>OX383925.1:30398902-33336402 GCA_947532085.1 Elegia similella | reverse complement strand
GCAAATAGTGCAAATGGAAGAAAAAATTCAAGAACTGACCTTAAAAGTTTTTCTTCCATCCCTATCATGCAGATACAGTATTGAGTATCGCTATGGTCATCGAGCAAAGATCAAGATACAAGATCTATTGGTGGAAAAGGGAACGATTCAGGTTTAGGAATTCACTGCATTAAAATTATTTCTGTAATATCGATGTAACAATTAAATAAATACTAGCTTTTGCCCGCGGCTCCTCCCGCGTTGTCGAATGTCGACCCCTCGGTAACAGTAGAATTGCCCAGACTTAAAGGTATAATAAAAAGGTTTAAAAATAATTAAGTCCTTCACCATGCCTTTTTAGGGTTCCGTACCGAAAGGGTAAAAACGGGACCTATTAATATCGCTCCGCTGTCCGTTTGTCACCAGGCTGTATCTCATGAACCGTGATAGTTACACAGTTGACATTTTCACAGATGATGTATTCCTGTTGTCGCTATAACAACAAATATAAAAAAATAGAATAACATAAATATTTAAGGGCTCCCATACGACATAAGTGATTTTTTTTCCTTGTTTTAGTTCTTTAGTTCGATATTGATAACGGCAACAGATAGGCGCTTGAAATATTCTCAGAATATTCAGTTATTATATATTCACTTTAAAAATAAATAATTAAATAAAATTAATATTTAAGGGGGCTCCCATTCATCAGATATGACTTATTTGCCGTTTTTAGTTAACGGTTGAATCCCTGCGTGCGTGAGTTCGACTCGCTGGTTATTTTTAACTTCCTCGGTTTCGATTCCAACGGTAAGCGTACTTTGTTTAGTTGTTTTCAGTTTGGTTAGGACATTACAGGTTTGTATCACTTGATTGTCTGATAATAAAGATGATTCCATGCTTCGAAAGGGAAAGAAGACAGACAGGTAGACAAACAGAGTTACTTTCGCGTTAATACTCGTAATATGGATATAGATTGATAAATAGAATAAATATTAAATACTAATTTAGGTATCAGTTATTTTATAGTAAATATTCTAAGGCTTAAAAAGATAAGCCGAACTGGCCCGTTACCTAACTGTGCGAAGACATACTCATAATAGCCCAAGGTTAGCAGGCTTTACAGAACATGAAATACTACGAAAAGATTTCAATGGAATTTTGTTGTAAGAGGAATAATATAAGCGAGCACTGCCATGACTTCCTAGAAATTTTACGTATTATTTTCCGTACCTATAATAGAAACAACGCTCTTTCGCTGAAAATCCGTTTTCCATCTGTCTGGGACAAAATGAGTATTAATTTGTAATTTTATATTATTTATTTTAATGTTGCCTATAAAAGCATTGCATACATAATTTCATTGTATGGCCCTAGTAGTACAGAGAGGGTCGTGCTCCTGTAGTGGAGACTAAAAAGGACTTGATGATGATACATAATTTCACGTCTTAATGCCTGACGGGGTAGACAGAAGAAGCATGTTGGTGGGCGTTAGGTGGTAAACGGAATCAAAATAGTTGCTCGCCGCGTCTCCTACTATTCCGTTGATTGGATTTTACGGTCTGCACGGGAAGAGAAGCAGCTGGTACATTCTATATAAAATAATAAATTAAAGAATACATTTAATAGAATAAGTCCTACAAAATTAAATATAATAATTTTAGGGGAATTTTGCTCCTGACTTGTAGTGCTAGAAGAAAATATTTTTATCTTTAAAATATTTAATAAAAGTCGATGGAGTATCTAAAACCAGAAGGCCTTATAATTAAAATATTTACGCAATATACTTAGTGTATTGAAAATCGGGCCGTTAGCCGCCCGTTTCGAGATGCGCCCGGCCGACGAATTTTAACAGTTATCTCGACGTAGAAGTTGTCTGCGACGCCCACTGTCTGGGACTGACTTTCTATACTCAATAACTTAGTCATTGCTTCGAAACCTATCTCATTACGACACCATTTATTAACAAATTGAAATTGAAAAAATATATATAACCGTGGTGTGTTGGGCTAACAAGCTAGTCACACACACCAGAGCATTGATTCACAAAAGACTTCGTTGACGTACGACCAGTTTGATTTAAGTGTGGGAGGGATCACTGATAGCAAAAGAACTTGTCACGAAAACTACATTTTTGAAAAGATTTCTCTTTGTTTACAAGCTTTTATTTAGTTTCACCTTCACCTGTCCTGATGATTGTCTATAATCAAATCTTGCGAGTTAAATTTGTTCCACTTCCCGGTTACCGATTGAGCTAAAATTTTGCATGTATGTGTAAATCGAATGATAATACAATAGTATAGAACTGTTGCGTTGGTCTGATGATGGAGTAGGCAGGTGGCCATAGGAACTCTTAAAATAAACAAGGTACACCAATCGTGTTTGGGCTCATTTGCTTTGTCTTGGAAAACACTTTACAGTGTGGATTCGTGGGATAATAAATATATAATTTTGAAAATAAAACCTTATTTATCTGATATTTCCCGGTACATGATAAATCAAAACTTGTACGACCAGCCACCTGCTTGATGTCACCCTCCTTGGGTAATTTAAAAACTGCGGACAGATATATGTGGGATTTAAATACAAGTAGCTGCACCGGTAATCGAATCCAGTCCTGAAATAGACAGGCGTTTTAACTAGGTACTGCGCCACAAGGGCCGTCATAATAACATAAACTTTAAACGCTATTTTGATTATAAATAAATAAATATAACGCTAAGTGTGAACTTGTGTCGTGGGATACTAACACAACGATACTATATGTACTGATAAACATCCAAGACTAAGGCCAATTTGAAAAATATAATTTCCCATCTAGACTTGACCGGGGAACGAACCCGGTACCCTAACCTAACCCGGTAGCCCAAGAGGTCGTCGAATTCGGTTTTTGTTTAAGCTTTTAATGTACGCATCGCTTGTGATAAACTTTATAAAATACCATTATTTTAAGGCTGTGTTGTTACTAAATGCGGTATTGTTTTAAACTGGCACAAAAATAGGAACCGCCGTAGAAAGTCCACTTCGCAAAATGTGTAACAGACATAAAGTGAACCGTTATGTCTGTGGTAAAAGTGAGCTTTTTATCAAACCTTAATATGTTTAATGATGATCATGAAATGTTGCATACACGTAGTCAAGTATAGGAAAATATATATTTAGTTCAAGACCTGATAATAAGTTATAGTAAGATAAGGACCTCTCATTATTTTTATCACTTTTAATGAAATTTGCCTTACAGTTTAGACCTAGCTGAATGATCATGGTTTATAACAAAACCTTGTTATTTTATATACCTTATGGCCATTGCATAAAGCCATAATCCATAGAATAAATGCAGTAGAAATGGGTTCGCATACATATCTCTAAATGTGTCATAGTGCGGGAGCGATATGTAGGAGTAAAAAGTTGCCAAAAATTGAAAAATGAATGTTATGTGGTTTGGACATAGGTAAAGAAAGGATGGATGAAAGAAGACTCGCAAAGAAACAGACGTAGACATGAAATATCTTGAATAAAAATAGATATTTATTTGTACTACTAAGTAAACACATCATTTATGTATAAATAATTGTTTTCAAAACAATATCGTTCACTAATTTTCATTAAAAAAAATATTCCACATTTTTTTCACTCATACGTACGTTCTCTCTCAAGATCAATTTTGTATTCTTTGCATATTTTGAGAAATACGTATTATGCAATATGAACATTCTGTGAATAAGCTAAAAATAGAATGAAGTGTGCTTACTCATTCACTTCGCCTAAACCACTTCAGCCTAGCGGATGAGATTCGGGGGATCCCTTTTATAACATAAGCAATCAGGAGGATTCTCCGGACCTTTATGGGACCGACAATTTTCTGCAAGAGCTTTTAAAGGAGATTTTGATAATGTTTCTGTTAATTTATATGGGTGAAATGAGTCGATGGCCCCATAGGTTTGTATCCACCATAACATGAGAAAACAAAATCAGTATTCACGAGTAATATCTTGTTTCAGACTAGCTGTTGCCCGCGGCTCCGCCCGCGTTAGTGTCGATCCCTCGGTCCTTCCCCGGGCCTCAAATTACTTCCATACCAATTTTCATCCAAATCAGTTCAATGGTTGAAGTGTAAAAAGACGGCAGACAGAGTTACTTTCGCATTTATAATATTAGTATTAGTATGGAAGCATGGATATTATTTAGAATTCTAAGTCCAGAAATGAGAATTTTCCATAAAAACTTTACCCTCTCATTTTACCTGGGCGTTTTTCCAGTTGACCTACACAAATCTTTTTCAATTGTAATCGCGAATTTATTTACCTATTTTCATACTTCTAAGTCTAGAAATGAGAAAATTTCCGTACTAACTTTACCCCCCCCCCCCCCCCTATTTCACTCCTTCAGGGGAGAATTTTGTCTAGTTCACCTACACAGATCTTTTTTTTTTTAATTTTAATCGAGTACTCATATACCTACATTCAGACTTCTAACTCCAGAAATGAGAAAATTTCCATACAAATTTTATACCATCCATCCACCCCTATTTTACCCCTTAAGGGGGGAATTTCGCAAATTTCATCTACACACATATTTTTTAATTTTGATCGAGAACTTATATACCTACTTTCATATTTTAAGTCCAAAAATGAGAAAATTCCATATTAATGTTACCCCTTTAGTAGTAAAATTTCTAAAAATCCTTCCTTAGCGCTCACTCACATCATTAAAACATTTTGACAGCTCCGTGGCGCAGTGGTTAACACGCCAGCCTGCGACACGGAGTGCCCGGGTTCGATCCCCGGCCAGGTCAAGATGGAAAATGGTCTTTTTCAGATTGGCCTGGGTCTTGGATGTTTATCTATATATGTATTTGTTATAAAATATAGTATCGTTGAGTTAGTATCCCATAACACAAGTCTCGAACTTACTTACTTGGGGCTAGCTCAATCTGTGTGATTTGTCCGTATATATAAAAGAAAATTAAAAGAACCCCTGTACCAAATTTCAAGTTTCTAAGCGCAGCAGTTTCGGTTGCGTTGATATGTAAGTCAGGTTTGCCGTTTGCCCGCGGCTACGCCGCCACCGCTAGTGTCCATCCCTCAGGAACAGTAGAATTTCCCGGAATAAAAGGTACCCTATGTCCTTCCCCGGGTCTCAAACTAACCCCATACCAAATTTCATCCAAATTGGTTCAATGGTTGAAGCGTGAAAAGAAGACAGACAGACAAAGTTACTTTCGCATTTATATTATTAGTATGGATTAGTATAGATAGTATGGATAGGTATTATGATGTCGTATACGTATAACGATGATGAATTGACTGGATTTTAATTTTCCTATGTCACTTATTATTTATGAAAGTGCTATATATTTGCAGGCATACTCATGCCTTGAGTTTATTCAAATGACGATAACTTTTTTTTAAATTAACCGATTTTGATGAAACAAACTTTAAATGTTAAACTGAGTTAAAACAAAGCCATTGGTGAAAGTTTAAAGTAAATCGGATCAGTATTTTCGGAGATAATCGTGATCATACATACAGACAGACAGACAGACAAAAAATTCGAAGAATTTTTTTTTGCTTTCTATTATTCTTTTTAAGTGTCCCTCTATCCATTTCAGTCAAAAATTCTAAATGTACAGACAAAATATTTTTACTGTTTTATTATATGTATAGATTATATGTATAGATGAGCAATATATTTTTGTATCCTAATAAAAATATTTCTTATATCCCAAGATTCAAAGATTTATTCAGAAAAAAGGCCTTTACAGGCTTTTTCACGTCGACTCACATTTAAAAAAATACTTATTAAATGATATTATTAATCATTGTGTCTGTCCGATCCCTGATGAAAAGTTATTCATATCGAAGGGCTGAATCACCCCTACAAGGATCCGACAGGGTTTTCTTTACATATTGTATACTATCGAAATTGCAACTCTATGACTTATATGATGTTGTTGTATGTATATTTGTATTTTCTTATTTCGTAAGTAGTCTTTCATCACCGCAAGTGAAATCGCGAATCAAATCATACTAATGATAATAGTTCCTCAACTCAAATCAATTTGTTATCAGTTTTCGTAGATTATTGATAGTATATGATATGAATAATAGTTTTATAACTATTAATTGATAAGAAGTCGATCGAATGAATTTGTAAGTACTATTTAGCCTACATAGTACTTACAAACTCATTCGACCGTTTTCTTACCTTAAATCGATAGACATATGTACCTACCAACATAATGTGGGTACATATGTCTCCATGGTTGTAAACAAAACGGGAATGTACCAGCTATTACCCACACAGGCCGTATTAGCTGGCAGAGGGAATGGGCGAAAATCAAAGGAATCAGGTGAATAGGCGATGCGGTTGACAACCTATCACTATTTTGATTCCGGTTTCAGCTACACATCCAAAGACGCTCTGAGAGTCATATTTTGGTCTCATGATAATTTAGTACGAGTACGTAGATACATACATGTCAAACAAAGTGACTAGAGCATCTAGATAGTAGAGAGTGCTAGTGTAGACTCATAATTATCAAAAATACTCGTATTTCAGTTGGTCTTAATGGTTGGTTGGTCAATATTCAATAAGTAAGATATCAAATTTTACTTATTGAATATTTAGATTTTGTCATTATTTAGGTATTGAATATTTAGATTTTGTCATTATTATTCCAGTACTATCTTCACGAAATAATTACTGGATGGCTTTTAAAATTCTCAAAGTTATAATAGTTTATACCTAGGAACATTAGAAAACACTTAGGTAAGTATAAATATACCAGTTTTCCATTAGTCGAATTATATACTGTTGCCAGGAATAGTGCTGTGTTTCGTTAAAAAAAATATGTAGTACCTATTTTATCTCTAACACATGACCTGGAACTATTAAAAAATATTATAACACTACGCGTTGTTAAGTATAACATACAAAGGTGTGAAAGAGGTATTGCTATTTGCCAATATAACCTTCAACCACCAAGAGAAGTGTTATCAGTTTCATGTGTTAGTCTGACCGTGGAGAAACGTCTTTAGTTAGTTGAAATGGGATTACCCTAAGTATTTAGGATCAAAGTCATTTAGTTAGACATGACAGAAAGGACTGGATTGTGTAGTTGAAGCAATTGATAGTCAAGAAAATTCCATATGTATTATGACCCGGGTTACGTGGACGACCAGGTCAGGACTGGAGTGCAATAATTTGATTAGTGGGTGTCCAAACTTGTTTAAATTTTGATCTCAACTACGCATCAAATAAGGCTCTGAATTAATCATCATCATCATCGTTTCAGCCATAAGAAATCCACTGCTTGACTCTTCTGTGGATTCTTCGTTCCATGAAAGGATATTGCCAATGTCACCACGCTTGGAAGGCGGGATGGCGAGCGCAGTTTAATTAGCTTCTTGTACTTACGACGCTATATAGCTCATCGAAAGCATTCTTAAGCTGGGGCCTGATAGGATCGAGCAATTTTTTTTATATTCTAGAGTATTTATCTGCGATTCTAGAGTTAATCAAAGAGGGTTGGTGTCAGGCAGACGACCGGCTTTAAATGATCACTAACATACTGTTCAATCACAGCGGACACCCAGGTACCTCAGCTGAAAATTCACATAAAAACGTTCTAGATGAGGAGGAGGTTTACATACAACTGTGCCATTATATATCGAGTACCTGTTGGCCCAGGAGGTTTTCCGCTTGCGCCGCTTGACAGCCGTATCAAGGCCAGAACTCATTGAGATGGCCCGGCTGCTTAGGAGGCCTTGCGACAAGTACGCGTCGTTGAGACCTGCAATGGCAAAGCACCTGTTTTAAAAATAATTTTATGCAAACTCAACAAGATTGGTGACAAGTGTAGAGAGATGGGAGAGACCTTTGCCCAGCAGTGAGATGATACAGGTTATTAAAAAAAAGGCTGCACTCCGAGAGAACCGGCAAAGTGAAAACTCCGCGTGGTAGAAAGAGAGAGGGATATTATAGAACTTCCTCTCCTACATCTTACGAATTTTCGATCAGGTCACGTGTCCCGACGCGAGTTTAAAATTTTTTACTCATACCAAAAAGTGCACAACGCCGCTAAAGAAGTTTTTACTTCAAAAATTTGGTGGCTGAGTTATGGCAGGTTAAGCAAGGTATTGAGCGAATGGTGGCTTGGAATAGGTGAAAAAAGCGTTGGACGACCTTCTACGAGATTGGTTGACGATATAGTCAAAGTCACGGGTTGCCCCTGGATGCGATCAGCACAGGATCAAGACGAGTGGTGGAAAAGTATTCTCTTCGTTTCCGACATCCGTCTCGGTCGGGCCTAATTCTCGTTTCTATAGAGATTTATCGAATTCGACAAAAATATCGAAGGCACGATGTCGCATGCAAATATCACTGAAATATCATTAATGCTATTCTGGGGCATAATAGACATGACATTTTACATCTCTACTGCAAAACGTTCCGTTTTGCTCGATTGTAACCAATCATAATCGAGAAAATATTAAATAATTTTAAAGTAAAATTATTCTGTGCTATATCTTAATAAATGATAAAATTTCTTTACTTATAGCATTAGGTTACGTTAAATAATAATATTTTTAATGTATTTTTTTTCCATATTAATAAATAGCTCGTTTTGTTATTTTTGATGGGGTGATTGCTTGAAATGAAACGTATCAACGTGCGGTCATTGAAGCGCGCGTTTTGTGTTTTTATCTAGAAAATTGAATTATTTGTAAAATCTTTCTTCAAAACAAAAAAACAATTATTTTAATTTTTGACTTAAAAGTGTGTGTGAATGTGTTTTTCTTGTTATGAACTTATAAATATGGAGCGTGCAAAAACGTGCAAGTGGGACGAGTCCCACCTACACCTTCTTCTTTCATGAAGAAAACAGCAGTCTCTGGCGGTTAATTTGATAAAAAGAACTTTGAAATGATGGATTCCGTCACCAAAGGTAAGCATATTTATCCTAATAGGTATCTATTTCTGTTTAAAACTCCCTCCCAAATAAGTGTTTTTAATTTACCTAATCTCATTGCTTCGAGCACCCAGTGATATCGGATTTGATGATCAAAAATTACAAACTCACACGGCATATGTATTTGATTAAAGATTTAATCAATTAGACCATATTATTTCAAGGTCCTACTCGTATTTGTCCTATGTTTGGTCTCATTGTTAATATGAACAATGGTATACATTTAATAAAAAAGCTGTATTTTGGGACACAGTAATTAGCCTTTATATTATTTATTAACATTTGATTGGTATTATTATCAACCATTGTCCTTATTTTCAGATTGTAACGGCGAAGTTTCAACCCAAAAACCGCAGGCAAAAGACGACTTGAAAATAAGACAAAACAATTTGGAACAACAAGAAATCAGCAATTACTGATGTAGTGAAGTGTGAATTAAAAATAAATGTTTAAATACCTATATAAGAGATGTTTTATTTAAAATCAACCCCATATTACTTCGAAACCTTACCTAAACATCATGAAAATTTCAAAGTTATTGCATTAGATATTCATCTCGAGTGCTACCGACCATTCGATGTATGTCGAACGCTAGCAGTAGACATTTATCGAATGTGATAAAGTGAGAACTTCATGTCCAGCGTGCGAGAATCGCCCCCCTCTGCCAATCAGAAACGTTTAGAATATAATTCATTACAAGCAAGTAGGTACAAATTAAGATATTATTATTTTATTACGAGTAATGTGCCGTATCTTTTAAACACGTCAAAAGCCTAAAAATACACACTTTAAATAGAAATATGTCTTTTAAATTTCTTTTAATTAATAATACTAATTATTTTCGTCAGCGAGTTGATGTCAATCAGAGAAAACTTTTTAATTTAGATATCATTTGGTAACTAGGAACAGCTGAAGAAAGTAAAGACCATTCAAGGCTACCAGAATTGTTTCACAAGTTTTATAATAAGTTAGTAATTAATGAAAATATATAACCAACCTCCACTAGCCTCACACAAACAAACCTTGTTTGTGTGAGGCTGGTGGAGGTTGGTGTGGTGTAATTACAAGCATTTGACATAAAAGGAATATACCCACTTTATAGTGAAGATTAGATTGTAGTTAGCACGACTGTTCATTTTAATTTTAATGTACGTGAGTGACAAACTCTCACTGATATAAGACATTACAAGCTGCCTTAAGGCATCTGACATAGCTTGGTGACAGCTATTTTATGTTGACAGCACAGACCAAAGGCTTAAATAACAGAGAGTTCGAGATATTTGTATGACAACACTTCTGTCTGATCAATCCAAGGAGTTCCAAGCTTTGCAAAAAGTGTAACCGCTCATAATGTTTTCGTCGAGTGTGACATCAAGTCATCATCATCATCATCTTAGCCGCAAGAAGTCCGTGCCTGGACATTCTGGGAGAAAAGAAAATACATAGAATGTACCTTCTGCTTCTCTTTCCACGCATTTTGCTAACGGAATGGGCGAAAATGGCAATAGCCGATGCGGCTAGCAACTCATCACTTTCTTGTTCCATTTTCCACCTATACGCCAACTAACACGCTAAACGTGATCTGCAGGCCTTATGGCCTAAGGCTCTTCGGGTCCCATAAGAGATAAAGACGTGACAATGTGTAGGTATGTATGTTTCAAGCCACAGCTCAGTTAAGTAAGCTTAAAAAAGGCTTACAATATGTCGTATCATATGATTTCCAAGCTACCGGGCTGGATCACTCAAAAAATTAATGTCTTATGCAAAAGTACAGAGTTGGCATAAGGCAGGCAGCAGGCCATAACAAAGCAGATTTAGCTTGAGGTAAAAAGCTATACACAGTTATTGGACAAAAAGCATAAGTATGACAAAAAACCGGCTGACTGGAGACAAATGGGCTCCATTTAATTTCAAAAAATATTATAGAGATCTTTTCCTATGGGGCCAATGCTAGGAACTAAACATTTTTTTTGAGCTTCCCATATAAATTTACCGGCCGGCCGAACAGTTTTGTATGAACCTGTAATTTTTTTTGAGTTCCCAGAATTGGTCCCATAGGAAAATTTCTTAATATCGACTGGCTGAATCACCCCTTTAAGGGTTCAGAACGATAAAAAAATCACCATGTATAATTTACTTAATGATATTAATTCAATTCAATTATTAATATAGTATATTTATCGTGAATATAAAAATAACTTTAAATCTACTTATAAATAGAAAACAAAATTACGAATGCCCAGAAAGCTGGCAGCATTACCACAAAGGATTAGGATGTGAGGTATTGTAAGAATCCATGACTAATTTTGAATGATATAGCTATAATATTTTTGGGAGGGCGTATTTTTATGTTGCTTTGAAAAAAACTTGGGAATGACTTACTGTTGACGCTTCCCGCCAGCATCTCTTCCGTGCTAGTGACGCTGTCCTGATCACCAGGAACAGGGCTCAGCCGCTCTCCTTGGCTGGCAGCCAGGCTGGAGGTGCTAAGCGCAGGCGTTGACGACTGCAAGCTTGTCGCACTACCCTACAACAATATTAGCTTTACCTTTTATTTTAACCATTTTTTACTATTTTTTTATAACTTGCCCTGTTAGTCTGAGTGGGTCAAAGTCTTGGAAGTATGAGAACCACTTCCTTACGTTCGTTTGAGCTGAAATTCTGCATACCTTTGTAAATCAGATAACAATACAATAATGATTAGGTTTTCTGACGACGGAGTCGGAAGTTGCCCATAGGACTTCCTCAACCAAACAAGATTGTGTTTAAGCTCATTCAACTTTACTTTGAAAAGTACTTTACGAAGTAAATACCTACATACCTTTTTACCATATAGAGCTCTTCCATGACGATTTTGGACAAAATAGGAAAAATGTACCAGTTGTATATATTTTAATCTATACTAATATTATAAAGCTGAAGAGTTTGTTTGTTTGTTTGAACGTTCTAATCTCAGGAACTACTGGTTCAAATTAGAAAATTCTTTTTGTGTTGGATAGTCCATTTATTGAGGAAGGCTTTAGGATATAAATCATCCTTCTGCGACTAATAGGAGCGAAGCATCAATAAAAATGTTTTGAAAACGGAGGTAATTTTTTCATTTATACTAAGAAAAGAACTAATTAATCATAATAACAGAAATTTCCGCGGATGAAGTCGCGGGCAACAACTAGTTAATTAATATATAAATTATAACTTTAAGTATCAGTCATTTCTTCGCTTACGCTGGCACCGCACGCTTCGATTGTTAACTTGGGGTGATCAACTCCGGCCCGGTTATAGATTTAAAAATCATAGTAAATAATCGTCATCATCCATAATGTTCACTTGCGCGAGTTGTGACGCATCTTTCACCGATGGAGCTTTCTGCAGCATCTGTGAGCGTCAACATCATTTCCATTGCTCCGGGATTACCGAAACTGGATACCGTAAACTAGGAGGCAGGAAATCTACATGTAGGTGTCCATAGTGTAAAAACCACCGCTAGGACGGATGGAGATAAGTCACCGAAACCCCAGCAATCATCCACGGCTGTGAGTGATCCTCTAACACTGGAGATTTTATATGACGAGATCAAGAAAATAACTTCTCGTCTCTCAACTGTGACCTCCTTAGCTGAGGACGTGAAATCCATCAAGTCGGATATATGCGCAATCTTCAAACGTCTATATCTATGACACATGATACGATAAACAAATTCACCGACAGCGTAAACTCACTACATGCCGGAGTAACAATAGTCGAACAGAACGCCAACCTTGTTCCAGCCATGCAGACAGAGATGTTAGATATGTCGCTAATCTGTCGAGAAAATGAACAAAAAGCCCGTGCCAACAATGTCGAAATTAAAGGAATCCCTGATATCCATAAAGAAAATCTATTTGACTTAGCAATCAGAATTGGATCAGTGGTAAACTTCCAGATCAAAAAAGAAGATTTCAATTTCATCACAAGAGTCCCATCTCGCCGTCAGACTGCTGAAAAGCCTATAATTCTGTCATTCATCAATCGCTACATGAAGGAGGATTTCATTGCAGCTGTTCGCAATTTCAATCATCTCAATCTGAAACGTTTGGGGCTCCCAGACGACAGGAGCATTTTTGTCAATGACCACTTGACAACTTACTTCAAGAATCTTTTATCCAAAGCTAAATCGGCAGCGAAGGCATTGGGCGAGGATTTTCAATTTATATGTTTATTAATAAAATCGGCTACTACCAAAATATTTACCATTCAGACAGAAAAAGACCTTTTCAAAATTATATAATTTTATTTTACTGTATTCTTTTCTCTCATTACACAGATGCCGCCCGCAATCTAAGCATCACTGCTTGGTTGGAACTTGTTTACTACTCGGTTATCGATGATTTACTGGTAAGTCTATTCATTGCAAACTCGTATATTAATCACGCGAATCTTTGTGCCAGCGGCATTGTGTATGCCTACATAAGGTACATTTTGCTTTGCACATCTATGATAAACTTTAATTTTTATTACGCTATACTCGCACTACATTATTACTTATTTCACTGTTCTTCATTCCATTATAATAAAACTGAAAAATCTGTCCCTCGGAATGGGGTAAGTAATATAACATATAAACACAAAATATATATCATTTAAGATAAATATCAACGAAACATATAATTTTGGTTAGTATAATTATCAAGTAAGATAAAATCGAAAGAAATAACTTTAAAATAGCTAAAATCTTTAATTATAACAATCATTCAACATATCAAACCTTTATTATACCGTTTTATTATTATAAACTTTAAAACATCGATTAGTTGTTATGTATAATAAACTTTATATATACATATTAGTACGGATAATAATCATTGGTTATACGAATTATTTGGTAGAAGATTCACAATAAACCTAATAATTAAATTTAAAAAAAACCTAGCTTCTCAAACAATTTTATTTTACGAGTTTCTTCCATATCTCCAAAGTTCTCCATTATATCTTCAACAAATTAAAATGGGAACAATATGGTAGTAAAGGCTTTTAAATAAAAAAGAAATATCAAAATCGGTTTACAATTGGCGAAGATATCGTGTAACAAACATACATAAAAAAGAAACATACAGTCAAATTGATAACCTCCTCCTTTTTTGAAGCCGTTTAATAAATTATCTTATTTATTTTTATAGAACGCCTAGGCGAAAATTAATAGGAACCTGACGAATAAAACAAGAAAAGATAACATTATATTAAAACGAAAATTTGAATATTACGAGTGTGAATTTCTTCTCTAATATAAGTATATAAAAAAAATAGGTATACTAAAAAAATTCTTAAAAAAATTGTGGTACATACAAAATGCGCGCGCATTTTGTATGTATCACAATTTTTTTAAGATTTTTTTTTATTTATTTCTATCTTTGTCCTAATATTTATATACAATAAAATATTGTAAAAGTTATATTTCTACTTTAAAAAAATTGTGATACATACAAAATGCGCGCGCATTTTGTATGTATCACAATTTTTTTTATGTATATTATACTTTGCTAATATTTACATACAATAAAATATTGTAAAAATTATTTCTACTATTACAAAAATTGTGATACATACAAAATGCGCGCGCATTTTGTATGTATCACATTTTTTTAAGTATTTCATACTTTGTCTTAATATTTACATGCAATAAAATATTGTAATAAGTTCTTTTGTTTGTTATAGTATTTTGTAATCCTACGAAGTTTATGACTTCTTGTATTACTTTCCGTTCGCTTTACTGATGAAATCGATTACCTATTATTAGTTATTCGATAGTCTGTTTTAATGATGCACCTTTTGCTGGCTACTCCGATTTTTTTACAAGAAAATGAAGTTTATGAGCTTGCGCAAATATGACTTATTTCGTAGGTATTACTGAAATAATTCAAATTCGCAAAATAGACATGGGTCTATACTAATTAGCTGGTATATTTTCTCTGCTATATATTTTTAATACGTATGCATTTTATAGATTTTGATTCATATTTATTTTAAATACTATACTTTTTGAATGGTATACATTTTCGCAGGTATACTGCACAAGTTGTATAACAGGTGATATTTAGTATTCATAAACGTTATAAAAAATGAGTTTATGCTTTTCGTATTGAAAATATTATGAATGTTATAGCTTTTAAGAATATAATCAGTAATGATTATGTCAAGTTAACATTATATCTTTTGAACTTTATTGAAATGAAAATATATAATTTGTTATTATACCAATCAATATGCACCCCTCGGAATGTATGTGATGTTTCTTGTACGTTCTTGTAGTCCTAACAAGTTTCTTTTGAAAACAACCTTTTTGGTTCGCAATCCTCGAGCATTCTGGTAATATGCTTCAATAGGCATCATTAACAATTATTCTTAGTTAAATTATTGCTGTGTGTGAATAATTGTCAGTGGATCAAGTCAGTAAAATAAGATATTGACAACAGATGTTGGTTTTGGTAGTTAATGCGTTCGGAAGATACCGAACGCATAAACTACCAAAACCAAAGGAAACTTGTTACTACACTCGTTCGATCTTATTATAATCACGGAGACGTGGTTAATCGATGGAATCGGCAATCGGGAGTTATTTGACGATAGATATTTTGACTTGCGTCGCGCGCGATCGGGACTAGGTACTCATTGACTGAGCAAAAACTTGGCGGTCGCGTATTATTGGCGGTCCGGACTTCGTTGTCCGTGAGTGAACGACCGGACTGGAGTTCCACCGCTGAGGATCTGTGGTTTACTGTTCAAAACAAAATGCGCGGAATAGACAACACATTTAAAATTCATGTTTGTGTATTATACTTATGTGACCAGAATAAAGGTAATAGCACTAGCCAACAACTTCGTTACTTCTCAGAAAAATTAAGTGACATTTATTTACGTAGTCCGGATGACAAGTACATAATAGTAGGTGACTTTAATTTCCCGCATATAAAATAGCGTAAGCCGTCTCCTGCTACTTATTTATACCCTATAACAACATCCATCGTAGGTGAAAGTCAGCGTTTATTTTTTGACACCGTTACTCAGTGTAACTTATGGCAGTATAACCATGTCGTTAATAGTAGCCATAGACTACTCGATTTAGTTTATTCTACGGAAGACGTCACAGTTTACCATTGCGATGAGCCTCTGGTTCCTGAAGACCCCCATCACAGAGCACTAGTAATTGAAGTCCGGTCGTGCTCGTCCACACAACTTAAAGTAAACAAGAGGCGTAAATACTTCTATGAAAAAGGGGATTATGTGTCTATTTGTAATAGTTTAGATGAAATTGACTGGCCGAGTGTGATTCGGACTGCTTCTCTGGATACGGCTATTTACAATTTTTATAAAGCTATATATGAATTAAGGGACAAATACGTCCCGTCTAAAGAACTGTCATATGGCAATAAAAATCCACCATGGTATACACCAGCCTTAAAAAGGGTTATTAAGGAGAAACGTAAGTTTTATGATAAGTTAAAAGTTTATGGGAATTTAGAGGAAAACAAACATATTCATTATTAAGAACTCTGGTAAAAAATCTAGAAAAGAATGTGTTACGATTACGACACATATATAAACAAGGTGGAGGGCAACATTAAGGAAAACCCGAAACCATTTTGGTCATACATTAAGTCTTCCCGAGGCGGTAATAGTTCACTGCCTGCAGTTATGCATTTCAATAATACAAGTGCAGATACCGGCCAATCAGTCTGTGATTCTTTCGCCACATACTTTCAGTCAACATTCCTTTCCTCAAGCGCCGGTAGCAACTTCACTGCTCCTACCCTAAATACTGTGTCTAACACAATTTCTAATATTGAAATAAGTGAGCAGGAAGTGTATAATTGGCTTAGAACGCTAGATTTAAAAAAAGGCGCAGGGCCTGACTATATTCCACCTATTTTGATTGTGAATTGCTGTAAAAGTTTTGTAGTACCACTCTGCATATTATTTGAACGATCCATACACGAAGGAACTGTGCCTACTCTGTGGAAGTCTGCTTACGTTACCCCAGTGTATAAAAAAGGCGATAGAAAGGGCATAACTAATTACAGGCCTATTTCAAATGGGAAATAAGTAAAGCCACAAAATTATTTATTGGCCACGTGATCCAACTTCTAATTTGATAACTAAGCAACGGGAAAATGAAATAGCCTCTAATAAACTAATTCGTCTTTTTTACACTGCCAACTAAATATTCTATAGAAAGCGTCAAATAAATATCATCAATTATTATGACTTGTCCTTCTTATTTAGACATTGCCAGCTAATTTACTAACACGGCCACGAATTTTACATCTCGTTACCATTCTGCTTTTTACAGCTTCAACACTATGACCTCAAAAAAATATAATTGAAGCTTCTACAAACAGCATCATTTATTATAACTTAGCATGTAAAATAATACATCATACTCTTTTATCGTGAAATAAGCCACTACATGATTTGGCGTGAGTGTGGGAGATGACAGCGACCGGCTATTTGCACCATTTGATTCATGTATCGATAGGCAGGAGAGCTGGTACCAATTTTTGGGTAGGTAGGTATTTGAAGAAAGTTAAAAAACTCGTCACATACCTCTACCCCATCACTAAACTACAGACCTGGCTGGTCAATAGCGGGCTAAATCAACTCCTAATTTGTTTTCCAAAAGTATAGGCATTTAAGGCAATATGCAATTTTTTATGTTGTAGTTTAATGTTTAAAGAATATAAAAAAATATAAGCCAGACGATTTAGTCGGGGGTTTAATATTACCAGATGAGTGCAAAAATATTTTGCAAAAACTTATAAAAAAATCTATTTGAGGCAAGTTGAAATTTTATTAGGGTACTATTTTTAACTAAACAATAAGATTCTCAAAAAGACAGATCATTTTGGTGGGACTTTCTACCTGCCAGGCCGTCAAAAAATTAAGGGTGAATGTAGCCCCGCTACTCATCACTCACCAGTCAGGTCTGCAGTTTCGTGTTGGGGTAGGTATAATAGGAGAGGTATGTGACAAGTTTTCAGCTTGCCTCAAATACCTGCCCACAAATTGGTACCAGTTCGCCTACTATTACTATTAGTAAATTACGGTAAGATAATAATATAAAGTCTAGTTTGTCTCCCCTCAATAGCTTTTGGAAATATTAGTGACCATAATATGCTATTTGATGACAATTTTAGCGAAATTCTGACGATCAATTAATTTGGAATGAGTTACATTTTAAACATGCTGAGTTAAAAAATTAGAAGGTAAATAAATATATTTTTTGTTGCCAAATATTAGTATTTTAGAAGTCTACTGTTAGAATGCAAGTTACAAATTTAGATGCTAAATAATAACCATCATGCTGAGTTGTATTTACAGTGGCTTACATAGAAGATAACTAGTGGCTAAGATGGTATTATTTAGATGCTCGTTAATTGTGGCTGACTTAGTAATTTAGAAGGCAACATACATTTTTTGAGGCGGTTAATGCTATTAAAAAGAATCCTGTTTAATTAGCACCCAAAGAATTTCCTGAGATAGACTCATTTAATTCATCGACACGACAAGTCTGCCGCTGCATTGTCGATGGCTACTTTGCTTCCTTGTAATTGCCGCTGAATCATTTGTATACTTTGTTTCTGATATGTAATAGATTCTGGTATATTGTACGCATAGGTAAAAACTTTAGGCTTAAGCTGTTAGTTTTCCAAGTTAATAAAAATAAAATAAATAAAGTATCATGAATTCAATATTTTTATAGGTTGCTTTTCGTAAATCACTAAAATTAATTAAACAGAATTAAACACGTACCACTGTTTAATTAATTATGAGTATTTTTTTTCAAGTTCATTGAATTCCAGGATCTTGTGTTAGAAACCTGGCCAGGTGAAGATGGAAAATGATCATTTCCAGATTAACAAGAGTCTTGAATATCTATATAAATAACTATGTATTATACGATTTTAAGTATGCGGTCACAAACACAATTATTATTATGACTAAAGCTGTGAAGATGGCAGCTGCAATGCTGCCGAAATATCACACATTTCTCAAAAATAATGGCGGTGAGTCCCGTAGGAATAATAATAAAATTATATCTTTGAGTAAGGATCTAACGAGTTCAATCCGTGTCAGTTGTCCATATATATTTACTCGTATTTATACAAGAGCCTCACCTGGTTGATAGTCTCTGAACTAGTGTTATCAGCACCGCGTTTGTCATTTAACGACTGCAGCGACATTGACATTGAGCCCTTCCGACCGATTTCCGATTGACTTCTGCTCACCGACTGCTTTTTAAATATTTCTGTCGTATTTTTAAGAAAACTGTCCATCTTCTTCCTAAAGAACGACGATTTCCTCTCTAATGGAGATTTTCCTATGGAGTGCAGGTCAATTTCAGACTGCGACAGACTTTGCCGTCTAGTCCACATCGTTTGGTCTAATGATAGTTTTCTTTCTCTTGGCAATATTCTTGGACAGTCGTTTATTAATGTTGTCTTGATTTCTGGCAATGTTGTGACAGGTGTAAGTTTATCATTTTTGTCCGTTTTGCCATTGATTGTCAATCCGTTTGATAGATCAGAGTTGGGTTCGTTGAGCGATTCAGATTTGTAAAGCCTGTCGTTCGTTGTTACGATGGTTCCCACTGAATTACTTCTTATTATTGGGACACCTTCATTATTATTAACAAAACTACTATTTGTCGCTTCTACAATATCACTATTTTTAGCCATAACTGAATTTATTGCACTGGCTGACACTACTTCCTGAGTAACTTCACTACTTAAATCCTCAAAATCCTCATTATCATTAAAGTCCTTGTTTTGCATTACTTTACTACCGCGCGGCGCCTTAACTCGCATACTGCTATTCATCTTCACCGTCCGTAAAATCTCTTTGATTTTGAGGTTTTCTTTTATAGTCTTTACGTCTGTTATCAATAAGTGCGGTTTTTCCTTGTCACCATACTTGGGCTTATCTTTTTTCGCCTTTTGCCGAAGTCGATCCATGTTTACAGTTGTTACTTCACTATTAATTATCACTTGATACACAATTCACGTTGATCGAGGGACACACTCCATGGTCATGGTGACACGCTAGAAAAAACCTTATCAACAACTAATTTCACAGCTGTAAACGTGCAACCATAGTGAAGCTAGTGCACGATTATGATTTTATGGGCGAATTATGCTCGTTTGTTTTCTTCTTGTTTTATTACGGGCACAAGAATACATCACGTTCGAACGAAACAACACTGTTCGTAGTGGTTCTAAAACAGATGGTTAGTTAAATACGCGCAAGTGTTCGCGTCACAACAAAATGTCGACGTCACTCACATAGCAAACACATCGCGGAATGGCGGGTACTAGTCGGATTAGCCAATAGGTACCTTACCTCATTTCTGTTATCGCGACATATCTCGTCAGTGGAGATAATCGGCGATAATAATTTCTTTGCGTAAATACTAATATAATTTTTAAATATACTTGTTTAGATAATGAATTTGAGTATTTTATAAAAAAATATTACTTTAAAAAAGTTAAAAACAGACATCGTATTTTTATAAGGGACAGTTAAAATAGAAAGCCTCGAAGCCCTTGGTCAGCAGCGGAAAATAATTGGGTCCCACGTAGTACCAAATATTATGACAGTCAAGTTATTAAAAAATCACGAAATAAGGAACTTGAGTAAAGTGTAAATTGTTAATATGTTTCTGGTAGCTAATGCTGACTGGTCTCGTTCAGTTCATTCAGTTTGGTTAAGATTGGTGGGGAAAGTCCATTTCAACAGTACAATTCTTTAGAATAATATTATCATATGATGGCCTTCGTATTTTGTAACACTTTTGTTAAGAGGCAATTCCCATAAACACAATATTAACATAGCTGCCGAACAAAGACTGCGCATCACGCGTTCAATTCATAATGCTTAATATGTGACGTTAGTCCTTTAGAAGGACTATTTAAGCCGAAACAAGGCAGAGACGAAAAATGTTATTATGTAACCATATAGGCATAGAATAACTAGTAGTGCTTACGTCTGTACGTAAGCACTACTAGTTATTCTAACTAACTTTTCAAATGTATTTAAATCAACTTAATAGTGTTAGCAATATGACTTACGTAATAAACTCTAATTAAGACCGCGTGGCACGCGGCAGCTCAAATGGCAGAGATAAGGTCGCAGGTTCGAGAACCCCGCCCACGGGGAATATTTTTTTAATATCTTATTTCTTCATTTCATTAGAGTATATTAGAATAGCATTGCGAATGAAAAAAACCGGCCAAGTGCGAGTCGGACTCGCGCACGAAGGTTTCCGTACCGTTATCTATAAAACGGCAAAAAAATCATGTCTGTTGTATCGGATGGGAAGATGTTACATAAAAATAATATTAAAGGAGGGCTCCTTTAATATTATTTTTATTAAATTATTTATTTTGAATGTAAATATATAATCTGTGAATAGTTCAAGCGTTTACCTGTTGCCGTTATCAATATCGAGCAAATACAAGCAAAAAATCACGTTTGTTGTATGGGAGCCCCTTAATTATTTATTTTATTCTATTTTTTAGTATTTGTTGTTATAGCGGCAACAGAAATACATCATCTGTGAAAATTTCAACTGTCTAACTATCACGGTTCATGAGATACAGCCTGGTGACAGACGGACGGGCAGCGGAGCGAAAATAATAGGGTCCCGTTTTTACCCTTGGGGTACGGAACCCTAAAAAACACAAAAAAAAATATGACATAATTTATCTAGCAACTGAATGCAGCACCTATTCGTTTAGATACCTACAAAAATCCATTGCAATCTAACTCTATTCTTATAGCTCTAGAAGTCTAGACAAAGGATACACAAAACCGATTCAGTGAGCGGCGCGCTAGGGTTGACTGCTACAATGAGCTACTAACGTAATACGTAATTTAGGTACAAGTAGTATATATTACCTACGTACCTAGACGACCTCTGTGGCCTAGTCGACATCATGCCAGGCTGTCACTCCAGAGATCCCAAGTTCGATCGGAAAATTATCTTTTTTAGAGTTACCTAGGTCTTGGAAGTTTATCTATAGGTATTACGTGTAAATTCATTCTCAAAATTCCCTCGAAGCGGTGACTCATCCCGGCAATATGAACAACTTTCCTTATGGGACCAATGCTGAGAACTAATAATAAATTTAATATTTTCATACAAATTGCCAGACATACCGAACTATTTTAAGGAAATGTCGGTTTTTTAAGAATTCCCAAAACTGATCCCATAGGAAAAGATTTTTATTTTGACTGGCTTAGTTGCCCCTTTTATTAGCGGATAATTTACACGCTGTATTACATTATTGTAACTGTAACATAATTTAATGTAGGTGCTCAAGCAAAGAATCCCCCGTTTTAAAATATGTTCCTAGATTCCTACAACTGAGAACTCTGCCGAATAAAAGTTAAAAAGTATTTAACCGCACTAGACTAGAACTTTACTTAACCGCATTATTTCGGCTATAAATAAATATCGACATCGTGATAAAATTATCTGCTCTTTCATACAAAAGTGGAATGTTTACTTGGCCAAAATTTATGGAATAGCTGTTTTTTTTTTACAATTTCGGAGTTAGTCCCTTAATGAAAGTTGTCAGAAAGTCACTCCTTAAACGTTTGCTAATTAATTCAATTTCACCCTGTTTAAATCAGTGTATCATTTCTGCCATTTGTTACTATTTTTTTACATAGGTATTATTATTAGAAGAGAATATTTTAAGCATACACCTCAAGCTCGATGACAATGCGTCGAGAAGAAGCCAAGCTTTTCCCCCTTTCTGTAAATGCTCCTAATGGAAACGCCCACGCCCCGTTCAACAATGGCTGGCAGTTTCCTTTAATAAATAATACATTAAGGCGAAGTAGTAGTATAGAATTACTTGTTTACAAAAATTATTTGTTGTGGAAAAGTATTTGACATAGGTATTTCCAGACTGTTTTATTATCTTTTTGGATTCTTCTTGTCGTCGCGTCCATGCTTGAGAATTCAAAGGACCATTCAATAGTGACCACTCGAACAGAAAGTCGATTTTGCTTGAGATGGTGTCCAGAAATCAGCATTCTATATTTGTTTGTCCTACCTAGTTAATTCTATGTCGCACACTGTAAGGGTCGTTGCGTGCTTGTTTGTTTGATGTCTATCAATAAATTCAATCACAGTAATCACAGCTTTCCGAGGTGCTGACCACAAATCTGTAGCGTTGACGTAGGCCAATTTCCACCTTATTGATCCAGTGCGGTAATGTTCTAACTCCCTGACAGTTATTTTGACAAAGATCAACCGACTTACCTCCCACTTCAAACTCAATGTTTTTTTTATGCATATTCGACGGCAAACGAGTAGACGAGCCACCTGATGGAAAGTGGTCACCGTCGCCCATGGACATCTAAAGAAACATACACACACATATAGGACATAAAAGAGGAGTTGCTGAAGCGTTGGCGACTCTTAAGATATCTGTAAACATGTACTTACTTACATGTACTTACTAATGTTACTTACATCACTATATTTCCGAGTTATTTTCAGCGAGCCCTTCAAATTGATTTCCATATTATAGAATAATAGCTAGTCCGCTATCTTGGGTGTTCCGCCATGTTGGATTTCAAAATACGTCACATAGCTTACTATGCATTGTCATCAAAATTACAAACGAGTATACAAAGTTTCAGCTCTATCGGTGGAAGATATCTGCTACAAAATTGAGTTGCACGATTTCACCCGAACAAACATACACTGCAAGTTATTAAAAAGCTTGTAAAAAACACAATGCTGTAATATTCTAATACAGCGTAGTAAGCATAAAATACTACACAGCCCTGTGCATGAAACGAAAAACATTAGGTACAGTGAAACGAAAAACTTCCTCTCTAAAATTCAGTGAATGGTAGTTTCAGCTCTCAAGCCAATGCTTGAGAGCTCACCTCAATAGGTGAGACGATGTCTAGATATAGATATGAATTATCAGCTATTCCCCACGACATTAACCGCGTATAAAAAAAAATTGCGTCGACTTCATACTTCTATGTTTTTACCCCTGCCTGCAAGACCCATGTTTTATGTGTATCGCGCGTATCTTGTATCCTGATCCTATTCATCATGTTATGGTTACAATATGCAAAAACTTTTGATCCCGTCAAATCGATGTGGTCCAATTTTTATCAACTAAGTAGGTAACTAGTACAGTATTAGTAGGTAATACATATACTTGTCAGATTCTTCTATCCACGCGTTTGATAGCTAGGAACGTGTGGTACGTTCCTAGCTATCAAACGCGTGTAAGAGTATACCTAAAACTGAAACTTATTACAAATAACCCCTCTTTTTATAGTAATAAACAATCTGCAGCCTATAGTGAACTATGATTGAAATTGAAGCCATAATGGCTTTCAAATAAAGTTTATTATTAGGGCAGCTCATCATCCGCGTCTCTTTGCTTAGGTAAGATCGCTTAATATGTCTGCAGTTAGTGGGAGATAAACTACAGTTGTTGGAAATTCGACGTAATGGCCCCAAACTTGGCGAATATATGGCTGCAGGCGCGGGGGAATTGTTTCTTAGGCAATCGCCAAATGGTATTTCAGTGGCTGTTTTTGAAATCATATAGAGATCCATAGTAATAACAGTTATTTCGTATAAACTACATAGAACTACATTTTGAGTAAAACAAAAATATTTGAAAAATAAAATAATAAACAATTCTGATAAAAAAATAACAGTTAAATAACATTGACTTATATATAATTAGTTAGATAAATATGAGATATGACTGAATGGGCAGTTATTAGTCAACAAATCGGAATTAACCGGTAAGACATCTCATTCAAAAGTTGACATTAGAAGTGCAGCAGAATCCTGCAGAATAAGCAATGTATCCAGTCAGGCCGTTGCGATGCTACAGTTGCAAAATAGTGTGTGTATAAAAGCGAAAATCACTCACTCATCACTTCTCAAAAACTACTTAGCTAAAACTCCAAAAAATGGATTGCTGAAGTTTGTATAGAAATGTTTTTATTTCTGAACGTAGAACTATAAAACTTTGACAGCTCCGCGGTGGCGTGCCGGGTTCGATCCCCGGCCAGGTCAAGATTGAAAATGATCTTTTTCAGATTGGCCTGGGTCTTGGATGTTTATCTATATATGTATTTGTTATAAAATATAGTATTGTTGAGTTAGTATCCCATAACACAAGTCGACTTATTATTTCAAACAGTTTCAGTCACACATTTTTAGTCGGAATCACTGACTAAAAGTATGAGTGAGAAAGAAGTGTGAGAAAAGGTATTTTTTTACCCTACTTACCTATAAAGAAATAATAATTGATTGTCTTTTGATGTGATAACATCTTATAAATCAACGAACGCCGGCTGCACGTACGAAAATGTTCCGTGTGCAAGCGAGAGCGCGGAATAAGCGACACAGAGGCACGATAGGCCTAAGCGTTCTGATGCGTCTATCTCTCTTCCACCTTTATCACGTAAAATTATCGTCCGTAAACCGACTTTACAGACAACAATTCTTATTTTAATATATAACAAATCAATTTATTTATATTATTTACTAAATATAGTACATTACTGCAGAGGCCGGGAAGTAAGGGATTGCCGGACGAGTAGAGTTCTCGAGTAGAATTTCCGAGCGTCAGCGAGGCCTTGGAATAAATACGAGTCCGGCAAGCCGATTCCCGGCAAAGGCATGTATTGTGCTTTTCTCAATAAATGCGAGGAAATAATGAAAGAGGTACTACTGGGAATAAATGAGTATAATATAAAAAACGATAATAGTATGTACATATTTATTTTCATATTGGTTTTACGGCATTTGGTGTTTTACGCCTTTTCCTTCATATTTTTCAACGTTTTATCAAAGAAATGATGGTATAATTCATTTCGTTCATTCGACGGAGCTCCTGGCGACAATTCCCACGAATCCTCTGGTTTGATCATAGACTACGCAGTAACGCGAGCGACAACCAGCCCGCTACGTAAATCTCTAAATCCGCACCATGACACTTTAGTTAGTCCACACATTGTTCATAAACATAGCCATTTATAACACCAAATTACACCGATTTTGCATTATAAACTCCATTATAAGCAATCTGCAAAACAATCCAAAACAACAACCTTTGCTTGCAATTAAATATATAATAGTACATTCCCGCGTTATTTTCTTTTTTAATTTCAATGGTCATCGTGCTAAGGAAACATAGTCCATACAGCCCAGGCATATTTTACATATAAAATGTAATAGCGGAAAAATCTGCTTTCCCGCGTTTTTTCTTTCTATTAATGGCATAGGTATTTTTGTGTGATTTAACCAACATTTTAATTAAATTATTTTCATATTCATATACCTATTTATATCTTATACGCTCGATGAGTGCATTATTTTATAATGTGGTAGCCATTGGCTGTATGACAAGTTAGATAGTACAAGTTACATATATTAATTAAAAAGTTTTGAGCAGCGGCCAGGAATGAATTTTCATACTTACTTTCCTGGCCTAGGCCGGTAAAGTAATACACCAGCCAAGAATTATAAACTTCGTGGCTTCATTTTACTACAATAATGCCTACATTTCCGAGCATGTTTGAGAAAAGTATCTTTTTCCTTAGTACCTATTAATAAATGACAATTGAATAATTATCTTTTTTCCATTGTTTGTTAAATACCAAAATAATAAGAAAACTACTGATTCAGCAAGATTAGCCAATGTAAGCGTTATGTTTGTGTGAAGAAAATTTTACGTTTTACTTTTTTTTTACAATTTGTAAGTTTTTTAAATTGCTAGTTGTTAAAAATAATAAATAAATTTACTAAATGAAAATAATTTTAAATATGTAAGGATTTGACTAATAAGTTAATGAATTTCTCATTAATTTGTTCCCAAAACCAACATTTAACAGCCATCAGTGGTAAAACCTAGCATGTACTAAATTTTAATGGTAAAAGGTATATCCTAAGATTAACTTTTGAAACCTAAGATTTACCTAAATACGGGCTTTTACAGTAACATATTTATGTCAAAATTAGTTTTGAAGTTTTATACATATAAAATAAGGGCCAAGTGCGTGTCGGGCTACGCACAGTGTAGGGTTCCGTAGTTCCGAATGTCAGCTCTGAAACGGCCTCGTATCGTTCCGCCAAGCTGCGCGCTGTTGAACATAAATACATTTCTATTCATTTAGGTATTATTATTATTAAAGCTTCTATGAATTATTTTCTTAACTTTACGTGGTTTGTAAATTTATATTCAGTAGTTGATTTACATAACTAACAACTAATTTTCAATTAAATTTGTATAAATTTTACTTTATCGAATACATTTATAAGTTAGTCGACTATAACTCTTTCATTTAAGTTTACAGCAGTATACAACCATTTAGTAGATAGAATGGGAGAGGAGGGGGGAGACGACACTAGACAAAAATTGCAACGAATTTACTCCCACTTTACCTGTATGGTAGATACTTTTATTTCAAGATTTTATTTTACCACTTTTTCGGCATATTAGTATACAAATCCTTATCAAATTACAGGTTTCTAGTACCTATAGTCTCGGAGTAAAACCGTGGACCGACAGACATGGCGAAACTATAAGGTTCTTTGTTTGACACGGAACCCTAAAAACCGGCAAAGTGCGAGTCGGACTCGCGCATGAAGAGTTCCGTACCAATACCTATAAAATCAGCAAAAAAATAAAGTCTGTTGTATGGGAGTCTCGCTTAAATATTTATTTTAATTATTTCTTTTTAAAGGAATATATAACGAAATATTCAGTGAATATTTTAAGCGGCTACCTATCACCTTGATGGTGATAGGTAGCCGCTTAAAATATTCACTGTCGTGTCGAGCAAATACGAGCAAAAATATCACGTTTGTTGTATGGGAGCCCCCTTAAATATTTAATTTATTTTGTTTTTAGTATTGTTAGTTATAGCGGCAACAGAAATACATCATTTGTGAAAGTTTTAATTGTCTCACTATTACGGTTCATAAGATACAGCCTGGTGACAGACGGACGGACAGATGGTTAAACAGACAGACGGATAGCGGAGCCATATTAATACGTTCCCATTTTTACCCTTTGGGTACGGTTCAAATAAAAAAGTTACATTCGCTCCCTAGAATCAAGCATTGGAGTAGTTTTAAAACAAAGTATTTTTATCTTCAATTATATGTACTATTAGATTTTAAAAATGATGTATTTAAGTACCATTATGTTATTTTTACGATTAAATTCCTACACTATTAATACCTACCCAACCCTCTTACCCACTATCTGTCCGCCAGACGTTCATTATTATCGATTATCAATTGTCTTGCAGTTTTAATTAAGGGCGCCGTGTTATCTACACGCGTCCTACTTCGAACTAGTCAATGTCATAATACTTTCAATATTTTGACGTAATTACGAAGGTCGCATCACAAGAGCTCGGAGTCCGATACAGACCGACGACTGAATGTAATTTTATTAAGTATATTTAGTCATACTCAAACCGAAATATACCTAATCCAATATTCCTTATCTATTTCCTGTCAACGTTTGTTGAACAACAATATAAAGAGTGATTAATTCATCTGAACATAGCTAAACTTCACATAGCGAGAAAGCGGTCAAAGTGTCTGCTTTTTAACCGGAAAGTTCCCAGTTCAAACTCCACGAGGCCGCCGAATATATATTCATTCATGCATCTGAGCTTGTAGTAAAGTCTTATTTATGTAGGTACCTACTTTTAATTATAAATAAACTTTATAATGTCTATGTTATTTTTCGTCTACTAACTTCTTGCTTCCTTTCTGCCTCCTGCCCTCTGTGGATTGTTCAGTAGTGTGTGAAAAGGTAATGGTTCCTTGAAAACTACTTACCGAACAACACTAAATGAGTGAACCGCTATAACGGATTACTACCTAATATAATATAATTGGGGTGATTACCCTATGACTATTTTACGGTAGTTTATTAAAAATTTTCATACTTTAAAAAATAGACTTGCCTATCCAAACGAACCAATACTGAAACTATACTATGTACAAATTGAAAGAGATAATAATAGTTATTTAGTAAAATATATGTAACGTTTGAAACATGTGTATACGTGTAACATAGCTCAACATCAGTTTTGAACAAATCCAACAAATTCCTATCCTACCAAGCTGAAAATGCTTCCGTTGGGCAGCAGCGTAGGAATCACACGAAACTAAAGAAACCGCATTCGCCAACCCAATGGCAACATCCTCCCATGGAAGGAAGTATTCTTAGAAGAGAACTTTGTCCAGCAGTGGACTATTAACGGCTGTAATGATGATGTAACTACTTTTATGTGTGCTATGCCCCAAGCAAAGACGATACGACCGGTGTAACAGAAAACTGCATTCGATTTAAAATATAGGAATTTATCTAAACACAATAAATTGGCTAGCTCCGTGGCGCAGTGGTCAACACGCCAGCCTGCGACACGAGAGTGGGGGTTCAATCCCCGGCCAGGTCAAGATGGAAAATGATCTTATTCAGACTGGCCTGGGTCTTGGATGTGTAGTATAGTAGTATCGTTGAGTTAGTAGCCCATAACACAGGTCTCGAACTTACTTTGGGGCTAGCTCAATATGTGTGATTTGTCCGTATGTATTTATGTATGTATAAATAATAACATCATATTTGTCAAGTTGAATTTTCTACACCCATATACAACAAAAATAGGTTAATAAGGTCCCTCGCGACCCAAAAGGATAGTGACGACGTTTCCTTAGCGTTTCATAGCATTTCCACTGGAGCTATTCAATAAATCGCATCGTTTGAAAGGGCCGAGTGTGCACTTTATCAGCCTCTGATATGTGTTGTGAGATACGTTGGTGTGTGAAGCTGGGTAAGCGCTTCACAAAATTCATTTCCATTGGCACAGTTGGCAAGTGTAATTTAACTACTGGTGACCAACTACGATTACATTTTGTAGTTTGTAATCTTAAGTTACTACAGGATTACAAGAAATAATAGCATTAAGATAGTGCTATTATTTCTTGTAATAAAGATATGTGTAGTGTAATCGTAATTGGTAATCAAATTACACAATACCTAGTAGTTAACTAAGTCCAACACTGCCTGTTAGTGAGCCTCGTAAGGGACTCCTCACACGGCTAATTGAATTTGAGTTTTAGAGTTATAGAAATTGTGATACTACCTGGCTGCTCCATCATTTAGGTCCAAGACGCCGTTACACTAAGTAGTGGCTACCATAACACTATTATTCCTACTTAAAAAAAGTACTACCTCAAAAATATAAGGAATAATTGGCATTAAAAGTGGTCCGGACACAGAATAGTGTTTGTGAGCCACGCTATTACAAAGAACATATAATTAATTCACAGGTGTTAATATCAATATAGAAGCTTTAGTCTACCTTCCAAAGGGAAAATCGTATATACCGAATCAAGTTTCCCTTGAAAGGAACAAGACAAGAAGTTAAAAGTGATCCGGCTGGGAGGTATTTTAATCGGCTAGTCAACTTACTGATTTTAAAGTTGTAATTGAATGGACAGGTCTCTAATAGCAACTACCGTCAGTCTACATACAGTTGATATTAGGTGTACAATTTGGATGGTAAGGACTAAGTATGTTACAGAATTAATATAACTAAGCACTAACGTACAGAACGGAAACTCGCAGAGTCCTTCGCAATATGGCGTCCCCACACCAATCCCCTTTCCCGGGTGTTTTTGTTAGCTTTGAAAAACAGGGTAAGCTGCAGTGCTCTACTATTGCTAGTCGCACGTTCCACGACGTCTCATAAACGTAGTTTGTAGGTACTTGAATTTATTTGATTGATTGTTAACTTACACATTGAAATGTGCAGGGGTGTAAAGTTTCGTTTGTAATAAGTAGGTATTCATCATCATCATCATCATCATTATCATCATTATCATCATCAGGTCCTTTTTAGTCTCCACTACAGGAGCACGACCCTCTCTGTACTACTAGGGCCATACTTGGCCAGAGCAGCCAGAGGACTTGGCCTACACTCTCCACGCTGGCTAGACTGGTTAGAGAGGTCTCTTAGATGTATATAAGCTTTGTTTAGCTTGTATTTCCTAAGTCGCCTTCTACGACATCCACGGGAAGACTTGGAGTGGTCCTATTCTACTCTGCCGGATACCACACGGCTAGTAGGTATTAGGCATAGGTAAATATTACTACGCTTGTATGAAGCGCCATACCTGTGACTATGTATAAAATTTGGTGCATCTGCGGAAGATCGTCACGTTGACAAATGCTAATTATTTACCCTATTTGTAAAATGGTAAGTTTGAAAGCCATGATGCTAGCAACTGCCTTGATACGAGTAGGCTCACTTTAAGATAGCAAGCTCCTTTCGAATCTGTAATAGGGAATGTATTTACTACTATTCTCTTTTGTAATTTTACAAGTATAGCTATGAATACATACATATTATCACGTCTTTTTCCCTTGCCTATCACCCCGATAGAGCCTAGGTCTATGAGACCTAAAAGCCACGTTTAGCATTTTGGTGGGCATGTAGATGGAAACGGAATCAAAATAGTGATGGGTTGCTAGCCGCAACACCTACTAACATCATTTCTCAAATTTTTGCCCATTCGCTCGATCGGCTTTTACAATCTGCGCGGGAAGAGAAGCAGCTGGTGCATTCTACGTTCTTTTCTTTTCTCCCAGATCAGCAAGGAAGAGCAAGAACGTTAAGGAAAATATTTTTTTGTGAGCTAAGTTAGGATTTGACCCAACAAGAGATGCTGTGTACTATTTGTGTAAGAAGATTAACAGAATTAAAAATAAAAAAAATCATAAATCTGTGTTAAGAGATAAACCACGCCCTTGAAAATAATTGGCTTTATCACATCTAACCTAACAAACATTTTGAGATTCTTGGATTCTGTTACGCCATAAATGGCCATGGAAGTATCCGACTGGTCAGAGGTGGCACAGAATAGGGAAGAATGGCGCACTGCCAAGATCCACTTCGGGTCGCTGAGCCAGCGAAGTAAGTAAGTATAAATGGCCATAAATCTAATTTGTTGTATCAGCTTACTCATCGTATGTCTGTATTATAAACAAATATTTATGAAATAATTTAACAAAAGATTGTGTACATAATACAATGGTGCAAAGATTGTGTACATAATACAATGGTGCAAAGGAAACTAATTAATCTCATATTCACCACTTCTTTTTTGATCCTTAATCAGCCAATCTGCGTACCGACTAGACTGTCCTCGCAGATTGTTGCCCAGAGAGCGCCGGACGCAAATGGGGATTTCAATGCGTCACACGGGGAGGCTCCTTTACATGCACCCCACTTTTCCTTTTTTCTTTATATTCACCATTGATTCATATTAATGTTGCAAACGAAACTAATTAGTCTCATCTGCACCACTGATGGTGCAATTCAATGGTGCATACGGTACGACGGGCAATAAACTATCTTTGCATATTTTCAACCCACTTAATTTAGTAAAGCGACCGGGGTTTTTAAATTGTCATACATGTCCCAGTTTTTATTTAGGTATTTGCTATGCGCTTAGAATCACGAAAACTATACTTCTAATATAAATGTACCAATTACCATATACCACAACAGCAAATTATGAAAATTGTTTTCCCTGTAAAGTAATACTTACATAAATATTGTATATCAATTTCAAAATAGAGTTCAAATATTAATGGACAGCTCCGTATTGCGTAGGTTATAAGTTATTTACGAGAACATTTCAAACCGTCATTTATCTTTTCACTGGAAATACCCGGATCAATCACTGGCATTGATCGAGCCGATTTCGCAAAAGCTGGAATCCCTCCGGACAAAATGACTTCATTTTGTGGTATGTAGGTACTAGGATATTCGTTGACTATTTCATTCATTTTGAAAATATTTCGAGTTATTTCACATTTTTTTTAAAGATTACTACTGGATCTGTTATGGAAATGTTGTCTTACACAATGTCGTTCGTCATACTATTAACAATCCTCAAGTCACTTGTTGATGGTTGTTCCATGCTGGTCTGTTAGAAAAAAAAAAATAGAATATATCAGCTGCTTCTCTTTCCGTGCAGATCGTAAAAGCCGGTCGAGTAAATGAGCAAAAATCTAATAAATCATGTTAATAGGCGATGCGGCTAGCAACTCATACTTTGATTCAGTTTTCTATCTATACGCACCAACACGCTAAACGTGGTCTTTGGTTCTTATGGCATTAGGCTCTGTCTACTGAATATGTATATATGTACATAATCATTGTTGTGATTTTTGAAGCTTAAGCATACTTGAAAAATCATAATGATCATGTAGAAATAAACTGATTCCAAAGTCATAAACTTTTCATTGGTAACTTTTTGGACGAAAACACATTGTTTGTTTGTTTTCCAGTTAAAAGAGTTAAAATAAGTAATAAATATGGTAAACCTAATTGGATCACTAAAGGTATTTCAAAAAGTTGCCGAAATAAAAGAAAGTTGCGTTATCACTATTACACTCGTAAATCTGCACAGAATAAAGAAGAATATAGATGTTACTCTAAAATTTTACGACGATGTTTAAAGACATCACAGAGAATACATAACGACAAATAATTAAAAAGCGCTAAAATAAGGGCAAAATGACATGGAAAATTATAAAAAATAAAACTAATATAATTAATAATGATGACTTTATTAATGAAATAATTTTGAACAATAAAACAATTAATGATCCGACTGCTATAGCTGACGAATTTAATAATTATCTGATCAATTTAACAAATACTAAAGTGACTGATGGCGTAAATACAAATAAAAAATGTTTACCAAATTCGATATTTATTGAACCATTAACCCAAGATTATGTAAAATCAATTATTAGATCATTAAAAATTACAAATTCAACAGGTTTTGATAATATTAGTACAAAAGTCATAAAGTACTGTTTAGACGAAATTATTGGACCACTCACTTATCTTATAAATCTGTCATTTGAAACTGGAACATTCCCTGAGCTACTTAAATCATCAATTGTAAAGCCTATACATAAAAAAGGCCCAAAGACTGATATGAGCAACTTTCGTCCCATAATGCTGCCACCAGTATTTTCAAAATATGAAAATGCAATAAAAGTTCGTTTAGTAAAATTTTGTACTAAATTTAATTTGTTGATAAACGAACAATTTGGTTTTCAATCAAAAAAATCAACATCTTTAGCAATATTTCATCTTGTACGCGAAGTTGTGAATTATATCAACGACAAAATCCCAACTACAGTCGTATATTTCGATATGAAGCTAATGTGCTTTTGATTTTGTGTCACACGGTACTTTACTTAGTAAATTACATAATTTAGGTATTAGAGGTGTAGCTTATAATTGGATACAGTCTTATTTAAGTAATCGGAAGCAAGCTGTAGAAATTAAGAGTATAGACGATGAAGGTATTGTGGTATCGCGCAGATCACAATTCAAAGTCAATGCATTTGGTGTACCTCAAGGCAGTGTGCTTGGACCACTCTTATTTTTGCTATATATTAATGACCTTCCTGATGCAATTAAATATAAATGTTTAATGTTTGCAGATGACATTTCGGTTATTATACCTTATAGAAATGATGTATTAGCATATGAATCTGAAATCAATTTAACTATTAATTCTATAATTAATTGGCTCAAAAATAATAATCTGACTGTTAATTTAACTAAGACAAAGTATATACAATTTGGAACTTGTAGACAAAACAAATTTAATTTAAGTATTAGTTATAACGGTGAAAACATTGACGAAGTAGTTACATCTAAATTTTTAGGTGTTATAATTGACGAAAATTGCGATTGGAAGCAACATATTGACAATTTGTGTGATAAATTAAACCGTTTACGTATTGAGAAGATTACGCAATACGTCAGCGAAGACTACCGTCCTAGCAGCTTATCATGGCTATGTTGCATCTAATATAAAATATGGGCTTCTTGTTTGGGGAAACTCTGTTGATGCCAATAAGGTTTTTATCGCGCAAAAAAAATGTATACGCGCCATGACTGGTAAAGCGCCCCGAGAATCATTAAAAGTTTAGGTATACTACCACTGACATGTATGTATATACTTGAAGTTGCCTGTTTTGTCAAAAATAACATTCACTTGTTCCAAAAGGTAACAAATACTAGAAGCAGAAGAGACCCGTATAAACTTGTTTTTTTTTTTTTTTTATCTATCCTATATTGTCCCACTGCTGGGCAAAGGTCTCCCCCATTTCCTTCAAGTGGAAGGAAATGTATAAACTTGTATGTAGTAAAAATCCTAAATTGACTCTTTATTTAAGACAATGCAATTTTATGTGTGTAAAAATATTTAATGCCATACCACTTGACATAAAATCTGTGACAAATAGTTCATTTAAGTGTAAGTTAATCGGATGGCTAAAGCTGAAAAATGTTTATTCCTTACATGACTTTTTTAAAGGTAATAATAATTAATGATGACAAATTTTCCCCTTTTGACGAATGTGAATAACTAACTGATCATGAATTTAATTATTAATAAATTGTTTTAGTAACTTTTTAGATTTAGGTATATAAAATATAATGATTATTGTAACTTAATACCTTTAGCTTCAAATTACTAAATTTATATTTGCATGCCAATTATGGTAAAATATGTGGATCTATTTTATGTATATGAAAAATCTTAATGTACCATATTTTAAGCAAATAAATATATTATTATTATTATTCTCTTTATTCAAAATTAATCTTAAGCCTAGGTTTTATAATATTTGTATAAAAAGTAAAATATAAAAATATAATACAAAACATAAAAACATTATAAAACCTAAACCTAGCTCGCCGCCAGCAGCGGGGCAAGGCTCAAGCTACCGGCGGTTAAGGCTGCAGAGAAAGAAACCTCCTGACTATGCGTGACGTGTCCAGGAGTGCTGCCTTCTGTATCTGGCCCTTGATCCAGCCATCCAGCGAGAGTCTCTTGAGGTGTTGGTCGAGACTCTTCGCTATAAGGCCGTTTGCAGATACAACTATCGGGACAATGATCGTCGAATCCACATCCCACATAGCAGTCACCTCGTGGGCCAAGTCAAGGTACTTGCTGAGCTTGTCCTTCTCGGCTTTCATGAGGTTCTCGTCATGCGGGATGGTGATATCGATGAGCATTGCCTGGCGCGTCGATCGATCTGTCAACACGATATCAGGCTTATTGGCAACAATAGTCCTGTCCGTAATAACAGATCGATCCCAGTAGAGCGTGGCATGACCATTTTCGAGAACTGGCGCCGGCGTGTACTCATAGTACGGTACCTCGGATTCCACAAGACCATATCGAAGAGCTAGTTGCTGATGGATAATTCTGGCTACAAGGTTATGTCTGTGCAAGTACTCACCGTTGGCCAGATGAGAACAACCGGAAATAATATGCCTGAGTGACTCACCGGGACGGCGGCATGCCCGACATATGTCGACCGTACCATCCTTCAGGATATATCTCCGGTAATTGTTCGTCATCATGACTTCGTCTGCAATTGCACAAACAAAACCCTCGGTTTCCCCGAAGAGGTCGCCGAACCGTAGCCAGTTTACCGACGCGAGCAGATCTACATCAGGCCCTGTTAAGGCCCGGTAGAACCGCCCGTGGAGCTCCTTACTCTTCCATATGTTCTTGCGGTCTTCGGTGCTCAGCACGGATGGTCTACGCCAGTTCTCGTTTGCCAAGGAGAGCGGCGTGAGACTTCTATCTACAACTACAATGTCGCGGTGCAACCCACACTCATTGTTAAGGAAGTAATCCCTAAGACTGCACACCTCACGGTTATGAAGAGTCTTGGCGTTCAAAAAACCACGACCTCCACACTTACGTGGGATGTACAGTCTCATAACGGATGAGCGTGGGTGAAGCATGCGATGCATTGTGAGCTGTTGACGGACTCTCCTATCCAGAGCGTCTAACTCAGTTTGTGTCCATCTTAGTAAGCCTGGGGCATCACCCAAGCGTTGAATGCGCGCACCTTATTGCCCCCTGACAAAAGGCTTTTAAGCACTTTTGTCAGACGACAAAAAAAACGCTCCTTTACCGCCTGCTTGATGTCCCCATCCTCAACACTCAGAGACTGTGACATACCAAGATACTTGTAGGTTTCTGACTCCGAAAGAGACCTGAGAGACATTATCTCAGAAAGTTGCAAATTTGTTGAATTTACAACTTTCCCCCGTTGAACATGCATAACCGCACACTTATCTACACCGAACTCCATCCTGATGGAATTACTGAAATCCTCTGTGATTTTTAGTAACTTCACCAGGTCAGGGCGTTTTGGTGCAAACAATTTCAAGTCATCCATGTATAACAGATGGGAAATTATCTCCCCGTCTCTTTGAAGGCGGCAGCCCAGCCCTGAATCGCTCAGCAGGGTACTGAGAGGATTTAAAGCTAGGCAAAACCACAAGGGACTTAAACTGTCACCCTGGAAAATGCCTCGCTCTATCCTTATAAAATCCATCGGATCCAAGGGACCATCTCCAACACCTGGTTGACGAAGGACTGTGGTCCACTATCTCATACACATGCTGAGAAAAGATCTTAAAGTTGTATTAACTTTGTACAACTCTAAGATCCTCTCCAACCATGAATGAGGCACCGAATCATAGGCCTTTTTATAGTCAATCCATGCAGTAGAGAGGGCTGCCTTGTTCCGTTGGACTTGCTTGCAAATGGTCATGTCCATGAGGAGAAGCTCTTTAGTACCACGGGACCCAATCCTACATCCATTTTGAGAGGGAGCCATGATCTTGTTCGCATCGATGTGCGTATTGATCTTCGCTCTCAAAATGGATGTAAGTAGCTTGTACAATGTTGGTAAGCATGTTATGGGTCTGAAGTTTTTAGGATCCGTGGTACTACCGGACTTGTAGAGCAGGAAGGTGTGTCCTGTAGTTAGGAAAGCTGGAAGGGAACCAAGATGGAGGGCTTGTTGAAATTGTGTCGCTAAGCGCTCGTGTGAGCTTCGAATCCACTTTATCCAAAAGTTGTGCAATCCATTCGGCCCAGGACTTTTCCAGTTCTGTGCCGTACGAATCGCACAGCTTATGTCATCGGGGCTGATAGTTACAGCCTCCATGGATTCGATGGCTACACACTCGCGCTCAATTACACTCATCCAACCACCCTCGGTGTGCACGACTGGCACTGACCAAATACTACGCCAGAAATTTATCATAGCTGTAGAATCTGGTAGTTGCCCGTCGATCACACGCTGGTCAGTTCCCTCCCACTTTCTATACACCTTCCTTTGGTCGCTTTGAAAGAGACGATTTTGCCGGAATCGATCCACACGCACTCTGTAGCGACGAATACGCCCCGCCCACGCATAGACTTTCTGCTTCAGGAAGTCAATACGTTCCGTGACTGAGGCCATGTAATCGCGGGGCCTTATACCAGTACCCGCGAAGGCCTGATTCACAAAACGCATGACTCGGGGGCGATTGTTGCCCCCTCTGAAGCAGATGAGCTTTGCAATGAGAGTCCTAAACGTGTCAATACGCCGTTCAATCCGTACTTGCCACGCGGGGGCATCACCAGCGGGTCGTGGTGCACGATCAGAGTCCAGAAACTTGATACGAGCAACACGACACGCCGCTATGGCCCCATAGTACATAATTGAATGCGTATCGACCAGACCTTCGCTAACCTCAAAGTACGGGGCTAGCAAATCATTTAGGGCTCCCATTAATGCTAAATTACGTCTATTCGTAGGCAGACGAGGTAATCGCGGCCTAGACTCGGGTGTGGATCTATATTGATCAATCGCTTCCTCCAAAGCCCTCCTCAATTGCTCATGAACCTGGGTACTTACGTCTATGGTCACACCGCTCCCATCATCAACACTAAGGACATAAGCCTCTGGCGTCCGAATAACTGGACTCACCAATGTCGTCGGCGGGTCTCGTGTCATGGTGGCAGCCGTAAAAGAGTTAAAATAAGTAATAAATATGGTAAACCTAATTGGATCACTAAAGGTATTTCAAAAAGTTGCCGAAATAAAAGAAAGTTGCGTTATCACTATTACACTCGTAAATCTGCACAGAATAAAGAAGAATATAGATGTTACTCTAAAATTTTACGACGATGTTTAAAGACATCACAGAGAATACATAACGACAAATAATTAAAAAGCGCTAAAAATAAGGGCAAAATGACATGGAAAATTATAAAAAATAAAACTAATATAATTAATAATGATGACTTTATTAATGAAATAATTTTGAACCATAAAACAATTAATGATCCGACTGCTATAGCTGACGAATTTAATAATTATCTGATCAATTTAACAAATACTAAAGTGACTGATGGCGTAAATACAAATAAAAAATGTTTACCAAATTCGATATTTATTGAACCATTAACCCAAGATTATGTAAAATCAATTATTAGATCATTAAAAATTACAAATTCAACAGGTTTTGATAATATTAGTACAAAAGTCATAAAGTACTGTTTAGACGAAATTATTGGACCACTCACTTATCTTATAAATCTGTCATTTGAAACTGGAACATTCCCTGAGCTACTTAAATCATCAATTGTAAAGCCTATACATAAAAAAGGCCCAAAGACTGATATGAGCAACTTTCGTCCCATAATGCTGCCACCAGTATTTTCAAAATATGAAAATGCAATAAAAGTTCGTTTAGTAAAATTTTGTACTAAATTTAATCTGTTGATAAACGAACAATTTGGTTTTCAATCAAAAAAATCAACATCTTTAGCAATATTTCATCTTGTACGCGAAGTTGTGAATTATATCAACGACAAAATCCCAACTACAGTCGTATATTTCGATATGAAGCTAATGTGCTTTTGATTTTGTGTCACACGGTACTTTACTTAGTAAATTACATAATTTAGGTATTAGAGGTGTAGCTTATAATTGGATACAGTCTTATTTAAGTAATCGGAAGCAAGCTGTAGAAATTAAGAGTATAGACGATGAAGGTATTGTGGTATCGCGCAGATCACAATTCAAAGTCAATGCATTTGGTGTACCTCAAGGCAGTGTGCTTGGACCACTCTTATTTTTGCTATATATTAATGACCTTCCTGATGCAATTAAATATAAATGTTTAATGTTTGCAGATGACATTTCGGTTATTATACCTTATAGAAATGATGTATTAGCATATGAATCTGAAATCAATTTAACTATTAATTCTATAATTAATTGGCTCAAAAATAATAATCTGACTGTTAATTTAACTAAGACAAAGTATATACAATTTGGAACTTGTAGACAAAACAAATTTAATTTAAGTATTAGTTATAACGGTGAAAACATTGACGAAGTAGTTACATCTAAATTTTTAGGTGTTATAATTGACGAAAATTGCGATTGGAAGCAACATATTGACAATTTGTGTGATAAATTAAACCGTTTACGTATTGAGAAGATTACGCAATACGTCAGCGAAGACTACCGTCCTAGCAGCTTATCATGGCTATGTTGCATCTAATATAAAATATGGGCTTCTTGTTTGGGGAAACTCTGTTGATGCCAATAAGGTTTTTATCGCGCAAAAAAAATGTATACGCGCCATGACTGGTAAAGCGCCCCGAGAATCATTAAAAGTTTAGGTATACTACCACTGACATGTATGTATATACTTGAAGTTGCCTGTTTTGTCAAAAATAACATTCACTTGTTCCAAAAGGTAACAAATACTAGAAGCAGAAGAGACCCGTATAAACTTGTTTTCTTTTTTTTTTATCTAACCTATATTGTCCCACTGCTGGGCAAAGGTCTCCCCCATTTCCTTCAAGTGGAAGGAAATGTATAAACTTGTATGTAGTAAAAATCCTAAATTGACTCTTTATTTAAGACAATGCAATTTTATGTGTGTAAAAATATTTAATGCCATACCACTTGACATAAAATCTGTGACAAATAGTTCATTTAAGTGTAAGTTAATCGGATGGCTAAAGCTGAAAAATGTTTATTCCTTACATGACTTTTTTAAAGGTAATAATAATTAATGATGACAAATTTTCCCCTTTTGACGAATGTGAATAACTAACTGATCATGAATTTAATTATTAATAAATTGTTTTAGTAACTTTTTAGATTTAGGTATATAAAATATAATGATTATTGTAACTTAATACCTTTAGCTTCAAATTACTAAATTTATATTTGCATGCCAATTATGGTAAAATATGTGGATCTATTTTATGTATATGAAAAATCTTAATGTACCATATTTTAAGCAAATAAATATATTATTATTATTATTCTCTTTATTCAAAATTAATCTTAAGCCTAGGTTTTATAATATTTGTATAAAAAGTAAAATATAAAAATATAATACAAAACATAAAAACATTATAAAACCTAAACCTAGCTCGCCGCCAGCAGCGGGGCAAGGCTCAAGCTACCGGCGGTTAAGGCTGCAGAGAAAGAAACCTCCTGACTATGCGTGACGTGTCCAGGAGTGCTGCCTTCTGTATCTGGCCCTTGATCCAGCCATCCAGCGAGAGTCTCTTGAGGTGTTGGTCGAGACTCTTCGCTATAAGGCCGTTTGCAGATACAACTATCGGGACAATGATCGTCGAATCCACATCCCACATAGCAGTCACCTCGTGGGCCAAGTCAAGGTACTTGCTGAGCTTGTCCTTCTCGGCTTTCACGAGGTTCTCGTCATGCGGGATGGTGATATCGATGAGCATTGCCTGGCGCGTCGATCGATCTGTCAACACGATATCAGGCTTATTGGCAACAATAGTCCTGTCCGTAATAACAGATCGATCCCAGTAGAGCGTGGCATGACCATTTTCGAGAACTGGCGCCGGCGTGTACTCATAGTACGGTACCTCGGATTCCACAAGACCATATCGAAGAGCTAGTTGCTGATGGATAATTCTGGCTACAAGGTTATGTCTGTGCAAGTACTCACCGTTGGCCAGATGAGAACAACCGGAAATAATATGCCTGAGTGACTCACCGGGACGGCGGCATGCCCGACATATGTCGACCGTACCATCCTTCAGGATATATCTCCGGTAATTGTTCGTCATCATGACTTCGTCTGCAATTGCACAAACAAAACCCTCGGTTTCCCCGAAGAGGTCGCCGAACCGTAGCCAGTTTACCGACGCGAGCAGATCTACATCAGGCCCTGTTAAGGCCCGGTAGAACCGCCCGTGGAGCTCCTTACTCTTCCATATGTTCTTGCGGTCTTCGGTGCTCAGCACGGATGGTCTACGCCAGTTCTCGTTTGCCAAGGAGAGCGGCGTGAGACTTCTATCTACAACTACAATGTCGCGGTGCAACCCACACTCATTGTTAAGGAAGTAATCCCTAAGACTGCACACCTCACGGTTATGAAGAGTCTTGGCGTTCAAAAAACCACGACCTCCACACTTACGTGGGATGTACAGTCTCATAACGGATGAGCGTGGGTGAAGCATGCGATGCATTGTGAGCTGTTGACGGACTCTCCTATCCAGAGCGTCTAACTCAGTTTGTGTCCATCTTAGTAAGCCTGGGGCATCACCCAAGCGTTGAATGCGCGCACCTTATTGCCCCCTGACAAAAGGCTTTTAAGCACTTTTGTCAGACGACAAAAAAAACGCTCCTTTACCGCCTGCTTGATGTCCCCATCCTCAACACTCAGAGACTGTGACATACCAAGATACTTGTAGGTTTCTGACTCCGAAAGAGACCTGAGAGACATTATCTCAGAAAGTTGCAAATTTGTTGAATTTACAACTTTCCCCCGTTGAACATGCATAACCGCACACTTATCTACACCGAACTCCATCCTGATGGAATTACTGAAATCCTCTGTGATTTTTAGTAACTTCACCAGGTCAGGGCGTTTTGGTGCAAACAATTTCAAGTCATCCATGTATAACAGATGGGAAATTATCTCCCCGTCTCTTTGAAGGCGGCAGCCCAGCCCTGAATCGCTCAGCAGGGTACTGAGAGGATTCAAAGCTAGGCAAAACCACAAGGGACTCAAACTGTCACCCTGGAAAATGCCTCGCTCTATCCTTATAAAATCCATCGGATCCAAGGGACCATCTCCAACACCTGGTTGACGAAGGACTGTGGTCCACTATCTCATACACATGCTGAGAAAAGATCTTAAAGTTGTATTAACTTTGTACAACTCTAAGATCCTCTCCAACCATGAATGAGGCACCGAATCATAGGCCTTTTTATAGTCAATCCATGCAGTAGAGAGGGCTGCCTTGTTCCGTTGGACTTGCTTGCAAATGGTCATGTCCATGAGGAGAAGCTCTTTAGTACCACGGGACCCAATCCTACATCCATTTTGAGAGGGAGCCATGATCTTGTTCGCATCGATGTGCGTATTGATCTTCGCTCTCAAAATGGATGTAAGTAGCTTGTACAATGTTGGTAAGCATGTTATGGGTCTGAAGTTTTTAGGATCCGTGGTACTACCGGACTTGTAGAGCAGGAAGGTGTGTCCTGTAGTTAGGAAAGCTGGAAGGGAACCAAGATGGAGGGCTTGTTGAAATTGTGTCGCTAAGCGCTCGTGTGAGCTTCGAATCCACTTTATCCAAAAGTTGTGCAATCCATTCGGCCCAGGACTTTTCCAGTTCTGTGCCGTACGAATCGCACAGCTTATGTCATCGGGGCTGATAGTTACAGCCTCCATGGATTCGATGGCTACACACTCGCGCTCAATTACACTCATCCAACCACCCTCGGTGTGCACGACTGGCACTGACCAAATACTACGCCAGAAATTTATCATAGCTGTAGAATCTGGTAGTTGCCCGTCGATCACACGCTGGTCAGTTCCCTCCCACTTTCTATACACCTTCCTTTGGTCGCTTTGAAAGAGACGATTTTGCCGGAATCGATCCACACGCACTCTGTAGCGACGAATACGCCCCGCCCACGCATAGACTTTCTGCTTCAGGAAGTCAATACGTTCCGTGACTGAGGCCATGTAATCGCGGGGCCTTATACCAGTACCCGCGAAGGCCTGATTCACAAAACGCATGACTCGGGGGCGATTGTTGCCCCCTCTGAAGCAGATGAGCTTTGCAATGAGAGTCCTAAACGTGTCAATACGCCGTTCAATCCGTACTTGCCACGCGGGGGCATCACCAGCGGGTCGTGGTGCACGATCAGAGTCCAGAAACTTGATACGAGCAACACGACACGCCGCTATGGCCCCATAGTACATAATTGAATGCGTATCGACCAGACCTTCGCTAACCTCAAAGTACGGGGCTAGCAAATCATTTAGGGCTCCCATTAATGCTAAATTACGTCTATTCGTAGGCAGACGAGGTAATCGCGGCCTAGACTCGGGTGTGGATCTATATTGATCAATCGCTTCCTCCAAAGCCCTCCTCAATTGCTCATGAACCTGGGTACTTACGTCTATGGTCACACCGCTCCCATCATCAACACTAAGGACATAAGCCTCTGGCGTCCGAATAACTGGACTCACCAATGTCGTCGGCGGGTCTCGTGTCATGGTGGCAGCCGTGCGAGCAGGTAGCGCCTCCAATCGTAGCCGATCCGCCGGTTCAAGGACCTGAAACAAAGTCAGCATCCGGTCACGATACGCCGTCATGTTGGTTTCCCCCTCTGTAGCCTCATAATAGGCGCGCATGCAGTTCTCATTATTTTGTTGAGTCCATCGCATGCGACGCACTACACCACCGGTAGCGGGAGCCGGGCGCGGGGCAGGTTGCCTCGCAGGCCCCAAGCGTGCCGGCAGCGGGGGTCGTCCACGTCGCGCAGGTGGTGGCGGCGGCGCGGCCGACGGCCCGCGGTCGTCGTCGCTCGACTCGCTGGTGCCGGGTGCGGTGGCGAACTCGTCACCCGACGATGTTGGCGAGGAGCTGGACGACGACGCGGGTGGAGGTGGAGGGCGTGTGACTTGTTCCGCTCGATGTTTTTGGGATCTTGTAGTCATTTTACAATTTCTGTGTGATTTCTTATGTCAAATGTATGACAATCATGTCATGACAGATGAATTGTATTTGCAGTTTTCGATTTTGTAAAAATATTAATACTGGGTGGCGCAAAAGTACTGGCACTAAAGAAAATACTTTTATTTTTTTTATATGACATTTTCTGTCATTCTGTTTTTGAAAATTGTGTAGTGAACAAATGTAAAATACACTGAAAATAAACATGGACCGTTTTACTCCCCAAGAACGTGGAATAATTGTGTCAATGTTCTTACGGAATAATTCATCAGTGATAGTTATCTCTCGTTTTGGCGATTTGCCTTGGCCTGCAAGATCATCCGATCTGACCAGTCCAGACTTCTTTCTTTGGGGTTTTTTGAAATCTCGGGTGTATGTGAACAAGCCACAGACTCTCGCAGCTCTAAAAGAAAACATTCGTCAAGAAATAACGAACATATCGCAGGAAGTGTTACGGCAAGTTATGCAAAATGTCATAAATAGGGCTCAAATGTGTATCAACTCTGGAGGTCACCATTTAAAAGACATCATCTTTAAATCCTAATGGTACGAAATTTAATGGCACAAATATACATTTAAAAAAACCTAAATCTAGTTTTCTAATTTAGAAAAAATGTTATAGCTGAACCAAATAGGGTCTTTACTTTTGCGCCACCCAGTATATCTGACATTTTGGAGGGTAAATATGATATTTTTATGTCTAATTGTCACTGTTTATTATATATTATAAAAACGGTTACGTATCAAAAAAAATTAAATAATAAAATTAAAAATGAAGAACAAGATTCAATTTGACAGCGGTTTTTTATTATTATTTGTATCTTTCTTATTTCACGGGTGTTACCCCGTTTCTTTGAGAGGCTTGCGTGGGGATATAGATCCAACACGTAGAGGCCCTTTGGAGAAGTTGATGTAATGTTGGTCTCTAGCCAGAACCCGTTCCTAGAAATACCAATGTGTGATATGCCTTTGAACAGGTCTTGGCCGGAGGAGGAACTATTGCATTTTAAAAAGGAAATTAATGGGTTTATGGGATTGAGATTTGGGTGGACTTATGCTGGGTTATTGCAAAGGGACGTGCACCTGCCATAATCATGATAACTGACTACAATTGGCAGGTGGTGGCTTGCCGCCCACTAGATGGGCCCCTCAAAATAGTCAACGATTAATGCCGGCAAAGGGGGCAACACCGGTGCGGGCGACTCAGGGGTGTCGAGAGGTGTACTGCGCTTTCTCCGAAGTTACTCGCGGCGTTATGCCCTTTAACACTTCCACCCCTGGAGCAACAGCTCTCACGACTCCTCTCTGGACGGCCAACTAAGGCAAGCCAGAGTCGAGAGCCCTGCGAACCCTCTTGGGTTTCCACCCCGACCGATGAAGACACGTCGGGGGCGAGGGCTCTGACCGACTCTCTGGAGCACTCGGGTCCGTGGTGTCGTTACTCACCAACAGCTCGCCACAAGCTGCCCTGCGGCCTTATTATTATTATTATTATACGCAATAGCTCCTGAACCATTGCTCCAACTAAAAAAGAAAAAGTATATAGGAGGAGCATTTATGACGTAAAATATTTTAATTTATATTGCGTAACACACATGACATCTGTATTTAAAACTAGCTATGTTACCCGCTGATAATTTAGTTTTCTACACCTAGGCATTTATTTTTTCAGATTATCCTTAAAAAAACACATAAACAAGTCTTATTTATTTATGAAATTAGTAAAGACAAAAAAAAACGATAGATATTCTTTTCTTGCCAAGTGAAAAAAGTAATATGATAAGTAAGCAAATGCATCAAATGAGATTTATGGCATATCAGATAATCTCAGAATCTTAAAATCTCATTTTAACATACATTATACCTAAGGTGGTTTTGCATATTGATAAAGAGCTAAAAATACAATCCCATAAATACCGCGTGATTTTGAACCTCTGAACTGAAATACTGGAATCAGAGTCCGTAATGAAATATAGAAATTCAAGAAAAGAAACTGAATAAAGATAGGCTTTTCATACAAAGTCGCCGATCAGCTGGAAGGTAATTCTTTTTTTTTCGTTTTTACCTGTTTATCCTGCAATTTTGTATTCCATTAGGGATTTTGATTCCAGGATTTCAATATAGTTCAGAGTTCAAAATCACACTGTATATCGATTATAATGTGGTTACCTGTTCGACGACGTCGCTAATTACATATTCTCACGACCCTCTATTCTATCAATTATTTTAAATAGCATTACAATGCTCGGTTTAATAGTAAAATAAAAATATCTGATGAAAAACTTAGTTTTATACTCTTATTATTTAAGTTTAGTGATAAGAATTAAGTTGGATACCACACTTCTAAATAGTGGGTAGTAATGGAGATTATGCATGCTTCGAATGCGTGTACCTATATTATATGATGAACAAATTCGCCGCGGTGATTTGAAGCTATGGCATCTCAGTGGTCGAGAGCAACGACGGGCTAGATGTCGAAGGTTTGTAGGTTGAAATCCTACGTTAAATATCTCAGACTTGTGAGATACAACATGACGCTCACGATCGGCTGTTAGACGTATTTCACGCTGACTAAATGTCTCAGACTCGCGAGATATAGCGTGACCTTCATTGTCGGCTGTGAGATGTTCATCACGCTGAGTAAATGTCTCAGACTCGGCGCTGCTCAAGAGATAAAGCATGATGTTCTCGGTCGGTTGTGAGACGTTCTTCACGATGCGATAGAATATTCAAAAGTTATGTAAAACAATTACTTTGTAAAAAGGCATATTATAGGACCGAAGATTTTATTAATGATAAGAATGTTTGGCTTGAGCTTGGCGCGGACGCGTCGTAATTCTGTATTTATATGACTATAATGTGTGGTACATTCTGTACGTGTTATTTTTAAAGATGACTTTTTTATTTTTATTTTAGTAGGTACATAATTTGACATTTTTTTCTATTTCGGTGTTATTAATTTCAATAATATGACATTATTTTTAAATTCAATTCGAACATGACATTAAATATACCAATGTATACTCAGTCCACATACTTAATTTCTAAGATTTTCATAAATTGTGAGTTGTCGTCCTTGGAGAAAATGCGCTGTGCAGTTTGTTGCCGCTTCTTCTGCACTCCGCTTTGGAAGCGGCGTTAAACTTAGCCATAAGTAAATTTTTGACGTCAACAATTGTTGAGAAGTGAAATATGACAATTAATAAGTGTTCAAAGAAACCTATATTGAATAAACGTTTTGAATTTTTTGAATTGAATGCATTAATGACTTAAGACTCGCGAGATATAACGTGCCGTTCACGGTCGATTGTGAGACGTGCTTCACGCTAATTGTTTGCGAGACTAATGAAGCGATATGTTGTCGTTCAGCATAATCTTTCTTTCTTACCTTTGCATAGCTGTTTCCAAAGACAAAAAAACAAAACAAGAATAATATTCTCGCCTCTCAGTCCTCGGCAACATATCTAAACGTAACTCATGTATATTCTTCAGTTTAACTTTAGAGTTAAAGTTCAAATACTAAAAAATACTTGTTTTCTTTCGCCTACGCATACGATTCTTGTCACAATAAATCTAAATCTATAGATATGTATATGTAAACTACAAAAATAATATAAGCCCGAAGGCATCTATTTAGGAAGATCAAGTTTTAGACAGTATTAAACTGTTTGCCTTCACCGCGTGGTACTCCCAGGTTATGTTATTACTATGTTTTGCATTTTTTTGTAAGTAATTAATGGCAATAGTTCACATACCTTATTAAGGTCAAGCAAATGTTTCCACGAAATTGTGCAATTGCGTAAATAGTTCCAAAAACCCAATAATGCTAGTGAAGTACATATACTTATTTATATAATAACTAGCTGTTGCCCGCGGCTCCGCCCGCGTTAATGTCGTTCCCTTGGGAACAGTAGAAATGATAAGAATTCCATACAAAACCCTCCCCCTCTGCTTTTTTCCTTAAGGGGAAATTTAATACATTTCACCTGCATAGATCTTAAGCCCTTAAGGAGGGGGGATTTTGCCCATTTCACCTACACAGATATTTTTTTATTGTAATGGAGAACTTATTTTCATATTTCTAAGTAAATAAAAAATATCCATTTATACTTCTATGTCCAGAAATGAGAAAATTTCCATACCATCCCCCCTCCCCTTTATCCCTTAGATGGGAATTTTATACATTTCACCTGCATAGATCTTTTTTAATTGTAATCTAGAACGTATATACTTATTTTCATACTTCTAAGTCTAGAACTAAACCGTACTAACTTTACTCCCCTATTTTATCCCTTCAGGCGAAAATTTCGTCGGTTTTACCTACATACATCTTTCTATTTGTAATCCAGAACGTCCAGAAATGAGAAAATGTCCATACAAACTTACCTCCCCCCCTCCCCCATGTTGCCCCTTAAAGAGGGGATTTTATATATTTCACCTACACAGATCTTTTTAATTGTAATCGAGAACTTACATACCTATTTTTATATTCTAAGTCTAGAAATGGAAAAATTCCATACATACTTTACCCCCAATTTACCCCTTCAAGGGAGAATGTTGTCTGGTTCACCTAAACAGATCTTTTTTAATTTTAACTGAGAACTTCTGTACCTACTTTCAAACTTCTAAGTCCAGAAATGAGAAAATTCTATAAAACTTCACCCCCTTTGATTTTCTAAAAATCCTTTCTTAGTGCTCATTTACATCATAAAAAGAATCCCTGTGCCAAATTTCAAGTTTCTGGGCACAGTAGTTTCGGCTGTGCGTTGATATATAAGTCAGGTTTGCCTTTGGCCCGCGGCTCCGCCCGCGTAACTGTCGATTTCTCAGGAACAGTAGAATTACCCGCAATACATTAGTTCATGACTTTCAATGAAACACCTTACTATTGAATTTCAATTAAATAACTTCAAAAACGGAAAGTTTCATACTAACTTTGCATCCCCGTTATACCCCCCCCTTAAGGGATGATTTTTGAGAAAAATATTTTTCTCGTGTTTCATGCCTTTCAGTAAAGAACCTTCATGCTGAATTTCATTCGACTAACTTCAAAAATGGCAAAGTTTAATGCTTACTTTGCACCCCTATTTTACTCCCTTAAGGGATGATTTTTGAGCAAAATATTTTACTCGTTTCATACCTTTTAGTAAAAAACCTTCATGCTGAATTTCATTCGAATAACTTCAAAAACGACAAAGTTTCATACTAACTTTGCAACCCGTTTTACCCCCTTAGGAGATGAATTTCCAAAAATCCTTTCTTAGTGCTCCCCTACGTTATAAAAGGAACCCCTGTGCAAAATTTCAAGTTCCTAACACTTATAGTTTGACCCCGCGTTGATATGTCAGTCAGTCAGTCAGCTTCTCCTTTTTTATTAGTATGGATTACTATGGATAGTATGGATAGGTAAAATGCTGGCGTTTATTGATGATGAATTGACTTTGGATTTTAATTTTCATGAGTCACTTATTATTTTATTTTATTTTTGCTATATGTTTGCAGGCAAACTCATGCCTTGAGTTCAATCAAATGACGATAACTTTTTTTTTAATGAGCCGATTTTGATGAAACAAACTTTAAATGTTTTGCTGAGTTAAAAGAAAGCAATTGGTGAAAGTTTAAAGTAAATGGGTTCAGTATTTTCGGAGATAATCGTGATCATACATACAGACAGACAGACAGACAAGAAATTCGAAAAAAATTTTTTTGCTTTTATTATTGTTTTTAAGTGTCCCTCTATCCATTTCAGTCAAAAATTTTAATTGTACAGACAAAATATTTTTACTGTTTTATTATATGTATAGATTTCTTCTAGTAATGCTACAACCATTTCAAAGTTAATATTTTTATTAAAATGAAAGATTAGACGGGCTCCTATGGTTGCATATTAAGTATTAAGAATTTCAAAATAATTTATAACTATAAGAAAAAAGTTTCATTAAATCCGTCCAGTAGTTTGAGCGTGAAAGGCGAACAACAGACAGAGAGACAATATTTTTTCATAGTTTTATTCAATGTACAGAATTGAGCCTTTCCACTGCGAGCAGTTTTATATGTTAATTTTATACTTAGATAATTACCTATTTAGAAGGTCATATGAGAGTCCACTTTGAACTCAAATGAAATATATGAATGTCATATAATTTACTTCGACTAGACTTAGTTTGTAAAACAAAATCCATTTTATATAACATGCTCAGTGTATTAAATATTGAAGGGCTGCAAAATGTATAGATTATGTCTGAGAGCGTGACATTGTTATAAATTCTGATTACAAGTTTTACAATCCTTTTATAACATTCACTCGCTGGTAAGTATAGTTTGCAAGGAATATTAAGTACCTACCCTTTGCCAAAATATAGATAGATTTTTCAAGCTGCCTAAAGGCATCTGACTTCTTCAATGATCACACCTGGGCTCAACGGATTAATGGGCCTTCGGAACGGAGCAGCTTGAGATAGTTTTATTGCACTTGAGGTCACCCATCTCATTGGACTGCGTCCCGGGTTGCTTAACATGCGTAAGCGCCAATAATGCTCACGAACACGAGGCTATAGGCTCCTTTGTTTTAATATTTTAATAATAACGTTTATCAAATATTATGAAATGAAAGAGATTTGAAATTCATCCAAACTAAATCGTACTTGTGCTTCCGGATTGACTCATTGCATTATCGTTCATCAGCAAAAGGTTTCATATAAGGACTCACCGGTCAAATCCAGTCCAAGCCATGTAATATGGCGGCTGATAAGGTACTATACTATAGTAGTACGCCAGACACATTCCAATCTTTTTTCCTCCCAAACTCGAACTACCGTGGCTACCGAGGTATACATGGTGAAATTTTTATCGTTTTGGATCCCTCAAGCAGACAAGCCTATCAAAATGAATACTTTTCATACGGGAATAATGCTGGGAACTAAAAAAAAAAATCGACATTCCCATACAAACAAGCCGGGCGGCGGGACTCTTTTGTAAGGAAATGATGAATTTTTATGAGTTCCCATCATTGGTCCCATAGAAAATGTTGTTCATATTGATGGTCTGAGTCACACCTTTAAGGGCCCAAAACGATCAAAATTTCACCATGTATTAACTTAAAAGGCAGGCAGTAAGAAAAAGAGATAAATGCAGAATACTACATAATTTACGAGGATTAAGTTCAAGAAGGCTCAAGACCTTGGCCGAAGTTAATTCGCGTCCGAATAAGTAATTTGCACCTTACGTCTGCATTTGCCAGTAGCTTATTTAATTTCAATACTGCGTCTAATTACTGTGACCGGAACCCGATTGTATTGATTGCGTCATGAGACGCAATAAATACATTCGGGTTCCGGTCCGGAACAGTGATCGTATAACATACTCGTATACATTGTTAGTGTCCGAACCACGGAATAAACTAAAAGACTTCAGATGCGTGACATACATTAGAGAATCCCGGGCTCTAAGGATGGTCAGCTGAGAAAGAGGTCCATGGTTTCAACAGGTCATATTAGAAAACCTTAATTGAAGTCATCATCATCATCATTTCGAGTAGGTGACACGGTCAATCGACCATGCACACCCTGGTGTCATAGTTCTTCGGAACCGCCTCTCGGCCTCTGACGTGGTTCATTTAACGACTACCAGATGGCAGCCGGGACCAACGGCTTAACAAAACAAAAGTAAGCTTCCCGTGGGAATCGAACCCACGTCCCACGGCTCTACAGGCAAACGCCTTAACCACTGGACCACTGTCAGAGCTAAGTAGAGTTTACAAATTAAAGAGTTATAGTCGACCAACTTATAAATGTACTACGAAAAGTAAAATTTCATAGAAATTGAATTGGAAATTAGTTAAGACAGTTGTTAGTTACGTAAAATAACTACTGAATATAAATTCACGAACCAAAGAAAATATAAAATCATAGGAGTTTTAATAATAATAATACCTAAATTAATTGCAATGTGTTTATATTCGACGCGCGCGCGGTGCCTGGCGGAACTATACGAGGCCGCTTGGGGCAATACTGCGTTCGGGTGTTAAAAAATGTACCTACGAAATTTTGATATCAGCGCTTGCCTCTGCTCAGCTAGATAATATTTTTTCTTATTTCCCTGGTGAAGTACGATTTTGTAAGTCTTTCTTCAGTTACCTACCACCGTCCTATGTGGGCTCGTTTTAGACGTTTTTAGTCGTTTAACCGTGCGGCGTGAACTCAAAACTGGCATTCGCAACTACGGAATCCTATAATGCACGTGGCCCGACATGCACTTAGCCGGCTTTTAGATTATACTTCGCGCTTTCGAGATTTATAACAAAGTAAAGGGGTCGAGGATGTTTCAAAATCTTATTAATGGTCGTTTCGTATCGTTTCTAAAGTAATAGTGGGTCTTTTCGTGGTGTTGCTCATCTTTATTTTAATTTCTTAATTCTCTGAATCAAGCTGGTCTTACTCCACACAATCTGGTACTTCTTTTCGAGTCGTAACATTACGTGGTGAAAGGATCAGCCTATCTGCGTTACCGACTAGACTGTTCTCGCAGATTGTTGCCCAGGGTGCGCCGGACGTATCTCCATGGAATCTCCATGGATCTACATGGATCTCCATGGAACATTGTCGAGGCTACTGCGCTCACTGTATATGGTCAAGGGTTTACCATTTTGTATTCTTCGCTTATCATTAATATGTTTGTGGTATACTTGTTTATAAACTCGTCGTAAATAGTTTATAAATAAATGTTGCCTAATGCATACGATGCCTTTATTATTACGTAAGACGAGGCTATATCGTCTTACGTAATAATAAAGACAGTGGATAAACGATTTTGCGGGAGCCCAGCTACAAAGGGTAGTTCATAAGAGGACATATACATAGAAAGATAATTAAGACATGACAAGTGGATGTCATCATCATCATCATCAGGTCTTTTTTGTCTCCACTGCAAGAGCATGACCCTCTCTGTACTACCGGAGCTATCTTAACTAAATCTTTTAACTACACTTCGGATGTGTGCATTATCAAATGAAAATGATGAAAAGTAATTCCAATAATAATTAGTATTTTACTACCGAATTAGATTTTTTGATTTTGTTCGTTTACTCCTAAACCCTGGATGGGTTTAGGAGTAAACGAATAAAAACCAGCCAAGTGCGAGTCGGATTCGCGCACGAGGGGTTCCGAACCATCTATACATAATATGTTTAAAATTATACAAAATATATGTTACTATATGATGTAACTAAAAATTTATGCTTTTCGCAAATTTTCCTTTATCTGTGCTATAAGGCATTGCTTCGTAACAAATGCACAAGATTCTGGGTTCACTGGAAGTACCCTGTAAGTTTTGATTCATATGCGAATGTCGAAAATGTCGAAAATTTGCGGCATTATGTGACTGTATTTTGTGACTGCGTTGGCTTAGAGGTTTGATTTTTTCATAACTCCAAGGAACAGTAGAGGTCTACCTGTCACTTGTAGTTGTAAAGTATTTGATATGAATTTTAGCTTCATGCCCCCATGCGTGCTTCCGTCTGTCTGTCTGTCAAGACAACAACAAAGTGATCCTATAAGGGTTCCGTTTTTTTCCTTTTGAGGTACGGAAACCGTTAAAAATTATGGGTGGCGCTAGTTTTGCTAGTCTGAGCCCTTAAGTCCATTCACCCACTTGATAACTACAATGCTACAGACAGACACATACATCCAGACACAAACGTGTTAAATTTATACCCTTCGTTTTGAACGTAGGTAAAAACAAACCATATACTTAACATCGCTGATATCAATTTTGTGATTTGCCAACGCAACGATGAATTTTATGACATAGCTGTTTCCAATTATTGGGGCTCGGAATATTCGACTGATAGGGAATAATTTTGAAGCGCCAACACTTTGTACCGTAAATAATATTATAAATACGAAGTTATTTCTATTTGTCGGTCTGTTTGTTGTATTTCTTATTGTTGTATTAAGATGACATTTGGTATAGGGGTTTAAAACATATGTAGGACATAAATAACTATATATTTTATCCCTAAAAATGAAGTTTTCCCGAGAGGTAAATTTAACTTAATACGTTTAAAACGGGAATATATTTTTCATATTTATACAAAGCGTGCGTGCGTGTTTGTGTATATATGTGTGTGTGTGTGTATCGTAATTGATTCAGGTCAAATAATTAAAGCAGTACCTTCCCGTGGTACCTACCTATACCATTCTGGGAAACTTATTCAAGGAAAAGAAGGGCAATAAATAAAAAGAAACTGTGCGCAATATAATTTTCATAATATTCCATAAATCTCATAAATAATAAATAACAAAATACCAACATTATAATTCTTTAATTATCCTGGATCAGCGTTGACGAATGAAGCGTTTAAAAGATTAAGGCAATCGAACCTTTCTTTCTTTGGAAAATAAAGTTTGTATAAGATAAATACAATGAAACTTCCACAAATTCTTAGCCAGGGTTGTTCTGATAACACCTAAAAGCGTGCCGTTATTCGAAATTAACGAATATTAACGTAACATTATATAGATATCGAAAACCCATAAGTGTATTTTGTTATTATTAATACATTCATCCATATCCGAAATGCATGCATCCATAACACAGATTGTAGGCATTGTGAAGCGCGATTACACTAAATTATACTTCACAGGGCCTCGAAACTCCAAGGAAAGCTTGGTGAAATACAAAGGGAAGTTAAGAGTGGCAGAAAAAGGAACCAAAACCCATAAGTTATCACTCCATCCGTCTTCGCTGACCGAGTTATGTCATTCAATCTTGATGGATGTCATTATTTCTTGCCGGTGTCAGCTGGCACATCAAACTCGCTGACCTGGGCGTCCACCAGCTGCTTGCTCCTCAGCTTCACGATGGCATGGCTGGGTACGTTAGGGTCCTCCATCTCGAACTCGATCAGTCCTGCAAATTTACAAATATTAAGATTAAGCTATATTCGAAAAACGGCGAAAGTGGCGTTGGATCGGGCACACGTTACGCCGCCCTCACGATTTTATCCCCTGAAGAACTCTGGACTGAAATCAGCAGGGGAAGCGAAAGCGAGGAAGCCCAAAACAAACGTGGCGCCCGCACTGTCATAGCTGAGGCAAAGAAGTAAAACGAAGAACGCTGCGTCGGTTAGAACCAGATGACGCCAACTTATATCTACCCTTTGCCCCGACGGGGGGGGACATAGGAAGCCAAGAAGATTAAAAAATCAATTGACTTATTTTTAATCTTCTTGGCTTCCTATGTCCCCCCCCCGTCGGGGCAATAAGTTGGTCAAAGGTACTATAAGTAATGATAATAGTTAACTAACAAAATCAAAATCAAAACCTTAATTCAGAAAATAGGCCTTTGCAGACGCTTTTACACGCCATATCACATTTAAAATAAATTCGGCTTAGTGTGGTGTCTCCAGTGCGTCCACAAATTCTAAATTTAAGTTCATTTGTTTATTAAAATGGTACTAAATTAATTGTTATAACATGTGGAGTAAAATAAAAACTTTTTTATCTTTTTTTATATTTGTAAAATGATGTAAGCGGCTTCTAGTGTTTCGGAACCTACCACTGCAATTTTTTTTTCAACAGTATTGGTCGCCTACTCGCCTTAAGGGCTATGTATGATTACCTAGTGATTACCTATACCTATATCTTTCTCTTTTCTCATTTTTTTGTTTTCGTGTCATGCAATGTCAATATACATAATTTGATTATTTTAAACATGTAATTATGTTACTCGAATCGATCGTGTGTGCAATGATAATAAATAACAAACTAAGTAGTCTCAAAGAGGCCGAGCAGACCAGTCCCCTTTGGGTTGACGCATGGATCAGCCCTCGTGGAGCTCAACCATATTACTCAACTCAACTCAACGTCGCCGCCACCAGTTTGAACATTTTTGAGAGCTGAACATTTTTGAGAACATTTTTGAACGTTCCCCAACAGAAAGTATTGATTTATTCCAAAAACGTTGTATACCAAATTTTGCTTTGAATTTATCTCTCTATCGATTCCTGGCGTAATTTTTACTAAAATAATTTTCACCTCCGAGAAGGGGTGGCATCCATCCCCAGAGCAAAAGCGCAAGTTGGCACTATGTCACTTTTTGTTTCTTAAGGTATCCTACAGGTAAGTAGGACAATCATGGAGACAACGAAAACAGAGGTGAAAACCTTCATTGACGGCACTACTCGTATATCACTGACGCCGCGTCTTACGCCGCAGCGTAATGCATGTGAACGCTCGAAAATAACGTTTTTACATTCACTATTATTTTTACTAAAGAATTTACCGCGATCAAAATTTGAGTTTCGCCTGATATGTCGGCAACATTACAGCTGCAATTTTTACAGACTAACTGACTGACAAAACTCAAATTTTATCGCGGTAAGCCCGATAACACTTTCGCTGAAACTGCCCGCTGTAGACGTAATTCTATTGTTATTTCTTTTGTGTCTGGTTCAGTGTCAGCGAAAGTGTTAATAAAAATAATAGTCAAAGGAAGAGGTACAATAGTCAAAATGTTAAATCTTCAGCGCACATTGTTATTTCGATTTCTTTTTAAACGGTCATTCCCACGCTAAAAGTAGCCTTTGAGACTCATAACCCTAGACCCAGTTTACTCCGTATAAGATAAAAACGTGATTAGTATTATGATTCCCTATTCTTTTCTGTGCTATCTGTTGCTAGTCATATTTCAATTGGAAACCGTAGCTATAATAAACCCGATGCCGCCGTGATTGAATTCTAATGAAGTACGCAAGTGTTCCACGCTGGCTTGGAACTTAAATGATATAGAATGTGCCAGCAAATCGTCCTGTGCAGATCGTTAAAGTCGATCAGGGAACAACAACTAAAATGGTAACATTCATAAAAAGACAAAGGGCTGATATCTGCACTCTGCAGCTCTCCTTCAGTGATCAAATTTAAATTCATTAAGATCAAGATTAATTTATGAAGGGAAAAAACGAGTTTAAGAAGTAACGTTAAATATATGTTTTTTTAATGATATAGAACGGCAAACGAGCAAGTAATCATCGCTGCTCCTGGACAACTGCAGCACTAGGGTATGACAGGAGTTCAGGAGGAGGGCATGAGGGGAAGAAATGGGGAGGGGAGAAGAATGCGCCTCCAGCTCTCTCACTCACCGAACAAAGCATAGAAGATGGTAAAGCTTCTACTCGAACGTCGATTTTCTGTTAGAGTGTCGTATTTACCCAGACAAGCCGGCCCATTCATGCTACTAGAATTATAAAAATGGTAGGTTAGCCCAGTTACTTTCGCTTCCCGTTTTCCCTGTGTATATCAACTTGCTTAAATGTGGCCTATGGTATATTAGTATAAGGGAGAAGACCAAACGCCATTTTATACTAAAAAATATGTAAATGGTTCTCAAAATTTCGTTATTTCGACTAATCATTTGAACACACTATGCTCTCACTTTTACAACAATATTTAAAACTTCCTATAAAATACTCGTAATGCACAACAACAAAAAGTAATAAAAATAATCTCTTTTGTTGTTTTATTTACAGAAGACCTAAACCTGTTCTATTTTTTAATTTACTTTTTTAAACTTTTTACTCGTACTGAAAGAAATACTTGTATTAAATTATGTTTATCTATCTGCTTATAACATTTGCTAGCTATAATAAACATATAAACATAGTTTTAACATGCACTGTATAGGTTCTGGAATATCACATTACTTGAGAACAAACAGACATGTGACAATAGAATTCACTCCAAAGCCTTGGGCGGGATGTAAACGGCAAAGCGATTCCTTACAGCGCCTTTAAATATACGACACGACATCGTACAAACCACGTTGAATAGTGAAGTCCATGTTCCTCTCACATCCGAGAGCACAGAATAAGTAATAGTACTCTGAAAGCATGGTTGCATACCTAGCCGTGCGGTGCTTCGGGGTTAGGGGTTAGGGGTGCGATTTGCTTGACCTGTCATAGGTAGTTTTGTTAAGAAGTAATAGCACTGATAATCCAAGGTTCGGTCCTCGGTTCTTGTTTGGTCAATGTGTAATCAGATGACGTTTCAACCAGAGCAACCATCGTGGCTACTTATGCGTGTTATTATTATTGGATTGGCGGATAACCATAAGAGGAGATGGATGCCACGTGCCAATGCGTGAAAGGAGTTCTTTGACATCGGTGGTCTAAAATTAAGACATAGCGCGCATTACTCCAGGTCCACTACCAGCCAATATCGCCAGTCAATATATAATTGATCGCTATATCAATCCCGTTCCAATCAAGTGCATAGAGCTTCTAAGATGATTTCAGAACCAATAATTTGTGTTTAATGTTTCAAAGAACATATATAAGTATTAAATATCAGTCATCATCATCATCATCATCATTTCGAGTAGGTGTCACGATCAATCGACCATGCACACCCTGGTGTCAGAGTTCTTCGGAACCGCCTCTCGGCCTCTGACGTGGTTCCTTTAACGACTACCAGATGGCAGCCGGGACCACCGGCTTAAAGTGCCTTCCGAAGCACGGAATCATCTTTATTATCAGACAATCAGGTAATTTAAGCCTGTAATGTCCTAACCAAACTGGAAACAACTAAACAAAGTATGCTTCCGGTGGGAATCAAACCCACGACCCCCGGGTCAACAGGCAAACGCCTTAACCACTGGACCACGGAGGCTGTTAAATATCAGTAAAAATAGTTTTGTTTCCTCATTAATAAAAAGCTGTTCAATTTTAACTGATTTTATTTTTAATTTATTTTCTTATATTCTTGCACCATCAAAGGGGATGTACCTTGCCCACATTCAGTTTACGTCGCTTGTGCACCATATCTATTACTTACTTGCTATATCGACAAACCGCTCCTGGCTTTAATATAATGTTTCCAAATCAATACAACCAAAAGGTGTGAAACTACAAACAAATACAAGCAAGTATTTGCCCTTTCAGATTGCGCGTCTTGGTTATCAAATTTGTTTGCATACGGAGACCGTTAATTATTCCATCATTATATCCCATCCACCCACGCCGTGTATCGGGCAGTAAAGGGGGTATTATACCATCCTGAATCGCATTATGAATTGGATCCGATGAGAGAGGCACCGCTATACGTGCGATAAAATTGGACATATCTCGTATCGTGTCTAACGTATAGCGGCATCCCTCCCATCGGATTCGATATTCAGGATGGTTTAATAGGCGCCTTAGTCGAATAATGTAAAATCATCTTACACGTGGAAGGAATTATTTCCATTTGACTGGACAGGAAATGCGACTGCACTTACAACGTTGAATAGGATTCAATGAAATCTACACAGGAGTTATAAACAGCATTGCATTGCAACTGCATTGACACAGATTTTTTTCGGGGAAATACTTAAATTCTTGCGTAACTGCTTGAAGTGTTTATATTAATTATAAAGAAATATATTAACGGCATAATAAGATTTACCGAGGTTGTAATTATTATGAGACACTTGATTGGCTGTCACGCCCGCACGATCGATCATTTTAAATATTATTAAAAATGTGTCTTTATTTTTACAAAAATACTTCCTAATTATCCTAGATAACTATATCGTGGATATTTTAGAATAAAACACAATAATTGTTTGCGAATCCTAAATAGTACAATTTGTACATCTTATACGCTGTGTAGGTATGTAAAGATCCATTTCTAAATGAGCCGTAAACATCCTAATAATGAACAACTATAAACATTAGTTACGGGGACGGGAAACGTGACATGAAAATACGCAGAGCTCTTAAAATTGGGTACACTTTTAAATTTCGTGAAATGGGACATGAAGACTATGAAACGCTCGGAAAAGTTTAATGACTTTTAGTTGAAATAATTAGGGGTGGAATATTCGAGGAAGTGCTTCCCAACTTTCCAAATTTTTCTCACTTTTAAAGTACTGCGAAATTCCTGTTGCGAAGATATTTGTTTATTTTCAGACATACCTGTATGTAGGTAGTTAAAATCTTTACTGAGTACTTTTCGTTTCAAAGCTAGTATAATGTAATTGAAAAGAAGTCATTTGAAGGGCGTTTGGTACCTAGTGGTGGGTACATTAGCTGTGTTTGAAGCCTTTTTGCCTTATCCCACATTTAACAGCGCTTTTCCGATGCTGATCTAGGGAATGGGTGAAAATATGAGAAATCATGTTAGTAGGCAATGCGGCTAGCTACCCGTCACTATTTTGATTCCGTTTTTACTTCCTACACGCCCAACAATATGCTAAACATAATAGTCTCATGAGGAGGGCTCTGTCTACCCCAAACAAAGTAAAAAGACGTGATCGTATTTCGCACTGTGTTCGTTCATTTTCCCGATCTATTTTAAACCCTCTGTCCTTTATAAAAGGTCCAAAACCAATGAAAAATTATGTCTACAATTTGTTGAATTACATGCCACTTATGAAGCCGAAGACGTACTACCTACAGGACTTCAATGCTGACGAAAACAAATACATTCATTAGATGATTAAACTTGACTACCACTACGTTTTAGGCCTAATGGCCAGCCCTTCGGAACTGTTACGGGTCTGCTCTTTGTCTCTGGAATAAACTGATTGATTGCTATTGATAGATATCATAGACACATCGTATCCATACATTATTGCCAATGATACACCGCTAAAGTAAAGGATGATTTCAGTATTTATACCCAGCGTAGGGCATGTTACATGTGGCAAAAGAAATTGGACCGTATAAAAATACTAATAAAACTAAAAATACTTTCGCCCGCGACTCCGCCCGCGTCAATGTCGATCCCACGGGAACAGTACTTTTTCCCGGGACAAAATGTACCCTATAGCCTTCTCCGTACTACCCCAGATAACGTGTATGCAAAATTTCATGATTATCGGTTCATCGACCGATCGACCCGATCATCATGAAATAAACAAACATACAAACTTACTTTCGCATTTATAATATTATTTAGGATATAAAAGATACATTTTATATATCAAAGGCCGTGTCACCACGCTTTTGAAAATACTGGGGGTTGATTTTAGAGTTTTAAGGCTAAATTTAACTAATATGACGATAAGATCTTGACTTGAAACTTGAAAAAACAACGTTAATCCGCCATTCTCAAGCGCATTTTTTTTATTTTTAATAATGTTATCTAAATCCTTAAAAAAATACAAAATTTGCTGTTTGTTTGGAAGTGTGGAGGAGCGATTTCGTCTGTGAAAATTTGACGTGCTCGAGTATTTCAAGGGAACGCCCTTTTTAGCATATACAAAAATTTGTGCGAAATAAACATTTGCAAAAATATCATCATCGTTCTGTATAATTGTTAAGGTGAAAGTGACATTCCTACAAAAATCAAAATGCAATAATTCGAAAACTTGGCTTTAATTATCAAAAATTATACTTGTATCAAGCTCAGTAATCCATGCCTTAATAAACGAGACACAATTCAAATACGTTAGCTGCACACGATGTATGGGGATCTCACTTAGCTTTTTTTTTCGTTACATTCGTTTCGTACAATTCGTTACATATTTGAAGGTTATACATTGACTGGCGATATTGGTAACAAAGGTACTAACCAATTAATTAGTCAAATTAAAACGAGTTAATGAAAATGATGAAATATTTTCGCGACTCCATAGAAAAATTAATTTATATTGACGAAACAAATAATTATCCCCTTTTAGAGTCGACCATAAAAGATGGTAGTCGATCTCAAATTACATATGGTGACAACCCTAATGCAGAGACAGCGACTAGTGGGAAAAAAATCCATCATTCTGTTTTGAAATAAAAATAGACATGAACAGTCTCATCAACAAGTACATTAAGTCTCGCTGCAACAGGCGCGTCTCGCCATTCTCGGCGCCAATGTCACGATCACTAAAAGGGCTAGACGCGCGTCTTGGAGCATTCAATGCGCATCACGCTGCTAGAGACGAATTTCTAAACACCATAATTCTAAGGTTGATGATACATTAGAGCAATGTAAAAATAACTTCGTATTTTGCATTTTTCAGTCAAACGTTATAACTTTCAGTTTTATACGAATATAAGCTTAAGCTATAAGCCTCCTTTCCCTAATTTATAAACTATTTGCTAAGGTCAGAAGAGAAGAAACAGCTGATGTAGAAGATTTCAGAGTATAACCGGCTCTTATGTCTTGCCTTTACGAGAAGGCTTTTAAAAGTGGCACTGGGCCGTGTCTCTCTCACTAACTCGTAAACTAAACGTAACTCTCTCCATCGCTGTCGTCATGTAGACGCACGCTTGCATATGACGCACACAAATCTCCTGGATGTGGATCTGGTGGATATATGGTTTGGCAACAATATAGGTACGCTTACATTCCTATGCTATGCCAATCCCATGACTATTAAGAGAGGGGCGCGGCAAGGGGATACCATCTAACCTACATTATTTACTAAGGCTTTAGAAGACGTAATAAAGACAGTAGAATGGGATTCTGAGAACCTAACTCATCAACGTTTTTTGGATCACCTGATTGATGTTGTTTGCCGAATCGCCGGACAATCTCCGAAAAATGTTACATCAACTACATGACTTGTTCAAGACTAAAGTTGTGCGGATATCTCTAGTCTCGGGCATCGACATAACTGTGTGTGGAGAGACGCTGGAGGTGGTCGACCAATACACTTACGAGTATCTTGAATATTGTTTATCTTTTGACAAAGAACTTCGAACCAAGGAGATTGACCAGTGGATACAGTTGGGTTGTGTAGCATTAGGAAATCTGATGGATGATAAAATCAAGGAAACACCACAATGTCTAAAGACACGCCTCTTTAACCAATGTGTTTTGCCTACAATACGTTATGATGCCAAGACCCATTGGACTCTTACAAAGGTAATGTATATGACTGAGGTTGCCCATGGAGCGAGTCATTCTCAGCATTAAATTGCAAGACCGAGTTCGCTTGTGCGCTTGACGTGCTTTCTAGGGTTCAGAGTCTAAAATGGAACTGAACAGGACACTTAGCTAGAAGGAACTATGGTAGGTGGAGTAAGGCTGTTACCGAGTGGTATTCCAGAAATGGGAAATGGTAGGTGGAGTAAGGCTGTTACCGAGTGGTATTCCAGAAATGGGAAATGGTAGGTGGAGTAAGGCTTTCACCGACTGGTATCCCAGTAATGGAAAACGTAGTGTTGGAAATCCAGTAGCAAGGTGGCGCTATAAGGCAAAACGAAGAAAGAACTGGATTGCGATGGCTGGAGATGGGCGTAGACAAAAGGAGGCTTAATACCTAGCAGTGGATCATAGAACGCTGATGATGAAGGAAGAAAAATATATCATTATTTTTAAAGCTAATTTGCGATAAAATAAGATTCTTTAATCATGATTTTAAGTGACTGACGAAAATGTAGTTTAATGTGACAACAGCGTATTATTTTGGGTGGCCAGCGAGGAGAGTGTAGGCCAAATCCTTTGTGAACTCTGGCCAAGTATGGCTCCGGTAGTACTGAGAGGGTCATACTCCTGCAGAGAAGACTAAAAAGACCTGATGACAACAATGAAGACAACAGCGTAGCGGAGGTGTCTACCTAAGAGATAATATTTTATTTCGAAAATATTTGTTTACAATTTAATTTTATTTTATTCCTGATTAAATTAAAAAATCATTTAACAAACAAATCATAAAAACAAAATGATTTAATGAACTAGATATTACGGTACAGATTTTTAAATGAAATCTGCTATTGTGTTCCCAGCCGATACTTGTTTTGTTATCATGTTGAATAGGTTACATGATACCCTGGTTTTATAACGGGATAAAAGACTTGTTTCGCTGAAAGTTAATTAATAATGACACATGGACGTGAAAATAGAAACATGCGATAAATAACGTTGAAAATTGTGGTCCATTATAAATCATATCCAAGGTTTTTTCGCTGCAACCTTGTCTACGTTGAGAACGAATAACCTTTAACATTTATAGTGTTTCCAATAATTGTTAAAGGTTATTCGTTTATTATTTATTTTCTCGATCACAGCTCCCTTAGAATGCAACTGCGTTTAGTTATGCAAAAATTAACTTTTAAATGTGATGTATAAAAATACGACAACTGCCTATTTTTGTTCCTCGATCCCATATAATATTCATCCAAGACAAATTGAGTCCATAATTATGCAGTTTTAAAAATAAAGTACGTTATATACCTAATAAACGATTTAAAAAAGTTAAATTCTACGGCAATACAAATAGTGATGTTATGATTGAAATATCAATATTGTATATTATTGAACTAATGTTATACCGGGATAAAAAATAGCCTATGTTACTCAGGAATAATGTAGCATTCTAATGATGAAATATTTTGTTGTCCAATAGTTTTTAGTTTATTCATTACAAACATACACATCTATCATTTTCATAATACATAGTGAAATTTTGATCGTTCTGGACCCTTAAAGGGATGATTCAGCTCGTCGATATAAATAACTTTTAATATGAGACCAATGCTAGGAACTCAAAATTTTTTTGACGCTTCCATACAAATTGACCGCCTGGCCGAAAACTTTGGTATGGAACTGCCCATTTTTTTTTTGAGTTCTCAACATTGGTCCCTAGGGACAAGTTGTTCATATCGACGACGACTGAATCACCTCTCAACGGGTCCAGAACGATCAAAATTTCACTGTGTATAAGCATAGAAAGGTAATCGATAATGAAATGAAATAATTATAATGACAGGTAATTTTTATTTATTAATTTTTATCACGGGGGAGACCTTTGCCCAGCAGTGGGACAATATAGGTTAGATAAAAAAAATTTTATCAAAAAATGATGAAGTCATTAGTCTTCACTGTCACTCGATGAGCTCTCATCAACATTTATTAGAAATTCTTGCTGTTCTAAATCATCGAAGGCCACATGGTTTTCCCAATCCGACATTATAGTATTTTTGGTTCTTCTATCTAACATCTCCGATTCTTATATCAGCTAGTAGTACTACCCGTATGGCGTATATATAAAATTGGATCGATATAGTATCTACTGATCACTTATTCGGTCACAACACTATAAATGTCAAACTAGATATATCATTTATGGGGGCGCCGAAAAGATCTAAAATTTACCCTCCGCTGGAAGGACCCTAACCCCCGCGCTCCAGACTAAGGAGGACAACAGTAAATAAATAATAAATATATAGGGACAAATCTCACAAATTGAGCTAGCCCCACAGTAAATTATGAACTTGTGTCGTAGAACACTATATTTTATAATAGACTAGCTTTCGCCCGCGGCTCCGCCAGCGTCAATGTCGATCCCTCGGGACAGTACTTTTCCCGGGATAAAAGGTAGCCTATGTCCTTCTCCGTACTCAAGAGAATTTGTATGCAAAATTTCATGACGATCGGATCAGTAGTTACGGCGTGAAAGCGTAACTAACAAACAAACTCACTTTCGCATTATTAGAAAGGATAGTAAGGATTGTTATCCCAGGTCAATCTGAAAAAGATCGTTTTCCATCATGACCTGACCGGGGATCGAACCCGGCAGCCCTCGTGTCGGAAGCTGGCGTGTTAACCACTGCGCCACGGAGCTCGCCTTATCGAGCTCGGGTCGGGCGATAGGAGTTCCTCCAAAGGCTGGCGGAACTCCTATCGCACACCCTCTGGTGTGGTGCCCGCCGGGCAGTTTCGTTATTTTTTGCACCCGGAATTTCGATATTTTGTCGGGATTAATTTTAATGTATTTATGAGGAGAAAATTAGTTATCTGAGCGCCTGTACTCCCGACTGCATCTTTACCTTTAATGCTTTATTTTAAATTAGAGCAAGATTGCCAATCATACACTTAACATCAAGTCAGAATTCGATACGCGTATGTTGAATATAAATCGACCAATATGTTTGGAATAGTCTATATTTTCATTTACGATTTACACTATCCGTGCGGACTAGAGATCACTGGAGCACATTTTTTTATACAAAAATGAATCTCTATTTCCCTCGGTGACGGTATCACGCACGTGTGATCGGCTGGACCAGTTTGTCGCTTTTTTTTTATTTCACAAAATACCTACCTATATAACTTACCGCCAAAAAAATTTGTTTTGGATTTTTTTGAAAATTGTTTCTAGTGGAGTTTATAATGTGAAGTCGGTGTAATTTGGTGTTTTAGATGCTCATGCTTATGAACAATGCGTACATTATCTAAAATAAAGTGTCATGGTGCGGCTGTAGTGAGATTTACTTAGCGGGCTGGTATTTGCTCGCCTTGCTACGTGGTATATGATCAAACCAGTGGATTCGTTGAAATTGTCGCCAGGGGCTCCGACGAATTAACGGAATTAATTACACCATCATTTCGTTGATACACAACTTGGACGAATAAATCACGCGAAATTATGACATTTGACTCCTTACCCCTCTAGCTGGGTACCATGAAATAGTGCTTTGTTAAACAACACGCTACGTCAGTGTGACTTCAGAGACTCAAGGCAAAACATCGCGTAAAAAAGGGTGAAGTGTGCGGTATTGCTGTGTAAAAATTACAGTAATCGCACGAACAACATTTCTTTTCACCAGTAAGCACATTTTGTCCAATATTTCTTAGTATTTTCTTGTAAATTTAATTAAATGCGTAATCATCAGACCGAATAATACGTCCATTTAAAAAATCCTTGGTTCAAACTGCAAGTCAACCAGAATGTTGTACTCTAACGAGTCGGATTAATTCTGTCATTGTTACATTCGTTCACTAATTCTTCAGTTCATTCCTTTTATTTAGAGCTTGCATATATCGATGAACGTGTCGATGAATGATATCGATAGGAATGACAATCGTAAGTAATTTACCTCTACGGCTTTACTGTTTGGAAATAAATATAAATAAATATATATACGGACAAATCACACAGATTGAGCTAGCCCCAAAGTAAGTTCGAGACTTGTGTTATGGGATACTAACTCAACGATACTATATTTTATAACAAATACATATAGATACACATTCAAGACCCAGGCCAATCTGAAAAAGATCATTTACCATCTTGATCTGGCCGGGGATCGAACCCGGTCACTCCGTGTCGCAGGCAGGCGTGTTGACCGCTGCGCCACGGAGCTAGTCTCCGTGTGCTAAAATGCCTTTATATCTTATACCTTTAAACGAGCAATTCTTATATATTTATTTATATAAATTTATTTCTATAATCTCGGAAACGGCTCTAACGATTTCGCTGAAATTTAGCATATGGGGGTTTTCGGAGGTAAACAATCGATCTTGATTAGTCTTATGTTTGGATAAACGCGTGTTTTCCAGTTTTCATGCGTTTTCTTTTCACGCAGAATATGGTCGCTAATTTCGTCTTACTGGCCGCTGTCAGTCTGGTCCAGCGGTTTAAGACGCGGACGGCAAGAAACGAGTTACGGGTTCGAATCCCGCGTGTGACTTACTTGTTTTATATTTTATTTATAATTTTTTAATTTTATTGTTAATTTTTGAGATAACAATATATATTTATCAAATATAGATTCACCTAATCACCACCATATTACAACAAATAGTAATAACCGAACGAAGCACGGTCGCCCAGGTACTAGTTCTCTTAGGGCAAATAAATACACATGAAGGTTCATGTATTTATCCATAACAGTGGAGATAGAGCCTGCAAATTCATGTCTGATCAAAAGGCCCCATTTATTAACTTTCCATGTTCAAATACACTTAATCACCATCCGATTGTTTTTCCTATAGTCCGGGGTCAGCTAATATGTAAGATACTCGTACATAGTTAGGGACGTCGATCACACGAATCTCGAGAAAGTAATCGAGAAACACCCAAAACGTTAATATCCGTTCGTTTTATTATAGGTTCTGTTCACATAATACTATTTGCACAAAGAGAGTTTTCTACCATAGTTTATAATAAATATTCATTTTAAAACGGTTATCAGTACGTGCTCTGTAACTTAATTTTTAGTTTTTAACTCCGTGGAAAACCTACTTCTTATTCGAGTTACGTAATAAAACTCGTAAATTTCAGATTTTCTACTGATCCATCAAGAAAAAGGAAGTGGGTTGCAGCTGTCCAAAGAGAGAAAACATGGATACCTACTAAACACGATCAAATTTGTAGCGTAAATAAACTAACCTGAAATAAACAAATATTTATATTCTAAAAAACAGTTTCTCTTTAATGAACGAATTTTTGTTTTCTAAATAAAGCTTTTATGTGCACATTCTCTCTAATATTTAAGAGGCCCTTGACAGTGTCAATGTATGTAAAGAATTTGACACAGTGACTATTTTGACCAGGAAATAATTGAATGGTTTGCCTTCTCCATTTCACATGGGTACTAGCAAAAAATCCACTTGTGTTCACGATGTTTTCCTTCATCAAAAGCAGGTATCGGTCGATGAAAATGGTACTTGACTCAGATTTTATTACAAACTCAGAGATACAGTTCAGGCCGGGCGCGGTTTGAACCCGGGACCGTTCGTTTTAATTCGTTATGGTTCGAATTCTAAGACACATGAACCACTAGCGCTTCTACTAGTCTATATGTAATACTATTTTCAACTTGAAACCTAGTGTTCTGTAGATTGTGTGTGTGATTCAAAAGGAGATACATTTTGAAGGCCGGAATCCTAAAAAGAGTAGGTGGTTGAAATACGAAAATGACAGTGATTATTATCATTAAATGTGTCCTTGCCAAATTCGTTTTATTTTTCAAATTAAATTTTGATTTAGATTTGAAACAAACGCCGTATTACGTAAAATGCCCGCTGTAGGGCAAGATACCTTAAAAATCATAATAGTTGTTTTGTGTACCTAAAAAACATTATTTCTTTCAATAAACAGCATAGGTAACTGAGCTGAGCATATTTATAAAAAAATTGAGCATAGCCCGGTACATATTTTTGCGATGCTTTTAACCAATCATTCATTCAATTTGTCGACTGTCGACTTTGTAACAACACTGTCTATGACATCTGAAATAACACGAATAAATTAAAAATTTTAGATATAGACGCATGTCGCAAGAGGTAAGTATGTTTCATATTTGTTCGGTTCTATGCTGTCATTACCTCCCGTCTCCCCAGTATTGGTTGAACAAGTTTTCATACATTTTTCTTTGAGTTCGCGTCCAGTGGTTTATTCGTCCAAGATACACAAGAATAACTCGAAGATTTACTAGGCACTGGCTTAAACAAGCTGCTGAATGAAGTTTGAGGGCCAAATAGAAGAAAAGAAAAAAATGAAGCCAGTCATTTGACAGTTAGCGTGTATTTATATAGTTATGTCAAAAGAATGACTGTCAACTGTCATCTAGTAAAGTAATGAAATAAAGGAAATTGAAATTTGGTTAGAGGTGTAATCCACAACTGCTTTGCCGGGAGTTGCAGGTATAGCACGATCTCCGAAGATTGCTCTTTCCCTATTTATCTGAGTCAACAGGAATAATCCGAATACCTTAATTCCCTTCCCAAATCCAACAAATTCCTATCTTTCCCCAGCTCAAAAACGCTTTCCATGGGCACTGCGCTCGCCACCTGCCAAATGTGGTGAGTATTGCAATATTCTCCCATGGAACGACGGATCCTTGGGAGAACCTTTGTCCAGCAGTGGCCTTTTTGCAGCTGAGATAATGATGAAATTGAAATTTAGAATCATATTTGCTAAAATAGATATAAAAGCTAGTCGCCTCCACGTGAACGTGGTCGGTTGTGTTTGAGTTATTATCACTCGGCCTTATTTGGCGTGTACAATACACAGTATATCGTAAGGAATATTACTCACGCCCATACAATACCTACGGGCCAAGGGGGTTACCCTTCGTAGTCATGATAGTATTAAATACCCATACAGGTTTAAAATACGACGTGCTATGTAGATTATGGGATAGGAAAGGATCATGTGTCACATACGTACATACATATTATCACACCTCTTTCCCATAGGGATAGGCTGAGACTAGGGACCTCCACTTGCTACGACCCTTACAAACCTCTTTCGCTTCATCTAAATCCATCACTCTTTTCATACATGCTCGTCGGTTTCAGGTGCTCCTAACTTGCCCTTTGGCAAGAACTTCCGCAATCAACACAAATGATCGATAAACGTCGATACCTATGTCCACGTGCAATGAGACAGTGGGCAACACTGAAGGCTGGCACTCCAGCGACGACACCTGCCTGGCTGTCACATGTTACTTCTGACAGCCGGCCGGCGAAGTGATACTCGCGTAAAAGTGCTCCTACATTATTAATGTACAAATTGGAAATAAAAAGTTATAGTCCGCTCATATATACCTAGGAATTTCATTCATCGCCTTAGTTAAGGCCCAAACACCAGCCCTGACATATCTAAAGTATGAAATCTTTGTAAGTCTTCTTTCATCCTTTCTACATGTCAAAACCACCTTAACTTTACTTTTTCAATTTTTGACACTATATCCTCTATTTCCACATCGCTTCCGCACTACCGTCATTTCTCACCCGATCTCTCAAATTTATACCACACATATTCATGCTTTTTCTGCTACACCCAACTTTAACTTCTATACATAAGTGTGGGCAACAACACTACCTGATTAACAGCAAGACGTATCTTGTTGGACACCTTCCTACTGTTCATGAAAGAATGCAATACTCCATTCACTCGATTACCGGCAGCCACTCTTCTTCCTATATCCCTTTCATTCCTTACATCTCTCGTAAACACACATCCTAAATAAACAAACTCTTTAACTTGTTCCACTCTTTCTCCATCTAAACAATATTGCATACTGTAGTACTTTCGTCTTACTCATATTCACTTTCATACCCTTTTTTTAAAATGATAAGTAGAGTTACTTATCATTTCCTTTTTAAACTACACTCATTTTCTTTCAGATCTTTCAAGCAACTGTCCATAAATAAGTGAACAGCCATGGCGAAGTTATACATCCCTGTCTGACACCTTAGTCGATGTCAAACCAGTCTGTGTAGTCCGCGTTAATTCTGACCAAGGCCCTGGAATCCTTAAAAGAGATTTTAGTGCCTGAATGAGGCGGCTCCCTCACCCTATATGCAGACAGTGTCGATCACAATTCTTTCCTTGTCACTCAGTCATAGGCCTTTTCCAAATCCACGAATACGCAGTACACTTTTGGATCATTGGCCAAAAATACCTCCAAAATGCATTGCATGGAAAAAGCCTGATCTGTACATCCCATTCCTTTTCTAAATCCCGCTTGCACATCCCATATCTTATCATCCGTAACTTTCATCACTTTTTCAATCAATGTCTTGCATACAGTTTGCCAACCACGCTAAGAAGACTAATGCCTCGGTTATTTTTTCTGTCTTGCTGTGAGCCTTTTCCTTCATAAAGAGGCTCTATAATGGTTTTGCACCAATCTATGGGAACCACGCCTTTTTTGAAACACATATTGGAAATACCACACAACTGACTAGTCACGATGCTCTGTCCAGCTTTAACATACATCATATTCTGCCATTCACATCTCTGATCTTATATGGCTCTGATTTTGTGTATTTCCTCTTACTCCATTTATACATTTCCAAAAATATTTGAATGAAGAAAGTACAGGCCCTTCAATTCTCAGCACAGAAGTTCTGCGAGCACTTGCTGCTGCAAAAAAGGGAAAATCTCTTGGCCCTGACAACGTCCCCATTGAAGTGTTGCAGCTCTTGGAGGAAGTACATATTGACTTGCTGACAAGTCTCTTCAACCATATTTATAACACCGGTGATCTCCCAGAGGACTGGCTCAAATCCACATTTATAACTTTGCCCAAAAAACCTAATTCTCGAAAATGCAGTGAGTTTCGAACCATTAGTTTAATGAGTCACGTACTTAAAGTATTTTTGTCCGTTATTCAGAATCGGATAAGAGCAAAATGTGATGAGCAACTGGGGGAGAGCCAATTCGGTTTCCGTTCTGGTGTAGGCACGCGGGAAGCCCTTTTTGCGCTGAATGTTCTCGTACAAAAATGCCGTGACATGCAGACTGATGTCATAATATGTTTCATTGATTATGAGAAAGCATTCGATCGAGTCAAACACGAACTGCTATTGAGACAGTTGAATGACATTGGTCTTGATAGCAAAGACATTCGTATAATAAAGAACTTGTACGAGAACCAAAAGGCAACAGTAAGAGTAGAACAAAAGCTTACAGAGGAGATCCGCATCTGTCGAGGTGTTCGACAAGGCTGTATTTTGTCACCGTTGCTTTTTAACGTGTACTCTGAAGCAGTAATGTCCGAGGCCCTTGAGGGGTTGGAAATAGGAATTAAAGTGAACGGCACAGTTGTCAATAATCTACGTTACGCTGACGACACAATACTTATTGCCTCCTCAGGAAGTGACCTGCAAAAGATTTTGGACAGAGTGCATGAAAGTAGTGAAAGGGCTGGTCTCTCTATTAACATCGCGAAAACGAAATACATGGTAGTGTCCCGAAAAGCTGACTTGAAGCCAAAATTAGCAGTGGATGGTAGATGCTTGGAGCAAGTTCGGCAGTACAAATACCTCGGCGCTTGGGTGAATGAAGTATGGGATTCTGATCAAGAAATAAAGTCGCGGATAGAAATCGCTCGAGCTTCATTTAATAAGATGAGAAAAGTGTTGTGCTGTCGACGCATTAAGATACAACTCCGAGTAGGAATTCTACAATGCTATATTTGGCCTGTAGTCCTCTATGGCAGCGAAGCATGGACTATTAAAGAAGACGTGAGAAGACGGCTCGAAGCCTTCGAGATGTGGTGTTACCGTCGCATGCTTCGTATTAGCTGGACACAAAAAGTCAGCAATGAAAAAGTGCTCCAACGTGTCGCAATGCAGCGGAAATTATTGCAAACCGTCAAAAAGCGCAAAGTTGAATATTTGGGTCACGTTTTGCGACATGACCGATATCAGTTGCTGCAACTTATAATGATGGGCAAAGTTGAAGGCAAAAGACGCGTTGGAAGACGCAAGAAATCATGGCTACGGAACATAAGGGAGTGGACCGGAATAACAAAGGTCGAGGAATTATTCCGCTTGGCAAAGGATAGAGAGGAGTTTGGGAAGCTGACGGTCAACATCCAGTAATGGAGAGGCACTAAAAGAAGAAGAAAAATATTTGACATTGCTCTTAAAATCTTGAGGCATCCTTCTATCAAAATCATTATCCTTCTTTTCTTTCAAAATTTCTTTTACACACACATTCATCCTAACTAATATTATAAATGCGAAAGTGAGTTTGTTTGTTTATTTGTTTGTTACGCTTTCACGTTGTAACTACTGAACCGATCATCATGAAATTTTGTATACACGTTATCTGGGGTACGGAGAAGGACATAGGGTACATTTTATCCCGGGAAACTACTATTCCCGAGGGGTCGACATTGACGCGGGCGGAGCCGCGGGCGAAAGCTAGTTTTCTAAAATCCTCCATAGCAGCACGCAAATCGTTATCAGTCGCCATTTGTACAGTTCTTAGAGCAAGCCAATCCTTCCATACTTTTTTTTTATATAAGCATCTTCGTACGTTACCATACATACGTACGTTACTGCGCCTGCGCACGTGCTTGAGACAAAGGTTACTTTAGCTTTTGCAAATTATCACTCCAAGTTTAGAGTAATGTGTACGGGGTGTACACATTACTCTAAACTTGGAGTCCTTCTGATCACTGATCATTAAACTAAGGATGAAAACTACACCTACCTCCTTCGGCAATGACTTCTTCCTTATAATTGTCGCGCATGAACCGGGCCAGGATGTTGTGGTAGAACATCTTCGCGTTGTTCCTCACTTCTGCAGTCACGTCCATCTTAGCGATCGCCTGGATCAGCACACCCAACTTCTGCTTCGCATTTAAGAGCAACTTATCGACTAGAAATTATAAATATTTATTATTTTTTTAGCTGGCTCTATTTTTAGTGAAATTTGCAAAACTAATTAAATTATAGAAGGCAGTAAAGCAATAGACATGGTATTTTAGGATTTTTTCGTCCTATGTGTGCTACTGCTAATCAGACACGCATTTGGCCGGTCATATCGGACCGACCATTAGTATTGCGTTTTGCACATTCTTATTCATAAACATACGTGGTTAAATCAAATTTTAATATTCTTGCTTGGATTGATATAAAATTAAATTAACCTATTAATGATAAAATTGTGGTACTGATTGGTTTATTGTAATTTTCCTAATTCTTGAAGGTTGAAAATCTACCCTCAGATAATCACAAATCTATTATACCTATAATATTATTGGGCAGATTCAGCCCTGACAAATGACAAGGTTTGTTCACACTGTCGACTATATTGCCCAGTAAATCACGCCGCTGCGATAAATCACCAGCTTTCAATCACTGTCCTTCATATTAGATTTCCCACAGTGAGTTCTGTTGTGCACAAAATCCGAAACTACTCCTAAACTTAACTATCACAAAAAGCACTTTTTAATTTGAGTGAGCATAAAGTTTCTAATTATAAACGTACTACATGTAAAAATAGAATAGTGGTAGTAGAATGTGACACAATGGACTAATAAAATACTTTTTGGTGAAGGCAGTGTAAGTATTTTAAACTCAGAAAGGAACAAGGGGGATCTGATTCTAACTTGAATGAATCGAGGGATTCAAAGTACAGCCCGAAGTAAAGTATTAGGTTAGTCCCTAGAGTAGTGTTTGTATTCCCGCGGGCCTAAAAAAATTGGAATTCTGAATTAAATAAATTAAAACTAAAAAACATGCTTTTATGAACATCACTTTATTAATAGAGTTATTTTCAGCGAGCCCTTGTATTTGATATCCATATTGTCGGAGTGCATCAAAACTAGGTTGTTCTGCCATGTTGGATTAAGAATGACGTGATTTGTCCGTATATATTTAATAAAAAAAAAAAAAAACTGACTAATCATGCATTATCATCAAAACTAAATGAGTAAGTATACAAAATTTCAGGTCCATAGGTGGTAGATATCTGCTTCAAAATTGAGTTGCAAGATTCCACCCGAACAAACATAGTTACATACATACAATGCAAGTTAAGTAAAAGCTTGAAAAAGAAACATCAGGTTTCATCATAATATAATAAACTGAAGAAATAATAAATCAAATCTATCCATTATTTTCTCGTTGTTTACCTTTTAGGTTAGACATTAATGGGACGCGGTCAAAGAGCTACTGCCAATTTTTTACTAAATAATTTTTTTTAAAATATATATTTTTGTGGTATATTGAGATAATTAAACGTGTTATCTTAATTAATATATACTAATATGTATGCACTAAATATTGCGAGGACCAAACTTATCTCATTCTAAGAAAGGGAAGCTTTTCTCAGCTAAGCGCCGACTATATGCATCTGATTCGTTTATTTTGTCCCCATTGGGTTAAATATTCAACAGATGAAAAGAGGTTTAAACAAATCGACCAATACGAAATTGGCTCAGGATATCATATTTAAAACCTTTTCGTGTTTCACTGTCATCATATAGATACATTCCAATAGATTAAAATTATGTTAGAATTAAAACCAAACGTTACTAGCATAATTTGAAGAGTCCACATACTAATATATTATGATTAATGGGGTAAGTAAGTGTCAGCAATTTTTGTTGATAGCATTAACCCGGCGAGAGTGTGGTGAAAAAAAGTAACGAGAACTATGTGGCAGGGTATGACATACCCATTTAAAAAATTGAGTGTAAAACCTGATTTTTAGAAAAAAATAAATATACGAATTATATTTTATAATAGTAAATATATATATTAAAGCAGGCAAAATAAAAAAATACAAAATTTTTAAGAATTTTTATATTTTAATCGACCAGAAAAAACTAACCACGATTTTTCAACAGAATATTTATGACGTCTGAAAAAAAGTAAAAAAATTCAAAAATAAAAATTGAATGACAAATAATCTTAATGGTTTAAAAGAACATGAAACAAATAGCTAGAAAATTAAGAAAAAACTAACAAATCAACTTTGCAACATCTTAATAATTTGAGCTGAATTCCGTACAATTATTGCAATAAAAAGTTGCATGCTCCATGCAAATAGGCTTGCCACAACACGCACATGAGTATTTTGACTTTGTATCTTCTTTATTTGGACAATCTCCGCATCTTAACTAACGCCCAGGAACATTTTGAGTTGATGTATGTGGTGCATTGAGCTGGGAAGAAATTCTTTGACGTATATATATCGGAATATTTTTTTTGATCTTTTTGCTATTTTGTGTGAATACATTTGTTCGTAGAGGACACAAATACCATTTTTGGCCATCCTTTGCCTTGTAATATGGTGCACGGACTTCACGTGTTGAACGGCGGAAAACAGACAGTGGTTTATTGTTCTCCGAATCATAGGAATCAGCTCTATTATCATAAAGCTCAGCTGACTCGCAATCTGAAAATCTCTTGTTCGGTATCAGATTGCAGATTGTGTTCACTTAAATGGTCAGATTCTTCTATGGAGCTCGCCTCGTCGAAAGTAATTTCTAGAACTTCTTCCAAAGGAGACGGAAGTAAATTTTTTTTCACTAATAACTCTGCAAAGTGCACATGAGCACTAAACTAGCAGAAAAAAAGAACAGGTTGCACTCCGGAAGTGCCGGCAGAAGTGAAAACTCCGCTTGGTAATAAGAGAGGGATATTACTTCCTCTCCTACGCCGCGCGGCGGTCTCAGGTCACGTGTCTGTCTTACGAATTTTTATTCCCATCCCAAAAAGTGAAACTAAAGAAGTTTCTACTTCAAAAAAAAAATTTGGTTTGGTCACGATTTACTCACACCGACTATGTGGCAGGGTATGACGTACCCGAACGCAGTTTGCAACTGTATTACTCAAGCACAAGCTACCGCGACACTGAGATCATGCCACTATCCGGCCCCGCCTACCTTTAACTCCAGCTACTGAGAAAAACAGCCGATTTCAGGGTAGTAAAAAAAAATACGCACATAAACGTAACATGGTGGGTATGACATACCCTGCCACACTCTCGCCGGGTTAAAAATAAAAAGTGGACATGATGAAAGTATTGTTTCACGATTAACCTTTTTATGTAAACATCATCATGAGTTTTGTGGCGGTGATTTATTTTATTAACGTTTACGCCAATAATTAATGAAATTTTACATGTCATTCATATAAAATACGTAAAATTTAGAAGATTATTTACGTAATCTTACGGGAAAATACGCAAGACTTTGTTATAATGGCCGTTATTATATGATTCACAATGTTCTTCACTACGCGAATAACCGCGATTGAATTTGAGTTTCATTTGATATTTCACAGACTGACTTAGGAACTATGAAAAAGTTAGCTTAACGTGCAACGAATGTGTATTTGATTGTAGTAGATAATCACTATCACTACCAACCATCATCAGAATATCAGTATGGCACCGGTAGTATAAGGTACCATACTTGTGCGTGCAGAGTAGGTACACGACTGCTGCTTACATCAGTTCTTACAATCTACCGTAAAATTTAATTTAATTTAGTTTATTATTTAAAAAAAGTTATTATTAAAAGTTGTTATTTATTACTTTTAAAAAGTTGTTTATAAACGGTAACGTAGACTCATTTACCTAGGCCTATTTCCAGCAGTGGACTTCTTGCTAAACTAATGATGGTGATGATGATTACACATATACAAGTACAAGGGTGGTTTTGGATTCACTGGCAATATTTTAATATCAAAATCATAACCACTAAAAGAATATAAACCCGCCAGAAAAACGTAAAAAATTAAAGAAATAATTGGGCCTACCTTACAAACTCACAAGCTGGTCAAATTTCTTTGGGATTATCTTTATCCACAAATTATCTCTTTTCTTGCTTTCTTGCACTCCTAATGGAGTATTTCTTAGGAATTCTGATTCCGCCACTAAGGCCAGGGAGTCCCAAATAACCCAGTAAACAGCATGTTATAAAGTTTAATACTCACAATCGGCCTCTAATACGGGCACCGGCTGTGGCGCAGAGTCGTCGCCTAGTGCGTACTTTATAGCAGGAGGCACGTTCTTGACGCGCTGGTTGGCAACCCCTGGTGATAAAGTTGTGAGTTGTCATTACAGCTGCAACATTAATTTTATTTGACAATTATGAATTGACAAATGTATTCATGATAACATCAATGAGACCTCTCCAACCCGTCTGGCCAGCGAGGAGAGTGTAGGCCAAATCCTCTGTCTACTCTGGCCAAGTATGGCTCCGGTAGTACAGAGGGCCATGCTCCTGCAGTGGAGACTAGAAAGACCTGATGATGATGGCGATGAAATTTTTTCCTTTTTTTAACTTTCGCGCTTTTAACACCTTTTTTATTATTTATTTCCGTTTACTTTTCAATGGAGTTACATCCGTAGTATGGTGAGCATCTTATGGACACCAACTGCAACCACTAGACTGAATTACAACCAGCCTAAAATACTATACACTGACCGGCACTATTACAACCTCTCCCCCAATATCCCGTACTATCCTCTTAAATTTAATAAGAGGATAGCACGGGAAGCTGCTAAGATTAAAAAGTTTAAAATTTCAACAGAGGAAACGGATACAAATTATCACCAGCATGGATCCCGTGATTGCCAGAATTCAATCGCGTCGCCCGGAGTCAAACAAAAAGTCGGACACTGTTAGTATAGTGGGCTAATGCATAAGTATAAAACTTTATGTGGGTAGTGAATTATCAAAATGTTAGTGAAACTGCGTCCACAAGATGACACCGCACACACATACTCACTACAGTCTCATTGCGACCACGATGGATGTAACTCCATTAAAACGTCAACAGAAACAAATAATAAAAAGGTCCGTGCTAAGCTGCTAAGTCCCGTTGACAAATTTGAATAAGTACATTAAATTACTACTTCAATGATCGAATATAATTTAAAGAAATACATTTTTGACTAATCTTACAATGGTGGGTACGCGGATGACGCCGCCTCGCAGAAATAAGTTTGGTACTGCACTCTGCGGTCCCAACATGTTGCTGCCTGCTGCCGTAACACCGACAACTTTACTCTACTTGTCCGTCCCGCCTTCATTACTCAACAAAGAATGAAAATCTGCTGGAGTACATCAGGTTGAAGACGAAGCTCCCCTTGAGGGTTGTAAAGTTAGAATCGTGTCTCAACGTCAATTTCAACTCGTATGTGGTGCGAATTCCTATCTCAAATGGAGACCTTCACCTGTGAAGATTTCTGGTCAAAGGATGTCGTCTGTCGGCGTTATCGCCGGAGGCTACCTGACACCCCATCACCATGTAGTGAGTCACATACAAGTAGTAATAATTATTATTATTTGAGTAATCACGGGCCGTAGCCCGGTCTATTGAGGCTTGCATGGGGACACATCCAACATGTAGAAGCCTTGTGAGACGTTTGCTGAAAAAATGGGCTGGGGCACTAACACCATAGTAATGTGCTCACAGTCAATCCCCAGAAAGTGCAAACCTATTAATATCAAGGTTCACTACTTTTAGGGCTATGGGGATAAATAGCTAATGGTTTATGGGCTATGGGAATAACTATGGCACCAGCCTGACCAATGTTGTTACATACAGATAAAATAGTCAGGTGGTGACTCGCTAACTCTGGGGGCCAGATGGGCCCCAGCGCAGAAATGACTGCACGACGCAAAAATGTGCAGTAAAGGGGCAACATTCGCTAAGCGGCTGAAGGTTGGAGAGGTGTCACTGGACTTTAAACGTGCGATCAATTGCATCCTTAGAGGGCCCATTACGCACGCCTTTACGTTCCACATCCATCCTTCGAGCATAGAGCTCTCGCAACTCCAATCTGGCCGGCCGGTAAAGGCAATCCAGAGGTAGGGGTCCTGTGGGCGATGATATGACACTTAGCATCAAATGCTTAGTTCGGGTGATCTTTTAAATACCATTAGTAAAGTATCAAAACCGCGTTTTCAGTATTAAATCTTATCGTGTTCGGGAACATATTACGTATCATAATTGTTAATTAATATCCAGCCTGAAGACCAATTAATCACAGAGAATAAATCAATTTGTCGGCGTGACGCAGCTTTCTTACAGCTTCTGAAGAATAAACCTCCTTTGTTAATTTATTAGCGCAGTTAAGACTTTTTAGCAAATTTACATAAGTTAAATGAGTTGTGAACAAGCAGAGTCAATTCGGATTAATTTAGAGGTACTGCGTATTTGTATATGTTTTCTTTACTGTACATGTATCACTTTAATATGTAAACACGATCATTTTCTCCTGACATTAAATATTTTTGCATACCTACAAGAAGTACTACAATAAATTGCTATTCGAGCTTTATGTAGAAATTTTAAAATATCAAATTAAAATTATTAATTACATATGTTAAATGTCTTTAGGCAGCTTGAAAAATTTGTCACCAGTGTTAGCCACTTGCAAACACGAAAAACAAAACGGGGGAGATGACTTCTAAATATAGCTAGGGTTTCAAAGTAAAACAAAACAATGTTTCTCTTAGAAAGTACGCATTTTATTCCGAAGAGATTTTCCCCATACAGATAATGCTTACAGATGTATATAAGGTATAGCCTAATAGACTATATTCGCATGTTACAAGAGTAAGACAAAATAAATTAGACCTAATAAGTATAAAGAAGATCATTTCATAATACATGCACAATCGGTAGGTAATTCACGGAAATATACCGTTTTTTAGCAGTCGTTTCAGCCGTGTTACTTCAACCAATTCCCAATTATGTATTTAATTAACATGCAACTGGAGTTTTAAAGTAATGATTGTTTTGTTTTTCGTGTATAAGTGGCCAAAACTGGTGGTGGGTTTCAAAATAATGATTGGTGATTTTTCAAGCTACCATAGGGCATCACCATATGACATAGATTGTCGACTGTACATTTCATATTTAAGGTAAGTGTCCTCCTCCGGTGATTACTCACCGGACAGGCAGTTGAGGTACGGCATCGGGAACACGCGCCCGGCCTCCCGAGCTGCAACTTGCTTTTCCGTTTTTATCCATTCCCAAATCCTACAAATTCCTATCCTTCCCCAGCTGAAAAATGCTTCCGATGGGCAGTAGCGTCGGAAGTATAAGAAGCAAAAATAACTGTGCTCGCCAAGCGTGCTGAGTATGACAATATCCTCCTATGGAACAAAAGTCCTTGGTAGAGGCATTAGTCCAGTAGTAGACATCTAAAGGCTGGAATGATGATGATGATGATTTCCTATTTAAGTGGCGTGGTTAAGCCTTCGTATGCCGTCAGCAGCCTACTCTGCATTGTTCATTCTAATTTAAATATGGTTCGCGTGGCAACGCCTTTTTTAACCTGACTGCCAATAAGGGATGTGTTTCGCGCGTATCTTGTATGTTTGTAAATTTCTTTATTACTCCATTTGGCAGATCCAAACAACTGGATGAATTTCGACAGTTTAGATTTCACTAGCTGTTAATGTCGTTCCCTTGGGAACAGTAGAAATGATAAGAATTCCATACAAAACCCTCCCCCTCTGCTTTTTTCCTTAAGGGGAAATTTAATACATTTCACCTGCACAGATCTTAAGCCCTTAAGGAGGGGATTTTGCCCATTTCACCTACACAAATATTTTTTTATTGTAATGGAGAACTTATTTTCATATTTCTAAGTAAATAAAAAAAATCCATTTATACTTCTATGTCCAGAAATGAGAAAATTTCCATACCATCCCCCCTCCCCTTTATCCCTTAAGGGGGGAATTTTATACATATCACCTAAATAGATCTTTTTTAATTGTAATCTAGAACGTATATACTTATTTTCATACTTCTAAGTCTAGAAATGAAAAAAGAATCCATACTAACTTTACTCCCCTATTTTATCCCTTCGGGCGAAAATTTCGTCGGTTTTACCTACATACATCTTTCTATTTGTAATCCAGAACGTCCAGAAATGAGAAAATGTCCATACAAACTTACCTCCCTCCCCCCTCCCCAATGTTGCCCCTTAAAGAGGGGATTTTGTATATTTCACCTACACAGATCTTTTTAATTGTAATCGAGTACTTACATACCTATTTTTATATTCTAAGTCTAGAAATGGAAAAATTCCATACATACTTTACCCCCAATTTACCCCTTCAAGGGAGAATGTTGTCTGGTTCACCTAAACAGATCTTTTTTAATTTTAACTGAGAACTTGTGTACCTACTTTCAAACTTCTAAGTCCAGAAATGAGAAAATTCCATAGAACTTCACCCCTTTTGATTTTCTAAAAATCCTTTCTTAGTGCTCATTTACATCATAAAAAGAATCCCTGTGCCAAATTTCAAGTTTCTGGGCACAGTAGTTTCGGCTGTGCGTTGATATATAAGTCAGGTTTGCCTTTGGCCCGCGGCTCCGCCCGCGTAACTGTCGATTTCTCAGGAACAGTAGAATTACCCGCAATACATTAGTTCATGACTTTCAATGAAACACCTTACTATTGAATTTCAATTAAATAACTTCAAAAACGGAAAGTTTCATACTAACTTTGCATCCCCGTTATCCCCTTAAGGGATGATTTTTGAGAAAAATATTTTTCTCGTGTTTCATGCCTTTCAGTAAAGAACCTTCATGATGAATGTCATTCGACTAACTTCAAAAATGGCAAAGTTTAATGCTTACTTTGCACCCCTTTTTTACTCCCTTAAGGGATGATTTTTGAGCAAAATATTTTACTCGTGTTTCATACCTTTTAGTAAAAAACCTTCATGCTGAATTTCATTCGAATAACTTCAAAAACGACAAAGTTTCATACTAACTTTGCAACCCGTTTTACCCCCTTAGGAGATGAATTTCCAAAAATCCTTTCTTAGTGCTCCCCTACGTTATAAAAGGAACCCCTGTGCAAAATTTCAAGTTCCTAACCCTTATAGTTTGACCCCGCGTTGATATGTCAGTCAGTCAGTCAGCTTCTCCTTTTTTATTAGTATGGATTACTATGGATAGTATGGATAGGTAAAATGCTGGCGTTTATTGATGATGAATTGACTTTGGATTTTAATTTTCATGAGTCACTTATTATTTTATTTTATTTTTGCTATATGTTTGCAGGCAAACTCATGCCTTGAGTTCATTCAAATGACGATAACTTTTTTTTTAATGAGCCGATTTTGATGAAACAAACTTTAAATGTTTTGCTGAGTTAAAAGAAAGCAATTGGTGAAAGTTTAAAGTAAATCGGTTCAGTATTTTCGGATATAATCGTGATCGTATGATCACGATTATATCCGTATATATATGTATATACAGACAGACAGACAGACAGACAAACAATTCGAAAAAAATTTTTTTGCTTTCTATTATTATTTTTAAGTGTCCCTCTATCCATTTCAGTCAAAAATTCTAATTGTACAGACAAAATATTTTTACTGTTTTATTATATGTATAGATTAGGGTCATATCAAATCCCAAAAAAGTGTTTGAACGTACTTTTTTAATTTATACAAACAAAAATGTACATTTCAAAATGGCGGGTGCAAGGGTAGCCATTTTTATTTCGCTCGTGCTGCGGGAATTCGCTACTCGAAGGGAGCGCCGACATAATCCACTTTTATTTTATTTTATTTTATTCATCAGATACGTACATACTTCGAAAGTCAGCGTCCTGAAGAGTATTACCGAAGAATTCCGTTGTGTAAATATTTAGAAACAGCTTTCTGGTGAATGGACGGAACAGTTGTGTATTCTTAAAGCGCACATTGTTAGCGTTACGAATTGAAGGTATCTAATATGTGTGCGAATTATCAGTTTCTATATAAGGAAGATTTTCTGAAAATCCTACTAACAACTGACATATTGTTGCTCGATAACAGTTTACTGGGCGCGAACCCTAAGTGTTATCTAGAAATCATTGTAAAAACCGGAAATCGTTGTTATAGCCAATCCTACACCCGTGAATAAGGATATCTTACCAACGCTTGACAGAAGCTCGTTGATTTGCTGCAAGGAGGTCTTCATCTCAATGATCAGGCGGCCCTTTTCATCTAGTGCTTTCTTGAGGTCTCTTTCTTCTTTGGCCTCAGTTTCTAACTGGGCTCGGAGTTGTTTCTTGTCTCTCACGTATCTAAAACATACAAATTAAGTTAAATTGCGGTCACCTGAAATGTTATGTCTCGCTGCAGTGTTAAAAAAACAGTGACGTAGCATGAGGGAGGTATGAGTGCTGTCCAGACCGGGAAGCAGTGGTAACACGAAAGGGCGGCAAACAAAACAATGTCCCCGCCCGGCGGCGAAAGCTCACGTTGCGGCACTGGATAAACACCAAATTCAATTAATGGACGTTTCTCCGAAAATTGCCAAAGTTAAATATATTTCGTTACACATACGGCTTTAAGCCGTATGTTAGGTACTTGTTTTTGCCTAAATGCCTAAAACGCATTAGATCTAAGTAGTAAGATAACCTAGCTAATGTCTAAGGGCGAAACTAAACCATTAATTACGTATCTTCAATGCTAGAGAAAAGATCTAAAGAAATTCGCTGGCAATACTTTTGATATAGCTACTCATGTAGGCAAGTTTATCAATTGCACAGAGTAGCCGCGGTGAGGTCGTGCAGTTACTTAACCAAATCACTCAATATACCGCCTTGGTACTAGCCTAACGGGTTGACTAGTTAAACACTTTACTCCTCTTAAGGGTTGACTCAACCCGTCGATATGAACAATTTAATCTGTGGGAATAATACTAAAATCTCAAAAATCCCATAAAAAATAACTGGGCGGCTGAACATTTATATTTATATAAATAAAATTTAAGATTTCATCAGGCGCGAGTGGCACCCCTGGTGTTGCAGGCGTCCATAGGCTACGGTGACCACTTTCCATCAGGTGGGCCGTATGCCTGTTTGCCTACTAACTGGTATAAAATATATACATATTCAATTCAATTCAATTTATTTATTGCATTTCATAATGTACATCAGTTCTAACTATTAAAAGTCACTGTCTTACATATAAATAGGTACACTATGAACAAGCTAGTTTTATGACATGCAGCTAATTAATAAATGGATAGCAAAATATAAATAAATAAGTTTCGTATTTAGTATTGGCGATCGTTAATTATTAGTATATTCAAGTGGTATACAAAATATATATGTGACGAAAATGTATCTGTGTGATTAACTAACTAGACAGATTGTTCTTTACTGCACGTATCTCGCACCAGATATCAATTAGAACCATAAAATACCTACAGACAAAATTATATTTTTTTGGAAATTGTTTGTGCCAACCATGCAACCAGCATAGACAATACACATCAAATTTCATTGGGAATCATCGGCACGGCTTTGCTTTGTCCACACATGCGTCGTTGCATACAAACAATGAAAATTGGAACAAAGAGAGGTGTCCCTCTTTGTTTTAAATGGAAAATGTTTTTCAAAAACAAAATAAATATTTGTGTTATATCCAAATAAAAAACAGAAGGAAAGCAAAGTAGGTAGGTAAGCTTTATTCTTCTAGCCTATGCTAACCCAACAATACATATAATACCAGAGATCGTATATACGTTGTGGATCCTGATTCACTCCTTTCAGAAGACTTGTTACAGTATTCTCATCTCAAGAGCCCGGTCGTGCAAATATTGTATGTGTAATTGCACGGCACATATAAACATTATCTCAAGGTGGGTCTGCTCCTGGACTGTCGGTGACGGCCATAATTCCTATAAAGGAATCGGGTGATTAGCCGTGTGGTATCCGGCAGAGTAGAATAGGACCACTCCAAGTCTTCCCGTGGATGTCGTAGAAGGCGACTTAGGAAATACAAGCTAAACAAAGCTTATAAACATCTAAGAGACCTCTCCAACCCGTCTGGCCAGCGTGGAGAATGTAGGCCAAGTCCTCTGGCTGCTCTGGCCAAGTATAGCCCTAGTAGTACAGAAAGGGTCGTGTTCCTGTAGTAGAGACGAAATACGATTTGATGATGATGATGATGATGAATCGGTGACTGCACAAAAACTTATCATTATTTATGGAAAAATGATTCGAGCACTCGTTCAAAAATAGAACCGCTGGTCGTCAGTCATAGCGTACAAACGTGCGCATACGCATTAAAACAACTACGGCTCTCAAGCAGTGCCATAAATAGGGTGGTACCCAGGCACAGGCACAGGGCGTACAGCCTCTGGCGAGCGCAAGAATGGCCAGACCAGGCAGGATTATTATTTTTTCTGTTTGCTCCAGATAAGTTCCCGCTGCGCCCCTAGTGCTTGATTCCAACATAAAAAGCGTCTGTTAAATAAGACAAAAAATTCTATTAATTTAGACAAAATTTATTGCTGGACGACTACTAGTCTGGCAAGCCGATTCCCAGCGCGGCGAGGCATGCATGGTGCTTTTCTTAAAAATGTGAGGAAAAAATTAAAGACGTAATACTGAAAAGAGTATAATATAAAAAAACCGGTCAAGTGCGAGTCGGACTCGCGCACGAAGGGTTCCGTACCATTATCTACAATAAGTTATTTTTATTATATGATGTAACTATAAATGTATACTTTTCGCAATTTTTCCTTTATCTGTGCTATACGACGTTGTTTCGCACCAAATTTCAAGATTCTGAGTTCACGGGAAGTACCCTGTATGGATTCCCTTGCGAATGTCGAAAATTTGCGGCATAAAAATTAAAAATATTTTTATTATATGATGTAACAAAAAATATATACTTTTCGCAACTTTTCCTTTACTGTGCTATAAGACGTTGTTTCATACCAAATTTGAAGATTTTGAGTTCATGGGAAGTGGCTACTTCTCCAAACGAAAAAAAAATAGCCTCTTAGTGGAGAATCCAGTTTTCTGAAGATAAATTTGTTATTCAAAATATTGTTTATTGTAGTTTGGTATGCAGGCTATCTTGGACACTTACTTAATGGTTCCTAACTTATTTAGAAGTTAATAAAAAAAATTGCGAACCATCAAAAGTTGATCGATCTGGTGTGTCCTTACTCCAGATTTGTTACAATAATGTTTTATATTTTTTTTCTGCTGCCATATTTTGACCAGCATAAATGTTCATAATATTAAAAAACAATGTGGTTTTAATAAATAAAATAAATTTCATGCAAATTTTACTTAGTTTTGTGCAATGCAAAAACAAAGATGTGTCCGACGGTTTTCGTTGATTACTCTGGGACGATATAAAATCGTCTGCACCTCCCTAGTTTTTGAAGGCATTGCCCCGTTTTCCCATCAGCTAGCTATTCCCAGTCGCGTTTCAATATTTGTAGGGAGTTGTGGTGCGCTGCGTTCGCGCGTTGGCGATTTACGAAGGTAAGTAACTGATCACTCTGGTTTTGGTTTCCGAAATTAAGGACTGCTATGTTTCGATTTTTTTTAATGACAAGTTATTTCTCATGTTAATTGTTTGGCCTAGAGTGTTTATATTGAAAATATAAAAATAATATAAAAGAGTGAAATTCTTAATGTTATTACTTTTGCCAAAATATATGAAAATGTAACTTTTTTTGACTGCTATGGCATTGATCGCTCTGGAGAAAGTGACCATGACGATCAATAATGTTATAAAATTAGTGAGGTATTGGAGTAATATTAAACTATTTTTTTGTAAAAAGTTTGCTGCAAGTGTATTCATCTGATGTATTTTTGTAAATAGCCCCAACTGGCTATGTTTTACAAATGTATGGCTACAACAGTATATAAATATATTGTTTTGAGTTGAAACAAAATGATTTGTTTTTGTTAAGTCACTTTTAAACTATTTACCTAATATAGCAATAATGCATAACTCTAAGTTATCTTTTAAGTGTTAAATACTAGGTTTTGAGCGTGGTTCCGATTTTAAATTTCATGAAGATCGGTATATCAATGAAGACTTAAAGACATAACAAACAAACATTCGAATTTTAATATCTGTTAGTATTAGGTTTAAATTGTAACAAACAAATAATAAAATCTTTCCTCTTTATAATATTATTATAGTCAGTATAGATAAGTTATATTAAAATATATATGCCACTAACAGATAATAATAAAAATATAAAATTATTTAGCCCGGTCGACAAAAATGAATAAAACACATAGCATACTTGCTATAAAGTATGAAACTTTGAGCGACTCTCTATTTTAATATGCCCAACATTATAGTAAAGAGTCGCTCATAATTGTTTAGATTTATTTATTATATAATGTAGGTAACTAACATTAACTAAAAGATTAATAAAACAAGCTTCTTATTTTTTTTCTTTTATTTCTGTTCTTCAGGAGTCAAATAATTTAATTGGCACTACTTTGCTTTGTTCTCTTTTATTTTAATAGTTTTTTATAATGTTACATATAATTTTAATAGAAAAATAATACCTGTACGAACATAAAAAGCAAGAGAATTAAAAGTATACATTTGAATGGTTTTTCCTTTAAAAAATATCCTGCTTTCTTATTTGTTAATGTTCGTTAATCTTCATTGTGGTTTTACGATGATATTTCTATAGTTGGTTGAGTTTTATATTTTAATGACTTTATTTATTGCCACATTTAAAACAAATATTATTCATTATATTATTATTTGCCTATAATTAATGGTATTCTTTGATCGATCTGGCGTCTATATTGATCGCTCTGGTCTCAAAATTTTCAACAATAAATATTTCAAAAACTATTTGTTAAAAAAGAGGGCCAATAAGAAAAAAATAATTCTCTTACGGTTTTCGGTCTAAATCAATATATAAAACTTATTTACTACTGGTAAATAAAAAGCACCAGAGCGATCAACAGAATAACGTTTTTTTGGAGAAATAGCCATGTATCCTGTAGGTTTTAATTCCCTTGCGAATGTCGAAATTTGCGGCATAAACGGATGTATCTTTTGATTGAGTTGGCTTAGAAGTTTGATTTTTTTAACAGCTCCAAGGGACAGTAGACCTGAGTATAAATACTAGCTTTTGCCCGCGGCTCCGCCCGCGTCAATGTCGATCCCTCGGGAATAGTACTTTTTCTCGTGATAAAAGCTAGCCTATGTCCTTCTCCGTACTCCAGAGGACTTGTATGCAAAATTTATGATGATCGGTTCAGTAGTTACGGCGTGAAATCTTAACAAACAAACAAATAAACAAACAAACTCACTTTCGCATTTATAATATTAGTAAGGATTCCACCTAATACCAAATTCTACTGATTTTACATTATAAGTCCACGAGAAGCAATCTGAAAAACAATTCAAAACAAAAACCGTGCAGTCCACCGAAACGCGTTATTTTCTTTTTTAATTTTCAATTGCCAAAGCGCTACGGAAACATAACCCATACAGCTTACTCATATTTTACACAAAAAAAATCTTTAATTGTGTAAAATTACTGATTTTTTCTTTCGTAACGAAAATTAAGCATATTTTTGTATGATTATATACCAATATTTTAATAAAACTATTGTCATCTATACATATCTGTACATATAATAAAACAGTAAAAATATTTTGTCTGTACATTTAGATTTTTGACTGAAATGGATAGAGGGACACTTAAAAAAAATAATAGAAAGCAAAAGTTTTTTTTTCGAATTTCTTGTCTGTCTGTCTGTCTGTCTGTCTGTCTGTATGTATGATCACGATTATCTCCGAAAATACTGAACCGATTTACTTCAAACTTTCACCAATTGCTTTGTCTTAACTCAGCAAAACATTTAAAGTTTGTTTCATCAAAATCACTTCATTAAAAAAAAAGTTATCGTCATTTGAATGAACTTAAGGCATGAGTTTGCCTACAAACATATAGCAAAAAATAAAATAAAATAATAAGTGACATAAGAAAATTAACATCCAAAATCATCATTATACGACAGCATTATACCTATCCATACTATCCATAGTAATCCATACTAAAAAAAAGGAGAAGCTGACGGACTGGCTGACATATCAACGCAGGGCCTAAACTATAAGGGTTAGAAACTTGAAATTTTGCCCAGGTGTTCATTTTATGACGTAGGGGAGCACTAAGAAAGGATTTTTGGAAATTCATCTCCTAAGGGGGTAAAACGGGTTGCAAAGTTAGTATGAAACTTTGTCGTTTTTGAAGTTATTCGAATGAAATTCAGCATGAAGGTTCTTTACTGAAAGGTATGAAACACGAGTAAAATATTTTACTCAAAAATCATCCCTTAAGGGGTGAAATAGAGTAAAATAGGGGTGCAAAGTAAGCATGTAACTTTGCCATTTTTGAAGTTAGTCGAATGAAATTCAGCATGAAGGTTCTTTACTGAAAGGTATGAAACACGAGTAAAATATTTTTCTCAAAAATCATCCCTTAAGGGGATATAACGGGGATGCAAAGTTAGTATGAAACTTTCCGTTTTTGTAGTTGTTCAATTGAAATTCAATATTAAGGTGTTTCATTGAAAGTCATGAACTAATGTATTCCGGGTAATTCTACTGTTCCTGAGAAATCGACACTTACGCGGGCGGAGCCGCGGGCCAAAGGCAAACCTGACTTATATATCAACGCACAGCCGAAACTACTGTGCCCAGAAACTTGAAAATTGGCACAGGGATTCTTTTTATGATGTAAATGAGCACTAAGAAAGGATATTTAGAAAATCATAGGAGGTGAAGTTTTATGGAATTTTCTCATTTCTGGACTTAGAAGTTTGAAAGTAAAAGTGAAAACGTATCATAATCAGATTTATTACCATATACCTTATACTTCCGATGGTAACAGTGTTTTTCTTTTAAAACTTTAATTAAAGTGTACCGTGTGTACCATGGTGGATAAGAATTAGGTTTAAACGATTTGGAAGGTATATGCATGTGTCTCAGATCATAAATTTTATTATAAAAGGCAGACACAGAGTCCTCTATATCACCTTCACTTAATAAATGAGCCCAGTCCGTGTAATTCAAAGCTGTACAAATCGCACAATAATCACCACGAGTGTAAGTATACTTACGCATCGGCTTATACTCAAGGTCGTGGATGTTAACGAAATCAGCCATTATACACAGAGCTTTATGGTTCTCATCCTGTGGCACGAGGGACCTTGCGCACGAGGCAACCTTCACAGGAGAGTTAGACAAAACTAAATCTAGTAGCCTTCCTTTGTAATTTCTTTCTGAGTTATATTGGCTGAGGGAACAAAGATTGAGAACACCAATAAAATCGATGAGGTGGTTATCATTAACCTTAGTTGGAGTCAACTGCAAATCACCGTCCGTGGAAGACCAGGTAATATTATCTGCGAAATTAAAGTCCCCCAAAACAAGAAACTTATCTAGCGGATGAGTAAGCACAATATCACAAAGCTTATTTTGAAAATTTAACAACTGTTGTTTATATGTATTCCCAATATTCTCCTGTAGAAGATACAAAACACAAATGTGTATGTTATAAGTAATTGTTGGTTGGGTGCGCTGCAGCGATATTGTTACCCACAAATCCTCAGCGGAGCTACGCCACTCGGAATTCTCCGTGACAGCTAGTTCCTTTCGAATCCCAATTAGCACACCGCCGCCTTTTTTTTGGGATAATCGGGAATAGTCCCTGTCCCTCCGCCATACAAGATAACGACTATCGAATAATTCGGCATCACTTATACCGTCCAAGAGCCAAGTTTCGGTTATTACAATGACATCGTAGGAGTTCAGATAAACATTTCTTAAAAATATATGTGTCTTCGTACGCAGCCCCCTGGCGTTTTGATAATAGATATTAAGTTTGGCTTTGTTTAACTATAAAAATAATTGATAACTCAATAAAGTACCATAGATGCCAATTACATAAAGTAACACGCAATAATTTCTTAGTAACTGCAACGCTAAAATATCCATAGGTAGTAAGCCCACTCATAACCAGTTTCTTGCTCAGTGATCGCTCGAACAAAATAATAGCAATGATAAAAGACAAATCCGTCAATAGATAATGAAATGACAACCAACAGGTTATTCGCATAAAGGTTATAATTGTATGCGGATAAGCAAAATCAGCGTAAACAACTTTTTTACCTACTTCGACCCAGTAACACATACCTGCGTATACCCGCGGTACGCGATAACACACCAACCCACTATAACAAATGAATAAAACGTAAACAACTGTCACAATCTCAACTTTTGACATTATAATACATACTTTATATGAATTATGATTTCTAGTACATAAACTTGATGAAAGTTTTAGTAAAAGATGACGTAAAATCAACTTATACAAACAACAAGGTAAAAATATTTGGGTCAATTCATTTGTTTTTGCAACTTGTTTCTGTCTTTTTCGGATTTTATACACACAATAGGTGAGGTGTCGTCCCGTCGCATAAATATTTTGAAATGCTTCACCCAGAGATAATTAAAACCCAGTTCGGTTTTAGCTTTCTTCGCCTTCGCCAGAAGGCCCTTGTTGTACGTCGTCAGGTGATCATTGACATATACTTGACCTTTATTACCCAGTCCAAGGGAGGCCGCTGTCAATGGACTTTCCTTTGCCATCGCTCTGGCTGCAGCAATAAAGTCTTCCTTCACATAGCGGCTGCCGAAACAAACGATTATCGGTTTGATGTTGTCAGGACTTCGAGACGGCACACGGGTAATGAAATTGATTGATGACTTTTGTATTGGATAATTCACCTTGCAGCCAATGGTATGTAGAACATCAAATAGGTTTTCAGTTTTGGACTGCTTAACCCATAGAAGTATGAAGTCTCTAGAAGCAGCGTATTACTTGATACGTCTTGTTACTGATACCCTTAAAAGGAGCGTATACTATACACTAGGCCCCAGTCCTCTAAAGCCTGTCGAGGGGTATGTAACAGAGAGGAATTTAATTTTTAAAATTATAAACATGCCAATTTCTGAAGATCTGTCCTTCTAAAATACTAAAATGAATATTATAGTAAACTATCGCGCTGGCACTTTTCACATTTAAGTAATGCAAGTTCATGTTATTTACAATATTATAAACATATTTATCCTCCATTAAAAACGTCAAATTCCATTGTCAGTGAAAGGCGGAAAGACACATAGTGATGCACTTTGTTATTTTTCGCCAAACATCGTTAACTTACATGAATACAGATGAGTGTAATAATAAAGTAATAAAGTGAATGCCAAGAAATAAATAATAATAAATTCACTTTCCACGACTTTCCCGAAAATTTATTATTTTTAGTGTTCCGTTCCCTAAGAGTAAAAACGGAAAGGTAATACTAAGCCTTCGACGTCCATCCGTCCATCCATCTGCCACATGACTGTATCTATTGAACCGAAATAGATAATATTTCAAAAGGACAATGTCGGTTATTGCCGTCTTTTTGTTTTCGCGCGGCCACTAACCATACCTTGTTTTCCCGATAGTCAATAACAAAATAAAGTTATAAGGGCATATATACCTCTAAACTCAGTCCGAACTGAGTTATAAGGATTAGATATTATATTCATAGGTTTTTGCACTATTTTTCACTAAGTTCATTAAAAGTTGCAATTAAATAATAAATAAAATTATTTTGGACATTTTAATCACTACTATACTTTTTGAAGCCTTTTTCATCAAAGATACAGCAGCAGGCTCTTCTCCGCTACCTCCTTGAGGTTAAGAGTATATAGTAACTGTTTATTGGGGCAGTCTGAAGTAGCTTTGATAGATACTTGATACATTAGGTAGGTCTTTTTGTTCTTTGCTTTGCCGTCGTCTTCACTGTTTCGCTTCACTCTTGAAGTATTGGTGCAGCTGATAGGATAGTGACGTCAGCTTTGACGTTCCCAGGCGAGGGCTTGGTGCGTCACAAGGCAACACAACAAGTACCGAAAACTGTACTTGTTGTTGCTGTCCATGTTCACTTCCTTATATACTAACAGCGCAACTGCCACTTCATTAGTTGCCATCATTCGTAGTTGATCTGCTTCATGAACACCTGTGAGAGCTTTCGTGGCACCCCGCTCAGCGCTTGGGCAGCATGATGACCGAACAGTGACCCACGGGGTCACTTCAGTAGATGGCGAACCACCTTATTCAGCAGGCAGATCATACGTTGCACTTGGAACACAATAGGAGTAGGCTTTCGCCAATCATCTTGGTTTTGGTTATGACAAAAGTTTTTTACTTAGATGGTGCCCTCTCTTGCGGTCTGCGCAACACCATAAGAGATGTACCTCAATACATACAGGACTTAAGAGAGCCCAACCCGTCTTACTTTTTATACGAAGGCTCGTACGTCTCTAGAAGCAGCGCATGTCTTGTTACTCATTCTTAAAACAGCGTATGCTTTTTCGCGGCCTCAGTCCTCTGACGTCTATCGTATTATTTGTAGCGGAACCTTATGAGTCAAACGAAAATTTATTTTATAATTATAAACATGCCTAGTTATGTAGTGAAATCCTGCAAAAATACTGTAAAAAATGCTAAAGGGAAACCAAAACCTGTGACTTTCCACATGTAAGTAATGCAAAGGACATTTAATTACAATATCATAAACGATAATGACAGTCTCCATGGTACAGTGGTTAACGAGCCAGGTACCGGGTTAAATTTCCGGCGCAGGCAAAAACTTGTACTTCAGTTTCATATTTATGTATGTCCGCGTTACTGGAGTTACATAAGGAGAATTGGCGTTGGGCCGTAAAACATACATACATTCATATTATCAAGATCTTCACCCTTACGGTGTAGGCCTCTGCCTGAAACCAAAAGCCACGTTGAGCGTGTTTGTGGGCGTATGTTGGTGGAAATCTGAATCAAAGGTGTAATAGGTTGCTAGTCGCATTCCCTATCAGAGAAGCAACTGGTACATTCTCAATTTTTCCTTTTCATCTAGACCAGCATGGAATATATACTTCTTATTACAGCATGAATGCTGTCATAATAGCGGACCCCGGGCTTGGACGCAGTACATTTGAAGATGCCAGGAGTATAAGGAACCAGGGAATCTCTTAGATGATTATGACTATATAATTATTACTACTTCATATGTTGTTTACTTAAATGAAGTCAAACTGAAACAAAATCTTGTTGTGGGTTTTTCTCGATATCGATATTACACGGTGTTGTTACATCTCTTATGACAGCGGCGTCAAACGTCATGAGTGCTATTTTCGAATCGACGTGTTTACTAAACGACCGATGATGTATGGAAAATTTGTACTTCTTCATCGAGTCACTCATTTACAAATAGCACCCCTGAAACCACGACTCCCTTTCCTCTGCCTCACACCCCCGCTAATGACACACTAGGTTCCCATACAAAAATGGCAAAATGTGACATCTATTCAGAGAGACGAAATTTTTTTTTTCTAATCTATCGCTTAACCCCTCTAATCTCGTTAGTTAATAGACTCAGGTGTTACTTTGCGGAAGTCAAAGCTACATTTACTTTGAGACAATTTACTTTGCGTGCTTCCGCCACCAGTTAGTTCATGCAAACTATTGCTGGCCAGCGCCCACCCACTACTGTTAGTCCCTTCATACCCGCCACCAATAGTTGATGCATGTAACCCTGGTCGATACTGTTGCATCCGTTGAGGCTGCAGCAATGTCGGCCGTCGTGCTCGCGATACGTGTTTCGCCTCTACACGAGGCATCTTCAGGCAGTGAACCCTAGATGTTGATCGTTCGAATGACAAGCAACGAATGACGGTCATTCGTTGCTTGTCATTCGAACGATCGAAGTATCGAGCAGGGTTGCATGCATCAACTATTGGTGGCGGGTATGAAGGGACTAACAGTAGTGGGTGGGCGCTGGCCAGCAATAGTTTGCATGAACTAACTGGTGGCGGAAGCACGCAAAGTAAATTGTCTCAAAGTAAACCCTCTAATCTCAACGTTATTGATACGTGACCATTGCTCTTTTTCTCGAATGTCGTTATCGATTCTGTCCAGCTTGGTATGTATAATGACAAGTTGATCTTTTTTGTCGTTTTCGATAAGTGTAAGTCGTTCTTCAACATTTGTTACCCTTGTGGCAAATTCCTCGCGCAGTGCCTTCACGTCTTTTTGTAGTAGCTCAAGCGGCTCAAGTTTCGCAGCTAGGGACCTGATCTCCGCTAGGAGGACAGACGTGGAGGGTTTATTGTCAGCAGCGGGTGAAGTGGGAGCCGTTGATGAAGCATCAGCCTGTAATGACCGCTGCCCCGACTGCTTACACTTCTGGCAACGCCAAGTTAGTTTCCTCTCACCGAGCTTTCTATATCCCACTTCCGTGATACCAGCGCAGTGATAATGCGGATCGCAGTCACATGCACTGCAATGAGCGCCTTCTAGTAGAAGCTCCAAACATAGTGTGCACTCCTTGGAATCCATGTTTTAAATAATATTGCTTAGATTACGCGAGTGAGTGACAAACCAAAGTGCGTGCGTGCGTGCGCTACCGATCATTCGCACCTATTCGTACTGAACCTTTACCCTCCCATTTTACCCCTTTAGGAGTGAATTTTGTCCATTATACCCATATATATGTTTTTTAATTGTAATCGAGAACTTACATACCTATTTATTTTCATACATCATAGGCCAGAAATAAGAAAATTTCCAAACAAACTTTACCCCCCTTCGGGGGGATATTTTTTCCAGCTGACCTACACAGATCTTTTTCAATTGTAATCGTGAATTTATTTACCTATTTTCATACTTCTAAGTCTATAGGAAAAGAAGTTCATTTTGATGGTCTGAGTCACCCCTTTAACCCCAAAACGATAAAAAATTCACCGTGTATACTAATGCCTTAAGTTCATTCAAATGACGATAAATTTTTTTTGAACCGATTTTGATGAAACACACTTTAGATGTTTTGCTGAGTAAATACAAAGCAATTGGTGAAAGTTTGAAGAAAATCGGTTCAGTATTTTCGGAGATAATCGTGATCATACATACAGACAGACAGACACAAAAATCGAAAAAAAAATTTTTGCTTTCTATTATTCTTTTTGTGTCCCTCTATCCATTTCAGTCAAAAATTCTAAATGTACAGACAAAATATTTTTACTGTTTTATTATATGTATATGTATAGATAAGCTAAGCTAATAATAAATTAAAAAAAGCGATTTTCGATCGCATGGCGAACTAGGTAATGGATAAATATCACGACAATATGCCTATTTATAGGCGATGAGCTACTGGTAGAACCTTCCGATGCCAGTATCCAAATGATTGGCCATATAAGCATAGCTTTTGAGCTTTGGAAGTTGAAGCTCTTTCTCTACTAGGTCTTCTGCCATTCTAGTGTATGTAACTGTATTTTTTTCTAGTAAGTAACTAGAAAAAAATATGCAGGATTTTCTCATGATGAATAAAAATACACGCTTGAGCCAAATAGTACTAAAAACCAAGCGAATCTTTTACTACCGCGCTTCGACTACTCCGTAATGAATTAGAAATGTGTTGCTTAAACTATTTTTGCATAATTTTACATGTAATATTGTTCCAATAAGTAAACATGCCGAAATCTAATAAACGAACAATTATATCGCAGATTCAAGGCAATATTTTGCTGTAAATTGTTAATTGAATATATCGTAAGTACCTACTTACTTGAACAATTTAAATCCAGGAGTTCAATTACTGTAGCCTAGGTGGTTGCCAACTATGTTCACATTTAAGTAAACAGTACCTGGGTAATCGAGATCCACTCGGAGAAGTCTCTCACGGACGAAACCTTGGTAGATGTAGTTTTCATTTACAAAACGTGCTACTCGCTCAATATTATTGAAATCGTAAAATCTAAACACGACTGCCCTGCTAAAAATATAGCCTATGTCCCTTAGGATAAGACAAGGATTCTACCATTATCCCAAACAACTAAAATTAGAATTTTTCTTACAGTCGTGCCTAAAAATATACCCATTCACTTGAGTAGGCAGAAAATTACATATATTTACCACAAAAGAGGGGCGAGAGGGCACCGCCAGAACAATTTATTTTATACGTACAATAAGCAAATACTGTAAAAGGTACGAAATGAAAAATGATCACGACAAAGTTCGTACGAATAATGTAAAAGCTTGATTTTTATTTCATAAATACATGTATTTCACCAAAAAGGGAATAAAGAAATTCAAAGTATGTTGTCCGAAGTAAAAGTATCGTGTTCCGAGGAGACAAATTCTTTGCTTTTTACATAGATTTAAAAAAAAAACAAAATTATTTCCCTCTATGAGAAAAAAACTGTATTTACATTGCCACGACACTAAAAATATTTAAATTATGACTAAAGAAAAACTTCATAATCTAAGTCCAGAAATGAGAAAATTTCCATACAAGGAGGAATTTTGTTCATTTTACCAACACAGATCTTTTTAAACCCTTTAATGCACAGCGTAACATTTTTGATATACACATAATATTGTGTAATTAAAATTAAAATATATTTATTAAATATATTTATATTAAAATGCATACTTGGAATATATCCTGTAAGTTTCATAATGATTCTTCATTAAAATATACCTATCACTTTTTTTTATTTACAACATACATAGAAACGTTTTGGCGGAAACGTAACCCATTTTTAAAAAGAATAAAAAATACTTCTATTTGTGCTATTGTAATTGTAAAAAACTGAAGTAGATTCGTAATTAAGTACATAAATTTTAATAAACTAAAAATTATTTACAATAATTAAAATTTAATAAAATCTTAGGAGGGGGGTGTTTTTCAATATTTTTTGTTTTATTGACATTGATATAGAAATAAACACTACCAAATTTTTTTCACCATTTTTTCGTAGTGTTGGATGGAATCATAATTAAGGTATCAATAAAATATTTTTTTTGTTTAATTGAAATCGAGAACTTATATAGGTAGCAATTTTTATACATCTAAGTCTAGAGATGGGAAAATATTCATATGATAATAGCCTTTTTTTTAATGAACCTATTTTAATGAATTTCTAATGAAATGCAACAACACAATATCACGGAAAAAGAGACATTCAGTGAGAATATCGAACATGCTTATCATAAAATGCTAGTGACTTACTTGACATCGAATGAAACACACTAGCCATAATGTTCAATTATGTCGGTCTGGCCATAATTGCATATTTTCCCATGCCAAAGAATATATACACTATGCACAGTTAGAAGTCAATAACTTTTCCCACACTTTTCCTGTATTATTTTGTTATGAATTAATAATAATCGCTCCTCGCTAAAATTGTCATGTGTGATACGCCCATAAAGTTTCCGTATAAGTACCTCTGTTAAAGTCAACGTTAAAATTTGGCGGCAGCAGTTAGTGTCGCTTATCTACACTTATATAAGTGTAATATAATGATTAAGAGGATTTTTTTATTGTGTATTTGCATCGAAAAGGCTCTGAAACTACAGGACCGATTTGAAAAATGATATCTCTATTAGAATCCTATATTATCCCTGATAAACATGGGCTATAACCCAAAATATGAAAAAAAAAACAAATACCTATTATCTAGCCGCTGATTTTGTATGAAATGGCAGGTGTCGCGACAGGACAAGTTGCACTGATATTCAAAGTTCAAAGGGCGGTTCACACTGACAGCGAGTGAACGAGGCGAGCGAACATCGTTTCATCTCTATTCATACTTTGGTTCACATAGCGAACTATATGAATTAGAAAAATTATGGAAGCAGCATTGCGCTCAAAAACTGACACCACGCAAAGAAGCTCAAAGCGGGCGGGGCTAAAAAAAAAATTTTTTCGCGAACTAGTCTTCCGTGCGCGTATATAAAACCATTTAACGACATATTCTTTGTGAACATCGGCGAAATCTTAAGGAATTAAGAAAAAAAAACTTCTTGTGTAGTAAAGTGGTGCAGGAAACGCAAGGAAAGACGGAAAAGTGATACTACAGTAACTCATCATAGCGAGCGAGGCGAGCTGCTAGCCTACCTACTTCGCTATATTAACACGATAGCGTGAACGCTATCGTGTTGACACCGCCCCGTAAAAAAAAAACAACAAACTAGCGTCATCTATGAGTGCGTAAGTTTTTTGTTGTGATTTGAGTTAAGTTTGTTTGCGTAAATGGGACTGATATTGAATCGTTAGTTGTATGAGAGACGCTTCCATATTTTTTTCTAATTGAATGATATGAAGGATTGGTTCATATAGTGAACTATATGAGCGATGCGGCCGAAGATATCTGAGAGAGCTATCTCGCCTCGCTAGCTTGCTCGCTCTCTCGCGGTGTGAACCACATCGCCTAGATCATAGTTTCGTTCGCCTCGAATGCCTCTCTTGTCTCGCTCGCCTCGCTGGCGATGTAAACCGCCCTTAACGGTACCGATAGCCAATAATATATACACCCGACGATAGACACTAGACCGTGTATACACGGCTAGACTGTGAATTAACTGTAATTATCGATAAGTTTCCGTATTTTATCTTTATGGACATTGAATTTGTATAATATATATTGTGCAAATAATGTAATTATTTTCAAAAAATGAACACGACCAAGTACAGAACTATACCGAGACTACAGAATGCATACTAACAAGCTCATATCTGCCTTCTCACCAAATACAATGCGGCGTTTGCTTCGCTGCTTCGGGGAAATTTTCAGTGCATTTCCGTCTCCAACCAAACTCACTAATTGGTTGACTGGCTCACATATTTAAGGGCACATACTTATGTTTGTATATGATGCTATGAGTACACACCGAGTAAAGTGACCTGATACATCGATTTTTTAAACTCATAAAGCTGCTTTTTAACACTAGTGTTTCATTGCCAAATAATACGGCAATGTAAAAGCGCAGTGCGGTACTTTTGTATTTTTTTCGGCCCTGATTGCTCTGTTTAAAAAATCTAGAACATATTTTGAAAGATTTCTCGATTTCAGTGTGAAAACACATTGGTTAGGAATTGTACTCGTACCTATTTGGATCATACATTGTATTTTGTTACAATATTGTTACATATTTTTTGATTTAATGGCAGCTTTTTCATTTAAATATGATAAGATACAAACCCTTTTTTATTTTTTTTAGTATTTTATCTATTTATCTAATAGCAAAATCATTTATAATAAAAAATAACTAACAAAGAGGTTTAATTTAAACAGTAATAAAAATGGACCCTAATACGTTTGCAAATGTTGGCCCAATAAGTTGTATGGAATTAAATAATCCAAATAAATATTTAACTTTTAATGTCACGAATTGTCCTACCTAATTTGACAATTAATTTTAAATAGATACTACGAATCCTTACTAATATTATAAATGCGAAAGTGAGTTTGTTTGTTTGTTTGTTACGCTTTAACATCGTAACTACTGAGCCGATCATCATGAAATTTTGCATACAAGTTCTCTGGAGTACGGAGAAGGACATAGGCTACCTTTTATCCCGGGAAAAAGTACAATTCCCGAGGGATCGACATTAACGCGGGCGGAGCCGCGGGCGAAATCTAGTATTATTATATATTATCAACTAGCTGTTGCCCGCGGCTCTGCCCGCGTTAATGTCGTTCCCTTGGGAACAGTAGAAATAATAAAAAATCCATACAAACCCCTCCCCCTCTGCTTTTTCCACCAAAGAATTTAATACATTTCACCTGCATAGATCTTTAGCCCTTAAGGATCTTGCCCATTTCTGTGTATGTACACAGATGACAATATCTGTGTAGGTACACAGATATTTTTTTATTGTAATGGAAAACTTCTTATTGTCATATTTCTAAGTAAATAAAAAAAAACCATTCAAACTTTACCCCACCTATTTAACCCCTTCAAGGGGAAATTTCGTCCATTTTAACTACACAGGTCTTTTTAATTGTAATGTAAACATATATACTTATTTTTATACTTCTATGTCCAGAAATGAGAAAATTTCCATACACACCCCCTTAATCCCTTAAGGGGGGAGTTTTGTACATTTCACCTACACAGATCTTTCTTAATTGAATCTAGAACGTATATACTTATTTTCATACTTCTAAGTCTAGAAATAAAAAAAATCCATACTAACTTTACTCCCCTATTTTATCCCTTCAGGCGAAAATTTCGTCGGTTTTACCTACATACATCTTTTTAATTGTAATCCAGAACGTCCAGAAATCAGAAAATATCCATAAAATCTTAACCCCCCTACTTAACCCACCTACACAGATCTTTTTGATTGTAATCGAGAAATTACATACCTATTTTTATATTCTAAGTCCAGAAATGGAAAAATTCTATACGAACTTTACCCACTGTTTACCCCTTCAAGGGAGAATGTTGTCTGGTTCACCTAAACAGATCTTATTTAATTTCAATAGCAAACTTGTGTCTACTTTCAAATTTCTAAGTCCAGAAATGAGAAAATTCCATAGAACTTCACCCCTTTTGATTTTCTAAAAATCCTTTCTTAGTGCTCATTTACATCATAAAAAGAATCCCTGTGCCAAATTTCAAATTTCTGGGCATAGTAGTTTCGGCTATGCGTTGATATATAAGTCAGGTTTGCTTTTGGCCCGCGGCTCCGCTCGCGTAAGTATCGATTTCTCAGGAACAGTAGAATTACCCGGAATACATTCGTTCATGACTTTCAATGAAACACCTTAATATTGATTTTCAATTGAATAACTTCAAAAACGGAAACTTTGCATCCCCGTTATACCCACTTAAGGGATGATTTTTGAGAAAAATATTTTACTCTTGTTTCATACCTTTCAGTAAAGAACCTTCATGCTGAATTTCATTCGAATAACTTCAAAAACGGCAAAGTTTCATACTAACTTTACAACCCGTTTTACCCCGTTAGGATATGAATTTCCAAAAATCCTTTCTTAGTGCTCCCCTACGATAAAAAAGCAACCCCTGTGCAAAATTTTAAGTTCCTAACCCTTATAGTTTAGGCCCTGCGTTGATATGTCAGTCAGTCAGCCTCGCCTTTTTTTTAGTATGGATTACTATTGATAGTATGGATAGGTATAATGCTGTCGTATAATGATGATGAATTGACCTTGGTTTTTAATTTTCTTATGTCACTTATTATTTTATTTTATTTCTTTGCTATATGTTTGCAGGCAAACTCAGACCTTGAGTTCATTCAAATGACGATAACTTTTTTTTAATGAACAGATTTTGATGAAACAAACTTTAAATGTTTTGCTGAGTTAAAACAAAGCAATTGGTGAAAGTTTGAAGTAAATCGGTTTAGTATTTTCGAAGTAAATCGTGATCATACATACAGACACCTTAGTCAGCAGGCAGATCATACGTTGCACTTGGAACACAATCATCATCATCATCATCAGGTCCTTTTTAGTCTCCACTACAGGAGCACGACCCTCTCTGTACTACTAGGGCCATACTTGGCCAGAGCAGCCAGAGGACTTGGCCTACACTCTCCACGCTGGCCAGACGGGTGGGAGAGGTCTCTCAGATGTTTATAAGCTTTGTTTAGCTTGTATTTCCTAAGTCGCCTTCTACGACATCCACGGGAAGACTTGGAGTGGTCCTATTCTACTCTGCCGGATACCACACGGCGAACACAATGGGAGTAGGCTTTCGCCAATCATCTTGGTTTTGGTTATGACAAAAGTATTTTACTTAGATGGTGCCCTCTCTTGCGGTCTGCGCAACACCATAAGAGATGTACCTCAATACATACAGGACTTAAGAGAGGACCCAACCCGTCTTACTTTTTATACAAAGGCTCGTACGTCTCTAGAAGCAGCGCATGTCTTGTTACTCATACTCTTAAAACAGCGTATGCTTTTTCGCGGCCTCAGTCCTCTGACGTCTGTCGTATTATTTGTAGCGGAACGAAAATTTATTTTTATAATTATAAACATGCCTAGTTGTGTAGTGAAGTCCTGCAAAAATACTGTAAAAAATGCTAAAGGGAAACCACAACCTGTGACTTTTCACATGTAAGTAATGCAAAGGACATTTCATTACAATATCATAAACGATAATGACAATCTCCATGGTACAGTGGTTAACTAGCCAGGTACCGGGTTAAATTTCCGGCGCAGACAAAAACTTGTATTTCAGTTTCATATATATGTATGTCCGCGTTTATGGAGAATCGGCGTTGGGCCGTAAAACATACATACATTCATATTATTACGATCTTCACCCTTACGGTATAGGCCTCTGCCTGAAACCAAAAGCCACGTTTAGCGTGTTTGTGGGCGTATGTAGGTGGAAATCTGAATCAAAGGTATAATAGGTTGCTAGTCGCATTCCCTATCAGAGAAGCAACTGGTACATTCTCAATTTTTCCTTTTCAGCTAGACCAGCATGGAATATATACTTCTTATTACAGCATGAATGCTGTCATAATAGCGGACCCCGGGCTTGGACGCAGCACAACTGAAGATTCCAGGAGTATAAGCAACCAGGGAATCTCTTAGATGATTATGACTATATAATTATTACTACTTCATATGTTGTTTACTTAAATGAAGTCAAACTGAAACAAAATCTTGTTGTGGGGTTTTCTCGATATCGATATTACACGGTGTTGTTACATCTCTTATGACAGCGGCGTCAAACGTCATGAGTGCTATTTTCGAATCGACGTGTTTACTAAACGACCGATGATGTATGGAAAATTTGTACTTCTTCATCGAGTCACTCATTTACAAATAGCACCCCTGAAACCACGACTCCCTTTCCTCTGCCTTACACCCCCGCTAATGACACACTAGGTTTCCATACAAAAATGGCAAAATGTGACATCTATTCAGAGCTCAGAACAATAACTTAAGCATAGAAGGAAGGTAATAATAAGAACTATTTACACGTTGGATGCACTCTTTCGTCTTACGTACTAAACACTGTGATAAAAAGAGTCGAACATAGTTCCATCACTTTCTTATTTTGTAAGGTTGTACCAGGGCTGTGTACTTGTAGGTCCCAAAGTCCCATTATACTACAGACAAATAAAAAAGTAAGCCTCAGTCTATGTTTGCAGAAGGATAAAATAGCTGTCATAAATTTGGCGTATAATGTTTACATGGCGTCGTGTCCGAAGTAGTTGTGACTCTCTATGTTCGAACAATATTTGGACGATTTAAAGATCTGTTTCGATCAAATTTACATATTTTAATCATTGCAAGTGAAGTGAAAAATTACCTGTTATGTTCCTGGTTGCAGTTCATACGCTTCCGAGAAAGAAAATGAGCGTGAGATTTTGACATTCCATCGGTAAGATGTTTTTCATAAGTAAAGTTATTGTGAATGTTTTTCGTAGTGATTTTATGATATTATTAATGTAAGATTTCATTATTTTTACTATAAATGTGACGAAATGTTAAAGTACAACCGTTTAAGAAAGTTATTCTGTATGTTTACATTGTGTGATAGTGATGTCCCAACTGCTAGTGGAAAGTATCGATGTATGTGGAATTTCACAGTAATTAAGATTTTATAATATTAAGCCTTTGCCGCTGGACATTTCGGGATATTTTTCCTTAGGTGTTTATTGTTTACTGCGTTAGGTTAAAAAACACAATCAAAATGAAAATAGTGAATTTTTGACTCAGTGGCTTGGCCTATTCACATGTGTATTGATGTTGACTACATATATATCCTTTAGTCGCCTTGAACGACATACGTAGGATAAAATGAAGTTTTCCTTTCCTATACTCTATTCTGCAACCCACTTTATATATTAGCATTATGGGTACGTTTAATCTATATTTGAAGTCTACTAAGTACTGATATACTCATTTGAGTTAATAAATACAGAGTTTCAGCTATATAATTCAATACCTAGTTTATTTAAAAACATGTCTTGTAACTTATATCAATGCTTTTACTTGCTATATATTTATTTCAGAATCCCTGAGGATGTTGCTTTAAGGAAAAAGTGGCTGGATGCAATTTCAAGAACGCACTTGTAAAATAAAAGGCAGGAAAGTCAGAAGGCTACTGCTGTATTTAACTTTCCTGAAACAGAGGCGCTTTTTGACTTCGTTGACGCTTACATAAAGAATCTAAAGTTTTCAGATGGCCCCAATGTTGTAAACTCAAACAGAAAAACTGGTTTTCTGGGATTTATTACTTGTATAAATTCTTTGAAACGTATTTATTCAACTTTCGTTGTAGATCAAAGTTGTCCTCTGCATTGTTTATGTACCTACAAATTAAATCAGGATCATATCGAGCTATTTTTCTTTACGTGGATTCAATAATAATCCATCGGCGCGGATGTACCAGTCAGCTTATAAGAAGTTATTGGTACATGCTCAATTCAAAGATGGTGGGCAACTGTTTGTCATTAGAGCATATTACTATTTTAAATTTTTCTCGAAAAAAGAATTAAACCGACTGCATAAATCAAAGCAGTGATCGACAACGTTTGAATGAGGGTGTAACATTATTTCACTTTAAAAAAAATGTAGCGGAGCCCAAGGAGAAAATTAGAACGTTTTTGACAAAAATTATACTATTTAAAGGGCAATAAATAATTTAATTTATATACATAGTGTTTTGAATAACTTAATCCTTTCCATTTAAACTCCCCTCTCCCGTTTTTACCCTTTAGGTACGGAACCCTAAAAATATAAAAGCAATTATTGCTAATTCTCTAATGACGACCTCTGTGGCCGAATGGTTAACACGGCAGGTTGGCGTGGTTCTGGGTTCGATCCCCGGTCAGGTCATAATGAAAAATTACCTTTTTCAGATTGGCCTGCGTCTTAGATGTTTATATATATATGTATTTGTAATAAAATATAGTATTGTTGAGTTAGTATCCCATAACACAAGTCTCGAACTTACTTTGGGGCTAGTTCAATCTGTGTGATTTGTCCGTATATATTTATTTATTATTATGAGAAAAGTAAATTATCTTCCAAATCGGTTGGTATAATGCTTGTTCGCCAACTTAGTTGTATAAAAGTAAAACAAAGGAACTATGTTACGTAAAACGACAAATATTTATTTTAAAACCATTATCGATAACAAATATGTTTTGTTCGATAAAATGCCACACACTATGCAAGAATGACATATTGTACAATATATAAAATGTATAGCTAAACCCGGTACAACCCTGTGAATTTGGAAGCTGTAGTGATATGTCTGACTCTTTTTAGCACAGTGTTTAGTATATAAGACGAATGAGTGCATCCAACGTGTCAACAGTTCTTATTAATACCTTACTTCTATGCTTTAGTTATTGTTCTGAGATTCAGAGACAATTTTTTTTTTTAAATCTATGCTTAACGTAGTCAGCTTTCGAAATTCAAATTTCAAATTGAATTGGAAATATGCACTCAAATGTCTAGTAGGCGCATATTATGTGAGGATACGTTTTATCGCGACTTGTGTATCTAGTTTTTTATACATAATCGAACTGTGTTAGCGGGTAAACTTAGTTCTGCAGCTTATGCTGTTAGGAGAATTAGACAACTGACCGATGTTGATACTGCGCGTTTAGTATATTTCAGTTACTTTCATAGTGTTATGTCTTACGGGATTTTACTATGGGGTAACGCTGCAGAAGTAAACACCATATTTGTACTGCAGAAACGCGCTATCAGATCTTTATGTAACCTTGGTGCTAGAGAATCTCTTAGAGAATTTTTTAAAGATATAAATATTTTAACATTATCTTCTCAGTATATATTTGCGAATATTATGTTTGTGCGCCATAATCTTGATTTATATAAGAAAAATAGTGATATCCATGACCGAAACACGAGAAATAAAAATAAATTAGCTACACCAGTATTGCGATTGCAGAAAACTATGGATTCATTTCTGGGTCTAGGAGTACGCTTCTATAATAAAATTCCTGCAGAAATATTAGGTCTGCCTATACTTAAGTTTAAAGCGACTGTAAATAAACAGTTAGTAAAAAAGGCATATTATTGCATTGCTGATTATATAATTGATAAAAATGCTTGGCAATTAATATAAATTTATTTTATGATATAATACATGTAAACAATGTAATCGGGCCCTTCAGGCACATAGGGACAAAGCCTGGATTGAGTTTCTTTCGGCGTATTCTTCTCACCAGTGGTCGTTGCGAAACGCTAGTAGTATTTCGATTTTGCATACATTAAACAAAATATAACAAATACAAATATGACTTCAAAAAGAGATACATGTATCCAATTTTGAATAAACATCTTTGACTTTGAATGTGTTGATGATTTGTTCCAATACACGTAAAAAGTCGCGACAAATACCTAATAGTTGAATGAAATTTTACACGAGTAGGTAGAACAAGATCCGTTATTATGCAGAAAATATAAAACAGTTAGAATATTCCATTTTGATTTCACGTAAAGTTTTAATAAAATCTCTATTTATAACATCTGAAACCAATCAGTTACCTGCAGCGAATATTTTAGAAATCGTTTTGCATAACAGCGTCACCTAGGTGGAATTTAAATAAATAACTGGTGAATTGGAGTTTCTTGAAAGCGTTGCACTCGTAAATTGGAAAATTTTCAAATTAATTCCTGTCGTTTCCTGTTAGCTGGAGCAGAACTAATATAAAAAATGGGTCTATTCTATACGGTACCAGTAGATAAATGGAATATATTACGGTCATGAACATAGGAATTTAATATGGAGAGGTAGTAGATGTCTATAACCTCTCCATATTTAACTCCAATTTAATACCTAAGTATCTGAATAAGTAAATAGATATGGACAAGTCACACAGATTGAGCTAACCCAAAGTAAGTTCGAGAGTTGTGAGATGGGATACTAACTCATAAAGAGAATGATCCAAGACACAGCCAATCTGAAAAATTTGATTTCCTTGACTTGACCTGACCGGGGATCGAACCCCAAACCTCCTTAAAAGTTTTTAAAAGAGACTTCCTTAAAAGAGAAATTCAATAGATATAGATATAACCCTTCTGCAAATAACCAAACAATCTTATTACCACTATTACTTATTCGTAGCAAACAATTTATCATCATTTCCATATTGCGATTTCGGGGTTAATCAATAATACATGTAGGCTACGTACATCTTCTTTATTCGTCCAAGTCATTATCAGATGGTAATTGGAATCATAACCGACCATAAAAATATAAATTCGTGCCTTGAAATTCACGTTAAGCTATTGTGTCCGGCTGTTATCATGACATTGCAGTTGAAAAAGAATATTTATATAGGAGCGGTCTTTGAAGAGAAATCTTTTAAAAAGATTGATGGCTTTTTATTTCCCTGGCTAGGCTACAATAATACAAACTTATTACTTATAGGATAGATACTTAAGTATCTACTTCATCATCATCATCATCATCAGATCTTTTTAGACTCCACTACAGGAGCACGCCCCCCTCTGTACTACTAGCCATAGTTGGCCAGAGCAGCCAGAGGCCTACACTCTCCACGCTGGCCAGACGGGTTGGAGGTCTCTCAGATGTTTATAAGCTTTGTTTTGCTTGTATTTCCTAAGTCGTCTCTTACGACATCCACGGGAAGACTTGGAGTGGTCCTATTCTACGCTGCCGGGTACTACACGGCTAGGTATCTACTTATATTGTTTAATTATCAGTATTTAGATCTTCCGTTACGAAATTAAGTTATACGCACAAAAGCGTTGTGTAACATGAGTATAGTCTGTACCTTAGTATTATTATTAAGGTATTATAAATGACTGTCAACGTTGCACGCGAATTCAAGACAAAATAATTGTAAGAACTTTAACGTCCTAATAAACGAGAGGCGGTTCCGAAGAACTATGACACCAGGGTTGTGCATGGTCGATTGACCGTGACACCTACTTGAAATGATGATGATGAACGTCCTAATACTTCAAAAGATTTCTACCAACAAGTTTTTCCAAAGAAAAAGAAAACACGACTGCCCTGACAAAAACATGTAGCGGGTTAATAATATTAAGAATACCTAATACATTCAAATCAGCATTAAGAACTTATGGTGGATAAAGAAACTTAAACATAAACAATTACAACACTTGTTTTTAGAGTAGTCGAGTAAAAAGTTCTGAAATCTCGCGCTGACGTGAAGACAATCACCACGCGAGACGTAGACTTAGTCTTACCTACGTCATTAGTAAAAAAGGTTTTTAGTATTCGGGTGTAAAACAACAATCAAAAGCTTCACATGTACATTCGGATATCCGAAAGTTGGTCAGGGTTGTCTCGGAACAGGCAGATGCTGACCCTAATGTTTAGGAAACACTCAAAACTTTCGGACCGATCAGTACAACATAAAAGTTGCGAAAGGACGCCGAGTTAATCTTATTGCCAGAGGCTAATATTTCAATCCTCGATCGATGAACGAGTTCAATCAAGATTTTACGCCTGTATATTAAATGTTGTACCTAAATATAAACGTGGTAGTTATCCAGCGGTTAAATAACGCAACCCTTAATTCTCTCCACTTCTCACCGGCCCACGCAGCCTTCGTTGGTGCTGGCACAATTCGTTTGGCACAACCGGCTGTGTGTGCCATAGGCGAATTTATTTTCCATGACACTACCTGTCATAGGAAATTTGATATCCCGGGGCACTACCGCGTATCTAATCTCTTTTATAATAAATCAACTAATTGGAGGAACAAATTCATGGCATCCGCTTTAAAAAAATTACGGGCTATGTATTAAGTGGTCCTATGGAAAACTGGTATGAATTACTACGTTTGTACTATTTATAGGTACCATAATTATTTACATTTTTAGGATTCCGTACCGCAAAAGGAAAAAATGGAACCCTTATAGGATCACTTGGTTGTCCGTCTGCCTGTCTGTCCGTCAAGATCCTTTTTCTCAGGAACGCTTAGAGGTATCAAGCTGAAAATCATATCAAATACTCAGATTTACTGTCTGTTGGAGTTGTGTGTTTTTTTCGACATTCGCAAGGGAATCGAAACCTACAGGGTACTTCCCATGAATTCCTGAAATTTGGTACGAAGCAACGACTTATAGCACAGATATAGGAAAAATTGCGAAAAGTATCATAATATACGAATAAAAATATTTTTAATAATTTTACGACACTCGTTCGACATTCGCAAGGGAATCGAAACCTACAGGGTACTTCCCATGAATTCCTGAAATTTGGTACGAAGCAACGACTTATAGCACAAATATTGGAAAAATTGCGAAAAGTAAATTTATGTTACATCATAATATACGAATAAAAATATTTTTAATAATTTTACGACACTCGCATGGGAATCTAAACCTACAGGATACTTCCCGTGAACTCAAAATCTTGAAATTTGATGCGAAGCAACGTCTTATAGCACAGATAAAGGAAAAAATGCGAAAAGCATATAAAATTGATTGACATTTTTTGGTACATCATATAACAAAAAATATTTTTAATAATTTTGCACTTGGTCGGTTTTTACACCCGGGCACCTGCCTGAAGATAGCCATCGTGTGATGACCCTTTAACTGCATACAAATACTAGTATTATATGGTTATCATCATCATTTATCTATATAAAAGAAGTCCACTGCTAGTCGAAGAACTCTTCACTCAAAGATCTCTCGTTTTATACTAAATAGCAGTGACGTGCAGTCCATATAGACTATTAGACAATGTCTACCCTGCAGTCGCTAAATAAATACAATTTTTTTTCTTACAAAAAAATAATTATATTCGGTGCGCCTGCAAAATTTTGCTAGCAAATACTTTATAGTCGATTTTGATCAAGTACGGTGCTGCGGTCGCGGTCCGCGCGTGCCCGCGCCAAGCAGATCTATACGCGTAAGCCGCGTAAGACAAAATTTCAAAGGTCTGACTTTTCACGCACACATAGAAAATTATTATACACCGATAGGAAATCGCTTTTGTAGTAGTACAAGTAAACATCTTTCATCGGCTCACACATGCAAAGCAAATTGGCGCTGTGTGTGTGAATTTGAGACACTGTCTCCGAGGTTTCTATTGGCTGCCGCGCGCGATATTAATGTCAACGTCACCTGTCAATGTCATTATAGATATTATTCATACTTATGTAAATGTCATTGATTAACGTGTTTACTAACAATCCAAGATTAAAGTTTTATTTAAAAATTAAATGCTTTATCAGTTAAATTTCATTTGTGACAAAAATATTTTCATGTGAAAGTTGTGTCGCTTAGTGTTTGCATGCCGAAATCGAAATATAAAGTGTTTTGTGAACACGCAAAAGAACAAATCAAGTACCTAACCGGTTAGTTATGGTTATTTATTCTAAAGTTTAATCCACGTTTAATCTTAAACCTTACGTGTACGTGGCTCGCAGGTTGTAATCATATCTCTTATCTTTCGCTTGTTTTGAATACTTTTGCGGTCGAAGATCGAAAGACTATCATAATATTAAACGAGTTGTAGATAACTAGCCGTATAGTAAGGTAAGGTATATAGGTGGTATGTTTGTAAGGTAAGTTTTATAATTATGTCTACCCTATGATAAATGTCTGTGCACGTCACTGCTAAATAGTGATGGTATTGTATACTATACACGAAAACGAGCACGATACGAAGTATAAGTCTCGTACTTTGAATGGAACCACAAGTTCTCATTTAGTGAAGTACTGATAATGAAGGCCGTTATGTGAAGAGCAAATATGTCGGTCTATTTGCTGGAAGGCGTATCATATCATAAATAGTGCAGCACAGCCAACACAGCTATCTGGCCATATATTACTTAAGCATTTGATTTGTCACATGGCGCTCATTACTTGATATATTACATGATATACATTTATGTGAAGACAAATTATGACAGTCTAGTTGCTGGAAGACGGATCATATCATAAATAGTACGACTTAGCTAACACAGTTATCTGGCCACATATTATTCGCAGCATTTGATTTGTCACATGGCACTCATTACTTGATATATTACATCATCATCATCATCATCATCATCATCATCATCATCATCATCATCAGGTCCTTTTTAGTATGGCCCTAGTAGTACAGAGAGGGTCGTGCTCCTGTAGTGGAGACTAAAAAGGACCTGATATATTACATGATATACATTTATGTGAAGACAAATTATGACGGTCTAGTTGCTGGAAGACGGATCATATCATAAATAGTACGACTTAGCTAACACAGTTATCTGGCCACATATTACTCGCAGCATTTGATTTGTCACATGGCGCTCATTAATTGATAAATTACATGATATACATTTATGTGAAGACAAATTATGATGGTCTAGTTGCTGGAAGACGGATCATATCATAAATAGTACGACTTAGCTAACACAGTTATCTGGCCACATATTATTCGCAGCATTTGATTTGTCACATGGCGCTCATTACTTGATATATTACATGATATACATTTATGTGAAGACAAATTATGACGGTCTAGTTGCTGGAAGACGGATCATATCATCAATAGTACGACTTAGCTAACACAGTTATCTGGCCACATATTATTTGCACCATTTGATTTGTCACATGGCGCTCATTACTTGATATATTACATGATATACATTTATGTGAAGACAAATTATGACGGTCTAGTTGCTGGAAAATGGACCATATCAGTAATAGTGCGGCACAGCCAACACTGCAATGAATATTTTCTATAACTATTGCAACCGCAGCTGTCTGGCCATATATTACTCGTAGCATTTGATTTGTCACATGACGCTCATTTCGTGACATATTACATGATATATATAACATGGCAAATACTTTGATGATGAATACGATATGAAGCTCGAACATGTATTAACGTACACGTTCATATTATATCTTTATCCTTTATTGGTAGACAGAGCTTAGGGCCATAATACCCAAAAGAAATGTATTGGGACGGCAGAATTTGAAATCAAACGATAATTTCTTGTCAATTTAAATTAGGCGCAAATATTTTAGGGGCTGGCATAAAAGCTAGAAAATGCTTAGAAGCAAAACAAATCATCAACAAACTAGTTTACGAGATATCTGGGCTTGAACATTTAGAAAAACCGACGAAAAAAACACCTTGTGTACATAATAACATTTTCTTGGCCAACAACTTTTTACTATTATCTACTATTGAAAATAAATAAAGCACATAAATAAAAACTAACATGACGATTACCATGTATAATTGCTGTTTTCTTGATATTGTCATCATCTTAGCCGGTGAAGCGTATTGCATCCAAATAACAACTCTGACACTAGGGTGTGCATGGTCGATTGACCGTGACACCTTCTCGAAACGATGATGATGATGATGCATCCAAATAATTTCTGAGAATGAAGCCTTCTGCCTACCTCGTCGGCTAATGTCCAACAAGGAGATAAATGAAAAATAAACTTGATTCATCGACAGGCAAAGAATATATAGGTGCACTACGCGAAAAGAAACGACACTTAAGCATGTGTGCACGTAAAATCGCTTGCAGCTATGTGTGGGTGTGTGGGTGTCTGACTGGATGTGCGCGGGGGCATCGAGCGGCACACGGGGCGAGGAACGGGCCGTCTCCCTTAATCGAGGGCTGTGTGAGTTATGTTTGCGTTTCTTATACGGCTCACAACGGCAGGCTCGAAGTGAGTAGTGAGTGGTATCAATACTAACGCTTACATGCCCCGGCTCAAGATCACCACTGTGCCACAGGTTCATGAGAACCTCGTGATATACAGATAGACAACAGGCAACCTATAAGGTTATCATTTTACCTTTTGCGTTATGGAACCCTAAAAATGCAAGAAAAATATTGCTTCTTTATTGAATAAGAGAATTTCAAAGTAATTCATTGTGACAGCTGAAGTAACAAAGCAAGTTGAAGCCAGCGATTAAGGACAAGACAAAGCTTTCGTTTAAGCCCTATTCCCTAAGTAATCCATTCCTTTATTAAAATTGAAAATATGTTGATGAAAAAGAACTTTTTCATCACATATTTTCAATTTTAATTATATACCGAGCATTGTAATTCTATTTCAAAATTAATTTAAATAATCCATTCCTTTGTTTACTTCTTTTTAATAATTCTACAAAATTCTTCGAAATTTTTAGATTACAAGCTTGAATTTAACTTATAGGTAATGTATAGACTAATCTGATGAGTCTTGTAGCAGTTATCTTTAATACAATGAGCTGAGATGTTGTATATTTTAGTTAAGTCGAATGACAATACAATATCATGGTACCATAGAGCTGGTGTGATGATAAAGTTCGAAGGTGGCCACATGGTGGAGGTGTTCTACAAACGCTATCACATAAATTTTAGGTGACTATTTATTACGGTTCAAAAGCCCTGCGACAGATGGACGGACGGACAGCGGAGCCTTAGAAATAAGATCCCGTTTTAACCCTTTGAGTAAAAACCTTAAACGAAATTTAAAAAGAAATGTGACTAAAGTCGTTTCACGGACGATAATTTTACGTAATGTCGGTGGAAAAGAGATAGATGCGTCACAAGCCCAACGCTTACGCCGGTCGTGTCTCTCCATTGCTTGTTCAGCTCTCTCGTACTTTTACGGTTACTCACGTACGAATATTTTAATATCTATAGTTTTCATAAAAAAGAAAATTGTATCCGTGCAAGAAAGAGTTTGGTTTAAGCATCACAATGGAGGTACTTTGGATAATATAAAACAAGAATTATATATAGAACTAGCTCTTGCCCGCGGCTTCGCTCGCGTTACTTATCATTATTTCATCAATTATTTTATCCCCTTAGGGGCGGACACTTTTAAAATTAACAGCCTCCGTGGTCCAGTGGTTAAGGCGTTTGCCTGTTGACCCGGGGGTCGTGGGTTCGATTCCCACCGAAAGCATACTTTGTTTAGTTGTTTCCAGTTTGGTTAGGACATTGCAGACTTGAATCACCTGATTGTCTGATAATAAAGATGTCCCGGCTGCCATCTGGTAGTCGTTAAAGGAACCACGTCAGAGGCCGAGAGGCGGTTCCGAAGAACTCTGACACCAGGGTGTGCATGGTCGATTGACCGTGACACCTACTCGAAATGATGATGATGAGGGGCGGAATATATCAAAATCCTTTCGTAGGGGATGCCTATGTAGCTTTATGCCTGCAAAGTCTCAGCCCGGTCGATTTAAAATTGATAAAGTTCATACAAACTTTTAACCCCTATTTTATCCTCTTGGGAATAGAATTGATCAAAATCCTTTCTTAGCGGATTCCTACGTCATAACATCTACCTGCATGCCAAATTTCAACTCGATCCGTCTATTGGTTTGGGCTGTGCGTTGATAGATCACTATGTCAGTCAGTCAACTTTGAGTTATATATATATATATATATATATATTTAGATTTTATCCCCTTGGGGGTAAAATTGATCAGAATCCTTTCTTAGCTACGTCGTAACAGCTACCTGTAATCTGGAAATGTAATAATATGAAACCATTTTGACTTGAAAAGAAGAAACCGCGAAAAAAATCATAGCATGTTATCATAACATGGGGACCCCTGCTTTTGAAGCACCACAGCAGACGCTGTAACTGGAAGATTAAAACTCGCATGAAAGGAGCAAGAGTTTGGAAGAAATCTATTGAAGTACGAGTATACCGTTTCAGAATAACCCGTTGGTTGCTCTAATCGAATATAACTAATGAAACCTAGAGCTCCGACTGCGGCTAGCGCGGGCACGATTGCTTCCCGGCGGCAATATTTCAAGTTATGACGTTCAGTTTAGGTAAGTACTTGTTTTTATTAATAACTGTGTCCCGTGACTTCTATTGTGTGAGTTTCGCATTTTTATCATGCAATTTATCCAGGCCCGGGCCCCCGGCCGGGCCCACGCACTCTGGATCCTGAAACATCTCAGGCAAGGATGCAAATAGAAATACGCTCAAATAACACAGAGTAAATATAACTTGTTCTGATGTCTGTGTTAAATATATTCCATAATTTTTGCAACGCTCGTCCAATAATTAAATTATTAATTATTAGGTTCTTATATACCTACCGGGTTACATTGTTGTAATTTTCGTTTTAATCTTTATTATATAAAATAAACTTAGATAAACATAATCTATCAAACATCCAAAACTCCAAATACATCCAAATTTTGCAAGTCAAAATCTTCTTTAGAGGCAAATTTGATATCCATTATTAATAAAAAGTTAAACCATTATTTCGCAAAATGCTCTCATATAAAATTTAATTTTTTTTTTATAAAATTATCCACACTGTTAAGTGTTTTCCAAGACAAATTAAATGGACCTAAACACAATTGGTGTACCATACTTTGATAACTTAAGGCCAAACAATAATTTTGCCTTTAATAATATTCCTTTAAATGAATTATGCTAAGTGTGTTATGCGAAATGAATTGCGGTGCGTCTTCTGCCAGATACATAGAGGGAATACCATTCGACTCACATCCAACAGAGGATTTTTTAAATCAAAGTCAAACAGAGGACAATAGCATATCAACACAGCGATATGAAGATAGATGAATCAAAAATAAACTTCCAAGCTACAGAACACTAGCAAAACACGATGAATTTCACAGCTGTATCAACATAGCAAGTACGTAAGAGGGCACCAATTATAACTTAGGTTAATATATAGCGGAAGGAGGTGGTAATAGGGACGGAACATGATTTACTGGAAACTAACGGAAGATTCTGCCGTCCCGGATACCACCCAAGGCGCGAAATATAACAATGGATCTTGTGTTTACTTTATTGGATATATCTCGTTAGGGTTGAGGCGATTTTGGCAATTAGAAAAACGGCGAGATGTCATTCAATTTTAAATCGTCCTCCACCGTCCCACCCTCAATCCTAGGTCAGAATTCTCGGTGCTAAATTAGAAATGTATTTTTGTATTGGTAGAAAATTGAAAAGAATAAACGATGTGATATTTGCCGAGACCCTTTTTTTTGCTCGCTAGTTTTTTTGCTCCCTAGTTGGCGCGCCACTGTAGATTAAGATTTCGAAAAAGCTATTTATTAAACGCTTGGAAACAAATTTTACATTTCAATGATATTAAATGCCTTTGTCTACATAAACTGTATAACATAATCACTTTAAACGAACTGTTCTTGCATGCGTGTAAATATAAAAAATAATTTAAGAGTTTCCATAAAATTTAGTATAAAAGGGGTTTTTGGGGTAAAAAATCGATACATATAGGTCTAATATTTGGAAAGATACGTTTTTCCGTCTAAATCTTTGTTTCCGAGGTATTTAGTCCTACCTATTTAATGTCATTTGGTACACCCGCTACACTAGCGCCTCTAGCGGGGAATTCACACGCGATAGCCCTCATTGTCTCCCCTGTGTGAGAGTTATGGGTGCAGCCCTCTCTTAATTTGAAATCGCCGAACTGTCTTTATATCTACAATAATATGATTTTTTCAAGCAATTTAAAAGAAATTGGATCGGTGCACTATCACTTCGGTGATTGCCCCCGACCCCGATTAAGTCAAGATGGAAAAATACCTTTTTCAGATTAGCCTGCGTTTAGGATGTTTAGCTATATAAGTATCTATTATAAAATATAGTATCGTTGAGCTAGTATAGTATCCCATAACACAAGTTTCGAACTTACTGGGGCTAGCTAATTTATTAGCTTATTTATTAATACTGATCGAGCAGTGTTTGGGCACGTGAGGGCTTAATGGAAAGAAGTCTCCTCACCTCAAAGGTTCTTGATGGATGGCTGAACCAATCAAGGGATAGATAAAAGGCAGTATTCCTGCACACTGCAACTACCGGTAGCTTGATCCCCGCAGGTGGCGGCATAATGATAGGTTAAAATTTTATGAGTACAACTGAAACTATATTTACATACTTAGTACAATCTTTTATTCAATTTTAGGTTTTATGTAATTTAAAATACCCTGAAACTAAATTGAGAATAAATAATGTTTCAAGCACCTACATGATAAAAGAAAATATATATTCGTTAATCGTTCTAACCCATCTTAAAAGAGGTCAACGTTACGATCTACTAAACAATAGAAACAACCTTTTCTTGAGATTAATCTCGATAGCGTAACAAGAACAAAATTATTTCATAATATGAAGTTTTTAAATGTAACCTATCCTCAGTGTTTCCTCTCAATAGCAGGCTTGGTTCACTTACAGACAGCTTTCTTGTATACCAGCGGGGAGTCGTCTACAGCCAAACACAATATAATACTATAGCTCATCGTCTACAACTAGAATAATCCGGATTAGTGATGTGCCGGAGAGAAAATCTCTGTTCTCACGAAATCATGCGAAAATAATTCTCGAGAATTTCTCAGTAATTCCCGCACTTGAGATAAAGAAGAAGAAATTCTCGGGAAAAATTTCCAACCCCTTTTAGCCTTCTTGAAATTTTCGAGGCTCACGGCACAACACTAATCCGATTTTCAGGTAAATATTCATAAAGTTAAAGCCTTCGGTACACGCGTTGTTTTGGTGGTAGGGTACACTATCTCACTGCTCTACCAATACGGGTTACTATTCCAGTTTTTGTTGAGTTGATTTTTACAAGCGATTTTGTAATTTGTTAGTGGAGTTAAAACGCCATGGATGCCATTTGTACTCACACTTTTCTCTACCAAGCATATGTATGTATGAATAGAATAAACATTTATTTTAATTCATTGGCTCCAAGTGATCTAAATCCTATCTTTCTCCAATAACCTTATAGTAGTAGAGTGTTTATAAGAGTAAAGTAGACACAATGGTGGGTAAGGCAATAGTTACATAAAATACTCATTGCCTCCATAATATTACAGTATTATTACATTTTAAGCATGTCTGTTGTCCATTTCATAAATTGCAACAAAATAGAATACGTGCATGCAAAGTTTCAGCAGAAGCGATAAAAGTGCCTATACATTTAATTGCAAGTTTGACAATATACCTATGATCAGCGTTTCAGTAAAACTCGAACAGAATCTAAAAATACTTCCCAGAAACAAATATTAAGCCTCCGGTACACGCGTAGAGTAAGCGGTAGAGTAGACTTTCCTACTACTCTACCGATTCGGGTTATTCTACCAGTTTTGGTAAAGTAAATGTCTACACGTAAATTTATATTTTTGTAGCAGAGTTAGAACGTCGCAGACGTCCGTAGCACTCCAAATTTGCTCTTGTAAGCGTATACATGGGTAGAGTAACCAAATATTGGTAGAGTACATGGGAAAGAAAAGTGAAAGCAGTGGTAGGGAAAGGCAAGTGGCAGACTAGCTTGCCCACGTTGATGGTCAGTATACGTTATAATTTTCTAGTACTGTACCAATACCTTTTACATTGGTATAAGTAGTTAAAAAAAAAAAACTTACTCTACTCTTTTACCGGACGCTTAAAAGATGGGCTATACAGATTCTACTTTATAAAGCTTAAAATATATTAAAATCAATATTATTATTATTCCAGGCCGCAGCTGGCGTTACACCTGACCTTGAATTCACGTTTAAAAGCAAACAAAATTTTAAGAGTATTTTTGTTGAAATTTAGCATATTCTATTTTGTTGCAATGTGAATGGAATTGCATTAAGCTATCTATTTGACTAGACACCACCCCGTCAGTGCTGGCTTTTCCAAGTAATCCCATTTTCACCAACTACTTTCACCGCGTGTTTATCCTTGACATTGCCTTGAAGGGGCAAGTCAGCCCATCAATACGAATAACTATACCAATGGACCAATGCTCGTTTTCTTTTTTACTTTCCGAGTATTAGGCCCGGCCGGGCAATTTTCAGGGGGAAAAACTTTTTTTTTTATCGATTTCCCAGCCCTTCAGTCTCATTGTGAAAGTTATTCATATTGACTCTACAAGGCTATGTCAAGGGTACATTAACACACGGCATAGCTAAGAAGAAACCCACCACCGATGTTAACGATGTTACGATCAGACACACACCCAAGCAGGAGAGAGTTATAATACCAGTCTATTTGTTCCGGAGATATAACCGTACCTTTGAAAAAGGAATCTCGTCTAATTAGAACGAATGTCAAAATAAAATTCAACTTTGTAAGTAAAGCCCGCCTTACACTGGCTGGATTTTCAATTACACACACACAGTCTTTTGGATCCCCAATGGGATCAAACGTACATTTTTTCTCAATTCTTGTCGTTAGCGAAACCTCCTTTCATTGTCATATTAACGTCCTTTGTAATACGTTAAAAGGTTCAACCACGACACGAAATACATATTTTTGAATTTTAATTTTTAATATTAATTAGGCCCGTAAAACAAGGCAAGTCAATGTATTTTTATTTTATTTTATTTTCGTTTATTGGTAAACAAACAGCGTTACAATTTATATAATATATAGGCTATACAAGTACACAATTAAGGCCAAATAATGTTTACACAGTTAATAATAAAAAATATAAAAGTTGTGTTGATTGTAATAACAGATTATATAAGACTAATTATAATGAACTTTAAAGAAAGGGGATAACATCATTGTTGTTTTTATGCATTTTTCCGATTTCGATTTTAAGTTGATGCTTAGATAAGTAAAATATGTCTAATTTAGAATAAAATTTGTTGTAACTATTTGACATTCGACACAGTACAGAGTTTTGAGAGTAGTTAGTGTTGGCGTGAGGCACGTGTAGTAATGGCGTGTGACGTGTGCGGGACGACGGAACTCTGAGGGCTATTGCAGCTAGAAGGTCAGAGCAGTCTGTTTGACCCGTGATTATTGAGTGCAGAAAAATCAAATCGTATTGAACTCGCCTCAATTCTAAGCTATCCATATTGTAGTGCAAGCATGCCTCAGCGTAGGAAGCAAATTTTCTACAGTCTTTGAAAGAGAGAAATTTAATAAACTTTTCCTGTATGACCTCTATTTTTTTCTTGTGAGTGGAATATTGGGGCATCCAAATATTGCAGGCATATTCAAGAATTGTTCTCACAAAAGTAAAAAACAATAACCTAATGCACGGAATACTTTAGAACTCCTGACTTATACGTTTAACAAACCCAAGTTGCTTGTATGCCTTGCTTACTATCGCCTCAATCTGTTCTGTCATCAGCATCTTCGAATCCAACAATACTCCTAAATCTCTTACAGAGGAGGTGCTTTTAATTGTGGAACCACAAATGCTGTAGACAAATTTTATAGGGTTTAATTTTCGCGTAAATGTGATTTGCATGCACTTTTTAACATTTACAGATATTCTGTTATTGTAATAATAGTTTTCTAATGCGTCTAAGTCTTGTTGAATTTTTTTACAGTCATCTATGTCTTTAATGCTCAAAAATATTTTTTTATCATCTGCAAACATTAGAAAACGTGCATGACTAAAGCAAAAGTTAATGTCATATAAATACGCATTATAAAGCAACGGTCCCAAAATTGAACCCTGGGGAACTCCAGAAGGTATAGAAACATAGTTACTACGCGCTCCCCCCATCACAACAGCCTGTCTCCGATTAGTTATGTAAGATGTTATCCATCTAAGTAAATCTCCACGTATTCCTAAGGCATACAGTTTGGTCAACAGGATGTTGTGATCCACACGATCAAAAGCTTTTTCAAAATCAGTATAGATCACATCTACCTGTTGACGTTGATCCATGCTTTGAAGCACGTAATTGGTGAACATAGCTAGATTAGTGACTGTTGAACGTCTATTCATGAAACCATGTTGTTCGTTCGGAATCGATTTATAAATTAGTGGACCAATATGTTTCCTAATAAGTCTTTCAAATACCTTATCTATCGCGTTTAGAATCGAAATTGGCCGATAGTTTTCGATGTTCACTCTAGATCCATTCTTATGTATAGGAACTATCAATGCGTCTTTCCATTTAGTGGGAAAACTACCTTTTCGTAAGGAAGTATTAAATAGGATAGCAAGAGGTTTTGCTAGGTATTTTGAGCATTTATTATAAAATATAGGAGGAATATTGTCGCTCCCTGGTCCTTTTTTAATATCTAATTGTAGAAGAACTTCTGCAATTTCCTCTTCACAAAACTCAATTCCACCTATTACCTCACAGGAATCAATCTCTGAAAGTTCAATATTATATGTGTCTGCAGGTTTTTCAAAAACACTTTCAAAAAACTTATTGAAACCTTCACAAGCTTCTGATTCACTACGGTATTCATGATCTTTATATAATAATAACCATATACTCGTAATAACGCTCGCAGCTGTACACATATTATGAGACGCTATTTTTTAGGGTTCCGTACCCAAAGGGTAATAACGGGACCTTACTAATATCGCTCCGCTGTCCGTCTGTCTGTCTGTCCGTCTATCACCAGGCTATATCCCATGAACCGTGATAGATAAACAGTTGAAATTTTCACAGGTATATTTATGTTGCCGCTATATCAACAAATACTATAATATAATATAATATAACAAAATAAATATTCAAGAGGGCTCCCATACAACATACGTGGCTTTCTGCTTGTTTATGCTCGATATTGATAACGGCAAGAGGTAGCCGCTTGAAATATTCACAGATATTTAGTAATGTATTCACTTTAAATTTTAATTAAATTAAATATCATAATAAAATTAATATAAAATTAATATTAAAGGGGGGCTCCCATACAACAGACATGATTTTTTTTGCCGTTTTTATAATTAACGGTACGGAACCCTTCGTGCACGAGTCCGACTCGCACTTGGCCGGTATTTTCACTCGTATCAATACTTCATTTTTTAAAATTTCATTTTAGTTACGATCTAGTGTTGAATTTGAAGCTAATGTTGTTTTCGTATGTGTAAGTGGCCAACGCTGGTGTCAGATTTTTCAAGCTGCCTACTCATCTGACATAGCTTAACGACTGCCAGCAATGATGCCAGCCGGAACCAATGGCTTAACGTCCCTTACGAAGCACGGAGTAGCTCGAAATGTTTTTATGCCACTTGCGGTCACCCATCCAAGTGGGGACCGAGCCGAGGGTTGCTTAACATACGTAAACGCTAACAATGCTCAGGGCTAGTGAATTTGAGTCGCGCGGCCAGTGCCGTTTGGTTGGCGAACATGGATCAGGCGACAGATATGGTTTTATTTTGCGTCGGATACCGCAGAATTAAAGAGGAGGTGAGAATGTCCTGGGAAAGGTTTTTTTTCAGCAATTTTGGCTTTGCTGATATATATGGCTTTATAATATCCAGCAATCAGTAAATAAAATACGATTTTAAAATTATACTTTAACTAGCTTTCGCCCGCGGCTCCGCCCGCGTCAATGTCGATCCCTCGGGAATAGTACTTTTTCCCGGGATAAAAGGTAGCCTATGTCCTTCTCCGTACTCTAGAGAACTTGTATGAAAAATTTCATGATGATCGGTTCAGTAGCTACGGCGTGAAAGCGTAACAAACAAACAAACAAACTCACTTTCGCATTTATAATATTAGTAAGGATAGTAAGGATAAGGATTATCATTATTTTATTACATACGAGTACCTAGTACCTATAAATTGAAGTCACCCGGCGCGTATGTGGTTTTAACTATGATTCGTTCTTGGAAACGTGTATAAAACAAACCCTTGCGAAGACGGGGCGGGCTGCTAGTATCAGAAACAAATATAATAAATTATATATGATATTAACTCATCAATCGCGAGAAACGCAGACACAATTGATTATCTACTGTTATGTTTCCCGATTGGGGCATTTGGTAGTTGACCGGTTAATAATACACCTGACAAAATAATCCAATGGCTACTTGACAACAATTTAAAAATAAATATTAATAAATTTAATTATGTACAATTCAATAAATCAAAACACCCACGTTGTAATTTCACATTAAATATTGTCATAATAAATGAAGTGACACAACTAAATTTTTTAGGAGTTACAATTGACCAAGACTTAAACTGGGAAGCTCATGTCGATGGAATTAGTGAAAGAACCAATCTATGTGTATATGCGATAAGCCAAGTAAAAAAGTGACAGATGTTAAGACTGCCACAATTTCGTATCACGCGTATGTTAAATCCGTCTTACGATATGGATTAGTCGTGTGGGGCAATAGCACCGAATACAATAAGGCATTTATAGCCCAAAAGAAATGTTTGAGAGCGATATGTGGGTTTCCCCCAGGTACCTCATGCAGACTTATTTTAAAAGTTATGTTTATTGCCATTACCTAGTCTTTATATCTTTGAGGTATGCATGTTTGTATACAAAAACATAAAATTATTTAAAAAAGCTAGTGACATGAGCGGCAGAGCTTAGAGGAATCCACACAGACTAGTCATGGATAATGTCCCAAAGACCCAAAAATTTGGAAACAATTCCCATAATATGTGTATTCGAATTTATAACCGGTTACCCAATGAGATGAAAGAATTTAATTGATATATATTTAAAAGCAGTTACAAGGCCTGGTTGATGGAAAGGTCTTATTATGACCTAAAAGAGTTTTCTTGACAATTGTTATCTTTTTTATTTTTTGGTAATTATAACTAGTGGTTCTGCGAGAACAGTAGACCCCGCGAGCCTTTACAACCAACATCCACATTTGCCCTCCAGTGGTCTAAAATATATCTGTAACTGATATGCTAATTGACTAAAGGATGATTTCCTTCAGTTACTATTTCCCAATCCCCACTGCTCTTAATTAGGTACCAGAGGAAACGGAAATTTAAACCTACATTCCTCTTACCAGAAGACCCGACCAGGCCCTTTTTTAAGAGGAAACACTAAGCTCGAGAGAATTAAAAAAAAGGTATTTATCCTTACTAATATTATAAATGCGAAAGTGAGTTTGTTTGTTTGTTTATTTGTTACGCTTTCACGCCGTAACTACTGAACCGATCATCATGAAATTTTGCATACAAGTTCTCTGGAGTACGGAGAAGGACATAGGCTACCTTTTATCCCGGGAAAAAGTACTATTCCCGAGGGATCGACATTGACGCGGGCGGAGCCGCGGTCGAAAGCTAGTAACATATATTGCTGTCGCGCCGCGTGCCCAAACAAACCCCGCAGAGTGCAATAGAGATAACTGCAGTTTGGCCGGAAAATACCCATAAAAAATACACAAAATTAACGCTTCGTAGTTGTCTGATTTCTTCTCCAAAACTTAACCGACTTAATTTCTTTTTACATTAAAAATTAAAATAAGCTATGGCTGTGTTTCTGCGTTACTTTTTCTTATATAATTGCCCAAATTTGTTTTCCTGATGTTTGAACACAACGGAAATTCGTACCAATTTTTCATGTTTTAGAAGGTTCATATCTCTTTGAATAATTCAATTATGAAAAAATTTTATCATACGAATTTTTTAGTAAAACATCATTGCTCTATTGTTACTATCCGGCGAGGAATCAGGGGACTACTCTTGTACGGAAACACGGCCCTTGAGCACCATGTTTAGTACGCTTTTGTACACATTAACTAAGTTGGAGTGATCCTCATCAAGATCGGAAATATCGGAATAGCGAACTTGGCATGGGTAAATGGGAGGCAAAGTTTAAGTACCCGGTTTCATAGTTGTTATGTTACCAATTGGTCAAAATTTTAATAGAACGCTTATTTTCAACTATAATGGCAGACAAACATGCGAACTTTACGTTAAGAAGTGGACGGCACCTATAAGCCCCGGGTTCAAGTCACAGAATAGCATGTGAATCTCTTTTATTTATGTTAATTTTTATTTCAGGATTCTAAGTTTATATTTAGTGTTTTCAATCATAGAAGTAATTCGCAATATCATGCTTTAAGCCAAAAAATATTTTTCATATTTGATTTTTGTTCCTTAGGGAAAGTTGTTCAATTTCACTCCCTCTCCCACTTTACGTACTTCAACTTCTTTCATTTCAATTTATATTTCACTTTTGTACTACATATAGTCTGTGGGTTTGAGCAATATGGGAGTGAAGTTTATTTCTGTGTAATCTACTCATTAAGCCCTTTTATTTGATGCCGCACATGGCATGTTTATATAAAAAGCATTTTTTCTCTGTATCGCCGACGTCACAGTTACTACGTACCATTTTCATACTTGTCATACCATAGATTTGTATTTACGACATCATACTGAATGCACTAATACAAAAAAATATACAGAACATCGTTTTCAGACAACTTTTGGGCAAATTGCCGACTATAAACACGTTCAAGTATATCGTATTAAAAAGTTGTTCAGACAAAAAAGTTGCGTCTTAATTAGATTAACAAAAAAGTCTAATGACATTTTTGTTTTTTTTTTTTGCCAAATAGCTGTGCTATGAGTTTTTTTAAGTTTCGGACCCCCATATATCCGCCATTATTTTAAATTTCGAAAAACTGGCACGATAAAAAAATTCTATATAATTACCGAACCTGCTCACAAAATTTCATGAGAATCGGTTGAGAAATGCGACCTGTAGGCGAGAACAGACAGACATACAGACAGACAAAAGAATTTTGGGCCAGTGGAAACTGAGACGCTTCGCTCGCTACGCTCGCTCGGTCAATAAATTCTATGAATTTTTTTAATGTATTTGCATGTCATTTAATATGGCTAAACATGTGCTCCCAAGATGTGCTCTTATATACTGCATTTAACACCTCAATGTTCCATGTTTTATGTTAATAAATATGTTCTCAGACTTTTTGGGAATCTCAATCAAGAGATTCCTAAAAAGTCTGTTTCCAACACATTCGCCAGATTCCTTTTTCGTCAGAATAAACTAGATTGTTTTTTTTTCTGACTCCACGCTCATGTATGAACATGATGCATTCTTTCGAATGCCAAGTCCCTGTCGATAAGTCGGTGGAAATCGATGATAGGTCAATTTTGTACTCTCGACTTTGTTTACATTGAAGACTCAATATCACAGTATTGGAAAAATATCTCATAGGTGTAAGAAAGATCTTCTTTTCATTGTTTTTGTTAGTTTTTCTTGGAACAGTTATATATAGAGGTATAGTTTTTTTTTGGGGGTTATGCAGCTAAAATGAATTCCAAGAAGACGTAACATAAGTGTCCTGTTTTCGCTCGCTCATATGCACATGCGTCAAGAGGGTGAAGAAGGACTACGCAATGATAATTTTACCAGCAATTAGAACTAAGTATGTCTTTTAGCTCAGGTTATTTGTCGAATTACTTCTATGCTTAAACACTTGAATTTAAATCTTATTATGACCCTTTTTAATATTAAAAGGTAAGATACATTCTCTTAGCTTTTTTGACTAGATACATTTAGAAAAAAAAACAGCAATTTTAACTAAAATGACACTAGTATGGCCGTTGAAAGAATGCGATCCTGACAGGTCGTAATCGAATCGAGGATGTAATTTTGTAACGGCGTTAAACATACCTGAGTAATATTTATGTTGTCTATTAATAACCCTACCAACAAATAATAAGTATAAAACAAAATTATTATGTGAACAGAATATCATTATCATAATTATATGGTAATTTTATAAAAAATAATCGACAAATCAATATTTTTTCAAATTAATGTAGCATTGATTTGAAAAAATATTAATTTGTCGATTATTTTTTTTTTGTTACAAGGTTATGTCAGGACTTGGTTTTGTAGTGATGTGTGTGATCAAAAATAACAGATAGTTTATTATAATCTGTTCTTATACTACCAAAATAGTAGCTTTAAAACATCACGCTGCGACCAATAGGAGCGAAGCATCAATAAAAAATGTTTTGAAAACGGGGGAAAAGTATTGATTGATCATATTATCAGAAATTTCCGCGTACGAAGTTGCGGGCAACAGCTAGTTATATACAAATTTATTTCTATGATCTCGGAAACGGCCCTAATGATTTCGCTGATATTTGGTATATGGGGATTTTTTGGGGGTAATAAATCGATCTAGATTAGTCTTGTTTGGGAAACGTGTTTCCGAGTTTCATGCGTTTTTCTTTCCACGCAGAATATGGTCGCTAATTTCGTCCTGCCGGCCACAGTCCGTCTGATCCAGCGGGTAAAGACGCGGACGGCAAGAAACGAGAGTTACGGGTTCGAATCCCGTTCGGTGACTTACTTTTATTATCAAGTTTTAATATCATTTTTTATTGTGTTTAGACAAGTTTTAAAAAATGTAGTTAATGTTTGAGATCCTCATCCTTATCCTTACTAATATTATAAATGAGAAAGTGAGTTTGTTTATTTGTTTGTTTGTTACGCTTTCACACCCTAACTACTGAACCGATCATCATGAAATTTTGCATACACGTTCTCTGGAGTACGGAGAAGGACATAGGCCTTTAGGACATACCTTATATCCCGGGAAAAAGTACTATTCCCAGGGGATAGACACAGACGCGGGCGGAGCCGCGGGCGAAAGCTAGTAACAATACATATTTCTCATTAGGATCACTGAAATCAAACACCTGATCTACACAGAAATCGACTGTAAATAATAATAATTGTCAGTTCACATTTTACTTTTTAAGTTTATGTACATAGATTATGACCTAAACACCACCATATTACAATAAATAGTAATAACCGAGCAAAGCTCGGTCGCCCAGGTACTTTATCTTATATAGTTGTTACTCGATCTAATAACTCTACTTTCGTTAATATCTGTGGTTTCTTTGCCAATCATTATTGTATGACTAACTGTCAGGATCGCATTCTTTCAGCGGCCAGACTTTAGTAGTTTGATTCTTTCGTGCTTCAGAACGCACGTTAAGCAGTTAGTTTCGGCTGTTATAATTAATGGCAATCATTTAACTATGTCAGATGCCTTAAGGCAGCTAAAAATCTGACATCAGTGGTGGCCACTTACCACATACTGCAAAGTTGAAGAAATTGCACCGCAATTAAATACCTGTGATGATGAAATACAAGTATTTGCCCGCACTGGGAATCCAACCTAGTAGTGCAACAGGCTGGCATGATTAACACTCCGCCACGGATGCCATCCTTTTTATCAAACCAATCTTTCTTTTAATAAATATTTAATAGGTATTAACTACTTATAATAATACTCGAAAAAAGCCAGCTGATGTCGACTTGATCTTTGATAGAATCTTCTGCTCGCCGCGTCCGGAGCCTTGCTCTTGACATCGCCAAACGCATGTGTAACCACGCTCGCGATGTTTAAAACAAATCGAGTAATTATTCCCCAGACGTACACTACTATCGAATTTAGCTCATCCATATAAATGCTATGGGTCTGTGGGCTGCAGACCTTGCTAATCTTATCACAGTCATACCGCCATTTTGTTTTTATTTTCAATATCGAAATTATCGAACTTGCTTAGCCCCAGAAATGAGTGTATTGTTTTAAGTTATGTATGTATGTAAGTACTGTGATTTTTTTTTTCAATCATAACTTCTTAATGCCTAAACCGTTTTTGACGTATGGCAATACAGTAGGGTTTATAGATGAAAAAACTTGTTTAGAAGCTTACATCATCAGAAGTATATTCAAACTCCGGGTCCCTATTAAAAGAATTACCTATTACATAAACAGATCAATACAATTTCTTTAAAGCTGTGAACAAAAGAGTAATTGCCAAGATAAACTGTCTAAATTGCCTGTAATTATGGGTACTAAATCCCGTTAATTAACGTGAGACTAAACCGATAATTAAATAAGAGGTATTTAGATCTGAGGTAGGTATTTATTTTTGTTTTGTTTTTGTTTTTATGATATAGGACGGTAAACAAGCAAGCAAGTCACCTGATGGTAAGTGATCACCGCTGCCCATGGACAACTGCAACACCACGGTGTGACAAGAGCGTTGCTGGCCTTTCAAGGAATTAGGGGAGAACGTGGAGGAGAGAAAATGGGGGGAAGGATGGGCTTCTGGCTTTTTTTTTCTACTCAGGTGCAGGTGTGTTTTATATTTATCAGGTAGGTATTATAAGATATTTGATTTTTTTAACAGAGTAGAATAGAAGAACACTCCATATGCCCAATATGTGTTTTCGTTCTCAAAGGTTGGCAAATGAAAAATCAATTCCGGAAACCCTTCATACCCCAAAATGGGTAGGATACATTAAAAAGTAGACCGGATGGACGCCGTAAAGCCGTTCTTACATATCTGTAAGTACCTCGCACACTTATCCTGGATACCCTCCATCCAACTAAGCTCCAACTCCACGAAACTAAACATGGTCCTACTTTTTAATTGCAAGGATTTTTTTATCATTACCATAATAAGTACCATAAATTGTAAGTTGACATGACTTGGAGATAATGAGTTGTGGCTCTAACTTAGCTCTAATTGAATTATTTATTTGTTGTAAAATAAATGTTAACTTTGACCGAATTATATGTAAAGTATATTGATGATTAAATGATATTTGAATAGAATTGAATAGCAACATATATTTGATTCTATGATTCGAATCATAGATTCCAATTATATAGATTTTTGATCACCTATATAAATTCGCAAGCTGAAGTTTGATAATGCCCATGCCTACCATCCGTTCAAACGATTGGGACTCTCCCTTGATATTGTCTAAAAAAGGAAAACGGGGAATACCTAGTTTACGTCTGCCACCTGAATCCGCAGAAAACTGCGAAGAAATGCGAGTAGGTAAGTAAACAAGTTGTCCGGTTGGTTTGTTTTATTTTCCTGTAAAACGATATTAGTTCGACTGCAGACTTTATTCCTAGTATTTACTCAGCACTGATTGTTTACTTTATGTTGTAAACAAAATAAATAATCAATATCTTTTTAGGGTTCAGCAGTGTTTATGTACATATAAGTAAGTTATGTTTTCCAATCGCGTAGTTATCTTATCACAAACAAAACAATGAAGGATTTTAAACAAAAAGAATTACATGCTATTCTAATTTGAATTTCAAAAACCGGTCAAGTGCGTGTCGCATTAGCTAACACACACCAAGGGTTCTGTTCCACCGTACAATATTTAACTACAGTTAGTTTCTTGTATGGAGACTCTGATGTATAATAAATCCTTATCCTTACTAATATCCTTACTAATATTATAAATGAGAAAGTGAGTTTGTTTGTTTGTTACGCTTTCACGCCGTAACTACTGAACCGATCATTATGAAATTTTGCATACAAGTTCTCTGGAGTACGGAAAAGGACATAGGCTACCTTTTATCTCGGGAAAAAGTACTATTCCCGAAGGATCAACATTGACGCGGGCGGAGCCGCGGGCGAAAGCTAGTATGCTATAAATATCTTTTAAGCGACCTCACTCTTTCGAATACGAGCACTTAGTTATCTGTGGTTTGACGTCTAAGTAATAATTAAGCAGCAACTTTGACAGAGTCGAGAAAAAACGCCAAAAGAACACGTTTCTTGTATTCCCTTTAATTTTTATTATTTGTTGTTATATTGGTATTATTATTATTATTTGTATCTCTCTTATTTCACGGGTGTTGCCCCGGTTTTTTTAGGCTTGCGTGGGGATATGGATCCAACACGTAGAGGCCCTTTGGAGAGTTTGATGTAATGTTGGTCTCCAGCCAGAACCCGTTCCTAGAAATACCAATGTGTGATATGCCCTTGAACAGGTCTTGGCCGGAGGAGGAGCTATTGCATTTTAAGAAGGAAATTAATTGGTTTATGGGATTGAGATTTGGGTGGACTTATGCTGGGTTATTGCAAAGGGACGTGCACCTGCCATAATCATGATAACTGACTACAATTGGCAGGTGGTGGCTTGCCGCCCACTAGATGGGCCCCTCAAACTAGCCGACGATTAATGCCGGCAAAAAGGGCAACACCGGTGTGGGCGACTCAGGGGTGTCGAGAGGTGTGCTACGCTTTCTCCGAAGTTACTCGCGGCGTTATTTATAATTATTATTATTATTATGTAAAAAAAATATTGCTACGGTTCACTATCTCTGGCAGACGGACCAGCAGGCGATCGGAGGCTTAGTGGTTTAGTTCCTTTTGGCATCCGTTGGGCTTGAAATTTGAAACCACAAAAACATCGCAGCTTAAATATTGTAGGGTATTCTCGGTAAGGAAGCCCGATCACGCTTTTCTACTGCCTTCTGTTTCTGCTGCGCATTTACCGATTGCTTATTAGCAGTATATTTACTGCAGCGGAGTTTATAGAAAATTTCCCAGGGAATAATAGGGTGACTTTCAAACAATTCAGCGAAAGTGTTTACAAAATACTACGTAACCAGTCACTTCGATGTACAATTTGATAAAATCGGACATAAAATCGGACAATTTTAGCACTTAAATTATGATTTTTCTGTAAAAGTAGTATAGACATACTTGTTTAATAGGTCATGGTGGACTATTATTATACCTAAAATATCCATTTTCCACCTAACGCCCACCAACATTAACGTGGATTTAGTGGGTCTTAGAGATCTGGGCTCTGTCTACCCCGCAGGGGAAAAGGACGTGATGTATGTATGTTAAAAAAATATTTTACCTGTTCGTAATAGATCATCCATATTTCTGTGAAAATTTCAAGTCTACCTAATATGGTTCAATAGATACAGACCTTTGACAGATGGACGGATGGACAGAAGGACATCGGAGGCTTAGTTATAGTGTTTCTGTTGAGACGGAACTATTTAGGTACGGAACCTTAAAAAGCAATTTAACTATTTAAAATAATAATTAGTCAGAGGTATAAGAAATAGGTAACTATTTTATTTTTGGGGTTCCTTACCAAAGGGTAAAAACGGGACCTTATTAATATGGCTCCGCTGTCACCAGGATGTATCTTATGAACCGTATAGTTAGACAGTTAAAATTTTCACAGATTTCACAGCACTAACACAAAAAATACTAAAAAGAATAATAAAATAAATATTTAAGGGGGACTCATACAATAAACGTGATTTTCTGCTCGTTTCTGCTCGATATTGATGAAGGTAGACGCTTGAAATATTCACATAATATTTAGTTATATGTTCACTTATATAATATACAAAATATATACCGTAAATATTTTTTATTTTTATTTTATTTAATACAAAATATACAGCGTTATTTAATACAAAATTTACGGAGACGCGCTGGACAGGAGCGGATTTACAACTAAAGGAATTGATCATTCTATACAGTAGTTTTATTTTATATATATTTTTTATTAACATGAAAAACAAACAGCTAAAGCTAAAAGTTTCCACCTTTGCGTACTTATAAATAAATAAATAAAATAAAATTTGTTTATTTCAGGCTAATTGGCCCATATTTTAAGTCACATTTAACAGTCGTCGCTCGATACAATTATTAATAATATTAATTCAATTTAATTTTCTATCTATAATTAATTACTCTACTTATCAGGCACTTCCATAATGGAGAGGTCCAATTTTCAGCCACTGTTTTCAGAATGATGTTGCGACTACCCCTCACTCTGTTGATCAGGGATGCGGTTTTATTGCGAATTATCGTATGGAAGCCATCAGTGTGGTAGTGCGCAAACATCCCTGATGCACTACAGAAGCGAGGCAGCCCCAACAGCATTCTGAAAACGTTGTTGTACTGAACACGCAGAACGTCCAGCGGTCTTTTGCGGTATATGTAACCCACAGATTTCCAGTGTAGAAAGTCTGACAGTAAGCTTTAAATAGTGTCAGTTTGACTTTCTCAGTACATCTGGAAAATCTGCGGGTAATCATATTACCTCTCACTCTGCGCTCTCTATCGATGTCTACATCATCTTTAAGGTCGTCGGTAAGGAAATGACCAAGATATTTAAATTTATTTACACGTTTTATGCACACTTCGTTTTATTTTATATCTGGTATAGCTTCTGGGCATTTACCGGCGGCCTTAAAAACTATGTACTCGCATTTATTTACGTTATATGTCAAACCATGTTTGATAGCGTACCTCTCACATATGGCCAACAATTGTCTTAGACCGCCTACCGTTGGGCTAAGCAACACCATATCGTCAGCGTAGCTAAGGTTATTTATGCTTACGCCGCCTATACTACAGCCAGCGAGGGTGTTGCTCAGCTCAGCGATAAGGTTATCTACATATACGTTGAAAAGTTTGGGCGAGGTCAACCCACCCTGTCTCACCCCACATTCCAACACATATGGGTCCGACAAACAGTTGGCCCATCTCACGAAGTTGGTCTGACCATTGTACCAATATTTAAAAATATTTAGAACCTCCACCGGTACCCCTCTGTCCCCCAGCTTTGCGCACAACTTGTCATAGGCACAAGATCGAAAGCCCTGGACAAATCAAGAAAACAGGCGTACACCGGTGTCTTACGCTCCGTATAGTACTGGATGGTATGCTTGAGAGTTAGTATCGCACTTTTAGTGGATAGCCCGGGCTGAAAACCAAACTGGGCATCATGCAAGTTTAGGTATTTTTGTAAACATGTATCAAGCAAACCATCCAGTACCTTGGCAATAATGGTCGCCAACGATATAGGCCTATAATTTTCCTTATTGGAAATATCCCCCGTTATGTTCTTCACAATGGGCACAACAACTGTTTTCATTAAGTCTAGAGGTAAATAAGAGTGACTAATACACATTGTGAAGAACATTGCGAGTACCCTCGGCTAATGAATACCGCATGTCTCAGATGCTCCACGCTAAGACCGTCGTGACCAGGCGATTTACCTCCCTTCATTGTTTTGAGAACTTCTCTCACTTGTTTTCCATTGAAACGAGTAATCGATGGCATCTTACCCTCACATTCAGATATATCGTCAAAAGATGATACCGAGGGACCCAGTGGAGACCGCATGAAAAAGTGATCCTTAAACATGTCAGCAATAGTCTTAGGTTCATTTTTTCCATCAACACAAGACGGAAGGCTAGGTTTAGGCCCAGTTTTCCTTGTGGCCCTCCAAAATTTGCTAAAATCATTTGAACATAGGTCATGTTTAGCTATAAGTCCATTTTAATTTTATCCTGACTTTGCTGACACCACTTCAAACGGCTATTGAACATTTTTCGAGACACACATTATACTTATACGTATATTATAGTCTTTTATGTTAGGAATAAAATATGCATAATGATTCAGCGGCAATTAAGGTATGAATTACAAGATTACAGGAAAGCAAAATATCTATCGATGATGCAGCGGCAGACTTATCGTGTCTATTAAATTGATAAGTCTACCTCAGGAAATACTTTAATCAATGTATTTAAATTTTTTGAAGAACGGAGGTAGAATGCATTGGTGTGATAATTTGTGTTGGCGGTTGGAACATGTAAGCAAGTATGATGTCTCAAAGTTTTTTAATTTCATACATGAATGAAACAAAACTGTCAGCTCAAGTTAGCAGTCAGTAGCCGCTGCCACGCGATTCAAATATAAAATATATTTTTTATATATAAACAATTTTTTAAATGTTTTAAGGTGTACTTTCCTTGTTTTTGTAAATGCGCTACGGCCCGACTTTTTTTTGTGTTATACTGTATTTGTTAAAAAGAGCGCAGCGTGCTAGACTTGCGACTTATAGACAAAGTTAGGAACGGAACGGATGTATTTGTCCCAAACAAATAAAATTTAAAGGTAAACAAACCTTCTCGGCACGGTTTTTGGCAAATAACTCCTCAATCACACAATTCTTACGAACACTAACGCTTTAAAACGATGCATTGTAATGATTTACGCCTTTTAAAATGAATGTCACTAGATTTTACCTATAAACTTTTACTGAAATCGTTATTTTCTGATAAGGCGTATATTATGAGGTTATAATTTCTACTCTTCTTGTGTAGAAATGAATGACAATGTCAACCTGACTGACTGAATAAATAAATGAAAATATTTTGCCAGTGTTATTTCCTCCGAAATAAATATTGTAACTTATTGTAACCGATTTGCCAAAAGGAGTAGCGAGTTTCTTGAAATATTTATTAACTTGTTATTTTGTACCGTGTTTATTTGTATATTATAGTATAGTGTTTTTTCATTGTTACTTTGTTAATTCGATTGACCAATTTGATGCATATTGATAAAGATATTTGAAGATGGGACGAAGGATGTGGGAGAAGTGTATGAATTTTAACGTTAATTTATTATAATGCATAGGTATCTAGATATAGATATATATTTTACTGCCTCATCATTCGCCACGAAGTAGACAAAGCCAAAGGTTGCAAAATCAGAAAGCACATACGTTTAGCAAGATAAAACGCCGGCATAGATAGGAAAGGGTGGAAGCAACTGGTACATGGTATGATTTTATAAGTGCTGGTAAAGGTAGTCATTATGGAAGATGTTTGAATAGATTTACGTATAAATGTGTGTCTTTAGTCTATCATGACTCTGAAACTTCAAAACAGATGGATTATAAGGGATTTTTAAGCATTCACAATGCTATACTATCTTACGGCACGTTAACGAGTACGCGCTGAAGGCGCACGTTATCATTTGAAGTTGAAGTTTCTTGCTAAATATACAAAAAAAATATGAGAACTTGCGTTACTTTTATGGAAAAAATATTGGCAAAACTGACTTTTTTTTAAATTTTCCGCGTAATTTACCTGTCTGTTGCACAGATTGTTTTTAAGCATTGTTTACAATTATTTTTTTTTTTTGTTTGGGATATAGATTAGGTGCTAGAACTACCAAGTTGAAATGGGGCTGGGCAGGGCATGTTTGTCGCATGCGGCCAGAAAGGTGGGTTAAACTTGCAACTTTCTGGGTGCCAGAAGGCTGCCGTGGCAGAGGCAAACCAAGAAGGAGATGGAGGGACGACCTCAATAAATTTCAAAATGGATGGCCATAAGTAGCGAAGGTTAGGGATGAGTGGAGAACCCAGGGGGGAAGCCTTTGCCCAGCAGTGGGCCACAACACCAATAGGCTAGGAAAAAAAATATTGCATGTAGTTTACAGTATATAGTAGTAATTTGGCGTCACAGAGAGAGTTACAAAGAGCTTCTGTATGAGACTGAATCGGAAACAAGGAGATTTGAAGAGAATATAGGTCATCAAAATCCTACCCACCAATCCTACCCACGGTAGGGCACATAAAGCGCCCAGACCGAACCGATGGTACCAGTTCGGTGCCTGGCCGAAATTAGTTTCGAGTACCAGGGAAAATCCATGCACATTTAAATAAAAACAAGTTTCACGCACACAGTGACTAAATATTTGACGCCGATGAATTAAAGAGGCCAATGGAAGTGTGTAGTTATTTTGGCACGTAAATGCACACTCACACATTCAATACCTTCACACACACCTACACTGGCGATTGACAAGCGATAAACTATATAAAGGATAAGTCACAATCACAACGCCAAACAGCAGCCGTACTTCGGTATCAGAGGTAGAGTACATCATTACGTGGTCTTAACAGTCTCATTATCACAAATGAAAGAACGTGTTTCGCATATGCACATAAACTACCGACTTTACACATACCACGCTGAGTTAGACACCCACCAACCACCTTCATATAAGCTAACCAATTCCTATTGGCCGTACTAGAAATAACCGGGCGCAGTCAATGTCCAGAACTGGACTTCTTGCAGCCGAGACGATGATGATAAATTATTAGAACAAAGTTCTTATTGGTGAATATTTTGGGTACCTATTGTGTAAATCATCCGCTTTCAGTATATCATTGCAGCTGGACTTAATGACGACCAAGAGCATTACAAATTCCTTCTATCATTTCCATCCTGTATAGCCCTTCTTTATGACAGTTTTCGTCAACCTCCGATCTTGTGCCACTTCTCATGCAGGAATGATCAAATGTATAAGGTACTTAAAAATTAGAAGATTCATAATACTCACTGAGTAGTGCTCTTATGTCTAATACTCTTCAGCTGGTCCAGCACCTCCACGCTGTTTATCACGGATTCAACAATAAAAATTATTATTGAAAGCATCACTGCGGCGTGTTTGTAGTTCTTGAGAGTGTCGCGTTTAGTGCCGTTATTAATAAGACAGGAGTGTCAATCTACCATCCTAACAAACATTCGACTCACTGGGCAGTGCTCTCCTGGCCGATGTTCTTCAGCTGGTCCAGCATCAGTACAGCATGCTTGCGGTCTTCCATCAGGGCGTCACGTTTGGCGCTGTTAAGAGTCAACTGCATCATCAGACGTTCCGTTTGATAGGTCTGTTCTTTTAACCTGTAAGATAAGTTGGGATCCTATTATACTTATTCAACGAGAAATTGGGCTAAGACTTTCTCGGGCTCTCCTACATATTAGTAAAATTTTAAAGGGATTTCTTCAGAATTTTAATTCTTTGGGTTATCTGCAGATAACCCAAAGAATCAAAATTCTGAAGAAATCCCTTCCATGATAAGCGGTTGGACCAATCTCAAATGAGAGACGTTATGCTACACCTATTTTAGATAGTTTAAAAATTGGAAATTTAAAAAGTTTAGTGGTTTATAAAACTTTACTAAAATCGCCATTCTAGTAAAGTTTTATAAACCACTAACCTTTTTTTTTTGAAGCGTTAAAGATTATGATGATCAAAAGCAAAGTACCTTGGCAATATCTGGTCGAAGTTGGAAACGAGTGTAGCCTTCTGGATCCGCTTGCATATCGTCATTACTTCCTCTAGCTCCCAGTGGATGGAGTGTTTACTTTGGGCGTCATCATCTTGATACAAATCATCTAGATTTGTAGCCTCCTAAAGAATAAACAAATACTGTGTTGTTTCACACGCATCATCATGTGTGCAATCAAACATTGCAGAAATAAACGACTGGTTAGCTTGTAAAAGAAAACTGTTTCACACCCCAAGATTATCCTCATGTGAGTTCCCGAGTCCGTTATTATTATATGCTGTTCTACATATGATTTGGCAAAGTTTTACAACAGGTCCGATCTAATGCCAACCTTCCTAGGCTAGCTTCTCAACCCTCAAGGTACAATCTAGAACCGTGATTGCCAGAACAATTGGTGAAACAAAGGACAACAAAATGGGAAAAAATAAGATTACCTCCTTTCGTATCAGGTTTGGAAAAGAGTCCGTCAAATACGCGACCTCCCTTCGTACGAGCTTCAGCGTCCTCGATCTTTCTTTCATATTAGCTTTGACTTCTTTCTCCAGCTTGCTGAACTCAAATTTCCTATCGTCTAAATACTCCATGGCCAGCTGACCCATCTCGGTAGCGCCCATCAGACATTTGCCTTGTGCACGACAGTCCAATTTTAGTGCCTCCAAAACTACAGTAAAGTACGATGAATCCTGTAAAAAATAGGATTGTAGTAAATATAAAGTAATCGTATGCATCCCGATAGATCGCCAGGTATTACCGTAAACTGGATTTCAAGCATCCGATGAAAAAGAGAACATCCTAGGACAAGATCAATGGACGACCGGACACATGTGGAGACAAATAGGGGAGGCTCTTGCCCAGTAACCAACCCAAACATAATACCTAGATTACAAAATGTAGCACAGGCACTCTCACTAAGGATTTCGATTATGGATTGCATTTTATAAGCCAGCCTTGAATTTTATATGGAGGATGGAGCGAGGGTAGGTTTATGAAATATACCTATTTTTACTTTTTTCTCCTTCTAGAATTTCTGCGCATGCAGATTCAGACGTCAATATCAGGTGATTTATAAAATATCATAAAAAAGAGAGATTATAACTTTGTGATGTAATTTTTATTCTAAATATTCGTACTTGATTAGGAATTCGAAATAGAAATGAAGTGGTGTTTGTAATTATTTTCAATGTTGTTCAAATGTCAATGACCAAAGGGTGAAAGGCTGTATGAACTATAACAGCTAACATTTGCGCAAGTAATAACTAACGAGTAGGTACGCATTTACTGCGGCAAGAAAAACTATTTAATTGCTTTACATTGCTAATTATAATATTAAATAGCCGTGTGGTATCCGACAGAGTAGAATAGGACCACTCCAAGTCTTCCCGTGGATGTCGTAGAAGGCGACTTACGAAATACAAGCTAAACAAAGCTTATAAACATCTAAGAGGCCTCTCCAACCCGTCTGGTCTTCTGACTGCTCTGGCCAAGTATGGCCCTAGTAGTACAGAGAGGGTCGTGCTCCTGTAGTGGAGACTAAAAAGGACCTGATGATGATGATGATGACATTGCTAATTTAAACAAATCAAAATACAAAAATATATAAAGAACTAGATACTTACTAGTAATATGATTTATCAAACTATACATGGTGAAATTTATATCGTTTTGGACCTTTAAAGGGGTGTGTATACTGTACTGTGTTTACAACCCTATTCCTGTTCATTGAGAAACACGCAAGTATCTAGTTCAGAGACTGTTCTAGTGACAATTCTGTAAGCTTATCATCGTCACTTTCGTTACTAGTAGCGTTATCTATCACTGCAGCTGGGGGAAAAGTAACTGATCAATATTTTGTCCGTATATTATTATCCCAAATATTATATTTATTGACATTCTTAATATTAAAAACGGAGGTTACGCGGGTTAAACAACCGTGGTTTTGCCTGAGGAAAATAGATTTAAAATTATAATACAGCGCTGAAAACTCATGTAAATCGAGAAAAGCCCTTTCGCGCTCACAAACAATGCTCAGAAGAATAAATTACACTATGATTGCGAGCGCCGCATAGCCCGCGACCAATGATGTAAAAGGAAAGGTAGATTTATAAAAAAAGCCATTTTTTGTGTCAATGTAATTTGACTTTCATTTACTAAAAAAATATTTTTAACAAATAACATCGATTATTTTGACTAAAAACTAATGTTCTAGCTGCAATATTTAATAAGATCTATTTAAATTTGGTTACTTTAGACATGATACATATAACACAATTAGTGAAGAGACTATAGCAGGAAACCGAAGAATAAATTATCAAAAATATTCATTTATGGAAATAAAACAATTAGCTGAGGATAGGGAAAATTTTAAACCACTCCACTGACCAGAGGTTCCTACGAGTACATAGGAGAATAATTTCTCATTTTCAAAAAAATTATAATATCTATGATGCAAAGAACTTATCCCAAATAATGAATAAAACTTGGTTTCAAATCCATCCACAAACATACACATATTTGACAAAAGTTGCAAAACCCATTTTTCGAGCAGGAATTCAAGATACGGTAAAATTTCCACAAAAGCTGGGTCCTGGGACAAGGCGTACGCCTACCTTATGCTGTGCTTTTCATGCTACCGTGCCTCAATCCTGCTCTTCAAATGGAATTTATTTTTTATAAGGGGAAGTAACCGCGCCCCACCTTTCATGGTATATGTTTTGTCACTTGAAGTTGTTTGAATCTATAAATTTTAGGTCATTCGTTTTATAAAAACCACGTTTACGTTATTATCAAAAGAGAACACTTTAGACAATTACTTTAAATCCAGCCTGAATCTTCTCATAAAGTAATATTAAGCCTAATAAAAATCCTAATTAAAATGTAACCAAATAAAAAAAAATACGGGTAGTTAAGCATATACACAAGGACGCAGCAAGCAAGCTAATTAAATTTTCCTGCTTTTGGCAATACGCCTATTTGTACGACCAAACCAGAGCTGAGACTTTCTGCCAACATGCACTTAGAACGAAAAATTACACACATGCACTTCAGCGCCACTTCAGCAACAGAGTTTGCGCTGCCCGTCGCTTCATTCGCCGTATCCCGCGCCCGTCGCTTGCGGCGTTAGGAATCAAACAAACGCGTGCAAAGACGCTTCTCTTCTTCTTGAACGCTCAATACATCTCCCTATGTTTGTTTTCGGCAACCTTCTTCGCGGGCCGGGGCGCCTGACGCCTCCCCCGCCTATCCTTGAATGAGGCCTTATGGGACCTGTAGAGGCATACATAGAAGCGAGGACGGTCATCTCAATCTATACGAAAAGCCATAGAATAGACGGGTGTGGCTGGCTTCAAGATTGCATAGACGGCTAACACAGACATCGTTCTGACAAATAGTCATACACCACACCAGCATGTGCTCAGTTTAGTAGCTGGGAAAAAGAAGGTACCTATGACGCATCCGCTGGACGATATCTGGGGAAAAGAATAAGGCTGAATTTATTTTTTTCGATAGTTGCCGTGGCCTTGTAAGCAGTGACGAGCGGGATTTTATCCTCCCCAGAATAGGTAGACGCAAAAAATGTTCAGAGACGGTTACTCCTCCTGTATGTTATGTAAGGGTACCCTCTTGGGAACTCTATTTCTTTTTAATTCCCCTTCCATAATTGTTGATTGGTTGGAATAGTACCGCATATTGAATATTTAATACTGCTCATAATCTAAAGAGGTAGATGTCTGTCTGATAAGAAGTAAATTCAGATACTCAAATGTGAACAATTGTCGTAATTTTGTAGAGCGCCATCTCTTTCTAGCACAAACATGTCCTTTGCTTTCTGTATCTCGGGAATATGGATGTACGACATCGTCTCTTAAAGTCTTTGACCGTGATCTTTATTCTGAAGGAAAGTCGAACAAAGCTAACGAGGCGCTCTTGAAATTGAATGTAGATTTAACAATTGTTAGAAGACTGGGCACTTTAGCTTGAACCCCTAATTTGATCATTCAGCTAAAGATCTCGGCATTAATCTCAACTTGACGAATGAAAATTGGGGGCGTTTTACTTTTGTACAGAGTAGAGTTTTATAGTCAAAGATTCCACTATACAACGACCTTCACCGAGCTGCCTAATAGATGTAAAGTATTTTATATCCAACTAAATATGTCAATAAATATATTGCAAGTTGGTTGCCTTAAATAATTCAGTTTAGATTTTTTTTTACAATTCAACGGTTTGGTTTATGGACGAATACCAATCAAAAGTATGAAGCCTACAGAACATGCAAACATACGGTTGACTATTTTTTCCCATCATACATTTTGGGTAGGCAAGTATAAATAGATAAATAAGGTACTTGATACAAATAAAGCCTATGGACAATTTTATTAAAGCCTACTCGTATAGTGCCGAAAAGTACATTAAAATATATTTAGGGTAAAACGAGGAGTAACTGGCCACTTATACTTCAAGTATATTTTTTTTGTCTTAATCGTAATAATATATATTGTAACGTCATTTGATTTATTGATCATTTTTATATTATTTCTGGTGAAAAGAAAATAAATTCGAAGAGTCTACGTCTTTTTATAATTTTTAAAGTAAGATAGATGCTATTTTAGTAGTAACTGAACTCATGATAAAACAATAACTTCGTTTATGAAAAAGGAATTGTATACTAAAATCTTAATTTTAAGGAATAATAATTAATTATCATACAATATTATTTCCATATTATTAATTATTTGTAATATGTTCACACAGAAAAAAAAATTTCGGACATCAATAATCAGTGGAAGATAATTTGTGTAGATATTTGTAAAGTTAAACTCACAAAACTACATATTGAATTTGTAAAGAACGTAAAGTTTCTAAAAATGAGTTCTTGGTCTTACTCCAGATAGCGGTTTGAAAAACCGTGATTCTGAGCTGACTTGACTATACGGGAAACGGTGTATATTTTGTCTTCAACACATATTTATAGTATCACGTTATTTTATGTTGCTTTTTTTTGGGAAGTCTATTTCGGTCCCCTATCCGTTTTGACCTCTTCTTCTTTATTCAACTGTTTCGCTTTTTGAACGTATTAATCGGATGTTCATGTTAAGGGCAATTTTCATGATAAGCATTTTCTTTGTCTTGTCTTTGGCAAAAAAGAAATAAGCGCAGCACTATGCGTCCTGCCGTCTTTCACTGACAATAGATTTTTGCGTTTTAAATGGCGGATAAATATATTTATATTGTAAATCTTAAAGTAACTCCGTCTGTCTGTCTTCTTTTCACGCATCAACCATTGAAACAATTTGGGTGAAATTTGGTATGGAAGTAATTTGAGGCCCGGGGAAGGACAGGAATTATTCCGGGAAATTCTACTGTTCCCGAGGAATTGACACTAACGCGGGCGGCGCCGCGGGCAAAAGTCAAATCTGACTTAAGTATTTATCAACGCACAGCCGAAACTACTGTGCCTAGAAACTTGAAATTTGGTACAGAAGTAATGTAAATGAGCACCAAGAAAGGATTTTTAGAAATTCAGCCCCTAAGTCAATTAAAATCAAAACAGATCTGTGTAGGTGAACTAGACAAAATTCCTCGGTGAAGGGGTAAAATAATAAGTTTGTATAGAAATTTTCTCATTTCTAAACTTATAAGTATAAAATTAGTTTATAAGTTCTAGATTACAATTACAAAAGATCTGTGTAGGTGAAATGTATAAAATTGGGGGAATTTTATACATTTCACCTACACAGATCTTTTGTAATCAAGGGGTAAAATAGGGGGTAAGTTAATCGAGGGTAAAGTTTGTATGAATATTTTCTCATTTCTAGACTTAGTAGTATGAAAATAGGTATGCACCTAAATTCACGATCACAATTAAAAAGATCTGTGTAGGTAAACTGGACAAAATTTCTCCCTGAAGGGGTAAAATAGGGGTGAGTGAAGTTTTTATGGAAATATTCTCATTTCTAGACTTAGAAGTATGACAATAAGTACCTATATAAGTTCTCGATTACAATTAATTTAAAGAACTACTAGAATGAATTTAAAGAAGAGCTCAATCTTTTGATTGATTTCGTGAAACAAGGTCCGGGAAAAACTAATAATGGGAATACAGCAAGAAGATTTTTTGAGTTTTCGATAAAACTGCAGAGATTACAGGACTGGATGAAGATCTTATTAGAAGATTTGCTGTGATCTTGCAAGCAATCAGGTGAGAAAATCATTTAATTTATTATAAAATAGCAGAGAAGTACGTGGAATTATACAATTGGTACTATATGGCATCGACCGTACATAAATTATTGATACACGGGCCAGACATAATCGAGAGGAATGATATTATACCGTTCGGAAGTCTCTCTGAAGAACCATCAGAATGCCGCAATATAGATTTTAGAAGGTTCCGACAACATCATTCACGGAAAAAGAGCAGGCAAGATTGTAATCAAGATATCCTCAATAGGTATGCTTATTATTTCTTCAGATCTTTTCATAAGTGCACAAAGGCCCACGTTAGATGTCAAGAAAAGGTAGAACTATTTCCACGAAACACTCGATTTACCTAATTTAGTTTCAGGAAACTGAATCTTTGAGTTTTTAGATGTTTCCAATGTGCAGTATGATTCAGAATTGGATTGTGATGACGATAGTGATAAGAAAAATTAATGATTTATTTATTTAATTCAAGCAATATGTAAATAGATATTTAAAATGTTGTTATTAAATATTAAACATTTTATTCTCTTGTTACTTTTTGAATTAGGCGTAATGATTGTGTACATATTAAGTAACAAAGACAGTATTTTTTTAAACTGGCTATTTTATATAAATTTATCAATATACCAAAAGAATAAGTCTGACGTAGGTATAAATATTAAGTAGCTACTTAATATTTACTTAAGTAAACTATATAGACCGGCGGCCGGTGGCAGGACTTCCTACCTCATAAGATACCCGAATAAGACTAGTATGTAGTGAAAGTAGGTGCTTTGGAGGTGGGGGCCAGGTAGGGTTGCCACTCCCTAACCTGGAAGAACCATAAAAAAAAGGTGTCGAGAACGTCAATTTTGGCCAAAAATTATCTCATCAGATACTCGAACGGGAGTTTGACGTAGTGAAAGATATCCAGGAGAGGTGAACCAGCTAAGGTTGCCTGCGGCAACCCTGGAAGAAGTCCAAGTTCAGCCACCCTGAAGGGGGCGATTTTTCATGGTAATTTATATCATAAGATACCTCAATGAAACTAGTGCCCGATGTTAGTTCTGAGGGTCGGGACTGCGAATAAAATAGGTTGCCTGCGGCAACCCTGGAAGAACCCATGTTCAGGCACGTTTAAGACGTGTAATTTGAAAATTAAAGTAATAAAAAAAATCTCGGAACCATATCCAAAAGCACTGCAGGATTACGATCGTAACATTATTTTTAACCGACTTTAAAAAAAATAGGTTTTCAATCCAATGTTCAATATATTTTCTAAACCTTTTAATTGCATTGTAACGAATATTAATTGATGTTTCATATTACATTTGATTTAGTGTAAGTTCCATCAAAATCGGTTCAGTAGTTCACGCGATATAGGCTAATACTATAACTGTGCCATTTTTTTTAATCTCATATAGTACATGAATGAAACTAGTGCCCGATGTTAGCACTGACGATCTTGTATGAATAAAATAGGTTGCCAATCCGTAACCTGGAACAATCTAAGTTCGGGGATGAACTTGGATTCTTCCAGGTTACGGATTTATACGTGGAATTTGAAAATTTATCATTTAAAAAAGAAGTTGAAACCATATTTAATATATAATATAATAATAGGCGAGATTACGATTGCGATGGTTCTTAATTGACTTCAAAAAAGTGAGGTTTTCTTTTCCATAACCTATTGGTTATGTTAATTATTTATATATAAACATTAAATATTTTTCCCGGTTCGCCCGGGCCACACATCGTATGACTCGTCTACAGTAGTCCAACAGCGTTTCCCTTAGTTGGTTCTCTGCAAATGCTCTCAATGTTTTTTCATGTGTCAACTCCATACCCAGTCCCAATCTTCTTCTTTTCTAATCAAAATGGTTATGTTTGCCTTCTATTATACAGTTTTTAGCCGTGTGGTTTACGATAGCCGTGTAGTTTCCGGCAGAGTAGAATAGGACCACTCCAAATCTTCCCATGGATGTCGTAAGAGGCGACTTAGGCAATACAAGATAAAAAACAAAACTCATAAACATCAATGAGACCTCTCCAACCCGTCGCATGCCCCTTCAATGTCCAGTGATATGACTAATGCCATCTGTTTCCCGTTTTAGGCTTTCTTTACGATTGTGAGTGCGAAGTAGTCCTCCTTACCGGGTTTGGATATTGTTTTTATAACAGCTCTTTTCCAGGTTCTGGGTAAATATCCGAGGCGTAAGGATGCGTTATATAGGGCAAGCATAACCTCGGGACAAGCCATAAGTGCATGGGTGCAGATATTAGCTGTGAAGCCATCATGTCCCGGGGCCTCTCTTGGGCTCATTCCATTCAGCACTGTAAGAAGCTCGTACATACGAAACGGTTACATTGCATCGAGATGAGCGTTTCGGTATCCAGGGCCCGTACAATGTTTTCGGATTCTTCTCGTATCGCTGTGTGTCGGTTGGATAAAAGGTTTCAGCCAGCAGTTCTGCGGACTTTTCTGGACACAAAAGGCCGCTTCCGTCTGGATTTTTCATAAGTCTGTCCTTATCCACCAGTCCACACGCTTTCACAATCCTATAAGCCGTTCTCAGATGTTCTCTTTCTTTTAACAGCTTTCATCTCAGCCAGTAGCGGGTTCCACCACTTTATTAATTTACACTTCGATTTAGGCTTAAGTTTGGGAATCGATGCTTTGCGAGCCCTTGTTACAATCTCCGAGTATATGGCCACCAGGTCATCATGGCCTTACGGCTGATTGAGTACTGGGTTATTTGATCTGCTAGGACTTTTCCTCTAACATTATTTTCAAATATAGTCCAGTTAGCTTTCGCTGTTTGGTATTTCCTTGTACTAGTATTTTGGGGGGGATTGTTGTTGTATCATTTAATTCACATATACCAGTTCCATGGTCATGGCTCTATGATCAGGCAAAGGTAGCAAATCTGCTTCTACTCGCCAGTTGTTAAACTTATTCGCAACACCGGGTGTGGCGAGAATAATGTCTGAAATGCTCTTATATCGTTTATTGCCTCTGTAGACATAGAAAGTTGATTTATCACGGAGACAAATGTTCCGTATAAGCTAAAAGGTTACACTAAGACGTATTTGTTTATACCTCGAAAACTACTAACCTAGTTTAATGCAACTGGCAACAAGTTAAACCAAAATAATATAAAACAAGTAAAATTAACATAACCAATAGGCTATGGAAAAGATAACCTCACTTTTTTGAAGTCGGTTGAAAAGCATCGCAATCTTAATCTCGCATTGCTTTTGAATATGATTCCAACTTCCTTTTTAAATGATTAATTTTCAAATTCCACGTATAAATCCGTAACCTGGAACAATCCAAGTTCATCCTCGAACTTGGATTGTTCCAGATTACGGATTGGCAATTATTCATATACAGGATCGTCAGTGCTAACAACCTGCACTAGTTTCATTAATTTACTATATGAGATAAAAAATGGCACAGTTATACGTATTAGCCTATATCTCGAGAACTAATGAACCAATTTTGATGAATCTTACACTAAATCAGATGTAATGTGAATTCAATTCAATTCATTTGTTTCATAACAAAAAACAATTGTGTTGAAATGTTAATCCTAGACTACAAACATATTTATTATAATTATTATGAACATATGTAGGTAATTAAATATAATTTATCTAATACAAAATGAAACATCAATTAATATTAGTTGCAATGCAATTAAAAGTTTTAGAGAATTAATTGAACATTGGATTGAAAACCTATTTTTTTTGAAGTCGGTTAAAGATAACATTACGATCGTAATCCTGCAGTGCTTTTGGATATGGTTCCGAGATTTTTTTTAATACTTTAATTTTCAAATTCCACGTATTAAACGTGCCTGAACATGGGTGCTTCCAAGGTTGTCGCAGGCAACTTATTTTATTCGCAGTTCAGACTCTCAGAACTAACATCGGGCACTAGTTTTATTCATGTACTAATGAGATTTAAAAAAATGGCACAGTTATACGTATTAGCCTATATCTCGAAAACTATTGAACCGATTTTGATGGAACTTACACTAAATCAAATGTAATATGAAACATCAGTTAATATTAGTTACAATGCAATTAAAAGTTTTAGAGAATACTTGCTGTTGCCCGCGGCTCCGCCCGCGTTAAAGTCGTTCCCTTGGGATCAGTAGAAATTATAAGAAGTCCATACAAACCCCTCCCCCTCTGCTTTTTCCCCTTAAGGGGGAATTTAATACATTTCACCTGCATAGATCTTTAGTCCTTAAGGAGGGGATTTTGCCCATTTCACGTACACAGATATTTTTTTATTGTAATGGAGAACTTCTTATTGTCATATTTCTAAGTAAATAAAAAAAATCCATACAAACTTTACCCCGCCTATTTTACCCCTTCAAGGGGAAATTTCGTCCATTTTAACAACACAGATCTTTTTAATTGTAATGTAAACATATATACTTATTTTTATACTTCTATGTCCAGAAATGAGAAAATTTTCATACCATCACCCCTCCCTTTTATCCCTTAAGGGGGGAATTTCATACATTTCACCTACACAGATCTTTTTTAATTGTAATCTAGAACGTATATACTTATATTCATACTTCTAAGTCTAGAAATGAAAAAAAATCCATACTAACTTTACTCCTCTATTTTATCCCTTCAGGCGAAAATTTCGTCGGTTTTACCTACATACATCTTTTTATTTGTAATCCAGAACGTCCAGAAATGAGAAAATGTCCATACAAGCTTACCTTACTGTTATTGTAAAATTCCTTTCTTAGTGCTCATTTACATCATAAAAAGAATCCCTGTGCCAAATTTCAAGTTTCTGGGCATAGTAGTTTCGGCTGTGCATTGATATATAAGTCAGGTTTGCCTTTGGCCCGCGGCTCCGCGCGCGTAAGTTTCGATTTACCCGGAATATATTATTTTAGTTCATCACTTTCAATGAAACACCTTAATATTGAATTTCAATTGAATAACTTAAAAAACGGAAAGTTTCATACTAACTTTGCATCCCCGTTATACCCCCTTAAGGGATGATTTTGAGAAAAATATTTTACTCATGTTTCATGCCTTTTAGTAAAGAACCTTAATGCTGAATTTCATTCGACTAACTTCAAAAATGGCAAAGTTTTATGCTTACTTTGCACCCCTATTTTACCCCTTAAGGGATGATTTTTGAGCAAAATATTTTACTCGTGTTTCATACCTTTCAGTAAAGAACCTTCATGCTGAATTTCATTCGAATAATTTCAAAAACGACAAAGTTTCAAACTAACTTTGCAACCCGTTTTACCCCCTTAGGAGATGAATTTCGAAAAATCCTTTCTTAGTGCTCCTCTACGTTATAAAAGGAACCCCTGTGCAAAATTTCAAGTTCCTAACCCTTATAGTTTAGGCCCTGCGTTGCTATGTCAGTCAGTCAGTCAGTCAGCTTCTCCTTTTTTATTAGTATGGATTACTATGGATAGTATGGAAAGGTATAATGCTGTCGTTTATTGATGATAAATTGACTTTGGATTTTAATTTTCATAAGTCACTTTTATTTTATTTTGCTATATGTTTCCAGGCAAACTCATGCCTTAAGTTCATTCAAATGACGATAACTTTTTTTTTAATGAACCGATTTTGATTTAAGATAATCTTTAAATGTTTTGCTGAGTTAAAACAAAGCAATTGGTGAAAGTTTGAAGTAAATCGGTTCAGTATTTTCGGAGATAATCGTGATCATACATATAGACAGACAGACAGACAGACAGACAAGAAATTAAAAAAAAAAAATTTTTCTTTCTATTATTCTTTTTAAGTGTCTCTCTATCCATTACAGTCAAAAATTCTAAGTGTACAGACAAAATATTTTTACTGTTTTATTATATGTATAGATATTGAACATCGGATTGAAAACCTATTTTTTTAAGTCGGTTAAAAATGACATTACGATCGTAATCCTTCAGTGCCTTTGGATATGGTTCCGAGATTTTTTTTATTACTTTAATTTTCAAATTCCACGTCTTAAATGTGCCAGAACATGGGTTCTTCCACAGTTGCCGCAGGCAACCTAGTTTATTCGCAGTTCGGACTATCAGAACTAACATCGGGCACTAGTTTAATTAATGTACTATAAGAGATTAAAAAAAATTGCACAGTTATACGTATTAGCCTATATCTCGAAAATTACTTAACCGATTTTGATGGAACTTACACTAAATCAAATGTAATATGAAACATCAGTTAATATTAGTTACAATGCAATTAAAAGTTTTAGAGAATATATTGAACATTGGATTGAAAACCTATTTTTTTTAAAGTCGGTTAAAAATAATGTGACGATCGTAATCCTGCAGTGCTTTTGGATATGGTTCCGAGATTTTTTTTATTACTTTAATTTTTAAATTCCACGTCAAACGTGCCTGAACATGGGTTCTTCCAGGGTTGCCGCAGGCAACCTATTTTATTTGCAGTCCCGACCCTCAGAACTAACATCGGGCACTAGTTTCATTGAGGTATCTTATGAGATAAATTACCATGAAAAATCGCCCCCTTCAGGGTGGCTGAACTTGGACTTCTTCCAGGGTTGCCGCAGGCAACCTTAGCTGGTTCACCTCTCCATAAGGATATCTTTCACTACGTCAAACTCCCGTTCGAGTATCTGATGAGATAATTTTTGGCCAAAATTGACGTTTTCGACACCTTTTTTTATGGTTCTTCCAGGTTAGGGAGTGGCAACCCTACCTGGCCCCCACCTCCAAAGTACCTACTTTCACTACATACTAGTCTCATTCGGGTATCTTATGAGGTAGGAAGTCCTGCCACCGGCCCCCGGTCTAATAGTAATGTATTTTATTTGACGGTTTAAAAAAATATGGAGTATGACAAAAAATCATAAATAATTAGTTTTTCTTCCAACTACGCTGCAATTCTATCATAACTGCGCTAATATCCAACACAAAACGGAACTTTACTGCTCTAGAGCAGAAAAAAATGTATGGAAATCCTTTACTGCACTGTTTAGTTTTTTTTTTATCGCGAGACAATAAGTGTCACTTGTCTCAAAAAAAGGTTGGCCAATCTGACGGCCGTATGGAGTAGCCTGTAGTGACATTGCCTGGGCTAAAAAAATACTGGCCAGAAAGAAAAAAAAGACGGGCATGTAAACAAAACAAATTCACTGATTGTAATTTATCTTTAATTTTACTTTTACTTATCTACTTTTCTTGTAGTAGTTGAAAGAAAAGCAGATTATGCACAGTAAGTAATTTAAATTGCACTCGTGCTTTTTAAAGCCCTCGCTGACGCTCGGGCTTCAAATAAGCAGTCGGTGCAATAATAAATTACTTTCTGCTTGGTGCAACAATCTACTATTTTAACCATCTGTAAGGATAGGTATTACGGTTTTCCTTGCAGTTTCAAAGATAATCAGATTTCTTGTAATTTTTCCATACATTTTTTTCGTAAAATTAGTAGATTCTTGCACGAAGCAGAAAGTAATTTATTATTGCACCGAGTGCTTATTTGGATCCCTCGCTGGCGCTCGGGCTCTAAAAAGCACCAGTGCAATATAAATATTATGTAGAAGGGAGTGCTGAGTGCAGGGTTAAGCCAAGATTCTGAGAATTGCGTGAATAGTTCTGACGTCGAATGAAGTTATTTTTTTTTTGAACATCAGAGAATATAGAATAAAAAATATTTATAGTTCAGTCAATAAAGTAGTTGTAGAGTGCGTAAGCGGGAACCTAAGCAATTTCTTCAGAAACTTAATCAGGGGGCTTAGGGTGAAAGCATACTAAAAATCCTGACTTCTAGGAGGTGAGCCGGAGGGAGGGGGGGAGGATATCTACAAAGGTCAAAATTTTAAGTTTTTCGCTAATATCTCAAAAATGGTGCGCGAAAATTGTTCTATGATAAAATAAAAGCTTATAAAATTCTCTATTATTTTGATTATATACAGTTTTTTAATATTCCCATTCGTTTTCATTTAAATACACGCTCTGGAAAAGTGCAAATATATATTTTTTAAATATTTGTTCTTAATTCCAATTCCGTGATTCATATTTTATCCTCTTAGCTCAAGAGGCTTCTGTCAAATATTCGTTTCTATGGTATCTTCGCAGCTTTAGCAACAATTCTCAACTTTCCTCTTTTTCATATTTTGCCCTATTTTTGTACCACGCTTGATTGATAATTTTGTAGGTACCCAATGTCTCTAAAACACACCACGTGGGTTTTGAATCGGTTGGTGTGATCAATATTCGATTACCATATTTACTATCCAACTCCCCCTTATAGTTCGCTACTGGGGTTTGGCTCTTGTTACAATACCGAGTATCTCATCGTGGGAAAACTGAGTATCAGGGCTTCCCTCCATGTAAGCAAAATATCTTCCATAGCCCCTACGACATGGGTATCTCTAGGGTTCTCAGCCTCCTGGAGTTTTGGGTAACTAATATTTTGCTCCTTCAGAAACAAGATCGGTAATGCAGGGCAAACGACCAAGAACTTCATTACCCCGCCTTCTCCTCTAGGTATATTATATAAATAATATGAAGAATACTAATAAATATTAATAAAAGAATGTTTCCTGAAAAAGTAGGTACACCCCGTACACCTATAACAAAAGTACAAGAATCTGCTTATGAGGCATCATAGCATTTACTTTCTTTGCCTGAGAAGTTTAGAGATCAAAAGATGACTGACTGACATTGATGACAGAGTTTTTTTTTTCTTTTATTAATGGCTTTCACGCGTTACGTATTTAGCCAGTATCAAGTTTAAATGAGTTTTCCCGCGCTTTTTCTAAATCTTGTTATCAATGAAACGATGGTGTAGTTCATTTCATTGATTCTACGGAGCCCCTGGCGACAATTCCCACGAATCCACTGGCTTGATCACAGACGACGCAACGAGACAATGCGGTCCACCAGCCCGCTAAATAAATCTTACTACAGCCGCCCTGTGACAGTTTATTTCACACATTGTTCATAAACATGGGCATTTATAACAACAAATTACACCGATTTCACATTATAAAGTCTACTAGAAACAATTTACAAAACAATCCAAAACACAAGCCGTGCTCTCCGCCAAAATTCCCGCCAAGAACTCCGACAGAGGAGTTCTTGGCGGGAATTTCAACAGACTCTCGAAATAAGAACTAAAGAACAGACTGCACGGTTTTTGTTTTGGATTATTTTGTAAATTGTTTCTAGCGGAGTTTATAATGTGAAGTCGGTGTAATTTGATGTTATAAATGCCCATGTTTATGAAAAATGTGTGGAATAATTAAAATAAAGTGTCATGGTCATGGTGTGGCTGTAGTGAGATTTACTTAGCGGGCTGGTGTTTGCTCGCGTTACTGCATCGTATATAATCATGCCAGTGGATTTGTGGGAATCGTTATTTTTTTATAGCTAATATAGGTTAATATTAAATACAAAGTGAACCGATCAAACCACCACAAAGCATCACTTCTTAGCTACACCTGTTTGCTTAGGTCGCCCACTTGACGACACGACCGACCCTTTGGCCGCGATTGTCACTGCCGTGGTTTTTTGCACATTTAGCACAGCTCCTCCAGTAACAAGCGATTTGCGTGCCTAGCTGTAAGATGTCGAAGCAATGAGCTGCTCCAGCTCCTTTTGGCTGGTTATTCGATGTTTAGAACCTTCTGGTGCCAAGATATAGACGAAGCCGTCATGAGTCCAGCTCTTGGAGACGCCGAGATACTGCCTTGCTGCCATAAAGGCCTGGTGACGACACTTCGTTAGGAACTCTGATAGAGTTAACCTGCTGTCTTTGAGGCCTGTTTTGGCGAACCAGACGTTTTCCTGTATTGCAACAGTCTTGAATTTTATAAGAATGGGTCTTGATTGTCCATTTTTTGAGCAATTCAAATGATAACTACGTGAAATGTCGACCGCAGACACATCAGCCAAGCCTCATCTCCTGTACCACCTACTGGACTTCAGAGAAAGCATCCTCCTTCTTAGCCTTAGGAACACCGTGCTAAAGGAGGATCTTTTTACAACTGTGCATCTCACAGTGGTCTTGTTGCGTTTCGAGTAGTTGTTAGAGACTGGTGAGAGTATTAATGATGAAACTTTGGAACATATTGAATTCCGCAGCCATTTTGTTTACTGTCTTGAATTTTACTTGAGTTTCCACTGCCAGTTGTGTGTAATTCACTTTAGAAGTCTGCACAATGTTTGTGTGATGTTATGTAAAGTGTCATGAATAGCTTCCATTATGGGAGAAATTAAAGGAAAACACTATGACAGGTTAATGTAATTCAAATGCTTCTGTCCAGCAGTAGACTTGCCTGAGATGATGATGATGGTTTAGTTTGCGATTGTAAGGGGTTTTCAAACTTGAGCTAACATGTTTCATTAGTAATGACAAAGTATAACTTATATTTGCTTTCCGCTTCTTTGATTCCCTGTCTGTTAGGTTTTTAACTCCCTCTAATCAACGCATGAAACCGCATCAATTTATTTAAGAAGTTTCATGCATTATTAGTATCTACTGTAAAAAAAGGATATTTCTTACGAAGGTTAATCGAATAAAAATAATGTTTTCACCCATGCGAAACACGGCCGGGCTGCTAAATAATGAAATAATTGTTTGCTAATTGTTTATTCGCTGAACAATTATTTTGGTAAATGAACCATCAGTGAAATAGGAGTTGCAGTTAAGAGTACTTGATAAAATAAATATTTGTTTAATGAAGCTATCAGTCAACCATCATGCAGGATCCATCATCAACATCATCTATAAATAAATTTCTGAATGGCATATGGAACCCATAAAATAATATTTTTTTAAATTGAACCAATCAAAATATAAGTAAGGAACTCACTAAAAAGTGTAAAATAATCAAACTTAGATTTATAACACGAAAAACGTTTTAAAATAAAATATGTACTTAATAATCGTTGTAAGAACTAAATAAAAATTAACAAAAACCTTATTTAACCTATCTACTACATGTATATTATATTATACTACTACCTTTCGCCCGCGGCTCCACCCGCGTCAATGTCGTTCCCTCGGGAATAGTACTTTTTCCCGGGATAAAAGGTAGCCTATGTCCTTCTCCATACTCCAGAGAATTTGTATGCAAAATTTCATGATGATCGGTTCAGTAGTTACGGCGTGAAAGCGTAACAAACAAACAAACTCACTTTCGCATTTATAATATTAGTAAGGATAAGGATTTACACAATTTCGTTTAATACCTACCAAAACCTATTTATCTATTATTTTAGCTACTACCAACTAATCAGAGAATTTCTTAAATCGGTCCAGCCGTCTCCGAGAAATCCGGTAACATACATTAAAAAAATATATTCCGACGATATGAAAACCGCCTACTTTTTGAAGTCGGTTAAAAATATGTTTTTAGTAAATTTAAGAAAAAAAAATTTCATACATTGTCCAAAAAATTTGAGTAAGTATAATATTTTTAAGGTTCATGTATGTATGAGAGGTTTTTATTTCAACATACCTAACTTTTAAACGCCTAAATGGTTTTGGGTGGTTAGCATATTGTAAGGATCCTTATATAACATTCTAAGGGTATTTTTTTTTATTATGTTTGATGGACTAATTTTAGTATTGTCATTGAGATACAGGAAACTAGCCTATAGTTTTTGAGCTCCTACCTTTTTGAGGATGTCCAAAATCTTCTTGTACATGACTTTGATGGCAAGCGCGGCGTTTTTTTTTATGTTGGCACGCTGAACATAATTTGCGACCGCCTGCTCCTTCTTCTCAGCAGGCATCTTGCCGCCAACTTCGTAGATTAGACGATCTCTAAGCTCAGCTGACTCTAGCTAAATAGAAAAAAAAACATTAATCTTCAATATCATGCTATGTTGCTTAGACTTGGTCATCGACCTGACCTTGGACGTGATAAACAACGCTGAAACAACCTGTATAATGTATTTGCATAATCAATGTCGTAAGATGTGGACACGAAATTTCAGTTTTGGGGCAAATACAGTTTATGCAGTTATATATAATCCTCGGACCCCAGAGGTCCTGAATAGAATCCCCGTGAAAGCTAATGGAATATTTTTAACACTTAATACTAGTGATTTTATTATCTTCACTATTTATAGAAATAACTTGGATATGGTTGGTACCGGCATCGCCTACTTCATAATTCCTAGATTTTCGCATATTCCCTCGATCGGCTTTTACGATCTGCGCTGTAAAAGAAATAGCTGGTACATTCCACGTATTTTATTTTCTCCCGGACCAGCATGAAACACATAACTGATAAAATATAGCCAGATATAGCCAAAAAAAGGCATTTTGGCTATCTTTATAGCATGATTTTAGTTTTATTTATTAGGCTTTATTTGCCGACATATTAGTCGGCGAGTCTTGAGACACAAAGGCCTCCTTCAGCTTAGTATGGTTTTATGTAAAATACTAAATTACCAACCGTTTAAACATAATTTGAACTCTTTGAGTAAAAGCTTATTAAACATTATCGTGTGTTTTTCTAAAAAGTGCCCAATAATGGAGTATATTTGACATGACAAAATATAGTTAAAAAATGTATGTAGCTGTTACTCTATTAGTGTAAAAGATATATATAATTGAATATTAAGACGCTGTTTATATACCATTAAAAACTTTGAAACATATAATTAATTTGACACCTTTTTGGAAAAAAAATACAATATCTGAGAACCTATTACTCAAAAACTACGAAGCATAATGAGTTTAAATTATGTTCAAACGGTACGTGATTTAGTTTGGAGATAAATATAATGACCACCAAAAAAAAAACATTGTGACCACAGCCTTTACAAACTAGATACCGAACAGCAAAAAATAAACTATAACCAAAAATAGAAATCCTAAAATTACAACGGCTCTACCTATTTTAGTTACGACTGCACTTTAAATTGTACTTTACAACCAAATTTAGAAAATGATCACCAAAAATGAAGGCGGAAATAATTGAGCTTTTTCTATCCAAAATTTACCGTTCGATTGCTATGAAATGTTATTCTACTACCAAATATGGTACAATGGCAAACATATACATTCGATGCGTGTGAGTTTGTAGAGAGTGTAAAAATGAACATTTTGGGCATATTGACTGTATTTAAAAGTAGCTGCTGAAAATCGTTGAGGGATTCCCTCGACTGTCTATGGTCTCCATCATCAGACCTGTAATGGTACTTATAACAAACATGGGTGCAAAGTTCTCATAAATTGAAATGAATTAAGTCGAAACACAATGTAGCTATTGTAAAACGTTGAGTAGTTCCCTTGACTATCCTTCGTCTTCATCATCAGACCCCTAATGACAGTCACAACCCATCAAGTGTAAAATTCTCATCAATACAAATTTATTGAGCCCAAACACCAGGTAATTGCTGTAAATTATTGAGGAGATCCCACGATTGTCTTACGGCTCCATCATCAGATTGACTCCAGACCTTCATTAATAAGTAGTGCGTCATTTTTTTATGAAAAAAAAAAAATAACGCACTACTTCTTTTCTTTCGTTATTTTTTTATGAAAAAAAATCAAACGGACTAGTACATAGGGCGCACTGTAAGTTTCCGGAACTGGCCACTTACATAAACAATATTTAAAAATTTATTGCAACATTTGAAAATAGAACTCTTTGGCTGTAGAATGCAGTTTGTTTCATTTGACTGTCTTTTGTTTTTAACTTGTAGCGCCATTTAAAAAATTGTGTGTCTGCATCAACATGGATTTAACTCGGGAAAATTTTCGTAGTATGATTTTCTACGATTTTAAGTGTAATTTGACAGCTCAACAGAGCATCGCTCGGCTTGAAACATTATTGGCAATGAAGCACCATGCAAGACAACTGTTTATAGCTGGTTTGCAGAATTCAAGCGTGGTCGTATCAATCTCAGTGACGAATCTCGCGATGGTCGGCCGTCCACCGCTGTGACCAACAAAAACATCGATGCTGTGCGCCGTATGATTGAAACAGATAGGCATGTGACCTACCATGAAATTCGCGCATCCTTAGAAATAGGCATGAGCCAAATACAATTAATCCTACACAAACATTTGGGTGTGAGAAAGCTGTGCTCGCGGTGGATCCCACACAACTTGACCGAGGCTCAAAAATCGGACCGCGTCACTTGGTGCAGTGCCATGCTTACCAGATTCAACGAAGGTGCGTCAAATTTGGTGTGGGACATAGTAACAGGTGACGAAACATGGATTTATTGCTACGATCCCAAAACAAAGCAGCAATCGAGCGTATGGGTCTTTCAAGATGAGCCGAAACCAACCAAAGTGGCGCGGGTGAAAAGTGCATCTAAGCGGATAATTGCTTCTTTTTTTAATAAAACTGGACACGTGGCTACTGTTGCTTTAGAAAATCGTCGTACAGTGAATAGTGACTGGTACACGACCATTTGGTTGCCGGAAGTTATTGACGAACTCCGTAAAAATAACCGTAAACGCCGTATCATCCTGCATCACGACAATGCTAGTTCTCACACGGCCAGACAGACAAACGACTTTTTGAAGGCGAAAAATGTAGAACTCATGAGTCATCCTGCATACAGTCCCGACCTGGCACCTTGTGACGTTTTTCTGTTCCCAAAAATTAAGAACCAATTACGCGGTCAACGATTTTCATCACCAGAAGAGGCTGTCGAGGAGTATGAAAAACACGTTTCAGAGGTCACCACAGAGGAGTGGCACAAAAGTTTTCAAAACTGGTTTCATCGAATGAAAAAGTGCATAGACGCCAAGGGAGATTATTTTGAAAAACAATAAATTAATTTTGTACCTTTAATAGTATTTTTTCATATTCATTCCGGAAACTTATAGTGCGCCCCACGTACTAGGATTTTCGATGATCGAACACAAAAAAAATATGTACAGTCGAATTAAGAAATTAAACCCGCAGACTTTGTTATGATTTTACAATATTATAGGGTGAAGCTTTAGAGCTTTCTTTACTAGTTTTGGGTATATTACTGATTTATCTGGTATAATTTACTTTAACACTCCATTACTCGCGCCCCTGTTTGTTACGTAGTTACTCGCGTGTTCTACATACGTAGAACATTTTCGATATTTTTTTTAAATAGCTTAGTAACGGAAATAAATGAAAATTGTCACTGCACATTCTAAACTACTTTATTTTGAATCAAAAACAACAAAAATACATAGGATTTTACTTATGATTAATCAATAATATCAATATTAGGAAAACATGTCAAAAATCAATAGAAATATCACTCTCAACTTTTATATCCACTTTTTTTTTATTCACTAATCTCCTACTCCTGATTCTAATTGTTTCTGGAATATTCGATATACACTTATATTCGATGTTCAAGACAAATCCACGTCTTGCATGTGTAACATTGTTTTCTGGTCGACTTATTACGCTGTCTGCCACAATCGTAACATTTTCCTACGCGACCACTACTTGATTAAGTTGATGGACCTGCATGTACTTGAGGTGGTTTATTTATACCCAATCGTATGTTTCTCTTCACTTTTAATGATTTTGGAATATGTTCAATACAAATTACATCATCTGCTGAATCAGAATTCAATTGTGAAGGTTGGACCAAGCCGGATGTATTATCTTTTGTAACTGGTTCAAAATCACTTGTCTCCTGTTCCCTATCAGTTTCATGTGTTGATTCCATTACAAAGTCCTCTTCCCTCAGCTCATTTTCCCCCTCACTTGATATTTCATCGAACCATGAACTTCTTCCAACCATCTCGAAATTGCTAATTCTCTCTGAGAGGACATATTTCTGAAAGGAAAGCAATAAAGCAAGGGTTTTTAGCATATACTTTATGTATACAATATTATGAAATAGTTTAAAATATTATATAATAGAAAAAAAACGAAAATTAAACACTCACCAAAAAAGTACTCTCAACAAAATTGTCACGTAATTGCTCGCGCGTTCTACGATCGTAGATTTTTTTATTCCAAACCATATAGTTTACGACTACGCATGCGTCTGTCAACGCATGAGCACTAATTGTGTTCGTCACTTGCCGGTGGAAGATTACAAGGCGAGTTTTTGACATCTACCCACAATTGACAGTAAAAATCAAAAAAATGTACACCTGTTCTACCATCGTAGAACGCGCGAGTAATGGAGTGTTAATAGGATAAGAAGATGTTATATATTTAGATGTCATTTTATATTAAAGTAATGTTATACTTTTGGTGGTAATTATATATTTATGGATTAAACTATCCTAATTTGGAGATGGATACTTTAAATAGGATCGCTACGTGTAATATTTTTGGTCCTAATTTTACGTTAAAATGAGGATTTGATTTTGGTGATCATTTACTATTTATGGTGATCCAAACACATATTTTGTCGTTAAATTTTACTAAATGTGGTGGTTCGTTATACATAAGCCATTTAGTTTCAACGCCTAACGGCACTCAACATCTTATACTTAATCTCTTGTGAATGTATTAATAAACTGGACAATACCACCTTATATGAAATTTTCATTTTGTTCTTGCCTAGCTGAGCCATCAGGACCTCTACACTACTTGGCTATGGCTCTTCAGTCGGTTAGAAAGACATACCAAGCCTATGTTATTAAATTATTAGCACATTCGTCACATGGAAGCGACTAGCGGTGCTTTCAAAAACTTTCAGAAACGTGAAAACAAAGCAAACCTAATTGCTGCCCATTAGTTATCAACCAAACAATCACACGACCCTATTCGAAGCCAAAAGAAAACGATAGCGCGTTGCAGGATTTGCACGTTTTAGCCAGCGCCATCTAGAGCAGAGATGAGTAGTTTACGTTCTGCTCTTGGTTTTATTCGCATTACTAGTGAATTTCATATCCCATGCAGTTGTTACATGGTCCAATAAAATAATCAATCATATGAAAAACGCATTGTACACTAGTAGTAGCGATATTGACTGGGGTCTGGCCATGCTATGGATATACCTTAGGGACAAGTCTACAGTCTTACAAAGATAACAGATTAAACTTTTTACCATTATGTTTTTAGGAAATTTTGAGAAGAGAATAGATACCGCACAAGTCAATGTTATACAGTTATAATATAAATTCAGGTTTCAACAAAGAGATTAAATGTGTAATTTATAAATGTAAGTAAAGGAAAGGGCGAAAATGTCAGAAATCATGTAAGTAGGCGTAGGTAGATGTAGCTAGCAGAACCCATTACTATTTTGATTCCGTTTCCCAGCTAAACCTACGCTCATCAACATGGTAAAGTAGTGGCTTTTAGGTCTCATAGACCTAGGTTTTGTCTAAGCCGCAAGAAAAAAAGACGTAATAATATGTATGTATGACAAACTTGACAGCTTATCTTAACACCGGGAAATCAGTATAACATTCACCAGCCATAGAGCTCGATGGCTTAGTGGTCCTACGCATTAAGTAACTTCGGGCTAATACTTGTGTTTGATGACCATAAGTGGCATAGTTTCTAACAAGACTAGAGTTCTCGCGGAAGGCACGTACCTAACGCCCTTAGTTCCAGCAGTCATAAGATGGCAGTCGGTAAGCTGTGTCTGTGACAGCGTTTTTTGACACCAGTGTTAGCTACTTACACGTGGAAAACTAACATAAACTATATGTGAAATAAGTCTTGCATGTACCTGTGTTTGGCGAAATTTTTCCATTTTCTTTTTTTTCGTGTATCGTATTCTGTCCAGCTGCTTTCGTTTGTTAAAATTTTCTTGATGAATGCTTTCAAGCACTCTCTGAAAAATAACAACATAATAATCATACAATCACAATAGAATTTTGAAAAAACATGCATACTCGTTAAATCCACCAGTATTTTAATTTGTTATGCTTTGGGGCTTAGGTATCTGCGTTTGACCTCACAATGACTCCGATAACCTTGTAAGTAATACCGGTTCACGACCTCTGTGGAGCAGTGGTACCTACTGCAAGTGCCTTTGAATCGCAGGGTCCTGTCCAGGGTTCGATCCCGGTCAAGATACAATACGATCTTTTTCGAATTGACTCGGGTCTTGGATGTACCGATTGTAAAATAAAGTATCGTTGAGATAGTATCCCACGACACAAGTTCTCGACTTAATGGAGCTAGCTCAATCCGTGTGATTTTATTTATTTTATACATGGTGAAATTTTTATCGTTTTGGTCCCTTAGGGGTGACTTAGACCATAAAAATGAACAACTTTTCCTATGGGAACAATGCTAGGAACTGTAAAAAAAAATTCGACATTCCCATACAAACTGGCCAGGCGGCGGAACTCTTTTGTATGAAAATGACGATGATGATTTTTTTTTGAGTTCCTCGCATTGATCACGTAGAAAAAGTTGTTCATATTGATGGTCTGAGTCACCCCTTTAAGAATCCAAAACGATCAAAATTTCATCATGTATAAGGCGAAATTTTAATTTTATAATCATTCAAATACTTATTTACAAGTTACAATTTTATGTTCAAGATAATTGACGACCTTATACATCCTACAGTAAGTAGCAACATCTAAATCATAAAGCGACGCTGTTGCTAAGTAAATAATTATACTCGTGTTTCGTCCTCAAGATTAGTAATATCACACTATGTAGTAACGCCTAGTGACACCACTTCAGTTTAGAAAAATAAAATGTTGCAACACCTTTAAGGTGGCAACACAATTTTTTTTTTGTTTTTCTTTACCCCCATTTTACCTCGCGCCACCCGCGTTTAACAAGCTTCAGTCGCAATTTAGTGCTCAACCACTTCACATTCTTCAAGCATAATTTTCCAACCAATTCATAATGCCGAAACGCAAAAATGAAAATAACCTCGATGTTATTGTTAAAAAATTACGTAAGTTAGAAAAAGAAGTAAAACGGTCGCGTCGTCGTCGTGGTTTTCCATTATCTTCTTCGGAATCAAATAGCCAGTCAAGTTCGTCGTCATGTTCTTCAAGGGCACCGTCACCGGACATGGATAACCAAACTTGTAAGTAAAAGATTTTTATTGCTTCCTAAATAGAAAATATACCGTAGTATGCATATTGCAATGCACCAGAATAGTCTGTGGGATTATTTCGCCGCATTGAAAGTCGCAACATAGAATGCACCAGAGTAGTCTGTGGGACTATCTCGCCGCATTGAAATTCGAAATGCACCAGAGTAGTCTGTGGGACTATCTCGCCGCACTGAAATACGAAATGCATCAGAGAAGTCTGTGGGACTATCTCGCCGCACTGAAATACGAAATGCATCAGAGAAGTCTGTGGGACTATCTCGCCGCATATATATTTCATATAAACCGAAAGTGTTAGTCTATATCGTGCATTTACATCCTTAATGCTATTTCATTGGTTCAATTTGCAAATTATAAGTCAGTCTTATTATTTCTTGTCCCATTGCATAACATACATTAACAACCGGGTTATTGTTCTAGGCCAGGAGCCAGTCTTAAACCCTGAAGTTCAAGTCGATACGCTTAATTTGGAACCGGCGGTACAAGCTGATGTACCTACTCAGATCCCTATCGAGGAAACTACGGCCAATTCGGATTTGTTGGATATATTGGGTGAAGACCCATCGGTTGCTATCGAATATGGTCCAGATATCAATTCAGATCTGTCGACTAGATTGGCACACATAACAACATCCGGGCTGAACAAAGATACCCGATTGGAATTATTAAAAAAGTACATGGTACCAGCAAATTGCGTAAATATCTCTGCACCACAACTTAATGCAGAAATAAAAGCGGCAATTCCCGAAATAGCAATCAAAAGGGACAAGTGCATCGAATCTCGCCAAAAACTCATTGCTGCTGGTATTACGTCACTGGGCCGACTTATATCCAAGCAACTCGACTCAAAAGATAAAGACAATGATTTGATCAAGGATCTGATGGATGTCGCAAGACTTATCTGTGATGTCCAGCATTCGGAATCAGAAACTCGACGTAATTTCGCACTTTACTCAGTAAAGAAAGAGCTGAAAGACCAGTTAGCCTTGACCAAAATAGACAAATGTCTTTTCGGGAGCGACTTCGCAGAAATCCTGAAAACTGCGAAAGCCGTTACGAAGTCTAGTACGGATTTAAAACGAGACGCCCCAAAAAAATCCCAAGCCACAATCAGTTCCTCCAAGAAAGATTTAAACTGGAAGGCGCGGACCGGGGCTCGCAGACAGCAGCCGGTTACTCAAACGCGTCAGCAGTCGTCTGCAGCGTCGAGCGCGACGCCGCGAGGGAGCTCATCGCGCAGCTACACGCAACGCCGACGTCATCACAAGCAGAGTCGCCGAGACTAGATTCGGTACGTTACGCCGGCAGGCTTTCACATTTCTATAGACAATGGTCTATGATCACTCATGATCGTACTGTACTTTCATGGATAAAAGGCTATCAAATTAAATTTGATGAACCAGTTTCTCAATCCTGTCCACCACCATTGAATAACTTTAGTGATTCGAAAAAACCTCACATAAGTGATGCGATTAAGAAACTTTTATCTATTGGCGCCATCTCTGAGTGTCAGCCTTGTCATGGTCAATACATCTCTCGTGTATTTTTAGTACCAAAGCCTAACGGCAAAATGAGATTTATCTTAAACTTAAAGAGTCTAAATAAATTTATCAAAACCCAACATTTTAAATTAGAGGATGTTCGTACTGTTTTAAAACTTATATCCAGAGATACATACGTTGCCACTTTGGACTTGAAAGATGCATATTTTTTACTTAAGGTGCATCCAGATTCTCGAAAATACCTTCGTTTTTTGATAAATTATAAATTGTATGAATTTAACGTTTTGCCTTTTGGTATTTGTACAGCCCCTTTCATCTTCACCAAACTAATGAAACCAGTCATGAAATTGCTCAGGTCTTGTGGTTTTATATCATCTATATACCTAGATGACATATTTTTATCGGGATATACGTATACTGACTGTATGCAAAATATTGAAATTACGCAAAAATTACTGAAATCGCTGGGCTTCATTATCAACGAGGAAAAGAGCGTTAAAATACCCTCTATGCAATGTAAATATTTGATACTCGTAAATGGCAGTTAAGTTTACCCCCAGAAAAAAGAAAAAAAATTAAATTCGGATTACAAGAGATAATCAAATTAAAAAGATGCAAAATTAGGAAATTTGCGCAACTACTTGGGTTATTAGTCTCTGCCTGCCCTGCCGTTGAATACGGATGGGCGCACACGAAACAATTAGAACGATGTAAATTTTTAAATTAACAAGATAATGACGATTACGATAAATACATGACATTACCTTTATCATTACTGCCGGATTTAAACTGGTGGTTAGATGTTATTGATCTTGCCGTTCATAGAATCAAGTCAGATCAATATGATTTAGAAATTTTTTCTGACGCCTCAACAACGGGGTGGGGTGCTGCCTGTAACGGACATACTGCTAGTGGTCGTTGGTCGGAGACCGAAAAGCAATTACATATTAACCAACTAGAGTTACTGGCGGCATATTTTGCGCTTAAAATATTTGCTAAAAAATATCGTAACTGTCAAATACTGCTTCGAGTTGACAACACTACAGCAGTAAGCTACATCAACCGTATGGGGGGTGTCCAGTACCCGCATTTAAATAAAGTAACCAAAGCCATATGGGATTGGTGTGAAGACCGCAGAATAATTATCTTTGCCTCTTATATAAAATCTTCTGAAAACTCAATTGCGGATGAAGAATCGCGAAAAATACATCCCGATGTCGAATGGGAACTCTCTAAATCTGGTTTTCAGAAATTAAAAAATACATTCAATGTTCCAGAAATTGATTTTTTCGCTAGCCGCCACAATAAGAAATGTGATACATTTGTGTCTGAAGCATGCGCTTTTGATGCTTTCACATTGAACTGGTCTTATTATTACTTTTATGCCTTTCCACCGGTAGCAGTGATCTTAAAAGCCTTACGGAAAATAATATCTGATAATGCAGAAGGGATCATGGTTGTGCCAGATTGGCCAACACAACCCTGGTATCCATTGTTTATGCGCTTACTTATTTCGGATACCATTAAATTTAACTCTAACGATGTCTTAATACCTACTTTCAGCTATCGACACATCCAGAGCCATGTTACCCTGGTTGCCGGAGTGTTATCCGGGCGGCGTTACTCCAACGATGTATCCCGTCGTCCGCCCTAGACATCGTACTCGTGTCTCTGTCTGAAAATACTTTAAAACAGTACGACGTTTGTCTGAAACGTTGGTATTATTTTTGTATCGAAAACAACACTGATATATACCAACCATCTATCCCTATGATCATAGAATTTTTGAACAAAATTTTTAACAACGGCGGCCAATATGGAACAATTAATAGCCATAGATCAGCGCTTTCCTTAATAGCAGGGAACATATCTGATGATGATCGAATTATAAGATTCTGTAAAGGAGTATACAGGCTTAGACCTCCCTCACCACGTTATGATGTTACTTGGGATGCAAGTGTAGTTTTAAATTATTTGGAATCTTTACCTTGTAATGAAACGTTAGATTTAGAGCAACTGTCTAAAAAATGTACCACTCTACTCGCTCTTGTAACAGCTCACAGGGTGCAAACCTTGTCAAAAATTAAAACGGATCAGTTAATTGAATTAAATTATAAAATTATTATTAGAATTAATGACCTGATTAAAACTTCTAAGGCTAACAAAAAGCAGCCAACATTATATTTACCTTTTTTCCATGAGCGGCCGAGAATATGTCCTGCAAAAGCCCTAATTGTATACTTAGAACGAACTAAAAACCTCAGAAAATCTAAAAATCTCTTTATTAGTATACGGAAACCATACAAAGCTGTCTCATCTCAGACAATAAGTCGCTGGGTTAAATCTACCCTGAAAGATAGTGGAATTGATGTCTCCATGTTTTCTTCTCACAGCACACGCCATGCTTCAACATCCATGGCTCATAAAATGGGGGTCAATCTTGATTTAATAAGACAAACGGCTGGATGGAGCGGTCATTCCACTACCTTTGCAAGGTTTTACAATAGGCCAATAGTAAGCAATGATGATAATGTGGCATTGGCCAGGTCTTTAGTTTCACTTTAAGTAAATACATATGTACTTAACAAGTTGATTATCGGTGTGGTAATAGTTCATTGATTATTTTGGAAACAATTGTTTATTTCATAAACTGATATGAATAAAATGAATCAATGTATTTCATTTACGATATTTCCTCCACGTTCTCTCAATATCTACATAGTGTGATATTACTAATCTTGAGGACGAAACACGAGTATAATTAATGATTAAACGAACTTACCTGTACGTGTAGTTCAATCATAATTATACGAAGTGTTTCGTCCGAAGAGATTAGTAACACCCGCCCACCCTGGTTAAAGAATTAACCCATAAGGTTCCGGAAATATCATAATGAATTTAAACGATCTGAAGCTTGTTAAACGCGGGTGGCGCGAGGTAAAATGGGGGTAAAGAATAACAAAAAAAAAAATTGTGTTGCCACCTTAAAGGTGTTGCAACATTTTATTTTTCTAAACTGAAGTGGTGTCACTAGGCGTTACTACATAGTGTGATATTACTAATCTCTTCGGACGAAACACTTCGTATAATTATGATTGAACTTCACGTACAGGTAAGTTCGTTTAATCATTAATAAATATGTAACTTTTGACGATGCATGTTTTGAGTAATTCGTTGTGATATTTTGACAAAACTTATAGCGATTCATCGTACCTGGATGTAATTTCATAGGAATTTGCACTAGTTTAATACAGCGTGATTTTGAACCCCCTAGTTATATTGAAATCTGGGAATCATAATCCCTAATGGAATACAGAATTGCAAGAAAAAAAGGTAAAAACCGAAAAAAAAATTGACATACGAGAAATTCGGCCAGCTGATCGGCGACTTTGTATGGGAAACCCTAATTATTTTTCGATTTTCTGCTTTTTTTCTTGCAATTCTATATTTCATTAGGGATTCTGATTCTGAGATTTCAATAAAGCTAGGAGGTTTAAAATCACGTTGTATAATGGTCGAACTGCTAAAATTTATAACAAAGTAAATAATGAATTCAAAATATATACCTAACAAAATTTCACGTGAATGTAAACTAACAAATAAACTGGCTCAAACTATTGAGCTACAAAGAATATGAATATACACTACTACGATGAAATGGAGAACTTCATTAGTAATTAGTGGTGAGAATTTATGTAACATTTATGTAAAACTTAACTTTAATATTACTGGCACTAAACACACACACGTACGCTCGCGCGCACACCTACACACATGCGCGCGCGCACGCATAGACACACACCCTCACACACACACACACACACTGAAATTTGTAACTGGTCTTAAATAGTTTTAATAAGTTTGTTTATCTGGTAGGTATTAATATGTGTATTAACTACTATCTATTTTGTAACTATAATACTTACGAAATAAACATTTTTGATTTATTTATTTTTTTATAAAGGATATAAAATAGGTATCTTTACTAATAAACTGGTTAATTTTTATTGTATAAAAAAAATATAGAGACTCGGTTAAGTATTTGATAAATTACAATTAGGTACCAAACACTTTCCTATTTTAGTTTACACATATTTAATTTCGGTCTAAACCCTTTCGTCATTAGTGGCAAGTGTGGTTTTCACTTAATTGTTCAAAGATTAATACCTATTAACTAAGTATAGGCGTGTAGCGTATATATTCTTTGGTATAGGTATGTTTGTATGCATCTGTTTCTTTATTCCATCGTAACTTGTAAATTATTCAACAGATATTTGCAGAGTATCGTTTGACCTTACCTTATCATGAGTGACATAGGTCACAATTGATTGGCAGAACAGACGTGTTTATATTTTCCTTTAAAAAACTTGTTACCAATGTTATGTACTTAGGCAGGTATTTTAGTCGCTATGTTTGGGAAGACAAAAATTACCAGCCCACCACAGATCGTAATATACAGGCAATATCCATAAACAAAAAAACCGGCCAAGTGCGAGTCGGACTCGCGCACTAAGGGTTCCGTACATTATATATATCTAATAAGTTTGAAATTATTAAAAATTGTGTTTTTATATGATGTAACTCAAAATTTATGCTTTTTGCAATTTTTCCTATATATGTGCTATAAGACGTTGCTTCGTACCAAATTTTAAGATTCTGAGGTCACGGAAAGTACCCTGTAGGTTTTGATTCCCTTGCGAATGTCGAAAAAACACGAAAAATTGCGACATAACCAGCTGTATTTTTTGATTGCGTTGGCTCAGAAGCTTGATTTTTTAACAACTGCAAGGGACAGCAGACCTGAGTATTTGATACCGATTTGTGCTTGATACCTCTACGCGTTCCTGAGAAAAATGCTCTTGACAGACTGACAGACAGACGGAAAGACAGACAGACGGACAACCGAGTGATCCTATAAGGGTTCCGTTTTTTCCTTTTGAGGTACGGAACCCTAAAAACTGAGTAAATGCAATTGTTTTTATACAAAAAGAGCAAAATCTTGACTGCATTACATATAAAAGCTTCGAAGAATATATTACCTGCATTTTTTTTTTAATATTTAATGAAATTATGAAACCTTACATCGAACAGATGTTTGTATTTCTATGTATATACTGTCTACGCGTGTAAACTCATTCAAAGTAACAGCAAGTCTCGCTGCAGTTTCAATTTCATATCAAAGCACGGAAAAAAAACATGAGAAATTGAGAAAATAATATTAAATGAAGGTATAATTTCGCCACGAGCCGTCGCCGTTTGCGACCGAGGGTGGACGTCTAATTCAATCACAACCAAACCACTGACTTCAATTTTCATGGCACTTTCCAGCACATTAGTATTATAATTAATTGCCACCATTTCATATAAATAAACACTGAAGCGAAAAGCCGCAAAGATTAGAGATGTCACATGATTACAGTATTTTTATCTCATAAGCCAGTCGAGGCAATATTGTGTTTTTTTTAAAATAAATATACATAGTGAAATTTTTATCGTTCTGTACTCTTAAAGGGGTGATTCAGCCCGTCGAAATGAACAGCTTTTCCTATGGGACCAATGCTGGGAACTAAATTTATTTAGACTCTCCCATACAAATTGACCGGACAGCCGAACATTTTTGTATGAAACTGTAATTTTTTTTGAGTTCCCAGCATTCGTCCCATAGGAAAAGTTGATCATATAAAGTTGTACGGGCTGAATCACTCCTTTAACGGTTCAGGGCGATAAAAATTTCACCATGTATAGGGACATATCACACAAATTAAGCTACCCCCACAGTAAGTTGTGAACTTGTGTCGTAGGATACTAACTCAACGATACTATATTTTATAATAGATAGTTATATAGATTAACAGCCAAGACCCAGGGAATCTGAAAAGGATCGTTTTCCATCATGACTTGACCAGGAATCAAACTCGGGCACCCTCGTGTCGCAGGCACTGCGCCACGGAGCTCGCCATGTGTGCGTGTGTGTGTGTGTGTAATAAAAAACCGGCCAAGTGCGAGTCGGCCTCGCACCGTTATCGAAAAAACGGCAAAAAAATAATGTCTGTTGTATGGGAGCCCCCCTTAATATTAATATAAATTTTATTTTTATTTTATTATTTATTTTTAAAGTAAATATATAACCAAATATTCTATAAATATTTCGAGCGCAAAAAGCAAAAAAAAATGATGATTGTTGTATGGGAGCCCCCTTAAATATTACTATTATATAAGGTCAATTTAAATTAAGCGCAAATATTTTAATGGCTTACTCCCATAAGCTATAAAAATGCTTTAGAAGCAAAATAAAGAAAAATCGGCACGCTAGTCTTTGAGATATCTGGACCTGAACATTTATAATAAAAAAATGGAAAAAACACCCTGTGTACAATAAACACAACTAGGTCACTGACCTCGACGATCAAAATTTATCTGATTATAACGATAGCTAATTTATCTATTTTAATTAAAAAAAATAATTTGTATGAAAGAAAAAAAAAAAAAACCTAGCGTGTCGATTTCTTAGCTACTAAAGCGTTTCTTTGACCTTTGGGCCCCAGCCCTTAAAATTTGCGCTTAATTTAAATGGACCTTGTATAACAGAAATACATCATCTGTGAAAAATTCAACTGTCTTACTATCACGGTTCTTGAGATAGAGACAGACAAACAGACAGACGGACGGTCGGACGGACGGACAGACGGACAGACAGACAGACACAAGCAGATAGGCAGACGGACAGCGATATTAATAGGGTCCCGTTTTTACGTTACATGTTTACTACAGTATTAGATATATCTGCCAGTCAGTCGAGCCAAACTTGTGTGTAGCCCTCAAACTTCATTCAGAAGCATTTTAGCCAGTGTCTAGAATCTTCGAGTTATTCTTGTGTAGCAACGAAATAATGGTGTAATTCATTTCGCTGATTCGAAGGAGCCCCTGGCGACAATTCCCACGAATCCACTGATTTGATCATATACGCAGCAAGGCAAGCAAACACCAGTCCGCTAAGTAAATCTCACTACAGCCGCACCATGACAGTTTATCATAGTTATTCTACTCATTGTTCATAAACATGAACAAATTACACCGATTTAGGATGTGTATCCATATATGGGTCTTGGATGTGTATCTATATATGTATTTGTCATAAAATATAGTATCGTTGAGTAAGTATCCCATACATAACACAAGTCTCGAACTTACTTTGGGGCTAGCTCAATCTGTGTGATTTGTCCGTATATATTTATTTATTTCCCATGTCCTCTCCAACTTCTTGTATGGCCGGTAACTCTACTGTCACACCCTGGTGTCGCAGTTATCCATGGGCAGTGGTGATCACTTACCATTAGGTGACTCGCTTGCTCGTTGCTTTAATACTTCTCCGGAATTCATTAGCTATCCCACGTATGACATATCTCATTAGAACTAGTCCAATATGGTTGTCTCCTCTGGAGGTTGATCGGTTTGACAGTGTGTTGAAATCTATCCTAGAGACAATACTCAATGTCAAGCTTCATCAGTCACAGTGGACACAGTCCTCTTTGCCCGTGCGACTCGGAGGTCTTGGTATTCGCTGCTTGTCGGAGGTATCTTTGCCTGCTTTCTTGGCATCCTCGCATGGGGTAGTCAATTTAGTCTCTAAAATACTTGGAATCGACGGAGCTGAATTGATTCTGCCCCATGTTAGTGAGGCTTTGAGAGCTTGGTCAATGCGATGCCCAGATACGGAATTTCCTCACAAACCAGATATTCAACGACTTTGAGATGAACCCAGGGTTCGTGTAATTCTAAGAGAGTTGGAAGACCAAGCAGGCGGTGCCCATTTGGCGAGAATAAAAGCCTCCGTTCAATCGGAGTCGGGAGCTTGGCTGCAACCTCGACAATGACTCTTTAAGAGTGGCAGTGGCATTGAGATTAGGCTGCGCAGTATGTGAGCCTCACATTTGCGTTTGTGGTAGGACAGTCGAGGCTGATAGGCATCATGCTCTGGGTTGTACAAGATGTGCTGGCCGCTTATCCCGTCATCACTCTTTAAATGACATAATTCACAGGGCGCTAGTTTCAAATATTCCGTGCCAATTGGAACCTCCGGGTCTTTCTAGAACGGATGGCAAACGACCGGATGGGATTACGCTAATACCGTGGCAGAGGGGGCGATGTCTTTTATGGGACGAAACTTGTGTAAGCACCTTTGCGGCTACTTATCTCGCAAATACTTCACGGCTGCCGGGGGCTGCTGCTAAAGCAGCGGCGGCTCAAAAAATTACAAAATATTCGGTGCTGTCCTCCAACTATGAATTCGTGCCGGTTGCTGTCGAGACAGCCGGCCCGTGATGCCCGGAAGCCAAGAACTTTATTTGGAAGATCGGACGTCGCTTAAGGGACCGTGGGTATGACTACCGCTCTGGGTGGTACCTGGTTCAAAGGATATCCATAGCTATCCAAAGGGGAAACGCAGCTAGTATTATGGGTACCTTTGAGCCAGGCACAATTCAGGGTGGCATTTTTGATTAATTTTATTTTGTGTATTAATGTTTTTAACTTGTTAATTAATTTATTTATTTCACATTATAAAGTCCACTAGAACAAAACCTCTATGGTGAAGCCCGAGTCACAGTACATATTTGGGAATCTTAATTTGGGATTCGTGAATGCACTAAACGTCAGTCACCCATTCAACAGTAGCACCCTCAGAACAATAACTAAAGCATAGAAGGAAGGTAATAATAAGAACTATTTACACGTTGGATGCACTCTTTCGTCTTACGTACGTAAACACTGTGATAAAAAGAGTCGAACATAGTTCCATCACTTTCTTATTTTGTAAGGTTGTACCGTGGCTATGTACTTGTAGGTCCCAAAGTCCCAATATACTACAAACAAATAAAAAAGTAAGTCACAGTCTATGTTTGCAGAAGGATAAAGTAGCTGTCATAAATTTGGCGTATAATGTTTACATGGCGTCGTGTCCGAAGTAGTTGTGACTCTCTATGTTCGAACATTATTTTGGACGATTTAAAGATCTGTTTCGATCAAATTTACATATTTTAATCATTGCAAGTGAAGTGAAAAATTACCTGTTATGTTCCTGGTTGCAGTTCATACGCTTCCGAGAAAGAAAATGAACGTGGGATTTTGACATTCCATCGGTAAGATGTTTTTCATAAGTAAAGTTATTGTAAATGTTTTTCGCAGTAATTTTATGATATTATTAATGTAAGATTTCATTATTTTTGCTATAAATGTGACGAAATGTTAAAGTACAACCGTTTAAGAAAGTTATTCTGTATGTTTACATTGTGTGATAGTGATGTCCCAACTGCTAGTGTAAAGTATCGATGTATGTGGAATTTCACAGTAATTAAGATTTTATAATAAGCCTTTGCCGCTGGGAATTTCGGGATATTTTTCCTTAGGTGTTTATTGTTTACTGCGTTAGGTTAAAAAAACACTATTAAAATGAAAATAGTGAATTTTTGACTCAGTGGCTTGGCCTATTCACATGTGTATTGATGTTGACTACATATATCCTTTAGTCGCCTTGAACGACATTCGTAGGAAAAAATGAAGTTTTCCTTTCCTATACTCTATTCTGCAACCCACTTTATATATTAGCATTATGGGTACGTTTAATCTATATTTGAAGTCTACTAGGTACTTACTGATATACTCATTTGAGTTAATAAATACAGAGTTTCAGCTATATAATTCAATACCTAGTTTATATAAAACATGTCTTGTAACTTATATTAATGCTTTTACTTGCTATATATTTATTTCAGAATTCCTGAGGATGTTGCTTTAAGGAAAAAGTGGCTGGATGCAATTTCAAGAACGCACTTGTAAAATAAAAGGCAGGAAAGTCAGAAGGCTACTGCTGTATTTAACTTTCCTGAAACGGAGGCGCTTTTTGACTTCGTTGACACTTACATAAAGAATCTAAAGTTTACAGATGGCCCCAATGTTGTAAACTCAAACAGAAAAACTGGTTTTCTGGGATTTATTACTTGTATAAATTCATTAAAACGTATTTATTCAACTTGCGTTGTAGATCAAAGTAGTCCTCTGCACTGTTTATGTACCTACAAATTAAATCAGGATCATATCGAGCTATTTTTCTTTATGTGGATTCAATAATAATCGATCGGCGCGGATGTACCAGTCAGCTTATAAAAAGTTATTGGTACATGCTCAATTTAAAGATGGTGCACAAGGCAACTGTTTGTCATTAGAGCATATTACTATTTTAAATTATTCTCCAAAAAAGAGTTAAACTGACTGCATAAATCAAAGCAGTGATTGACAACGATAGAATAGAATGAGGGTGTAACATTATTTCACTTTAAAAAAAATGTAGCGGAACCTAAGGAAAAAATTAGAACGTTTTTGACAAAAATGATACTATTTAAAGGGCAATAAATAATTTAATTTATATACATAGTGTTTTGAACAACTTAATCCTTTCCATTTAAACTCCCCTCTCCCGTTTTTACCCTTTAGGTACGGAACCCTAAAAATATAAAAGCAATTATTGCTAATTCTCTAATGACGACCTCTGTGGCCGAATGGTTAACACGCCAACCTGTAGGTTCTGGGTTCGATCCCCGGTTAGGTCATAATGAAAACTGACCTTTTTTCAGATTGGCCTGGGTCTTAGATGTTTATATGTATTTGTAATAAAATATAGTTTCACATATAGTCATATTGGAAATCCTTGGGGGAGGCCTATGTCCAGCAGTGGACTTCTTGCGGCTGAGATGATGATGATGATGATAGTTTCACATCGTTGAGTAGGTATCCCATAGCACAAGTCTCGAGCTTACTTTGGGGCTAGTTCAATCTGTGTGATTTGTCCGTATATATTTTTTTATTATTATGAGAAAAGTAAATTATCTTCCAAATCGGTTGGTATAATGCTTGTTCGCCAACTCAGTTGTATAAAAGTAAAACAAAGGCACTATGTACGTAAAACGACAAATATTTATTTTAAAACCATTATCGATAACAAATATGTTTAGTTCGATAAAATGCCACACACTATGCAAGAATGACATATTGTACAATATATAAAATGTATAGCCAAACCCGGTACAACCCTGTGAATTTGGAAGCTGTAGTGATAAGTCTGACTCTTTTTAGCACAGTGTTTAGTATATAAGACGAAAGAGTGCATCCAACGTGTCAACAGTTCTTATTAATACCCTACTTCTATGCTTTAGTTATTGTTCTGAGGTAGCACCCCTGTCAGTAGTGTCAAACTAATCAACGCAAAACGCAAAACCCCTTTTCGACGTTAGGGACTATAGTTTTTTTTGTTTTTTTGACCACTGTTTATTAATACCATTGCCTGTTTTGCCCAGTTCCTGAAAAGACTACTGCCTACTTGGTTCATTTCTATTTTGAAACCGCGTGTGGACAACATACACGTTTCAATTACAACCGAAAATGCACTTACGACACGCTACACTACGTGGGCTGTTCCAAAAGTTTTTAGTTGTATAAAAACTACTAAGTATTTTGATATATATCATTTTTTTTTTCAATATTCCTTTCCTGCATCAATACACTCTTTCATTCGTTCAAACCAGTCTTGAAAACATTTTAAAAATGCATCTTGTGGCAGGTCAAAATAAAGAGCTCGGAATGCCTCTACAACCTTTTCCGAATTCCAGAAAGTGCGCCCAAGAATATTTTTTTCACTATTGGAAAGAGGAAAGAATCGTTCGGAGGCACGTCTAGGCTGTAACGAGCATGAGACACCAGATGAACCCCAGAATTGTTCCGAAAATCCATTGTTCTGGCAGCTGTGTGGGCGGGAACGTTGTCTTGGTGAAAAAAAATTCAACGGGTACCACATTTGGGCCGGTCCTCTCAAAAAATCATAAAAAAATAACTCGTCGTTTACGAAGTAATAGTTTACGAAATCACGTACACAGCCTAATAGATAAACGACCCTAATATTGGCGTAGAAACTAAATCCTACGAAAGTATATTTTAGGTGTAGCTAAAAACTTTCGGAACAGCCTAGTACAGATTATTATTTTATACATTTGGACATTTTGTCTCACAAAATTAGGTTAATTTTCACGATCACATAGACGGTAAACGTAAACCCACGTAGTAGGCAAACGTTAGTAGTTTAGTACACCAAATTCGACTTACATCAGCTTGACTGTTCATGTAGGTAAGCTGTAGTCTCCTATGCTCCTGGAAGGCGTTCCTGAGGAACTGCTTGTCTCCATAGACAGCGACGCCGAGCTCCTCGCGCTTTGTTGTGATGTCCTTCCGGAGCTGTCGGATGTCGCGGCAGTACCGCTTCTTCTGCTTCGCTAGGTCACCTTCGTGGATCTTACGATCGCGTTCTGAGGGAGAGAGGGAGATAGCACCCGCCTTTATTACTAGCGTATATATAACAATTTTGTGTTTGTTGGTCAAACCTTGAAAGCTTAAGAACCATTTTTTTAAGAATCTCGTCAATTCAGAGTCACTGAGCTATCTGGATGATAGAGTCAGAAGGTGGCTACATGTACTCCCAAAATCACGTCCTGATGATGATGATGAGCTAGTTAGTTATAGAGGCGACCTTAATACACTTATTACCTATGTAAAATCTTATTACCTATGTAGGTAATAAGATTTTACATACATTAGCTTTTATGTGGATTTTTATCAAACGTTAAGTCAATGGTTAATTGTAATGTAGCTGTAAGTATGCATACAGCCAGCAGCCGCGCCGGCCGCAGCCGGCCCGTGCCACGACACGAGAGCGTAGATAGCTACTAGACATGAATTGTTCGTACTTTCAGATATTGTATTACCTTGAATACCTACTAGCTGTCATACACCAAGGCGGTGATGTTTGATATTGTGCTAAAGCTATCTCGCCACACGACCGTCTGGCACATTGAAAAATGTTTTAATCAAAACAACTAATTATTTTATAATAGTTTTACAATTCTCGCTACAATATCACATAATTTCAATTTAAACAACTAATTTTACTTTTAAGTTATAGGTACCTATTATGCCGCAGATTTTATTTATTATGTCACTGGCAAACCATGCAAATTATGTTAAATGAGATCATTTTACTTTTATTATAGGTAATATCGTAAGTACGGTAAGCGATGAGTTTCGAGCACCTACCTACTTCATCGTCTACCTAAATCATTGCGTTTACAACTCTGTGGGATAATACTAATAACTATTAGTAATAGCAAATGTTCGAGAATAAACTATGACCTACTGTCCGACTGGCTGGCCTCTGGTGGCATTTCTCAACCGATTATGTGATGTGATTAGGTTCGTTGTGTAAGTAAGTTGTGTAAGAGTAAGTTTTTAATGGTGGTAATTGCCACATAATACCTAAGCGTCATTGGGGTCTATGACCTTTAGGATCTTCGTTAGTTTACCGTGACAATGCTCGCGAGATCGACAGCTTATTTATACAAGTAGCTCCACTTGTGTATTGTATATCGTATTTAACCGAAACAAACAAACTTTGATCGAAACTATCATGTACCTACAGTAAACAAAGGTATATGTTGAGCCGAACCGAGAGCTATAGAAGCCCTAATCTAATCTTCTTGGGGGACTTACTAAATGCTCTCTTCTTGCCGCTCTCTCTTGTTGACTATGATCAAGTCGTCATTTGTGGAGTGCAATTCGCCCGATAGGCACACATGCACGTGACGCACACCTGGTAGGGCCAACCCAATAAGAGGACAACACAGGCAGGGCTCTGGGTTACAGCCTAAACAGTGTGTAGCTCCGACCCTGGCCATGTCAGATTCGATCCCACGTCTTCAGAGAGATCAAGAGAAGTTTTTCGACCTGCAGTCTAGGCGTATTGCCGGTTAGATCATCATGTGGTGCATTGGAGCCCACTTTCATGACAGCATGTTAGTATGATTTGGCTTAGTAACGTTGAAGCTCAGCCTCCCTAGGTGGTTCCAGAACCACAGGCAAACACCATTACAAATGAAGTACAAGTATTTAACCGTGCTGGTAATCAAACCCATAGCGTCACCCAGAGCCTCTCGGGTAGCAGATTATGGTGTTAACCTGTTCGCCATGAAGGCCGTCTTCGATTGACCTTCACAGTTGATACATATCCACTTTTTATTTTTTATAGATCCCACATTTTCAAGACGGTCATACAAACAGGTGAGGTCACTTACCATACAACTTTATCAGCCCTCGGTACTGGTTAATTTTGTCCTTTATCACCCAGTTCTCATCTTGCATCCCATGGATGCGCACTTTTGCCGCTGACAACATTTTCGTTTATTCCTTTCAGCTAACTAAAAATTAAAATATCTTTATTAAAACTGCTCTTTCAAATTAAAATCTGAGTGACATACATTAGTAGTAGTGACATTTTTATTTTTCGTAATTTTCTCTTTGACAGTGATTTGTTTTATTTTTATTTTCTGAATAGGTTTACATTTTAAAATGATATTTTATGATACCCTCAGAACAGCTCAGAACATTAACTAAAGCAAAGACACCGATCATCATAGATTTTTTTTTAAAATTGCGTCATCTCATACATTATGAATTTTACAATGTGCCAGTGTTTCTGCTTCTCTATTGAGGTCGTAAAAACCCACCTAGGATGCGGACTATAGAATACCTATTTCGTAGGACGTGGACAAAAACTTCGCCATGTCATCTCCTTAACGAGTCTTTCGGTCTTACAACCGTTTGGCTCTGCTTACAAATACCTACATACAAATATTATTTCTTTATCCCTTACTGACTTAGACTCTGTGTACCGAGTCTAAGGCCACGTTTGGTTCGTTGGTGGCACGTGTGCATATAGGTATTAAAGAAAACGAAATAGTGATGGCATGATACCATTCAATTTTGAATTTCGCTTATCCCATTGTCCAGTTTCTGAAGTCTGCACAGAAAGAGAAGCAGTCACAACATTACATGTAGCACGAGCACATTGCTGAAATCAATTTTGACGGGATAACGTTTTATAAATCAACGAACGCCAGCTGCACGCACGAAAATGTGTCACGTTCCGTGTGCAAGCGAGCACTAAAAATTGGTTGAACGAGAACTAGTGAGTAGTTTTTTTTTAATACGTCACAAATTGGAGACCGCAATTTACCTTTCATTCAATCAACTCAAATACAACAAGAACTTTTATATTATGTTACTTGATACTACGGACACTTCATGGACGCGTCCGACTTGCACTTGGCCTATTTTTTTACAACTGCAAGGGCCTGCGGATCTCCATATGTTTTTTTTATTTCAACTTGATACGTAAAGTGGAAAAGGACAAAGGAAAGCGTGAAGTTTCTTGAGAAAAATATTTTTGATAGACGTAGACGAATGAGTTCTTGTGTGGTATTCATAATTAAATAAATACTAAGTTATAATTGAATTCCAGGGATTTTAGCAAAATCGAAACATTATGCAGATGTAGAGCGTTGACCTGATTTCCGCCGTCGCTGACGATTGAGGCTGACAGTGTCGGCTTCCAAAGTCAACATTTGCTTGTTCAATATTCAAGCATCAGTAGCGAGCGTGTCTTAAGACGTTTCAGCCCGGGCAGTAGGGTTTTAAAGATGTCATTGAAATTATAAACTACTTACCTAATTGTGTTTTTTTTATAAAAAGATGTATTAGTGTGAAACAAGTTTAAATAAAATATACGGAGGATATAGAATTTTATTGATCGTAACCAAAGTTGAACAAGATTTTGTCTACAAAGACCCAATTTCTGTCAAAAAAAGAGAAATAATATGTTTTAGAATGTTTTAGAAATAATATGTTAAATAATATGTTTAGTTATAGATTTTTTTTAAAGAATAATTTGAGTAATCAATATGCCCAACACCGGTAACATCAGTCTGTGCTGCAGGGTGTGATCAAAATCCCAGGAACGGAGGTATGCTACAGTGTAATATATGTCGAGATAAGTACCGTCACGGTTGCTGAAACATGTCTACATCCTACTACATAGTATATAAACATTCTCTCATACACTCTTGGCGCTGCCCCCCATGCGATAATATCACAAAATGCAATAAAAATGACAACACACCCGTTAAGTATTAGAGGAAACACTTTCACATCTCCAGACATAAACGCACAACACACAGAGAATAGTAATAGACCGGCGGCCGGTGGCAGGGCTTCCTACCTCATAAGATACCTGAATTAGACTAGTATGTAGTGAAAGTAGGTGCTTTGGAGGTGGGGGCCAGGTAGGGTTGCCACTCCCTAACCTGGAAGAACCATAAAAAAAAGGTGTCGAAAACGTCAATTTTGGCCAAAAATTATCTCATCAGATACTCGAACGGGAGTTTGACGTAGTGAAAGATATCCTTATGGAGAGGTGAACCAGCTAAGGTTGCCTGCGGCAACCCTGGAAGAAGTCCAAGTTCAGCCACCCTGAAAGGGGCGATTTTTCATGGTATTTTATCTCATAAGATACCTCAATGAAACTAGTGCCCGATGTTAGTTCTGAGGGTCGGCACTGCGAATAAAATAGGTTGCCTGCGGCAACCCTGGAAGAACCCATGTTCAGGCACGTTTAATACGTGGAATTTGAAAATTAAAGTACTAAAAAAAAACTCGGAACCATATCCAAAAGCACTGCAGGATTACGATTGTAATATTATTTCTTAAAAAAAATAGGTTTTCAATCCAATGTTCAATATATTCTCCAAAACTTTTAATTGCATTGTAACGAATATTAATTGATGTTTCATTTTGTATTGGATAAATTATATTTAATTACCCACATATGTTCATAATAATTATAATAAATATGTCTGTAATCTAGGATAGACATTTCAACACAATTGTTTTTTGTTATGAAATAAATGAATTGAATTGAATTCACATTACATTTGATTTAGTGTAAGATTCATCAAAATCGGTTCATTAGTTCTCGAGATATAGGCTAATACGTATAACTGTGCCAATTTTATATCTCATATAGTACATGAATGAAACTAGTGCAGGTTGTTAGCACTGACGATCTTGTATATGAATAAAATAGGTTGCCAATCCGTAACCTGGAACAATCCAAGTTCGAGGATGAACTTGGATTGTTCCAGGTTACGGATTTATACGTGGAATTTGAAAATAATCATTTAAAAAGGAAGTTGAAATCATATTCAAAAGCAATGCGAGATTAAGATTGCGATGCTTTTCAACCGACTTCAAAAGAGTGAGGTTATCTTTTCAATAACCCATTGGTTATTGTGTAAGCATTAACTTTAAAACCCTTATAAAATTACCTATCTATCTTGCTTCCGTTCCCCCCTACATATTTCCTTTTTTGCCGTCGGCGGCCTGTGATTGGTCGCCCGGAGAGTCGTAAAAATATGGCGATCGAGTCTTGTGGAGCGCGTCGCTTGCGCTGATATAATTTCCAAAAATAACGACATCTAAGGACTTTCGCTGGCCGAAAACAACCCGTGCGTGTGTGTTGGTGTACCACTAGTGTCAGCAGTAAGAAAAGGAATACAGTTCAAGCCCGGGAAATTGCCAGCCAGCCGCCACGAGCCTGCCGCAGGCGATTTCTTCCCAGAGCCCTGTCCACCTGGATCCAAGGTCAGTGCTTACTGTTTCTCTTGCTGTGATTCTGGGGTTGATCGGAGAATCCAGTGACCCTTCTAGAAAGTCGCAACAGTTATGTTAATTTTACTTATTTTATATTATTTTGGTTTAAATTGTTGCCAGTTGCATTAAACTAGGTTAGTAGTTTTCGATTTATAAACAAATACGTCTTAGTGTAACCTTTTAGCTTAAACGGAACATTTGTCTCCGTGATGAATCGAAACACACCAACTTTCTATGTCTACAGAGGCAATAAACGATATAAGAGCATTTCAGACATTATTCTCGCCACACCCGATGTTGCAAATAAGTTAAACAACTGGCGAGTAGAAGCAGATCTGCTACCTTTGCCTGATCATAGAGCCATGACTAGGAACCGGTATATGTGAATTAAATGATACAACAACAATCCCCCCCAAAATACTAGTACAAGGAAATACCAAACAGCGAAAGCTAACTGGACTATATTTGAAAAGAATGTTAGAGGAAAACTCCTAGCAGATCAAATAACCCAGTACTCAATCAGCCGTATTAAAGATAGGGAAGGCCTTGATGACCTGGTGGCCAGATACTCGGAGATTGTTACAAGGGCTTGCGAAGCATCGATTCCTAAACTTAAGCTTAAAACGAAGTGTAAATTAATAAAGTAGTGGAACCCTACTACTGGTTGAGATGAAAGCTGTTAAAAGAAAGAGAACATTTGGGAACGGCTTATAGAATTGTGAAAGCGTGTGGACTGGTGGAGAAGGACAGACTAATGAGAAATCCAGACGGAAGCGGCCTTTTGTGTCCAGAAAAGTCCGCAGAACTGCTAGCTAAAACCTTTTATCCAACCGACACATAGGCGAGGCTTCTTGAGTCATTGCTTAGAATGACTCAAGAAGCCTCGCAGCGATACGAGAAGAAGCCGAATTCATTGTACGGGCCCTGGATACCGAAACGCTCATCTCGATTCAATGTAACCGTTTCGTATGTACGAGCTTCCGAGCCTCATAAGAAGCTCCATACTTGACATATAGCAAACTCGATACACAGAGACAACAACCGGAGCATCCCTCAAGCTATTTGTAATAGATGTCAGACAGGCTCAACGGATTTTCCGAGGAACTTGCTTCACGAACCTAGAAGCACAAATGTTTACTGGCCATGGGGGATTCCGAGCTTATCTCTTTAAAACAGGCCGGTCTCCGTCCCTATTTGTGATGATCAGTCCCAGGAGAACACTCAACATATAATACTTGAATGTCCACGCTTTAGGATTCTGAGACTGGGTTGCGAATTGGGACTCGCAATCGATGTATCACCTCATGATGTGCCCCATCTTGTGTGATTTGACTTACACTCTCCTCGCTGGCCAGACGGGTTGGAGAGGTCTCATTGATGTTTATGAGTTTTGTTTTTTATCTTGTATTGCCTAAGTCGCCTCTTACGACATCCATGGGAAGATTTGGAGTGGTCCTATTCTACTCTGCCGGAAACTACACGGCTATCGGAAACCACATGGCTAAAAACTGTATAAAAGAAGGCAAACATAACCATTTTGATTCTGGGTATGGAGTTGACACATGAAAATACATTGAGAGCATTTGCAGACAACCAACTAAGGGAAACGCTGTTCGACTACAGTAGACGAGTCATACGATGTGTGGCCCGGACGAACCGGGAAAAATATTTAATGTTTATATATAAATAATTAAATAATTAACATAACCAATAGGTTATGGAAAAGAAAACCTCACTTTTTTGAAGTCGGTTAAGAACCATCGCAATCGTAATCTCGCCTTGCTTTTAAATATGGTTCCAACTTCTTTTTGAAATTATTAATTTGCAAATTCCACGGAACAATCCAATTTCATCCCCGAACTTGGATTTTTCCAGGTTACGGATTGGCAACCTATTTTATTCATATACAAGATCGTCAGTGCTAACATCGGGCACTAGTTTCATTCATGTACTATATGAGATTTAAAAAAAATGGCACAGTTATACGTATTAGCCTATATCTCGTGAACTACTGAACCGATTTTGATGGAACTTACACTAAATCAAATATAAAATGAAACATCAATTAATATTAGTTACAATTCAATTAAAAGTTTTAGAGAATATAATAACATTGGATTGAAAACCTATTTTTTTTAAGTCGGTTAAAAATAATATTACAATCGTAATCCTGCAGTGCTTTTGGATATGGTTCCGAGACTTTTTATTATTTTAATTTTCAAATTCAACGTCTTGTGCCTGAACATGGGTTCTTCCAGAGTTGCCGCAGGCAACCTATTTTATTCGCAGTTCGGACCCTCAGAACTAACATCGGGCACTAGTTTCATTCATGTTCTATATGAGATTAAAAAAAAATGGCTCTGTTATACGTATTGGCCTATATCTCGAAAACTACTGAACCGATTTTGATGGAACTTACACTAAATCAAATGTAATATGAAACATCAATTAATATTCGTTACAATGCAATTAAAAGTTTTGGAGAAAATATTGAACATTGGACTGAAAACCTATTTTTTTTAAGTCGGTTAAAAATAATATTATAATCGTAATCCTGCAGTGCTTTTGGATATGGCTCCGAGTTTTTTTTTAGTACTTTAATTTTCAAATTCCACGTATTAAACGTGCCTGAACATGGGTTCTTCCAGGGTTGCCGCAGGCAACCTATTTTATTCGCAGTGCCGACCCTCAGAACTAACATCGGGCACTAGTTTCATTGAGGTATCTTATGAGATAAAATACCATGAAAAATCGCCCCTTTCAGGGTGGCTGAACTTGGACTTCTTCCAGGGTTGCCGCAGGCAACCTTAGCTGGTTCACCTCTCCATAAGGATATCTTTCACTACGTCAAACTCCCGTTCGAGTATCTGATGAGATAATTTTTGGCCAAAATTGACGTTTTCGACACCTTTTTTTTATGGTTCTTCCAGGTTAGGAAGTGGCAACCCTACCTGGCCCCCACCTCCAAAGCACCTACTTTCACTACATACTAGTCTCATTCAGGTATCTTATGAGGTAGGAAGTCCTGCCACCGGCCGCCGGTATAGCAGGATAGGAATGATCATGACGACAGCAAAATAACACTAGAAAACAAAAGTTACCTATTAGAAACGAAATTAGAACAAAATAAACAATCCATACTATTAGACATCAAAAACATATTAACTAGCGAAATAAACACCGTCGCTTTAAAACTATAAATCGAATTTACTCAAAAAACGGACAACCTACACATGCACAAAATGTAAAAGACAAAAAATTCAAGAATTAAATGGCACACTAAATACATTAGCTATTAAAAAAGAAAAATTGCAGAGAGATATAGAAAAATTGCAACAAAAAATACATAATACACTTCCTGATTATATAAGAGTGGAAGAAAAATATTCCATCTTTTTATGTAAACTAAAAATATTACTCTTAGAAAAATGTTACTACACGTTGGACGAGTTCCTCAATGACAATTTCTGTACTATCGGAGTCATACTTTGCCAGAAAGACAGAAGATTTGGCCTACACTCTCCTCGCTGGCCAGACGGGTCGAGAGGTCTCATTGATGTTTATGCTTTATTTAGCTTGTATTTCCTAAGTCGCCTCTTACCTCCATGCGAAGACTAGGATGATTGAATAGAATATTATATTGTATGTACATTCAATACAAAATATTAAAACCGGCAGCGACTTTTTATACTCAAGACTCACTTTTTAGAGTTCCATACCCAAAAGGTAAAAACGGGATTCTACTCGTATTCATACGGCTCTACTGTCCGTCTATCTGTTAGAGAGTCGAAATATTCTTAGATTATGTATTTTTATTTCTGCTATAACAAAAAATTCAAAAAAACGAATAAATATTTAATGGCTCCCATACGACAGACATGTTTTTGTTACCGTTTTTATAGATAATGGTACGAAACCCTTCGTGCGAGAGTCCGACTCGCACTTGGCCGTTATTTATATTTACGTTTTCCTACAAATTAATATGTATAAGGATTTTTCCTGATAGAAATCAAATGATAAACACCGGCCAAGTGCAAGTGGATCGCATACCAAGGGTACAATATTCAATGTTAAAAACGCCATTAAAACACGTTTCATAATGTAAACTTCATTCGTGTAACCTCACTTGTGAGGCTAGGCAAGCTCTGTGGTTTGACGTCGCGGTAACAATATATTTATCAAATAGCCCGATGCTCTTGGGAACTATTCATAATACTCGGCCCCTAATAATAGGGCCCTGTTAATCACGTTGCCCGTAACATATCCATAAAATAAAAACATATCAGTTATAAAAAGGTGGCGGTAATTTATCTCTATATTTTGTAGCATTCCGAAAGCTATCACGGAGTGCGAAAAATCTATATCGTAGACAGTTACTAGGAAAATGTTGTACTTCTGCAAGAAAAGTTTAATGTTTGGTATAAATAAGTTTTCGCCATGTTATTAATGATACAAATTAACAAAGTTAATACAGTTTCTAGACCGTCTCATATTACACCGTTGCCCAAGAAACACAAATTTGTAAATATGGTTTAATCTCGCTGATAACACTTATCTCTGCTTTCCAAACAAAAGGTTTGTTTTTCTTGGGCAACCGTGTAATATAGGACTTTCTTGGAACTGTATTAACTTTGTAACCATAGTAAAGTTTTGAGAGAATTAGACTATCATTTCAAGGACTAATAATTCTACAGATGTAATTGCATTGCAATTGTCTTAGCTTCCTATCCATTTACGAAGGCAGCAGACTTCTCTAGGCTTAAAAATCCATATTCTCCCGGACACTTGAAATATAAGTTTTACTCGCGATCGTAAACTTCGCTCCAGCAATTCTCTTAAGCTTTTTACTCCTCTATTTCATTCTGGATGTATGTTCAGCTCCTTACTTTACATTCTATACGACTCTGGAACGCCTTACCCGTAGGCATCCGTTAAGTATGAAATAGATTCATTTTCAAGAAAAAGCTGCGTACTTTTCTTTCTCTCTAGTCAGCAGATTAATCTTCATTTTATCTATGTATATTTTTGTATCTATATGATGTAACGAAATATAGATTTAAATATTCCACTACTACTTAGTATCTATCTATTATTCCTTCCTTAAAATATTTCTATCTCTCATATTTATTTCCTACTTTACCACCTATTTTTTTATCTAATTATCATTCTCGAGGTTTACTGAGAGATAATGCTTCTAGTATTCAGTTCACCTACTGTAACTCGATAGGTCTAAAACTTTTAAAATAAATAAATAAAAATATATCTATTAAAATATAACAAATATTTACGACAAAAATAATAGCGATACGAAGTTCGCCGGGACAGCTAGTATATAATGTTACTTCATCATCATCAGGTCTTTTTAGTCTCCCTCCACTACAGGAGCACGACCCTCTCTGTACTACTCCATACACTTGGCCAAAGCAGCCTGAGGATTTGGCCTACACTCTCCACGCTGGCCAGACGGGTTGGAGAGGTCTCATAGATGTTTATAAGCTTTGTTTAGCTTGTATTTCCTAAGTCGCCTTGTACGACATCCACTGGAAGACTTGGTGTGGGCCTATTCTACTCTGCCGGATACCACACGGCAATATAACTTACTTACCCAATATTTTATCCTTGCGGAACGCCTTCCCATCTAAAGATAGGGTGAAAGTGAACATAAATAGAGCAATTGGAATCTTGAAATCTTGAATCACCTGATTTTCTGATAATAAAGATGATTCCGTGGTTCGGAAGGCACGTTAAGTCGTTGGTCTCGGCTGCCATCTGGTAATCGTTAAAGGAACCACGTCAGAGGCCGAGAGGCGTTTCCGAAGAACTCTGACACCAGAGTGTGCATGGTCATTGCCTGTGTCACCTACACCGAAATGATGATGATCATAGTTGACGCAGTAAGGCGGACAACCACAAGCCCGCTTAATCTCAAGAAAGCACCATTACAGTTTTTAGCTATCAACACATTGTTCATAAACATGAGCATTTATAACACCAAATCATACCTTTTACATTATAAAGTTTACTAGAAACATTAGCAAAACAATCTAAAACAAAAACCGTGCAGTCCATCAAAATTCCCACCAAGAACTCCATTACAAAATTGTTTCGTCGAAAAAAATTGAAAAAAATTGTGGGTATTCTAAAAATTTTTGTTGAGAGCAACAAATCGTTACAAATACGTTGTTAGTGATATGCATTAGTGATATGCACGGTAACTTACTGGAACTTTGTTTTAGTATAATTGAGTGATTTATTGAAATATGCAAAGGACACCACTTCCTAAAAAGACTGTGAGTAATAATAATAAGTTCTTATTGTCTTAAGAATTAAAATTTTAGGAAAAGATTGAGACGTCCTCTTTAGTTATAAAAACCTGTGTTAAGAAGACCCGCTCTTATCTATACATATAATAAAACAGTAAAAATATTTTGTCTGTACATTTAGAATTTTTTACTGAAATGGATAAAGGGATACTTAAAAAGAATAATAGAAAGCAAAAAGAAATCGAATTTTTTGTCTGTCTGTCTGTATGTATGATCACGATTATCTCCGAAAATACTGAACCGATTCACTTCAAACTTTCACTAATTGCTTCGTTTTAACGCAGCAAAACATTTAAAGTTTGTTTCATCAAAATCGGTTCAATAAAAAAAAGGTATCGTCATTTAAATGAATTCAAGGCATGAGTTTGCCTGCAAATATATTCAATTCAATTCATTTATTCCTTTAAACAATAAAAAACATTGTGTCGGAAATTATAATCACATAAATATAAGATTCAAGAAAAATTTTAAAAGTACTAATCTTGTCATCATACAAACATTTAATAATTCAATTTTAATTAATAATTTATTACATTCATATTGATAATTTATTTATACCGTTGAAATGAATGTCATCAAATCAATTCATCTACCACATAAAAGCATTTTTTCAATAAATAAGTTCTCAATCGCTTTTTTACATTTGTTATTATTTTTAATTCGGAAGGTAGTTTGTTAAAGAGGTTTGTCGCTTGAAATTGTGCGCTTTGCTCAGTTATTCTTAAATGTGGTTGCAGTGGATTTGGATGTCCTTTCGTCTAGTATTTAAACGCGTTGTTCTTTCGTCTTCTGTTTCATACTTGTCCAAATGTTTGACTAAATCCGTGAGTAATATATGAATATACAAACATGGGTCCATTTTACCTTAATTGTCTTATACTAAAAATTTCTTGGAAATTTAAGTGTTGTTATATGGAAAGATAGCGCTTTTTCCTCGTAAAGAACGTCATTATACTTGTTAAAAAGTATGAAATTGCAGTCGGGTGGGCAGCTTCGCTGGGTAGATCGGTTCGTGGCACCGAGGGACTATTTCGAGGAATTACGGCTAAGAACGTCTTGCAGCCGGGAACGCACCATCGACATCTGGGTGAGTATACGTTTGAATTTTACTGTATACCTTATTCGTTTGTAGCGGACATCGCGCGATATATTATATAGTCATAGATTTAAAAAAAAAATTGTCTCTCTGTATATAGTCGTGTCATACCTGTCATCAGTCAGTTCAAACCCGTGTGTTATTTTTCACTTTTAATTTAATAATTCAATATTTTTTGAGGTTTAAATATATATATATATACGGACAAATCACACAGATTGAGCTAGCCCCAAAGTAAGTTCGAGACTTGTGTTATGGGATACTAACTCAACGATACTATATTTTATAACAAATACATAGATAAACATCCAAGACCCAGGCCAATCTGAAAAAGATCATTTTCCATCTTGACCTGACCGGGGATCGAACCTGGTCACTCCGTGTCGCAGGCAGGCGTGTTGACCGCTGCGCCACGGAGCTAGTCGGTAAAAGACTCAAAATTCAATTGCACGTCCCATACAAAATTGCCGATCAGCTGGGACAATTTCTATGGGAAGTATTTTTTTTTCTGTATTCAGTTATGGGTTCCGATCCCAGGTTTTTAATATAGTTCATAGTAACAAAATCACGCAGTAGAGAGGACAAAACTTATTATGCGGAAAGAATAGCCAAGATGATTAAATATAACCTGAGTAAGTCGCTATCCAAGTTTTAGAAAAAAAATCTTTGTTTTGGTATTAGTTAGTTATCATTATCATTATTTCGAGTAGCTGACACGGTCAATCGACCATGCACACCCTGGTGTCAGAGTTCTTCGGAACCGCCTTTCGGCCTCTGACGTGGTTCCTTTAACGACAACCAGATGGTAGCCGGAACCAATGGCTTAACGCGCCTTTTTTTATGAGACAATCAGGTGATTCAAGCCTGCAATGTCCTAACCAAACTGAAAACAACTAAACAAAGTACCTATACTTCCCGTGGGAATCGAACCCTCGATCCCCGGGTCTACAGGCAAACGCCTGAACCACTGGACCACGGAGGCAGTTAGAGTAATTACACTGTATATCCCTTGTGGGTACTAATGTGCAGTATACGTTGAATCTTATCTTCATTTATTTAATCACTATTAAGTACCAATAGGTACACTTTTCTCCGGAAAAATAAAAACATTAAAAATGTCCACTAGAAAGGAAATATCACACTAAATGCTTCATCTATTCTAAGTTAAAAAAGTAATTATTTTTCCAGTGCGCCAAATATATACAAAAAAAGAAATACTCGATCCACCTGAATGAAGCATTCGGCATAAAAGTGATGCCTCCACAACAATCGCTAAAAGGCAAAGAACAGTTCTTCGTTCAGCCATGGTCTTGTATTCCGAGGAAGAAGCATTACTTGTCATCAGCTGGCAGCATTCTAGACCTACCTTCTTATAGCAATACTCCTTGTAAGTAATCTTTGATATTCCGCTGACGGAAAAGCAAAAGCAAAAAAGGTAGCCGTAAAAGACTGAAATGATGATCCACTGATCCATTGCTCGAAAAAGCCCCTTCCAAGGATTCTTCGTATCATGGGAGGATGTTACTTGGCAAGTGGGTTGGCGAGCACAGTGTCTTAGGATTCTTGTACTTCTGATGCTGCTACCCACTGGAAGCATTTTTAAGCTGGGGAAAGACAGGAATAGTTGGATTTGGGAAGGCAATGAAGGTATTAGGATAATACTTACTCGGAAAAGCAAGCAGCTAGGGAGACCGAGCGCGTGTACCCGTTGCCACACCTGCAACCACCACACAGTAAAGCCATTACATGCATAAAAACTTATCTATTTAATACTAAAGTCAACGATCGAAAGTATTTTTAGGTACTTATCAAAGTTACATTGAGATGACAATACATACTTACTTACCTTTTTTTTACCAATTTCTATTCTTGCGTACAGTAACGATTGATGTTTCAGTCCCTGACTTGGTGGATTGGAGCAGCGACAACATCCTTGTAGCAGCTATTGGACGAAACTACCACAAATGGAGCTGGCACACGCAGAGCCACGTCAACTCAGGCTACTCGCAGCACGAAATCCAATGCTGCAAGTTTGACCCTCGTGGTGAATTGCTGTTGGTATGCTACTTACATATTACTCTATATTTTCAATCCTAAGAGGAATCCTTAGTCTACTCATGGAATTCTTTCGCGAACATTTTCATAATAGCCGGGAGCAATACATGCCACCTGTCAAACGGCTTTCAAGCACTCAAGCAGTAAACCAACTTTAATGTTTAATGGCCCCAATACTCATCATCATCATCATCAGGTCTTTTTAGTCTCCACTGCAGGAGCATGACCCACTCTGTACTACCGGAACCATACTTGGCCAGAGCAGACAGAGGATTTGGCCTACACTCTCCTCGCTGGCCAGACGGGTTGGAGAGGTCTCATTGATGTTTATGATCTTTTTTAGTTTGTATTTCTTAAGTCGCCTCCTACGACCTCCATGGGAAGACTTGGAGTGGTCCTATTCTACTATGCCGGAAACCACACGGCTAATACTCAGATCAAGGCATAATTTTCAAGTGCTTGGCCAGTGGTTGCAGGCATGTCATTGGGTACGCGCACCCGGCTTCCCGAGCTGCTGCTTGCTTTTCCCCCATACATCCGAGTGAGTAGTATCCTAATACCTACTCAAATCGTTATATGATATAATTACATTGTTATCCTACCACTAAATACTTAGGTATAAATTATTGTTTCACATTCGGCCAGGAAGACCTCCGGATGAGGTCGGAACATGTCGACCAGTAGATATAATTCGTGAGTAACCCGTTTTAAAACATTTTGTTAATGCCTATAAAACTGTTTGTAAAACCAATGGTCGATAGACCAGGGCCATCACAAGATTTCGAAAGGATTTACTAGACGTCAGGCGATCTTAGTATGCGATGTAATGCGCAATAAGGCGACCCTTGAATGCTATAAATACGGGTCACTGTCGCTTTGTTGTCGCTAGACGCATAAAATACGAGTAGGTATGTTACAACTAGCTTTCGCCCGCAGCTCCGCGCGTCAATGTCGTTCTTTCGGGAACAGTAGAATTTCCCGGAATTAAAAGTACTCTATATACTTCCCTGGGCCTCAAAGTACCTCCATACCAAATTTCATCCAAATTGATTCAATGGTTGAAGCGTAAAAAGAGTTGCTTTCGCATCTATAATTAGCTTTTATTTATTTACCTAAACTTTATTGCACAGTTAAAAAATTTACGAAAGTTGGACCTAATGCCATATTCTATGTAGGTCGTTATTTTATGTACGTACATCACGTTATGTTTCGAGTTATTTTCAGCAAACCCTTTAATTTGATATTCAAAGTGCATCAAAAATAACGAATCTGCTATCTTGGGTGCTCCGCTATGTTGGATTTAGAATGACGTTACAATGACCTGACTATGCATTGTCATCAAAACTAAACCCGAACTTACTAGTTAGTTAAGGACCCTCCGCTGCGCGTCCCGCACTCACCTTCAAAACGAGTCCGAAACTTATATAGTCGGCAATCTTGATGAAATAGCACGTGAGTGACCCGTTTTTAGTACATAATGTCTCTATCCCTTTAGTTTCAGTGATAAAATTCAACAACAGCCTCCCTGGTCCAGTGGTTAAGGCGTTTGCCTGTTGACCCGGGGGTCGTGGGTTCCCATCGGAAGCATACTTTGTTTAGTTGTTTCCAGTTTGGTTAGGACATTGCAGGCTTAATTCACCTGATTGTCTGATAATAAAGATGATTCCGTGCTTCGGAAGGCGCGTTAAGCCGGTGGTCCCGGCTGCCATCTGGTAGTCGTTAAAGGAACCACGTCAGAGGCCGAGAGGCGGTTCCGAAGAACTCTGACACCAGGGTGTGCATGGTCGATTGACCGTGACACCTACTCGAAATGATGATGATGATTAGTGATAAAATCGTTAATATTCAATGTTTTATTTTGCAGCTCGGCACCAGTATAGCGTTGGTGGAAATCCACGACAATGTGAGCAGCAAGCTGTTGAATGCAGCCAACTGCGGCTGTCCACGTCTCATTGAACGTCGCTGCAGCATCACTGCCTTAGATTGGAGCCCAACTGGAAATTCATTTGTCACGTAAGTTTTTTTTTATATTATAGGACGGCAAACGAGCAAGCGAGTCACCTGATGGTAAGCGACCAGCGCTGCCCATGGACAATTGCAACACCAGAGTGTAACAGGAGCGTTGCCGGCCTTTCAAGGAGTTGGGGAAAGGACATGGGCGGAAGAAATGGGGGAAGGATAGGCCTCCACCTCTCTCACTCACCGAACGAAGCAAGCGTTAAAGCTCCTACTCAAACTTCGATTTTCTGTGAGAGTGTGGTACTTCCCCAGACGAGCCGGCAAAGTATTTACAAGTCAATCCTAATTATTCCTAATACTATACTTACCATGATATTCGTACCGAAAGCTCGCCAGCCTGTGACATGAGGATGCCCGGGTTCGATCCCCGGTCAAGATGAAAAATGCTATTTCAGATTAGCCTGGGTCTTGGATGTTTATCTGTATATGTATTTGTTATAAAATATAGTATCCTTCAGTTAGTATCCCATAACACAAGTCTTGAACTTACTTCGATTTGTTTTCTGTTTAACAAGCTTTTCATTATTGTTCATTATAACTTTTCATAAAAAAAATTACAACATTGTTGACTTGGTCATCATAATATTTTACTTCTAAGGTGGTCGACCAGGTGAATGTTTGATTAAAAAGGTCCGTTCATTATAAGATTAGTCGTTAAGCGTTTGACTAATGAAACTGAGCTATATAAACCTTTTTAGATTTCTTTAGCTGTAGCACATAGATACAAACATAGGTCTGTTCCGTGCATAGAAGTATGACGCATTTTTTTTTTAATCTATGGATCCGTGTGTGTCATATTTTTCATGTTATAGCTTTCCTTTGTATGTGTGTGACTTCAGCTACAAATAGATCTTTCAAAAACCAGGTAAAAAACCGTACCGTTAACTACAAAAACGGCAAAAAAATCATGTCTGTAGTATGGGAGCCCCCTTTTATATTAATTTTATTTTTTTTATATTATTTATTTTTAAAGTAAATATATAACTAAATATTCTGTGAATATTTCAAGCGTGTACCTGTTGCCGTTATCAATATCAATCAAAAACAAGCAAAAAAAATTACGTTTGTTGTATGGGAGCCCCCTTAAATATTTGTTTTATTCATTTTCTTATATTTGTTGTTATAGCGGCAACAGAAATACATCATCTGTGACAATTTCAACTGACTAACTATCACGTTTCATGAGATACAGCCTGGTGACAGACGGAAAGACAGACAGGCGGACAGCGGAGCGATATTAATTGGGTCCCGTTCTTACCCTTTGGGTCCGGAACCCTAAAAAGCATTTCATTTCTGAGTAACGTTTCTCTCTATTCAAAATTACATGTGTCCCCTTTATTGTTTACTAGCTTTTGCCCGCGGCTCCGCCCGCGTCAATGTCGATCCCTCGGGAATAGTACTTTTTCCCGGGATAAAAGGTAGCCTATGACCTTTTCCGCACTCCAGAGAACTTGTCTGCAAAATTTCATGATGATCGGTTTAGTAGTTACGGCGTGAAAGCGTAACAAACAAACAAACGAATAAACAAACAAACAAACTCACTTTCGCATTTATAATATTAGTAAGGATGATTAGTGTATGTTATTAAGATGTGTGTATGTAATTGTTTGTATGTATGTATTTTTATATAATTATGTAAGGATGGGCCTCCAGCTCTCTCACTCACCGAACGAAGCAAAGAAGATACTTCCCCGGACGAGCCGGCCCATTCATGCTACTAGCAATTCATTTTGCCGGTAATGTGGCTCCACCACGACTACAAGACTCTTATGTTTTTTGATTTGTACTCGTATATATTGCCCATGGGATATCCTGTTGTGAAGGCTCGACCGTCCCGACGCTCTAGCCGAGTTCCCACATAGCAGGATGTTAGGGAGAGCACAAGACGACACACAGAACACAGAATAACTTTATTATAACTTCGCTTTACAACTTTAATAAATTAAAAACAGAGACTTATGCTCCAAGATATGGTAGTAGACTCAAAGATGTTAGTAGACTGAAAGATGTTAACAGACTGGAAGGTGGTAGCAGACTGAAGAATGGTGATGAGAGAGAGAGAAAGTAATCTAAAAATGGAATGGAATAAAATTTGAATTGAAAATGAAATTTGAATTAAAATAAGGAATGAAAAATGGACAGGATGAGAGAAATGAGGTTGGATGAGATGCAGCATGCAGGTGGCATGCTGCAACGTTACACTGTCACTATTTTCGCGTCATAGGTGTCATCCTTAACTGCACGTCCGGTTGTTGGCAGGCATCGGGTACGCGCGCGTGGCCTCCCCATCTGCTATTGCTTTTCCCCCATTCATCTGAGTGAGTAGTATCCCAATACCCTAATCGAATAAATTCCTTTCTTACAATTTTTAGTTTTGAATGGACTATGTAGCTAGCTCCTGTGTAGCTAGACTATGTAGCCAGCTAACTCCTCAGTTTGAGGCCAGGGCGAAGTGCCCTGTACTAGCAACATCACCAAAGGGCACCCAGTGGACTTTTTACGGCTGAAATTTTTGATGATTTCCGCATCTTGCTCAATGTGCTTTTTGATAATTTCCGCATCTTGCTCTATATACTTTTTGATGACTTCCGCATCTTACTCAGCAAGCTTACCTTTTGACCTATGACTTGCGACCTATGATTACCTTATTTCATATTACATCGTTATTTCACGTCACGTTAGTTAAAAGGGTGGTCGGCCAGCTGAATGTTTGATAAAAAGGGTCGACACATTATAAGATTAGCCGGTTTTACTAATGAGGCGTGTGCCAATCCGAAGGAAGGTAAGGGAGGGGTACCAAGGAATGTGCAGGTGCAAAATGGAATTAGGTAGGTACATACTGCGTAATTCTCTACTCAAGAAGGGTTGGCGTAATGCAGGTCTTAAAAACTATGCCAAATCATCATCATCATTCCAGTCTTCAGAAGTCCATTGCTGAACAAAGGCGTCTCCTAAGGATTCTTCGTTCCATGGGAGGATATTGCTACACTCACCACGCTTGGCGGGCAGGTTACCAAGCGTAGTTTCTTTGCCCCTATTGCTTCCGTCGCTGCTGCCCATCGGAAGTATATTTAAGCTGGGGAAGGATGGAATTTGTTGGATTTGGGAAGGAAAAGAAGTGATTTGGGATACTACTCACTCGGATGAATGGGGGAAAAGCAAGAACAGCTCGGGAGGCTCGGCGCGCGTACCCAATGATATACCTGGAACCACCGGACAGGCAGTTGACGATGACACCCTTAACCCTGCCAAATCATATCACAACGCAAAATGCTAAAATAGCGGACCCCGGGCTCCAACGTATCACAGCTCAGGATGCATCCTGGGACACACTTAGATTAAACGGTTAATTACTGCGTAAATTAAATATAGTGTTTAATAATAGTGTCCTCGGAAGACCAGCGTTGTGGCCATCACAACATAATACTGAGAGGTGGCCTTTTTGATATAGACACAAATATGTCCACTTATACAATTTTAAATAATAATGGTTTTTGTTGTGTTTGTAATTACCAAAAAAACAATTTTTCTTTCCTTTTTTTTAATTAAGTGCGGCAATAGAGTAAGCGAGTCACTTGATGGCAAGTGATCACCGCTGCCCATGGACAACTGCAACACCGGGGTGTAACAGGAGCTTTGCCGGTTTCAGGGAGTTTGGAGAGGACGTTTACAGTCGCCAGCAAAAGTCCATATATAACATTTAAGTTAAAAAGGATTGCTTTGATTAGGAAGACAATACATAGGCATAAATATTTAGCTATATTATGAATCTTATACCATGTGTATGTATATGGCAGAAATTCCTGTAATTTTAAATAGTATCTGTAAGCTACACACTCAGGTTACGTTTCCAATGAAGCGGGGCGGAGATATCGAGTATTGTGATTGGTCAATTCACACACCACTAAGCTCCTCTCCGCTCCACTCCGCGTCAGTGGAGGCTCAGCCTTACAGGCAACTGAATCGTTTTGATTTATTATTATTTATTTCCTGATCTTTATCGTGCAGGGTTCAATCGCGTTGTGAAGGGAATCTCTCAAGGATAAGTATATATTCAACCTTAGGTAAATAAACGTGATTTTATAATGAAGCCCATGTTTATCATTGAAATATTATGATGAGTGAGACGTTATAGCGTCACAAACAAGCTTTTCAGTTACGATGTTAGTTCCTCATGCAATATTAGGGAAAGGAAATAAATGTAAAATAAATATTCTAACATATAAAAAAAAAAACTTCAGTCGAACCGACTGTGATGAAATTAAAATGCAACCAACTTAAAAGCCTTTCAAACTGACAAAAAAAAACTTTTTAAAATCGGTTCATAAAGTAGTTCTGACGTAACAAACATAAAACCGAATTGATAATCTCCTCCTTGGGAGTTCTTAGCGGGAATTTCAACGGACTACACGGTTTTTGTTTCGGATTGTTTTGCAAATTGTTTCTAATGGAGTTTATAATGTGAAATCGGTTTAATTTGGTGTTATAGATGTCCATGTTTATGAACAACGTGTAGAATAAATAAAATAAAGTGTTATGGTGCGGCTGTAGTGAGATTTACTTAGCGGGCTGGTGTTTGCTTGCCTCGTTGCGCCGTTTATGATCAAAGTGGATTCGAGAAAAATTGACACCAAGGGCTCCGTAGAATCATTATGAAATACGAAATGAATTACATCATATCGTTGATACACAAGAATAAACAATAACTAGACACTGGCTTTAATAAGCTTCTGAATGAAATTTAATGACCACATAAAAGAAAAAAAAATCTCTTCCTTTTTTAAGTCTTTAAAAAAAAGGACAAAGATTAGCGCGTTTGACTAATGAATCGGACTTGGCCACCGTTCGGAGGGTGGCCGGGAATACGCAGCTGCTGAATGCTTTAGCAACTGCTTTGTATAACTAACATTACTACCGTATAGTTATGATATAATCATAAAGTTTCAAGAAATATTTTGAAGATTTTTACTTCCAATTTTTAAGACTAAAGAAAATAAAAAAGCTTTTCCTACTCTGCCGAAATCCATCTCGTTGTACATACATACATATTATCACGCCTCTTTCCCATGGGGGTAAGCAGAGACTATGGATCTCCACCTGCTACGATACTTACAAACCTCTTTTGCTTCATTTACATCCATCAAGCACTCTTTTCTCTCGTTGTGTCGCTCTGTATACTCTTTTTCATTTTTAGGGTCCCGTTTTCGCTCCGCTGTCCGTCTGTCTGTCTGGCCATCTGTCACCAAGCTGTATCTCATGAACCTTGATAGTTAGAAAGTTGAAATTTTCACAGATGATGTATTTCTGTTGCCGCTTTGCTATAACAATGATTACAAAAATCAATAAAATACCTAAATATTTAAGGGGGCTCCCATACAACAAACGTGATTTTTGCTAGTTCTTCCTCGATATTGATAACGGCAACAGGTAGGCACAGATTATTTAGTTATATATGAATAAAATATTATCAAACTGTATATTTTTATTTACCCGGAAATGGCCTATTCAAAGAGCAAAATACTGAAAATTAGAAATTTAAAAAATGAGATGTTTTTCGTAAAGACTTTGGACGCAGGCGAGAGAGTATTTATGTAGATGTAGCTGCCCCATCCTTCAAACTGGAAGACAACTATTTTAGCTTATTCTTACAGAGGCTGCGCGTTCGGTACCATATCTTCCTTCACCCGTGATGCTCGGCCCATCGCGTCCATCCGCTACATCCGCAAAATGGTCCTTATGGTCAGGGTCTCACCCAATGCCAGACGACTAGCTGCATCGGTTATCGACCATCCTATGATCTTCATTTATACATGGCCTGAACTAGACGTGAATTCAACTATCGACTCACCTGAATGGACTAATAAAGTGAGTATCTGTAAAAATTGATATTTTGCTCAATATCTTAATGCTTGTAGGGTCGGTTATAAGCCAATAATTCCGTTCCATTGCTTGGAAAATTAGACAAAATTTTGATCAAATGATCTGCCAGTCTGTGTTAGGTCGTTGAATTCCCTCTAATATGGTTGAGTTCAACGATAGCTGATCCATGCGTCAACTCGTGCACGGGTGCTGCTAGGGGGGACCGGTCTGCTCGGTGTATTTGAGACTACTGTGGGTAATGTAAAATATCATTGCACACTCGATCGCTAACATAATATGTTCGAAAAATACTTATGTATGTAATAAAATTGTAATCATTAGTAGAAGTGAGAAAGAAATGATAAATGATAAAATTAGATGACTATGATAAAGATAAGTGATAAAATTTAGGCGACCAATACTATTGAAAAAAGTTTCTTTTGGCGTTTCTTCTCTGCAGTGGTCGGAACTTCTCTGCAGTGGTCGGAACGCTAGTAATCTGTAGCTGTTGCACATTAATCAATAATATAAATATTACTAAATTAGATCCTTTAAAATATGATTTGACGTAAAAAAATGCCTGATAATGCCTATTATCTGAATAAACTTTTTGATTTGATTTTTATAGGCTACTGTAGGAAAATAATGATTACAGAAGGTAGCCTACAGAAGGCTGACCTGCCGGTCTTCTCGCTAACTATTGACAACTGCGATGTACGGTTGTCTTGGACGAATAAACCACCGTCCAAGACGGTTGTACAGTGATTTGAAGTGACAATCAAAATGGTTATTTTGATTGTCACTTCAAAACACATTGCAGCTTTCGTACGATAGACTTTATTTGTGTAAGATATATATAAACCGTTATAGATATTGAAGTGGCACATTTACATTTACTTTCAAGTATTTTAAGATTCTTAATAAGATTAAAGCATTTCTGTTAATAAGGTAAAAATAAAAGCTTAAATGCAGACTACATATGTGTGCCGTATGGGGTGGAGACATTTAGTCCATAGGTTCCTAGTGCGATAGCTATTTAAATTGTATATATATTTACTTAAAGTATTGCTCTTCGTCTGATCTCCGTCGCACGTGATGACGTGACAAAGGAGCTTGATAAGCTTAGTTTTCTCATCCTGGGAATGCCGCCAGTATTCTTGCCAACATGCCACATGGGTATGAATTTTTAGTTTGTGTTTTTTAGTGTGTAATTTAGTAGGTTAGCTTACAAGTTAAATTTTTAGTAAGTAATTTTTTATTAATCACTTGTACATTATTTACTTTCTGTAACAAAATAATTAAAACCGGTAATAATGGGTAAATTTTTATTTTCTTCTATATATAAAAAAATCTTGTGTCATCACGATGTATGTTCGGGATAAACTTTGCAACTACAGAACCGATTTTGATCAAACTTCGTAACTATCTGTAATTTGGTCCAACTTAAAAGATAGGATAGTTTTTATTACTTACAGCGTACGGTGTTCGCCGGGACAGCTAGTATTATAAGGCTGTATCTCATGGGCCGTGATAGTTAGACAGTTGATATTTTCACAGATGATGTATTTCTGTTGCCGCTTTAACAACAAATAGGTACTATAAATTAGAATAAAATAAATATTTAAGGGGGCTCTCATACAACAAACGTGATTTTCTAGCTTGTGTTTGCTCGATATTGATAACGGCAACAGTTCGACAGACAGTTAGCTTGTAATATTCACAGAATATTTAGTTATATATTCACTTTAAAAATAAATAATTAAATAAAAATAAAATTAATATCAAACGGGGGCTCCCATACAACAGCCATGATTTGTTTGCCGTTTTTATAGATAACGATACGGAACCATTCGTTCGCGAGTCCGACTCGCACTTGGCCGGTTTTTTTTCTATTTTTTTCTATAAATAAATTAGTGATATTTATATATGATATGGTAATATCCACAGGTATTCGCCTGGCACCCATGGCGGACTGCGTTCCTGGGGATCGGCGCGATGTATGGAGACGTGTCCCGCCTCGCAACGTGGGACGTGAACTCCGACACTTTGAACCATATGCCACTCAGCTACAACCAATGTTCAGCCACCGCACTGGAGAGATGGTCTTAAGCTTGTGGCATCCAGGTACGAAATTTCCTTTTCTCTTCATCATTTTGAAAGCCAACACTCCGATTTTTCAAGCTGCCTCCGTGGTCCAGTGGTTAAGGCGTCTGCCTGTAAATCCGGGGGTCGTGGGTTCGATTCCCACGGGAAGCATACTTCGTTTACTTGTTTCCAGTTTTATTACGACATTGCAGGCTTGCATCACCTGATTGTCTGATAATAAAGATTGCTTCGGAAGGTAAGCCATTGGCCCCGGCTTTCATCTGGTAGTCGTTAAAGGAACCACGTCAGAGGCTGAGAGGCGGTTCCGAAGAACTCTGACACCAGGGTGTGCATGGTCAACTGACCGTGTCACCTACGCGAAATGATGATCTGACATAGGCAGCTTAAAAAACTGTGGCATCTGGTGTCCTAGATACCCTATGGTATCTATTAATCCCGGCTGTCATCATTGATAGCAGTAATTAAGCTATGTCAAATGCCTTTTGACAACTTGCAAAACCTGACACCAGTGTTTGGCCACTTACATACACGAAAAACAAGCCAACAGGATAGAATATGGTGGATTTAAGGGTAGACAACGCGGCAAACTTTTTAAACCTACATACGTACTATCACGTCTTTTTCCATTGCAGAGTAGACAGGGCTTAGGTCTATGATACTTAAAAGCCACGTTTGGCACGTTTAAACCTGTCTTATCATCATCATTACAACCGTAAAAAGTCCACTGCTGGACAAAGGCCTCCCCCAAGAATATTTCGTTCAATCGTAGGATATGGCCATACTCACCTAGCTTGGCAGGCGGGTTGGTGAGCGCCGTTTCTTAAGCTTCTAATACTGGCGATGATGCTGCCCCTTTTACGCGTTTGTAAGCTGGGGAAGAATAGGAATTTGTTGAGTTTGGCAAGGGAGTGAACGTATTGGGATACTACTCACTGGGATGAATGGTAAAAAGCAAGTAACATACCTGCATCCACTGGACAGGCAGTTGAGGATGACCCTGATCATAACCTATCTTATGCTTAATCTAAATAGGGCGATTTTAAATGCAATATCACATTACATAAAGAACTTTTTTGACGAGCAAGCGTTTATAAATATACAAATAAAAATAACTAACTGTTATTAGATTCAAGTGTTACTTTGTGGAAGTCAAAGCGATATTTTTTATGGTCCTCGTCTTTATCCTATTTTTCGTGGTAGAAAATCGACGTTTGAGTAGAAGCTTTACCACTTCTACACTTCGTTCGGTGAGTGAGAGAGCCGTAAGCCCATCCTTCCCCCATTTCCTCCCCCATGTCCTTTCCCCAACTCCTTGAAAGGCCGGCAAAGCTCCTGTTACGCCCTGGTGTTGCAATTGTCCATGGGCAGCGCTGGTCGCTTACCATCAGGTGACTCGCTTGCTCGTTTGCCGTCCTATAGCATAAAAAAAAATACTTTGAGACAATTTACTTTGCGTGCTTCCACCAGTTAACAGAAGTGGGTGGGTGCTGGCTAGTGATAGTTTGCATGAACTAACTGGTGCGTGCTTCCGGTATGCAATGTAAATTATCTCAAAGTAAAAATAACTGTTTCAGATGATGATCCCACAACAAGATTCCCTAAAAGTAACTCGCACCTGGTAGTGCTGAGTGATCCGGAAACTGTGGTAGATCAATGGGGCGAGGGCCGCAGCGGGCTGGACCGCATCAGGACCATGGTCTTCAACCCTGATGGCACTAAACTAGGTAAATAAGATATTTCTATGGAAGCTGATAATGATTTGGGATCGGAAATCATAATTATTATTGTTAATGTAATAAATAACTTTGCCATAACGATATTCAAACTTAATATAATTCCGCACAATAGTATAAGGTATAATTATTATACCTAAGTGTTTCTGGCATAAATGCGTTTGTCCTAGAAAAGAAAGAATATTTTTATAAAACCTAACGTTGTATAGGAAAATAAATACAAGTAAAATCATTATATACAAGAAAACGTTTTCATTAGTAAGGTTACGAAACCTACTTGAAATAGAGAACCACTTCCACGACAGGCTCATCGCTCGTGTAATAGTCACTACATACCTTCGTAGGTAGGTTAGCATATGGATATGAGCCTGTTGTATAAGTTGTTACGTTGTTACCCCAAGAAGGTTACGAAACCTACTTGGGATAGATAACCACCTCCACGACAGGCTCATCGCTCGTGTAATAGTCACTGCACCATAACCGAATCTACTGTAACCAAGAATTCCTTCCGTAACCAAGTCGGGGCCTACCGATTCTGCTGCAAGCTCGTTCATGTGATTCATGATTACTGCAAAACCATAACCACACCTACCTTTTGTAACCAAATCTGGGTAACAACCAACTCAAATCTGTCAGTTATGAAAGTTTTATAAGTCGTAACTTATTACTGCATTTATAGGAGTCTGCCAAACAAATATAGCTTCTAATTTTATACTACATTAACCTTAGATCTAACGAACATAGCCCATATAATAGTTATGCCAAGCGAAACAATATACAAAGTGATATTATGTCATAAAAACCTAACTCATTTGCCTAAATCATCAGGGACTGCAAGGAAGGAGGAAGAAAGACTTTATAATGTGAAATCGGTGATAAATATCCATGTTTGTGAACAATGTGTGGAATTACTAAAATAAACTTTCATGGTGCGCCTGTAGTTGATATTTACTTAGCGGGCTGGTGGTTGCCCCTGGATGCTGCAACGTCTACGATCAAACCAGAGGATTCGTAGGAATTATCGCCAGGGGCTTCGTCACATCAATTCCAATTCCATCATTTCGTTGACGTCGCTTTAGAAAATATGAAGGGCTAAATGGTGTAGAAAAAAAAATTCCGTAAAACAAGAAACAAACAAGTTCAGCTAACGCTATCAAATGACCGATGGGAAATAGACCACCTCAATGGCTTAGTGGTATCATTGTATAGTGCCTTTGAATCGCAGCATCTCAGGTTTGATCCCCGGTCAGGTCAAGATGGACAATTATATTTTCCAGATTGGCGAGAGTCCTGGATGTTTATCTTTAATGTTGCAAAATATTGGTTATTATTTGTTGAGTCTGTCCACAAGTCTCGAACTTACTTTGGCTAGCTCAATCTGTGTGATTTTTCGATATATATTTATTAAACTAGCTGTTGCCCGCGGCTTCGCCCGCGTTAATGTCGTTCCCTTGGGAACAGTAGAAATGATAAAAATTCCATTCAAACACCTCCCCCTCTGCTTTTTCCTCTTAAGGGGGAATTTAATACATTTCACCTGCATAGATCTTTAGCCCTTATGGAGGGGATTTTGCCCATTTCACCTACACAGATATTTTTTTTATTGTAATGGAGAACTTATATACTTATTGTCATATTTCTAAGTCTAAAAATAAAAAAAATCCATACAAACTTTACCCTACCTATTTTACCCCTTCAAGGGGAAATTTCGTTCATTTTAACTACACAGATCTTTTTGATTGTAATGTAAACATATGTACTTATTAAGTCCAGAAATGAGAAAAATTACATACACCCTCCCCCCTCTGCTTTTACCCCTTAAGGGAGGAATTTTATACATTTCACCTGCATAGATCTTTTTAATTGTCACCGTGGACTTCTATACCTATTTGCATACTTCTAAGTCTAGAAATGAAAAAAAAACCATACTAACTTTAATCCCCTATTTTATCCCTTCAGGCAACGATTTCGTCGGTTTTACCTACATACATCTTATTAATTGTAATCCAGAACGTCCAGAAATGAGAAAATGTCCATACAAACTTTATCCCCATAAGTTGCCCCATAAGGAGGGGATTTCATACATTTCACCTACACAGATCTTTTTAATTGTAATCGAGAACTTACATACCTACTTTTATATTCTAAGTCTAGAAATGGAAAAATTCCATACAAACTTTACCCCTCATTTTCCCCACTCAAGGGACACACAGTAGAATTACCCGGAATACATTCGTTCATGACTTTCAATGAAACACCTTAATATTGAATTTAAATTGAATAACTTTTAAAACGGAAAGTTCCATACTAACTTTGCATCCCCGTTATACCCCCTTAAAGGATGATGAGAAAAGTATTTTACTCGTGTTTCATGCCTTTCAGTAAAGAATCTTCATGCTGAATTTTATTCGACTAACTTCAAAAATGACAAAGTTTCATGCTTACTTTGCACCCCTATTTTACCCCCTTAAGAGATGATTTTTGAGTAAAATATTTTATTCGTGTTTCATACCTTTCAGTAAAGAACCTTCATGCTGAATTTCATTCGAATAACTTCAAAAACGACAAAGTTTAATACTAACTTTGCAACCCGTTTTACCACCTTAGGAGATGAATTTCCAAAAATCCTTTCTTGGTGTTCCCCTACGTTATAAAAGAAACCTCTGTGCAAAATTTCAAGTTTCTAACCCTTATAGTTTAGGCCCTGCGTTGATATGTCAGTCAGTCAGTCAGCTTCTCCTTTTTTATTAGTATGGATTACTATGGATAGTACGGCTAGGTATAATGCTGTCGTATAATGATGATGAATTGACTTTGGATTTTGATTTTCTTATGTCATTTATTATTTCAATTTATTTTTGCCATATATTTGTAGGCAAACTCATGCCTTGAGTTATCGTCATTTGAATGAATCAAATGACGATAACTTTTTTTTAATGAACCGATTTTGATGAAACAAACTTCAAATGTTTTGCTTAGTTAAAACAAAGCAATTGGTGAAAGTTTGAAGTAAATCGGTTCAGTATTTTCGGAGATAATCGTGATCATACATACAGACAGACTGACAGACAGACAGACAGACAAAAAATTCCAAAAATTTTTTTTTTGCTTTCTATTATTCCTTTTAAGTGTCCCTCTATCCATTTCAGTCAAAAATTCTAAATGTACAGACAAAATATTTTTACTGTTTTATTATATGTATAGATAATTAATTAACTACCTCCGTGGTCAAGTGGTTAAGGCGTTTGCCTGTTGGCCCGGGGGTCGTGGGTTCGATTCCCACGGGAAGCATACTTTGTATAGATGTTTCCAGTTTGGTTAGGACATTGCAGGCTTGAACCACCTGATTGTCTGATGATAAAGATGATTCCGTGCTTCGGAAGGCACGTTAAGCCGTTGGTCCCGGCTGCCATCTGGTAGTCGTTAAAGGAACCACGTCAGAGGCCGAGAGGCGGTTCCGAAGAACTCTGACACCAGGGTGTGCATGGTCAATTGACTGTGACACCTACTCGAAATGATGATGATGATGAATTAATTAATTCTTCTTTCAGCGACAGCTACAGCCGATGAAGACCTCATTATCTGGAACTTTCTGCCAGACCAATAAGAAGAGTAAGACTGACTCAAGAAGACTCTCCGCTATGCCTGACTTCCTGGATGAAACGAAATATGGCCTTTCCATCCGATGACTAACCATTGCATTTCTTCACGGATCTGTTTTTGATAATATCGTCATAATATCAAACTACTAAAGCAAATTTTTAGACGTGTTTGTTATATGGGCTGATATTTTTATAAATAAATGACTAATATGAATGTTTAAATAAATTTTCTTTTGTATGATTGTGTAATGAATATGTAATTTGTTGTAATAAATACTTAATATAATTTTCTTTATAAAAAACTTTTTATTCTTTTCTAGTAATATTTTAATCTAACTCGTCTTCAAAAACATTTTTACTGCGTCATTTCCTAGACATATATTCATATCTAAATGAATTATATTGTGACATATTAGTTTGATTTGTTTATTTATTCAAGTGTATATACAATTAAAATTTTAAATAACTAAACTATTGTTGCAAGTATATGTGTTCATTTAAATATATAGGTAATTGGTTACTCTACCTTTGTTCGTCGCTGTTTAAAGCCAATCACTTATTGGTAAGTTTTAAAGTTATGTTTCTTTACTTGTTCAAAACATCTAACCCGAGGTCATTTTTTTTCTCTCCTACCCTGTACTTTGCCTTTAAATATATGTAGTTAAAATAATATTAAATACAGCGTTGTAAATTCCAATTTTCTCTGACCTTTGACAATACTTCCTTTGAATCCGCACAGACGAAGCGAAGTTAATACGCTAGTACATAACATAAACACCATTTAACTAACTACACATTCTCTATCAGCAGACAGTTGTAAATTTCAATACTGTACAACAAATCGTCCCCGTGAACACATTTTCTTACACTCACTACACAAATCTACAATTTATTGCCAACACACACCATCAAAAACGTTAAAGAGGTGTGCACAGTTCCGCGATTCGTGCGCATCCTATATTAACCAATGTACGCCTATATGTTATCTGTTAGAAGCTCAGAAGCTAAAGGAGTTTTCTGAGTTGAAATTCTTCATTTTTCGTCTTCTCTCTCTTTCTTCATTCGAGACAAATTATAATTGACTTTGAAATACGCGTATCATTAGCTTTCTTCCTTGATGAGAGTTTAGCAGATCCTTAACATTGGTGGCGGAAACAGAGCGAGGCATTGGTACTCGTATGACGCTCAGAATGAGGCGAAAAAAGAAGCTGAGGTAATGAGGAAACATTAAATTACACTTGGGTATTTTTTTAATAATATAGGACAGCAAACAAGCGAGCGAGCAACCTGATGGTAAGTGATGACCGCTGCCCATGGACAACTGCAACACTCGGGTGTGACAGGAGCGTTGCCAGCCTTTCAAGAAGTTGGGGGAAGGAAATGGAGAGGGGAGGGGGAAGGATGGGCCTCCAGCTCTCTCACTCACCGAACGAAGCATAGAATCGGTAAAGCTTCTACTCAGACGTCGAGTTTCTGTGAGAGTGTGGTAGTTCCCCGGACGAGACGGCCCATTCATGCTACTAACAATTCATTTTGTCGGATAGCGTGGCTCTACCACGGTATCTTTCTTTTACTCTCTTGCAAAAGCTTATTGGGTGTATTATATTCTCCAGCCAGATATATTTGCAACAAACAACTGCTCTTCTAATGCCACTACGAATAAAATCTAGTATTTTGCATGGAGTGCGAAACAGAGAAGCAAAGCTGCAGGAAAGTTTCAAGGTCTTTTATCTGAACAACCTAATACAATAATTAAGTGGTTTCAAATCAACAGAACAGGCATGCGTTCACACTATAAGGTTTGTTGCTATTTATTTTTCTTAAAGTAGGATTGCTGTAATTCCTTACATAGAAACATTCTAAAATGTGAATATAAGATACACAAAAAGGAATAATCTTGGTTAATATATTACTTGGTTATTATTATATTATGTTTGTGCGCTATAATCCTGATTTATATAAGAAAAATAGTGATATCCATGACCGAAACACGAGAAATAAAAATAAATTAGCTACACCAGTATTGCGATTGCAGAAAACTATGAATTCATTTTTGGGTCTAGGAGTACGCTTCTATAATAAAATTCCTGCAGAAATATTAGGTCTGCCTTTACTTAAGTTCAAAACGATTGTAAAAAACCAGTTAATAAAAAAGGCTTATTACTGCATTGATGATTATATAACTGATAAAAATGCGTGAACTGCCAAAGACTTGGGCCGCGAGCCCGCAGGCCGAGCTCAGAGCGGAGCCCGAGCCGCTAAGGATTCAGCACGACCCCCCCCCTCCCCCCACTCCCCCAAGTGTGATGCATTGAGGCTGCAGGCCGAACTGCCAAAGACTTGGGCCGCGTGGCCGCAGACCGAGTTCCAAGGCGAGGGCATAGCCTAAACCGTTGAGGATTCAGAATGACCCCCCTCCCCCGCTCCCCCCCTCCCCCGGATGGTGCTGCATTTAGGCCGCCGGCCGAACTATCGAACACTGGGGCCGCGAAGCCGCAGACCGAGCTCCAAGGCGATGGCATAGCCTGAGCCATTCAGGCACGTAGGGACCAAGTCTGGATTGAGTTTCTTTCGGCGTATTCTTCTCACCAGTGGTCGTTCCAAAACGCTACTAGTATTTCAACTTTGCATATATTAAAAAATATATAAGAAATAAAAATATGACGTTCAAAAAGAGATACATGTATCCAATTTTGAATAAAAATCTTTGACTTTGACTTTAATATTAAAATCATGTAGTTTTGTACAAAAACTTACTCCATTTTACTTATATTACTTTAATATAAACGCATAAATGTCGCCCGCGATGCCAGTGTCTACAATGAAATAATAAATTAGGCATCCTTATTGGAATGTCTGTGGCTTGCTCATACGACGACTCAATGAAGACTGCGCTTGCGCATGTCATTTATTGCGATTTAAAGGGACTCTGTGGAATTGATCTTTTGATGTCTATGGTTTTGTACAGGACTATAGCTATATATGGGGTCAAGATTCACAAATGCTTCAAAGTGCAACTTTGCTGCAGCAAGATTTAATATGCAGCTTTATGATTAAATGTGTTCAGTCTATGCATAAAAAAGTGCAAAGATCAAACCATAGAATATATATATATATATATTATTTATTTATTTATATTTTATTATTCATTTTATTTTTACACACTTCCTATTAATTCATTGTGTCGGAACTAATTTTTTAATATATTTAATGGATGTGAAACGCATCCATTTGAAAACTTTTGCAAAACGGCCATCTTGAATGAACCGGTGTCATTCCTGTTGCGAACGTCATGGTGGTCAGAAGCAAAAGTGTGATGAACTGATTTGATAAGTTTAAACGAATAAAAATACTGGTTGGTAATACGTAGTTGTTGGGTATTATTTCCTGCTCACTCCTAGACTATTCTAAAAGTAGGGTGAAACCCATTGCAAAAAAAAGAGAGTATTTACACTTTTTTCACAAAACCTATAAATGAATGTGAAAAATTTAAATAAGCAAAATTTTAGTTTTTTATTTTTGTCTTTTACAAAAGTCTTTCTTTTTTCACGGAATTTGGAGAAAACTCATCTTTCTATTCCCACTGTATTTTTTTTTTGATCTAAAATATTTATTTTTCACCTTTTTCCAAAGTGTTTAGGCAGAGCCGATTGACTACGCTGAAAAAGGAGGACGGCGGTGTGGTGACGTCAAAAACCGAAGTGCTGGACGAGATCGAGAAGTTTTATAGACAGCTGTTTACCTCGGTCGCCAAACCCATTATAAGATTGGATCCCGAACATCAGCCTGTACGACATTAGGATTGCGTTCAGCTCAAGAATAACAAGGCGCCGGGCGCCAACAGCTCGAGAATAATGAGGATGGAATGACAACAGAGCTTCTGAAATCGGACGGAACGTCGCTACTGAAAGTCCTTCAGGTCACAGAACAGAGTTAGATCACTGAATGACTCTGATCGAGAACGTGACGCCTGAGGCGTGGAACACAGGTGGTACCTACTGTTTTTGAAAACGGCGACAATACCCTTCTAAATTTATTTATAGATCCATCACGCTCCTGAATCACGTCTATAAGCTGTTTTCGAGGGAAATCACGAATATTCTCACGAACGGGTTCAATGAATTCCAGCCTCGCTCCTCCAGCCGGTTTCCGAAAAGGCTATAGACCACATACATACACTGCGTCAGGTACTACAAAAGACCAGAGAGTATAACCAGCCCCTATGCTTAACTTTTGTGGACTATGAGAAGGCCTTCCGTTTTGATCGAAACTTAGGGCGTACTTCAGTCTCTCCAGCGATGCCGCACCTGACCATCGGTATATCGAAGTGTTGAAGTGCTTATACAACAACGCCATTATGTGAGTCCGAATACAGGAGCAGAGGGCGAGGGCTATAGTGGGATAGCCCTCGCTCTCTGCTCCTGTACAGTAAGAGGTGTGAGACATGGAATCGTGATATCTCTGAAACTATTCACCAGTGTTCCTGGAATAGAAAGGACTTGAAATTAATATGAATGGCGAGTATGTCATTCACCTCCGATTTGTTGATGACATTGTTGTCGTGGCAGAGTCGCTGGAGGACCTAAGTGCCATGCTTAATGACCACAATGAAGTTTTCGAACAAGTGTGCCTTAAAATGAACATGGACAAGACTAAAATAATGTCGAATGTTCATATTGTGCCTGTTGGCCAACACATATATCTATCTGGGTTAGTTGATCCAGGATGGAAGTTCCAGCTTCTACTGAATCCGTCTCAGCTGGGCAGCGTTTGGAAAGCTCCGCAGTGTCAAAATACATCAGTGCCTACCTACAGTCGAAAGTATTAGACCAATGTGTGTTACCAATGATAACTTTCGGTCCGGAACCTGGTTCTATACTATGGGCCTCATAAGATAGCTCAAGGTAGCTCAAAGTGTTATGGAAAAGGCTATGATCGGTGTTTCTTTGCAAGATCGAATCAGAAACGACGAGATCCGTAGAAGAACAAAGGTCATTGACATAGATCAGCGGATTAGCTGTCAGAAGTGGCAGTGGACGGGACACATAGTGCGTAGAACCGATAGCCGGTGGGGCAGAAGGGTTCTCGAATGGCGTCCACATACCGGCAAGCGCAGCGTTAGATACCCATCGACCAGGTGGAAGGCGCTGGATGCAGGCTGCTTCCAACCAACCGGTCTTATTGGAAATCCTTGGGGGAGACATATGTCCAGCAGTGGACTTCTCGCGGCTGGGATGGTGATGATGATTTTAGTCATTATAATTGTATTAGCATGATATCCCAATAGCATAAATTATGTGGGGGACATACATATTATATATATAAGAGTACGCCTTGAGTTCGACCCCTTTATAGGTATTATCATAATCTACAGATTCGATTGATAGGTATACCTATATATTCAATGTGTCACGCAGGTATTCCATTCGAACAAAGCTGAAAATAAAATGCAGTTAATGTTCGCACATTTCTATGCCACACATTTTTATTTAAATATTTTGACAAAAAACGACCGATTGTTTTTCGTAATGTCTTCTTTGCTTATAAAAAAACGCATCAACCATTTGAATTATAGTTATATAGGTAGCTAATAATAATTATCCATTTTTAGGGTTCTGTAGCCAAATGGCAAAAAAACGGAACCCTTATGGATTCGTCATGCATGTCTGTCTGTCCGTCCGTAGGTCAGAGCCACTTTTTCCGAAAATATAAGAACTATACTTTTGAAACTTGGTAAATAGATGTATTTTGTAAACCGCATTAAGATTTTCACACAAAAACAGAGTTTGTTTTACAACCTCTGTTATCATGTATGCTCTTCAAATGGACTCCTTTTTTAATATTCAGATTTTTGTCTTCCATGTCAAAATTAATTTCGATTAAAAAATATAGTCTCTTAAAAGTACCTAATATTTTCATATTCTCAAAAATCAGGCTGTTTGAGATTTTATTCTTTAAACGCTATTTAATTCATGTAGTCTTCTTCATACTCCAGCCAAACCCAAACCCAACTGGAGTATGCATATTCACTGATCGCCTTTTTAAATCTATTTTCTATTTCCTTTTGTGTGTTATCTGTGGAACGTTCAAACACATGGTTCTTAATAGCTCTCAGTACACCGTTAGTTTCATTTGTGATATCTAATTTATTTTCATTACCATATTGGAACAAATCACGAATGTAAGTATTGAACCTTGTTTTCATATCGATAGCCAAATACATCACTTGGTTCATTATGTCCAAAAATACTCTCGTGTTGTTCTTAGGTTTATCCATCTCTTCCAGGTAACGAGCAAATTCCTTGTTTAATTTACTTTCGCCCTTTCTACAAACCTCCTCCATATATTTAGCCACCCTCGAGGTATGTTTGTAATTCATATCCTTTAATGCTTTAACTAAAACATTACAATATTGTGCGATCCTCTTATTAGGGAAAGTAGTGGATAATATTGTAAAAATATCTCGTAAAAAATGTTCAAATATTACATCAAGTGGCTGACTTGTTTCATCTATAAACGTTCCCGTATTCGTGTCAAAAGTAGTTTCTACGGAAATAATGTACGAATATAATAAACCCACAAAAACGTGCTTCAACATCTCTCTTGATCAGTAAAATGGATAAGTTAATTATTTCTTAATTTTACGCCCAGGAAAGAAAAAGTGTGTCAAAATCAAAATCATCAATTTTTCAAGGTACTTACTCGATCACAGTTAATCAGTCAATTGAAATTTGCGAGCTGTTACCCGCGACTTCATTCGCGTTGACGTTGAAAATGTGTACAGAAATAAAGACAATTATCTTAGTGAATCACTTTGGGACTTTCCCCCTCCACTTGACGCATCATCGACTTGGTAATGCTTCCGAATACATCGTACATAAGTGGAGTAAACGTCTGACCACGTACCTTCCGATGGCCATATGACTATATGAAATAGAGAACCGCTATCGAAGATAAAATATTTGTTATCTCCATCGATTGTAGGCTCATCAACGGTGTTGAAAATGTTGTATAATATAGATTTGTGTGTTTTCTTCATTCTACCGGTTTCATCAAATAGTGACAAGGGAACTTTTGTAATTTTTTGGCATATGGGCGAACCAGATGATCCTCAGAAACAGCAATTTTTTTTTTAATCTTTGCTCAGGAATAATTGCGTAGAGTCAACGTTCACTAAGTGTGAGTGAACCTATTTTAGATGTTTTTGGTTTGAATTCTCCAGTGTTTTAACAATGTTGGTTCTTTAACTTTGAGACAATTTGCTTTGCGTGCTTCCGCCACCAGTTAGTTCATGCAAACTATTGCTATCCAGCGCCCACCCACTACTGTTAGTCCCTTCATACCCGCCACCAATAGTCGATGCATGTAACCCTGGTTGATACTGCTGCATCCGTTGAGGCTGCAGCAATGTCGGCCGTCGTGCTCGCGACACGTGTTTCGCCTCTACACGAGGCATCTTCAGGCAGTGAAACCTAGATGTTGATCGTTCGAATGACAAGATGACATACTTAACTGGTGGCGGAAGCACGCAAAGTAAATTGTCTCAAAGTAAATGTAGCTTTGACTTCCGCAAAGTAACACCTGAATCTATTAACAATGTTGGTTCTTTTTAATTTGAGTTTTCCAAATTTCTTTCCGATTCCGTCTTACACAGACTTGCTGAGAATGTCAATGGTAATTACGTGTGCAACCAAGCTTTACGATAATCCTAACCAGTTTTAGTACTTTAATAATAGGGCAGCTTGTGGCGAGCTGTTGGGTAGTAGAGCGACCACACGGACCTGAGTGCTCCCAGGGGAGGCCCCTGTTCCTCGCCTCCGACTTGCCTTAGATGGTCGATCGGATTGGACACCGAAGAGGTAACAGGAACCCCTACCTCTGGCTTGCCTTAATCGGCCGGTCAGAGTGGATTCGCGAGAGCTATGCTCAAAGGGTGGATTTGAAACTTAAGTCGCGAGTGGGCGTGCGTGATGGGACCCTCTAAGGATGCAAATGATCGTACGTTTAAAGTCCAGTGACACCTCTCCGCCCTTTAGCCGCTCAACTAATGTTGCCCCTTTGCTGCACATTTTTGCGTCGTGCAGCCGTTTCTGGGGCCCATTGACTGAGTTGGCGAGTCACCACCTGCCTATTTTACCGTGTGTATCAACATTGGTCAGGCAGGTGCCATAGTTATTCCCATAGCCCAGATATTAACCATTAGCCATTCATCCCAATAGCCCTAAGAGTAGTGTTCCTTTATATCAATATCAATAGGTTTGCCGGTCTGGGGATTGTCTGTGAGCACATTTCTATGGTGTGTTTACAGTCATGACCTGGATTGTGCCCCACCCCATCTTATAGCAAACATCTCACAAGGCCTCTACATGTTGGACATGTGTCCCCATGCAAACCTCAAAAGACCGGGCTTCGGCCCGTGGTTACTTAAATAAGAGACAACATAATAATAATAATCTATTCTATATAGGTACATATAATAAAACAGTAAAAATATTTTGTCTGTACATTTAAAATTTTTGACTGAAATGGATAGAGGGACACTTAAAAAGAATAATAGACAACAAAAAATTTTTTTTCGAAATTCTTGTCTGTCTGTCTGTCTGTATGTATGATCAAGATTGTCTGCGAAAATACTGCACCAATTTACTTCAAACTTTCACCAATTGCTTTGTTTTAATCCAGCAAAACATTTAAAGGTTGTTTCATCAAAATCGGTTCATTAAAAAAGAAGTTATCGTCATTTGAATGAACGAACTCAAGGCATGAGTTTGCCGGCAAATATTTAGTATTAAATAATAAACATATAATAAAACAGTAAAAATATTTTGTCTGTACATTTTGAATTTTTGACTGAAATGGATAGAGGGACACTTAAAAAGTATAATAGAAAGCAATAAAAGTTTTTTGGAATTTCTTGTCTGTCTGTCTGTCTGTCTGTCTGTCTGTCTATATGTATGATCACGATTATCTCCGAAAATACTGCACCGATTTACTTCAAACTTTCACCAATTGCTTTGTTTTAATCCAGCAAATTATTTAAAGGTTGTTTCATCAAAATCGGTTCATTAAAAAAGAAGTTATCGTCATTTGAATGAACTCAAGGCATGAGTTTGCCTACAAATATATAGCACTTAAATAATAAGTGACATAAGAAAATTAAAATCTAAAAGTCAATACATCATACCACGCCAGCATTATACCTATCCATACTAATATTATAAATGCGAAAGTTACTCTGTCTGTTTGTCTTCTTTTCACGCTTCAACTATTGAACCCTTATGTGATATAGGGGGGTTTTCTCATTTCTAGACTTAGACGTATGAAAATAATAATATAAGTTCTAGGTTACAATTAAAAATATCTGTGTAGGTCAACTGGAAAAAAATCCCCCAAGTAAAGTTTGTATGGAAATTTTCACATTTCTAGACCTAGAAGTATATAAATAGGTATGTTCTCGATTACATTTTAATAAAAAAGGCCTGTGAAGATGAAATGGACAAAATTCCCTTCAATAAATGGCAAAATGGGAGGGGTAAAGTTTGTATGGAAATTGGAAATTTTCTAATTTGTGGACAATTAAGTATGAAAATAAATAGGTAGGTATGTAAGTTCTCTATTACAATTAAAAAAGATATACCTATGTGGGTGAAATGCACTAAATTAACCCCTAAAGGGGTAAAATGGGAGGTTTAAGTTTTTATGGTATTTTCTCATTTCTGGACTTAGAATTATGAATAACTAGCTGTGCTCGCGACTTCGTCCGCGCATGCATTTCGTATTTAGACTGGTTTTTATACTGTATATAAAAGTATACAACATCAAACATATACAATATTACCTACATGTAATGTGCATCAGTAAGTATAAACAGACTTTACGCACTGCTTATGCATGATAAAGATACATAAAGCTGCCCGTGAGAGAAACAGGACTTTTGCAGATTCACACTAACGCGACTCATAGCTCCTTTGCTTTATTTAGAGTCATGCAAAAACGCACACTTATTGAGAATCGCTCACGTTTAAACCGAAACGGATAGTTATTTGGGAAATTCGTGGCATGAAAACAGGCTCTCCTGCAAATCCTTACAATATTTGTGCCTCTTTCACATTCCTTGAAGCGATGTACCTTTTAAACGTGTGCTGTTACACTATTTTGGTGGATTTGAATTTCTTAGTAAAACTATAGGCACGCTGGTTTTTAATTTGATAATATCTGCCGGAAGACCAGGTGCGGGCAAAGAATTCAAAAACTTAACGGGATACGTTGTTGTAGCTTCGTATTGATAGACAATCAACACTGTTAATGCTAGTGACTCAATTTATGATCCTTCAACACGCTGCATCATAATATTATTTATTTCTTTATCTTTTTGGCTTTCGTCAACGCTAAGTTAATGTCTCAGACTCGCGAGATACAACATGACGCTCACGATCGGCTGTTAGACATATTTCACGCTTAGTAAATGTCTCAGACTTGCGAGATATCTTTCTCTTTCGTCCAACAACTGGTCATAAGCAGACGTGCCACGCGCTCCTTACTAAATTGCGTACTAAAAGTGCATCCAAAAAATTAATCTTTTTGCATATATTAACGCTGTGAATTAAGGTGATTATTGAGTACATACACATAGGAAACTTCCTTTATATAAACCTCGCTGTGGGCGCCGACGGAACGGAGAAGGTAGCGCAAGGACATACTTCACAACCGCAAGACTAAACAAGGTATATATTTTTTGTCTCTCTCTGTTTGCACATTCATCGCCTACGAAGTGGCTACGAGACGGTGGGTCAGTGCTATGAACCGCTCCGTGAGCTACGACGCCGATCTAAGCGAGTAGAGGAAGCCGGCTTGCCCCACCAGCCAACTGCCGCTGCTGCCGGACAGAAAACTGTTTCAGAGCATGGGACAGTTCGCTACCGTATTTCAATCAGAAACATATGCGGTAACTGTCTGTGCTAAAATGAATTTAGAGCAAGGGTTTAAAGATCACTATATCTATATTCTAACTGACAGCCAGGCGACTCTTACTGCGCTTAACTCTGACAGAATCGATTCCAGATTGGTCTTGGATGGTGTGAATGCCTTGAACCAACTGGGTAGACACAACAGACTGAGGCTGGTTTGGGTACCGGGTCACGTTGGGGTTGAGGGCAATGAGAGGGCCGATGAGCTGGCAAGGAAAGGATCGAGTATGCCATTTGTAGGACCCGAACCCTTCGTAGGCCTATCCTATAGCGTGGTAACTACTGCAATCAATGCGTATGTCGACAATAGACACCAAGCCGAATGGAGAAATATGAGTGGACATTTACACTCGAAGGAAACACTTGGCTTGGACAGCGCCAGGTGGCACAAAGTGATCTGCAAATACAGCAGGAAACAGACAAGAGTTCTAGTGGGAGCCCTGACTGGACACTTTGAAAATAACAGTCATTTCTTTAAACTAAACATTGTCGAAAGCCCACTATGTAGGGCGTGTGAGGAATCGGAGGAGACAATGAGACACATTCTGTGTATCTGTGACTCGTTAGCTGGTAAGCGTTTGGACCTCTTAGGATCACCTTATCCTGAGCTAGAGGACTACAGGCACTACGCACTAGGCGATGTTCTGAAGCTCATGCAGTCCTTCTTCAGAATAAACCGTGCGGGTGAGTAAGGCATGGGGTAAGTACAAAATAACCCAAAGGTTAGACGTGCTACCGACTCTGAGTCGGCCCCATCGAAGATAAGATAACTGCCGCTTACTTTTGCTACGAAACAACGAACCCCGTATAGCTGTCGCCTGTGTTCTGCCGCTACACTAGTATTGCGTAATAAGAGCCATCGCTAACTTTGTCTCATAGGAACCATTTATAAGGAGCTTGGCCTTTCAAAGATATTATGCCGCTTAAAAGAACCCCTCCATCTACTCCTATGATGTCACAGTCCGACCCGGATATATCAAGCCTTTCAAAAAAGGATGTTCCCGAGGATAACATCACAACTCGCTGTAAGCGTTTTCGTGCAGAGTCATCTTCCCCGGGCAATGAATCGTGTGACCTCCAACAAGAAATGCGAAGAATGAGAATTATGACAGAAACACTTCAAAAAAATTGAACTGGTATATATAAAGTATGTGATGAAATGGGAGAGATTAGGCGACAAAATGTTTAAATCCAAAAAACTAATTCAGACATTATAAATAAAGTTGAAGCGTTGAGTGTGAGCCAAGAAAAAATGTCTGCCAGGATAGACAAAATGGAAAATGAGCGTCCAAAACTTGTCAATAATATTCAGATAATAGAGACACAATTTAGCGACTTGTAGATGAGTTCTCGTCCATCAGCTATTGAAATACGCAATGTCCCCTTTGATGCAAACGAGACCGCTGTTGACCTATATACCTACTTACATAATCAAGACTGGGACATTGGCGGGAATCAACACACAGCCCTCCAACATCCGGGACGTGTACTGCCTTCCAGCAAAACCTGGCAAGCCCAAGACTATTGTTGCCGAGTTCTCCAATGTGTCCCACAAAATTAACTTCCTGTCAGCAATACGGAAATTCAACGACTCCCGTGCTCTCTCTCTTTTCCTAGCCTTAGTCCCATTATTTAGGGTCGGCTCTCCTAGTTGATCTTCTCCAGGTCATCCGGTTCTGGGCCAAGTCAACGTAAGCTGTGTTCGCTTCATATCCCTTCTTATAGTCGCTAACCAGGTCTGTCGAGGTCTGCCGGGACGTACTTGTCGTGGCCGCAACATCCTCATCTCAGCCGAATGCAGTTTGTCCACTTGATTTTTCTTAAGAGGCCAACACTCCGAGCCATACGTCATTGCCGGGCGTACTGCCTTAATACACCTTTCCTTTAATATGTACTGGCATTCTTTTATCGCACAGTACTCCCGACAATTCTCTCCACTTCAACCATCCCGTGTTTATTCGGTGAGTCACATCTGCCGTCCCTGGAAATAATCGAGACAAGATATTTGAAGCTTTCTACTCCTTTAAGTGGTGCGCCATGTAACTTTATGGAGCCGTTGGTAGTCTCGCTGCTAAAATTGCAGTGGATATATTCCGTTTTTTCTCGGCTTATTCGCAATCCTGCGTTCTCAAGTACGGATCTCCACTGCTCAAGCATACTTTCTAATTAAGTTGCGCTCTCACTTATCAAGACGATGTCGTCGGCATACAGTAAGTTCCATGGTGGCGTTTTCTGAATATTGGCGGTCAAATAATTCATTACTAAGTTGAAGAGTTAAGGGCTCAATGCTGATCCTTGGTGAACACCGACTGTGAGAATTTGTTAAGGTTCGTGTGGAAAAGATAGGAACTGAAAAACTAGATAAGCTGTACTGGTTAAAATATAATAATCTTTAATGTTTTTCCGTACAGACAGAGAGAGAGTGACCCGTTTGAAAACCGCTATTGGAGAAAAAGTCAGACCTCTTCAACGGCTTTTCCCTCTGGAACTTAGGGCAGCACAGTCGCCTATCCCTGAACAGTCAACTGATTCATCCAAACAAGTACCAAAGTTGTTCACACGTACTGGTCGTCCTGTTAGAATTCCGCACAGGTTAAATTTGTAACTTGCACCGGCAAGGGGGGGAGGATGTAGAGGTTTTATACCTCTATGACAACGAATTTCTTCTTAAGTATTTGACATGAATATTTTTTATGATGTACATATGTCACTCTCTCTCTGTCTGTACGGAAAAACATTAAAGATTATTATATTTTAACCAGTACAGCTTATCTAGTTTTTCAGTTCCTATCTTTTCCACACGAACCTTAACAAATTCTCACACCGACCTTAACCTCGAATTCTTCACTTACCCCAGCTGGGCATCGCACTTTAGTTTTCACATCTTTGTACATGTCCACAAGGACTTTAATATAATGTTCCGGGACATTGTGATTTCGTAATGCTTGCCAAATCAGCTTTCTCGGCACCCGATCAAAGGCTTTTTCCAGGTCAATGAACACCATGTGCAAGTCAACCTTCATTTCTCTGTAGTTCTCCATTAGAATCCTTACTGCATGAATGGCATCTATAGTAGATTTCCCTGATACAAACCCGCATTGATTTTCCGTGCCCTCGATGATTCCTAGTAATCTGTTATTTATGACGCGCTCCCAGATCTTTAATGTGTGTGAGATAAGTTTTATGGTTCTATAGTTACCACATAATCGGACATCTCCTTTGTTTTTATAAAAAGGGACAAGATAACTTTCCCTCCATTCATCAGGCATGCCGTCCGTCAGTATCCTGTTAAATAGATTTGTAAGGAACAGAACTCCATCTTTGCTAAGGTTTTTCCATAATTCAGCTGGTGTATTGTGTGGTCCCATACTTTTATTATTAGACATAGCTTTAATAGCAATTTCCACTTCTTCAGGTGTTATACATGTCGGTCCAGCAACTGGCCGTGTATTATCAAGATCTATTCCACAAAAATATTCCTCATTTAGAAGTTCAGAGTAATATTCCTTCCATCTTGCACAAATATCCTTGTCTCCGGTAAGAAGTTGCCCAGACATGTTCTTAATATACTTGACCGATTTTATGTCCCTGGTGTTGTTGCCTCTATTCCTCGCGAGCTTAAATAGTTCCCGCTCATTTGTAGCAATTTCAAGCCTAGCGTATAAATCTTCATCGCAACTGGCTTTTGCTTGATCTACCGCACGTTTTGCTTGTTTTTTGGCTTTCTTGTACGCTATTTTATCATTCTCATCATTGGTTAGTTTCCAGAGCTTGAAGAGAGCTTTCTGTTGTTCTATATTTACTTTCACATCTTCTTGCCACCATTTGGAATCTTTGCCACCACTTTATAATCCTTTAGAGACACCTAAACACTGCTTAGCCTGTTGACTGCATAGATCTTTAAATTTGTTCCAAACTGCATTTGAATGTTCTTCCTTACTTATCGAAGGAAGTTCTTGAATAAGATTATTGCAAAGTTGATGACCCTCCTCTCGGAGTCTATGCCAGCGAATTTTAGGTACCCTGTCTTTTGGTACCTTTATTGACTTTATTGTCTGGAACTCTGCGACCAGGAGTCTGTGTTGTGTTGTTAGGGGCTCCCCAGGTATGACTTTGCAGTCTCTAAAAAGTCTAAGGTACGACCGGTTTGCTAGTATAAAGTCTATTTGAGATGTATATTTTCCACTTTTATATGTAATTAAATGTTGGACTTTTTTGGTGAAAAATGTATTGACAAGGGCGAGATTATTCAGCGTGTAAATTAACCCTCGACATTCCCTTTACGGGGAGACTCAGCCCATCAATATGAACAACTTTTCCTATGGTAACAATGCTGGTAACTCAAAAAAAAATTTCGTCATTTCCATACAAAAGAGTCCCGCCGCCCGGCCAGTTTGTCGAGGGTCAATTTACACGCTGTATGTTGTGGCAAAATCCAATATAGTGCTGCCCTCTATGCTTAATCTACCATATCCTTGATTACCATGAATCCCGCATTGTGTGTCAGTTGTACTCCCGACTTGTTTTTCAATCCTCGACGAACCAGCCTGCGGGGCATATGCGGTTATAACGTTGATACATGGTTGGCCATCTAAAGCGACTTTAATGGCCATTACTCTGTCACTAATTCTTTTGATTTCCACTATCCGATCCTGTAAATTTTTGTCTATTATTATACCAACACCATTGTGTTGAGAGCTTACTCCGTGGTAAATTAGCTTGTAGTTATTTCCTATTTGTCTTGATTTCAAGCCCTTCCACTTAGTCTCTTGGACGCAACAGATGTTAATGCGTCTCCTAAGCAAGACCTCACTAAGTTCAGCGCTTCGTCCTGTCATTGAGCCGATGTTCCAAGTTCCGATTCGCAAGATATTCTTTTGTGCTGAAATATTGCCTGTGTCGTCGCTTCGGGGGAACGCCTTATCATTCAATTCACAGTATCCGTCGCTTGAGGGGTACGTCCTAGCATTTATCGCTCTCTTTCGTGACCTTTTCATAGCTAGGAGATAAAGATTGGCTGAAAATTTTACGGCCGGCTTTAACTCTCGTGGAGAGCCAGGGCGCTACCGTTGACCTCTCAAAGGTTCTTCTGCCACCATCCCTTCTGCGTACTCCGTCCTAAGCACACAGCACGCCCTCTGACCTCATCTAGCTCTAAGGGTGGGGTTAGTTGACGAAGTATCCATCTCCGGCCTATTTGGTCCGTGGTAGGTATTTTATTTCCCTCCTGCCCTGCATATCTGCCGAGCACTCCCCTATCCGCCACCTGGGGTCGCGTTCTCTAGGGGTAAGGCTCCCCCGAGAAAAACAACGACTCCCGTGCTAAGGAAGATAAACTTAATTCTTCATTGATAGGTATTGCGGGAAAAAGCTATCCAATTTATATGTGTCCGAGTACATTCCAGGTAGTGGTCGAAAATATTTTTTTCAATGCCGTGACTTCGCAAGAGCACACAACTACAAGTTCTGTTGGGCAGCTAACAATAGAATTTATATTCGCAAAAATGAACAGTCAGAAGTAATAAGAGTTGACTCCGAGGCGGCTCTTAGAGCTATCGAACCACAATAACTAGTGTACCCCGGCACCGAGAATTTTTATGCCACTGTCTGCTATTGATAGCAATCATTCCTTATATAAAAATGTTTTGTTTTGTATGGCGATATCATAGCCGACATGTCAAATTAGATGTAGAAAAAATTTAATTTATTTTTGTCATTACCATTTTATATATATTCTGAAAAGCAATGTCTCCTACTCTACACTACTTAATATGCAATACTCTCACTCATACGTCACAACTTCCACAATAAACACACAGTCACATAAAATTAAATACAGAAGCTTTACCACTACCTCATATCTCATAAAATACTTGTATATGTTCGTTGCGAATATCATAGCGTTTCGAAATCATTTTAGCGCTCTTCTGGCAGACATGGCGAGGTCTGAGTCCTCTGATTCTCCATTAATTATCTTTAACTTTCTTCTTTACCTACCTAAATCATTATTATGATTATAGATAATTTTAGTACTGTAACCATGGAATTGGAGGAAATTAGTACCTCGCGTTCTTTTCTATGTCCCCCGGAAGATTGTGCTACATACTTACAACGCGATAGCAAAATCTAAACTGGTGTTCACTTAAATATCCGCAGCATCAATCACAACTTTGACATGTTCCAAACACTTTTAGTACGTATGAACATACCATCCGATATAATCATTCTTACAGAGTGTTGGTTATCTGAAGCTCCCCTTTTGCCAGTGATTAATGGCTACAATAGATATAATACGTTAAAGAATGCTAACACCAAAACAACAGAATCGTGATGTATGTTAAAGACCACCTTCATTGTAAGACATATGAGCCTGAATGCATTAGCGAGGCTAATTGTCTACTCTGTGAGATCGAAAATGAGTTTGCGGTGGCAGCGTTTTATCGTTCTCCGTCTTTTCGTGAAGCTGATGTCTTTTTGAATAGTTTATACAAACTACTTATGTCATTATCTAATTTTCAAGTACTCAGTCTAATAGGAGAAATGAACATAGACATCAAGAAAGATAGCGTTGATACCGACGCTGAAGCTTACTTAAACTTAAACGCATCGCATGGTCTCCTACCTGGTCACACGTTTATAACCAGAGGTCACAAGTGCTACGATCACGTAATGCTGAGATCAAGATTGCTCTCTACTACTTTAGTTCTCGACACGTTTTTAACGGATCAATTGCCTTGTTTTACTAGCAAATTTAAATAAAAAACCTAGGGATAAAGTTAATACATACACCATGGTAGATAATGAAAGGTTATCTATCATAAACAAGAATAGGTTATGTACGAATTTTAAAACACCAAAAACGTTTCAAATTTTTTTTATTTTCTATATTTTTATTTGACCGAAAATTCATTTGCCATATTGATGAAATTCCGATTTTTGATTGTTATATTTTTAAAAGCTATATGTTTTGTATTGCAACCCAACGTTCATCCGCAGATACTATTGCTATATGTTTTATTTAAGAAAAACATGATTTCCATATAATTAAAAGACAGCATTTCAAATGATAAAAAAATGTAAAGAAAATTCAGAATTAATTTAATAAAATTAAATTGAATTTATTCTGCATACCAGCTAGTAATCCTTATTAACTTATGTGAATTAATTTTAAAAATGTTATATTTTTATTTTGCATGTTCAAAATTATTATTTATTAAAAATTAAATGTTATTTATATTTCAATAATTAGATAAAAAGGAAGGTGTTTTATTTTCAAAAGGAAACCTAAGAAACCTAAGTTATTTTTCACGACAAAGTTGTTTTTGGGTCTTTATTATTTTCGCTCTAAGCTTGAGTGATGTTTTGGTCACAAGATAACCTAACGAACCTAACCTACCCATCTTGGACAAGTTGTTTTGTTGTGGCGGGGGCTTCGTCCCCGAGCCCCCTTATCATTATACCCGTACTATTTTTATTTGGTACAATTCTTTTTATTTTCTTCTAAACTTTTCCAATCTGTCGTCAGTAAGTAGTTATTGAAAATCTGTGTAAATATTAATATGGAAAAATTACTTCTATCGCTAATACTTCTAGAAAATGAAATTATTCTTACCAAAACATCTATCAAAATAAAATTACATGTTTTGATTTTCCGTCGACAGTTGTTCTAGAGAAGAAAAATATGTTTATTAAGTTTATCGAAGCAGAAAATATGGTATAGAAGCCATTTGGCATTTAAAACTTCGTCGTACCGGTTTCGAACAAATGAAATTCGAAAAGAAAAAAAATCGTGTGTATGATAGATAGGTTACCTTATGAAACTATTCACAAAAATATTATGGACACGGATTTCTCTCCTATCCTTTCGACACATGACGTCAACATTGCTACTAACCATTTAGTAAGCACAATTTCAAACATAATCAGAAGGAACACACATACAGTTAAAGTACGTAAACTAAATACCACATACGTAAATTAAATTTGAAGACCTGGATAACACCGGGACTTTTACGTTGTATCCGAAATCGCGATCAAATGCACGGGCGTCTGAAACGAGACCCTAATAACGTTATACTAAAGCTAACATATACAAGATAGAGGAATTTTATAAATAAGCTGCTCAAAAACGCAAAGAATACATATCATAAACAACTAATACATAACTCAAAACACAATCCTAAAACAACCTGGGGTGCTATTAAATCTTTTGCAAACATTAGGCCATCCACCTCAGATTCCAAATCCTTATTAAATCTGAATAAAAACCAAAATGTGTCAGTTAATCAGGTCAACAGATACTTTGTGGATATTGGTAGAAACTTAGCACACTTTATACAAAGTAGACGGTCTTCTATGACAGGGGCCTTCACGTCTCATTCTGAATCTGACTCGATGGCGTTCTATGAAGTAGACGAATGCGAAATAGACCTATTGATTAGAGACCTTCGCAGCGACTGTGCTGTTGGTTGGGATGGAATCTCGGCTCGTGTCATAAAAGACTCACGACAAGTTTTTGTGCCAATACATATGCCAATTAGCTATATCAAAGCCATAGTACATCCGATATTTAAGTCAGGCAACAAAGAAGATGTTACAAATTATAGGCCCATATCAATTTTAACTGCTCTATCAAAAATATTAGAAAAGGTTTTAAACAAAAGACTGGTACAATATCTGGAAACAAAAAATATAATAGCTAAAAATCAGTATGGCTTCAGGAAGGGCCTCAGTACAGAGAATACAGTCAGTTCTTTATTCGAAACGATTGTTGAAAGTCTTGATAAAAAAGAAAAATGTATCGGCTTGTTCTCGGACTTTGCTAAGGCATTTGACACCGTTTTAATCCCATTGCTATTGGAAAAATTACAAAGTATCGGAATACGTGGACTCCCTCTGGCAATATTTAGAGATTATTTACAAAATCGCAGTCAACGTGTTAAAATTGGAAATATTGTAAGTGACGAAGAGAAATTAGTTTGTGGAGTACCACAAGGCTCTACCTCGGTCCTACGCTCTTTATCATATATATTAATGACGTGTAAACTAACAATTCCTCAGTGTTAAAATCCTCGCATATGCTGACGACACTGCGCTGAAAGTAAGAGGTTCTAATTGGGACAACACTTTCCAGCTCGCTGAAAATGCTCTTTCTTCCGTTCTGTCTTGGCTAGATTTAAATTTACTTACACTTAATGTATTGTTATTTTTCTTTACATGATATTCATAAGCCAGTCTCGCCTTTGAATCCTTTATGATGCTCCCCACCACTCGAGATACAGGTTCATTCCTAGTCAATGGTGGGTAGTTGAATAATCGGACGTATTTGGAAAAGCTGGTACCATAGGCTTGTAGGAGGCGGTATACTACAACGGCCGCACACACTATGCTCCTGGCTCCTGTGCTAATTTGTATAGAGTTTCTGGGAGTGTTCGCTTTCCGTGTATAGTGTGTGGTCTCCTAGCTACGATGAAGGTTGCACAAATGGATACACCAACACTGAGTTCACGACAGTTTATTTAGAACCAAAAGTTACGTACAATTACAGTCACAAGGAAAAACGTACAAAAGTTACTTATAACACTGCACTACAAGTGAAACCGACAAAGGTAATATTTAGCGTGTTAACCGGCGCGGCTATCGGTGGCGACTGGCTGGACTAGCGAGCGCGATGCAGAAATGCTTAAATGACAATTTGTATACCCCTACAGGCTATATACTTACCTATGTTATTATTATGTACACACATTATTATGTAAAAAAAAACTGTCAATAAACGTTATTATTATTATTAATAGATACAGCGTGACCTACACGGTCGGCTGTGAGACGTTCTTCACGCTGAGTAAATATCTCAGACTCACGAGATATTGTAACGTTGCAGCACGCCACCTGCATGCTGCATCTCATCAAACCTCATTTCTCTCATCCTGTCTATTTTTCATTCCTTATTTTAATTCAAATTTCATTTTTAATTCAAATTTCATTCCATTCCATTCCATTTTTAGATTACTTTCTCTCTCTCTCTCATCACTCATTCTTCAGTCTGCTACCACCTTTCAATCTGTTAACATCTTTCAGTCTACTAATATCTTTGAGTTTACTACCATATCTTAGAGCATAAGTCTCTGATGTTAATTTATCGCAGTTGTAAAGCAAAGATTATAATAAAGTTATTAGCTGTGTTCTGTGTGTTCGTCTTGTGCTCTCCCTACCATCTTTATATGTGGAACTCGGCTAGAGCGTCGGGACGGTCGAGCCTTCACAATATAACGTGTCGTTCACGGTTGGCTGTGGGCACCTCAACACGTTGATAAGTAAAAATGTCTCAGACTCGTGAAATACACCATGATTCTCACGGTCGGCTGTAAGACGGTACTTCACGTTGATTAACTGTTTCCGAGGCGAGTGAATCAGATATTCGGTGTTGATCAGCAGCTAATCTTTCTTACCTTTGCATAGCTATTTTTAAAGGCAAAAATTCAGCATAATATTCTCACCTCTCAGCAAAATGCACCTCCTGTTCTTCGTTAGTTTCTTGACATCTAACTTGTCTCATTCTTTTAAAGTCTCTCGAATACTGAGAGACTTCGTTTTCTTTCGCCTACGCATTATAATTCTTGTCCTAATAAGGCTTGGATCAAGAATTGTTAAAAAGTATACTATTTTTTTTTTACTGTGTAACCGTGTAGCCTACTGCCATCTCAAACGTAACGTTTAGGATTTAGGTACCTACATTAAAGATGGAGTTTTAGACAGTATTAAACTTTACCGCCTTCACCGCGTGAAGGTACTCCCAGCTTATGTCATTATTGTTTTGCATTATTTTTTTTTTGGAGATAGGTAGGCAATAGGTTCAAATACCATATGAACGTCAAGCAAATATTTCCACGTAATTTCCAAAAAAAACAATGATGCTAGTGGAGTAAATATACTAATATTACTTCCATGCTGGTTTAGGAGGAAAGAAAAAACCCTAGAATGTACCAGCTACTTCTCTTCTCATTCAGATCGTAAACGCCGATTGAGGGAATGGGCAATGAATCATTACTATTTTATTATCTATTTCAAAACCCGTTACTATTTTGATTCCATTTTCCACCTAACGCCCACTAACATGCTAAACGTGGCCTTTAGGTCTTAAAGACCTGGGCTCTGTCTACCCCGCAAGGAAAAAGGCGTGATACTTTTAATATTTGGAATACTTAGGTAGCGGTATATTAGTAAAAAGCGGCCGCATTAAACCAGTCTTTCTAGTTTCCTTCGAAGTCTTGGGGTTTCACATCATGTGTTCTAGACCTCAAATTTTCTTCCGTCATCAGTAAGTGCTTATCACGCTGAACAACTTTTCCCAAGGCGGTATTTTTATATCTCTTAAGGTTTAGCTGGGCTGCTAGGGTTCCACATCAGGTATTCCGGACCTTCGTTTTTTTATGTCAACAATTAGTGCTCATCATGTTGACTAAATTTTCCTAAGGCGGTATATAAATATATATTAAATATAAGACGGGCTTCTATGGTTCCATATTAAGCATTCAGAACTTCAAAATAAATTATAGGCTATATGTTACCGAGGACTAATAGCTATATAACAAAAAAAGTTTCATCAAAATCCGTCCAGTAGTTTTTGCGTGAAAGGCGAACAACAGACAGACAGACAGACAGACAGACAAAAATTTCAAAAACCATATTTTTGGCTTCTGTTACTTATACGAAGAACCCTCGGTGTATTTTTTTTTTAGTTTATATTCAATGTACAGAAATGAGACCTTCTACAGTTTTATTCGTGGTTTTATTATATGTATACATATCCATACTTCCATACTAATATTATAAATGCGAAAGTAACTCTGTCTGTCGTCTTTTTGCGCTTTACCCATTGAACTGATTTGGAAGAAATTTGGTATTGAGGTAGTTTGAGGCCCGGGGAAGGACCAAGGGATCGACACTAACGCAGGCGGGGCCGCGGGCAACAGCTATTAATAAATATATACGGACAAATCACACAGATTGAGCCAGCCCCAAAGTAAGTTCGAGACTTGTGTTATGGGACTTGTGACTTCAAACATAAACTGTTCTCAAAAAATGCGATAACATTCTGCTTTTAATGTTAATAGTTTGTTATTGGAGTCTATCAGATATCCCTAAGTTATTCTTTATTATAGTGCCTTATATTCATACGAAATTTTTTTTTTAAATCTATGCTTATATTTATGAAATAACAAACAAGCTCTTTTTGTAATTGACATGTCAAAAGAAAGAAATTTATTTCTGTAGTAAATATTACCATAGAACCCTAAGAAATAATGATTAGTGGTTATCAGGGTCACCGTGAATACAACACAGCGCCCTGTGCGTGCGGTCGCCGCACTTGGTCCCCTGCGGGCAGTTCTTGCAGGAAGCGCCCGCCTCGTATATTGGAAAGCCATCGATGTTCCCCGCGGGCCCGTAGTTACAGAACGTAAAGGCCAGTATTTTCGGTTCTCTTCTGGGGTTCTTCTTACTCGGCGCCATCCTCAACACTCCACGATGCAGGGGCGATTCATCTGTCACCGCCGGCCGTTTACCTTCAAAATCCTCTAATCGTGATACTTCTTCTGTAGTCATATATTTAGTCCTTCTTAAAATGTTTTCCTTTCCTGTAGTTGTTCTTGTTACATTGAAAACTTCGGCCAAGTCTTCAATCGAGTTGTCACCTACCGAGCGATCTACTTCCTCATCCATCAGAGATTTTCGCCTCTTCCGATACATAGCACAAGAGCGCCGTTTGGCAGTGCAAAGCGCCTGGGAACAACCCAGACGCCAAGTAGACGCCCAAGCGGCGGTCGAATACCAGTGAGCATTGCAACCGCCTGGAGCGCTGCAGTTCCTCAGCCTGAAAGACCAAACATACTCGGGAGGAAGTACTCGTGAACCCGAGAACCACGAGCCGACAGCGTCATCCAGCAGCTGAGCCTCTGTCACCCGCGGCAGCACCGGACGCACGTCCATGTTCTGAAGCACATTAAATCTGATCGTATTTCTGCACTCATCGTGTCGTTTTTGGCATTGCCTAGCCCAAACCTCCGCCATTTTCTCAAGTTCATAGTCCCAATACATCTTACGCATGTTAGAGGCAGGCGGCTGCCCCGGGTCTAATCCCATAGCAATGTTATCCCTGTGTTTATTGTGGAGCAGTAGTATCTGGTACCGCATCCACGCAGTCATTCCAGCGGCGTACAACCGAGAGCTCTGCTTATTGGCAGCGACGCACATCGTGTGTTGGTTTTTCATTGAGCAGTCTGGGTGGTTACAGTATTCATTCAATTTCTTATTTATCTTTGGTTTATCTTCAGTATAAACGCATCCTAACATAAAATATCCGAAAACTATGTAAATAAGACACATTTCGAAAACTAATTTAAAATAACAAAGCTTATCAATGATCTATCACTGACTTTGTCATCAGTTTATCATAGTAAAAAAATATAATAGAGGTAGAATATGTTTCAGTTATGAACACCAAGAAGTTCCTGTTCTTTAGCTACTCAAGAGGCTACAGAAGGGAACAAAATAACAATCTCATTTAATTTAAAAAACACAGAGGAAAAAAATATTAAGTTGTTATAGTACGTGGGTACTAGTACTTTTTCTGTGGTTATAGTGGTAGTATTCTAAATAAGAGGAAGCCTTTGATGCTACATTAGTGTATTTCACGTGGTCGCCCAGTGGTCGAAATTCGACCATGATTTTAAATACATTGCAAGTTAAATAAAAAAGCTTTTAAAAATATTAACATTCTTTACTCCTCTAAATATTTAAGGGGGCTCCCATACAACAGACGTGATTTTTTGCTTGTTTTTGCTCGATATTGATAACGGCAACAGGTAAACGGGTGAAATATTCACAGAATACTTAGGTATATATTCCCTTTAAAAACAAATTATTAAATAAAAATAAAATTAATATTAAAAGGGGGGCTCCCATACAACAGACATGATTTTTTTGCCGTTTTTATAGATAACGGTACGGAACCCTTCGTGCGTGTTTTGGGTTTTCAAGCAAACTATTTTTTTTTATAAGGGAGATATATTAGCGTGTTTTTTTGTAGTCACATCAGTGACTTGTATGCATAGTAGATAACAGTAAAAAGTGGTACGCCAGGAAAGTGTTTCTTTTACACAAAAAGAAACAATCTTTTTGTCTGTTTTTCTAAATGTTTAGGCTAGATATCTCGGAAACCAAAGTGTCGACTTTTTTATTTTGTAGGTATCTATCGCATTTTTAGGGTTCCGTACCCAAAGGGTAAAAACGGGACCCTATTAATTTCGCTCCGCTGTCTGTCTGTCTGTCCGTCTGTCACGTTCGTCCGTCCGTCTGTCTCATGAACCGTGATAGTTAGACAGTTAAAACTTTCACAGATCATGTATTTCTGTTGCCGCTATAACAACAAATACTAAAATATAGCATAAAATAAATATTTAATGTGGCTCCCATACAACAAACGTGATTTTTTGTCGCTCCACACTTCACCCCTTGCATTCATATTTAATATTGTTTTTGGTTTTTATTTTCATGGGGTAGGGACACGAAAGGAGTACCATAAAAGTTGATTGACCACCCTTATGTATGTAAGTCATGCACGACTCAAAGATAACCGTAATGTACCTTATACAGACGTACACCTAATTCTGGATTGAATAAAGCTTACAAGAACAACATAACTCAAACTTCTTTATAATTATCATAATATCTTGTGTACTCTAAGCTTTGCAAAAATACTGATAAAAAGTATAATTCATAAATCATAACAAATAAAGTAAGTTGACCACCTTAAGAGATTAAAGATATTTTCTTTCATATTATAACAAACGGTTTCACTCACGTATCGTAAGTCGGTATCGCCAACAAGTTTCAGCCTCTGCTGAAGTTCAGGGACTGCTGTGTCGCGAAGCGACGTCTTTGTCACTCGTCCTGAAGATGACCATCTGAATTGGCTGAAACTTGTCGGCTATACCGACTAACGATACGCGAGTGAATCCGTTTGTTATAACATTAATTATGTCTCACATAACTTTTAATATTATTATATTAAACAAAATAGTGGTATACCCTCATACCACTATTTTGTTTAACGTTACGGCAAAATAATTATACCGTAATAGGCTGAGATATGGATATATCTCAGCACTATTTTTAATACAACGACGACTCTGCCTACCACGGTAAAAATTTTATGTATAACCAATCTTATAACTTGCATATATTCTATTATCATAGCTTTGGAGTGTTGTGCGACACGAGGCAGGAATGTGTATATGCGTCGTAAATTAGATAAGCTGGAATACACGCTGCGGCGATGGCGTGCATCCCAATGAGTAGGTACGAATAGTTTCTACAATACTGAGTGGGCTGCATTCGGCCTACACGCACGGGTGCAGGTGCATTTAGGGGGATGAAATTTGAAATATTACCGTGTAAACGGATTTTTTCAGTGAACGTGCTTTCCATAACACATACCTCGCTGCATGAGATTAGCAATGTGCTGGTAAAGAAGCTCACATTGGACGATGATACATCCAAAACCTAAAATATTAGATCAATTTTACTGGTCCACAATTATGGAAAAATTTTAAGGTCGCCCATAGGTAGACGCAGATTGCTTTTAAGTGTCCATGATTTTTAAGCATTTTTCACTATCACCTATTTTTTTGCTCTGCGGTAGGAGGGCGCAGCGGTAGGACGATATTTGCCTGCCCAGTCACCGGCTCTTCTACTCGTAGACAAAAAATCTTTTTGTACTTTTGCTGAATTCACCATGACAGCCATCATTTTTTAAAATAAGTATCTATCTAACGCATTCCGGTGTCGACGAAAATACAACTAATATTTTACGCACGCTGCACTGCACACACATGTGTTGTGTAGTGTCCATCATCCTGCAATATTAAATGGACTCCAATTCTTCATTTTAGCCGACGCTACACTACCCTCTGGTAGTCCCTCTGGTCATTCGATACTGAATGAAGTAAGGCTCAATTTAGACCGAAATGGCAGCGACTAGCAGCGGCCGGCAGCAGCAGGCTCGGCAGAGAAGGCGCCATGCCACCCGGGGGTGCTCGCGGCCGCCTGCGACTGCTTGAGGCCACTCGCGACTACAGGTCATCGCTCGCGATATTTCTACGCGCAGTTTACAACCTTTCCAGCCGGATTCCGGCCTGGAGGCCGGAATACCTGCTGATCTACACGACGGAACTGGTACCGGTACCGTGTCCCAGTGGAGGACACGTAGACACAGCCTACTTTGACTATCGAAGAGCATTCAATGTGGTCGATAATGACATCTTGCAGGAGAAACTAGCTGCTGTGGTTTGCACTCTTCACTTGCTTAGCTTCTTTGTGGACTAGGTACATTAGAGAAAGGCAACAATATGTGGACTATGCTGGGTACTGCTCAGAGCCATATTTCGTCTATTCTGGGGTAGGTCAGGGTAGCAATTTAGGTCTCCTTGAGTTCTTTCTTAGTAATGATCAATGACCTAGTTGATGTTGTGGTAGATGCATCATGTTTGCTAGTTGCGGATGATTTAAAACTGTTTCTGCCAATTAGAACAACCTCATACTGTAACCGCTTGCAAGATGATATTGACAGAGTGGTAGCATGGATCAACTGAAACAAACTGGATTTCAATGTCTCGAAATTTCAGACCATTTCATTTACAAAAGGGCATAACCCGATTCAGTACAGATGAGATCGGTGATACATCATTAGGAAGGATGACCGAAGTGAAAGTGGGAGTTCACATAATATCACAGCTGGGGTTCTAGAGTACCAGGAGCACATACTATTTGCAAAATAGCGTATAGAAATCTGGGTTTTATTCTACGCAGGGCGACTGGCTTCACAAATATGTATGTAATTAAAACACTTTATAATGCTTTAGTAAGGAGTCACTTAGAATGCATTGCACAGGTTTTGGAATCCGCATGAGATTAAATACAGCCTTTTGCTGGAAAAGATATAGAATAAGTTTGTGAGATATTTATATTGGAGACAATACGAAGTGTATCCTTTTTATCCTCTAATGTTATGAGCTATGGGTAAGAAGGGAACTTCGTATGGTGTCCTATATTTTGAAATTGTTCATTGGTATAATAAATAATATAGAAATGTTTAAAATAGTTGTTCTACGTTTCGAATGGATACATGGAGCGCCGGAGGCAGCCATGCCTTTAGTAGCACCTCACAGGCGGACCAACTTGATGAACAAGTTTTCGTTGGTATGCGCAATACATATTCTGAATTTGATTACGGACAAATTAGAGATATTCCAGTGTACCTACCTACTCTGCGTTAATTCACAAAAGATTGCGATTAACATAATAAGTTATGGTAAATATTAATTGATTACCTTTTAGGTGAAAATAATTGTTTTTCTATTGGGTAATTTATTTGTTAAAATAGAATAATTGGAAATAAAATAAAAACAAAAATACAAAACAAAGAAAAACGTGTGAAGTGTGTACCTACTTATCTGTGAAAATGAGTATTATGGATTTAATTATTATTGCACGTATATTTGAAGAAGAAGAAGAACGGCACGACGCACTTTGAAGTAACTAGTGAGTGCGCAGTAGAAGCGTGGCGTACGTTCGGGGAGCGGGCGACGGTGGCAGGATACTGCCAGCGACCGGTCGCAACTGCTCGAAGATCGCAACTCTTGGAGTGCTCGCGGCGCCGCCGCCGGCAGGCGCACGGCTTTTTTCAAGTTTCTCAAGCGATATCATGAACATGTATTATAGTCATGGCGATAAAGTTTAAAATTATATGCCACCAAAACTGCTCGCCGCTGCCATCTCGGTGTGAATTGAGCCGAGTAGCAATTGCTACGGGCCCCGCGCAACACGGGACTTTTGTTGGGATGTCTACGATTTGAGAGAGATTTGAGTGGTGAATTTATTGTGTACTAAGACGGCTTGGATTGGTTTGTTTTCACGTTTCACGTTTTATTAAAATAATTTGCTACAAGCGGCAGTTGCTTAACTCAGAAACGTACACCACATACGGATTTATTAACTTTCTCAAAAATTGGGGGGAGTTATGACTATTATGGTAGCCCTGGAAACTGGCTAGTGACACTACACTACACGTGTCATCCCCAGCCGCCTGACTGCCTCTCGGCCTTGACGGTTATTTGTAAGCAATCTGTAACATTGCCGGCATTACAATGCATTCAGGGAATGGCGGACACGTGTAAGGATGTATTGCTGCGTTAATTCGGAATTTCAGTATATTTGATTCTATTACCTATGTATGTTTGTAAGAGACGAAGGATGTTCCTGATGTTCGTTTAAAATTTATATGGTTGATTAGAGTTGAATTCTTTTAATTTACCATATATCAAGTTAAAATGAAAACACAAATTTTATGAGATGTGATTTTGCATACAAATCAAATCAAAGTACTGAACCAAATCTGATAAAATTTTAATGAGACCAATAATAAATAAAATCTTTTCATTATAATGAAGTTACAGGAAACAAACATTTAAAAAATACAACCGAATAATGACCTCCCTTTTTCAATAGATCCACGTCGGTCATTGCGGGGTAGACAGAGCCCAGGTAATAAGAGCTTATCGCCACATTTTGCATATTTATTAAGTAGACCTTTATGCCTTTATTTCCACCTGTTCTGTCCTATGATATTTAGGTTCATTTTTTTTTATTCATTTCAAATTCAGATTCAAATATAATTTATTCATCATAAGATACTTTACATACCATTTGGTGAACGTTAAAATTTATTTTACAACAAAGGATTGTTGACGTTAATTTACTTAAAGCTAAGTTTACAGCCGCTTCCAAAGCGGAGTGCAGAAGAAGCGGCAACAAACTGCACCGCGCATTTTCTCCAGACGTCAACTTACAATTTATAGTATATTACTTAAAACTACATATATTTATATGTGGACTGAGATTACAATGTCATGTCATATAGCAGACAGAGTGCTATTTACCGTGCTTGCATCTTCGTTATGGCGGTCCAGTTTGAATATTAGGGATGTATCATCGGCAAACAGCACAATGCCGGCGTTTTTCTCAGCCATATAAGGCAAGTCGTTGATATATACAAGAAAAAGGAAAGGCCCTAAGATTGATCCTTGCGGTACACCGATTTTAACATTAGATCCATTAGACTTAATACCATTAATATCGACAGTTTGAAGCCTATCTGTTAAATAAGATTGAATTAATTTTATTGATTTATTATCAAACCCGTATTGTTGTAGTTTAAGCAAAAGTGTTTGAAGAACAACGCAATCAAACGCTTTCGAGAGATCACAAAATGCTCCAAAGGCATCCTGTGAATTCTCCCATGCGTTATAAATATGAGTAACAAGCGCTACTCCCGCATCGGTGGTAGATTTTCCGCCAGTAAAGCCAAATTGTTGGCTGTGGAAAAGATTACAGGTTTTGAAGTGATGTTGCATTTGATTGAGCATGATCTTTTCAAACACCTTGCTCAAGACAGGTAAAATAGAAATGGGTCTGTAATTGCTGGGATCCGACTTTTCCCCTTTTTTAAATAATGGAATTAATTTACTACATTTCATTAAATTTGGAAATATGCCTTCGTCTATACATTCATTAAATATAAAAGCTAAATCAACAGCAATAGTACATATAATGTTGCTTAAGACTCTAACTGACATACCTCATAGATCTTCGGATTTTTTAAAGTTAAGCTGTTTGAAAGCATCGACTATATCACTAGGGTTAATATAGTTATATTTAAATTTGGAGGTACTAGGTGACATATTACTTTTAAGTAGGTCTTCAGCAAGATTTGGGCAAGAATTTACGTTAGAAGTAAGTTCAAGAGGAATGTTTGTAAAAAAATTCTCAAAAACATTGACTATATCTTTAGTAGATGTAACTGTTGTGTCACCACATTTAATTTTGCTAATATTCTCTCTCGATTTGAATTTACCAGTCTCTTTGTTTATGATTTTCCAAGTTTCTTTGATTTTATTAGGCGCTTCATTTATCTTTCCTCCAATAAAAATAGAATTAGCTTGTTTGCAGACTTTTTTAAATAATTTAGAATAACACCTAACATATTCAATAAAGTTGGGATCAAAATTAAATTGTTTTTGGGCATATAAATCAAATAACTTTCTTCTGCTTATATAAATACCTGTAGTAGCCCATTCACTAAACTGTAATCGATTATGTACATTAACTGGTTTCTGTTTAAGTGTTTTGGAATATTCAATAGAAATAGTATTAAATAATGTATTGAATACATTACATTACACTTGTTATAATAAATACATACAAATGTACCTTGTCAGGCATTGCAATGGGCGAGAGGGAGGCGGACGTAAATTAGGATTGTAAGTATTCATGTACCGTGCAATATGGTCGTTCTATTAAATATTGTTTTAGTGTTTTATAGAACTGTTTGATAATTGTCATATTTTTAATATTTTTTGGTAATTTATTAAATACTCTTATAGATTATGACCTAGACCCAGACTTAGGATATGGTCCGGAACTGTGAAGTTGCAGTTTTGACGCTATTTGTATAATGTCATTCGGCCTTCGTGATTAGTACACGCGGGGAACGTGTATTTTTGAGCGGTATAGGCTCGGATTTGTTTTAATAAATTTACAAAGTTCGAAAATATAAAGACTTGGGAGGGTTAATACTTTTAGTTGAGTGAAGTGTTCCCTACAGCTCTCGCGCTGTCTAAGGTTCATTATCTTGCGGATGCATTTTTTCTGCAGAACTAACAGGTTATGCGAATCCGTACTGTCACCCCACATGATTATCCCGTATCGTAGCCAGGCGTGGGCATAGGCGTAGTAGGCGGTAAGAGCAGTCTTCGTATTTGTTGACTTTTTTAGTTCTCTTAAGGCATAAATGAACTGTGACATTTTAGCTTTTATTTTCTGTGTGTGGGCTTTCCAATTCAAATTTGTATCCAAAACAACACCTAAAAAAGGTTAGGTATTTAATAAGTAAGCAGAACAAGTCGCGCTGGATTACCAAACTATGGTTGAAGTGTGGGATTTTGTTAGGTTTACACTTTGAGTTGCAAAGTTTACCGATTGTTAACCGTCTCCAAAAAACCGGTCAAGTGCGAGTCGGACTTGCGCACGAAGGGTTCCATACCGTTAGCTATATAAACGGCAGAAAATCATGTCAGTTGTATGGGAGGGAGACCACTTTAATATTAATTTTATTGTTATTTATTTATTTATTTTTAAGGTGAATATATAAAATAAATATTCTGTTGTCGTTATCAATATTGAGCAAAAACAGGCAAAAATATGACGTTCGTTGTATGGGAGCCCCCTAAAATATTTATTTTATTCTATTTCTTACTATTTGTTGTTATAGCGGCAACAGAAATACATCATTTGTGAAAATTTCAACTATCTAACTACCTATCACGGTTCATGAGATTCAGCTTTTTGTATTGTGCAATACATTTTTTTTATATTATTTTATCTCTTGGAATTATTGTTCAGGACGTCGCTGCTTGACTCAATTGGTCCTTAGGTATTGACCTATCACTATTGAGTTATTTAGCCCCCCGTTACACGAAAATTCATTGTACCTACCTACCTACCACTTCTAGAACTGCGGTTAATGACTTCGATCTAATAATTGAGCATTAGATCTGCCTCATGGCGTCCAGAGTAGTTTAAAGACTTGGTGCATAAGAACTGCTTAAAGGCATCCAGAGAAGCTTAATGACTTTAAACAGATACCTACTCCCGATACTTTTAGTCAGTTATAATGCAACCGTGTCACTGGATTTTCAGACATACATTAGTTCTAAAATATTATCTTTGCAAAAAATTTGAATCAAGGATTAAGGTGATACCACTGTAAATAAGGTCGTTCTGAATCTTATTTATCTCGCAAAATACTTAAATTAGGAGTTTCAAATCTAAGTAATATGATTTTTGACTATTTCATTTCCAAAAATTTAAGATGAAAACACGTTTTGATAAAATTTTCTCGATAGAAATATTTTTTGAAAAATGGTCTTCGTTCGCAGTGTTTTTGTTATTGTAGCTCAAATGCGACGAATGAAATAATGATTTTTAGACTAAAAGATAGGTTATTAGTAATTCATCAAAATGTAAATATGAAAATACAATTAACCGGTCTGATTTTATATAAAATAGAAATAACGAATTTGGCGCTTACGTTTTTTTCTTTGAGCGACTCGAGACTATCTCCTATCTCATCATTCACGGGCTAAACCGCCAAGCGCTATCCTCCCTTGCGCGCACTTGATCAGTCCTTTGCCGAGCGAAGGTACCAAACATTTGAGGCCTCGCCTTAAGGGAGTATTATACCATACTGAATCGCAACCTAAATCGGATCCGATGAGGGGGACGCCGTTATACGTGCGGTACGATTGGAGATATCTCGTATCGTTTCTAACGTATAGCGGCGTCCCTCACATCGTATCCTAAATTCAGGATGGTTTAATAGGCGCTTTAAATTGGACATAAGATTCTATCAATAAAAAAAAAGGCGTTCAATAGATCTCTATGATGGATTGAAGTGGATCGAATGGAAAATAAATAAATAAAAAAAGAATAAAAAAAATATTTAAAAAAAATCATAAATAAAAAAAGCATGTCTGAGGATTTAGCTGAGGGATTTATTTATTTAGGAAAACCAACAGCTTTTACACAGAAAATTAGACAATGGTTATAGTCATTTATACAGCCAATAATAGGTTTTACAGTTATACTAAGTGTTAAGTTGTACAATTATTTTGTGACTATTTTTTAAAAGAGGAAATAAGGAGCTATCTAAAATCAGCAGATGATTAATTAGATTGAAACAATCAGTGTTGATGAAAAATAGATTAAATTAATGTTCATTGACAAAAAGGTCTCATTTTTGCAGAGCAAAAGTGGACCAATTCACAGTTCAAGCATACAATAAATATTTTTTTTAATATGAACAATTATGTGCAAAAATATTCATAACTAATGAGTCTTATAATAGAAATAATAATTATAACTATATAATAAAAATAAAAAATTTGAGGCTATCGCTGGTGATTCTACCTATTTTATATTGTTAGGTCGTTCTAGGTGCCTCTTAGAAGCAAGGGTGAGTCATGCACCACCCCCCGAGACATTGCATCCTAAACCAAGTTTATTGATAAGTTTTAACTTTAATGACTTTTTATTATAGTGGAAAATATCAATTTCTGAGAACATTTTATTGTAAGTTCTGCATATCCGTGCAAAAACTGAGTTTGTTCCGTAGTTTGTACAGTACACGGGAATGTGAAACAGGGCAGTCTTCCTACCTCGACGCCTCGGGACATTAAGGGTAATGGAGCTGAGCATGTGAGTGCAGTCAATATTGCCATTAATTATATCATGTAGTAGCAAGGTATCTAATACTATGCGTCTCTGCTCCAAGGTCAATAGGCCATTATTTAAACAGTTACGTTCGTAATTATCATGTTGATTTTTTTGTCTATAATTTAAAAATTTTAAGAAACGTAATTGAATATATTCTATTCTGTCTTTATATATTTGATAATAGGGCGCCCATATTGAGCTTGCATATTCTAGGATACTACCTACATATGCGTAATAGATGGATTTAATGCAGGAATTGCTTTTAAAATTATGACATACTCGTTTAACAAAACCTAAGCCCCTATAAGCTTTAGATGTAATATAATCAACTAGCTGTTTCCCGCGGCTCCGCCCGCGTTAATGTCGTTCCCTTGGGAACAGTAGAAATGATAAAAATTCCATACAAACCCCTGCCCCTTTGCTTTTTCCCCGTAAGGGGGATTTTTTTTTTTTTTTTTTATTAGCCTGTTGTGTCCCACTGCTGGGCAAAGGCCTCCCCTTTCTGTTTCCACACTTCCCGATCCGGGGCTATTTGCTGCCAACCAGTTAAAAAGCCGTCTATATCGTCTCGCCATCTTCTCCTTGGTCTGCCTCTCTTCCTTTGCCCCTCTGGTTCCCATAACGTAGCCTTTCGGGCCCATCTGCTTGGATTCATCCGAATAATATGTCCTGCCCATGTCCACTTAAGAGAGGCTGTCTTGACACCCACGTCCATCACTCGGGTTTTTGAACGCAGGTCTGTGTTTCGGATTCTGTCTGTTCTTCTTACCCCAAGCACACTCCGCTCCATAGCCCGCTGGCAAACCTTGAGTCTGGACTTTTGAGATTCTGTCAGGGACCACGTTTGCGCACCGTAGGTCAAAATGGGCAGGATGCACATGTCGAGGAGTTTGCGCTTTAGAGAGAGAGGAAGGCTACCCTTCATCTGCGCCTTCATAGACCAGAAGCTCTTCCAGGCGTTGCCTATTCGACGATCGATTTCTTTGTCTTGCCTGTTTGCAAAGGATTCTATCTGGCCTAGGTATATGTATTCCTCGACATATTGCAATTCCTGTCCACTAACCTTGATCTTATGTTTGGTGCTATTCGTCATTATTTTGGTCTTTGAGCGGTTCATCTCTAGTCCAGCCTCAAGGCTCACCACGCTCAGATCTTCGAGCATTTTTTCCAGTTCGGGTGCTGATTCAGAGAAAAGGACTATGTCATCGGCATAGCGGAGGTTAGATAACTTTACGTCACCCATGGCAATACCCACTGTCTCCCACGTGGCGGCCACATTTTTAAATATTTCTTCTAGGCAACTTGTGAACAGTTGAGGAGATAATGGGTCACCTTGTTTAACCCCTCTCTCCACACTAAATGCCGGTCCTGGCTGTTGTGTTTTGACAGAAGCTGTACTATTGTAGTATATGTTTTGTAACAATTGTATATATGTGTTGTCGATGTTTTGTTCCTGTAGTGCAGCAAATATTGAGACATGTTTTAAACTGTCAAAAGCTTTTGTGTAGTCAATAAAGGCAATGTATAATGGTTTACGGTATTCGTTATATTTTTCTATAACCTGATTTAATGTGTGGAGATGGTCAGTGGTGGAAAAATTTGGACGGAATCCGGCTTGTTCTGGTGGCTGGCATCTGTTGAGTTCTGGGGCAATGCGGTTTTGGATTGATTTAATAAATAATTTATACAAATGAGAGGTTAGGCTTATGGGTCTGTAATTTTGAATTTCTGATTTATCTCCCTTTTTGAACAGCATTATGATGTTTGAATGGCAAAAACTCTGAGGAAGTTTGCCAGAAAGAAGTATCGAGTTAAATAGTTCTGTGATATATGGCAATAAAACTGGCTTCCCTATCTTAAGAGCTTCTGTAGTAACATCGTCGTGTCCTGGACTTCTATCGTATTTCATAGTCTTCAGTGCATTATGCACTTCACCTACTGTAAATAGATGTATAGAGTCAGAACAGCAATAATCTACCGAGATCTTTTGACGAGTTGGATCCGAATATAGGGTACTAAAAAAGTTTGTGGAAATTTCAGCTATCTGATGTTTGTAACGGAACACTTATGTTCTCGTTCATGATTCTCAAATATTAACTGGAAAACTGAAATTCAATCATAAATACAGTCCTTTGTAAATTGTTCCACAATAATTCATTATATCCATCTTATTTTGTTTGTTGTGAAGCAGAATGACATTGACAGTTTGTCTTATCTATAATTGACGCGAGGAAGAAAATTGATCTATGATCTATGAAAAGTAGAACTTAAATTAAAAATATGAAATTAAAAGTATAGTTTGACTGACTTTATATCTTTAAGTAAGAACAAGGAAATAAATAATCATGATGATAACAAAAATTTGATCAAATAATTGATAATTAGTTTATTGTTTTGTCTAGTTGAAAAAAAGTAAGCATTTTACGGATAATCGAGAGAATCAATTCAATCAAAATTAAATAAATATTAAAATAAATTAATACTCAGCGTAAAAGAAATTTAAATGGTAAAATTTATTATAATATCTCGTGATACCAGATTATGCTAATAGGTCGATTCAAGGGATTCTATAGATAGCACAGGGAACACTAATAATTAAAAGAAAGCTATGAGATTGTCTATGGAATTAAATTTGATACAAGGCACGCTGACCTTTATTTCGTTACTATTAGGGGTGAAGAAAGAGACAGGTAGTCTTGGAATGTTTTAGAAAGTTTTGGAACTAACCAATGGAAAAACTTTATTCAATTGAGAATTTAATGAAAAAGGTCTTATCGACAGGAATGAGCAAGGCAGATTAGTTATTAAATGTAGAGATATTAGTTAGATATTTGCATGAGGGTTTTAAAAAAAATATTGGCCAACGGTTTTTCAGTCGAAGTGGTGTGATTTCTGAGAACCGCACGGTAGCGAGTATAAAAGGCTACGGCGCCATTAGTCTGGGTCATTACGCATCGGGAAATTTGAAGAGTCAAGAGGAATTGCTGCCAGAACGCCACTGCAAGTTTTATTTTAAATCAAGAAAGAAGTAGTTTAAAGTGTGGGTTATCGCGTTATCTTGGCAAATTAGGATCGAAAAATCCCGCGAAGTCCCTTGCAAAAATATTTTAGCTAAGAAGCACATTGGTATCGTGTTCTGAAGTTAAAATATTGTAGATTCTTTTGAAATATATGAATATTAGCTTGTCCAGAGTAAATTCACTATAATAGTTTCATATACTGTAAAGTTTTGAATGATATTGAGGAAATGATGTTGGGGAGATCTTTGATTCTTCGAAATCTTCTCCGTATCAAATCTGAGATATCTAGTTTCTATTTGTTTGATTTTAATGTAAGTTTAGTAGAGTTTTGTGTCGAATTGGGGAATACATGGCCAAGATCAACGCTGGACCTCTATTCCTTATGAGAGCGATTGTTCTTTATGAGGGTAGCGGCCAAGTAGGAGTAAAAATAATTCGACATTGTAGCTGGTCGAATGGGCTGCAATTTCCAGCCTAGCTATGCTACTTGGGGCGTCCAGACGGCCTCTGTGCCTACGGAAACCTACGGTCCGAACGGTGCGCTAGTTTTCAGCTCCCTAGCCACTTGGGGACACGTCTGGGACCTCAAACCTTTGTTAGGGCGTGGAAGTCTCGATCCTGACCACAAGAGATGACCACAACCCAAGAGTGATAGGAATAATAGGTTCGTGGGCCCAAACTCTGGCTCCCTTTTACAGTTTAGAGATGACGGATCCTTGCTAGGAACCTAATCTATTTACCAGAGTAGGAAATCTGATTTTAGGAGCAGTCAGGCAGGTAGAATCATTAAAATAGGGCGAGGGAAGCTTCCTCAAATCTTTTTAGCTAGATTAGGGAGCGATCTCTTACACCGGAGTTCGTTCTACACACACACACACTTTGGGGATGGGGGGACAGTAACTTAACACCTTTAGACTAGAAATTAGGGACTGATAGGGACTAGATTAGGCCCATTAACGGTTGCGTCAGGATAAGGAAAAGAGGGGTATAGGAGATAAAATTCCATTCGTTTTCACGGTAAATCCGGTGGTAGCCATATAACCATCCAAGCTGCTGGTGGGTAGGACGTTAATAATTCAAACAATTAATCTTCGACAGTAATTTTAAGTTAGATAGTCGTATCTAATATGAAAGTGAAGTTGAATGTGAAAATATGATAACAAAATGGCATAAGTTGGTTCTGTGATAGTGACAAGTGATAATGCTGACGAAATGTGCGTATTCTGATTGTGAAAGATTCAGAGAATCTGTTTCTAACAAAGGTATGAAATTCCTAACCTTAATTTTTATGTACAAGGCCCTGATATATAATAGTGTATAGAGTATCCACCTGAATGATTTGGGGATTTTCATATTGTAAAATCACATAGATTGACCATGAATAACTAATATCATAACTTGTGGCATAATCTCATAGCTACTTGACAATGGATTGAGTCGGAGTTGTCTATTTAATTACTAAATAAATACCTTCTTGATCTACCTATTTTGTTGAAAAATTCAGATTTGTTTAGTCCAGTGAGATCTCATAACTCTCTGACAATATATTATCATGATAATCATTCTCTGAAGAGGATGGTCTGTTGGTTCCATGGAAGTCATGTAAATTCTGTAAGGTTGAGATATTGACAATCCACATATATACCATATGATTCATCTAATTCTGGAATGAATAATGAATTCTGGGAGAGTAATGTTCCTTATATACTACCAAGGGCGAGTGTAAGGTTGACTCCAATCCCTATTTATTGAAATACAGGAATATTACAATCCTCACACGTAAATTTGATTGAATCACTGAGACAAATAAGTCTGAAGTAAATGTGCTTAAATACTAATAGACATTTCATCTCCATCTATCTCTAAGATCTAGAGTTAGTGCATAATAGTGCTTATACATAACAGCATGGCATAACATTTACATGCTTACATACATAATTACATAATTCCTGAAAATAATAGGATAATGAGTAACAATTGATACAGGAAGTATTATCATGTAAGGATGCCTTTTCTACAGTGAAGGTTGAGGTATAGTTTGACTGACAAACAAACCCTTGCTATAAAACTCCATCTGAGTACCTAATACTACCTGCTTGTTGTAAATTCATAATTTGAGTTCTTTGCTTTTACACCTCCGTGGTGTTATTTCAAAGTAAATAAGTCTGAACTCATCCCAGCGAACACAATGAGAGCATAATGCTTGTGTAGCAGGTAATACGCTTGAAGACATTTAGTCTACCCTCTTGTCTCTGAATTAATAGTCAGACATAATTTTACTGACAAATTGCCTATCCTACTATTAGGTGGGAACAGGTACTATTTACTCTTTAATGGGTATCCCTATTGCTTTCCAAAAGAAATTAGCATACGGAGGAATCACGTCCAAGTCTGGATGACGAGTGGTACTCTGGCGGGCGGAAGGCGGGGCTCGACAGTAAACCGTAACACCAAAATGCTGGGTACATTCACTATAATGTATATCTACCACCACTGACTGATACATACAATGACAATATTAAACTATTACCTTAGACTTCTATCCAATATCTACAGTTGTGGACATCTATAACTCATTATAGATCAATATGGATACTTACATTCTAATACTTACTATACATATCCGAAATTCAATACTATATCTATAAGCCGCTGGTAGAGGAACAATTTCTGTAGAATGAACCATGCTAGATAAGCAATATGCTCCTTAATGAAAATAATTAACCAATTCTTCATAAAATAAGGCAATTATATTAATGTGAAATAGCAGGCAACAGAAAATAACACAAAGTGCAATTTGAACAATATTTATTAGGAAAAACATAAGCGTACCTTACGATAAGGTTATTCTTATTTATAAGTAAAAATTAGTCATACACAAGGCCGATAGCAACCTTAGGCATAGCATAAGATAGGATTAGGCTTCCTCACCATAGGTTAAAATCAAAATCACTTCATTTAAGAAGGTCCAGGGGTTACTATGATAAAACAAGGGTTACTTCCGCTAGATATGATCATGCCATATAGATTTGAACAAAGAAACAAAACATTAATAGGGTATGTATGTTGATAAAGTAGATTAAGAGTAATACAGCTAGTATTTGGTGCAGTTAGGAATTCATAGTAAGGGTAGGCTAGAGAAAAAAAAATATAAACATAGGTAGGGTACAATTTTAGTGTCCCGTGACCAGGATATCTGGTGTGATAGCTGTATTACTAGTAATAGTATTTTGATTGATTACGGCCCCAATAATCCAAAGTGTTAGCATAGCAGTGTATACATACATAGGTTAATTTGATAGTAGAAATGTTCGATTTATTGTTTTGTTTCACTGTTCAAACCCGCTTAGTGACTGGACAGGCGATTCTCCATAAGGATGGCTTCGTTTGGTCACATTTTGATGCCGAGACATGGAAAAGATGTTGTGATTTTGTTGAAATGGTTTCATGTTTTTCAATCGTGTTGGATTAAGCCACATTTCACATCACTCGAAACCGTAAGCAAAGTAGTAGGGTCGTATTTTCTGTGAGTTGTATTATATGTCAATTTAGATACCTGAAACAAATAAAATAGCTTAATAAAAAGGAAATAAATGCTTAATTCTGCTACTACGCATTTTGATATTGTGAATCTGTCATTATTTTCACGTTTGACAGTAGTCGTTGTCGTTGGTATATTAAGCAAAGATAAGTAGTGTTATGCAGCCATACGAGTGAGGCTCTACACTATGCGAGAATATTTTAAGCAGATTCTTATCTCTATAGAATTAATGTTAATTTGTTTTCTGTTTGCTGGATTATGTTAACATAATTTAACAATAACAATTAGAATTTACTTAGAAATAAAAACGATTTCGTAATTATGGTAACTTTGCATAGCTACTAAACAAAATAATAGTATGAAATTATTAAGACATTATCTACGGCTATGAAAATGTTTTATATCACCGGCGCCATCTAGTGATCACTAGTTGAACTATTGATAGTACGGTTTGATATTAGTTCTAAGCATCGCGTTATTTAAATTACCTTAATATTTAAATAGATATTCCTAAATATTTATTTTTCAAAAAAAAAAAAATTTGCATATTGAGCTAGGTAGAAAACTACATAAAACTAAAGAAAAAATATCTACATACTAAAACATTTTATTACAAAATAATTATACCTATTATCGTTTTAATATATTACTACGGATTTAATGCGTATATATTCGGACACTGGGATTTATTATTGAAGGAAGGGATATTGATATGTGGTTTGTTTTGGTTGTCAGATCTGACCTTACGATACGAGTAACAATTATCTGATCCTAAATCGTGCTGAAAACCTATAAGATGGTTAGACCTCAGCGTAAACGTAAAATCCCGAGAAGGTATGGACCTCAGGATTCTAATAGGGAAAATGAAGAAGAACCAGTGATAGAACAAATACCACTTGAGGGTGAAGCTAATTTAGCTCAATCTCTAGAAGAACCAGTGATAGAACAAATACCACTTGAGGGTGAAACTAATTTATCCCAACCTCTAGAAGAACCAGTGATAGAACAAATACCACTTGTGGATGAAACTAATTTAGATCAACCTCTAACGAAAAGAAGATGTCGGCGTATAGTAAAACCCATGCGTAGAGAACAAGGTTCAAAAGAAATAGCTGTAATGCAATCTATGTTAAGGAGAACCGTAGGGTTATTGACAAGAAAGATAAACGAATTAGGAGAAGATGTGAAACGTACACGAGCAGCCTTACCGGATAATACAGAAACTAACACGAGTAAAAATATAGTGACTAATGATAATCCGGAATTAACGGAAATAAACGAGGATATGGAATCTTTACAAAAGGAAGAACAAATGCCCTCAAGTGAGAAAAAATACGTAATATGTAATGTTAAAAACATTAACTTAGAAAAACCTAAATTCGGAGAGGTGGCAACCCATCCAGTTACTTTTATAGAAGACTTGGAAACTTATTTAAAAAAGGGCAGGGAAATCTGAGAATCAGTTAGATTTAATCCAAGAGTGTCTTGTAGGTCATGCCAGAGACTGGGCAAGAATCTATAAGGGACGATGGAATACATTAGAAGATTTTAAGAGGGATTTCCTCAAGGCTTATTGGGGGGAAAACGAGCAAAATGAGTTGCGTAGAAAGATTGTCCAGGGAACGTGGGATAGGACTAGTACTCCTAGCATGACTCAACACTTCCTTCATCTAACCGGTAGAGCGCGGATGCTTAGTTTCAATATGCCTGAAAAACAATTAGTTGGGGATATAATGCGGCATTATCCTAGATATGTACAGCAAGGTTGGATTACGTCCAATATTGAAACCATTATAGGAACTGCAGAATTTTTGAGGAAGATGGATGATGTACAGAAACAGGAGTTTCAGGGAAATAATGCAGTACCTAAACACACTAAAACTTGGGAATCTAAGAGAAAAACGCAACAACAAGCATATCGTCATTGGCAGAAACCTCAACAGGAGTCGCAGTCGAAACAAAATCAAACTGTAAATTCAGTCGAAAATGTAAACAGTGCGGATGCTGTAGTGTTAAACTAGAGAGGGTTGATAAAGTCTCCGGATCAACTCTGACATCAGGGGACAAGGGATATCATATGATGGTTCGAATGAATTGGAGGCCGGGTCAAGCGTTAGGGAAATTTAGTACTGGGTCAAAATATCCCATATGTCTTAAATTAAGAGCTAACTATGACGGACAAGGATTAGGATATGGGAAATTAGACTTTGAAACGCAAGATATAGCTGGTCAAATAGTAGAGGTTTTAAAATTAAATAGTCAACACTCATTATTTGATATACATGAGGGCAGTTTAGTGTCAGCGGTTTTCGATGAAAGGGTCGAAAAATCACAGGGCAGTCGTAATTTTAAATCTAAGTTACTAGTGAACATCTTTGACGAAAAGATAGTTGCTCTCTTAGATACAGGTAGCGATATAACGTGTGTGTCAGAAGAATTTTGGAATCTTTTACTTTCTAAAAATCCTAATATACCTTCCTTACCTATTAAACCTTTCTTTATTAAAATAGCAGTAGGACAAAAAAATATAGAAATTCGTAAAATAGCTTTAGTTAAATTAGGGATAGGCCCATTTGAAAGTGACCTTTCTGTATTAATAATTCCAGGGCTTACCTCCAGCCTTATTCTTGGTTTCGACTGGATGAAGGAAAATAAAGTTTCTATTAAGTTAGACGAACATGAAAAAGGGATCGAAATATTAATAGGTCAGGAAAAGCGTCTGTTTAAGTTCCATGAGAGTCGGCAAATTAACAGTGTGGTATGTCCGGAACAGGCGTTGGAAGTGAACGAAGTAGTCGAGAGTTCGTATAAGAACATACAAAATTTAATAACTCAGTTAAAATTAAGTAATTATCAGAAAGTAGAGCTTAAAAGGGTATTATTAAAACATGCCAAGTTATTTTCATCAAAATTGGGACGTAGTAATTGTTATGAACATGTTATAACCATGGAACCTCATGCACCAATAGTGAGGAAAACTTATCCAATCCCATATGCTTATAGGGAAAAGATAGAAAATAAATTAAAAGAAATGCTAGAGCAGGGAATTATTAGTCGTGAATCCACTCCTTATTGTAACCCATTAACATTTACTTTGGAAAAGGATGGTACAATTCGTGTTCTATTAGACGCTCGAGAAATAAATAAACATATGGTACCGGAAACCGAGAAACCTCCTTTACAGTTAGATGTAATAAATTCATTTCAGGGAGCCAGTTTTATTAGTATTTTAGATTTAAATAACGCATATTTTCAGATCCCTATTTCGAGAGATAGTAAGAAGTACACAGGGTTTTCATTTAACGGAAAGTCATATGTATACAATGTTCTACCTCAAGGATTAAAAACGTCAGTCGGAAGTTTTAGTAGGGCTATGGATTTTATATTGGGACACGAAGTTAGTGATTTTTGTGTTAATTATTTAGATGACTTAGCTATAATAACTACTGGAAGTTTAGAAGACCATCTAGAGCATTTAGATATAGTATTGGGAAAGTTAGCAAAAGCTGGGCTAACTTGTAACCTAGAAAAGTGTAAGTTTTTGTGTAGTGAAGTGAAAATGTTAGGATACATAATTTCCACTTCTGGACTTAAAACAGATCCAGACAAAATAGAATCAATTCAAAAATTCCCAGTTCCAAAAAAGTTAAAACAAGTTAGAGCCTTTTTAGGCTTGTGTAATTTCTATCGAAGGTTTATACCAAATTATAGTTTCCATATTCAACCATTGTGTGATTTACTGAAGAAAGCGAGCGCCTGGAAGTGGGGAGAAAACCAACAGGCTGCATTTGAAAAGGTAAAATCATTATTTATTAAAACTGTAGAACTAAACCACCCAGACTTCAGTAAACCATATTATTTGCAAACAGATAGCTCAGGAATAGGCTTAGCTGGGTTTTTGTATCAATTAGATAACTTAGGGCAAATAAAGATATTAGGATTTCATAGTAAACGTTTGAAAGGAGCGCAGTTAAATTGGACTGTTACAGAACAGGAATTCTATTCAATTATTTGTTGCTTAGAAAAATTTGAAACTTACCTAAGAGGATCTAAAGTAATAATTAAAACTGATCATAAAGCCTTAACCTTCGTGAAAAACTGTAAATTATATAATGCAAGGTTAGCTAGATGGATTAACTATTTGGAACAGTTTCAGTATGAGGTACAGCATGTTAAGGGGAGAGATAATATAGTAGCGGATATTTTATCCAGGTATCCACCTGTAAATGATATTTTGCAGGAAGATAAACATGATTTGCCCAAAATATCTTATACTGAGGTTAGGCCAAATAGGGAATTACTAAGTAAATTGAAAGAAATGTCTAAATTGCAACAGGATGACTTAGAGATCAGTAAAATAATTTCAGAATTAAGAAAACAGGGGGTAAATAGTCAGTCTAATTCAACGCTTAAAAGATATATGTTGAAAGATGGGTTGTTATATTTTTTACCAGATGGAATAGTAAATCAAGTCCTTTATTTACCTCAAATGCTAAGGGAGGAGATTATCTGGCAAGTTCATATAGAAATGGGACATCAAGGGGCATATAAAATTATTAAATATATTAGAGATAGATTTTATTGGAGGGGACTTACTAGGCAGGTCAAAAGTGTGTTGAAGGGTTGTCATGATTGTCAGATTTCAAAGAGCGATACGGTTAAGCTTGTAGGGCCCTGTCAATCAATAATATCTAAAAATATAGGAGATTTAGTGATGATAGATTTATATGGCCCTTTACCCAGTGGGAAATTTGGAATGAACTATATCTTAGTGATTCAGGATTCATTTAGTAAATTTGTAAAATTATTTGACCTTAAGAAAGCAACAGCGGTTTCAGTTATTAATAAGACTAAACAATTCTTTAAAATAATTAAGCCTAAGGCTATTATGTCAGACAATGGGTCTCAGTTTGCTAGCAGGTTGTGGAAGGAAACTATGAGTCAGTATGGTGTTAGGGTTATTTATACAACAGTTAGAAACCCACGTCCAAACACAACGGAGCGAGTGAATAAGGAGTTAGGCAGACTGTTCAGAACCTATTGTAGTGCAAGACATCAAAGTTGGGTGACTGTGTTGCCAAAAATAGAAATATTATATAATAACACACTTCATGAGAGTACTGGGTTTACACCTTGTGAGATTTTGTATGGTGAATCTACAAAACTAACTTTTGATGAGGAAATTGGTGTTGACTTAAGAACTCAGACTGTGGATTCTATTAGGGAAAAGGTTAGAGAGAACTTGCAGAAGGCAAGTCGGGTACGGATTGACAAGTTTAATAGAAGATACAGAATTATACAATACCAGATAGGAGATTTAGTTAAATTAAGAAGGTTAAATAGATCAGATGCTAAGATGAAAATAACAAAGAAGTTTGAGCCGTTATATGAAGGACCATATGTGATTGCAGCCAACCCTTATAAAAATGTCTATCTGTTGGTTGATCCGGTGACAAATAAAGAAAGAGGAAAGTTTAACACTATACATCTGTCGAGATATTATAAGTGATCATAGATGAAAATTAAAATTGTAGACAAAAGTTTAGGAGAATGTGAGGAACATACAGTTATAATTTAATTAGTTGAAATGTCTAAAAGTTATCAAATATAAGTTTTCCCTCACATTAGTATACATGTACATGAGAAATTTATTATAAAAAAGTTATGTTTTGGTTTAATTTTGATCTTTATATTTTTGTATTAGCTAATTAAGGTTGAATATTGTAATTTGAATAAGAATCATTTAATAAGAATTAATAAATAAAGTTCAGGGGTAGATTTGTGTAGAATCTGGTGGACTTAGGGAAAAGCCTATCTGACATTATGGGAATTAGCTCGCTTGAGTAAAAAGAAAAATTGCCATGCGCAAGAGGAAATTCAAAACGCTCTTGGCTAGCTGAAAAGATACTCTCATACATGCATATTTTCTATAGGAAAACCTGGAATATACTATTGTTTAAATTAAATTTAAATTAACGAACATAACATAAAGTAAATAAACTCTGTTAAGTTGAATTTTTAAGGTCAGGGTAAAGTAAAAATACTCAGAGTTAATCGTAAGGTCAGATAGAGGGGAGTTGTGGCGGCTTTTCTGGGGGGGAATTTTAATATAAAATAGTTATATACATAAAATAATTAGATTGAATAAGGAATATGTAGTGAAAGTGTGAAAGTTAAAGTGATAGTGTTCAAAGTAAAGTGATAGTGTTCAAATTAAAGTGAAGTGTTCGGTTTAGGTGCTGTACACTGACGGTTATGTAATAGTACCACTCATTACAAGAAGGGTTAGGATGTGATAACTAAAGCGAACCATTTACTTGTATCATGTGCTGATGTTTGTTTTCTTTAATATAAATTTAGTACTATGAGTCCAACTACAGTAATTTAATCCAAGTATTCGAATTTGTCTCAAAACAACTAAGATATCTTTAGGCAATACATTATGTAGTAAAAGGTCATACATAATGGTCCTCATACTTACATGGTAGGTACCTTAAATGTTTACAAGGTATGGCATAGTAAATCTTTTAGACAGAGTAAAACATATTTTTATTCAAATAGATTCACTAATTATAAATAAGGCTATAACATTTATGTCACAGTTCACACTTAGGTCACATTCCGACAATGACTTCTTATAGGCTCTTCAGATTTTTCAATATATGTAGGACTTGATTAGATTTCTCGTAGCATTACATAGATCTGCACAGATAGATGCTTATTCAGGTTATCTGAAACAATAGAAGTAGGGTTATGTTTATATATTTTTACAACAATTTGATCAAGAAGTTAATGTAAATCATTAAAGGAGTCGCATTATTGAAGGATGTATCTTTATGACGAGTCATTGGGTAGTTTTATGTACTTTTATATAGAGGTTAGGTTGAATAGATAGTAGGAATAAGTTATTTCTAGGTTAGTATCACAATAGTATTGTAAACTGTTACTTTCATGAGTTTATAGATAGGAAGGCATTTATATGCTCAACATAGCTCTCTTACTACTATTCCTACTGTGTTATTGAAAAGATTTAACGATAAAAGGGTCCATAAATACTTACGATTGTTAAAGCGTATTGTTCTGAATACATTGATATTGGTTATCCATTTGTACCATTTGATGCGGCGAGGTATATTATATTAACACATTATAGGTTGGTTAGAGATCGTACATGCGTTAATTCCTTGAATAATCAGGTATTTACTATGATTTGTTGATTAGTTTCATTTGACCACAAACTAAATGGGGATCCAAGTTTCATTTGACGACGGCCATGTTGAAAATGACATAGGATGTTTAGATAGTCTGTTCAGAAATCAGAAATCAATCGATGCGATGCTTTTAGGGGGACTATTTTTGTGACACTTGTCTTCGGGTACATTTGATATAGATGAATCGCTCGTTTGCGGACAGCATCATTTCGAGAATAGCACTTCTGTATACTTCGCGAGCATAACTATTCTAAAAGGCGGGATATTTAAATTTTCGGAAACACGGTAATAGACGTAGGTACTCTGTAGTAATATTATAGCAGATAGTAGGTAGTCCAGCGTATATGAATTAGAGGTATCCAACCACAGAGATAATTTTCAACCGACTTTAAAGAAAAAAAAGGAGGAGGTTCTATGTTTGACTGAATGTTTTATTATAAATGATAGCTCGAAACGGCTGTACAAATTTTGATGGTATTTGGTGTAATGGTGGTTGGCGCTCTAAAATTGGCCTAATATTTTACCCGGCTACTTAAGGGGGCGGTGGTATGAGATTCGCCAGGTTTATTATTAGTTATAAAAAAAAAATCAAATAAATTAAAATAAATTCAAATTAATTCAAATAAATTCAAATAAATTCTAATAAATTCAAATAAATTCAAAAAAATTAAAATCAATTCAAATAAATTAAAATAAATTCAAATTAATTCAAATAAATTCTAATAAATTAAAATAAATTCAAATAAATTTAAAATAAATTAAAATAAATTCAAAAAAAAAATTCAAATAAATTCAAAATTAATTCAAATAAATTCAAATAAATTCTAATAAATTCAAATAAATTCAAAAAAATTAAAATCAATTCAAATAAATTAAAATAAATTCAAATTAATTCAAATAAATTCTAATAAATTAAAATAAATCCAAATAAATTTAAAATAAATTAAAATAAATTCAAAAAAAAAATTCAAATAAATTCAAATAAATTCAAATAAATTAAAATAAATTGAAATTAATTCAAATAAATTTAAATAAAAAAAAAATATATACAGATTAGTCCAAAAATATTTAGTTAAAATGTTATAAATTCAAATAATTATTTTTTCATTTAAGTAGATTTGATTTAAATTCATTCAATTCATGTCTAGTCACGTAGATCTTGCAGTCTACGCGGCTCACGCAGTTCCTAAGGTTTACGCGCTCATGCAGTTCATGCGGATTATGCGGGTCATGCAAATTATGCGGATTACGCGGATCACGCGGTTCATGCGGATGACGAGGAACTTGTGGTTCATGACCCGCATCATGCGGGTCAACATGAGTGAAATTATATACTTATTTATTGATTATTTTACATATTTAATGGAAATATATTATATTGTTGAAAGTGATCTGGTGAAGCGCTGATGTATTCTTGGCAAGAATGATTGAGTATGAAGGAATGAACTTGGTGGTTAGAACAGGGATGGGGAAAAGGGAAGGGGGGATAACGTCTAGGAAGGGCCTTGGTATACCAGATGTGAAGCCAGATTACCAATGTTATTTGCCCAAGACCTTGAATATACACATCACAAACGAGTTTTATACGGGGGGAATATTGGTGTTAGGGTAAATTTTAAATTTTCAGAGACATTTCTCTTGGAAATAATCCCAAGTGTTATAACACCCGTATGAAACTCCACACTCTACAAGAAGCTGAGAGCTACTACAAATTCACACTACACACTCTCCAAGGCGATGTTAAGATTTGCTTGAGCGAAAGTTTTGAATATGACTTTTAGGTATGGCTTACAAAGGTCATTCTCCTTAAAGGCAGATCAGATTCTTGGAAGGATACTTATGGCGGATATAGTTTTGATTGTAAGGTAGAATCAATTCATATGCCCATAATAGGACCACTAGGGTCAGTAGCCTCACAACCTACTCCATCCTGGACGTTGATCTATAACTTGAGAAGGGTAATTGTCGGTTATAAATAAAGGTATTAGTTCAAATCCGTAGCTTTGGTGATGAAAAACATGTCCTTGGTTTAAATACACTATACACTAGCTTAAGGACACACATACACAGATGAGGGCTACACCATTTGAAGGTTTTGGGAGAATAATATTTTGGAAAAGGGGGGGAATTGAAAAAAAAGGGGTTGTTTTGCTTATATTTAAATAATTAACATATATAGTAATATTTGAGAATTTAATTTAAAATTTAAATTTGGTAAAATTTAAACTCCAGGTCCTTTGAGAAAGTCGCTTTCGTCTAAATTTGAAGGGTCGGCTGTAACGGAACACTTATGTTCTCGTTCATGATTCTCAAATATTAACTGGAAAACTGAAATTCAATCATAAATACAGTCCTTTGTAAATTGTTCCACAATAATTCATTATATCCATCTTATTTTGTTTGTTGTGAAGCAGAATGACATTGACAGTTTGTCTTATCTATAATTGACGCGAGGAAGAAAATTGATCTATGATCTATGAAAAGTAGAACTTAAATTAAAAATATGAAATTAAAAGTATAGTTTGACTGACTTTATATCTTTAAGTAAGAACAAGGAAATAAATAATCATGATGATAACAAAAATTTGATCAAATAATTGATAATTAGTTTATTCTTTTGTCTAGTTGAAAAAAAGTAAGCATTTTACGGATAATCGAGAGAATCGATTCAATCAAAATTAAATAAATATTAAAATAAATTAATACTCAGCGTAAAAGAAATTTAAATGGTAAAATTTATTATAATATCTCGTGATACCAGATTATGCTAATAGGTCGATTCAAGGGATTCTATAGATAGCACAGGGAACACTAATAATTAAAAGAAAGCTATGAGATTGTCTATGGAATTAAATTTGATACAAGGCACGCTGACCTTTATTTCGTTACTATTAGGGGTGAAGAAAGAGACAGGTAGTCTTGGAATGTTTTAGAAAGTTTTGGAACTAACCAATGGAAAAACTTTATTCAATTGAGAATTTAATGAAAAAGGTCTTATCGACAGGAATGAGCAAGGCAGATTAGTTATTAAATGTAGAGATATTAGTTAGATATTTGCATGAGGGTTTTAAAAAAAATATTGGCCAACGGTTTTTCAGTCGAAGTGGTGTGATTTCTGAGAACCGCACGGTAGCGAGTATAAAAGGCTACGGCGCCATTAGTCTGGGTCATTACGCATCGGGAAATTTGAAGAGTCAAGAGGAATTGCTGCCAGAACGCCACTGCAAGTTTTATTTTAAATCAAGAAAGAAGTAGTTTAAAGTGTGGGTTATCGCGTTATCTTGGCAAATTAGGATCGAAAAATCCCGCGAAGTCCCTTGCAAAAATATTTTAGCTAAGAAGCACATTGGTATCGTGTTCTGAAGTTAAAATATTGTAGATTCTTTTGAAATATATGAATATTAGCTTGTCCAGAGTAAATTCACTATAATAGTTTCATATACTGTAAAGTTTTGAATGATATTGAGGAAATGATGTTGGGGAGATCTTTGATTCTTCGAAATCTTCTCCGTATCAAATCTGAGATATCTAGTTTCTATTTGTTTGATTTTAATGTAAGTTTAGTAGAGTTTTGTGTCGAATTGGGGAATACATGGCCAAGATCAACGCTGGACCTCTATTCCTTATGAGAGCGATTGTTCTTTATGAGGGTAGCGGCCAAGTAGGAGTAAAAATAATTCGACATTGTAGCTGGTCGAATGGGCTGCAATTTCCAGCCTAGCTATGCTACTTGGGGCGTCCAGACGGCCTCTGTGCCTACGGAAACCTACGGTCCGAACGGTGCGCTAGTTTTCAGCTCCCTAGCCACTTGGGGACACGTCTGGGACCTCAAACCTTTGTTAGGGCGTGGAAGTCTCGATCCTGACCACAAGAGATGACCACAACCCAAGAGTGATAGGAATAATAGGTTCGTGGGCCCAAACTCTGGCTCCCTTTTACAGTTTAGAGATGACGGATCCTTGCTAGGAACCTAATCTATTTACCAGAGTAGGAAATCTGATTTTAGGAGCAGTCAGGCAGGTAGAATCATTAAAATAGGGCGAGGGAAGCTTCCTCAAATCTTTTTAGCTAGATTAGGGAGCGATCTCTTACACCGGAGTTCGTTCTACACACACACACACTTTGGGGATGGGGGGACAGTAACTTAACACCTTTAGACTAGAAATTAGGGACTGATAGGGACTAGATTAGGCCCATTAACGGTTGCGTCAGGATAAGGAAAAGAGGGGTATAGGAGATAAAATTCCATTCGTTTTCACGGTAAATCCGGTGGTAGCCATATAACCATCCAAGCTGCTGGTGGGTAGGACGTTAATAATTCAAACAATTAATCTTCGACAGTAATTTTAAGTTAGATAGTCGTATCTAATATGAAAGTGAAGTTGAATGTGAAAATATGATAACAAAATGGCATAAGTTGGTTCTGTGATAGTGACAAGTGATAATGCTGACGAAATGTGCGTATTCTGATTGTGAAAGATTCAGAGAATCTGTTTCTAACAAAGGTATGAAATTCCTAACCTTAATTTTTATGTACAAGGCCCTGATATATAATAGTGTATAGAGTATCCACCTGAATGATTTGGGGATTTTCATATTGTAAAATCACATAGATTGACCATGAATAACTAATATCATAACTTGTGGCATAATCTCATAGCTACTTGACAATGGATTGAGTCGGAGTTGTCTATTTAATTACTAAATAAATACCTTCTTGATCTACCTATTTTGTTGAAAAATTCAGATTTGTTTAGTCCAGTGAGATCTCATAACTCTCTGACAATATATTATCATGATAATCATTCTCTGAAGAGGATGGTCTGTTGGTTCCATGGAAGTCATGTAAATTCTGTAAGGTTGAGATATTGACAATCCACATATATACCATATGATTCATCTAATTCTGGAATGAATAATGAATTCTGGGAGAGTAATGTTCCTTATATACTACCAAGGGCGAGTGTAAGGTTGACTCCAATCCCTATTTATTGAAATACAGGAATATTACAATCCTCACACGTAAATTTGATTGAATCACTGAGACAAATAAGTCTGAAGTAAATGTGCTTAAATACTAATAGACATTTCATCTCCATCTATCTCTAAGATCTAGAGTTAGTGCATAATAGTGCTTATACATAACAGCATGGCATAACATTTACATGCTTACATACATAATTACATAATTCCTGAAAATAATAGGATAATGAGTAACAATTGATACAGGAAGTATTATCATGTAAGGATGCCTTTTCTACAGTGAAGGTTGAGGTATAGTTTGACTGACAAACAAACCCTTGCTATAAAACTCCATCTGAGTACCTAATACTACCTGCTTGTTGTAAATTCATAATTTGAGTTCTTTGCTTTTACACCTCCGTGGTGTTATTTCAAAGTAAATAAGTCTGAACTCATCCCAGCGAACACAATGAGAGCATAATGCTTGTGTAGCAGGTAATACGCTTGAAGACATTTAGTCTACCCTCTTGTCTCTGAATTAATAGTCAGACATAATTTTACTGACAAATTGCCTATCCTACTATTAGGTGGGAACAGGTACTATTTACTCTTTAATGGGTATCCCTATTGCTTTCCAAAAGAAATTAGCATACGGAGGAATCACGTCCAAGTCTGGATGACGAGTGGTACTCTGGCGGGCGGAAGGCGGGGCTCGACAGTAAACCGTAACACCAAAATGCTGGGTACATTCACTATAATGTATATCTACCACCACTGACTGATACATACAATGACAATATTAAACTATTACCTTAGACTTCTATCCAATATCTACAGTTGTGGACATCTATAACTCATTATAGATCAATATGGATACTTACATTCTAATACTTACTATACATATCCGAAATTCAATACTATATCTATAAGCCGCTGGTAGAGGAACAATTTCTGTAGAATGAACCATGCTAGATAAGCAATATGCTCCTTAATGAAAATAATTAACCAATTCTTCATAAAATAAGGCAATTATATTAATGTGAAATAGCAGGCAACAGAAAATAACACAAAGTGCAATTTGAACAATATTTATTAGGAAAAACATAAGCGTACCTTACGATAAGGTTATTCTTATTTATAAGTAAAAATTAGTCATACACAAGGCCGATAGCAACCTTAGGCATAGCATAAGATAGGATTAGGCTTCCTCACCATAGGTTAAAATCAAAATCACTTCATTTAAGAAGGTCCAGGGGTTACTATGATAAAACAAGGGTTACTTCCGCTAGATATGATCATGCCATATAGATTTGAACAAAGAAACAAAACATTAATAGGGTATGTATGTTGATAAAGTAGATTAAGAGTAATACAGCTAGTATTTGGTGCAGTTAGGAATTCATAGTAAGGGTAGGCTAGAGAAAAAAAAATATAAACATAGGTAGGGTACATGTTGACTGGTTTGGATGTTACCGTTACTATCCTTTAATCCTGTTATCCAATGTTTTTGTCTGCTAATTCCCTCCTTAGCTATTTTAAGTGAACTACAGTTACTTAATGCTCGTTTGAACAGTTCGGTATTGTGATTTCTAATATCACGGCGAATACTGCGTTTAACCTGTCTATCGAGAATCATGTACTGCTTTCTATCTATATTTTTACTATTTTCTCTAAAATTAATAAGGTCGATTGTGTCTTGAGTGAGTTTACTGACTTTGCTATTAGTTGGTTTTATTTTCTGAAATGCTTGTTTAATGGAAGATAATATATTCTTATATTGTGTTTCTGGAGTATTTGAGCTGTGATCAAGCACACTAAAGCTGTTTTTTAGTTCCAAATTAAATTGGTCTGATTTATTTATGAGTGTGTCTTTATGAAGTCTTATAATATGGCCTCTAAATGTTTTGTATCGGTGAATTTTTACATTAAGTTTAATTTTAGCGCGGATGGGTCTATGATCAGAGCTATATTTTAATGTGTTGAGGACAGAAACATCTTGGATTATGTATTTGTGGGAACACAGGAAGTAATCTATTTCATTTTTTGAAATTATTAGGTGACAACCAAGTCCACCGTCTATGTGGTTTTTTGAAAAAGTAGCTGTTACTTATACTCATATTTTGTTCGTGTGCAAATTGAATAAGACGTGTGCCGCGTTCATTTCGTTCTCCCAATCCATAAGGCCCTATAACTTGGTCATTATCCAATTCGCTCCGCATTCCAATCTTTGCATTGAAATCGCCAAGTATAATGGTCCATGTGCCTTTATGTTCAGTGCACGCTCTATTAAGTACATAATAAAAGTCTTCGACTTCTTGGTCAGATCGTTTCGTCGTTGGCGCCAGAGCCTGCACAAGGGTGAGGGTGTGCTTAGAGTTAATCTGTACTGTTAAAACTGCGACTCTCTCAGAGTACCCTATAAACTTTATTATACTATTTTTCCATTTCTTAGCCACTAAAAATCCAACTCCGTATTGCCCACCAGGAATGCCACTGTAACAAAATATATTTTCTTCTCTTTCTATAATTTGTTCACCTGCTCTACGAACCTCTGATAGACCTATTATGTCCCAATTAATTTGCTTCAAGGCGTGTTCTAGTTCTAAGAGACGATTTTCCTCACTAAATGTCCTAATGTTAAAAGCCATCAGCATTAAAGATTCGGTATCCTTTTTCAAAGCCAAAGTCGTTTGACGGGATATCGATCTCACCCGGGGATTTTTTCGCACCCCATGCTCCAGAGATCGTCTGGTTTCCGTCAAGACCAGGCGAACTACTGGAGTCGCCGGGCACTCGGGGCCGTATATTCTGTGTCGAAATCATGATTAGGGGGGGTTGGATCTTTACCCACCGCGCTGATCCAATGCGTGTTGGTGGGTCGCCAGAGTCTCGTTGGTTAGAAGCAGGGCGCACCGCGTGCAGGTGAGGATGACTTGGGCTCCAAAAGATGTTATATGAAACCCCTTACGCCGAAGGGGGAATTTAATATACCTATTTCACCTGCATAGATCTTTAGCCCTTAAGGAGGGGATTTTGCCCATTTCATCTACACAGATCTTTTTTAATTGTAACCTAGAACGTATATACTTATTTTCATACCTCTAAGTCTGGAAATGGAAAAATTCCATACAAACTTTACCCCCTATTTACCCCTTCAAGGGAGAATGTTGTCTGGTTCACCTAAACAGATCTTTTTTAATTTTAATTGAGAACTTGCGTACCTACTTTCAAACTTCTAAGTCCAGAAATGAGAAAATTCCATAAAACTTCAACCCCTTTGATTTTCTAAAAATCCTTTCTTAGTGCTCGTTTACATCATAAAAAGAATCCCTGTGCCAAATTTCAAGTTTCTGCGCACAGTAGTTTCAGCTGTGCGTTGATATATAAGTCAGGTTTGCCTTTGGCCCGCAGCTCCGCCCGCATAAGTGTCGATTTCTCAGGAACAGTAGAATTATTAGTTGAACCCGGAATACATTAGTTCATGACTTTCAATGAAACACCTTAATATTGAATTTCAATTGAATAACTTCAAAAACGGAAAGTTTCATACTAACTTTGCATCCCCGTTATATCCCCTTAAGGGATGATTTTCGAGAATAATATTTTACTCGTGTTTCATGCCTTTTAGTAAAGAACCTTCATGCTGAATTTCATTCGACTAACTTCAAAAATGGCAAAGTTTCATGCTTACTTTGCACCCCTATTTTACCCCCTTAAGGGATGATTTTCGAGTAAAATATTTTACTCGTGTTTCATACCTTTCAGTAAAGAACCTTCATGCTGAATTTCATTCGAATAACTTCAAAAACAACAAAGTTTCATACTAACTTTGCAACCCGTTTTTCCCCCTAAGGAGTTGAATTTCCAAAAATCCTTTCTTAGTGCTTCCCTACGTTATAAAAGGAACCCCTGTGCAAAATTTCAAGTTCCTAACCCTTATAGTTTAGGCCCTGCGTTGATATGTCAGTCAGTCAGTCAGCTTCTCCTTTTTTTTTAGTATGGATTACTATGGATAGTATGGATAGGTATAATGCTGTCGTTTATAATGATGATGAATTAACTTTGGATTTTAATTTTCATAAGTCACTTATTATTTTATTTTATTTTTGCTATATGTTTGCAGGCAAACTCATGCCTTGAGTTCATTCAAATGACGATAACTTTTTTTTTAATGAACCGATTTTGATGAAACAAACTTTAAATGTTAAACTGAGTTAAAACAAAGCAATTGGTGAAAGTTTGAAGTAAATCGGTTCAGTATTTTCGGAGATAATCGTGATCATACATACAGACAGACAGACAGACAGACAGACAGACAGACAGACAGACAAGAAATTCCAAAAAATTTTTTTTGCTTTCTATTATTCTTTTTAAGTGTCCCTCTATCCATTTCAGTCAAAAATTCGAAATGTACAGACATAATAATTTTACTGTTTTATTATATGTATAGATATGTTTATCCATTATAAATTTACTGTCAATGTATACTCCGAGATCTTTTATGACATCGACTCTTTCTATGGGTAGACTCTGTAACTGGTATGTATATAAAATAGGATTTTGTTTACGGGTAAAGCTTATTGTCTGACACTTTTTCACATTGACTGTTATGTTGTTCTGTTTGTAATAATTTTCTAGGGACAAAAGGTCTTTTTGGAGATTTTGACAGTCGTCAGCAGATTTTATCTGCAGGAAGATTTTCTTATCATCTTCGTAAAGAATATGTTTTGCATTTGAGAAACACGAGTGAATATCGCAGAGATACGCATTATACAGGAGGAGTCCCAAGTGAGAGCCTTGGGGAACTCCCGAAGGAATGTTTACGTAATTTGATTTGTAACCGCCAACCACTACTGCCTGTGATCGCTTCGACAGATATGATTTTAACCAGCGCAACAGGTCGCCATGAATACCCAGCCTCTCGAGTTTCTGGATCAGGATAATGTGGTCCACGCGGTCGAAAGCTTTTTCGAAATCCGTATACACCACATCAACCTGACCACCTCTCTCCATATGCGTGAGTACATGTGCTGAAAATACCGCGAGGTTTGTGGTTGCAGACCTGCCCTTCATAAATCCGTGTTGATATTCAGATGATTTAGCCATGTTAAAGGCACATACAATGCCGGCGGCACAGCCGGCGGGTTTTTGCAGGGCAGCTCGCGACTGTGCCATAAAGTACATATTTATAAGCCACTGGGCGCCGTGCATCGCCCAGCACACAGCGGCTTGCCGGCTCGACCGGCGGCCTGTCCGGTGGCCAGGCCGCCGGCATTGTGTGTACGAGTTACGTTAGTACTATTACTTATTCTGTGACGCGGTGCTATCCTCTAGTCAGGGGGGGGTAAATTCATCTAGCACAGCTCCATTCTCCCAACTGTGACTCCAGTCACAGTTGGGAGAATGGAGCTGCGCGGCGCACACAACCTGGAGGTCGTGTGCACCGCGCCGCTGCCGCCGATGCTTTTATCGGCGTGACTTTATGTACTGATTTTATATTAATTTCGGTCGAAAATTATCCCTTTTAATGGATAAAATAATATATATACCTGCGATAATCATAAATTACGTTATTACTGATTAGATATTTAAAAAAAATGTATGTACCTACTGAGAATTCTTCTAAGAATCTAATGTAATCTAATGACATGCAGTATTCATGAAAAATTTACATTTATATGTGCTCGCCACACTTGGCAAAATATGTGATCAAAACTCCCCTGTACGATTCGAGCTTCAATGACCTTGAATCGCAACGTTTAAGCGCTAGGGTTGGCACCACGGAACAAGAAAAAAGTGGACGACCTACAGTGCAGCATTTAGGCTGAATCTAAAAAAAGCAGCCAATTGCGAGTCGGACTCGCGCACGAAGTGTTCCGTACTATCCTTATCCTTAATCCTTAATCCTTACTAATATTATAAATGCGAAAGTGAGTTTGTTTGTTTGTTTATTTGTTTGTTTGTTTGTTTGTTACGCTTTCACGCCGTAACTACTGAACCGATCATCATGAAATTTTGCATACAAGTTCTCTGGAAAGCGGAGAAGGACATAGGCTACCTTCCTATCCCGGGAAAAAGTACTATTCCCGAGGGATTGACATTGACGCGGGCGGAGTCGCGGGCGAAAGCTAGTTATCTATAAAAACGGCAAAAATCATGTCTGTTGTAGTTGTATGGGAGCCCCCCATATATATTTTATTCCGTTTTTAGTATGTACAATTTTCATGAGATACAGCCTGGTGACAGACGGACGGAAGGACAGACAGACAGACGGACAGCGAAGCGATCGGTACCCACCCTATTCATATGAATAGGCTATTAACGCGAGCGAAGCCGGCTAAGGCTAGTTTAAGTTTAAAATTCTAAAACTAAACGATATTTTTAAAATCAAATTATCGGGCATTGGGCACATTCTCCTTGTTTTTAGATAATGAATGTACCTTTTTAGGCGGATTTATAGAGGACTCATAACTAGTGACAATACAAACGAAATCACCGGTGCTTATAATGTTCAAATCTCTACTGCAAGACATAACTATTTTTTTATAGTAATAGTTTGCTCGATATTGCTCTCTCACTCTCTTTCTTGGCACCTTTCAGGTGATCTTAGATCGGGGAGCACTACCGCGGAAATCTCTCTCGCCTGTCAGTTTGCACCTAAGTACAAGTACGTACTAATGCATCCTAGGGATCTAAGTAGAGGAAGCATTGTTTATTATGTGATATAGAATACTGAACCGAAAACAATGCCCGAATCTAGACTTTCGCAGCTCTGAATGGCGGAATGGTTAAAGGCCATTTTCTGTGAATTCATGCGAGTGAACCCTCCCGTACCTCAGAACTACCGGGGTTCTGAATACTGGAAGGATTTCCATATACACGACGCCGCCGCCGGTCTTGTATAAATCGGCGCACATATCTACTCCTAAGCCGAGTTTCGTGTCATTAGTATAATCTTAAGAAGTCCACGGCTGGACAAAAGACCTCTCCTACGATTCGTAACATGGGAGGGAGTCAGGGTCACTTAAATAAATAATTTTTCATTCATTTCATTCATTGCCATACTCACCACGTATTATTACACACTCGGATGAATGGGGAAAAAAAGCAGCTCGGGAGGCCGGGCGCGCGTACCCGATGTCATACCTGTAACCATCGGCCAAGCAGTTGAGGTTGACACCGCTGACCTCAATGTCAGTGCCATTAGGGAATTTTAAAAACTATATGAAAAAAGACTAATACGGATAATCAAGGAATATTTCCATTTAGTCCCAACAAATAATTATAAGGTCGATCAAATAAACAATTGAACTTAAACAAGAGATGCTCAGTTTGTTGGCCGTTACATGGAGCTCGGTCCCGAGAGTGAAGTCTTTAATGGTCAGGCCTGCGCAAACGAGGTTCCAAAACAAGCCCATGCTCAGCAACACGCACTCCACGAAAACGTCGTTCTCCACGTCTATGTTTACCCCTATATCTATTATCAGTCCCAGTGTTATTATTGCCAGAGCAGAGTACACTCCGATTTCTATGAATACCTCTAGATTGATTGGTACAGTTTCACATTCTGAAGCGAAATAGAGCGCGAAAACCATGAGAATTAAATTTAAACCACGAAGGAACATATGAACCACCGAGTGCTTTGCCATTTTGTGAATATTGTTCGTTAATTTTAATCCATAAAATACATTCTATAAAAATGTACAAGACAAAAATGTCATGACGATAATTGTCATTCAAAAAGTTGCTGCCATTATATTATCTCTATGGTTGCTGCATAGAAGTAGCCTTTTTTTTTTACATAAAACGTACACTTTCATAGACAAAAGAGTATAACTAGTGTTGTGCCAGTAAATATTAAATGCCGATATCGATATTGGCCTTTCCGTCTGTGAAAAAATCATGCAAATATGGAATTATATCGTCAGTATCGTCAGGTATAGTGTCTGTGACTAGAATTATAAATAACTTAATACGAAGATGAATTAAAAACTTAACTAACATTTTTTTACGAAAATTACGCGTTGACACAGTTTAAGTTTATATACGGAAGGACTTACAATGGACGTAGCAATGGTTATTACTGAAAGTACCGTAGTAAAAAGTTTATTCTTAGTACTCTTATGGTAACATTACAATACATAATGAAATATATTCGGTTTATTGGGTGGAATAAGTTTTTGTTTCATATTTTCGACCACGAGTGATCAACCTCTAGCAACTTAAATGTTTTGTGATGCGCATGTTCCTTAGCGTAACTTCCGTTGCATTCGGTTTCATAAAAAAATTATACCTCACAACGCAAAATCAGTTGGAGTTTTGTATGTAATCGAAATTACGCGCCCCTTTAAAATACGTTTGTTTTTATCATAAACTATCATTATATCGTATTTCGTCGAAATCAGTCCAAAAGTTTTAGCCAGAATAAGTAACAAACATCCAAAATTACAAATTGTCGCATTTCTAATACAAGTGAGATTAATTAATACAACAATAACATTTAAAATATAATTTATTGCACCAGCTTAGTCCATGGATATAGAAGAGAATTAGCATACTTCATACAAATCAGAACGCGCGACAGTACGCCCGGTGCGAATTCGCCCAAAGCTATTTATGTTCAATATTAACCTTAATGAATCCTCCGAAAGGGAGCTCATGGTGAGTGTAGCTGCCTCTCGACAACAAAAGTGGATTGAGCTTGTTGAGTCTATTGACATGATTCATAATTCAAAAAAAGCATGGCATAATCTGCGTAGACTAACAAGTGATCCAACCGCAGCTGCACAGCCTGGTCCAGTAACTGCCAACCAGATAGCTCACCAATTGATCCTTAATGGCAGGCCTCCTCGTAAATGCCCCCGGGACAAGCATTCAAAGGTAAAAGATGACGGTAACCAAGCAATTAGTTGCCCATTTACCATTGGAGAAATTACACTAGCCATAAAAAACCTTAAAAATGGCAAAGCTGTCGGTGTCGATGGATGACATTTCCGTCGAACAATTAAAGCAACTAGGCCTCCTGGCAGTCACATGGCTTCTTGCAATGTTTAATGCCTGCATCAAAACGGCAAAAGTGCCCAAAAAATGGAGAAAGGCGAAAGTTACTGCTTTACTTAAACCGGGAAAATCCTCTAATGACCCAAAAAACTTTCGTCCAATCTCACTCCTTTGTCATACTTTTAAATTGTTTGAACGACTTTTACTCGACCGACTGACATCGACAATTGACCCCCAACTTATCCCCGAACAAGCTGGTTTTCGTCCTGGAAAGTCCTGTTGTGGACAGGTGCTAAACCTAACCCAGCACATTGAGGACGTATTTGAGCATGGCGTGGTCACAGGAGCAGTTTTGTAGATTTAAGTGCTGCTTACGACACAGTGAACATAAAATCTCTCCTTGCAAATGTTGAAGCTATAACAAACGACCAAGTTTTTGTTAAAATTTTGGGCGAGATGCTCCGTAACAGACGTTTCCAGATTCTCTTTCAAGGCCAAAAAAGCAGATGGCGTGATCAGAATAACGTTCTTCCACAGGGTAGTGTCCTCGCGCCTACACTGTTTAATATATATACTAATGACCAACCAGACCATCCACTTACCAACCGCTTTACCTACGCAGATGACCTGGCACTTACTGCACCGGCGAAGAAATTTGAAGACGTTGAATCACATCTGTCAATAGCCTTAAATCAACTGTCAAGCTACTACGAGAAGAATTCATTACGACCAAATCCAACGAAGACAGAATCATGCGTTTTCCATCTGCGCAACCCTGAAGCTGATCGGCAACTTCATATCTCATGGGGCGGCGTAAACATTAATCACTCTCTTACGCCTAAATACCTCGGTGTCACTCTGGATCGGTCTCTCACGTATAGAGAAAACTGCCAGAAACTTGGAGCAAAAGTCCACTCGCGCAACTGCATTTTACGCCGTCTTACCACCACTAGTTGGGGCGCATCACCTCACGTACTGCGTACGAGTGGCCTGTCTTTATGCTACTCCTGTGAATATGCGAGTCCAGTTTGGGCTCGCTCAACACACGCTAAAAAGGTTGATGCCGCCATCAATGACACCTGCCGTATAATAACGGGCACCCTCAAGCCAACACCACTGGATTGTCTCTACTCCTCGGCAGGCATAGCCCCGCCGTCAGTTCGGCGTGACGTTGCTTGCGCTGTGGAAAGAGATAAACAGTTGCATGATAGGAGACACTCCCTTCACGGCCAAATTCCGCCGCCTGTACGCTTGAAGAGTCGTAATAGTTTTCTCTTCTCTCTGATTGTTCTAATCTTAAAACATTTTTCATTCTTAGGTACATTCATACATTTTTGTGGCAAACTTTTATTATTAACGAATCCACACTGTAAAGTGCTTTCCAAGACAAATCAAATGGGCCAAACACGATTGGTGTACCTTGTTTATATACCTATATAAACAAGGTAAACTATACCTACTTTCTTTTATTGTATTGTTATTAACAGTGATCGGAATATCGATGTAGTATATTTTCGAGTGAATGATCCGAAACGTTATATCAATATGGATGTGTCTTGTGATAATTTAATGTTTTTCTTCTGACAAAAAAATCTGGCAAGATGGAGGCCAAACCTGCTATCAAGGTAATCAAGGGAAGGAAATGGAGGAGGTCAAACGCATTTAAATTTACGACAAAAAAAAATTATACATTGTTATATACTATCTGAATATTTAAAAAAAATATATAAACACAAGATGAAGATATTTTTCATGGGAACCCATCACTTTATCACAATTCAACGATTTTCATTTCCCTTAAAACTATTCGCAGATATTTTAATACAATATTTAACAAATACTTATTTATTAAATTAATAAGACATATTACTCAATAAAAAACAATTCAACTTAAAATTAAACATAATTAATAACAACATAAAAATAAAAAATTATAAATAACTTACAAATAAAAAAATTCTTCCAACGCACCACATCGAGGCAAAGTACCCAAAATGCTGGCAGCATTTCCCCGTTGCATAGCGAGTCCGATACGTTGTGCAAAAAAACTGCCAGCTCTTGGATCACCAGTTGCCTCGATGAGACGTGTTGTCAATTCCTTATAGAATTTTTTGGCTTCAGTGCCCCAGGGACCCAAAGTTTCTACAGCAAAAGGCAAGAAAATATAGCTGTCAGTCAATCCCGCGTATTTTCGCCTTTTGCTAGCTTCAGCAGCACAGGCAGCTGCTCCGCCCTGGCTGGAAGTAGCTGGTATGTGGGATGGAGCTAAAGTATCTACACAAGTGGCATCCCAAACTAGACATTTGCCTTGCCGCCACGGGATTAAAGAAAGACCATCTGGTCGCTTGCCATCGGTGCGGAAAATTCCATTTGGTTCCAAAACTGACGGAACATTGACAGTTGCTAAAGTTCTACGAATTATGTCGTTTAGTGAGGCATGACGTGGAATTCGGCCAGCACTTTTGATGCAAGCAAGACCATGATGACCCAAACCATCCACAGCTGTACCACAGTGACATAAATGTGGTTGATTTATTTTTACACCCAAACGGAGGCCAATGGCGAGTGTAAAAGTGCAATTATCCAGAAGGGAGCCAACATGTGCAGAAGGAAGTGCTTGTAACCAGTGTCCGGATTCCCTCTCAGATAACGCCAAAAGACGCGATCGATCTTCCGCACTGTCACAAAATGCAATGGTTTCTTCTTGAATATCTTTACAAAGAGGATTGTCCCATAGTCGCTGTGAACAGACATTTACTGGGAAATCATCCAAAACACTTGACCTCCAAAAGTCTTTCGCTTCGCTCACGCCGCATATGTCAACGGAACCCATTGCTGAGTGTAGAAGTTTACCGCATAATGACAAAGAGGCGTGAACAGAAGAAAGAAACGCAGGAAGAGCCACTGCAGATACCTTGCGTACTCCGATGCCACCAAAACGAACTGGGAGAGAAGCAAATTTCCATGTTTCATTTGTAACTTGACAATTGAAAATTTTCTCTAGTGTCTCCCGAATTACTTCGTCCAGTTTTGTGAGTTGTTCTTGATGCTTCCACATGAGTGAGCATCGCAAGGCATAAGTAAATTTTGGCACAAAAAGACAACTCCTAAGTATGTAGAAAGCCATTATATGTGCATTTATTTGAAATAAGAGGTCGGATGATTGCTGAAATTTAGATACTTTTTCATCTATGTAATTTGGGATAGATTCTTCTAAAAGTGGCGTGCCTAAAATTTGAAGAGAGCTTTTGGTTAAAAGTTTAATTCCAGGGGTTATCTTCTGAAAAAGAGAGTGAATTTCAAAGCTGTTTAATCCTAGAACTTTATCATTTATGAAGAGTTCGCACTTATTTAAATTTAAATTTAGTCCTACTTGTTTGAGGCGTTCAATCAGTCTTATTAGGTCTGATTTCACAGAATTTAAACAACCTCCGATCGTAGCATCATCCAAAAACCATGCATTCAGGGGTGAATTTAGGCTAGATATGATTGAATTTATACCTAGACTAAAAATGGCAGGACCTAAAGGGTCTCCCTGCTGACAGCCAATTGAAGAACTAATAACACGGTCTCTATATACAACATCAGAAGGTGCGCAGTAGCATTGCCAGAGATACGGATATAGGCCTGGAATCTGATCTTTAACTTCCGTTAAAAAAACTCCCCTGTCTATTGAATTAAAAGCGTTGGATATGTCCAATTTCAAAATTACTTGGCACTCGTTAGAATTGAGAAATGTTCTCGATGCGTGTACAATAGCTTCGCAACCCCCTCTAATACCAAAACCAAATTGTCTTGGTTGGAAATATGTGGTTAACGTGGGAGCCATTCTTTTACACGCTATCTTAGACACGAGTCGTCTGAAAGTGCATCCCACTGCAATAGGTCGAATGCCCCCATCCTTTTTAACCAGGGCAACTAGGTTAGCACCATACAAAGTTTTCGTTATCTCTTTTGGCACCTTACCAGAGAGCATCAGGTTAATTAAAGAGACTAAGCTTTGTATGAGAGTCCTCCCAGAATCACCCGTAACCCCGCCCACCAAGTCTTTAAGATGCTGAGCTGATAGACCATCTAGTCCACTAGCAGAGCCACTCTTAAAACTGTTTAAAGAGTTAATTACATCATCTGCTGTGATTTGAAGAGCCGGGTCTGAAAGTAATGGAGGATCAGGTAATGTAATTGGAAAAGTTGACTGTTGAGGCTGAGGATGCTTTTGTTTTAACGATGAAAAAGTTTCTTCCGTATCAGGAGCAAGAGCATCACTTGAGAAAATAAGCTGAGCGGCTCCCCTTACATCACCATCATTAACTTTGCTTTCGATTTTTTTGATTTTGTACTCCGTATTTTCGCCTCGGGGAGTTCTATTGCTGTTGTGGCCATATGAAATAAAATCTGAGAACACGGTATGGAGGGCGCAGTTATTTTTAATAGTCTGAGTAAGTGAAACATCACTACCCTTTTCCTTAGGGGCATGTAAGACTTTAAAAGCAAAAAGTAGCAACTGCTCCCAACTTGCTTTGTCATTAATCAAAACTACTTTATCGATTGCTTTTTTTAGGGCAGTTGCAACAGTTATTCTTGCGCCCCTAGGGATTCTTTTAACAATAGGCATACATTTTTTGCACCTACCCAGCTTTTTCCACAGAGGAAGATCGGTATGGCTAGCAGCATCTTGGGTAGTAGCAGACTGAAAAGGATAGGGAATATCCGCGTTTTGCCTGCCATTACTATCAGTCAAAGACGAAACAGCAGCTCTGTGTGTTTTTGCAATATGAATATTGAGGCCTCTTCTTCCTCTAAAGAAGCGAGGCTGAACACATTCTTCACATCTCTGGAGGCTATCTAAGGAGAGGGATAAAGGGAGGGGAACTTGTGGATTAAGTGTGGGGTTTGGTAAAGACAACATAAATTAACAGGTATATGAAGCCAAAAAACTAACTAATTAAAATTAAAATAAAAGTATAATTAAAATTAAACAAGTGATAAAATAAAACTATTTAGGTAGAATATTGAAAGAAGCCAAAAAAAAAAAAACTGCTATCGCCAACCCGCCCGCGAAGCGTAGTCTATATCCATAGAAAGAAGAAACCTGGGAGAGGCCTGTGTTGAGCAGCGGTTATCTCACGGCTGGGCAAACTGTATTAATATTCTATTTTTTTTCCATTTTCATCTTCTATGCCAAGACCCAAATCGTATGGCAAAACCCATAAGAAGGAAATCCTTGCGGTAGGCCTGTGTCCAGCTAGTAACAGTCCAAGGACTTGTGGTCTCTTTCCTAAAATTTGATTCTTCAGTTTAATTCTTGGAGGAAATACAGCATAGCCTTTTCAGGGTGCATTTACTTCATGTAGAGATAGCAATTCAAAATTTCTCAACACCAGAGGATTTTGGATACAGAAGTTCGCACTTTCGTAACTATATAATTTCTTTAGAAATCGATAAAGAAAAAACTTGGTCAATTTATAACGACATTCAAATACAAATCACAAATCACAACCAAAGCTTATTATCTCTGTATTATTAATAAATCAAAAAGTAAATAAATAAATTCAAGTGACAATGTGTTGACATGACATGTCAAAACAAATACTTAAATCTGTGTTCATTGAAATTTTATTAACACGATTATTCATTACTTAAGTACAAACACAATCTTTTGTAGTTTATTTTCATATTGTCTGTAAAGTTGAAAGTTAAAAGTCTGAAAAGTTCTGAACAGTTTTGTTACCCATCATTTTATTTCCATGTAAGTTTCATCAATTTATACGTTAATAGAGTTTAATGTACACCTATATGGAATTATCTGGTATTTTATTGATCAAATAAATAGATTACAAATCCGACTCCGAGCACCCCGACTCCACGTGGCTCAACTTTGTCATATATAGAGTTCCTTATTTTAATTATTCCTTCGCGCAGAACCAGAAGTCTTTTTTGAGCCACCCTGATACACTTGCTTGCTGCATGCTTGCATGCATGGTGCATGCTTCCTGTATGCTTTCTGCCTTCTGCATGCTTGTTGCATACAGCATGCTTGCTGCTCTTAAAAGTTATGACGCGCACCGTTACATATTGTTACAATTAAACCATTCATAAGAAATAAACATATTTTTATGAATGGTTTTATTGATATCTTAATAAGCGTAGTGAAATGTAAGTTCGATATATTGTTTTTCTAGCAATAGTAACAATTTTGAAACATTTTTTTAAACAAATGTTGTTTGATAATACATAGGTACTAACTTATTTCCATAACAATTTAATAAAAGGTAAGAATAGTTGTAGGTACTTACATCAAAATGATATTCACAACATTGTCTACTAGTCGGGGTAGGGGGTGGAGTCTTATAATCATCCCTTTTTACAACGGAATATAATTTTAAATTGTATTCCGTTGTAAAAAGAGATGATATAAAATTCACACAAAACTTCGTGAAAAATTATAAATTTTTCTAGAAGTTTTGTGTCTTTCGGTACGTTAAAAGATAGTTTTTCTGGCGTTTTAAAAGAAGTGTTTGTATAGTTCGGCACTATACAATATTTGTACATAGTTAAAAAGATAAATTAGACATAAATAATTTGTTTTAAAGTCGCAATTACCACGAAAACACTGCGCGCCTTGTCACTGCCAACGGGCAACTAGCGGCGTCCGTCACAGTGACGTCACAGCCACCGCGCCGGCCGGTCAGTGAATTTTGCTAGTAATTTGGTCATAACTTCGTCAATTTTTATCGTAGAACAATAATTTTTACACTGTATGTTATGGATTTCTTAGCTCTATGATCCTGCATTCTCAACTAAAAACTTTACGGATCCTCATTGGGATTAAAGGCATATTAAGGACATATCCATATTATGAAAACTTCACGAAATCCCGCAAAATTGCACTACCTATTCCGATCCCTGGTTATTAACAACTACATAACTGTTATGTAACTTACCTACCTTATCATCTAGCATATCATCGCGCCGGCAATGAACGTAACTCACTATGCTCAATGCGATAAAAACTGCACATAGATAATGCATTTTTGCAGTCGACCATCATTGAAGTCCAATAAGTCTTAGGTATATTTGTCTATTCAGAATATAGGCCTTAGGATCCTAACAAGAACAACGAGCGAGCAATTGAGGGGACTTTGTTTTAAATCGACTTCGAATAATCTATCTTATAAAAAAACCGACTTTAATCAAACTACAGAACCAATTTTGATGAAATTTAAATAGGACCGATTTGAAAGCATAGGTAGTTGCCCTTTCAAACAAAAATTATTTTTTTTAATCTGTTTTAATATATGAAGGAGTTTATGATGAGGTAACAAACATTTATAAAAAACCGGCAAGTGCGAGTCGGATTCGGGCACGAAGGGTTCCGTACCATTATCTTTAAAAAAAGGCAAAAAAAAATCATGTCTGTTGTATGGGAGCCCCCTTAAATATTAATTATTATTTAAATTCAATTACTTATTTTTTTAAGTGTATATATAACTAATACTCGTATTCTGTGAATATTTCAAGTGTCTACATGTTGTCGTTAATAATATCGAGTAAAAAAAATCACGTTTTTTGTGTGGAAGCCGCCATAAATATTCATTTTTTTTCTGTTTTTTAGTATTTGTTGTTATAGCGGCAACAGAAATACATAATCTGTGAAAATTTCATCTCTCTAGCTATCACGGTTCATGAGATACAGCCTGATGACAGACGGACGGACAGACAGACAGACGGACAGCGGAGGATTATGTTAATAGGGATGTTTAGCCTAAAATAATCGAAACTACCTAGTAACTACTTCCAGATTTTTTATCCAATTTTTAATTATGGTTTTTTGAAAAAAAGCCCGAGTTAAGGATTTATAAAGCAACATTCCCATGCTTAATCACATGATATTGTCAATGTCTTTGTCAATCTGTCAAATAATGATGACGTTGACAACCAAGTCTAATGAGTGGCCAGGTTAGGGAATATTTTCCCAGGAATTCGGAAGTGAGACATGGACCGTTTTTTTGTGATACTGCACTATATATAAGTTGAAATAAATATGGATTCAATTAGAAGATCACAGTTTTAAATAAATAAAAAATAAATATATACGGACAAATCACACAGATTAAGCTAGCCCCAAAGTAAGTTCAAGACTTGTGTTATGGGATACTAACTCAACGATACTATATTTTATAACAAATACATATATAGATAAACATCCAAGACCCAGGCAAATCAGAAAAAGATCATTTTCCATCTTGACCTGGCCGGGGATCGAACCCGGTCACTCCGTGTCGCAGGCAGGCGTGTAGACCGCTGCGCCACGGAGTCATAAAAAATAAAACAAAAGGCTTTAGTTAGTACATTATTTACAATGATATATAACTAAGAAATACTGAAATGTTTAATGCTGTGCTTGAACTTGAGAATGGGTTCCCGTTTCCTCCGAGTTGGCAAGCTCCGTGGCGCAGTGATAACACGCCAGCCTGCTGCACGCGATTTTCCGGGTTCGATCCCCGGTCAGGTCATGATGGAAAACGACTTTTTTCAGATTGTTCTGGGTCTTGGATTTTATCTATGTCAACGTCATAATTAAATGACAGATTGACAAAGACATTGACAATGTCAAGTGATTAAAGCATGGGAACATTACTATATAAATCCTACATTCAGATTTTTTATTTAATTATTCATAAAAATTTAAAATTATATAAAAGTAAATAATAAAATATGGAAGTATTTACATACATATAAGGTACTTTCGTTTGCATAAATATAAAGTAGCACTTCCAGTTGATCGTAAGTTTTATTGGGCAATCAGTATTTATGTAAAGTAAATTGAGTATTTAAAGTATTGGGTATGGTATGGTATTGATCTTATTTGAAAAAAAAAGAACCCTTATAGGATCACTTTGTTGTCCACCCGTCTGTCTGTTTGTCAATACATTTTTTATCAAAAACACGTGGAGGTTTCAAGCTGACATTTATATCAAATACTCAGATCTACTGTCCCTTAGAGCTGTGGAAAATCAAACTTTTAAACCTAGGCATTCAAAAGATACAGTCGTTATTGATGCAAATTTTCGTCATTCGCAAATCAAAACTTACGGAGTACTTCACGTGAACTAAGAATCTTGAAATTTGGTACGAAAAAACGTTTTACATACAGCACAGCACAGATAAGGAAAAATTGCGGATAGCATACATTTTTATTTACATTACATCATATAATAATATTTTTTTTAATAATTTTAAACTTATTTCGGCCGGGTTTTCAATTTATGTTACACGTAGCCACTTGTTATGGGTCTGACCTTCAACCATACATATTTTTGATAATTGAGCGACCGGCCTTCACTGCCATGCGTGCCGCATCGACTGAATTTTCAAATTTTCAAAGTTTACCATTTGATTAGGCTACTTTATCTTTACAACTGGCAACACATGCTGTCACTTGTCTGGAGTGACATTTATTTCTTGTATTTCTCCGATTGACTGAAGACAATGACACAACGCACAACGACAACATCCAACCAATCCAACACCGTGATCCAACATCACAGGAGGAGGTGGTCAAGAAACGAGTTTACACAAAACAAAATTGTTTAGTTTATTTTATTCTAAAGTTGTGTGTGATTAATCGATAAAATGAGCTTACACAAGGCGAGGTGAGTATGTTAAGAGATTAATGTCGTTTTTATAGCGTAGGTGCTATTATTGTAAGTTCTAAATTGGACATATTTACGTGTACAAAACATTCTCTTCCAGCGATAAATAACTCTTACGAGGGCGTATTATTAGTTGTTTTATCAAGTATAAAAATAGCAATCTTGGTATCTTTTATTCGTAAGTCTTGTTTAAATAAGTATAAAGTTTTACAAATGTGTTCAGAATCAGATTGAATAGGCATAGTATTGTAATTTATCATTTTATATAAAATATATTTACATAATGTTTTTATACTTTAGTAGTGCATCGAGATTAAATAATCATCCACATTAAGCACTGATCAATACAGTGTCTGAAGTCCCAATGATCAGTGCTCTAGCTACCATGCTTAGTTTTTGTTCAATTTTCAGTAGGTAATATAGAGTTCAAAATATTTCTTTACTCCTATAAACGACTGAACCCATGAAAAATACAATCTTGGAGTGAAGGGAATTGAACCATTTCTCTGTCCATTAAAATTGTCACTGGTCGGCAAGAGTAAAATAGCGAATTTCTCTTCATAAATAATTATTTTCAACATAGTGTTTGGAAGTGAATTGATTCTGGAAATGTTGTGTTTTTTTATGTCAGTTGTTTGCTCTGTTATTTAACTAATAAGGATATTATATAAAACCATAAAAAACACAAAGGTTACGAATATTCCTTTATTTTTCTGCAAGAAGTATGAAAATTACATGTTTGCTTCAATTATCAGTCAGCCCACCAAACTTTTAGTTATATAAGTATATTTAAGTGATTTCTCCGTAAGTGAATATAATATTGTATTCTTTTGAGAAATAAAGTTCTTTAACCATATCAGTCAAATAATTTTAAAACATTTAAAACAGTTTATACATTCTGTTTTAAGATAGAATGTCTTTCTAACTTTCAAAATAAGATAGAAAGTTATATGTCCACCATAATTTTTTCTAACATAATCAATTTATTCTGAGCCCTATCTAGAATACTCCAAAACCATGCTTTGTTGCTTCTGCTTTCTATCGGCCACATGGCTATGTCCGCACATAAGTTCAATGAAAAACTTAGTGCTCAGAAAACTTTTATCTTTTGCCAAATGAAACTTACAAGGGTATGGTAAATTTGAATATCATAAAGCAAATAATATACATTTTCAACACCTTTATCAAAAATATTATAAATAATCCATGGAACAATAAAAAAAATTAATTTATCAGAACTGAATTATGATTTGTCTGTGCCTATTTGGTAAAGTAAGTAACATACAGCCACATAATAAGCTAAATGATAATTGATAGTATAAATCTATTGTATTTCAGCAAAATTTTAGTTTTTTTAATCCTGTAGAATTTGTAAAAATATATACTATTGTTAGCTCACAAAAAAAGTATACATTCTTTCTAGATGACAGTTTATGAAACTAAGAACTCTGGTGAAATAAATTAAGAGTTATGTACATACTGAATCTGCTTGACGTTACTGCAAGATTTGGCTATGAAGGGTTTGTGGCTAACACAAACCCTTCATTCAAAGTGACTTCAGATACACCAATTTGAAACTCCTTATGAGTTACAAATTGGAAGTCACAATATGACATGGTGTGTTGAAAAGACACATACAATTTTCATATTTAGTACTTAGTACTTTTATCTCACAAGACAAAAATATTGACACAGTAAAAAACACTGTTGAGTGAAAATAATTTTACATTGGAATATAGCTATTTTTTGATTATTCATTGTTTCAGAATAAAAGCATTTGAAGAAGTACTTGATCAAGATGTGATTGACATTGACCAACTGAGGAAACTGGCCTTTAATGGTAATTATATAACAAGAAATTGTACAGCAATTTTACTGATATTTTACTCATATTTATTTTGTGTTATATGTTTTTTTTTTTAATATATTATTATGTTTTACTGACCTTTATTTGTAGGTCTACGAATCACTTATTTGTAGGAAGTAAGTACAAAAAAAAAATATTTTAAGAAAATGTACCGTTTTTGTAAACAGTACAGTTATCTGTATTAATGAATTTGAAAAAAATAAATTTGATAAAGATTCGCCTTAGCTGATAAAAATGGTAACGATTTTGTCAGATCTCGCTCACGCGTTTTTTAGGAAAGGAAAATCCTATAACTCTGTCCTGGACCACAATTAACACCCACTTCATCCATATTTTTCTGTTATTCCATTCTAATACTTGCGTAATTACAACTACTTTTATTTCAATGTTGGTATAAACCAAGATTGAAATACAAGCAGGATTGCAGTAGCTTTGTGTGGGTTGGGTGTTTTCTTCGGTTCACTATCCATTTACATAAAAATAATAACCATAAAATATATTGGCATATGGTAAATTAGACTAATGATAATTATGCATAATTTTTTTATCCATAACAAATGTAGCATAATCATAAATAAAATTAGCATAATCATATTTCAGCATAACATTTTTATGCATAAATTTATAAAGGCATAATAGTATCAAATAATAATGAACATAGTCAAAATCATCTTACCCAGAATAAGTAACTCTGCTGGGGTCGCAGTTCAAACCTAACCTAACCTACTTTTCTGGTAGAAGCTCGTTTTTAATAGCGTTTCGTTTTCTGGTGGGGTCACAGTTCTAACTTAACCTAACCTAATTTTCTGGTAGCAGCTCGTTTTTAATGGTGTTTATTTTCTAGTGGGTTCACAGTTCTAACTTAACCTAACCTACTTTTGTGGTAGCAGCTCATTTTTAATAGCGTTTCGTTTTCTGGTGGGGTCATAGTTCTAACTTAACCTTACCTAATTTTCTGGTAGCAGCTCGTTTTTAATGGGGTTTATTTTCTAGTGGGTTTACAGTTCTAACTTAACCTAACCTACTTTTCTGGTAGCAGCTCATTTTTAATGGCGTTTCGTTTTGTGGTGGCGTCACAGTTCTAACTTAACCTAACCTACTTTTCTGGTAGCAGCTCGTTATTAATGGTGTTTCGTTTTCTGGTGGTGTCACAGTTCTAACTTAACCTAACCTACTTTTCTGGTAGCACCTCGATTTTAATGGCGTTTCGTTTTCTAGTGGATAGAATTTTTTTTTTAAGAAACAATATGAATATAGTTCGAAAATGGATTTTTTAAAAGCTATTGCTAATATTTTACACTTAAAGTAGAATACGTTACCTACCGAATTGTTATTTATACATATGCTATATAAAATTTGCGTGAAACTCATTAAAAAACTAAAATTTCTAAATTTTTTATTACTTCATACCTATTAAACTTTAGTAAAAATATACTACTATGCGACTGTACACTATGCCTAAAAACATTGTGCAAATTATAAGTATGCATAAATATATTAGACCTAAACATAATTATTCCAAAGTACATATGCTGCTAAAAATCAATTATGCCCAAGTATAATTATGCAAAAAAAAGTATGCCAAATTCATTGTGCCAAACCATTTTAGGAATAAATACATTAAGCTAACGAAAGGGATCCCGTTTTCTTCAACAGGTGTGTCTACTCGGTATCTATACTTAATATTATAAAGCTGAAGAGTTTGTTTGTTTGATTATTTGTTTGTTTGAACGAGCTAATCTCAGGAACTACTGGTTCAAATTGGAAAATTCTTTTTGTGTTGTATAGTCCATTTACTGAGGAAGGCTTTAGGCTATAAAACATCACGCTGCGACCAATAGGAGCGAAGCATCAATTAAAAATATTTTGAAAACGGGGAAAATTATTAAAAAGGGGATGCAAAGTTAGTATAAAACTTTCCTATACTAATTAATCATAATAACAGAATTTGCCGCGGATGAAGACGCGGGCAACAGCTAGTTATATTATATAAAGTATGCAGTTGACCGGAAATTACCTTCAGCTTCTCTGGTCATGCGTGGCGCGGTGTAGGAAACTGATACCTCCTATCATGCTACAATGGTCACGCGAAAGGTAGCCGCGACACCGTTTGTTTTTTGTCATAGTAGTGGAGCGCCGTGAGACGTAAAAATTGTAAAACCTCGGAATCCAGGGCCCATGAATCTTCATAAAACTGTTGGACTGCATTGTTAAAAGCTCGAACAAAAAAGTAAATGAGCGCGCTCTTGATTACAACAATTTATATTAACAATTTACTGAAAAAGGAGAGAAACAAGGGAAAATAATGTAAAAAATTAGTACTATAAAGTCAAATATTTCAGAAATGGATGCGTTAATCGAAAAATCATTTTAGAATACTCACAATATACTTAAAAGACCTATTCAACGGGCACCCCACACTGTTGGGTTAGGTACACGTTAACTCTCAATCGTCAAAATCGAAACGCTAGTTTTATTTTTGTGAATTGAAACAATTTTTTTTTATATTTGATACGTTGTATCTGCTGTTTTAGTTGTAGGGGCTGGAACATCCAGTTTAATATAAAGCAAATAGCATAGTGAAAGTGGCGTGAAATTGTATCCAATCCACTAACAGCAACCCGACACCTGTCACACGCCAGCACATCGCTTACGTTCATAGGTACTGTAATCAATATGTCCACATGTATTGACCCAGTCATGCATGTTCGAGACGGTCGAGTTTTCGACCAGTACTGATGGCGATTTAGGTGGTTCTTCTTTTCCTCTCTCCTTTTTTAAGGCGTCTATTCCAAAACGAAGGATTTTATCTTTTAAAGATCGCTCTTTTAGTTATATCACCAGAATCAAAATAGTACCCATGGCTATCCTTTAGTTTGTTTGTTAAACAACAACCAACACTACTGTCAGATTTGTCAAGCTTGCCGGTCTTATATAGCTTAACGTCTACCATCAAATGATGGCAGCTGGGAACAACGGCTAAGCACGTATTAGTCCGAGATATTTTTATGCCACTTGCGGTCACCCATCGTAGTGAAAACTACGGGGTTCTTAACATGCGTAAGCGCTAATATTAACATGCGTAACTCTAAATTAAGGAGCCCAAAGGGCCTGGTGAGCGTGAACAACGCTCACAGGTCCATCGGGCACCCTAAATATGGAACTTGTTTGCTCAAAAACTGTAAAATTTGTAATGATATGGGCAAGGTTTCTTTTTGGTTTCATTTTTGAGATTTGGTATTATTCTTAATAAATGTCATACACAAATATTAGCTCTGCCATTAGTTAAGTTTTAGACTGCTGTTCAAAATCAATTTCAAAATCAGTTAGTGACTATCAAACAGATAAAACCGCATAGAGAAAATACATTCAATAAATTGTTATTCAATGTACCTACATCATTTGTTATTCATGCACGTAGGGAATAATATTGGACTGAGATTCTTTTGGCGTATTCTTATCAGCAGCGGTAGTTCCGTGACACTCACGTGACACTCTAGTAGACTAACCATTTTGCAAAAATTAAGAAATAATAATATGACGTTCATATAGAGATACTTACATTTTTAAGCCTGTCTATTCTCAAAATAAATATTTGTTTGTGAGCCATAGATTTTATTTATTTTTAATCTATCCAAAGATATGTACGACAAAGACCATTTATTCAAATCCTTCTTACTTATTTGCAAATATTTTTGCATGAATATTCCTTGTCTGTAGCAGGTATTGTGATTCTTTGTTATTATTTAGTATGATTTCAGTAAGTAATACAAAACGAATGATTCAAGTGTGCTTCACTAGCAGTAGTTTCTAACTGCGTAGCATATTATATACTAATAATAGTTCCAGGAAAAATGCACTACACGTTCGTGACGACCCCTTCAAAATTACCCTAGTCAGTGGTTTCCAAAATTAGCCTGTACAAACAGACAGATGATTTCAATTTACGTCATGAAGTAGTAGCCTTCCCAGGCTGCACCTGGACATATATTATACTAGCTGTTGCCCGCGGCTCCGCCCGCGTTAGTGTCGATCCCTCGGGAACAGTAGAATTTCCCGGAATCAAACATACCCTACGTCCTTCCCCGGGCCTCACACCTCCATACCAAATTTAGCGTAAAAAAACGACAGATAGAATTACTTTCGCATTAATAATATTAGTATTAGTATAGAAGTATGGATATTATTTATACTTCTGTCCAGAAATCAGAAAATTTCCATAAAACCTTTATATATAATAGGAGGGCCATTTTACCCCTTTAGGAGTGAATTCAGTCCATTTCACCCACATATATCTTTTTTAATTGTAATCGAGAACTTACATACCTATTTTTTTTCATACTTCATAGTCCAGAAATGAGAAAATTCCATATAAATTTTACCCCTTTAGATGTTAAATTTCTTAAAAATACTTTCTTAGCGGCTCACTCACATCATTAAAAGAACTCCTGTACCAAATTTCAAGTTTCTAGGCGCAGCAGTTTAGGTTGGTTTGCCGTTTGCCCGCGGCTACGCCGCCGCCGTTAGTGTCCATCCCGCAGACACAGTTTGGACCCTTAAAGGGGTGAATCAGGTCATCAATATGAACAACTTTTTCTATGGGACCAATGCCGGGAACTCAAAAAAAAATTCGTCATTTCCATACAAAAGAGTCCCCACCGCCCGGCCAGTTTGTATGGGAATGTCGAATTTTATTTTGAGTTCCCACCATTGTTCCCATAGGAAAAGTTGTTCATTTTGATGGTCTGAGTCACCCCTTTAAGGGTCCAAAACGATAAAAAATTCACTGTGTATATTTGCAAGCAAACTAATGCCTTGAGTTCATTCAAATGACGATAACTTTTTTTTTAATGAACAGATTTTGATGAAACAAACTTTAAATGTTTTGCTGGGTTAAAACAAAGCAATTGGTGAAAGTTTGAAGTAAATCGGTTCAGTATTTTCGGAGATAATCGTGATCATACATACAGACAGACAGACAAGAAATTAGAAAAAATTTTTTTTGCTTTCTATTATTCTTTTTAAGTGTCCCTCTATCCATTTCAGTCCAAAATTCTAAATGTACAGACAAAATATTTTTACTGTTTTATTATATGTATAGATATAATTATACCTTCTTGGAAAAATAGTGAAAACCCAATCAAAACCGCCCCAGTCGTTTCCAAGATTAATCTGTACTGACATACTGATGGTAGATGTTCAAATTATATTATGGATACGATTGATTATAATCGAGGCTCTTAGGAGTCGGTACTGTAAGTGGGCCAAGCTTACGAGTATAAGTCATGAGCCAAGATTATAAATATCAATGCTTATATGTGTCATATTCATACGACTAGACATTTAACATTATATATATTTTAACACGTTGTAAGAAAAATAAACAGTACTCATTTTGACCTATTTAGTACGAAGAACATGAGAAAGCGGGATAAGCTAAAGGAAGAAGAAATACGGAAACATACATCTTAATGACAACACAACAATACTGTATTTAGTGCCTTCTTTGTTGTTGAAATTGAATATGAAGCCACATTATGGCATGGTGTGTTGAAAATAAATTACTAGTTGAGTCTCGGGGTCATCACTCATCATAGATTTAACAGAGAATGATTATTTGGGTTCGACACGAAAATAAACTGTACATATTGTTTTACCACAGGTATTCCAGACGACAAGGGATTACGCTCTCTTGTATGGAAAATCTTACTACAGTACTTGCCCCACGAAAAAATCGCGCGACAGGACACCCTCATCAAGAAACGGCAGCTATACAAACAGTTCATAAGTAAGTTTTGTTATTTTCCTATTTATAATTATCGGATTCTCCTGCATATGTATTATACTCTGTTGGTTTTATCATTGACATTTCTAAAGTTAGCAAAAAAAAGTAACAGGTGATTTGATCATCGTAGGTATATTTTAAATCATTAGAGAAGACACTGAAATTACACTATGTATCACCGCTTAACGTTACATATAAGACGATGTGCATCATGACGCCTGCCTGCGACACGGAGTGACCGGGTTCGATCCCCGGCCAGGTCAAGATGGAAAATGATCTTTTTCAGATTGGCCTGGGTCTTGGATGTGTATCTATATATGTATTTGTTATAAAATATAGTATCGTTGAGTTAGTATCCCATAACACAAGTCTCAAACGTACTTTGGGGCTAGCTCAATCTGTGTGATTTGTCCGTATATATTTATTATATTTATTTATCATGAAGTGGTGGCGTGATGCCGTAAGGCTCGAGTTATATCCATCCGTGCCTCTGAGCGGCCCGGCCGCTACACCACAAAATTACAACCAAGTGTATGCAATAATTTATTTGAATAGCGGCTCAGCCGCTTACCACGTGGGCGAGGTCTGCTTTGAGCGGTGTCGTCGCGCCGCCCCACAAGTTCCACCGTGTTCAGTTCTATCTATCTGTACATTTAAATTTTTTGTTTTGTTTTTAATATCAAAAAATATGATTACTTTTTCTACATTTTATCGTGACGTCTTTTCACCTCAAACACTAAAAAACGTGTGGAGAACGGAACCGAACCGCGGTCGCTGAAATCTTCGGCCAAGACGCTGGGTCGCGCGGATTTATATAAATCGAGCCTAAGAGAACATCATCACCATAATTTCGTGTAGGTGTCACGGTCAAACGACCATGCACACCCTGGTGTCAGAGTTCTTCAGAACCGCCTCTCGGCCTCTGACGTGGTTTCTTTAGCGACTACCAGATGGCAGCCGGGAACGTGCATTGTGCCTTCCAAAGCACGGAATCATCTTTACTATCAGACTATCAGGTGATTCAAGTCGTGCGGTCACCTAGTACCTTAGCGCGGGTCGCGATCAGCGGAGACGAGAGGAGTTGTCATCTACAAAATCAACGCGACCGTTTACGAGTAGTACTATATGTCTCCACGAAATAAAGTTTTACTATATCATCATCATCAGCAGCAGGTCTTTTTAGTCTCCACTGCAGGAGTGCAGGAGCAAGACCATCTCTGCAGTACCGGAGCTATACTTGGCCAGATCAGACAGAGGACAAGCCTTCACTCTCCTCGCTGGCCAGACGAGTTGGAGAGGTCTCATTGATGTTTATGAGCTTTTTTAGCTTGTATTTCCTAAGTCGCCTCTTACGACATCCATGGGAAGACTGGTCCTATTCTACTATGCCGGAAACCACACGGCTTCTTTTACTAGATATTTATGTCCTACTGACGCGATCGCTGTTACATTTCAGATGAAATAATAGTTTCGCCAGGGGGCCCCACCGACCACCCGCTAAATATCAGTCCAGACAGCTCGTGGAGCACCTATTTCAAAGACAACGAAGTGCTGCTTCAGATCGACAAAGACGTCCGTAGGTTGTGCCCTGACATATCTTTCTTCCAATCGGCGACTGAATTCCCTTGCCCGGAGGTAAATACTCGCATTGTTTTTAAAACAAAAGATATTTAATTAGTATCTCACTAGCTATTAAAGGCTGGTAACTCGTATGAACACGGACTTTAGTGTGCGTAACATGACAGACCGTTCAAAAGTAGTAAAAATACCGTATATGTGTACTATATATGTATATTTAGCGCGCTAATTATGTAATAATGTGATTTTTCATATATAAATATTATACATACATACATATTATCACGTCGTTATCCACTACGGGGTAGACAGAGAGGTCATAAGACCGATAGACCGAAATATACGCCCAAAAATAGTATATTAGGTATTAGTAGCTCGGGCGTCGTATATACACAATAAATAAATCACGGAGCATATATTGCTCGGCCGGGCTCGTAAGTTAAAAATACTAACTTTTGGTGCATAAAGCTGAATGAAATCATCACTTAACGTAGTACTTCTTGAATGTTGGGCAATTGCCCAAAATAAAGGAATGTATTTATTTAAGAGATTACGTGTAAAAAAAATATTTGTGAGTTTCTTTATTGCACAATAACTTCTAATAGAGGCTTAAAGAGATATTTAAATGTATGCCTATACATCCAAATCTAATATTGGCTAATATTGCCAGTCGAATAAAAATTATTATTTAAAAAAAACTTATTTATTTTATTTTCCTTTATCTGAATGAATCATATCAAATCCCATACAGTTTCCATATTTCTTTTATTTAGTTTGACTCTAAGAGAAAATGCTTACCAAAGATCTACTGTTTAATAGTATATCTTTGATGCTTACCACCAAGTGTAAACCTGAGGTGTAAACACATAAACGATTGATCTGATAGCTGCTGAGTTGTCATTGCGTATTATTTGACAACTGCAACATCTGTCAAATTGTTGTCCAATAATAGCTTATTCAACCTGAAGTCACAGTGGTACCACCAAGTATTTGATCAAACGATCAAACCCTTAATGAACCTAGAAATGCATAAATGTCTATATATATAGCTACCTACCCATGTCTTGAGATGGCCACTGGCTGTAGCTTACTTCTTAAAAAACATTAGCGACCCGGACACCGGCTTCGCATGGGTGCAATACACAGTAGGGGGTAGATAAATCCCTCCTACAATTTAAAATCTGTTTTCGAAGGGATCAGTTTCATCCGCCCCGACAATACATATAAACGTTCCTTTTGAATCACTATCTATTAAAAATAAACCGCCTCAAAATCCGTTGCATACTTAAAGATCTAAGAATAGATAGGGACCGACAGCGAGAAGTGACTTTGTTTAGGTAATACTATGTACTGATGTAGTGAATCGTTTATAATTATTTGCAGATTGTAAATAGCAACGGCGTCAAACGCCTACATAAGAGGGTGGAACAGTCTATGCTGTCATATTCGACGCTGGAGCGACGAGGACTTGGCGTTGCAAAGGTATTGTAAATAATAAATAGTAGATTGTGTCGCAAGGGACTAATATAATATTTTTTGATGAGAGCAATATTATGAAACCAGAGTAGAATGAAGGAGAAGACATAGAATCCCAAGCGCAGGAAGCATTCTAGACTCATGATTGTTAGGACGGATGGAAAGTGCATTTGCAATCCTTGGACAATGTTCTTATTGCTTGACTTTAATCTTAAATGTATTTCTTGGTCACGTGATGAAAATTCTAATATAACCACTCCAAAAAACTTTGGGAATTCTTTAGGAACTACATTCGTCGATTTTATTAACCTTAATAACTTAAACCAATTAAATTATGTAAGGAACTCAAACGATAGAACTTTAGATTTAGTACTAACGAATATGGAAAATGTTAAACTTGAAAAGGCATCTGATTCACTGAGTAAAATAGATCTACACCATCCCCCCCTAAATTTAGTTATTGCTGTGACAATACCGCTACTGTCTAGACAGATTCAATAAAGGAGAAATTTCTATCGTGCAGACTATTGTAAAATTAAAGAAGAATTAAAGAAAATTTATTGGCTGATAAAGTTCTCACCAGCTGAGGGTGCAATGACTGATATTTTTTATGGAGAACTAAACAATATCTTAGATAAATATGTTCCAAACTGTAAACCGAGATCGTTTAAATACCCCCCATGGTTTAATAAACCTTTGATACGACTTTTTGCAGAAAAGGATAAGCTACGGAATCGGTATCGTAAATACAAAAATCCACGTGACGAAATTGAGTATAAAATCCTACGGGAACGTTGTAACCGGTTCGCTGCTGAATGTTACTCTACATATATCCAAAGAACAGAAAATATGGTGAACTCAAATCCTAAAATGTTTTGGAAATTTTCTTAATGATAGGCGAAAGAACACGAATTTCTTACCATCAACAATGACTTACGATAGCGAAACTGCATCTAAAGGAAATGACATAGCAGAAGCATTCGCGAAACATTTTTCTTCATCTTTTACCGTACATAATACAGTAAGCACTCCGAGAGCTACTTCTGTTCCAACGGAGACTGTTTTGAGTGATGGAATGTTAAACAAAATTTACTTTACAGAAAAAACTATCCATAATGCATTAAAGCAAATAGATCCATCGAAAGGGGCTGGGCCGAACAGTCTTCCACCCGTGTTTATTAAAAGATGTGCGGCTGAACTCACCTAACCTTTATATCTTATATTTAACCGCTCAATCACGTCCATTGTTTTTCCCGCTATATGGAAAGAAGCGAGAGTCATTCCAGTTTTCAAAAAGGAGGATAAATGTAGCGTCAAGAATTATCGACCAAGTGTTTTGTCAAAATTATTTGAATCACTTGTTTGCAAAGTTTTTACTAGACATGTAATGCCCTTGTTAGATCAAAAACAACACGGCTTTTGTCACGGTAAATCTGTTTCTACTAACTTAGTCGCGTATGTGTCGAGTCTTATCAGCAATGTAGACAAGCGAACACAGGTGCACGCTGTCTACATTGATTTTAGCAGCGCCTTTGATAAAATTAGTCATGATCACTTGTTACAGAAGTTAACAACCTTTGGCGTTTGTGGATCATTGTCTCTATGGTTCGATTCATACTTGAGATCTAGATTGCTAACTGTAGTTACAAACGGTTACTCATCAAAACCTTATGTGGCTAAGTCTGGGGTACCCCAGGGTTCACATCTTGGACCGATTCTGTTCTTAATCTTCATAAATGATATCGGCAAATGCCTTAAGTATAGCGATTATTCCCTTTTTGCCGACGACATGAACCTTTACAAAGTTATAAATTCTAGTGACGATATCAATATGTTACAAGAAGATGATTATTAACCCAAATAAATGCTTTTACATTGGATTTAGCCGAAACAGAAATAGATTTTGTTCTAAATATAAAATTAATGGTATTGAACTGCAGGAAGTAGAACAGATTCGGGACCTTGGTGTCACCCTGGACAGAAAGTTGAGTTTTGATCAGATGTTGGGCTTCATAAAATGCAACACGGCAAGCTTCAAAACACCGCTACTTTAGTAACACTTTATAATTCATTGGTCAGAAGCCACCTGGAATTTGCAAGTATTGTTTGGAACCCTTTTTATAAAAAACATATAAATAATATTGAGCGCGTTCAGAAGGCTTTTACGCGGCATTTAGCTTTTAAAACCCCTAATTTTAGTTATAAGAGTGAATACATCGACCGTTTATCCAAATTTAAGATGTAATCTCTCGTTGATAGACGTGAATTACTAGATGCTACATTCCTTCATAAACTAGTTAACAATGCAGATGAGTGTGAGGACATTCTAAGTAATATCAATCTCATCGTGCCTAGGAAGAACTCACGTAGAAAGCTTCTAAATACTTTTGTCATTCCACGCGCACAAACTAACCTTGGATCATATGCTCCCTTACCGAGAATGCTTTCTACGTACAATAAATTAAACGCTAAAAATGATAGTCTGGACATTTTCAACGATTCATTGTTTAAATTTAAAAGTAAAGTCCAGTCATTGCATCTTCAACGTTGCTAACAGTTTACTTACTTTGAATTTGTTACTGTGTAAGTTAATTGTTATATTTATATAATCTTAGGGTTACACTTATTGTAATTGTTTAAGAATGTTGTGTCCACCTATAATTGGGTTGCATGTTAGCATAGAAGTGGAATGTTATTTGATAGTGGTGTACATGTTACCTGTTGGTGAACCTTATGAATAAATAAATAAATAAATAAAAAAGTGCCATGCCCGAAGTAAAGATATTATGTTACTCCAGAGAATGACACAGTCCACACATTCAGTTTTTATGTACCTCTAAGATAAAAAAAAAAAACAACAAAAACAATGTTTCGTTATATGTACTACAGCAAGAGTAATAATAAGAAGTACCTATATGGTTAAACTAATGTGTAACCTGTTCCAGTCGCATGGCTACTGTCTACAGCGTGAGCAACAGATAGGTAAAAAAAACGGCCAAGTGCGAGTCGGACTCCCGCACGAAGGGTTACTCCTACCGTTATTTATAAAAACGGCAAAAAAAATCATGTCTTTTGTATGGGAGCCCCGTTTAATATTAATTTTATTTTTATTTATTTTTAAAGTAAATATATAACTAAATATTCTGTGAATATTTCAGGCGTCTACCTGTTGCCGTTATCAATATCGAGCAATAACAAGCAAAAATGTCACGTTTGGTATATGGGAGCTCCCTTAAATATTTATTTTATTTTATTTTTAGTATTTTTTGTTATAGCGGCAACAGAAATACATTATCTGTGAAAATTTCAACCGTCTAACTATCACGGTTCATGAGGTACAGCCTGGTGACAGACGGACAGACAGACGGACGATATTAATAGGGTCACGTTTTTCCCCTTTATTTTATTATCTACGAGAGTACTTATATTTAAATATAGAGGGGGCGCCAGGGACTCGCTCAATGCGCGGCTACTGTTATCATGAATCTGCGTCGCCAAACCGGCACTGGCGTTTGTAACAACGGTCCACGGTAAAACCCACTACCTCGGTATCGATTCATATAATTTTCGTTACACTCTATAGTTAGAGTTTTTTAAAGGAATAAATAATATAATGCTTATAGTTTTATACATAAACGATAAGTCTATAGTCTGTATCAGGATGTTACGAATATCATATTTTCGACATTCGCGAATGCGAATGCGAATATTGGGTCATGCGAATATGCGGATGCGAATATTTCGGTAAATCATTATAATAATAAATAATACAAAAGATAAGTACGTAATCACATTATTTATTAATAATTATACATATTAATAGTAATAAAGGTGCAGTTAGTAGGTAGGTAAACATATGAAATTATAACAATCTTTAGTATTCAAATTTCCGCCCACTTCTAGCATGCACCGACTTGCACAGATTCGCATTCGCAAAACATTCGCATCGTTCGATGCAAATGCAAATGTTAATGCGAATTTTTAAAATGATGCGAATCATTCGCTAATGCGAATGCGAATACATATATTCGTAACATCCCTACTGAATGTTATTGAAGGTTTATACATTTTATTAAAAGTAAAAACTATTTCTTTATTTCCTCATTACTTATTAAGCGTGCCCGCGATTTTAAAACATTTTTATATTTGTAAAATGTATCCAGCTGAGCAACGAAATTCGGCGTTCTGATAGTCTGTCAAGTGGCGACTACGCACCTTTGAACGAGGGTTGTGAGGCACATTGGGAAGTTGTCGAGCGCATGCTGTTCCTGTATGCGAAGCTGAACCCTGGACAAGGCTACGTGCAGGGTATGAACGAGATCATCGGCCCTATATACCACACCTTCGCTATTGACCAAGACAAGGAGTTCCGACGTGAGTAAATTTTGAATCTTATCACTTTGTGTTATGATACAATTTAGAATACTTAGTTCCGGTATGCGAAGCTGAACACACCTTCAGGCGTGAGACAATCTATTTTAAAGTTTATCATTGAGTGTTACGTGTCAATTTTGCTTTCATACAGTTATAAAAGATGGCTGTGAGATTTTCATTATTGTCACGGATACTTTTTGTTTTTAAAATAAGAATAATAACAAATATGGATTAATAACGGCAAATAACTTGGACGAATATAAAAGATGGAATTAAAATTAATATGAAGATGACGAGAAGACTATAAAATTAATATAAAGAAGAAAAAAATGTTAATAGTTCGATAAATAATAAGAAAAAAAGCAGGCCAAGTGTGAGTAGGACTCGCGCACGAAGGCTTCCGTACATTCTACAAATGTCAGACGAGTTTAAAACGCCGGATTCTATAAATGTCGGATTCTACAAATGTCATATTCGATAAACGCCAGTATCTAATAATGCCAACTTCTATAAATGCCAGATTCTATTAATGTCAGATTTTTCTAAATTGAAGTCTTTAAAGTCTTTTAAATAGCTTTCGTTCTACGAACATTTGAACAATAAATTTGAGACGTAACGTCGTACCAAAGTTCAAGATTCTGAGCTCATGGGAAGTACCCTGTAGACTTTGGTTTCCGTGCGAATGTCGAAAATTTACAGCATAAACGCCTGTATATTATGATTGTGTATATATTTTTTTTTTCGTAGACCTGAGTATTTTAGCTTGATAACTCCACGCGTTCCTGAGAAAAAGAGTCTTGACAGACAGACAGAGAGACGGACAACAAAGTGATCCAATAAGGGTTCCGTTTTCCTTTTGAGGTACGGAACCCTAAAAAAGGAGATTGTCATTGGGAAAAGATTTTTAGACTAATGATTCTGCTCATTGGTTGGGTTTGACTCAGGGAAAATATCAATGGTTCGCTTTAGGACAGATTAGCTTTACGACAAATTCGCTCTACGCTACGTACGACAGATTCGCTCTACGACAGGTTCGCATTAGGACAGATTCACTATACGAGAGATTCGCTTTGCAGCAGAAGTATAGTCTATACATATCTGATTTATATGATTTAATCTGATTTAATGCAATACTGACCTAAAGCGAATAAGGGTAATTCGCTTTAAGACAGTAAAACTTCAAATAAACAACAAAAAATAAAGTTAGCATTAAAAATAGCTTCCATAATCCTGACTCAAACTTAGGCCACGCTGTCATCGGGCTATTTATATCCTGTTTAATTAGAGAACTATATTTTTTGTCACCAAAGTTTATATTTATCATTAACTTGTATCACCAAATAAATAGATCTATTGCCACGAAATATTTTCGTTCTCAGATAAACAAAAAGTGTTCCCAAGTATGAATTATCAAATTAATGTTAATATATTTGTAAAATAAGAGATGGATTACCAATAAAATTGTAGTTCATTAGATGAATATTAACTTCGTTCTTTTAATAATAGTTTTATTACTTGATTAATAGCTTTGTGCTCAGAATGGTAGATCTGTAACCAAATAAATCGATTATCCGGTCCCTGATTGCGACTCAAATGTCACCAATACAATACAGTAGTTAGCTACGTTTATTTATTTTAGTTATAAAAATAATAGTATTCGTTACCAATTTAATACAATTAATACATTAATTTATAAATAAATTATGAAAATCAAAAAATTGAAGCAATATGCCAGAAAAAAAAGGCGGCACCCTTCAAAGTTCAAAGTATTTATTTGCATAAATGTAGGTACAGTAAGTTGATGATCTTAGTTATTTTTTCCAGTACATTTTACCTTCACAAAGTGTGCAAATATGTATAACATTATATTCAAATTTATCATTTTTAAAATTGCAAATATAATAGATTAAAATTAAAATAAAAAAATGCATATAAAATAGTCAATAAAATGTCAAACAAAGTCAAAACCAGCCCTGATTATTCAGTTATTGTTATTTATAACAATATTATATATCGATTATTTTTATTATGTTTTATTTACTATCTTAATATACATAAATCTCGTGTCACAATGTTTGTCCTCAATGGACTCCAAAAACCACTTAACCGATTATAATAAAATTCGCACACCATGTGCAGTTCGATCCAACTTGAGAGATAGGATAGTTTTTAACTTATGGCGAAACGAAGTTCGCCGGGGCAGCTAGTTCTATTATAAATTATTACTGAAATATATTTATACTGCCTGTGTAAATTAAGATCCTTGGGGGAGGCCTATGTCCAGCAGTAGATTATTTTGGCTGAAACGATGATGACGATAACCGTAATTTTTTTGGTGCTATATGAATTTTTCATGTGACATGATTTATTGATGATCTCTTTAAATTAGTTTGGTTAAATACTTATTAGGACAAACCTATTATAATACATACAAAAACATTTATTTAGTACTAGATCCTAAATCTCGATGATTTTAAGTGATTTATTGTAGAATTGATCTTATATTGTTTGGTGACTACATTTTGGTGACAAATCTACTATTTTGCTAGCAAACCCTATTATTTAAGAAACACAAAACGAATTAAACTGATGATACCCGTTTAATTATATTGCAACTCTTTGATATATATTATAACTAGCTGCCCCGGCGAACTTCGTTTCGCCATAAGTTAAAAACTATCCTATCTCTCAAGTTGGATCGAACTGCACATGGTGTGCGAATTTTATTATAATCGGTTAAGTGGTTTAGGAGTCCATTGAGGACAAACATTGTGACACGAGATTTATATATATTAAGATTCTGAGGGCCGAGACAGACCGACCCTTCAAGGGAAGCTTGAGGGTAAATTTATACACGGTATAACGGGAAAAAAATCTGAGGAATCACATTCGCAGCATCACATTACTATTTTAATTCCGTTTTTCACCTATACGCCCACCAACATGCCTGATTTAATATGCTTAATGCCTAAGGTCTTAAGACCTGGGCTCTGGCTTTTAAACAAAGGAATAGCTTTTAAAAAAAGGATATGGAGAAAAAAATTCACGCCTGAACAGACCTTGGCTCTGTCTAGCCCGCAAGGCAAAAAGACGTGATGGTATGTTCACATTAACGTACCAATATTTTAAATTTATTTCCTTCAGCAATGCAAATCTGACTTCAGTAGACGAGTTTAAAAATTCAACTTTATTTCAGAGCACGCCGAAGCAGACTGTTTTTTCTGCTTCACGAATCTCATGGCAGAGATCCGGGACTTTTTCATCCGGACGCTAGACGAGACCGAGAGCGGGATCAACTACATGATGGGCAAGCTGAGCGACTGCGTGAAACGAAACGACGCCGCCGTGTGGGGACAGCTCGAGGCGCAGGAACTGAGGCCGCAGTACTACAGCTTCAGGTGGGATTAGTAGCATTCTGCGTAAAGTGAAACTTAATCTGTTGGAGACCCAACTACATGATGGGCAATCTGAGCGACGGACGTGCCCAATAAAATCAAGAATAAGTTATTAGCGCGCGTTTCATTGAATTGAGGGAATCGTGTATCTACCATTATATTAATTCGACCTCTGTGGCTTTGTGGTACCGCATTGCCTTTGAATCGTAGTGTCCCGGGTTGGGCCACCGGTCAGCTCATGATGGAAAACAATTTTTCAGATTGGCCTGGATCTTGGATGTTTTATGTCCCCGGCACAAGTTCAGAACATACTGTGGGGGCTCAATCAGTGTGATTTGTCCCTATGTTTTTTTTATTACTCTTTCCTTCGTTGCTTGCAGGTGGCTGACGCTACTGCTGTCTCAAGAGTTCTCGCTGCCCGACGTGGAGAGAATCTGGGATTCATTGTTCGCTGACCCAGATCGATTTAACTTCCTCATATACATTTGCTGTGCCATGATATTGTAAGTTCATTTTACAATAGAGTACAATAATTTCTTTTTTTTTTTCAAAAATGCTTCTATCAGTTTCTGAGATAGAATTGAACTTGTCCTCAAATAGAAATATATATATTTTTATCCTTTTGTTATTTATGTAACACAAAAGTAGTAAGTAGATTGTGTGTGATACATGGGTCTAACTTTTTTGGTGCAGGGAAAATTTTGATTCCAAAGCGGAGCGAACGAGGGACTCAGAGTATGTTGCCCGAAGTAAAAGTATTACGCAGAAGTAAAAGCAGAAAGAGTCATCTCGGGACTAACCCGAGATGACCCATTCTGCTTTTCATCTTCCTCTATGAATAAAACAATATTTGTGTTTTCATTCCCACTTTTTAGTCCCTCGGGAATAAAAATATATTTTAGACCCTATATACCGAGCTTTATTTTTTGAATAGATGAGATGAAAAATTTTTTTTTTCACTTATGTCCATCCATTAGTGACGTTCGTTGCAATGTCTCATTTTTGAGGCGAGTCCATTACACCGTCTTAAAAGACCAAACTGACGTGGTTTTTGTAATAATCATATTAGAAATTTGCATCTTATTAAAAGTTGCTATAAATTTCATAAATTTTAAGAAATTTCTTAGTGTATATATTTTTTATATAATAGACTCACGTTTTTACCCACATAGTAATTACTGGGCCGCTGTCCTTTCGTCCCTCTACCTTAAAGCTGTATCCATTAAACTTTAATAGGTAGTGACTTGAAATGTTCACAGAATATGTATATCTGTTGACGCTATACGAGTAACAACAAATCAAATAATAAATTAAAATAAAAAACGTTGTTGTTGCGTATTTTTTAGATGGTGGTACGGAACTCTTTGTGTGCGATTCCAACTCGCACTTAGCCTGTTTTTGATTTTAATATATAGTACATTACTGCAGAGGCCGGGAAGTAAGGGATTGCCGGACGAGTAAAGTTTTCAAGGCCGAGCGTCAGCGAGGCCTTGGCAATAATTACGAGTCCGGCAAACCGATTCCCGGCAAAGGCATGTATTGTGCTTTTCTCAATAAATGCGAGGAAATAATGAAAGACGTAATACTGGGAATAAATGAGTATAATATGATAAAACGATAATAGTATGTACATTTTTATTTTCATATTTGTTTTACGGCATTTTCATATTTGTTTTACGGCGTTCTAAGCAACGTTTTGCAAAGAAATGATGGTGTAATTTATTTCGTTGATTCGACAGAGCTCCTGGCGACAATTCCCACGAATCCTCTGGTTTGATCATAGACGATGCAGTAACGCGAGCGACCACTAGCCCGCTATGTAAATCTCTAAATCGCACCACAGCCGCACCATGTCATTTTATTTCACTTATTTCACACATTGTTCATAAACATAGGCATTTATAACACCAAATTACACCGATTTTACATTATAAAGTCCACTAGAACCAATATGCAAAACAACCCTAAACAACAACCTTGCAGCCCGCTGAAATATTAATAGTACATTCCCGCGTTAGTTTCTTTTTTAATTTTCAATTGTCATTTAGTGCTAAGGAAACATAGCCCATACAGCCCAGTCATATTTTGCCCAAAAAATGTAATACGGTAAAAATCTGCTTTCCCGCGCCTGTCTTTTTATTATTGACATGTTTTTGTGTGATTTTATATCAACATTTTAATAAAATAATTTTCATATTCATATATTTATATGCTCGATTAGTGCATTTTTTATAGTGTGGCAGCCATTGGCTGTATGACAAGTTACATAGATTAATTAAAAAGTTTTGAGCAGCGGCCAGGAATGAATTTTCATACTTACTTTCCTGGCCTAGGCCGGTAAAGTAATGGACGAGCCAAGAATTACAAACTTTGTGACTTCATTTGACTACAATAATGCCTACATTTCCGAGCATGTTTGAGAAAAGAATACTTTTAATATGCTCTTTCTCAACCAAACTTAACTAAAAATATCAAGTTAAAAGGGTTGCTTAACATTAATATTTAGGTAGACGCTTACGAAATCAGAAAAATTTTTCAAAATCGTGCATGTTCTCCAAAGCAATCTCCATTGAGTCAATCCCTACTCCTCAGTACTTTTTACTTTCTCATTTGAATGTTGGAATTTTTATGGCTACAAGAGTTTCTAAACATTGGGAGCGGGGCATTCGACCGGTGACCGATTGATCTTTCTAATTTTCTTTTGTTGTTTTTTTTTTCTTGTTTCTTCATTGTAATTCAGTTATAATATAACGAAACATTAGAACAGTACCTGCTCACATGATTCAATTCGTTATATTTTTAAAATTTAGAGTAATAAGGCAGTCTATTGCTTTGTTCGCAGATTGGTGAGGGACAACCTACTCAGCGGCGACTTCGCATCAAACGTGAAACTACTACAGAATTTCCCACCGATGGACGTTTCCTTAATTTTGAACAAAGCTGTTGAAATCTCCACCAACGGACGATAAATGCTTAATACTAACAATTTTGTACAATTTTATCCCTATCCATATTAACGTTTGTATTTTAAGCATTTACGTGTACCGTAATATATTACAGTAGGCTTTTGAGATGTCTTCTGATCGTATACATGTTTTATCGGATGTTGTGAAATGTTCAATCACGTACCGAATTTTGGCCTATGATATTCAGGGTTTTTATATAAGGTCAATTTAAATTCAGCGCAAATATTCTAAGGGCTGGCACCCATAAGCTAGAAAACTATTTTAGGAGCAAAATTAAAAAATCGGCGTGCTTGCATAGGAGATATTTTGACTTTAAAATCTAAACAATTAGACGCAAAAACAGCGTGTGCACAAAAAAACACTTTCTTGTCGTACAACTTTCTACCATTGCCTACTATGAATACTAATTTATTGACGTCAGCAATCAAAACGGCTAATTTAGGCATTTTCATAAATAATAGTACATTACTGCAGAGGCCGGGAAGTAAGGGATTGCCGGACGAGTAGAGTTTTCAAGGCCGAGCGTCAGCGAGGCCTTGGAATAAATACGACTCCGGCAAGCCGATTCCCGGCAAAGGCATGTATTGTGCTTTTCTCAATAAATGCGAGGAAATAATGAAAGACGTACTACTGGGAATAAATGTGTATAATATAAAAAGACGATAATAGTATGTACATTTTTATTTTCATATTTGTTGTACGGCATTTGGTGTTCTACGCCTTTTAGACCTTCATATTTTTCAACGTGTTATCAAAAAAATGATGGTATAATTCATTTCGTTGATTCAACGGAGCTCCTGGCGTCATTTTTTCACGAATCCTCTGGTTTGATCATAGACGACGCAGTAACGCGAGCGACCATCAGCCCGCTATGTAAATCTCTAAATCAGCACCGCAGCTGCACTATCACACATTGTTCATAAACATAGCCATTTATAACACCAAATTACACCGATTTTACATTATAAAGTCCACTAGAAGCAATCTGCAAAACAATCCAAAACAACAACATTGCTGTCCGCCGAAAATAAATAATAGTACATTCCCGCTTTATTTTCTTTTTTAATTGCAATTGACATTTAGTGCTAAGGAAATAGCCCATACAGCCCAGTCATATTTTACCCAAAAAATGTAATACCGAAATACCAAAAAATCTACTTTCTCGCGTTTTTTCTTTTTATTATTGACATATTTTTGTTTGATTTTATACCAACATTTTAATAAAATTATTTTCATATTCATATACTTATATGCTCGATGAGTGCATTTTTTTATAATGTGGTAGCCATGGCTGTATGACAAGTTACATAGTGCAAGTTACATAGATTAATTAAAAAGTTTTGAGCAGCGGCCAGGAATGAATTTTCATACTTACTTTCCTGGCCTAGGCCGGTAAAGTAATGGACGAGCCAAGAATTACAAACTTCGTGGCTTCATTTTACTACAACAATGCCTACATTTCCGAGCATGTTTGAGAAAAATGATTAAACAGGGTGAAACTGAATTCATTAGCAAACGTTTAAGGAGTGACTCAGATCACAAATCGGAACAACTTTCATTATGGGTTTTAAAAAATGTTTGAAAAAAACAAAAACAATAAGTAGCGTGTCGATCTCTTAAAATTTGCTACTAAAGTATTTCTTTGGCCTGTGAGAGCCAGCCCTTAATACTTGCGCTTAATTTAAATAAACCATAAAGAAATGTGAATGTTACGGACCCTCGCGTACACCATTTTTATAACTATAAATATAACTGCCTATGTTCAATGTTATTGACGCTGTTTGAAGATATAATGGGGTGTTATTTAAATGGTTAGCAGATATTCGTATTTTTTAAGCAAAAAAAAAATTAATCAGTCCGCTAAAATAGCTAGTTTAACAACTTATGGTCAGCAAAACTTCTTTTCTGCCCTCAGTCGTTCCGGGTAGACATAAAAAAAAAATAACCTGAACCTAACTTCTTTTTTGCCCTTCTTTACTTTCCGATATAATGTAGTTTTTGAAATAACAGTGTTGTTAAATGTGAAATAAATAATACACTTGATGTTACTCAATGTTATACAACTTCCCCAAAAAATCGTATAAGTGTTAAAGTACCATATCACTGTTAAGTAAAAGGCATAGTACGCGAGGCACGTCCATTCCTAATTCTGTAATAGAACCCTAAACTCCAAAAACCATGGGCATCACACGTTGGCGTGACACGATTCTTGAAGGATCATTCTTCGTGTGCCTTTGCCATTGCAACCTTGTTTACTTTACATAGCGGTTCCCGCTAGACAAATCGCTAGAGAAATCAATGTGTACTATCTGTATGATAAAACTGCTACTTTTTTATTGGTCAATATTCGGATCTTTATTTCATCCGTACTGTAGGTAAAACGAAAGTATTATTCTGTTAGAGGTATACGGGAAGATGTGGAGGCATAAGGGAGAAGGCTTATTTTCTCGTACAGTAGGATTATGGAATGGACTCCCTCCCGAGGTATTCCATGTGTGCTATGACTTGGGGTTCTTCAAAAGGCCTGTTTACAGGTATCTTTAGAGTCGACAACGCATCAGCACCTTGGTGTTGCAGATGGCCAAGGGCGACGGTGACCATTTTCCATCAGGTGGCTCGTCTGCTCGTTTGCCGTCAAACATACATGATAAAAAGAAAAAGAAGAGGTAATTTTATTTGTTGCGTGGTATATACTTAAGTAAATAACATTAATGATTAGCACCGAACCTCTACGTGTCTTGCCCATGATTTTAGACGCCACTCCCTAAGAGTAGCTACACATATAAGCGGGATGGCATTATTGGCAAAGCCGTGTGGTAAAATCGAATATATGCAGATGAAATAAGTATAATTAATATATTTTATGATGATATATATTTGTCCTTGTTTATGTATTTTGTTTGTGATGTAGTTTTTGTGAAATCCACGTTATCTTATGGATGTTTGGGACACAAACCGCTCGGTGCCGCACATAATCACTCTGTTTGGCAACTGCCAATTATGCCGGTCGTCTTTCAGCGATACATTTTTGATCAGTCTTTCTAAGAATGTGAATGCGCTGATCGGTCCAGAAGATACTACCCGATCGGCACAAGCCGAACAATTGCAGTATTTACTTCGAGTCGGCTTTGTTGTTAATACTGCCAAGCCGAAACGCTGGTCTGCTAATGTGTGTAGCAACCCTATATACAAAAATCAATTAATGTTGTAATACACATACCATTGTATACATTTAATATACGTAAATAACGAGATGGATGGTCTGAAAACGTGCTGATACCGTACAAAGTTACCTAATGGTTTGTAATTTTAATTTAAACCTTAAAAATAATGCATTGTGTCCCATGACTGTTAATTTAGAACTTGCGGATATTAATATTATATATTATTATATTATCGTTTAGATTGTTGCCATAAAATCTTCATTCATTTACGAGTATTATTACTGAATTTTTAGATCATATTACTTTTTGCCATATTCAGAATTTTTATTCTCAGTAAGCTATAGAATCCCACTTTGAATTTATTTTAGAACTATCTTTATATTATATTTACTTCGTAAGGTTAGGCTTGTTATTTTGTATCTTTGTTTAATAAACTAAAAGAGGCAATTACCTCAACAGAAGCAAAAAATCTTGTATCAAGCCTTCACCTTATTATATAAAAAGGTAAAAAATATAATAACAGCAGTCTCCTTTCTTGAATTATTTTGGGTCTTTTTATAAAAAAATAATAATAAAGGGTATGTAAGATAACATTTGCTTACTTTTTGGTAAGTAGGTATAATTTATATTCGAATTTAAAAATTATTTATACGTGGGTCGTTTTAGGCATTCCATCGAAAATATTTATTTCGTTCTCATGTCTAAACATGAGAACGAAATAAATATTACTTAAGTAAGCACTTATAAATAAAATTACTCTAAATTTAATGGACTGATTTAATATAATGCCATTGTGTGCAGTGTTTTTAACATGTACTGGATAGTAATTTGATGTACAGTTCTGCTTGGTTATGATGCAGACGACTCTTTCTCAAACTTTTTGACGCGTTTAAACGACGTTTTTGCGACAGTGAGCGGCCTGCGTCACAACCCAAAAGTTTAACTAATATGCGTGATTATCTCACCGTCTAAGTCTGCAGCAAACATATATGTATACAAATATGTATGATTAATTGTTTATGTGTACCTAAGAGTAAACTTACAAGAGTGTCGGGCATTTTGTATGACATTACAGGATTCGTCGTTACCGCCGAACTACAATCAACCATAATGGATGAGAATAAGCGGTAGAAAATGAAACATCAGGTTCACTGTAGCGGTGTACTTAAACATCACTTTGACAAGCTGTCATCGTGAAAAATTGGTCACTTTCGCTTTCTTTTTCCTTCGAAAAAAGTAGCTTTGATAAAATTGTTTTTCACTGACGTTACAAATTATGTTTAAAATCTCCAATCATTTACATCATTTTGTTGATTATCATATGGCTAATACAGCAATATCCAGAACCGAACATGTAAAACACTAAAAATCTGCCGGCAGCTGTACGAAAATTTTATTCTAAGCATTTTTTATTTACACTCGTAAGTTTTCTTACTGTCTACGGATAAAAACACTGCATATTGTCATTGGCCCCGCTGTGTAAAAAGGAGGCCAGTGACCAATCAATAGTACGATAAGATATTAAAACAATCATGATAATTTTGACAATAATTATTGCATATTGATCTTATTCACCTTATCGTATAGTGAGATTTTTGAGATTGACTAAATGGGTCTTACAGATAAAGTACGCATGCTGCATTTATAACTGTATTGTTATTATTTGTTTAATTTTTTTTTCAATTTATTCAAAGTAAAACTAGTGTTTTACATAATTACTTACCGAAAAAAATACTTGTTCCATTTATGTGATATATCAAAAACTTGCTCGAATACAGATGAAATATTTTAAAAAGGTACACAATCCATGGCCATTCACTTAAATACTTTTCAACAAAGCACGTCATTAATACCTTTTGAAATAACAACGAATTTTTCAAATTATGCAGGAAATTGTTACATATTTTGTTTTAATTGTTACACAGGAACCTGAAAGTACCCTGATGAATGTTCATAGATTTAACGTTTTGTATATTATAAGTTTACCAATTAGGCACTAATATATTTAATTTTAATATTATTGTATTGTTTTATGAAATAAATGTGAAATTTTATAGTCAAAACTGTTCTCCGTAATTTGACACCCTTATACCTGTTGTAATTCAAAACATATGAACCACAAAGATTGAAGGCAAGTGAGGTGGCGTGGTTTGTGTTTAATTTTATTTTTATTATTTTTAGTGGCAACAGATGAGTGTGACACTTTCTGGCTTGGCCACCTTCACCCATTTAAATTCTGACCATGCCAATATTTAGCCGAGGCTTAGTGCCAAATATAAAAATTAGTCGGCTACAGACAGGCCGTTAAAAATCACAAGCATGTTTTAGCGGCTAAGCCAGGAAGAATACTTTCTGGCGTAACCACCTGTGAATCTTCGAATTCTAAGCGACTATCTGTTTTCTTCCTGATTTAATCTAAAATTTGTCGAAATTAGTTACCAAATATCAGAATTGGTCAGCAAGAAATTTAAGATATATTAAGCATTCTATATTTCCCCATAAAAGTAATTTTCAACGTGTGCGTTACCCCAGCAAAAAAGTACTGAATATCAAAACGTAATATTGCTAGATAATCAGTGCGTAACGTCGTGTAAATGTAGTTGAAAGTTTTAAATTTGTACGTCCATTAATTTTTGAGATATTAATTAAAATCAGATTCTGCTGGGATGACATTTCAAACGTTACGCCAGCAAAAAATTTTCTCGGATCCGAATGAAAGTTAATACAATAATTAGTAGTTGATGTGCTGTAAATGTACTTGTATAAATAGAATTTGTACGTCTCCAGACTTTTGCGATATTCAAATTTTTGCTGCGGTAACGTTTGGTCGATTGCTGGATCTCATAATCGGCACGACGTGGGAGTTTGATTTTTTTTACTTACACTGTTATGAATTTGTAGGTCATGTCTGTGAAAACAGAATTTATAAAAATGTTACCATTGAAGGATTAAAAATAAAAATATGAAATCAGGTATTTTAACTCCTGTACTTTAAATATAGGACCTAGAAACTAATTGTTGACGTTAGTTTGTACCTTATAATTGCCTACAATGCCTAGGTAAGTATCAATATGATATCTTAAGTATTAAATTAGTTATGAGGAAAAAGAACCATATCTAGGTCGCCAGGAATTTCGACAGCCGATTTGACCAGTTTTTTTATTAGTTCGAAAGTCGACAGCTATCAAACTATTTGTAAGAGTAAGTTAACTATTAGTTTACAAAAAATCAGCTCAATACACGCAGTAGTTTAGGAAATATCATTAAATATCCAACTGTAGGTGAAATACCATGATAAACCGACCATTTTTGGGAGTATAGTAGAATGCGACGGTACCGTATATTTAGTTGTATTACTGAAATTGGTCGTGTATTCATTTATTTTTGCGGTACATTCGTGTACTGAAGTGTTCGCATTTATAAATATAATAATCTTTATTTCTTCATACGAGAGTGTAGAATACAGTTTGTGTACGTATGCAAACATGAGGATGAGTTTTTAATGCACAGGCATATATTCTTGGTTTTATGCCTTGGTTTTATACATAGGTAGGTACAGATATATAATATATATTATCACCATATTTAATTTCTTTCGAGTAATAGGTACGCTAGGCGTTTACAAAATACCTATTTAGATAAGTAGGAAAAATCTTTTACTTTTTGAAGGCTTCCGGATTTCCGTCTTGTTAAGTATTTGTTATGTAAGTTTAGGTATAATATAAATTAATAGTTATTTCATTTGCAAACTGTAAATTAGAAATCTCATTATTGGATAACAAAATCAAAGATTTTTTTTTAAATCTGACGCTGTATACATTTGGTTTACATCATTGTATTATGTGCGCGACCGAGACGAGACGTCAACACAAAAAAGATCAACTGTCGTAGTATTCACTCTAGACATTTGGTCCATCCCGCAGGAGTACCACAGACCGCTCTGCAGCAGCGCCATCTAAATATCAGTTTCTGAACTAAACACTAAGTTTACTCCACTCATAACTCTGTAAATACACAGCAATTTTTAACTCATTATTTTTTTTAAATTAGGACATTTAGTTAGTGGTAAATAATATGCTAGTATTTCATACTATGTCTCATTCATAATTGGCGATTTTAAGTGTCAAACGGAAAGAAAAGAATGAGTTTACCACTCAAATATATAGAGGGCGTTTACTAATATTGTAAAGAAAGTATCAACCCCATGAATGCACTCTCCTTATCAGCGTTGCTAAATGCTGGTCAGTGACTCATTCTTGTCATGGCCACAAACTAGTTAGAACTTGAGATCCCTGTCAAAGTAATATAAATGTACAGATCTATAATTTTATTCTGTGTTCTGGGAAGTGAAATATGAGCTTTATCGTATACCTATATGTGGTGTGCATGCGGCCGGGTGAGTCGTGGAACGGGGGCGTACGGCCGGACTGGCGCATGGATACCGGTATTCTGAAATACCGGTGTAGTGTATCGGTAAACATTTTCGGTATTTCGATACAGTGATCTATTTTTGCAAGGTTGTTTAAAGACTAAGAAAGCCCGATTTCCTAATGCCGTTTATACTGCTGATGAGTTTTTATATTCATAGCGTAGAAAAGCTGCCTTAATCGCTCTCTGCAAACAAGACTTCCTCCTCCTTCAGACGTTTGAGCGTCGTGATGACCTCGACCTGAGCAATACTTACCAATCGTTATTGAAATTATTTAAACATTAACGGCGATACAATAAAACTTTACATTTACTTTTTTTACCTCCCTGATTTCTGATCAACTGAGTTGGCAACCCTAGTGGCGCACGCAACTAAGCGCGCGAAGTGCATAGTCGTGGTCTTGTAAAGCACTCTGCCACTCGTCATATAAAAAAAACAACGAGACATCACATGATAACCTGTTAGGGAACCACCAAATAAACAAATATATAGATCCAAAACTATATCTACATTATGAGTGTAAGTGCAGCGGCCCGGTTGACGGAATGAGAATAGTACTCATTGAAATAGGACTGTTAGGCACATTCCAATTGAGATTGTATCATAAGTACAATATAAAAAATGTGGTCCTACTCTACAAAACTATTGTTTGCTTAGGGAAACAATAGTTTTGTAGAAGTTAAAAAAAAAACTTGAATTTAACGATGTACGCGACTGTACTATTTTACGTGAATACTACTGCTAATTTAGGATGGTTAGCAATATATACTGTAGCGTCGCTTTTTTCTATACTCCCGAAAATGGTCGGCTTATTATGGTATTTCACCTACGGTTGGATATTTAATTATATTTCTTAAACTACTGCGTGTATTAAGCTGATGTTTTGCAAACTTATAGTTAACTTACCCTTACAAATAGTTTGATAACTGTCGACTTCCGAACTAGTAGAAAAACTGGTCAAATCGGCTGTCGAAATTCATGGAGACCTAGATATGGTTCTTTTTCTCATAACTAATTTAATACTTAAGATTTCATATTGATACTTACCTGGGCATTGTAGGCAATCATAAGGTACAAGCTAACGTCAACAATTAGTCTCTAGGTTCCATATTTAAAGTACAGGAGTTAAAATACCTGATTTCATGTTTTCATTTTTAAACCCTGAATAGGAACATTTTTAGAAATTTGTTTTTGCAGACATGATCTACAAATTCATAACAGTGTAAATAAAAATAATCAAACTCCTACGCCGTGCCGATTATGAGATCCAGCAATCGGCCAAACGTTACCCCAGCAAAAATTCGAATATCGCAAAAGTCTGGAGACGTACAAATTCTATTTATACAAGTACATTTACAGCACATCAACTACTAATTATTGTATTAACTTTCATTCGGATCCGAGAAAATTTTTTGCTGACGTAACGTTTGAAATGTCATCCCAGCAGAATCTGATTTTAATTAATATCTCAAAAATTAATGGACGTACAAATTTAAAACTTTCAACTACATTTACACGACGTTACTTACTAATTATCTAGCAATATTACGTTTTGATATTCAGTACGTTTTTGCTGGGGTAACGCACACATTTTCTACTCGCCTGTACCAAGGGTACATTACTTTTGATGTCTAAACGTGTGATGTGATAACAATATATTTATCCTTATATATTTATAGAAACTAGATTTAAAAAATATTTGTAAATAAGAAGTAATCACGCCTTTTCAAAACTTGAAAAAAAATCGTGAATACTCGTGAATAACGAAAATACCTATCACTTCACTGAAACCTCTGTTCGATGCTAATCGACACTCATAATAACTAGTGGTTCTGCGAGAACAGTAGACCTCGCGAGCCCTTACAACCAACATCCACATTTGCCCTCCAGTGCTCTAAAATATATCTGTTACTGATATGCTAATTGACTAAAGGAAGGATTTCCTTCAGTTACTATTTCCCGATCCCCGCTGCTCTTAATTAGGTACCAGAGGAAACGGAAATATAAACCTACATTCCTCTTACCAGAAGACCCGACCAGACCCTTTTTTTAAGAGGAAACACTAAGCTCGAGAGAATTGAAAAATAGATATTTATAATATCTATAATTATAAAAATATTCAAAAGGGTACTTACATGCGTTATTGAGTAATGGTAATGAAAGTCAACATAACGGTATCACAACTTTGACGTCAAAATACGAAAAATACTTTACACATGCATCAGACAAACAGTGCGCGAGCGGCCCGGCTCGAATATCTTGGTATGTCTCCTCCAAGACCAAAACGAAATGAGCGGCATTTAGTGATGCGCGTTATGGCAGATTGTCGACTAACGATGCTTGGGCGCAATGTGACGTTAGGCCTTATTAAGTTTACATTGTTCAATAAACGCCTATCAAAGTAGTATTTCAAATCTGACTAGCAATTTAAGCAAAATATTTGGTAAATAACATAGAAATTTTTGCAAGGATCTCATGTAAACACTTTCTTTTCCTTCATGTTGATAAAAGTCTGTCAAATTCTATTAACAATATTTAATAATTTAAGTATTTATGGAAATTCCAAAACCTGTTATCACCCCTAGATGACCTCATAAGGTCCAATTTGGAATCAATTTTGAATATCCAGCTCAGCGAACAGTCCTGGACTCAGGCATCCCTACCCATCCGCCATAGCGGTTTAGGGATCCGCAAAATTTCTGATGTCTCTTTACCTGCTTTTTTGTCTTCCGTCATAGCTCTACCAGTCTCATCGGCAAAATCTTACGGGTCTGTCCCACAAACTATGAGATTGCTAGCATGGATGAAGCCAAAAACGCATGGTTTATTGCTTGTACGAGTACAGACCCCCCTATTCTACCAAAATCCCAAAGGAGCTGGGACGACATTATCTGCAAATTAAAATACGAATCTCTCTTGAGTGGCAATTCAGATGCGAAACGAGCGACTGTTGGCGTCGGGTACTAGGGAATCCGGTGGTTGGTTGTATGCCCACCCTTCGCCAAACACTGGCACCTTCCTGGAGCCCGATACTCTACGCCTCGCTGTGTGTCTCCGGCTTGGGATCCGTATCTGCGCCCCACATATGTGCCCTTGCGGTAGCCAAGTGGAGCAGCTGGGGCACCACGGTTTGTCTTGCCAGAAGAGTGCCGGCCGCTTTTCTAGACATGCAGCACTCAACGACATCATACGCCGGTCTCTTGCCACGGTCAACGTGCCCGCTTTACTCGAGCCAACCGGCATAGCCAGAGACGATAGCAAGAGACCTGACGGTATGTCTCTGGTTCCGTGGAGGCTGGGAAGGGTTCTAGTGTGGGATGCTACCTGTGTAGACACGCTGGCCCCTTCCCACCTTCGTGGATCCAGCAAGCAAGCGGGGGCTGCAGCAGAAGCAGCCGAAAAATTATAAAATAATAAATACAGGGGTCTCGGCTCTGAATACATTTTCATGCCATTCGGAGTAGAGACCCTTGGTCCGTGGGGCCGTAGCGCCCATTCACTGGTAAAAGAGCTGGGTAAGAGGCTCGCTGAAATTACAGGGGACCGAAGAGCTGGCAGTTTCCTCGCACAGCGCATTAGCGTTGCGATTCAGCGAGGAAATGCTGCCAGCATCCTCGGGACAATGCCGGATTCCCCAAATTTTTTAGATATTTTAAGTTAGTTTAGTTAGTTTTAATTTTACAATAAGTTTTTAGATTAAGTTTTAGTATTTATTTATAAATGTAACCTTATTTAAAGCTTAAAGTATTTGTTAAATCATTTTGTTCTAAAAAGGCTCAAGGCTAAGGTTTCAGTAGTACCTTTCTTTTAGGGGTTTATTATAAAATATTCGAATATGTTTTCATTTCATAATTACTTAAAATATAGAAACCAACTAAGAATATCCTGGCTATAATTTTTGCCTTCTTTGAATATTTTTTAAAATGTGTTTGAAATTTGGTAAGCCTTATTTGTATCAAGTACCTTATCTCCTAAACCAATTATAATTATGAGATTCGGCAGACTAATTATGAGATTCGGAGGTCGCCATGCCAGAAAGTGTACGTTCTGGCATGGCCACTAACAAAGTATGCTTGTAACTTCTAAACTGCATACATATTTCTATAAAATTCTGATCATGCTAATATTTAGTCGAGAATTAGTAGCCAAATATAAAAATTAGTCGGTCTGTAGTTTATAATAGTGTGACAAAACAACTCTGCTTCTGCTGCTTCCGCATCCGCGGAAGTTCTGCATACCTTTTCACTTTCGTTTCCGTTTCTGGTTCCGCAAACTTTTTAACACAACTCTAAACAAAGGTCTACTTTGAACTTTTACTTTCAGTCTGATAAACAAGACTGAAAGGTGTAAAAGCGGGCAAATTAGCCGTGTGGTATCCGGCAGAGTAGAATAGGACCACTCCAAGTCTTCCCGTGGATGTCGTAGAAGGCGACTTAGGAAATACAAGCGAAACAAAGCTTATAAACATCTAAGACACCTCTCCAACCCGTCTGGCCAGCGTGGAGAGTGTAGGCCAAGTCCTCTGGCTGCTCTGGCCAAGTATGGCCCTAGTAGTACAGGGTCGTGCTCCTGTAGTGGAGACTAAAAAGAACCTGATGATGATGATGATGAAATATAACTCGCCTTTACTTAATTTTGAGTAAAGTAAAAATTTAATAGTCTTAGTATATAAAACTGTGCTTTTTTTTCGTAGTAGGTATTAACACTTTCGATTCTGTTAAGATTTAGTTTTGGGATCTGTTTCCGTTTCTGCTTCCATTATGACTCACTCTATGGCAACTTGTTTCAATAATTATATCCAGATTCTAAGATCTAAGACCCGAAGTGGGGCGTCCTTAAAAAAGAATCCTCGACAGGATTTTTAGGCATCCCACACGCGATATATTTTAAACATATTTATATTTAAAAATAATTTTGATTGAGTACAGATGAGTAAAGGTCAACTCCTCTCTCTGTATCTTCTATTATCTACCCTGCACATGTATAACCTAAAATATAAGAAATCGTTCTCGTTTTCGTATCTGTGTGGTGCCTATAGACATCATAGATTAACGACTACCATCAATTATGACAGCTGGGAACAACGGCTTAACGTGCCTTTCGAAGAACGAAGGAGCTCGACATATAAGCTACTTGCGGTTAGGTCACTTTTCCAATATGGACCGCACCCAGGGTGCCTATAATGCGTGAGCGCTAAAAATGCACGCGCGCACTGGGCCAGGGCCAGCGGACTCCTCATGATAATATAAACTTGCTTTCACCCGCGGTTCCGCCCGCGCAATGTCGATCTCTCGGGAACAGTACTTTTTCCCGTGATAAAAAGTACACTACCTATGCCCTTCTCCGTACCCCAGACAACGGGATGCTATATTTCATGACGATCGGTTCAGTAGATAGGGCTTGAAGTTTGCTTGAAGGCGTCACAAACAGACTTCTTCGCATTTAAAATATTAAGTTAGGATTAGGATAAAACAGTATAAAACCAGAAACAACAGTAAAAAAAAGTGGCGTCATACTTCTATGGATAAAACTATAGCACATTATTATAAATAAATTGAAGTAAAATAACTTAAAAAGGAATATAGATTAAAATCATTCGAATAGCCTTTAAAGATTTAATATAAATAATTACAATGTAATTGATTTGTACATATTCATTGATTGACAATTATAGAAAGTAAATATTTTATACAAATATAATGTCATTTTAGTTTTGTATTACACAGATAGCTAATACAATGTAAAACAATGGAAATAAGAATATAGGTAACACATTTACTTAAATAATAGTATGACGTTATGAATAATAATGTATGATTTTTCACATTGAAGCATCATACGACATGGTGGATGAACACGATTGAAAATATAGAACCATAATGCCAGTATTTTACTTAGAAATAAAAGACTTTATTAAGGAACATACTTTCGCTTCAATGGATCTTCAGTTTAATTTTAATTACATATTCATAATTATAAACTTTACATAGTTACATATTAATTACTCCATTGAAGTAATAATATCATGGGGCGTTCTGGTCTTACATACCAATACGACCATATGTGAAGGTGCATTATACAAGAAAAGAGGGAGGTACGAACTGTTAACAACAAAAACCCATTTCTGCCGTTGCACAACTATCACCAGAAATAATAGGAAAGCCCATGATGTTATTACTACACCGATATTACTATAATATATAGGAGGGGAATTATTATGACCAAAACGATTGTGCCCAAAATAAACACATTCAAAGTAACTAGATATCAAATCAACTTAAAAAATAACAAGACGTTAACAAGCACTATAATGAGTCCTACAAATATGTAGGCAAGTGTAAAATGAGATTTATATGCAAACCGGTTGATATTGAAAATGAAATGATTCGATTTCGCAAATACTGTGTAAAATTGGAATACGCCTTTCTTAAAGTACGGTGATAATCGTGAACTTGACAAGAAGAGGTGGACGCTTGCTTACAGCTTAGAGAGGTCTAATATCTAGTGCAAAAAGGTCTATGTCGCCTTCTAGTCGGGCTAACATGTAATGGGTAATACCCAAAGAGATATAATATATAGATATATTGCATCTCTTTGGTAATACCACATAATATTGTTTTGGCTATGGCTTGTGTGGACGTCACTAAAGCATTTATCGCAGAACGCCTAAGTCGAAATCTATTCGCCAAGCCACGCTACAGTGTTAAATACAGTTGGATCTACACTATTATACAACACTCAGTATAGAAATACTCTACGTCCCAACAAGAATACGTCAAACTTGATGTTTTAGGTATATCTCAATGCCGCCAGCCTTAAAACAGCAAAGAGTGAATAATCTACAGACCTCTATTTTCTGGAAAACAATGACAATGCTGTAGTTAAGACACGAAAATAGACCTATAAAGATATAATTCGTGCGTCTTCATGGTTTCTTCGAACGCGTCTTGGAACTTTAAAGGTCAAATTGTCACAAGACCAGAGCTACCCACTCTCCCCCTAATTCTAAATACAGATTCTTGTTGCGACGCACTAGTGTTATTGAAGGCTATATTATAATAAACCCATCTTGCCCTGGTCTAAAAGCCCGCTGGATGAACCGTCACTCTCCAAAATTATGAATTTTCCGCCGCTCTACCACATTACAAAACCTAAACTCAAAAATAATTTAGATATAACAAAAAATATAAATCATGTATCTAACTACGTCCTGCCTAATTTCCTATCTACCTTATGAATGCTATTCCTTCCGGAAGGGAACATCTACCTCTTAACAATCTTACATGATCTCTGACCGAGGCCTCGATGACCATAAATTCGCTTCAGGTGCCGTCCATGTCGTAATGAAAATATTCATCACATCGTTTTTCCATGTAATATTTTGGAATTGAAGTAAAATACTTGATTGGAATTTGTTATAATTTTATTGATAACTATGAATTACAAAATGGAAATTGAAATTCCATTGTAAACACAGACTTATCTACAGTGTCCCGTACTACAAGAAAGCTTTGCAGCATCAGAGCTCCTGCTGGCTATGCTGTCACTGACCAATTCTTAGCAGTGCTAACACAATAAACCCATTACTTACAATTTATAGTCAAACGAAAACAGTCTTATAATAATATAAAGAGTAAAAATAGGCGCAATTCAAAATGTCGCGAATTGATGAGTGACATCATAACTAATTGAATGTCAAATGTTCCTGTGTAACTACTAGACACAAGCGTGCAGTGTAGGGAACTACGAGTAAACGAATAACAGTAGTAACATTAATTCGTAATTCTATCGCAGTCTGTGGAGCTGCCTGCTGAACTACGGAGCTGCATTCTAGAGCAGCCAACATGTACTATATGTTGGCTATTGGATACAGTGGAAATATTGGGAAATAGTACTTGTGGCGGAACGAGGACCATTTTATTTAAGTAAAGAAACTTGATTTAAATTATGGTGATTAGTATACTCTTTAGCCTGCGTTTGGTAAATCTGGTAGTATTTTAAGGGCGCCAATGCTACCGCCTACCGCCAATGCTACCGATACCACATATACTACTGACACATGTTATAGTCTAATAAATCGTAATAGGCACATTATTGATAAATCAGTCGAAAATCAGTTTCAGAGACAGCTCCACAGAATATTATTTGTTTCACCAATACTTGATTAGCAATTCTGTAGGATTTATAATACTTTTTTTATAAATAAACATATAAAAATATACATTAAAATTATGTTCGATTAATTATTATTTAATAAAGATTCAACTATAAATGAATAGTTTTTAAATAAATTAGATACTTTATGATTCCAAAGTTATGTCACTAATGTCGTCAATTGTTTTAAAAATGAGCAGAATTGCAATTTTCCATTTTAGTCACAATAATTATAAATATGTTACAAGTAGAGCGACTCTCCTTCGATAATGGCGCCAAGCTCGCGGTTGGTGATGGAGCCGGCTGAGATTCTATTCACATTGAATAATCAAGAAATATTTTTTATTATTAAACATCACATATAAAATGCTCGTCCTATCCGAAATGCTCGTATCTCGTGAAATACTAAACCGTCCAAACATAATCCTTCTTCAGACTAGCTAAACATAAATACTCTTTAAGTTTTGTACCCTATAAAAGTTCAATAAAACCTAGCACATAAAATAATCAAAAACGATCTTATAATAACAGGTAAAGAAAACTGCCGTACAGAAATAGCTGAAAACTCGAACGAAGCGAGAATGGGCCAGACTTGTATGAACACATAGCTTCCAGACATAGATAGCTACTCGAAACGAAATAGCACCGAGTTAACACCGAAGTGGGGACAAGTTGATGAAGCATGAGTGTTACCGGTGTCGCGGGGTTGTGCAGTTACTGTATGACGCAGCATTTGCACTTGGGCTTCTTCTTGATGGTGACGTGCTCTGGCTGCTGCGGCTCTTGTGGCGGCGAACGCTGCACCTCCACCTGCCCGGGGCGGAGGTCAGCCACGGCGCCCCCGTTCTTAGTGCCGTTCATGGCCTTCGGGGAGCTCTGCTGCACGGGACTCGCCACTTTCGTCTGCGGCGAAGGCGGTGCTGCCTTCAAAGGAAAGCATTACAATTTAAAAACAATCGTAAGTTTTTTCGTGAGGATAATAATAATAGACTGCATCGGACCACCAAATTCGCTATTATGCCTTGTCTTTGGTTTTAGTTTAATCCTTAAAGATTTATTGTAGGGCAGCAACAATTTAAAGGCGACCTAATAGCTTAAAATTAATTTGATAAAGCTGAAAAAATCGATGGTTTACCGCCTGAATATTCTAGATCAATTTGATATAGGTATGACAGAAATAGCCACTACAGAAAACATCGGTGACAAAACCGAATAGCTGTTGTTCAGACAGAGAGGATCCTAGATACTATTAACTAAGATTCTTCCCAAACACAACGCCCGAATCGTTCCCTACCCGACTCACCCAGGTGCGGGAGCTGAATAGTAACTATGAGAACAATTACCGAGTACAAGACGCGGTGAAAAGCGGGAACACTGACAGCGCAAAACATCCACATTTGAGAACAAACTCAATTTTGGCCGTCACTTGAATAGTAGAACTGTCAGGAACTTACGTTAACATTATTCGCATGAGTCTTTTCTTCCGCCTCCTCGCTGACAGGCAGCTGCGGGGTCGCAACAGGGGGTGTCGGGGTGATGGGCTTGCCGCCCTTGATCAGCGACACGATCTCGTCGGCCTCGCGACTCAAGTCGCCGTCGGGGCGGAAGGGATTGTCCCACCCGCTCTCCGTGCTGGAACAATTTCAAACAAAATATGATTACTAAGTCATCTGGTGTCAGCTGGCCTCAATTTTAACCCGTCAAGCTCGAGAAACGCAGACACAGTGGATTTTCTATTGTTATGCGGACCGATCTGCCCGCTTGGTGGTTGAGAGGTCAATTTCATAAGAATGTGCTACATACCTATGTTATTTCTACATGTTACAGGCATTTAGTATAAAGTTACAAAACGATAGCTCTATTTTTTCCTCTGTGGCTATATTCTCATTTTACCTCACCCTCCAATATATAACAATTCATTCACAAACATTGGCATGAGCTTTCAATCTGTAAATATTGTACTGTATTTGTTACCTGAAGGCAGTAGAAGGAGAGTTCAGTACAGGCGATCGAAAGACAATATTCGTCTTCCCCTTAGATGTTTGTTTTATTTCAGACTGCTTGATAATTCACAGGTGAAAGAAATTTGTTTCCACAGTAAATAGGGACCACTAGAAACAAGCGCGTGACGCGTGTTTGACGTGCACTGCACGCTACACTAGACCTTGAGCAGCTTGTGAGCTGTATCTGATATTTATAAAATAAAGTTAATCGTTCATAAAGCGTGATGTTCTTGTTGAGAAGTTTGAGAATTCTGTATAGAAAAACATTATATTTTGTCAGATGCGCATCATCTAAATATTATCTTCGTTAATATCTAATGAAAGTTTAAATAATCCCATATATTATTTCCGGTACTGATACTGAATATTGAAAATAATACTGGCCATGTGCGAGTCGGATTTGCAGACAATTATGGAGTACCCTAAGTGTCTGTGGTTAAATGGTGGTATTACTATACCACCATTTAACTGCAAAAAACACATGTTCCTCTTGCATGAGGATCAGTAGTAGCGTCCAGGTTGAAACAGCCGTTTCATCCTTTGGATACGGATCCCTAATAACCAATAGAAAAGTAGTGAATGAATGTTCTTACCAACAGTTTTAAGGTAAAAAACATAAAAGGTATTTAACACTACTTCTAAGTCTTCTACCTACATAATTAACATGAAAACAATATTAACCCCAGTTCCAAAATAGACGTAGTATTAATTCAACACAAACCGAACACGCCTATTGGATTGTTAAATCAATCGACCGCGAAATTAGTTGCCTACAATGTTGTAAATCTTGCAAAGTTAAGGGCAAAGCCAGACACATTACAATCTTACTCAGTTATAGCCACTCTGACGCGTTACAGTGTTTATCGTGGGATATTACTTGCAGCTCCTAGGAGTAATTTAATTAATCTGACTTTTTATTATCGACTTGAATAGACAGCAGCGAAGCGTATTGTGATTAAAAGAGTATATAAATGTAAGTTAACGCCGGTACGGAATCAAATTAATATTAGGCCAGCCATCTAAAATCAATTTGAAAAATATCGACTTGACCTCGTGACATTTAGACTAGCCTTGTCTAACCTGCGAGTTTTAAAGACGCTATTAACCTTCTTTGTACTTCCAAACGTCACGTGACAAAATTTTTGAAAAGATCTCAAGTATTTAAGATACTGATAATATTTAACAAAAACACTGAAGTCAATGTGTCGAGGGTTTACCGGGGGTAATATCGATCTAGCTAAATCTTACCCCAGGAAAAGTGAGGTAAGTACTTTTGAATTATTTACCACTGAGTTACTGAACTAACAGAGTACAGAGTAGTCCAGAGAGGGTCGTGCTCCTGTAGTGGAGACTAAAAAGGACCTGATGATGATGATGAGTTACTGAACTTTACTTTAAGCTGTGTGTCACATTGTTGGAATAGTAGTTAAAAGATTTTATGGGATCGTTAAAACTACAAGACATTTCCTAGCGTTACCTTGTTTTTTGCTCCCATTTAATCGTTGGGGGTGCTTGCTTACCAATTACATATGACAGAGTATTACGTCATACACCTAACCCAGTCAGGTCGGATCGGTATGACCTCAGAAAGTGGAAAATAGGTCGCCTCAAGAGCTGATTACGAGATACTGCAGCAAACAAAGCAGCAGCGGAATATGCCAATCATAAATTTAATAGAGCAATGTGTGCAAGAACTCATTTTTACTAGCTGGACTCGATTAAATATTTAACTGAATGTGTACCAAAAAGATAACTGAAAATCAGTGCTAGCTAAGATGCCTGTCTGAGGCAACACAAGCCTCTGTAAAAATTTATGTCGTAAGTTGTAGTGGACGGTGAGGAGTGGTATAGCAATAAATCATTCAATGTTCAAAATAAAATGTTTATCAGGTAATCTATAAGGTTTACATCATAGTTGTTGGAACCTCCTTTTAAGCAGATATATGCCTGTACCAGGAGGCTCCGCTATTACATAACATTTGTTTTTTTTACCTAATACAAAAACAAGTTAAGCTTCAATATTAAATTACTTAAGTAGGTGTGTGATGCACTGGTTTGCGCCCTTCCAGCGCAAACCAGTGCATCACACAGTGATAGTGGCCAATACTATAAATATATTTAATAAAATAAATAGAGGCGTAATTGATTAAGTACCAATGGGGGCCTTGCATGAAGACTAAGTTCGAAAAATGTTTCTAATTATGTAAGCTGAAAGAGACTGTAAGCAACACTTTTAATTTGATATTGACATAGGTTAAAATTGCTTTGAAACTTCCATTACAAAAGTATGAAAATTATAAAATATAATATTTTAATTAGTAAAAATTTACAGCAAATGTTCTTTCATTACGAGGTCCTTCCCATAAACGCAATATTTAACGTAGCTGCCGAACTAAGTTTACATATGAAGCGTACAAAATGCTAAATAGGTGACATCACTACTCTGTAGAGTTCTGAAAGGTCCGTTTACACCGAGATGAAAAATTGTGACTTTGTAAGCTTTATATCTTAAAGATTTTGGGATAACAAGGTAATGTTCACTTATATGCCTGTTTTGGATAGCTCTTTCTTTAACACAACGAAAAATGTGCGTAATGCCATCGGTATTATTTATAGATACCTGTCTGCGTCATATTTTCGATCTACATATACCTATGTGTAGGTAAAATAAATCGACACATCTGCGCCAGTCTCTTATCTATCATAATAAAACTCAATCACTTTATATTATCAATAGAAGTACTGATTGCGACGTTTCAATGTTTAATTTTACGATTTGTGGCGAATGACGGTCGTTTTGAAAGATGTATACAAAGTCTCTCGACACAGTCCATAAAAAAAGCAATAATTTTTTTACCATATGACATAACGCGTGTGTTCATAAGTCTTGAGACGAAATAAAACTCGATTATTTTTTGACGAATTTTAAATATTCATTAGTTTTCATCAATTAATTGTTAGAAGGGTTGTCTGTAAAGTCGGTTTACGGGCGATAATTTTACGTAATAATGGTGGAAGAGAAAATAAATATTTATAAATAAATAAATATAAATATATACGGACAAATCACACAGATTGAGCTAGCCCCAAAGTAAGTTCGAGACTTATGTTATGGGATACTAACTCAACGAGACTATATTTTATAACAAATACATATATATAGATATACATCCAAGACACAGGCCAATCTGAAAAAGATCATTTTCCATCTTGACCTGGCCGGGGATCGAACCCGGGCACTCTCGTGTCGCAGGCTGGCGTGTTGACCGCTGCTCCACGGAGCTAGAAATATGCGACACAAGCCGAACACTTAGGCCGATCGTGCCTCTCTACTTGTTTCGGGCTCTCGCTTGCACGGGGAACGTGACCCTTTTTCGTGCGTGCAGCCAGCGTTCATCGATTTATAAGACGTTATCACGACAAAAAACAATTTATTCAGTGTCTCTATTTTGAAAAAAAAACCTTCAAACGCGCGGGCCATTTTACTATAGCGGCACGAATCTTTTATATAGGAATCCGCTTCGGTTCCTTGACAAAGGCTCGCTTGAGGGAATCCAAAGTTTGGACGATACTTTCGGCGTGTCCATACCTCCAATTCAGTATTTTATTTCATGCATAAATTGACTTTTCTCCTACCTATAGGTTTTGTGTGGAGATCTATGGATCTCCACACAAACACCTATGAAACTATGAAGAAACTATGGTTTCTGTCTACCCCAAGGAAACCAAGCGTGATAATTGTTGTATGTACTCATGTGTTTGGTTATTTGTTATGATGTCACGCTTTAACAGGAGTGCTGGTGTTTACTTTTATCAAGAGTTAAATTTTTTCAACCCCAAACAATGTTATCCCCTAGACTTTTACAATAAAGCGAGCGGAAGTACAAGCGAAAGCTAGTAATTGTACCTATATGCAATACAGAAAAAAATCTCGTTGAATGGTAAAGAAGATATTTTATTTGAAGTTAAGCAGGTACTTATAAGCGAAAATAAGACTTTAATTTGAAATCGAATCTTCTAGGTTAGAAATATAACACGATGAATTGTACTTATTTTTTACAACCATAGCATTTTCTGCGGTAAGCCTTTGTCATCATTATGGTAAGCTGGATTTATTTTTATAAAGCGCAAAATGCTTTTAAACATAATCCAATAATAGCGATCGTATTGGTCTATCCGATCTTTGTCATCATTATGGTAAGCTGGATTTATTTTTATAAAGCGCAAAATGCTTTAAACATAATCCAATAATAGCGATCGTATTGGTCTATCCGATCCCTAAGTATCGCCTATCAAAGAACAAACCTATCTAGCAAAATCAGCGCGATATGACCGGCAGATTTCACACGCTTATTGACAACTATAGAAAAGTGAGGTGAAATTGTGCAGATGCATTGAAGCGCGTCCGTCACTGCTATTCGATTAGCATTAATTCTTAAACGTAGCTATGCGGCTGTCACGCATATAACATGACAAGTTTTGCCCTCTATCGCAACTAAGGTGAAATATATGTTGGCATTTAAAATATAGAAATTGAACATTCCTTCTAATGCAAAAGAGGTTGAGCTTCACCCTTTGAGTGAAGCGGGCGGCCAGTCGTAATTCAAATGATGGTCTCTGTGGCGCAGTAGTCAACACGCTAGCCCGAGGCGACACGAGGGGCACCGAGGTCAATTCCCGGCGCAGGCAAATATTTGTACTTTATTTTCACAGGAATTTTGTATGTGGTTCAGAAGCTAGCCAAGGAATGTTGGCGTCAGGCAAGCAGCCAGCTGTAAATATCTTTTACCAAATCATATCACAGCATGAATGCTGCTATAATAGGGGACCCCAGGCTCCGATGCAACACAGCTGAGGAAGCAACCAGGAAAAACGTTGGGATGGAAAGAAGAGGTCGTAATTCAAATCTTATGACACTACTAATCTGTTATTGCATATAAATACCTAAATATAAAATAGATTACGTCATAATAAAATATTACTGGTGTGAAGGTCAGCTTATTAACTCATAATACCACCTGACCTTTACCTTCAACTACTTTACTCTTGACCTTCTACCGAAATTCCCAATTAGGTCTTAGTTTCAGATATGATGTAAGCACACAGTAACAGCTATTCAAACAATCTCAGTTTACACAAGCTGAAGGGTTTTATGGAAAAGTATTTGCAAAAAAAGTTACGAAAGAAATGCTAAAGATATTTAAGGAGAAGCCAGGTAAAGTATTTGCAAAAGAAAGTTACAAAAGAAATTTGAAAGTAACAACGAAAGAAATTTGTAACTTTCCTATATGGTTATATAGATTGAAACAACCACGGAGGTGGATTGAAACCACGAAGGATAAATCCGTCACTATTGAGCGTTAACAATAAATTCGTCTTGAAAATATTTGATAAAAATCTCTTGTAGTAGAAATCTGCAAATATTCATAATTTTTTGATTGTCAAAAAATTTCAATGTGAATTATAAATAAATAAATATAAATATATACGGACAAATCACACAGATTGAGCTAGCCCCAAAGTAACTTCGAGACTTGTGTTAAGGGATACTAACTCAACGATACTATATTTTATAACAAATACATATTAGATACACATCCAAGACCCAGGCCAATCTGAAAAAGATCATTTTCCATCTTGACCTGGCCGGGGATCGAACCCGGTCACTCCGTGTCGCAGGCTGGCGCGACACTGCTGGTGAATTATGAAGTAAGAACATACATATTACTATTTTTGTATATGGCTGTATTTGGAGAAATGAATTCAAGATTCCTAAGACCTCGGTCAAAACTACACATCAAAGTCATGGGATTGACTTAGCTTAGTGTAAGCTTAGCTGAAATGACTTAAGGCCATAGTAACATGAACTTTCCGGGGACCAGTGCTGCCCCATTTGAAATAAATTTTAAAGAAAACGGAGATATTATTTAAATTTTTGTATTGCGGGGCCCTAGATCTTTCAAACTATCAAGTGAGATCGTGAAATTTTTCTTACCATTTTATCTATTAGTGGCCAATTTTTACAAAAATGCTTTGAAAGGCTTCACGTATATCATAGTGTATGCAGTAGGTTCTTAAATAGTTTGAAGGGTTATTATCCCACTGAACAGAAAAATTTGGATGATATCTCCGGTTTCTTTGAAATAATTCATTTCAAATGTGGGTAGTACTGTGCCCCGTACATACGCTCAGAAGAAGCCCAAACACATCCCGAGGCAGGCTCTGGAGTGGACTCCTCAGGGAAAGAGGAAGGTGGGCCGTCCCAAGCAGACCTGGCGGCGCACTGTGGCGGCGGAGATGAAGTCAATCGGGCTAACCAGGCCCGAAGTAAAGCGCGTAGCCGAGATAGATCACGATGGCGAAATACTGTGGAAGCCCTCTGCCCCACCTGGGGGCCATAAGACCTTATGTCAAGTCAAAGTAAGTCACTGTGCCCCGTAAAACTCATATATATACCCCAACTTCGGTTTCATGTTGGTCTTAGATCTCTCTCTCTCTCATCCGAGCACGAACCCAGTGACTGCTTGCCGCACCAATCTTCATTGGTTAAGCTTTTGCCAGACATGCTAATTATATTGTCCGTTAATCCTCGTGCGACATCCGCTGAAAAGTACAGGGCAATTTCTCCAAATTTGAGACGTTCTTGGTCTGTAGTGTTGAAGTCTCACTTCTTACCTGATCTGTCTGTTGTACATGGCGTGGTCCGTCATGTCGGCTTTAGCGGCAGCCGAGAGCAGGGCTGCGTAGTAGTCGTGGGATTCTACTTGAGGAGCCGCTGGCGGCGGAGACAGGCACTGCGGCCGCGCCCCTTGGTAAAACGACACCCGGACTTTGGAACGCTCCGAACTGAAAATGACAATACAATACTGGTTTAAAAAATATTATTGGCGATTTATAGGATACTTAGTTTGTTCAGTGAAACTCTTAGATTCCGGTATTAAGTAAAATACAGAAGGCTAGTGCAAAGGTAGAACAATTTTATGAATATGACGGAATTGTTACTGTTTGTACTAGTTACTAGCACTAGCTTTCAAAACGTTAAAACCATTCTCGTGACCACAGCTTTAAGTATTGAACGCCAGCTTTACTTTGTGATCAAAAAACTCATGCAATAACAGGGTAGCATTTTCGAAAGAAATGCTTTTAATGAACACTTAAAATAATCAAAAGACAAGGACAACTGTTTGTACTAGTAAATAGCACTAGCTTACTATCAAAACGTTAAAACCATTCTTAAGTATTGAACGCCAGCTTTACTTTATTTGAGATAGTCATTGTTTTAATATTGCTTCAAAAAACTCAGAGAAAAATGCTTTTAATTAACCCATATAATAATCAAAAGACAAGGACAGATTACATCCAACATCCATCCTACTAATTTTAGATCATGGCTTTTCGCACAGCTCGGAAATAACGCTTTCCGAACGCGGAAATAGTGCATCGTGCTGAAAGCAATCGGTGATAGCTGCGCATTCGGTACATACCTATGAATAGCTAAAACGAATATGTTCAGAAATGGATTCGCCGAGCTATTATATATATTGGAGTTCTAATACATAATATGCATTTAAATACAATCGCTATAGCTCCTACTCAATCTCATAATCATGTATGATTTCCCTAAAACGGATTTTGTCTGTCCACCAAGTCAAAACAAAGCCACTAACGAGATGGTTCCTGCAGGCGAGTACATTACGTCACATCCAATCGTTACAGTTTCTGAGATACCTACAACGTTGTAGAGTTAGTTGAGTTACGTTGTATTAGGATAAATTCTCTGTTACGCTTCTATCCTAGCTTAAATACATCCTGTGGGAACACAAACTATCTAGGTCTAACATTGCACCAACTGGCAAACTCGTTAAAAGTTTGATATATTCCTTCGCCAGTCCACATGTTCGCTTCTCGTGTTAATATTTAATACATATGTCGAACCTAATTACATATGAAAATGTATGGATCGTGCAAATAATGGAGGTAGCAGGACGCGAGCAAGGCAAATGAGTGAACAACCAGAGTAGGTATATTCTTGTTGTATGCATGTTATTGTACACAACATAATGTTATAGTTAATCCGTAGACATGACAGCATTCTGCTATTATAGGACTGACCACAATCAGATGCCTCGTGAAGGCAAAAGGTTCGTCTACTAATACGATTTTAATATACTTAAATATAGTAATGTAGCTAAGAATATACAAGGAAAAAAATGGTTGTCTGTAGAGTCAGTACGATAATTTTAGGACATAACGATGAAAGAGAGATACGTGTCGCTTTGGCCAATCGTGCCTCTCTATTGCTTGTTCCAGGCTCTCGCTTGCACGCGGAACTTGACACTTTTTCGAGCGTGCTCGTTCATCGTTTTATAAGACATTATCACGTCAAAAAATACCCGAATATATCGTCTCCAGGTTTAAGAAGTAATAGTATTGAACCTAGTTCAAGAAACTCATTGATTTTATAGGCAAGGTACAAACAAGAACACTTACTACGCAAGAGAGAGGTTAGCTACATAGATAATACGAGAGTACATGCACATGGAAGAAAAACTTAATGAATAAAAGCATAATGGGCAGAAAATGGTTACAAGCTACGAGTAAGTAAAGGGAATGATGACTAGGTATGGAACATTTGATGCCTCTAAGGCCTAGAGAGCTGATCGTTTCTAGATTTGCTCAGTCATCATCATCAGGTCTTTTAGTCTATATAAAATTTTATTTCATGGAATTGACTGAGAATTCAATTTCATGTTAGTAGATGATTATACCATATCAGTACTGTTTTAAGAAATGATAGATTGGTCCTGAGAAAAACTTAAATTATTTTACTCCTAATCTGTGGTAGAGACACATGAACATTTCCCGATTGGTATACTTGTATTGGAGGATTGTTTCATTTTGCGCGGACTAATATGTAAAGAAAGCTGTTTAAGTTTAAACCCATCTTGTTTTTTTTTATCGGAAGGATGCTTTACTAATGTCAGAGCTTATGAATAGGATAAAGTGATAGTAAGTAAAATATAATAAAATTACTCTAAGGAGACAAACATGTTTGAGATAAACGAGGAAAATGTATTCGCATTGCATTAAACATGCACAAAACCGAAATATCAACCGGTGCAGTCATTGAGACATAACGCGGCGCGAGCGCAGCGATGTATTAACTCTGAAGGTGATTCAATGATGGCGTTTAGACGCAGAACGCTCAAGTCGCAATTAAACAAAAGGACGGACATTACACTGACCAAATTGTAAATAATCAAATAGAAAAATATTCTTATTATGTATTATACAGTCTAAATTAGGAATAGAAATGAGCCACGAAGCAATTGACGTTTTGGAATATGGTAGGCGTCTTAAACGTAGCTCTGAAATATAGATATTATATGTCATCTTCAGAGAAAAGGTAGAGAAAATAGTCGTTTATAGGATGGCCTTTAAATGAGTTTTATGACTATTTTCTCTACTCTACTTGACATGGGTCAATGTAAGAATATAATATCTAAGTAACAAATGAAAAAGAACGATCTGCTATTGTGTGTGAGCATTTCCACTTCGTCCATTTTGCGAATTGAACGACCTGCGCATAAACGAATGATGGCTCCTCTTTTATATGTACGACTATATTTACCGCCCACGCGCTGTTTAGCTCTATAAACATCAGCGTTAGAATTTAAAATGCCTTGAATATTTCTGGCAGGCATTTTTTTATATTGTAAGAAGTATTGATTATAATTCTGTGTTTTTATCGCCTAGTTGATAACATTGTGCTAATTAATGCAAAAAAAATACTAGAAATAAGGATTAATTGAAACTGAAACATAAATGTATATGATAATTATTAAATAACGTGGGGCTTATTATTGAATGTTTTGAATACATTGTGAGTATAGATTTTATAATAAAATATTTCAATTTTAATCATTTTCAAGTACACAGGTAGTTAATTGATAAAACCACAACTCAAGAGAAACTTGAGAGCGAGCCAACACCCACATTTCATAAAGATTAGTTAAGATCATATGAATGGAACGGGGTAAAAATCTGACATCACCATGCCCCATTAACACAGTGAATCAACAAGTAAGAAAAAATAAAAAGAATACAGACCAGTCACTTTTTACATGTTACTGAATTAACAATTTTATTACAAGACACAACTGATCATAGCATCATCATCATCCAAGCATTTCCCTGTTGCATCCTCAGCTGTGATGCATTAAGCCCAGTCTGCTATTATGAAAGCATTCATGCTGTAATATCCATTTATGTACAGACTAATTGAGGCATCTGATTGAAATATTTACCTTACAAATTAATTTGTTGCTGCTACTAGTGTTTATGGCATGTCTACTTGGTCTGTATTTCATAAGAAACATTAGAATTGAATCAACAACTCCTCTTTAATTTTTCTATCAATTATTTACTCTATATAAAGATTCATACAAAGGTTCAGGTTCAGGTTCAGGTTCATACAAAGGATTTCGACATTACTTTTCTTTGTGTTGGAGTTACAATTTGACTTTTAACCCCCCCCTCCCCCAAAAGTGCATGACATTATAAAATATCCTCTGGGTCTCAAGGAAACTGTGTCATAAATAGGCTATTGACAGGTGTGAAACTGGTATGTATATAATGATGATAAGACCCATAAAGGGTTCATCATTCTATACCCTCAGTAGTGTGTAGAAATATAGAGAAATATGTATATCATCACACAGCTTGATTGACATAGACTCAAGGTCGCAATTATTGTGTACCAATTCATAGCAGCTGTGTGGAGCAAACAGCATTGTAGGACCAGGGTCACATTGCATAGAAATTAAATTGAATGTTGTATGTTACAGTCAAATCATCAATTAAGTACTAAGTAACCAGGGTCTAAGTCTCGAAATTCTCAAAAGCATAATATAGTAACTAGGTACCTACATGTTTTATTATTAAGATATATGTTTTATTTGATGGCCTGTGATTTTATTGCTTCTTTAGGGTTCCGTAGCCAAAGGGACTTGAAGGGGAAAATGACTTGGATGGAATACAGGGCCAATGTTTTTTTAATGGGTCCAGTTTCAAACTTCTCAAAACCTTATTAACTAAGAAAGTTAACATATTGCTCGTTTACATGTGATTGCATACACAAATCAATAATAGACAATTATTTTGGAGCCATCATATAATAATACAAGCAAATAATAACTTCGCAAAGCTGAAACAAGTATGAATGCATGCAATAGCAGTTATCAGTTTAAAATGATGGATCAATGTATTAGACAATATTAGCTGAATGGGTGGTGGTCATAGATCAAACGGTTTGCCTAATTATACTCATTGCACCAAATAGGTTTCAATTTAAAATACTAATGGTATAGTCACATAATTGAGTGTTATTAGGTTTTTATACTGTGTAATATGGGTCACGAGAGAGCCAGAATGTCAAGTCACATAATTTGATATTCAGTCTGAGTCTTCATCCTCAGAGTGTTCTAAGTAAATACATCTTGGATCAAAAGCCCTATAACCTTTATCCTGCATTACAATGGTATAGCGCTTCTATATTAATATGGATGTACAATAAGAATTGGAATACCAATGAGGTATCATGGGGAAATGGGTACTGATGTTGAAAGGTTAGATTCATGATACAAGACTTGTAGGCATGTATTTCTAAGCATGACACAAGAACAAGAAATATATTAGGACAAAATACTCAAATATTAACTTCAGACAGTAGGTACCTATATTAAATAAGAGATGAGGTGTAATTCATTCAACCAATCAAACATATGAGCTAATTATTATAGTGTTAAGAATAACACTGAAAGCAAAGTTTTTGCATTGATACAAATAGTAGATTTTAACACTTATGAGCAGATCTTTTTACCTAAGTACCTGCTAATCTTTTGTCATTCACTTATTGTGCAGCAGGTCAAACTGTGTCAATGGACATAATTATCAAGACAGAGTGAAAATTATTAATACTAATTGGAATGCAAGACGAGTGTAGCAGCGGCCGCGGCGGCTTAGGGCGGGTCCTCCGTCGCAGTCCGCACATTTTGATAGCGACAATATAAATAGAGCTTTTACACAGTTTGCCAATTTATGTTTACTATTTTATGCGTGCTGAGTAATGACCTTGGTCTCCCGAACGCGGGATGGTACCGAAAGTCGTTTTATGTTTATAAATCAGTCCTCATGACGTCATGTCCAAATTCTCAGATAGTAATCAGAAAGGACGATTGCACATCATACTATCACAACTGCGATACCGGTTTCATCGCAAACCTCATCCACCGAGAGGAATATCACTTAATCTCAGCACGAAATCTGGAAATTTTCAGCGAGTGAACACCCAATTTGCACAACAAGTAGGTATGACGTGATTGCTGTAAATAACGTACCTTTACAACCGTTTTGTTTACTTTTACCACTGTAACTGTGCACTCTTAAATGTACTAGGTAGCTAATTACTCGATTTTAGGAATAAAAAACATTAGCACTTTTCACTAAAGGTTGGGCTTTCGACGCTTCACAACAGTGTTTCCCACTACATCGATCTCAGCTCAGAAGTCGAGTCGCGCGCGGTCCGTAGCGAATGAAACAAAGCGAAAGCGAAATACGCAGCGGCACAGCGGCAGCGAGCGATCGTCCCCGCCTAGTGATGTCACCCCGGCGCCGAGCCGCGCCTCGCTAACGAGGCAGCAACGTAACTGGTAATTTTGTAGTTCGTTGCTGCACGTTATAACGTTATTCTGCTTTTTTCTTAAACGTTTTTATAGAAAACACATAGGTAACGAAAATAATATCACCTGATGAAAAATTGGGGTGGCAATTTACGGTCAAAAGTGGTGTTATTTACGTTTGATCCGAAACAAATTGTAGAATGTCTAGACCACGGGTCATGAGTGCTATTTTTGAAATGACGCCGTTCGTAAGCAAGCAATTTTTCCATACAAAAATCACTCGAAGACGAATGTCACACTTTCAAAATTAGTACCAGTGGATATTTGACTTAACAACGGAGCAAAATACTGCCAAATTCTGCCACTATGCGACCACATCGTGGGGACTCCAACCTCCAACGATAATAAACAGCTGTCGAAACATGAATTCGTAGAATTTATTTTAATAATTGAATAAAGTTGGTTATAAATTAAAATTACAATATGTGCTGCGTGCAAAATTTTAGTAAACATAAAATATAATTAAATACGCAAGAAGTGACTAGAATTATTTATATATAAATAGCATTATTTATCATTTTTATTTAGTATTTTTAATTATTTATAGCTAACAGAATTTTGGAGGAATGTAGCGGATCGTGATCCAGCAGATTGAATTTGTTATGGCTCCCTACAGGTTGGTAACTTTGAACTTCCGGTAGGTATGCATCTATATCAAACGAAACGGGGATTTCCTCGTCTATTTTTTACATAGAGTTACGATAACATTTTTTACGGACGACAGTATATTTTCTTATTTGTCACGAGTCGTGGATCACTGCTTAAAAATTTAACACGTTACGATTTAATATTTTAATAACTATTTTTTTCATTTATAAAGCTGAAAACGCTTTATTCCTCTTTTGAGTTATACTTTAAATGGAAACCATTTTAGTTTCAGCGAAAAATCTTACATTTGTCCGTGTGTTCCGCTGTCCGTCTGTTTTCCCCTACAAGTCAAACTTCCATTTATTTAGGTACATATAATTTTTATCGATTCAGATAATGGATATTTTCCAAAATGGGGTGTGATAAGTCTGGCGAGGTCTACCTACATACAGCTCACAGAGCCACTTGTATCAAAAGCGTGGTGTGAACATTTTATAAAATATTTCTAATAACGTAAGCGTCTATTTAAAAAAGACTAAGCACATGTTTAATTTGATTTAGTTTGAGTTTGTTATGTGGTTGGAAAATACAATATAAATTGTATTTTCCACCACCATATAATGAAAAGAAAAGATATATATTGCGTACATAGTTGTTTTATATTCCAATCCAATACCGCTGAGTATTTTCTACTTATATAGTAGGTTTTTTAATAATTTTGTTTGATGATTTTAAAAAACTGTATGTAGGTATTAAAATAACGTATCTTTGGTTGAAAAATTATAACTCATCCGTTGATGTTGGTAAGTACCAATTCCATTACGCATTTAAATACATTGGTAGGTACCTACAAATGTAAATAGTGGAATACCCATGTAGGAGATAGACTTACGATAGTTGACAAAACTACTGAGTTATAAAATAATATGAGTATGTAGCTTACTTAAGTCAACTAGTGAGCAATTGAATATCCAAGTTTAAAATTGTAGATGCACGTCAAATTTTGTTTAGATCTTATTTTAACTAAGAAACGAAAACCGTTTGTTACCGGTGCAGTAATTTTCAACCAATAAATGAAGTAGGTACCTACCCAATTTAAAAACATAGTTCCCCTACCCTGATAAGTCGGGTTTGAGATCAAGAGCGTTCACATTCGCATCTAAGTAGATAAACTACTTGTAGCAAGCTCAGACATAACAAGTCACTAGAGCCACAAATCTAGAAGTTAGTAATGGGAACACAAATTATTGGTTTAGATACTGCATGCACAAAATATCAATTTGCCAAATTTACTCTATTTAGAGAATCAATTTCTCCTCCAAGAAGTGGCAAATTCTAACAGACAAATTTTCAGCTTTACATCATCTAGATTGTTCAAAAATGATGGATAAGGATTGACATTAATTAACATTAACCCAACGAGTATTATTATCTAGTCCACTGAAAAGTAAAATTTTTTTGGGCTTAGCGTGCGTTAACAGAGGATGCAATTTTATTTTTTAGAGAAGACTAGCTGTTGCCCGCGGCTCCGCCCGCGTTAGTGTCGATCCCTCGGGAACAGTAGAATTTCTCGGAATTTAACATACCCTATGTCCTTCCCCGGGCCTCAAACTACCTCCATACCAAATTTCATCCAAATCAGTTCAATGGTTGAAGCTCTTAAAAAGACGATAGAAAGAGTTACTTTCGCATTTATAATATTAGTATATGTATGGAAGTATGGATATTATTTATACTTCTAAGTCCAGAAATGACAAAATTTCTATAAAAACTTTACCCTCCCATTTTACCCCTTTAGTGGTAAATTTTGTCCATCTCACTTACATATATCTTTTTTAATTGTAATCGAGAACTTACATACCTATTTATTTTCATACTTTATAGTCCAGAAATAAGAAAATTTCCAATTTCCTTTAAAAACTTTACCCCCCTCCAATGTTGCCATTTAAGGGAGGAATTTTGTCCATTTGCCAGGTCCTTTTTTAATTGTAATGAAGAACTTATATACCTATTTTTATACTTCTAGGTCTAGAAATGTAAAAATTTCCATACAAACTTTACGGCCCTTCTGGGGGACCTACACAGATCTTTTTCAATTGTAATCGTAAATTTATTTACCTATTTTCATACTTCTAAGTTTAGAAATGAGTAAATTCCTATACGAATTTTACCCTGCTATTTTACCCCTTCAGGGGAAAATATCGTCCATTTTACCTAGACAGATATTTTTAATTGTAACCTAGAACTTATATACTTATTTTCATACAACTAAGTCCAGAAATGAGAAAATATCTATACAAAGTTGTGTGTTGTTGTGTATACCACCCACCCACCCCATTTTACCCCTTATTTTTGCAAATTTCATCTACAAATATATTTTTTATTTGGAATCAAGAACATACCTATTTTTATACTTCAAGTGTAGAAATGAGAAAATTTCCGTACAAACTTTACCCCCCTATTTCACTCGTTCAGGGGAGAATTTTGTTTAGTTCACCTACACAGATGTTTTTTTAATTTTAATCGAGAACTTATATACCTGCTTTCAGACCTCTAAGTCCAGAAATGAGAAAATTTCCATTTCCACACAAAGTTTATACCACCCACCCTCCCCATTTTATTACCCGGTTAGGGGAGAGTTTTGCAAATTTCACCTAAACCGTTTTTAATTTTAAACGATAACTTATATACCTATTTTTCTACTTCTAGTCCAGAAATGAGAAAATTCCATATAAATTTTACCCCTTTAGAAGTTAAATTTCTAAAAATCCTTTCTTAGCGCTCACTCACATCATTAAAAGAACCCCTTTACCAAATTCCAAGTTTCTAGGCGCAGCAGTTTCGGTTGCGTTGATATATATAAGTCAGGTTTGCCGTTTGCCCGCGGCTACGCCGCCGCCGATAGTGTTCATCCCTCAGGAACAGTAGAATTTCCCGGAATAAAAGGTACCTAATGTCCTTGTCCTATGTACCCGGGTCTAAAACTATCTCCATACCCAATTTCATTATTATTTAATGCTAAATATTTGCAGGCAAACTCATGCCTTGAGTTCGTTCATTCAAATGACGATAACTTCTTTTTTAATAAACCGATTTTGATGAAACAACCTTTAAATGTTTTGCTGGGTTAAAACAAAGCAATTAGTGAAAGTTTGAAGAAAATCGGTGCAGTATTTTCGGAGATAATCGTGATCATACATACAGACAGACAGACAGACAGACAAGAAATTCGAAAAAAATTTTTTTGCTTTCTATTATTATTTTTAAGTGTCACTCTATCCATTTCAGTCATAAATTTTAAATGTACAGACAAAATATTTTTACTGTTTTATTATATGTATAGATAGATGTATAGAAGATTTAACTTTACACTAACCGATGTTTTACATTAAAATCTTAAATAAATCTAGATAATATCCTTATTATCTTGCATCTCAACCTTCAAGCTTATCCTACATAAGTAGGGGGCGGCATAATCAGGGGGCTTATATTAAAAGGGGGCTTAAAAAAACTGCGTCCCTTTATGGAAATAAAAAGGGAATCACGTTTTCACAATAATGTTTGTGGAATAGAAAGCCGATCTAAATTATCCCGTTTTATTGCATTTTTATGCAACACGGGCAGGAACGGTAGTTATCTAGTAAGTTAGATCCATAATTTATTATTTTTCTTGTAACATTTCCTTGGTATTATATATTCCATATCGTGGTAATGATGTTTGTACCCTCGTTAGTTACTCATTTCCTTTGAGTGCCTATCTAGGCATGTATTTAACTGTGTGAACTTACAATAGTTTTGCAGATATCGACAATACGATACGGAAGTTAATAACTAGACTACTTTTACAATAAGTATGTATTTCAAATACTCAAAAGTTTACTAGTACAAAATGTCTTAGTCTTAATGTGTAATTGTTTTCTAAACATTTTGGTAACATGTATGGGTAACCTTTTCCTAAATAGGTACTTACTCCGCCAAAGTAGGCATCAAATTTACAAGTTTCATTTATTTAAAATCGTTTAATGCTTCTTCCACGGTAGATCCAGCTGGATTTACTTTGATTCAGCCTAACAGTAACTGTTGAAATGCCGCTGATTTAAAAAAATATTTCATGTAACGCTCCACCATTCAAATCAAAAATAAATTAAAAATGGAAAGAAATAAAATCGCAAAATTCATAAAAATCGTCGCAAACCAGCGTAACGAGCAGTAATGAAAATTAATAGACATACTCTAAATGAAATAACGTACTCGTCTTCTACGGGCGTGTAGGGAAACGCTGTCTCTTGCGTCTTCGGCGGAGGGCTACTTTCCGGTTCCTCCTGGAGTGGACTCTCGTAGATGAGGGTTTCCACCATGGAGCCCTTGGAGCTCCCGAACGACACCCTGCAAGGAAAAAGAGTTTGTGAGTTAAGATATGATCATATAGAGTTAACTTATTACATTTGTTTAGTGTTAGATAGATACTATTATTCGAATGGAATTTCATTCATGTCATGGATGGGCATTCATAGGGTTTATAGGCTGTAATTATATTGCTCAAAACAAAAAAGAGCACATCTTTATTTTTAACAAAAACTTAGTTAAAAATATGGATAGGCGCTATGTCGTCTTGAGTAGTTTGTATGGAAAATAAAGCAAGCAAGTGAAAAATATTCCCCGTGCTATTTTTTGCACAAATTTCATAAACGTAAGATGTCTTATTTCAATGTAATTGCAACGTGAAGTTTGCTGTAAGAAGTTATATGGCATATATCATACATATGACATTTTTTATCAGTTCTCCATGGCTAGTTCAGATAAGACTAGATCAGTTATCCTTCTCCTAAATAAGTAGGTAACTAAAAAAATGTGGTATGGCTTAATAAATACGAGTAAATAATAATAATAAATCTTTATTGAAATATTCATTTTTACAAACATTGGTTACTGGAAATCTCTTGGCTCCACATTATATGCGCATGCATAGGATTACATAAGCTCTAAGAACTTGCTACATAGAAAATCTAACACTGCATAGGTAGATGATAGGTACATACATTTTTAGTTTAGGTTCCTACAAAATAGACCGTTCAAATAACGTTCAGTATTACGTTGATTCCGAAACTGTATCTAGGCATTATAAGATCAAACAATAGACAGGTACTATTATGTAGATTTAATACACGAACAACTGAAGTATAGGTATGCAAAATTCGCAAATACGTAGTTCGCCTTAATTCAATATCCTTACATTAAGGCGGCATAAATTGTGAACATACTTGTTCAACTAAATTTAAGTACTTTTTATCGTGACAAAATATACCTACCTAATTTTATCACTATTATCATGTCTACATTTCGATAGAAGCGATTATCGCGCGTACACGAATTGTGATTCTTATATAATACCATCATGCACTGGATATAGCAATTAGAACCATTTCCCGATGGAAATGGTTCTAATTCTCTTCTAAGATTTGACCCGCAACCTCACGACAAGTCATAAACAGTGTTACACACAGTTTTAGAAGCAATACATAAATACATAAAAACGGACGGTCGTGTTTTGGGCTTACTTAAGCCAGTAAAATAACATTGTAGTATAAAGTGCAAATCAATTTCCGCGATATCACAAAATTGCGCCCATATAGATACTTCAACTATTATTTTTGTTATAAAATAAGTAGGAACATTTTTTATTTAAATCGGCAAGTTTTACTTCCCGGTGTAAAGTTTGTGAAAGAGGTTTGTGAATGAGGAGGAACAAGGTCTTACTCGTGTGTGTCAGTTGGCTCTACATGGAGGTCTGATAACTTTTTGACAGTGCGAGTCACAATATGGCTTCGTCTTGGAAATTACATGAAAATTGTATGTTTTTGGTGGGATCAAAGATCTACTACTGGTGGGATGGCATTTTCAAAAAAATCTTAGTATGTAATTTTCTCAAAAATCGGTATTATGGTCTATTAGGTATATACCTAATAGACCATAATACCGATTTAGGTGAGAAGTATAGACATATAGAAGTATGACTAGCTCCGTGGCGCAGCGGTCAACACGCCAGCCTGTGACACGGAGTGACCGGGTTCGATCCCCGGCCAGGTCAAGATGGAAAATGATCTTTTTCAGATTGGCCTGGGTCTTGGATGTTTATCTATATATGTATTTGTTATAAAATATAGTATCGTTGAGTTAGTATCCCATAACACAAGTCTCGAACTTACTTAGGGGCTAGCTCAATCTGTGTGATTTGTCCGTACCTATATATTTATTTATTTATATGTCTATACTTCTCACCTAGTGTGGTGGGAAGGTGAGAAGTAGACAACTTTTCGTATTCTCCTTCTTTTTATAATAGGTTAGTAGGTAATTAAACCTATAACTATAAATCACCTTTTGTTCAACTAAATATTACTAACTTGCGCACAAACTAAATTTAATCCTGTTACTAAAAATCATCTTTTTTTAAACAAAATGTCGCAGTTCTAACTCTACCCAACCTACTTTTCCGGCAGCGACTAGTTTCTGATGGAGATTTGTTTTCTGGTGGGGTTGCAGTTCTAAGTCTAATCCAACCTAACGTACTTTTCTAGGAGCAACTGGTTTCTGATAGCGAATCGTTTTCTGGTGGGGGTTGCAGTTCTAACCTAACCTACTTTTTCGGCAGCAGGTCGATTCTGAGGGCAATTCGTTTTCTGGTGGGGTCGCGTTTTCAACCAACATAACCTACTTTTACGGCATCAGCTCGTTTCTGATGACGATTCGTTGAATGTCTAGTACATTTGATGTCAATCAATTTTAGAATTTCAGTTGAATGATCAGATAAATAAGTGTGCACATAAGTATTTTTGTTAGACAATAAGTATTACTGATGTTAAAACTGGTAAAAAAGGTTATCTAGTTTGGATTGACTACATATATTTTTTAGTTAAATATGTTTAGATACCTAATAAAGAAGTTTATTTGTAGCTTATTAATTTTTCTGGTATGCAGTAAGCTAACTAGTGGAGTAACTTAGTTTGCATAAATTGTAATTAGAGATGCAGTTAAAAATTCTCCCAATATATTATGCCAATTTATTTACGTCCGTTCAGATTTAACTCATTGTCCAATGTTTTATATCTTTAGAAAGCGATTAATAAAGGCAGACCAGGCAAACCGACCGACCGATGTTCTGATTGATGTAGAAAGTCCATCAATGATGCTTGCATGCCAGGATTTGGAAGACGGCCAAAACCTTCGGGTGACCTAAATAACTGCAGCAGTAGGCTAGCTGGACGATCGATGTAACAGCGCAAAATATGTATGATTAGGTTTAAGTGTTCGTGTAAAACTAAAAAGGTATTAAGTACGTTATATATGTATGTCTAAGTAGGAAAGTTTTAGATTTTTTTTGTTATCTTGCTACCCGTTAGTCATCATTTGGATGTTTCCCGGTTGCATCATCAGTTGTGGGTCGCAGCCCGGGGTCTGCTATTGTAACAGCATTCATATTGTTAATATTATTTTGGACTCTTTAGGTAGTAAGTCCACTCCTGGGTGGTGTCCTTCAATACCTCAGTTCAATACGAACATATTAAAAAATATTTAAGTATATTATGCCTATTTCTTTGGTTCAATACAACCTGAATTCAAATGTTACTATGATTTATCTCAATCTACCCCATAAAGCTTAGATCCATAAAGACTACAGTCTGTCGCAAAAGTTAACAGTTAAAATTTGCGCTTACCGTGAGAATCATCACAAAAAATATCTATCTTGGTTTTTTTTAGCGCGCATTGTCCAATGACACCGTCGTATCGCAGTCATCCAGATAAAATCCGATATTATTAGATATTTATTGATCACAAAGCCGGCGCCTCATGCCGGCGCTGCGGTTTGATGGTCACCAACTGACATTTCCTTGACAGTGACAATGTCTTGTTTGTTTTGGCCATGTTTTGGCGCAGGCGAAATTTGTAAACGGAGGTCGTTTCTCTCGATTAACATGGAACGAAAAGCCGTGGAAAGACATTGTATTGACAATGCAAAATTGAAGTTTTAAAAGCCATAATAGCCTATAATCCATAGATTTAGAAAAAAAATTATGCTGTAATCTAATACTGTGTATCTCAGGCACAAAAATAATACAAGTTCAAAAATGTTTAAGTGAAGAAGAAGTGAAGACCGCATGTTGAAATAAAAACTGCTTGCATCAAACGCCAAGCGGTTGACTCATGCCTCATGCCGTTGTCTCTGTTGTTCAAAGAGCATTCTAATCTGATGTTTTGGGTGTTTGCATATGCGTATTTTTAATTTCTTTTCTTAGTGAGATCACTGTATTTATTTATATATTTTCCTGGATATCTGTTTGTTTACGTAAGTGTTAAAAGTGCCATATGATTTGTAATCGCACTTATATTAAGTTGTAATAACAATAGTGTGTATTAGCTAGAGTATTTCGATAGTTATGTACAATTCCCATAGCTCTGGTAGTATACTATACATGAATATAGGAACATTTCCATGTCTTGCTGTAACGGAGTGCTATCTGTAACGCGGAGTCTCTATCAGTATCACCTTATCGCTGATATACAATTTCAGTTACATGACGTCACAAGAAGAAGCAAGACAACTACATATCCGAAAAGCAATACCTCAGAACCTTAGAATATTTATTGTTCTGAGCTCAGAACAATAACTAAAGCAATGATCATCATCATTATTGTTTCGTGTAGGTGACACGGTTAATCGACCATGCACACCCTGGTGTCAGAGCTCTTCGGAACCGCCTCTCGGCCTCTGACGTGGTTTCTACCAGATGGCAGCCGGGACCAAAGGCTTAACGCAAAAGTAAAGCAATACAGCTAGATGACATAAAACCAAAGTACCCAATCAGCAAAGAGCAACATCACAGTGGAATGAACAAATAGCGTACTGGGCTCCGAAGCATTCCAGTTTCAGTTGGGGATGGAACTGGGAATACGCTTGATGAGAGCGAGTCAACGCATCTATTATCACCGTGGTTCATGGGTCTCAACAATTTATTAAATTGTGTAGCTACTTTATTGCGATTGCGTAGTACGTTCAGTCACTTTCAGCTACAAACCTATAAAATCTGATTTGCTATCAAGGACTTTAATTTCTCTACCTACCTGCTTGGCTAGCAGGTAGGTAATAATAAAGTACATCTTTAATTAAAACTTTTAATTAAGTAATAATACGAAGTCGGACTTTGTACTTCAGAAGTTGTGTTTACATAACAGCTTAGCTTTCTTACTGCCCAGAAAAATAATGTAAGTAATTGGGTACCTATTCTATTAATAAGCTTTTCTTAAAGCTTTTAATCTTCCATGCTGGTCTGGGAGCAAAATAAACGTAGGTACAAAGTGAAATGACTGTTGCTTTACTTCTACCCCCACGCAAGAGGTGTATTAAAATATAAACTAGGGATTCTTAAAAAAGCTAAGAGCCTGGTAGTATACCTACTGTACATTAACATATATCTAGTCTTATGACTGCCTAGTCTTATTGAGATGTAGTCAAAAAGCCACTTAGATTTCAAAAGACGCTTATAAGAAATGCAACACATAAAATATATATAAAATGGTTTCTTTATATAACACTAGCTGTTGCCCGCGGCTCCGCCCGCCTTAATGTCTATCCCTCGGGAACAGTAGAATTACCCGGAATTAAAGGTACCCTTACCTATGTCCTTCCCAAATCGGTTCAATGGTTAAAAAGTGAAAAGACGATAGACAGACAGACGGAATTACTTTCGCGTTTTTATTATTAGTATGGAAGTACCTATGGATTTTTACACGTCCACACGTACACGTACACAAAGAGAAAATTTCCATCCAAATTTTGCCCTTCCATTTTACCCCTTTAGGGGTGAATTTTGCCCATTTCAGCTACACAAATCTTTTTTAATTGTAATGGAAAACTTAAATATTTCTCGTCATACTTCTAAGTAAAGAAAATAAGCAAATTTCCATACAAACTTTACCTTTCCATTTTACCCCTTCAGGGGTGAATTTCGGCCATTACACCTACACATATCTTTTTAATTGTAATCTAAAACGCTACATAGTTATATCCATACTACTAAGTCCAGAAATGAGAAAATTTCCATACAAACTTTCCTATTTTACCCCTTTAGGTGTGAATTTCGTCCACTTTACCTACACAGATCTTTTTGATTGTAATCTACAACGTATATACTCATTTTCATAATTGACTTTTTGATTGTAATCTACAACGTATATACTCATTTTCATAATTTTAAGTCCAGAAATGAGAAAATTCCATATAAACTTTACTTTACCCTATTTCACCCCCTTAGGGGTTGAATTTCATAAAATTCTTTCTTAGTACATGAGTAGAAACTAAGTACAGGGTTTTTTTATGATGTAAATGATTACATCATAAAAAAACCCTGTACTTAGTTTCTAGGCATAGTAGTTTGGCTGTGCGTTGATAATAAGTCCTTTTCCTTTAGTAGAATTTCCCGAAATGATAGGTACCCTATATCCTTTCCCGGGTCTCAATATTACATACATTATTTCATCTAAATTGGTTCATTGGCTGAATCGTGAAAAGTAGCAAGACAGACAGACGGACAGACAGACACAGTTACATTCGCATTTATAATATTAGTATTAGTATAGAGTATGGATATGGATACGGATTATGTGTACCGACCACATTGCGTGATTTTATCCCCTATTGCGTACACTTTGACATCGTCGGGACCGTGGTCGGGACTACGGCATTCGCAAGGACAACTAGGTCAAGGCGTCGGGCCCATTAAAATCTACCGGCTTCCGAACAATGCTAATGTAAACCCATTACCTCATAACGGCAAAGTACACAACGCCTATGGAGCGTAAAATGAGCTGACATCATATTTCTACAGATAGACCAGTCATGTACAGTTTTCCATATAATCCTGCCAAACAGCACCGATATTCATGAAAAATGGATTTGTTGACTGTACTGTTGGTTTTGACTTGGCGGCGGATGCCATATCTCTTCTTGGGGTGAAAAGTGATTGAGTCCATGGATACTTGTTCTATGAAGTTAGACATAGGCTACCTTTTATCCCGGGAAAAAGTACTATTCCCGAGGGATCGACATTGACGCGGGTGGAGCCGCGGGCGAAAGCTAGTTCTAAATAAAAATGTAGGTTAATATAAATGAAAAATAATGGTGGGTTCAAAGTACCTATGAACCCTGAGTGTGTGCTTGTTGAAGATTAGTTCATAATTTTAAAGTAGAATAAATGGGTATCTCTTGGATAGGCATGTAACATCTTCGTCTTCATCGTCACTTACCAATAGGTGAGATGGGAGACAAATGTCTAACCCACATTTAGTAAAAAAAAAATTTAACCCAAATATTGAAAGACTAAACGTGTAATAAACATTGTACGGACCTACGTTAGTATGTCTATCAATGATGTTGGAAATGTTAATATCAGCTAGGTGGCTGTTTTGAATTGAATCACCTTTATTAGGGTAGCTTAAGGGCCCGTAGTACCTCACACTGCTTTGCATGATTGGCTGTTATATCAATAATAATTAAATACTCAAGTTAAAATAAAAATGCAGCAAATTTCAGGACTAACTCTGGTAACTATATGACTCAAAAACACGATTGCGTTAAATTTTCTCGATAGAAAAAAATTGCAAAGTTGCCTCCAAATCACGTCTAATTTACTCGGTATATAGCATTATTCACCAAATACATTAAAATTTACCTTGAAACTTTTGATTATTATTGCATTACAGATAAGGCAGCCATCATATGTTTTTCTTTTTCGAATAACCCTTGAATTATTCAAAAAAACGAAAATATCTAAAGTAGCCAACGCGTTTAGACCATCCGCGTTTGTATCGCCACGCCGCCTGGCATATGGCGGGCTCTTAATATTGTGTCACTTAATAGGTATCTAAATATTCTTAAATAAGTATTTTGTACGTGGCGAATAGGTCATATTAATCACCATTGCAAAGCGCCATATGGCTTTGTCGAAATCGAACCAATATCGCGTTAACCATTCTCTAAATTTTTAGAACCGTAATTTCTTATTTAATACTAAATCCAGGAAGTGGCTCTGTAAGTAGATGTCGCGAGATTTACTCGTATCATAGCGAACTTTCGATGGTCCTAAGCGCTACATACCCCAATAGCGCTTAGATCCTTTGTGATAAATCCGCCATTTTCAGCTGAGAAATGTGAGCTAGAGGAGGACATACGAACGACTTTTTGCCCAAGCTGAAAAGGAGACGCTAAGCTTTCCCTCGGTCAATAAAATACAAAACAGGGAGATGTGGAAAGATATGGGGGACCAGTATCAGTTAATTTAAAAAATAACCATTGCGCTGCTATTATGAGATAACAATATTAACAACCCGTGATAACAATATAGACAACCAAATAACGCTTTATGGGGTCCGTAGCCAAATGGCAAAAAACGGAACCCTTATAGATTTGTCATGTATGTCTGTCCGTCCGTATGTTACAGCCACTTTTTTCTGAAACTATAAGAAATATATTGTTGAAACTTGATAAGTAAATGTATAATGTGAACCGCATTATACATTTACTAACTTAGAACAGAAACTCAATTTTTTTTTCATCAATCACTTACGTGTATAGTATCTGTGGATAGGTCTTCAAAAATGATATTGGGGTTTCTAATATAATTTATTTCTATTATAATTTATTTTTTCTAAACTGTATAGTTGGCGCGAGAGACACTTCTAAAGTGGTAAAATATTGTAATAAAATAATGATAAAACTAAAAAATATATGATGTACCATCGAAAATTGGTTTGAACGAGATCTATTATGTAGGTTTTTTTATACATCATATATCGTAAACCGCAATTTACCTTTCGTTCACTCAACTCAAATATAACAAGACCTTTCATGAATAATGTCACTTGCTGTTACCTTCATGGGCGAGTCCGGTTCGCACTTAGCCGCTTTTTTCTAAAGTATTTTAAAGTTAAATGTTTTGTAGTCAAAAATTAGTGGAACAGTCCGCTAATTAGGCATGAGATTATTGAGAATGTTTTGTCTTAAACGTCCACGGCCTCTCAATTCGCCTAAACTCATTAAGCGGTACTTTCGTATCACCTTTAGAACGATCCATTTATCTTTCCTAGGATCACGCCCCTGTATCCATCACCTGTCATGTTCGTCACTTTCTCGATTACGGCTCCATCGTTGATGTTATGTCTTCTGTTTTTATTTAGGGTTTCTAAACTAAATCTTTGGATATTTTACGTGAATACCTACACGCTTTCCATTTAGATCGATTTATGTTCCGTCTTTTGACTGACGTCTCGTTTTTTTACAGATTTCTTATATTAATAAGCAATTAGAAACTCTGTCTGATCACACTGAATCACACTTCGAAGTTTTAGACAACATGCACATCCTAGCTCTCTTACTAATTGATTTCTGCATTATAATAGACCATCACCAGCTCCATAGAGATAATGTGACACAATAAGCGAAAAAGACAGGAAAATATCACTCAACTCAAAGCCCTTCGAGGCAAGTAGGCGACCAAAGCTAGTGGAAAAAAAAAATCCTGCGGAGTTTTCTTTCCTGTAGTTACGTCGATTATCGCTAGTAGTTTGTAGCTTCTGAACAATAATCCTTACTAATATTGTAAATGCGAAAGTGAGTTTGTTTGTTTGTTTGTTTATTTGTTTGTTTGTTTGTTTGTTACGCTTTCACGCTGTAACTACTGAACCGATCATCATGAAATTTTGCATACAAGTTCTCTGGAGTGCAGAGAAGGACATAGGCTACCTTTATCCCGGGAAAAAGTACTATTCCCGAGGGATCGACATTAACGCGGGCGGAGCTGCGGGCGAAAGCTAGTTAATTATAATTTGACTTTATGTAAATTTGTATTATTTAAAATGTGAATTGACGTAAAAAAGTACCAGAAAAGACCTATTTTCTGAATAAATGTTTGAATCAACTGTTAACTTTGTATTTTCCTCCGATTGTTGTCCGGTTGTTGTACTTTAAAAGTAGCAAGTATTGCCGGGTTACGTTAATTATCTTCCGCTTTATATTACTTTACTCTCGTTGTAGACTCAGGTCGATTGTCCAAACTAATCGTTCCAAAAACACTAGCCGTATTATTATCGTACTTTCTAATTGACCCAGTTCGGTTCCCGAGGTGCTGAGGCACTGGTCACGTAAAGTTAGCCGCGGTTCCGTATCCGTAGCCGCAGCCGCTACTTAGCATTCTTGATAAGGTCTGCCCCACTTCATTGTGACTCACACGGCGCTATCATTTTTTATTCAACATATGAATTTATAGAATTCTAGCGATCGCCCACGGCTCCACTCGCGTCAATGTCGATCCCTTAGGAACAGTACTGACGGAGAAGGAGATAGGGTATTTTATCCCGAGAAAAATATCTCTCTCTATCTCTTTCTCCGTACCCCAGACAAGTATTATGCAAAATTAAATGATGATCAGTTTAGTAATTACGGCGTGAACGCGTAACAAACAAACACACTTTCACATTTATATAATTATATATATAGCGTGGGTAATATAGCTAGGGGATTCAAAATCACGTTGTATATATATGTAATATAATAAATATATAGGGACATATCATACAAATTGAGCTAACCCCACAGTAATTTGTGAACTTGTGTCGTAGTCGTAGGACACTAACTCAATTACTATCTAATATTAGTATGGACTTCACTAGACTAGCGGCCGGCCCCGGCTTTGCACAGATAGATAGTTTGTGAGGGCTCGATTCTCGACTATCCCGGCGCTCTAGCCGAGTTCTCACATAAATAGGAAGGGAGAACACAAGACTTGACACACAGAACACAGAGAATAACTTTATTGTTTTCAGATTGGCCTGGGTCTTGGATGTTTATCTATATATGTATTTGTTATAAAATATAGTATCGTTGAGTTAGTATCCCATAACACAAGTCTCGAACTTACTTTGGGGCTAGCTCAATCTGTGTGATTTGTCCGTATATATTTATTTATTGTTACAACTTCACTTTACAACTTCAATAAATTAATAACAGAGACTGTTATGCTCCAAGAGATGGTAGTAGACTCAAAGATGGTAGCGGACTCCCGAATGATGATAGCAGACCGAAAGATGGTAGCAGACTGAAGAATGAGTGATGAAAGAGAGAGAAAGTAATCTAAAAATGGAATGGAATGGAATGAAATTTGAATTAAAAATGAAATTTCAATTAAAATAAGGAATGAAAAATGGACAGGATGAGAGAAATGAGGTTGGACGAGATGCAGCATGCAGGTGGCATGCTGCAACGTTACAAGTTAAATTTAAATACCCTATGTTCATCAGGGATAATGAAGAATGCTAAAGGTGAAAGAATTTTTCAAATCGATTCTGTAGTTTCAGTGCCTATTCAATGAAAACATACAAACAATCAAATCTTTCATCTGTATAATATTAGTATAGAAGTGTAAATGTATGTTTAAAAAAATCGTCATTGTCCCGTGGCTGGGCAAAGTGTTCTCCATGTGTATTACGATGGTATTTTCCTGTATGACACCTCAATGACACCAAAATGATGCTGTCAAAATAATATGATCGAAAGAATCATGTTGCATTGAATTGGCTTGAATACCTACCAGTCAATTATATTGTACCTACAAACAACATGAAAAAAGGATATGATGGCCGCGTGATTCAAATAATATGGCACAAAGGGAATGGAATATTTAAGTAGCTGGCTTTTACGATTTTCGTGAAGATAGATATGTTTGGCAATTTCCAAACTTGTTTTTCTTCTGCATATTGATATTTATATTTTTCCTTTTAAATTCATTCATCCATGCTGGTCCAAGAGTAACAACGTAGAATGTATGAAATGCTGCTCTTTCCGCACAGACTATAGAATTTAATTTTGATCATTATTTTTATAAACTTCCGCGCTTCAAACACATAATTATATACATAAACGGGTCGTATCACGAACCTTTTTATTATTTTGGTTTCCGATGATATTCATCCATCGTGGTCGCAACGAGACTGGTTTCGTACTAGTATCAAGCAACAAAAAGTTTCGTACTTAGTCCCGTTTATATACTTATTTATGATTCTGATTACATTGCATACGACTACCAACATGCTCAACTGGCACTTTGGGTCTCCTGGCCTTAGGCTTTGTCTCCCCGTAAGGGACAGATATGTGAATAATATGTATGTAATGGATATAGGTATTTAATATCTTTTTTAGATACATTGAAAAATGGCGAAGGAGCTTGTTCCAAAGTTCGACCCCAACAAAGAGGCGTTCCAGATGCGAGCGCAGTGGAAGAAGACGGACAACTGCCGCAAGATGTGGTTCGACCGCTGGAGCTGGCTGCTGGATGAACAAGAGTTAGCCTTTTTCATTTTAGCATTTAGTACTTCTAAACAAAGTTATCAATTTGACACATGCATAATAGTATAGGATCCGAGTATAGAACGACCTTCACCGAACCGGTTAATGGATGAAACGTAGTTTATATGCCTACCCAAAAAATATAACGGAAAAAACATAGTCAAAGCCTATAGAATATATAGGCTTCATACTATTTGTCTAACCGAAACATTGTTTAAAAATAATATTCTGGACTGAGTTTTTTTATTCAACTTCACTTGCATTTTACTTTATTTATTGACATATTTAATATAAAAATACTTTTCATCCGCATTAACTAGTTCGGTGAAGGTTCTATCTTTGACTAGCTCCGTGGCGCAGCGGTCAACACGCCAGCCTGCGACACGGAGTGACCGGGTTCGATCCCCGGCCAGGTCAAGATGGAAAATGATCTTTTTCAGATTGGCCTGGGTCTTGGATGTGTATCTTTATATGTATTTGTTATAAAATATAGTATCGTTGAGTTAGTATCCCATAACACAAGTCTCGAACTTACTTTGGGGCTAGCTCAATCTGTGTGATTAGTCCAATATTTATTTATTATTATCTATACTCGGATCTTAGGCTATAGAGCACAAACGAAGCATGATTGCGGCGGCGTTCTCGACTATGGTCACATCATCATTTCAGCCGTAGCCACTGCTGACTGCTGAACAAAGGTCTCTGTCGACGATTCTTGTTTCATGGGGGTATATTGCCCTTTATTGTACTTCGGGCGCTACCGGATATCGGATGCATGTTTAAGCTGGGGAAAGATAGAAATTTGTTGGATCTAGAAAGGGAATGAATAGGGGAAAAGTAAGTAGCATATCGCGTGGCCTACAGGTGGAAAGGTATCCTAGGCATTCAGATCAAGATGTTATTGGATTTTTTTTTTACTTTCGCTTTACTAAATGTTTTTTGCATATTTAATCAAACCAAAAGATCGAAATCATTAAATATTGTTCCTATACTTTATTCACGAATCATGCCGCCATACTTGGAATTATCTAGCACAGTATATTCGAGATCTAGACCAGACAGCTTCACTGCGTTTATTAGGCTAATCATTGATCAATACGTAACAGGCAGGTTGACTTGCGAAGGCGTGTTGTAATGCCTGCATTTGTCGTGTCTTAGGTTCCTTACTGTACTCGCAGACTTGGCACATTTTACACAAATTTTGTCTTATTTGTTATTAAATAGTTCGTAGCATTTTTGATGAAATATGAATATTTTTGAGGTTCCTTTATCTTCATATTGTTTATAACAACAATATTTTGTATCTAGCTTTCGCCCGCGTCCCTGCTCGCGTTAATTCCGATGTCTCTGGCTGGACGTCTTCGTACCCCTAATCTAAGACATATTTTCATAATGATAAGGCATAAAACTTCGCATCTTAACTTTGAAGTTGAGCGACCGAAGGCAGAAGTCACGCGACCAGTGTCGCTCGATTGACTTTATAATACGACGACAGTCGCTGCGCGACTCAAGTGTTTTATTTTGCGTCAGATACCACAGAATAAGAGCGGAAACTGCTAAATCAGTGAAGATAAGATTGTTCGTTGGTATAAGGTAGTTCTTTTCTTTTTTGGTTCCTTAAAATTTGTCATTAAATGCTGTATATATTACCAATTATCTGTTAATTACATGTTACACATTTCTAATGCACACATTTATATTTCAAGATTTTTATGTTGCATATAATCCGGTTTTGAATCTACAACACTGCAAAATATACCTAAATAATATAAAGTGAACATTATTGTTGACCTCCGCGCCTCTGTGTGCTACACTACAAACTAAGAGGAAGATACTATTGTGGTTCAGGCTTCAGGCCATCGCAACCCATCAGGCAATATGAGAGTGCACACAGGAGACGTCCAAAGCCGAGGTCTGTCCATCCTTCCGTCCGTCCTTGGTGTTAGTCGGCTACCTAGTCAAACAAACAGACAAACTAGTCAAACTTTGAATAGTTTATGAAATCATTCAATGATTTTTCTATACGAAAAATGAAATAGATTTATCAACCATGTGTATTTTCAGACCATGTGTATTTTCAAACCATAGGTATGTGTATTTCAGATTTTAGTGTGTATTTTCAGATTTTAGACGTTCAGGTAAAATTCAGGAAGTACCTATTCTCTTAATTTACATTTTCGCTAGGTTTGTTTAGGTATATCGCCTCGGCGACTCCGCAGTGGCATCAAAGTAGCATTCGTTGCGGGAATGGATTTGCCTCGGCGGCCAGTTCCATGCGCGACCAATGTCAAACACGATTCTCGTTCACGACCCACCGTGTACAATTGTTTGGATTGTACTTTGGATAAATAGCTTCCGGGCGGCCATTTAAAAAGGAGCTTTGAAAATATCTATGAGTGGACACAGTATCGTATATTACGGGTAACCTGAGCTTAAAGTTGTCGGCCTGACAAATGCCACGTTTAAGGTTCAGAAGTTATAGAAATGAAAATAATAAAATGGCTAACCCATCGCATTTATTCTCAATCTCCCAGTATCTAACGGTTGTTAAGCTCTACCAGTACTAAATTAGACACGGAATTAAATATTCCTTTTTACTATGCCAAATAAAACTATTACCACCTACCTACCGTCTGAAAAACAAGGGTATGCAAATTTCATGTCATGTTTGTTATTGTGTATGTGTGTAATAATAGTTTAAGGTAGTAGGTCATGAATGTAGTAATAGAAGTCAGTGGAGAACCCAGGGGAAACCCTTTGCCCAGCTGTGGCACACAACATAGACAGGCTAAGAAAATAATACTTACATTGCATGGATCTTCAACATCAACATGCCACATCTAATAAAATCTTGCAACGTACAAAAATGTGAGCTAGAAATAATGACTTGAGCCTCAACAATATGCCATACTAGCTTTAGCCCGCGTGAATGTATATTAGAACAGTCAGCAACTTTTACCAGGATTAAAGGTATCCTATGTAATTTTCCCTGTGCCTTAAAACTTTCCGGGACATCCCGCCTGTAGACATAAATTTTATTGAACGAGTCAAACAATCTCCGGAAATGCTCTTGTCAGTGTCGGCACACAACGACTATTATTGCCAAGAAATAATGGAATAGTTCTGTCATTACCTTCTCCATTTCACATACTAGTGAAAAATCAACTAGTGTGGATTATATATAGGTTGGCTCACGATGTTTTCTTTCACCGGAAGCAGGTTCTGGTCGTTAAAAAAAAATTGCCGTACTTGAGTCAGATTCGTCTACAAACTCAGCGGTACAAGGTCGGGCCGGGCGGGGTTTGGATCCGACACTTGTCGCTAATAGGTCGCACTCATAAACCACTGAGCCACTAGCGCTTTAAAAAGATAGTTCAAAATATCACATATATTTATTGCCACTTAACAAAAAAAAAATATCTATACATATATCTATACATATAATAAAACAGTAAAAATATTTTGTCTGTACATTTAGAATTTTTGACTGAAATGGATAGAGGGACACTGAAAAAGAATAATAGAAAGCAAAAAATTTTTTTTCGCATTTCTTGTCTGTCTGTCTGTCTGTCTGTCTGTCTGTCTGTCTGTCTGTCTGTCTGTCTGTCTGTCTGTCTGTCTGTCTGTCTGTATGTATGATCACGATTATCTCCGAAAATACTGAACCGATTTACTTCAAACTTTCACCAATTGCTTTGTTTTAACTCAGCAAAACATCTAAAGTTTGTTTCATCAAAATCGGTTCATTAAAAACAAAGTTATCGTGTTATAATGAACTCAAGGCATTAGTTTGCCTGCAAATATACACGGTGAATTTTTTATCGTTTTGGACCCTTAAAGGGGTGACTCAGGCCATCAAAATGAACAACTTTTCCTATGGGAACAATGCTGGGAACTCAAAAAAAAAATTCGACATTCCCATACAAACTGGCCGGGCGGCGGAACTCTTTTTTATGGAAATGACGAATTTTTTTTTGAGTTCCCAGCATTGGTCCCATAGAAAAAGTTGTTCGTATTGATGACCTGAGTCACCCCTTTAAGGGTCCAAACTGTTCCTGAGGGATGGACACTAACGGCGGCGGCGTAGCCGCGGGCAAACGGCAAACCAACCGAAACTGCTGCGCCTAGAAACTTGGAATTTGGTACAGGGGTTCTTTTAATGATGTGAGTGAGCGCTAAGAAAGGATATTAAGGGTCCATACTACCTCACACTGCTTTGCAAGATTGACTGTTATATCAATAATAATTAAATACTCAAGTTGAAATAAAAATGCAGCAAAGTTCAGGACTAACTCTGGTAACTATATGACTCAAAAACACGATTGCGTTAAATTTTCTCGATAGAAAGAAATTGCAAAGTTGCCTCCAAATCACGTCTAATTTACTCGGTATATAGCATTATTCACCAAATACATTGAAATTAACCTTGAAACTTTTGATTATTATTGCAATACAGATAAGGCAGCCATCATATGTTTTGCTTTTTCGAATAACCCTTGAATATTCCTAAAAAACGAAAATATCCAAAGTAGCCAACGCGTTTAGACCATCCGCATTTGTATGGCCACGCCGCCTGGCATATGTCGGGCTCTTAAGAAATTAACTTCTAAAGGGGTAAAATTTATATGGAATTTTCTCATTTCTGGACTTAGAAGTATGAAAGTAGGTATATAAGTTCTAGATTAAAATTAAAAAAGATGTGTGTAGGTAGATGAAATTTGCAAAATTCCCCCCTTAAGGCGTAAAATGGGGGTGGGTGGGTGGTATAAACTTTGTATGGAAATTTTCTCATTTTTGGACTTAGACGTATGAAAATAAGTATATAAGTTCTAGGTTACAATTAAAAATATCTGTGTAGCTAAAATGGACGATATTTTCCCCTGAAGGGGTAAAATAGCGGGGTAAAGATTGTATAGGAATTTACTTATTTCTAGTCTTAGAAATATGAAAATAGGTAAATAAATTCACGATTACAATTGAAAAAGATCTGCGTAGGTCAACTGGAAAAATCCCCCAGAAGGGAGTTTGTTTGAAAATTTTCTCATTTCTGGACTATGAAGTATGAAAATAAATAGGTATGTAAGTTCTCGATTACAATTAAAAAATATATATGTGGGTGAAATGGACAAAATTCACTCCTAAAGGGGTAAAATGGGAGGGTAAAGGTTTTATGGAAATTTTCTCATTTCTGGACTTAGAAGTATAAATAATATCCATACTTCCATACTAATTCTAATATTATAAATGCGAAAGTAACTCTGTCTGTCGTTTTTTTCGCTTCAGCCATTGAACTGATTTGGATGAAATTTGGTATGGAGGTGTGAGGCCTATGTCCTTACATAGGGTATGTTTGATTCAGGGAAATTCTACTGTTCCCGAGGGATCGACACTGACGCGGGCGGAGCCGCGGGCAACAGCTAGTAATTAATATTAATACAATCGTCCCTTACAATACAGGTGTATTGTAAGGGACGACTGTATTTGTTTGTTTTTTCTTTTCCAGAATCTGGCAAAGGGCTGTATACTAGGTGCAGTAAATTAAGAACAATAGTGTCCGTGCAAGAAAAAGTAATTTGACGTTAAAGGTCGCGAGGTTCATCACTTATACATCATACTCACACAGTCAGTAAACGTGATTTTGTCAATTTACGACGGTTAAAAATTATAAAGCTTCAATAAACATCGAAAAAACATAATTGTGAATAACAACGCGAAAATCATCATGTTTTTAATTTTCCAACGGTAATCTATTATATCTAATACATTTGGAAAATAGCTCCACAATGGAAGAAAACTCAGATTTATAAGTAGTTTAACAATCAACGCACTTGCAATGTTAAAGTTCGTGCTACAAAAAATTGTTAATTATCTAATGGACAACTAATTGAAAAATCGCAATAAAAAATGCATTGGACCGAGGATTTTTATTTATTGATCTACCCTGTAGGCGTCTGAATTTTTTAGTTTCTAATTTTCATATATTACTATTCTTTCATGTTGGTCTGGGAGAAAAGAAAAATACGTAGAATGTACCAGCTGCTTCTATTCCCGTGCAGATCGTATAAGCCGATCGAGGGGACGGGCAAAATTCCGAGGAGTCATGTTAATAGGTGATGCGGCTAGCAACCCACCACTATTTTGATTCCGTTTCCCACCTAACGCCCACCAACATGCTAAATGTGACTTTCGGGTCTTATAGACCTAGGCTCTGTCTACCCCGTAAGGGGAAAAGACGTGATACGTGAAAACCAGGAATTGTGTACAATTCGTAGGAAATCTATAGAATGCCTGGCTTATTTAGGAAATTTATAAAATATTGTTTGAAATTTTTTTTATCACACGCATATCCTGGCAAATGCATACATTTCCTAGGAATTGTATAAAATTCCGATATTGTATTAGGAAATATATAAAACCATCTGGAACGACTGAGGTCAGAAAAGAAGTTTTGCTGACTATAAATTGCTGCCCAACTTGCTATTTTAGCTGACCGATTACATTTTTTTACTAACAGAAATACATTTCCGTGTGCTATTTAGGAAATCTATAGAATTCCTAGGAAATGCCTCTCATATAATTTATTTCACACATTTCCGGACGATTTTAGGAATTTCATACATTTCCTAGGAATTTATTTATTTATTAGCGTACTAAACAGATTACATTCATGTTTATACATAATATATAAATATTATAAATTGGTTTAGAACTAGAAAGTAATCCTAACATAAGTATGCCTAAAAGCTAAGCAATGTAATAATAACTAAATATGTATCGCTAGAGTAAATTATAATTAGAATTGTATACAATGACAGATTACATACATTTCAGTTAACATACCTACAACTTATTAAGAGGTTGAAATAATATTTATTAATTAATGTTGCTGACTGTTCTATATACATTTACGCGAGCGGAGCCGCGAGCAAAAGTCATCAAGACTTAGAAGATTTTTATAGATAATGGTACGAAAACCTTCGTGCACGAGTCCGACTCGCACTTGGCCCGTTTTTTTATATAAATGAGTTGACAAACTTCTTTACTTCTATCTCGAATATCGCATAAACCTTAGCAAAGTTGTTCATATTGAGTTGATCTTGAGATAAACGAAAATGACTACTAAGTAATATAATAATAATAATAATATGTACCTATATCCATTCCGTACCTTACGACCGAATAATGTAATAAATAAATCCTTCTCAGGAAAAGATTACAAGAGGCCGACGAAATTCGACGCGAATACGCCAGCGTGCTGCCGCAAAGCGTCTTGAAGCTGGACACAATTAAGACCCTGAAGCCAGTGCCAGTGACAAGCACAGGGTTCGTTGGCTGGCTGGCCGCTAAGTAAGTTTTTCACTAATGGAGTGCAGAGGCAAAAAGCAGCATCTCTGTGTAGTCTGTAGAAAAATATTAAATTGCGGTGACGCCCGCCACCATTGCAAAGGGATAAAATTTATCAAAAGTTTATAGTTGGACGCTTTCTAAACTATCTCTTATAAGATGGTTCTTCTTGTTTACACTGTACACAGTTTCACTTATACATACCTAAATACATATCACGTCTCTACCATATGTATCTTGTCTACACAGTTCACAATTACACATATACAAAATTCAAAAATTCAAAATTCAACAGCCTTTATTTAATATAGGTCATTTAGACTTTTATTATACATACATACCTAAATACATATCACGTCTCTACCCCGTATCAGGTAGAGACGTGATATGTATTTAGGTATAGAGCCTAAGGCGATAAGACCCATAGGCCACGTTTAGCTTTTTGGTGGGCGTATAGATGGAAAACGGAATCTAAAATAATAATTACGGTAATTGTAACCCTAAAAATAACTCTCTTTCCGCCGGGGCTTTTTACCCCTCCCGCCACTCTTCCTCTGAATCAGGGATGACGACGTCCGCTTGGATATTCACCAATACATTAATTATCTTGAAGAACTATTGCATAGTTAATCTTTAATTTTATAGTGGTAGGATGCCTGCCAATAAAGTTTTATGATTTATGACTACCTGTAAAACTTTTCATTTATTAAATGTAAAATTGGTATTAATTATTAAATAATAAACAATACCAATTTTACATTTAATAAATATTATACAGTCTATATACCTGAGGGGACAGTGCCCCCGCAAATATATGTACTACTAAACTACCAATTCTCGAAGCGCTTTGTCGTTTTTTTTGAACCCTCATAACTTGGGCTTGGATATACTTCTGCCGATTCAGATTATTGTACTTTTTTTATAAATGTAACTTAATTGTTAACAGTGGATTCCATGATCTCAAAATATTATCGTATATACATTTATATAAGTCAGTCCGGAAGACATAAAAGGGGTAGATCTTCATGCAGCAATGTTTTTCACATTGCAGAGCACACACAGAAGATTCACAATAATCATACTTACATTCGCAATATGTAAACCTTCCAATGGAGTACGGTTAGGAAATTAATTTACTGCTGTGCATGCGTTTGTACTTGTAGTTATTAACTACGTAGCCTAATTAAAATGAAAGTACAGTAGAATAAATAGGTAGTGCTCAGCCAACGACTTCATTAATACTAGTTACTACTATGAAAGCTACAGTGGAGTCGGACGCCGAAAGTGCTATTCGCAAAATGTCTTGACGATAAAAATATCGCATTTCGGATAAATTTACGTCTCGGTGTGCCAAATATTGTAGTGCAATTTTATTTAACATTGTTATGTTGTTCGAATGGTCGATGTCAAAGATAATAGTAACGATACAAAAGTCATAGCCAATGCAACTTGAACCATACAAATTACCTTATATTTTTTTCTTATTACCAGAAATATAACCTAAGCCAAACGTTAGAAGACTATATTAGAAAAAAGCTAGGCTAATAATAAGATAACAGATCTTAAAATTGTCAGCCTATATATTTACTATGACTGTATAATACCTCTATCTTGAATAAGATACAATTTTGTCAGCTTACGTAACTGATCCATATAGCAAAATCAGTAACCTAAAAAGCGCTATTCTTGGTTTATTACTTTAATAATTATATGTTTTTAATTTGGTTCTCATGGCTGACAAAATGAAAAATATATCATCATCATCATCATCATCAGCTCCTTTTTAGTCTCCACTACAGGAGCACGACCCTCTCTGTTCTACTAGGGCCATACTTGGCCAGAGCAGAAAAATATGTAGAGGTCAACAATTTGCATTGCGTTTTAGACTATGCAGGTTACTATCACGATGATCACGCCCATGTTTCCATACGCTGGCTGGTCAAAAACATGAAAAAAATGATTGAAATTTATTTTGGTCGATTTCCTAATCCGACGTTCCGCTGCTAAACCTTGCATTGCTGTATTAAAATAAATATTGCACACTACTTCTGCTGAGATTACTCGGAAATGGACTTTGACGCAAACGCGGGTCGTTGTCGACAATCTCCTACTCGTAAAAGGCTCATTATAAAAAAGCCTAACATATTGCGATTTGCAAGACGAATTTATGTCGGTGAAAAGTAATATCGATGACTAATAAAATAAGTTATCCTAGTTACAACACTAAAATTAATATCTAGTTTGTGGAGTTCTTGGCGGGAATTTCGGCGGGCTGCACGGTTTTTGTTTTGGATTGTTTTGCAAATCGTTTCTGTTGGTGTTATTAATCGTTGTCGGTGTTATTAGGTGTTATAGATGCCCACGTTTATGAACAACTATCGTTGTCCGCGTCAATTTCTGTTATTATAATTAATTAGTTTTTTCTTAAATATTCCCCTGTTTTCAAAACATTTTATTGATGCTCCGCTCCTATTGGCCGCAGCGTGATGTTTATAACCTAAAGCCATCCTCAATAAATGGACTATCTGATACAAAGAGAATTTTCCAATTTGAACCAGTAGTTCCTGGGGTTAGCGCGTTCAAACAAACTCTTCAGCTTAAATATTAGTTATTGTAGATTAATATTATAATACTAGCTGTTGCCCGCGACTTCGTCCGCGGCAATTTCTGTTATTATAGACATATACAGTCACAAACATTTTTTTAGTTCGTTCAAAGAGGAATAATTTTTTAATATCATTTTTCGGGTAACTTGAACCGTTTACGCGTCGCACGCGCCGAATATCCTCAACTATGAATAATTTTCCCCCGTTATCAAAAATAAATTAATTGTTGCTTTGCTCCTATTGGTCGCAGCGTGATGTTTTATAGCCTAAAGCCTTCTTCAATAAATGGACTATCAAACACAAAAAGAATTGTTCAATTTGAACCAGTAGTTCCTGAGATTAGCGCGTTCAAACAAGCTTTATAATATTAGTATAGATATAGATTAGTATAGATGTGTGGAATAACTAAAATAAACTGTTATGGTGCGGCTGTAGTGAGATTTACATAGCGGGCTGGTGGTCGCTCGCCTTAATGCGTCGTCGATGATCAAACCAGTGGATTCGTAGGAATTGTCGCCAGGCTGACTGACAAACTGTCAAACACTGCATGCACAAGCATGCGGTCATGTCAGTAGATAATTGTGCAATTAGTTTAAGTTTTAATAAGGTTTAATTTTGTATTTGTATGTACTATTGCAACAATTGTTGACGAACCAAATTCTTCTCTCCACCACAGGAGCACGACCCTCTGTGTACTACTAGGGCCATACTTGGCCAGAGCAGCCAGAGGACTTGGCCTACACTTTCCACGCTGGCCAGACGGGTTGGAGAGGTCTCTTAGATGTTTATAAGCTTTGTTTAACTTGTATTTCCTAAGTCGCCTATGACGACATCCATGGGAAGACTTGGAGTGGTCCTATTCTTCTCTGCCGGATACCACACGGCTAGTTTAATTAATAAAATAATACTTTTCTAACTCTATCTTTTTGTACTTATTACACCGAGCAAATGTATTTTGAAACACTATCAATCTGCTGCTACCTACCTATACAACTTTAAATGCAATGATTCCAATTAAAAAATTATTTACAATCCGCACTTAATAGTATCGTGTTGCAAGATAAAAGGTCAGAAGCGAATAATAAAACGCTATCTGAATTTACTGTTAGCCCGTTATAGTTAGATCGTGCAAAGAGAAAAACGAGTTTGTCTGATTATTGACAGATATAGGCCAGTGCCAATGTGAACTGAACACTATTTTCAACCGAATTCTAAAAAGAAGAAGTTTCTTATTTCGTCTGAATCTTTTTAGGGTTTCGTACCCAAAATATAAAAACGGGACCCTATAATATGGCTCCACTGTCCTCTTGTCTGTCCGTCCGTCTGTCTCAATCGTACGATGTCGTCGACGTAAATTGAATGTGAATACTTCATGAACCGTGACGTGATAGTTAGAGAGTTGAAATTTTCACAGATGTTTTAATTCTGTTGCCGCTATAACAACAAATACTAAAAAACAGAATAAAATTCATATTTAAGGGGGCTTCCATACAACAAAAGTGATTTTTTGCTCGACATTGATAACGGCCACAGGTAGACGCTTGAAATATTGACAGTATTTATTTAGTTATATATTCACTTTTAAAATAAATAATTAAATTAAAATAAAACAAATATTTAATTGGCATACAACAGCTATGATTTTTTGCCGTTTTTATAGATAATGGAACCCTTAGATCGCGAGACCGCCAAGCGAGACCGACTTGCATTCGGCCGGTTTTTTATTTTAAATTATGTTTCCCGATTACTCGAAGACGTCTGGGCTGGGCTGTTTTGGTAAATTCTATTTTAATGTTCAACTAACTATATGCCCGCGACCCATTTGTTAAGATTTATAAACCAATCAAAAACGAAAAAAAATAGGTAGCCTATCCTGTGTCCTGTAACATCTAAATGTTTATCTACCAAGTTTATTAAAATTCAGTTAATTCGTTAAAGAGTTATGGAGTAGTATACCTTCATACAGAAAAAAAATCTAAAAATCGCCAATTAAGGTTTAGTATGTGTACGAGGCCAAGTCCTCTGGCTGCTCGACCAAGTATGGCTCTAGTAGTACAGAGAGGGTCGTGCTCCTGTAGTGGAGACTAAAAAGACCTGATGATGATGTGTAGAGTATAGAGCTTATACACACGATATCTCTGAAAACAAAGCTTCTTACTCCATGAGCAACCCTTACAGATTTATTATTAGTGTATGATATAGTAAATAACTAACGAAGTATTTTTTTGTTTTATTTTTATAACTAGCTTTCGCCCGCGGCTCCGCCCGCGTCAATGTCGATCCCTCGGGAATAGTACTTTTTCCCGGGATAAAAGGTAGCCTATGTCCTTCTCCACACTCCAGAGAACTTGTATGCAAAATTTCATGACGATCAGTTTAGTAGTTACGGCGTGAAAGCGAAACAAACAAACAAACTCACTTTCGCATTTATAATATTAGTAAGGATATAACTGAATAAATAGAGAAATAATAAAATGACGGATGGTGACCGACGCTAGTTTCGCATGTAATGTAAGCATTTCAAGAGCTACGGTGCCACAGACAGATACACACAGCCGCCAGCGGTCAAACATAGGTATGTATAACACCCCTCTTTTTATGTCGAGGGTTGAAATGGAAATAAAATTGACCATTCCCTTACCCAATTCCCAAAACCACTGAAAACTTAGGAATGTAGTTTTTTTTATTATTTAGGAATAAGTTGTGCTATCAGTATTAGAGGTAAGTAGTGTTATATACTTAATATAATATATGCATTTTTATTTCTACATATTTTTATTCGTAAAGTGCATGATGAGTGGAAACGCAACACTCAATGATATTAATTTATCAGAATAATGTTAACAAAACGTAACCATTAACAGTCATACTATCGAGTAGCATATAGCTTTATATGTATACATATTTTTTTAAAGAAAATGTTTGTCGGATTTATCCGACGTTCGCGGTCAAAGGGTTAATAAGGCATGCATTATTATTTTCTATTAACAAATAAAATAATTAAAAACTTCCGTCTCACTTAAAAAATACGTTCTTTAAAACAAACTGGCAACCCCTATTTCACCCCCTAAGGGATGGAATTTCCAAAAATCCTTTCTTAGCGGCAGGAAAGTAGATTGTGTCTGGGAGACGTCCGCTAGACGGGAGACGTCTACAGGAGACACAATCTATTTTCCTGACAAATTTCATCTTCATTGGCTAAGTAGTTTTTGAGATTTCGTGATGAGTGAGTGAATAGTTTCGCTTTTATACTGGGTGGCGCAAAAGTAAAGACCCTATTTGGTTCAGCTATAACATTTTTTCTAAATTAGAAAACTAGATTTAGGTTTTTTTAAATGTATATTTGTGCCATTAAATTTCGTACCATTAGGATTTAAAGATGGTGTCTTTTAAATGGTGACCTCCAGAGTTGATACACATTTGAGCCCTATTTATGACATTTTGCATAACTTGCCGTAACACTTCCTGCGATATGTTCGTTATTTCTTGACGAATGTTTTCTTTTAGAGCTGCGAGAGTCTGTGGCTTGTTCACATACACCCGAGATTTCAAAAAACCCCAAAGAAAGAAGTCTGGACTGGTCAGATCGGGTGATCTTGCAGGCCAAGGCAAATCGCCAAAACGAGAGATAACTCGGCCTGGAAAAGCGTCCCTCACACAATTATTCCACGTTCTTGGGGAGTAAAACGGTCCATGTTTATTTTCAGTGTATTTTACATTTGTTCACTACACAATTTTCAAAAACAGAATGACAGAAAATGTCATATAAAAAAAATAAAAGTATTTTCTTTAGTGCCAGTACTTTTGCGCCACCCGTTATATATAAATTCGCGTTAGTGTTATTTACTATCTGAAAAATTTGACAACAGTGCAGTGTTGAACACTTACACACTCGACGAACAAACTAACTTTCACATTTATCAATACAAGCCAAACCCCGTAATAATATGATGATTTTGTTGCAGGCCTGACTGTCAGCTAGAGATATACACATCGTGGCTCACGAAGCCCCCGGTGCGGCTTCCCGACGCGTGGGACCTCCCGGGTTACGGCAGCAAGTAAACTACGCCGCGGAACGCATCCTAACATATTTTCTGTGGAAGCGAGGTGGCGAAGCCATTGGGGTGGGACACGTTTTCTTGACGAATTCATTTTGTATTTTTTATCTGAATACTCAATAACATTAAAGCTAATCACTAATGTCGTTTCGTTTTCTGTCGCTGGCAAGACAGTGACAGTACTTTTAAGTTTTGGTAATGAACTGCCTGCGTCTATATTCCCAGACAAGTACAGTCGCGGGAGATTCAAAAGTAGAATAAATGGGTATCTCTTGGATAGGCATGTAACATCCTCGTCTTCATCGTCACTTACCATCAGGTGAGATGGGAGACAAATGCCTAATCCAACATTTAGTAAAAAAAAAAAGAAAGATAAACAAGATTTTTTGCAAAATTAGCTTGTTATAAACGAATCCACACTGTAAAGTGTTTTCCAAGACAAATCAAATGAGCCCAAACACAATGGGTGTTCCTAGAGTTCCTATGGCCACCTTCCGACTTCATCATCAGACCACCGCAACGATTCCATAATATCGTTTTGCCATCCGATTTACACATGCATGCAAAGTATCAGCTCAATCGGTAACCGGGAAGCGGATCAAATTTAACCCGCAAGATTTGATTTGATTACAGACAAACATTGGGATTGGGACACGTTAATAAATAAAAGCTTGTAAAATTATTTTTTTGACCGCAATTTATATGGGAAGGTAACATGTTTTTTCGAGTGTCTAGCACTTGTCTCATAGGAAAAATTGTTCATTTTAACGGGCTGAGAGCACACCTAACCTAACAAGGCTGTATGGCGGTATTTAATAAGATTTGGCGATTTTTTTACGTCTGGCTGCCTGACCATAACTTCCTTGGATATTTCCAGAACAGCAGACAAATACCTGTAAAAAACGGGCACGAAGGGTTCCATACCGATGTCTATAAAAACGGCAAAAAGTCTTTATTTTAGTAGTGAATATATAACTAAATATTCTGTAAATATTTTCAAGCGTCTACCTGTTGCCGTTACCAATATCGAGCAAAAACAAGCAAACCGGCCAAGTGCGAGTCGGACTGGTGCACGAAGGGTTCCGTACCGTTATCTATAAAAACGGCAAAAAATCATGTCTGTTGTATGGAAGCCCCCCTTTAATATTAATTTTATTTTTATTTCATTGTTTATTTTTGAAGTGAATATATAACTAAATATTCTGTAAATATTTCAAGTGTCTACCTGATGCCGTTATCAATAACGAGCAAAAACAAGCAAAAAAAATAAGACTAAAACGAAGACTAACCAGGTACTAAAACCTGGTTTTAACCATTATCCGGCGAAAATAAGTCGACACTTATCATTTTGTCGTTTAATCAACTGTCACCGTCAATTTGTTTTGGATGGATAATGGTTTAAACTAGGTACTAAAGTTAGTCCTCGTTTTATAATAAGACTGTATGTGACTAAAGGAATGAAAAGTAATAAAAAATGCATTTACATGCAAAAATTACTTGATAAGTTTCAATTCACTTCAATTAAAATGTCATATGGCGTTCCTATTGAACATATGTCCAATAGGAACAGTAAGTTAATAAATTTACTCATTTTGTTACACAGGATATCGGGTCACAAGATAGACAATCGAATATTGCGTGTATTACTATTTATGAAAATTAATTGGACTACTTATACCTATTACTTATTTATAATTTATTTTCTTCACCGATTTAGTTTTTTTTTTTTGTTTTGCTTAAAACGAAATGTGTTTATATATTTGTTTCCTTCCTATTGTACGTTTTTACGAGTTGCGTTTTACTAGCTAACGACTGCCTGTCAACGCCGGATTATCCCTTAAGCAAATTAAGCGACTGCTTAGGGCATTATAAGGCACCTCCTGTATACATAACCATAGGCGTTTATTGAAGTGCCTTTCAAAAATATACATAAAATCTACATATATGATACATATAGCCTTGAAGGCGAGCCTGGTTTTGATTGGTATGTTCAAAAGTGTCGTAGTAATCTATAATTTATATGATGTAAATTAAAATGATGTATAGATCTCTTTACATCATTTTAGTTTATATCGGGAGCAAGCATGTTTGAATTGTCTTTTTTGTTAAATAGGATATTAATTTCCGAGCTTGATATCGCTATAAATACGGCCAGGTTTTAGAATCAAATTCACGTTCTACAGTCCACTAGAAACTAAAATCCTGCGGTATACTCTAGTGAGTACACAGCGATTCAAATTTGCCGCTAAAACTCCGGAAATCAGTAACATTAACTTAACAGATTATCGATAATTATGAGCTGGTGGTATTTTTGCCAATGTCTTCATTTCGCATTTACTATAAAAATCAGAAGTAATAACTTATGATTTTTATAGTAATAACTTCTGTTTTTTTGACTTCCAAGGAAGAGAAACTTCCATTACAGAGTTTAAAGTGCGAAAAATAACAGAAAATTACAAAATGATTAAAAAAAATTTTGTACGTGAAAATTTCGTAGATGCATGATTCTATCCTACCAAGTAAAAGGAAAATATATTTTCGCAATGGCAATTCTTGAGTTGGAAAACACGCTGAGGGAAATCAAGTAACAAACTATTTGAGAACAAGGTTTAGGACACGATAAAGTTTATTACCTATATCTAACACTTTTGAACACACCAAGGTTGGGTTGCTTGATATGCTTTATTGCCTCAATGTACCCGTATACGGAAGACATAGTGGTCTTACAGATTTGGATTATTTAAAGTCTAACCACCTACCTACCTGTATTGTAGAAATTTTAGTTTCTTTGATTTTCAGCCATAAATGGCATTATCTCTAGCTCTCGATCGGATTTTGTTTTTCTTCTGTCTCAAACCACCATGGAAAACTTCAAAGTCCTTGAAAATTCTAGAACGAAAACAAAATTGCCACAGGAGCTCGTTACGCTCAAACCGATGCCGGTACAATTTATCAATTTACAACCAACAATACCAAATTACCCGTTGTACCTGGCAACATAGCTTTCACTGTATCGTGCGAGCAATTTAAAGTAAAACCAACACTAACAACTTGATTTTATGTAGCTAATTGGTAGCAGTTAACAATCGTAGTTAGTGTTATCCCCTAAGGGTAGTGGGAATGCGAGCAATGTAAATTGCGATTCAGTCGCATTATTTACTATATCGCGGACATAAAAACTGGTCTCAGGAGGGCAGGGATGACAGTTTATGGCTACCTAGATTGTAATGCTTAGGTTTTTAAAAAATGTCACGAAACTAACTTCACAAGTAAAAATAAATATTAACCGATTGCCTTGCATACAGTAATATATGATTTACGTTGCTATCCCTTTTTTTACCCGTTTTTAGGGTTCCGTATCTAAAGGGTAAAAACGGGACCCTACTAATATCCGCTCCGCTGTCTGTCTGTCCGTCTGTCACCAGGCTGTATCCCATCAACCGTGATAGTTAGCTGAAATTTTCGCAGATGATGTATTTCTGTTGCTATAACAAAAGATACAAAAAAATAGAATTAAAAAAATATTTAGTGGGATCCCATACAACAAACGTGATTTTTCTGCTTGTTTTTGCTCGATATTGATAACGGCAACAGGTAGGCGTTTAAAATATTTACAGAATATTTAGTTATATATTCACTTTAAAAATAAAATAAAATATCTTTTTTTGCCGTTTTTATAGATAACGGTACCCTTCTTTCTGCTCTTTAACCTGTAGAGGTTAAAGAGCTCTTCGATTCATTACGCTAAAGTCAGCATTTTTGACCCTTGAAGGCCGCTTCACGGCTTCGCCAGGTTTCTCCCAATATCGTCCCGTGGTCGCCGGTCCCTACTGAATCATTGCTTTTTCTTTATAAAACCTCGGTTGAATGACTCGTTCTAACAATAGGTACCTACGTAGCAATAACAATTTTTATTCTTTTCCATGGTTTAAGTTTCTCAGTAGGACTGAACATGCACTATCCTTTCACTTTCCGGAACCCGGGACCTGTGGACGGAATAACCATTGTTCTTTCTGTTGTGTTGTGTCCGACTGAGTGTCTGTGGAAACATTTAGTTCATAATTTATATATTTTTGTTTATCTGTTACGCTTTTAATTTTTTTGTTTGTTACGCCAACCCAATCATCACGTAGTTATGCAGACACGTTATTTAGGGTTCGTACGAATAATAAAAATGACAAATGCATTAATTACACCCCGGAAAAGTACGTTTCTCGCGAGATTGACATGAACGCGAACCGCGGGCAACAGATAAAATTTACATGATCCCCGGGTTTGTTCCCCGGTCAGTTCATGATGGAAAATGGTAATTTTTCGTAAGCTTTGATATATTATTCATTTGACTCTTTTGCTCACATTACTTAAAAAAAAACAATGTGACGAATTGCACACAGAATTCTATACTTTTTGTGTGAGCTTCGTCCCATTGTGGTTGGGACAAAATCTTCACGGGACGAAACGCTCAATTACTCTTTCAAATTGACGTGAGTCTCAGATGTTTATCTATTATACACATATTTGTCGTAAAATATAGTATCGTTGAGTCAGTACCCATTTTTTTTTTTTAAATCTATGGTATCCCATAACACATAGGTAGATTTAAAAAAAAATACTTCTATGCCATAACACAATCTCAAACTTGCTTTGAGCAAGGACAATTTAATAATTTCGGATGAAATAGAGCTGAAATATCACGTCATTCACCTCAGTCATTGAGCTGTATTATTTGTCTGTGTTCATCATAAATACTGCCAATTTTAATCATAATACGATTAATGGGTATTATACGGTTCTTCTGTCTGCTCTGGCCAAGTATGGTTCCGGTAGTACAGAGAGGATTATGCTCCTGCAGTGGAGACTAAAAAGACCTGATGATGATGATGATGATACGATTCTTCAAGGCCACCTAAAATCTGACAATTTGATTTCTCACAATATTCTCCATAGATTTAAAAAGAAACAACGGGTTGATCTCCGTGAGTGCTGGCAGAAGTCAAAACTTGAACATTAACATTGTGCATTTCTAAATACATATTTTGGAGTGTCATGTGTCCGTCTTACGAATTTTCGATCAGGTCACGTGTCCTGACGTGAGTTTTAAATTTTTTACCCGTCCCAAAAAGTGCACAACGCCGCTAAAGATGTTTTCTCTTCAAAAAAACTGGCAGCGTCTTCTTATGTATGATATTCTCGATGACAGCTTGCGAATGGGCCTTTTGGTCATTTGTCACAGGAAGCACGGCTCGAGTACTACTACTCGATAGTTGTAATCAACGAGGCGCAAGTACTGTTCCGGTTGAATCAAATTAAACGGGTAATCATGGCATTTCACTTAAAAGCATAATTATCTTTCTAATGTGTGGGTTTAGGTTTCCGTCCTACAGCCTACTACCTAACCTACCCAACGCTAATACATGAAACGTTATTTCCGTCCAAGCTCAGATTTGCGACACATTTAATTGAAAATAAATACTTATTAGAAAATATGTAAATCAAACCTAGAAATTAAATATGGATAGAAATCATTTGGAAAAACTATATTTGAAAATATTACTTTACTACGAAAATTAATTTGATTAAATTGATTATGTATATGTACAGATTTCTCTTTGATATTTTAAGAGATAGGCTCTCGTCGGTGTCATTGTTGGGAAAAAACGCACACATTGACTTTTTGGCAAAAAATAATGGAGTAGTCTGCTAATGCCATCTCCGTTGCATACACTAGTGAACAAAACACTAGTGTGCAGGTTACCTCACGTTGTACTTAGGGTTCTGTATCTCAAAAGGAAAAAAACGGAACCCGGATTACTTAGTTGTCCGTCTGTCTGTCTGTCAAGATCCTTTTTCTCAGGAACGCGTGGAGTTATCAAGCTGAAATTCATATCAAATACTCGGATGTACTGCTAGCTACATAGTCCTTTAAAAAATTCCTTTGTAGCTGAGAAAAATCTTCTAAGCCAACGCAATCAAAAGATACAGCTGGTTATGCCGCATCGTGTTTTTTTGTCATTCGCAAGGGAATCAAGACCTACAGGGTACTACCCATGAACTCAGAATCTTGAAATTTGGTACAAAACCACGTCTTATCTTATAGCACAGATAAAGGAAAAATTGCGAAAAGCATACATTTTTAGTTACATCATATAGGTAATAGTTTTTCGACACTCGCAAGGGAATCAAAACCTACAGGATACTTCCCGCGAACTCAGAATCTTGAAATGTGGTACCAAGCAACGTCTAGTATTTATATTATAGCACAGATAAAGGAAAAATTACAAAAAGCATTAGTTTTGAGTTACATCATATAATAAAGATTATTTTAAATAATGTCAAATTTATTTATGATATGTAATGTACGGTTTCCTTTGTGCGCGAATCCGACTCGCACTGGGCCGGTTTTTCTTTACCGGAAGCATAGGTAGTGAGGCAGTGGTGGATGCAAGTGGCTGTACTTGAGATAGATTAGAGTACACGTAGGCCAGGCGTGGATTGAACCCGGGATCTTTTCGATATTGGGTCAAGCTTATAGACCACTAAGCCACTAGGTACCACTTCAAATAGAGGTTTGAAGAGCAAGAATGATTCTTGCCCTTTAAATAATTGATCTAGCCAGGTCTCATCCTGCGGGCGCTTCTCTGAGCTGACCTTGGTCACATCACATCTAGCATTGCTGAACAGTTAGATCGCAAAATTTTACAATGTTTTGTTTAACTTTGTAAAATTTTTTTTTTGGTCAAATTTTGCTACTGCATTTTGAAGCACTTGTCCTTAACCAACGTGCAAAAATTTTAAGCACTTACTAGATGTGCTCGCGACTCAGTTCGCGTACATTTTTATGGGGGCCACGTCTTATCATAACTGGAGAAAAAGATTAAGAAGCCTATCCTGTGTGTAAACTCCTGTACGTCTTATATGTATCTAGCAAGTTTCATAAAATTCAGATAAGGAACATACATTATACATACAGAAAATCAATTAAGTTTCAGTATCATGTATGCTCTATATATGATACTTAAACTAAATTGTTGTCAGAGATATATGAACACGATATATCTCTGACAACAAAGTAACTTACTCCATGACCAACACTTACAGATTTATAGGCAAATCTGTGGAGTCACTCGATGTCGATGGTGGATAAACTTTCTATTTATTACTAAATGTACTCCGACATTTTGTTTTACAATCAGCAAGACGGTAAGTGAACATTTTTAAGAAATATTGTTATACGTTTTGGTTAGAATTCGCAATGAATACGGAGTGACATATGGAATCTAAGACTAACAAACAAATATGTATAATACAATTACAAATTTAAAATAAAACTACATAGGTGCATACCTACATAATGTAAAACAATTGGCAAAGGAATGCTTTTTGAGGAGATTATCAATAATAGCAAGGTATTTTATTGCTATTGTAAAACTCTTGCATGCTGGCCGGGAAGAAAAGAAAAAACGAAGAATGTACCAGCTGCTTCTCTTTCCACGCAGATCGTAAAAGCCGATCGAGGGGATGGGTAAAATCTGAGGAATCATGTTAATAGGCGATGCGGTTAGCAACCCACCTAATTGGGCTTCTTTTTACTTATCTAAGCCTTCCTGATCAAGTCGCCTGAAAACGAATAGGCTATGAATCAAGAATAAAAGGTTTTTTTTAAATAGTCAATGTAGCAAAATACTTGTTACAACTACCCCTATGCTACTGCTACAAATCTTCATTACTTGCAAAGAACGTCTAGACTATTAAACGAAAGTAATCACCGCACTACTCTCTTGTTAGTGTTCCGTACCCGAAGGGTAAAAACGGGACCCTATTAATATCGCTCCGCTGTCTGCTTGTCTGTCTGTCACCAGGCTGTATCTCATGCATAAACCGTGATATTTAGACAGTTGAAATTTTCACAGATGTATACTAGATCTGTTGCCACTAAAACAACAAATGGGTACTAAGAAATATAAATAGAATAAAATAAATATTCAAGGGGTCTAAACCATACAACAATTGCTTGTTTTTGCTCGATATTGAGAATGGCAACAAGTAGACGCTTGAAATATTCATAGAATATTTAGATATATATTCACTTTAAAAATAAATAATTAAATAAAAAAATAAAATTGATTGTATGGGCATACAAAAGACATTATTTTTATTCCCTTTTTATAGATAACGGTACGGAACCCTACGTGCGCGAGGTCGAGTCGTGATTGGCCGGTTTTTTCATTTAATTGACTCATCAGCCAATGTGCGCCCTTACAACTGCCTAATTGACGCGGCAGGGAAATGAGATCGGGTGGGCAATCTTTACTGACTCATGCATGTATATTTTTATTAATATTCCACCTATTATTAGTTGTTTATACAATGGGAACTACGTGGTGGTAACCTATACAACTATGGTGGCTTAGTACATAGTTAAATATTAACAATAAGTAGCACTATCTAAAAACCGTCTTGGGGTTTAAGTGGAAAAAAATCAAAATAAATGTCTTGGGGTTGAAGTTGGAAAAAAAAACAAAATGAACGTGTTGGCGTTGAAGTGTAAAAAAACAAAATAAACCTCTTGGGGTTGAAGTGGAAAAAAACAAAAATAAACGTCTTGGGGTTTAAGTGAACTTCAAATATGAAAATATTTTTAAATTCAATTGTGGTATCTATGATTACTTTGGGTTTATAGTGTAATATTTATATGGAATGTATAATTTGGAGAACAAATAGCTTTGGGGTTTAGTGGAATAACTATTTATGTGACTTTGGGGCTGTAGTAGAATTAATAAACGGTCTTTAAAGTTTTGAGAACAATGGCTTTGGGGTTCAGTGGAATAAGCCCTCTTCGCATAGGTTACCATTATTGACCTCTTACTTATACTACCGGTGGTATTAACTTACTCCGTTGTCCAGTGGTTAAGGCGCTTGCCTGTAGACCCGAAGGTCGTGGTTCGATTACCACAGGAAGCATACTTTGTTTAGTTGTTTCCAGTTTGGTTAGGACATTGCAGGCTTGAATCACCTGATTGTCTGATAATAAAGATGATTCCGTGCTTTTGAAGGCATGTTAAGCCGTTGGTCCCAGCTGCCATCTGGTAGTCGTTAAAGGAAACCACGTCAGAGGCAGAGAGGCGGTTCCGAAGAACTCTAACACTAGGGTGTGCGTGGTCGATTGACCGTGTCCCTACACGAAATGATGATGATGATTAGGTAGCAAAAGATTTCGTTCTCTAGGTATATAGGACCACAATTTATACGACTTCTGTGGCTCAGTGGTACAGCAAGTGCATGATGGAAAATTGTCTTTTTCAGATAGGTGATTTGGATTGGGGTCTTGAATGTTTATCTATATAAGTTAGTATTATACATGCCATTTTATTTTTAAAATAAAAAAACTTTGTCAAGACAGGCCTTGGCAAACAAATAATAGCCTATATCACTGGAGAAGGATGTAAGGTTTCTAACGATATATAGGTACGTTCAAATTCGTTATGCAAGATATGGTGGCATACAGAAACTTACACAAAAACATATTTACATACTAAATTCTTTTTGGCCGTGATATAAAAATAAAGTATCACAAACCATCCATTACAAACAAACAAGTATTTGCTCTTTATTATATTGATCTTGATTAGTCTAGATTAAAATATATTATACTGTAAAAACTTAAGAATAATAAATCTGAAAATTAATCCATAAAATACACAACAATAGCAAAATATCCGTGGGAAATGTTGGGACGTGATACAAAAGTAGCGCGGTCGAAATAGAGACCGTTTGGTAATCTGTTGATCACACGGAACACACGTGCGCACACAAAAGGGGAGATTTTGAGTCAATTTTTAGTCTTTGATTCGATCGAACCTCAGGGTTTCCGCATTTATCTTCAATTTTTTTTTACGATCAAGTGAATAGGACGCGATAATAGGTATTTCATGTACGAGTATTGCGGTCATAGATTTTAAAAAAAAGTGCGTCATTGCGGTCATATCGTAGAAGTATTTTATTTGCCATCGGTGTCAAAATAAGATGAGAAATAGTAGATTGTGTCCATGTAGCTATATAGTTGGGTTGTTATACGCCAGCACCAATATTTTTCGGATCAAAGGATGAGCCTTGGGACACTTGTTCCTCAGGTAGACTCGAGTGAAAAACGCCCGGGAGTCAGCGGCTTACACCCCTCTGGGACACAATATAATAGTATATTGTGTCGCAGAGGCCTAACACCAATGATTTCAAAAATATATAAGTCAATGCCTAATATAATACTTTTTGGTTCGTTGTTACGAAGTAAAAGTTCTCATCTCCCTCTATGAGAAAAACAATATTTGTGTTTTCATTCCCACGAAACTAAAAAAAAATATTGAATAGTGAATAAAAATAAAATGTCCCTCGGGAATAAAAAGATATTTTAGGCCAACCGTTTTTTGTTTTTTTAATAAGAACCCCCAAGTCCATTTTTTGACATACAAGTGTTCAGCGCGCAATTTATATGGCAAGGTAAAATTTTTTTGTTTGACTTTCCAGCACTTGTCTTAAAGGAAAAATTGTTCATTTTAACGGGCTGAGGGCACACCTAACCAAACAAGGCTGTATGGCGGTATGTAATAAGATTTGGCGAATTCTTTTACGTCGGGCTGCCTGACCATAACTTCCTTGGATATTTCCAAAACCGCAGACAAATACCTGTAAAAAACCGGCCAAGTGCGAGTCGAACTCGCGCACGAAGGGTTCCGTACCGTTATTATGTCTGTTGTATGGGAGCCCAGCTTTAATGTTTTTTTCAGGTATTTATTTTAAAGTGAATATATGTATTCTGTGAGTATGTCAAGCGTCTACCTGTTGCCGTTATCAATATCTAGCAAAAACAAGCAAAACATCACGTTTGTTGTATGGGAGCCCCCGTGAATATTTATTTTATTCTATCTTTTAGTATTTGTTGTTACCTATAGCGGCAACAGAAATACATCATCTGTGAAAATTTCAACTGTCTAACTATCACGGTCCATGAGATACAACCTGGTGACAGACGGGGACTTTTTTTTTTTTTTTTTTTTTAAATGACTGTGTAGCTAGCTCCAAGTGAGCTTTCGCTACTTCACCGGGCGTTAGGTATGTTTCATAGACGGGGACAGCAGCGGAGCGATATTTATAGGGTCCCGTTTTTACCCTTTGGGTACGGAACTCTACATTTTCAATACAATTCCTATTTGCCTGCGCCGAAAATTTAACCCGGAACCCCTCGTGTAGCATGCTAGTTTGTTAAGGCGATTAGAGTCCTCAATGACCTTGGGCGTTTGAGCTCCTCGCTCCGCGCCACAACCGCGCACCCCGCACGAAAACATCGATCAAAGACTACACGGCCGTAGGTAGGACGGATGAGCGCTTCATACATTACTGCCTATTTTTTTAAACTTTTGATAAACATATTTATATTTATTTATTTCGCCTAGAATAGTTTGAATGCCTAAGAATTGATTGAGTAGAATAGTTTAATTAATAAGCGACCTAAGTCATTACTTGACTTGCAAAAAAAATAGCTTTTTTCAAAGCAGAGGCGCACTTTCAATCCTGTTCTATTTGATTCTATACTTAAACAGAAGCCAAAAATATACTTAGCAGTTTTTATCATAACTGTGTCTTGCCATTCGACATTTCGATTCGACACATCATTCCCTCCGTATTAGCAGGGCTTATTACTACCTATTTATTCCTAGTTAGACTATTTTAGTTATGTGTAAAAGATAGTAACTTCAGAAGCAGACTTTTCACGAACGGTGTCAGCCGGGCAGGACTTTGGAGTCTTCAAAAACTTTTCAAAAATAGCTTATCTCAAAATCTATAAAAAAAACGCGTCATAATCTGTTGTGTAGTTTAAAACATCTAAGCATACATAGGGACAGACAGCGGAAAGCCACTTTGTTTTAGTATGTAGTGATATAAAATTAAGAGGGTCTTTTTAAATGTTGACTATTCTTCTCACTTTTAATATTTTTCCGGTTGGTAACATTGAAATTAAAGGGTAGTAAGGTAGGATTTACTCAAAACATATAATTCCAAAAAAAATTAAATATGTACATACCAATGAGTTATCGTCCTGTCTAACATTTGTAGTAGCTGCATATTTATAAAATATTTTCTCATTGTGCAAAACCAAAAAAAATTGAATAGTCAACATTTGAAAAGAACTACCTCAAGTAGTTCTAACAGCATACAGGTACTATTTTAAAACAATGCATACAATATTTAGCACATAGTTTATTTTTCTGTATAGTTTTGTTCTTCGTTTTTTTCCATTATATAGTTATGGCAATAGTAACACTAATTGAGGTTTTTACGAGTAGATTTAGTTCATGCAATTAAGTATGTTTTTGTATGTTATGTAATAATAATTTGAATTTAAATAAATTAATTCAAATGTCTTCAATAAATCTACAATCGATAACAAAATAAATAAAGTTTATGGGAAATTTATTCAGGTAGGAACACAGTTGCGGTGAACTTTGACCACCGCAGGCACGCACGACCGTAATGAGCGCCGCTGTCCTTAGAAACCACCTAAACTTGTTTTCGGAGAAAATGTATGGGTGACGTCATGGAACGTTCGCAGACGGATGCACGATAGCGGGGAATAAGTTCCTAGTTTAAAATATGCGATTTTTTTAACGTGGCTGCCGCCGTTATATGGGTTTGACAGTGCATCGTGGAATTGAAAATGAAAAGGATGGCAATCTGCTATGAGCTAAGAATTCCCGAATATACTTTTTTGTACATTGGAGTGATTACTAGGTTTCAGAGGATGCTTATCGTCTTAGCGGTAGACGTCTAGTTTACTAATCGTTTTTGCAAAGTGTCCGTTTTTGGCAAAAATGCTTGGTAAAACTAGACGTCTACCGCTAAGACGATAAATTATACTACAATAAATAATTTAAAATCTTATTTGGGGATGCTCAAACCAAAATTTTAAATTATATCTCTGTTCAAACGTCGTAATACGTATACATATATGCACGAAATAAACACAGCGAAGTTAAATTACGTATTACTTTCAAGAGTATGGTTCATTTTTTTACACTAATAGATAAAATTAAGGTACATAACGAAACGAACGAGATATCGAACGAGCGCGAACTACACTACAATTAAATTGTATCGTCTGACTGCACTACTCTATGAACATACTTCTATTGTCTCAACACACACAAACAAAGAGAAAATACTCTAGATCGCCCGTAAAAAATTAGCAGCGAGTGACACAGCCTCCCCGTTTGAATGCCAGCGGACGACTGCCGCCCGCGCCCGCGCAGTTCACCCTCAACTACAAAACGTCGGAATTCATCTTTTTAAACAGAAAGAAATGTCCTATTGCCAAAAGCAACATGTTATTAAAAGAATAAAGAATTTTTAATTTATTAGTGCAAAAATATTTTGAAATATCATAGCCGTTTGGGAGCAGTAGGAAATTAAAGTAAAAAATCGATGCCTTGTAGTTTTTTTTTAATACACAATTTAAAGACGTAAAGAAAAAATGAACATGTGAAATAAAGTCCTTTAACTGTTGTTTCACATATATTTTTTTCAACTATTCCTGGCCAGCAATAAAAGAGGAGTAGGCTTTACAAAATGCTCATTTGACGGGAATTGAGGGATCTAATCGCCTTAACCACAGTGCCACGTACGATTTCTTGTTGAAGTAACGCAATGATATCGAGACTTATTTTTCAAAATAATGCCAATATGTGATAAAAAAAAAACCTTATAGAAGCGGTCTCAAAAACCTACGACCATTTTCTTGATCATATAGAAGGCATAATGCTGTATGGTGAGTGGTAGGTTAGACTTGTGACAGACTTGCACTTTGCTGCACATGTTTACAATGGATTCACAGCATTCATGACCATTTCGGCTTTTTGTGTTTTTAATATCCATAGACATGTTCCATCCAACATAGTTATCATTTATGAGTTTAATGAATTGAAAAACGAGGTTTCAAAATAACACTATCTACCTCTATCGAGTAACCACTATAAAGTAATTTCACTGTATTTTATTAATATACATAGGAGATAATTCATTAAAAATACCTTAGCACTTACCTCTTCAATGTAGTGTGTTTCGTTCCATTGCTCAGGAGCTTGTGCTTCGGTTTGTCGAGGACCCCGGTCGGTGTTGAGGAGGAAATCGTCAAGTCGCTAGCGAAGGAGCTAGTCGACGACTCCTTCGAAATGTTCGTACGGGCCCTCCTCACGGCGGACTCGGGGCTGCCGGGGCTCCCGATGAGCTCTAACGCGAGCCGGCCCTTGCCCGGCACTGGCGGGGGCTTCTCTTCCACAGGCACCATATAGGACAGCATGGCTGCCTAGTCCTTTACACTGGCCACATGAAACCACAGTCTTCTAAACGTTCAGAAATACACTTCCTGCATTACTCATCGTCCTGAACAGTCTGCGTTGTATCGCTGCGGTGTTATCCAGATCTGAAAGATACGATCGATTATTGCCACATTGTTTGCTGTACTGTAGTAGTACCTACGTACAGTTCTATTGTATGATGTGTATCACAGGCGTGTGAATTATCTCAGCGGGTGACGATGACATAGTAACGTTGTTCAATTCAAATAACACGCTGGCCGGACAATAATGTCTCAAACACGAAATTTTTGTCATAAGATTGAATATTGTAATTTGAATCCTTAATTTTCATCTTCAATTTATAAATCGAATCAATTTCACGTGTAATGAATTGATTAGATTTACACATTTGAATGTAATAGTAAAGTAATAAAAGTACAGTTTTACGCAGAGGCTTAGGTATTTGCTTTAGCACATTATTATAGTTAAGTGTATTTGATACACAGTGCACTGCCGCAAAAAATATGAAATATTAGTGTTGTAACGATTAAATGAAAACTACGCACAGTTTAATTCAAAGACAGACTGTCGTTATCTTAGCACTCCGCAAATTACCCGTGCTATCAGTTCGCCTCGCCATTAAGTATTACGGATTAGGTATCATAACGAGATGGCTTCTGCGGTTTATTGTCAAATCAACGATACGCTACAGATATAACGATATTGTCTATTTATATGATTATTTCCATTTGTTATGTCCGAGTGGACAAAATCGGAGAACAGAATGGGTGGGTCAACAAACGACAAATTCTGCGTTATAGGTATCTATAAGGCCGAACATGTAGAGTCAGCACTAGAATGTGGAGTAAAACTGGAACTCAGCTAGGGGCTTGCTCCACCAAAGATACTTTAGATTTTAAAGAGATCATGTAACTTTTAATAGTGAAAGGTATGACTTGGTGGGTCTTGGCTACCAATATGGGGTGTCGCGACTGGCGACCGCCAACCATACCTACTCGTATTTACGACGTAAGACTTGTATTATTTCTGTGTTTACGACAAATGCCTGGTTGGTTTTTCTTAAAAGTACGCATTTGTCGTAATCAAACAATAAGTCCAAAGGATTCCTTTTTATAATAAGTACAGTTATACATGGGTACCTACTTAAACTTTTTCAAAGAGATTTAATATATAAGAACATTTTATAGCTTTCATACTCACTTCATCCACATTCTTCAACTTCCCGGAAAATGCGAGAAAGACCTCTGATGGAAGACATCCGATGATCCGGTTTACTCTCGTCCATAGTTGACTCATAATATTTTCGATAGATTTGTCCAAGAGACGACCTAAGGTACTATTTCTCCACAATATATAAGATCTGACCGAAATAATATGACCTCGATGTTTTTTAAGAAATCTAGATGACCTCATATCTTCAATGACTTCATCATCTCATATAGTTTATCAATCTATTTGAAACGAAGTATTATCTAACTACATTTTTGGTAAGCATGTCTAGAAAAAAAAGATGGCGCGAGTGTTCTTTTCGTCCCAAATCATTTAGCATTAGTATGTCCAAATATAAATCATAAGTCATGTAGAGTGTTTGACAATGGATTGCCGTAAACGGCATAGTTGTAACAAAAAATAACGGTAATGTAGATTCTTCCGCTTAGGGAATCTACATATTTTTGCACTGGCATAAGATCTTAGAACTAGTGAAACGTTGTTTATGTGTAGTTTTTTTTACTTGATTGCTTGGAAATAAATTATTTATTGCGTGTGGCGCAACCAAGTTGTATTGGCATTTGATTTAAAAAAAAAGTTCACATTTGTTATTAAATTACTAGTTAAATAAGCATTTCTTTTTAACAACAGGCAACAACCGAGTTCTCAATTCCTGTACTATTGCAGAGTATCGGTACTTACTTAATTACATAATTTTTCCAGGCCCTGTAACGTCAGGTACGTCGTGCTCTACGCAATGAGTACTAATCACAAGCTTATGAGCTGCTCTCCGTAAACTAATAGGTCGGTACCTATTATCTTGCCTGGCGTATAATTGTCCTTTTACACAACAGTGCCAAAAAAGCGAATTAGCCGAAACTACTATCACTCTATTTTTTTATAGGACACGCGACTTATTCCGCGTGGTTTTCGGTTTTATCACACAGTCTATCCGCGACCCCTTCTTAATTCTTATATGTCCCTTTTCTAAAACTTGTGTTGTATCATTTATTTTTACCTCCCTTCACGTTATATAAAAGGAAAATCAGGTTCCTACGCGAACGATGCGACTACGCAAGAGCTGTTTGCGCGGTAGCTACATATTTTTATTATAATACATGTTGTACGCTACCTAATGCAATAACTGCCGTGTCTGAGAGGAGGAGCATTCACATGGAGCCAGTAGCTTGGGCTATATATATACATGTGAATGATCCTCTCAAACATATATATTTATTATTTTATGTGCATTCGTTGTGATTGCTCTTCCAATTCGCCAAGCAAGAAGTGACAAAAAAAATTTAAAATAAAAATGTCGCGCTACGTACTTAAATAATAAATACAAATTACTTTTCATCTCCCTGAATGTTTCTGATATATGTATAAAACCGGCCAAGTGCGAGTCGGGCACGAAGGGTTCCGTAGATTATATATTTGAAGTTATTAAAAATATTTATATTTTATGATGGAACTCAAAATTATTGCTTTTTGTAATTTATCTGTGCTACAAAACGTTGCTTCATACCAAATTTCAAGATTCTGAGTTCACGGGAAGTATCCTGTAGGTTTTCATTCTCTTCCGGGTGTCGAAAAATTATTAAAAATATGATGATATTAGAAATATGATGTTACTAAAAAAATATGCTTTTCGCCTTTTTTTTCTTTATCTGTGCTGTAAGACGTTGCTTCGTACCAAATTTCAAGATTCTGAGTTCATGGGGTTTTTATTCCCTTGCGAATATCGAAAAATCACGAAACTTTGCGGCAAGATACAGCTGTCTGCTGTATCTTTTGATTGCATTGGCTCAGAAATTTGATTTTTCACAGCTCTAATAGAATAAAATAATTTATTTGCATGATTTACATAGCTCTTAAGTCAAATGTAACCAACCTTCACGCAGGTGTGCAAATATCAATAACAATAATAAATATTAATAACAATAATCTAAGGGATAGTATTTGATATGAATTTTCGTATAAAAATTTATTCAAAGGCGTATTTATGGCGTCCAGTAAATCTTTTTATTGTTATAATGTGCATGTGGTGTTTGTCTGTAAGAGATTGTGCAATTAGTTCCAGTAATTGTGTGAATTGTTTTTATAATGTTTCATTGTAACAATTGTTGACAAACCTAATAAATAAATAAAAATAAAATAAATAAAATTTCAGCTTGATACCTCTACGCGTTCCTGAGCAAAAGGGCTTGACAGACCGACAGACAGACAAGCAAATGTTCCTATAAGGGTTCCGTTATTTTCCTTTTGAGGAACGGAACCCTATAAACTACAGTATTATCGATTTCGATACCGGGTAACAGGACAATTATTTAAAGTTGACTTGATGAAGTTAAGTAAAGTCATTCCTTTGTACAAATCTGGCGATAAAAATGATCCCACTAATTACCGTCCCATTTCTATATTGCCAGCGCTTAGTAAAATATTTGGAAAAATGATTTTTAATCAGTTATTAGCTTTTTTTAACATAAATAGCCTTTTCCATCGTGAACAGTATGGATTTACAAAGGGTCGGTCAACTACAGACGCGGGTGTAGCTCTGTTGAAATACATATATGAGGCTTGGGAGGGAAAACAAAATGCTATTGGTGTTTTTTGTGATCTTTCCAAAGCCTTTGATTGCGTAGACCACGATACCCTTCTCATCAAGCTGGAGCACTATGGAATAAAAGGTAAATCTCGCGATTTACTTGAATCTTATTTGTGGCCGAACTCAAAAAGTTAGTTTAGATAGGGTACAATCCTCCGGATCATCGGTTAAGATGGGTGTACCCCAGGGCTCTATCCTAGGGCCTCTGTTATTCCTCATTTACATCAATGACCTACATTACTGTGTCAATACATGTAAGGCTGTACTATTTGCTGATGACACTTCTCTTGTCTTCAAAATTGAATTCTTTTGACGTTAATAGTACTTTAGCTCAAGTGTAGGATTGGTTCACAGCGAACAATCTATTGTTGAACGCTAAGAAAACGAAATGTATCAAATTTTGCTTACCAAATGTTACAAAAATTCCAACACAAATAGTAATGGATAATGAACCACTAGATTTAACTGATAAAACAACATTTCTTGGAATAACTCTTGATGCCGGGCTTAAATGGGGTGCCCATATTACTACGTTAGCGGGTAAACTTAGTTCTGCAGCTTATGCTCTCAGGAGAATTAGACAACTGACTGATGTTGATACTGCGCGTTTGGTATATTTTAGTTACTTTCATAGTGTTATGTCTTATGCGATTTTACTATGGGGTAACGCTGCAGAAGTAAACACCATATTTGTCCTGCAGAAACGCGCTATTAGATCTATATATAAACTTGGTGCTAGAGAATCTCTCAGAGAATTGTTTAAAGATATAAATATTTTAACTTTACCTTCTCAGTACATATTTGCGAATATTATGTTTGTGCGCTATAATCTTGATTTATATAAGAAAAATAGTGATATCCATGACCGAAACACGAGAAATAAAAATAAATTAACTACACCAGTATTGCGATTGCAAAAAACTATGAATTCATTTTTGGGTCTAGGAGTACGCTTCTATAATAAAATTCCTGCAGAAATATTAGGTCTGCCTTTACTTAAGTTCAAAACGATTGTAAAAAACCAGTTAATAAAAAAGGCTTATTACTGCATTGATGATTATATAACTGATAAAAATGCGTGGAAATTTATATAAATTTATTTAATATTAACAATTATTAAATGTTAAAATTAATCTATAGTATGAAAAATTGTGTGTTTAATGTTAACAATGTATTCAGAGCCCTTCAGGCACGTAGGGACCAAGTCTGGATTGAGTTTCATTCGGCGTATTCTTCTCACCAGTGGTCGTTCCGAAACGCTAGTAGTATTTCAATTTTGCATATATTAAAAAATATATAAGAAATAAAAATATGACGTTCAAAAAGAGATACATGTATCCAATTTTGAATAAAAATCTTTGACTTTGACTTTAAATGTTGTTCCTTTATGAGCACAATTGCGGCTACTTGATCTTTAAAATCCTGAGTACAAGGTCAACTAATCAACCATTTACTAAGCTCATCGAAACCAGCCACCGTAGTTTACATAACATTATGCAGGCAGGGTCAAACGATGCTGCTCGCCTCCCCCTTTATACTAGTTCGATCTCGAGACTGTGCAACCTCCAGCCAGATTTAAAACAAGTTCTGTGCTTGAACTTTGTATCTTTATAGGGTAGGGTATGGTTTAAAAATATAAACAGGATAATGCTTGATAAAGCACTTATTATACGTACGTGTTGTTTCTTCGTAATATTTTTGTCGTTTGCCATCAAAATCACGTTCTAGTATTTCATTTTTTATTTTAAATTTTTATTTATATTTGACGGCAAACGACCAGACGAGCCACCTCATGGTAAGTAGTCACCGTCGCCCATGGACATCTGCAACACCAGAGGAGGTGCTGATGGTTTGCGCCGACTCTTAAGATACCTGTAAACACGCCTTTTGAAGAACCCCAAGTCATAGCACACAGGGAAAACCTCGGGAGGGAGTCCATTCCACAATCCTACTGTACGAGGGAAAATACCACGTGACGCTCTGACATTTTTGGAGACCCAAATGTCAAGGATGTGGGGATGGACTTTACTCCTATGGCGAGCGGTGCGGTGGTAGAAAGGTGACGGTGCCCCAATTCAAAAAGTTCTTCAGATGTGTATTTTACCGTCTAAACCATGGGGAGTGTCCCCATGGTTTAGACGGTAAAATACACACAAAGAGCCAACGTCTCTCCGTAGACTGAGGTTGTCTAAATCGTCTGTGAGTGTGGGTGTGGATCGTCGATAATACGAATTGCCCGGCGTTGGATGGAATCAAGAGGAAGGAGTTGGTAATGAGGTGCACCAGACCAGATATGAGAGCAGTACTCCATGTGGGGCCGGACTTGAGCTTTCATATTTTTCGTTTCGGATCTCCTTCTTGTACATACCGATTTTGAAGAATATATATTTTACAAGTTCGCATTTTTATAAAATTCCTTAGGTTCATTTTTAAAAATTGCACTATTAACAAGGGCTGCCCCCATAGATTTAAAAAAATAAAATTCGTCTCATGGCTGCCCCAGATTTTATCTTTGAATGGAGGTGTAATGCATGTGTAATGTCATCTATCTATACATATAATAAAACAGTAAAAATATTTTGTCTGTACATTTAGAATTTTTGACTGAAATGGATAAAATGGACTTAAAAAGAATAATAGAAAGCATAATTTTTTTTTGTATTTTTTGTCTGTATGTATGATCACGATTATCTCCGAAAATACTGAACCGATTTACTTCAAACTTTCACCAATTGCTTTGTTTTAACTCAGCAAAACATTTAAAGTATGTTTCATCAAAATCGGTTTATTAAAAAAAAGTTATCGTCATTTGAATGAATTCAAGGCAAAATTGAAATATGGAAATTTGTACGGAAATTTTCTCATTTCTGGACTTAGAAGTTTGAAAGTAGGTATATAAGTTCTCGATTAAAATTAAAAAAGATCTGTGTAGGTGAACTACACAAAATTCTCCCCTGAACGAGTGAAATAGGGGGTAAAGTTTGTACGGAAATTTTCTCATTTCTAGACTTAGAAGTATAAAAATAGGTTTATAAAAGTTCTTGATTTCAAATAAAAAATATATTTGTATACATAGATACAATTTGCCAAATTTCCCCCTTAAGGGGTAAAATGGGACGGGTGGGTGGTATAAACTTTGTATGGAAATTTTCTCATTTCTGGACTTAGACTTATGAAAATAAGTATATAAGTTCAAGGTTACAATTAAAAATATCTGTGTAGGTAAAATGGACGATATTTTCTCCTGAAGAGGTAAAATAGCGGGGTAAAGTTCGTATAAGTCCTGTGTAGGTCAACTCGAAAAAATTCCCCCAGAAGGAGGTAAAGATTGTATGGAATTTTTCACATTTCTAGACCTAGAAGTATAAAAATAGGGTTCTCGATTTCAATTAAAAAAGATCTATGTAGTTGAAATGGACAAAATTCCCAACTTAAATAGCAAAATGGGTGGGGGGTAAAGTTTGTATGGAAATTTGTAATATATACCTAAGTTCTCGATTACAATCAAAAAAGATATATGTGGGTGAAATGGACAAAATTCACCCGTAAAGGGGTAAAATGGGAGGGTAAATTTTTTATGGAAAATTTCTCATTTCTGGACTTAGAAGTTTATATAATATCCATACTTCCATACTAATACTAATATTATAAATGCGAAAGTAAGTCTGTCTGTCGTCTTTTTACGCTTCAAGCATTTAACTGATTTGGATAAAATTTGGTATGGAGGTAATTAGGGGCCCGGGAAAGGACATATGGTATGTTTAATTCCGAGAAATTCTACTGTTCCCAAGGGATCGACACTAACGAGGGCGGAGCTGCGGGCAACAGCTAGTGATTACTAAAAGCAAACATTTTATTATTATATTTGTCAGCAGTTTTGCCCTAAGGTCAGGCAGGAGGCCAGCTGTACGAATTTTATATATTTAATTTTTCGCTCGCTTTAAGAAGTATATTTTTTGAAAAAAAAATAGGGCCTTCAAAACTTCTTTGTACACAATTTATGCATGCAAAGTCTCAGCCCGATCGGTTTATAATTGACAAAGTTTCATACAAATCCCCTATTTTATCCCCTTGGGGGTAGAATTGATCAAAAACCTTTCTTAGCGGTGGCTTACGTCATAACATCTACCTGCATGCCAAATTTCAGCCCGATCCGTCCAGTGGTTTGGGCTGTGCGTTGATAGATCACTATGTCAGTCAGTCTGTCACTTTTGAGTTATATATATTTAAACATTTTATTTATTTATTGCTAAAGAAAGCAACCAGAAGGCGCTGAAAAAAGGAAAAATAAAGAGAAAGTAAAAAATACCCACTGCAAAGCAAGTATGGAACAGCTAATAGCTAGTAAATAGTTCGTTGAGTTGAGAACAGCGTATCTTTTCGAATTTCGCGGTTGGGTTCACTGTGAAAATTATCCGATATCTTTCTAGTTGTTGCATGCAACCCTGGTCGACACTGGTGCATCCGTTGAGGCTGCAGCAATATCGGCCGTCGTGCTCGCGACTATTCAACTATTGGTGGCGGGCGTGAAGGGACTAACAGTACAATAGTGGGTGGGCGCTGGCCAGCAATTGTTTGCATGAACTAACTGGTGGCGGAAGCACGCAAAACAAATTGTCTCAAAGTAAATGTAGCCTTGACTTCCGCAAAGTAACACCTGAATCTACTTTTACAATTTAATGCTACAATACGTAACATATCATTATAAGATTAAATTTTGAGGCCAATAAATTCGGTATGAAATCGGCGATCCTATTGGCCTCGCCGAAACTCACGTATTCGGATGAATTGGTCTTGCGACACGCTCGTCAGTAGTTAGCCCAGTCTAGTAATAAACTTTATATATAATAACTAGCTGTTGCCCGCGGCTCCGCCCGCGTTAGTGTCGATCCCTCGGGAACAGTAGAATTTCCCGGAATCAAACATACCCTATGTCCTTCCCCGGGCCTCACACCTCCATACCAAATTTAGCGTAAAAAAACGACAGATAGAATTACTTTCGCATTTATAATATTAGTATTACTATAGAAGTATGGATATTATTTATACCAGTCCAGAAATGAGAAAATTTCCATAAAACCTTTACCCTCCCATTTTACCCCTTTAGGAGTGAACTCAGTCCATTTCTCCCACATATATCTTTTTTAATTGTAATCGAGAACTTACATACCTATTTATTTTCATACTTCATAGTCCAGAAATGAGAAAATTTCCAAACAAACTTTATACCCCTTCTGGGGGTTTTTTTCCAGTTAACCTACACAGATCTTTTTCAATTGTAATCGTGAATTTATTTACCTATTTTCATACTTCTAAGTCTAGAAATGAGTAAATTCCTATACAATCTTTACCCCGCTATTTTACCCCTACAGGGAAAAATATCGTCCATTTTACCTACACAGATATTTTTAATTGTAACCTAGAACTTATATACTTATTTTTATACGTCTCCAGAAATGAGAAAATTTCCATACAAAGTTTATACCACCCATCCACCCTCATTTTACCCCTTAAAGGGGGAATTTAGCAAATTTCATCTACCTACACACATCTTTTTTAATTTTAATCTAGAACTTATATACCTACTTTCATACTTCTAAGTCCAGAAATGAGAAAATTCCATATAAATTTTACCCCTTAAGAAGTTAAATTTCTTAAAAATACTTTCTTAGCGCTCACTCATATCTTTAAAAGAACCCCTGTACCAAATTTCAAGTTTCTAGGCGCAGCAGTTTAGGTTGGTTTGCCGTTTTTAAGTGTCCCTCTATCCATTTCAGTCAAAAATTCTAAATGTACAGACAAAATATTTTTACTGTTTTATTATATGTATAGATAGATAATTTTTTCGCCATGATTTACCTCTCTGTATCTGTGTAAAATGAGATGGATTTTAGTACAAAATAACATTTGTAATTAAATATTCCCACTGGATTTACACAGTTGAATAAGTTTCGGTTTCAAAATCGGCTGAAACTAGACCGAACCGAAAATAAGATTTCGGTTTCGGTTTGAGCAAAATATCCTGTTCCGGTTGATCTCTGTCTCTCTGTTACTGCTTCACGGTTTAACCACCCAACTGATTAAGATGAAATTTGATATGGAAATAGATAGAAGCGTGGGAAATATGAGCTTGTCATCCCGTAAAAAGGTATTGCTCCTACCTGAGGATATTAACATTCACGCAAGCAGTGTCGAGGGCTAAAGCTTGTACTGTACAAATATACAGTTGTTGATACCTTATTCAAAATGCAACTAGTGATGATTTGTCCTTCGATTCCATCTACGGTGGATGTGATGATAAAAGCCTGTGTTTAAATTATAAGAACAACAGCGACAGCAACTTTTATCACTAGCTTCTCGTATTCAAATTAATTCAACATTATGCAAGTTTATTCAAATTACAGCTTAAATACGTGCTAATTATGATGAAGCTACAACAAACATTCATCCTCATACATTTTCACATTTATAGTATACTTATGTATGATAATTGATAAGATACTTAATCTACAGCGATCTGACCTTCGGATAAGTAGCTTCTGTTTTCATCGCAATTTTAACCGGTTTAAAATCATTTAATAAACAAGTGCTGCAGACTGCAATACTGCAGTATTATACCATTCAACTGTGTACTAGCTTTCTTTATCCTAGGTAATTTTATACATTCCAAAGTGAATTTGTTTACTCGTTTGTTTCAAAAGTACTGCATACTGCAATATCATACCAACAGTGCCATCAACTGTGTACTAGCTTACTTTATCCTAACTATCCTAGCTAATTTTATACATGCCAAAGTGAATTTGTTTACTCGTTTGTTTCAAAAGTACTGCATACTGCAATATCATACCAACAGTGTCAATATAGACCATGACTATGCGCGAAACAGTGCCTGCGAAGGCCTATATTCTAAAATAAACGATTGATTTTCAACAACAAATTTTTGTAGTAGGTACTTACCCATTTCTGGGCAAAAATGTTATACATATATTTTATTTTGTCGTATTTCCTTAGTATTTTTAATATTTATTGCCTTTAGGTAATATACTTTTAGTATTTAGGTACGCTGAGTTGGCCGCCGGTTTCAGAATTAAATCGTTAGGTGTTAAATAGGTACATCCTGTATGAGCCTTTCTTTAAAACAATTACCAGATGTAGGTAGGTACCATTTATTTCGGTTCTAGAACCTAGGAACTATTGTTCAGAATATATTTTGCCAGGACCTGATTAACTTCATGTTCGAAAAAAGTGCGATCAATAATCACGTAAATTCAAAACAGGGTATTTGAAAAAGGACCTAGGTAAGTACCTTGTAAGTACGTATGTTAGAAAGAAAGTAGCTAGATCTACAATACAAATAAAAATTCAGTTACTCGTGCACAACTCACACGAGTACAAATCTCTACCTACGTAAAGAGAAAAAATACTAGTCTGTACGTCATATAGAGAAGTATTCAAGCTGTGTCTACGTCACTGTAAAATTGAAACGCGTAGCATGTGCGCGAACCAGTAAATCATTCTCCCGCACATCCGAAGATACAGTTTATTATGGTTGGTACACGGAAGTTGGGCAATCAGAAAAATAACAAGCCGCAAATGGACGTTTCGTTCAATAAACATCATGAATCATTGTTCATCGTTTAATCAAGGCCAGATTTACTGACATGGGAACATTCTGCTAATAACGGCTCATATGTTAGGGGCTTAAAGTACCTATATAAATAAATATATACGTACAAACAACGGACAAATCACACAGATTTAATTAGCCCCAAAGCAAAGAATGTGTACACTTCGGTCAAAGTAAGTTTGACACTTGTGTTATAGGATACTAATTCAACGACACTATATTTTATAACAAATACAATACATATATAGATATAAACACCAGCACTCAGATCAATCTGGAAAATATCATTTTCCATCTTGACCTGACCGGGATCGAACCTTCAGTGTGACCATTAGGCCACAGAGGTCTTCAAAATAGGAATAAACAAAAATAAATTTATTTTTAGAGTGAAAATAAATTTATAAATTCAAAATTATTATAGTTCCTATGAATCAGTGTACTAACTACAAGCATTTCATATTTGATGACACTAACAAATCATATCAACATCCTTAAATAATACAGCTCGTATAATCTTAAAAGTTAGCTAGTGTCCTAGATGAATGTATATATATAATGTAAGTCAGTCCGGGGTAGTGGGTAGGTTTTCAGTGGTTTTCAACATAGAAAATGAACTTACTATTTTTTTTATACACGGCATATTAGCTCCTCTTCCGAATACAAATAGAAACTAAACGGAAAGGCACGACCACAAAGGGCGCCCAATTAATTTCAGTCAAAGGCTACCGAGCCCTACACCTGACCCTGTGGTTAATGAATGCACGACGCAGCAATGATCCAGCCACTCGTCGCAAGGGCCGGCTATAATATTAGACCTAGGTGTTATTATAAATGACATTGAGGGCTGGGGGCTGGAAAATGCCTATTTGATTTTTCATCGGTAGACAGTGACATCCATCTTTTTAGGTCCGATACTCACATACAAGTGAATTATTGTTCTTCTTTATTACTTCTTTGGATTGCTTATTTGTAATGGTGTATGATAATCAGGAAATAAAAAACGGGTAATTAAGTACTTTATTTTACGCACAATTTTTTTCGCCGGACGACAAGTTGAATTCAGAACATAATTCGCCTTGGAGCTCGGTCTGCGGCCTCCCGGCCTACATAAAAATATTAGAAAACAATTTTCATTTGATGACTGAGCTGACTGTACCAAATTCAAGTTTTGGTATTCATTCGGACAAAATTAAATATTTTAAAGAGTGGTATTTATTCGATATAGAAAATAATTAAAAATTTAAAGCAATACCAGTGGTATTCGTTCGTGGTATTGGATTGGAATAAATCGTTTAATAAAATAAACTTGCTATCCACCCGGCGTTGCTTGGATACCATTCCCATTTCAGTCCGGATATGGCGCCAACAATTCATAAGTGCCTATATTAGATTATATAGGTATATTACGGACAAAATGTAAGTATGTCAGTTTGTGGTCGCATTTTTGCTAAACTGCACTTTTTAAAGCGGTCGAGTAAATAAATAACGTCAACCAGATTGTGAAATCAACTTAAATAATGATTTGTTTTATTATTTATGCAAATACGATGTAATGTGTCGTACATTTCCAAGGTGTGTTTTGGATTTCAACAAAGATGTAACAATTATCATTATGCCGGTATTTCATTTCAATTATCTGAAGTGCTAATTAATCACCTACTTACTTGTTTCTCTTGTGATGGGACGGATAAAAGGTACCCTTTCCCGGGCCTCAAACTATTTCCATACAAATCTAAATCGTTACCCTCGTTGAAGCATGAAGAGTATAACTTTCGCATTTATAATATCATAGTATGGATTGCTTCACGACATGTTTGAGTTCTCCAACATTTCTTGTAGCAATCCGTACTATGATAGTATAAATGCGAAAGCTATTCTCCTGCCATTGGTCCCACCCATCGTCTGTAGTCCCACGGCCTTATTTATGTATAATAAATACGTACTAAATCTTTTTCTATTCACCGCTCTTGTTATATTTACTAATCATCTATTTAAGTTTTTACTTTGTTTTTTAATATCTATAAGTAAATATGTACCTACTTTTATTTTGTTATATAGCAGGTAACTTATTTATAAGATAAGTACATTACATACAAGAATAATTACGATATAAATATTTTAAAATGCAATTTCACTCAGAATCGAAAACACCGCGATGGTTCTGATGATTATTCATGCACCCAAGCGGCCAAGCGTGTTCACGGCGCAGAAGGGCTGATGTTCAAACCATGACTTTGCAAAACGGGAATTTCTTAAGCGTATTTATTTATTTATTTAAAAATTTATCTACACAACATGGTCACATGAAAAAACATTTGCATTATAAATGAGTACAAAGGCACTACTTATTTCTTAAGAAATCTCTTCCAGTAGGCCTGTGAGAGGAGAATATGTTACGAAAGGCAGACTGGCGTGTTCATAAATGAAAAACAAAAAAAATAGATAACTAATATTAAAAGAGAAAAAGACGATAAATTATTAACCTACACCTATAATAAACATACTTAAACAAACCTTTACTTATATACTTAAATAAATACATATCATTATAATAAATATACTAATACATAAAACCAATAATTTATAATTCGGAAAGGTAGTGTTCCTTGACCCTTCTTTTAAAAATGGAGATTGATTGTGATTCACGAATCTCAGGTGGTAGCGAATTCCAAAGTCTGACTGCATGAACAGAAAAGGAGTAGGAATAACAAGAAGTGCTATGGGATGGGAATCTAAGGATGGTTCTGAGGTGGGATCTACAAGGAGAATTAGAAGAATGTAGAAAGGAAAAACGCTCTTGCAGATAAGAAGGAAAAGATGGATTAAACAACACATTGTAAAGAAGACAGAGAATACGAGTATTTCTACGGAGACGTATAGGGAGCCATTTTAGCTGTGCGCGATACACGGAAACATGGTCGAATTTTTTAAGACCGAAAATGAAGCGTATACAATGGTTTTGCAGACGCTCCAGTTTATTCAATAGCTCTTCAGTTGCATCCAAGTAGCATGCATCAGCATAATCAAGAATAGGCTGGATCAGGCTTTGAACAAGAGTAATCCTAGTTTCAAAAGGTAAGAAATATTGGAGGCATCTAAGAGTATGGAATGAAAAATGAATCTTGCGACTAACTTCATTAACTTGAGCCGTCCAATTGAGGTTGGAATCAAATAAGATACCTACGTTTTTGGCTGTGTTAGTATACTCAATCGCAGAACCTTCGAATCGTACCGTTGATAAATAATCGAAGTTAATTTTATTACGCATAAATCTAGTGCCTATTACCATTGCTTGGGATTTTAAGGGGTTGACCTTGAGACCAAAGCATTTGGCCCATTCCGATATTTGACGCAAGTCGTTATTCATTGCTTCAACCGCCAGATCAGCCTCCTCAGCTCTGAAGTGCCTATACAACTGCAAATCGTCAGCATAGAGATGAAATTTACACGAAAGAACTTTAGTGATAGCATTTATAAAAACAGAAAATAATAAAGGGGAAAGGACACCACCTTGTGGTACACCAGCATATAAGTCACACCAATTAGAGACAGACTCTTCAAGGCGGACCCGCTGAGAGCGACCACAAAGATAGGATTTGAACCAAGATATGGTAGAAGGAGAAACATTTATAGAATGGAGGATACCAAGAATGATATTGAAGTCAACAGAAGAGAAAGCGCTACTAAAATCAAGTAATACAAGAAGTGTAAGAGATTTATTATCCATAGCCCAGCGGATATCATCTGTCACATTAACCAAGGCAGAAGCAGTACTGTGTCCCGGTCTAAATCCGGATTGGAAAGGACTAATGAGGTTGTTTTTTACCAAGAAAGAAGAAAATTGGCTGTGGATAATCTGTTCAAGTACTTTAAAAAGGTAAGGCAATATTGAAATAGGGCGGAAGTCTGAAAGAGAAGATGGATTGGAAACTTTAGGCAGTGGGATTATATTAGCTTGTTTCCACGCAGATGGAAATGAACCAGTACTAAGAGAGAAATTGAAGATATGTGTAATTATAGGGAGAAGAACAGGTAGAGTTAATTTGATCATATTAGAACAGAGAAGGTCATTCCCAACTGCATTAGAAGAAATACGTTGAATAGATTTTAAAACTATGTCGTGAGAAACAGAAGTAAATTCAAAAGGAGAATAAGTAGGAACAGGTAGGTTAACTAATGTATCTAAAGTACAAGTTTTAACGTGGGGATCAAGAATAACAGGGGATTTGGAAAAGTGCTTGTTAAGTTCGCTTAAATCAATATCATAAGAAGAGACTTCAGATGACTTGCCCACGCCAACAGACTTTAAAAACTTCCAGACGTCCGCGGGACTACGGTTAGTAAGAGAATCATGGAAATATCGTCGCTTAGCATCACGACACAAGCGATTGCAGCGATTACGGAGCTCTCTATACCGGTTTAAATTACACTCAGACGGATAACGTTTGTATCTACGCTTGGCTCTATCCCTACGCATCATAAAATCTTTTATTTCGTCAGAAAGCCAAGGAGCGGGCTTATGTTTAATCTTAATACGACGAAGTGGAGCATGACGATCAAATAAATTAAGAACCAAAGAGTTAAACATATTCACCTTATCGTCTATGTTATCTTTTTCCAAGACTAAGTCCCAATTAACACAAGCAGCATCACTTAATAATGCCTCTTCGTTAATACCCCTGAAATTTCTACGTATCGTTGTCATTGACTTGCATTAAAGTATCTGGCTATCGCCAAGTGATTGGCTTCCTATTTATAACGCTATGCCAATTTAAAGGACATAGGTACCTACTCGCGTGATTTCAAAAGACAACTCTTACGACATCAGTAGAAAGCAAGTTAGAAACAGACGGAATTGGTCCTGTTACGTTAGTACTAATAGGAAACCCCTGTCCGACCCTTAAAGGGGTGATTTAGCCCGTCGATATGAACAACTTTTCCTATGGGACCAATGGTGGGACATTTCCATACAAAACTGTTCGTCCGACCGGTCAATTTTTATGGGAAGCTCAAAAAAATAGAGCTCCCACCACTGGTTCCGTAGGAAAAGTTGTTCATATCGACGAGCTGGATCACCGGTCGCACAGGGTTTACTTTCTTAACATATTGTATAAGGCGAAAATAAAATTATAGTAGTCTACTAATTGATCGTCGAGTCTCTATGGGAAGTCATATTTTTCCATTTCAACGTTTTATATTACGATTTTCAACTTCTATCCCTATTTCGAGATTAAAATATTTTAAATCAACCTGTAAAGGCAAATTTTGACGACCTTTGTGGTACCGCAAGTGCCTTTGAATCGCAGGGTCCCAGGTTCGATTCCCGGTCAGGGCAAGATGGAAAACTATATTTTTATATTGGCCTGGGTTTTGGATTGTATCATTAAAAGTCATATGAGATAAAAAACGGATCACTCAAGTGCTATTTCGTCGCCCTTGAAAATGGGCCTTTGACGCCTCCAAAACTATAGTCGGCAATCCCGATGAAATAACACGTGAGTGACCCGTTTTTATTCGTTCTGGGTCTTGGATGTTTATCTATATATGTACCTAATTATCTATTATATAATATAGTATCGTTGAGTTAGTCCCACTATATATATCCCACGCCACAAGATACTTACTCAAATCAAATATGTGATTTATCCCTTACCTATATTTCTTTATTACATGCACGAGCCATGACTATGCAAGAACGAGAATTCCTAAAGTTTATTTGTATGAGCATGAGTTGGCTATCTTTGTGTGACGTGATGCGGCTACCTTGAGCTTGCGGCGCCACTGTACCAAACTAGCAAAGAGAATAACGAACTAGCGATCTATCTGCATGCGGGATGGCCGGTGGGCAGCGGAATAGCCAAAAATAACCAACGCTTGTGTTTAGCCGATTCATTCATAAGAATGCCGCAAATCCGTGATACGCCGGCGGTATTATTGAACCGAAAAACAAATGTATCTCATTCATTGGAGCCAGTGCCACGTTGCTCTTAAATACCATTTAACTGATAATGTTGTGCCCACTCCGTTGTTGGTAAAAATAACTCGTCTGCCTTGCACGATAATAATATTTTTCTTTATATAGAGTAGAATTCTCTTAGCAAAAGAAATTACCTTATTTATGCCTGCAAAGCTAGCTAAACAAAGCTCATAAACATCAATGAGACCTCCTCAACCCGTTTGGCCAGCGAGGAGAGTGTAGGCCAAACTTCTTTCTGCTCTGGCGAAGTATGGCTCCGGTAGTACAGAGAGGGTCATGCTCCTGCAGTGAAGACTAAAAAGACGATGATGATGATGCCTACAAAGCTGAGGGAACGCTATTAGGAGTAGGTTTATGTAAATAAGAAGTCCATGGCTGTAAGCGGAAAAATGGCTGAAGACGATACCTAAAATGTATCATCTTCAGCCATTTTTCCGCTTTTCCGGTTGCGTACCGGACATGTAAAAAACTGGCCCCTATTATGCTAACTACTAAGCATTCGCGATTTTTTTTTCCAGAATGTGTTTTGAATGTGTATTGTCGCTATTACAACAAACTATAAAATTAATAATTAAGAACGCGGAATTACAAAACACGTGCTTCTGCGCGTTTTTTTATGTAGTATGGTGGAACTGGTGTTACGTAACCTTCATAATTATGCGATTCCAACTTTCACTTGGCCTCACTTTATTTATACTATTTGTTTAAATTTTCTAAAGAAAATGAAATCTTTATCCCACGTATCCTAAACCCAAACTAAAATCAACTCGTAATGAGAAAACCCTTTACTTACGTACCTATTTCTATTTTTCTGGGCACTAAATCGACAAACAAAGGGAAATAATAATGTAATAATGAATCAGAATTACAGGTGATGATATAACAGCATCAAAGTGTAATTTATAAAGTCATAAAAACAGTATCAACAGAGGCCTGCTCGCATGGCATCCGCGTAACGAATGTGTCTCGAACACGCAACGTTTAAAAGTAAAGCAAAATAAGCTTTGACTGATTATAGCTTTGAACTTTGAAGAGGAAGGGCAGAAAGCTCATTTTCTCTTTAATTCACGTTTTGTTTAATACAAAGCACTTCATTTTAGTCTAGAGCCCCAGGTACTAGAAGTAACTCTGAGATTCTGCTGATTTTTTTTGGACATTACATCTGACGTCGGTTTTTGGGTCAGGAAAAAAGATACTTGCCTGGTCATTATTCTGAGCATATCTATACTAATAAAGCTGAAGAGTTTGTTTGTTTGTTTAAACGCGCTAATCTCAAGAACTACTGGTTCAAATTGGAAATTTTTTTTTGTGTTGGATAGTCCATTCATTGGGGAACACTTTAGGCTATAAAACATCACCTATTGGTCGCAGTGTGATGGAGCGAAACATCAATAAAAAATGGTTTGAAAACGGGTGAAAATTATTCATAGTTGTGGATATCCGACGCGTGCGATGCGTGAACGCTACAAGCTACCCAAAAAATGTGTATTAAAGAATTATTCCTCTTTAAACGAACTAAAAAAATATCCGCGAAAGTACAACAACAGAAATTGCCGGGGACGAAGTCGCGGGCAACAGCTAGTTATATATATTTGTAATAGAGAGTTGAACAATTTTTTTTGTTGCACACTAATTCTCAATGATAGGCGTATACATATACAATGTGTAAAGAAAACCCTGGCCGATATCCATGAACGGGTGATTCAGTCCGCCGATATGAACAACTTTTCCTAACTTTTCCTATAAGAGAATGCGAGATTATACCTACTAAGTCAACGATACTATATATTTTATTTTTCTCTTATTTGCATTCAATAATGTCTTCTCATCCCATTATTATCATTAAACTTGAAAAGTCATCAAATCAATTACAGGACAAAGTAGATTTGATGACTGAACCGCAATCTATGTTTTTGTTGCCAATTTAGTAGATGTTATTAAAATAATTAAAGCTTTAAAAATACTAGCAGTACTTGCTACGACGATATTCTACAAAAGTTGTGAAGTTTGTATGTGAAGAAATTGCAAACACTTATGTCACTTTATAAATATGTGTATAACTGCTGGTATTTATCCTGACAATTTAAAACCGACAATTATAAAGCCACTCCATAAAAAAGGAGATAAAAAAATCATGTCCAACTATAAACAAGTAGCGCTAGGATCTATCTTTACAAAAATATTTGTACAATACTTGTACGACTCTCTTTATAATCATTTGACAAAATATTATGATATTTTATGTGACAAATCTTTGTGTAAAATACAATAACCAAAAATAGAAGAATTTCAGGAAACTAAATTTTTAGGCCTGATAAATATAATGTAATGGAAGTGTGAATAAGATTTAACACATTAATAGAAACCAGAATGAGACTAAATTATGTGAGAACTCAATATAAACATAAGCTGGCAATTGGCGGACATAAGACAGCTATGTCGGACAAAAGTGTAATTGGTATGGCATTATATTTAATAAATAAGCGGATCATATCAAAACTATGGAAATCATGACATTTAAAAATAAATTAGAATTGCTATTAACCAAAAAGAGCTATTATAGCGTAGGAGACTATTTTAATGATATTTTGACATAAGTTTGTTAAAATTAAGAATTTAATTGTTTGTGACTAGAATTATATTTTATTGACTATTATTAATATTGTACGTCATTTAAAGACAGGTCACAGTGACACCCATTTAACAATAAAATTTTTTGTTAACCTGTGTTCCGCAATAAAGAGATTTGTATTTGTAACTTTCGCTTGTGTGATCAACCCCTATTTCCAAGAGAATTCTATTAAGTGGAGCTAAAAAACAAATAACTTATTGGTTTAATCAATGTTTCATAATTTTATGAGTGACCTACTCAGATTAGAAGAAATTCAGGAAACCTTAAAAATATAAATAAGTAAAGGCCAGAAAAATAGTTTAATTAGTTTAAGTTCGTAAGCATTCCAACCTATCAGAGGGGGCAGATGCCTCTAAATGGAAGCTTCGCTACGACCATGCCTGTTTTAATTTAGTATGACAAAGTAACAACATGCATGGTGTGTGCTTCGATTTACTTTGTCACACTGCCCGCGGTGCAAAATTGTAATGTATTAATTCGTTTGCGCGCTGAGGCACTGTCACTAATTGCATTTCCATGCAGTACCGACTTTGACAGTTCAATTGTGTTTAGGTACTCCATTTGCAAATTGACCTGCCCGTTACAGGAATTGCTGGCTTTGTGGCAGTCGCGGTACTCAGGAGGTACTTAACTTTGTATGGACAAAGTTAGTTACCTTATTCTATGTGAGGTCGGCACAGTATGTTAGTGTTTTCTATTTCCTCTTGTCAGGGGCCATCTTTTTCGATACACCTTTCCTTCCTTTTTTTCCGTACATTTCTTTATACAGTCCATCCAACTCTTCATAGGCCTACCTTAGTTTCTAGTTCCATCCATTATTATCTCCAATATCCTTTTCACTACACGTCTTTCCTCCCATCGTATCACTATATCCATCTTATCTAAAGGTATTCACTGGCGCAATTTCATACCTTCGTATTTCCTCTTATGTACTCATTACGAATTCTGTCCATTCTTGTCACTCCACACATCTATCACAACATTCGCATCTCCATTTACATACAACTTTCTTGCTTCCTTCCTTTTTGTGGCCCTACACTGTGATACAGATACAAGACGTCTGATAGATAACCGATTCGCCCTTTAGTTTTCGCAAGTTATACCGGTAACCTGTCTCCGCTTTGCCCACCATGCGCTAATGCAATTGTTTACGTCCCGATCAATATCGCACAAACAAAAACGAATTTGAAACAGACTGGAAAAGTCCTCCTATGTGAGGAGAGAAACTGAAAGGACAGCCGAAATGAATAAACGGTTCTTTCGTTTGTGATTCTCAAACCTTCAGCATCTTCTACTATTTTCTCAGTTTATGTACTATTTTACCGTCTTTTCCAACTAGGAGTATCAATATCACCCGCGAACAATATTCATATATAGAAAGTTAGTATCTATTTTGTCAAAATTGTTTCTTATTATTCTTATCTATATACATATAATAAAACAGTAAAAATATTTTGTCTGTACATTTAGAATTTTTGACTGAAATGGATAGAGGGACACTTAAAAAGAATAATAGAAAGCAAAAAAAAATTTTTCGAAATTCTTGTCTGTCTGTCTGTCTGTCTGTCTGTCTGTCTGTCTGTCTGATCACGATTATCTCCGAAAATACTGAACCGATTTACTTCAAACTTTCACCAATTGCTTTGTTTTAACTCAGTTTAACATTTAAAGTTTGTTTCATCAAAATCGGTTGATTAAAAAAAAAGTTATCGTCATTTCAATGAACAAGGCATGAGTTTGCCTGCAAATATATAGCACTTTAATAAATAATAAATGACATAGAAAAATTTAAATCCAAAGTCAATTCATCATCGTTATACGACATCATTATACCTATCCATACTATCTATACTAATCCATATTAATATTAAAAATGCGAAAGTAACTCTGTCTATCTGTCTTCTTTTCACGCTTCAACCATTGAACTAATTTGGATGAAATTTGGTATGGGGGTAGTTTGAGACCCGGGGAAGGACATTATTTCGGGAAATTCGACTGTTCCTGAGGGATGGACACTAACGGCGGCGGCGTAGCCGCGGGCAAACGGCAAACCTAACTTATATATCAACGCAACCGAAACTGCTACGCTTAGAAACTTGAAATTTGGTACAGGGGTTCTTTTGATGATGTGAGTGAGCGCTAAAAAAGGATTTTTAGAAATTTTACTTCTAAAGGGGTAACATTAATATGGAATTTTCTCATTTCTGGACTTGAAAGTATGAAAGTAGGTATATAAGTTCTTGATTAAAATTAAAACAGATCTGTGTAGGTGAACTAGACAAAATTCTCCCTTGAAGGAGTGAAGTAAATACACGGTAAAGTAAGTACGGAAATTTTCACATTTCTAGACCTAGAAGTATAAAAATAGGGATATGTAAGTTCTCGATTACAATTAAAAAAGACCTGTGACGATGAAATGGACAAAATTTCCCACTTATATGGCAAACTGGGAAAGGAAAGTCCATACGGAAATTGGAAATTTTCTCATTTCTACTATGAATTATGAAAATAAATAGGTATGTAAGTTCTCGATTACAATTAAAAAATATATATGTGGGCCATCATCATCATCATCAAATCAGCCGCAAGAAGTCCACTGCTGGACATAGGCCTCTCAAAATCTTCCCAATTAACAATTTTATATGTGGGTGAAATGGACAAAATTCACCCCTAAAGGGGTAAAATGAGAGGGTTTTTATTGAATTTTTTTCATTTCTGGACTTAGAATTATAAATAATATCCATGCTTCCATACTAATACTAATATTATAAATGCGAAAGTAACTCTGTCTGTCGTTTTTTTACACTTCAACCATTGAACTGATTTGGATTAAATTTGGTATGGAGATAGTTTGAGGCCCGGAGAAGGACCGAGGGATCGACACTAACGCGGGCGGAGCCGCGGGCAACAGCTAGTCGTTAATATAGAGACAAAATGACTCTTCACCAGGCAAGTAGGTATATACCTACTTATTAGGCACCTTATTTTAATATTGCTCTTCAATCTATGTACTAACTAAATCGTGAATGAAAACGAACACAGTAGAAATGTAGTGTCTTAAATAATATTATACGACTGGAAAGATAACCTAACTAGATCAATATCTCGCCCCAAAAACCCACAAATATTTAACTAGGACAAATAATACTTATTTATGAGTTACCTGTACCTTTTAATAATAATTATTAACCTTCAAAAAGGTCACTCTGTGGGTACCTGATGGGCGTAGGACGCGGTCTACCCCTACGGTAGACCGCGGACGAGATGGCGCGGGACGTCTTCGAAAAGTTCTGGGTGAATTGGCAGCAGGCTGCGTTCGATAGGGGACAGTGGAGAAAGGAAGGGGAAGCCTTTGCCCAGCAGTGGGACACAATAACAGGCTAAAAAAAAAGAAAAAGTAGGTTAATTAAGTAGGTTAGCCTGGTGTCTCTAGCTAGCGGATAGAAAGGTTATATCGATACATATTCAATCGCAAAGACTTCCTACTGAGTATAACTATCGTATTTCCATGGCCTTAATAAATAAGAAATCCGTATCTCAAAATGGTCTATTAATGTACATTAAAATCATGAAACTTTCTCGCCGTTTGACTAACTCGTCCAGTTTTGATGGCAGTCGTGTGGGAATGACAGTATAATAGCATTCCTGTCTGAGAAAGGTCACTCGGTTGTTGTGAACCCACGAGACGCCGAGACGGTCGTGGCTCACCACCGATGGTAATCGCTATAGTTAATTAGTACTACGATAATGCTTTTTACAGCCATGGTTAGGGCATGGATACCGGTATACCGGTATACCGAAATACCGGTATACCGTTAAAAAAATTCAATATTTTGATACCGGTATTTGAGGATGAAATACCGGTATTTCGGTATTTTGAATTTTTTTATTTATTTCTGCAAGGGTGTTTAAAGTCTGTGAAGAACATTCGATTTCTGTGGTTCATAGTGTTGTTCATACTGCTGATGAGTTTTCATATGCACGAATTATGAATAATCTCGATTATAAAAAAATAACAACAAAATCAACTACTCAAGAAACTGCATGTTATGAGGCCATTGCACGCATATCCTCTTCAATTACATCAAGCCAGCACTTCTTGGGTTTCTCCCTTCTGCCGGGACTCGGTCAACTTGGCCAGACAATTGTTCCCTATGTAATTTCCTGGTTTTCGCAAAACATGACCGTACCAGCGTAGGCGGCTCTGCAGGAGAAATGCCTGCTATGTGACGGACATGGAGGCTGCCGCGAATGTGTGAGTTCCTTATGAGGCCCTTTCGCGAAACTGTACACATCCAGCGCTGCATATCCATTTCCGTGACACGCAGCACCCTCTTGAGCCGCTCACGTAGCCTGTGCTTCACTTCCATATAAAAGGACAGGTCACTGACACAAACGGCGGCTCATGATCAGTACGCTCGACCATAAACTTGGTCGAGCGTACTGATCAGTTTAAATACCTGGGATCTGACCTTTACGCGTCCAGAGATATCAAAGCTTGCATAAAGTGACTGGTATCATTTGTGACTCAAAAATGTCGGTTTAACTAAATGGACAGGACAAATCAGACCTGTCCTTTTATACTACTTGGTAGTACTACGTTACAGATTTCGTACTTGGTACGAAATCTGTAACGTTGCAATCTATGTACTCAGTCTTCGCCACATTTAGTTTCAAGCCGCCGTTCTCAAGCGACTCCTTCCACGTATTCACGCGTCGTACACGTCTTCCCCTTGCCGCATCTGCCAGTGCGATATCGTCAGTATACATGCATGAGCAGCCACGGAGGTAGCTCATGTGTATTTCTGATGCGTTTTGACACTTCTTCTAATATCGCACTGAACAAGAAGGGGCTGAGAACTGAGCCTTGGTGGACTCCAACTGTGACGGTTCACCAACAACAATTCTAATTCTGGAATCGGAGTCACAGTACATGTCGCAGATAATGCCAATACTTCAATGCCACCCAGATCATTTCTCGTACATACAGAAACAGAAAGTGGAGTGGTGTGTGTATTTCTCCATGGCCCATGACGACCCTTAGGGCAAAGTGTTTTCTTATCATTAGAGAGTAAAACTAATTTTAATATATATTTGATTGTGATATTTGTGCCAAGGAAACAATTTAAGTAATACTTGGATCAAATAACGTACTTTCTTTAGTATTCTTGATTACCTTTATTCATTTTGTGGTTTCTGAGGAGTTGATAAATAGTTTCAGTGTTTCACCACCACATAGCCTAGAAAACTACTTTAATCGCTCTCCGGAAACAAGACTTACCAATCGCTATTGGAATATATAAAAATATATACCAATATATATAATTTAATCAGTAATTAGCAGTATTTAAAAAAAAAAATACCGAAAAAATACCGAAATTTCGGTATACCCGTATTTGAAATTTCAATACCGGTATCAATACCGGTATGAAAATCTTTTCGGTATTCCATGCCCTAGCCATGGTCTGATAATACATATACACTTCGCCAGGAAGAGTAAATTATTTCTGAACCGGAAATTTGTGTGGGTTATCTATCATACATAACTTTAACATTAATTATACTATCAGGAATTAATTCGACGTTACATTTTCTTAATATAATCATACAAAATTGACGTTTGATTACTAAGAAACAGTAACTTTAGTTTTGTTTGATTATGACATTGGAACAATAAAATTGCTTGATATTTCAATGAAAAAAAAACGGCCAAGTGCGAGTCGGACTCGCCCATGAAGGGTTCTGTAGCAGCAAGTAACATAATAAAAGTCATAGTTATATTGAGTTGATTGAATGAAAGGTAAAGGATTTATGACGTATTTAAAAAAAAATACTAATTAGATCTCGTTCAAACCAATTTACAGTGAAAGTTTGCATGATAATGTACATCATATATTTCTTTCGCGCAAACTATTCAGTTTAGAAAAAAATATATTAGAAACCTCAACCTCTATCATTTTTGAAGACCTATCTAGCTAGATACCCAAAGGTAAGGGTTGGATGAAAAAAAGATTTTGAGTTTCAGTTCTAAGTATGGGGACCCCAAAATTTATTGTTTTTTTTTTTTTTTACTAGCTTTCCATGTCCCACTGCTGGGCAAAAGCCTCCCCTCTTTCTTTCCACTTTTCTCGATTTTTGGCAGTATCCATCCAGTTCCTATCAAACGCTCTTATTTCATCCGACCACCTTGTTTTTGGTCTTTTTATTGTATTTATTGTATTTTTCAATTTTTGTGTGAAAATCTTAATGCAGTTCACAGTATACATCTGCTTAAGTTTCAACAGTATAGTTCTTATAGTTTCGGAAAAAGGCTGTGACATACGGACAGACAGATATGACGAATCCATAAGGGTTCTGTTCTTTTGCCATTTGGCTACGGAACCCTAAAAAACGCTTGACATTGAATAGTAGAGAGTAATGCAAAACCAAAACCTCAAATATTTCGCTTGCAATTTATGGCAAATAAAAATAGGTTCCTACTAAGTCCCATTCAAACGCTTCCCGATTTTGAACTGTTAAGCAAACTTAAAACCTAGAGCCATACGCCTATAGCTGTAAGTGCAGTCTACCCCGTAGGCTAACGTATTGTTAAAACAAAAGCCCTATAAAATGGCGGATTGTTGGCTAGACCTTTCTTTTTAGATGATCTTTAAGTCAGGCTGCACAATAGAATATTATGAACTTATTCCGGGTCTAATGTGCTACGGTTTATATGAATGAGATTAATTGTGTTTCCTTAACGAGGCTTTTGCTCCTGTTTGGTTTTTACCGCTACATTCCAAGAATTTACTAAATTTATTAGTAACTTAATAATTATCTACGTCAACACTAAAGTTATTAAGAACAGGCTACGAAAGTACTGGACCTGAAAAATTCTTTCACCAAAGGAACCTGCATTATTCATGATGAACATAGGCTAAAGATAATTCAATGGATAAAGAATATTATTAAAAAAGTATGAAGACTTCGATGATGTAACTCAAGGTATGAAAAAAATATCAAAGAATAATAAATTCCTTCATCTACCCGGCAAACCCGGTAAAAATATAATTTTTAAATCAAATTTAAGAACTATAGATCAAAGCCGATATTTTTTGAAACCAAAATAAATTACCTGTAATACGATCAAACCTAATGCAAAAGGAAGATAATATAACAATATTAAAGGAAAAGTTAATTACGGGCGATCTAAGGTCGGGAAGTGGAAGGTGAGCTCTTAAGGGTAAAAATGGTTTGTCTCAGACTTTTCTCAACTGGAAGTCTATTAGCCTATGAGGTAAGTTTGATTCCATTGGGAGTTAAAACTTTGCAAAATACCTATGCGACATAAACCTTTTGATCTCGATGATTCAAAAGTTTGATATTTTCAGAGATTCAAGTCCCGCTATTTCAATATTAATTTCTACTTGACTTAGTGGTGTATTTCTGAAAAAAAAATATTTTAACAGACAATCAATGATCAATCCATTTAACCAATTGGTATACGGAATCCCTCAAAGTAAAGAGATCGTCCTCCATCTCCGAGCGTTTTCTAAACAATATTAAAAAAACAATATTATTCGCAGATGACATATCATTAATAATCACTTCTAATAAAAACTCTTCATTACAACAACATAAAAATGACATTTTATATAATTTAAAACTAGTAATAGAATGGCTCAATAGGAATAATCTAAAAGTTAATATAATTAAAACAAAAATGATGAATTTCAATAATTTCACACATCAATCGGTTGACATTAATTTTAATGGACAAATTCTACGGAATGCAAATGACGTGACATTTTTAGGCATAATAATTAATCCTAAATTATAATCCTAATTGGTTTGAGCAAATTCACAAAATAAATGGTAAAGTTAATAAATTCGTGTATGCTTTGTTTAAATTAAGTAAAATAGCTAACAAAAATACAGCCATTACAGCATATTATGCATATATTGAGTCTGCAATTAGATATGGCTTGATAATATGGGGGAATGGATCAAATATAAACAGAGTATTTAAAGCGCAAAAACGGTGTATACGGGCAATAAGTAATATTGCACCGCATGTATCTTGTAGGCCTTTCTTTAAACGTTTTGAAATATTAACATTACCTTGCTTGTACATATTAGAAACAGGTATTTTTGTAAAGCAAAATGCTCATTTGTTTGTTCAGGCAAGGGATTTCTTTAACAGATCGACTAGGAATCAAAACAGAATTGTTTTAGATGTAGTCCCGCAGAGTGAAAAATATAAAAGTAACTGCTATGCTATGTGCGGCAAAATATATAATAAAATACCAGCAGAGATAAAGGAGCTCCCATTAAATAAATTTAAAGCATCTTTCCGTAAGTGGCTTATAGAAAAATGTTTTTATTCTCTTAATGACTTCTTACAAAGATAGTGTAGGTAATACGATGCATAGATTAATTGCTATAATTCATAATTACTAATTTTATTTTAAAATATACTTAAATGTCGTAATTTGCATGCTATTAAATATGGCTAAATAGGTTAAGCTGCTTGACAATTTGTATTGTAGTTCTGACACCTGACACTGTACACCCTATTTAATGCAAATAAATGATTATTATTATTATTATTATTTCCCGCTTGCATCGGAGCCCGGGGTCCGAAATGATAAGACTTTTTGGCGGCCGGCTGCATACCTGGGGGCTTCTTGGGGTATCTCCCGAACCGTAGACAGTGGAAATTTTGTAAGGACTTACAAGTATTTGCTCGCACCGGGAACCAAACCCGGGGCCTTTCGTCTCGCAGGCAATTATGCACGTGAACAGAGCGGCGAAAAAAAGTTGTGTTACTCTATACTACGTACGAGTATAATATATAAGTAAAAGTAAACTGATATGCATTGGTTGTTAGTTGGTAACATGAAGCGGGTTGTGATACCTAAGTATATGATTTTATATGTATCATCTATCGCAGAACTTTCCAATCGATTGTCTCTCCCTTGCCATGTTCTTTTATAAATACTCGTACAAAGGTGTACTTTTACTTGCGATTCTCTTAAGAGTATATAATAATAAGTACCTAAGATTAAATTGCTTGTCTTGTATGGAGTAAATTGAAAGTCATAACATAACATTTTTACATCGAGATTAGTAAGTATATAGTATTTCAATGCATTTTAATCAATTTAACGTCAGCTTAACTTCGGGACACATTTAATATGGAATCTGGTTGCCTATACCGATCACTTGAGCCCAAACACATTGTTGCAGCTGCAGATTTTTTTCTTACGTTTTGCCTACTGAGTGTGGTTTATCATTGCATTTAATAATGTATTTTTAATATATTTTTTTTAATTGATTTGATATTTTTTTTTTTTAATTGATAATAATTTAATTAATTATATAATTTTTAATTTAATTTTATCATAATTTAAATTTATATTACGCCAAGTAGCCTGAAATAAACAGATTTTATTTTATTTTATTTATTGCAAAATATCCTTTCAAATTTAGAAAACATCCTGATCGAGGCTATGACAAGGATAAATCGTATAACACTTTTTGTTGGGAATTCTTTTTGTTGGGAAGTTAGAATGACATCAACGATCGTTTTCAATAAATGGTCAGGATATTTCAAAGGAATATGCGTAGAAAAGCACACATTCGACGTACGTAAGTAGGTATGGGGCAGAAGGGTTCTCGAATGGCGACCACGCAACTGCAAACGCAGCGTCGGAAACCCACCGACGCGATGTTTTTTTTTGTTTTTTGGATGACCTGACTAAACTCGCAGGAAGACGCTGGATGCCGGCCGCTTCCAACTCCAACCGATCGCATTGGAAATCCTTGGGGGACGCCTTTGTCCAGCAGTGGACTTCTTGCGGCTGATATGATGATGAAGAAGGTATGCGCGTAGGTATGAGCATTCTTCATCCCCTCATCCCCGATAGCATCCTCGACTCCGAGCTGCGACGCGTCACAGTACTCACAGTCACAGTTGAGGAACTATGACTGCGACGCGTCACAGTCACACGTTTTTCATATTGTTAGGGTAGAATAATATCCTTTTTGTCAAAATCTAGGTGGGTTTTTAAACTTTCTTCGTATACCTCTTACTCGTATCATAAAAATATCTCGATATAAGTATTTATATTTTAGGAAGATAACAATGAAAGTAAAAGTTACCCTTCTATACTTACTCGGTAGCGTTTTTGGTAGACACAACACAATGCAATATACATACATTCACGGTCACAAAGAAAGAATTTGTTTTGATCAAGCGAATTGATTTCAAATTGTTCTGCGGCGAGGCGTTGAATACAGACGCCACTTGGACCTTTCAATGACTAACACACAGAGAAAAATACTACATATTACCATAAAGTATTTGATAGTATTCATACTAGTACCAGCATTTATATTATACAGTGTGTTTATTATAATAATTGAGACTTTCACAAAGTATCCCAACGTGATCTTACAGGATAATACAGATTAGAATAGGAACCTGTTACCTACTTTGGAAAATCCAAATTTATGCCAATTTTATAAATGCAGCTTTATGAACAACAAGAGAGAAGAAAAAACTTCGATCCCAGAATAATAGCAATGAAACCACGCTCAGTATGTTACTTAACCATTACGTAAACGGTACGTAACACTAGGTGTAAAGTGCACTAACCAAGAAACGAAAACTTGAACTTGAATAGCTTTTCGCAATACAATTATTCTGGTGGAGCTCGCGTTCGTTCCTTATTATGCAATAGCTTCTTATAACCAGTGGATGAATGTGTGCAACGGGAGTCCCTAGCAGAAATAAGGAATAAAAGTTTATCATTATCTCGTCGGGGTAGACAGAGCCTAGGGCCATAAGACCCAAATGCCATATTTAGCGTACCTATTAGTGGACGTATAGGTGGAAGACGAAATCAAAATAGTGATGCTAGCAGCTATATTTATTTAGGTACCCGTTTAGAATTTAAAAAAGATATTGCCGGTCTAACTCAATACTTTTTAGATGATGGAATTATTCTGAATCCAGAGTGAAACAAAGAAGTCTACAGTAGAATCTCAATCGTCGCAAGGGATTCTAAAGTAGACTCCTGATTGAAGCGAGGAATTCAGAATATGTTGCCCGAAGTAAAAGAATATGTTATTTCCGAGAAGGCGCATGCTGCTTTTCGTCTCCCTCTAAAATAAAAACAATACGTTACCAACAAGTTACCTTACACAAATAAAAATTCAATGATGAAATAATCAAAATGGTTAAGTTTGGTATTCAAATTATGATATACTGAATTTCTAAAAGTTCTTGTCACTGCTGTACAAAATTTAAAACATTTTGTTGGTGGGTTAATTGAAATGTAGGTAAAAATACCAAGTAAAAATCCAATGAACGAAGGATTATTATATTTTCTGATATACTAATTAACAGGTTCTCCCTTAACTTGAGTTTTTTTAATAGAGATAATATATACCTGACGGATTTTTTTCATAGAGATAATATAAAAAATATATATTAATAACTAGCTGTTGCCCGCGACTCCGCCCGAGTTAATGTCGTTCCCTTGGGAACAGTAGAAATGATAAAAATTCCATACAAACCCCTCCTCCTCTGCTTTTTGCCCTTAAGGGGGAATTTAATACATTTCATCTGCATAGATCTTTAGCCCTTAAGGAGGGGATTTTGCCCACACGGATATTTTTTTATTGTAATGGAGAACTTCTTATTGTCATATTTCTAAGTAAATAAAGAAATCTATACAAACTTTACCCCGCCTATTTTACCCCTTCAAGGGGAAATTTCGTCCATTTTAACTACACAGATCTTTTTAATTGTAATTTAAACATACATACTTATTTTTATACTTCTATGTGCAGAAATGAAAAAAATTCCATACAATCCCCCCTCCCCTTTATCCCTTAAGGGGGGAATTTCGTACATTTCACCTACACAGATCTTTTTTAATTGTAATCTAGAACGTATATACTTATTTTCATACTTCTAAGTCTAGAAATGAAAAAAAAATCCATACTAACTTTACTCCCCTATTTTATCCCTTCAGGCGAAAATTTCGTCGGTTTTACCTACATACATCTTTTTATTTTAATCCAGAACGTCCAGAAATGAGAAAATGTTCATACAAACAAAAACGGAAAATTTCATACTAACTTTGCATCCCCGTTATACCTCCTTAAGGTGTGATTTTTGAGAAAAATATTTAACTCGTGTTTCATGCCTTTCAGTAAAGAACCTTCATGCTGAATTTCATTCGAATAACTTCAAAAACGACAAAGTTTCACACTAACTTTGCAACCCGTTTTAGGAGATGAATTTCCAAAAATCCTTTCTTAGTGCTCCTCTACGTTAGAAAAGGAACCCCTGTGCAAAATTTCAAGTTCCCAACCCTTATAGTTTAAGCCGTGGTCCTTATAGTTTAGGCCGTACTCAGCTTCTCCTTTTTTATTGGTATGGATTACTATGGATAGTATGGTTAGTATGGATAGGTATAATGCTGTCGTATAATGATGATGAATTGACTTTGGATTTTAATTTTCTTATGTCACTTATTATTTTATTTTATTTTTGCTATATGTTTGCAGGCAAACTCATGCCTTGAGTTCATTCAAATGACGATAACTTTTTTTTTTATTGAACTGTTTTTAATGAAACAAACTTTAAATGTTTTGCTGAGTTATAACAAAGCAATTGGTAAAAGTTTGAAGTAAATCGGTTCAGTATTTTCGGAGATAATCGTGATCATACATACAGACAGACAGACAGACAGACAAGAAATTGGAAAAAAATTTTTTTGCTTTATAATATTCTTTTCAAGTGTCCCTCTATCCATTTCAGTCAAAAATTCTAATTGTACAGACAAAATATTTTTACTGTTTTATTATATGTATAGATTATTATATGTATAGATAAAGATAATATAAAAAATAAAAAAAAATATGATTCGACCTTTTTATGTGTTTTCATTCCAGCAACTATTGGCTTTGCAGCAGCATCTAATTTTGATAATTAAAATATACAGTTATCCTTCATTTTATTATATTAATCTATATCCATACTACCCTACTATAATTACTATACTAATATTATAAATGAGAAAGTAACTGTGTATGCCTGTAGCAAGTCACGCTTCAACTATTGAGCCGATTTTGACGAAATTGGGTTTGAAGATAGCTTGAGACCCGAAGAAGGACATAGGGTTACAATACCTTTAAGCCAAGAAGAATGTACCATTACTTTATCTCATTCTAGAAATAGATTAATAACGAAATTTTGAAAAAGTGGATTTTGGATTATATAACGATCTTCATTTCTATCTGAACCAACTTTCGAAAGATGATCGACGTCAACTTTCGGTATTCCAAATTCATTAAACGGAAAAGAAGCACCGGGTATCGTAATCTAAAAATTTTACGAGTACTATCATTGTAGTATTATAAAGTGTTATTTTTATTGATTATTAATCTACCTAGTTGTTGTTTGTATGATGTACCTACTCAATATGCACAAAAATTTTAAGGTAAAATGTAATATAATTTACTCCGATTTTTTATGTCACATGGAGTGTCATAAAAAAAACGTCCGGCTTGACGTGAATTTAAACTTTCTCTTTTGAAGTATGTTATTGCACCGTTTGCTGGAAACTGCACTCGAAATAGTAAGTCGTTACGCGTTCACTTGTTTGCAGTGCCGACGCACTGATAACGCGAAACGTGAGATTGCGAAGCATGGTGATATTCATCGCGATCCAGAGTAATAACAACCGAGCTAACTTTTTATAAACTCTAAAAAACCTACGCCATGTATAAAACGTTTTCTTTTTCAACGTTTTATTTATCTTGCCCAGTTTGTCTGTCTATCTGCGTGGGTCAAATCTTGGAAGCTAAATAAGAACCACTTCCTGGCGTCCAATTGAGCTGAAATTTTGCATACTTATGTGAATTGGATGACAATGCAATATTATGGAGTAAAAGAATTGGTCTGATGAAGGAGTCAGAAGGAACTTCTAAACTAAACTAGATAAACTATCGTGTCTGGGCCACAAATTATTAGGTACCACAAAATATAAACTTTTGTAAAAAAAAGTTATTTATTCTAATACGGAGGTAAGTTGCATCCTTTGTTGGATGCCTGAAGGGTGGAAAAATGTTGTCTGAGCAATAATGTTATCTGCCAACCTGTTAACCCAAAACTGTTTATTCATACTGGAATCCAAGATTGGTGATGGTGTCAAAAACTGTAACATAATTTGTTCAGTTGACAAGGCGGTCTCGGACCTTAAAATGAGTGCACAAGCTATTTGCACACAATTTATGTTCCGGTAATAAAAACTACAACTACCCATTCTAAAATCAAAGTCTCCAAGATTACATACTTCAAACATCATGGAATGCAATGAAAATCTACCTTATTGACCCATTGAGCTGCTTTGTAAAGGGACCTGAACTTCTAAGCTGACTGATATTCTAAGCCATTTCTTATTCAATGTCAGTCCTCAGGCCCGGATAGAACTTCACGTACTATTATATCAGTCAGGATCAGCTAATCGCTTAATGCGGATGATTTAATTCACCATCTACCTTAGGAAGTTTTTACGTCATCGCTGGAAGGAGAGCTAGAGGCAGGCAGCCGAAAATTTTAGTGCATGATTTGTGTTAAAAATGCATGTTCCGTATAAAGCAAAAATACTAATCATGCTATCTTAATAATATCATATCAAAGGCTGTAGCCATTGCGCGTGATCTCGCTTTGGAGCCCGTGGTCCATCCATGGGCTCCAAAGTCAGAACACGCACAATGACTAGAGCCTTTGAGAATATACGATATAGAGATAAATAAACCAAATTTAGTATATGGTTTATAATATTCGCTGATGGTTTCAAAATTTAGCCTTAGTGTATCAACAATACATTATCGACGCAAAATTATACAGTAGCCTTAATTATGCCTGAACGCCAGACGACATTGAAAACGGTATCGCATTGCAATTTCGTCACTCATTTGAAATTATAACGCTCGAAATGAATCGCCATCGCCACTACACCTTGCACTGCTGCGCGCAACCATTGCGCGTTGGATTTATTTGCTCTTTGATACGGTAGGTAACTAGGTACCCATAACACTCCTGTTTCTGAGTACACTAGTATTTCTCTCTGTCTGTTACAACAAATATGATCTACTGGATAATGTAAAAAAAACTTAATGTATGATGGCAAATAAAAAAAAAATTAGGTATCATATTTTAGTTTACTCCTGATCGTCTTCTTTCTATGCAAATAGTATATTAGGTAAATTGTATTTGTTATTTACATAATTAACCAATGAAATATATACACAAGTCAATTTCAAGTCCTAGTATTTACCTAGTAGTTTAACTAATCACATACGTAAGTAAATAAATCCTTTTATGTTATTTTGTAGGAAAAGAGATTTTGTTATAATTTCTTCTAATTATGTACCAAACCATCAGGCTGAAAAAATATATTTTAAAAAAGACCTAAAACACCGAAACTCAGGTAGCTCCAATATTAACTTTGCTTATTTCTTAATGAGGTGAACAATTAAAAAGTAATTCCACTAAATCGGTATAATGATAATGTATTGTGAAATGCTATGGCAATCAATCGTATAGGCGTGCGGCAAGCACAGGTCACGTTCCGTAGGCCTATCAGCTTCATCCACCAAGTTACATCACGAAAAAACAACCGTTCATACTTTTTGCTTCGTAACTGCTAACTCTTTGACTTCGACTGATACAAAATTGGTGTTACTTTTGATGAGAAAAGAATAATAGAAAATTTATTACAAATTTTATTTTTGTTGCTCTTACCGCTGAATAAAGTAACTTGATCTATTTACTTACATTTATGTGTATTTACTGTAAATACACATAAATGTAAGTAATCATCAGTGCACTCACACTCACATTGAAGTAATGTGAGTGTGAGTGAACTGATCAAGTTACATACTATTTAGTAATTTGTGGTTACATTATACAGCGGCGAGAGTAACATAATAAAATTTGGAAGTAATTCGGAATAATGCAAGGAAACTTAAAGAACTAGTAAAACTAGTTGTAAAAGCTGGTATGAACTTCGTAATTTGTTATTATTGTTTCCAATTCCCACACTAATCTGGTATGCAGGCGTCCTCACCATGATTTTTCACCGGAATCAAGTAGTTGGCGTTACACGAGTCTGATAAACTATGATACCTATGGAACCATCTGATATACTCGTAAGACCGTTTGACCATCATCATTACAGCGTCCGCTTGTCGGATTTGTTTCTACTATTATAAAGCTATAAAACAACTGGGCATGAAGGTGACTTTATTTCTCTTTTCTTATTCTTAACTTATATTTTCAGCTATGTGAAACCTAGCTTTGCTGGCGGCTTCGATCACGTGCTTATTGCTACAGAGACCTTACATTTTTCCGGTATAAACTACGTACCTATAAGATAAATAACTGGAATTAAAAATACCCTTATACAAAATTTCAAGTAAATCACACCAGTAGTTTTGCGTGTTACTAATACAGACAGAAATTTAAAAAAATGGTGATTGTCATTTACATTGATAATTAAGGCAAACCCAATCAATTTTCCAAAAAATAATTTACAAATTCGATCCGGCAATATTTTATTATATGTAAACTCCAACATTGGTTTTGTAAAAATGTTGTCCTATTTAATATCATTTAAACTACTAGGCCAATTGGTGCAAATGTTCTGCATTTTTAATTTATTCGTAGATTTTTAGTTTTTTATCCCAAAATGTCATCCAATGCCATTGTAATCGTATGAATAGTTTGAACGAATGGTTAAACCATTTACGCATATGAATGTGTACTGTGATCAGAGTTGCTGTCAAAAGCTGGTGTTGTTTAATTTGGTGCACGAGTCAACAATCGGTAAGTGAATGAACAACCGGTACAGTCTTCGTGTCTTTCCACATCACATTTATTTGTTTCTTCAACTTCCGTGGCCACTGCAACCAACTCCGGATGGATCGGAGGAAAGGTCGATCGTCGAATGCGGGTGATTATTTGTTTTGTTGCGAGTGATCCTTCCTTATTTTTATTGAGTTGGTTAGTGAGCATCATCCTTTCTACGCTCACTGATTAGAACTTTTTTGTAAGAAATTAGAATATTTCGTGTTCTATTATCATCTAAATCAAGACTAATCCAACTAGGCAATCTACTTTATAAGAATGAACTGTAGAACCAGACTAGGACAGTGGATTCAGTTTTTTTACAACTAGCTGTTTCCCCCGACTTCATCCGCGTAAGTTCCAGCCCCCGGGTTCTAAAGCAACAGGTGATAATGTAACCGGGAAGACGTGATGACGGAGACATCAATAATTTCGCAGCACTTGCCCGAAAATGACGTTTATAGGCAAATTATGGGTATCTTGGATGATTTACGCATATTCCGTAAGGATACCAATTTTTTTGAAAATGAAATATAGCCATTATTAGTCGCTAATTAGTAAATATTTTATTAAATCCGACTAGTATTTAAATAGGTATCTGGTAATTTGCTTCACGGAAGGGATCTATTTCTACATAAAAGTGCTCCGTGTCTCGCTTTGACACAAGAGGCTGCTGCCTCTTATGTCAAAGCGAGACACGAAGCATAATGCTGTGAATGTGATTGAATATACCTACAAAGTTTCGCCAAAATACCGCGTTAGGAACTCCTGCTTGGCGGAACTGGTCCTGCTTAGTGGAGAAGAAATAACTAGAATGTGGATGACGTTCATTTGAGAAATTGAGAAAGAGAGAGAGACAGAGGAAAATGTCATCAAATTAAGTAGTACCTTTCATTTAATACGTCATGTAGTGAGATTTTTGCGCGGTCATCACTCCCTTTTGTGAATGATGCCAAGAATACTTTTAAAGTTGTATTTTTTCAACAGAAATATCCCAAAAAGATGAGTGAGTCTGTTGGCAACCGCAGGGGAATACGGCAAACTGTCTCACAACTGATTAAGTTTTGATTGACATACCCCTCATTTTCTTCCAGAACTCGATTCGGGACGAAAAAATATCCAGTTCAGAAAATAAAACTTTCATTGAGACATATAATCTATAAGCATGTAAATGATTAGTAATCATAGTATAATTAACCATAAACCTACAAATGTTCCATTAACTTGAAATTATCAGGTCATATTTTATACCTCATTATAAAGTAGTAGTAGCTATTTGGTGTCATCATTGGCAATTTCTTAGGTCATCAAGTTCATCACATTGAAAATGTATGTAGGTGGACATAGATTTGGCGCACCCAGGTGACGTGGGCAGGGCGCACTATTGTTGGACATCCAATGTTTGTGTTGTTTGTCCGTATGACATCACCGCAAGGACAAACTGCAATGCATTCGGAGTGTCTACTAATAATATCCTCGGATGACCGAGCGAAAACAAACAACACCAATTTATCTGGGGGAAATGTCACAGTGCTATAAAAGTCGTGTTCGAACCACAAAACTTCAGCTATGAACTTGAAACGTTCTATACTATTATGCCTCTTCATGTTTCCTAGCTGCAATCGACAGGACTTTTGTTCGCCGTCACGTCTTTGTAGAGCATATTGAACCGAGAACACGACTGTCGCTAATTTCTATAAAGGAAACTAGACGCGATTATTTGAAAAAATCTAGCAATATCAAGCGAAATGAATCTCTTAAAACTGTCTTTAATTTTTATAAAAATCATGAAACAGAAAAAGCATAATCAAATTTGTTTGAATGTGCAGAGGAATTATGCAAACGTACCTACTTACTGTTAGTAAAAAAACTAAACTGATCCATTGACAAATAGTCTCGCCAGTTCATTGCTAATAGTTTTAATTTAGGTATACGTTATTGGAAACAAAACAACGCTATTTGAATTCTTGACTGCGTAAACATAGATAAAACTGATGCACACAACTATGCATATATTGTAAGTGGAATTCAAAACACACATGACATTGAGATTGCAAGCTTTGATGACGAAATAAGCTAGAAAGATTAATAAGTAGTAAAACCAAAATAAACGGCCTTGTGCTCTACTTTCATTTATTAGTTTCCGCCACAAGACGAGACGCTAGAACGACAGGACGTCCTTCGTTCATATTAGTGCGGCGAAACTCGCGAACGTACAACAGAGGCTTCCTGTCTCTGAACCTAGAAATTGCCTGGGACATGACCTCACCTGATGGAACAGTTAAAAACTAGGTCGTTCCAACACATACAGATTCAAAGATAAACGTAAAATCACAAAAGAAACCAAGGTAATGTTCAGCAAATCGCATTAACGATTTGGTGTTGGATGGGCACGGACGGTCTCGTAAAACTAATTTACTTTCATAGGTACTCAGAAATGCTCAATTTATCTGTATTAAAGCAAGACTAATAGGAGAATTCAACGAACCGAGCGAATCCAATGCGTAAAGTCAAAATGTCAACGGTATAGTACCTACCAGATGCCTACTTGGCATTCACATTATTATTGCTGAAGAAGTTTTGCGCACACATACGTATTGGTAGACATTTGAGTACACAATTAGAAACAATGGCAATAGTATTCACAATAAAAATATGAATAATGCTGAACAAATACTTTGAATTCCATCCATTATGTAGGTATGCCGCCAGTTCGTGCGGTGTGACAAAATTACTTCACAATTTAACTAAAGTACCTACTTATAAGTTGTTAGTAGTTGGTAATAATTAGTTCAGGTATTCAAAAACCTTTACAGCGTATTACCTACAAGCAATTTCTAAGCTGAAAATACGTTTGATGGCAAATTGTTTCTAAAATAACATTCAAAATAATGGTAGTGCTTTAGTTATTGTTCTGAGGGTAGACGTTACAGCTCACATCATTATTGACATAACAAAACGACATCAACACCTGATTCTAATTGGTAAAGATGATGAGAGTAACTATTACAGCTAGGTAGATACTGGATTTATCCAATTTTAATTACATAGATGTACCTATCTGTTATATTTATATTATATATATACGAACAAAATCATAGCATAAACATTTTCCATTCTTAGAACAATATGAGTACCTCATATATGATTGTTCTTATGTCTTGTCTAGGTAGGTGCCGGCGTCTTACCTATATACGACAGACATGTAGGTATATGTATTGTATAGTATCAATTGGTGTGGTTTCCCAAGACAAAACGACAGGTTATTTCCCCTTTTATACTTGTGTTTTATACACTCGACAATATGAGGTACTTACATTATGTGGACTAACTAGGTACTTACTTAGCCGGCATTATACGTACTCTACATTATATAAATATAAAAAGTTACGCATCTTGTAACAAATAATTGGACCTGTCGTTAGGTAGGTATTTATTAACGTATCTAATAAATACTTTATTGCACACATAACATAAGAACATAGGTAAATAATAATTTAAAATATCCTTACGTATAACGTTTTAATAGGTACCTACGCTACCTATCCATGTAGTGTGGGTACTGGGTACCTATTACAAATAATGATGTAGTACCTAACCTGTTAGTATTATTGTAGATGTTTATACCTACCTATTATTATAAATGAAAAAGGATTGCTATTAACATTTGCAGATCGATTGATTTGATTGCTGTATAGACAGCGTTTGGGAAAAATACCTATATCTATAAGACGATCGATTGAACAACGTTCTATGTCAGCGCGAGTGTTTACTAGTTGTAAGACACTAATATTATTTTATTTATAGTCCGCCACACACCGTAGCTGCGTAAATGCGGTGTCGTCAGCAAATTGCTACGTAAATGGATAATAAATCGGGAAAAACAAGTGCATACATACGTGCACTGAGTCCGGTCGGCGCGTCGCCGGTGCGAGCGGTGCATTCGAGATCAACCGTCCGAATCGTTCGTTGACAGACAAACGTATCAAAAACAAGTGGGACCGAATAGATGCGGCCGGCTGTTTATAAACATTGAAACTGTCGGACGGAACGGGATGCGATCAATACCGCGCCGGGCGAACTCCGAGCGGCCGGGGCCACGCCGGCCCCAACCCAGCTCACCTGCCGCGGAATCTGCGGCGTAGATAGACAGTGCACTGGACCGCGATGCGAGTGCAACGCGACGAGAGTGTAGCGAGCGAACGTACTGAACGAGCGGCTGGCAGCGGCCGTGTGTGCGCCGCCCTAGCGGTTACGTCACGCGGATTTGACAGCTGGCGCACGAGGCTGGAGATGCGGATGAAGGCCGCGCTGCGGCGCCACCAGCGGCCGATCAATACGCCGCCGGCAGCGCGACGCGGCCGCGACCGCGACGCAGCAAACTGCGCAGCGTGCACCGTGCACTGTCTACCGGACTCCACCTTACTCACTGCACCTACTATGTCTGGGAGAGCCATGCACTTTGTAGACGTTTTGTCTTTAATCTATGAATCTTCGCAGATAGCATCGATAAGTACATAAAATTGAGAATTAATAATCACTTCAGCATACATTACATTCGGGGAATCGGGGCTAAATATAATGACCACCAAAAAACAAAACATTGCTTTAAATATACACCGAGCAGCAAAAAAATTAACCTATCCTAAGCTAACCATAACCAAAAATAGAAAACCTAAAATTATAACTGCTCTACATAGGTATTTTAGTCACAACCCGTGGTCACAACTGCACTTTAAATTGTACTTTGAAACCAAATTTTGTAAACGATTACCAAATTTTTATGAGCAAATTATTGCGCTTCTTCTACCCAAAATTTACCGTTATTCACCAAATATGGTACATGTTGTAGCGAATCATTAACATACTTAAAGTTTTAAGTTTCTTTGTGTACGTCTGCCCGTCCCCGGCCACTTTTTTAAATAAGTACAAAAAACCAACAAACATAACACTGATTTTACAATATCATAGGGCCAAACCTTATGGGGTTTCTTTACTTGTTCGGGGTATAGGTATTGATGTGTCCGTTACTCCAGCCAGATTTTGTTGAAAATTGACGAAAATCGACATTGAAGTGCAATAGATAATTAGATATAGAGCTTCTGTAAATGGTAAGCTAATTTTTAAATTTGGTAAGCGTTTATTTTTTAATTATTTGATAAAAACAGTTCCGGCTAGAGTAACGTTACCGTAGCCAGATCTTCTTTTGTTTAACGGGAATTTTAAAATAAAAGTTATCTAAATAATTAGATATCAATTTGGTATAAATGGTACAACTTAAATTGTATTTATATTAATTATGGTTGCGAAGATATTTGAAATCCTGCTGGAGTAACGGTTTGCTCAATTGCTGTATCTCGGAATTGACTAAGCGGATGATAATGATTTTTGCACAGGACATCTGGCTAATTAGTTATAGTTTATACCACAATAAAGGAATTCACAGTAATTAACCGTTTAGAAAATATTTTTATTAAATAGAAATATGCTTTAATAGGTCCTAGCACTTACACACCAAATTAACACACCAATAAGCGCTCTAAAGAATAACTTGAAACGTTATTATATAGTGAAATACTGTCTATAAATGGTACCGAAGTTTCATTAGTATCCTATACGTAATTAAAAAGTTATGAAGAATCTTCAATTTGTTCCGGCCATGGCGCGCGGCGGAGTTATTTAACGACCGATTAACCGAGTTTCCTGTACGAGTGGTCACTGAATCTTTTATAAATATATAGATATACATGTCAATTTAATACCTGATAAATCTCAGACCTGTAGATTAATTATTTAACGAAATAATTGAAAAAATGATGTTCGCGTGGTTACCCGACCAAATCTAGAATGTTATAAAAAAGCGGCCGCGCCATACCAACCTTCTATAACTTACTAAATAATTTCAGACTCGTACGTGTTTTGTACAGACGAGCTACATAAGAGGTATAATAAAACTTAGTTATAACTAATATTATATTAATATATAATAAACATTTTTTTATCTTTAGATAGAATACTCATTTCAAAAATAATAATGCGTAGGTAATAGAACATATGGAGTACCTAACGCATATTTCTATTTAATAAAAATAACTTCTGAACGGTTAATTACTGTGAATTCCTTTATTGCGCTATAAACTATAACTAATTAGCCAGTTGTCCTGTGCAAAAATCATCATCATTCGCTTAGTCAATTCCGAGATACAGCAATTGAGCAATCCGTTACTCCAGCAGGATTTCAAATATCTTCGCAACCATAGCAAATATAAATACAATTTAAGTTGTACCATTTATACCAAATTAATATCTAATTATTTAGATAACTTTTATTTCAAAATTCCCGTTAAACAAAAAAGATCTGGCTACGGTAACGTTACTCCAGCCGGAACTGTTTTTATCAAATAATTAAAAAGTATACGCTTACCAAATTTAAAAATTAGCTTACCATTTACAGAAGCTAATTATCTATTGCACTCCAATATCGATTTTCGACAATTTTCAACAAAATCTGGCTGGAGTAACGGATACGGTATTGATTTATCTATATCTATACTAATATTATAAAGAGGAAAGATTTGATTGTTTGTTTGCATCGATAGGTTTTGAAACTAGAGGACCGATTTACAAAATTATTTCTCCATTAGAATCCTACACTATCCCTGATGAACATAGGCTATTTAAATACCTATATCTCCCCGTGCAAAGCTGGGACAGGCCGCTAGTCTGGTATAAAGATGTTATATTTATATATTTATCTATATATACATATAATAAAACAGTAATATTATTATATACATATAATAAAACAGTAAAAATATTACGACTGTACATTTAGAATTTTTGACTGAAATGGATAGAGGGACACTTAAAAAGAACAATAGAAAGCAAAAAAAATTTTTTCGATTGTTATGTCTGTCTGTCTCTATGAATGATCACGATTATCTCCGAAAATACTGAACCGATTTACTTGAGACACTTGAAAAGAATATTATAAAGCAAAAAAATTTTTTTCCAATTTCTTGTCTGTCTGTCTGTCTGTCTGTATGTATGATCACGATTATCTCCGAAAATACTGAACCGATTTACTTCAAACTTTCACCAATTGCTTTGTTTTAACTCAGCAAAACATTTAAAGTTTGCTTTATCAAAATCGGTTCATCAACAAAAAAGTTATCGTCATTTGAATGAACTCAAGGCATGAGTTTGCCTGCAAATATACACGGTGAAATTTTGATCGTTCTGGACCCTTAGGGATGATTCAGCCCGTTGATATAAATAACTTTTCCTATGGGACCAATGCTGTCAATGCTGTCAATCCACAGGGCTGCCGTGCAGCCCTGTGGATTTTATTGTTTGCCAGTGTTAAATAAGCGGTGCTCAAATTTTCAAAATTAATCCTTTTGCCGCATCTTGTTCTGCTTATGTTAAGTTCGATTACATTGCCGGAAGGTTGCTACGCTAATATTTTCGTATTTAGGTATAGGATTGAAAGAAGTCTTAGCAGCGAGCAGACTATACCTATAGGTACGCTAAATAATGCCACGGAAATCCTGTTTTTTAGATAACGTCAGACGATTTACCAATGTTACGGTCCGATTTTCTGACATGGTATCTTAGATAGGTACCAATATTTTGGCTTTCTCATAATGTAAAAATCAAATCTAAGGTCGGCAATTTGCCTTAATACTCACCCCTCTTAGTAATCATTTACTATTTGTTTAATGACATTTTAAACCATATAATTAGGTAAGTACTTTAAATTTCACGTCTTCGTATAAATAAATAGCGGCATATTAGGTTTTTCGCGAGCAATTTGTCGCCCCTTAGCGATCGAAATAAGTTAACAGACTTCCGCTGCTGAACGCCTACGGTGATGAATAAGAGCCAAGAAGGAAGGAGGGAAGGAGGGAGGGAAGGAGGGAGGGAAGAAAGATTTTGTCCTAAAGTTACAATAAATTTACTTATGGCCGTGCAAAATAAAACGATGATTCAATAAACATATCGTATAAATAAAACAAGTAGCGTGTAAATAAGTATTCATTTTTTTATTATTTCATAATAACATCTTACTTGACGTTTTAAACGTAAAGAAAGGAAACACCGGCGAGTCGTAACGCCTAAAGTAGACTGATCAACTGAAAGTACAGTATACTGCCAAGCTTGAAATTCGGCTCGACGGCATGTACAAACGATTATAATACTCTTTAAAACATGATATAAACAGTTTGAATAACTCATACTGAAGTCCCGAGAGACGCGGCCGTAGTTAGTGTCGCAATTATGCAGTAGGATACAATGCGCTTGCAAATGTGCGTTCGAGTTCAACGGTCCAGTTTATCATCACAAAGTGACACTTTTTATAAAATCACCGTTAGCTATTTGAGCACCCGCGCATTCTAAGAAAAACTGAAACTGTGTAGCAAAAACATTAAAAACAGATGAGATTATCACTGAGGTCTCTGGTCAAGTTACTATCTATAAACTGTTAATACAAACAAAATAAAAAAAAATAATATAGATGCAGTCAGCGATGGTGATCTCACACTTTATCATGAAACTGTAATCTTAATCACTATCTCAATGTCTCGAGCCGAAGTCATAAAAAAAACCGAAGCTTGGCAGTCGTACAGAAGAATATAGAAATTAAAATTATCAAAAACTGTATGTAAGCTTTACACACTTAGCGTATATTAAAGAAAAATAATTCACCGTTCAATTTTAATGCGACTCAGCCACATGTTTCATACACATCTAAAGAGAAAATAGAATAAGTATTATATGCTAGTAGTAATGACAACATTCGGTAGAGAGGGAGGAGCTGGTCACATCACATCAGAGCCAAAAGATCGAACAATTGAAACACTGTCTAAAACATTTGATTCACTTAGCTATTAAAAATATTACTCTGACCCATCAGGTTATATTTAGGTAAAACATATGGCTAATAAAAAAAAATACGACGGTAAATTACCTAAACATAACGGATGATTCAGGTTCATAACCCGAAAAACGGAAATATAATCTGCTAGAATATATACTAATCTTAAAGAAACGTCAAAAGACAGAACTTACGTAAACCACCAAACAGTTTTAGACAGAAAATTTGTTTCAGATTGTTGAAGCAAAATATGGCCAGCTCTACATGGAAAGTTTAAAATGGCTTGTAGTTCTATACAACACACTGAAAAGGTACCGGGGATGATTTTTATGTAATACTTATTGTAGTGTGACCTCGGAGCAAGAAAGAGGATGAAAATCTGACGATCTTTTAAAATCTCGGTACTAAAAAGCTTGCAAGACTTAATATTCCTTCTATACCAAAGCAACACCATTATTAATTCCATCAAAAGACAGAATGCAAGAACATAGTTGTCGCTATGCTACTTAATCTGGAAGGGTAGTGCCAATCTTTCTTTCTCCGAAGGTACCACTAGTCTCGCTGTAAGTATGGCCACTACCGAGGTGCGGGGTTCAGTACACCTTCAGCTGGTTTTTATCGTCGAAGCCAGCAGAGTGGCCCGCGTTGCGAACTATGAACGAGTTACCATCGAAGTGCATCCGCCTCTCGCCACGTCTGTACAGAATTACTATATATTAGTCATCATTACTAGTAGGTCTCACGGTCAATCGACCATCAGATTATTATCAGACAATCAGGTGATTCAAGCCTGCAATGTCCTAACCAAGCTGGAAACAACTAAACAAAGTATGCTTCCCGTGGGAATCGAACCCACGACCCCCAGGGTCTACATGCAAACGCATTAACCACTGGACCACAGAGGTAGTTGTAAACGCACAAAAATAGCTACGTATTTAGCTTAGTTAATAGCCACGTGTAAATCTGTTAGGGACCGCGTCAATGGCTTCTGTTGTTTCTTCTATAACCCCCTCCTCCTTTTTTACATCCCGTACTTTTATTTGAGGCTCATAGTTCTCCTTTTCAAAATATCACTTTAAAGTAATAAAAATAAGTAATTATTTGTATTAATAACTATCTTTTACCCACGACTTAGTCCGCGTGTACAAACAAAATTTTTTACCAGTTTTAAAGCTGGTGCTAGAATTACCAAGCTATTTGGTGCACTAACCTACGAGCAAGCCACAAATCTGATCGTGAGAAAAACATTTCCATATTTTGTATGAAAAGCTCCCCCCATTGAAGTCGCCAACTTCGCTATAGCGATCATCTTGAGTAGGAAAAAAAAGAATATCGTGAGGAGAACAATATATTTCGTGAAAAGGACAAGGTCGTAGCTTAGAATGGATCTAAATTAGAAAGATTTTGTTAGTAAGGTTTTATATATTCCTCGACAAGACGAACATTTAATTTCTATGATAAGTTCGACAGGCGTCGCAACTTTTCAGATTTCTAAAAGCGATTATGTCCATCAATACTAACTACTATAGGTATCTCTTCCATTGTGTGCTCGACAGTACAGAAACTTCGGACAGAATATAAATAGTTAGATAAACGGGGGTAACAATATTTAAGGAGCATGATCAGCAAAATGGGCAATCAGCTGATCGACTTTCTATTGAAAGTAAATTACTTTTTTTCATCCATCATTTTGTTTCACGACGTATATAAAGCGGTCTTCTTATTTAATTCACGGGTATAATCTTCAAAATATTGTTTTCAAAATAATGTTATTACCTCGTGTAAGGTTTAATTAATCAAAAAAATCTTCGAAATAAAAAATGCTATATTTATACAAGCGCGTCCTAACGACTGCTCCTTTATAAAAGATAAATGTATTTTTACAAAAGCAAGGAAGAAATTAAGAAACAATTGTGAAAACCATGCTGAAGTAAAAAAAATTTAAATCCATGTTAAGAAAAACGTAGACCACGTGCGAGCCGGACTCGCGCACAATGGGTTCTGTACCATTATCTATAAAAATGGAAAATAATAATGTCTGTTGTATGGGAGTCCCCCATAAATATTAATTTTATTTTAAAGTAAATAATAGTCCGGTCAATTTAGACATTCGAAGCTACATAAATTGCCACCAAGCTGTAAATCAGTAAGATTTATTGTTTGGTCTAATTTTCACCGGACTATAATATAACTCAAGTCTCAACAGATAGACGCTTGAAATATTTTGTTAACATTTCAAGCGTCTATCTGTTGCCGTTATCAATATCTAGCAAAGGCGAGCAAAAAATCACCTTTGTCGTATGGGAGCCCCCTTAAATATAATATATTTTATTCTGCTTGTCATACTCTCACGATTCATGAGATACATCCTGGTGTCAAATCTATGGAGGTTCAAGGAAATCAGAGGTTGTAGCTGATTTTAACTGTAATATGGTAACATATAAAGGTTTTTCGACAAATATGAATTTTTCGGGTATTTTCACATTTGGGAAAAAACACTGGTTTTATCCCGTGAGTCTTTTCCCTTCGATCTCTACTTTTCCCTTCGATCTCTATTTTGCGCACGGCACGCTCCATCCCAGACGTATTAGTTCATGTATGGTGGTGATCACAAGAGGCATTGTAATAGCAAGTAAATGGGAAACGTCAAGTTGTGTCAAATCAAATAAAATAAATCCGGCCAAGCGCGAGTAGTATTTGCACATCCAAATAGATTTATGCCAATAAAACACGTTTATATAATGGAGGCCCCGTTTTATTTTTATAATGATTTGTTGTTATACCGCCAATGAAAATACAATTTGTGAAAAGTTCAATTCTCGACTTATTACGGTTCTAAAGATACAACCCGGGGTGGGAAGCTGAGGTATGGTCTCGGTGGGAACCCTGATAGTAGTGAGTCGGGGTTACCTATAAATGCCGAGCATCCGGCTGCTGTGTCATTGGCGGGACAACTTCTTAAGCAGGCCTCAGCCAGTCCGAGTCATCCACGTCCCCGTCGTCCACCCTGGGACCGACTACAGCCACGCCGCCGCGTGACCGCCTTCTAATGCTGTAGTTGCTAAGGATGCAGGGCAAAGGGCGAACGTTCTGCGCCCGTAAACAGAACTCTTCACTAGGGAGGATACCCGAACTAAACCGAGGGCGTCTGCGTACTCAGAGGTGGCAGCCCCACCAGCAGACTAGGACACAGCGGGTTAATCACCTACTTGTCTGAATAATACCGATTCAAGAAACTGAAACAGAAAACAACCGGACCGATCTTTTAACAACGACATTTGGCATGAAAACTCGGACTCGATTAGGTTTTTGGAATGTACGTACCCTGGCTGATGACTGCAAACTAGACCAGGTCGAAGTGGAAATGTGCAAGTACAAACTGCATATCCTTGGTCTCAGCGAGGTGAGAAGAAATGAGTTTGGTGAACTGAGAACATCCAACGGTTTAACCCTTCTCTATTCCGGGAAGGAGAACGAAGATGACGTTCATGAATACGGTGTTGGATTTCTCCTATCAAAGGAAGCAAGAAGAAGTCTCCTGGATTGGAAACCGATCTCAGATAGGATCATAACTGCTCGCTTCAACTCTAGAGTTAGAAAAATTACTGTGGTGCAATACTACGCTCCTACCAACACCTCTAACGCTGAAGTTAAAGATGACTTCTATAACGCCCTCTACTCTACTTTGAGTAGTATCCGTAAGCAAGATATACTAATCTTAATGGGAGATATGAACGCGAGAGTAGGAAACGACAACACAGACCGCGAGCGGCATATGGGCAAACATGGAATGGGGGAGCTAAACGACAACGGGATGCGACTTGTGGAAGTCTGCCAAAACCACGACCTTGTCATCGGAGGTACACTTTTTCCTTATAAAGACATACATAAGTATTCGTTTACTTCACCCGATGGCAATATGCGTACGCAGATCGACCATTTATCTATAAGCTGTAAGTGGCGAACCTCGTTGCTAAACGTCCGGAATAAGCGGGGCGCCGATATCGACAGCGACCACATGCTGATGATTGCTGAACTGCGGCTCAGGGTTGCGACTGCGCGGCGAACAGCTGGCTCCATCAAAATGGGACATAGATTTGACGTAGGAAAGCTGGATGGACAAGATACTTGCAGTAAATTCGCATTGGAACTACGGAATCATTTCTCCGGTCTACAAGAGGACACTGATAATATAAACGAAGAGTGGAATCAAATCAAAATGGTCTACCAAGAAACCAGCTCTTCTGTGTTAGGATACCTTAAAAAGAAGCGCGATGAGTGGATATCTAACGATACCTGGGAACTTACAGTCCCGACGTGATCTCCACCTGAAGATCCTGGGAACCCCGAACGACGCCGAACGTTCTTACCTTAGGGAACAGTATAGGCAGATGCGCAGGCGCATCTATCGTAGCACAAGGAAAGATAGGAGACGATGGGCTGACGGCAAAGCTAACCGCGCTCAAGCAGCTGCCGATACAGGAAACCTGAGGGAACTGTACGGCGCCACCAAAGTCTTGGCTGGGAGAAAGGGATTCAGAAAGAAACCGCTCCGGGATAGAAATGGAAATCTTATCGTGACTTTAGAAGGGCAGCTGGAACGTGGGTGCGAACACTTTCAGGAGATTTTCAGCGTGCCAACTGCTCCACCATCTCTTTCACATCCAATTTCAACCCCACCACAGCTTTTGGACATCGACACCTCACCACCGTCCCAAGAAGAAGTTAAAGCGGCTATTGTCTCTCTTAAGAGTGGGAAAGCACCAAGCCTCGACCTTATAACAGCAGAAATGCTTAAAGCCGACCCATCAGCTGCTGCAGAGGCCATTACACCCCTCTTAGAGAAAATCTGGATCGGTGAAGAGTTACCGGACGACTGGAACAAAGGTGTTTTGATCACTGTCCCCAAGAAAGGTGATCTAAGTGAGTGTAAAAACTGGAGAGGTATAACACTGCTTTCCATACCATTGAAGATTCTAAGCAAGATCCTCCTGGTCAGAATAACGAAAGCAGTAGAACCACTTCTTCGGCAAGAACAGGCTGGATTTCGCCCCAATCGCTCTTGCACGGACCAAATAAATACCCTGCGGATCATACTCGAGGAAGCAACAGAGTGGCAACGCGAGGTCTGCTTCACATTTGTCGACTTCGAGAAGGCCTTCGACACGCTGCAGTGGTCCAGTATTTGGTCACGTCTTGACGAAATCGGAGTCCCGCCTAAGATCAGAGACCTGATTAAGGCATTATACAAGAGGTACTACTGTAATGTCTCCCACGATGGTCTAATTTCGGAGGATATTGCTGTACATGCTGGAGTCAGACAGGGCTGTCTTCTCTCGCCCTTGCTTTTTCTTATCGTCCTGGATGGTGTAATGCATAAGGTGAACGACGGCAAGCGACGCGGCATAGAGTGGGGATTGTCCAATCAACTGGATGACCTAGACTACGCTGACGACCTGTGCTTGCTTAGCCATAAAGTCACCGACATGCAGGCCAAGCTGGACGATCTTCAGTTGGAGGCTGCCAAGGTTGGTCTAAAGATCAACTCAAAGAAGACCCAGGAGATGCGTACCGGAAAGAACCCACGACCGCTAGTGCTGGGTACAGAGCCCATTCAGCGAGTGCAACAGTTCGCATATCTTGGCAGCATCATGTCGCAAACTGGAGGAGCAGAGGAAGACACGACTCCAAGAGTAACCAAAGCGCGGGCAACCTTCGCACAACTTCGACCCATATGGCGATCCAAGAAGTTGACTCGCAGAGTTAAACTTAAAATCTTCCGATCCAACGTTAAATCTGTCTTGCTGTATGGGTGCGAAACATGGAAAGTAACCAAAGAGATCACGCAGACAATTCAAGTCTTCATCAACCGCTGCTTGCGGCAAATACTTGGCATTTTCTGGCCTGAAAAGATCTCCAACGAACGCCTGTGGGAGGCGTGCCGGGAAATGCCAATTGACAAGCAGATCATGCGCCGCAAGTGGACATGGATAGGCCATACGCTCAGAAGAGAGCCCAAACACATCCCGAGGTAGGCTCTGGAGTGGACCCCCCAGGGAAAGCGGAAGGTGGGCCGTCCCAAGCAAACCTGGCGGCGCACTGTGGCGGCGGAGATGAAGTCAATCGGGCTAACCTGGCCCGAAGTAAAACGCGTAGCCAAAGATAGATCACAATGGCGAAATACTGTGGAAGCCCTCTGCCCCACCTGGGGGCCATAGGAACTTAAGTAAGTCAAAGATACAACCCTGTGACAGACAGTCGGACAGCGGAGTCTCAATAATAACCCGGATCCCATTTGCACCCTTTAGGGATCCCATAGGCACCCTAACAAAGACGACTATATGTTGCTATAAACTGCTTATTGGGCAGAAATTCTAAAACTGACCTCACAAACAGGTGTTGTGTCTGGCCGAGCGAAGCGGTGCAGTGTAGGAACGGGCTGGTGATGGAAGCAGACCCGTTACTGGGGCTCGTGCGGAGCTGGTACTTGTGGCTGCAACGATGGATTCTGCCAAAAAAAATAACACTATCGTTAAAATAAAAGTGACCTTATTCTAATTTGTAATAAATATACATTGCGAAATAATATTTAAAAGGGCATGGCATGATCAGTCCATAAATTAAACAATTTTCCCCATGGGCCAAACTTCGAAACATGAAAAGAAAAATTCAAGTCAGATTTTTTACGTCTGGCCGTCAGGCTTGTTTTGTTACATAGAGACATTTACATGAAAAAGTGATTGTGTTGTGAGTGATACACAATGCACGCATGAAAATGTAAATGGGCGTAATACCTATATTATAGAACATACAATATCCAGGGAGGGGGAGCTGATTGATATGGACAATCACCAATTAATCAATCTTCCCTTCCACCAACCTAGTCAAACCCACGGACTAAAACTAGTGCGAAATAAAGGATAAACTATCGATGTCCCAAGAAAATTTATACGGATTCTTATTGCCTATCTTAAGCGCTTTAACGAAGTTATAGCGTCATCAGGAATTTCCCTTCAAACGTAATTCGTTCAGTAACCCCACTTTATTTGAAAAAAATACAGTTTTTCCTCGATAATTTCCTGAACTTATGAAATAGGAAAACAACAAGAATATTGAGAAATCTCATTTCGGAAAACTACAGGTTATGAATTATAAATATATAAATAAATAAATAATATTTTGGGAGTTGCGAAAGCTAAGGGTGTGAAGGCTCGGCCGTCCCGACGCTCAAGCCGAGTTCCACATATAAAGATGGTAGGGAGAGCACAAGACGAACACACAGAACACAGCTAATAACTTTATTAAAATCTTTGCTTTTACAACTTCAATAAATAATTATCAGAGACTTATGCTCCAGGATATGGTAGTAGACTCAATGAGTGATAGACTGAAAGATGTTAACCGATTGAAAGGTGGTAGCAGACTGAAGAATGATCGAAGAATGAGTGATGAGAGAGAGAGAAAGTAATCTAAAAATGGAATGAAATTTGAATTAAAGATGAAATTTGAATTAAAATAAGGAATTAAAAATGGACAGGATGTGAGAAATGAGGTTGGATGAGATGCAGCATGCAGGTGGCATGCTGCAACGTTACAAGGGGAGTTGGGAAAACTAAAGGAAGTAAGGAGTATTGAAAAAAAAACCCGGGCAAGTGCGAGTCGGACTCGCGCACGAAGGGTTCCGTACTGTTATTGTATAACAAGCTAAAAATTATTAAAAATATTTTTATTATATGATGTGACTAAAAATTTATACGTTTCGCAATTTTTCGTTTATCTGTGCTATACGACGTTGCTTCGCACCAAATTTCAAGGTTCTGAGTTCACGGGAAGTACCCTTTAGGTTTTGATTCCATTGCGAACGTAAAAAATATGCGACAAAAATTAAAATATTTTTATTACATGATGTAACAAAAAATGTATGTTTTTCGCAATTATCTGTGCTATAATAAGACATTGCTTTATACCAAATTTCAAGATTCTGAGTTCACGGGAAGTACCTTGTAGGTTTTGATTCCCTTGCGAATGTAGAAATTATTAAAAATATTTTTATTATATGATGTAACTAAAAATGTATACATTTCGCAATTTTTCCTTTCTCTGTGCTATAAGACGTTGCTTCATACCAAATTTCAAGATTCTGTGTTCACGGGAACTACCCTGTAGGTGTTGATTCCCTTGCGAATGTCAAAAAAACACGAAATTTTGCGACATTAACGGGTGTATCTTTTGATTGCGTAAGCCTAGAAGTTTGATTTTTTCACAGCTTCAAGGGACTGTAGACCTGAGTATTTGATATGAATTTTAGCTTGATACCTCTACGCGTTCCTGAGGAAAAGGGTCTTGACAAACAGACAGACAGACGGACAACCGAGTGATCCTATAAGGGTTCCTTTTAACCTTTTGAGGTACGGCACCCTAAAAACTAATCTAAGTGATCCTGAGGTCTATTAAATGGAGGACGTAACTGTTAAGAAAGGTATAATAAGACTTACATATTGGGAAAATTAAGATTGTTGAGAAAAGAAAATATATCTAAAAACGGATTTGGAAAAATCTAACAAATTTTGGGAAACTATAGACCAGTGCTGAATCCTTTCCGGCAAAACTACAAGTCCTGTAGAAAAAAATTATATGGCAATGATGTGAGTAGTAAAAAATTCTTCGTATTTACACTTTTTTCAAATAAACCACAATTTTTTTTTTGTTTGGTTTTGGTGGTATTTTTCATTTACGATTTTTTTTAAGAAATTTAGTGAAAACTTACATTTTTATGTCCCAAACACAATATTTTTTTGATTTTAAATATTGATTATTCTCCTTCTTTTGACTTTTTACAAATAATCTTAAGTCAGTGGGGTTTTGTTCATTAAAATCTACTTTCTGGTGGTATAAAAGATTAAACATTACTATGGTAGATGTTCTCAAAAAATGCAAAGAAACGAAACAAAAAACCGGACAAGTGCGAGTGTATGGCAGCCCCCGCCCATATAAATTTTATTTAATTATTTATTTTTAAAGTGAATATAGACAACTAAATATTCTGTGAATATTTCAAGCGTCTTCCTGATTAATATGCCGTTATCAAAATGAAGCAAAAACAAGCATTAAACCGGCCAAGACAGACGGTAATCGGAGCGATATTAATAGGGTCCCGTTTTTACAGTTTGGGTACGGAACCATTAATTCGAAAATAACACGTTCCTGGAAATATCAATGTATGATCATTGATATTTCCAGGAACGAGTTATGGCTGGAAGTCAACATTATATAAACTTCTCTAAAGAACCTCTACGTGTTGGATCTATATCCCGAAGCAAGTCTCTCATAGAACCCGTGAAACAAATGGAGATACAGATAATAAATAATAACGCGGTTAGGTTGATTCACTTGTTTATAATAATAAACTTTGAATACAATAATAAACAGCTTTACATAGCTATGGAAGTATTTAATATACGCAATTAATGAGGATGCGAGAATTCATTTATGTAGATAAGTCTTTATACATGACTTACGTAACATAACGGTAAGATTTACGTCTCCTGTTATGTAAGTGTATCGTAAGTATAACGCAAACGCGCACTAAATTAGTGATAACTCCATAAATCTGTAATATTTGTGAGAAAACAAGTACTGTGCGATTAAGATTGATTAAATGCTATGTTCATTTGAATTTATTATAAGAAATCCAAAAAGTTGCCTTAAAAACAACAAATAAACCGAAAAAAGGGCAATGCCGGCTATTGGCGTCTTTTTTTTTCGCGCGGTCACTGACCAAACCTTGTTTTTCTTGTAGAGAATAGCATACTAAACAAAACTTATTATGAGATATATACCTCTAAACTCAGTCCGAACTGAGTTATTTGAGTTCAAAATTCGTAAATAATCATGTATTTTTTTTGGCTATTTTTATCATAATCGCGAGTTTTAATAAAAATATGCAATAAAACAATTATCTTTGAACATTTTTATTATTACTTTACCCCTTTGAGGCCGGCCCCCACCATCTGCACACCTTGTTTGAGTTTAGTTGTATTGGTGAGTCATCTTTCATTTTGCGAACAAAGCAGATAAAAGCCTAGTATACACAGATATATAGTATCCCAACCCTTCCCCCGCCTCCTCTCTGCCAACCCTGCGCACCACAGTGCAGGTATGTACTGCCCATTCTCTCTTTTAACAATACATCCAAAAATAAATTGCCAGTTAATTTTTAAGTGTGTTTATTTAATAATTCCTAACTCTTATAACTATTACAATATATGGTATAACTCGCAACTAATTAAGATTTTATATTATTTGGTTGTTATAGTATGAATAGCGTAAAAGAGGTTAACAATAGATTCGTTTTACCTATAATAATATTTGTTTGATTTTAGCCATGACACAAAAACTACAGGTAAAAAACATATACATACATCGATCGAGTAGGTACTTTTATTTGTAAAACATCAGGTTTACCTACATAATAAGGTTATTGCAACAATAATATACGTGTGGTGATATACAGCACAAAAGAAGATGTGAACAGGGAAATAAGTATCTCCCCCATGCTAAGTACTACAATACTGACATGACGTGGGAACAGCAGCCAAGCGTTCGTTTGCCGATAATGCAACTGCAGTAATGGGCGCATATAGCTTGCCTGCCTCCCACACCACCTTCTATTAAAATATACGTATAATAAATTCGAGATTGTCTAAACCTTGATTGTATTCGCGCCCTTAGCAACCATGGATTTGTGACTGTAATATTATGTTCTTCGAAATTTTCTAAGTCCATATCTCTACATACTTCTATTCTCCGTAATAACTACGACCTTGTTTGATTTGATAAGTTCCCAAGGCATAAATAATTAACTCGTCCATACTAATAACAGGAAAGTCATGGACTATGTGATTAAGACCCTCTGCTGTATTCGTCAGGAACACTGCTCTTCTTGCGTTTATATTTTTATTAATGATATAATCGCCTAGATAGTTCTCAGTTTCTGCGGTCGCTTCTATTGCTAATAATATTGCTTCAACCAATCTATGATCAGTCAGAGGACGCCCGAAGGCATATAATACTGTAATATTTATAACTTCTTCCCAAAAAATCTATCAGGAATGGATGTTGTTGGAAGCACTGCGCAGTCAAAGGGTAGGATCTTCTTGTACTGTTATTACTTCTACATATATACTTCGAAGACAAGCAATGCACTGTCTACGATCCATCTTTGTACACACCCACATACAATATTGGCAATCAGAGTCCGTAATACACAAGTCGATTCACTACACAGGGGGAATATCAGTAAGGTCCATATAACAAGCCAATCCACAAAGTAAAGATATCAATGTCGGAGTCAATTAAACAGGCCAAGTCGTCGTTTGATCACTTCTATATAAAAACTGGAATTACATGCGCGTACGACACGAAGACAGAACGGTGAGTGAAACTGAATCTTTCCAAACGCTTGCTTTCACGAAGAAAGAGACAATCAAATCTGAGATTGCACCTGTGAAAGCAGGAAGGTAATAGATACCTGCTGAGTGGCGCGTGGAGATGGCGGAAAGGAGGTGGGGGAAGGGATTAGCGCAAGGACACTAGCTACATGTGTACCCATGGATAGATCTGCTTTGTTCGCATAATGATCGATGGCTCACCAGTACCACTAAACTCACCGAACAACGTTTGCTGTTGGTGGGGAAGGCCGCAAATGGGTAAAGTGATAATAAAAAAGTACAAATATAATGTTTCATTGCATATTTCAATTAACCTGCCACTTTTTTGACGAAAATTGCCTTCTTAAATATATGATTTTTACTGATTTCAAACTCAAATAACTCAGCTCGGACTGAGTTTAGAGGTATATGTTTCATAATACGTTTTGTTTATTATGCTATTATCTATAATAAAAACAAGGTTTGGTAAGTGGCCGCGCGAAAAAAAAAGACGCCACTTCCCATAGTCGAATCGGCATTGTTCTTTTGACCAAGTCACCTTTCACACAGAAACATGCTGACTGACGTAACAAAACGGCCGCAATGGTTTGACACATATATGACACTAAACAACAGTTTGCCATATTTAGAATATGAATTCTTACCAAACGATTATTCTTTATCAAACTTGTTACTTAAAATGTGTGACGTAAAACATTAAATTTTATGGTTAAAATTTAACCTTTAAATTTTCCTAGTTAGAATAAGAATGAGCTAATATAATACATTGGTATGCAAAGCTAGTCAACATACTATTATAAAAATGAACTTATTTCAACCATAGCTGCAAGTATGCCTCCATAGTAAAATGAGATTTAAGGTCTCTGACAAAAGTTACAACAAATTATACAAAAACCCAATATTTTGAAATAAAAATATTTATTTCTATTTGATTATTGATTATTCACTTATTTATAGCTTGTTTTGTTCCAGTAAGTATATTTACCATTACATTGATATAATGTTATATAGACCGAAAAAACAGTGGTTACAAGAGACATAGGTACACAAAAAGTGGCAAAAACTTAATTTTTGGTATTTCTCTTCCTTTTGCAATGGGTTTCATACTATTTCTTTTTTTTGTTTAAAAATTATCGGCTCTGGTCTACTACTCTTATGGTCTACTCATCAGGGATGTCGAAAAACGAGAGAATATTGCGGAACCATGAAATTTAATTCGCTTTCTATAAAAATAAAAGCGCATATCAAAATAACTTTAGCAGTTACTTGGTAAGAAATTTCTTACGATACCTGACTAATCCATCAGCGGTCTGACTGACGCGCACGTTGTTGATGATCCAGTTGTCAATGCCATCGTCAGTCAGCCAGTACTGCGCCGCTTGGAGTAGCGATAACGCTTCGTTCACGTACGACGGACCGTGTCTGGATTCACTAAGGGCAACATTGACATTATTTAGAAACTGACAGCTCTTTATCATAAGAACACAATTATATAACAATATAACACTATTTATTTACTGCGCCGTATTAGACGGGTATCCCTTTAAATTGATTCTATTTTGAAAATCCATAAAAGTCAACTTTATGGTTTTAACATTTTTGTAGAAACATGTTTAGAAATACAGCGGGATTTTGAACCCCCTAGCTATATTGAAATCTGGGAATCAGAATCCCTAATAGAATACAGAATTTTAAGAAAAATGGGTAAAAAAAGAAAAAATAAATTTAACCTTTCATAGAAAATCGTCCAGCTGATCGGCGACTTTGTATGAGAAACCTAATTTTCTTTTTCGTTTTTTACCTTTTTTTCTTGCCATTTTGTGTTCCATTAGGGATTTTGATTCCCAGTCCCAGATTTCAATATAGCTAGGGGTTCAAAATCACGTTGTATATACAATTATTTAGCATAATAATTAAAAACCATAATTTTGAAAACTATAATGATATATATAAAATCGTGACATGAAAACGAAAAATAAAACTTGGCCCAGACAGTTTAGGTTCGTTAAATAACTTTGTAATCAAAAAAAGGAGTGAGCGGACTTTCCTAAGTTTATTTGTGCGAAACCCCCGACATAAACACATTTTCTAAGTGGCTTATGACCAAAATATAAGTGAAAGAGCGAAGCGAGCGAGCGTCCCCTTTTCAAGCCGCAATAATATTAAATGGGAAATATTAAATCTCAATAATGCATTCATAATTTTACAAAATGTTTAGTGTATTTGTTTTATAATAAATTAGGGTACTGGTTGGTTTTAACTTTTATAAGGATGACAATTTTGGTTTTTAATATTATAATTTCGATCATAATACATACTGTTGACGCCTTACCTGCTGAACCCATCCTCATGAAATTTTGGAAGTCCGGAATACGGAGAAGGACATAGGGTAACTTTCACCCCAGAAAATTATGCTGTTCTTAGGGAAAGATATGCCTGTGAGTGGAGCCGTTGATAAACCTATACCACATTACTCATTAGTGTTCCTCCTATACGAGGCACATTGTCTGTGGAGGCACATTACGTACCTACTCAGATTATGTAAATATATGTTGCCCTGGTTAAGAGTTGCAAGGAGAGTTCATGGCAGCGCAAGTCGTAACAGTCTATAATTTTACTTTTCTGTTAGTTTAAATATGATCGTGCAATCAAATCCATTACAGATCTCTTGATATGTTGCATATTAAATTACTTGTAGAACACGTTGAGCGTGAAGTCCTGGCTCATGTCGAGGAAGGTGTCGGTGGTGGTGCGCGTGCCCGCCGCATCTACCAGGTACACCAACGCACACTGCTCCGCCGTAAACGAAACCCCCTTGTACCACATCTTGGCGTACCTGCACGAATAAGCATTTTGAATACTTTCATTTCTTCATTGTGCTGTGGAATTTGAATAAAAAAATGACTCATTTTATAATCATACATTAGTAAACAGACTTTCAGCTAGTTAAAGCATCCATCGATCTGAAAAGCATCATTGATAAATATCAAAATGTTCATAACTGTATTTTAAACATGTTTAATTAATCTCAACATCAGTACAATACTGTATTATTTCATTGAGAACAGAAAAAAAGTGTTTATTTGGCACTTTTGTAACAAACGGAATCAAACAGATAGGTACCTATACCTATACCTACCTGGAAAGAAGCATGGAATCACGTAATACGGAGTGGGTATTAAGAATTCAATAGAATTGTTACTTCCTCAACTTATAAAACCATCATGATATTTGATTCTCAACATTTCTTCGCTCTTGTTTCGGACTTCATATGTACATTCATACCTATCGGATTATTTTCCTACACAGCAGGTTGGCCATGTAAGCCGATCAAGGCATGGACTTATTACTGATTATTTTTGGGATAATCTTTCATATAAAATAACCCACTTTCAAACTACTGAACCGATTGAGATAAAATAAAAATGCAATGGGATGGGACCAATTTGAAAGCATACCCTTTCAAATAAAATCGGTTCATATATGACGGAGTTCTGAGGTAACAAACTCAAAACAAGTTTAAGTAGGGAGTGTTGTCTAATACCATATAGCAACTTTTTAATGTTTAAAACACTACTTATTTGAAATGTAGTAAGATTTTAAACATTAAATGCTTAGGTGATTAAATAAATTTAATGATAAAAACAAAAATAAGCATTGAAAAACGTAACAAAATTATTTAAAGAAAAAAAGGCAGTCAAGATAAAATTTACTAGAAAAACTATTTCTATAGAACACTCAGAGTTTTTCCGGGAACAAGAATAATTTCCGGGGTTCGAACCTCCGACCTCATGCTAGGGAGCCGGCGCTCTTACCGCGAGGCCTCCACACTTGCTATAAATTAAATTATGTAGTGAAAGAAACAAATTTATGAGTGGTTCATCCCTGTATTCCTTTTTATCTTCTCACAGTATTCCTAGACGGTTCATCAGTGAACAGGTACCTAATTTTGATGTGTTGTGAAAGGAAGACCATTTTATGCAGTAACAAAGCAATTTAAAGAGTTTTTGAGACCTTTAACATACGACGTACTATCAGGTAAGTAGGGTAGTCGTCAAGACGCACGATTTAAACGTGCTTTCAAAATCTCAGTATTGTCTTTTTGACGTTAGGGACCATAGTTTTGTTTGACCATTGAAACTATATGTAGAGTTCGAACCTCCGACCCCATGCTCGGGAGTCTGCGCTCTTACCGCGAGGCCACCACCGCTTTTACTCGTACTCTACATATATTTTCTTGGTAAATTAAAATGCTTTTAATAAGAAACAATCTTTGATTAGAACAATTTGTCATTTTGACAATTTGTGATATAATGTCATCCATTGCATCTACGATTGCTAGCATATTTGAATCAAGGACGTTCTATAGTAGAAGGACTGAGCTCTCATTATAATAATTGGGGCAGAAAGAGAAGACAATCTTCGGAATTCTGTCTCGCTCGAAAGTAGGGTGACCAACTATAGAATAGATTTTTCGGACATGAAGTACTTAGGTAGTACCAGTGTCGGTGCCATTAATAAGATCCATGATATTATTTATTATCATGTTTTTTCCAGGTTGCGTCAGTATGCAACCTGGAACCTGGGTTCCGAAGTAGGATAGCTCAGGAGCTATCGGGATCCCGGGGTCCGCTATTATGATAATATTTTACAAGTTTTTATTGGCAGCTGCCTGTTTGACGCCACCTTCATTGGGCAGCTCTAGAAGCAGATACCTGTGTAAATGGAGTAGGTACACGTTTGCGCGACTGAAACGAGAATCGATTTATGTTACAAACGATCGTTCATGTAAGTTACAACTATTTTATTTTTTACTTTGACTTAGTTCTGAGCTTGCTTTCACTTTGACATAACCCGAATATCATATTTTTTTAAATCAAAAGGTATAGTAACAAGTAGGGCTCTTCGAAGTTATTCCTATCGATTTTAGAGTAATATTGTTCGCACATCACATACGTCTGTAAACCTTTAGGTATAAATAAACATGCATCCTCATTCCTCATAGTTATGTAGTTTAATAGGAAGGTACTTCTGAAATGGTTAAGTACCTAGTTAGCACTGCGGACCTACCATACCACCGGCCATACCACTGGTGGTATGTTGGGTCTAAAACTATACCACTGAGAAAATAGTGTTGTGAAAACTAGTATATTACTCAAATCAAATCAAATATCATTTATTCATCATGAGATACTTTAAAGTAATAAACGTCTGCCACATACTACTTTACTAATAAACATTATAAACATTTTTGACAAATAATGATGATGTAGGGGTGAAGAAGATGAGTTAGTATATACCTAGAACTCAAATTGCAATAACTTTTAAAGAACGCACGTTGCGCGTTGTAAACGCGTCCGTCTGAATGCGACGTAACAATCACGTTCGGAATTTGTCCAAGGCATGACCTACTGATATTTCCCTGTTTACCAACTGCATTTGTACAAAGGTTATAAAATCGTCATTTACTTTTTGGTCATTTCGTCGTGTTTTAGGAATGGTCTCATCATTTACTTTTTGGTCATTTCGTCGTGTTTTAGGAATGGTCCCAGCTTTAATGTTCTGGTATTCTTGTTGAGTAATTTATTGATTTTGGAATGGTAAGATTCCAATTATACCACCAGTGGTGTAGCCGGTGGTTTGGTAGGTCCGCAGTGCCTAGTAAGAATCAAAGCTCCAACCGAATGCAATGTTTATAGAATGATAGATATTACTCTGTTTTTGTTAAGTAACATTCAATTATTACTATCAATAAATAATTATCAGATACTATAACAGTAAGGCATATATCTTCTAAGGTCTAACTTTTCTGCTCTACTTTTGATAAATAACAACTATATAGAAGGGAGGGAATAGCGACAGTAGAGATTGGTTTTTCTTTGGCTAACAAATGATCGGAGTACGCCTGAGGGATCGAAACTTAATTTTATAATTTTATAATTTTATGTCTGAAGTACCATTAAGTACACATAACTGATAAATCAGATTCAACAAACTCGGCAGATAAGATGGACACTATCCAAGGCACAACACTTATTATCTCAAAACATATAACGTGTATTACCTGTGAAAGGATATTCCACAACGCAGTGCGCTTTCGCTCCGACATCCTTTGATACAGCAAGTTTGAACCATATTTTATTATAATTTACCTGCTCAGCCTGCTTAAAAAATTCGAAAGTCGCGGGATGATTTTTTTTTCATAATATGGCACCATTGTTAAGATCGTGCTAGGGTTGCTAGACTAAATGTAAATTGAATACCATAGTAAGATCGATATTTTATTTTCTTCATGAAAAAAATTAACTGTAAACATGCAGTTTAATACTACGTCCCATTAAAAAAAAAATTAATTGTAAACAATGCTTTGACAACTTATAGGCAATCTGTGCAACTGACAGGTACATTTCGCGGTAAATTTAAAAAAATGTCAGTGTTGCCAGTCATTTTTCCATAAAGTAACGCAAGTTCTCGACATTTTTTTTGTATATTTAGCAAGAAACTTCAACATCAACCCCATAAAAGAATTCTGAGGTACGAACAAACATTAAAAAAAAACAACCGAATTGATAACTTCCTTTTTTAAGTCAGTTGAAAACTATCAAAAACATAATTTCAAGTACCGTACCTACATTAGAAAACAATCATTTTTTACCTAGAATTATTCCCATCTCCAAATATCTTTATCAATATGCATCAAATTGGTCTATCGAATTAACAAACAAACAATGAAAAAATACTATACTATAATATACAAATAAACACGGTACAAAATAACAAGTTGGTAAATATTTCATGAAACTCGTTACTCCTTTTGGCAAATCGGTTACAATAAGTTCCAATATTTATTTCGGAGGAAATGACACTGGCAAAATAATTTCCTTTTTATTGTTCATGTAGTCAGGTTGACATTGTCATTTATACAGAAAAAGAGTACAAATTATAACCTCGTAATAAACACCATAATCGAAAATAACGATTTCATTAAAAGTTTATAGGTAAAATCTAGTGACATTCATTTAAAAAGGCGTAAATCATTACAAAGCATCGTTTTAAAGTGTTAGTGTTTGAAAGAATTGTGTGATTGAAGAAATATTTGCCAACAACCGTGTCGAGAAGGTTTGTTTACCTTTAAATTTTTTTTGCTCGGGACAAATAGTAGATAATAAATTAATTATTCCATAAAAAATAAAACAGGAATATTTCATTACTTATTCAATATTTCTGTTTTACATTACTACCATTTTTTCCATCATTGCATTTTAAAACACTGGCAATGGTGCGAGAGGGACACCAGCCCGAAGTATTTCCATCTCATGTTACCCTAGATTTTTTTGCACAGCATTATTCTCTCTATTGTCCGACAATTAAGGGTTAATATCGTATATCAAAAACTGAAACAGTTCTATCAGGGTAGTAAGGAAGAAACCGTTTACTACATACGAGTATAGATTTGAATACACAAAAAATTATATTTAGTACAAATAAAAGAGCACAACAAACATTCTACAAAAACCACAATTTCAACGGGACTAATTGATTGGGTTGCGTAGAAAGAAATGTTTGCAGTTCAACTTTAGATAAGAAGAAAACTTCGTCCTCGTTCATAAGAAAGACGACAAAGCACGTATGATAGCCGCGCAGTATTAAAAATAAAGTATTATTGGCGCTTAACAAAATGTAAAGTTAGTTTGTGAACACTGAACCAATTTAAAAGATTTATGCCTTAAAAAAAATTTGATGTTAAAAGAAAGAGTTCATCTGCTCTGATGACGCATGAGAGACTTTCATGTACCACCAGGCTAAACTTAAAAGGCTTAAAAAATTTCGCCCTAAAATTTCAAGAAACCTAATCAAGAATAATCGACGAAAAGAGTATTTTGGCAACGGAACATTCGCTTGTGTGCTATTGTTTTTTATCAACTATAGCATATCAACTATACGCAGTAGCTACAATTTTCGTTCGCGCGGCACCCGCCTAAAAAATAATCGAATGTTTGACAGAAATTTGAAGAAATGGTTGACAACATTGGAAAACGAAGCATTAATTTCCTCAAAAAGTGGTAAAACTGATGTTTCCCCCCACACACAAAAAAGTATTAAAGAAGTTAAAGATTTTTTTTAGCTGGAGGTGCTCCTCCAGTTTTTTTTCTTGATGAATTTTTTTTTTCATCATTGCTTTCTCAGCTACAAACTATGGAGTTCGAGGTCCTCTTTCAGACCTCTGCACTTACAATTTTAGCCATCCTTTTTATTATATACATATACCTATAAGCGTGCTTGTTATTATAAGCATCTCTATGTAATATCATAAGCAATCTTAGCTCCTAAGTAAAATTTTCAATGGGACCATACCTATAAAACACGAAAAATATGACATCTTATTATCCGTTTCAGCTTTAATAATTTGAATCGTAAAATAACTGATTTTCTATCTAAAAAATGACAAATGTGAAATGGCACTGACTTGTTGTTCCCCTGCTGGTGCCGAGCCTGAATCTCGACGCGAGAGCCGTAGTGGTACACGCGGCCGTTGGGATGAATCAGCGCGGCTGCTGCGCCGGACCTTGACAGTGCTAAGATTATATTGTTCTTAGCGTTGGTCACGCGTACCGCACCGTCGATGGTCATGTCCACCCTTCGAAATAAAAAATACTGAGTATAGATGCTGAAATGATACGCAACATGATGTGTCAACAAGACTGTTTCTTTATTGTCATTGAACGACTAGCAAAGAGTATGTATACACATCATTTCATCCCTTATACACAAATGAAATAATATCATTTAATGATGCATGTTAACCTATAGTCTCAAAAATTATTAACTTAAGAACCAATATATCAGTCAACTAAAATAATAAAAATAAAATCTCTAACAAAAATATACTCGTATATAAACGGCGAAATTTTGATGAAAATTTTGCGAAAGGGACCAATATGCTGGGAACCAAAAAATTTTTTGTGTTCCCAGCATTGGTCCCATAGGAAAACTTGTTTATATCAATAGGCTGAATGATGATTCAGTCCGTTGATATAAACAACTTTTTCCCATACAAATTGACCGAGCGGCCGATTTTTTTTGTATGGAACTGCCCCTTTTTTTTCGAGTTCCCGGCATTGGTCCCATACGAAAAGTTGTTCATATCGACGGGCTGAATCACCGCTTTAAGGGTCCAGAACGATCAAAATTTCACCGTGTAAATATATTCCAAGATACAAAATTAAAATAAAATTACAATATCGATGAGAACGAAACAAAACCCCTTCATAACTTCAAAATAGTCTTACTAAAATAACCATATTCATTTCAGTAATTGCGTTAACTTTATCCTGGCGTCACGAGCAGCAGCACGTATAGGAGGCGGACTTTGTCCTCTGGAGCTTTCTTCATTCGATGCCACTAGAGGCTCGTTCAAGGCAAGATTTAAAGGAGGATCGCATCCTGCCTCTTTAGGCAACTCCTCATAAATAGGTAATCAGAATCAAATGTTTTGTGTTTACTGATAGTAGTTTTATTAGGTGTCTCAATTTTGTCTGAATCTGAAACGTTTCTCATATTGGTATGTTAGAAAGTACTATCGAGCCGCACTCGCATCAGCAGGCGCCGTACACCGGTATTATCGACCGCAAATACATCGTCACCTGTTTCCAGCTCAGGTCGAACCTGTTTTTATTAGTCTACGTTTTGCATTATTTTAGAGTAATCGCCTGTGTTATCCCTAACTGGTGCAGATACATTTCTGTTGACTCTTGAAACCTCGAAGAACTTGAAACGCATTAATGATTTTGTTAAAATTCATAACTAACTTCATAATAACCTATCTATTCAGATTAATTGGCAAACTTAAAAATAGGTACACTTCCGATCCGATGAGATTAATCAGTAAGCTGGGTAAAATAATTTTATGCGAATTTATTAAAACTTTTGTTTAACACTATAATAGTGCCTATTATTGTGTTTTAATTTTAAATAACTTTCGCTACATACCGCTGTCACCATGAAATGATACGCAACATGTGTCGAGAGTCGAGACTATTTTTTTGTTAATGAACGTCTATAAAGAGTTTGTAATACACATGATGTGCGACGTTAAATGCCTGCGGGTTACATAAGTGTGTCTCGAATTCTCAATACTAGATTTGGTCTGGTGGTCGACCGACCGACTGACCGATGTTACAACAGGAGCCTTGTCTGGTTTTCATATGATATTTTCTATTAAAATTCCTTGAACTATCTAACTCTCAGGTACCTATAATGAAAAATAAGCGCATTACTATATTATATAATACACTACGATAAGGTAACACTTCTCTTAGTGTATTACATAGTAATGCGCTTATTAAAACTGCTAAATTAATGCTTTTTGCTTACTTCACTCGATCTCTCAGCCTCAAACAGACAGTGCCATGGGGAGTCACTGATGCATTGTAGCTGGCTCCACCAACCACATCGGTCACCTGGAATCATTATTCGAAATTGAGCCCCATTTCAAAGAGCACACGTGAATCATCCAATTTTTCGGACATTTAAACGCCTAAAACGTCATCTTAACGTTATGACAAATCGACATCCCGGTACATACAATGACTGAAATATTCCGGTTGGAAATTCAGTAATAAATAAATAAAAAAAGCGTCCCTAATTCAGTGGTTCCCAAAATGGGCCAGGACCACCCCTTGGGAGTCCACGAGAGGCTCGGCGGGGTTTACGCTGGCAGGAATTAAAATTGGGGGTTCACAAGTTGTAAGTGGGATAGTTTTGATAATTTGCTGTCAATCCCTTAAGTCCCTCCCATTTTAAAATGTTAAGATTTTTTTTGTTGAAATGCATTGCTGATCCTTCGTTTATAAATGTTAAAATTTATATTCTATAAAGTACCTATGCTATTCTATTATGTATAACATTGCCGATCTTCCTTCGTGTGTTTTTTGTAGCATTTCGAACCCACCTATAGACGAGTATACCTTAGGAGCCGTCATGATTGTTATCCAGAATAAAATGGGCCTTCCACTGTAGAGTTCAGTTCCACCTGCCGGAACCTACATTTAGAGTGTTTTATGGCCTTTATAGGACGAATAGCTACCTCTAATTCTCTCCAAGTATCAGCATGGTAGATATCATCCCCGGGATAGAAAGGGGCTTTGCGCTGAAGGGGTGCACGCCACGGGGGCTGCCAGCCGGTTGCGCCCACCAACTCTGCCTGTCCCAATCCACCTTCGAGGAACTTGCTATAGTCTTGGAAGGCAGACAAGTTCGATTCTTCCTGTAAAGGATGTATATTTATTAAAAAAGAATAACTAAGTATACAGTTAATCAAAATGATATACGATTTTATGTATAGTAAGGTTGTGTTGGGACAGAATTTGACTAAAATTCACATTCCTATGTATCAATTTTATAGCATAGGTACATCCACGGACATTTAAGATAAGTTAAAACACTAATGGTTCCGTATAAAACGTTACTATAAAATCTACGGTTCTTGCATGTGGACTCTGATACGACCAGTACCATGAAACCTCTTACGAAGTTTAGAACTCTTTATTGCATAGACACTATTTTTCTTATTTATCTTTAGTTTGAAGTCTCTGTAATAAAATAATCCCGTCAAAGTAGTTTTAATTTATTTTTATTGTTTGTTAAATTACAAAAAATATACACTGAAAATTTCTCCTCTACGGTTTGTGACACGGACGAATGGACTGTAGGACGATCGGAGGCTTAGTTATAGGGTCACGTATTTAGCCTTGGGTACGGAATGGACTGTAGGACGAACGGAGGCTTAGTTATAGGGTCACGTTTTTAGCCTTGGGTACGGAATGGACTGTAGGACGAACGGAGGCTTAGTTATAGGTTCACGTTTTTAGCCTTGGGTACGGAACCCTAATAAAAGAAAAGTTGCCTTCATTTTAATCTCTTTTTAGTAGGTAGATACAAATTTCAAATTCTCCTGCTCCAGTGTCGCCCAATTTTGATAAAATTTACCTAAATTTACGTAGGAAACTTACCACGAAAAAACCTCAAGTTAAAAGAACGATTTACAAAGCTGACTAGTACTGTCTGTGTGATACATACTTGCACAAAGTGCACTTTGGACACATCTTACACGTCGGTACTTAAATCTTTGTTTTCAGACGTGACGAGAAGCCACAAGTCCTGGTGAATGTAACCCCTGCCATACAATAATGAGCCTCGCACAGTGGAGGGCGCGACGACCGTTGTCTGAGACGTACGGAGACGTGCAGTAGTGGCCGTACTCAGCGTACAAATATGAGTATACTAAATAAAGGACTAGTCAACTACAGCCATTACCCAGTATCATTTGTATATCTGGCGACCCAGGGAATATTTGGCATTTAGCGCTCTGTTGGCATCCATTACCAATAATAGATAGCTAACATTAAAGCGCCTTAGGTCCAGTCTAATTTAAAGCCCAATCACACTTTACCGAATTCAGTAACTGACGAGATGGACACGCAATAAGTACGTTGGACCCATATATATCAAAATATTATAAGTTAAACACGATACGACAAATCTCCACTCGTGTCTAATATTATGCGCCCACCCGTCAGTTACTGAATTTACTAATATGATTGGGCTTTTGACCCTCCACAGGGTATGATTATTTATTTTTATGTGAGCCGAGGTAATAAAAAGTTTTGCATAAATGTGCGAAGCGATTTATTGTGACAATTGATAAACATAAAGTTCCGCGTGACGTCACTGGCCTATTGCGTCATGAGGCCCCACTCCTGAACTTTGATGCGCTAGGTATATCTTTATCATATTTTGTTTTATTAAAAAAAGAAAAATACGTATCTAATATTTTCGATTCTTATTTACTTTTAGTTTTTATCAAACCGAGGTGATCAATCTCTTAATGCCCAAAAATTGTATCAGATCTTATTGACGGGCAGCAAATTTGTGAAATTCGCCACGAGTTATATTTACGTAAAACTAGCATGGTATTTTTTGGAAATATAAATGTAAGCAGAATATTTCGTTAAAAGCCAAATGCTGATATGTTGGCATTGGCACCTAGCCAAAGGAAATTTTACTCTAGGCAGGTTGATAGGTAAATAAATAAATAAATATATATGGACAAATCACACAGATTGAGCTAGCCCCAAGGTAAGTTCGACTTGTGTTATGGGATACTAACTCAACGATACTATATTTTATAACAAATACATATATAGAAAAATCTTGACCTGGCCGGGGATCGAACCCGGGCACTCCGTGTCGCAGGCTGGCGTGTTAACCACTGCGCCACGGAGCTGTCAAGGTATAACTAACTTGTTGACACTTCACTAATAAGGTAAAATAACAAACAGTTGAATCAATCTTCATCAGCTTTTGTACTACCTAAAAGGTCGCCGCACATTATTAACTCGTAAACGGAACGAAAACGTATCAATATCAACTCTAGCAGCTCAGCTCGCGGTCAACTCGCGGTCCTCGCACTTACGACAATGAATATTACACTAGGTACTTACGGCTCGTCGTCCACGCGCTTACGTCTCTCCGTAAAGTGCAATAAGTTATAAAAGAGATATTTGAGCATATGGAAATAAATATAATTTATTTTTCATCATTTATCAAATGTTTTATTCCCCTTCAGTTCTCCTTGCTTTATTTAGGTACTAGCTTTCGTCCGCGGCTCCGCCCGCGTCAATGTCGATCCCTCGGGAATAGTACTTTTTCCCGGGATAAAAGGTATAGGCCTATGTCCTTCTCCGTACTCCAGAAAACTTGTATGCAAAATTTCATGATGATCGGTTCAGTAATTACGGCGTGAAAGTGTAACAAACAAACAAATAAACAAACAAACAAACACTTTCGCATTTATAATATTAGTAAGGATAAGGAAATAAGGATATTGTGTAAACAACATCAACGTTTCTTCATTTTCCTTTTCCTCTTCAAGTGCAATCGCTATGATTGCCAGCTCGTGAACCGGGGCATAACCTTGCGCTACACTTGACGTTTTGATTCAAAATGGTCTGTGGCCAGCTTGGCCTATTTGCTAACTCAGTGCACAACAAAACAAAAAAACACTAAAATACATTGCGGCTTTCGTATGAGTGTATTTTTATTTAAGATATATAAAAAAGTAATGTATTTTGAAGTGACCATCAAAATGTTGTGCACTGAGTTAGCAAATAGGCCGGCAGAGCAGTCAGCGAGCGGTAAGCGCGGCGGCGTCGCGTCGCGTCGGTCGCCTAGCAGTAGCCGAGTCTACGTCAGGTTGACGCTTGGTAGACAGCGCGCCGAGAGGCGATATTGTGTCGATCCCTTTCCGAGTTGATAAGTGTACTGTGACCTTTAGGGTGTAATACCAAATCAAAGATTCTTCCGTATATAATTCAGGTGTCATTAGTATTTGATGTTCTGGATGCTCCAGGTCCAGAAATACCAAACACTGGTCCGAAAATGCAAATGCACAAAAACGTAATAAGAATTTTACGATAAGAAATATGTACACAACTATTCGATGTTGTAATAATTAGTTAAGTAGTTGGTACCTGATTATAAGAGTGTGCCGTATAGACGCTCCTGGGGCGGACTGGCATAGTCACATCCTTTCTAAAATCTGCGTTAGCCATTTTAACACTTCTTCAGCTTAAATCTGGTTAATTCACTGATTTAAAAAATACATGAACAACAGTGACTAGCGGCACTGGAAATGCTACATAATACAAATCATACTTCACGGAGCTCACGGTAGGATTGAAAAGTCTAGCAATTTGTCATTTATTTTGTTCGATATTTAAAATTTATTTTTAAATTTATTTTATGCCACTGTAAAGTTTACCATAAAGTAAATTAATTAAATACTATTTGATGTGTTATTTTTGTATTTAGTTCCAAAGACTTGAATACCTGTGGGCATGCTGTGTCAATTCTGAACCGGCCCCATTGAAGATTCTTATCTTCAATGGGGCCGGTTCAGAATTGACACATTGAAGCACGTCTAACCTTTGGGCTATTTTGTACTTACCCCATGCATTACTCATCCGCACGGAGTATTCTGAAGAAGGACTGCATGAGCTTCAGAATATCCCCCAGTGTGTAGTGTCTGGAGTCCTCTAGCATCTAGAGATAAGCTGATCCTAAGCGGTCCAAAAGCTTACCAGCCAACGAGTCACAAAGACACAAAATGTGTCTCGTTGTCTCCTCCGATTCCTCACATGCCCTAAATAGTGGGCTTTCGACAATTTTCAGTTTAAAGAGGTGACAGTTATTTTTAAAATGTCCAGTCCCACTATATATTTGTGGGTAGTTCATAGAATACCTACTTACCGTCAACTTAACGCTAATTAAACTATATTAGCGTTTTCTGTACTTTCTGGTATTTTGCGTAGATTGTTGTTGTATGGCGCTCTTGAGGGCGCTCTGCGTCGAATAAGTAGATTATGTCAAAGACAAAAGTACGTCCTGGTCGCCAGGCGCCCCGTCGAACCAACGAAATTAATTACACAATCATTTCGTTGATACTGATACATTGTTCTGAGGTTTGTACTTCTGAGGTTGATACCCAAGAATAACTCAAAGAACGAATAAATGGCGCCATTGGCTAAAATAATATTCATAATAAAGTTTGATCGACACATACCTAGAAGAAAATAAAAAAAAATACCTGAGCAAAATCAGAAAACGTCTTAGAATAATTAGAAACGTTCTGAGGAAACGTTGGTAGCCAAAGTAAATTCATCCGTTCACTGTAGGCACCTATAGGTAGTCACTCCCATATATGTGTTAAATTTGGTTTGAGTTTGTTTGTATAGGAACTTGTTAATTTCGATTTATACTTACTAATTAACTAATCACCATACGGGGTACACATCTAGGGCTATATTATAACATACCTATGTTATAATATAGCCCTAGATGTATAGCCCACTTGCACGCACGCAACCACCTGGTTGCGTGCGTGCAAGTGGAAAATAACCCTAAAATCTTCACAAAATTCCTAGATTGGTTTTTACAATCAGCTTAGGGAGAAGAAGCTGGTAAACTTTGTTCGTTACAGTTTATTCTTTTATTTAAACTAACATTATATGCATACAAAATTTCAGAGGTACTGAGCAGAGAGTAGGGTCTTTTCTCTAGCCTACGCTCTTCTCAGTACCTCTGAAATTTTATAACTTCTCAAACAGTAATCTACTATTTATTAAAAATCCTATGTACGTCCCTATTGGTCCCGTGGGTTTTACAGTTTACTACACGAACGCGAGCTTACTTAGGCGGGGGCAAAATCTAATATTATATTAAAAGGATTGAGTATAGGAAGCAATATAATATGACTCTGCTGTCTAGTTTACCCGAAAGTAACTAGTTTTATTTTTAAGCATAGGCTCCCTTGGGCTTGTACTTTGACAGAGGGAAACGCAGCGTATGGCTACTCCCTTCCGTGTTTCTCGAAGAAATTCACCGATCAGCTAGTCAATATTTTATAGCACCGGCAGGTACTATAACATTTTCTTGCTTCCTATTCTGTGTATTTCTTCATATTTAAATGATGTATCTTATACCTTTGAACGAGCAATTCTTGTATATTTATTTATATGTTGGTATATAAATTTATTTCTATGATCTCGGAAACGGCTCTAACGATTTCGCTGATATTTGTTAAATGAGAGTTTTAGGGGGTAAACAATGTATCTAGATTAGTCTTAGGTATTTTTAGGAAAACGCGTATTTTCGAGTTTTTATGCGTTTTTCTTTCCATGCTGAATTTGGTCGCTAATTTCGTCCAATCGGCCACTGTTCGTCTGGTCCAACGGTTTAAGTAAGACGCGGACGGCAAGAAATGAGTGTTACGGGTTCGAATCCCGCACGGTGACTTATTTTTGTTTTTTTTTTTACATATTCAAGTGTATATATTTTTTTTTAATCTTTATTGAATTTAGATAAGTTTAAAAAAAGTAGTTAGTTCATGTAGATTATCACCTAATTACCACCATATTACAATAAATAGTAATAACCGAGCAAAGCTCGGTCACCCAGGTACTGTATTTCTATTACCGGGTTGTGTATTTGTTTTTGTGTTGTGTATTTCTATCTCATTTCTATTATCTAGGGACCTTAATTCCAAGATTTAAATATTGCCAGAGGGTTCAAAATTAACTTGTAGTAACCAGACTCAAACTTTAATTCACAAACTACATAATATGTACTGAAGAAGATACCTACCTACTATTTATTTGTTTTTTACCGCTTATTTCATATGGAGATGTATTTAAGCTGCATGCTCGAAAACGTGCGTAAAGAACTCTTATTAGTCTACGGAATAGTGATGGGCGTGCGTGAGGCAGAGACGAGGCACAGACAGACGAGACGAGGCACAAAGGAATACTATTTTTCAACTGACGACTGTTCGAAGGTTCGAAACTCAGGAGCACTATTTTTGAAAGTATGATCACTCATTCTCGAGCGATTTTTGTATGCAGAAATCACTCGTTTACGAACGGCGAAATTTCAAAAATAGCACTCAGGTCTACTATTTTTGAAAGTATGACACTCGTATTCGAGCGATTTTTGTAAGTAAAATCCATGAAGCTATAGTATACTTAAAAAGGGCAAAATCCCTCGTTTATGAATGGCAAAATTTCAAAAATAGCGTTCCGTGTTCGATACCATAAAATGGAATAGTGATAAGCGTGCGTGCATGCGTGAGGCAGAGACGAAGCAGACGAAGCGATGCATAACAGGGAGTACTATTTTCCAACTGACGACTGTTCGAAACCTTATTTCTTAACCCCTCAACCGCCCAACAGACATCTGCTGTCTGCGGACAAAATGACCGTCAACGGCCCCGCGAACACGACGTGTCTGCTCTCGACCGCGGGTAAAAATCTGTGTATTTGCCGGTTTAAAATTGCTAGGATCGGCCTAAAAAAGAAACAAACCGCTTCTATAATAGCAAAAGAATAAAACCAAAGCTTAAGCAGGTTACCCGACCATAGATTTTTTTTATGTAATTGTTTACTTTCGTGGACTGCGTAAGGGGCGTGTCAAAAGCTTTTTCAAGTGGTGGCAATGGTGTTATTTTTAAAGTGGTTTTTGTGATGGTTAAGGAGTTTGCCTTAAAATAACGATAAACAGATGTGTTCTGAATAGTTTATTATGCGTTATACAATTTTTAAAAGATTTCGTTATAAAATTTGATACTTAAAGTTGTATGTGCTCCATTTTTTTTTAACTGCCACCATACATGTTATTTTTCTCATTTATTATAAATATTGGCTTAATATTGGTATATATTTATGATAATGCATATAAAAGACGTAAATACATATTCGATTTTAACAGCCGTATCTAAAAAAAAATAAAATAAAAAAATATAAAAAATAATAAAAATATTATTTTTTTTTACATTTTTTAGAAGTACCTTAGGAAATATTTTTGTATGAAAGCTATATATTTTTTTAAATTTCTTGTATAGTATATGTGTTCTCAATATGGGATTATTGCAATAATTTGACAAAAAGTAGCTTTAAATGACTTCTACAATACAAAGTGTGCTACGACCTAAAATGGCACTAGTTTTCGTGTGTCTTAAATATTTGGCTTAAATTTTTTTTATTTAAGGGTTCGAAGATCACAATACTTTGTTTTTAATTAACTAATAAGTTACTAATCAATAAAAAGATATAGTTCAAATACAATTGTGACTTATTTCGGTCTAAATATAGCTCTAAATCTGAACCTATTTCTTGCCCGAAGGCTGCCGCGTACGATTTCGCACGGAATGTTCTTATGCTCCTCATGTAAAAAAAAATTATGAATACATGCCGTATGACATTTATTTATTGTAAAATTATGTATTGTCTGATGAAATATACAATTATTTCTTTTAAAGATATTTAATATGATATTCAATTGGGTATTAATACAAAAAACCGGAAAAAAAATCAATCAACCAAGTTTAGCTAGCGATTGTAAACATTTCAAAGTATCTATTGTTAATATTATTCAACAAAGAGTTTGCTTATTTAACGGCAATTGCGGCGGTATGCGTATCATGTATATAAACATCGTAGTTCCCGAGAAGTCCTTCATCGTGTAACCGGAGACGTGACGGCCGCGGCGCGCGCGAAAGCTGTTGGCTGTTCGCGCCATTTTGAATATTTGACGTTGACACTTGAGAGGTTATAAGAAGTAGCTTGTTAGTCTATGCCATGGTTTCTAAGATTGCGGTGCCGCACTCCAAACAGGGGCACTATTTTTGAATGTATGATACTCGTATTCGAGTGATTTTTCCATACAACAATCGCTTGAAGACGAGTGTCACGGCTCGTTCACGAGCACGCGCGGCAGGCGCTCGCGTCAAAGGCAGGCGCACGCTTCAGAGGCAGGCGCCGCACAAAGTCATTCAAACGGTACAAGATGTTCACGAAAAAAAAAGATAGGGCGGCACGGATGCGCGCAAACACAGCGCGGCAGTTTTGCGCCAAAGTCGAAAGAGACGGCATGCTGTGCCAGCGTAGTGAGTCGGTGGACGTATTTAGATTGACTGTATTTGGTAATAAGTTTTAAATAAGAATATAATATTTGGAGTTTTACCTTCAGTGTGATATTAGTATTATGGTATGTATGCCGATATTTAATTTAACTTTTATAATGGTAACATTTATAAGGTATAAATGTAAGTACAAAAACGATGTATTTTCTACTGACTATTGGTGATTTTTCTATGTGGTAAAATGATATCTTTCTTCTTAGTGGATGGACTGGTGTATGTAAATGTCAATGTTCGTTATTCCTTCATGCAGTTACAAACTATCTACTGTTAATCCTTATAAATTTCGCATTGAATAAAAATTATCACATCGCTATTATTATAAATTTAAACACGTTTATAATTTACATTTTCATATTATAAAATAATTTGTTAATTCTGTGATCTAAATACGTCCACTTAAGTCTGCCACCCGAGCGCGCCGCCCGTTCACGAGAACGGAACACCTGGTTCTCGTGAAGCTCGTCGCAGCCGCGCGACACTCGTACTCGTGGGCATGCGGTCACACTTCCAAAAATAGTACCCCTGGACCTATTCAGTCTTATTATAAAACGAAGACTAACTTTAGTACCTGGTTTAAACCATCATCCCTCCAAAACAAATTGAGAATGACAGTTGACCAAACGTCAAAGTAATGACTGTCGATTTATTTTGGTCGGATAATGGTTTAAACCAGGTACTAAAGTTAGTCCGCGTTTTATAATAAGACGGATTGTGTCTTTTACATATATTATAACATAACATAGGTCTATCCAGGGGTACTATTATTGAAAGGACACTCGCTTTCAAGCGATTTTTGTAAGGAAAATTGCTAGTTTACGAACGGCGTAATTTCAAAAATAGCCCTCCTGTTCCGGGTGCAGAAATTGTAGAAACCAAGGCATTAGAGCCACCAGCCGGCCTATTTGCTAACTCAGTGTACAACGTTTTGATAGTCATTTCAAAATACATTGCGGCTTTCGTATGATTGACTATTTTTATCTAAGATACATAAAACGTAATGTATGACTGAAGTGACTATCAAAACGTTGTACACTGAGTTAGCAAATAGACCGGCAGGAATGCTATTTTTGAAATGATGATATTCGTAAACGTGCGATTTGTCCATACAAAAATCGCTCGAAGACGAGTGTCCCACTTTCAGGAATAGTACCCCTGTATTACTAAAGCAATTTTCAACAGATAACCCTTTTAAAATAATAGACCAAATACTGCCAAATTCTCACGCTAGGTGGCCATAGTCGTTGACGTGGAGACCTCGAAATAAGGGCTAAAGCAAGTTGTTCACCCGGAGTGCTATTTTTGAAATGATGCTGTTCGTAAACGAGCAATTTTTCCATACAAACTTCGGTCGAGGACAAGTATCACACTTTCAAAAATAGTACCACAGATCCTGAGATGGAGACCCAAACGTCAAATGACAGCCGTCAAATCCTCAGAACAATAATTAAGGTCAAATCCTCAGAACAACTATGTTTATTCTTCTGAGGTCAAATCACCTATAAATTCGTGACGTTTAATGTAAATATTGATTAATTACGATAATATCTGCGAAATAATGCAGACTATTTGATTGCTAAAATAAATGAAGTTAATCTATTTTCAAATAATGTTCAGCGTCCAAAAATTCAAAATTCATAGCGCGGTTGTCGCGCGAACGAAAAACGTCGCGTCTGCGCAAACCATTAGGCTGCGCAAAACCATTAGGCGTTCATGTAAAATAATTTTATTATTATACACAAAAGTCTAATATTTTTCATATTTATATTTTTATAAAAAAAAATAGAAAGAGGGGCGACCTGCGAGATATAAATATTGTCATGCGAGTATTATTGTTCTAGACGTAACTTTTACAAACTTTTCGAAGAGAAATGTTTTTAGATAACAAAACATATATCGTTTTTAAATTTCTCCTCCTCTCCTTCTCTCTTCTTAATATGTATCTGTTTCAAATTCCAATAAAGGAAGTGATCTTGTCCAAGGAGCGACCTAAAATATCGGCAACAGTTTGGGTTATTTATTTAACGCAATAAAAACACCATTGATTTAAAAAACAAAATTGCGTCTCTCTTCTATGAAAAACACCAACAAACACTTACAACAACCTCCAAACCCAACAACTGACATGACATAAAAAACATACCAAAAATATACAAAATCCATAGAATAAAAATCGGCCAAGTGCGAGTCGGACTCGCGCACGAAGGGTTCCGCACCGTTATCTATAAAAATAGCAAAAAAAACATGTTTTTATTTAATTATTTATTTTTATAGTGAATATATAACTAAATATTCTGTGAATATTTCAAGCGTCTACCTGTTGCCGTTATCAATATCGGGCAAAAACAAGCAAAAAAAAATCACGTTTGTTGTATGGGAGTCCCCTTAAATACTTATTTTATTCTATCTTTTAGTATTTGTTGTTATAGCGGCAACCAAAATACATCATCTGTAAAAATTTCAACTGTCTAACTATCACGGTTCATGAAATACAGCCTGGTGACAGACAGACTGACAGCGGAGCGATATTAATAGGGTCCCGTTTTTACCCTTTGGGTACGGAACCCTAAAAACAATCTTATAAGCAAAAACAACCTACGAAAACTTATTCAAAATTGGATATCATGTGATGTGTCTCTTTTTGAACGTCATATTTATTTATTGTTTTAATAATTGCCAGATCGATAAACTACTAGCGTTTCGGCCATCATCACAAATAAAAACCAACCATCAAAAGCCACCGACCAACCTCGAAAAAAGTACACATCAAAATAAGAACCACTAAGAACTACTGAAAACAACCAAGGGCACTATTTTTGAAAGTATGACACTCGTATACGGTCCATACAATAATCGCTCGAAGACGAGTTGTTGACGAACGTTTTATTGCCAAAAGTTAGCAAGAGCATAGAGATCAGGGTGCTATTTTTGAAATGATGCCGATCGTAAACGAGCGATTTTTCCATACAAATATCGCTCGAAGACGAGTGTCAAAAATAGCACCCCAGCCGATCGGACAGCGGCGATTTCATGACATGACACGATACTAGGCTCTGTCTACTTCGTAAACGATAGAGATGTGATTCTACGTAAAATTATCGTCCGTAAACCTCAGCCGTAAACCAACTTTATAGGAAACCATTTTTTTTCCGCTATTTACGGATTGATACATCCCTAGAGTGATGACGCGTAGCCATCGCATAGCTTGTGAGGGGAAAGTATTAAGTTTATAATCTGTTAAAAACCTTTTTTTGAAAGTGGAAACACCGGCGGCCCGCCACGTTTCGCCAGTCTTGTTAGTTGTTCACTCGTCAGTAATTTTTAACTTCATATCCTTTGAACACGTTAACAGTGTAATTTACCATCAAAAATGAGTGCTCCAGCACCGACTCCTGCTTACAAAATCGGAATAGTGAAGCAGGTAATACATTATTTGCATGTTTTTTGAGTTTTACCTACACCATAGGTGGATACCTCGTGCCGATTTCATATAATTTGCCCTGTTGGCACCATACCACACACAAAGATTGTCCACTGGTAGAAATAAACTGGTCCATCGATAAATTGTTAAGGAATGTGAATTTTGCTAAAAAATCGTTAGTTACGTTTATTTTCTGTTGGCCAGATGGAATGTTGACTGGCCAAGAATAAGGTCGCGACGCGTACCGATTGTCATACAAATTACGGCACAATGCCTGTCTAATTCTCATTGCTAGTATTGTGCTATTGTGAGATTTCTATTTAATTTATGATATTTGTAGGTTCTGTCAGGAGATACAATAGTAATAAGAAAGCAGCCACAGGGTGGTCCTCCACCCGAGAAAGTGATCGCGCTGTCAGGCGTCACAGCGCCGAAACTCGCACGCCAGAGAACAGCTAATAAGTAAGTACATCCTCATGCTCTAAAACATTCTGTTTCAAGTGCACTTTGTCTCATAAACATGCTGACTCAGCATGTTGGATAGCACACAATCTAAGTATAGTTTGAGAATGGATTATCACTGTACACACAATATTTTCTCAAAGCAAAATTATATAAAGATATGTCTGTGATATGTATCTTTCCACTGCTATTAGATATCCAAATGACTCCCAGTTTGCACCCTTAAGCACAAAGTGAAAGTGATTGTCTTGATATGTTTAAATTACTCAAGTGTTGTGCAATGCAGTTGCGAATTTATCAGTTGACGAGGTTGGTCTCAATAATCCATGCTAGCTGAGGTACATGATAGTAATCTTTGATATTAGTGTCAATTTATCAGTAAATTATTCTGTTATAAATAATTATTGATCACCTTTAGCCAAAAGAAAACTATCTTACTATGAAAAAACTGCCAACACAAATCTCTTATTCAAGTAATTTCCATATTGTTGAATGAAAAATGTTTTATTGATGATACAAATCATTATACCATTTAGTGCAGTGCTCCCTGTGTGTATGAATAATTTCTTATAATACATCACATGTCTTCCAATATGTTACAATAAGTACAGGTTTTATTATTATTACATGGCTAATGTCCATATGGTGAGCTACACATTCCCTTTTACATTCATGATTTAAACGTAATTGCAGTAGTAGACATATTGCATTGTAGGTGGCCTTGTTCAATGGTAAGATTTGTTATTGATAACCAGATGACATCATTACTTAGGCTATTAGCTAGGTGCCAAATGTTTGCACACATATGCTATGTGCATACATATGCAATTTTGCATTCGAGTGTGTACCACCTGTTCGCTGTGAGATGATATTGACATTTGTGAAGAAATGCATTACAGATATCATTTAAACAATATTGTTTAGTGGCAAAGCTGTTCAGTTTGTCTTTGTTGTATTTTAACATTTTTGTTTAAATTTAATTTTCATTTTGAAACTTAATATGGAGTAATATCATGAAAACATTTTTACGGAAAGGTCATATGTATTGTCCAAGTAGTGCAGTGTGCTTTTTAACATATTTAGTGTATAATAAAGCATATAACAGGTGAAACATTTTAAAGTATGAAAAATTATAAAAGGAGTTATATTTTTAGCATTTTGTTATTTCCGTTGCAGTTATTAATGCATGTTTTTTTTATCAATGTATGTGAAGGTGATAAGGTGTAAGTGAAAGATAATGCCATGAGCTCAATGGACATTTGTAAATTGCATTTTTAAGCAGGTCAGTCTTGCCATAAATTCATAAAATGTATAATATAAAGTTTATGTAAGTTATGTTGTTTAAAGTAAATTTTCAAGATTATCCACACCAAACAAATGGAATAAAAAAGCTTATTGATTGTGCAAAAAATGCTTAGTTTACTGTTAGTAAATAAATTATTATGGGAAATTATCTGTTGGGAAATTACAATCAGTAATTGAGGAGATGAAATATCACAGTAATTCAATTAGTTAATGAAAGTAATTATTAATAGCTTAGATTTATGTTGCTTTATTGCGAAATATCTCTCAAATTTGAAAATTGATTGCTAAGCGAATAAACTCATTGTGATTTCCAGAAGTAGGTTTTAATTTAAGGAATGATGGGACTTACTTAACAGTGTGCAAACACAATGTACATAAAAAAATTAAAAAGCATATTTTATATTTTTCACCCATTGGGTAGACAGATCCCAAGAGAATAAGACCCAAAGGCCATGTTTAGCATGTTGGTGTGAATATGAGTGGATAATGGAATCAATAGTGATGGGTTGCTGGCCTATTAAATGATTGCCGCCCATTCTTTCGGCCTGCTTTATGGTGTGCGGGAAAAGAGAAGCAGCTGGTACATTCTACTTTTATTTTTACTCCGAGATCAGCAAACCAGATGGAAGTGTCAAAAAAAGAACTTATGGTAGACTGCTAAAATAGCTTTTATCACATGCTTAATAAATAGGTATTAATCTAGCAATATTTTAATAGTGACATCGAGACAAAGGATGAACCGTATGCATGGGAGGCTCGTGAGTTCCTGAGGAAGAAGTTGGTCGGCAAAGAGGTCATCTTCACTGCGGAGAAGCCACCAAACTCTGCAACCAGAGAGTATGGTTCCGTATGGGCTGGTAAAGACCCAATAAAAGATGAGAACGTCACAGATGCTCTACTCGCTGAAGGTCTCGTCAAGGTCAGAGAAGGAGGCAGAAACATACCACAACTCAAGAGGCTTGTAGAAATTGAAGATGTCGCCAAGTCTCAGGGCAAAGGCATCTGGGGAACAGACCTTCAGGTAAGTTGTTCTATTTTATTCCTTGCACAGGCCTTTGTTTCCAAACTCCCCTTTGCTATATACTTCCATCTTATATAAAAAAAACTTTTTGGTTGATCACTTTTGATTATTTATTAGTAAAACCTTATTTCAAACCCTCAGGATCATGTTCGTGACATCAAAACCACTATCGAGAACCCCAAGCAGTTTGTAAACAAACACAATGGCCAACCTATCAAAGCGGTCATTGAGTATGTCCGTGATGGATCCACAATGCGTCTCTGCTTGCTGCCTGACTACTATCAGATCACCCTGATGCTATCTGGAATAAGAGTGAGTAAGAGTAGATTGAAGCACTAGAATATTTATACTTTTTGCACCTCCTTAAGCACATCAGTTATTTTTCCGCAATATAATTCTATGCATTTCTTTCATACAGATAAAGAACATAAACAAATTATTTGCCTTTAGCTTAGTCTTAGCCCATTATCAATGAGTAGACCTAGTAGACATAGAACAAACTCGAGTCAACCTAAGGTTTGGCTCGTCCTATCTAATGCAAAGTGGATAAGACGTGCATTAAGAATACACATATATTAGAACCTTTATTTATACATCCAAGTTTAATGACTCCTCAATTCAACTTACCTTAATTCTTTCATATAAAAATTAACAAACCAAACTACTGAAACGATTGTGATGAAATTAAAGGGGGACCAACTAAATGAATGGAGTTCTGAGGTAACAAAGTTTTAAAAATACAACCATATTAATAAGCTCCTTTTTTTATGTCGGTTAAAAATACGCAACCGCTATATTAGATGCCGGTTGTTACCATTGATATTTTTTGATGAATTGGTTTCCAGAAATTTGGTGAATAATTCTGTATGAAAAGTGTTTTATTTAATTTTGCTTTGATTCATTATTATTTCAGCCACTTTTTTTCTCCTTGGAATGATATTGCCATACGCCCCACAGGCAGGTTGGCGAACGCAATTTCTTTGGCTTTATGTGCTTTCGATGATGCTGCCCATCGGAAATATTTTTAAGCTGGGGAAAGTATAGGAATTTGTTGGATTTGGGAAGGGAATGACGGTATTGGAATAGTACTCACTCAGATGAACGGCGGAAAAGCAAGTAGTGACTTGGGAGCCGAGATGCGTACCTGATTTCATACCAGCAACCACAGACAGGCAGATAAATAACTTTGTACTAAACCTTTACTAATAAAGTTCACAATATTAAAGGAAAGAAGAGACCGTCGTTCTAACACGATTTTCAGAAGTGTTTGGAATGTATAATACTTTCTAAACACTATTTCTTACATCTGCATAGGAAGTATAAGGCATATAGCAGTCTGAAAATAAATAAATTTGTAAAATAATTATGTTGGGTTGATTGTGATAAAATGCCTTATATTCATACATTTGAGAGTATTGTTACGAGCAGTTTATTTCTGCCACGGTTTCAGGAAGCATTTGCCCAAACATGGTCACGCATACACTTCCTATTTGGTCGAATGGAAGAAAGAATATTTTTATGCCGCCAATGAAGTGCGCATCCCAAATCCCGTATTACTAGTCTCCAAACTGTTTTTAAACTCCCATCTATCTTATACATCAGAAAATCCCATGGAGACGACGGTCTAAAGAGAATTCGAATCCATATCTGGAGTTCAAAGGCAATGCAACAATAAATAAAAATAGATTTTATCAATACATTGCAGATGGAAAACAAGGTTTGCTTTCATTTCTTAACATACGTAATAATAATAATAAAAAAGCTATAAAACTATTATGAAATCCTAAAGATTAGATCTCAATTCTTTTGCACTGGAAAGCAGAGATTTATGAGAAATCTGATTTGGAACCTTACCAGATTCTTTACAATATTGGTAACATTTTTGACAAACATGTATTATTAGATATCACAAATTAGTAATTCTGTAATGTATAAAAGGTTGAATAAGAAGTAAAATTCAGATATTCAAATTACTTAAGCTCTCCAAACAAAGAGTTAAATTCAATGAATTTAATGGTTTCTGTGGACTGCACTGGTGATAGCCAGCTATTGTCTGGTAGCAGATTTATTTGCCCTTGTCAAACTGTAAATAAGAATATTATAGGATGTTGAGTATTGCATATAGGTAAATCAAACAACAGTGACCGGTACCAGGAATAGAACGGCTTCTTTATTTATTATAATACTAGCTTATATAGTAAGGTAAATGTATATACAGTAGTGGGGTAGTTTGCTGATTTAGAAATACGTGTTCTGGTGTACGTGCAATAATAAACAATATTATTTACTTTATTAATAATACATATATTATTTACAGGCACGTCACGTTCGTATTTCTAAAGTCGCAATATTGAGTATTTTGTTAATGGAATTATGTGGGTGTAGCTAAAATATAGGGAGTAATATAATATTTCAAGGCATCACATACTTTTATCTTCTAATAGTTCGACTAATGACTAACTGGATGGTCCAGTGGGCGAAACTTAATTAGCACTACACTTGTTAAGCTACCGTGGGTGTATCACCCATGGGGATGGATTTAAGTGGCATAAAATATACAAGCTCTTTTCCTAACTTACGAGGGGGGGTCAAAAAGTTCGCGGAACGGAGGGGAAGGGAGGTGAAATAAAATACTGTACTATTTTTCTTTTTCAATATATTCCCCCTTAAGTCGAATACATTTTTCAGATCTCTCTATTAACTTATTAATACCGTCGAAAAAAATTATTTGTCTTTGTCCAAATAGGCCGAAATCGCCGACTTGACTTCTTCATCGTCGGAAAATTTGTTCCCAAGAAGCTCTTTTTTTAATTTGGGAAATAAAAAATAATCACAGGGGGCTAAGTCTGGACTATAGGGAGGATGGTTTAACATTTCGAAGCCACAGTGATGAAGGGCAGCCATCGCAACGCGGCTCTTGTGTACCGGTGCGTTGTCATGCAAAAGCAGCACACCTTTTGTCAACTTTCCCCGCCTTTTCTCCTTGATTGCTTCTTTTAATTGTCTCAGTAGATTAGCGTAGTATTCTCCAGTTATAGAAACACCCTTATCTTTATAATCTATTAGTAAAATACCCTCTGTATCCCAAAAAACAGTTGCCATGATTTTTCCATCCGATTGTGACACCCTGTATTTCTTTGGGGGGGGCTGACCCTTTTTATGCCACTGCATAGACTCTTGCTTCGACTCAGGCTCATAATGATGAAAGTCAAGACCCAAGTTTCATCTGCAGTAACAAGTCTTGCAAAAATTCCTTCCTTGTCGGCGCTACAGAGGTCTAAAAACTCCTTTGAATACTCAACGCGCAGCTGTTTCTGTGGTGGTGTGAGCATTCTTGGCACCCATCTTGCGCTGACTTTTGACTGTGTAGAATATTTAAAATGGTTGTAGGTGATACTCCAACCTTTTCTGCAAGTTGTTTCTTCTTTAAACGAGTATCCTCCAGTATAAGATTCTCCACTTTTTCAACGATGTTTGAGGTGGTGGCCTCAATCGGCCGTCCTGAGCGAGGGTCGTCTTCAAGAGACTCTCTGCCTTGCTTGAAAAGGCTATTCCACTTGTACACCATGGTTTTCCCAGGGCAAGAGTCCCCGTATACTGATGACATTTCTTCCAAAATTTTCTGAGGTGGTTTTCCTTGCTTAGTGAGGAACTTTATGACGGCACAAAACTCGATTTTTTCCATGTTCAAGTTTTTCTTCCGGATTCACTTGTTTGATCGACGACAGGTCAAAAGTTATTGACACAATCGTTTCGTTCCCGGGCCTTCTCTACTACCTCTTGGTAGAGGCGGTGAGGGGACTGGTCAGGACTTGGTCCTCTGCAGTAACTTTCTTCGCTGCCCATAGCTATGGGCAGGTCGTTGGGGTGGCCGTGGCGGCCTGCGGTATTCCGGTTGTGTCCTTGGGGGTCACGGGGGGTCGACCGACGCGTCCGCGGCAGCGGCGACGTCGGTGATGGCGTTGCGAGGCGAAGGCTTAGTGCGGCGGTCGGGCGGGCGGGCGTGTAGAGGCGCAATGCCACGCAGGTGGGCATGCGCCGACGCGTCCGCACTTGCAAACATCTGTTTGGCCAGGCGGGCGATAAAGGCGTCTAGTCCTTCCATCCTCAAGTCCCTGATGATCGTCGCGTTCCTCACGTAACGTGGGGCCCCGACGACTGCTCGGAGACTCTGGTTTTCTTGGGCGCGGAGTCTCTTCTTATTCGACTCCGAGCAGTACGCGTACCATGCCGGGGTCGCGTATGTGAGGCGGGATCTAATATAGGTCTTATAGATCCCGAGCTTCGTCTTCAGGGGCAAGCGCGAGGAGAGGACTCCACGCAGCTTCGCCCTGGCTACCTTCACCTTCGCCACGACATCATCGACGTGCGGCTTCATCGTCAGTCTTCTGTCGATGGTGACCCCCAAGTACTTGACGTGCGGCTGCCACGGCACTGGCTCGCCGAGTAACTGCAGAGGAGGCGGTTGATGACGGCCGGTGTCTTGCTGACGTTCACTGACAGTCTCCATTTGGAGAGCCAGTCAGGTAGAGCATCAAGGGTGGGCTGCAGCATCTTGCAGGCATGCAGCGGGTTTAGGGACGACACGTAGTATGCCGCGTCGTCCGCATACAGCGTCAGCTCTACCCGACCGGCGACTGGGATGTCGTCAGTGAACCAGGCATAACAGGCCGGCGAGAGGCAGCTTCCTTGCGGCACTCCCGCTCCGACGGGTCGCGCCTCCGATACGGCGTCTTCAACCGCCACGTGGATCTTGCAAAAAGGAGGCCACGGTCCTGACCAGTCGTCTGGGCATTTTTGACGTCGATAGCTTGTGCACTAGCCCCTCGTGCCACACTCTATCGAACGCCATGGCGAAGTCGAGGAGTACGGCAGCCACGCACTCCTTCTTGTTGGCGCTCTCCGACATCTTGTGCAGCATCCTTGCCACCTGGAGCGTCGAGTGCTCCGGCCTGAAGCCAAATTGCTCCGCACGGGGTGTGATGTGCGGAGCAATGTGCCGGAGCACTAGCCGTTCGAACAACTGCGAGAGCTTGCTCAGCAGCGCGATGGGCCGATGATTCTCGGGTCGCCTCGCATCCTTGCCCAGCTTGGGCAGCATGATGACCCGGGCGTCCTTCCAGATTGAGGGAAAGTGTCCCGAGCGAAGTATCCCGTTGAAGAGGCGCGTCGCCGCTGCGATGGCTCGCGGCGGCAGATGGCGGAGCGCCTCATTCGTGATACGGTCCTCGCCCGGGGCTTTCCTGGGCTTCAAGCGGCGGATCACCCGCTACACCTGGCCCGGCGAGACGACGATGGGATCCTCATCGGCTGCTAGCGGCGCTGCGAGGTACTCTCGCACGTTGTTCACGACCATGTCGTGTCACTTTGGCACTTTGACACAATCGGGTTCAAACTTGGCATATATACTCACAAAGAGTTGCTCATTAGTTACTACCTGCGGCAGGTCCCCCACCCCCCGCTAACCCCTCCATTCCGCGAACTTTTTGACCCCCCCTCGTAGAAAGAAACGTGAAGCCATTGTTTCCGTATTCATCCCACTTAATTCTTTTTAATTTTTTACCTCACTAATCTCATTTCTTTTGTTAATTCCTATGCACTTTTCATAAATATTTTTTCCTTACTTATCCTATTTCTATTCATCATCCGTCCTAAAGTTTTCTTTTTTAAATAACTCATTCCATAGTTTTTAACCAAGCTTCGCAATATGAGGTTTTCTTAAAACTACGTTTTTGATGTACTAATATAGTGATTAAAAAAATGATTAGGTAAAGTAGTCCATGGAAATCGTACAAAATGTTGTATAATTTTAGGAAAGTATAGCCAGTAATGCAATAAATAAAGAATAATAAAATTTGCTTATGGATAAAATTGGGAATAAGAAATGCAAAAATGTTGGATAAGTTAAGAATTAAATTTGATGATGAGTGAAGAAATGAGAACATGATGGTTGAGAATCAGTAGGATAAATATGGAATAACCCAAGCTTGATCATGCTATGAATTAGTATAAGGTTTGAATTATCATTAGTCAGTTACATACTTTTTATTCTTAGTACGAGTGTGCTGAGAAAGTTTTACTGTTAAACAATAAAAACAATCGTAACTTATAAGTCTCGTGCTGTCTTTGCCTTGCTAGGTCTTAACAGTGACAGATTGAGATGTGTGAGTTAAAATGCTTTTGATTATCCAGGTGTTTGACTTTTATATTATAATCTACATTTGTACACCAGTGCCCAACTGTGAAACAAGATGGCGAGTCAGAACCGTACGCTCACGAGGCGCGATACTTCGTGGAGTCTCGGCTGCTGCAAAAAGACGTGGAAGTAATTCTCGAGTCGGTGAACAACGCTAACTTCGTGGGCACCATCCTGCATCCTCAGGGCAACATCGCAGAGGCGCTCCTGAGACAGGGATTCGCGAGATGTGTTGACTGGTCCCTTGCAGTCATGAAATCTGGTAAGTTGAATGTCCTGCATGTAGTGTGACTAGTAGTAGATTAATTAATCGTAGGGTTAAGTGAATTCAAAGTTTCCACTTAACCCTATCAGTAGAGATGCCTTGATAAGGATTGGTGTACCACCTGGTGAAACAGGTATTTTTACTTACTTAGGAGAAGCACCTTTGTCCAACAAGTAACTTTGAACAACCTTTATCAAAGGAGGTACTATGAATCCCCGGATACGACCCGGCTACCACCCCCGACAACGACTAGCCCTATCTAACACAACATCTGCACAATGAGACGAAAAAGTCAAGGAAGTGGAAGAGGAAATGAGTTGGTTACGATGGGACGTAGTAGGGTTGTCTGAACCACCGGGAGAATGAACGTCCCAGTACAACATCAACGTCGTAACTAACGAAAGTATTTCCAGCAGGGTGATATACCTTATACTCAGATTCAGTATTCAGATTCAGTAAACATGCCGACTGGGGAATACTCAGATGATGAGATGGAAGTGGTGTATGAAGACATTAGTAGGGCCATACACACTTCCAAAACCTTTTTTACGGCGGTATGGGGGACTTTAACGCAAGACTGGGCAGATAGGGCGACGGAGAGTTAAGGGTGGGGCAATTTGGATATGGGAAATGAAATAAGAAGGACTTTTTTGAGGAACAGAGACTCTTTGTGATGAACTCTTTCTTCAAAAAGCCACCTTATATGTTTTCCTGTTACATATAGATAGATGGACACATCTATTAGCAGGCAGAAAACAGGCAGGAAACGTGGTCCCTTACTATGGGCCTCATAAGAAAGCTCAAGGTCGCTCAAAGAGCAATGGAGAGTGTCTCTGCAAGACCAAATCAGAAATAAGGACATCCGTAACAGAACGAAAGTCATCGACATAGCTCATCGGATCGTGGGGGGAAGAGGGCATATAGCGTGTAGAACTGATGGCCTATGGGGCAAAAAGGTTCTTGAATGGCGACCAGGTGGTCAGACGACCTGACTAAGGTCGCAGGGAATCGCTGGATGCAAGCCGTTCCAACTGGTAATTTAGGAAATCTTTGGGAGAGGCCTATGTCCAGCAGTGAACTTCTTTCGGCTGATATGATGATGACGACCTAACAGTTGCCTTATAGGGTGGTTGATACACAAATCTAAGGAAGGAGAGCTGGCATCAAGCCGGAGGCCGGCCATCAGAAAATTGCCAAATTGGCATGTGGACATTACAGCATCACTGCTAAGGATGCAACTGGGAACTGACTCAGTTAAAAATTTGTGCACCAGTTTCTGAAAATACATTTGGTGAGATGAAGCATTACAATGGAGACATTTTGTGGTTTGGGTGATTACCAGATTTTAATATTATCATAAGAAGGTCAAATTTCAATCCAGTGCTTTGTAATTGATTCGAGTGATGATGATGGGAATGATATTGGTATTGCCACCTTGCTAATATTGGTTTTTATAAATATAAAAGACCGTACGTCAATGCTGCATGCATGCCTGGGTCAAGCCATATAAGACTTCAGAAAATCGCTTCTGCTTCTTTAATAAGAAATTGATTGATTAAAGTCGCTTAGTGCATAAACGATTGTGTGAAGCATTCGTTAACAACTACCCTGAACTGTGTATTTACGGTGTTGCGTGGCGAATGCTTCGGTAATTTGAGAGTTTCTGTATGGCTTCAAATTCGATCATAATGCCAACAAGGTGTCTTTGTTGTAACATACAAAATGAATGCTACATATATGTATCTTCATATAATGCGACCATTTGCCTAAGGAATTTCTGCACAAATTTTAGAATTTTAACAGTGATTGAAAAAGACGAAAAATGATACTTGTATATTCTATATGACTTGCACTCGATTTGCAGAATGTTCACGTAAGTATTTTGAATTCCGTCAAATATAATTGTACAGAAAATATAAAACAAGATGAATATCATATTGATAAACTTTTCTTTTTTGGAGTCAGTTTTACATTGTGATTGTGACTTTGTCAAAGTTCAAGGCCAAGGTTTGTGATTTAGTGGGCTAATACGATATCCATTGACAGTGAAATGTAATTTGCTCTCAATGGTCAGAAGCAATTTATCTGAATTAAAAAAAAACACATACTATTTCATAAATTAGTTTTATAATCATAAAAGTACTAATTTACAGGGCGACTTTTGTGAAACGCGTGTTCTGTTCGGAAAAACGTTTATCACATATATGCCATCACCAATTCACCACCACAGACAGCATTGGTAACAAAATGATGAATGATGAAATACATGAGTCATAATTCTGCACACTCGTAATTTTGATCTGGCATTACATACAATTCATTAAATTTTACCTAATTATGCAAAGCGATTTGTGTTGACTATGTATTTTTGGACAACAACCTACTTTGCCAAGTCATCGCTTAGATTATTTATCGTTGTTGCTATCCGCGCAAATGCGGCTAGAGATATCGTCTGCTTCTTGGTTATCAATTGATTACTATGTATATTCTGGTTTTAGAAGTAACAACAAATACTACGCTATGTTGTAAGTGCTTATTTATAACAATAAATTTTTGTCTTGGAGTTCACTTGAATGATGAGATGACGTCTATGAATGAAACATCCCGATATTAATAGTATCCCTACCAGGAGGGATACCATTAAAAAGCTTGGTGTACCGCCTGGTGAAACAGGTATTTTTACTCATTTAGGAGGAACTACATATTTTTTCAACAGTGGCCTTGTAACTTGGCCTCTCCATAAAAACAGGTCCATAGAACTTTATTAAACGTTAATGACCAGGTGCATCCACGTTGAGAGCCGCCGAGCGAGCCGCCAAAGACGCCAAGCTCCGCATCTGGACGAACTACGTGAGCAACGCACCGATCATCGCGGCCAAGGACAAGGAGTTCACTGCCACAGTCATGGAAGTGGTGAACGGCGACGCGCTCGTCGTCAGGCTGCCCAACAACACCTCCAAGAAAATCTTCCTGGCCAGCATCAGGCCGCCCAGGGAAAAGTACGTTTTCTACGTGTCCATACTGATTAAGGTCCAATAGTTAATATATTAGGTGAAATCTTGATCCCTCTGGACCCTTAAAGGGGAGATTCAGCCCGTCGATATGAACAACTTTTCCTATGGGACCAATGCTGAAAACTGTTTTTTTAGTTAGGTGGCTTTCCTCTTTACCTTTGCATTTTATACATGGTTTAGATGTCCATATGACTAAGTGGCAAAACGAAACCCTTATAGGATCACTTGTGTCAGTCCGTCTTCAGACTTCCTGTGGCCGGAAGTCCTCCTTTAGTAGGTCAGGACTAAAATCAAAAACAAAGTAGTCTTTATGACAAGATGGTAACCGTTCTACCCGCAACGTAAATTTGGACTTCTTCATCACGTAGTCTAAAACGATTACAGTGGTATACGAGGGCAGGGGGCCCTCGTAGATCGGAACTAGCACAGTGGCGTTGTCTTCACCTCGGGACACAGCAGCTGGGCTTCTTTTTCCTCCGCTCTACTGTGACGAAACCCACCTTATCGCACTGGTTCTTTCGAGGAATTCATTTAAAAGGCATGCGAGGGTTTAGGGTACTAAAACAATAATATCCATTTAAAAAATTTTTGCATATATTCCGTGTTTCGAACGACTCGTTAAGCCATTGGTCCTGGCTGTCATCAAGCTATATCAGATGCCTACGGGGAGCTTGAAAAATCTGACACCTGTGATGGTCACTTACTCACATGAAGAGCAAGCTAGCAAGTAAAAAACATTGTTTGTTTTTATAGGAACAGCCCAGATGATGAAGGCAAGCAGTCCCCGCGTCCAAAGGGCTTCAAGCCGCTGTACGACATCCCGTGGATGTTCGAGGCCCGCGAGTTCCTCAGGAAAAAGCTGGTGGGCAAGAAGGTCAACGTCACCGTAGACTACATCCAGCCCGCTAAGGACAACTTCCCGGAAAAGACCTGCTGCACCGTCGTCGCCGGTGGAACGTGAGTACTTATATAGGAACTTTATTCCAAATACCGGCCGGTCTGAACTGTATCTCTTGAGTTTGGTAGTCTAGTCATTGTGTACTTTCAGCTCCGTGGCGCAGCGGTCAACACGCCAGCCTGCGACACGGAGTGCCCGGGTTCGATCCCCGGCCAGGTCAAAGATGGAAAATGATCTTTTTCAGATTGGATGTTTATCTAATATATAAAATTCTCGTGTCACAGTTTTCGTTGCCATACTCCTCCGAAACGGCTTGACCGATTTTGATGAAATTTTTTGTGCTTATCCGGTATCTATGAGAATCGGCCAACATCTATTTTTCATCCCTCTAAATGTGAGGGGTAGTCCACCCCTAAATTTTATTTTTTATTTTTTAGACATTATTTATATGGCAAAACAACGTTTGCCGGGTCAGCTAGTCTAGATATATGTATTTATTATAAAATATAGTATCGTTGAGTTAGTATCCCATAACACAAGTCTCGAACTTACCTTGGGGCTAGCTCAATCTGTGTGATTTGTCCCTATGTATTTATTATTATTATTATTTATTATTACTTTTGTTTCTACACAATGACACTGACATGAGTGCCAATAAACCATAGGGAACTAGTATGATCACAAAATTTTGGTAAAAATCTGATGACTTAAGCATCTGTCTACAAAAACACAGCTAAGCACACTTTTAATACAATGTTGTTTCCGTACAAACAACATTGTATTAAAACTGTGCTTAACTGTGTGTACTGTTTTGTACTCGGTAAAAAATTTAGACCTTAACAGTGTTATTATAAAAAAACGGCAAGACCCAGGTTTAAACCTGGTCTACCTTAGTCCGGACTAACGATGGATCAACCTAGGTTTAGCAAATTAAACTTTGTTTCATTACAAAAAGTGAACTAAGTCAGGACTAACTTAGACCTGAGACGATCTCTGGATGATCTAACGGAAGCAGGATTCATTCAATCATTCGTTCAGCATGCTACTACTACGTTCCGATCTACACTAATATTAAAATAAATAATAAAATGTATTGTTTGAAACTAGTATAAAACAAAAAATTATAAAATTGAAATGGAGAAACATGTTTATTTATGTCATAAACGATATATTCAGTGGTCAGATAAAAAAATCATACTTTATACAAAACGATTTAATAATTTTACAAACCTGAAACGGAACGCGTGTGCGCGTGCAACAAATCGAATTTGTTTCAAAGTAACCTCAAAGTTTGTTTACAAATATGATTGTAAAAAATATATTTTTATTTAATGAATTATGTAACGGTGCAGTGTGTCGAAAGTAATTGTTTTAAAGTTGCTGTGAGATAAAATTTACGTGACTAAAGTAAAAGTGAATATGGTGTAAAAATTTGTTTATATTTTTACCTAAAAAATACTTACTATATAGATGATTTGTACAAACTATTTTTCCTAATATGAAATTAAGGTGCCTAAAAGTCATTGTTTTGTTGCGGTTGTGAAATATAAATGACGACAAAAGCGTTGAAAATAATCTAATTAAATGTTTTGATATGTTAAAATGCAAATAATTAAAATATTTTTGCATAATTTTATGTGTTGGTTTTATTCATTTCTTCGCATTTCCAGGTTTTTGATCATTGTGAATAGGGTAATAGGATTTGACATAGATTTTAGCACCAAAGTATTTTTTTTGGGTGAAAAGTGACCTATTTGTTGGTAACAAAATAAGTTAGTACTAGAGTTAAACTAAGGAATCGTAGGTTTATCTTTAGACCTAGGATCATCTATGGCTTAAATGATAAACCTCGTTTTATAATACGATTTTCCTTAGTACTTGACTTGGACCCCGGCTTAAACCTGGTACTAACTTTAGTCCTTGTTTTATAATAACACTGTAAGAGTTTTTGGACTGATTTGCAACCTGGTCCTCTGCACAACACGCTATTTTTTTTTTTTAATATAACGCTTATCTGACTATTGTGTCTGTAATTGTCCATTATTATTTGTGCATGATTGTTACAGCAACATCGCAGAAGCGTTAGTATCGAAAGGTTACGCGACAGTGGTCAGGTACAGAAACGACAACGACCAGAGAAGTTCGCATTACGACAAGCTTCTGGAAGCCGAACAGAAAGCCATGAAGGCGGCTATTGGCGTGTTTGCCAAGAAAGACATTCCCACGCACCGCATCCAAGACACTAGCGGCGACTCCGCTAAGGCGAAAAAATTCTTCCCATTCCTCAAGAGAGCTCAAAAGACAGAAGCCACGGTTGAGTTCGTGGCGAGCGGGTCGCGCATGAGAATTTACATTCCCAAAGAATCCGTCCTGGTTACTTTCTTGCTCGCTGGCATCAATTGCCCGCGAGGAGCCCGCCCGGCCGTCGGCGGCGGCGCCATGCAGGACGCGGAACCCTTCGGCGAGGAGGCCCTGCAGTTCACGAAAGAGAAATGTTTGCAGCACGACGTCATCGTCACCATCGAGGAAATGGACAAGGCTGGCAACTTTATCGGATGGCTCTGGATCGATAACGAGAACCTTTCCGTCGCGCTGGTGGAACATGGCCTCGCATCCATGCACCACACTGCCGAAACGTCAGAGTTCGCCCGCGCCATCAAGACTGCAGAAGAGAATGCGATGAAGAAGCGCATCGGCCTTTGGAAAGACTTCGTGGAAGTAGAGAAGGAGGTAGAGAAGGAAAGAAACGCACCGATTCAAGACCGGGTCGTGAAATACGAGAAGGTCGTCATCACAGAGATTACCCCAGAAGGCAACTTCTATGCTCAAAATGTTGATCTCGGAACAAAGCTAGAATCGTTGATGGAAAAAATTCACCAGGAATTCAAAGCGAACACTCCCCTACCAGGATCATATGTACCAAGAAGGGGTCAGATCTGCGCCGCTCGCTTCACAATGGACGATCAATGGTACAGAGCAAAGGTAGAGAAAGTCACCGAGGACAAGATGGCCCATATACTCTACATTGACTATGGAAACCGAGAGGTAAGCAAAACTATTCATTGGATTTTTTAAAATTTCAAAGTAGAAATATCTGATGTCGGAATTTTCATTGTTTTCTACAAGGACATTTATATCCTCGTAGTCAACTTGTATTATACACCTCGTACAGTATGGGTATAGTCATCCCATGATGTATTAGGTATAGTTTATTGAGTGTATTGGGGTGGGGATAGTATAGAGGGTACAGTATGGGTATGCGAAGGTAATGGTTATACAATTTATTGGAAATAGTTATGGGGATAAGATTACGTCAATACATCCTTCCACTATTTCCAATATAACTCAAGCCATTCCCATTGATCCTCGTAACATATGTATATAAAAGGTAGTAAAAGTTTGGAAGGATAGTTGTATACCAGTATGACAAACTAGTCAGACAATGAGGAATCAGCAAGAATTTTTAACATGGTTTTTCGCATCCAACGACCTGTTAGGTATCTGTTCAATATGCCATTGGCATATCAAATCATACAAATACTTCAAGTTAATACACCATCAACTTAAGTAATTGTTTTCAATTTGAATAACTTTCGCTTAGGTGGTGAACATCACGCGGCTAGCCATCCTGCCCGCGGGCGCGGAGAGCGACCCTCCCTACGCCACCGAGTACGTGCTTTGCTGCGTCAAGTTCCCGTCCGACCCCGACGACAGGCTGGAGGCCATCTCCGCCTTCTCCGCAGACACGCTCAACAAGAAGCTGCTGCTCAACGTGGAGACCAGGGGAGCCCCGCCGGCCGTCACGCTCGTCGACCCCAACACCAACACTGATCTTGGAAAGGTAATGTTTTGAAACTGAATTTTTCCATTTTGTTATTGATTTGATCCATTTTCATGGGATGAAATAATTGGTTTTTATAGATTTTTTACTTGTTTTATGTTATATTTTATTGATTAAAATGGTATATACATATGTCGTTTTAACGTCTCTAACTTAATTTGCCTACTATGTTCCAATATATCGAAATTTGGGATGAAAGAATTGACTATTTTGTATTATAATATTACAAAACTATGCCGTGTGGTTTCCGGCAGAGTAAAATAGGACCACTCCAAGTCTTCCCATGGATGTCTTAAGAGACAAATTAGAAAATTCAAGTTAAACAAAGCTCATAAACATCAATGAGACCTCTCCAACCCGTCTGGCCAGCGAGGAGAGTGTAAGCCAAATCCGCTGTCTACTCTGGCCAAGTATGGCTCCGGTAGTATAGAGAGGATCATGCTCCTGCAGTGGAGACTAAAAAAAGACCTGATGATGATGATGATGAAAACAGGGCAAGATTATTTAGTAAAATAGTAGTTTTAAAGTCTTAATCATCTATGTCCGGTGTCACTGTAAATAGTGACAAACACAATACCAATGGTAGTTTGATGACTAAATATTGTTGGTGCACAGAGCCTCATCAAAGAAGGTCTCGTGCTGATGGAGAGCCTGCGCGACCACCGGCTGGCGGGCCTGGTGGCGGAGTACCGCGGCGCGCAGGAGCACGCCAAGAGCTCGCGCCTCAACCTGTGGCGGCACGGCGACATCACCGAGGACGACGCGGTGGAGTTCGGGGCGCGGCGCTAGCGCGCGGGGCCCTGGTACGACGCTACCACCTCGCCATCGCACACGCTCAACTGTGCCACCTGCACAGCCCTCAACATTGAAAAGTTCATACACGCCATCGTCTTCGATTTCCTATAAATGGTCATTGAACTCCTTTAGAAGTCTACTTTGCATACGTTACGTCAGTGGCTAATGTGTTCAAAATTCATTTCTAATGAGGATAGGTTGTGCCCGATTGACTCTGCCTTCAGCGATAAATAAACTCTCTTGTAAATGATAAACGATTCTCAGTTAAATCATGCATTATTTGATGAATATAAATGTTGTGAATGTTAATATTGTGTGACAAATAGATATATGAATTATGGTAAATTCATTATTTTTTCCTTTTGTAACATCGTAAAGCACGCGTGCGGCCCTGGCCGCGAGAGGACTCCAGTGCTTGTGCAGGGCGCTCGTGCACTGACTGCGAAATACGGTGATTTCATGTTTCTGTGGCAAACCTTTGCCCTTGTTTCTTATATCTATTGACTTACCTAAATATATTAACTGGATATATTATTTAAAATAAACTATGATGAATTTGTATATTTTATGTACGACAAAGTATCAAATTACATATAATAATAAATTTATAATAAAAGCAAATTGTTGATCATAATAATATTTACATTTTTACAGTTTTGTATATCAACAATAAAAATTAATGTAGATTTATATTTTCGTTGTTATTTAATTATTTATTCGCGCTCACATAGCATAATGAACTCTTATTGAAATATTTTCTTTTGTAGATGTCTGCTGTTTCTATGAGAATAAATCAGTGTTTGTTGGTGTATTGTATAAATACTAAGTTGTATTTGTAATAAGGCCAGCTCCGACCTGAAACTTTCAATTGACGTACCTTAGTTGCCTAGCCTCTCGTATTTCGTACTTACAAGCATATTGTATGAAGGACCTACCTCTCTTTCCGAGATAATTAAGGTATATTATGAAACTGTTTACATACTAGAGTACCATACGGTGCGTGGATTGTTAAATACACTTGGTATATTGAAATAAATATTTTAGGAAATTATTTGTAGTTTCAATAAAACCATCACAACATAAAAAAATATCTTCATTTACTAAAATTTGAACATAAGGTTTTAATGATTGGGCGATCCATCGCTTGTATTCAAACGGTAAGAAGATAACTTGAGAACTACCAGTGCGCCAGCAGCCGGTGGTGTGACCAAACTTAAAACTACATCTCAATATAAAGCAAAACCGTTAGTCTTCTCGTATCAGTATCATCTATTTTTTCAATATAGTGGTTTGGAAATGATAATATAAAATTCGTGCACTATTTTGCAAACGCTTTTTTGTAACACCCTGCTAGATACGCATTGAGTGAAAACAAATATTTTGTACATGTTTTTGTACAAGCTTCAAAGGAAGTTTGGCACCGCAACCTTAGCCATAAGTATTTGACTAACATGGATATTACTACATCTCTCCAACACTATACAATGGCAAGTTGTTTTCTAACAGGGCATATACATTTAACATCTGAACTATTTATTGCTACGCTACAGTAATAACTACAGAATATTAAATGACATCGAAATTCGAGATATGTGAACATTAAATAAAATCTAATTTTGCTGTGCAGTCATCATATATCATTCGCTCACATTCCTGGTAAGTAATTTCGTCGCCATTATTCAGTGTCGTTTGTAATAGCCGTAAATATAATTTTACAATATTTTTTAATCACTGTGTTAAAACAGCAATATTCAGTCATTTAAATCTATTACTTGTAGTCGAATAAGTAATACTTATTCGTAGCTTGTAGTACGTTTTTATATACAAATAAATACGTGGGGGCAGAGGGAAACATGCAAATTGATCATGCGCATGGAATGAGAATGTAACTTTCAACGAGTTTTTGTTAAAAACATGGCTATCGTGTTTGGAAACGTTAATTTGTGCTGTAATATACATATATAGAATTTTTATTAATATTTGTGCCTCCGAAAATAGCTGAATTCTAAATATCTAACTTGTTAGCCTGGTAAATAAGGCCGCCACTGGAACACGCCCTGTCCGGCCCGGATCACCCCCTCGACGGCATCCTAACTAATATTATAAATGCGAAAGTGAGTTTGTTTGTTTGTTACGCTTTCACGCCGTAACTACTGGACCGATCATCATGAAATTTTGCATACAAGTTCTCTGGAGTACGGAGAAGGACATAGGCTACCTTTTATCCCGGGAAAAAGTACTATTCCCGAGGGATCAACATTGACGCGGGCGGAGCCGCGTACGAAAGCTAGTGTTCTATAAAAGTATAAGAAGTGCGGGCGACGGGCGAACTGCGTGGGTGCTCGATACGGCCGGCTGCAAGAACCTGTTATTCGAACGATGTCGATAATTTACAGATTTAGAGCTATCGATCGGAATATATAGCGAAATACAAGGAACAAAAATCTGCCGCCGATAGCGCACGGTCGTGTCGCAGCGGACGGCCTAACTGGATACAGATTCGTATTTAATTTAGGTAAAATAGGCTTATCTCATAAAAATATGTCTAAGCAACTGTCTGTGACCATGTCACTAAGATAGCCTATTCACAGATGTAGGCGGGATTTTTCTTATCTACTAATACTGACAAGCATTAGAATCAGTCAAACAAGTCTATTTGTTATTAGGTATAACTGTTACTAAACGCTCAGAAATAGCTTTAGACCATTTACCATACAGATAAAAGACACAGTTTTCAGCAGGTGTTTAATTGTTCAAGTTGAATATTAGGTGTACGTAAGTACGTAACCCTAGCAGGAAAGTACCTTGTAGGTGTAAACTAAGTATCGACATTGGTCTACGTTTTAAGGACGAAGTATATCTATATACCTATGATGCGGCTAGGCTGAAGTTTATTTTTAAACTCGAATTATATGCGTTCTCGTGACCTACGAGCCCTTCCGCACACCACGAAATTACAAGCAACTTTGCAACGAATTATTTGAATAGCGGCGCAGACGGTCGCCTGCTAGGCGAGGTCTGTCTGCCTGGAGCGCGCGATCGTGCGGCCCAGGTTTCATTCAACTTGTTCTATCGTTGTATTATAATTATTTTTCTTACAAAAAAAAAATATAATAAACTCTGACGTCTTTAGTAAGACTTTGTCCGTCTTATTATATAAGAACTAACTTTAGTACCTGGTTTATACCATTACCCGACAAAAATAAATCGACAATTATTACTTTGACATTTTGTTAGCTGTCATTGCTAATTTATATTGGTCGGATAATGGTTTAAACCTAATACTAGAGTTAGCTTTCGTTTTAAGACGGTGTAAGTTTTACCAAAACTTGATTTAATTTTCGTTAAATATCGTATTGAAATAGATTTCCGAAATATCCATAACTCTGTACAAAGTGGTACCTGCCTCGCTCGTGCACAGCCATAAATTATCTAATTACATTTTGGTCTTTACCGATACATGCGCGTAGAAAAGCAATTCATAATGGTTATTATACAAACATGCGTAATAAATGTACGAAGTAAGGCTAGTGGAAGCAGGACGGAACAGTATATACGAAATTATGATAAGTGATAAGCGAAGTAGGTATATACCTAGACTTCAAATTTTTATAATCACGATGGTGAATAATACCTACTTTCATCGAAAAGTGCGCACTCGGTATGCGTATCGTTGCTATTATTTACTCTGTAATTATCAACTTTCTTGAGTGAAGCCAAGGTCAAACTCTTCTCATTCTTATCACCGAATCAATACTGACGAACGGTCGGTAGGTACATCCTATATTTTTAACAACAATGTACAACATTGTACACGGTGTAAACCTAACCTTGTAATCAGTGGCGTGGTCCTAAATACCGGGGATCGGGCTTGTATTTTTCGGTTAATAATACAGAGAAACCGATCTACTTCGAAGTGATGATGATCTACTTCGAAGTGCTTATGGAAAGTAAGCACTACTATGACAAGAGTTCAGGTGGACGTTCCCCGCACAGCGTTACCGGTTAATCTACTAATACCGATACTAAAACCGTTGTGATCATTCTCTCTTTGTAACAAAACTGAAAACCAGCGGATTTATCTATACTTTTGACAGTCTTAGTCAGAGCAGAGCCGAATCTAATTAAGGAAAAGGCGAGGAAGATGATGACGAAAGACAAGATTTAACCACAAAAAATATTTTTTTATATTATATTTGTTTACCTTTACCCTATTTGGATTCAGCTCTGCATGTCAAATTCCTCTATTTTTTTCCTGTCATTAAACAAGTAAAAATAAAAATACAAAACAATAATTTGTTACTAATATTTTGTACTACATTTGTAACAATAATTTCAGATTCGCGGTCTTTTGTCTGTGTAATTTTAGTAAAACGCACGCACGGACTCTGTCCTGGCAGAAAATGCAAATTAGTATGCGGAGCAATATACCCTTCGCTTTCGTCGTATCATGGCGATGCTTTACTAATACCAATAGAGCTCGATGGACCAGTGGGTGTAAGCAACCTCGGGCGTGGTCCCCGATAGGGTTTATTCCACTTGTGGTCAGTGGCATATCAAATTCTCTAACTCTTCCTAGCTTTGGAAGGCCTATTCAGCCGTTGGTTCCGGCTGTAAACATTGATGGCAAGATGCCTTTGAGCACTTTGAACATTTGACACCAGTGTTGGCCACTTACACACACTAGAAACAACAAGCAACTAGTACCATTAGGTAAGAATTAGAAAAAATACTCATCAGACGAAAATGACTTCTACGGCTAGCTTCTGCATAGATATACAGGGTGAAATTGAATTCATTAGCAAACGTTTAAGGAGTGACTTAGACCACGAATCTGAACAACTTTCATCATGCAACCAACTCCGAAATTGCAAAAAAAGACTGTTCCATAGATGGCCAAGTAGATATTCCACTTTTGTATGAAAGAGCAGATATTTTTTTCACGAAGTTGGTACCATAAAGAAAGTTGTTCAGATTTGTGGTCTGAGTCACTACTTAAAGTTTAATTATGAATTAAATTTCACCTGTATAGATCATGTAACAAACATGCGGTGAGAAAAAAGTAAAATTAAAAAAGATCACCCATACCTATGGAATATCATTGTTATACATTTTAGTTATTCTTAAACCCTTTGACCGCGAAACATTTTCATAGAAAATGTTTGTCAGATTTATCTGACGTACAGGGTCAACGTGTTAAAAATAGGCTAGATATGCTATGGCATTTTAGTAATGTGAAATCAGTCATTACCAATAAGTCTGGTGGTCACAGAAGTTGCCGATTCTGCGTGCGTAATAATAATTGTTATCGCGACGATACCGACATACGTAACGACTTAATATTAAACATCCAATGATAACATCAGTAACATACAACTGATTGTTACATGTTACATTTAATAAAAATATACATACCTACTCGTATTCTTTATGATTACTAACATTTTAAATTGCTTCCATTACCTAATTGGCGTCCGTGTTGTGGTAAACACTAAATGCTATGCATTATTAGTGATACTTACAAGAATTGCTCCTGGTTAATTAAATAACAGAGTCCGAATTTAAACTTCGGCACTAGACAAAATAAATTAAAATAATTATACTGTGTGGACTAATGTGTTCCTGTGTCCTGGATCTTGAGTGACGTTATCGAAGAAGGGCCCCATGTTGTCTGGCAGCGGCGGGACGTTGACCAGGAACTGCTGGATGGAGGAGTAGTAGTCCCTGCAGGTCCAGGTGTCGTCGTGGCCGCCGCCGGGCATCACGACCAACTTCTTGCACAGCGCGCCGCACTTCATGTATAGCTCCTTCGCCATGGCCGGCGGCACCAACGCATCGTTGGACCCGCACATGATCAGCGTAGGCGTCAATATTTGGCTTATTTTCTTCAATGACATGTACTGCAAATAAAATAATTTTACTTTAGATTTATATAAATAAAATAATTTTACTTAAATGATTTAAAGAGCTTATTTTCAAATCTAGCAGGTTGTTATTAAAATAAGTGCTTTTCATAGTCAACATCCTCGTCACATATATTGTGATACGAGTATAATAATGCCTGCCTACGTCGTTCACCACCCACTGGTGCTGAAATATTTGCGTTGTTATACCTTTAAAATCATACAGATCAGTTCGGGGAAAAATGAAAGGGACCAGGCAGCTTTCTACTGTAAGCAGTGTGATCTTACTGGTGCCATGCCTAGATTAGTAAGATGACACTGCTATCTCAATGACTATAGACGAGTCTTTAATTTATGTGTACTATCAGAAATGTCTACGGCTCAGATACATAGTTCCTTACTATACAACATGCAACAATACAAGGGTCATGATAAGCCCAAGATATTGAACAACTTTCCCTAGGGGACCAACCACGAAATACGAAATAAATATAATACGAAAGTCGATCAGCTGATTTCTCATTTTTTATGGGCGGTCGATTTTTTTGGACATAACATTAATTTAGAGTGAATAGGCTTCGTCTGGGTGAGCTCGCTCGATCTTAGACCATATCTTTGCCTTTGGCCCAGATTATGGTCAGGAGTGAACACATTTCATATAAGTATAAAAAAGGTATTAATACCATTTTGTTACACGTTGTATAGGACGTTTTATGTGTGTAAGTGGCCAATACGAAAGAAATCCCACCTATAAACAGGTAAAGAGACAACATAAACCCCAATTCGCTTAGCCTTATTAACTCAACAAATACGAGTATGTATAAGTTACATGACTTACAGTTATATATACTATTGTTAGCAGAGAAATCCGTGGGTCACCAGTGCGGGGGTAACGAGAGTGGTGGGAGCGTGTCTATATAAGCCACTGCACGCGTCAGTTGAGACACATTTTCTCGTCGGAGCAACAACTATAGTAAAATCTATGCTGTATCGATTTGCCTTTTCTCTTTTGTTTTAAATTTGTATTTATGGCAAATTAATGCCAATTGATATTTTTGATGTTATGTACTTTTTTTTAAAATTAAAAGTAATTTCGGTTGTGTATAATTGTTTTTTTATAAGCACTCGCGTGACGGGTTGCTAATATCAGAATTGGGATTCTTATCCCGTTCACACGTCCATTTCCGCTTTGCTTTAATTTTGTTAAAAAAAAAGGCAATTCGACATAGTTATAGTTGTGTGCAAATTCACAAAGTAACGGTTTTTTGTGTTTGTGTCTGTTTTACAGTGATTATAGTGGTAAGGGTGGTATATCATTCCTAAGCTGTTGTTTTTGGTGAGTACGTTCCAATTTGATTATTTAAAAAGTGAACGTTATTATAATGAGCTGGTACAGCAATTTTTTTATTTTTGCTAAAACAATTTAAGAGTTTTGTTTAAGTAATTAACTTAGTACTTGATCACAAAATTTTTGTTTTGCCTAACGTTTATTTGCCCTGGTGATAAAAGAAAAAGATTATTCGGCGTGCATTTAAAAGTCGTTCTAGATATCGCCATCACTGTTCTAGAAGTAGTTTCTCGCTCTTGTAGCCGAGACCTACGATGAAAAAATCGTGATTCCTGGTCAAGGATTCATCGTACTCGTTATAATCAACGTAATTCTCCTCTTAATGTACTAACCGAAACAATTCATCAAATACTAGGTCATGTGACGTCATTGAAAGCCATCTTCATTGCGGAGCCGCGTGACGCGTGTATCGGAACCTGCGGCTGAGCGACGAGATTCGGCGGCTGAGCGTCGCAATTCAGCGGCTGAGCGTCGTGAGTCAGTGGCTGAGCCTTGTCGTTGGCAGCGCGCTATGTGAGTGCTGTCATGGACAGCAAAATACTGTGGTGAGATCCAACCATACTTACTTTATTTCAAATGATGATCGAAGGATCGCCAATACGAACACATGGTGCGGCGTAGTAAACCGTGCTAAGTATTTATGCCCGGACCTGGTTAAATGAACTAGTTAGAAAGCATCATAGTTTGGTCAATTTTAAGCAATAACCTCTGTGCCCTAAAAAGTAGGATGTTGTGAACATTCTGTACGAAGTTATCGAGCAACAGTTTCGATAAATACCTGACATATGTTAATTATACTCGCAGATCGTATCGTTAGGACGTCTAAGTGATGAGTAGATTTCAGCTATTGTTATTCTGACTCCCAAATCCATGCTTCAGTTAGTAATGCTTAATGATTTGGTCGAATTCTCTCATTTATATCCAAATCGACCAACTATTTCCTCTTTCTTATTAACATGTTCGCGCAAGCCTACATTTGGTATTTGAGTATTGGAACTAGGACAATCGAGTCCACCTATTTTTCATAACATTGCTAATAGAATTTATTGAGGATAGGGGAGAAAGGGGTAATGGGAGTCAGCGGGCAATCGGGGTCAGGTGCCTCTAAGCAAAACTACACGGTAATCTAGGTAAATGACATGTTCAGCTTGCTCTGTACCCGATGCCCATTGTACGAATGACTCGCGCTAGTAGCTCCACGCGTTTTTGAGTGACAATTATGTTTCGTTTTCACGCCTCGTCGGTGTAAATTTTCGTCAAAACAACATTAACGGTGATTATAGACGTTGTAGCTGTACCAAATTAATAACTATGGATAGATTTATCCTTGATATTCAAAATTTAAATTAGCATATTAAATTGCGATTAAATTAACTTTGTGTTATTAAATTTTACAATTAACATGCAGTATAGGTTTTGGGTAATGGGAGCCAAAGGGCCTGCTAGTGATTACCATTACCCGCAAAAATATTCTTATGTTTTTACGCTTATAGATGCCGATATTACAAGTCAGAAAAACCAAATAGGCTAGCTGATCAACTGGTGATTGCACTAGATGGTATACTGCCGAATGTAATGTCTGCGATTGTTTGACTCTGATTTCCCACATGTCTGATTCCCATTGTACTGAGGTTAGTGCAATGGGAGTCAAACTTGTTTTTTTTTAAAACGCGGAAATATATCCAAAGTTGATTCACAAAGTGGTGAAAAGTGATAACAACTAGTAGATAATTAAGTAAAGTCTATTATTAAACAATTTTAATCACGATATTATTTCGAAATAAGCTTTTATTTGATTGCTCGCTTAAGTGACTCCCATTACCCCCTTTTCCCCTACTCTGTAAGTGGACTTGAGTGCGGTGTCCCTTAAGCTCATGAGTGCTGCCATTGCTGTTAGAACCAATGTGTAGAACAGAGAGGGTGTTACTTGTGTACGTACGCGTCACAATCAGTATCTTCCCTACAAGCCTCGTATGGTGCATTACACTCCTTTAGTAGGCGATGATTTAAGAGATTCCTAATATGATGAACGATTTTTCAAAATATTTTATTTCTGGCCCTGGTCAATACCGGTAACATGTTAATAAAGTTGAATAGCAGTACACATGTCTGTTATATGCCGTTTAGTCTGTTGTTCGGAGATTTTGAAAGGTCGTAAGATCATCAAAGATCTTCGTGCAAGGAACACTCACGAGTCTGAATCTGTGTCTGCGAGCCCAGTTTTATTTTTGTTTTCTAGTCATTCCATTATTCCTTACCAGTTTTTGGCCATGCTTGTCGCTGGTTTACCTTATTAGTTGTAACTGCCTCTGTCGTCTAGTGGTTAGGGCGTTTGCCTGTAGATCCAGGGGTCGTGGTTCAATTCTCTCGGGAAGCATACTTTGTTTAGTTATTTCCAGTTTGATTAGGACAATGCAGGCTTAAACCACCTGATTGTTTGATAAAAAAGATGATTCCGTGCTTTAAAAGGCACGTTAAGCCGTTAGTTCCGGAAATCTGGTAGTCGTTAAAAGGAACCATATCAGTAGTCGAGAGGCGATTCCAAAGAACCGCCAGAGCCTTGGTGTACATAGTTGATTGACAGAGTCATCTACACTAATGATGATGAAGATTACTTTATTAGTTAAAACAAATGGTACGAGTGCATATTCATTGATTTATTGAAATTGAATGCGGGCAAATATTGTTTTCCATTGTCAAAAATTCTTCTTTTCCGAGTGTAAATGGCTCCAATTGGTCATAATTCCTTCGACCAGTGTTTGGCTACGCTGATCGCTTTATTGTTGGCCTCATTAAGGTCCTGTACCGTGCAACTAGTGGGGCAGTTGGGGCATGACAGAAGGTTAGACATGGACTGATTGGCATCGCAGTCGCACAAATTGTTGGTAGAGAAACTTCACTTAACTCGTTTTGTCGACATCTCCCTACACCAGTCCGTAGTCGGTTACGGGACTTCCAGACTGTCCAGGGAAGATCTTTTCCGGGTGGAAGCTTCTCGACAGGTGAAATATCAGACGGACACGGTGAGTACATTCTATCCCAACTCTATGAGCCTGGTTTTGGGGCTTCTTTGGTATCTATTTTGGGCTGCCTCATAAAACTGTTTCGGCTCTTAAGGCGCGATGGGGGTGGAATCTGTCCGTAGAGCAGGTGTCCTTTGTCTTGTGTCTGTTTGTATACTTTCACCCCATAGATTACGTACCGTCGCACTTGCGGTGGGTCTATCCCAGATAGGGCATAAATGTTCGAACACGTTAAACTCGCCATCAATCGCCAAAGACTGGTGACGGTGAAGTTCTAGTGGATTTAGACTGTCTTGCTTGTCCATGATTACCATTGGGTAGGATGATTCTTCGGAAGTTGCTTCTGATTTAGATTGATCCAGGCTGTTCAGTCATAATGTTTACTTTATGCTGTATAAGCAGATGGAATATAGATAGTTTGCTGGGTGCAGATTGTATCAATGGAAGGCGCTGTGTTGGATATCAGATGTATTATGAATTCACAAAAATATGAAAAGTAAAATGGTGTCATGCCGTGTCGATGGCTAGGTCCCAAAAGTCCTTCTATGTAGTGACATATATTCATGGCCCCGTACGGCACCGCAACGTCCGGTGTTGCCAGTGGCCGCAATACTACTCAACATGAGTATTTGGGTCGCACCAAGTACAGCGTATTTTATGGTCAGGTACAACCGAGCGAACAAAAGGTACAGATTTAGGTAGCCTCTTGTATTTCGAAGGCCATAAAGTAAGTTTAAGCCAGTGCCTGGACTGGGCAAGTTATTTGTGACGCCTGCTTCCATTTACGAAGCTGACTATAAAGAGAAATTGCTGGACAAAGGACGGCCGAACGGTTGAAGTACAATCCAGTTGCCTCTGGCTCCTGGCATGCGATGGTAAATAAAAATACGCAGGCTCCTTACACATGTAAGGAGAGTGAGATGGTGTTCATCGTGAAGTATGTGCAGTCAGCAGGAAGTTAGATCACGGGATGTGACCTTACTGAGTTGTAAGGGTCATGTCCAATGATGGCTTATGGCTGGCACAAACCGGAAGCGAACGAGCACTGCTGTGCCATGTGATACCTTGGAGAGGTGAATGGACACCTGACACTTGCGCTGCATTCTTTGACTGTAAGTGTTTTAATTTTTCTTATCAATATTTGCTGTATGGGTGTAGTTGCTTTAACTGCGTATTTTATCCGATGAGTTCCTCCCTTTATCCTAACTAAAATTGTTTTCATTACGATAAGTAAGTCCCCTTCTATCTCTTAATGCCATGAAACTATCTGACCAACTCTACTGACAACACTATAGGTAACGAGCAGTTTCACTTATACAGTCAAATATTGGGTTTGAGTGTTATTTTCTCTTGGCGTCTTGGACATACGGTTCAAAGATGCTTAGCGACGGGAATATGGGCATGCTATTTCAGATTATTCTGCCTAGCGACGGGATTACGGGTATGCGATTTATAATGCCTCTGCCCAGCGACGGGATTACGGGTATGCGATTTATAATGCCTCTGCCCAGCGACGGGATTACGGGTATGCGATTTATAATGCCTCTGCCCAGCGACGGGATTACGGGTATGCGATTTATAATGCCTCTGCCCAGCGACGGGATTACGGGTATGCGATTTATAATGCCTCTGCCCAGCGACGGGATTACGGGTATGCGATTTATAATGCCTCTGCCCAGCGACGGGATTACGGGTATGCGATTTATAATGCCTCTGCCCAGCGACGGGATTACGGGTATGCGATTTATGCCTCTGCCCAGCGACGGGATTACGGGTATGCGATTTAAAGTGCCTCTGCCCAGCGACGGGATAACCGGTTTGCAGTTCGAAGATGCCTCAGCTCAGGTCACATGCTTCAATAAAGCATCTGCCCATGGCAAGAGGACGCTACAGTTAATGTTTACTGATCTTCATGTCATGACTTAGGCAGCTATTCGTTAAAGCGAAAAGACTATTTCATTTTACATGTACGATTGTCTATGATTGTTTTATGACTGAAGGCCAAAAATGAGATGAAAGCAAGGAAAAAAAAATCGAGGCATAGTGTTGTCAGATGTCGTATATGTGTTTTTGCATCTTTCAGATGACGGCAGTGATAACCCTTCGGCTGAGGCACCCTTACCGTCTGCAGATGAAACTGAGGAGTTGGCTCATGGCGATCGAACCCTATCGCCAACACCGCCAGACGATCGGAGCAAGACACGGTTCGGGACGCACCGAAGTCAGGAGAGGCTGTGTTAGCAGAGAAATCCGTGGGTCACCAGTGCAGGGGTAACGAGAGTGGTGGGAGCGTGTCTATATAAGCCACTGCACGCGTCAGTTGAGACACATTTTCTCGTCGGAGCAACAACTATAGTAAAATCTATGCTGTATCGATTTGCCTTTTCTCTTTTGTTTTAAATTTGTATTTATGGCAAATTAATGCCAATTGATATTTTTGATGTTATGTACTTGTTTTTAAAATTAAAAGTAATTTCGGTTGTGTATAATTGTTTTTTTATAAGCACTCGCGTGACGGGTTGCTAATACTATTATAACACCAGAAAGAAAGTTCATGGCCGCCCAAAGAGCGATTGACATTACTATGCTCGGTGGATCCCACGAAGACTAAATTAGTACTCGAAGAATAAAAATCAGTGGAATGGGCGCACATAGCGTGCAATATCGATGACCGATATGAATATAGGATGGAAAAGTTATCGAATCAGAAGGTCGAACGTCCAAGGTCATTTAGAAATCCTTGAAGAAGACCTTTTTCTAATCAGTGGACTTATTGCGGCTAAAAGTCATCTTTTATTTTTCCATTATCCAGTGGAAAATAAACAAACTCACCTTGTTTTTGTGACAAAACTGCGGCAGCCAGAACAGGCATCTCCACTTGAGTATGATCTGAGCCATGTCCGGTATACTGGTGAATGTGTTCTCCACAACCAAAGCCCAAATTTTACTTCGGTACTCTAATCTTGAAGCTATGTCTATGGCTATAGCTCCCCCTAGAATAAAGATTTAGAAAATAACAATTATATATTTTTTTAAATACAGATATAGGCACATATCACACAAATTGAGCTAGCCCCACAGTAAGTTGTGAACTTGTGTCGTAGGATACTAACTCAACGATACTATATTTTATAATAGATAAACATCCAAGAACCAGGTTTCTACTGAAAAATATCGTTTTCCATCATGACCTGACCGTGGATCGAACCCGGAATCCATCGTGTCGCAGGCTGGCGTGTTAACCACTGTGCCACGGAGCTCGCCAAATATTATAATTTTGAAAACATGTGAATCACGTGCTATTTTGTCGGGATTACCGACTATAGTTACGGACTCATCAGGAGTTAATTTTCAAAGCGAATTCGGGATGTGTCCCATTTTCAAAATACAATGTAAACTGTTTATAATGACACTGAAGGGACTGCGCATTTTATGGCGTTATTCAAAGTTGTCCTTATATGGAGATTGCCTTACTTGCGTGTATTAAGCCAACTTTTTCGTCAATACACAGTGATTTTCTCTGACTTGCCATGTTTACAGTATGAAAGTTTGTGAGCCACTAAGAATTTAAATTAAATAAGCCATGATTCCTACTAACAACAGCGTACACGTGCAAGCAATCCCAGTTTGTTAACAAAATAATGGATTTCTAAAAAAACTTCGGTATTACCATGTATGTATGATGCCGACCGCCAAGTTTATTCGGGCTAGGATAATAAAGCGACAAAAGAAAAGAACGTACCCTGCGCAGTGTTTACTAATTTTGGCAAGACAAAAATTACTTTTTATTATTTAATTTTTGTCTTTATATACAGTGTAATGCTATATAGAGTGTATTATTGTATGGAAGACAATGTAAACCAACCAAAGCCGAGTGATTTCGACGCTTTAGGGTTGTCGTTAGATCGAATGACATTACATGTATTTATCTCACGTTAGTTTTAATAATATAACTACTATATTATTTACTACAGAACTCTAAATTTATAGGTAGGTAGGTCTTCTTCTACCTATCTTAAGAGTCGCAACGCATCCGTGGTCCAGCGTTTAAGGCGTTTGCCTGTAGACTCGGGGATCGTGGATTCGATTCCCACGGGAAGCATACTTTGTTTAGTTGCTTCCAGTTTTGTTAGGACATTGCAGGCTTGAATCACCTGATTGTCTGATATTTAAGGTGATTGCGGGCTTCGGAAGGCACGTTAAGCCGTTGGTCCCGGCTGCCATCTGGTAGTCGTTAAAGGAACCACGTCAGAGGCCGAGAGGCGGTTCCAAAGAACTGACACCAGGATGTACGTGGTCGATTGACCGTGTCACCTACTCGAAATGATGATGTTGCAACGCATCAGCACTTCCTCTGGTGTTGCAGATGTCCATAGGCGACGATGATCACTTTCCATCAGGTGGCTCGTCTGCTTGTTTGCCGTCAAATATCTATACATATAATAAAACAGTAAAAATATTTTGTCTGTACATTTAGAATTTTTGACTGAAATGGATAGAGGGACACTTAAAAAGAATAATAGAATGCAAAAAATATTTTTTCGAATTTCTTGTCTGTCTGTCTGTCTGTCTGTATGTATGATCACGATTATCTGCGAAAATACTGAACCGATTTACTTCAAACTTTCACCAATTGCTTTGTTTTAACCCAGCAAAACATCTAAAGTTTGTTATATCAAAATCGGTTCATTAAAAAAAAAGTTATCGTCATTTGAATGAACTCGAGGCATTAATTTGCCTGCAAATATAGACGGTGAATTTTTTATCGTTTTGGACCCTTAAAGGGGTGACTCAGACCATCAAAATGAACAACTTTTCCTATGGGAACAATGCTGGGAACTTAAAAAAAAATTCGACATTCCCATACAAACTGGCCGGGCGGCGAGACTCTTTTTTATGGAAATGACGAATTTTTTTTTAGTTCCTAGCATTGGTCCTATAGAAAAAGTTGTTCATATCGATGACCTGAGTCACCCCTTTAAGGGTCCAAACTGTTCCTGAGGGATGGACACTAACGGCGGCGGCGTAGCCGCGGGCAAACGGCAAACCAACCGAAACTGCTGCGCCTAGAAACTTGAAATTTGGTACAGAGGTTCTTTTAATGATGTGCGTGAGCGCTAAGAAAGGATTTTTAAGAAATTTAACTTCTAAAGGGGTAAAATTTATATGGAAATTTCTCATTTCTGGACTTAGAAGTATGAAAGTAAGTATATAAGTTCTCGATTAAAATTAAAAAAGATGTGTGTAGGTAGATGAAATTTGCAAAATTCCCCCCTTAAGGGGTAAAATGGGGGTGGGTGGGTGGTATAAACTTTGTATGGATTTTTTTTCATTTCTGTACTTAGACGTATGAAAATAAGTATATAAGTTCTAGGTTACAATTAATAATATCTGTGTAAGTAAAATGGACGATATTTTCCCCTAAAGGGGTAAAATAGCGGGGTAAAGATTGTATAGGAATTTACTTATTTCTAGACTTAGAAGTATGAAAATAGGTAAATAAATTCACGATTACAATTGAAAAAGATCTGTGTAGGTCAACTGTAAAAAATCCCCCAGAAGGGGGGTAAAGTTTGTTTGGAAATTTTCTCATTTCTGGACTATGAAGTAGGAAAATAAATAGGTATGTAAGTTCTCGATTACAATTAAAAAACATATATGTAGGTGAAATGGACAAAATTCACTCCTAAAGGGATAAAATGGGAGGGTAAAGGTTTTATGGAAATTTTCTCATTTCTGGACTTAGAAATATAAATAATATTCATACTTCCATACTAATACTAATATTATAAATGCGAAAGTAACTCTGTCTGTCGTTTTTTTACGCTTTAACCATTGAACTGATTTGGATGAAATTTGGTATGGAGGTGTGAGGCCCGAGGAAGGACATAGGGAATGTTTGATTCCGGGAAATTCTGCTGTTCCCGAGGGATCGACACTAGCGCGGGCGGAGCCGCGGGCAACAGCTAGTACATAAAAAAAATACTGAAGGCAGACAATATTTTATTGTGTGTGTATTTGAAATGGTTCAATTAAAAAGACAACAAATAAAAATGACACTACCAGCCAGGCAGCACCATGTGACACTTGCTGTTACTGGTGAAAATGAAAATCTCAAATAATATTTGCTTAGCTTACCTAGTGATCTGCCAAAGACAATAATTTTGGCGGGATCAACATCTGTCCTTTGCAAGATGTAGTCTATAGCACACTGTGCATCTACATAGAGGCCATTCTCAGACGGGGTGCCCTCAGATAGTCCATAGCCCCGATATTCCACCATCAGTATGTTTATGTTCAGTTTGTGATAGAAACCAGAAACATTGGATAACCTGTTTAAAAGAAAAATACACTACAGGGCTTAGATAAGTACCTACCAATTCAACAGTAAACTTAAGTAAATATAATAAGTTTCTGACAAATGAAATGAATGGTGAACATATAAATTGTTTATTATTGTATGTTATTTATGGATGGGAAATGTTTAATAATAAACATGTATGTTGTTTACTCAAGATTTAGATTTCCAATCTGAGAATATTTTGTTTGATTAAGAGATGACTGAGACATACGACCTTGGCGATGGAAATATTCCTGGGTAATAAACCAAACACATTTCCATTGCCAATAAATTTTCCATAACTGTTTCACCCGTTTGAAAGGAGTCCATTTCATAAGGGTGAAACAGCTATGCAGTTATTAAAAAATCATCTTGCTCCCTCGCATCTTGGCTGCGATTATGTAACTAGCTCCAAGTAAGCATTTTCTTCACTGGGCGTTTGAGGTGAGGATAGAGTCCCTCAACCAGTATAGACAACACCACCAAAGGGCTCCCAGGTAGGCAGACCTTTGCTTTGGGCCTGTGTGCACAAGGCCTGGAGAGACAGCAAACTCTCATATTACATGATGGGCTACGATTATGTGCATGCATAGCCTGAAGGGCTAATCTGAGAAACAATTGTAAAAGCCTTTGGGAGCTCTGTTCACTGTTCATCTGATGGCGAGTGCAAGGGGGTCGGAAGTGGACACCGATATGAGACAATTCAATATATTTACGATAAAAAAAATATTCAGACTTATATGAGTAACCAAACTACGAAGGCAAGTAACAAATATTGAAATCTTCATATTCATAATGATATTTATTTACCTCCAAAATTGGATTAAAATGGTGCTAATATACTAATATACCGATGTTTAGAGGCTTATAACTTTTAAACCATTAATATAACTTAGTTCTAGTTGTATAGGAACTACAAATAGCTTATGATGATATAAATTGATTTAAGGCTTTAAATTGTGCCAACATTATCAAATAATGCAGAGTCCCAATACCTACAACTGATAAAATACTCAGAAATATTTAATGATGAAAGTATGCACCTACTTCACTTTAGAACCTTAAAAATAAAAAAGGAAGAATTAGGTGAACCTTTGGCCCATGTTTCCTGCATTTCCATGGAAGAACACCATAGTAGGCAGATGATTGCTGTTGGAGGGCTGCTTGATGAGAAACATGTGGATCTTGAAGCCATCTTTGTTTATTATCTTGATGCTCTCGTACGGCAATTTGTAGTTGCTGGGCTGCAGGACAAAAGCCCTGGAGTCTGGCGGATCATTGGGGTAGTACAGAAGGAGATCCTGGGCACTGTACAGTATTCCTAAAATGTAAACTGGATATGTAATCATCAGGATACCATTCAGGAATTCTGTACTTTTCACAAAATATGGTGACTAAGAAGTGAATGTTGTCTTGCACTAGAAATTACTAGAGAGAGGCACATGAAAGAAATAGATAAGATAGTTCAGTTCTTTTAGCAATGTCATTTGATTTATCACTTCAGACTTAAATTTATCTTTAACTAATGGCCCTCCCCGCATCACAGAGGTAGATAAAGATATTTTCAAGGAGATATATTCATCTCCTCTATTCAAAAAACAAAGAATGATTCCTCGAGAACAGGGTCTAAAATACGTTTTTATTCCCAAGGGAATAAAAAGATTTTGAACTAAAAAACCAAATATTGTTCTGAATATATCCATGACTTCAAAGGTTGAATCATAATTTTAAACAGTTTCACTGCTCGGTTACATTAGTATACTGCCGGAAGGACCAGAGCATTTTCATACAAATCTCGTACTGCCAGCAGAACATATCTTCCGGCAGGACGATACTCAAAAAATACGGGTATTTTTAGGTATCTGCTGGAAGCTCTTCAGGAAGGACAGGTCTTTCCAGAAGAGCAAGACATACTATCGGGTGATGTATCATTAAAAAACTACTCTCCCCATGTTGAAAGATATTCTAGTTCAACTGACACAATCAATCCACAGAGCTAAACTGAGCTGGTGATATAACAAACAGTGCAATTAAATATCTCAGTTAATAAAAGATTTGTATCTTTATTCCTTTAAGTGACAATATGTTGAAACTGTTGGTCCTGTACCCAGTCTTTAAATAGCTTGTATTCATTGGTCCCTTACCTATAATAGGTCACTAGTGGGAATATGGGGCACAATAAATATACCTATGAGAGTCATTAGATGTGAACAATGGTCCACTAAAGTTTATTGACTCACATTAACCCATCATTTGTGGCTTTATGCTTTAAGTTATAGGGGGCACCAGAAATGGCACCAAAGCCACCGAAAAGTGTCTCATGTATGCCATGACTAGACAGGGTGGGGCCCCTGAATTTAAAGTGCGTAGGACACCGACATTGCTGAATCCGTCACTGACAATATTTGTATGCTCTGAGTAACGACGACTTAACAAAATCCACAGACCTATTTTATACTTACCCGATATGCCTATTATGAATATAGCAACAGCGGTGAAAAATCCATAGAACCAATAAATAATAACACTAGAAAATAAAGTCAGTGTTGAAACGACCCATAACTTGTACAAAACAATTCGAAGTATGTGATACATCACTTCCACAGAATACATTAATTTTAACGAATTATTGTCATTTTCGGGTAAAACGATAAAAATAAATCTACTTCTATGATATTTAATGCATGATTTTATGACGTGGGCATTTTAATTAAACTGTTTTCTTATTCGTAGCTGTATTGACATAAAACTAAATCAAAATAGAACGGCCACTATTAAAATAGCAATGAATTTTAAACACGCCAAATCATGAGTTTAATTTTATCTGAAGAAATGTAGGTATTTATTTTTAAATGTAGTCCTACTGCACTTTAATGCAGTCTTTCTGCTGCTAACAAACCCGACAAACAACAACACGACAAGAAATCGCGAGCGCTTTTTGGTTTTTGGCTTTTGTCTGACTGACAGACTTGATTGTTAATGTGAAGTCAAATGTCATGTCAAAAAGAAGACTTTTTTCATTTACTTTCAGTTGGCAATGGCAACCAAATCTGATAATAAATCGATTGTTATCATATTCGATTACTATGAATCTACAAAAAATGATTAATTTTAATTTAAACAAAGGCTATGAAGATAGAAAAACTTAATCTAAAAATAATTATTAAAAAAAAAAACTAACTCAAAAGATCTAAAAAAATTTGGGTATCCGGCATTGTCCCGAGGATGCTGGCAGCATTTCCTCGCTGAATCGCAATGCTAATGCGCTGTGCAAGGAAACTGCCAGCTCTTCGGTTGTTCTGCTCTAGTTGGCTACCGCAAGGGCAGTGAAATGAAATGAAATGAAATAAGGTAAGGGTAGGTAAAGAGACATCGGAAATTTTGCGGATCCCTAAACCACTATGGCGGATGGGTAGGGATGCCTGAGTCCAAAACTATTCGCTGATCTGAATATATAAAATTGACTCCAAATTGGACCATATGAGGTCATCTAGTGGTGATAACAGGCTTTGGAATTTCCATAAATACGTACTTACACTACTTAGTCCTTGAGTTGACTTGGATGATCGTTTGTAAATCTTGCCTATGCAGTTAAAAAGACTTCCAGGCCGGTAGGAGGGACTGTTCAGGTCTTTGCCTGGTTTGTGTGCGTAGCCCCAGCAGGAAAGTACCTCGTAAAGTAATATGAGTCGGACGTAAATGTGCCCTGAATAAAAAAAATTACAACTTACTACAGTACGGAAGTGATTTTATTTATGCAATCGAAAGTACCTTAAATGTAAATACTTCTAGATGCTTTTCAATTTTTATTTATACAAAATTCAATTTCTTATTAATTTTTGATAAATATCCCATACGTAGGATTCATAAAGCAATATTCCCATGCTTAACCACATGACAATGTCAATGTTATTGTCAATCAGTCAAATAATAATGACGTTGACAGCCAAGTCTTATGAGTTGCCAGGTTGGGGAATATTTTTCCCGAAATTCGTACAGCGTACAAGGACCGCAATAATAGCAAAAAATATACCTCTAAGTTAATGTAGTATAGTCAAATAAAGCAAACCAGATAGGGTATGGACACCGGTATACCGGTAAAAAAAATCGGTATTTTGATACCGGCATTTGAGGATGAAATATCGGTATTTCGATTTCTACGGTTCATAGTGTTGTTCATACTGCTGATGAGTTTTCATATGCATGAATAACAATAAAATCAACTATTCAAGACATTGCATGTTATGAGACCATTTGCACGCATATCCTCCCAAATGACAAAAAGCCAGCACTTCTTGGGTTTCTCCCTTCTGCCGGGACTCGGTGGAGGTGGCATGATCAGACAATTGTTCCCTATGTAACTTCTGGTTTTCGTAAAACATGACCGTACCAGCGTAGGCGGCTCTGCAGGAGAGTTATCTGCTATGTGACGGACATGGAGGCTGCCGCAAATGTGTGAGTTCCTTATGCGGCCCTTTTGCGAAACTCTACACATCCAGCGCTGCAAATACATTTCAGTGACACGCAGTTCCCTCTTGAGCCGCTCACGTAGCCTCTACTTCACTTCCATATAAAAGGACAGGTCTAAAATGTTCTGTCCTTTCAGTTTAACCGACATTTTTGGGTCACAAATGACACCAGTCACCACGCGCCACTTTGTCCACACTGCTGTTATGCAAGCTTTGATATCTCCAGACGCGTAAAGGTCAGATCCCAGGTATTTAAACTGGTCAGTACACTCGACCACGTTTCCGCCTATGCGTACAAGTACGGAATCTGTAACGTTGCAATTCATGTACTCAGTCTTCGCCACATTTAGTTTCAAGCCGCCGCTCTCAAGCGATATTCATGTGTCGCACAAGCACTTCCCGCGTCTGCCAGTGCGATATCGTCAGTATACATGCATGAGCAGCCACGGAGGTAGCTCATGTGTATTTCTGATGCATTTAGACACTTCTTTTTATATCGCACTGAACAAGAAGGGGCTGAGAACCGAGCCTTGGTGGACTCCAACTGTGACGGTTCACCAACAGCAATCCTAACTCTTGAATCGGAGTCACGGTACATATCGCAGATAATGAGAATACTTCGGTGCCCACCAGATCATCTCTCGTACATACAGAAACAGGAGGTAGAGAGGCGTGTTTTTCTGTCTGTATTTCTTCATGAAGACTCTTAGGGCAAAGTGTTTTCTTATCATTAGAGAGTAAAACTAATTTCAATATATACCGCGTGATTTTGTACCTCTGAACTATACTGCAATCCTGGAATCATAATCCCTAAAGGAATACGGAATTGCAAGAAAAAAAGGTAAAAAACAAAAGAAAAAATTTTACCTTCCATAGAAATTCGCCCAGCAGATCGGCGACTTTGTATGGAAAGTCAATTTTTTTTTCGATTTCCTGCTTTTTTTCTGGCACTTCTATATTATATTAGGGATTCTGATTCCAGGATTTCAGTATAGTTCAGAGGTTCAAAATCACACGGTATTTGATTGTGATATTGGTGCCAAGGAAACAATTTAAATAATTGTTAGATCAAATAACGTATTTTCTTTAGTATTTTTTTATTCATTTTGTGGTTTCTAAGGAGTTGAAAAATTCAATTTAATTTCTTGTTAAATTCGGAGGTACTGATCGACACCTAGTCCAGTGTTGGAGAGGCTGCTAATCTGTCATACAGGTTCTCCTAATACGGATGCCAGTCTCTCACATAGAAGTATAGTTTCAGTGTTTCTACCAAATAGCCTAGAAACAAGACTTATCTAGCGCTATTGGAACAATTTAAACAGTAATTAGCAGTATTAAAAAAAAATACCAAAATTTCGGTATACCGGTTTTTGAAATTTCAATACCGGTATGAAAATCATTTCGGTATTCCATACCCTAAAACCAAACGGAAGGGAAATAAAAACTTTTATTCGAATTTATCAGACAATCAGGTGATTTAAGCCTGCAATATCCTACCAAACTGGAAACAACTAAACAAAGTATGCTTCCCGTGGGAATCGAACTCACGACCCCCGGGTCTTTAGGCAAACGCAACCACTGGACCACGGAGGCAGTGATATGATTCACATACGTCACATACGTACATCATATCACATACGTGATATGATAACGTCTTATAAATCGATGAACACCGGCAGCATGCAGAGAAATGAACAGCAGCAGCAGCTACTGGTGCTGCTGCTGCTGCAGCTGTAGCTGGAGGCCGTTATGTGTTGTATGTGTGGAGGCTGTGACAATTTTGACAGTTTTCTCAACTGGACCTCTCAGTACTGCCACCTGGTTAGCGAAATTTTAGAAAATCCTCAATATGGCAAATAGTGGAGGTAGGCATTCAATAGTAAAATAAATTTTAAAACAATAGAAGCCAAGCAGTATCACAAAAAAAAAACAGTCCATGTACACTTCCAAAATTCTGGTAGTATTTACATTTCAGATATTTAGATTGCGTAAATAAAAACCATCACTTCCGGTCTGTTGTATGTTGTCAATTTTTCTCGCGTCATTATTCGTTTAGAATCTTCCTGCTAGAGCAACCTTACCCCAGCAGGAATGTTTTTTTTTCAAAATTGCAAAGGGCACAATTTTTTTATTCAGGGCAGCATATTGGTAACTAAGAGGAGGAGGTAACGCCTGGTTAGGGATCCCGATCACGATTGCTTATTTCCAGGCGGCTGAAAAAGTGCAATTAGCAAGACACGCATTGACGATGCTCACGAGGAGGAGGAGGAGGAGGGTCTGCAGGAGGCAGGAGTGTCATCCTCAGCTGCTTGTCCGGTGGTTGCAAGTATGGCACCGGGTATGCGCTACTTGCTTTTCCCTCATATGAAAAACCTTCCACTTGTAGAAATAAACTAGGTATTACTTCAAGTTTATTACTAACAGTTATTGTTGAATTTTTGCTCGTGTACCCCTTGCACCTCCCAGAAAACAATCCTGGATCCGCCCTTGGTCTTATGTCACTAGAAACTTCCATACCAGCCAGAACATTCCATAATACTCGAGTATCTGTGAGTGAGCAGGCAGGATATAATACATATGTGTGAGTTGGATGGAAGAAGTATGAGCGAAACAGACGTCGTTAGGATAAGTTCTAGACTATTCTATCCTGGGAGCTTCGCGACACTACTTAACATGTAGGTCATATCATGCGCTAATCTCCTTTATAACTTGGAGAAACCCTCCCTAATGATCAATTAAATAAAAACAGTAATGTGTTAATTCAATATATTTATTTACAATTGATTGATAAAAATTTGTAAGTAGCTTAAAAAGACAATCTTCCAAAAATGCAGATTATTATTGCATTACATTACAGAGGGTCTATTCTAGGCAAAACCAAAATGTACAAAAAATCACATTCCTTGGCCCCCTTAAATCGGACTGTTGTTTGAATACCTTTACCTCTGTGTAAAACAGATCGTGATTTACGAAATTCAATATAGTATGCAAGGTGTTAGGGTAAACACCGCTGTCCCCATCAAAATAAACAAGTTTTCCCACGAAGCCAACGATGGGATCTCGAAAAAAAAATGTGACGAAAAAGTTATTAATTTTGGGATGATTCGCTGATATAAGGGGCAACGGATTTCACCTTAACACTCGTATTTAATTTTATTAAATAAATATAAAATGCACGCATAGCTGATAAATTCTATGAGAATAAATAAATAAATTTAAAATTAGTTTTGCAGTTATTACAGCACATGTTTTTTGAGTACGTACATAACTCAGCAGTGTAATTCAAACAATATACAGAAAACAGGTTGCTTTAGGCCTCAATGACCCTCTCAGATATAATTATCTACTTAAATAATTAATGGACAGAATAGTATTTCAGAGTATTGATATATCGTTAAAGAAATGCATTAAATTGCCGATGTACTTAAAATTATGAAGATAACTAATACCTGTTAAACAGTATTGATCACTGATTGCTGAACTCCGATTTGAGTCGAGGGTTTGTGTCACATGTGAGGGTCGATAAAAACAAGTTGTTCACCTATGTTTGTTGTTCACATAAGGCATGTGTCACGTAACGCAGTAGTTGGCCACTACCCATCTGTAGATTATTTTACTACCACAAAATTGTACCAGTACTTTTACTTTACCGATAATGGTGATGTCCATTCTCTCGCATATTTGCAAACACGTGTAACATTGTGATGTCTCTATTGCTAGTGTGACTTAAATCGGAGTTAACGCAAATTCAGAATCAAAATATATTTTAAACAAATACAAAACATATAAATATAACAACAAGTTCAACCTGTATTACAAGCAACTAATGGTTTGGATTCCTATCGTGCTACCAGCACTTACACTTCTGTGAGGCTCCTACAGTACTTTTGTCCTTATTCTCCTAACCTATGATAAATAAGAATAACAAGCAACACCCTCACACTGTAATACCAATATATCGTTCCTATTTAATTACTGTAGCACTGTTTTATTGTATATATCTGTTATAACTACACTGTAAGCTGGTTCTCGCTCACGCTAATCAAGCCAGCCGTCGCGCCTACATATTCTTGAGAAATCAGAAATTCTAAAATTTTTGGCTTTTTGTAATGAGGTCTATACAGTAAACCATATTCGAGTTATCATCAGTAATATTCATCAAAAATATTTATACATTATTTGCCGAAAAATTCCTACTCACTGGCAGTAAATGTTATATAAACCCTGTTTGAAACTACTGAATTTACAACATTTTGTTCAGTAAAGATGAACACAGTTATGATCGAAGGTTATAAATGTTTGATGTTCATTTCAGGGTTGAGGTAAGTAGCGCGTCATCTTCTTTTTATTACTCATTTTACCTCAGATATGTACTACATTGTTTAAGGCCTGTTATTGTAAAAATTACAAAACTCGTTCAAAATCTACTATTTAAACTAGATTTAAACCGATTTTATTTGATTTCCATTCACTTCCATTCCATAAACCGATAATTCAATAGTAATGATGTAATTATATCGATGTAAAATAAATATAAAAGGGAAACAGTTTGGACAACATAATTTAGAACATATTGGCGTTGTTTTGTTGAAGTCAATGAAAAAATGTATTGTACTGAAAAATATACTCAACTACAAATATATTTAATAAAACTATCTTTCCTTATTAAGTACTAGTGAATGATCCCAAAAGATAAAGTGATGTCATTGTTTACTAATTTAAAAATACAGACAATATCATGATTGAAAATTACTCAAAGAAACTATGGCGAAACAAATAAGACATTTAAAAATCTACATCTTTGTTTTCTTGTACGTTTAGAACGAACAATTTAGGGCTATATTTTTTCATAGTACATATAAACTAAATATAGCATGATAGAATAGGTAACAAGAAAAACATTTTCTAGCGAACTCTAGGCTCTGACGCACCTCTTGTGAGGATGCAACCGCGGACACGCTTGGAACACAGATGTTTCGTTTTTCTCTTGTTCCATCAAATGATGTATGGAGAATATATTTGAGATATATGTAAAAAAATGTTGGCATTAAAATCGGTCTGTATAGAAGTTTGAACACGACGCGTTTTGTCTCTTAACATTAAACAGAATCGAGCATCAAAGTTGAAGGGTGGGTGCGTGTGTCCGCGCGTCCCGCGTCAAGAATACTTTCAATGACTTGGCCTAAGAACCTGAAGAAAATATGCATTGACTACAAATTACAACAACGAAAAATTTAATAATATTTTTCTAAAAACAATTAAAAGCGTCATAATTACGAACTATTTTTTAACACCATTTTTTAGTTTCTTGTATTCCAGGAAGAGTTCTTGGACGTCTTTCAGAGATCCCTCGATCTGCTTTACGAAATTCGATGAGCTCTGAAAATTTTAAGCAAAATTAATAATTAGTCTTACAAAAAATCTAGCGCCGTAGTATCGTAATTAAACTTACTGCTACTATATCCATTGTTAGCTAAACAAAATAATCCATTTTAAGTATTTTTAACACACTATGTCATTAAGTGTCTCCTGCTGACACACCGTTTTTACTGACAAAGCAAAAATGCAGTAATGTAAAGTAAAAAGCACTATTGCGGTAAATATTGATAGCCAATTTAAAAAAACAACGTGTTGCACTACGGGAGTACCGGCAGAAGTGAAAACTCCGCGCGGTAGAAAGAGAGGGGGATATTACTTCTTCTCCTACGCCGCGCCGGCGGTCTCAGGCCACGGGTCCGTCTTACGAATTTTCGATCCGGTCACGTGTCCTGACGCTAGTTTAACATTTTTTACCCATCCCAAAAAGTGCACAACACCCCTAACGCAGTTTTCACTTCAAAAATGTAGTGAACATAATGGGTACATTGTAATATTTTTTTGAGTGTGTGAATTAGGCAATGGAATATGGTAAGATTCGGAATATTTTATTTTAATTTCAAGACTAGGCTGTGTGTGTCAGATTACTGGTGCTACTTGGGTATGTTCCTTATAATTATGATTGAGTGTGGTTGACCCCATGTATATGTCTGTCTCAAGACAGTATCTATTAAAACTGTAAATAAATAAATAAAAACTGTAGGACCTGAAATGTTCACAGAATGTGTATCTATTGAGGCTATAACAAATACATGGTGATTATTATTGGAATATATAACAGAGTAAGATTTTTTCGAAACCTTTCGTGTGCGATTTCGACTAGCACTTGGCTGCTCGCTCGCTTTGCGCTTAAATATCTCGGGTTGTTATAATCAAATTAGTACAGTCAAGAGCATTGAATGTATATACATCGGTTCTCAAGTCAATGTGATAAGGTCTAAAATAGAATACAATAGTATGTATATCAATGCTTGTGACTGTACACTTGAATAATTTTGTACTATTATGCAAGCGAACCTCGATAACGTACATTAAGAGACCAATCAGGCAATCTCTAAGTTTGAGAAAACTTGAATGTCATAAAAATAACATTGTATTGAACAGAACATTGATTTTCTTATATTTGCTCATTTCTTAAATCTCCCAACAAAAGTGTGGCAAACTAAGTTAGAATCACAGATCTGTGTGTTCAGAACAGGTATGTCAAGTCGAAAAGTTGTTGAATGTTGGTAGTGCAGCTCAGTTGCAGTGTAAGAAAGAGATAAGACTAAGCGTAGTTTTATCTCTTTCTTACAGTCCCATATCGTCAAGGAGGGACATATAGTTAGTAAAAAATTTAACACTTATGCTCTGTTTAGGGATTAAACACTTAACCAGAAGAGCTACCCTGCAACTTTTGTCAACTATGGTGTGCAACGGTTTGATGGTCACTTCGAAATCCGTTACGGTTAATCTATCTTTAATAAAAAATAGTAAATCATACGGAAGCCGCATTGTATTTTACAAAGTTACGAGTAGCCCTGCTGATCTTTGCCGACTGGGCCCGAGAGATTGTATTATTTAAGGCAGTGCAGCAGTAGTAGGTGGCACAGAAGTGACTTACAGTAATGGGGCAGCTCTTCTTGCTGGAGACATGGAAGAACACGGTGTCCTCGCCCACGATAATGTAGGAGACGCCATAGCCGTCGTCCGCGACAGGGCCGAAGCCGCCACCGGCGCTGATGCAATTCGGGTGCTTCTTCAGGTCAAGCAGGTTGGTTTGACCTAGAGAAAGATTCCAGTATGGCTTCAAGCATGTACGTTTAACAGGCTGTGCCACTTCGAAAATCCATCATATTAAGAAACTGCACTTTTTTGATATAGAGTCAATATAATAGACGAATATAATACGACATCTACAATACAGCTGGGTTTTCATACTTAAAAGAACTTCTTCACGGCCACGATTTTTGGTACGCGTGGCATCACGTCGTCACTGCAAGGATATTTCATTTCAGAGATTTTATTTAAGGATAATGATTTTGCCATGATATGTTATGTCACTTTATCCCTATAGGAAACCGTTTACCTTTACTATAGTATTCTTTTCTGTCCAGTTTTGTCCCTATGGAGAGGGACAAATTCTCCCCTTTGGGGATGTCTTAAATGTTAAGTCTGTAATGGGCTGAAATACTCGGGCTCCAAAACTGGCAATTTTTGGCGGTTAACAGTATTTCAATTCGTTTATCAAATGCAAAATAATAAAAAGTAATATCAAAAATACTACAAGTTTTATTTTTTTTACTACCTAAGTACAGCATTAGATTTTTTTATTTGATCGGGTTTATGAGTAAAACAATAAAATGATGGATGGCTGACATAAGCCCCTCTTCAATCCCCTCTTCTCAATAAACTGCCGACATAGTATTGCTTTAGTTATTGTTCTGAGCATAGTATTAATATATTCTTGTATAGATATAGATGATCTGTACTCACACATTTTATTTCAATTTAATACTGATCGTATTAAATTGAAATAGATTTAATACTGAGATCATACTCGTAGTTTACGGTTGAAGAAATTAAAAGTAGTATAGCTTTTTTATTTTTAAGAGATATTTGATCTCTATAACTATCCGTCCTGCTGAGATGTAACTAATAGCAAGTACTTACATAATTGTGGTAATACAATATACTATGAAGGACACTCACCATGAGGAGTTTGGCTAGTAGATAGGCGCCAGGGCTCGTTAAATACCTCCTGCAGGAACGGCGACTCCAGTTCCAGGTACTTGGAGACAACGTAGAGGCAGAACAGGTGGCGGTCGATGCCGCGGCCCGACATCGCGTCTTGGTACCCGATCTGATGCCGCTGGGACGCCTTCACGAACAGGTCTATCTTCTCTTCCAGCTTAAATTATAAATTACGTGGAAGTTTTCTTATAAATAATTAGTTAAAAGAAGAGATAACAATAGTGCAATAATGGCAACGCTATTAATTATTTGTTAACAAGAATACAAAAACCAATCTTGAATGGGGAACATTCTTACGAGGCGTTTTCTTCTCGGCAGTGGTCGGTTCCGAAACGTTAATAGTTGGTAATAAAGACGTAAGAAAGTGCCTGAAAATGCTTATTTTCTAAATAAACCTTTGAATTGTGGCAGTCTTGCTGTATACATGAGGCAGATAGTTGTATCTAGGAGTGGGTTGCCACTCCTAGCTACTCACCGTTGCATTGGGGTCTTGCATGGCTTTGACCCAGGCGGAGCTTTCAATGGTGCACGGGCGCACGGTCTCTGTGCGGCCCTCGCGGAACATCCTAGTCATGGACGCCTCGTAAGTGAGGCAGAATCGACCTGCATCTCGGTAGTACGACAACTGGAGGATCAGCTGGATGAACGCGTCTGGGGAGACGCGGCAGGTCTTCATGAAACCTGTAACAAACATATTATTTTACCCACTTCCATGATAGTCGATTTATTTTAGCTTAAACAAAGTTTCTCAAACTTTTGGTGTAGCTATATAAAATCACTACTTGTGAAACTACTAAACTAACTTACTAAACTAACTACGAATAAAAGGAGATCATTAACCATATTTCATATTATTTTTTCTCTCATCGTTATCCATCATAATATCCAACTAGATAGAAGTAAAGAAAATATCTGGGTAAGATAAGTACTCTCTCCTGCAATTTAACTAGTATTACCAGGGAGGGGCCCAGTTACTTGTAGAACAGGTTCACAAGTCTTCCTAGTTATACTCAGTAGATCAATCTCTGTACTAGCTAGTATAAAAAATTACTTTCGAATATTTTTTTTTTAGTTCCGTGGGACTAGAAACTCTTTTTAGACCCTGTTTTCGGGTAACTGTTCTCTGATTTGTTGAATAGATGAAAAATAGTGGTACGTGGGGCGCACTATAAGTTTCCGGAATGAATATGAAAAAATACTATTAAAGGTACAAAATTAATTTATTGTTTTTCAAAATAATCTCCCTTGGCGTCTATGCACTTTTTCATTCGATGAAACCAGTTTTGAAAACTTTTGTGCCACTCCTCTGTGGTGACCTCTGAAACGTGTTTTTCATACTCCTCGACAGCCTCTTCTGGTGATGAAAATCGTTGACCGCGTAATTGGTTCTCAATTTTTGGGAACAGAAAAAGTCACAAGGTTCCAGGTCGGGACTGTATGCAGGATGACTCATGAGTTCTACATTTTTCGCCTTCAAAAAGTCGTTTGTCTGTCTGGCCGTGTGAGAACTAGCATTGTCGTGATGCAGGATGATACGGCGTTTACGGTTATTTTTACGGAGTTCGTCAGTAACTTCCGGCAAACAAATGGTCGTGTACCAGTCACTATTCACTGTACGACGATTCTCTAAAGCAACAGTAGCCACGTGTCCAGTTTTATTAAAAAAAGAAGCAATCATCCGCTTAGATGCACTTTTCACGCGCGCCACTTTGGTTGGTTTCGGCTCATCTTGAAAGACCCATACGCTCGATTGCTGCTTTGTTTTGGGATCGTAGCAATAAATCCATGTTTCGTCACCTGTTACTATGTCCCACACCAAATTTGACGCACCTTCGTTGAATCTGGTAAGGATAGCACTGCACCAAGTGACGCGGTCCGTTTTTTGAGCCTCGGTCAAGTTGTGTAGGATCCACCGCGAGCACAGCTTTCTCACACCCAAATGTTTGTGTAGGATTAATTGTATTTGACTCATGCCTATTTCTAAGGATGCGCGAATTTCATGGTAGGTCACATGCCTGTCTGTTTCAATCATACGGCGCACAGCATCGATGTTTTTGTTGGTCACAGCGGTGGACGGCCGACCATCGCGAGATTCGTCACTGAGATTGATACGACCACGCTTGAATTCTGCAAACCAGCTATAAACAGTTGTCTTGCATGGTGCTTCATTGCCAAAAGCTGTTTCAATCCGAGCGATGCTCTGTTGAGCTGTCAAATTACACTTAAAATCGTAGAAAATCATACTACGAAAATTTTCCCGAGTTAAATCTATGTTGATGCAGACACACAATTTTTTAAATGGCGCCACAAGGTAAAAACAAAAGACAGTCAAATGAAACAAACTGCATTCTACAGCCAAAGAGTTCTATTTTCAAATGTTGCAATAAATTGTTAAATATTGTTTATGTAAGTGGCCAGTTCCGGAAACTTACAGTGCGCCCTATGTATAACCTGTTATGTAACTACATTGTGAAGAGAAAATAAACATTTATATTTATACTAGCTTTCGCCCGCGGCTCCGCCCGCGTCAATGTCGATCCCTCGGGATTAGTACTTTTGCCCGGGATAAAAGGTAGCCTATGTCATTCTCCGTACTCCAGAGACCTTGTATGCAAAATTTCATGATAATCGGTTCAGTAGTTACGGCGTGAAAGCGTAACAAACAAATAAACAAACTCACTTTCGCATTTATAATATTAGTAAGGATATGTACGTTTAACGCACACTATATGACATATTCAAGATTTGAAAAACAATCAAAGTTCTAGAGCAACGCCAGACGTTTAAGTTGCTTTGCTCACACTTACCAAGAGGGTACTTCCTTGTTATTAATTTTGCCAAGTAAGCAAGAGAAAGGTCTTACCTATAACACTAATAAAGAAAAAAAAATTGAGAAATGTAAATTAGTAGATGAAAAAAAAAAATATTTTATGTAAAGTCGGTTTGCAGACGATAATGTTACTTTATAAAGGTGTGAAATAGATGCGTGATAGATACTAGTACTACTACTATTACTGCTGCTCCGGAACGTGACTTTTTTAGTGCATGCAGCCGGTGTTACTTTTTTATACTACCGTCGACTCTGACGTAACCATTTTTTCCTATAGTACAAACCATCCCGGAACAGTCGTGAATTCGTGATCTTGACAAAGAACTTGGCCGCGAGATTGCCCTATTAACCTATTGGTCGAGATAGCTACGTCACGTAGCCCTATATCAATTCATAGCTTAAATTATCCTGATGCGTTTATATCTGTTGAAGGTTAATATTTAGGATTCCGTACCCAAAGGGAACTTTATTACTAAGCATCCGATGTACGTTCGTTTGTCAAGGTGCTGTATTTATTGAACCGTAATTACAACAAACTTAACTAGTCACCACACAATAAAATCATTCATAGTGAAGCTACCTTCGTGGTCCAATGGTTAAGGCGTTTGCCTGTAGACCCGGGGATCGTGGGTTCGATTCTCACGGCAAGCATATTATGTTTATTGTTTCCCGTCTGGTTTGGACATTGCAGGCTTGAATCACCTGATTGTCTGATAATAAAGGTTGGTCTCGGCTGCCATCTGGTAGTCGTGAAAGGAACCACGTCAGAGGCCGAGAGGCGGTTCCGAAGAACTCTGACACCAGGGGGTGTTTGGTCGATTGACCGTGTCACCTACACGAAATGATGATGATGATGATGAGTAGATAGAGGGGGGCTGGACTCTAAACTTTGGACTGGAAAGAACCAAATATTACCGAAACGGATAAGTAAATCGAAAAATGATGTTCATAAGCTCACAATATTTTTAAAGGACCTATTCAACAACACCTACGATGGGTTAGTCGCGAAAAAAAAGATTTACTCTCCTTTTCACTTGCATGGGAGCTAAACTAAAAAAAAATTTTTTTCAAGATTTTATTTTACTACTTTTTCGGCAGGGTCAATATACATATCCATACCGAAATTACAGCTCTGTAGTACTTATAGTCTCTGAGTAAAACCGCGGACGGACAGACGGACGTACATGGCGAAACTATAAGGGTTCCAAAAAACCTTTTTGAGGTGATTATATCGAACCTGAGACCTCTTATGCCACAGGCTGGCATGTGAACTGCGCCCACGTGACATTTTCTGTTCTAAATTTCATTGGAAAGGCATTCTTTTTTATATGTTGACAGGTGGATATCAAAATAAAATTTTAATAAAGTCAGATGAATGTAGTACAAGGACTCATTTGTTACTGCTACTGGAATTGACGTGATGAACATTGGACTTTAACGAAGGAAAGCGACCAGAAAACGTGTTTTCCCTCTCCCCAGTATGAAATCGAGTGAGATTCGGCTAGACCCCCCTAAAAACCTCACGTAATTTATGGACACCCCCAAGTTTGAGAAAAAGTAAACTGATGCCGTCATTCTATCATAACTTGTCTCACCTTTACCATACTTGGTGTACATAAGTATCCTCAAGTCGACATCGTTTAGCAGTTTTTGTGCGACGTTGTAGGAGATGTCGATGTTCTTGAGGAGCTCTTCGTTGTCCAGCTCCCAGTGCAGACGGATGGGCGCTGGCGGCGGCGTGTCCACCGAACCAAGCGTGTTGCCATCGGGGGCGTAGCTGCATTAAAACAAGACCAACATACAAATCTTAAATCAATTAAGGAACCCCTGATACAACTTTAACTTATAATTATCAGATAGATTTTTATTCAAAATGCGTGCATGAAGAGAGTGTATATATGAGGATGTAGATGAAGTAACAGAGCTTTGTAAGGATCTTAGCAAGTGGCGATCACTAGTCTCTACCTACCCCTATGGGAAAGAGGCGTGATAATATGTATGTAGGTATGTATGTATTTACCAATTTTCTTGTAACTTATGTACAGTTTTGTACCCTTTCATTGATAACCATCTCGGGTATATTTGAAAACATTCAGATGTTCACCCTCTCTCACACGCTTCTCATCTGGTATCTTATTTAAACCCGGATGTACTACATATGTAGTTCTCTATATCCAATCATTATTAGGTTTAGTACCTAATAATGATTGGATATAGAGAACTACTAATCGATATTCGACCAGTAATGGCCCATCGACTACTAGGAGAAACCCTCATTTTTATCTATCCCGCTGTCGGCGGCTACAAAGTCAGGGTAACACAATGTAAACGTCAAACATATATATATATAATAAGTGAATAGAAATATTATAAATAGAAATATCGAATCAACAAAAAGGGTAAGACAAAGTAAATGTGACCATGGAAGTCAATACATTACAAGATGAAATTTGTGGCGGATACATCCACCACAAATGACATCTAGTAAAATTAAAAATAGAAGAGAATAGATTAATAATAATAAGTAATAGAAAATGTTTTGTATAAAAATAATGTATTAATTTTGAGCGAGTTTACGTCAGAATTATTTTATGATATTTACCCTTCTTCTAACTCCGACCAAATTACGTATTCCCACAAGTGACCCATAACTGGAGCATCAGCCCTGCAACAAACAAATATTTTCAGGTTAAAAAATATTCTAATGGATTTATTAGATCACTCTCTACGGCAGACAATAATTTGTCCTAAAAAAAGTGTCTAAAAAAACAAAAATTTGTCGAAAACATTGAAGTCTGAGTGTAAACTCACCACGTGTGTTCTGCGTTGAAACCCAGCTGGAAATAAAAATAAATAAATAAATAAAAAAACAACTTATGTTTTGGCATCAAGATATGTACTTTTAAATACAACAAGAAATATATACAATAGAATCCAACATTTGTAGCAATTCTACTGCTACAAAAAAATAATTAAATATAGATGTATGAAATATATTGAATTCTATTATGTGAAATTATGTTTGAATTTTCAGTTTAGGAACAAATAAGATAATTATTTCAGGTCCTCTAAACGCATCAAAGGAGACACTAATATATTAGGTGCAGTTAATTGTAACTAAATATTAAAAAAAAACATGTGACGACAAAACCCTATTTACAAGAGAGAAACTCGTAAGAAAAGTCCATTTAACAAGTATAAAACTATTTAGCTAAAGTTGTGACGTCAAGACTCTGTACTATTTCAAAGGAGAGTTTAGATCGAGAAAAAAGGTAATTGTGATGTCACGTTTACCCAAGGTAATTTTTCCACTGATGAACCATTTTTTAAAGTTTATTTTATAGGTCTTCCCATAGTATAAAGAAAAAAAATGTGTGTGTGTGCTAGTTCCCTATTCAAAGAATCATGGCGAAATTTGTACAAATTAAATTAAAAAAAAAGAGAAGCTGGAAATTTTTTATATGATTACTACGGCTCTGGTTAACTACTTGAATTAATCAGAATATTTTTTAAAGACGGGGAAAAAAAGATATTTATTTATTTAAATACTGATTTTTTATTAGATATCCGAACGCATATTAATAATTTTTGAGTTAATATCCGAACACTACCTGCAATTGACACGTTAAAATATATTAATTTATAGCAACACCACGCAAGCAGGCAACCATCCGCTAAAATAAAAATAAAACTGTCAGTCCGACTGACATTTTCTCATTGACTTGACAGTTCTGAGTGACAGATCTACAATAGACAGTCAGTTTGACAACCATTGTGAACTTTTTTAGGCAAATGAAAATGGCAATAAGGCTATAACTTTTATTGTGAAATATTTTACATAAACGGGGGTTTAAAAATATTTCTATTATGCAGACATGTTACTAGTAAGTAAACCTCAATACTGCTATATAATTCATCTTCTCATTTTTATATTTTTTTTTGTACATTCGATGTATGGGCGTTCGCCATGATTCTTTTATACAATAGTTTTGCCCGTTACTGGTCGTGATATGCGGAATATCACGAATAAAGGGTTTTTCCTCCAATCACGCTGCAATTCTATCATAACTGCACTACATATCCAGCACAAAGCAGAACTTTGCTGCTCTAGAGCAGAAAAAAATTATGAAAATCCTTTACTACACTGTTTAATTTTCTTTTTTAAATCGCGGGACCATAGATGTGACATTTAATATGTCACAAAAAAGGTTGGCTAACCTGACGGCCGTATGAAGTGACGTGTGTATAGCTTGGCCTAAGAAAATCCTGGCCATAAAGAAAAAAAAGGCGAAAATGTAAACAACTAATTTTCACTGATTTTTATTTCTCTTCAGATTATTTCACATACTTTTCTTGTGGTAGTTCAAAGAAAAGCAGATTATGCACCTCGCATTAAGTAATTTATATTGCACTCGTGCTTTTTAAAGTAAAAAAGCACTCTATGTAATAATAAATTACTTTCTGCTCAGTGCAACAATCTAGTATTATTGCCAAAGAGATATACTATTATATCTCTCTTTTTCCACTAAGCGTATGACGATTGCATCTTCAGCTGTGAAGTGTCTTGAACTTCCTGGGTGGCTCCAAAAATACAAGTGGCCTGTGCCGGGAATCGAACCCAGAACACACCGTCTAGCAGACTGGCGTGTTAAGCACTGTGCTACTGAGACCGTCAAATTCTACCTATAAGTCGGGGAATCCTTTTACCCAGTAGTGGGTTCTGCTTCTTCTTCTTTTCGATTCAAAATGTTTATTTATGGTTTCTTTTATACATGTTTTGACCAGTATGTGGCCACAGCGACGCCTTTGTCGTTTGCCTTAATAAGGTCTTCGATTGTGTAGGAAGGCGTCACCCAATTGATGTATAACCTCATGATGTGCCCCAACTGTCCTCCACCTGCACAATCGAAGTAGTGGGTTGATGTGGTTGATTATGAAAATGATGTAATATACATATTTTCTTACCGAGCCGTTTGTACTGAAACACAGATTGAAAGACTTGTCGAACCAGCGATCATGACCCTTGCCGTGGAGTAGTATCCTCCCGTATTTGTCCAGAGACGATGGATCATTCTCATCGTAGCCGTACTCAACATCGTCTGTTGAAAAACAAGTACATTATTGCAGCAGTCGGCAAAATACTAACGTATGTGTGCCTCGGCTTCGCCTCGAACCACGTATATCAATGGCCGATTGCGGTCAGGTCTTGTATAGAGCTTTTCCTAAATAATGCGCATAAATTCAAACAAAGTGGTATTTCATACGTAAGTACATATTATAACGTATTTAACCCTTACGGGGTAGATATAGCCGGTCATTACAACCGAAGGCCTCGTTTAGCGTGTTAATGTTAGTTGTCCATTGCAATGGAAAAATGAGTTTTCTCAGAGCTCTCGTTGGCTGTCTTATGTGGGTGCGAAACTACTGCAGTGGCGTCGCAACAGTGCACTTTTGCAAAGCTCTTCAGTGCAATTTTTTTTACTGCCTCAGGTTCAGCTAATGTGAATTTTGTGGTGGCGAAACCCGTTCTAGCATTCCTCGCAGCAGCAACAACAATAAATACTAGCCGTCTTGAGCATGTTCAAAACAAAAAAGTAACGGCCGAACTATAATTAATTGCCGGATTACTAAACCAATTACTTACTCTAACCTTAATACATATAATGCGGTTAAGTTAAATGATGTGTTAAATATATCAATTAAAACAGCGGTGTCATTGTTAAGGCATTAATTAAATCTTTAAGAATGACATTTCATTACGACATATGCTATCAACGTAATCCAGCGACCAAATGTCAATGGTCACTTCGCCATCCATTACGGTTTATGTTTCTTAAATGAGAATAGTCAATCATACGAAAGCTGCAATGGATTTTGAAGTGACGATCAAAACGTTGTTCACGGTAGTTATCAAAAGATATTGAGCGTAAGAATATAATCCTTACTAATATTATAAATGCGAAAGTGAGTTTGTTTGTTACGCTTTCACGGATGAAATTTTGCATAGTTCTCTGGAGTACGTAGAAGGACATAGGCTACATTTTATCCCGGGAAAAAGTACTATTCCCGAGGGATCGACATTGACGCGGGCGGAGCCGCGGGAGAAAGCTAGTACTTCAAGGGTGCAAGTTAGTATTTTATCTTGAAATTTGAACTTCAATACTTTAGCTAATATTGTAACTGTAAAAGTGAGTATGTATATTTGTGTTTGTTACACTTATACAGGGTGTAACGGCAACCTATATCAATACTTACGGGTCATGATATTGAACAACTTTCCCCAGGAGACTTACATCGAAATACGAAACTAAAATCGGGCTTAGCTATCAAATTTCTATGGTAAGTTTCTTTTTTGTATTGCTATGTAGGCCTTATTTAGCACATGAATAGGATCCCTCTTCAGAGAAAAGAAAAACTTAGAATGAACCAGCTGATTCTCTTCCCACGTAGATTATGAAAGCCGATCGAGGCAATGGGCGAAAATCTGAGGAATCATGTAAGTAGGCGATGCGGCTAGCAAACCATTACTATTTTGATTGCGTTTTTTTACCTTCACGCCCACCATCATGCTAAACGTGGATTTTAGGTCTCCTAAACCTAAGCTCTGTTTATCCCGTAAGGGAAAAAGACGTCATCATCATCTCAGCCACAAGAAGTCCACTGCTGGATATAGGCCTCCCCCAAGGATTTTCAATACGACCGGTTGGAAGCGGCCTCCATCCAGCGTCTTCCCGTGCCCTTAGGTCGTCCGACCACTTGATCGGTGTCCAACGCTGTGCTTGCGGGTACTTGGTCGCCATTCGAGAATCTTTCTGCCCCATCGGCCATCCATTCTACGCACTATGAGCCCCGGCCACTGTTATTTCAAAGAGCTAATCCGCTCAGCTATGTCAGTAATCTTCGTTCTTCTATGAATCTCCTCGTTTCTAATTCGATCTCGCAAAGAAACTGAACATAGCCCCTTGGAGCTGTGAAAAATCAAATTTCTAAGAAAACGCAATCATAAGATCCAGCCGTTTATGCAGCAAATTTTCGACATTCGCAAGGGAATTCAAACCTACAGGGTACTTCCCGTATACTCGGAATCTTAAAATTTGGTACGAAGTATCGTCTTATAGCACAGATAAACGAAAAATTGCAAAAAGCATAAATTTTTAGTTACATCTTATTATATATAAATCTCGTGTCACAATGTTTGTCCTCAATGGACTCCTAAACCACTTAACCGATTATAATAAAATTCGCACACCATGTGCAGTTCGATCCAACTTGAGAGATAGGATAGTTTTTTAACTTATGGCGAAACGAAGTTCGCCGGGGCAGCTAGTCATATAATAAAAATATTTTTAACTAGCTGTTGCTCGCGACTTCGTCCGCGGCAATTTCTGTTATAATGATTAATTTGGGTTTTTCTTAGTATAGAGGAATCATTTTCCCCCGTTTTCAGCACATTTTTTATTGATGCTTCGCTCCTATTGGTCGCAGCTTGAGATTTTTTATAGCCTAAAACCTTCCTCAATAAATAGACTATCCAACAAAAAAAGAATTTTCCAATTTGAACCAGTAGTTCCTGAGATTAGCGCGTTCAAACAAACAAACTCTTCAGCTTTATAATATTAGTATAGATTATTTTAAACTTATTATGGTACAGAAAGGGTACAGAATCTTTTGTGCGCGAGTCCGACTCCTTGGCTGGTCATTTATTCTAATCTTTTTGCGTTATTGAAATAAAATTACAAAATTAGTTAATTTAAGCACATTTATCTAAATGATATTCTTTGATTAATGGTCTACGGCGATCTTTTAGTAATATATACCAAAACATAGCTGTAGGCCATTCATTAAAGTGTTTTTACAATAACAAATGATTTAAGTACATACATATCTTATATCATTTAATTCTAATGCCGGTATTGAGATTAAAAGAACGATTAAAAAGTCAGACAGGATACAGAGAGGCAGTCTTAACAGATAAGCTATGCGGTAATATATTTTGGTATGTTTCCACTAGATCTGAATGAATCAAGTTATTATTAGTAACGAATATATTAGAAAAGAAAAGTAAACGTAGAAGGCCACCGGTGCAGTGATATCCACGAACGTGGTCGTCCCGATCCTAATAACGCAAACTATTCTGTCATGTCATGTATCTATGAAGTTTGTGTATCTCACCGAGACACACATTTAAGGCACAGCACCCGGAGCAGTGATGGAGTGATGGCCGCGGTTGAATGTGGTCGTCCCGATGCCAGTATCGCCCACTATTCTGACAATGATCTGCGGTGTTTGTATATCTTACCGAAGCACTCGTTGAAGGCACCGCATCCGGTGCAGTGATGGCCGCGGTTGAACGTGTTTGCCCCGATGCCAGTATCGCCCACTATTCTGACAATGATCTGCGGTGTTTGTATATCTTACCGAGGCACACGTTGAATGCGGCGCGCTCGATGCAGTGCAGCGAGGTGCGGTTGTGGCCGCGGTTGAACATGGTCGTTCTAATATGCGCCCAATGGGAGCGGTCGCCAGCCGTCAGCGCCGCTAGACGTTCCTCGCCAACCACTGGCTCCGATTTGTCATCCAGTATTTGTTGAATTTGTCTGTTGAAACAACAAGTTTGATTAGAACATGTATTATAACTTCAAAAATAATAAAAACACCGTCTGCTACACCTTTTCTTAACATCTAGAAATACCTACTCGAGTTTTTGAGATGACTCTATATAATAATAATTAGTCGAACTCCGTCCAGCCGTTTGGAAGATACGAGGTATGAAAGAAATGTTTAAACAGACAAGATAGGCGCTTTGATATACGAAACGCATAACCCTTCTTGGCAATTATGTAAATATGGTATGGGAATTAATATATCTATTTCTGCATAACTGAGGTGGTTTACGAAAAAAAAGTTGCGCGTGGACCCTGCAACATCCTTACTAATATTATAAATGCGAAAGTGAGTTTGTTTGTTTGTTGCGCTTTCACGCCGTAACTACTGAACCGATCATCATGAAATTTTGCATAGAAGTTCTCTGGAGTACGGAGAAGGACATAGGCTACCTTTCATCCTGGGAAAAAGTACTATTCCCGGGGGATCGACATTGACGCGGGCGGAGCCGCGGGCGAAAGCTAGTATTATATAAAACTAGGTAAGTGATGGTTCATCAAACCTTAAGTATTTCTTATCATCCTTTTACAACTCGATATTTACATAATCATTTTCGTTACTTTCATAGAATCAATTACTGTATACTTTGAGTACCACCAGTGTACAGTTGGGGGCGGATAAATCTGACCCCCGACAGTTAAAAATCTGTTTTTAGTGGGGTCAGTTTTATCTCCCCCTGACTGTACATTTATATTATTAGCCATACTAAAACGTAGCAATGTCAAGTTTTATTAGTACACAAAAGTATTTCGGAAGCGTGACAACACAAATTGTTTGGTTCCTTCAGTTATTTTCCGACCCTGACCCTGGCGATCCTGATCAGACTAGGTAATTTTTCAATTAGGAGTATCCTACCCGGAGGTTCCCCTAGATAAGCATTTTAAACACTAGCTAAGGATAAATATAGTATATGTACTCGTGCTGTCCGAAGCAAAACAATATTTTTGTGCGAATGTCAAAGTGTAAATGTTGTCGGAGGCAGATAAATCTGACCCCCTTACAATTTAAAATCTGTGTTTTGAACTGTCACTTTTATCTGTCCCGACTGTACTTAAACAAAAGAGTATTAAATTTTTTTTAAATCTTTAAAATTTTTATAATCGTTCATTTTGCATTCACAATGCTATTTTGATATATTAGTCTTAATAAATTAGGTCGTACATATACCTAGGTCGCAGGTTCAAGTCCGCCCGCATGAGATTTTTTTCACCATATTTTATTTCTTAATTTATTATGAGGACTTTTAACATTGACGTACATTATGCAAAAAAAAAAATGTTTAGGTTAGAGGTATAGCAGTAGACACATTTGACTGCAAATCGCTATTATTATTGTGTTTGATTTCAGGGCCAGATCTTTAAACAAGATTGATTAGGGATTATGATTTAGGGATTCGTGGCGAAGGGCGATGGCTCACCATCCGACATTATATGAATTCCCATTTCAGAATACTGCCAGGCTAAGAACTAATCTATGCCAGACGCTTCTTTGGACGGTTCCATTTAAGTAAGCGGTAGGTTAATATTAGCTCATGTTCATAAGCACTGTTATATTCATAGGAATTAGCACACCTTTTGTTGCTCTCAGACAATGTGTTCCGCTTAGATAACTTATACCTAATGGAACAAAATTGATCAAAAGAGTCATTAAAGATAAATCCATTAATATTTAAAAAATTCACTGGTCGTTCTTTTGCGCAACGTATCCGTCTCGCTATGCAAAAATCTGCCGCTATGCAGAAATGCTGCCAGCACTTCCCCGTTCTTCCTACATAAGATTTTTATACTTTAAGACTTGTTTGTTATAGTTTTATACCTTATGTTGTAATGCTGTACTTTTAAACTATGTATTGTTTATATCCATTTGAAATAGATCTGACATCAATAATATTCTCGATTTGTGTGTCTATTCCGTAATCCGTCACAGATTGCACTTTAACTGATAAATCGTTATCTTATTCGCTGATACCACGGCCCGGTCGGGTGACTGACCTTTATAAAAATGCTTCATCGTTTATTATTAAAAGGGTTTCGATAAATTACTAATTTTGGTACGTAAATACGTCGGTGTGAATCACTTGGTAATAAACACTTTGGTAAACAAAGTATTCAAAAGGTCATCCCCTCTTGAAATTGACTTTAAGAAATTATGAAAAATATTTTTTTTTAACACGTTACATAAATTACAAGAGGTTAGATACAAAATAACGGATAGCCACTTGTTGGACTAAAACTTTTGATAACATTTTATTAAGTGCTGCTGGACTTGTCGAAGCGAAGGTCAGATCATTTTTTGCATGAATTAAACAGAATGGATTTGAATTAATTTTTGCATACCTGCAGGGCTTTTGACATAGCAAATCTATTCCACGGAACAGAAATCTAAATATTCTTTAAATATTTCAAAAGTCTACCTGAGCTGTTATCTATATCGAGCAGTAACAAGCATTAAGATCACGTTTATTGTATGGGAGCGACATTAAATATTTATTTTATTCTAATTTTTAGTATTTGTTGTTAAAGCGGCAACAGAAATACAGCATCTGTGAAAATTTCAACTGTCTAACTATCATGGTTCATGAGATACAGCCTGGTGACACACGGACAGCGGAGCGATATTAATAGGGTACCGGTTTTAAACTTTTGTGTACGAAACCCTAAAAATGGCAAGTGTTTATAGAAAAAAATATGCATTTCATTCCTTTTAAATTCCAACTGAGATCGTATAACAAATATTATCGGTTTTTATGATTGCATATGTATATAATGATATAATCTCAATGTTTACATAGTACCTACAAATATTCGTATATTTTATAAAAAATATTTGTATCGAGTAGTATATTTTAATGTAAGCGGAAACATATAAAATCGCGATTTCACTACATTGTTAGCCATTTCCACTATATTCATAAACGTTAGTTTTTTAATACGAAATTTACTAAACTAAAACTAAAGTAAATACTTAAGTAAAATATATTGAGTCAAATTTAAACTCAATATATTTTACTTATTAAAAAATAAACTACATAAATCTCGCTCTATTTCGATTGGGTTGCGATACAGAATTTATCAAATGATTGTGGTTTAGAGACAAAGAGACTAATTTAGGATTTAAAAACGACTGTACAAATATTACTTACTAGCTGTTGTCTATTACGACTTCGTCCGCGGCAATTTCTGTTATTATGATGATTTAGTTTTTTCTTAGTATAGACTAGCTGTTGCCCGCGGCTCCGCCCGCGTTAATGTCGTTCCCTTGGGAACAGTAGAAATGATACAAATTCCATACAAACCCCTGCCCCTTTGCTTTTTCCCCTTAAGGGGGAATTTAATACATTTTACCTGCATAGATCTTTAGCCCTTAAGTAGGGGATTTTGCCCATTTCACCTACACAGATATTTTTTTATTGTAATGGGGAACTTCTTATTGTCATATTTCTAAATTTTAAATTTATTTTCATACCTCTAAGTCTAGAAATGGAAAAATTCCATACAAACTTTACCCCCTATTTACCCCTTCAAGGGAGAATGTTGTCTGGTTCACCTTAACAGATCTTTTTTAATTTTAATTGAGAACTTGCGTACCTACTTTCAAACTTCTAAGTCCAGAAATGAGAAAATTCCATAAAACTTCAACCCCTTTGATTTTCTAAAAATCCTTTCTTAGTGCTCATTTACATCATAAAAAGAATCCCTGTGCCAAATTTCAAGTTTCTGGGCACAGTAGTTTCGGCTGTGCGTTGAAATAATAAGTCAGGTTTGCCTTTGGCCCGCGGCTCCACCCGCGTAAGTGTCGATTTCTCAGGAACAGTAGAATTACCCGGAATACATTAGTTAATGACTTTCAATGAAACACCTTAATATTGAATTTCAATTGAATTACTTCAAAAACGGAAAGTTTCATACTAACTTTGCATCCCCGTTATATCCCCTTAAGGGATGATTTTTGAGAAAAATATTTTACTCGTGTTTTATGCCTTTTAGTGAAGAACCTTCATGCTGAATTTCATTCGACTAACTTCAAAAATGGCAAAGTTTCATGCTTACTTTGCACCCCTATTTTACCCCCTTAAGGGATGATTTTTAAGTAAAATATTTTACTCGTGTTTCATACCTTTCAGTAAAGAACCTTCGTGCTGAATTTCATTCGAATAACTTCAAAAACAACAAAGTTTCATACTAACTTTGCAACCCGTTTTTCACCCTAAGGAGATGAATTTCCAAAAATCCTTTCTTAGTGCTCCCCTACTTTATAAAAGTCACCCCTGTGCAAAATTTCAAGTTCCTAAGCCTTATAGTTTAGGCCCTGCGTTGATATGTCAGTCAGTCAGTCAGCTTTTCCTTTTTTTTAAATATGGATTACTATGGATAGTATGGATAGGTATAATGCTGTCGTATAATGATGATGAATTGAATTTGGATTTTAATTTTCTTATGTCACTTATTATTTTATTGTTTGCTATATGTTTGCAGGCAAACTCATGCCTTGAGTTCATTCAAATGACGATAACTTTTTTTTTAATGAACCGATTTTGATGAAACAAACTATAAATGTTTAACTGAGTTAAAACAAAGCAATTGGTGAAAGTTTGAAGTAAATCGGTTCAGTATTTTCGGAGATAATCGTGATCATACATACAGACAGACAGACAGACAGACAGACAAGAAATTCCAAAAAACTTTTATTGCTTTTTATTATACTTTTTAAGTGTCCCTCTATCCATTTCAGTCAAAAATTCAAAATGTACAGACAAAATAATTTTACTGTTTTATTATATGTATAGATGAATAATTTTTCCCCGTTTTCAAAACATTTTTATTGATGCTTCGCTCCTACAGCCTAAAGCCTTCCTTTATAAATGGACTATCCAACACAAAACGATACAGAACACACAGAATTTTCAAATTTGAACCAGTAGTTCCTGAGATTAGCGCGTTCAAACAAACAAACTCTTCAGCTTTATAATATTAGTAAAGATCAGGGGTTGGAATACCGGTAAAAATCCATTACCGGTACCTCTATGAAACGACAGTACCGGTAATTGGTTTGGTACCGGTACATTTGGTAACGGTAAAAATCAAGTACCGGTACCTCTATAATACAACGGTACCGGTAATTGGATTGGTACCGGTACCTCAATAAAACGACGGTATCGGTAATTGAAAGAAGTACCTGTACCAAATACCGGTAAACAGTACCGGTACTTAGTACCGGTACTCGTATTGGGAATTATCATTTCGTTAATGTGTGTCGTTGCCGTGTTGTGCATGTGCGGCGTGAGGCGGGGGCCCACAATAGGGCGGCACTTTTACAGTCGAGCGAGTCCCATGCGGTAGACGGCAACAATGCGTAGGTACCGGTAAAATTAACGCAATTTTAATACCGTTAAAATTTGACAGAATAGAGGTACCGGCACTTACCGGTACTTATAATGTGAATTTGGTACCGGTAACAAGTAGCGGTAAAATTACCGTTAACTGTTAACAATATTATTACCGTTAAATACTAGATTACCGGTACCTCATATTACCGTTAAAATTTTAACAGAATAGTAATACCGGTACTTACCGGTACTTATAATGGGAATTTGGTACCGGTAACAAGCCCTGGTAAAGATAGTATGGATTCATATCATATACATGTCTTTTTTAAGCAATCTATAGAATGTTCACGGAAAATTTGTATCAAAATTTACATGAATACTCTAAGGTCTATTTGTTGATCTTATTTAAGGAAAATATTGTTTTCAATTTACATATAATAAATTAATTATATAATTGTATATATAATTGTCGATTAGCGTCGCCAGATGTATGTATTGCTTTGACGCCTAGTTTTTGCATGTTAGTGTTTGAACCTTTGTGCTTGCTACTACTTACTATACATAGTATACTGAAAAAAATAATCAAAACAGTTAGTTTATGATAAGTCAGGCATGTCATCCTCAACTGCTAGGCCGGTGGTTACAGGTAAACAATACACTACAAAACACTTTATTGGACCAAAATAAAATATTACAAAATACCTTCATACCCTTCCCAAATCAAAAGTCATATCTTTCCCCTAATGCTTCCGATGGAAAGCAGCGTCTCGGAGGCACATGAGGCCAAATAAACTGCGCTCGCCAACCCGCCTGTTAAGCGTGGTAAGAATGGCAATATCCTACCATGGAACGAAGAATCCTTGGGAGATGCCTTTGTCTACCAGTGGATTTCTTACGGATTAAATTCCGTTCGTACAAATGAGCTGTAATTTTGTCATTAAAATTCTAAGACAGAAAACGCTTAAACACCTTTATGGTAGTTTTAGGTAGGTACTGGGACTGTATAGGTATGTCCATAAACATCAAAATTGTAAGCAGATTTTTTTGTAATATTCGTTTTTAGGGTTTGGCACCTCAAGAGGAAAAAACGGAACCCTTATAGGATCACTTTCTGCCCATCTGTCTGTCTATTAAGACCCTTTTCTCAGGAACGCGTGTTGGTATCAAGCTAAAATTCATATCAAATACTTAGGTCTACTGTCCCTTGGAGCTATGAAAAAATCAAACTTCTAAGCTGACGCAATTAAAAGATACAGCCATTTATGCCGCAAATTTTTGACATTTTCGACTTTCGTAAGGGTATAAAAACCTACAGGGTACTTCCCGTGAACTCAGAATCTTGATATTTGGTACGAAGCAAGAAGCAACGTCTTAATAGCACAGATAAAGGAGAAATTGCAATAAGCGAATTTTTAGTAAACATCATATAGGTAATAAAAATATTATTAATACTTTTACCCTTATTGTAGATATGGTACGGAAATCTTCTTGTGCGAGTCCGAATGGCTCACGCGGTCTTTTTTACATTTATTTTTATAGATGGCTTTTATGTGTGATATATGGTTTTTACCTATTAATGAATTTCTTGAAAATTGTATCTTTCTAATAGTATCAAAATCTTTATACAGCATAACCAAAGATAATTTATTTTAACTTATACAAAATACCATAAAGCTTTTCCCCGACCTAATATTACAAATGTAAATCGCGAACCATGGAATGACTCAATGAGATGACGACCTTTGCTTGTGCGCGAAATGTTAGATCTTTGGTAATTAACATTTTGTCCCCTCGTAGGATATCCTTAAAAAGATATCCCCTTCTGAGCCACGAGGCAGATTTGCCTTCGGCATTAGATATGCAAGTTTAAAATACCTTCGTAGCAGGTGATTATACACGTCACCGTGATACATATTAGGATCATTGCTTGACCTTACCGGGTCGGATGGCCAGCGTAATAATGACTGCGTTCCACTTCCGTCAGGGCGTCACAAATTAAACAGGACATCAGATGAAACAACGTACCTAGCACGTACCTACCTCACCGACCCTGCCACATAGCTCGCGATATAGTTATAAAGAATCTTTTCGGCGATATCATTCATCACTCGGAGAGCTGATGATGATGATAGAATCGGAATAGGCAATGGAAAAATTTAAAAATAAAACGCATGGTGCGTTTAGACAAATTTGATTTGTCGTGGCTAGCAGTAAGAATTTGTAATAAAAATTGTCCTAAAAGGGAAAAGGTACATAATTATACAGTTCGTAAGTATAACATTTGGTTAGTGCAGTGTTGGTTATTTCTATTCTCTTTATTTTGTGGCTACCACATACGCTTTAATTACACAATGCTCGCTTTCAATATACCTCACAAGGACTTGTCGGCGTTGAACGCGAAATTTCGTTCCGTCGAGTCGCAAGGCAGCTGGTTTAATAATAAGATATATACGAAACATAAATCGACTGACGCTATTATCGACTTGAGAGAGTTAACGTTGTCGTTTCAATCCAGATTTTGACGACGTGTTCTAGTTTCGCGAGGAATCGGGTTCATCGTGTGAATCGATTCTTATTTTTAGCCAGTTCGGAAATAAATTATTTTCAGAAAATTACATATTATATAGATTTGTTTAATTCTACCGGACGTTAGTTATTCCATGTTGGATTGGGTAAAAAGATTTTACTAGCAGCTTCTCTTTCCGCGCAAGGGAAATGAGCGACAGTAATCAGCGATACAGGCTACATACAGCTATTAAATTATATTTTGATTCGCCCACCGTTGCGTCGTTGGGTTATGATCCCGTGATGTTGACCCCTCGAGAACAGTACTTTTCTCCGGGATGAAAGGTACCCTATGTCATTCCCCGGATATCGATGTATATCCATGCCAAATCCATCTAAGTTAGTTCAGTAGTTGTGTGAGGTAAGAGATAGATAGTATAATTAGCATGTATAATGTTACTAGGTAAAGTAGGGATAACAGTTCTAGTTTCAGAATTAGTGACAACAGAACAAACTACACTACCGCATTTTTACTAAAATCTGTTCTTGTAAGATAATACATAATTATAAAACTGCGCACTTTCGTACCGCGGCCGTAACAGCTATAGTGTATACGTAACCACCTGACCTTTGTACTGGCCTTGTATTGCAAATTATCGGTTCTACCTGATCCTTTATATGAAATAAATCCTAAACATTAATTTATTATTCATTAGTGCGATTTTATAATGATAAACATATTCATATATTGATTATTATGGAGTCGTATAGCCGTTATGACGGTACTGCACGAAATTGTAAAAATTAATTGAATACATCAAAAGTCAATTCAATGTCAACCCTTGAACAAGATTTGTTGGAATTTGAAACAGATACATATGAAATTTAAAAATGATATCTTAATATATATAAATCTCGTGTCACAATGTTTGTCCTCAATGGACTCCTAAACCACTTAACCGATTATAATAAAATTCGCACACCATGTGCAGTTCGATCCAACTTGAGAGATAGGATAGTTTTTAACTTATGGCGAAACGAAGTTCGCCGGGGCAGCTAGTATATATATATGTTATGACATCTAAAAACATTTTTCTCCGAAAAATTTGTAATTTTCACGTCTAAAACAATAATTCTCGCAATGATCTGCGTGACATTTTTTATTTATAGACAACTTTTATTTAGTGTACTATTATACAGTTATACTTAGTTCTAGTTGTTAGTTAGTATTATTTTTTAAGTGGATTTAGTGTTAAGAGGGCACGAATGCGAAACTTGTCAATGAACATTCGTCTAGATGTCTATATCTATAACGACTACATGCCTGTTATTTATTATATATAAAACTTCAACATATTTTCTTAAAACTGTCCAACCTGAAAACACGATTAATAACAAAAGCCTCGATACTTTTATTTTGCAAACATAGCCCCTTTATTTGATGTTTGTGGTCAGAACGGCGAAACCCTAAGGTCTTTAGAAATGATTTTTAGTTTCCTAGCTTAGCAATAACTAGTTCTAAAATCTGGCAAAGTTTTTTTACTCATTACCCTCGTGCTTTTATTTTAAATAACAATTAAGTGATTTGGCGCTTACGCCCGTTAATTCTAGGACACCCGCTTGTGCCTACCCACTATCTTCTTCTCATTTTTTACGCGTTACGGTCATTAGATCTATCCTGCTTTCGCGCGGGGCGCGGGGTGCGAAATGGCTTCAGCCGGGTCGCATTGGTGCGCTCTTAATCTTAATTCTCTTGTAAATTATAAATTATATTACTAATACTTGTTTAGTAAATAATTTGTTGTATATTTAGTATTACTTCTGATTAATGCCCATATATATTAAGGGAATTGGTACAAAATAATAAAAATTTTTAGGCATAGAATTTATTCTCGCATGACAATATTTATATTTACATATCGGAGGTCACCCCCTTATTTTTTTATAATGGCTTGCGCAGTAGCGACGTTTTTCGTTCGCGCGGCACCCTCTTAAGTACTTACTATTTTTTAATCCAATCAAGTGGTGGATTTAAAATTTATTTTCAAACAAAATTCAATTGATACACCTACAGAACCATGTCAGTAAGTACCTTTGAATCGCAGGTGTCGGGTTCGATACGCGGTCAGGTCAAGACGGAAAACGATCTTTTTCAGATTGACCTGGGTCTAAGTGTTTATTATATATGTATATATTATAAACAATTCTATAAGTTAGTATCCCACGACACAAGTTCATAACTTATTGTTGGGCTAGCTCAACCGTGTGATTTATTCATTTATATTTTTATTTATATTTATAATATATACAACGTTTTTTGAAAATCTTAGTTGTATTGAAATCCTCGAATCAGAATTCCTAATGGAATAAAAAGAAAACCGGCCAAGTGCGTGTCGGGAAACGCACAATGTAGGGTTCCGTAGTTGCGAATGCCAGCTTTGAGTTCAGGCCAAAAACGTCTTCTTCTTCTTCTATCGAGTCGTAAAATGGCTATATATACATTTTAAATAAGTTTTGACCAGTGCTTTGCCACCATGATTGCCCGTTCGTTTGCCTCATTCAGATCCCGCTGGGAGCAAGAAGCTGGGCTTTGTGGGCACACCAAGAGGTGATCCATAGATTGAATAGCACCGCAGTCGCACTCACTATTGTTGGAGAAGCCTTACCTGACTCTGTTTTCGTGGCATCTGCCAACACCAGCCCGCAGTCTATTTAAAGACTTCCAGACTGGCCAGGGCAAATTGCTACCCGGTGGTAATTTCTCAGCAGGCGGTATATGGTTTGATGATGGCGGATATTTCTTTAGCGATTGCTCTAATCTGGCCTTAGGAGCTTCTGTAGCGCTTGTATTAGATTCCCTCAAGAAACCATTGCGACTCTTGAGTCGTGAGGGTGCAGGGATTTGCCCATAAAGTGGATGGCGTTTATCTTGCTCCTGTTTGTATTTCTCCACTGCACTTATGATGTTGCGTCGTACGTCCGGTGGTGTTATTCTAGATAGGGTATATAGATGAGAAAGCGGTGTCGGCCTTAATGCACCAGTGACAATTCGACAGGAGGCATTGAGGGAAACATCTACCTCTTTGGCGTGAGTGGAGCGGGCCCAGACAGGACACGCATACTCTCCGGCAGAGTAGCACAGAGCCAAACAGCTAGTGCGAAGCACATGAGGTGATGCTCCCCAGCAGGTGGTGGTGAGACGTCGTAGAATGTTATTACGCGAACATACTTTGGACTTCAGGTTCCGACAGTTAACTTTGAATGTAAGAGAACGATCCAGCGTTACACCGAGATATTTTGGTGTATCATTGTGTTGAACATCAACGCCGTCCCACGAAATTTTTAACTTTCGGTGAGCCTCCTGGTTCCGCAAGTAAAAAGCACACGACTCCGTCTTTGTGGGGTTTGGTCTCAATGATTTATCCCTGTGGTAGCCCGTCAACTGGGTAAGGGCCGATGAGAGATGGGTTTCAACCGTCTCGAAGTTCTCCGCTTGAGACGTGAGCGCTAAGTCATCGGCATATATAAAGCGACGAGTTGCTGGATTTTGGGGTTGGTCGTTCGTATATATGTTAAACGTCTAAAAACGATACGAACATTGAACGGTGGTAGCTCAAGAAAGATTTATAAAGTCCTACTTCACAAGGGAAATTAGAAGAAATGTTATCCATTTGAGTACCACCACGAATAGAGGCAAGCGCGGGTAACAAAATTTCGTAGGACTGTGATTACCAAGCGGCCTCCTATCGTTCCGACAAGCGCCGCGCGCTGACGAACGTAAACACATTGCTATTATTTTAGGTATTATTATTATTTAAGCTGCTATGATTTTATATTTACTAGACTTTACGTGGTTCTAACATAATTTATAATAACATAATAAATAATTTTTTTGGTTTATATTCAGTAGTTGTTTTACGTAACTAACAATTGTCTTAACTCATTTTTTATTCAATTTGCATGAAATTTTACTTTATCGAGTATATTTATAAGTTGGTCGACTATAACTCTTTAATTTATAAACTCTTCTTAGCTCTGACAGTTTTTCTTTAAACTTTGTTATATATACTACTGTCATGAATTTTTTCACGTGTTCATATACAACCATTTAGTAGATAGAGGGGGGGACACTGGACTCTAACAAAAATTTGGACTATAAAACCAAATATTTCCAAAATGGATAAGTAAATCCTCTTTTTACTAGTATAGGAGCTACCCTAAAAAAATTTTGTTCAAGATTTTATTTTACTATTTTTTCAGCATAATTAATATACATATGCATACCAAATTACAGCTTTCTAGTACTTATAGTCTCTGAGTAATATCGCGGACGGACAGACGGACAGACATGGCGAAACTATATGGGTTCCTTGTTCGGTACCCTAAAAAAATTAGACCTCCAGTCGGGGATCAGCTGGGCATTTTTTCTATGGATTCAAAACTACACTGTATATGTATACCTACTTATGTTAAGTTTACCAGCATGAATAAACTTTAATAAATAGATCGCTCTAGTCGTTTATGTAAAAAACACACGATACTCTCTACAAATGTATAGGTAATTTATGTCACTCCGGTAAGGCAAGTTTTTATCACACGTCCAAATCTGTTTAGGAATTGATGGTGGAATATTTTTTTTATTTTATTCCACCATTAATTCTAAATTATTATATCTTTGTACTGGCTGTGTCCCACGACTTCGACCGCGTGGATTTCGGTTTCATCACAAAGACGATCTGGGCCTCCGGATCCGGATTCTCAGGTGAAGATGGAACCGGGAACACGCATAGATGGCAAAATTTAAAATTCTAAATCTTTATTTTTCAACAATAATCATAAATACATAGGTTGCAGGGGCTCACCAATTAAGTTTAAGAACCTGTATCTGATGAGTCCCGCTCTTTCAATACAATGACTTTATACAATAAAGAATAAAAACTAGACGCAGAACAAAATACAATTTAATCATAGGTATTTAAATTTAAATCCTAGTGTACTAATTTAGATGGCAGAGACAATAATAGCTTTTGCAACGCTCACCTATTAATGACGTTTATAGAAAAAAAAAATATATGTCGGTTTACACTAATGCAAATTTCGTAAGGAACCCTATTTTATTTTGGAAATTCCTATTTAAAATATAGTTTATGTTTCTCGCTAATAGGTGAAATAATTTTTAAAATCAGTCCAGTAGTTTTTGAGTTTTTCCATTACAAAAAAACATACAAATACGCAAATCTTTCCTCCTCATAAGTCTAGATTAGTAACTGTTATAAAGATCACACTCTTTTTTGAACACTTGTGTAGGTATACGCTTATTAGCTCTTACCCATGTTGAGCAACCCCGGTACGCTACGGTGGGTGGCCAGAAGTGGCATAAAAATATCTCGAGCTCCTTCATGCTTCGGACGGCAAGATAAGCCGCTGGTCCCGGCTGTCATCATTGATGGCAGTGATTAAGCTTGTCGTATGTCAGATGCCTTTAGGAAGCCACCTGTTTTAGCCAATTACTCATACGAAAAACAAACATCACGTGTGTAAACAGTACGAAACACCCGAACTGCCTCTGTATATGTACATCTTCGACTTCGTTCGATCAATTATTAACAACTCCATACATACAATAAACCGGCCGAGTGCAAGTCGGACTCGCACACGAAGGGTTGTACCATTGCCTATAAACACTAAACAGCCAAAAAATATATATCTGCTGTATTATAAAAAAATATGTCTGTTGTATTATATTATATTTTTATAATTTAATTATTTATTTTTAAACTGAACACAAACTAATTGTATGGATATTTCAAACGTCTACCTGTATCCGTTATCAATATGGAGGAAAAATCACGTTAGTTGTATGGGAGCCCGCTTAAATAGTTATTATATCCCGTCTTTACCCTTTGGGTACACTTCATGTTGTCTACAATTATATTGTTATATAATAAACCTAATTTGATGTAAAATCAACCTTACATGCTTGCCATAAAGCCGAATTTCTAAGCTGACCGTCGTCAGCTTTCGGAATTCAAAATTCAAATTTAGACGACAAATCTAGTGGGCGCTTATTTGGTGAGGCCGTTTTTTAAATGCGGATGCGGATTGTGTATCTAGTTTTATTCTTTCTTGGTCGAAGAGCTTTGATCTATTTTGTACTTCATCGAAGATTTACACAGACGTTACATGTGGCATCCTCTTCTGAGGGCATCCTTATCAGCAACAACCACGTGAAATAGCAAAGCGACACGCGTCACTATGAATATCACATTGACACGAGACGTCTGAACGTTATCTTATCTGCTAGACGGCACTGTTTTATTATTGTATGAATAGTTATCTATCAATTATCATACAATTAACAACCTTGTTTTATTTTTTATCGAAAACTTTGTCACATTACAAATTAAGACGATACCACCCACTTCCTGTTAGTCTATTAAAAAGTTACATTTGGGGTTGCGTTTATCAGAGGAGGCAATTTTATTTTGTAGAATGAAGGGTTGGTATAAAGTTAAATCCAAGTTTGTAAAGTTGCAACCCTTGTCCCACGGCCGCCATCTTGGAAACCTTAACTAATGAATAAATATAAAAATATTTATAATGAAAATTGTTCCTATAAAAACCATCTATAAAAATGGTCGAATTACATTTTGTTGTAAATTGATTAGAAAATAAGTTATATCGACAAATAGAAATTCTGAGTAATTCTGACAAACGTATGCTATGCTCAAAAAATGTAACGTTTCAATGGACGATGTGTCTTCTGACTAAACTTATATAGGTAACTGTATTTTATTTCGTCGAATAATTTGGCGCGTGTTATTTTCACTGTTCTATGTTGAACGTTGTTTGTAATTTGAAGCAAGGCGTCAGAATCCATATATATAGCATAATAAGTAATAAGCGAATAAGTGTTCGTTTAACAACATAAACGACTACTTGTGATTGTGACAATTCGATACTAATCTCGTACTCAACCGTCGCCATTATAACATTTTGCGATAATATTGTAAAGAAGGAAAAAGGTACCTTTTTATTATTTACCAAATGCGAGTAAGGCCATAGGAGAAATATAGTATTTCAATACGTTGATATCCATTATGTTTTTTTGTAAATTATTGTGAGTTTTATTAATATAACACAAATACCTAGAACATGTATATTTTTTAAACTATTACTATAAATATACAAAACTGAGCCTAGCTAGCCACAGCCATCTTTTAGAGAACAACGATGTTTACACAGATTACATACAGTTCTGTGGTTTGTGGTTCTGGTTCCTTCAGTTGCGTTATTTGTAAAACAAAGGGTTCAGCGGGAATCCCATCCATGTAAATACTGCCAATCAACATTTTGGATTTCATTTTAAACTATATTCGTGTTATTTCAAAATATGATTTAAGTATTATGTGTACTAGACCCTTTTTAAAGAAATTCGTTATAGAATATATTCTTATTTCCTATAAGCATTTAACATGTACGTTTGTTGTTATTTGGGCCAAGTCTTGAATTCGAATAACAAAAGTCACAATCCAAAACCAATTGAGCTGAAATTTTGCATGTAAGTCGGGTGCAAAATACAGTCGGAAGCTGGCCATAAAAGCAGGAAACAAAAGGACCGGCAAAGGAGTCAGACTCCCGCATCGAGGGTTCCGTAAATATTTTTTTGGTGAACAACACCAAATTCACTGTTGTTTGTTTTTCGTGCGTGTCAGTGGCAAACACTGGTGTCTTTTATCAAGCTGCCATAAGGCATCTGACATAGCTTAACGACTGCCATCAAAGATGACAGCTGGGACCAACGGCTAAACGTGCCTTCTTAAGCACGGAGGAGCTCAAGATGTTTTTGTGCCACTTGTGGTCACCCATCACAGTTTGGACTGCGCCCACAGTTACTTAACATGCGTAAGCGCTTAATGTTCACCACCACTGGGCCATCGGGCTCCTCTTTCACTGCTTTCGGATTTGTGCCTTTATTTGTGTGCCTCGAAATATCACATTTCAAGGTTAGGGAAATACTTGAAAGTGACATTTCGAGGCACACAGTAATTTATTTTATCACGTCTGTGGCTATAGGATTTTGTGGCCTTGTGAATTGCAAATGCATAAATATGCAAATTTTGGGGCATTAGCATCCATAGCTTAAAATTGCATTAACTTAATAATTTTTTTGTTTTTACAGATTCAAGAGACATAGGACCTGAATATTTGATATTACTTTCAGCTTGAGACGCGCACGCGCCTCAGATGGATCATCACTGTCAGACGGATAAACGAGTGATATATTTTTACGTCTTGTCCTGTTTAATAAAAAGAACCTAGAGCATTGATTTACAAGTACTATTGACATATGTTATCGTTATCTGATCTTACTCATATATCACATAATCGTCAAGACGAGCTATTGTTATTAGCCCTTTTTTATCACTTTATTTAGTCCCTTGATTTTTCAACACAATTAAAAGTGACTAATAAGCGGTATTGTATGAATGGCCACAATTGACCATTGTTTTTGCACAAATAAATGTTATAATATACATGACACAGCCAAATAATTTAATCAGTCGTTTAATTAACTGCCTAGCCATGTAACTAAACGTCGCTGTTCAACTAGCGTCCTGAATGATGTTTAGCCCAATTATTAAATGCATTCATTTACAACATTTATTAATGCCTACAAGTAAATATTATATAAAATTATGAGATATGTCATATTTTGCGAATAAAATTGCAATAATAACATTCTCGCAGTCAAAAAGGGCTCATCACCAGAAAATGGCTACATAGGTTTGAATGAAATGTGTCACACAAATGATAAGTTACGTATGACAAACTTTACATGTGGGAGAACTTTACGTAGGGGAAGTACACAAATTATTTTTTAAATTTTATTTTGTCGGCGTGATTATTCTAAATCCATGCCAAATTACAGCTTTCTAACACTAATAATCACTGAGCTAAAACGTGGACGGACGACATCCATACATACAGACAGACAGGGTAAAACTATAAGGTTTCCTTGTTTAACACGGTTACAAACAGACAAGTGTTCCTATGAGGGTTCCTCTTTGACTTTTGAAATAAGGAATCCTAAAAAGCTATCTAAAGTATAGAGAATTGTACAAAACAAGCGACGTGCAAATATTGTCTGTCGCCAAACGAACACTATTTTAGAAGAAAATTGTTTAAAAATATTGTTCTACTTACACTTGAATCTCAGCAGGCTGCAATAACCGTCCTCTGGAATACACCATGACCTTGAAGTATCGTCCCTTGTGGTACACGGTAATGTGGTTGGAGTCCTGATAGTGCACGATCTTGTCTGTCTCTATGCCTGGCACACGAACCGTGTTGAACAAGCGCTCATATTGCCAAGAGCAGAGTGGTACCATGCCTTGCAACATTATCTAAAACAAAATTCAAACGTTAGATCTAACAAGATTAATTGAAAAGATGGTATATTTTGTACTTATATAGTCTGCGTAAGACAAAAAAATTACTTCTTTCTTTGACCGTAAATTAGCAATACCTAAAGGCAAAGAAAAAGCTAGAATAATTCGTGAATAAGTTATGTATGTGAATTAGTTTTTGAAACCAGAATCATTATAAATCATTGTTTTATACATCATTAGCATATCACAGTGATATTTCTGGGACATCTACCTTATTATTAATAAAAATATTTCAAGTACCGCGCATAAAACACTGCTGCCGCGGTGGCGCCGTTCAGATGCGTGAAGTGCTTGGGGGATCACGGCACAGCGGACTGTGAAAGAGTCCGCAGTGCGGAGAACGAGACTCAGGCGGCCTGCGTACTTTGCGGGCAGGAAGGCCACCCCGCCAACTGGCGGGGGTGCTCAAAAGCCCCCAAAGCGAGCAGGAACGCCTGGGGCTCAAAATTATCGCAAAGTGATGCCCCCCAATCACGCACAAATCGTGCCCCCCAGGCGCCGGCGCCCATCCCTCCTCAACCCCTTATGAGCAGCCAAGCTGCCTTCCCCCCTCTGAAGCAGAGACAGCCGGTGTCTCACTCAGAAGCCCCAAAGGTTCCAACATGGAACCGCGCTCCCCCTAGCAGACCCCCACCTCTGATGCGCCACAGCGCTCCTCCGCCTAGCCGGGACCAGGACGCTCTGGCCTTCGGAGTGGTTCTCGACATAGCGCGAGAAACACGTGAGGACCGCGCCGAGATCCTCGAAATGGGTCATGCCATTCTCGCGACCAACGGCGACGCTTACGCGATCTTGGACATCGTATTCCAACACCGGTTCCTAATGGAAAGGTTAGAAAACGCGCGAGCGCGTTACTTCCCCACGTGTTAATATGGGTAGTCTCAATAAGAGAATTAAACCCCGCTCCCTCACTATCGCGTACTACAACGCCAACGGCAAATTCACCGATGTGAAACCCCTCATCCAGGAGTTTCTTACAACACATCAGGTGGACATTTTCCTTGCACAAGAGACCTTTTTGAAGCCCCACCATCGCAATCCTCGGATAGCAAATTACAACATCATCCGTAATGACAGATTACGCACCCAAAAGGGCGGCACAGTAATCTACTACAAAAGGTCACTTCACTGCACCCAGCTAGACCCCCCAGCTCTTACAAATATCGAGTGCTCCCTCCTCCGGATAGCCATGACCGGTCATGCGCCTATCAACATCGCCTCGATTTACCTCCCCTGCAAAAAGACGTTGCTCCGTAGTGACCTCGAATCCCTCTTCTCGCTGTCAAACTCTACCATTTTGGCTGGAGATTTTAACAGCAAGTCAGTCCGCTGGCACTCTGTCACGGACTCGCCCAACGGTCTTATCCTAGAGAGTCTCCATGACGAACTAGATTTCGACGTTGTGGCCACGTTAGCTCCCACGCGTTACCCCACACAAGAGGGACAAAACCCCAGCGTTCTTGACATTGCCCTCCTTAAGAACATCACCCTTCAGGTGTGTTCAGTAGAGGTCCACACTGACATCTTCTCCGACCACCGACCGGTAGTGTTACAACTAGGACCAACAGACAACGGACGTATAGTGCATACAAGGACGGTGACTGACTTGAAGAAACTTGGAAAAGTTATCAACCAGCCAACACCGCACTTGGATGCAATCCCTGACCAAATCACCACGACTGACGACACTGACAGCGCAATCTCCTCTCTCACCAGCCCTCTGCAAGCTTCCTACAAGGAATGCTCTCGGGAAGTCCCTTCTGTGGATCCCACCCACAGAATGGAGCTCCCCGAGGATATGCGGCAGCTGTTGACAGAGAAGAATCGCGCTTCACGCTTACATGACAATTATCCCACTGAAGAGGCCCGTGCCCACCTTCGTTTCTTGCAACGGCGAGTCAAGGAACGCATCGCGGAAATTAGGAACGAACGCTGGGGCGATCTCCTTGCCGAGATGACGCCCTCCCATCAGGCATACTGGCGACTAGCCAGAAGCCTCAAGTCCGACACGGTTGCGGCCACTCCCCCCCTCACGCGTCCAGACGGCTCCATCGCCTTCGATGATGACGAAAAAGCTGAATGCCTAGCAGACAGCCTGGAGAGCCAATGCTCCCCTAGTCGTGAGCCAGTTGACCCCGATCACCCTCGCGAGGTGGAATCGCACGTAGAACGCTTCGTGGCTTCTAAGACTATCCCACCGAATACCCCCCTAGCCCCGACGACACTTGACGAAGTGAAGTCAATCATCCGCGATCTCAGACCCCGAAAAGAGCCCGGCGCTGACGGACTCTCGAACAGAGTGCTCAAATGCCTCCCACAGACCCTCCTCCTCCTGCTCGTAAGCATCTCCAATGCTTGTCTTGCAAATTGCACTTTTCCAGCCGCCTGGAAAGAAGCAATCGTGATCGGGATCCCTAAACCAGGCAAAGACCTGAAGAACCCCTCCTCCTACCGGCCTATCAGTCTTTTGAACTGTATAGGCAAGATCTACGAACGGATCATCCTTAAAAGACTCAAGGACTACGTAGAGTCCAAAAGTCTCATTCCCGACGAATAGTTTGGATTCCGGGCCAAACACGCGTGTCACCACCAACTGCACCGCCTCACGGAGCATATTCTCAAGTTGAGAAATTGGGGACGTCCTACGGGAGCACTCTTCTTCGATGTAGCGAAAGCCTTCGACAAAGTCTGGCATTCGGGCTTGATATCCAAGTTGACCAACTTGGGCCTGCCGGATAGTCTCGTGCACATCATACGAGACTTTTTGTCGAATCGGTCATTTCGGTACAGAGTAGAGGGATGCCTCTCGAGGCCCCGTCCCATTCGAGCCGGCGTCCCGCAAGGCGCTGTTCTCTCGCCCCTTCTTTATTCGCTGTACACAAGCGATATCCTAAAGACCCCAAATGTAGAAGTGGCACTGTTCGCCGACGATACGGCCCTCTACACGTCCCATCACCTCAAAACGGTCATCGTGAATCGTCTTCAGTCCGCCGTGGACGCTCTCGGCAGGTGGTTCAAGAGGTGGCGCATCGAAGTTATTCCGGAGAAAAGCACAGCTGTGTTTTTCCAAGCTGTGTCACGTCGAAAAATCACCATGTCCGAACAGAACTCCCCTCGTTAGGATCAGTATCGTTGTACGGAAAGCCCATTCAGTGGGCAGGCAAGGCTAAATACCTTGGAGTCGTACTCGATAGCGCGATGACCTTCGGCCCCCACATCACCAAAGTCCGCAACCATGCCGCCTTCGTATTAGGCCGTCTCCACCCCATGATAGGCAATGCTAAGATGTCACTTAGAAATAAGTTGACACTCTATAAGCTTTGCGTCCGCCCTATCATGACCTACGCCGGCGTAGTCTTCTCCCATATCGCGCCCTCCCACATCGATCGGCTGCAACGCTTGCAGAACCGATTCGTCACCCGTGCCACAAATACGAGTCACCATCGGTACTTGCGCATGACAGACTTACACCGTGACCTAGACCTCCCATCCATTCGCGGCTATCTCAAAAACGCCTCCAAGAGTTACTTTGAGAAAGCCGCACGCCACCCCAACCCGTTAGTAGTGCAAGCTGCTAACTACTCCCCCAACTTACACGATACGACCTTACGTCGTAGACGTCCTAGGAACGTACTTGACGATCCCGATGATCCTATTGACATCGCACAAGCCCGCCCCGACCCCTCTTCGGCTCCGAATAGCCAGAGGAATCCCACTATCCGACCCCGTCGCACTCGCCACCGGAATAGAGTGCGTAGAGTAGGATTAGCTTCGATTACTGGTGACCGCCCGGCGGTCCCGGGTGACTTGTACCCAGGATAGGCCCTTCTGGCAACGTAGCTTTCGGCCCATAAGGCAAAAGATGAGAGTTGCTGCTCTCTAAAGGCTTTTGCCATTGTTTCTCAGATTGGCCCTTCAGGCTTGCATGCACGCATACGCGGCCCATCAGGCAATATGAGAGTTTGCTGTCTCTCCAAGCCTTGCGCACACAGGCAACGCCCAAAGCCGAGGTCCGTCCCTCCTGGGGGCCCTTTGGTGATGTTGTCTAAAAAGGTTGAGGGCACTCTGCCCTCGCCTCAAACGCCCGGTGAAGTAGCGAAAGCTCACTTGGAGCTAGCTAAAGTCATTTCCAAAAAAAAAAAAAAAAATTGGCGCCTTTCAAGTGACAGCTGTAACGTCAGGCGCAAGTGCTGTCAGTGAATTTTCTTACAAAATAGTGCGGCTGTAGTAAAAAACTGGTGTGAAGTGCCTACCATACCACAATACACAAATATAATCAAAAATTGCTGAAACCGGTCGGTTCCACTGAATCCGAAACGTTGAAATAAAAATATTATATAAAATGATAGATTATTTATCATTGTTACATTATAGCATGTTCCAGATTTTGTGTTCTGGGCTGATTTATCATTATGAATACCGCGCTTCCGATATAGTGGCACATTTCAATCGCATCGTCTCCATCTTTCCTTGCAGACTTGTGAAATAATAAGTTAAAAGTAAACAACTTTTTACAGACAAGCTTATATGTACATCACTTTAAGTCGCGAGTTATATTCAGGGAACCTTTAAATTTGATATCCATACTGTCGCAGTGCACAAAAATAGCTATTCCACCGTCTTGGGTGTTCCGCCATGTTGGATTTAGAATGACGTTTTTTTGAATTAATAGGCAATGCAATAAATCATTATTTAGATTCCGCTTCCCACCTACACGCCTATCATTTTCGAAAGTTAGTATTTAGGGGCTTTACCCAAGTCGTCGGGGACACTCACAGCTTACAAGGAAAAACATATCAAAATGTGGTAATTTTTATAGTTGTCTTTTATGTTTAACAGCTTCTGTGGCCTAGTGGTCATTATGCCAGGATACTAGTCCGGTGGTCCCAGGTTCGATTCCCAGTCGGGCCAAAATGGAAAAAAGTCTCTTTACCAATCAAAATACCCTTAGAAATATATGAAATCCGTTGCAATAAAATGACTAGTGAGCTGATCTAATGAGGGCGAACTCTTAATTAGTAATTTTTTATCGAGCGAGCGCAAAGCGTCTAAGTTTTAGCTAGGGCAAAAAAAATCGTATATCCGGCTGTTCTCTACTTTCGAAATCTTCTATCCAAAGGTTGGTTGGAATAGACTGTTATGCGATAAGCCCGCCTTTGTAGGTCCAATAAACAGATTTTTTTTTTACATCTTATTTTTTGTTTACTTTTTTATTGCAAACAATTATACAGCTCGCTTTTCTCAACCGATTCTCGTGACATGTGGGTTGGTTCAAAAATGTATGTTATTATTATAACAAATTCATTAATTAAATAGATAGTTTTTATTGATTAAGTTATTGTTTTCTTTTTCAAATGGCGGAATTGACCCATAGGTCCTGAGCGCCGTTAGTATAAATGGCATTAAGAACCATTTTTAGTTCGCTGTGATAAGTCTCACGAAGCCAACAGTATAAGTCTACTCCAAAAAATAAAAGTTTGTCTTACAAGTATATTGCTATAATGACAAAAGGACGATCGCTATCGTAGGAGACGCAAATATAACAAAAGTGCTACATAATTATCTTCGCCAGACATCGTTAATAGGCTGAAGCAACCAGATTGAGATCAATATTGCATTCATAAGTTATTAACGCTAACCTGACATGTGTTTTCCTTGTATTTTATATATAACTTACAAATTTTATAGTGCGTCACTTGACTAGCAAGCCGTGGCTTATATTGGAGTTAATTTCACAATCGATATAGTAAATACTTTTTGGATTCGGTCGCGTGAGGAATAAGGAAGGATGGTGACTCAGAATATTTGATTAGTCGTTATTATGTGATAACCAGCATCTCTTGACTTGATGACACCATTAATTTCTATTAGTAACTTTGATACTAGATTTTTATTAAATTAAGGTAGTTTTATGTGGTCTACCTGTCGTCACATAATGTATTTAAGGTACATTATGTGACGTTCCACGGGTAAAGGTACCTTATGGATTTAGAAAAACAATTCAGACGATATTACTTAAATAAATAAACACAATGCCGTAAGCGCCAACATCAATAATGTACCTTTACCCGGTGGAACGTCACATATTTATTCTTTTTACGCATTTAACGTAATGGTTGTTTTGGTTTGAGTGAGTCGGCCAACACGGATGTCAGATTTTTCAATCAGCCCAAAGTCACTGGATATAGCATAATGTAACAAGTTATATAAAATTCAAAATTTTAAGAAACCCTAGCCGCGGAAATTCCTTCATCTTGTAAAACGGCTGGGCCGATTTTGATAAAACATGTCTAAGAACCATCGCTCGAAAACCAGCTTATAATAAATAAAAAAACCGCATCCACTTCGGTTCAGCCAAAGACAGACACACACACAGCTGGCAAAACAAATAACATCCCTCTAATGCATAACGACATAATGGAGTTTCTAGAGCCGAAAAGCACTCAAACCTCGGAATTTTGAGGTAGTATATTTGATTGAAGTGGGATTTGGTTTATTACACGCGGAGTTGCAAACTTTACTGCTTTTTGTGCAAATATGAATTTTCATACAACACAAAACAAGGTAAGGCCCAAGCCCTACGTACACTTATGTATAGGACAGGGCCGCTTGGCACAATTGTTCCTCAAGTCAATCGGAGCCGATTAAGCTATGGTAACACGCGGTAACGCCCTCCTATTAGCCATGGATGTCAGCGGAGGGAAAGGAACACTAGAAAATAGAACTTAAAAATAAATTTATTAATAAAATTAATCATAATAATATAGTTCTAGAGAATCCAATTGACATGGCGAATGCTTTTAATGACTTTTTTAATGACATTCAAATTAATGACAAAAATTGTAAAAATAGTCTTCATTTATGTAAAAATGTTAAGGAAACCTTGTTTTTGTTTCCTACAGATTGTGACGAGATTTGTAATATAATCATGAGTCTAAAAAATACAAATGCTTTGGGATTTGACAGCTTGCCTACACATATAATCAAGGCTTCTAAACATATAATAGCACCTGTACTGAGTTACCTGATAAATTTGTCGTTTGCCCAGGGTAAATTCCCTGAGAAATTAAAGGTGACCATCATCAAACCTATTCCTAAAAATAATAATATTGAGAGTGTCGAAAATTTTCGACCCGTTGCGCTAGTCTCTATAATTTCAAAAAATTTTGAAAAGACTATGCAAACGAGGATCATTAACTTTATAAATAAACATAGTGTTTTAGATATAAATCAGAATGGATTTCAAAAAGGAAAATCTACAGTACTAGCAGCTTTCAAGTTAATAAATACAGTTTTAGGGCATGTGGATAAATCGATCGAAGTTACTGCCATGTTTATAGACATGAGCCTTGCTTTCAATTACGTGTCACATGAAATTCTACTTTCTAAATGTGAAAAGTATGGACTTCGGGGTAATACTTATAAGTGGCTTAAGTCATACTAAGAGAATAGAAGCCAACATGTAGTATTGTCAAACCTTGATAGCCACTTTAATGAAACGACATATAAATCAGAAAGTAAAAGAAGCAATGTTGGTGTTCCACAAGGAAGCATTTTAGGCCCTATGTTGTTTCTACTTTACATTAACGATCTCCCAAAAGCTACTAGACATTTCTGTACATTATTTGCTGACGATCTCTCTGTAGTGATTCCAAATTTATTAAGCTCAATGAATGATTATAATACTGACATTAATAACACATTAAATGACATCACAGCTTGGAAAGTAATAAATTAAAGATAAATACCAAGAAAACAAAATACGTACAATTTCACAACCCAAGAAATAATAGAACAGCCGAAATCATAATAAAGCATAACGGACAGACTATTAGTGAATGTAACGATGTAATTTTTTTGGGAATTACTTTAGACAAGTATTGCTCATGGAAACCTCACATAAACAAAGTTTGTAGCAAAGTGAATAGTTTCTCGTATGTACTATGGAGATTGGTCAGTACCATTGACTTAAAAACAGCTTTACTCGCATATCACGGGTATGTGTCATTTATATTACGGTACGGCATTGTGATGTGGGGAAATTCGGTTGAATCGGACAGAGCATTTATTGCTCAAAAAAATTGCGTAAGGTCTATCTCTAAAATTCCTCAAAGAACTAGTTGTAAGCCTTACTTCATAAGCATGAAATTGTTAACCGTGCCGTCCATATACATCTACGAAATTTGTCACTTTGTCAAAGTACACTCACGATTGTTTCAACGAAATTGTGATATGACCATTAAATATCGTGGTAGATTCCCAAATAAACTTTTATTGCCTTCTATATCAACGACTCTTTACGATCAAAGCAGTTATCCGATGGCTATTCGAATCTATAATAAGTTACCTAGTGACATAAAGGATCTGCCCTTACCGAGATTTAAATATAGACTACGAGATTTACTTATAGAGAGATGTTATTACTCTGTAAAAGAATATTTGACGGACAAATTTGTGACTTAATTGAATTTTTTCTATTATAATTATTGACAAAAGTTTTAAGTATAATTGAGGTGTATTAGTGTTTATTTTGCATTCAGATTGATATTTTCTTAACTTAATCAAAGTAGAGGAATGTTGTTTTAAGTACCTTGTCTGACCATGAAAAGTTCTCACTGAAATATTAATTGTATACGATAGTTAATAGCTACATATGTAAAGTCACTATAGGATACCTTTTTGTGAAAAATTTGCATGCCTTGATAGGTTAAGAGTGAGATTAAAATGTTTTTATATCATCTAAAATTGTAACCACTTTTACTGCAAATAAATGAATTATTATTATTATAGACAGTTCATAAGACTTGTGGACACTTCACGCATAACTTCGACTTTACTTATTTCAATAATTAATAGTGCGTTAGATCAACTGGTTTCGCTGCAACTTTACGTAACCTGAATATTTTTAGTCGAATTTACTCCACCCTACTTTCGTTACCCGATTACTATAATTGTATTATTTACTTTATTATTATACAAAAATATTCTTCAACCAATTAATAAACAATCTTATTTGTTATAGTTGAATATTAAAAGCCATTCAAGTATATATAAACAGAATATCAGTTATTGTAACCCCCTCCCCCCTTATAAGCAAAAGTTAGAAAAGCTCTTCACCCCTCCCCAAAATTACATAATCGTTGACCCCCCCCCCCCACTCCTTTCACTGTTTACGTAATATTTGAATGACCCCTTCTTTATACGATACAACGAAACCCTTAGTATGTGCAAGTCCAACACGCACTTTGCCAGTTTTATTTTATTACTAACTAACAAATTTTAAGCCGTAAGTTAACTTTTTATTTATGTTATTAGCTAGATATATCTATATATTATTAATATATATTATAATTTAAAATTTCGCGGTCGGTTACAAAATTTGGAGGTTTCCGATTATTTTGCCCCATGCCCTCTACTAAATGGAAAATATAATTTATGATACATTTGTTTTATAAAGTTGCATTCAAGTCATTTATTCTTATTACCTATATAAAATTGAAAATACTTACCGGTTCCAATTCTTGTCTGTCGATCAACCTTCTAAACTTCAGTGCTAGATGAATAACGACGCCGGCTCTCGCTGCCTGAATCTTGGTCGGCTGGATCATTATAGCATCTATTCCGTAGAAGTTAGAGTTCACCATCAGCGGCGACCGCCCCCGCAAATACACGTACTCCTCCCACCAATCCGACACGTAGTTGCTGGACCACCACGACTTCAGAATGAGATACCTCTGCAGTTTCACTGCTATAGTCTCTTCGAATTCCTTAGCTAATCTCTCTACCCTTTTATAGTTCTCATCATCTAATAATGGACGTACGCTAATCAGGTACTGAAATACATGTTATGATTAGACTACAATAATATTAATATACGTACATACTATGATATATGACATGACAAAATGTAAATATCCTACGCCTCTGCTAAACTAATAAAATTTACCGCAATTTCATTGTATAATAAATAACTAATAAATATTTATTTAAATATTATGTACTAAGCACGTGAGTGACAATTGTTTAGACATAATCAGTGTTATTATAAAACAAGGACTAAAGTTAGTACCAGGTTTAAGCCGGGGTCCAAGTCAAGTACTAAGGAAAATCGTATTATAAAACAAGGTTTATCTTTTAAGCCATAGATGATCCTAGGTCTAAAGATAAACCTACAATTCCCTAGTTTAACTCTAGTACTAACTTATTTTGTTACCAACAAATGTCACTTTTCGCCAAAAAAAATGCTTTGATGCTAAAATCTATGTCAAATCCTATTACCCTATTCGCAATGAGCAAAAACCTGGAAATGGGAGGAAATGAATAAAACCAACATATAAAATTATGAAAAAATATTTTAATTATTTGCATTTACACATATCAAAATACTTTTAATTAGATTATTTTCAACGCTTTTGTCGTCATTTATATTTCACAACCGCCACAAAATAATGACTTTTAGGCACCTTAATTTCATATTAAGAAAAAATAGTTTGTACAAATCATCTATGTGTATAGTAAGTGTTTTTTAGGTACAAATATAAACAATTTTTTACACCATATGCACTTTTACATTATTCACGTAAATTTTATCTCACAGCAACTTAAAAAAAATTACTTTCGTTCGACACACTGCACCGTTAATTCATTAAATTCATCAAATAAAAATATATGTTTTACAATCATATTTGTAAACAAACTTTGAGGTTACTTTGGAACAAATTCAATTTGTTGCGCGCGCAGACGCGTTCCGTTTCAGGTTTGTAAAATTATTAAATCGTTTTGTATAAAGTATGATTTTTTTATCTGACTACTGAATATATCGTTTATGACATAAATAAACATGTTTCTCCATTTCAATTTTATTATTTTTAGTTTTATACTAGTTTCAATCAATAAATTTTATTATTTATTTTAATAGTAGTGAAGATCGGACCGTAGTAGTAGCATACTGAACGAATGATTGAATGAATCCTGCTTCCGTTAGATCATCCAGAGATCGTCTCAGGTCTAAGTTAGTCTTGACTTAGTTCACTTCTTGTAATGAAACAAAGTTTAATTTGCTAAACCTAGGTTGATCCATGGCTAGTCCGGACTAAGGTAGACCAGGTTTAAACCTGGGTTTTGCCGTTTTTTTTATAATAACACTGTATATCTTTATCTCGCATTTGTTTCAATGATATAATATATTTAAATATATTATAAGTAGTTACAGGTCAAATAGTCCATACCTTGACAGTTTAAATGCAAATCAGAATCTCATCAACGTATTGCACACACGAGGTATTTTGATGTCTTTCAGAAGAAAGTTGGTCAGTACTTACAGGCCACTCGCTAATTTTTAACAACTACGGTGTACAACATTTTGACTTTAAAATTCATTACGGTTTATATATCATTAATAAAAAGTCAATTATACAAAAGCCGCAATGTATTTTGAAGAGACGATCAAAACGTACATCTTATTTGTCAAATGTTAGCAAGTAGGTCGGCTGGTCTAAACTTATAATACAAAAATGTCAAGTGTTTAACAGTCAGCCAATTATTGAATTGAGAATCTTCTATTGATAGTAGCGCCCATTGGGGCGCTACTATCAATAGAAGATTCTAATACGTACGATCGTTATAAAGCAAAACAAGCAACTGTATAACTTACCCTTTTCATAGTATCACGGACAGAAGGTAAAGGGAGACGGGGCAGTGAGCCCTGGAAACTGTACAACTTGGGCTTGTTCCAGCCAGATAGGACTTTCACGACAGCGATCCATAGCAAAGTTTTCCTGGATATTCTGGAGCCAGGTGCACGCGACTCGTACATCCAACCCTAAAATGGGATCAAGATATAAATGTGAGAAAGACCTACACGTACCCTATCCATGCAATAAATCTTTTTTCTCAAAAAAGCTTGGTAATTCTAACATTATTTTGACAATCTTGTTTGAAATCAATCAACAGTACTGGCCAAACACACAAGTAATATGAAACATCCAATCTATCGTGTTTTAGTTGTGTTTAAGCCTGTTTTAGCGGCCTTAAACTCGACAGACACTTTATCTATCATGTAATTCAAAAATGGAACGATCGGTGTGCTCCCAAATAACGCTATCCCGGAGTAACTTTTCAAAGGTTATATTTAAAATTTGAACTGGATTACAAATAAAAAAATACAATATTTTGGCTCTCGATGATTGACTGATGATAAATCTTGCCGCAATAACGCATTCGACGGACTCGAGCGATGTAGTGCCTTGGTTTCGCCTCGGCCCATATTCTCATTTTCATCGTCCTCCATGCCTCTTTTGCGCCGGCCGCTGAAGAGTATACTATTTGTCTTTTTTTTAACGAAATCATTGTTTGGCATGAAATCTTATTAGTATTTATGTGGTTGATTATAATTCAGCTATATTGCTATTACATTGTTCGGCTCAGATCGTTATATACATTAAAAAATAAATTCTACAATGTAAACTAACAAAGACTAGGAGTTCTTGGCGGAAATTACCAGTGATTACCTAAAAAGAAATTACCGGATCAGACCAGTGGATTCGTGAGAATTATCGCCAGGGGCTCCGTCGAATTAGCGACATGATTACATATCATTTCATTGATACACATGAATAACTCGAAGATTAGACACTGACTAAAATAAGCTTCTGAATGAAGTTTGAGGGCCACATAGAAGAAAAGAAACAAAAAAGCAAAGACTGTAATCACTACAGTTATTAACCTTATTACCAGCTACAAACCTATTAATTAATGTGCTTTTAACAAACTTTACCTCGACGTAGGAAGCTAAAGAAAATCTTAGGTTTTTTGGAAACGATTAAAGTTCAAGCAGTTTAGTTTGGTTGTGCAATAATGGATTCCATGAAAAGTAGATATTGAAAAATGTTTTGGATTTTGAAATAAACTAGTAAAAAGAAGTAGGGAAAGTCCCATTTCAAAATTGTGGTAAAATTAAAAAAAAAATAATACACACTACTTCCACCTTTCACTGATTACACATGTGAACATATCAAGCTGAATGACGCTATAAAACTAGGCATGCAGAGCCTGTGATCTAAAAAATATAGGTACCCACATTTTTTAACATTTTTAGATCCATGGCTATTAGTAAAAGAACAAAAAAAATACTTGCCTTGTACATCAATAGCAGTTTAAGGAGGTACCGCATCATGAATATGACGGAGAGCCACATGGTTAGAGCTGCGCAAAGGCAGGCTATCACCTGCCACATCGTTGAATTCCTGTTTGAAATCATTATTCAATAAGTATTACTTAAAGGCCGAGCCGAAATGGTCTTGTGAGCTGTAAGTGGCGCAAAATGAGTAATACAGTGGTTAACCCTATACCTAATAGTGTGAACATTATGCACATTAATTTTAAAAAGCGCCAGCTTACGAAGTGCACCAGATTCGATTCCCGGCGCGGGCAAACACTTGATTTTTTTCGATTCCCGGCGCGGGCAGACACTTGAATTTTTACAGGTCTTTATTTGCGGTTCTGATGATGTGCAGAGGGGTTGGCGTCGGGTAGGCAGCTGGCTGAATAAAACATTCCCTAAATCAAATCACAGATAAAGATGTACGTACATAGACGTATGTAACGTGATTTGTATGGAAACAAGCGTGCCGACTTTTATATGGAAAGTGTGGAAACCAAGCGCCTGGACTGTCAGTAGCCGCGGCCAATCCTGACCCTTGGTCGGGGTTCGGATATGCGAAGTAGGTGCATTTACGTCTTCTATATCTGTGGCATAAATGCTGACATAATAGCGAACTCCGAGCTCCGTCGTAGGTATGGATTAAAGCGGAAAATAGGTACACGCGAAAGCTGTTTCTTTTTGCGTGGCGCACATCTCACAATAAGGTACCCGATTGGCTCGGTCTTTAAATTAAACATCGACATTGAGTTATTGTAAGGATATCTATTTAGTTACCTTCATCCTCTGTTCAAACAAACATTGATACATCTAGGAAGATTAAGCATTGCAAAATATGCTCTTGTAGTAATAGTTGCACTTAGTAAAATGTATATTCGTCTAAGAGTTCAAAAATGTATTGACCAAATCTTGCTTCTGCTTTTATCACTGAAGGTTAACAATTATTATGTAAATATAAACAGAATAAAGGTACCAACAATCAAGGTAACATATGACACAAAACACTATATAATAACTACAATTTATGTTTCATAGCGTGTTATTTATTACTTTTAGCAGCAAAAGAAAAAAAGATTGGTTAAATGACAAACATATGGCCCAGTTTCTAAATTTTAATTATTTAATATAATAACGGGTAAGTTCCCTAGGGAAGTAACGGATAAGTTCCATAGTATGAGAACTAGCTATTTCGATTTTCACCCCAACAAGATCCTAGACACTAAAAGTCATCGAAATCGTTGGAGCCATTTCCGACATCCTGATTATAAGAACTCCTCGCTATAAAGCTCAATATTATAGGATAATGATTGAAGAATTAATCCTCCATAGCTATTTTAGAGATGTATAGTATACCAACTACGAATCAGTAAGTAAATGGTGAATAAATATTGACTGCAATTCAGTGAACAAAAGAAATAAAGCCGCCTTCTATACGAAATCTCTAACATTTTTGGCACCAAGCAAAATCACAGTTCTTTACAGAACTAACAAATTAAGATTAAATTACTACATTCTGTATGCAGAGTAGTTCCACAGAGGAAAATATACTACGTAAAAGTAATATAAACCAAGACTATTAAACCAAAAAGGTGTTAATTCCCTGGATTAGATGATTTAAGTAAAGTCAGCCGCGGCACACCATTCTTGAGGAAAAATTGGAAACAAGAAGCGGCTTCTTCGCTTTTTTCGTTCACTGCCTTATTGCAGATCAAATATATTTATGTAGGAGCAATATTTTTAAAAGTAACATGTATGTAAATCAAACAGATAAAAAAAAAACTTACCCAGGCAAAACAGTAAGGGCTTTTTGTACTAATCCAAATGGTATATTGAAGCCTCCAAAATGCGCTGCAACCAGTAAGGTCCACAGCACATAAAGAGATTGTAAGTGACCCGGGTAAACTCCATTGTGGACGCTGTTCTGTTTTTCAAAAACCAAAACCATGTGAATATAGAATTGTGTTAGTTAAATAAATAAAAAGGTGTAAAAATATATCTCACAATGCATTACCAGTCTTATCTATTTCAGATCATTGAATGATCGAATTATATAATTATATAGACCTCTTATCATTATTTATAAGGCTTATGGATCTAAAATCATTCCTATTATTATATCCATCCATTTTGATCACTAGTGCTCTAATCCATTTGAGCTGCAACTACGTATTGTTACATATGATGACCACATCTTATCTGCCCTATTGATACATATCCAGTGTGTTGCTTGTCTGACCTGTTCTAAGCAATCATTCAGTCAATGCCTTAATCCCCCAACCATCATTTGAGTCATTATTCTACCTGTAATTAATGTTAATTACTGACCCTGAACCTTGCCAAGCGCTTCCTCCAGGAGCGTAGACCAGACTCCCAGACTAGATAGAGCACCTCACGATCGAAGTTGACATCCCATCCGTCGTGAGTGATGGCAAACGAGAAAGCAACCGCTGAGTGTGCTTCTGCCATGTTGGGTTATTTTCTAAAATATAACAGTCATTTTACTCATGTTGTCTAAAGTTTAAGCTTAAAATTGAGAAAAATTGTGGAGAAGGATGTATGAATAACATTCATACAAAAACTATGACATGGATATGCATATAAAGTTAAATATAGAATTGACATAAATTACTTAGTTTCGTCAGCGAGATAATCAAATAGGACACGAATTTTTACCCGACTACGGCGTTATGGAAAACGGAGGGTTTTTTGTTTTATTAATTAAATAATAAAGATGAAACGCGTCAAGTTCATAAGTGGGGGCTCGTGATGTCCCAGCTCTTTACAGAGAGTATTATTATTGGACCATCATCCCAATGCGATTTTCCGATGTATAAGGATGGATGGAGGGATGAATCATAAATATCCAATTTCTTACATCCGGTTAGGAAGCATATAAATGTTATGGGAGGTTAAAAATTTCTAAATTTGTTAAAAAAAAAGGTAGGACAGATTGCGTTAACATACTTTATAAGCACGATCGGCAGTATTGTGAACAGTTTGGATTAATTTCTGTGATAGTTTCAATAGTTCCTTTTGAAACTGTCGCCTACTGAAAACACAAAAGCTTCATATCTTGATGAGCTCTGTGGAGCTCCTCCATTTTGAAGACGTCAGTGGCCTAGTGGTCATAATCCCACAGTACCCGGGTATGATCCTTAGTCAGATGGAAAATTATCTTTTTCAGATAGCCTGGGTCTTGGATATCTTTATATGTATGTTTACCTATATGTATTTATCATAAAATAGGATTGTTGACTTAGTATCCCATTACATGAGTCTTAAATTTACTTTGGGGCTAGCTCAATCTGTGTGATATCATCATCATCATCATCAGGTCCTTTTTAGTCTCCACTACAGGAGCACGACCCTCTCTGTGTGATATACATATATTTATTTATTTATATCTTGAATGGGAGAATAGGTTTAATTTACTGGAAAGGTGGCCTTGAAGATGATTTTATTATACTATCAAATACATACATTTTGGACATATGGCAACTATCTACACTGCTCAGAACAATAACAAAGATTGCGCTTATAAAGATTACACTATCTTATCGCATTGAGAAGATGGTCTATATTTTCTTTGTGTCACTTATTAATTATATGTTTTAGGAAACAAGCCTTTTTGTTTACTATTTCTTAAATTCCATATTCAACTTATCACTACATAGTATAAAATAAAGTCGCTTCCTGCTGTCTGTTTATCCCTATGTATGCATAGATCTTTAAAACTATGCAACAGATTTTATTATAAAACATAGTGATTCAAGAGGAAGATTTATATGTACATTTCATTGCACCCGTGCAAAGCCGGGGTCCGGGCCATTAGTATATCATAATAGCAACAATATGTGTAAAAAAATTTGCAGAAAATAGCTGGTTAGTATTTGCATATTGTTCTATATAACAGACCATTTTTAAATGCAATAATTTACCAGAACAAGTCAGGAAACCATTAATTAAAAGACAAATACTGTTCCTAATAAATCCATCATAATGCCAGAAAAGCCACAAAGTCAACAAATTACTTAACAAATTCCATTAATTACATGGCAAATGATTTTTCTGTGAATGTGGACAAATTTTGAAGCACTGTTAGTTTCAGTTAGACATATTTGTTATACTGTGTTATATCCAGGTGCCAATCAAGTATGGTGGGCACGGTGGGCCAGCACACAACCTCATTTAGGATATGAGTATATTTTTTCAGGAATTGAAATTGCATACATAATAATGTATGCAATTTCTACTTGACTCTTCAGAAAACTTTTTGAAAAAGCAAGGGTCTAACATAAGTTGTGCACGGTCGACTGACCAAGTCACCTAAGCGAAATGATGATGATGAACTTAATACTTTTTGGTGAGGGCTATTTCGAATCCAGAGAGGAACAAAGGAGTCTAGTATAAAATCTCGAGTGTAGCACCCTTGCTATTTATTAGGGATTCTAAAGATTCCTGAGTGAAGTGAGGGATGCAGAATATGTTGTTAAGTAAAAGTATTATGTGGCCCAAAAAGACACATTCAGCTCATATGAGAAATAAATAGGTGTGTATTTGATTACACTGGGAATACATTCCCTTGGGAATAAAAACATACATTAGAACCTGTATATGGGCAATCCTTCCTTGTTTTTTGAATAGATATGATGATAAGATATTTTTAATGTTTGAAATAAAATAAATGTAAGTTCAACTGATCAATTCAAAGCAAGTTGGTATAGGCATAGTGCCACAAACTTTTTGATGGGCACCTGGAACCATGCCGGGTGATATCCCAACTACATAGATAGATAGATAAATGGTTTGTTTGTAGCAGAGGTACTAATAGCAACCTGTGATGTTTGTGTCTGTCAGACACACAAATGTTGAGTGTGTATACATTTACTTTGCTGTAGCAGTATGTAGTGACTAAGCAATAAATAAAACAAAAAAGTCTCTACACAAACCAAAAATCCCTCTTAAAAGTATATATTCCAGTTAAGATCTAAGCATATTCAAAATATTAATTGATTCAATTTGCATTAAAAATTAAATATTCTTTTATCCATGAAGTTGTAAAAGTTGTTTTTTGGATTCCCAAAACCTAAATGCAAAAATGGAACCCTATCTAAGCCAATGCTGACCATCCAACCTATAGGGTATACTATAACTTCATGATATAACCATCTGTCATAGAGTAATTTATTGAACCATATTAGGATGACTTTCACAGAATGTGTTATCTATTGCATACATAAGTTAAATAAAATTCTTTATCTTACTGAATTATTTAACACCTACACTATAGTTTGATCTGAAGAGTGTTTCATCATTTTATAGTAATATGATGGGGTCTTATAGACGTTTTATGTACTTAGTTAAAATCTTTTGAGTACATAACTTTTATATGTACCTAAATTACATATAATTCATTATTATCACAACATGTAGGTAGGTAAAAATAAATTTATAAAATTGTAGAAATAAACCAAGAAAATAAGCATTTCTAACATTATAAAAAAGAAACTAGTGAAATCGTAATGCACACCAACATATTCGCAACAGTAACAGGATATAAATACGCGTTCGCTGAGCACACGCACACAGGCAAGGCTGGTGTCAAAGTCTAATCTGAGGTTCCGCTAGGCATTTTACGAACCAAATAAGTCGTACCATCAACAAAATACAAGCAACACCTGAACAACATGTGTTTTCAAAGAACAATGGTTAAACTTTGACACAAGTAATTCCTAGCACTTAGTTAACATATTTCACGTTATAAATATGTCACATGCTAACACGTAGTTATAACAGGATTCACAATATTGAAACAGATTTCACGATTTCTAAAAAAAGGGCAAGCTAAGATGAACTAAAATTTTAATACATTTATTTTTTACTTACCTTCACTGACGAAATAGAAGAGGAGCACCATACAAAATAGATTTTTAAATGCAGTTAAGCTGCTCAGGTACTGGTACTTTGAGTACCTTTCTTGTTTACTATTTACACAGTTAACATTATGGGTGATTGTTAATCATAATAAAAGTATTCAGCACACAAGTAAATGCCAATGAAACAACTAATTAATTTAAAATAAATAAAGACTTCACGAAATGTTTTTTCTTGTAGCTACGTAACGTACGTGCGTGCAACACGACGAGGAGAGCAACACAAAAAAGCATCGATAATCGACTTAGGATCGTCGTGTCGTAAATCAATCGATTCGTGTTGAATCGATTGAAATCGAAAAATTGAAGAAAGAAAGAAAAACCGGCCAAGTGCGAATCGGACTTGGGCACGAAGGGTTCCGTACCTATCATTATCTATAACAACGGCATAAAAATAATTTCTGTTGTATGGGAGCTGCTCTTAAAAATTTGTTATATTTTAATTATTATATTACCTCTTCCATGCTGGTCTGGGAGAAAATAAAAAACGTAGCATGTGCTAGCTGCTTCTGAAGGATTAGGATAAAATCTACAGAATCATGTCAATAGTCGATGCGGCTAGCAACCCATTACTATTTTGACTCCGTGTTCCATCTACACGCCCTCCAACACTTTGCTCCAACATGCTAAATGTGGCGATAATGTTATTGACCTGGGCTCTGTCTACCCTGCAAGGGAAAAAGACATTATACTATGTATGTATGTATTTACTTATTTATTTTTAAAGTGAATATATAACTAAATATTCTGTGAATATTTCAAGCGTCTACCTATTGCCGTTACCAATAGCGGGCCAAAAAATCACGATTGTTGTATGGGAGCCCCCTTGAATATTTATTTTATTCTGTTTTTTAGTGTTGTTAAAGCGGCAATAGAAATACAAAATATGTGAAAATTTCAACTCTTTAGCTATCACGGTTAATGAGATACAGCCTGGTGACAGACGGACGGACGGAGAGACAGAGGATTGCGGAGTCAGATTAATAGGGTCCCGTTTTAACACTTTAGATACGGAATAGGGTTCCAAAAATGGGTAGTATCAAATAACGAGTGACTGTGAATTCAAATTTTATGTGTCAAAAATTATGGATTATGAAAATTCAAAGTGCGCGACAAAACTGCAACTTACATTAATTAATTTGAGTTACACAAAACGAGCAATATCCTAAAAACACCGGCCACGTACGAGTCGAACTCGCACACAAAGGGTTCCGTACCGTTATCTATAAAAACGGCAAATTAATCATATCTGTTGTATGGGTGCCCCCCTTTATTATTATTATTGTTTTATTATTTATTTTTAAAGTGAATATACCTATAACTAAATATTCTGTGAATATTTCAAGCGTTTACCTGTTGCCGTTATCAATATCGAGCAAAAACAAGCAAAAGAATCACGTTTGTTGTATGGGAGCTCCCTTAAATATTTATTAGATTTATTTTTTAGTATTTGTCGTTATAGCGGCCTCTTTACTGCTTGTTCCACGCTCTCGCTTGCACGCGTAACGTGACATTTTTTCGTGCGTGCAGAACAATATTGGACAATACAAACAACGAATTAGACGCGTATTTCTTTTTCATTTGTCAAATTGACAACATTTCAATTTTATTACACTCTTTTAAGGGTTCCGTAGTAAGCAAGGAACCCTTATATGTATAACAATCATGGCAAAAAAAAACGGTAAAATACAATGTTGAAATGAAAAAATTACAGTAGTTCCTATGCAAGCAACTTTTGAGTATTTTTTTCTCAACTATAGCAACGTGTCATTAAAATTTTTGTGAGCTTGTGAACATCATTTTTCGATTTACTTATCCGTTTCTAAAATAATTACTTTTATAGTTTTATAGTGCAAATATTTGTTAGGGTCCCGTGCCCTCCCCCCCCCCCCCCCCCCCTCCTTCTATCTACTAAATAGTTCCAATGAACGCGATAAAAATTCACAGCATCAACGTACTTGGAAAAGTAACATTTCATACAAATTGAATTGAAAATTACTGACAGTTGTTAGGTACGTAAAATAACTACTGAATGTAAATTTACAAACCACGTTGAGTTAAAAAAATATAAAATCATGACAGCTTTAATAATTATTAATAATACGCTTGGCGGAACGATAGGCCGGTTGTTGCCTGCCTACTACGGAGTAATATACCTACAAAATCTTGTTACCAGCGCTTGCCTCTAGTCGAGGTGAAACCCAATCAAATCAAATAGATAATATTTTTTTCTAATCTCCCGAAGTAGAATTATATAACTCTTTCTTCAGCTACCAACGTTCTATATGGTCTCGTTTTTAGACGTTTTTGGCGTAAACTCAAAGCTGGCATTTACAACACGGAACCCTACATTATGCGTGGCCCGACACGCACTTGGCCGGTCTTTATATTTATTTTATTTCGATAGATATGTATGATACTTCAAAAACTAAGAGTGTTATATATTACATATTTGTTATTTCTTAATTCTCATTATAGGTAGGTATCGATTGACAGAAAAAAATAGATAAAATAGTATTTTTCTCGCAATCATGGTATCCGTACGGTTTTTAAGCCACCTGAACGAACGCACAGCGGCCGCCGGTCTTTCAAATCTGTGCGGTCGCCGCTACCCTGAGGTGGAATGTAGCACAAACTACTAAGAGATACTACGCAACAGACGCTCGAGCTCGAGGCCGTGTGTGTCTATGTGTGGATGGAGGCTGTATATGACCCTTTTGCCAGTTGTCTGACTGAACTGAACGTCTCAGTGCTGCCGCCTGGTTGGTTATGACATTTCAGAAAACCTTCAATATGGTGAATAGTAGAGTTATACATTAGTAAAATAAAAAAATATTTTACATTAATAGAAAATAAGCAGTATCGCCACAAAAAACAGTCCATATACACTTCCAAATTTCGGCGAAAATACTCCCCAACCTGGCAACTCATAAGACTTGGCAGTCAGCGACATCATTTTTTGACAGCTTGACAATGACACTGACATTGTCATGTGATAAAGCATGGGATATGGCAAATCATAAAGAATCATGGCGAAATTTGTACAAATTAAATTTAAAAAAAAAGAGAATGTGAAAATTTTTTATATGATTACTACGGCTCTGGTCAACAACTTGAATTAATCAGAATATTTTTTAAAGACGGGGAAAAAAAGATATTTATTTATTTAAATACTGTTTTTTTTATTCGATATCCGAACGCATATTAATAATTTTTGAGTTAATATCCGAACACTACCTGCAACTGACACGTTAAAATATATTAATTTATGGCAACACCACGCAAGCAGGCAACCCATATATTATACTACTCTATGCAGGCAACCATCCGCTAAAATAAAAAAAATTCTGTCAATCCGACTGACATTTTCTCATTGACTTGACAGTTCTGAGTGACAGATCTACAATAGACAGTCAGTTTGACAACCATTGTGAACTTTTTTAGGCAAATGAAAATGGCAATAAGGCTATAACTTTTATTGTGAAATATTTTACATAAACGGGGGTTTAAAAATATTTCTATTATGCAGACATGTTACTAGTAAGTAAACCTCAATACTGCTATATAATTCATCTTCTCTTTTTTATTTTTTTTTCTGTACATTCGATGTATGGGCGTTCGCCATGATTCTTTGGATTTTTTCAAAAATTCATAAATAATTTATGATTTTTTATTATTGGATACATAAAAATGAAAAATTGTAGAAGTATTTACATTTAAGGTACTTTCGATTGCATAAATAAAAACCATTCCGGTTTGTAGCATGTTGTTAATTGGAACTTTGTGGTCGGATTACGATCTATTTGTCCTGCCATTTTTACATTGAGTTGATATTTCTTTATATACTTTTGCAGAGTGCGTCTTCTGGACGTACGTAAATACTAGTACATAGAGACCATAGCATATAATAAAAATAAACTGTTGTGAATTTTCAGTACTTCCCTTTTGTAAAAAATCAAAATAATCTAGAGAAAATCCACGTTGGGGATAATTAAAACAGAAGTTTTAGCTAGGAATATATTATTGAAAAAACAAAATTTATGATGCAACGAAATGACAAGTACAATGACAAGATACGAAAAAACATAAGGCGAAAATCCAGAAAGGAGTTTTCAACATGCCCCCGGGCGTTGAAAGCCACGCTTTCAACCAGAAGCTGATGATACCGGTTACGGGCAAATCTTGGTAAAGCCTCTTCTTATGACTCCAGTAGAGGTCCGAATATCAGCCACGCGAGAGATGCCATCTGGACCAGGATGGACGGCGATGATTCTGCCGAGTTTCCATTTTAATGGAGGCAAATTATCCTCTTTGATCACTACCAGGGAGTCCATCTTGAGGTCATCTTTGCAGGAACGCCATTTTACACACTGCTGTAACTCTGTCACGTATTCTTTGCTCCAACGTGCCCAAAAATGTTGGCGCAGTTGTTCGATTCGTTCATAACGGGTCAAAGAACTAGTACAATGTTCCTGAAGATCTCGCTGTGGCAGGGACGTCATGGGGCGCCCAATAAGAAAATGTCCTGGCGTTAATGGATTGTAATCAGCAGGGTCGGAAGAGAGGTGTAAGCGGCCTGGAGTTTAAAATCGCTTCAATCTGTGTAAGGGTGGTGCTAAGTTCCTCAAATGTTAAATTACAATTCCCCAGCACTCGACGTAAATGATATTTGGTCGACTTGACACCGGCCTCCCAAAGACCACCAAAATGAGGCGTATACGCTGGCGTAAAATGTGCACGAATGCCATCATTTGCTAAACTTTCACTCAAGGAATTGCAACTGTCCTTCAGGAACCTTGACAGATCATTATGGGCACCTACAAACGCGGTTCCGTTATCTGAGAAAATGTCAGACGGTTTGCCTCTACGCGATATAAAACGATGTAATGCCAAAAGGTAACTTTTACTTGTTAAATCACCCACCAACTCTAAATGGACGGCTTTGGTCGCAAAACAAATAAAAATTACCATGCGTTCTCGAACCTCCAGGTTTAAGTCGAACAGACGGAAAACGCCCGGATGGCCTGACTTTGACGCCCTGGGAGAGAGGTCGTTGCCTATTGTGGGATGCCACTTGCGTCAGCACTTTCGCAGCATCGCATTCCCCATTAACTACACAGAACGCGGGGTCTGCCGCAGAACAGGCGGCCAAACAAAAACACCGTAAGTATTCGGAACTTTCCCAGTACATTTTTGTGCCTTTCGCAGTGGAAACGGGTGGTCCCTGGTGTGTCGAGGGCAAACATTTTGTCAGAGAGCTAGGACGACGCCTCCGTGAGAATGGTTGTGACCCCCGCTCTGGAGCGTACCTGTCTCAACACATTTCACTGGCCATCCAGCGTGGTAACGCGGCCGGTGTGATGGGCACTTTCGAGCCAGGTACTCTCCGGGGAGGGCTATTCGATTAGCTTAAGTCATGATATATTTTTATGATCGTTATGTCACCAATTTAGGGTTTTTCTGGTAGGTTTAGTTTTAGCGATTATGTTTTTTCAATCTTTGTTGTATATATAATAAATTTAAATATATTTATTTAAAATATAATTTCAATTTTACTAAAAAACAATTCAACTTAATATTAAACATAATTAATAACAACATAAAAATAAAAAATTATAAATAACTTACAAATAAAAAACTTCTTCCAACGCACCACATCGAGGCAAAGTACCCAAAATGCTGGCAGCATTTCCCCGTTGCACAGCGAGTCCGATACGTTGTGCAAAAAAACTGCCAGCTCTTGGATCACCAGTTGCCTCGATGAGACGTGTTGTCAACTCCTTATAGAATTTTTTGGCTTCAGTGCCCCAGGGACCCAAAGTTTCTACAGCAAAAGGCAAGAATACAAAGCTGTCGGTCAATCCCGCGTATTTTCGCTTTTTGCTAGCTTCAGCAGCACAGGCAGCTGCTCCGCCTTGGCTGGAAGTAGCTGGTATGTGGGATGGAGCTAAAGTATCTACACAAGTGGCATCCCAAACTAGACATTTGCCTTGCCGCCACGGGATTAAAGAAAGACCATCTGGTCGCTTGCCATCGGTGCGGAAGATTCCATTTGGTTCCAAAACTGACGGAACATTGACAGTTGCTAAAGTTCTACGAATTATGTCGTTTAGTGAGGCATGACGTGGAATTCGGCCAGCACTTTTAATGCAAGCAAGACCATGATGACCCAAACCATCCACAGCTGTACCACAGTGACATAAATGTGGTTGATTTAATTTTACACCCAAACGGAGGCCAATGGCGAGTGTAAAAGTGCAATTATCTAGAAATTAAATTATATCAAAATTTTATATCGATTTTGTTAAAAAAATAGTGTACCTATTATTATTTCAATTAAATAAATGGGACTATCAAGCTGTGATTCTTATGCCGTGGCTTCCACCATTGTGTTGCGGTGCAGCACTTGCGTCCGTCCGAGGACGGCAGATTTTAATGACTTTGACAGTGTGAGTGACAGTGTGTTTTTTTTACGTATATAGGATATTAGTATCTCTTAGTAGTTTGTGTAGGATATGTAAAAAAACTCACACTGTCGAAGTCATTAAAATAAATGGAAAAAACATTTATAGATGAACTAAATAGAAGATGAAATAACTACGTACTTTTAAATCTTTCTACTTCTTGTGGCCAATAAAATAAAACGAATGGCAACGAAAAACAATACACCGGCCCAAGACATATTAATGTAAAATGATAATTATTAATTAAGATGATAGCTCGTCCTTTATTTCGGGCAAGAGGCAAATATTTTGTTTTGTTTGTGACAATATTTTGTGTTGTGAGTGTAATATATTTATACCTAAACTATTTACAAGAGGAGAAAAGTGTGCAGATATCAGGAGAGAGATGTGTATCTGAATTAACTTCTGTCAAATATCAACTAAATGGTATGCATAATGGTTCTTTTTGCTTTTTTTACTTTTTTCACTACCTTATTAGACATCGAATAGAATACTCAAAATAAGTTGTTTTCTTTCATTAAGCATTAATCAAAAGGGTACATATTAGAATCTCAAAAAACATAACACCTTCATTTAAAATGTACTAGCCCAAAATACCCAAATTCTAAATACCTATGGTATACGGTAATACCAAGTATTTAAAAAATTTAATATTTCATTTACCTCATGGTTGAATAGCTTAAGCCCAAAACATCATATTACGGAATACTTCATCCATAAATACCTTTAACAAATACTTAGCTTAATATAAGTGATTTAATAGGTTCGAAGAAGAAATTAAGAAATGAGGTGCTACTAGAATAGATGTTTTTTTTTTGTCCTCTGGCTTATTAAAGAATAGTAGGTTAGGTTGGGTTAGAACTGTGACCCATCAGAAAACTAATTGTCATCAGAAACAAGTTGCTACCAGAATAGTAGGTTAGGTTGGGTTAGAACTTTGACTCCACCAAAAAATTAATCACCATCAGAAACAAGCTTCTACCAGAATATTAGGTTAGGTTGGGTTAGAACTGTGACAAACCAGATAATGAATCAGCTTCGTCACAAAATGTCCCCTCACTGTCAAAAATGAGCTGCAACAGGAACATTAGGTATAATAAAAATTTTGCTTACATTTTACGCATTATAGCAATAGAGAACATAAATTGAGTATTATTTGAATTTCATATTTTGGAATTGTAATGTAAAGTTTATTAAAATTTTTATATTTATACGTTTGGTATTTAAAGAAAACTGACATAATAATGAAGGTGTAATTGGTTTAGGTATTTTAAATCAGAAGGTATTTAGAATTTGGGTATTTTGAGCTCATACATTTTAAATTAAGGTGTTATGTTTTTTGAGATTCTTATACGTACCCAATCAAAATATTTGTTTAAAACAACAAACATTCTTTGCCACAACCTCATCTTCGAAACAACAGGAAAAACTATTAGAATTGTATTATTGATGAGAATTACATTCAACTTATGGATCCCTCGCCATGCGAGTTTGCACTTGGATAGTTTTGTTCTCCACTTAGACGGAATATGTACTAAGTTCATTGGCATTCATGACGAAAATTCTGATGATTCCCTTGTTCTTTTCAGTGGTCACAGAGTATAAAAATAGGATTGACAAATTACTCACAGAGACACAGAAAGCTCATGAGTCAGACAAAGAACGGTTCAAGGAGATCATGGAGAGTTGTGTTGCTATGAAACAGCAGGCTTCAATATGCCAGGTATGACAAATTCTTCATATTTTCAAAATCTGTAACATGCTGGAATACTAACAAAGTAACAACTATCTTTAGAAGAAAGACATCTGGCATATAAATTTCCTAGAATAACTTCTTAGAATAGTTTTTCAGTATTGCCATATTGTAGGCTGAAAATAATACAGCACCAACATTCTTATTTCAAGATCTGTATCACATCCAAATCTGTTTAGGCATTTAAAATTATTAGTGAAATAAAAAACTCGCCTACATACATACTTATACACATGAACTTAGAAAAGAAAACACTTCTTTTTTAACGCAAAAAGTTACAATATTAAATGTTTACTCAAGTGCTTTTACAATGTTTGATGACTACAACATTTGAACAACAAACTTTTGATTTCTTTCAGAATCAATTCGAAGACCTACAGGGTGAATGCAAGAAAGTCAGAGATGACTATAATCAACTTCTAAAAGATACCAAAAAAATCTGAAGTCTTCCCTTTGTTTTGTTCTAGTGTCTACATTATTTTACTGAACTATGACGCAGCTGTCATAGAGCTAAGACAATTATTGTTAGATTAATACAAAATATACTGAAAATCTATGTTTAACATAGTTTCAGTATATTTTGTTAGTATATTCCTAGATATAATTTATATGAATGTGCCAATGATAAAGTGACGATTTTTGTTTATTAAATTTTAATAATTCGAAATTAAATATAATTCGGATGTAGTTAAATGCTGTCGTAATTAATGAACTATGCATAATTATTTAATTTAAATAATTGCAGTTGTTTTTTTAATTTATTTAATGTAATGAATAATATTTTATCAGTATGTAATAATTTATTTTATATAATGAATAATATTTTATCAAATATTATTTTATCAATTACTATGTAATTAAAAATTTTGATTGTTCATTAAAATTAGAGCTATTAAGTATTTATCAGAATAGTTAAAGATAGCTTCCCATTAGTCGGACAATTTGAATAATATTCAATTTTGTAGTATCAAAAATTTTGTTTTTTTGATACTACGAACTTTACATATAAGGTAAAGTACAATCGGATTGTGTTACAAGGGGGCTAACTTATTACTTTTTGGTGAGGGTATTATTTTGAATCCAAAGTGGAACGAAGAAGTCTAGCATATTAATTGTAGTCGGAAACTTATATACTTATTGTTACGTGGTTAGGGTTCGGGATTTGGAGTAAAACACCAAACTCTTCAGTGGGAATTTGTTCACTACGGAATCCAAACATTGACACCGGACTGGTCTTCCAACACGTCGAATATCCAAAACGCAAAGCACTCATAGTGATGGTCCGTTACTGAGGTCTTATAAATTATCACGTATTAATTGCACACTAAGCACACTCGCGGTCAACTGATTATCGATCACACACGCTGGGTTCTTCTCAGACTCGGCTTTCGCCGGGTCGGGGATGCCGGTCAGGACCGCGTCCTCTTCGGCGGATGCTGCCGCCGCCTGCGATTACAGGCGGGTCACAAAGCTGTGGCCGTGGCGGCCACGTCGGGCTTCAATGTCCTTGGGGTGCTTGTGCAGGCGCCGCACTTGAAGCGGCACCTTGGTCGACGGGCTGTGCTAGGATGGCTGCTCTGGGCGAGGGCTTGTATCTTCCATCGGGTGGGCGGGCGTGTAGGGGCGCGATCCCTCTGAGGTGAGGGTGCGCCGACGCGTCCGCCTTGGAGTACATTGTCCTCGCCAGTCGGGAGATGAAGGCGTCCAGGCCTTCCCATTTCAGGTCCCGCTGAATGACGTCGTTCCTCACGTAGCGTGGGGCCCCCGTCACTGCTTGGAGACTAAGGTTCTCTTGAGCCCGTAGACGACGTCGGTTCGTCTCCGAGCAGTATGCATACCATGCAGGGGCCGCGTACGTGAGGCGGGATCGTACATAAGTTTTGTAGATCCCGAGCTTCGTTCTCAGCGGGAGGCGGGAGGAGAGCACTGGGCGCAGCTTCCCCCGGGCCATCTTAGCACTTGATATGGCCGCGTCGACTTGATGCTTCATGGTGGGGCGCCTGTCGATTTTCACCCCGAGGTAGGTGACATGTGGCTGCCACGGCACTTTTTCCCCGAGGAGCGTTAGCGGCGGCGGGAGTATGCCGGCGTTCCCCGCCAGCAGGGCTTGAGTCTTTTTGGCATTGACCGACAACCTCCATTTAGAGAGCCAGTCAGGCAAGGCATCGAGTGCGAGTTGGACCTTCTTGGCGGCGTGCTTCGCGTTCATTGACTTCGCGAAGTACGCCGCATCGTCGGCAAACAATGCCAACTCGGCCTGACCGGCTACGGGGATGTCGTCGGTGTACCACGCGTAGCAGGCTGGTGAAAGGCAGCTGCCCTGTGGGACGCCCGCCCTCACCGGGCGCTCCGACGAAAGGGCGTCCTCTACCGCCACCTTGAATTTGCGCTCCTCGAGGAATTAGGACACGATCCTGACGAGTCTCTTCGGGGCTGGGGACTCCGACAGCTTGTGTAGCAGCCCCTCATGCCACACCCTGTCGAAGGCCTTCTCGTTGTCGAGGAGCACGACAGCCACGTGCTCCTTCCGGTTGGCCGCGTCTGAGATCTTGTGAAGTAGTCTTGCCACCTGGAGAGTCGTAGAGTGTTCCGGCCGGAACCCGAACTGCTCCGCACGCGGCGGGATGTGCGGGAGCAGCAGGCCGAGCAGTAGCTTCTCGAACACCTTCGAGAGCGCGCTCAGTAGGGTGATGGGCCGATAGCTTTCGGGGAGGCGCAGGTTTTTGCCCGGCTTTGGCAGCATAATGACCCGCCCGGTCTTCCACTCTGTCGGGTAGTGGCCCGAGCGCAGTATGCCGTTGAAGAGGCGCGTCACCGCCGAAATAAACACCGGCGGTAGGTGACGGAGCGCCTCGTTAGTGACGTTGTCTGCGCCCGGGGCCTTCCTTGGTTTTAGACGGCGGATCTGGCGCAGGACTTGGCCGGGCGTAAAGAAGACGGCGTCCTCCTCGGCCGGTATCGGCCCTGCGAGATAGTCCCGAAGGTGTTCGATCACCCTTTGGTGGTGCTCCCTGTCGGCGATCGGGTTCGGCGAAAATTGACTCTCCAGGTGGTCGGCGAAGATCTCAGCGCGGTCCTCCGCGCGGTAGCGCGGGAGGCCATCCGCTGCCAGCAGCGGCCGCACCGGTTGGGGCTCCGCGGACAGCCGGCGGCATAGGCGATGGACAGAAGGGATGTCATCGCCCACTGAGAGCAGATGGCTCTCCCACGAACGGGCTGCGTGCTCCTCGAGGCGGTCCTTTATAGTCTCCACCAGCTTATTCAGGCGAGCTTTCGTGTCTGGGCAGCGGGTGGCTTGCCACTGCCTCCGTGTCCTCCTCTTGTCGTCCAGCAGGCGATTGATGTCGGCCGGGAGCGGCTCAGGCTTTGAGCCCGCCGGCACTTCGCTCACGGACGCTTCGAGGGCTCTCTGGACGCAGCGGGTAATAGCGCCCGCCGCCTGCTCTAACTCTTCGCCGGTGGAGACTTTTTTAAAAAGTATTTCGGCCTTTTGTGTATCTAATTGGGACTGGAATTTGTCCCAATTGATTTTAGAGTTTTTCCTGGGCAGCGAGACTCGTGTCGGTTGCTCCTTGAGGACGAGAAGAACCGGTCTGTGGTCCGACGGCAAGTCCGGGAAGACCGTAAGGGTTGGCGGTGTCCGTAGGCCCCTATAGGCCACGAGGTCGATGACGTCGCCGGCGCTCGTCTTGTGGTTGTAGTGGGTCGGCTCATCCGGGCCCACTACGTCGTACTCGTGGCATATAGCGTCCGCGAGTATCCGTCGTCCCCGCGGGCAGTCCTTGGTGGAGTTCCAGTATATATTCTTGGCGTTGAAGTCGCCGGCTACTACGGTCGGCGTGGGGTGAAGCAGTAGGCAGCGCAGCTCTAAGAGGTCCAGATACTGCGCTGGCGGCATGTAAGTGGCGAATAGCCGAATCTCCCGGCCGCCGTAGTGGACAGTTACGCCCAATGCGTACATTGTCCGGAACTCCATGTGGGGTATGGCCTGGTGGACGACGTTCCTCTTCACGTACACCGCCAGTCCTCGATACGGTGTGCCGTCGGAGGTCTTCTCGTCCTTGCGGTAGCAGATGTAGTTGGGGAGGTTGTATTTTTCGCCTTCCCCAAGGTGAGTCTCGCTGACCAGGAAAATGTCTACGTGTTGCTCCCGGAGGAAGTGGGCCACCATCTTTTTCTTCCTCCGGAGCGTTTCGGCATTCCAGTACATAACTCTCAGAGGTGTGCTATCCATATTAGTTGGAGCTAGACACACCTCTGAGGAGCCCCGACGCTTCTAGTTGGTCGGGGGTCATGGCCATCATATTGGTGAAGGCTTGAAACAGCATCGCCATTTGCGCTTGAGGCATGGGCGCGGTTGCGGCGGGCTGTTGTGGGGCCTTCTCGGGCTGGGCGGCTAGGGGAGCGGGCTGCGGGGGGGCCGGGGTGGAGCTCTCGGCCTGTGGTTTCTTTTTCTTTTTCCTTTTCTTCTTAGGGAGCTCCGCTCCGCGTTCAGTCGGCGCGTTAGCGGGGGCCATCAAGGAGGCGCCCGCCGTCTCCTCCGTCTGCGTGCGGGGCGGCAGCGTTGTTCCGGCGCGTGCCGCCGGTCCTGCCCTCTTGTTTCGTGCCTCTTTCTTGAAAACAGGGCAGGTAGTGTTGTTGGCAGGATGGGGGCCACCGCAGTTTGCGCAGGTGGCCGGCTGGTCAATAGGGCGGTCGCAATCCGCGGCTTTGTGGGAGCCGCCGCAGCGCACGCAGGCAATCGGCCGGTGACAATTTACCGAAGAGTGCCGGAACAATTGGCACCGGTGGCATTGGGCGGGGCCTTGTTTGCCGCGCCAGGGCTCCACTTTGATGCCGGGCATATTCAGGAGCTCCTTTACTCCAAAGATTTCTGCGCAGCCCTCGGTCCTTTTTACGAGGCAGAAAAATATGCAGCCGGGGCGCTCTCCCCTGCCCCGGATGCCCTTCACTGCCTCGGTTTTGAAACCGAGCTCCACAAGCGCCTGGTTTATTTTGGCCTCCTCGGTATCCTGCGGCAATCCTCTTATGGCCACCTTCAGCTGGCGTTCGGCCGGCAGCGAGTAGCAGAACCAGCTGATGGCGGCCTCTCGCTCCAGTTTGGTGAGGTAAGCCTGCACCATCCTATACTCATTCTCGTCCGCAGGCGAGAACCGCACTCCCCGTCCGAAGGGTCGGGCCGAGGGTGCGCGACCCAATTGGCGGGCCAGTTCCTTGAAATGAACCGACCAATCGGGCAGGCGCTCGACCACGAGTGGCGGGTAGCGCTTGGTTTGCGTCTTGGCCGGTTGAGAAGCAGGCGTTGGGTGCAGGCTGTCCTGGCACACTCGTCGAGGAAAAGGTATTGGGCGCCCCTCCAGAGGCGGCCCGGGAAGTACTAGCGGCGTATTGGGAGGCCGCGGCCACGGTGTTTGGGCCGGCTACGGCGGCGGAAATCTTGCTTGACGCCGATTGCGTGCTGAATACGGCGGCTGCAGTCATGCGCGCGGGCTCAGTCGCCCCCCTCGCGTAGACTGTTTCACTGGGCGTCGCCCTGTCGATGGCGGCGGCTGTAGGCTGCGTCTTCGAATTGGCAACGGAAACTGTTGTTGCGGCGGTCGTGGCAGCGCCTGCAGTCACTCGCGCGAACGAAAACGCAGGCGCGGGTAAGTTTGCCATTTTTTTTGCGGCAGGCGTCGGACGTTCGGGTCCCGCCGCAGTCCCGGGCTGCGGCGCGCGGCGCGGCTCGACCTTTGAGGGGGTCGGCGCGGGTTTCGAGACGGGCGCGCCTTCGGGGCGCGTCGCGGGGCCTACCGGGGCCCGCGCCACCGGGGGCGCTTTGAAAGAGACCCGCTTCATGCGGGGGTCGCGCTGCGGCAGTGGTATGCCTGAGGGGCGAGGGGTTGGCTTCTGCGGCTCCTCGAGGTGGGTCTTGGGGTGCTCCGGCATCTCGAAGGCCTCAGACAGGTCCGTGAGTGACCCCGTCGTCGTCGAGGCCACCGGCGAGTCCTCCTCCTGTCCCATGTCAAGGGCTCTTGGCTTTTTCGGGGGTTCTTCGTCCCCCGCGGGGCTGCGCGCCCTCTTCAGCACCGTCGCTAGGATCTCCCTGTGCGGAGTGTCCACCGGCGGCAGGGTGATGATACCGCGACGGGCGAAATCGAGCGCGGTGGCGTCTTCAAGGAGCGGCGAAGATACATCGCCATCCAACGAATGAGCCCCGAGGAAAAGGCTCCGTAATCGGCGACTCTGGCCAGCATGGCCAAGTCACGGTCGTGCCAGCCTCTCGGCGAGAGGCGGGCAGTGGGCAGCGTAGACGCTGCGGCTGGCGTGGCGACGCTAGGGGTCGCGTAGGCCGAGATATCGGGCGAGGTGGGTCGGGAAGGGCCCGGCCCAGGCTCGTCCTCTTCGTGGATGGGCTCCATTCCGGAGCCCGACGACGCGCAGGTGGGGAGTCGCCCTACGCAGCCACACGGACCGCTAGGTTGACTACCCAACACTCCTTTCGTCGGTGAGACCCGCTGGTGGGAGGCCGACTACTAGGAGTGCAAAGGCAAATCAAACCCAACGACCCGGGCACAGTGTTTATCAGTAGGGCTATCCCCGCCGACGCTGTAACAGCGTAGGGTGCCGATCGGCAGTGCTCCACAATTGGAGCGCGACGATGCGGCGAAAATAAACACTTATAAGGGCTCGTACGTACAGAGTAGGCTAACTAACAATCCTGATTATCGATCGCCACGTCCGCTCCCTTATATACTGACTTATGGGTCTCTAGAAAGTTCCATACACTTCCAGTCCCGAGAGCCAACAATCAAAACATTCCATAATATTCGAGTATGTGTGTGGGCGGGATAGAATACATATGTGTCAGCAGGATGTAAGATGTATGAGCGCGACAGACGGTGTTCGAAAAAGTTCTAGATTATTCTGTTTTGGGAGCGTCGCGACACTGCCCTGAGACGTTCGTCCCGAGCGACAATGTTGCTGCCATGATAACGTGCTAAGCGATCCACATGCACCACTTTGAATGCTCCTTTTGGTTGTCGTTGAATGCGATATGTCACGTCATTCATGCCGGTCATCACCTATGGCCCTTCCCATCTCGTCTGCAGTTTTGGAGACTTTCTTTTACGGCGGATTGTGAAGCCACACTAAAGCTTCTTCATAGCCACTCGTATTTGCTCTTCGATCTTATCTAGGTTTTATGTTCTCACTTGCCTGCAGCCCTTTTTCCCAAACTAGGTCATATACGTCTCGCATTCTTTCTCGGAGATTAGAGACATAATCTGTCACAGTGTGAGAAGCTTCTGGTGGTCTTCCCGTTAGCAAATCTACCGGTAACCGAAGTTCTCTGCCAAAATTTACAAAAGCTGGGGTCACTCTTGTGCTTTCGTGTTCCTGTAAGCGAGGAGAAATAGCAGTATGTACTTGTCCCAGTCTCTCTGATGGTTATCAACCAGTTTCGCCAAATGTCTCTCCAGCGTCTGGTTAAAGCGTTCCACCATACCATCTGACTGAGGATGATACGGCGTGGTCCTTTTTTTGTGCATTCCTAAAATCTTACAGATTTCTTGAAATAGTTGTGATTCGAAGTTCCGTCCTTGATCGGAGTGGATTTCCAAGGGCACACCGAACCGGCATATCACTTCCTCAACTAATTTGGAGGCTACTGTTGTAGCTTCCTGGTTAGGTATGGCAAATACTTCAGGCCACTTGGTGAAGTAATCCATTACCACCATGAAGTATTTATTTCCCAACTCAGTTATAGGAAATGGTCCTGCCACATCAACAGCAATGCGTTCCCATGGCGCATCAACGTTGTAGAGGTTGAGGTTCCCGCGATTTCTTGTCGACGGCCCTTTCACAGCAGCGCATATAGTACATTCGCGACACCAATCCTCTACGTCTTCTCGACGGTTGATCCAGTAGAATCTTTCTCGTATCTTTGTTAATGTTTTCTTGACGCCAAGATGTCCGCCGGACACTCCATCGTGGACTTCACGAACAACGTCTTTTACTTTAGCTCTTAAAACAACTATATGTAGGTGAAACTCTTTGCCATTTGGTTTTTCCCATTTACGGTAAAGTATTCCGTCCTCCCAAGACAAAACTGTCCCATTGAGCCCAGTAAGCTTTGGTGATGGGGCTTGTAGGTGCAACTTCTACCCATTTAGGTTTTTCTGCTCCGCGTTCCTTTCATGCAATAATGAGCCTTATGATTTCGTCATCTTCCCGAGCTTCTCTAAAGATCGCGTCATACCATGGTCCCGACGGACTCGTTCTTGTTAATTTTACAGCGATTTCTTTAGACTCCGGTTTGACACAGTGTTTACAATCTTCTGAGCAAGGCCTTCTTGAAAGCGCGTCAGCATTTCCATGTGACTTTCCACTGCGATGTTCAGTAACAAAGTCGAACTCCTGGAGTTGTTCAATTCAACGAGCAACTTGACCTTCCGGGTTTTTAAACTGAAGGAACCACTTCAAAGCAGCGTGATAAGTTCTCAGTTTAAACTTTCTGCCGATGAGATACTTGTTGAAGTGTAGCAGCGTTTTAACCACAGCTAAGAGTTATTTTCGTGTGACGCAGTAGTTCCCCTCAGGCATTGACAAAGATTTACTGAAATACAAATACAAATACTTTATTTTGCTCGAAATGTGGTACATAAGGAGATCTTATATAATACATAACGTATAAGTCACACACATTTTACCAGCTACTGGCATGCAAAATTATTAATATTTTTGATTTTAATGGTATTAGTTTTAAACAATGTCTAGTGTCCAAGTCATAATTAGGTATACAATATCAAGTCACAATAAAGGTATAATTCGAGTAAAAAAGAAACAGTTATTATTTAAAAAAGTCAAAATATTCATCGACAGAATAGAAACAGTTGTTGATCAGCCAGGACTTTAGTTTTCTTTTGAACGCATTTAATGATAGAGATTTAATATCATCATTTAGTCTATTATAAATCTTTACAGCCATTTGATAGCTGTTATTACTAAATACCGCTGTAGTCATTGGGTGCAGTTTGAGTCTCTCCGGATACCTACAGCTGTACTTGCAAGTTGCGCTCCGTTTCGTAAAGAGTTTAATATTGTTTTGACAAAAACACATATATCAAAAATATATAGGCAAGTTACAGTCATAATATTTAATTTCTTGTATAAATCTCTGCAAGACGTTAACTGATCGACATTGCATTTGGCTCTAATGCATTGTTTCTGTGCCTTAAGCGCCCGATCTACGTAGCGAGAGTTACCCCAAAGTAGAACTCGTAACGGAGCACAGATCCTACGTACCCATGGTAGGCTTGGATTGCTACTTCCTTGCTGCACACCCTTCCCAGTCGCCATAGCGCATAGGAGAAAGAATTTATCTTTTTACAAATTTTACTAATATGGGCCTCCCATGTACATTTATCATCCAATGTAATCCCGAGAAATTGCGTTTCATTGGATTCTTGAATTTTAATTTTGTTATATGTTAAGTTTAGATTATGTTTTTGCCATTTTTGTTTATGAATTGTATGTATGTCGTCTTATTTAGGTTAAACTTTAGATTATTCTCATTGAGCCAGTTTATTACTTTTAAAATTGTATTATTAATTTCGTGATTATAAGTTTTAATATCATTACAAGGTATTGTAACCGATACGTCATCAGCAAAAAGTATGCAGTCATAGTCCGTTATATCCGGCAAATCATTTATATAGAGTAAGAATAATAAAGGGCCTAAAATGCTTCCCTGCGGAACCCCTACTCGATTGTATTCCAATGCTGAATTATATTGGATGAGTTCGTTGTTTCCATTTTGTTTCGTTATTTCGACATATTGCTTCCTATTGCTTAGATAGCTTTTAAGCCATTCATTTGCTATACCTCTTATACCATAGAGATCACATTTTTGCAAAAGATTTTTATGCAGTACGAAATCGAATGCCTTACTCATGTCAAAAAACGTGGTAGTTACTGGTACCCGTTTGTCCGTTGAAGTTAATACTTTAGTTATAAGGTGAAAAGCTGCTAATGACGTAGATTTGCCCTTTTGAAAGCCATTTTGCTGTGGTTTAATTATCTCAAATTTAGTGATGAATTGGGAAAGGCATACATGCATTGCTCTTTCAAATATTTTTGATATTACTGGTATCAAAGATATGGGGCGATAATTATCCATATCGTCACTGTTACCTTTTTTATATAGAGGCTTAACCTTAGACACCTTTAGTAGGTCAGGAAAGACTCCAGTAGTAAATGAAGTGTTTACTAAGTACGTTAGAACGGCTGCAATCTCATTCGCGCAAGCTTTTAATATTTTCGTTTGTATGTCGTCATAACCGCATGAGTTAGTTGGTTTTAAAAATCTGATTATATTTATTATTTCATAATTATCAACAGGTGTCAAAAATAGGCTGGCTTGATTTGATTTTATAATTGATTTATTAGATTTTGATTTACCGTTATGTTTCACATGCGTCAAATTTATGTAATGTCTGTTAAAAGCATTCGCAATGTCAATTGGATTATTTACTACATCATTGTTAATTTTTATCTTGTCAATCTTTGAATGATTTGATTCTATTGTTGTCTTACTTTTTATTACTTGCCATGCGGCTTTACACTTATTTTTCGACTGTAGAAGATAATTGGAATTCGCTAACTTTTGTGATTGATTTATGCACTTTTTTTAATATCTTAGAGTAAAATTGATACTTTGTTTTATTTGCAACGTTAGAGTTTTTATAGTACTTGAACCGTAAATTTCTTTTAGTTATGGTTGATTTTTTTAGACCCTTAGTAAGCCAGTTTAAAGCACCTTTATTTGCTATTTTGACTTTTCTAGTTATGGTAGGAAAACAGAGGTCGTAGAAGAGTTTAAAATTGTCATAGAACGCCTCAAATGCGGCATTCATGTTACTTTCGCCATATACATTACTCCATGATAAACTAGCTAAGCATTCCCGAAACTTAGCGATATTTTCTGGGCTGTAGTCCCTTTTCTTACTGTACCAAAATGTTGGTTCCTGTATTTCAGTTTGTATTTTAAATTTAGCAAATTGTGCAGTGTCATGGTCAGATAGATAAAGAGGATATGTACCACTTTGAGATACCGGTGAATTGCTTATAATGTGGTCTATGCAAGTTTTTTTACGAGTAGGGACTTTTATATGGAATTTAAAATTATAGTTTAACAACAACTCTTTTAGTTCTCTGGATTTGGGTTCACATAGCAGGTCTATATTAAGGTCGCCTGTTATAATTATTTTATATCCAATTTTACACCTAAGTTTATAAAGCAGTTTTTTTAATTTTTCATAAAAACGTATCAAGCTAGCAGTGGGTATTCTATAGAGACATACTATAATATATTTAATAGAACCTATGACTGTAGCACAGCATTCAAAAACATAGTCTTCTATAAATTCATCCACTAATTTACATTCCTGTGTTTGGATATTTTGTTTACATAATATGCAAACACCTCCTCTTTTTTCATGAAGTCTTGAGTATGACGCAGCCAGACGATATCCCGCTATGTGTAAGTTTCCTTCGCTACCTGATTTAATAAAAGTCTCGCTAAAACACAGGACATCAAAATGCTGGCCTTTTTCATCGAATTCTTTTAATGTTAGTTCCATCAATGCCGATTTGTTAAGGAGTCCAGCTATATTTTGATGCAGTAGTGTAAATTCCTTATAATTATTCAAATCATTATTTATATCTATTTTATTCAAGCAATTTTCATTATTTTTATTATTTAGACAGATGTTTACTTTACGGGTTTTCACGAAAAAAATTCTCATTATATATAGGACCTGAATTTGGTTTTAAAATATTTAATTTAGTGAAGTATTCTGTAATATTTCTTTGTACAAGGTTTTTATTAATTTTTGATGGGCTTTTAACTTTTTCATCCTTTTGTATTATCTGGAAATAATAAGGTATTGTCCCTTTCTTATTCTGATTTTCAATTTTTGTTTTGTCTTTCAATTGATTCATGCGTGTTTTATTATTGTTGCGAAATGTCAAATATTTTTTATTATAAAATAGTGTGTCAATTATTATATTAATTTTGGATGTTAAAAGATATATTAAGTCTCTATCATCAGTATGCAACTCATAGGGACTAATAAAATTACAATTTTCAAAATTCTTACAGTACATAAATAACATCGAATATAATTTCTGTTCATTGAGATAAATACTATTCCTTATACCTAGTACTATAACAGTTTGTTTAAGATGACGTTTTAGAAAATAACCCAATTCTACACATACTTTAATTGGATTATGGTCACAATCTCCAATATTAATTATAATTACATCATTCGGTTTTACATTGACGGTCTCTGTTGGTTTGAGTATTTCTTCGCATTTTGCACCTGGTTTTGTTAGAGATATAACTTTGTATTTTTCATACTGAGATTTCTCCCTTGCATGTGTAATTGCTGAAGCAAGACCGACACATGATTGTCCTCCATATATAAATATATTATTACTTTGTTTTTCTTCTTTTTTAATTGCTGGTATGGAATTGTTTTCTATCTTACAGGATTTTTTCGCATTTGTTCCTTCCTCCTCGTTTTTGAGTACATTAGCCTCTGATATTTGGAGTTCAAAGTTTTGTTGTGTATGGTCTGGTCTCTCGGTTTGTGTTCGATTATGATTGGAATTGTTTAATCTTTTTCTTTTTTTGCTACTTTTCGGTGTCATTTTGCATATGCTTTCGAGATGTTTTATTTTTGTTTCGTTACTGTATATTTTCTTCCTAAGGGCACTATTTTCTAATAATATTTTTTCTATTTCAGCATGAGCTGATAGAACTTTTCCTTCCAATTCTGCATTTTTTTGTTTCATCTCTTCTATGTTACTATTATTATTTGTATTAATCTCCGGGCAACTTCTATTCAACGTATCGTTTAAAATACTATCAAACGAGTCTTTTTCTGATAAGGAGCTGAAAGAATTATGTAGCGGGACATTATATTTCCTTTTTGTGACGTTGTCCATTGATGAATTTTGAAGTAGCTTTGTTTCAGTTTCTGGGTGTCCTTGTCTTGGTATTGGCTGTTTCTCAACAATATGATGACGTGACATCTTTGGTGTATCAGGTGATGACACTTTTTGAGCCTTAGGTGTACTGGTACTATTTCTTAATTGATTTTTAACCTTGATGCATTTATCACATGTCCACTTTGCTTTTCTGTCTTTATCCATCAAATTATAAAGTTTCTCTGCATTGGTGCATGCAAGATCAACAGTCCGCTTACAAACAGAGCATGTTAGCAAATGCTTGTCTTTGATGGTCTTGCGACATTTAGCGCACGTATATTTTTGCAAGGTAGACATATTCTAGTATACGTTTTTTTTTCACAGTATCAATAAAAATAAGAAAAAAAAAAATGATTTTCCTTAAGAAAAAATGAAATAAAATAAGATAGAAGAGACAAAAAAATTGTCTTCGCTCAAAAAAAAATATTAATACCGCTGGTCGAGATTCGATCCCGGGTCTTGAACGACGCACAAAAAATAGTCTTCCGTCAAAAATATATTCAGCTGGTCGAGATTTGATCCCGGGTCTCACGAACGACGCCACTGTACTGTAGAGCCGGCTTTAGACCACTGCGCCAATCAGCTGCTAGTCGCGATGTCGAAATTATTAAGCTATTCTTAGTTGCCAGCGATTAGGTATAATAAGGATTGTTGTTGAATATGTAAGTTAGCCATGAAGAGGCCTATACCCAACAATGGGTGAACACGGGCTGAGAAAGAAGAAGAAGAAAGATGTAAGTTACCGAGCGCACTGAGTCATTCCGTCACGGCACCAATGAATCACCTTCACTCACAGCACTGTTCACAACGATTATTTTGAAATGTTTATTTGCTTATTTGCTGGTAATTTGTAGTTATTTCCGTATATTATTACACAGTCCGATAGTTTATAGTGAAATCTTGGTATATATGACAAAATTCAAGCGTGTTGGCCGTAGTAAGTATTTTTTAGCACACAAAATAGCAGGAGTACGTAAAAAGCCAAGCAGCCGCAGCGAGGGGCGGGCGCGCGATCCTCCGCTAAAGTACGCTATTACAACTGCGTCACCTTGTTTCTAACACACATCAATAGCTGTGTTACTTGCATCTGTGTCAACGATGAATTGACCATTAGTCTGTGGGCATCCCAAAATTGGAGTTTTACATAAACATTCCTTCAATTTTTGGAAAGAATTCTCGCAAATCTCGTCCCAGAAGAAAGGTCGTTTGTCTTCTGTCAAACGATGTAAAGGTTTGGCAATCTCTGAGAATCCTTTGACAAACCTCCTGTAGTATGAGCACAGTCCCATGAAGGCTCGCACCTCTGTCTTGTCCTTCGGGGTAGGCCACTTTTGCACTGCTTCAACTTTATCAGCATCGGTTTATACACCCTTACTGCTAATTACGTGACCGAGGTAGTTTACTTTGAATAGATGGCATTTCTTTGAGATTTTAAGTTTGCTCAGAGCAGCAGGTGTATTTCTTATGCCACAGAGAAAATATAACATGGCGCCCGGGCGAAAAAATTCGCGATTCGAAGCTCTCTTCGAATCGCGAATTTTTTCGCCCGGGCGCCATGTTATATTTTCTCTGTGGCATAAGAAATACACCTGTAAAATCGCTTATTTATTAAATTGTAATTAATAGGTATAAGCTATGAACATTTGTAACTTTTTGTACCTAATAAATAAGTTAATAAAACAAAAACAATTTAATTTAATAATTTTCATTTCTGTTACGTCTATAATCGGTACAGTTCTTGTAGCCCATAGCCAATTCCTATATCACTATAGATCTGAGCGTCTCATTGAATTTGTTGTTTAACATTTTATATTGTGTTAACATTTCATTTATGACCGTTTCCTCATGGTCATACTAGTCTTTCATACCAGTATGATATGACTACGAGGATATACATGTCCCCGTAGTCATACTGTCGTAGTGTACTTTATCTTCTTAGTAAAATTGTTTTACTTGCGTCCTGTATACACATATAAATATTTTACTCCATATAAATACATACTTTTTCCGTGAATACCGCATGATTTTGAACATCTGAACTATACTGAAATCCTGGAATCAGAATCCATAATGAAGTATAGAATTGCAAGAAATAAAAGCCGGAGTGCCTCAGGGAAGTGTATTGGGTTGGGTCCGGTCTTGTTCCTACTTGACACCTGTGACATTACTCATTTAGATAGCAACACTATTGCAACCTTCGCTGACGATTGCGCTATACTCATAATGGCTGATGAAAATACTCATGCGGAATCTGCAGAAAAGGTTAAAGTAACTTCATAATTTGACAAAGAGACGCGAATCACGCCTAATGAATCAAAATCGATCCACGTGAGCTTTACATAGCATGATAAATACTCTCCTGTTCAAATAAATGAAATGCAGATACCTTAAGAGGATTGTGTATCGCCCGTGGCGTCGCGATTAGGTATTTGCAAAAAATCTATCTGTTTCAAGCTGCTTTCCTGGCGTCCTGGCGTCAGTAACACAAGCGCAAATTCTCACGCACACTAGGAACGCAGCAGCGGGCGACGCGCGGTCGCGCTGGGGCGCGGCATCGTCCGGCCGGCCGCGACTATTCATTCATTCCTAGTATTTCGTAGCATATACGGTTTGCTTGCGTACTATTGACCCACGAGTTCCAAGAAATATGGCAGTAAGAGACAGAGTGTAATAAATAAATAACAATTTCTTTGAGTATTAACTTTTAATAACATAAATATTCTAACCTTCCCTTCGCAATGTATTTATGTGACTACTTTATTGGTGCGTCATATTCATAATTTACATATGTATAAGAAATTTTGTTCTAAAATTATATGCAACATTCTCAATGTTAGTTCGAAATTGTATTTTACGTGTAATCTGTGGTAAGCGGAGTTGAAGACACAATTATTTCACAACTTACTAATATTGATGAATTGTATTTATTATGCTTTAATAAAAAAAGAGAAAAAAAGGAAACAATGTGATACACACTACACAAAAACAAGGGAATAAAAATAAATAAGTGCATTTAGGTTCTCGATTACAGAAAATATTTAAATAATTTTTGGGTCTAAAATTCTAACAGAAATCGTGGGTTTATCAGTACTTATGTAAGACTAGCTGTTCAGCTTCGCCCGCGTTTATATCGATCCCTCGGAAACAGTAGAATTTCTCGGAATTAAAGGTAACCTATGTCCTTCCCCGGGCCGCGTATTGCCAAACTGTATACTGACCCAGACACCCATAGTCTGTACTGAACCACGTCGTGCTCATTAAATCACAAAAAAAATTGAGCAAAGTACATACGAGCTCAGAGGAGTCTGAGAATGTAGGCACTTTGCTCGCTTGTATGTAAAGCAAACTGTGACAGTTTTTTTACATACTATTTGTTCACGACGGACCGCGAAAGTTGCATCAAAATAGGTACAGCCATTCCATAATTATAGGCGAAAATTGTAAATAGTTTATACCTCTTTTTTATTTAGTAGGTAAAATAACGTTATCAATCGGTTATCGAAGTTTGTATTAACAATAGATGTATTTTTAGATTGCATAACTCGTGTTGTAAATAGTAGTATACTAATCAATGTTTTCTACTTAGGTTTAGAATTTTACCTTTAAGTACTATGTTATGACTTATATGTATGTTTTTACAATAAAGAAATGTGTTTTTTTTATTTATGGGATAGGCTATAGGGAATTAAGATATAGCGAACCAGACAGAATAAAAGTCAGGTTTCCCATACTTGAAATTCACACTAAGTCTAACATGTAAAATAGTAATAGACAGTACTTAATAGTTAGAAATTAGCATAGTTAGGTCATAGGCATCCTAGATAGGTAGATGTAAACACTAGGCACGCTAGGTCGCGTCTAGAAGTTTCGCGTATTCGCGAAACATAATTTTTATGGCCCCCCTGGCGCGGGGCGCGGGGGTAAGCGACGCGGAGCGTCGTATTTATACTCGCGATTTTCCACCGCGATTTTCGTGGAAACTAGCGTGTCTAGCACGATGACAATTGTGTAAATAGGTAGCCTAGATTAAGATCTAACTAGTGATATAAGTTTTAATGATAAGAATAAGTGTTTACTTTGTAAAATTAAAGAAATAAAGTTTAGCGGGGCGCGGGGAAGTGCGGAGGTGAGGTACGGCCAGGAACGGTATAAAAAGAGCGCGGTTTCGCTTCTGCGCTGTTCGGCCCATAAGGCAAAAGATGAGAGTTGCTGCTCTCTAAAGGCTTTTGCCATTGTTTCTCAGATTGGCCCTTCAGGCTTGCATGCACGCATACGCGGCCCATTAGGCAATATGAGAGTTTGCTGTCTCTCCAAGCCTTGCGCACACAGGCAACGCCCAAAGCCGAGGTCCGTCCCTCCTGGGGGCCCTTTGGTGATGTTGTCTAAAAAGGTTGAGGGCACTCTGCCCTCGCCTCAAACGCCCGGTGAAGTAGCGAAAGCTCACTTGGAGCTAGCTACACAGTCATTTCCAAAAAAAAAAAAAAACTACTGCGCTAGTGCTTCATTTGGCCGCGGATTAAATAACAAGGAAGAACTCTGGAAGAAGACTCTGGAAGAAAATTCTGGAAAAATCTCTGCCTGGTCGTGCTGCCCGTCCACGCTCTGCCACCCTGCTAGCCAACACTATTCTGCGTTCTTATTTACCATCCTGTTTCTTTGTATCATATTATTTCTTGACACGTCAATCAAGGGTGTAACAACCCTCCATACTGTTTCTTTGGCGTCAGTTAATCATAATCTTCGTGAGGCCGCCGCCGCCCGCCGACCTCAAGAGCCCACACGCAAAACAAAATCAAAAGCTACAGTCCACCCCCTGCTCTCCACACCTCGAAGAGAAAAGGAACGGCACCGTCCCTGAGCTATCGAAGACGAGTCTGTGCTGTTCACTATTTTTTCAATGCTGTTGCGATTTTTGGGTATCCTATCTGTGAACAACTTTCCCCAAAAAACATACCTATTGTGAAGTAATTTAAGTTTTAATTAAAGAAAAGCCTTTGTAAGTATGACTAAAAATTTATTTGAACTGTAACAACTTAAGAGGGTGTTAAAAAACTATAAGATTTTCCCATTCAGTATTTATTAATTTTTAATAAGAAAGATGCACTGACACAACAAATTGTACCTATTTGATATTTCGGTCTAGGTAGTAATAACTCAATTAAGTCGATATGATAAGTGATTGATAACAAAGTAAATTAATGAATCAAAAACAAAAGATGGGACCAAAAACTAAACCTCAAATATCAAGTGATGGCATCAAACCACGCCTTTTGTGCTTTATTTCCCTATTAAAAATTGACAATAGCACCAAATACAAAAACGGATAAGTAAAAAGGGAATTAAAAGAACTTAATAAGTAATTTAAACCTCAAAACTGTATTTTCTTTGGTTAATAACCGGAAAGTGCGAAATAAAAATTATATGTTAAAAATATTAGTAAATAAGTACGCCAATTGTTTTTCTACCAGCATACTCGTACCGCAAACAAGCTAAGTGTCAATTTTATTCAAATTATTAAGGCTAACACCGATCTATAAAAAACAGTTTTAAAGTCGGTTTATTTTTTAAAAGTTACTCTACTTTTACACTTTATTTAATAAACACTTTCGTAATTGCTAATGAAGTCACGTCACGACCACTGGCGAAAAAAAGGAGTCAAGGTCGCAAGCGGCTCAAGTTTTTGAAGACGAGGCAGAGAAATAAAACATGTGCACAACTGCATTCGCATGCATTTTGTTCTAAATTATCATGCCATTACATACTACACCAGACGCTGGAAAGTATGGACGTCTAGACTCGTATGTATTTTGGTCAAGTATTTCAAAGCAAAATGTATATTGATTTAGACACTCTCTGAATAAGTATACAGTTTGCTCTTCAACTACATAGGCAAACTGCAATCGAACTCAGAGCAACCCCGGTCTGGGTCAGTATTCAGTTTGGCAATACGCCCCGGGCCTCCATACTAAATTTTATCCAAATCAAATAGTTAAAATGTGAAAAGACGACAGACTGACAGACAGAGTTCATCTAAACAGATCTTTTTATAGTCTCTTTTAATAATTCTAAATCTAGAAATGAGAAAATATCCATACATACTTTATACGACCCCGCTTTTTTTGTAATTTAGAACTTATATAGTTATTTCTAAGTCCAAAAATGAGAAAATTTCCATACAAACGGAATTTTGTACATTTCACCTATACAGATCTTTTTTTAATGTAATCGATAACTTATATATCTACCTATTTTTTTACATCTTAAGTCTAGAATTAAGAAAATTTCCAAACAATCTTCACCACCCTTAGGGTTGAAATATTCGGGGTGTGAAGTACTCGGTGTGTGAACTACGGTGTGAAGTGGGGGGGTGAAGTACTTATGTAACTACTAGACTAGCTGTTGCGGCTTCGCCCGCATTTATGTCGATCCCTCGAGAACAGTAGAATTTCCCGGAATGGGTACCCCATGTCCTTCCCCAGTCTTCAAACTACCTCTATACCAAAATTTTATCTAAATTGGTTCAATGGTCAAAAATGGAAAGTTTCATACTAACTTTGCATCCCCGTTTTACCCCTTATGGGATGATTTTTGAGAAAAATATTTTACTAGTGTTTCATGCCATTCGAATAACTTCAAAAACGGCAAAGTTTCATACCAACTTTACACCCCCGTTTAATCCCGTACGAGAAAAATTTTTGAAAAAAAAAAATTACTTATTTTTCATGCCTTTCAGTTAAGAAACTTCATGCTTAATTTCATTCGAAAAACTTCAAAAACAAGCGGATTAGCTCTTTGAACTGGCAGTGGGCGTGGCACATAGCGCGTAGAACCGATGGCCGATGGGGCAGAAGGGTTCTCGAATGGCGAACACGTACCCGCAAGCGCAGCGTCGGACATCCACCGACTAGTGGTCGGATGACCTGACTAAAGTAGCAGGATGATGCTGGATGCAGGCCGCTTCCAACCGGTCGTATTATAAATCCTTGGGGAGGCCTATGTCCAGCAGTGGACTTCTTGCGGCTGATATGATGAACTTCAAAAACGGCAAAGTTTCATACTAACTTTGCACCCCCGTTTTACCCTCTTAGGGAATGAATATCCAAAAATCCTTTCTCCCCTACCGTCCCCTATGTTATAAAAGGAAACCCTGTGCAAAATTTCCGATTCTAACCCTTATAATAGTAGTTTAGGCCCTGCGTTGATATGTCAGTCAGTCAGCTTCTTTTATATATATGTACCTACATGTAATTTGCTTTTTTATTCATTAAGCCCTTTAGGGGCGTAGGTACCAATACTGAAACAGAGTTTCTTTCAGCGTATCTTCAAAGCAGTGGTCTTTCCGCTAGTAATTCGTAACTATGTCGTGTAATGAAATACAATAATAATACATATTTTTGACAACCAAAAGTGAATAAAAAAAATATGACTTAACTTTGACTTTTATTTATTCCCTTACCAGAATGTAAACTCGAAATCGCAAACCGCTTACCCATTTTTCAAAGTCAGAAGAGACATATTATTTTTTCTTTCCCTCGGCAAGTAATTGTATAGTAGGTACTCGGCCCACATGTATGGGATAGGTATAAAAAAGAGTTAAAAGACTAAAACAATAAGACTAAAAAAAGTTAAATGTTATTTGTAGGCATTTCTTGTGAGATTATTTATGATAAACGTTTCATTATCGATCGCTACATCGATATTACTCTCCACCCTAGGCTTTAATAAAATCGATAACACCTCCGACATCACTACACTACATGTACAATGCCCCTGTCCCCCGACCCGTATCGTGCGATAGAGAGAGTTGCAAGTCCCTGAGGCGATTGCCTACTTTTTTCTTCTGAAATATTGTTTTGGGCGGTAACGTTTCCACCCCCCTAAACCTTTACAAAATGAGGCAATTTTGGTGTCATTCGATTCAGTACACCTTAATCTAGAGTTGTACGTTTTTTTTAAATAGTAATTCGGTTTAGTTTAACTTAAATAAATGAGAACGCTCGGGGTAGATTTTTAGAAAAAAATATGGAACATTAAAAGCTTATAACTTTTGGTATAAGCAATATTTCGTTAAAATAAAAACGTACCGCCCTAGTTACTCAATATATCCATAACATGTAAAAAAAATATCAAAATTGGACTATATTTAAGGGGTGGGAGACGTTATCCCTTTTTGTATGAAAATTTACAGCTACACAATCCTCTTAAGAAAACACAACCAAATACCTGGCTATGACATCGACGTAAAGCTCCTTTGGCTCCGCTGAAAAGAGAGCTACTTGAAATAAGGTTCAAATGTACTGGCTGCTCGGAAGAAACTACGCCCTATCAGTGCACAGTTACTATTATATGCACAAGTCCTCATGCCAGTATGGAGTTATGAATGCAAGGAGTCTGTACAAATAAACAAATCGTATTAATTAAAATAATTCTTTTTTTAAAAGAATTCTTTTAATTATACGATTTGTTTATTTCTTAATCTTTTTTAATAAACACGAAATAGAAATACTATTTAGTTGACTTGATCCCCCCATTTTACTCCTTTAGGGGAGAATTTTGACCATTTCACCTACCCACATCTTTTAAATTGTAACTGAGAACTTATATGACTATTTTCGTACCTCTGAGTCCAGAAATGAGCAGTTTCTATACTAATTTTACCCCTTCAGAGGGGAATTTTGTCCATTTTACCTACACAGATCTTTATTAATTATAATCAAGAACTTAGTACCTATTTTCATACTTCTAAGTCTGTCAATGAGAAAATTTCATTTAAACTTCACCCCTTTAGGGGTTGAATTTCTAAAAATCCTTTCTTATTATACACACTTGCATCATAAAAAGAACCCCTGTATCAAATTTCAACTTTCTAGGTACAGTAGTTTCGGCTGTGCGTTGACATAATAACTCTCGCGACTCCGTTCGCGTACATTTGTATGGAGGCCACTCTTATCATAACCGGAGAAATAAAACCGGCCAAGTGCGAGTCGGACTCGCACACAAAAGGTTCCGTACCGTTATCTATAAAAACGGCAAAAAAATTATGTCTGTTGTATGGGAGCCCCGTTTAATATTAATATTATTTAATTATTTTTTAAAGTAAATATATAACTAAATATTTCGCTATTAAGTGAATATTTCAAGCGTCTACCTGTTGCCGTTTTCAATATTGAGCAAAACAAGCAAAAAAATCTCGTTTGTTGTATACGCCCCTTTAAATATTTATTTTATTCTATTTTTAGCTTTTGTTGTTAAAGCGGCAATAGAAATACATCATTGTGAAAATTTCAACTGTCTGACTATCACGGTTCATGAGATACGGCCTGGTGACAGAGGTGTCCCTCTGTCACCAGGCCGTATCTAAAGCGAAGCGATATTATAGCGTCCCGTTTTTACCCTTTGGGTACGGATCCTAAAAATTATGCCTATCCTGTGTCCTGGACCTGGACGTCTAAATGTTTATCTACAAATTTTCAGAAAATTCAGTACATAAGTTCATTTAAGAGTTATGGAGAAAAATACATACAGAAAAAAATTCTAAAAATCAATAATTTAGTTTCAGTATCATGTATACCTAGAGCTTATAAAACACGATATCTCTAAAAACAAAGTAACTTAGTCCATGACCGACCCTTATACAGATTTATTATTAGTACCTATTGATACATGCTTTTGGTGGTCATTAACTTTTTTGGATTAAACAATCAAATTAATTTGGAGATGGCTGCTTTAAATAGATCGCAAGTGATCATATTTTGGTCCTAATTTTACGTTAAAATAAGGATTTGTGTTGAAAGAAATAAATAGAGATCTGCATATTTTACCAATAGTGGCATGCAAATATACAACAAGTTTCAATATTAAATTAAAGTCTAGGAATTAAATAGTCATAATACAAATTAAGTCAAGATAAAATTAAACAAAAAAGCAATACCGAAAAAATAAATGATAAAAAATGTAATGTTAAATAACATTAAATGTCATGTAATTAGTAAATGTGTTATACAAATAATTCATCTACCGTAGGTATAAAAGATTTTTTCTTTTAGCCAATAGTCAGTCGCCTTTTAATTGACCGAGCGAGCGAAGTCTTCAATTCAAGTTGGGGCGAAAAGACATTTTTTGTATGTATGTTTGTTACACGATAACTTTAGAACCAATGCTCCAATAAGATGAAATTTTGAATGTGTATAGGTCTTATAAATACAATTTTTAAGTTCGTTGGGCATCAAAATCGGTTCAGCAGTTTACGAGATATTTAAATAAATGTTAAAGAATTTCGAGGAATGAAAATTGAAAATGACGTTTAGGCTGAATATGTTACAAGATGGCGCTAAAATTAATTTTAATTCTACATCTTGAAGGTTACCACAGCCGCCGCTAGGTGGCGGTATTTCGTTGAAGCCTGCTTTGTCCATGCTTTGTGTATTTAATTTAAATTTATCAAAATGATCAATTATAAACTAGAACGGTACTTTCTCCTCTATACTTATCGTATGGTTGGCTCAATCGCAGTACAGTAGTTACCCGATCAAAAAGATCAGACTTCGAGCCGCGCAAGAAGATTTGATTTTTCTATGATTGCTAATATTTCTTTCGCTGTCTGTTCAAAGTTAAATTCCAAATGACTTTCTTATTTTTAATTTACAACATTTCGTTCCTTTAGTACAGAAAAAATACCAGTCCATGAAAATTTCCATAATAAATTCTTGTTGGTTCCAAATTTCTCCAACAGTCCACCTGTTGGAGAAATTTGAAGTTAAACATAAGCAATTAGTTAGGTACAGAGAACAAAAGAAACAAAGGTGGTATATAGGCGGACTTATCTATAATACTCTTCCAAGTCATCCTTATGGTAGATGGACATAATCGTTCATAACGACGGGCTGAAACGACCCTTATTACAAAAAGGATCAAAATTTCATTGTGTATTAATGGTTTTTATCAATAAATTGTTATAATATTATCTTGTTAATTTTATCCCGAGATAGGAACCGGGAGTTCACGAACTTAGGAGCTGATCCAAATTTCATCACGAAATGGCATTCATTCAATCAAACAAGAGGTGTGCACCAATAAATTAGGTAAGTACTTAATATAAAAATAAATTCAAACTAAAAAACTATATGATTTTTCAACACATATGAGTTCCAAATTTATATTGTCTATACTAATATTAATAAAGCTGAAGAGTTTGTTTGTTTATTTGTTTGAACGCGTTAACGCGTAAAGCTAAACGCTTGTTTGCCGCGGACGAAGTCGCTAGTATTTATTAATAAGCCCTTATAATACCGAAATATGGGACATTTACCTTCTACCCATCTACCTACTAAGTTTAGCGCGCAGTTTGGTAGTCTCTGTTATACACGTAGTTCTAATCAGTTTCAAAGAAACTAATTTCACGTGTTATCTAGCAAACAAGAAGAAAAATATTACTCGCTCAGTAGTCGAAGGCGCAGGTATTGGCGGTAAAAACTCAGGAGTACGCGACCCCACTTTGACGAACGCTGCGTTAGATAAATGTTTCGTCTGCTAGCACGCTTGTGGGGTCTTAAAGTTGATGCGATAAAAAAAGTCGTTCGGTAGCGGAAGAGCTAATCTGCTGACAATAAATGCAGTATGCTGTCTCACATCGTCGCAACTTAGTTGCCGTTTTTGCTAACACTAGACAAACACTGGTTTGTTTGTCTAGTCTTAGCAAAAACTGCGCTCGGGTCGACTCAACACTTCGGCTTACGACTTCCTCCTTTTGTTAATGACTGTATGACAAATGACTACATTTCAGAATTTTAACCGCTCGTCTCGGAAGAGGAGTAATGTTTTATCATTAGGGTATATAATACAACTTGAGTTAACGATATAACATGTTAAATCAAGTCCACTTTTTGTAATTTTTTCAGGTGGAATTATTTTAGAAGTTATAAGATACCTAGTCTTCTAGTTATCGTCGCAATCGCAAGTCATTTCGTAGTTTTTGCTAGCGTCAAATTTAAACTAACGATGCAATTTGTTAAAATAACTTTTTTAATTTTACTTACGACTTGTAGCGACTTATGCTTATTATACCTCTTTCCCTCAGGGATAGGCAGAGACTCATGAAGCTTCACTTGTTAAATCCTAAGGTTTATCTCTTGTTTCTTTCTACACACGATACAACACAATCTTTAAATATGCAATTAACTTACCTACTGTCTGGCATGAAGAAAATAAATAAATATAAATAAATATATACGGACAAATATATAATTTATTTCAATACTAGCTGTTGCCCGCGGCTCCGCCCGCGTTAGTGTCGATCCCTCGGGAACAGTAGAATTTCCCGGAATGAAACATACCCTATGTCCTTCCTCGGGCCTCACACCTCCATACCAAATTTCATCCAAATCAGTTCAATGGTTGAAGCGTAAAGAAACGACAGACAGAGTTACTTTCGCATTTATAATATTAGTATTAGTATGGAAGTATGGATTTTATTTATACTTCTTAGTCCAGAAATGAGAAAATTTCCATAAAACCTTACCCTCCCATTTTACCCCTTTAGGGGTGAATTTTGTCCATTTCACCCACATATATATTTTTTTATTGTAATCAAGAACATACCTATTTATTTTCATACTTCATAGTCCAGAAATGAGAAAATTTCCAATTTCCAAACAAACTTTACCCCCCTTCTGGGGGATTTTTTTCCAGTTGACCTACACAGATCTTTTTCAATTGTAATCGTGAATTTATTTACCTATTTTCATACTTCTAAGTCTAGAAATAAGTAAATTCCTATACAATATTTACCCCGCTATTTTAACCCTTCGGGAGAATATATCGTCCATTTTACCTACACAGATATTTTTAATAGTAACCTAGAACTTATATATTTAAATTCATACGTCTAAGTCCAGAAATGAGAAAATTTCGATACAAAGTTTATACCACCCACCCACCCCCATTTTACTCCTTAAGGGGAATTTTGCAAATTTCATCTACCCACACACATCTTTTTTAATTTTAATCGAGAACTTATATACATACTTTCATACTTCTAAGTCCAAAAATGAGAAAAATCCATATAAATTTTACCCCTTTAGAAGTAAAATTTCTTAAAAATCCTTTCTTAGCGCTCACTCACATCATTAAAAGAACCCCTGTACCAAATTTCAAGTTTCTAGGCGCAGCAGTTTCGGTTGGTTTGCCGTTTGCCCGCGGCTACGCCGCCGCCGTTAGTGTCCATCCCTCAGGAACAGTTTGGTCCCTTAAAGGGGTGACTCAGGTCATCAATATGAACAACTTTTTCTATGGGACCAATGCTGGGAACTCAAAAAAAAATTCATCATTTCCATAAAAAAGAGTCCCGCCGCCCGGTCAGTTTGTATGGGAATGGCGAATTTTTTTTTGAGTTCCCAGCATTGTTCCCGTAGGAAAAGTTGTTCATTTTGATGGTCTGAGTCACCCTTTTAAGGGTCCAAAACGATAACAAATTGACCGTGTATATTTGCAGGCAAACTAATGCTGAATTCATTCAAATGACGATAACTGTTTTTTTAATGAACCGATTTTGATGAAACAAACTTTAGATGTTTTGCTGAGTTAAAACAAAGCAATTGGTGAAAGTTTGAAGTAAATCGGTTCAGTATTTTCGGAGTTAATCGTGATCATACATACAGACAGACAGACAGACAGACAGACAGACAGACAAAAAAGTCGAAAAAATTTTTTATGCTTTCTATTATTCTTTTTAAGCGCCCCTCTATTCATTTCAGTCAAAATTTTTAAATGTACACACAAAATATTTTAACTGTTTTATTATATGTATAGATAACGTAGGTAAGTATTTTTTGTAACATAAGGATAAGGGCTACTCGCCTCCGGGGTTGATTGACAGCTTATTAATAAACTACAGTTGGGTAGGTAGGTAGATATGACGGCGTTGAGTGCACCGGTATTGTGCTCGCATTGTCAGTGTTGCGGGACAATGGGTATAGATTTAGGGTGTAAAGTCACGGTGGGGAAGGGTGAGTGACGGCGAGAGCCGCCCTCGCCGGGCTGGGCGTGCGCCGCTCCTCCCTGCCAAGCCCGGGGCTGCGCGAGCGAGACACCACCATACGGAACCCTCGCGAGCCGGAACGAGGCAACCGTATTAGAGGCGGAGCGATGCTGCGTCATCGTGCACCAGCCGGCGGCGCCCACGGTCCCGCTCATTCGTCTCTCGTTTAGCGTCCGCTATGTAAACGGGCCTTGTTGTGAATCCAAACAAAATCAGTCAGTCGTCATTTTGTTGCCGAAAGAGCAACGCGTTGAGGTTCCGCGCTCGTAGACGGGCATGTTGTGGTAGTGAACGTGGACTAGCACGATGCACGCGTTGTTCGGCGAACAGAGCCCGTATGCGTACCGTGGAGGAGCCGCAGGCGGCTACTCGGCTGGAGTGACCCCCTATGCTTATGAGCAGTACCGGTACGGCTATGGCGCGCCCTATCTGCACCCGCATCAGCAACACGTCGGGGCTCCCAAAGACATGGTCAAGCCGCCCTATTCCTACATAGCGCTAATTGCTATGGCTATACAGAATGCGCCCGACCGGAGAATTACCCTCAATGGCATCTATCAGTTCATAATGGAGCGCTTCCCTTACTACAGAGAAAATAAACAAGGCTGGCAAAATTCAATCAGACACAATTTAAGCCTAAACGAGTGTTTCGTGAAAGTGGCAAGAGACGATAAGAAACCAGGCAAGGGAAGTTATTGGACCCTTGATCCCGACTCCTACAATATGTTCGATAATGGCTCATATTTGCGACGGCGGCGTCGGTTTAAGAAGAAAGATGCGTTAAAAGAAAAGGAGGAGGCGTTGAAAAGGCAGCATCAGCTGCAACAAGCGCAGGAGGCGTTAGCAGCGCAGGAAGCGCTTACAGCTGCAGATGCCCTAGGGCAGACGCGCGACGTGAAACCCGACGTCAAACCTAGAATATTTGAGTGTAGACCAAAAAGAGAGCCCGGTGCAGAATGCGCGCGCTACGACAAGCCCACCGAAGCCCTCGATGAATTCAGTGAACCGCGACTGCCGCCTTCAGCGGTCTACTGTTCGCCGCAACCCTATTCGCTGGCGGCGGAAGAATTCCGCGCGGCCACGTCGGGCTGGTATGCGGCACCTGAACCTCCTGTGGAACAGTTGCCGCCGGCTTTCCGGGATCTTTTTGAACCGCCGAGTTGTCAGCTGGCTGGCTTCCGAGGAAGTTCCCCTGGGCCGGATGCATACCGAGCCTCTCCGCCTCATCATCACTACCGTACGCCAGCACCCTCATACTACCACCACCAGGCGTGCGTTGCAGCTGCGCCGGCTCCCGCTCACAAGTCCTACTGAGATATTGCTTTCAGGTGAGAGCATGTTTGTTTTTATTGCTTTGCGACTTTGTTTCTTAGTGCGGCGAGCGCGAATGTGCTGTGCGAATTGGTCGGAGCTTCACCCCTGCGGCCGCGGGGTGGGCGCTCGGCGTGGTGCTCCGGAGCACCTCGTGACGTGGTTGTGGTTGCAGGAGACCGGCATCACACGGCGCCGAACGGATTTAGCCGCCGCGTCAGTTCCAGCGTGGATAAATATAGCCGGAGATGCCGTGGAGGCAAGTGGCGGCGCGTCGATAACCACTGTTTACAGATCGGCGGCCGACCCTGCCGCCTCCCGCTCCGTTCACACCTATAGGTATGTCGAATCTCCACATGTGTAGGCTACTGTCTGTAACAATGAGTGCCTGATGATGCGAGGGTGTGCGTTCACAGCTTGGTGTGAGTGCGGCTCCTCATCTAACTCCACGAATCTGATGTTTCACGGAAGTTGCGAGCATTGTTTTGATTAGCGCTGGACATACATTATCCAATAGCGCGTGGGATACCTATAATGCGTTAGGCGCACTACAATTAGCTTATTTTGCAAAATTTATCGCGTTCTTTGGTATCGCATCAAAAAGTTACCTACCTAATAAATTAGTCTTTTCTCATAAGAATAATCAGGTTGCTCTGTTTTGACGTTAAAGAAAAACTAATAGGTATAAAAGCTGCTGTTTAAACTAGCAGGAAGGCACTTCGCTATCTGGCTTCACTCACTTTGTTTTTGCGTATAAGTATAATTCAGTCTCGTTGCGACTAGGATAGATTTATCTAACTCCATTGAAACGCCAACAAATCAAATAATAAAAAGGTTAGTGCTAAGTCCCGTTTATATACATAATTATAATTATACTAATAATTAAAATATACAAGAGCTGTAATCAGATTATTATCCAGCCCTGAATACTGGACTGAGTTTCTTTCGGCGTATTCTTCTTAGTAGTAGTCTTTCCGAAACACTTGTAAGAATAAGAAAGCAAAGATGACGTTAAAAAAGGGTGCTTATAATGTGATCCAAAAAATAGACTATTACAATTTACTTGCAATAGGATAAGGTACAAAGAGAAGAAGATATCCTACAAGTATATCTCCAAATAATTGATATTATTTCACGAGATATAGCTAGCTCGTGGAGGTTTTTCTGAAATTTGCGACTGTAGCACTAAGGGCTGGGTCCGGTAATGGTCCGAGAGCTGCACCAATTTTTGGGTAAGGCAAGCAGAATACTTCTCCTATCATACCCCAACACGGAACTGCAGACGTGGCTGGTGAGTAGCGGGGCTTAATTAACCCCTAAATTTTTGGCGGCCTGGCAGGTTCAACCAAAATGATCCGTCTTTTTGAGAATCTTACTTCCATCAAATCTTATTTTTTAATCTATACTTAATATTATAAAGCTGAAGAGTTTGTTTGTTTGTTTGTTTGTTTGTTTGAACGCGCTAATCTCAGGAACTACTGGTTCAAATTGGAAAATTCTTTTTGTGTTGGATAGTCCATTTATTGAGGAAGGCTTTAGGCTATAAAACATCACGTTGCGACCAATAGGAGCGAAGCATCAATAAATAATGTTTTGAAAACGGGGAAAAATTATTCATCTATACTAATAATAACAGAAATTGTCGCGGACGAAGTCACGGGCAACAGCTAGTTATAAATAATACTCTATACAAATTTCAAGATGCTTGAAATACACTTTTTATATTTTTTTGCAAAATATTTTTGCACGCGTCAATGATAACCACGAATAAATCGTCTGGTTTATATTATTAAGTATTCTTTAAACTACAACATATGAAAATTCCATATTGCCTCAAATATCTAGGCATATTTTTTTTAACTAATAACTGTTTTTTTCAAAAATGGGTTTGATTTAGCCCCGCTACTCATCAACTAGGTCTGAAGTTCCTTGGTGGGGATATGTATAATGGGAGAGGTATGTGACAAGTTTTCAGTTTGCTTCAAAATCTACCCAAAAATTGGTACCAGTAGCTCTCCTACTATCAGTTGTTATTGACTTACAATGTGTCAGAACAGAACTTGCCTCTTGACTTGCAACAACTGAGCTGCTTGCCAAATATTATTCAATGACAGCAGTTTATCGTACTTGTTCGACTTAGATACTCAATCTCAATACTCACTCTACGACCACAGTCTATAACCGGTCTAAACACAGTACTGCCATGTGTGGTAAGCATTTCTGAAAACACTCATTCCCAATAACAGTATTTTTTTTGGTATTTCATTTAGGCACCCCAGGTGCTTCTCATTCTCAGGCTCCCGATAATAGCCACTGATGCAAAATTTTCTAATGATATGTTAAGTGGCAAACTTAGACAGCCCGTGTTTGTAACATGAAACACAATGTTTTTCATCACGCCTAGCATAAATATTTTTCCCGAAAAATTAATGGCGGTAAACTGCAGTAAGCAGAAAATGTATCCGCGGATCCCTTAGATAATGAAAATGTTTAATTCACAAATTGACGGTCGAAAACCGATGAATACGTAGGAACAGCCAGCCACGATTATTAAATACTAGTAGGTATAATATCTTCTTTATAGTTTGTGATCATTAACAATGTAAAATTTGAATTTAAGGAGAAAGTCTCGCAGACAAGTACCCAATTATTATTTTTATTACGTAAGATAACAGTTCCAAATGAAATGTTCGATTAGAAAACTGTTTGTATTTATTAGATTTGACACTAGTGCATGACTGCGTGCGGTAACGTGGTGCTTTAAATAATAAGTATTTTTTTTTATTACTTGACGCGCTCTAGCGCATAATAGGATTTGTATGGAAGCTTATAGCCTGCATAAAAGATATCAACCGATGGCCGATGGGGGAAAAAGGCTATCGAACGGCGACCACGTACCGGCAAGCATAGTGTCGGATACCCACCGAACAGGTGGTCGCACAACCTGACCAAGGTCGCAGGGAAACGCTGGATGCAGAGCTCTTCCAATCGGTCATTTAGGAAATATTTTAGGGAGGCCTATGTCCAACAGTGAACTTCCTGCGACTGATATGATGATGAGCCCACTTTGGTTGCATTTAATGACAGGATCATTTAAGAGTGTAGGTACCTAAAACGAAAACAAATAAATAATCTCTCGTTCGCATTCATAATATTGTTTGGGATTTGGGTAGACCTACTAGCTTTTACCCACGGCTTCACTCGTGTTATGTGTTGAGTAGGCGTGGCAGTGTTATAAACAAGCAAAAAATAAACTTGCACATTTCTAATATTAATTAGGATAATGCTTGGTTAATGGTTGTGGTTTTATTTAGAACCGGACTTACATATTTATCGCCATCTTCCATCAAATTTTTGACGTGCAACGTCTTGGGGCGTCTGGCTCTGAGGTCTGGCTAGTCCAAAATAATATTTCCTATTTAGTCTGCGAGCAAACAAAGCACTGACTTCTTTGTATATTTTTACAAACAATAAAATCTCAATAACTCTTCCTTGTGCTGGAAAAGATCAAACATAGAAATTCAAAATACACCTAACCGCCCGACGCTTTCTAGCGCAAATTTAAATGCATGAACAAAATATAGCGTATGTCGCAGTTTAAGGCTCCATCTAACTCTCTACCGAAATTAATTACATACAATCGTTGCAGCGCTCTGGATGTGACAATCTAAAACTGTAACCTATTTTGCTCTACAAATACAAACAAATCATTCATTCTCTAAACTTAAGTAGGTACTTACAGCAAAAAAAGTTACAATTATAACTGTATTTATTATTAATTTACATATAGCCGCGCTGTTACTGCGGAATACAGTCTAAACTTTATAAAGTTTTAATCAAACTAAATAAAAGAAAGTTACATAAAAGCTTGTAGGAATTTATGATCTCACCTTGTAGGTAATGTTTCACATGACGCGCTGTTTCTGCTTCACTATTTTATTCTTTATTCATTGAGGCATGCATAATGTGTCAGCGGAACCAACCATTATTATCGATGCACATGCCGTTAACTATTTAAAAAAGTTATTTGAATAGGTTTGTCATTTCGTTTGTGTTTAACACTCAGAACAATAACTAAAGGTTTAACAACAGAGTTGACCATGTGGTGACCATCTGTAATGAGCCATATTGATAAAAAAACGCGCCAAAACGTGATTATTTTTATAACTTGGGGTTTAGTAAATATTGTCCAGTAAAGCAATAGATACGCTTGTAACAACAAGATACTTGTTATGATTAAAGTTTTACCTATTCGTCTGCGTACCTATAGGTATGTATATGTCTGTCTGTGGTATGAAAGCCGCAAACGGATGGATGAATTTAAATGCGGTTTTCGTTAGTCAAACTAATCAGCACCTTAGGCTATCGACTCGATTCCCACAGGAAGCATACTTTGTTGCTTCCAGTTTGGTTAGGACATTGCAGGCTTGAATCACCTGATTGTCTGATAATAAAGATGATTCTGGTAGTCGTTAAAGGAACCACGTCAGAGGCCGAGAGGCGGTTCCGAAGAACTCTGACACCAGGGTGTGCATGGTCGATTGACCGTGACACCTACTCGAAATGATGATGATGATTAGGCTATTTAGCATATTTAATTAATTAGACGATGTAAATAAAAATAAAATAAAATTAATAATCAAACGAGGTCACCAATGATTTCCATAAAGCAATGTGTTTTTTTGGCGGTTTTTCCTAGATTCTGTCAAAATTTGCTGCTTATTTATTACTGACATGAAGTTATATTTTGAAGTATACTATAGCTTTATGATTTGCTTCATGATTACTGAGACGTACGACCATCAAATACAATATGTACCTACTTTGGTTAACCTCATTACAGGGGTCGCTTGAAAAAAATTTTAAGCGTACATAGTCAGCAAACGTGATTTTGTAATTAAATTTTGAACAGTGGTACGGAACCCTTAGTTGTACTAGGTGATGCGACTCACACTTGACCTGTTTTTATTTTACTTCGTACTTGTAAGGTAATTGAAAACGTTATTGAACATATATCAACTAACACTGAAATTTCCATACAAACTTTCAAATTTACCCCCCTCATTTTACCCCTTTAGAGGGTAATTTTATTTGTAATCAATATTTTTCATTGTAATCGAGAAATTAGATACCTATTTTCAAACTTCTAAGTCTGGAAATAAGAAAATCCCATATAAAATTCACCCCCCTATTTCACCCCTTTAGGGGTTGAATTTCAAAAATCCTTTCTTATAGCACACTTGCATCATAAAAGGAACCCCAGTACCAAATTTAAAGTTTCTAGGTACAGTAGTTTCGGCTGTGTGTTGATATAATAAGTCCCGCGACTCCGTCCGCGTACATTTATATGGGGGCCACATCTTATCACAACCGGAGAAAAAATGTTGTGCCTATCCTGTGTCCTGTACGTCTAAATGTTTACCTAGCAAGTGTCAGAAAATTCTATTAATTCATTTAAGAGTTATGGAGCTAATAAACACGATATCTCTGAAAACAAATAACTTACTCTATGACCGACCCTTACAGAATAATATAGTATTGATAAGGGTTGTTTAAGCATTTATAATGCTTTACTATCTTATTTAGTGTTAGGTGTTATTTTATGCCTGGTATACGTACATAGGTACGTCTGAATTTACCTATCCAAAAAGAGGTTTTCCCCACTGCGCTCTGAAACGACCCATTCAAATAGAGCTTTAGGGCGATTCGCACCACGGTTTGCCGTGCGTTGGGCTAGTAATATTTTACGTGAAAATTTTGTTTATTTAGGAGACTTGATTTTTGATAGGTCGCCTATTAGGCGATTATATTAAAAATTTAATAATTTATTTTTTATTGTTATATAAAAATCAAAGTGTTTATTACACTATTTATACAGTATAAAATTATAAGAAAGATTTTAGCTAAATATTGACGATCAATTATTTTGGGATAAGTTACATTTTAAACATGCTGAGTTAAAAAAATAGAAGCTAAATAAATATATTTTTTGATGTCAAATATTAGTATTTTAGAAGTTAACTGTTAGAATGCAAGTTACAAATTTAGATGCTAAATAATAACCATCATGCTGAGTTGTATTTAGAGTGGCTTACATAGAAGATAACTAGTGGCTAAGATGGTATTATTTAGATGCTCGTTAATTGTAGCTAACTTAGTAATTTAGAAGGCAACATACATTTTTAGAGGCGGATAATGCTATTAAAAAGAATCCTGTTTAATGAGCACCCATTTAATTTTGTGTATAAGACACATTAAATTATCACTTTTGTATTGATTGGGCTCGGCACCAAGTTCAAACTGACTAGTTGGTAGAAGTTAAAGTAATATTGAAAATAGATAAATAGGTTTAGGTAGGTGTGAAACGAAATTGTGTGAATAGTATGATCTAATATACGCGTTGAAGATAGGTTAAGATAGATTTAGAACTTACAACGATTATTATGTACATATTTTATTTTAAAACGTTTTTTTGTGTTATAAATCTAAGTTTGATTATTTTTTACTTTTTAGTGAGTTTCTTACTTATTGTTTGAAGTCGGTTAATTTTTTTTTTAAATATTTTATTTTTCTCTTTTTAGTGTTAGATATTTAATTAATAAATTACGCAGTTATTTTATTTGGGTTATTTATCCAAAGGGTAAAAACGGGACTCTATTATATACTCTGCTGTCCGTCTGTCACCAGGCTGTATCGCTCATCGGTGACGCTTCAGGCCCCGGGGTCCGCTGCTTGGCCTAGGTGATTTGACAAATGTTCAAACTAAACTAGAACAACAAAAAAAAAACGTTGCCCCCGCCGGGAATCCAACCCGCGACCTTCGCGTGTGAGCTGAACACTCTAACCACAACACCATGGAGGCAGTAGTGCAAGTCGGACTCGCCCATGAAGGGTTCTGTAGCAGCAAGTAACATCATAATAAAAGTTCGTTGTGACTTTGATTGTATGAAAGGTAAATAGCGGTTTACGATATATGACGTTTTAAAAAAAACTACTTACTAGATCTCGTTAAAACCAATTTTCGGTGGAAGTTTTCATGGTAATTCCCGCGTATTCATCGGATTCCACCATCAGATCCTGACTTGGTTCCAATGAGACCATCTTGGAAGTGCACTCTTCCGAATAAAAAAAGAATTTTGAAAATCAATGGACGGAGAAATCGGTGAACATACGTAAAATGTATATACAGTCGAACATAGAACCTACTCCTTTTCTGAAGTCGGTTGAATCCCAAGGGTGGTACCAAGATACGGAAACCAGCATCTGATAACAGAAGACAGTGGTTTTTGTAAAATAAAAAGTATGTGAAAAACGTTATACGTTTGAAATTTGAGGGAGGATATTTCCGGTCACCGTGATGCTTTGGAGCGTGGGAGGGGGGATCGAAGGGGTGAGGGGTGGATGATGCAGGGGGGTGGAGGGAGAATCATTGAGGTGAAGTGGGACGAATGGGGACAGAGGGGAATAAAGGGGGATAGAGGGGAGATGATGTGACGGGTGGAGTGACGACGTGGGCTTAACAAAACCGAAAGATACACCAGTGAGTCGTGGGAAGTGTTCCTATGAAGCTTGAAAAGGAAAAATAAAAAAAATAAGTACAACAAAGTCATCAAAATAAATATAAAAAAATGGTGTTACCACAATTTTTCGAGGATCCGTTTAGAAGAACCTGACTTGGTGACCATGGGACCAACTAGAGAGTGCAACCAATCAGCCAAAAAACAATTTCTTAAATCGGTCCAGGCGTCTTCGAGAAATCGGGAAACATACATAAAAAATAAAAATATTACGACGAATTAAGAACCTCCTCCTTTTTTTGTAGTCGGTTACAAATCCGTATAGTTGCCGTACTCTTTGAAATCTTTTTTATATGTTTTAGAACATAAATCAAGATACTTTATTTTTAGAACTGGCTAACACTTTTTAACGGTTTCTATCTACAAATATATATGACAATTAAAAAAACTAGGTTTAATATTGCTAGAGCATTTTTGCAGCAATCTATTTTTTGTGGCATTGTCCCATCTAGGGGATAGTTACCTAATCCATATAAATTTCATTGCGGGTAGATGTCCCGCCGAGAAAACGAGGCATCTATCTTCAAAATCTATGATCGCAATTTTCTTAAACATGTAGTTGCACCGTGACATGCGAAACGGTCAAATTAAAAGTAGTTAGAGAGGCTTTTGATAGATTGATACAAGAGCATGCAGTTCCTTCGTATAGCTAGAGTTAATGCAATCGGGCCAACTATACCCCTGGGGCACCTATCCTGTTTTTACTCAGAACGGCTGAACTGATTTTTGTATAGGATCTTTGATTGGTATTTTTAAAATAATACCTCTTGGGTTGTTTCCATTTCTTTGTAACCGATTGTTATGGAGAAGAAACTGATTATACAGGGGTTGTACACTTGTTAAAAATTAAGACCATAATATAGTCTGTGATGTTTTGGTATTTTACATGACTTATTTACATGACTTATGTAAAAATCTAATTGGAATTTTATTAGGTTAACGAAAGAAAAAAATCAACAAAAAGAAAATAGGATTATTTATAATAAGTATTTATTAATTGGTATGGTATGGATACATCAGTGTAACTGATTGACCAACTTATTTATTTTCCTTTTTGAAAGTAAAATTTGTTTTGTGTGGGATATATATGATGGCGAGTCGACTCTTTTATGTTCATTGGTAATTGGAATTCACTACTATATAGAAATACCCTTTGATGAATTGTAAACGCACGACGGCCCGACGTCGTCACTCGAAATCCAATATTGATCTTAGTTTTTGTTATTACTTTAGCTGTCTGAAGTAATGAAAGTTAACTTTATTAGACTAGTTGAATAATATGATGTGGAATGATATTTTATTTACGGTAAATGTAGTCAAGAAGATGGTATTTATTATGAGTGTCTCATACATTTAGCCAATATTGGCGTGCAAATTAAGTGTCTTAGAATCTATTTCATTATGTTTATGAAGTTTATTTTATGACACTGCTTAGTTTACTACACTTTTATATTATATTTCGTCAATTTTATATTCCAAGAATTCTTTGACTGAATAAAAACACTTCTCTACCAGCCAGATAAATTGAGTTAGTAATAATGACCCAACACATTAAACCGCAATTCGGAAATGAGGAGTTACGAATAAAATTTTGACGGAGTAAAGAATCTATCACTGGTGGGGACTCATCTGGTGCATATCCAGTGCCTATAGTGGGGACGGTAGGCTTTCTTCTGACAATTACATTCGGGATATTAATGAGTTATTTTCATATTTCTCCAGAATATAGCTTGTTAAATATGATGAATTAAAAGTATGTAATTAATAAAGTATGAATTTTAAAAGTATGAAAATTAAAAAATATAAAGTATGAATACAGTTTTACTTTCAATACAGACGTATGCTTCTTCTTAGCGTGTCGATGTTCACCCTATTATATATTTTTCTGGGTCCTGTAGTAGTACGGCTACTTGTATTGCATTAGGTGTAGTATTATGCAGGTTCTCCAGTGTGCAGGTCGCGAGGCACGCTGGGCATTGTCTGTGGAGACGCAATACAGCCGCATACGTAATTGCTACTACGTATACGACCATTTGTCCAGATCATCTTTCCTTCGGCCTACATGAGTTTTCAGACTTGGTTAGGGCACCTCCAGATTGGTCAGGGACAGCTATTAGGGTTTGAGAAAATCCTTCAATATTTATAGATATAACTCTGAATGCCGAATTCGGTCTTTGTATCGGGGGTCGCTCCAAGAATGACCGTTGTTTTACCCTGAAAAGGGTGGTCGAGAAATTTTTGTGAACATCGTAGTAAAAGGATTGGTCAGCCTAGACACTGCGTTACAGTGTCTAGCTGCTTCCGGGGTGCGCCGCGCGGAGGCTAAGGTGCTAAGTATAAACTGAGACCTCCTAAAAAAGATATCAAAATAAAAGCAAGTTCAATAAAAGAGGTCCATTTTTAACCATGAATGTTTCAGTTTGCAATAAATTTAGCCAACGTCGTCATATTACACGAATGAGTATATTTAAGTCAATCCAGAGGCTGAGCTGGCAGGATATCCGAGTAAAAAAATGGCGTCCGCATTAAAAATAATTGACAAAAGACGTCCGGATTGCGGGCGGAAGAAAGGAATGATTAGCTTTTAGAGGTTTATCGCTGCTTAGCTTATAATCCATTTTGCATTATCTGCCCGATGCCAGATTATGAGTTTAAGCATTTCATAAGCGAGGATTTTTATGAAATAGGCAGGTTATGCGGTATCTGACGTAGATGGTAGGTAAAGTAGGAATACCAGTCTTACTTATGCAGTCTACTTATTACAACATTATATATATAAGTGTTGTGCCATATACTTATTGACAATATACATACCTATATTGTTATATGCCTTGCAATATAGCCCGTCCGTAATTCCTCGTCTTCTTATTTATCGCTTTGTAAGAGGACTATAATTAGTTGGCTGCAACATTTACAGTGACTTTTTGAACTTCTTATATATAAGAAAGTTTATTAAACGATTGCCATAATTATGATCTGCAAGCCTACTTGCAAACTTTTCATAACAACGATCTTCACTTCAAAATACATTGTGGCGTTCATATGATTGACTATTTTTAATAAGAAATATATACCGTATGGGATGTTGAAGTGACCATCAAAACGTTGTACAACGTAGTTGTCAAAAGATAGCGAGTAGGCCGGCTGATACTTCGTTTAACCATCACGTCTCTGTCATTGGAACATTGATCATCATCATTATAGCCGCAAAAAGTTCACTGCTGGACAAGGGCCTCTCCCAGGGATTCTTCGTCTTGCCCATTGCAAGCAGTTTGAAGCTGAGGAAGGATAGGAATTTGTTAGATTTGGGAAGGGAATTATAGGTATTGGGATACTTCTCACTCGGATGAATGGGGGAAAAGCAAGTAGCAGCTCGGGAGGCCGGGCTCGCGTAATACCTACCCGATGCCATACCTGCAACCACCGGATAGGCAGTTAAGGATGACACCCCCGAACTGAACACTGATAGATTCCAGTTAAACGAGAATAAATTCGTCTACACATTACAACAAATTGTAGAGAATTAAAAATCAGTCAGTGGACGTGACGACATTTTGTGATTCATCACCCGTTACCACCGAGCCATATTCCGATAGTTATCATTGGCACCTTTGTATAAGATGTGGTGGCGCTTCAGATCATAATGGCCCTTGTACAGCCGGATTATTATAACATTGCACAACATTAATGATATGTTTTTTTACGCATTTTGCTGCAAACAATTTTGTACCGTTAGGGGATTTGTCACCCATATGGGAAAAGAATATTACGCAGGTACAATTTGTACTAGGTCCCTATTGCAGACTGCTAGGTACATATTATCGTGATTTACCACATACATAGATCAATCATTGATGATGTTTCCACCCCTGCCGACTTCGGGGCCGTGGACAATCCATGAAAATGGGTAGCAATATAATTAAGGAATGAAACGTTTTGTTACAGGTATGACGGAACAAGAATAAAGCGGGAGGCGGACTGCTGGCAGAGTCGGGAGTACCAAGGTTTTCGTGAAGAAACAGGTACACCTATCGCGTTTGTGTTGAATTGACCATGGACATAACGACTTTATTTATAACCACTATTGAATCTCTAAACTGAGATACGTTATAGTGCCAGAAGACTTATTTTAGTATGTATATTCGTTCACAGTGGACTTGTAGATAAGATTTTCGAAGCCTAGCGTCCGCTAGGTTAACTACGAATAGATAGCAATGTAAATTCAGTCGCGAATGAAATAAATTATAGTGTATATATATAGTAGTTAGGTAGTGGAGTACGAGCGTTAATAGTTTTGGAATAGATAGAGCCAGTCACGAAGCGCCGGTCGAAACTTTTGGTTAAGTAGATCGCGGGATACGGGACTTGATCTGAATATCAACCGCATTCTGTTGTCTCAAATCGCCAACGATTTGATGCTCAGTCGAGCTAGCCTATCTACCTTAAGTTGTCCTTTTACAATCTATGTAAAACACTAATAACCTTGCAGGATTGCTAACATCGTAAACGACAAGTTTGTTCTACGATTTTTAATAATTTGTTAGATTTCACTTTTTATCGTTTTTTACACAAATATTAGTTAAACTTTCCAGTACATTCAGTTAACAACACAATGCGCATCGCAAAGAAACTCGCATAACAAACGTTTTTGTTTATGATGGCTATCTTGTCCTACGAGGATATAAGAGTTTTACAAATAAGCCTGTCTAACTGTACCTACCGTTGTGCAGTAAGTAGTGGCGCTATAGCGTAGGGCGCTTGGGTCTAGGGGTCGACAAAAGTGGCAATTTATATACCGTAGATCTTGCCCGGGACGCTAGTAATGCTAACGTCAGCACGGCCGTTGTGTTATACCACAGATTGCCTAGTAATGTGCACCTGTCTTGGTTATACTCACCTCCGTTTAGGAACACAGTGGTAACTTCGAGAATGGCATTATCTGTACCTAACACTAAGTTTTAACCAGATAACTTTTAGTATGTGAACACAATATATTCTAGTCTGCTGTAATTACTTACTCGAAGTATGCTCCACCATATTCTTATAGATTATATCAATTTTCACTGTAACGGAAATAATATTAATAACGCGTATTGACGCGTATCTATTAAAATCATAATTTTTATCAACCAATAACAGATTCGAGGGATTATATAAGGTCCATTTAAATACCCACCTATAGGTCAAAGAAATGCTTTAGTAACAAAATTTAAGAAATCGTCACGCTAATTTTTGTTTAAGCTTTTACATACAAAATTATTATTTTACTTATTAAAAAATCGATAAACCTGCTATTTTGATTGTCGACGTCAGTGACTTAGTATCTATAGTGGGTAGTAATAACTAGTAAAAAGTTGTTCGCCAAAAAAGTGTTATTTTGAACACAGTTGTTTATCGTTTTCTGTTTTTCTAAATGTTTAGGTCCAGATATCAAAAGCAACCGTCCCGATTTATTTTTTAATTTTCTTTAACTAAGTATTGAAGTAGGCATTTGTCTAAAATTTGCTTCTAAAGCATTTTTCTAGCTTATAATTTAAGGCAAATATTTTAAGTGCTTGGGTGTAAATTGACCTTATATAGCTACATTTAACCGATTTGTCAATAAAAATAAAATATGCTTATTTTTTATAAACAATTAGACCACCACAAACACCATATCTTAAGTTTGATGCAAATTCAGGTGCGCCAATTCCCATGCGTACTTACATTACACGAATATTCATATCCCAAATATTGTATGACTTATTTTTATTTAATTTGTAGGTATGCATCCATAATGAATCTGTTGTTCGGTCTAACGTGACGTGAGTAATACAATAAACGTTACCTTTACATAATTAAATACTAATTGTTAAAAACCAATATAATACTTGCCATTCCAAATATTTACCTATCCGAATAGATTGTTATTATATTTAATGAAACGTGGAACAAGTACCTATTAATGCAATATAGGTAATGTTGTATGTATGTTTTAATCTCACTATTATTAAGCACTTTAGACTAATTAGAATAGCCAGTAGTGTTTGTGAGTTAAGGATGGATTAACTAACACATTGAATGACATAATTATAATAATAAATAAACACATAATGTCTTTTTAAAAACCGATATTATTGTATAAAGACTTCAGGTGCTTGTCATAGTCAAACAAAGGTATCAAATGATTTATTTCATGGAAAACTATTAATTCTTCAGGGTGCCATCATATTAGGAGAACATAATATAGACAAAGTTACAAATATACTTGAATTGTATTTCGAAGAATATTTTTTATTATAGAATCACATTTTATTCCTTGGATTCGCCGACTAGTTTCGGTCTGTTTCGAAGATCATCGGGGCGAGCGTCAGGGCTGGCGACACGACTAACATTTTAATTATTTAAAATGTTAGTCGTGTCGTAGAAAATCTAAATATACTTATTTATCTAGATGTATTTGTAGTGGCTACCTGTATGCTAGTATTAAAAGTGAACGCCAGTGAAATATTAGATATTATTATTTACTTGCCAATCTGGTATCAGAATGGTAAAACTTATAACTAAGAATTATACAATCTGGAAATGTTTCAAATAATTTGAAGAACTTTTAAGGCCAGGTCCATGCAAAAGAATACAAGATGGTCTGTACTACTTAAATAAGATCAGCTATCTTTATAAAGAGATACAAATATCTAATTCGCACGGAATATGTTTTTATGAACATTATGTTGTCACTTATGAACTACCTATATTGTATTTTGCCCTTAAAGTATGTCAAGTTTAGTTTAGTATTCAAATGTATGTTTAGTTCACACAACTCCTAATCTGATAGCCCCTAAATATAAGTAAGTAGATAATTTTCCTATAGTTGCACATTACCTACTACGATAAATAGTCTCAAATAAGAGCTTAAAAGCAGTCTATTAATTGGCATTACTTCGATTATTTAGTACCAGTATGACGTTAACAAGTTGTAAATGTTTGTGCCATCAAGAGCGTCGCTAGCCGATGTCCCAGTGGGGAGAGAGGAGGCAGGTTTATAGTCTACGGGGGGAAAGGCAACATGAAGAATATGAATAATAATAGATAAAGTCCTCCTGCCGTATGTATCTGTGGTAGGACGCACAATTTTTTTATGATTTAAATTAGTTCTTTTAGAGCAGCGGCCTAATTTGGCCAAGTCATCATCGCGACGCTCTTGTTTTGACTTAAGACCTTTTCAGTAACCGGCCAGTGTCTGATGCCTAACTTCCAGAAGAAACACTTGACTAGGTACTCAAAAACAACACATACACAGATGTTAACAAAAAAGAATAAGGACCTAATGTTAATGTTTTATGAGACTACGTTTAATAGTTTGGCAGTAATTATAATATTTATTAAAGGTAGTGTTGAATTTTGAACTCTAATCGTATCCAAAACATACAGCGGTAATAAACACATCCAATTTAGTTCATTTTTCATATTTATCAATACCTAAATTTTTCATCACCTTATTGATTATAGATAATTTATAGCTAATAACTTTGTGATAATTATCGTAATTGTGTGTATATAAATGTATTTAAACAATAAATGTTTATTTGTATTTAGCATACCTAAACTGATTTTTATTTTTGTCGTTTACAAGCCTAAATAAGGAGTACCCGAAACCGGCGAGCATGCATAAAAAGAGTGATGGATGTAGATGAAGCAAAAGAGGTTTGTAAGGATCGTAGCAAGTGGAGATCTATAGTCTCTGCCTACCCCCATGGGAAAGAGGCGTAATAATATGTATGTATGTATGTATGTTTACAAGCCTTCCTCACCTATAAAACTATTTCTATCCGACTGCCAAGAAGGGTTATGTGTTTCGCGTGTATCTTGTCCTTTTCTTTGTAAATTTTTTAATACCTAGTATCTTCTAACCAGCTGGATGGATTTTGACAGTTACGTATTGTAGGTTTGTCTCAAAAACTCAACTGTTATTAGATGTTTGAAAAATGGAGGGCAGGCAGAGCTTTAAATTTTTTACATAACAGATTTATTTTAAATCTTTCTATGTAATATAAGAATGTAGATGATGCAAAAAATGGTATCTTTTGTTTGAAAAGCAATAAACATTGATGGTAAGTGGTATTTAACTTCAAAAAAGGAGGTACTGCAGACATTTTATCAAAGTAAGTAGGAATAAATATTTTCGTTTACCTCAAAAGAAATGAACGGGTGCAACAGTACCGAGACTAGGTGCGCTATTCTATGGAATAGAAAATAAATAGTATTCAACGCTAATACTATTTATTTTTTATTCCATAGAATAGCGCACCTATTTTACTCATGTTCATTTCGCAGTAGTCAGTGCAAGATGAAATCCTTAGCTATAACTAAAATTGTCACGACTTTTAACCTTACAAAGGTGCGCATAGCTTGATGCAAACGTTCGCCACACCTCGTATTACACACAAACATATTAAATGATTACACCACACGATTATAATCCTACATACGTACCTTTTTAAGTTGCAAAACATTACGTAAGTCATTAAAATTACTTAAGTAAAAATCTTGAACAAGTGATATCACCAAGCCATATAGAAATGCGCCACTACTGAACAGAATTGTAAAGAAAATGTAGCGAGTGGAAATGGTCGTTCTATAATGGTACGTTTTCACGAGAAATGGCCCGTTTCCAGCGCATTGTGTTTCCGAATACCCAGTATGTGAGTGGACAGTTATAGCTCGATACAGGATTTGCGGGAAATGTAATTGGAACAAAAAGGTCATGCGATTTAAGTGTCGTCTACTAAAATAGGTAGGTACTCCTCATTTTATGTAAAAGAACTTGCCAAAACTGTTGTTATTTTATTTTAAATTTTCCTCGTTTCATTTTAGATTGTGTTAGTGGTAAACAAAATAGGCATAGTATATGTAGATATACATCTTGTTCCTTTAGAGAGACCTTCCAAAAATAAACACTTTGGTGAAAAATACATTTATAAACAAACTAGCGACCCGGACGAATATTATAAATGTGAAAGTGAGTTTGTTTATTTGTTTGTTTGTTACGCTTTCACGCCGTAACTATTGAACCGATCATCATTAAATATTGCATACAAGTTCTCTGGAGTACGGAGAAGGACATAGGCTACCTTTTATCCCGGTAAAAAGTACTCTTCCCGAGGGATCGACATTGACGCGGGCGGAGCCGCGGGCGAAAGCTAGTGTACATATAAATCTTCTTTTTGAATCATCTTTAAAACTACGCAACGGATTTTGATGCGGTTTTTTTAATAGATAGATATTTAAAAAAACCGCATTATTCCGTTGCGTAGTTTTAAAGATCTAAGCATACATAGGGACGGACAGACAGCGAGAAGCGACTTTGTTTCATACTGTGTAATGAAAACCTTTTCAGATAATAAGTTATAAAGTGTCATATTGTTAGACGTTTTGAAAACGCGTGGCTGAAATAACTGTAAATTCGTGACGTCACATGATGATGATCTACAAGTTGGCGTGAGAACTTTGGTAAAGTTTATGGTATTTAATGGCTTTATAAAAAAAGTTGCTGTAAATTGTAAGATCTTTATACTTTTGTCAATGGTCTTGCCTACCACAACTTTAAATGATCACTAAGACAACTTAACGAAAGAATGTCACATTAAAAGTGATAATAGCAGTAGGTATTTAAGATAGATATCAGTGGAAATGTGTTGTATAATCTCAACATCAATATACTACCATATTGTCAGATTTTTTATCTGTTTAAAGATATGAGTCTCTACTAAACGACGATTATGATTGTCGTTACGAAATAACTACACTAATCTAAGTGCCTGTAGATGCTTAACTGGTCTCTTAAGTTAAAAATGACCTCAAACAAGCAAGTAGGAGTAAAACTATTGCATTTGTACGAAGCGGAATAGTAATAAAGATTTCCGGTTTTCTTTTTTTAATCAGAAAACAACTAAGGTGATAAGTTGGAAAACATACAGGAAAATGTTTTCGAAAATCTCAAAACTTAGTTGCACTACCTACCTTTCATCTTTACAAAAATAAAATAGTGTAAGAGTAAACACGAGTAGGTACCTACATCCGTAGGATGACCTTTAATTTTATTTCTAGAAAATCTTTGATAACGAGGCAAAAACTGCTGTCGAATGCTCACTCGTAGCGAGTAGGCGGATCTCAATGGATGATTTACTGATTTAGACGTCGCATTCCGGTGCGAACAAAAAATTCAAGTGACTACAAGAAGCTTACGTTAGCAGCAACAATAAATGGACCTGCCAGAGATCTGGACCTATCGATCCAGCTTATTTTTCAACTCAAAGTGGAGGTAGTACGTGTGGTGAAGGATCAGGTTTCGATGGACGACTTTTCTGAGTGTAGAGTCCTGTCAGTGGCGATTCCAACTTGACATGCCACCCGCGTGGACTACGTCACATCATGACTATGTTTTTTCAAACGAACTCGTCACATAATGGAAATATTTTAAGCGTGTCTCTGTTTGGATAGACCTGATAAAGTGACCACCTATTATTACGTCACGTTTTTTAGATTAGCACCTAGTATACCCAACTTAACTGGTCAAAGATCGTATTCCGGTTAACGTAACATAATTTAATTAATTTATAATTTAATCTGTGTTGATATGTAATTTAAACATACAATTATTAAATTACTCTTCACACAAAGCATTCCCATAGTATAGAGAGGGTATAGAGTTCAAATTGTCTGCCACTGTTTAGGACGCTGTTATGTTCTTAAATGATGATAGGTTCTACCTCTATTATGTTATCTGTGTCCTGAGAGACTAGTAGCGGTGGTGGTGTTCAGTACTTACTGTTCCTTCTAATCCATACATATATTTTATAGTAAAATTCGTAGTAGTAAAATTAAGGTCAATCTGTCAAGTAGTATTTCTACTACAATAAGTCTATTGTAGACTTGTTCCTCTACTTATTTGTAAATATTACCTACCAGTTTTTACCCGCTTCTCTCGCGTTAAAGGCGATCCTTCGGGAACTATATATATAGCATAGCCTTTGTGTGTTCTGCAAAATTTATGATGATTGCTACATAATGACTAAACCAATCAAGATGTGAAAGCTACACAAACTAACAAAATACCTTTTGTATTCATCATATAAGTTGGGACAGGCAGACCGATTTATAGTAACAATCAATGTTTGAGGTGAACATACAACGTGTCTTCCCGATGGAATATAGCATGGGCATCGATGAAACCAGACCCGCTGTAATGTGAGTGTGTGTGTAGTGTAAGTGTCATAATTTTAGTAAGTTTCATTTACATCTTGGCGGCAGATTTGATTGAAACATAGGAAGTCCCTCTACCGCAGCAATACTATTGTATCGGAATTTAGTAGGTATTAACTCAAATAGCAGAAGTATAGGACGCTTTTATTCTTTTATTGCCCATTATTATATGTATATCTTTAATCTGTAGAATCATATGAATGACCAAAGTATTTTCAAAGAATCGTACCAAAGTGGAGCTGCTAAGCATTTGTAACCTATCTTTTAGTCTTGGACACACCGCAATAAAATATAGTACATATTACATGATATACAAGTGTTTCCCTAGACATTTCCACGTTCATTGTGGATTGCAAGGGGTGCTTGTTTTGGCAGACGGGCTGCTGTAGCGGTCGGCGACCCGATCTCTGTTTATTGTTTTTCTACTACCGCTCTGTTGATATTGGCGCATATTCTATTTGTTTAAATGGTAAGTCGTGCAAACAGGTAGGTTACGTAACCATGGCCTTATACACGCATTAGATAATCTTACAAGGCATGATTTCATTCAACTTTTTGTTGCGTGGGTGTTTCACTTTGTGTAGTGAACTGTCGACTCGATAAGAAGAATTTGTTTTATTATTTTCATTTTAAAAACTTCTTGAGCCTATGGAGCTACAGTAGGTGGACTTAATGCTAAGAGCATTCTCTCCCAGTCAAACTTGAGAAGAAAAACAGATAAAAACGTAGGTTTTACCACCTACTGTGACACCAAAATATAAGATATAGTAAAGTACACATTTAATAAGAAAGGAAGGCATATTATATACATAATTAATTATAAATATAAATAAAACATAAATAATAACACATACAAGTATAATAGATATATACTTACGTATATACATACACAAATTAGCCAGAAAGGATGAATTCATCTCCTAACTCAATATCAAAGAGAAAAGTATACAACTTTTTCTTTAAGAGGAATCTGTTTGAGATCTGTCGAATGTCTTCGTGTAAAGCGTTCCAGAGTCAAGTGTTAGGAAAAAGAATTTGACATAAAATCAGAATTAAAGAGAGGAGTGAAGAGCTGAAGAGAATTTCAGGAGGGAAGTTGATGAACGTGAGAATCCGCAAGATATTAAAAATTACATTTCACGTAACCGGAAACAGGATTTTTAAGTATAGAGTATTCTCTATACTTAAAAATCCTGTTTCCGGTTACGTGAAATGTAATTTTTAATAAGGAGCAATCGAGACTGCTTTATGCGTAAACGAATAGAGAACCAGGACAATTTAGATCGAAAATTTCATCATTCCAGCTATAGGAAGTCCACTACTGGACCAGGGCCATATTGCTATACTCACCACGCTTGGTAGGCGGGTTAGCGAGCGCAGTTTATTTGGCTTCTTGTGCTTCCAACGCTGCTGCCCATCGGAAACATTTTTAAGCTGGGGAGGGATAGGAAATTGTTGGATTTGGGAAGGGAATGAAGATTTTGGGATACTACTCACTCGGATGAATGGGGAAAAAGCAAGTATAGCAGCTCGGGAGGCCGGGCGCGCGTACGCAATGTCATACCTTCAACCACCGGACAGACAGTTGCGGATGCCACTCCTGACTATATTTACGCAGACAGAAAATGACGCGAATACATGTTTCTCAGATTGGCCCTTTAGGCTTGCATGCACGTATACGCGGCCCATCAGGCAATATGAGAGTTTGCTGTCTCTCCAAGCCTTGTGCATACAGGCAACGCCCAAAGCCGAGGTCCGTCCCTCCTGGGGGCCTTTGGTGATGTTGTCTATATAGGCTGAGGGCGTTCTGCCTACGCCTCAAATGCAGGCTGTTCTAAAAAAAAGAAAAAAATTAAGCGAATACAATTATTACGAAGACGGTCGAATTTATTGAGAAGATCTTCATTTAGATCTGGATACAACATTACATAGTCAATAATTGGGAAGATTAAGGTAAGAGCTAATGTGATCTTTGTTTTATTCGGGAGAAAATTTCTAAACCGATTTAGGTATTGCAAGGAGTAAGTAAATTCGAGTTCTCCAAGAAAAGGACTCGTCTATAGATATATTTTATTATATAGGTTTTAGTTTCTTCGTATTGTGTTATGCGCATTCGATGCAGTTTACTTTTTACTTTTTTTTGCAGTTACATTTTTAAACTTATAGTAAAGTTCGTAAACGTCGTGAAGGGATTATAACGCAGTTTTCAGTATAATAAGGAGTTATTCTTATTAGTATCTAGGTACATTGCACCCGTGTATCTAGGTACATTGCACCCGGGGTCGCTAGTATCCCGTAAACACAAGTCTGGAACTTTTTTTTTTTTTTTTTTTTTTTTTTTTACTAAACATTGAATTAGGCATTTATTACTTAGCTAAATCTGTGTCTGTGTTCGTATATATTTACTTTATTATTTAATTAAAGTTAATTTATGCTGGAATGAAGAAACTCATAAGTGAGTATACATCATCAATCAATCCCTACTAATAAAAAATCTGTAAGGGTTGGTCATGGAGTAAGTTACTTTGTTTTCAGAGATATCGTGTTTATAAGCTCTATACATGATACTGAAACTAAATAAAGGATTTTTTTTCTGTATGTATGTATGTATGTTCCTCCATAACTTTAAAACGAATTAACCGAATTTTATGAAACTTGGTAGATATACATTTAGGCGTGCAGGACACAGGATAGGCTACTTATTTTTTTCTCCTGTCATGATAAGACGTGGCCCTCCATACAAACATAACATAAAATGTACGCGTACCGAGTCGCAGGCACCGCTAGTACCTACTTACATAAAATTCCGTGTAAAAACCGATCCATTGACGTGTTTGAACAAAAATGTTCAAACTTGAATCCCGTGAGTCAGCTAACCGCACGCTGAAGGTCAACAACCACCTCATCTGCGTGGATTATCTCCGTCTTAACGCGATAATTTAATCCTTTGTTTATCCAATGCCTCTAATAGTCGGCTGCACCGGAACGCGCCATCGGCCCGCACTCATGTATCATACATATAAGTAAATAATCTCTACTGAGTTACGACCGAGGCCCTCCATCTCCGATATTAAGGGAACTCGAAACAATAAATTATGAGTATCCCCGATTTTAGTGCGGTGTTGAAATATCTAATAAAAATACGGAGGTCTTTTTAAAGGAAAACGCAGTTCGTTAGTACCTATCTTATGTTACGGATATACCTACCTCATGATGACGTTTCGATAAGCTTAGCGTGTTTTAAAGGAAGGAATAGGAACACAGGAAAAATACTAGTAGGTATGTAAATAAATAGGCTTATAGGCTTTATCTTCTAAGCGCGAAGCCCTGAAACCGAAGTCTGATTTTCGAACCTTGTGTTTTTATTTTATATCACCTGCGGAGTATTTCTAAGTTAAAATGTTTAATTTATAACAATATATCAAACTAATAAATATTTCTACAATACCTATAGATATAAGATACCGATTTTTGCTCACAACTTAGTCTGTGTGTCTTATTCATGGACCTTATTTGGTCTTTCTGTGTTAGTTGAGAACATTAATAAGTGTGTGTGAAACCTATATTAAATAAAGGTTTTGAATTGAATTTTTTGAATTTTATCATAAAGTAAAATACCTAGATCTTTTGTTTTCAGTAACCTATGTACATAATTGATTATATCTATCCTCGCTCATTTATTCAATGTCTACCAGTGAAAGTTCTCGTCAGTGTTAATAATTGTAAAAATGTGTCTTTGTCCCTAAATAAAAATATATCTTTCTATTACCAATTTCACTCAGTGGGCCCTAAAATCAATTGTTTAGAGAAAGGGCAAGGTGTGAAAACAAACTGGAGCCCCAGCTAATAAGGGAATAAATTGGGGTTGACGACGCGTCGCTAAAATGGCGTCCACGCCCTTCGCACCCCAGCGCCCGCCCCTGCCTGTCAAGTAGTCACAACTGTCACCGTCCCTAAAATTTTTATATCCGACCGACATCGAACGAGCATAATTTATATCTAAAAATATACTTGCACTTAGCTGTTGATTATTTTACGATTTATATTTATTTGTGATTCTAATTACCAGTTTTGTACAAATTTACAATAGACTAGCTGGTGCCCGCGACTTCGTCCGCGGCAATTTCTGTTATTATGATTAATTAGTATAGATCAATAATTTTATTGATGCTTCGCTCTTATTGGTCGCAGCGTGATGTTTTATATTCTAAATCCTTTTTCAATAAATGGACTATCAAACATAAAAAGAATTTTCTAATTTGAACCAGTAGTCCCTGAGATTAGCGTGTTCAAACAAACAAACTCTTTAGCTTTAAAATATTATTAGTAAAGATAAATATTAATTAGTGGCTCGTGTTTTTCTTGGAATCAAAAATGTATTCTATGAAGTTGTAGCCAATTTAAGTAAAGCAAGTACATATATGTATGTTGATGGCTATTTAATCAATCTTGGGATTACATATGCATAGTAGACAAAGATTTTCAAAGATATCTCTTATTAAGCATAAAATATTATTCATAAGACAACAAAAAGGTCAAGTGTGTGTCGTACCACATTATTTACAAATATGGCAAAAAACAGAAATAAATGGCAAAAAATAGAAAATTGATCAAACATGATATTTTTTGCTTGTTATTGCTCGATATACACTTACTTTCATACTTACTTTCTTGGCCTAGGCCGGAAAAGTAATGCACGAGCCAAGAATTACAAACTTCTTGTCTTCTTTTTATTACAATAATGCCTACATTTCCGAGCATGTTTGAGAAAAACGATTTTACGCAGATTACAAAAATGTATAATTATTGTATTATTTAAATGTTATTCCATTCTATATGTTCGGTAAAATGGTTTTGGTTTTGTAACTTTATCTTGTTTACCTTGAGAATCTTTCGCCTTGTTTTCTTATTCCTGACTTATGTATGTTCATGTATTTTTGTTTTCATGTAAGAAGTAAGAGTTATTTCAACATTTTTGGGTTACTTGTAAGAACTTTTATATTAAGTTCTTTTTATCCTGCTTCCGTGGCACTTTCTGAATAATGATAAAATATGGGTCTGTTCACATCGAACACACACGGTGGTGTAGTTGACACCACCTTGCCTTCTATATACTGCGTCGAATTCTCTCATCACATATTACCCCGTACGGTCACTGAATAAGTAAGTACGGTAAACGTATTCCAAGCATGGGTATTTCTTTAATACCTACTACCAACTATTTAGTTGTATGGTATTCTACTTCATTCATATCCGATAAATAGAAAGTTGATTAAATTCAATAAAGTTTTTAGTTCTTATTTACTTATTATTTTATATAGCATTATACAGCTCAGTATATTATTATTATTGAAAATATGTGATGAAAAAAGAGAACTCGCCACAGATAGGATTTCAACACATGTCCCTTGGGTTTTCGCTCAAATTTATTTACAAAACAAAAATATACGTATCACATATGTGTGCAAGAATTTTAAAATCCACTTCAGCTGAGATACACAGTGCATCGGATGCAATCGAGGCCTGGAGGGCTCTCTGTCCCAATGAAAGCATCCCTGAGGCACCAAACCGTCATAAACTTTGGGATGCTCCATTGGTACAGAGAGATCATAATTTTCTGATTCAAAATTCTATCAGTGACACTGACCGCGCAAGGCTTCGTGCTGTATCAGAATTTGAATCCGGTCATTGGCTCCACGCCCTTCCCTCGGCAAACCTCGGAACACTACTCGACAATGGCAGCTTTCGAATCGCCGTAGGTCTCAGGTTGAACGAAATCATTGTCCGTGTGGCAGCGCCGTCGATAGAAACGGATTCCATGGACTACACTGTCAGCGCAGCGCAGGCAGGTTCTCCCGCCACGGCTCCCTTAACGATATAATTAAAAGGGCACTTGCCACCGCCGAAATTCCAAGCATTTTGGAACCAGCTGGATTAACGCGCGACGATGGCAAGCGCCCCGACGGCTTGACCTTGGTCCCCTGGGAGCGGGGGAGGGCTCTCGTCTGGGACGCAACATGCGTCGACACGGTGGCCCCTTCTCGCCTCGGGGGAACCGTCCTGAAGGCTGAAGCCGCGGCGGAGGCTGCAGAGGACGCCAAGCGGCGCAAATATTTCTTACTAATGAGTACATGTTTGTTACGCTTGGTGTCGAAACATTGGGTCCATGGGGTCCTAGCACTAAGAAAATTGTAAAGGGATTAGCGCCCAGGCTTATCGACGCCGCTGGTGATAAGAGGGCTGGCTCTTTCCTCGCGCAAAGAATTGCGATTGCTATTCAGCGGGGGAATGCAGCTAGTGTTCTTGGCACTTTGCCACACGGGCAACATCTTAGTTTAGATTTTTAGTTTTTAATTATTTTATATTTAAGGTTTTTTTTTAGTATGAATATAGTTAGGTTTATTTATAAGTAGTTTTCAAATTAGTTTATATTAAGAAATTATAAATAGCATTGTAATTGCAAAATAAATAAATTCATATAGTGAAAAATATACGTATAGAAAATGCTTCATGGCGTAGCGCAAGACCGCGGTGCTTCGCCGGTAGAGGCGTCTCGCAAGAGCGCCGTTATTGCTCCTCGCGAAGCTGCGTGAGGGAGCTCGACGCCGTAGCTTGAAGTCATTGTGGCGACTTGTTTCTTCTATTTCCGTCCAGGCTTCGTGTTAGACCTGAAGCAGTTCCGTCGAGTGCTCAAGTGAAAATTATAATGAAAGACTGAGATTATATTATAATCCGACTTCTTGCAGAAGAGGAAGACGAAGAAGAATACACAAATAATAGTTTCGTTCTACTAAGCCCTACGTTCTGCGCAGTGAGGTATCTTTGCGATTACTTTCGCGGCGGCGGCGGCGGCGGCGTCGCGATGCGTCTCGCTCGCGGCGCGCTCCGCAGAGCAAAGCCACCGGCCTCTTCAAGCATGGTCACATTGGGTCGCGTCTCGGTGTGAAGTGACTACTGACACAGAATAAGTAATAGTACTACTGACCCGATTCCTTTTTCGTAGCTTCGTAGCATTTCGTCGTAGAGGCGCATGATTTCGTAGAGGTGAGATCTCGTAGTTGACTCATAGACTTTCACATAAAGTTATTGGAAAAATAATTAAACAATCAAGACATACCTAGTATAAATTGAAGTCTGTCTGTCTGTACAGGCTTAAATGGAAACTATGGACTTGGGCTCATCGTACGATTTGCCGTACTATGAGCCGATTTTGATTAGGTTTTCAATAATAAATAGATCTTTTTTGGAGAAGATCTATATAAATTACCTATACCATAACGATTTTTATTTATGAATATGAACAACTTTAACTGACGACATTGATTTTGATTTTTGTTTTGATGAGTAGGTATTGTCCCTTTTTAGGGTTCCGTAGCCCACAAGGAACCCTTATAGTTTGGTCATGTCCGTCCGGCCGGCCTCGTACTCCGCCGCTACTGCACCAATTGTCACGAAAATTGGTGGAGAGATAGATATTCAAGTTCCAAAAGTATATTTTTATAATGATGAAAAAAAAAACATTCCGCCCCGTCCCATACAACGAAAAGTAAATTTAAAAAATTAAATTGAACTAACCCCAACGTGTATCGGGGTACAACGGGGTATCGCTGAAAAGGTCTTTTAAAATGCAACAAAAACTGATTTCAAACTATGAAGATCAAACCCTCCAGTCTTGAGATAATCCAATATAAAATTAAAATATGTATATGTACATTTTAGTAATTTTGAAATATTACTAAAATGATTCTGAAAAAACCGGCCAAGTGCGAGTCGGACTCGCGCACGAAGGGTCCGTACCGTTATCTATAAAAACGGCAAAAAATCGTGTCTGTTGTATGGGAGCCCCCCTTTAGTATTAATTTTAATTTTTATTTAATTATTTTTATTTAAAGTGAATATATAACTAAATATTCTGTGAATATTTCAAGCGTCTACTTTTATCCGTTATCAATATCGAGCATATAAACAAGCAAAAAAATCATGTTTGTTGTATTTTAAATATGCTTTGGCAAACCAAAATAATGTATGTATGCGATTATTGTTAAATACATGAAGAAGAATAAATTTAAGCTTTGTTATCGGTTATTAAGGCGGTCCGTGCCCAAAGGTAAAAGCGGGATCTTATCACTAAGTCTCTGCTGTACGTCTGTCCATCCGTCTGTTAAAGGACTATATCGATTAAAACGTTATAAGTAGACTTAATTTTTTAACAGAATCAGTGTTATTATAAAACAAGGACTAAAGTTAGTACCAGGTTTAAGCCGGGGTCCAAGTCAAGTACTAAGGAAAATCGTATTATAAAACGAGGTTTATCGTTTAAGCCATAGATGATCCTAGGTCTAAAGATAAACCTACAATTCCCTAGTTTAACTCTAGTACTAACTTATTTTGTTGCCATTTCACCAAAAAAATTGCTTAGATGCTAAAATCTATGTCAAATACTATTACCCTATTCGCAATGAGCAAAAACCTGGAAAATGCGAAGAAATGAATAAAACCAACACATATAATTATGAAAAAATATTTTAATTATTTGAATTTTAACATATCAAAACATTTAGTTAGATTATTTTCATCGCTTTTGTCGTCATTTATATGTCACAACCGCCACAAAACAATGACTTTTAGGAACCTTAATTTCATATTAGGAAAAAATAGTTTGTACAAATTTAAACAAATTTTTACACCATATTCACTTTTACTTTATTCACGTAAATTTTATCTCACAGCAACTATAAAACAATTACTTTCGAGACACTGCATCGTTAATTCATTAAATTCATTAAATAAAAATATATTTTTTACAATCATATTTGTAAACAAACTTTGAGGTTACTTTGGAACAAATTCAATTTGTTGCGCGCGCACACGCGTTCCGTTTCAGGTTTGTAAAATTATTAAATCGTTTTGTATAAAGTATGATTTTTTTATCTGACCACTGAATATATCGTTTATGACATAAATAAACATGTTTCTTCATTTCAATTTTATTATATTCCGTTTTATACTAGTTTCAAACAATACATTTTATTATTTATTTTAATATTAGTGAAGATCGGAACGTAGTAGTAGCATACTGAACGAATGATTGAATGAATCCTGCTTCCGTTAGATCATCTAGAGATCGTCTCAGGTCTAAGTTAGTCTTGACTTAGTTCACTTTTTGTAATGAAACAAAGTTTAATTTGCTAAACCTAGGTTGATCCATCGCTAGTCCGGACTAAGGTAGACCAGGTTTAAACCTGGGTTTTGCCGTTTTTTTATAATAACACTGAATGTGTTTATGTTGCCGCGATGACTACAATAATATTAGATCCTTTAAAATGTGAATTGACGTGAAAAGGCCTAAATAAACGTTTTGATTTTGATTTTAAATTAAAGAAAATTAAAAGTGCCCCATAAAAACGATATTTCTGACCATTTTATGGTTGACTAGCTTTCGCCCGCGGCTCCGCCCGCATCAATGTCGATCCCTCGGGAATAGTACTTTTTTCCGGGACGAAAGGTAGCCTATGTCCTTCTCCGTACTCTAGAGAACTTGTATGCAAAATTTCATGATGATCGGTTCAGTAGTTACGACGTGAAAGCGTAACAAACAAACAAACAAACAAACTCACTTTCGCATTTATAATATTATTATTATATTATTATTATTCTCTTTATTTAATTTATTTCTTAGATTTAGGTTTTTAAATTATTTATATAAAAGTAAAATATAAAAATAAATTACAAAACATAAAAACATTATAAAAACCTAAACCTAGAGTGCCGTCAGCAGCGGGGCAGGGTTCAAGCTACCGACAGTCAGGGCCCCAGAGAAAGAAACCTTCTGACTATTCGTGCCGTATCCAGGAGTACTGCCTTCTGTATCTGGCCCTTGATCCAACCATCTAGCGAGAGCCTCTTGAGATGTTGGTCGAGACTCTTTGCTATAAGACCGTTTGCAGACACGACTATCGGGACAATGACCGTCGAATCTATATCCCACATGGCAGTCACCTCGTGAGCCAAGTCAAGGTACTTGCTAAGCTTGTCCTTCTCGGCCTTCACGAGGTTTTCGTCATTTTATTATTATTATTATATATTATATTATATTATATATATTATATTACATTATATATATTATATTATATTAATAAAGTAATATATAGTAATAGTAAGGATTAGTTAAATATTGTATGATGGTACGAACGGAACCCTTCACGTGCGATTCCGACTCGCACCTGGCTGGTTTTATTTAATTAAAAAGTTCCCATTACTTGTCCTTGATTTACGTATAAACAAAAAAGTATTAGATTCATATAACTGTTTCAAAATATCGATAATTAAATAATAGATACTTTTTAAATTTGTTAAGTTTGTGACTACAATGATTTTTTTTCGTATTTGATACTGAAATAAAGTAACTTCTGCAATAAATCATAGTTTAGTATCTATTTTTTAAGTAAACATTAAAAAACTGGACTCGCAGCATATCTGTGAGAATGGCTACATGCGTATTTCTCAATATATTTCAGCGCCTAGATCGAAAACATAAATAAATGCCAGCACTCGCCTATCCCGGTGCTCCAACACATTGAGGACTAACATAAATAAAGCTGTAGTCTAGATTTTTGGCAGTAATTAATTACAGAACTAATGGAAACATCATGCGCATGTTGCTATGTGATTAAAATCAGTAGATCTTACATAGCGACAAGTTTTGAAACATTTAATTCTTGCTTATCTTTTAAACTGTAACTTATAAAGTATCATTTAAAAAAATCGATTATCTTGAAGCGAACTCATTAACTGGGGCCCATGAGTCTTTCGAGTTCAGGGAATGGCTTCTTGATGCCCTCTGCTCTTCCGCTCCTGGCCGGTGCCCCCTTGGATCGGGGGCCCGTGGCATTTTGCCAGGATGTAGTTACGCCACTGTCTATATTAGTCTTATTTGTATGGTGTATGGGTTCAATCTGGTATAGTGGTTTTGTTATTGTTCTATAGTGATAATATATAAATTCTGTTCAATGTTCTATAAAAAAATAATATTATAATAAAACAATTTTTTTTCATGTAGTTTTTTGTATCGTGAATGTCAAATCTAGGTGATGTAATATGTTATTTATACTATATCCCAAATTTTTAAAGGTTACTGCGTTTCTATTACTGTTACTAAAACATTTATTTCTTTAAAACTTTGCCAAAAATAACTATCCATTATCATTTCAAACTGAATTAAGACTGTATAAGTATGTCTCACATATTCAAATGCAATTACTACTTACGCTATAAAAGTTAATTCATATAAAACAAAAAGTTGAGGAAACTCATGTTGTAGGATCGTTAATAATATAAAAGTACAAGGGAGAGTATATTAATATCTGTGACAATCAATGCTCCTACAAGTTATTATCGAAAATAGATAATATTGTAGTACCTACTACGATATTACTTTATTATTACCTCCAAATACCTATTTGTAGGTAATAAAATAATAATAAAAGGTATGTAGATAGATACGTACTGGGATCTGGGCTACGACTAATCTATTAAATACTCGGACATTAAATACTAGAATAGCCTTCTTAGTAATAAAACTGAAATCTAAGCAAAGTTTCTCGTCAGCTCGGCGATACGGTTATTCCTGAGGCAGAAATCTGAAACCAATCCGATCACTCCTTAATAAAATGGATTAAAAGCTAGCCGCGGCGAAATCCGAGAAAACCGAATGAAGCCACCCGCAGTCTAGTCGGAAACCAATTTGATTTGACGGTTATCTCACCTCCTACGTTTATATTGAAACTTACATAAATATTTACTTTATCGAGTCTAATTTGGCATGCAACTGGCCACCGTGCGCTCGATGCTGCCCTTTTACTCTACGCGTTCATTTAAAATTGGAATGCGGGCTATTAGGATTTTTAAAAGTTTATTGTTTAGATATCGTGTAGTTCAGGTTAATCCACGCTACTGGCAAACTTTATTTTTGCTAGTAGCATGAATGGGCCGGCTCGTCCGGAGAAGCACCACACTCTCACAGAAAATCGACGTTTGAGTAGAAGCTTTATCGCTTCTATGTTTCGTTTGGGAAGTGTGAGAACCGGAGGCCTGGTGTATAAATTAATAATATGCTATACATGTAAATCACATGAAATATTCTAATCGCTCGTTTATAAATTAGATAAATGACAAAGTTCACATAAATAAGTTTAAGTATGTAGTTTTATGTTTCGGTAGAACGTAGGGTAGAGGTAGAAGTAAGAAAAAGTACACATGTCGGAAATGACAGATCTGTATAGGCGGCCGTCGGCGTCGGTCCCGGCTCGGGTGTCTGTGTGTTCGTTTACGTTTATGTTACGGAGCACTTGCTGGGTAAATAAATAAAGTTCTTTAAAATAAACTTTATTTTGTAGTAACACACATCTTGATTGCTTTCGTGGATTAAGTCGGTTCCCAGATGCATACTTAATTACTTACATATAAAGAGATAATGAAAAGTAAGCTTAAGAGCTTTGGAGATGAAAAACTTACAGATCATCGACAGATAAAACTAGGTCACATCACAGCACCAAAAAGGTAATAATTATGGTTCCATACTTAACGGGTAAAATCCGGAACCTATTATTATAGCCCCACTGCCCGTCCGTCTGTCTGTCACAGGGCTATAAATATTGAATCGTAATGGGTAAGGCATATTTTTTTTTATATCTATTGGGTAGAGCAGTGGTTCCCAAAGTTGACTGGGCTACGACTCATCTGAAATAAGTTTACAAACTCGGGACCCACCTCTAGGAAATTTAAGCGTTAGCAATATGAATAAAGGACTTTTGAAATAACAAACTATTTTCATACAATCTTTTATTACTTAATTATATAAATTTAATGGGAAGGATGAAATTGTTTCCTATGTTTCGCCATTACAGTTTTGACATCTACTTCAACTTTAGTTACTCTTAATCGCAGTGAGTTTGATATGTCCAATTTATTTCGGTATTTAGTTTTAATGTTCACCATATTCGAAAACCCAGCCTCACATAAGTATGAGGTAGTAAAGGGGAGGAGGACTTTCATAGCTTCATCAAACAGGCATGGATAACTACCAGCAACCGAGAGCCAGAATTTTGTTAATTGCTTACGATTGAAACTATTTTTTTGTGACGAATCTTCTGATAAATCAATTAGATCTTCACTTGCTTTTGTTGACATACCAGTTGGTACCGGGGGTCTTGAAATGGGTTACAAATCCAATTCAACACGTCGAGCTTTTTCATCTCCTCGCCGAAATAGTCGTCAAAGTTTTTTTTTAACATTGATAAATGGGCAGAAATTGCAAATACTACGTTCATCTTTGGCTGCACTTGGTTTTCAACAATAAACGTTTCAAGTGTTTCAAAACAATCGTACTTCCCATCCTCAATACAACTCTTCTCCCAAATTTTATCGTGAACCGCAAAAATGTCTGACCCGTTTGAACCTTGCAAATACAAATTGAGTTCATTTAACTTCGAAAAAATATCCGCTACATATGTGAGCTTGAGAATAAATTCTACGTCCATTAGATGTTCAGTATATTCAGTTTTTCCTTCCAAGTAAATTAGAACTTCGTGGCGTAATTCCACTAATCGTGTCAGTACTTTTCCCCTGGATAACCAATGAACTTCGGTATGCAACAGGAGAGATGTATGAAGACTACCCATTTCTTCACACAGCTTTTGAAATAAGCGAGCTTGCAAGGGTCTTGTTTTAATATAATTAATAATTTTAACAGCTGTATTTAGAACTGTTTTGAAATCATCAGGCAATGCTTTGGAAACCAGTGCTTCTCTATGAAGGCTACAGTGTGTCCACGAAGCATAGGGACTTTGTTCAAGAATTATTGTAATCACGCTGCTATTTTTCCCGCACATTGCCCGCGCACCGTCAGTACATATACCGACGCAGTTCTTCCACTATAGGCAGGGCCCACTCAATATTCGCTCGCGACCCACCAGTGGGTCGCGACCCATAGTTTGGGAAACCCTGGGGTAGAGAATTGTTTTTGTTAGAAAGTGTATTACCGGTATAAAACCAAATAATAAAAACAAAATAAAAAATAAAGGAGAAGCCTCTATAAATAACTCTGTTTAATAGCATTTTCAGGATTTCTTACCCAAAGAGTAAAAACGGGACTTAATACTAAGCATCCGATGTAAGTCCGTCCTTCCGTCGGTCCCGTCGGTCCGCTCGTCTGTCACAGAGCTGTATCTTTTGAACCCAGTTTGAACCATTTAAAATATTATATACATTATCTTATGTAGGTATTTTCAGACTATTGTCATAAAAAGTACTAAAAAATAAAAAACAAATCACAGATAATTAACACTTAAGGACTCGCTAATGGGTCTAGTGGACCCAGTCCCTTGTATTTTGTTGAATTACTTAAAAATTACGACATTTGCGACGTTGCCGTTCTTAGTACCTTTCGACCATAGTATAGGGCAGTAGATTACGATCTAAGCTGTCATTTAGCACGCTGCGTGTGAGTGCTACGGACGTAAAAGTTGCGTATGGGTCCGTTGGACCCGGTAGCGATTAAATACGTAAGTGTTTTTTTCATCTAGTTATTTCTGTTTGCTTACTTTTTTGTTACTTTATTTCGTAGAAAATGGCATCTAACCGGCCTTTGAGACGCCAATCGTGGCAAAATAGTTCTCTTAGCATCTAATATGCATCATAATTCCAAAATTGATGAAGACACTGGTGAAATAATAACTGTTTACAATACCTTCAAATGCGGAGTCGATGTAGTTGATCAGATGACTGGCACTTATTCGGTGTCAAGACAAACTCAAAGACGGCCTCTTTGTATCATCATCAGGTCTTTTTAGTCTCCACTACAGGAGCACGACCCTCTCTGTACTACTAGAGCAACCAGAGGACTTGGACTACACTCTCCACGCTGGCCAGACGGGTTGGAGTAGAAGTTTATGAAAACGTTGGCTATTGCTTTGATTAAACCACATCTACATATAAGAATTTCTGTCACTCATATTCCACAGCATATCAAAACCCGTATTCGAAATAATAATACCAAAATTAGAACCAACTGCAGTATCCAACGCACCCCTACCACCGAGTAGACGAAAAGTACGTTGCGGTCTATGTAACTGGAAGAAAGATAGGAAAACTAAGGTTTTTTTTTTCGTAAAATGTATACCAGTTTGTGGAAAACATATGAAATAGATTTGTGCAAATTGTTATAGCTTAGTTTGATGAAAAAAAATGTAGAACTCTGTGAAAGTGATTTTAACCCAAAAATTATATTCTAAAATTTTTTGATTTTGAAAGTTGATTTTGCTTGTTCCTGTGAAGACTAATCTCTTATTCCTATTTTGTCTTAGTAGATACATTATAGTAGTATATTAAGGTAAAGAAGATTTTGTTTTAACTATGTCGTTACAGAATTTATAACTATTAGTCTAAGTTTAGTCATAAAACTATGTCAACATTCCTTATATTTTTGTATTAACTATTCGATTAAGTAAAAACAATATATATTTGTATTTTATTACATATTTGTTTTCTTTTTGCACTCTTTTAACGATATTAAAAAATACTAACCACTTTCATTGAGCAGTTTAGAAATAAACACGTGATTTTGTCCGGGTCCGCTGGACCCGGTAGCGAGTGTTTATGTCGCGATTTGAAGCGCGGGTCCCTAAGTGTTAAGAACAATATTGTGAATGGAAACAAACATTAGTTTACCTCACAAGAGAGGTCGCATGGAAAAGGTTTCATTGGATGTGATTTGTCCCTCTATATACATTTATTTATTCACTAGCTGTTGCCCGCGACTTCGTCCGCGGTAGTTTCTGTTATTATATAAATTCGTTTTTTTTTTATTAGTATAGATGAATAATTTTTCCCCGTTTTCAAAACATTTTTTATTGATGCCTCGCTCCTATTGGTCGTAGCGTGATGTTTTATAGCCGAAAGCCTTCCTCAATAAATGGACTATCCAACACAAAAATATTTTTCCGATTTGAACTAGTAGTTCCTGAGATTACCGCGTTCAAACAAACAAACTCTTCAGCTTTATAATACAGGGTGGCGCAATAGAACGTGCATATTGCGTCATCTTTTTTCGCGGGGTAAACAGTGCGCGGGCGGGGGGAGCCTAGCATGGTTGGATAGTGGCACTCGTGAAGTTTTAGTAGCCATGAGTCACTTCGACGGGAAGAGTCGCGCTTTTTGTGTTCGCACGTTTTACGAGAACGGTCGTTCATACATCTCTACAAGGCGTCTGTATTGTTCTGAGTATGGATTAACACACATTAATGAAGCTCCGAGTGCAAATTTAAACGTCTAGGACCACAGACAATATTGAGAGGGTGAAAGAGTCAGTAGAAAAACATCCGCAAGTGTCTACTCGGAAGCGATCGGCGGCTTTAAACTTGTCGCGACGAAGTTTACAGCGAATTTTGAAGTTGGATCTTAAACTGCATCCTTATAAGCTCCAGTAAACACAGGAATTAAAAGTGTCCGACTTTGGAACAAGGTTGGCGTTGGCGGTTGTGAGACAGTTGTTTCCTGCAAGACTAATTTCCAAAAGAGGTGATATCACTTGGCCCCCACGTAGTCCTGACTTGACGCCTCCTGACTTTTTTGTGGGGATACCTCAAACATAAAGTCTACATGAACAATCCGAGGAACATCAGTCAGCTAAAGGAAAATATCCGTGGTGAAATGGCAGCAATCACCCCAGATTTTATTGACAAGAGTTTTCACAAAACTGCGTTCACGTTTAGAGGAGTGCCGTCTTCGAGAGGGCCGTCATTTAGATGATGTTATTTTTAAAAAATAAACTTAATTTAATTACCTAATCATCCTATCTTTTATTTAAACTCTACCTTTAGTATTTATTTTTTTAGCCTATACTTAATAAATGCACGTTCTATTGCGCCACCCTGTATTAGTATAGATATTAAGTTGAAAAGTTTGTGTTCGTTTGAACGCGCTAATCTCAGGAACAGGAGCATCAATAAAAAATGTTTTAAAAACGGGGAAGAATTATTCATCTATAATAACAGAAATTGCCGCGGACGAAGTCGCGGGCAACAGCTAGTTAAGTATAGATGTGTTCTATAGGTACATCAGGTTTCCCATTAAGATACGTGGTTGTTGTAGTTAATTATTGTACGGTGATTGGAACCCTTAGTGTGTGTCTGTTAATCCTACTCGTATTTAGCTTTAGTTCTATTTGTAGTAAATATGTTATATTATGGACGGTGGTACCTACAGATCCCTTCGAGTGTGATTCTCAATGTCTTTAAAAGTGGACTTTTACCAGAAGCACATTTAGAAAAATAACAATTACCTACATATAGGTACATATTCCGTTCCGTAACATTCCTGAAGAGACAATTTACTTGTTAATTGCGCGTTTAGTGTACGTAACGTAACTCATTTAGACCGAATGATTATCTAAGTGCGTAAGTTGTGAGCCTTTTTAACATACTTATTCATAATCCACCTACAGGAAAAGTTGTTGAGTTAGGTTAATCTCTAAAGTTGGTAATAACTTAAGAAAGCCACAGAATTTTATGTTCATATAATTTATAAAATACATTTATCAAAAACCATTACAATCAAATAGAGAAAAATAAAACAATATACAGAAAAGCGTATATTATTGGAATTCATTCACAACTGCACACAATTAGGTGTTTCCCTGAAGGCGAACACCGCCTGCGAACTGTCATTACAAAAATAGTGGCAGAAAGGGTAAGACTCGACACGGCGCATATGGACCCGAGTGCTGTTGCTCGTTTTAATTTCTTTTCTTTGAACGACTTCCATTTAGTGTGTTTTCATTTATCAATTTTAGGCTCTGGAGCGTTTTCTTGCTTTGTTTTGTACTAAGTATTGTGTGCGTCTTTTTATTCTTCAGTTGGTGGTGGTTTTACTTTACTATCTATATATGGTAAGAGTTTTTGTTTATTATAAATAAAATATAAATATAATAAATAAATGTATACGGAAAATCAAGATATTGAGCTAGCCCCAAACGAGATTTGTGTTATGGAAAACTTACTCAACGATACTATATTTTATAACAGATTATGTTTAAACATCCAAGACCCAGGCCAATCAGAAAAATATCGTTTTCCATTTTTATTGAGAATTATTATTTTTATCTGTACGTATAAACCTAAAATATGGTGCGTATTAAATATATTTTATTTTATACAAATCAGTTATTTCATTAATATAGATTAAAGAGTATTCTTGTATTCAAATTGTATTGAGTTACCTACTGTTTTACTAAATAGTTTGTGTTGATTTGTGTACCAACATCAGACAAGCTGCTGGATCTTCAATAGATTCTAAGAAAATTTCGTAGCACGGAAGTTAAACCCTAGGTTTAGTTGCTTATTTTCCAGCCCATCGGCTAGTAAAGTATTGTTACTTATTTACTATTGGATTTTGGATGATGAATGAACCAATGCAAATGTGTGTTTCTAACAGTTTCTAAGCAGCAGCTATCAAACTTAGAAATTGTAAGTACTCACTCTCCTTCTCTCTCCCTCTCATTTGACTACTCAAAGGATATTATTAGGCCTATGCATATGCATATTGTCCCATCTCATATTAAACGGGGTTCTATGTAAAGTCGGTATAGTTAGGTACTAGTATTTTCCACTTCCTCTATAACTATTGCCCAAATGTCTTTATCTTCTCTCCATTTACCTTTTCCTTGGCTTTTCTCCTATAAAACAACAATTTATTCAAAGCCTACACATAACTACATAACATTTCATTCTCTAAAGGAAATCGCATCAGCCCACTCAACGCGGGGCTCTTTTGGTGTACTAAGTTTTTTACCTTGACATGTTTTACTTTATTGTATTACTAGCTGTTGCCCGCGGCTCCGCCCGCGTTAGTGTCGATCCCTCGGTCCTTCCCCGGGCCTCAAACTACCTCCATACCAGATCTCATTCAAATCAACACAATGGTTGAAGCGTAAAAAGACGACAGATAGACATTTATAATATTAGTATGGATAGTATGGATAGGTATAATGTTGTCTTATAATGATGATGAATTGACTTTGGATTTTCATTTTCCTATGTCACTTATTATTTATTTTTTGCTATACATTTGCAGGCAAACTCATCCCTTGAGTTCATTAAAATGATAACTTTTTTTTAATGAACCGATTTTGATGAAACAAACTTTAAATGTTATGCTGAGTTAAAACAAAGCAATTGGTGAACGTTTGCAGTAAATCGGTTCAGTATTTTCGGAGATAATCGTGATCATACATACAGACAGACAGACAGACAGACAGACAGAAAAAAAAATCGAAAATTTTTTTTTGCCTTCTATTATTCTTTTTAAGTGTCCCTCTATCCATTTCTGTCAAAAATTCTAAATGTACAGAATAAATATTTTTACTGTTTTATTATATGTATATAGGCAGTATGACATCGTGCAAGATTTTATATACTTGGGCTCGAGTATATCCAACAAAGGCGGAGCAGAGGAGGAAATCAAACGACGCATCGGAATGGCAAAGTCGGCGATGGCACATCTTGATAAAGTATGGAAGGACCGCAATATACTGAGAAAGACAAAAATGCACATCGTACGTACCCTTGTTTTTCCCATTTTTCTGTACGGCGTGGAAACCTGGACCATAAAAGCAGCAGATCGTCGTCGCATAGATGCATTTGAAATGTGGTGTTGGAGACGAATGCTGCGCATACCCTGGACGGCACACAGGACTAATTTATCCATCTTGAAAGAGCTCCGGATAGACCAAAGGCTTCTAACCACCTGCCTCCAGAGAGTGCTCCAATACTTCGGACATATTGCAAGAAAACCTGCCGACAATCTTGAAAAACTTGTGGTCACCGGAAAGATGCAAGGGAAGAGATCCAGGGGCCGCAGTCCGATATGATGGACAGACCAAGTGAAAGACCACGCTAACAACAAGATCTCTGACGCTCTACAACAGGCCAAAGATCGCCAAATATGGAAAGAGATCGTAAAGAAGTTGGGTCGGGGACATCACGACGCTCAGCAGTGAGCAGACGACTGAAGGAGGAGGATTATATGTATATAGATACGTGATATATACATATATATCCCTTGAGAGTGAAATGTCAAGGTATTTTTGCATAATATAATGTTGTTTATTACTACTGCGGCACTGATTACATTTGTAGGGATTGTAAATAACTGCTTATATAACTATAAAATATAAAATTGTACCGCACTTTTGTAAACTTTGAAAGTTCAAATCTTTCACTTCAAACCTCAATTTTCTCAGGCAATGTATCAGAAAATGACGATAAATCTTCCGTTCCACGTGAACACAAATTAGACAAGAAAGCGTGACAAATAGACATACGGAAATAGCATGCTGACAGAGGAACACGAGTCGATCTGTTCACATACCCAATGCCGGCTTCAGATTCCATTTTTCATGTTAAAGTAAAAATAGTCGCTCGATTTTGTAGCCTAATAATAGCGAGGATAATGGCTGTATTATGTCTACGAGATAAATATCTTTTATTGGTGATTATTGGTCGCCCTAAATTAGAAAATTACTGTTGTATTTTATTTCTGTGTCAAGTCGAAGTTAGGGACTTTCTTTTGTCGTCTTATATATACAGAACATTCTATCAAGCCAGGTCGGCCAGATACTTTTAGCATTTACCGCCGTCTATGCCTTTCTATTCACAATGGAAGTACAAAAGATATACTTGTATCAAATATAATTACTTGTGCCAACATTACTTGCAGTTTGATTACTTTGTTACGTTACAATTTAGCATTTTATTTCATATAGTGATTGTGCGGTTTAAAAACTGACATTCATTACTTTTTTTATTGAAAACCTATAGGAACTACTATATTTTATGGAATCAATAAGCTTTAAAAATCTAAGCTTTGCAGATTATAGGGGATAGGAAAGGTTATATTCTCTTTGGGGAAGGGGGATAAATATGGCAAACTCTTATTGGTTTAAATACTTTACAAGTGCTTCCATTGAGAGATCCAAGATAAAGATAAGTTTAAAAAGTCAAACCAATTATACATACACAAATGCGGTTTGGTCGTGACCACAGGTAAAGCTGTATGGCGAGCGCAAATATTTGTAGATACATTCGAAATATGTTTATCTGGTAAGTTATACTTATCCTGCGACCGAGTTTATTCTGTAGAAAAACGAGAATAGGCGGGAGTTGGGCGCAATAAATCGATTTGAAAATGTTTGCCGAAGGGTGGGCCCGAGGTATTTAAAGAACAATTAGTCGACGGCTTCCCAGCCCTCAGGGCAAATATTTGCCTATTCCCGCCAACCCTCGTTTGGGCCAACGCCGCCCTGGGCGTTTGGAAACGGTTTATAGGTTTTAATGTTTGCCCACTCTCCCCTATATATGTATTCAGCCATAAGTAAATTTCCCCTTCTGACAGCGCCGACAATTATGTTTTACGTCAGCCTTGAGGAATGTGAATCGATAAGTTTTATCTACTTCGGACTACGTATTTATAAAAGGTCAAGAGAGAAGAAAGTTATGCGATGTTATAGAAGCCATCTGCCAGTGCTTTGAATCGAATTAAATATTATTCAGATACCTAATAAACGTTTGGCAGGTTAACCCTTGTAAATGATCATCCCAGGAGATTATAACTAACTAAAAATTCCCCTAAGCGTTCTGCTTGTGAGGCATGGCATCTATTTCTTTTCCATCGTAATCACGTAAAATTATCGTCCGTAAATCGACTTTAAAGACAACCAATTTTTATTTTAAATTTTTTCTTGGATGATGTTAAGAATCTGAAAGAACGAAACATCAATAGATTACTCAGATATATTTTTAATTGTGTTAAATTACACTATATTGTGACACGGAGATTAACGAGGATTTTAATGGGCGGGTTACATTTCGTCGCTGTTTTACAACAGATTAACTCGCTGACAATGTTTTGATTTCGTTAAAATAACATGCTATAAGTCTGTCTGCTCACTTCGTGCCGCTACATAAACCACAACCTATATGTACTTGCTTAAATAATAGGGACTTACGTGCCTGACAATTATTACTTACCTGCGTTGGATTTAAAATCACATAAGTAAGATTACGATGTGACATAATTATATTGAAATTCTCCCCAATATAAGGTTATTAAATACGTGGGGTCATGCGTCCTAGAATTTCTTTGTTTACCAAGATGGTGGTGCCAGCCCACGTAATATTCTGATATATCTACTCGTATGTGCCAGGCAGATGCCCGTAGGCAAATGCTACCAAACTATATTACAGCCTGAATGTTGTTAACGGCCACCGCGGCTCTATTATGAAGAATTATCTCATTAGCGCTCTGAAAATATACGCCTTTTTAAGGTATTAGATATATTATTTTGTATTATCTTTTTTTTATAATCATCTCTCTTATTTCCTTTTATTAGATTAGAACTGATAAAGGTTTATATTAACCCTTCATGTGGGGATGTCTCTATATAAATTAACCTAAATCTTGACTTTGTGAGGTCCCCGCTCACCCAGGTCTGAAAGAGTCACATAAAATAGGCAGGAGTGAGAATGGTAGAACAGCAGGCACGGAATCAATACAAAGAGGAATATGCACTGTTTTTAATTTATAAGTACTTACTACTACTACTTCCTGGGCGCTACAACCGTTTGTGGGTCTTGGCCTCCTCTACGATTTTCTTCCATTTCGTTCTATCTCTGGCCTCCCGTCTCCAAGATGTTTTCTTGCCGAGCCTCTTCAGGTCCTCCTCTACACAATCATTCCACCTCTTTCTAGGCCTATTTATAAGTACACAAACAGTTATAAAATAAAAAATTAAAAAAATAAAATAAACTTAGTAGCTCTCCCGAGCGCATGAAAAGGAGGAATGTTAGAGATAGAATGTGTAAGATGATGGAAAGGGCTGTGACGAAGAATTCGGAAAACAAAACATTAATTTTTCTTTTTCTGATTTGTGGACAAAATTTTTCGAAATGAATAAAGCTCCTTTCCAAATAATTTGGACAGAATAATATGATGGAGAAATGAAGTAGCTAGCAAATCCAATGAAGGAGAATGCAGCATTATTAATACAGTTTTTTGGGCCCGTTCCAGCAGGTCGTACGTACTTATTTTGATTGACAGAGAGTTTCAGGCAGTGGCGTAACTATACCATCTGGGGCCCGAGGCAAACTCATTCAATGGGGCCCATGAGAGTTTGAGTTTAGCGAATGGCTTCTTGGTAGCTAGGATCGGGGGTCCTTGGCATTTTTAGGATCCCATCCTGTACCTTCAGGCTACTTGCAGGCTGAACTGCAATCGCTACTAAACAGAATAGGTGTAATGCAATAAAGTACTCATCAGTTTTTTATGTATATTTGACGGCAAACGAGCAGTAGAGCCACCTGGTGGAATGTGGTCACCGTCGCCCATGGACATCTGCAACACCAGAGGAGCTGCTGATGCGTTGCCAACTCTCCTTGCCGAAATATGTTTTCGTCAGACAGCTTCCGCTATAGGTGTAATTGATTAAAAAAGCGTGTTGCCGGCGCCCGGCGGCCACCTCCGCGGTCGCCGCCGGCGGTCCTTCCTCACTTACAAAAATACCAGAATGTAATTAAATGTGGATAACTTGCGCTTTATAGACGGCTGCGAGCGTCTGTTTGTTTTTTAGTTTGTTATAGACGTGTTTTTACGCAATCTGGAAGTCGTAAATCGTATGCACCAAATTATGTCGTTTGCCTGAACATATAGTTGCCTTTTCTCGGTTTCCTGTTCGATTTTAAATTTCGTGAAAAATTTACGTTTTTTGATGGTATTCTTTATATCCACAACCACATGTGCCTTTACACTATTATGGTATTATATAAGTATACTTCATTTTAGGTCAAGTCAATACCAATTTTCATTAAAACCTATTAAGACAAGGAGATAGATTTTATATTTAGACAATTAAATAAGTAGACAAATATAAAATGCAGTGGTTGGTTCCAAAATGCTAGTAGTTTGTAGCTTTTTAACAAGTAAATTAGTATTAATTAGAATGTAAATTGAAGTGAAAAAGTGCCTTAAAAGCCTTTTAAAAATATTTGAATAAATCTTTGAATGTATCTATCTACCCTTTAAATTTACCAGTGACCCATACAAATTTAGATTAGTTAAACCCAATATTAACGGAAGTTCTGTACTTCGGTTGATGATCGATTCTGTTCGCAGGGTCAATTCTCACCAAGCGCGTTTCGTCGATAGAGCTCAAGATAACACCGAAGTGCAATTTAATGAATTTATCTCCTTAGTGTCTTAAGGTTTCCCATCCAGACCATGACGCACACAGGCAATCAGGCAACGCCCAAAGCTGAGTTCCGTCCCTCTTACAAAGGTTGAGGGCACTGTACCCTCGCCTCAAATCGTCGGTGAAGTAGCAAAAGCTCACTTGGAGAAAATTACGTATTCTATAAGAAAAACAGCCTATGATTCCCGTTGATGTTGTTCTTGTGCAAAAGTAGTAATAATGCCACACAGGCAGCAGTAAAAGGTATATATGTCAGATTAAGTAAAATTTTATAACATGATTATAATTTAACGCGCTGTCTCGAAATTCCGAAAAACCACAGCTGGGGATGACAGCAAACACATTCGGATGAGAGAGAATATATGTAAACATGTAATGGTTATCCACAGGTTATGAGCTTAATGATGTAAACTTTGGTTGCTTCTCCATAACAAACTTGGTTGTGTGGGACAATAAACGCACGGTAAAATATCTTTTGTTCCCAAATGTTATTCCAACGATATAATTAGAATGTTAACTATTTCCATTTTGATTTTACTTATGATTAGGTATTATTAATATAAATTGTATTATTTTTAATGTATATTATTATTGTAAGTCTATTTTTTTTCAACCGAATTCAAAAATGGTGGTTCTCAATTCGGTCGTAGGTATATATTTAATCTTTGTTACCTCATAACTACTTACGCCATTTATGATATTCATATCATAAATGGCCGTCTTGAAGTCTTTTTATTTGGTAGGGTATAGTTTCAAAATGATCTCATTAAAGTGTTATAAAAATCAGTCTTGTAGTTTGATGGAAATTGTTTGTTTTATTTTAAATATTCTTCTTTGGTATCCTTTACTCTGCCCAGATTCAATTAACTAAAAAACACGGTCAAAAAATGCGGACAGGTAGGTACCGATTTGTTCACATGTTAGTAATTCAAGCAAAAAATCTAAATGCGCAACAATTTCCAATTTGGGATGATACCCGCATAAATGCGCGCTGGCGCAGTCGGTGGGCACCCTGGCGAATAATCCGGGTCGCGCGTCGCGCCGTCGCGGCCCGTCAGCCCCGCGGCCACGGTACAATACAACGCTCGCTATAATCCGCAAAAACTAACAATATCTCTATTACACGCTACCACAACTACCCTTCAACAATTTTAGTCCTACCCCTCATACTATAAGGTGCATATTTTCGCGATATTGTATATCCCTATGATCATTTTTTAACGCACCATTGTTTACTTATAAAAACGCAACATTTAAGCCATCCAATTTAATTCAATTTGTTAACAATTGAACAGACTATTTTAGTCTATTGTTGGCGCAATATCTTCAGGTAAAATAAAGCTGCCGAAAAGATCTCTTCCCACGTAAGGATATTTTGACATAGACTAGAGATCTTAAATTTGAGCGATATTATTCAAGGAGTCTTTTGAATTTGACTTACCACATTTGCTGGTAGCAAAATGCTTTATAAAGTTAAACAATTGAAGTTGCATTGATATTAGTTAGCATATTTTTATGATTAAGGTATTATATTCTTAGTACATCAACAAAGTTGTTTTATATACCTATTCTATTTAGTTTATATTTTTGCGGAATGAGATAATATTTTCTTCATATTAGTTCTCAGTTTATAATATCAACGATAAAAAGCTTCATGTAATGAAATTATTACAATAACAAGAAATTATAATAGATAGATTTTCGTCGGAGCTTACTCTAAAAAGTTCTACATTAGAAACATGCGAGCGGACGTGCGTCCGAGGTAATAAAATAACGCCACTAAGTCTGTCAAAAAGCTTGCAAAAAATCAACCCTGACATGTCATATTGACACCATTCATGCCGTCCGTCCGGACCCAGATTTTTTGCAACATACCTGCTCCTCCCACGCAATAACGTACCCTAAAGTAACGTCATAAAGTTAATTTTTGTTGTCAATTGTCATGTTACTCAAAGATTTTTTCTCAGCAATATTTCTTAATGAATCCCTCTGGCAGCCATTCATGTCATTCGTTGAGTAAACAAAGACCTTCGTCAAAAGTAATTAATATTCGGGCGATAGCGCTCGCCTTTTACGCCTGGAAATAAAGGATTTAATTAGTACTAATAACTCGTAATTGTCAACATTGTTGAGAATTACCTATTGGAAGCCAGTGTAATTTTGGGGCGTTAATGAATAATGTGTTTTTTAATATGATTCCCAGAATCTACATCTTTAATAAATACATATTACTTTATAGGGTTGCCAAAGGGATCAAAATTTGACCCTATTACTAACCCGTGTCCGTCCGTCTCTTCTTCTGTCACAGAGCTGTACCTATCTATTGAACCGTAGTAGGTAGACACTTAGATTTTTTACAATATGAGTATATCTTTTGCAGCTATAATAATAACAATAAATAAAATTTTAAGAAACGGTCCCATACATTAATCTCAGCGTTGATTCTTGGTATCAATGTTGATACCTAGTTGATACTCATTTATTACTGAATCGTCAAACCACCAAAAAAGAGTTTGGTTAACCTCAAAAGAGAGATGGAAGAGGTTTCATGCCTTCTTATACAGCGTGTAAATGTACTCTCGACATTCTCTTAAAGGGGTGACCCAGCCCATCAATAAGAGCAACTTTCCTAAGGTATCAATGCTGGGAACGCAAAAAAATTTGGCATTTTTAAATAAGAGTTCAGCCGCCCGGGAGATTTGTATGGTAAGGTAGATTTATTTTGAGTTCCCATCGTTATTCCCATAGGAAATGATTTTCATACTAGTGGGCTGAGTCGCCCCTTTAAGGGAATGTCGAAGGTCAATTTACACGCTGTTCTCGTATATCAGAGTCCACATACATACCTATGTGTGTGCGCGTTGCATTTGGCCGGTTTCATTATATTTTAACTCATTCACGGACACTTAACTAGGCACAATAGAATTACGTATACAGGCAGGCGTGTCCGTGAAAGTATAATCTTGCAGTTATTTTGACATGCGAAAATAATTTTACCTACTTGCGGTCAAATTCCAAGTCAGCTGATAGAATTCCTTGTTTTTGTATTTCATTACTACCTAATCCCAATTCCAAGATTAAAAAATTGCTAGGGTGGTCAAAATCAACCTAAGTACCCAAGTAATAGGTATATAGTAAGAGAAAATTAAAAAAATAATGTATTCAAATAAATTGACCTCGTTCTTGTTATTGTCAAAACACTTATCTGTGGACGTACCCTGCATCAGCGAAAATAAAACATTTGTTTCACGCGCGGTAGGTCGCGCTTGACAGAGCTAGCGGTTAGGGCGGGCGTGGGCGCGGGGGCGGGCGGCACAATGCGGGGATTACCGCAGGTTTGTTCACTTCGCTCGCTTTGTTCGGCGCATTGTTCACGTTGCGTGGCAGCGGCTCAGCGCACGCTCCGCCGGCGCCGCGTTATCACAAAGTACCACGCAAACACTCCTTTATACTTTATTTTCACCGCAATTTCAATACTCGGATCAGCATATTTTACACTACGCTCTTTTGTGGAGTTCAATCGAGCCGGCTATCAATAAACGAGATAGGGATGAGCCTATTCAATTCTGAATTACTTTGAACTTTCGGACGGTGTTGATATCGCCTCATTCATTATGCAATCCGTTCCTTCTTAGAAACCTTATATTCAAATTAATTCCTATTGAAAGTTTTAAAGTATCTTTTCATAAATTTAATATTAATGAATTTGTTTTGATGGAAACGGATGGTGTGTTTGGCAAAGCTATATCATAAATAACGAGCGGAAATGGAGATCGATTCCTGGGGGTCGACTTCGTCGTCAATCTGTCATCCGGGCGCGATCAAACGGGCTGTGCTAATCTGCGCCGGCAGCTTCCGATGACATTTGACTCAATCGGAGTCTCTTCACAGCCAGCCGCTTTCAAAGGAAAATCACCGCGAATGCTATTCTAGGGAATTGTTTTAAAATAAATATATTACAACTAGCTTTTGCCCGGCGACCCGTTATAATTTTTATAACATTTTACATGCGTTTGCTTTGATTTTGTATATATTTCTTAAGTTGAAGCAAAGAGGTACTTTCAGAAGTTTACGTATCAATTTAAATTAGGCGCAAATGTTTTATGGGCTGGCACCCATGACTTTTAAAAATGCTTTAGAAGCATGCTACTTTATATGCTGTAGAAACTAAAAAAAACAACTGTTGTTCTCGACATATCTGGAACTAAACATTTGAAATATACGAAAAATAAAACACACTGTGTACAAAAAAGCACTTTCTAAAACATGCTTGAAAATAATAGCATTAAGTACTGTAGGAAAATGTAGACACGATGTTTGTAATTCTTGGCCCGTGCATTACTTTACCGACCTAGGCCATGAAAGTAAGTATGAAAATTCATTCCTGACCGCTGCTCCAAACTTTTTAATTCATCTATGTAACTTGTCATACAGCCAATTGCTACCAAATTATTAAAAAAATGCACTCTTCGAGCATTTAAGTAGAATATGAATATGGCAATAATTTTATCAAGATCTTGGTATAAAATCAGAAAAAAAAATGCTTATTTTTTGTATCTATGGTGTTATTTTTTTGTGTAAAATATGACTGGGCTGTATGGGATATGTTTCCTTGGCATTTATTGACAATTAAAAATAAATAAAGAAAAACAAGGGAATATTAATAATTGTTTTATTAGTTTTTTTCTATATTATACTCATTTGCTTCCAATATAACTTCTTTCAGTATTTCCACACATTTATTGAGAAAAGCACTATACATGCCTCTCTGGGAATCGGATTGCCGGACTCATAGTTATTGTCAAGGCCTCGCTACGGTCGGCCTGGAAAAATCTGCTCGTCCGGCAATCCCTATCTTCCCGGCCTCTGCGGTAATGTACTATTCTTGGCCAACAGCTTTTTACTGTTATCTATTGTATGTATACCTACTAGTCACTGACGTCGACAATCAAAACAGCTGATCTTTCAATATTAATTAATAAAATATATATTTTTTGTATGAAATAGCTAAAACAAATACTAGTGTGTCGATTTTGTTGAAATGGACCATATATAAATATGTTCCTCCAAAATCATCTTAAATGAAACGGTCAAAAACTATTATATATATGACTGATTTGGATACCTAGCAAAAATATAAAGGTCAAAAAGAGTTTGGGTGCTCTTGAATATCAAGTTGATAATGTATAGTACCTATAAGGAACTTCTTTTGAACTGATGAGTTTGAAGATAAGACTTAATAAGTAGGTTACCTGGAAAAATTACATGTGTAAGGTGCAATTACATTCTTGTAGGTTAAATTACTATTACATCCTCAAATATTTTAGCATTGAATCATTTAGTATTTTATTTCCGTATCTCCTGACCTGACACCTCGTCAATAGCACGGATGCGGTGAGCTGGTCGTTTCTACCACGGCCGTTTAATAAACTTCAAAGCCGGCCATCATGTGAGACGATTAATTGAGCCATCATCCGAAAAAAAAACATTCAAAGTGTGTCCCGTCATGCGCGATGACGGCTGCTCGGTCAATTTGCGATGACGCTCGCGCTTGTTGGGGCCATTTGAGCCGTCTATTTGTTGTGCAGATGCATCACGTCTTTATCCTTTACGGGTTAGACCATGCCCAAAATTGGTTAGGTCTAAAAGAAATGTTGTTATTAAATTGGTCAACCACGTTAGAGGCCGAGAGGCGGTTCCGAACTCCGTGGTTCCGAAGATCCCTAACACCAAGGATGTGCATGGTCGATAGACCGTGTCACCTACACGTAATGATGATGATTCAATTGGTTGGCCTATACATGTATGGAACCAGAAGAAAGACATCGTGTCAGCTACAATACTACTGTACTATATCAAAAACTTATTATCAAGAAAACACGAGTGAAGGGTATTTTTGTTAGGACCAATACAGTCTCAGTATTATACATGTTTATTTCAGGTGCTTATTGATGACTACTTAGTCCCGAATGTTTACCAAGGCTCACTGGCGATAATTATGAGAGTGTTAATACGCTGTAATCCTGCCCGGAACAGCGTGCGGTGGCAGCGGGCTCGTTTGAGGCGGTTAACATGGATTGCTCCCATGTGCTTACCATATTGACGCCGCAGCAACTGTACTTACGCACCTCAGTGCGTAAGCGTAAGACATACAAGGCTGAGATTTACAACATTCTGTAAGTTTTTTTATGTACACAATATAAAAACAAGTTCGGTTTCGTGTGAAATAAAAACTTTGTTAGACTGTAGCAGTACGACTACGAGTAATTATGTACAATGACCAACCCATATTGCTAGATCCAAAGTCATGCAAATCTTATCTGAACTTATTTTTGGCTCTCTTTAAATTATCACACAACTGACTTCCGCCCATTAAGGTGTCACTTGGTGTAGCGGCCGCGCCTAATATCATGATCATGCACCATCATTGAATTCAAGTTTACGTACTAAGGATTCGAAAAGACAATCAATAAGATAGTCAATTAGTATTTTTATTTCATCAAAATATTATCGAAGCTTCTAATGACCAACCCATATTGCTAGATCCAAAGTCGTGCAAATCTTATCTGAACATATTTTTGGCTCTCTTTAAATTATCACACAACTGACTTCCGCCCATTAAGGTGTCACTTGGTGTAGCGGCCGCGCCTAATATCATGATCATGCACCATCATTGAATTCAAGTTTACGTACTAAGGATTCGAAAAGACAATCAATAAGATAGTCAATTAGTATTTTTATTTCATCAAAATATTATCGAAGCTTCTAAATGACAGCCGCTATGAATTGTAACGTCATGAAAAAAAATTTGAAGAAACTTCAAATGTTTGTTAGCCTCATTGTAATGCTTTTAGGACATTGTGTGTGATTAAACTTAAAGCCACTAACAAATTTAGATATCTCACCATTCCACTGTTGAACATAAACAAGAATGTGCTAGAGCTCCACTGAAGTCCCTTACGAGAAAACATGGTGGTCGACGTATTCCGTCACGTAACAGATAATAATAGAACGATTTTAATTTTTAAATTAAAAATTAATGTTATATTTTAAAACTTTAGATTGAGTTATTTTCGTATATATGATGAAATCTTTATTATGTAACGACATAATTTTATAATCTATTTTGAAGAGACCATTAATTGCTCGTGTAGATTCAGGATAACACATAAGTAATTATTTCACGTCTAGGTACAAAGTAATTCAAAGTATCACAAAAATATTGAAGAACATTATACTTACTTACAATAGTTTAATACATTTACATTATATGCTGTTATTTTCCTGAGAACCTTTTTAGTGTTATCATCATCATTTCGAGTAGGTGTTACGGTCAAATCGACCATGCTCACCCTGGTGTCTGAGTTCTTCGGAACTGCCTCTCGGCCTCTGACGTCGTTCACTTAACGACTACCAGATAGCAGCCGGGACAAACAGCTTAACGTGCCTTCCGAAGCACGGAATCATCTTTATTATCAGACAATCAGGTGATTGAGCCTGCAATGTCCTAACCAAACTGGAAACAACTAAACAAAGTATGCTTCCCGTGGGAATCGAACCCACGACCCCCGGTTCTACAGGCAACTGGACCATGGAGGCAGCACTAGTTAGTAGTTTTAGTGATAGTAACAATAAGAATCTCTAGAGCCACTATGGTCCACAAGCGAAACACTAAATCCTTTCCTTCAGCTTAGATGAGAAAAACTACTTTACACCCACAGAATAAAGTTGTTATTTCTATAAAATCAATTAGAGTTAAGCCGTTATTGTCGAAGCTATCTATATTAAGGGGCGATATGTTTATGCAAGGGATATTTGTGTGTGTGTATTTAATGTTAAAATAAGTCTACCAAACGAAATTAGGCATGGAGGATAAATCCAAATTGCAGCTGTTTACTTTTTGGGCCGTCGGCACAGTCGGCGCAGCTCTAACGGCTGTAGTGAGGGAGATAGGTACTCGTAAGTAGGAGTAGTTAGGGGAGGAGCAATAGATGCGAATTCAACACGAGATAAAATAAATTCTTTATTCAATAAGGTATTTTTATTGTTAAAAAATGGAGGGTTCCGTATTTGAATGGCAAATAACGGAACAACTATTGATTCGTCATGCATGACCGTCTGTGTCGGTCCGTATTTTATAGCTACATAGGTAACTGTGTGTTCTGTGAACTATTTTACGAATATTTCAAAAACTAAAGAAAAAAATAGTATAGGTCTGAAAAAAAATATAGAGGTTTCTAAAACCATTTTTTCTCAATGTCAATCATTTGAAAGATAGACACTTCCAAAGTGGTAAAATGTCCCCCCCCTAACTTTTAAAATAAGAGCCATAAATCGAAAGAATATATATACTTTATTCTCAATGAACACTTTCAACGAACAATGGTTAAAACGAGATGTAGTCAGCAGTTTTTGAGATATTTTTCGCACGCGAAAAATTATAATGGTAGGTGGCTAGGTGTAGGTAATCGATACGTTAAGTGGATACCTAATTTAGTTTATTATATTTCCCTCATCTATGTTTGCTTCTACGGAACCCTTCAAGAGGGATTCCGACTCGCACTTGGTCACTTTTTTTAGCGACTTCATACTGTAAAATGTTGTGAGCTGTTTAGATCAACTCCATGATCATCCGATTTACAATGAGTAGGAGTTATGGAAAATTTCATTTGAACTGGTCTGGAAGTGGTTCTCAGTTAGCTAATAAGTTTAAACCATACATCTACATACTAACACCGCAACAACAAAACTAAAAGCAGTACTAATGTTAATCGTAAACTAAACAATGTAAAAAAAATCTTCTCGAAGATGACGTCGCCATAGTCCTTTTAGCAAAGGCAAAGGAAACCTGGTCAGCCGTCTGTGCCGAAGACAGCATCTCGGTCGAAACACATCAGCAAAGACTCTGGGATGCTCCTTTGGTACTGAGAGCTGCTTCCGATTAGGCTCAAAATTATATAAATAATGATATTAACCGCGCTCGGCTCCCACATTATCCCCTTTTACACCATCGGAACACTGCTGGACAACAACAGCTTCCGCACCGCGAGCCCCCCCGCTGCCCGCGTGGTACCGATGTTGATCAGTTAGGGCTCCACGGTCTTTACTGTAACCTAAGCGCAGGCAGAATCCCGCGCCATGGCTCTCTGAATGACATCATCAGAAGGGCCCTTGCCACCATCATTGTGCCCTGTACCCTTGAAGTTCGTGATGATGGCAAGAGGCCTGACGGCATGTAGATATAGACCCTGGCGAGGCTTTGGTGTGGGATGCTATCTGCGTTGACACACAAGCGCCTTCTCATCTCAGGAGCTTAGTTATAAGAGCCAGGTCGGCTACCGAAGGCACTGAGGTCGCCAATCGGCGCAAGTATGCAATGCAACTTAGCTAAGGATTATATATTTGTATCGTTTGGAGTAGAGACGTTAGGACCTTGGGGAACAAGCTTTAAGGCATTCTTTAAAGAGATTGCCCCACGGCTCATCTCCGCTGCCGGTGATAAGAGGGCTGGCTATTTTTGCGCCCAACGGATTAGCATAGCTATCCAATGTGGGAACGCAGGCAGTATTCTTGCCACCATGCCACACGGGCAAGGGTTTGAAAATACATTTTTCTACTACGCTTTTAATTATTTTTTACTTCATATTAATAAATGTATATAGTTAGTTATAATCAGTGTGATACGTAGTTGTTTTATATTTTTGTGAAATCTTTAACTGTAAATAAACCTTATAAAAGACTTGAAATTAAACAATCGAATTAATTATAGACTTTTAAGTATTATGACACATACAAAGAGAGAGTTTCGCGTATAAGCTAATGCTCAAACTTGCAACGCTCTGCCTTAAATGAAATCAGTCTTCAATCCGAAATAACTTTTGCCACTCCAGGCCTGAAGGGCCTGGAGTGGCAAAAGTTGTTTCGGCCATGTGGAAAGTTTGGAAGTACCTAAAGAAAATCAGAGACTATGTCAGCTGCTATTCTTTCTATCGTATTCTTAGGATCTATACAATTTTAATTTTGTTCCCTTGATCAGTTATCAAGGGGAACACAATACAAATTGTGTTTCTCCTGAAGGTTAATCATCATCATTTCGAGTAGGTGTCATGGTCAATCGACCATGAACAGCCTGGTGTCAGAGTTCTTCGGAACCGCCTCTCGGTCTCTGACGTGGTTCCTTTAACGACTACCAGATGGCAGCCGGAACCACCGGCTTAACGTGCCTTCCGAAGCACGGAATCATCTTTATTATCAGACAATCAGGTGATTCAAGCTTGCAATATCCTAACCAAACTGGAAACAACTAAACAAAGTATGCTTCCGGTGGGAATCGAACCCACGACCCCCGGGTCAACAGGCAAACGCCTTAACCACTGGACCACGGAGACTGTTAGAAGTTCCTGAAGGTTAATTGATTCCCATGTCATTTCACACTTTCTCACTTTCTTTTCTACAATCTCTATAATATCAGATAATCTCTGTAAGTTCTTTATATAAATAATAGAATGACAAAAAAAGCTATCTAGAAAAAGAAATCGATTTCAATCAAACTACTGAAACGATATTCTTCGATTAGACTTAACAGAGCTAGTTTGCTAGACTTTTGAACTGGCAAAAACTGAACTGGCAAGAACCAAACATATGGCCAACCAACATATGAAAATAAATACTTTAAACTTTGGTTTTGTAACCCTACTGACACGGACATACGGACGGAGAAGGGTTCCGTAGCAAAGTAACATTAACATATTTATTTTTAGGGACCATTAAAAAAAAAAAAAAAAAAAAAACCCTACTGACACAGGACCAGAAGGAGCATAACGTTTATCACGCGTATTACGTGTACATATATATGTATATTTCATATATATATATTTTTTATATACCTCGTTGCAAAATGTACAGTCTCCTGTCATTGACTGTGTCCCAGATACTTACTCTCATCCTCCAGAAATAAATCCATTATGATTCCATAGTCAGCTTCAGTTTCCGACATAAAATACGTACATAGATATAACGACCTTTTACAAAAAAACTACATGTAATTGGTTTATATGACAATGCACTTAAATTTCTTTTCCGGAAATTAAAACTAGTCAAGTGCGAGTCAAACTCGCGTGGAGAGGGTTTTGTGCGGTTTTTTCTGATTTTGAACCCAATTGTAATCTCTGAGTAAAAATATTATGTATGATTTTCATCATTTTTGGACCAGTAGTTCGGAAGAGCTTTGTTGAAAAGCTTTAAAATTATATATTAATATTATTTAAAATACTTTTACCAAAATGTACGGAAATTGACCATTTCACCTATCTGCTCTTCCAAACTACTGGTACAAAAATTATGAAAATCATACATAATATTAAAAATATTAAGTATGATTTTCATAAGAGATTACAGGAAAACCTATAAGTATAAAATGTATTGTTTAGTTGTGGATAATAAAATATATTTGAAATCCTCTTATCAATTCCTCTGATTTGATATGTCGTTCACCAGATAAAGATAACATTCATAGTAAGTCATAAGAAACCCTGTGAAGGCTCGACCGTCCCGAGCCGTCTCTAGCCGAGTTCCACATATAAGGATGTTAGGGAGAGCACAAGACGACACACAGAAACAGAGAATAACTTTATTATAACTTCGCTTTACAACTTCGATAAATTAATAACAGAGACTTATGCTCTATGATATGGTAGTAGACTCAAAGATATTAGTAGACTGAAAGATGTTAACAGATTGAAAGGTGGTAGCAGACTGAAGAATGAGTGATGAGAGAGAGAGAAAGTAATCTAAAAATGAAATGGAATGGAATGAAATTTAAATTAAAAATGAAATTTGAATTAAAATAAGGAATGAAAAATGGACAGGATGAGTGAAATGAGGTTGGATGAGATGCAGCATGCAGGTGGCATGCTGCAACGTTACAACCCTAAAGAAGTACTTCTAGTAATACTCAATTATATAGGTACTTATAAATAATGAGATAATCCTTGCTACTGTAGGAAATGGGGTTAAATCCGAGCTATGCTGTAAGTTGGTCGGTTGTTATTTTGTGCTCGATACGGGTAAAATATAGGATAAACAAGGCGGTGTCAGGCCACTCTCGGGCTTCCACTCCTGTTTATTTGTTTATCTTTTTCGATAAACAATTTTATTTATTTTATAACTCCTACGACGGAAGCGAGGCGGACGCGACTCAGCAAAATGTAAGCAAGTATCAAATCTTAGAAGCCCTATGGTTCTGAAAATTGCTTTGACAAAATATCATATCTTCCAATGTATCCTGGAGAGAATCGAGTGAGTTGACGGCGAGATGAAAGAGTGAAAATGCAAAATTTTAAATAATGTTTTAGATCATGAATAAAGAAACAAGATATAAAAAAAACAGTCAAGTGCGAGTCGGAATCGCACACGAAGGGTTCCGTGTTCCATTCCATACCACCTACTAAAAATAAATAATATAAATAAAACACTACAAAAATGCTAAGAACATTATTTGTATGCCCTAGCCTTAATTTTGAATTTAATTTAATTTTTATTATTGTTATCATAGCGAATATTGAAATACACATTTAGTAAAAATTCGATTCCATCTCAATTACGGTTCGGTATATATACGTAGTCCTGTGTCAGACAGACTGACTGGGGACTTGGGTACAGAACCCTAAAACGAAGTGACCCAGCCATTCAACATTGAGGAGTTCTCGATCACCACTTCAGCTCATTGACAACGTTACATTGCTTTGTGATTCGATTTGCATGTGAATGCTAAAATCAGCTCAATTGGACATCGGGAAGTCGGTGTCAATAACCTGCTATGATAATGGACAGCATCCGATCACCAAATTCTGCGACCAATTTGTTTGGACCAAGACTTCGTCTCAATAATATGTTTTGAGAGATATGCTATGTTTTGAGTTATAATATATATATATATATATATATAAAATAGAAATAGTTTTTTTTTAATTCAAATTTGGATATCATGTATCTCTTTTTGAATGTCATATTATTATTTTTAATATTTGCAAAATCGATAAACTACTAGCGTTTAAGAACGACCACTGCTGAAAAGAATACGCTGAAAGAAACTTAGTCCAGTATGTATAGAATAAGGTTTGAGATATATGCGAGAAGCGCGATGGCCCAGTGGTCGTGAGCATTAAAGGCGCTTACGCATGTTAAGCAACCCTGGGCGCAGACCCCACTGTGCCACCAAAAATATCTCGAGCTCCTCCGTGCTTCGAAAGGTACGTTAAGCCGTTGGTCCCGCCTGTCATCATAGATGGCAGTCGTTAAGCTATGCCAGATGCCTATAGGCAGCTTGAAAAATCTGACACTAGTGTTGACACATGAAAAACTGATATGTTTATAGGAAACTAGCTTTCGCCCGCGGCAATGTCGATTTCCCGGGGATAGTACTTTTTCCCAGTATAAAAGGTAGCCTATGTCCTTCTCCATACTCCAGAGAACTTGTATGCAAAATGTGTTGATGATCGGTTCAGTAATTACGGCGTGAAAACGTAACACACAAACAAACAAACTCACTTTCGCATTTATATTAGTAAAGGATTAAGGATATGTTCATAATTGCGGAAATATTAATTGTGTATAGATGTACCTTTATTTCGGTAATCCAACATGCACCTAACCACAGATTACTAAATAGTTACTCTAACCATTAACCGTTTTGTTCTTATGTTTATTTTAATACTATGTGTGCTGAAGCGAATCACTGTTTTCTTCCTTTCGTCAAAGACAATTGTGTGCAGGGCATGTGCAGGGCAAAATTTACCTACTTCCGCAAATTACCGTTTTCTGAAATGCTTACCACCAGATGGCAGCACTCACTCACATTAATAGGCTTGTTTCCTAAATAAATAACATTCAAAATAATTTGTCCGTCTTATAGATTATCGAAAAATATTAGAAACGTATTTTATCTCTTTTTAATCAAACAAAAATTGATGAAGACATAGCCCGTTAAGTTCCGCGTGACGTCACTATGCGGTACATTTTTTACCGGCCTGTTGCGTCACGAGCCCCCACTCCTGAACTTTGATGCGCTTTAACTTTATCACCTTTATTATTTTTTTTTATTTTTTTATTAACCTATACTGTCCCACTGCTGGGCAAAGGTCTCCCCCATTTCCTTCCAAACATCCCTACTTTGTGCCACTTCAGACCATTTCTTTTCATGGCTCGTGATATCATCACACCAACGCTTTCGAGGCCTACCTCTTTTTCTGTATAGTAGCCCATCGGTCTGGATGCATTCGGCAAACGTGACCCGCCCAATCCCATTTGAGCTTGGCGGCTTTGTGCCCCACATCAACAATGCCAGTTTTAGAGCGAAGCACAGCATTTGGCACTCTATCTAGCCTGGTGACACCCAGGATGCTTCGCTCCATCGCTCTCTGGCAAATCTTGAGCTTGGACTTCTGATCCTCAGTCAATGACCAACTTTGAGCAACGTAAGTCAGGATGGGCAAGATACACATGTCGATGAGTTTGCGCTTCAGTGACAGTGGAAGGTCTCCCTTCATGAGTTCTTTCATGGACCAGTAGCTCCTCCACGCGTTGTCTATGCGGCGTTTTATTTCTTTTTCTTGCCTGTTGCTGAAGGAGACTATCTGGCCCAGGTATATGTACTCATCGACGTAGTGAATTTCTTGCCCCTCAACCTCGACCTTACGTTTCGTGCTGTTGGTCATTACTTGTGTTTTAGACCGATTCATCGAAAGTCCAACCTCGAGACTTGCCTTGCTAAGATCTTCTAGCATTCCTGCAATTCTGTTGATGTGGAAGCGAAAAGGACAATATCATCCGCGAATCGCAGATTTGTAAGTCTTTTCGTGCCGATTCGTATGCCCTTCGTTTCCCACAAAGCCGCGATCTTCCTAAATATTTCCTCAAGGGTACTCGTGAATAGTCTGGGAGAGAGCGGGTCACCCTGCTTTACGCCTTTTTCTAACTTGAATGGAGTTCCCGCTGATTGTATTTTAATATTCGATGTGCTGAAATTGTAAATTATTTCTAAAAGGTCAATGTACACCTGCTCAACATTTTGGTTCTGAAGAGATGAAAGTATAGCTTCGTGTTTAATGCTATCGAATGCTTTCGTGTAGTCCACGAAAGCAATATACAGAGGTTTGTTGAACTCATTTGATTTCTCGATCACTTGGTTTATGGTATGAAGATGGTCACTAGTTGAAAAGCCGGGACGAAATCCCGCCTGTTCTGGAGGTTGATGCGATTCTAATATGCTGTCTATACGTTTTTGAATTATTTTTATGAATATTTTGTATATGTGGGATACTAGGCTAATTGTCTATAATTATTAATATTGTGTTTGTCGTCTTTTTTGTGCAGTAGGACAATGTTGGAGTGACCCATTTTTGCCGGGAATTTGCCGGTGAGAAGTATAGTATTAAAAAGGTTGGTTAGATAGGGAATGAGAACTGACGAATCTATTCTGAGAGCTTCTGTTGTGACTTCATCTGGTCCCGGACTTTTACCTAAGTTCATAGATTTTAAAGCATCATGGACCTCACCTTCTGTAATTAAAGGGACATTATCTGGACAAAAATATTGTTTTTGTGATACAATTTTGCTGGGATCTGAATAAAGTGATCTGTAGAATTTGGTACATATATCAAGTATTTTCTCTTGACTATAGTGTTTTTTGCCCTGGTCGTCATATAAACGGTTTATCCAAGCTTTACCGTTAGTCATACCTTGCTTCGCTACTCGTAAAGACTTGTGTTGTTCCAGAGCCATTTTGACTAAAGATGTATTGTACTTTCTTATGTCGTCCCGTATACTCTTTTTAACTAACTTGTCTATTGTCCTATATTCTAAACTTCCTATTGGTTTTTCTAATCTCTTGTCAATGAGTTTCAATGTTTCACTTGATAATTTTTTCTGTTTCCGATTTTGTTACTACTTCTCTGAATCGCATTTACTATATTGTTATATTGATTATCTGCATCGCTCACGTCATTAGGATCTAGTAATTGAAAACTATTTGTTAATTCTATTTTAAATTGGTCGTGGTTATTAATAAGGGTATTGAAATCGAGTTTTTTAATTTTATTTTTGAAAACTGTTGCTCTGTGAATTTTAAAGGCGAATCTTAATTTTGCTCGTACTGGCCTGTGATTAGAACTAAATTTAATTTTGTTAATTACACTATCATCTTTGACTATATGCCTGTCGCTCGTGATAACAAAGTCTATTTCATTTTTAATTTGGGGGTTGGGTGCTACCCATGTCCAGCGTCTTTGAAGTGGTTTTTTAAAGAAACTATTAGCAATTTTCATATTTTGTCCAAAAGCAAACTGTATTAGTCGATCACCACGGTTATTACTTACCCCTAATCCGTATTTACCCACAATTTCACTGTTTCTATTTCCAATTCTGATACCAGTCTTAGCGTTAAAGTCTCCAATAACTACAGTCCATGTTCCTCGATTTTCATCACATGCTTTATTGAGCAGATCATAAAACTCTTCTATCTCATCGTCAGAGTGTCCAGTAGTTGGAGCATAAGCTTGGATAACGGTTAAATTTTTGGTCGGTGTAATTTGAAATTTAAGTGATGCGACTCTCTCTGAATACCCAATGAATTCTACTAAATTATTCTTCCATTTTTTAGACACCAAGAAACCTACCCCGTGATATCCCTTGGTCTCTCCTAAATGAAAGAATATATTTTCGTGCCGCTCAATAGTTTGTTCTCCTAATCTTCTCACCTCGGCAAGTCCTACGATATCCCAATTAAGATCGTTTAGGGCATTTTCCAACTCGACAAGTTTTTCTTCGCTTGATAATGTGACGACATTATATGTTATAATATTAAGCACATCGGAGTCCGTGATAACTTTTGCTCTGGTCGTTTGACAGTTGGTTTTCGCCACCCGGAGATTTTTCGCACCCCTGACTCTAGTGCCATCCCTGCGTCTGTCACCGCTTGAATGGCAGCGAGAGTCGCCGGGCACTTGGGGCCGTGTTATCGTTGTTCTATCCATGAAATGAGGGCGATGGACCATACTCCGCCGCGCTGGTCCAGTGCGTGTTGGCGGGAATTCGTGTTTCGCCAGAACCTCGTCTGTTGTCTAGCAGGGTGCACCACGAGCAGGTGAGGTTGGCTTGGGTTCCTGATGGCAAGATGGTTTTATTGTGGTTTTATTATATATGATTGAAAAAAGAAAAATACGTATACGTATATATTTTTCTATAATCTATAAGACGGACTAATTATTTTAAATGGTATTCTTTTAGGAAACAAGCCTATTGAAGCCTATAATAAATGCGAAAGTATGTTTGTTTGTTACGCTTACACGCCTCAAAAGATGAATTATATCTCTATCTTTATAATTACCAACTTTAAGTTATTCCACTATTTAATAACGTTTTTTTAGTTACATACATACACTACCTAGTGTATGTGCATAGATTATAAATGTGGTACAAATTAATTAAAACCACGGGTGAAGTGTCTGTTAAGCTGCAGTTAAACTTAGTGCAACTTGTTTGTATAAGAGAACGAGTGTGACGTGACGGCTGCTGCAAGTGTTGGGCGATCGGTCATTTTAGGAAGCGAGTTCTGACTGTGTATTTCTTGTCCTTACTCCTAGACTCGTAGTGCCAGTTTTTCGAATCTGCGCAAAAAATATACAATGCAAAAACTGCAATTTCTCCATGGCAAGGTGCTATTCTTGCATATATCTAGGCATTTTTGTGCAGGGTCGCCGACATAGTAATCGATGAGTAGGTAGTAGTAATATACGTGTATTGTGTATAAGCTATTGCATCAAAGACGACGTTCACTTATTTAAGATCAGAACACTAAGTATTAGGTACCTATTTATTTACAATTGCCGGACTACCAGACACAATAGTGAAACAATGCATTTTGCACAGATTTGCGCATTACTATACAAGCGATTAACAAGTAGCTTCAATTTTTGTGTCCGATATATGCCTTGCCTATATCTGACATACTGAGGAAAAAAATGGCTGTGATACTCGTATAACAAAACTACACAGACTCTAGGCATAGTCAATGTAACGAAAGAAAGGAACACAATGATTATTTATGATAGGGATTGGACAGGGTTTGCTTTTGCTCTGCCTCATTGTCTCTTGCCTCATTTGCGAGCATTTCACTAGTGTACCTACAAGTTTCCTCGTGATCACTTTCACCGGAAGCAGGAGTGGCAAATGATAATACCCGTAAGTGAGTCAAATTGGACTGCAAATAGTACTGAGGGCTTTTCACATCGGTTACCCCCTTAGACCACAGAGCCACTGTCGTTTCATGCAATACTTTTGATAACAGTGAAGTACTTAATCAATATGCTCTTTTCGCTTGCAACTTACAGCTAGCGACGTTGCTTAGCATAAATCAGTAATAAGCCGCGAAGACACTGCAACAACAGCGGCGCGTGCGCCGGCGCCGCAACCCTTACACCGAGTTAAGCTCTCCAAACATCGGCCACATTTTTGTAGCCAATATTTATGTATAGGGATATTATGTCGTTAAATCAACCACCAGGTTGTGGTATGGAAACGACGGTTTTAAAATATAAAGAAAAAATACAGCACGATTTCCAAAATATTTATGAAAGGCGATAAAATAAAACGGTGACAACGTCTATTTTTGATTTATTATGATATGCATTTGTTTGATCCATTCGCTTAAGCTCAATATTCTTAAAAAAACGTATTTGCTCGCTTTTTGTAATTGTTTACAGTGTAGGTCTCCGTGGTGTAGGTACCCCAAAAATTTCAATTGATTGCCAGTGCGCTTAAATTATTAAATGATAAAAATCTATTTTATAAAAACCATAGTTGAACAACAAGTGCACACCAGTAAATGCTGGACGTAAACGACAAAAGGACTCATGAGGCTCAAATATCATCCCGTAATGAGAAACGTGACTCCAAGGCCGCACAATCGATAACCGATGTCAATAATTACGCGTCTATTAGTCCTGTCCACGTTTAACCGGCGCAAAAAGTTATGAATGGTGGTCGTGCTCAACTTTCAGGCCTGCCGATTATATGTGAACAATACGATGCGCAAACACTGTCTCCTCTCCTCACCTCCGTTCGAGGTCCATTCGACCCACGTAGGTGTCGATAAGCCCACACAGATTTGTATAGCGCACACACAATGCGCATCACTTGTCGACTACCAATTCTGGTCAGTTTTGACATGTTGTCATGTTTTTATTAACGCCCGTCAATAGCTCCAGCGATTTCACGGCTGAGGGACGGACCAATTTGCGACAATAAAGCACACTTCTAATTCCCATTGTGGGTCTGCGATTTTTCGGCTCAGTGTTATTGCGACGCGCCCACAATGAGGATTAAGAATTATTTGTTCAAATGACTCGGTGCACTCGTGGTGGGAAAGGACGGCCATTCTTCCGACGTGACTTCCTTCGTAATTGTATAACGAGTTTATCTGGCTGTCTTTAAAAAAAAGGAAAAGAATCTTGACATATTTTTGTCACTAGCTTTGTTCGAAAGTTTATCCCAGTGAAACACAACTCAAATCTAGTTGAGTAGCTTTTTAGAAGCTTAGTAGACTTTTGGGATATTTTTTTTATTTCTTCCAGAGAGGAGATGTAAGAATTCGGAATGTTGGCGGCGCAGAAGAACAATAAATACATAAATATTACATACGTAAACTATATTGAAACACAAATTTACAGACATCTCGTCATCAAGTAAAGACCCGGAACAATAAAGTATTTTTAGCTAGCACTCGCTCGATAGCTTAGCGCTTAACTGAGTCTGTGTCTAAAATTAGCATTGTTATTGACACTAGCATTATTATATGTACGTCAAATGATGCGTAACTTCAGTCGGGCGTATAGCGAAACTCGTCCTGACTCGTCATTTTATTTCACATGTCACCCCCTCCCGTGCTGCTCCCATACCTCAAGAACAGTCTCAGTTATGCGTTAGGCCTATAAATTGCACACTTAAAAAAGGCATTAAGGGGGCCCTGTTTTCTATTCATCATAATCAAGTCATATCATAAACGCTCGATATACTTATAAAAATGATTTGCCTCGCCACTCGGCAGAATTTGAAATATTTACACAGCCGATCTGTCGATGACTAAACGTTTTGTCACAGTTTCTCGTCTACAAAACGCCTAATAAAGGCTTCTATTGTATGCCTTATAAAAATAAAAATGTTTGTATAAGTATACTTCGGCAAAATTTTATAGACCCAAAAACGTATGACACATTTTATTCCAATAGATATAAGGTCTCGTTTTGTTTGTTACTGAATAAGGCCATCGTCCCTTTGTTGAGGGTTCGGCTGTGGGTGATATTGTAACATTGCTGCGCGGACCCCCCGTAGCGATGCAATCGGAAATATTTGTTACTCATTAAATATTTTAAGTCCATTAAATTATTAGTTTAGTTTTGATATTTGCATTTTTCTCGTCTATCCACCACACCGTTTAGACGGCAAATACTTAGGTAATTTTAAAATACTTAAGGTCATCATCATAATCTCAGCCGTAAGAAGTCAATTGCTGGACAAAGGCCGCTCTTAAGGAATTTCGTTCCAAGGGAGGATCAAAGTCAAAGTCAGAATCAAAGTTAAATATTTTATTCATCGTAAGATATTTGACCGAGCGAGCGAGCGAAGCGTCTCAGTTTCGACTGGCCCAAAATTCTATTGTCCGTCTGTCTGTCTGTTCTCGCCTACAGGTCGTATTTCTCAACCGATTCTCATGAAATTTTGTGAGCAGGTTCGGTAATTACATAGATTTTTTTTGTCGAGCCAGATTTTCGAAATTGTGAAAAAAAGTGTCAAAAACATGGTTGTCCGAAACTTAAAAAAAATCAAAGCGCAGCTATTTGAAAAAAATCTAAAATGTCATTAGACTTTTTTGTTATTCTTATTAAGACGCACCTTTTTTGTCTGAACAACTTTTTTATACGATAAACTTAAACATGTGTATGTTTGGGCAATTTGCCCAAAAGTTGTCTGAAATTGATTTTCTGTATATTTTTTTGTATTAGTGCGTCCAGTATGATGTCATAAATACAAATCTATGGTATGACTGTGACGTCGGCGATACAGAGAAAACATGTTTTTCATATAAACATACCATGTGTGGTATCAAATAAAAGGGCTTTCTGAGTAGATTACACATAAATAAATTTCTTCTTTCTTTATTTCTTTACTTCACTCCCATATTGCTCAAACCCACAGACTATACATATGTAGTACAAAAGTTAAATATAAATTGAAATGAAAGAAGTTGAAGTACGTGAAGTCGGAGAGGGAGTGAAATTGAACAACTTTCCCTAAAGAACATATAACGAAACATAAAATATTTTTTGGCTTAAAGCATGATACTGCGAATTATTTTTAAGACTGAAAACACTGAATAAACTTAGAATCACGAAATAAAAATTAAATATAAATAAAAAAGATTCACATGCTATCCTGTGTGTGTTTACGTAAAGTTTGCATATTTGTCTGCCATAGTACAAATTTTACCAGTTCATGTAATTTTTATATCAATATCATGACGAGGGTCCGGCATCGAGCTTTGGCCAGATATTTTTATCGTTTAGAAAAATCATCAGTCCTGTAATAAGCCTTTTTACATAGTACCTGTTTAACATACGCTTTGAATTGTCTATCAGGCATATCAAGGACTGATTCTGGCAACTTATTATAGTAGCGTATACATACAGTTACCTAAAAATGAATCACTAACCCTGCTGAGCCTACACCGCGGGAGGTTTTTTTTTTAATTACTTAATGGCCTGTCTGTAAAATAACTTATTTTTTTGGAGAGCGAAATATTTTCCTTTACATGCATTATATTATCAAATATATACTGGGAAGCTACTGTCATAATATTTATTTCTTTGAACAGTTCTCTGAGAGATTCTTTTGTATCTAAGCCGTAAATAGCACGGATTGCTCTCTTTTGTAATATAAATATATTATTTATATTGCTTTTCCCCACAGAAGTATGCCATAAGCCATTAAACCAAAGATTAAAAAAAAAAATGCGTCTCTCATACTTCTATGCATTAAACTATGAAAATAAGCAAAGTACACAAGTCTAGCAGTTGCCACGTCTGTCAATTGCCTGATCCTTCTAATAGCGTAAGCTAAGTCTTTTAGATAGTTTAGATATATGGGCACCCCCTTGTAATTTAGAATCTATTGTTATTCCTAAAAATGTAGTGTTGTCCACGAAATCTATTTTTTGCTTATCTATCAGTATGTCAACAGATATTGTCATACTCACCCACCACGCTTGGCAGACGCGTTGGCGAGCGCAATTTCTTTGGTTTCTTGCACTTCCGACGCAAATGGGTCTCTGAATCGGAAAATGGTGTTCAGACATCGACATTATTTTTGAAAAACCTATCCAACTTAGTGATGTGCCGTTCCCAGGAACGTTCCCACATTCCCCAGATTTCCAAAATCGCTCCCGGGAACGTTCCCAATAGTTGGAAATGTCAGGGTAAGTTGTAATTTTCAATGCAAATATATTGATCTGATGTATATGCATTACTTGGTATATGTAATATATAAATATTTCCAATAATCAAGAAAATTTCCGAAAAATACGGGAACGTTGCCAGGGAGTGTTTCCAAATTCCCGGGAAACGTTCCTTGTTGCCGGGAACGTTCCCTTGTTGCTGGGAATGAGATCAAATCTCAAAAGTTTTTATTTAGTAATTTTAAAAAATGATATATTATTATACAAAATCAATAATCAACAAGTAAATAAAGTAATTTTTCGTAACTAAAAACTAAAACCAACAATGAGAATAAAAACGATATATTTTTTATTTTATAATTAGCCTATACTATTAATGTTCAATTCTATTTTTTTTAACCAACCGACTTACCCAGTAGTAGGGTAATGTTTTTCGCACGTATGTCTGTAAGTATGTCTGTTCCACTGTCATCTCCTGTAGCCTAAACGGCTTGACCGATTTTGAAGTGCGAGGTATCATTAGATTTGTATTCTTTCCCGGAGTGTCATTGCCAACTACAACCCACAGCTAAGGAATTGAAGTGAATAGAAATATATATCCCTAAACCTACCATTTATTTTTAATTTTATTTTACTACTGGTGCCATGATTAACATATAAGCTTATGCCAAATTAAAGGTTTCTAGTAATAATAGTCTTAGCTAAACCGAGGACAGAGAAACAGATGGATAAGGCGAAACTATAAGCGTTTCTTGTTTACTACGGAATAGTCCCTTGTCTTACTGACAAGCACAACGTTGCCTCTATGCTAAATACAAAAAATAAAGCTTTTCCCCCACCTAATATATAAAACTATGCAATTCTGATAACCTATATTACTTATAACCATTTCTTGGAGAAAACCTCCATTTTTTGCAGTCGGGTAAGTGAGTCTAATAATACGCTACGAGTTTTCGACATACCACTGCTACGACTGGGTACAAAAATTAGCACTTGGAGACTTAATAGGTACTCGTATATCACAAATGGGTCTCTGTATCAGAAAATAGTGTTCAGACACCGACAATATTTTTGAAAGACCTATAACTACAACGCTACGCCGTAGCCGGGTCGTAGCGCCCACTCGCAGAAAGTGATTTTAAAACAACTTTTTCTATATGGGACCAATGCTCCCAGCATCACCAGAAAAACAATCGACAATTTCATACAATTGTTCGGTTGCCATCTCCGGCAATTTGTGCGAAAAAGTCGTTTTTTTTAAATTCCTAGCATTTGTTCCTTAGCAAAAGTTGTTCATTCTGAGCTGAGTCATCCATCCATCCATTCAAGGTAATGTCGGTGGTAAATTTACATGGTGTATAAATCAATACTAAAATATGCTATAAGTAGATAATTTATGCTTTCTTTTTTTAGTATAGTAGTATAGGTCGTTCGTAAGTATATCCGTAAGTATGTAATAAGCCGTTTGTGACTTGAATGGGTACTTAATCTTATTAACGTATATATATGCTTATGGTGAGTACTGAAGGTATACACATAGATATTTAATATAGCTGAAGAAATGGTTTGCGGCCTAATTCGAGTGAGTCCAGGTTCCAGGTCGGGTCGCGCAGGGCTGTGCGCATGCGTGGTTGCTGCGCCACTATTGACCCAAGCCCGAGCCTTCGCTTGTCTTGAATTATGCTTCACCTGTATATAGTCGCATGTATGTAAAACGCTCAAGCTGATCGATAGAGCATGAATGAATTGCTTAGGTACTTCGTTGTGACATGTGGTTTCTTGCTTAAAATAGGATCATATTACGAGATTCTTCTTTTTTGTGAACATCTTTCTATTCTACTACTTAAGAAAACATCTAATATTATAATATCTCGTATAATCATTTATTTAATAAACATCAATATATAATTTTATGAAAGACAATATATTATAATACTTAAAATAACAGTAATAATTGAAAAAAATAACTTAACCTAACTATACAAAAAAGAGAAAACTATATTATAATACTAATATTTGTTTATTTCAACAGGACTATAGTTGTAGATTGTAATGCAAGGGATTGATTTTTAGTTGAGAAATAGTCAATTAAACAATATAATTATAAATTTTATTTTTTAATTTTGTAGCTAAGGTAAGTACCCCAGTAATGTACAAGACTCCAGTAATGGACAGAAAAAAAAACAATTTAAAAAAATAAGCGCACGATTTGGATTTCGCTTGCTGGCAACATTGAAGTATAGACAAACAATTCCCAACTTGACATTTGTGTGACGTTTTGCTCGATTCGGCCATTTTCTTCAATATGGCGAAAGTAAAACCAGTGCGATCAAGTACTATTTATTACAAATCCGAAATTATTAAGCCAATCCTTAAGAAAGTGAGGGCAAATTATTGGTTATAATTGTTGCGTGTTTTAGATTAACGGAATTAAATGTTATTTCGTAGTTTGTTAGGTGTATTCACAATAATTCTATGGTGAGTGTTTACGGCAATATGAAAGGCTGGCTTAAAAATTTGCTTTGTTCATTACTGGAGTTTTTTTTTGAGCTTGACCCACTAATGGACAAATGTCGAAAATAAAAAAATGAAACTTAATGGCTGCGTTCATGCTTTTCTGTTTACTTAGCTTTTAACGTTTCTAAATAAATAGTTGAATTATTATTTTAACGGTTTGTTCCAGTAATGTACAGAGATGTTCGTAATTGGATACTATGGACTTACCAGTAATGGACAGATTGTCCATAACTGGATATTTAATAGAATCCAGTAATGAACATTGTTTAATTTATGCAAATTAAGCAGTCGTTACAGGTCAAAGAACATGATTAATCATATATCAGCCATCGACTGCTACTTTTAATTCATTTTTTCTTACAGCAATGGCGCCAAAAAAAAACTATACTCCCCTTCAAATGGGAAAAGCTATAGAAGCTGTGAAAAAAGGAGAGAAAATTGCAACGGCTGCGCAAATGTTCGGCGTGCCCAGAGTGACTTTATACAACAAGATAACAGGAAAAAGTCCGATAGAATGTTCTATGGGCCCAAGTGCCTATTTGTCCAAAGAAGAGGAGTACATTTTGGAACAGTGGATAATAAATATGAATGATATGCACATTCCGATAACAAAAGATGAATTACTTGACAGTGTTCAAAAGATTATTAGTGACAAGCGCCAAGCTACTCCATTCAAAGACAACAGACCCGGTAAAAGTGGTACAACCTATTTTTGAAACGTCATCCCACGATTTCGGAGCGAACAGCGCAAAATTTAACCACCGCACGTGACAATGTTACGGAAGAAGGTATCAATAAATGGTTTCGTGAAGTAGAAGCGTACTTGCCAGAAAAGCAACTTATGACAGTCACTGAAGACCCTGCTAGGGTCTTCAATACAGACGAAAGTGCTTTTTACTTATCTCCAAAAGCCGGAAAAGTCCTAGCCAGGAAAGGGGACAAGCACATTTATCAGTCATCCGGTGACGAAAAAGACAACTTAACCGTTTTGATTACAGGCAACGCTGGAGGTGAACTGGCACCTCCAATGGTGGTTTTTAATTATGAAAGAATCCCATCCGTTATTACGTCACATTATCCGCCTGATTGGGGAATGGGCCGGTCACCTAGTGGATGGATGTGTGGTCCCACTTTTTATGAGTACATCGTAAATGTGTTTAATCCATGGTTGCTCGAAAAAAATATACAAAAACCAGTTTTGTTATTTTTGGATGGCCATAGATCTCATTTAACCCTACATTAATCAAATTTTTGTGTTTCCAATGGGATTGAGATAATAGCACTCTATCCAAATAGCACCCATATCCTACAGCCCATGGACTTATCTGTTTTTAGACCACTAAAATCTTACTGGAAAAAGGCTGTAAATGAATGGAAATTAAAAAATTCTGGTCAAAACCTGAAGAAGGAGCATTTTGCTCCAGTCCTTAAGTCTGCTTTACAGTCGCTCTCGAAAGAAAGCATCAAGCACGGATTTCGCGCAGGAGGGTTGCAGCCCTTTGGCCCAAGCTATGTTGATTTTTCAAAAATCAAATCATCCCAAAATCCAACAAATAAAACAGCACGAATCCACTTCTTGCGGAGTTTAGAACAAGAAATCATTGCGAAATTCGGATCTGAAAAGCTGCAGCTGTTTAAAGACCTCTTTAATAAAAGTCGAGATGAACTGGAAGCTCGGTTACCTGATGAAGATCAATCGCTGTATTTGATATGGGCCAATAACAAACAAACGGTTTACATTTCATCTCTAGAAGATGAAGAACCATCACAAAATATGCATGTTCTTGAAGAGAATCCGGAAGACATTGAGGTTGCTTTGTCAATGACACACCATGAAAATGAATCTGCTAATAAAAATGAAACATCAACATCAATAGCGCCTGTTTTGCAGGCGAGTCCAGCAGTGATTGAAGTTTCTGCAGAAGAGAAGATGGAAGTGATTGAGGTTTCATTATCAGAAAAACCCCGTACCCACGATTTGCTAACAAATGTATGCTCCCCATCCACGTTAATAGCTGCAACTGTTATGCAAGTTATCCCAGAAGTGATTGATAACCAATCAATAGCGACTCCTTCTGGCACAGCTGTACCAACAAATATAAGCCCTGAAAAACATAACAACATCAATGAAACAGAAACTTTTCCAACTGTGACTGCAGGCATTGCTTCAACTGGTAAAATAATAAATACTTCAACAGCTCCTGTAACAAAGAAAAACACAGAACAAGCAATGAGCTTTATCTGCCTGCATGCAAAGAAAAAATACAGATTGTACTCCATCTTCTTCCAGGACTTTTCACAAGGCTCAAATTCAATTTGAACACTCATATCGTCCCTCTACAGAAAAAACTCCTTCAAAAGAAGCTTCGGTTACTAAAAATCCCAGTGTTTTTAATAAAAATGCGTCAATCAACTCTTTGGATTTGGACATACCTTCACCTTTTAAAAGAAATTTATTTTGGCCAGGGAAAGACGAAAACGCAGATAAAAGAAAAAGAAAATTGAAGGAAAAGATTCCTTATGCGATTACGGGAAGCCCATGGAGAGTATATAACGAAAGAAAAGAAAAAGAGAAGGAAGAGAAGCAGAAAGAAAAAGAAAGAAGAGCACAAGCAAGGGAAGAAAAGAAGGCTTTAAGAGAGGCACAAAAAAAACAAGGTAGAAAAAGGATAGCTAAATCGAAACAGAAACAAAATGAAACTTCATCGGATGATTCAGAGTCCGAAATAAAGTATGCAGAAAGTAATGATAGTTACTGTACAGAAGACGAAGAGGAAGTATGTATTGAACAGCCAAACAAAAAAAGAAAAGGAAGCATTAAAACCGCTTCAGATAAAGTTGGTAATTTTAGTGGATCTGAAGGAGAAGATGTGCCATTGAGCAAAATTTCAAAAGTAAAGTCCTATGCTAAGGGAAATTATGTAGTAATAAAATACGAAGGCGAATATTTTCCGGGTGTGATAGAAAACATTGACGGAAACAGTTTTGAAATTCGTACTATGACGTTCTCCGTAGGCAATACTTTCAAATGGCCTGAAAAACCGGATAAAATCTGGTATGCCAAAAAAGACATAATAGAAAAAATTTACGAACCGGTGCTAACAAATAAAAGAGGCTTTTATTCCATAAAAGAGATGGAAAAATATCTCCCTTTTACGACTTAAATTGATGTTTTTATTTGAGAATATAATATTATAGTAGAATTAAGCAATATTTCGTACTCGAGGTTTTAAACCGTACTGTTTTGCGTCGTGATTATGTCGCACTGTGATTATAATATAGATCTATAGATTTAAGTAAAAACTACCTATTACTATTAAAGTTGAAACTTTGACTGAGAATGATAGCATTAAATGCTGATTTATGATAATATATAAAGACAAAGTAATTTGAGACTGATTTTTCGTGCCATAACTTTGATCTCTAATGAAGATTATCTTTCTGTAATTGTTATGTTTTTATTAATTTTACTTATTTGCGCATTGTAGTAAGTACAACTACAGTGATATTAAAACTTAATTAAACGAGACTGATTGTAAAACTACCAAGTTTTATTTTTTTAATTATCTAAACTGGTTGGTGTTTATTTTTGGATGTCCATGTTTGGTTCATTACTGGTTGTTTATCATTGGCTTTTGTTCATTACTCGGTGTGCATTACTGGCTCTTGTTCATTACTAAGTGTCCATTATTGGCTCTTGTTCATAACTAGGTGACCATTACTAGAATTTTTATGTCTATGACTGGGTAAAAATCAGCCGGTTTTTTTTCTCTAATTATTTATTTTGTATAAGTCTTTTTGCGTTGTTTAAGCCAAAATCTTAATACTCTAATGTTGAACTCTTATAAACACTAGTACAATATTTGAAAACATCACAAACGAATAAGATAATTACAATTATGTACGAAATCTGCTCTTATACTGTCCATGACTGGGGGTCTTACCTTAGTATATATTTAATTGTAATATTTGTTTAATACAGGATGATATTTAACCATTAAACATAATTAATAAATAAGTATTAAAATTATCTTATTTCTGTGTGTCATATGTTATACATATGACCACGGCATATGACACACAGAAATAAGATATTTTGCTATGCAATGATTTTTGTCAAGTTGTGCCAAAACAGAAAATTTTGTCTTTAAGTCTTGTGTAGTAAAGACACGGTGAATTAAGAAATATCATAAAAATCATGCCGATAAAGCTCTTACAGCGCGCGATTTAACTTGCAATGTATGGTGGTTTATTCGTCCAAGAATATAACTAATGCATGGCTAGGTGTGTGACGTCATCCTAAATTCAACATGGCCCAAGATGGCGGAGTAAAAGGCTCGCTAAAAATAACTTGAAAAAAAAGCTTATATGTACATAAGCTTGTTTTATTTATTTTTTTTACTTTTAAACCTAACGGTCCTTATCCATACTACTTAATATTATAAATGCGAAAGTGAGTTTGTTTGTTTGTTACGCTTTAATGCCGTAATTACTGTACCGATAATCATGACATTTTGCATACCCATTGTCTGAAGTACGGATAAGTATGTAGGGTACATTTTATCCCAGGAAAAACAACTGTTCCCGAGGGATCGAACGAAACTGCCGCGGGCGGAGCCGCGGGCGGAAGCTAGTTTATTAATAAATGTAAGTGAATTCTGGAATGTGTGTACCGCGGGCAGTAGGTATATACATCAGTTACGCATTCGTCGTTGCAGTACCTAGTCAAACATTTGTAATATTCTACGTTCTACCCTTTAGGTACCTTCTGCATTTTAACAGGCCACCTTATTGTCATTCTCATCATTAAAATGTAGGTACTTCTTCTGTCACCCTGTAAGTTATGACTCAGCATTATTTTTGATGCCCATGAAGGCTTCAATTTATAAAGCTCTGAGTACACACCAGCCCTAAGGTGGTATCATAAAATAACATTGCCTACTGACGAAGGTGCATTGTCATGGACGGAATTCGAGCGAACTCGCTGTCTGTCATTATAGACTTACAATTAAAGAGTAAATGTAAAGTAAATACTCAACATTTATTGTCGATTTGATCCGTGACATTTGTGGTGAAGTGCTTCGGTAACCAGGACGGTCGTTGAAGTTCAAAATTGAGACTTATACCTATCGATTTTAGGTTTCACTTTCCTTGAGTAATATTGCCGCTTGGTCACTCTATTGCAACCCACGCTGCCTTTAAATTTTTGTAGTGTCTGAATATGTATGGTTTTCTTTTCCACGTTTGCTAGGTGTATATTTCGTGGCAAGGAACTGACTTACAATGGCTAACACTAGTCCTCAAACTTGAGACAGCTTTCTTACTCCGTGAGCTTTACGACTGCTATGTGATTTGTGTAAGTGTAACAGTTGGTACTAAGGGCTTAAGTACTTACGTACAGAAGTCACACTCTACAAAGGTATTCAAGGAAATATCAACTCAATGTGCTTAGCGATACGGTGTAATTTGGTTTAGACACTACAGCAAGCCAATTTTATACTTTTAGCTCTAAACATACGAACATACGCACCCATCTGGCCAGCGAGGAGAGTGTAGGCCAAATCCTCTATCTGCTCTGGCTAAGTATGGCTCCGGTAGTACAGGGAGGGTCATGCTCCTGCAGTGGAGACTAAAAAGACCTGATGATGATGATGATACTCACATCACCAAACGCGTGTCGTTCTTACCGGATATGTTCGGATTTCACCTTGGAAGGTGTCGTCGCGCGTATGTATTTTTTCGATATACTCGTACACGTAGTTGGGTTGTTATACGTAACGTGACCATTTATATTTTATGTCAGAGCGGGACATCTGCGGAATTATGTAATAAAAAAAGTTTTTAGTGTTTTACAAGTTTTTTTTTTATAGAAGATAGAATAATAACTCAAAATAATCAAAACAAATCAGTAGTGGCGTGAATTCTAGTTCGTATTTTTATACTTGTTTTATGTTACTTGGCGGGTGACGCGCTGTCTCGTAATTTGCCTTCCCGCTCGGGGCGCCGCCCGCCGTGCAACGCATTTCGAACGGGAAAAATACATTTTAAATTATCATTTGGTCTATTTGCAAGAGCGGGACAATTTTTGCCTTGCGGGGGACACCAGGACAGACTGCCTGAAAGCGGGCTGTCCCGCCTAAAGCGGGACGTATGGTCACGTTAGTTATACGCTAACACAAATATTTTTCGGATCAAAGGATAAGCCTTGGCACACTTGTTCCTTAGGTAGACTAGAGGGAAAAACGCCCGGGAGTCAGCGGCTTACACCCCTATGGGGGGTAGGGGAGGGGGTGAAGTTGTCTTACTCCGCGCCCACTGTGACTCGTCATAACTAGGTACTATGGCAAGTTTGGTATCGTTTTCAAAATAAAGGATGGGCATTTGTATTCCGAAACAAAAAAAGAGCATTTCTATACAAAAAAATTGAATTACAGTCAAAAATAAAAAAAAATAAAATTAATTTCTTATTTGTTTATAATCATAAAATTTAAACTAGTACCAGTATCTGTTTTGAAAATATATATTTTGAAAGCCGTATTCATACAGATTCCGAAAATATAAGCTTTATTGAAAATTTAAGTAAAAAAATTGTTTGAATTTTTTTTTAATTCGACGCGGCACAGACTAAATTCTTAGAAAAATACAGGACAACAAAATTTTTTATGTTGCTAAGGTTCTTTAATTAGTAAGAATATAATATTGTTTTTTATAGAAAAGGCCAAAATTTAATATTTTTGTCAAAAATACATTGTATCAACGTATAGGTATATTCTTCATACTTATTTGAAATTTGCTAAACTAGACTTAATGACAATTCCGAGTGACTTAAAGGTCTCTAAGTAATCGATGAACATAAATATGTGGTTAAAATACCTATATGTAAGTATATTTTGTATCTTATGCACATTTGCCTTCTCAATCGCACAACTCCGTGAACTTAAGTAGTCGCTGCAAGCACAGGCATTTGTTGCAGCCGCACTTATTTTTGCATCTGCACGATCGGGAAATTTTCCGGTATCTACATTCATTAAATATTAACGCTAGATTTGGAGCTATATCGTCTATAATATTTTTTATTAAGGAAATAGAAATATTCCATAGGTCCCCAGCTTTTTGACGTTTAATTCATTAAAAGTGTCGATAATTGTTTGGCAAGTCACATTTTCAAAAATTAAAGTATTGTTACATTCCGGTACATGATCACGTAATATTTTTTCAGATCTTTGAGATGATGACTGAAGCGAGGCAGTTGTTTTAACAGGAATATCAGAAAAGAAATCTTTAAAACATTCAGGAACTTCAGTATTTGTCTCATACTTCTGATCTTTGATTTGTAATTCTAATGACTCATTATTGCGTTTTTTAGTTTTTCCCGTTTCCTGATTAATAATGTTCCAAGTCGTTTTTAGTTTGTCCCCGGAGCTGGCAATTTTCTTTACATAAATATATAGACTTTGCGCAGGCACACACTTTTTTGAATATTTTAGAGTAATTTCTAACGTAATTTAAAAAAAACGGGATTTCTATTATATTCTTTCATAGTCAGCAGATCATATAACTTATTCCTACTTTTATTTTTATACTAAGAGCAAAGTGGAATATCCTATTAACAATTAGGCTATTCCACTTTGCTCTTCAGGGAATTTCACTTTGCCCTCCCAATGAAGGCAAAGTGGAATATCAAGCACAATTTTAAAAGGCTGATTATTTTTCTTCCTATTAAACTGTTCTATGTTTCTGGTGTAGCTAATAAAACTTAAGTACAGTTATTTTTTAGGGTTCCGTACCCAAATGGTAAAAACGGGACCCTATTAACATCGCACCGCTGTCCGTCTGTCACCAGGCTGTATCTCATGAACCGTGATAGCCAGACAGTTGAAATTTTCACAGATGTATTTCTGTTGCCGCTATAATAACAAATACTAAAAAATAGAATAAAATAAATATTTAAGGGGGCTCCTATACAACAAATGTAATTTTTATGCTTGTTTTTGCTCGATATTGATAATGGCAACAGATAGACGCTTGAAATATTCACAGAATATATAGTTATGTATTCACTTTTAAAACAAATCATCATCATCATCATCATCAGGTCCTTTTTAGTCTCCACTACAGGAGCACGACCCTCTCTGTACTACTAGGGCCATACTTGCCCAGAGCAGCCAGAGGACTTGGCCTACACTCTCCACGCTGGCCAGACGGGTTGGAGAGGTCTCTTAGATGTTTATAAGCTTTGTTTAGCTTGTATTTCCTAAGTCGCCTTCTACGACATCCACGGGAAGACTTGGAGTGGTCCTATTCTACTCTGCCGGATACCACACGGCAAGAAAAACAAATAATAAAATAAAAATAAAATTAATATTAAAGGAGGGCTCCCATACAACAGACATGATTTTTTGCCGTTTTTATAGATAACGGTACGGAACCCTTCGTGCGCGTGTCCGACTCGCATTTGGCCGGTTTTTTTTATAATAAACACAACACTTATCGAATATCTCAGGTAAACCGTTCGTTTACCTTCGTTAACTCTCTTGGAACTCCTATTGATAATTGAACGTTTATATTAAAATGGTTTGGTGTTCAATCAGTCAGACAAAAATGGAACTTAGCCAATAGTATTACATGCTTAGTAAAAGTAATTCGTAGTCTTGTTCGTATTGAAATACAAAATATTCATAAATTTTATCCCAATACTTGACTCGTGTAATCCCGCAGAATGCTTGAAATCTCCTTAATGTCTGGAAGTTCAGTGGACGTTGGATGAATTTCTTAACATTAATTTGCCAAAGCCAGGCTGAGTTGCGGCCTGCGGGCAAGTACGTGCCAAGTTTGCTTTCGCCTCAAGGAATCCACTTACCTCCCAATCGATACACATTTAATATTTATGCGGGGCCATTTCGCCGGATTAAATTCAGAATAAGAGTTTATGTTTCAAAGTATAATTTCGCAAACTTGTAAATTTAGTCAAGAGTTCTCTGAAAAACTATGAGTATTTACTTACTTACTGTAAGTATTAAATGGTGTATATGGCCTAACAACCCCAGCAGCGTTTTTCAAACGTCCAACTTGAGAATCGTGGTGACAAGTGCATTTTTCTTTTTAGAATATTTTTCTGGGATAATATGACCACGGTAAATAGATATCTATGACTTACACAGGGTCGGCATGATTAAAACAGTGGTTTAAAAATATATGGTTAAACACAGGTTTTATTTAAAATCTGTTTCATTCCATGCAGGTCTGGGAGAAAAACGTAGAATGTGCCAGCTGCTTCTCTTCTCGCGCAGATCGTAAAAGCCGATCAGGTATTGAGCGAAAATCTGCGGAATCAGGTCAATAGATGCGGCTAGCAACCCATCTTTATTTTGATTCCCTTTTCCTCCGACACGCCCTCAAACATGCTAAATGTAGCCATTAGGTCTTAAAGACCTAGGCTCTGTATACCCCGCAAGGGAAAAAGACGTGATACCATGTATGTATGTTTATTATAAAATATTAAGAATAAAATAAATTTAAAACTACTTTTCATTGCGAAAGACTAAAAATAAGAAAATAAATTAATATTTAGGACTCTAATTAGCTTGATACTAGCTGTTGCCCGCGGCTCCGCCCGCGTTAATGTCGTTCCCTTGGGAACAGTAGAAATGAAAAAAATTCCATACAAACCCTTCCCCCTCTGCTTTTTCCCCTTAAGGGGGAATTTAATACATTTCACCTGCATAGATCTTTAGGATCTTTGGGATTTTGCCCATTTCACCTACACAGATATTTTTTTATTGTAATGGAGAACTTTTAACTGTCATATTTCTAAGTAAATAAAAAAAATCCATACAAATTTTACCCCACCTATTTTACCCCTTCAAGGGGAAATTTCGTCCATTTTAACTACACAGATCTTTTTAATTGTAATGTATACATATATACTTATTTTTATACTTCTATGTCCAGAAATAAGAAAATTTCCATACAATCCCCCACCCCCCCTTTATCCCTTAAGGGGGGAATTTTGTACATTTCACCTACACAGATCTTTTTTAATTGTAATCAAGAACGTATATACTTATTTTCATACTTCTAAGTCTAGAAATGAAAAAAAATCTACTGTATGTCCCCTATTTTATTCCTTCAGGCGAAAATTTCGTCGATATTACCTACATACATCTTTTTAATTGTAATCCAGAACGTCCAGAAATGAGAAAATGTCCATACAAACTTAACCAACATGTTGCCCCTTGAGGAGGGGATTTTATACATTTCACCTACACAGATCTTTTTAATTGTAATCGAGAACTTACATACCTATTTTTATATTCTAAGTCTAGAAATGGAAAAATATAAAAACTTTACCCCCTATTTACCCCTTCAAGGGAGAATGTTCGTTCACCTAAACACGAAATTTTTTTTTAAACAGATCTTTTTTAATTTTAATTGAAAACTTGTGAACCTACTTTCAAACTTCTAAGTCCAGAAATGAGAAAATTCCATAAAACTTCACCCCCTTCGATTTTCTAAAAATCCTTTCTTATTGCTCATTTACATCATAAAAAGAAACCCAAATTTCAAGTTTCTGGGCACAGTAGTTACGGCTGTGCGTTGATATATTTTGACTAGCTCCGTGGCGCAGCGGTCAACACGCCAGCCTGCGACACGGAGTGACCGGGTTCGATCCCCGGCCAGGTCAAGATAGAAAATGATCTTTTTCAGATTGGCCTGGGTCTTGGATGTGTATCTATATATGTATTTGTTATAAAATATAGTATCGTTGAGTTAGTATCCCATAACACAAGTCTCGAACTTACTTTGGGGCTAGCTCATTCTGTGTGATTTGTCCGTACATATTTATTTATTTATATAAGTCAGGTTTGCCACTGGCCCGCGGCTCCACCCGCGTAAGTGTCGATTTCTCAGGAACAGTAGAATTACCCGGAATACATTAGTTCATGAGTTTCAATGAAACACCTTTGTGTAAGCATTAACTTTAAAACCCTAATAAAATTACCTATCTATGTTCTTGCTTCCCTTTCTCCCATACATCCCTCCTATTTCGCCATGACGGCCTCTGATTGGTCGCCTGGACAGTCGAAAAAATATGGCGTTCGAGTCTTGTTGAGCGCGCCGCTTGCGCTCATATAATTCCTAAAAATAACGACTCCTAAGGGCTTCGCTGGCCGAAAACAACCCTAAATCTCATCGCGCGTGTGTGATGGTGTACCACCAGTGTAGGCAGTAAGACAATAATAAAGTTCAAACACAAGGATCGTGAGCCGGCCGGCACGAGGCCCCGTCGAAGGCGAATCCTTATCCAGACTCCTGTTCAAGATTGAATCCAGGTGAGTGTTTACTGAATTTTCCCTTGCTGTGATTCTGGGGTTGATCGGAGAATGCAGTGACTCTTCCAGGAAGTCGCAACATTAATTTATGGTGCCTCCTGTGAGGACATTCCTCACGTACTTATTTCAAATTTACCCACTTAATTTCAATATTTCCAATTAAAGTTATTTCCAAATATGGATAACTAATTTATTCATAAATAGACTTATTATAGATTCAAATTAACTAGGTACTTATCCATCTAGCATTTGTCTATTTGTCTAACAATCTCGGCTCAAACAGGGAATTCCATTCCTGTTCCATACCATGGTAAATACCTATTACTTACGTATACATACTTCTTATCTCCTTAATTCCCTTGTAATAATCCCTTAATCGTTCGATTTGTATGCCATAAGGTACTATCTTGTTACTCAGGCTTTCGAACTATTTTGGATAGCCTATAATTACCTAGGGTCAATTAATAGCAGTGAGGTGTGTATTTATGATTATAAGTAATAGTCCGTAGTTTTAAAACCTACGTGTTTGTGAATATCTGTTACATTACTCAGTTTCCATTTAAACTTTTGCTACTTACCTACATTACTCGTACTTTTCACAATTAGTGCCTACCAAAACATGGCGGAAGGAGAATTAATGTCCACCATTAAAAAACGTGAATATGAGTTTAAAAATATGCAAATACTTTATGACTTAGCAAAAATTACGAAAGAAAATAAAACTAAATTAGCATCCTTTCGAGCTAGGTATAAAAGAATTGATAAAATTCGTGATAATTTCTTGGAATGCAACGATCGTGTAAACCAGTTGCAACTTAAACTAAATCCTCAATTTGTTATCGATAATAATGCTTTGTTGTCATTTGACGAGTTATACTATTTTGTCATTGAGTTTGCTGACTCTCTCGACGTAAGTTCGCGCTCGGAACTGTGTCAAGGTCATGCGCATTCCAGCTCGCAAGTGAAATTACCTAAATTGCAAATAGCTAAGTTTGATGGTAATATAGAGAACTGGCAGATGTTTAAAGACAGTTATACGTCGCTTGTGCATAATAATGTTTCGTTGTCGGACACAGAGAAATTTTACTATTTGTTGTCATGTCTGTCTGGGTATGCCCTGACACTAGCTAAGGGTGTTCCTATAACATCAGCTAATTATTCTGTTGTTTATGCAGCGTTGCTAGACAGGTATGATAATAAACGTATTTTAGCCACCACTTATTTAGAAAAAATAATAAAATTAAATCCGATCCAACGGCCATCATTATCAAACTTATCACAATTAACCAACACACTTTATGAATGTGTTAGTGCCTTGCGCGGGTTAAATATTGATGATTTAAGTGAATTTCTTTTATTTTACATAGCATCTCGGCCTCTTGATACAGAAACTAGGAAAAGGTTTGAATTACAAAATACCGAAGAAATTCCTAAATTTAATAATTTGATTGTTTATTTACAGAATTATATAAAGGTATTAGAGGTTAGTCAACCTAGTAATTTACCGTCATTCAATTCTACAAATAAACAAAACCACAATAATACAAAGAAAGATAATTTTTCTCGGCAATCAAATTCTTCCTTAATTACTTTTTCGAACTCAAATAATAATAAACCTAATCAGGCTGTCTGCGCGTATTGTCATGAAAATCATTCAATATATCGCTGTGGTAAAGTACATTCTATGAATATAGGACAGCGACAACAATTAGTTAAAGAGTTACAATTATGTCAAAACTGCTTAAGGCCCGGTCACACTAGTGCAGACTGCAAGTCTAAGTCCATGTGTCTCATTTGTAACTAAAAACATAACACATTATTACATGAAGAACATAAAAGTTTATTATCTAATACCATTGACCTAAAGGCTTCTGAGAATTCCAATATAAGCACTTCCCTAACTTGTACAACTCAGCCAAAAATGTCAAAGTCACTTATGAGTACCAAAATTATTGGTTCAGCAGTGGTTCGGTTGAGAAGGGTGGATGGTTCATGGCAGTATGCTCGTGTAATCATAGATAGTGTCTCGATGGATTCTTTCATTACAAGTAGCTGTGCGCGACAGTTAGGTTTACATATAAAAAAGTGTAATTTAAATGTAACCGGTCTCGGTCAAAATTATGTTTGTAATATTAAAGGTTATACGTTTGGCTCTATTGTGCCTAGGTCAAATGACTCGCCCCAATTCGATATACCATTAGTGGTTTTGCCTAAAATCACTTCAATGGTTCCTTCAACCTCATTACCATCGGTTGTCAAGGAAAAGTTTAAACATCTGGATCTCGCCGACCAAGATTTTGATAAATCGGGTCCGATCGATCTGTTGTTAGGAGTAGACTGTTTTGACCAGATATATACTGGTTCACTTTATCGCCCAGGTCCTGGTTATAAGTGGTCAGTTTCTTCAAAACGTGGTGGCTCAAACTCCAGCCACACCCGTTACGTCACTCATCGCGTCTTCTTGTGCGCTCGATGAGATCGTTCAACGGTTTTGGGAATCCGAAGAACCGCCGAAATGTAAAATTTCCGGTCCTGAGGATGAAATATGTGAACAAAAATATAAAAATGGCACATATCGTACCTCCGAAGGTCGTTATGTTGTACCAATTATGCTTAAAGATGATACTCCAGCCTTAGGAGAATCATATCATCAGGCTCTTAACCGTTTTCTCCACTTGGAAAAGCGTCTTGCCAGCCAGACTGAGTTAAAAAAGGAATATAAGGAATTTATGCAGCAGTGCGAAGATCTGGGACATATGCAGCCTGTTGAATCATTGTCTACTGACCGTTATATTATTCCTAACCATTGTGTAATACGACCCGATAGTACAACGACACGTTTACGAGTAGTCTTCGATGCCAGTAGTCGGACCTCGAATAATCTGTCACTCAATAATATTGTTCATGTGGGTCCTAAGCTGCAAGTGGATATTGTCGATTTAGTGACAAAATTTAGACTTCACAAAATAGTTTTTACTGCCGACATCCGTCGTATGTATCGGCAAATATTGATAAGACCCGAGGAAAGGCATTATCAACACGTGCTTTGGCGTAATGATCCAACTGAGATCTTAAAGGAGTACGAACTTAAGACAGTCACGTACGGAGTTAGTAGTTCACCTTATTTAGCCATTCGAACACTTCATCAACTTGTTGAAGATCATGGTTCTGAGTACTCAAGTCGTGTAGCTCAGGTTATCACCCAGAAGACATTTATAGACGATATCACAACTGGCGGCTCTTCCCTTGAAGAGGCGACCAAGCTGAAGGCCGATATCACATCTTTGTTGGCCAAGGCTCACTTTGAACTACGTAAATGGACTACCAACGATCCTCGTCTTCTTAAGGATGTTCCTCCTGAATTTTGTCAAAGTTCCAAATCCTTCGATGAATCGGGAAATGAGTTTGTCAAAATATTAGGGATACGATGGAATCCCATTAATGATTCTTTTTCATATGCCTTTTCAGACTCGTTCGAAGTCAAATTTACTAAAAGATCCATACTCTCTTTAGTAGCCCGCATTTTCGATCCACTCGGTTGGATATACCCAGTAGTCTTTGCAGCAAAATCGCTGTTGCAAGAAATATAGCGGTTAAATTTATCGTGGGATGAGACTATTCCAAAACATTTAACCAAACAATGGCATTTAATAGCGGCTAATTTGTCTGATTTACAAAAAAATTCTCTTCCGCGGCTAGTTATACCTTCCAATCCGATGGAAGTACACTTGGTAGGTTTCTGTGATGGTTCTCTGAAAGGCTATGGTTGTTGTGTGTATATTTGTGTGGTTACTAATGAGCCCAGAATTTCTACTGCGACTAGTTTACTGATTGGAAAATCTAGAGTAGCTCCTTTAAAACCTACCACGGTAAATAGACTCGAGCTAAGCGCAGCGGTGCTTCTGGCAAAAGTTCTATCGCACATGTATAATTTGCTTAAAGATAATTATTAATTCTATTCGAGCTTATTCAGACAGCAGCACTACCTTGTCATGGCTTAATACTGCCCCTCATTTGTTAAAAATGTATGTAGCCAATCGTGTCATTCAAGCAACTGATTTGATTAGTACCGATCATTGGTATCATGTTTCGTCTAAGGATAACCCGGCCGACTGTTGTAGTCGCGGAGTGTCCTGTCCAGAGCTTATAGACCATCCTCTGTGGTGGAAAGGTCCTTCTTGGCTACAGGATTTGCCTAGTCAATGGCCTAACAATCGGGTTCTACTTCCAAAAGAAGACTTACCCGAGCTCAAATCACTAGAAACTAAAAGTCTTCACGTGATTGAGGTGAGAAACCCACTTCTAGACTTAATTGCCAGACATTCCTCTTTTACAAAAATTCTAAGAATTGTAGCATGGTATATTCGATTTATTACAAATTCGAGGGTTGCAAGGCAAAATCGAATTCTTTCATTTCTCAGTAGTCCTGAACTCGAGAAGTCAACCAAAGTGTTAGTTAAATTGAGTCAGTATCATTATATGTCTTCCGAAGTCAGTCGAGTGCGAGATAATGAACCATGTGTAAAATCCATTCAAAAACTTTCACCTTTCCTGGACGATGATGGGATCGTGCGGGTGGGGGAACGCATCGATGAGGCTAATCTGTCACCATCTGCGTTACACCCTTTTTTGTTACATAAACAATGTCCAATATCTAAAATTATAATAAAACATTTTCCTTAAAAAATATTTGCATTGTGGACCTCGAACCTTACAATCTCTTATTCAACGCCAGTTTTGGATAATTGGATTGAGACTTCTGATACGTACCGTGCTGTCGAAGTGTGTAAGATGTTTTATTTCGTGTCCGCGCTCTCGTTGGGTCATGCTTAAGAAAATTACCCAGAGATTTTGGCGCGTATGGCAGCGTGATTATCTTCATACATTACAACGAAAGAACAAAAGGTTCGTACATGAACCAAATATTAAAATAAATGACTTAGTCATAGTTAACGAACCTAATCTTCCGCCGATGTTCTGGAAGTTGGCACGTATTGTGCAAGTGCATGCTGGTTCGGATCAAGTAGTCAGAGTAGTTACTTTCCGAACTGCTAACGGAAAGACCTTTCGTAGGCCGGTAGTAAAGGTTTGTCCCTTACCAATTAATTAAGATTTTTTTTCATAAACAACTAACACATAAATACACACTATCCTTAGGCTAGTTAAAACTTATTTATTACTTTATCGTTCGAAAATAATATTTCTAGATATTCTTGCAATAGTGCGTAGCTATTGCTTTTGTTTTATATCTTTCAATTTGCATTCTCTGTGAAACCCTTGTGGATTTCAGGTGGGGGAAAATGTGTAAGCATTAACTTTAAAACCCTAATAAAATTACCTATCTATGTTCTTGGTTCCCTTTCTCCCATACATCCCTCCTATTTCGCCATGACGGCCTCTGATTGGTCGCCTGGACAGTCGAAAAAATATGGCGTTCGAGTCTTGTTGAGCGCGCCGCTTGCGCTCATATAATTCCTAAAAATAACGACTCCTAAGGGCTTCGCTGGCCGAAAACAACCCTAAATCTCATCGCGCGTGTGTGATGGTGTACCACCAGTGTAGGCAGTAAGAAAATAATAAAGTTCAAACACAAGGATCGTGAGCCGGCCGGCACGAGGCCCCGTCGAAGGCGAATCCTTATCCAGACTCCTGTTCAAGATTGAATCCAGGTGAGTGTTTACTGAATTTTCCCTTGCTGTGATTCTGGGGTTGATCGGAGAATGCAGTGACTCTTCCAGGAAGTCGCAACAACCTTAATATTGAATTTCAATTGAATACCTTCAAAAACGGAAAGTTTCATACTAACTTTGCATCCCCGTTATACTAAGGGATGATTTTTGAGAAAAATATTTTACTCGTGTTTCATGCCTTTCAGTAAAGAACCTTCATGCTGAATTTTATTAGACTAACTTCAAAAATGGCAAAGTTTCATGCTTACTTTGCACCCCTATTTTACCCCCTTAAGGGATGATTTTTTAGTAAAATATTTTACTCGTGTTTCATACCTTTCAGTAAAGAACCTTCATGCTGAATTTCATTCGAATAACTTCAAAAACGACAATGTTTCATACTAACTTTGTAACCCGTTTTACCCCCTTAGGAGATGAATTTCCAAAAATCCTTTCTTAGTGCTCCCCTACGTTATAAAAGGAACCCCTGTGCAACATTTAAAGTTCCTAACCCTTATAGTTTAGGCCCTGCGTTGATATGTCAGTCAGTCAGTCAGCTTCTCCTTTTTTTTAGTATGGATTACTATGGATAGTATGGATAGGTATAATGCTGTCGTATAATGATGACGAATTGACTTTGGATTTTAATATTCTTATGTCACTTATTGTTTTATTTTTTTTGCTATATATTTGCAGGCAAACTCATGCCTTGAGTTCATTCAAATGACGATAACTTTTATTTTAATGAACCGATTTTGATGAAACAAACTTTAAATGTTTTGATGAGTGAAAACAAAGCAATTGGTGAAAGTTTGAAGTAAATCGGTTCAGTATTTTCGGAGATAATCGTGATCATACATACAGACAGACAGACAAGAAATTCGAAAAAATTTTTTTGCTTTTTTTATTCTTTTTAAGTGTCCTTCTATCCATTTCAGTCAAAAATTCTAAATGTACAGACAACATTTTTTTACTGTTTTATTATTATATATATGTATATGTCGCAGGCAAATTGTATGATTCCTCGTTTTACAAACGGCGTCGTCTGTTCACAAACGCTCGCTCTTTTGGAATATGCCGAAGGCATATTCCTTGAAAGAAAATTGCCAAGAAAATTGCCTTGTCAGTCTATAATATGCCTTAGTATTTGATAGACAATTTAATCGCCGTTTACAAAATGACGCGGCAATTGAAGTATTTAGTTCTTTTTCTTACCTCGCGCGGCGCTGCTAATCAAAACACTCAAAATGGCGTCGATTTTATGAAACAGAAAAATAATGAAAACAGTGCAAATCCTGCGTGTTCAAGGGACTTTTTACAAAAAAAGGATTGTTTTAGGAAATCTATCATAGTAAGGTAAGAAAATTTTACGATTCTTAAGTAGGAGCAGGAAAAAGCCGTGGACAGAGGTTTTGAGGTTATCCGGCACGTAAAAAACGCAGATGTCCATGGAATATGGTGTTCGGAGGATTCCTGCGGAATATTATTAGCACAAAACCACCGTAAAATAGGTCTTAAAAGCGTGTATGGCCCTTCTAATGTCCTCATACACGCTTCCACGTTTTCATCTGAGTATTCTTCGGTCGGCATGTACACCTGTATGACCTTCAGCGAGTATCTTTTAGATACTCTGAGGATAAGGTATATCACCCTGCTGGAAATACTTTCGATGGTTACGACGTTATTTACAAGGTAGCTGTGGACGAGAAACCCGACACCATGCTGTGAGTTTTTTATGTCACCTTCCCGGGGATAGAGTAGGTTACCAGACTTAAGGGTTGTCGTGCCCTCTCCCTCTCTTCGGAGTTCAGACAACCTCACTATGTCCCATCGTAACATACTCATTTCCTCTTCCACTTCCTCGACTTTTTGTCAAGCCTCATCATGCGGATGTTGTGTGTTACCAGGGCCAGTCGTCATCGGGGGTGGTAGCCGGGCCGTATTCGGAGATTCTTAGCACCCTCTGCCCCACCGTTACGGTGACCGCTACCGGAGCCAGGAATAGCGGGGCTGCCTTAGACTGAGGGCCTGGTCTTTTTGTTGTTTCCATTGGAAGGTTTTGCCATACTCACCACGCTTGGGAGGCAGGTTGGCAAGCGCATTTACTTTGGCTTATTGTGATTCCGACGCTGCTGCCCACAGAAGCATTTTGGATTAGGCATGGGAAGGACAGGAGTTTGGTGGATTTGGAAACGAAATAGAGATATTCTACTCACTCGAATGACTTGGGGATGAGTGAACAACAGCTCGGGAAGCCGCGCGTATCTTTAGGAATGACACCCCTGGTCTAAGTTTTTGTTACTTAAATATTTAAATTACTTGAGTGCCTAAACATGTATTTTAAGTTATTCCTACATGAATAGGTACGTGATTGCTGAAATAAAGTGATTTGTCCAATTTGTGTTTTATGATAGTCACCCTACTATAACCATCAATGTTGAAATGTTTACAATTGAACGAGTTGTCAATTTGCCTTCGGCATATACCAAAAGAGCGAGCGTTTGTAAAAAGACGACGCCGTTTGTAAAACGCGGAATCATACAATATGCCTGCGATATATAGATATAGATAAATACAGTTGAGTATATGCTATTTATGTTAAGTAAATATTTTTGGTCTACTTTAGGCATGAAAGAAAGAAAGTAAAAGTATTTATTTGATATATCACAAACAGAATGAAACTATGAAATAAAATAAAATAGAATTTTATTCAAAACTAGCTGTTGCCCGCGGCTCCGCCCGCGTTGATGTCGTTCCCTTGGGAACAGTAGAAATGATAAAAATTCCATACAAACCCCTGCCCCTTTGCTTTTTCCCTGTAAGGGGGAATTTAATATATTTCACCTGCATAGATCTTTAGCCCTTAAGGAGGGAATTTTGCCCATTTCACCTACACAGATATTTTTTTATTGTAATAGAGAACTTCATATTGTCATATTTCTAAGTAAATAAAAAAAATCCATACAAACTTTACCCCACCTATTCAACCCTTCAAGGGGAAACTTCGACCATTTTAACTACACAGATCTTTTTAATTTCAACGTAAACATATATACTTATTTTTATACTTATATGTCCAGAAATGAGAAAATTTCCATACAATCCCCCCCCCCCCCCCCCCCCTTATCCCATAAAGGGGAAATTTTGTACATTTCACCTACACAGATCTTTTTTAATTGTAACCTAGAACGTATATACTTATTTTTATACCTCTAAGTCTGGAAATGGAAAAATTCCATACAAACTTTACCCCCTATTTACCCCTTCAAGGGAGAATGTTGTCTGGTTCACCTAAACAGATCTTTTTTAATTTTAATTGAGAACTTGCGTACCTACTTTCAAACTTCTAAGTCCAGAAATGAAAAAATTGCATAAAACTTCAACCCCTGTGATTTTCTTAAAATCCTTTCTTAGTGCTCATTTACGTCATAAAAAGAATCCCTGTGCCAAATTTCAAGTTTCTGCGCACAGTAGTTTCGGCTGTGCGTTGATATATAAGTCAGGTTTGCCTTTGGCCCGCAGCTCCGCCCGCATAAGTGTCGATTTCTCAGGAACAGTAGAATTATTAGTTGAATCCGGAATACATTAGTTCATGACTTTCAATGAAACACCTTAATATTGAATTTCAATTGAATAACTTCAAAAACGGAAAGTTTCATACTAACTTTGCATCCCCGTTATATCCCCTTAAGGGATGATTTTTGAGAATAATATTTTACTCGTGTTTCATGCCTTTTAGTAAAGAACCTTCATGCTGAATTTCATTCGACTAACTTCAAAAATGGCAAAGTTTCATGCTTACTTTGCACCCCTATTTTACCCCCTTAAGGGATGATTTTTGAGTAAAATATTTTACTCGTGTTTCATACCTTTCAGAAAAGAACCTTCATGCTGAATTTCATTCGAATAACTTCAAAAACAACAAAGTTTCATACCAACTTTGCAACCCGTTTTTCCCCCTATGGAGATGAATTTCTAAAAATCCTTTCTTAGTGCTTCCCTGCGTTATAAAAGGAACCCCTGTGCAAAATTTCAAGTTCCTAACCCTTATAGTTTAGGCCCTGCGTTGATATGTCAGTCAGTCAGTCAGCTTCTCCTTTTTTTTAGTATGGATTACTATGGATAGTATGGATAGGTATAATGCTGTCGTATAATGATGATGAATTGACTTTGGATTTTAATTTTCTTATGTCACTTATTATTTTATTTTTGCTATATGTTTGCAGGCAAACTCATGCCTTGAGTTCATTCAAATGACGATAACTTTTTTTTTAATTAACCGATTTTGATGAAACAAACTTTAAATGTTAAACTGAGTTAAATCAAAGCAATTGGTGAAAGTTTGAAGTAAATCGGTTCAGTATTTTCGGAGATAATCGTGATCATACATACAGACAGACAGACAGACAGACAGACAAGAAATTCCAAAAAATTTTTTTTGCTTTCTATTATTCTTTTTAAGTGTCCCTCTATCCATTTCAGTCAAAAATTCGAAATGTACAGACAAAATAATTTTACTGTTTTATTATATGTATAGATTGGATATCAAGTATCTCTTTCTGAACGTCATACTATGATAATAACAATTCTCAGAAATTAACATATTAATAGTAATTAAATAAAACATATTATTAAAGTATGCCAAGTTATTTATTCAAACTAATAAATATCACAGTACTACTAATTAACAAAAAAAAAAAAGGTGCATTCATAATAGACAAGACTTGAAAATTATGTCCATTAATTTATAATAGATAAGTGTTGCGACTTCCTGGAAGAGTCACTGCATTCTCCGATCAACCCCAGAATCACAGCAAGGGAAACAGTAAACACTGACCTGGATTCACGGTGAACAGGACGTTGGGAAGGATCGCCTACGGCGGGACTTCGTGTCGACCGGCTAGCAATCCTTTTGTTTGAACTGTATTCCTTTTCTTGCTGCCTACAATAGTGGTACACCATCACACACTCGCGATGAGGATTTAGGGTTGTTTTCGGCCAGCGAAGCTCTTAGGGACGTTATTTTTGGAAATTATATTAGCGCAAGGCGCTGTTCAACTCGACTCGCACGCCATATTTTTTCAACTGTCCGGGCGACCAATCACAGGCCGCCGACGGCAAAAAAAGAAGTATGTATGGGAGGGGAAACGGAAACGGGACACAGATAGGTAAATTTAATTGGATTTTAAAGTTAATGCTTACACAATAAGATATAATATAGAAGAATAATATTCAAAGCAATCAAAGCAAAATCAAGTTTGTGTAATAATATTTGTGTAGTATATTAAAAAGAAACTAATTTGTGTAACACATCAATTACAGACAGTATTTTTTTTTCTTATTAATGTATTAAAAAATGTGTGACAAATTTTGCAGCTTTCTCGGTTCCATTTCTTACGCATTTAAAAGTTCTTAGTACTTAGTTCAGAAATTAATTAATATAGATCTTATTGATTAGAAATTTATGGGCCAAACAAAAAAGAAAAAAAAAATAAACAAAAACATTTGTTTAAAACAAATTGAACTGTTTGTTATATAAAATTTATAAAATACTGTTATTTTTCCATCCCTGATAATACAACTGGCTTAATGTTTTACATATTTCAGAAAAACTGGCCAAGTGCGAGTCGGACTCGCGCACGAAGGGTTCCGTAACATTATCTAAGTAATGTCTAAAAACGAACCCACATAAGACGGTGGTAACTGAAGAAAGATTTATATAGTTCTACTTCACAAGGGAAACTGGAAAAAATATTATCCATTTGAGTACCACCATGAGTAGAGGCAAGTGCTGGTAACAAGATTTCGTAGGTATATTACCTACTTTAATTCCCGATTGCAATAGGTACCAAGCGGCCTCCTATCGTTCCGCGCAGCGCCGCGCGCTGTCGAACGTAAACACATTGCTATGATTTTATATTTACTTGACGTTACGTGGTTCGAAAATTTATATTCAGTAGTTATTTTACGTAACTAACAACTGTTCATAACTAATTTTGAATTCAATTTGTATGAAATTTTTCTTTACCGAGTACATTTATAAGTTGATCGACTATAACTCTTTAATTTATAAACTGTACTTAGCTCTGATAGTTTTCCTTTAAGTTTTGTTATATATACTACTGCCATGTGATTTTTTTCTCGTGTTCATATATAACCATTTAGTAGATAGATGGTAGGGACACTGGACTCTAACAAAAATTTGGACTATAAAACCAAATATTTCCGAAACGGATAAGTAAATCGATAAATTATGTTCACAAGCTGACAATATCTTTAAAAGACCTATTCAACAACACCCAACAAGTTGGGTTGGCCGCGAAAAAAAAAATTACTCTCCTTTTTACTTGTATGGGAGCTACCCTATAAAAAAGGTTTTTTCAAGATTTTATTTTACTGTTTTTTCGGTATGAAAGTCAAAAGTCAAAAGTCAAAGATTTTTATTCAAAATTGGATACATGTATCTCTTTTTGAACGTCATATTTTTATTTCTTATATATTTTTTTATATATGCAAAATTGAAATACTACTAGCGTTTCGGAACGACCACTGGTGAGAAGAATACGCCGAAAGAAACTCAATCCAGCCTTGGTCCCTACGTGTGTAATTTAGTATGATACATATCCATACTAAATTACAGCTCTCTAGTACTGTCTACGCCAAATTAACATTATTACATTTTTTTATATATATTGTAATTTCCCGCTTATCATGCACACTCTCCCTCACACACTCATTCCCTCTCTTTCACACCTACCTACTCACCCCACCTTACCTCGGTTCTGTTCGACCAACGCAAAAACCCCGCGCACGCGCCCGCGAATATAAAAATTCCTAAACATATGGAAAACGATAACTAATAGTGGACATTCTCTCGGTGGTGAAAGTGTTAGTGCTTCAACCCCAAAAATCCAGTGATCGAGCGTGGAGATTAACCAGCGCGGAAAGGGATCCTGGTCCACGCCTGCGGTACGAGGTAATCCTTTCGATCTCCTGCCCCATCAAGTACTTATAGTCTCTGAGTAAAACCGCGGACGGACAGACATGGCGAAACTATAAGGGTTCCTTGTTCGAAACCCTAAAAACCAACATACTTCCCAATCCGAAGAGAATTTCGAGCCAGATGCAGCCTGATGTTCTCGAACAGCATCAACTCTTGCCTGATGTTCTCCATTTGATTCTCGGGATCTGATGATTTTAAATCTTTTGAATACTACGAACGATTTGACCTCTTTTTAGGCTTGGCATTGGTATAAAGAGAAATACTTATAAAATATTTTCTTTACCAATCTAAGTGACTGCTCCCCTGCATTTCCGGCTAGGCTGCCATGTCACGAATATAAACGAGAAAGGATATTTTATAATAAATGTGTTAAAATTTAACATTTAACTGCAAGAACCGTAAATTTTTTGGTTTTCATTATAAAATGTAATTTCATTTTTTCAATACAAAATCGGTTGTAAAGAATAGGTCGGGAAGTCTTAATAATATATAACTTTTATAGTAACCAGATTAGGATTACTTGTATCAATATTAGATAGTTTTTATAGTGAGAGCGTTTGAACTCGATGAGCAGTGACTAACGCTATTAACATCAACGTTTTCATATTCATATTTATTTATTCACATAAAACATGGTACATTGAGGTGTTAAATGCAATATACAAGAACACATGTTTAGCCATATTAAATGGCATGCAAATACAGAATAAACAAAACATTGAATTTATTAAAATTATCAAAAATTAAAAAAAGATAACAATTGTCATAAAAACTCTTTTATGTCATAAAAAGACCTTTCCATCAACCAGGCATTTAACTGTTTTTTAAATATATATTCATTAAATTCTTTCATGTCATTGGGTAACCGGTTATAGATTCGCACACACATATTATGGGGACTGTTTCCACATTTTTGGGACTTTGGGACATTATCAATGACTAGTCTGTGTGGATTCCTCTGAGCTCTGCCACTCATATCAATAGCTTTTTTAAATAATTGTATGTTTTTGTAGACAAACATGCATACCTCAAAGATATAAAGACTAGGTAATGGCAATAAACATAACTTTTTAAATAACGGTCTACATGAGGTACCCGGGGGAACCCCACATATCGCTCTCAAACATTTCTTTTGGGCTATAAATGCCTTATTATATTCGGTGCTGTTGCCCCACACGACTAACCCATATCGTAAGACAGATTCGACATACGCGTGATACGAAATGATGGCAGTCTTAACATCTGTCACTTTTTTTACTTGACGTAACGCATACACAAATTGGTTAGTTCTTTTACTAATTCCATCGACATGAGCTTTCCAGTTTAGGTCTTGGTCAATTGTAACTCCTAAAAAATTCAGTTTTGTCACTTCATTTATTTTGTCAATATTTAATGTGAAATTACGATGTGGGTGTTTTGATTTATGGAATTGTACATAATTTGATTTATTCATATTTACTATTAAATTATTGTCAAGTAGCCATTGAATTATTTTGTCAGTTGTATTATTAATATCAGTTTCATGGTCAAGTATTGTATTGTCATTGCGATAATTTGCACAAGTAGTGACAATTATAGAAATGTCATCTGCATAGAGAATACATTTGTGATTTGTGACATCAACAATATCATTAATATATAACAAAAACAATAAAGGCCCTAAGACACTTCCCTGCGGTACACCACTACAATTTTTTTATATGAGGATGTAGATGAAGTCATTTCATTTTTTGATATTTTATTAATTACAACCCCTTGAAATCTGTCTTTTAAGTAAGACGATATCCATTGCAAGGCTGTACCTCGAATATCAATTTTCTCTAATTTATCTAGGAGCAGTTCATGCGATACGTAGTCAAAAGCTTTACTTAGGTCAAAACATAGCCCAGTGGTTAAATCATTATTATTTAAGCTTAACATTATTGTATTTATCAACGTGTAAATTGCTAGGGAGGTAGATTTATGTTTTTGAAATCCAAACTGGTTTCTATTTATAATATTATATTTATAAAATAAGCAAAGTATTTCATGAAATTGATTGAATGCTGTGTTTAGATCATAATTTTCGTAAATCGGACCAAGACAGACTATTGAGACATTCCTTAAATTTCAATATATTTTCAATATTATAGTCTTTCCTATAAATGGTATAGGGTTGAGGTTTAGTAATCACTTTTTCTATCTGTAAACTCAAAAACTGTGCTGTATCATGATCTGAGAGATAAAGCGGTAGTACTTCCGATTTTGCATCTTTTACGTTACTTAATATATGATCTAGACACGAGTCTTTTCGTGTGGGAACATTAATATGAATTTTCAGGGAGTAATTATTGCACAAATCTGTCAGGTAGTTGCTTTCTTTTGATTGTCTTAATGTATTAATGTTTATGTCCACCAATAATAACCACCTTCGAGTTAAGTTTATTTTTCTTTGACATTTCATGTAGCAGGCAATTTAGCTTGTCTAAAAATAAGATTGCATCAGAATTAGGAGTGCGATATATACATATAAGTATTACTTTGATATGAGGAATTTCAATTCCACATACTTCAAACGTGGTATCAGCTGCATATTTATTGGGCAACGAAAATTCCTTATATATTATCCCTTTTTTTACCATAATACATGTTCCGCCTCTACGTTTAGGTCTGTTATATGAAGTAGCAAATTCAAAATCTATCATATTTAAATATCTTTCATAACCATCTTTAAGGAACGCTTCAGAAAAACACATTATATCAGGGTGTTTACCTTGGATTTTTAGTTCTTCAAGCGTCAGTTCTAGAATTTCCTGTTTATCCAATATACTGGCGATATTTTGGTGAAGTATTTTTAATGTATTCTGTTTATTTGTATATTTAGAGGCGAAAAAACTGTGATTTATCGATTTTTGGAAAGTAGTTAAGTAACGTACCTTTTTTTGCAGTTTCCTTGGTGTTGGCTAGAACAGGTTCTGGCCGTTGTCTTTTAAAGTAGAATGGAATTGTGCTTTTACGGGGCTCGTCTTATTTATCAGCCATTAGTTTCTTCCCCATTATAATATTTTTTAGTACTTTGACATTTAAATACTTATTTTCGTAATCTACACAATCAATTGCATGATTAACTGATTTACATATGTTGGATATATTGTTATAATTACATTTTACAAAGTTACAATTCTTATACATAAAACAGATGTCCTTAATTCTATTGTTGATGTTATATACATTAATATAATTATTTTTAAAAATGTTTAATACATATATATGATTTTGATTAAATTTTTCACATAATAATTTCAATTGTGTAGATAGTATATCTAAATCGTAGTCATTTTCACCCATACATATTACTAATTTATCTTGTGCGTCCAGGGTTAAGTCATCCATACAGTTTTTAAGAACATCTGAGGCAAGGGCGTTCAGCTTGATTACTGAGATGATCCTATAATTTTCATGTTTTGTACCAATCCTAGCAAGTGTCATAGTTGAAGAGATATTCCTACACTGTTGTGTGCCAAATATATATATTTTACTTCTCTGATCTTGTTTTTGTGTCGCCTTTATTGTGTGCTTACTATGTGTGTCTTCGTTTTTTGATAAATTTATCTTCAAACAGTTCATTATTTGTTGCAGTTTTTCAATTTCTTGTTGTATTTCTATAATTATATTTTCTACTTCTGCTATTTTTGTTTTTGTTGTAGTTCCTACTTCTATTTTCGTAATATCTTCTTCAAATAATAGTTTGTGTGATGATATACTTTTAATAGGAGTTGAAGTTGTTTCTAGCAATTGTGAAAGATGTTTAGTTTTCTTTTTGCACTGTTAATAAATTGCTTTTCTGACAGTGGTGATTGGCATAGGGATTTGAGTATTTTATTTTCTTCTAATAATTGATTAATGTGTCTCTTTAGTTGATTATTTTCTAAGATTACATTTTGCAACTCATTATCTGATATCGCTAATTCTAATTTTAGTTTAATAATATTCTCTTTCAATTCGTTTTGTGTTACAGCTTCTGTTACTGTACAATCAGCGCTTTTAGATAGATGTTGACTGGTGCTTATGCAGGAATCATCTAATATGTCAGACGTGTGTACATATTGTGTTAATATTTGTGAATCAAGCATCTGAGAGGATGCGATAGGTGTTTGTGGTGGACTCGGTTGTATCAGTGGAGACTTTTTCCGTGTTGTTACAAATGATGTTTTGCTATTGTTTATTTCTATAGAATCTTTAGATTTATCTATACATATTTTGCATTTCCATTTCTTTTTAGAGTCTTTGTCCATCAAGTTCCATAATTTTTCGGAGTAGCCTGCACATTCAAATTCATAATTGTATTTACATAGACTGCATTTAAGCGTATTTTTTGTGTCTACTGATTTTTTGCATTTATAGCAAGTAATAACAAACAGTACCCGTTTTCTTGCCGTGAAAAAAGTGCCGCGCTTTGTTCAATCATACTTTCGAACTAACTAATCGTCTGGGTTTAAGATCATTCGCGTATATGGTATCCATTCATGTTATCAATTTTGTTATGTTTGAATTAATGTCATTCAAACACTAATATCCGCTTTTCGCTATAGTAATTCTAGTGATCGTAGTTCACTCAACTACCGGCCGTATACTTACGTAACGCGCTAATGCCGGGTGCTAACGATTAGCATTTTATTTCGGATGCTTTTTATTCGATTACTTGTACAGTTTTTCCGCATATTTTTATTCCGCATATTATATTTGGGGCTGTGCAGCAAAAACTAAACTTTTAGAATTAGAGCGAGCCCAACGTTCGTTGCTTAAATTAATGTTTTTCAAGCCCTATCGCTATCCCACCCACATGCTGTATGCAGATGCCAATGTACTTACAATTAGACAGCTGTACATATTACACTCTGTTTTAAGGGAACACAAGACTGTAAGTTATAGTAAAATTAACCTTAATAAAAGAAGACTGAACATTATAATTCACCAACAACCAGCTAAAACTACGTTTGCAACCAATCAGAATCTAAGAATGTCCACACATCTATATAAATTGTTAAATAAAAAGTTAGACATTTATACCAAAATACAATACAAGTGTAAAGTTGCATTAACATCCTGGCTACAGAAACTGACATATGAAGAAACTGAGTCATTGATAACTCGATTAAATTAATAAAACAATCTAATATATCTAATAATATATATATAATTAATTATAAAATGATTGCATAATAACAAAATAATATGATTGTATTTAATGAAATAACTTACACATTATGATATAGTATAAAATAACATACACATTGATTATACCTACTTATAAATAGATATTAATTTAGTAATTAATCTACATTATATCCCTATTGTAATAATTTTACCTATTGGATTTTTATTCCATGAGAATAAAAATTTAAATTGTATAACATTATTTTTATGTAATTGATTATTTTGTGACATTTATTCTATAATGCATGTATTGAAATTGTGTGAAAGAGCGGGACTCGCCAGATACAGGTTTCTTTAAACTTAATTGGTGAGCCCTTGCTGCATGTTATGTTAAATGAAAAACTTTTTGATGAATAAATAATTTTGAATTTTGAATTTTGAATATTTAAGTAATAAATAGTCCACTCCGCTCACCGCATTATACATACGTCTGGTATCCTTCTCAATCTCGCATAAAGCTATTTGTTTGTTACACTTATAGCTATTATTTTTCTTCTTGCTTTATTTGGGTTTACCGTTCGTAATCATGGGTGACGAAATTCAACTTAAGTTGTTTACGGCTAAACGTAATGCGATTTTTGCCCGTATTCAAGCAACTTACGACAGTTCGTCAGTGCTTACCACTGATAAATTACGTAATAGTTTTATCGCTAAGGCTAAACAGATAGACTTATGACGAATTGAGTTTGTCGAGATACTGGACAAAATTAATACTATCTCGCTTTCATTAGACGAAAAATATGAGGTCAGTTATACTTCATTAAATTCATTCGACGATTTGGCTAGTGAAATAAAATACAAGCTCAGCTCGTTGGTTGAACCGCTGACGAAACCGTCATCTCATACTGAAAATATAGGTCACAAAACCTTAAATATGAAGGTACCGCGAATCAAACTTCCCAGTTTCGAAGGTGACCTTGAAAGTTTTCCATATTTTTATGAAACCTTCAAACGTGTTATTCATACTAATTCTGACTTATCAGACGGTGAGCGAATTCATTATTTACTTCATTGTCTCAAGGGTAAGGCGAAAAATGTGGCCGCCGGAATCACCCATTCTGCTGAGAATTATCGTATTGTATGGGACGCGCTTATAGCTAAATATTTAGATTCTCGCGCGCTTGCTACCAATTATTTGAACCAATTGTTTAAGCTCAAGCTTACCGGCGCACCGACACCCGCTAATGTTGAGAAAGTTTTTGATAAATTTACCGCTATGGTGGCCGGACTTAAACAATTAAAAATCGATAACTTAGCTGATTTTATTTTCACGCACTTGGGTCTTAAGTTAATAGATTCGGACATGGCTAAGCATTATGAGATGTCATTACGATATCAACAAGACTTGCAGAATGTGGATTATGATTATTTTGTGAGGTTCGTTCGCGAACAAGTTTAGATCATGTATCGGACCTTGCCCGCGCGCTCGACCGCAACACCTGCCTCTTCTTCTTCGACTGCTCCCAAGGTGACTCACGCGCACATATCAACCAATGCAAAATGTTCACTCTGTAATAAGGTGCATAATCACCTATTTCAATGTGACACCTTTAAAACCCTGACGGCTAAGGCTAGGTATAATTTCATAAAGGACAAAAAAATGTGCCTTAATTGTTTGAGCCATCGACATACAGTTTCTAAATGTCATTCGAAAGGTACACGTAGGGAATGTCAAGCTAAGCACCATTCTCTGTTGCATTTTGAGACGTCATCATCGCCGATGACGGTGACTTCAGCCGCGCGCAGTCCTTCTAATGAAACCGTCGCCGCGCCCGCCGTATCGAACGTTTCCTCGAACCCGCCGCCCGCTCCGCTCGTCACTTCTGATCGTGTAGCCTTATGCACGCACTCTGCAGCTTACGGCACTAATTGCACGACAGAAATTCTCGCTACTGCTAAGGTGGTAGTAGTGAACAAAAAGGGGAAAAATGTGCTAGTACGTTGTCTGCTTGTAACGTTGTAACATATTCGTTACAAATAAATAAACATTATTAAACAAAATTAAAATTAAACTAAACAAATAGTAAATAATAATATATTAAAACAGTAAATAATAAAAAGGTTTCCTTCTGCAAGCGTGTTAGGCACGGATCCCTAAATTCCTCTCGTCACACAAAACCTGTTTTGCCGGTGTCGCAGCAGACGCTCGCGCGTCAGTCGACCGCTGATCTTGCATCGAGTTGTACACGTACTGCTTGTCATTGTACCAAGGTCGAGTCTGCATTCTCGATGTCCTTTGATTTACAATAATTTAAGTATTGCTTTTAAATCTGCCTGTTATAGGCCACTGTGTGGTGGAATACCATTGATTCAACTTATTTGGATTATAAAACCCCGATAGGGTAAGTTTGAACAATGTTTTTGAGTTAACTTTGTAGGTGGTTACAAATTCCTTTGTTCAAGTTTAAACTGTTAAAGTACGTTAATTAATACATTTTTATCGTTAATGTTTGGTACCTATTAAAAGTGTTCATAGATTAGCTTTGCTAAAGGGTTTGTCATTTATCATCTAAATCATTTTTCATGTAATCATCTCTTCATCATCTTTTGTAAACTCCGCTTTTGATTGCATAACGCCACTTTCTTCTTCTGCACTAAGTACTTCTTTTACCTGCTAGCTGCGTGGCATGAGCAATCACGGATATTAGCTGCTGCCTAGATGCTTAGTGCCTGGATAATGATTCCAGGGTCCAAAGTTCCGGTTGAGCACACCGAAGAGCGTCTGGTGTTTGCGACTTCATCACGCCCGGACACTCGGGTATCTCCGACTTCTATCATTCCCCCCTGGAGCTCGTGGCTTCATCACGCCCGGACAGCTGAAGATCTACGTCCCCGTTCCAGCTTACAAGGGAAGTACTAGCTGTGTGGCAAGGTTAGGCGGCCATTAGAACTCACCCCCTCCTTTTGTAATTTTTTTTTGTAATTTCGCTGGGGAACCACGAAATAAATTTGTTTAACGTTACCGGTGTTTAATTTAAATTTCCGGCACGTTACACCAGGTTCGCAGAAAAATTATATTACTTCGCGCTGCGTCCGTATGCTCGGCTTGAGTATTCGAGCAGACGACATAAGCATTGTTCGAGAAATAGGTGGAACTTCTCAACCTGTACGAGGTTCCGTCGACTTCACTTTTAGCTCGCGTCTCCGCTCACAACCTAAGTATAGTATCAACGCGCTGGTGCTCGATGAAATAACGGGTCAAATTCCTTTATGCCGTATTAACATGAGTGAATTGCACCACATTGACACTGAGTTACTGGCTGATGACGCTTGGGGAGTTCCGGGTAACATAGACGTGTTACTTGGTGTCACGTTTTTTGCTCAATTGCTGCGTCCGGGTCATGTTACTGATAAGCCAGGTTGTCCTGATGCCTTGGAAACCGTGTTAGGCTATATTCTTATGGGTCAGGCTCCTATCTCAGAGTCCCCCACGGACACGCTTTCATTTCTTTCAACATCGTGTACCGATTGTTGTGACTTACGCAAATTTTGGGAAATTGAAGAAGTATCGCCGTCTTCCACTTCGAGTGTAGATGATGAATATTGTGAGAAATTTTATCGTTCTACCACAACTCGTACACCGTCCGGTAAATATGTCGCCGCTTTACCGTTCAAGTCTGTCACACCCGTTTTAGGAAATTCCTTTGATATCGCACGCCGTCGATTTTACAGTCTTGAACGGAAATTTAAATCGCACGCAAATGTAAAATTACTTTACGATGAAGTAATTAGAGAATATTTAAATAACGGCTATATATCGTTAGTTAAACATGATCTAAAGGACATGACACAAGTAGGACAAGCTCGTGAGCGATCCGTTACCTACTATATTCCTCATCATCCTGTGATTCGTGAGGATAAATCAACCACTAAATTACGTGTGGTTTTAGACGCTAGCGCACGAACGGACAACGGTACGTCGCTTAATGAGGTCCTACACGCAGGTCCCGCCCTTCAGGCGGACCTTCTCAACATTTTGTTGAATTTCAGACTTTTCGCTGTCGCTTTGTCGGCCGATGTAAAGGCCATGTTTCTTCGTATAGGTATTCGTCCAGAGGATCGTTCGTATCAACGAATTTTATATCGCTTTAGCGAAAATGAGGAGCTCCAAGTCTTTGAATTTTCGGTTCTTCCTTTTGGACTTAAGTGTTCACCCTTTATAGCTATCCGCACCGTCCAACAATTGTGTATGGACGAGGGACAACAGTACCCCCTTGCTAAGGAAATATTACAACGCGATATTTACGTTGACGATATCGTGAGTTCAATCGCTAATACTGAACTTGCCGTTGATTCAGCGCATCAGTTAATTAAAATATTCAGTCTAGGGGACTTTCAACTTACAAAATGGTCGAGTAATAGTGACGAGGTTCTTCAGTCTATTCCAGAATCACTACGACTCTCAAAGAGCGTGGATTTAAGCAAGGACCCGACGCAAAAGATACTAGGCCTCAGTTGGTACCCAGATGAGGATTATTTTGCATTTCAAGTAACTCCTGATAACCGCCCCTGTACTAAACGGAATATCCTTTCATCGGTCGCACGTCTTTTTGACGTTATGGGCCTTGTGGCACCTATCATTTAATACGCCAAGCTGCTAATTAAAGAGCTACTCAAACTCGATTGGGACGATGTTCCCCCAACTTAAATTATCCGCTTATGGGAGCAATTTCAGAGTGAGTTGCCCCTCATTTCGCAATTAAACTTTCCGCGTCGCGTCGGTGTTGTAGATCACTGTAAGATATCTTTAGTCGGATTCGCTGACGCCAGCGAAAAGGCTTACGGTGGAGCTGTCTACGCCCACGTTGTTAGACCTGACGGCACTGTGGTCGTGTCGCTGGTCTGTGCTAAGTCCAAACTGTCCCCACTACGGGTAGTCAGCTTGGCCCGCCTCGAGTTATGCGCTGCATTGCTCTTGTCGACTCTACTTAAGAGTTTACTCGCTTTACGCTGCTCGACATGACATTGAGGCTGTCATCGCCTTTTCCGACTCAACAGTGGCGTTGAGTTGGATTCATTCAGCACCACATTGCTGGCACACGTTTGTGGCCAACCGCATCGCTAAAATACATGACAATTTGTCAGCAGATTACTTTTTCCATGTCCGAGGATTGGAAAATCCCAGTGACTGCCTTTCACGCGGCCTTACCCCGGCCCAGTTAGTCCAGCATCCTCTGTGGTTAACTGGCCCGCCGTGGCTGGCATCGCATCGCTCTGAATGGCCTATTAAGCCTTTCACATCCAGTGAATCACAGGAGCTTCCCGAAATGAAGCCAGTCGCTCTACCTGTGCTCTCACACGCGAGTTCGAACGGAACTATTCCGTCCGAGAATATACTGGGTGGCGCAAAAGTAAAGACCCTATTTGGTTCAGCTATAACATTTTTTCTAAATTAGAAAACTAGATTTAGGTTTTTTTAAATGTATATTTGTGCCATTAAATTTCGTACCATTAGGATTTAAAGATGATGTCTTTTAAATGGTGACCTCCAGAGTTGATACACATTTGAGCCCTATTTATGACATTTTGCATAACTTGCCGTAACACTTCCTGCGATATGTTCGTTATTTCTTGACGAATGTTTTCTTTTAGAGCTGCGAGAGTCTGTGGCTTGTTCACATACACCCGAGATTTCAAAAAACCCCAAAGAAAGAAGTCTGGACTGGTCAGATCGGGCAATCGGTGCCGGACGGTGGTGAAATCGTCGACGAAATTCACGTTGTGTTCTTATCACTGATGAATTATTCCGTAAGAACATTGACACAATTATTCCACGTTCTTGGGGAGTAAAACGGTCCATGTTTATTTTCAGTGTATTTTACATTTGTTCACTACACAATTTTCAAAAACAGAATGACAGAAAATGTCATATAAAAAAAATAAAAGTATTTTCTTTAGTGCCAGTACTTTTGCGCCACCCGTTATTATACGCAAGAGCTGCTAGATTTTCTTCCTGGCAAAAATATTTAAAAACAATTTGTTTTGTTTATAAATTCGCCAAACGACTCCCTAGAGGACCTATTACCGCGTCTGATTTAGATTTTGTCGAAAATGACGTTTGGAAACTGGTACAAGGGGTTCATTTCGCATCTGAGATCCAACACTTGTCTCGCAAACAACTTTGTTCTAAACAAGTGCAGAGACTGAGCCCATTTCTTCATAATGGACTTATTCTGGTTGGAGGTCGACTCGCGAATTCTGAGTTAGAATTTAACGCTCGTCATCCTATCCTCCTGCCCAGTCAGGATCACATAGTAGAGCTTTTAGTTTACCATTATCACATATCGAATTTTCATACAGGCCCCAACTTGCTTGTCTCAGTATTAAGGCAGCGCTATTGGATCTTGTCCGCAAGACGTGTTGCACGTCAAGTTACCTATCGCTGTAACATTTGCTTTCGGGCCAAGCCGAAACCTTCATTTCCTGTCATGGCCGAACTTCCACATTTCCGCGTGGAAACCGCCCCTAAGGCACACACTGTGGCTGTGATTATGCAGGCCCTCTATCTATCACCTCGGTGAGGGGTAGACGCCAAAAAACCAGAAAGGCATATATTTGCCTATTTACTTGCATGACAACTCGCGCTCTACATCTTGAAGTCGCTTCAGATTTGAGCACAGCGAGCTTTCTGTCGGCTTTCAAGCGTTTTTTGGCTCGCAGAGGCCCAGTGGAAGTTCTGTATACCGACAACGCTACAAATTTTATCGGTGCAAGGTCCTACCTTCGTGAAATTTATCGGTTTTTAACTAAGGAATATTAATATATATGGGAGAGGGAACTCATTGAACATAGGATTACGCTAAAGACCATTCCTTGTAGAGCACCTCACTTCGGGGGCTGCTGGGAGAGTGAAATTAAGAGTGTTAAGACACATTTACTCAAGGTTATTGGTCAACAAATACTGTGCTTTGATGAGCTTAATACTGTCCTGATACAAGTAGAAGCCTTGTTGAATTCTAGACCGTTGTACCCACTCAGTTCTGATCCATCAGAACCGACCGCATTAACCCCCGCGCATTTTTTGCATACGAAACCTCTAGTGTTTTTGCCCGCTCGCGACGTCGACGAAACACGTTTGCACCTTGTTACGCGATATGAATTAATGGATAAATTAGTACATTCCTTCTGGAATCGGTGGCGTAAAGAATACTTGCACACCTTACAATCCAGACAGAAGTGGAACACTCCTGCCTTTCCTGTAAAGGTCGGCATGGTAGTTGTCTCTATGCAGGATAACGTCATGCCCTTGCAGTGGCCTCTAGGTGTCATTACCGAACTCTTTCCGGATAAAAACGGAGTAGCTAGAGTCGCCTCGTTAAAGACTAAAGGCGGGGTTATACTCAACCGCCCAGTTGTAAAGCTGTGTCCTTTACCGACGCAATAGTTAAATTAATGCTTATCTTAGGTTAGGTCATAGTTCGTAAGCCTGCACACGCGTGCATTAGATTAGTTTATTCTATCGCTATTATACCGCTCCGCAGGGTCGTAACTGACTCATAGATTCAGGTAGAGTTTGTGACGATGTGCAACCCACAACTAGTTTACTAGTTTATTTCGATTATTTTTTTTTCTCTCTTTCTTTTCGCTTTCCTCTTGTTGGGTTTTGAAAGTAGGTTCTTTCAAGCCGGGGAATGATGGTTGCGCCAAATAGTTCAAGCAAAATCTCACTAGATGTCGTAACTGTCCTGGAACCCCGATTCAAAAGTTTGACAAGCCTGCGCCTGACCCACGCCGCGAGAGGTCGCTAGTATCCTCCGTAACGCCGTCGCGCGAGGTTGATCTCCAGAAGGTGACACGCTATGTCCTTCTGCTGCTTGTGTCTTCATACGCTGTGAAGTTTGCTTCACAGCGTATGAAGCCGCTTAAAATCCGCAAGGCCGACTAAATTGGCCAGGGTGAAAGACCCACCGCTCGTGATAAACAACCCATGAACTTTATATACGTGTGGACGGTGAAAGTTGAGTGTGCCGACTGTAGCTGTCGTAAGCTGATGCTGGTTTCCTGGGTTCCTAAGAGGCTGGTCTGCGAACTGGTAAGTCACTTTAGGGTCGGGATATCCTGAACAGATACGAACGTTTGAGGGATTTGCTTGAATACGAAGGGAAATATTTGGGTCCAATAGAATCCGCACCCGCTAAAGGCGCAGCACGCTGCTCGCGTCTCTAGGCATTATTTGTATTCTTTTCGCCAATTTTTGTTGACATATTGTTTTATTTTTTATTATATCAATATATTAAAAATGTATTAGTTGTAATAATAAAATCTGGCTGTATGTCGTTGTATTCTTTGCCTTAATCTCAGTTGTCAATTGCTGCCAATGTCATATATACAAATGTCAAATAACTAAATGTCAAAAATTGTTTATAAATTTGAGGTACCGGTAACCGGGTGTGATGTAGTTTTGTAAATGCTCTTCTTATTGGTCAGTAATCCTTGATATTTTCAAAAATGTTTCGTTACTCAAATCCTCAAAAAAACTTTTTGTATAATTATTGATATTACAGCTGTGTTGTAGTGAAAATTGTGTAATCGTACCTTATAGCAGGATGTGGAGGTTAGTTTTTTCTATTCTTGTACACATTACACTCGCTGTTTCTACTTTTATTTATAAATAATAATGGGAGCTCGAAAAACACACCTATCTTCTTGACAACCGGAAGTGGCTAAAAAAAAAAAATGGAGATTTCTTGGAGAGAGTTTCCAGATTTAGGCTAGAATGTGGCCATTGTTGAGAAACGTAATTTAGTACGATGCCAGGGTCCCAAGTAATGTCATACTTGGGTTGAGTAGGCCTTAATCTGAAAACTCCCTTCATGAACTTCTTTACTCTATGATCTTCTAATACATTTGGAAATAATAGGGATAATGCAGATTTATAACAATTAATTGTACCGTATTTCGCACCTTTTTCAAACATACTTGTAAGGAAATCTAATATTGCAGGTACAGATGACTTTGAAAACTCAAGGTTATTTTGTTTACAATAGTGAAGCCACGGTTTAAAACAAGAGTCATATTGTTTATATGTGTTGTCCTTGGAGTGTTGTCCGATAGTGAATTTACCATGATATTAACAGTTCTTTCTGAAAGAGACGTCTTCAGATACGCCTGCCTGACAACTTCGCGGCTACCAAGCGTAAGGTCTTGTGCAGATTGTGTGTTGACCTGAAAGGCGATTTAAGAAATTAATGTCAGTATCAAAATATATACATTGAGAGCAAATTAGTTTTTTTAAATAACGGATACCAAGGTTGCGTCGGCCAATATGGTACAACAATGCCTTCTGCTTTATCAGCTATTATTTTACTCAATACTTTTAAAATAAGAATAAATGGTGGAAATGCATAAAAGTGTAAATCTTTCCAGGACACAGTGAAAGCATCGACAGCCCAAGCATCAGGATCACATTTCCATGCTATGTATCTCTTACATTTAGCATTTGAGCGACTAGCAAACAAATCCACGTCAAATTCACTAAATAACTCATTTATTTCAGTAAATGCATAGTTTGCCAATTCCCACTCTGTGTCCTGGAATTTTTTACGAGACAAATAGTCAGCTTCTGTATTATCTTTCGTGTTAATATATGACGCGAAAATGTGTTAATTACGAGCCTTACACCACTGCCAAATCTTTTTGGTTATTTTATTTAAGTGGGGGTATTGCACACTGCCCATGCGATTGATGCACGATATGGCGGTAGTGTTATCAATACGTAAAATAATATCTTTATTGGATAATTCATTTGTAAACGCCTTTAAACCCAAAAAGGCTGCATTTAGTTCTAATTCATTAATGTGCAAACTAGACTCTTCTTGTTTCCAATACCCATGTACTTTGTCCCTGATACAGCAGGCGCCCCATCCGGTATTAGAAGCATCGGAAAAAATCTCAAGATCATAGACGTTAAATTTCAAAGGGGCGTATGCGTTATCTATATGATCTAAGCACCAGTATAAATCTGACTTAATACTGTGGGGTACTGTTATGACTTGATCGTAACTAGAGTTATCCAATAAAAATAAATATTTATGGTATTCTAAATTTTTCGTATAAAGCCATGAATATCGTACAGCGGGACAAGCACAAACTAATAAACCAATCAGTCTAGCAAATTCACGAAGTTTACATTTACGGGTACCTAAAAACCTTTTTATAACATCTTTAATTTTAACAGTCTTATCAGACGGTAGTTTTATAACCATGTGGTTCGAGTCGGAAACAAAACCTAAAAATTTGCATTGTTGTTTTGGTTCTAACGAGCTTTTTTCTTTATTTACGATGAATCCCAGTGAAGTTAGTAAATCGATAGTTTGGTATACATTGTATAAGCATTCGTCGTAAGTTTGGCCAAAACATAATCAGTGTTATTATAAAAAAACGGCAAAACCCAGGTTTAAACCTGGTCTACCTTAGTCCGGACTAACGATGGATCAACCTAGGTTTAGCAAATTAAACTTTGTTTCATTACAAAAAGTGAACTAAGTCAGAACTAACTTAGACCTGAGACGATCTCTGGATGATCTAACGAAAGCAGGATTCATTCAATCATTCGTTCAGTATGCTACTACTACGTTCCGATCTACACTAATATTAAAATAAATAATAAAATGTATTGTTTGAAACTAGTATAAAACTAAAAATAATAAAATTGAAATGGAGAAACATGTTTATTTATGTCATAAACGATATATTCAGTGGTCAGATAAAAAAATCATACTTTATACAAAACGATTTAATAATTTTACAAACCTGAATCGGAACGCGTGTGCGCGCGCAACAAATCGAATTTGTTCCAAAGTAACCTCAAAGTTTGTTTACAAATATGATTATAAAATACATAGATTTAAAAAAAAAATGGTACATAGTATATTTTTATTTAATGAATGTTTTAAAGTTGCTGTGAGATAAAATTTACGTGACCAAAGTAAAAGTGAATATGGTGTAAAAATTTGTTTATATTTGTACCTATAAAATACTTACTATATAGATGATTTGTACAAACTATTTTTCCTAATATGAAATTAAGGTGCCTAAAAGTCATTGTTTTGTGGCGGTTGTGAAATATAAATGAAGACAAAAGCGTTAAAAATAATCTAATTAAATGTTTTGATATGTTAAAATGCAAATAATTAAAATATTTTTTCATAATTTTATGTGTTGGTTTTATTCATTTCTTCGCATTTCTAGGTTTTTGATCATTGCGAATAGGGTAATAGGATTTGACATAGATTTTAGCATCAAAGTATTTTTTTTGGTGAAAAGTGACCTATTTGTTGGTAACAAAATAAGTTAGTACTAGAGTTAAACTAGGGAATCGTAGGTTTATCTTTAGACCTAGGATCATCTATGGCTTAAACGATAAACCTCGTTTTATAATACGATTTTCCTTAGTACTTGACTTGGACCCCGGCTTAAACCTGGTACTAACTTTAGTCCTTGTTTTATAATAACACTGAATATGTCATCTAAATATATGACGGATAAGGGGTTCTTTGTTCGAAAATATTCTACAACAGGTTTTAATAATTTCGTGAACACATATGGTGCTGTGCATAAACCAAATGGAAGGCAAGTGAATTCAAGTAAACAACTGTTATATTTAAAGCGTAAGTACTTTCGATGTTGTTCATTGACATTTATTAAAAATATGCGTCTTTTAAATCTATTGATGCCATATAGCAATTAGGTGTGATTAATTTTGAAGTAGTGCGATAATCCTCCATCTTAAAATGATGGGGAGAAATAAATTTATTAAGCTGTTTTAGATTTAAGATAAATCTTTTATCGCCATTACTTTTTGGGATTAAGAATACACTGGACAAAAATTCTGAGTTCTCATGAGAGCATTTTTTAATTGCTCCAATAGAAAATAATTTTAATTTAAATTGCTATTTCGAAGTGTAAAGACTCTTTGGCTGATTTGGGATAGACATAAGGCGCCTTTACTTGAAACGGCGTGCTATCGAAAGGAATATTGTAACCCTTAATCCAGGATAGAATAGTAGGGTCTTTTTGTGACAAGTAACCATTCCTTCTGATAAAGATGTAAACGCCCAGCATAGCATACCTCGTTCAGCGACGGTTGGTACGACGACGCGACGGCGAGCGTGGTGGCGGCGGCGAGCGGTCTGGCGGCGGTGCTGGCCCGCGGCGTGCGGGAGCCACGCGGCTGCTTCGCTGACGAGGCGCGGGCTGGCTCTTCCCTGCATCTTTGCCCGCCGTTTTGTGATGCAGGGGCTTGTAGTTTGACTGGTTTCCAAGGAACGGTCTACTGAAGGTAAGTTTTTGAACCTTTGTTGGAATTTTAAGGGCCTCACCCGATCTCTGTACATTCTTTGCAGTGACTGCTCAGAAGGACCGCGTGGCGACGGGTCCAGCAACGGATCTTCGAGACCGGGATCTTTGAGACCGGGATCTTCGAAGTCAGCAACTGCAAGAACGAATGTTCTATAGCGGCCAATATTTAAAATGAAATAGCCCAGTATTTTAGCTATTCGCATTTTTATTATAATTGTGTAGGTAAAAGCCCAGTTTTTAGCAGTTACGCAACAAAATGAAATCGATGGATACAACCCATGTTTAGTTGTTCGCATCTTGTTTTTGGAAAATTTTAACTGTACTTACTGTTTTCATCTTCTCTTCCTCTTCTTCCCCATGTTGAGATGAACACTTGCACTACGGAGAGTTTTTGTGACGAGCGTAGGCTTCGGCACGAAAACACGTAATGAATAAACGGTGGCTCGGGTCGCGCGTAGAGGGGTAGAGTGGGGATGAACGAATGTATGACAGTTAAGTTTAAAAAAAATATATAAATTTAAACAAATCGTGCTAGGCTGATGCGTAGGGACGCAACTACAACATGTAAACATAAATGGCAAAGAATTATGCTGCGATGCATAATAGTTATTTATGTAATTTAAAAAAAATCGTAAGTCGTCAAAAATTTGTTACCACGTATCCGCGATCTAGATTTCAGAACAAATTTGCTCGTATAAATTAATTACAAATATATTTAATTGATTAATTAAAATTAAATTTTATCCTTAGTCAAATTACAATTAAAATAATTTGAGGACGTCAGTCAAACAGTTCGCCCCATATCGTACCTGATGCAAACGTGCCCATGACGCTGGCAGCATTTCCCCACTGTATTGCCAGCGATATGCGTTGCATCAGGTACGACTCTGCGCGGAGATCGGTGCCGTTGTTCCTCAACCACCTTCCAAGCTCTATATTTTTCTTCACCCTGCTGGTCAACGATTCATCTCCCGAACTACGACCCTCTGGGACTCTCAAAGCTACATACGCAAAGGAGAGCAAACTATACCAATCTTCGGTAGCATCGGTTTGAAGGCATGTATCAATAATAATTCGGAGTTTACGGGCAGCCCTGTTTCTAGCCCCCTTTGGTATGTGCTTTAAAACGCGCATATTTGATCTATATGTCCCTTACCTTTCCCAACACACCGATTGACCATTCTCAGCCATCGGTGGCGTCGGAGCCTCTGAAGATTGAGAGTGCTGCGATAATGGTGGCCTTGGACAATGTTTGCGCGTAATATGAATAGCCAATCCGCGTTTGGTGAATCAACGTTGAGGGTCCGAGGGGCAGTGCGGGCAAGCTATGGAGGCGCCTATGTTAACATCCATTGTATATTATCACAAATTAACTTGAATCAGTAATCAAATAAATAAATAAATTTATAAAATTAAATTGGCGTTACATTAAAAAGACAAATACAATTATCAAAATCTAGTAAAATAGCTCGGAGCTATTTCTAACATACTATCAGCATAATAAGTAAAAAATAAAATTAAATAACTACCGTAAATTAATTAGAAATCAAAATACATTAATAATTAAAATAAAATTTAAATTTGATAAAATTAAATAATAAAATAAAAATAATTAGATAAACGAATAACATTATTAAAACAATCACCAAATAATAATAAAATAATAATCGATGGTAATCAGCCTTGCTATAAATCACATTTAACTTTAACAAAAACTTGTGACATTATACATAAAATTCGTATAAATTAATAAGCTTAAGATTTATTTTATTTTAATTTTCAGTTTTTATTTTCGCTTTAATTTAGGTTTAATTTTTAATTACAGGTTTCTAAGATGTACATCAATCAAATGTTTGTAATAAATTAATTCGTTATTATTACCGCTTTTATAGACTATTTAATCGATTTCTGATTAAGTAAACATTGATAAATTGTATACCATATACCTATATCACTAAAAGATTTTGTAAAATAGCTGTTTCAATTTGTGTCCGTGCGTTAACCGTGATTACCTCGGCACGTTGCTAATTTGCGCGTACGTCCCTAGCTACGCAATCTAGGAACGAGCTCTATCCCCCCCACGCGAACCGTTGGTCGTCATCCCCGTGCCGAGGTGACCGGGAATGCAACTCGTCGCGGGATTTCGGAGTAATTGAGGTAAGAATTTGATTACCCTGACTTTGTTCCAGTGCACGATTTATTACTCTATTTTTTGTGAATGTACAGAAATAATGGTCCTTGTAACCGCATTTTGGTGTATTAAAACATTTGGGATTAAACTTACAGATTGGGCACGGCTCAGCATAAACCTAAATTTTTTGACTACCCCGACCTTGATTACCCCGACTTTTGTGAAAAGGTAATCAATAATAGTGTAATTTTACTAATCATTATTATGTACTAATAATGATTATTATATAACTAAATAACGTATAATAACCAACTTTTATAACCGTTTACTAAAATAAAATTATATCATTTTAAAATTAATAGTTATAATTAATTAACTTAGTACCATTTATTTCAGATTAACATCATGGCGCTTCGCTATCTTAAGAAGAAAAATTAAAAAAAAAAAACAGAAGCAATAAGAAGGAGAATGGAGAAAATTAAAATTGATCCAGACTTATATGATCGATGGCAATTAAATTGCCACTTAGCATATAGGTAAGTCGGGATCATGAAAAATACGAAAAGAAGAAAGAACGCGGTAAAACATTAACTATCAACCAATCACCACCAAAACTTCAAAAACTAAAAAGAAAAAAAAAGCAAAGAAAGTTCAAGTAGATACAATAGGAAGAAAAAAATACAAGCTATGACAATGCTTAACAATGAACGACAGTTAGGATCAAATAATTATAATAATATGAAAAACATGTAGAGTAGTATTCAAATACTAAATGGTTGTTTTTAACTCCAAATCGTATATAGGTAGTTTAAGCCAAGTTCCTAATTCCAAGACTTTTAATAATAACTATGTAGGGCTAGTTTTTAATGACATTTATTTCATAATTACTTAAAAAAACATTAGAAAATAAAATTTCACTTGTTTCATTTGTTTTATTTTTGATTACTCTGACTCCCAACTTTGATTATACCCATTACCATGAAAATTTTGATAACATTTACTTTTTATTCCTACTTGCTATAGATAAGCCAATATAAATAATACGCTCGCGCACTGTGTCTATTTTCAAATTTAATACCTAAACTTACTCTAAACTCAAAAATAAAAAAGGTCGGGGTACTCAAGTAAAGAATCCAGAACCGTGGAATAACCCTTTGGACTCAGTCGGTCAAATATAAAGTTAGCTAAGCGAATTGTCAGGCAGTGTTAATTTTATTCAAAATACTGAATCCCAACATCCCAACACAAAGTCCGGCCTATCGTCTGTGTAGCTTACGTCACAGATGTACGCCACGTAAGCATGTGTCCCATTGTTTAACGACGGCTTTTAAGTTCGTCGTCACAGAAAAAAAACCCGTGCCGCCCTTTGCCCATATGGCTTGTAATAACAAATTCTTAACCAAAAGTAAACCAATGTATCGCGTTCCATTTTTAGTGAGCCTGCTTGCACGCAGGCCAAAATGGCATAAAGCGGTTTGAGTGCTTTTGTTTCCTTCAGCCTTGAAGTGTTTGGACGCGGTTTATGCAAACAATAAATTAGATGGTATTCGTGTACATTGCATCCGATGCAAATACTTATAGCAAGCTGGTATTTCTGTTGATACTTTTATAATTAAGTACAGCTCTATGTAATAGGTAGTTGTGTGATTTCCATTGTTATTCTAACTAATATCACAAATGCGAAGTTGATTTTGTTTGTTAAACTTACACATCGTAAATACTCAATGGATTATCATAAAATTTTTCATACACCCTATGGATTACTTTTATATTTATGTATACTACCTTTCATTCTGGAAATAAGTACTGTTCCTGAGGCATCGTTCTTTGGTAGGTACACACTGTGTTCAATGACGCTTTCAAAATGTTCTGTTCTGTTCTGTGCCAGCGGTTGAGCTGCAAGAGCGTAGGATAGATGTCCACCAGAGAGTTTAATTATAAAAAGTAATTAATTATAAAAAGTCAAGGATCACCGATAGGTTATTAAATATTTTCTTTGCTTTCTATACCCCAATCTTAGATATTTAGTTTCATTCCAAAATGTTTATAAAAATAAGGTCGATACATAAAAGAGAGATGTTTAGTTATTGACGTTTTTCCGTAAAGTCAATTAACATGTTTATTTTCTCACATATGGCTGACCTGCTTATAAAAAGATAGCTTGATAATTACTTCCATTCTTGTCCGATTCTGTAGTACCTATATTTTAGGGTTTTTATTTGTTTAGAATTATGTATATATATTTTTGGGCTTAATGGAATGACGTGTTTTTATGACAAAATTGTGATTTGACATATTGATTTGTATTATGTAAAATTAAAAATTCTGTAGTTAGGTAAATACATATATAAACAAACATGGCAGTAGTAAAAACGACTACATATGTATTTCAGTTTAAATTATTTTGTAGAAGTATTTCTTTGTCAGCAGTATGCTATACCTATACTGACTTATGTATAAAAGACAGTTACTCAAGTTACTCATTTAATATTATGTTTAAATTATTTTGTAGAAGTATTTATTCCTCAGCAGTTTACTATACAGAGTTATTTATAAAAGTCAGTTACTCAAGTTACCCATTTATTATTATGTATGAAGTTATCTACTTAGTAATTAACAATGAGTTGCTTTATTATAAAATGATCCCGTTCTGTTATTTATACTTACTTACTTATATTTACATTGAATAATAAATAATATACTGTGCAATAAAACACTATTTTTTTCACGTAACCTCATTCCTTCCTTTCCTTTTATGCTAATTGTTTTCAAACAATATGAATAAACACTGAAAAATATCGAAACAACGAATAAAAAGAATATACGAATAAAATGTATATCTACACTACTATTATAAAGAGAAGAGTTTTGATTGTTTGTTTGAATTGAATAGGCTCCGAAAGTACTGGGCCGATTTGAATAATTCTTTCACCATTAGACTCCTAAATTATCTCTAATGAACATAGGCTATAGAATATTTTCAAAAAAGTTAGGAATCCGTATCTAAACTTCGATAATGTAACCCAAAGCGTGAAGAAAATATCGAGATCAGGAAAACGAAAAGATCAAGAAAAATCCTTCTATCGCGTACGCTGCGGAAACTATTGACAATAGAGCCAATAGACCGGCGGCCGGTGGCAGGACTTCCTACCTCATAAGATACCTGAATGAGACTAGTATGCAGTGAAAGTAGGTGCTTTGGAGGTGGGGGCCAGGTAGGGTTGCCACTCCCTAACCTGGAAGAACCATAAAAAAAAGGTGTCGAAAACGTCAATTTTGGCCAAAAATTATTTCATCAGATACTCGAACGGGAGTTTGACGTAGTGAAAGATATCCTTATGGAGAGGTGAACCAGCTAAGGTTGCCTGCGGCAACCCTGGAAGAAGTCCAAGTTCAGCCACCCTGAAGGGGGCGATTTTTCATGGTAATTTATCTCATAAGATACCTCAATGAAACTAGTGCCCGATGTTAGTTCTGAGGGTCGGGACTGCGAATAAAATAGGTTGCCTGCGGCAACCCTGGAAGAACCCATGTTCAGGCACGTTTATGACGTGGAATTTGAAAATTAAAGTAAAAAAAAAAATCTCGGAACCATATCCAAAAGCACTGCAGGATTACAATCGTAACATTATTTTTAACCGACTTAAAAAAATATAGGTTTTCAATCCAATGTTCAATATATTCTCTAAAACTTTTAATTGCATTGTAACGAATATTAATTGATATTTCATATTACATTTGATTTAATGTAAGTTCTATCAAAATCGGTTCAGTAGATTTCGACATATAGGCCAATACGTATAACTGTGCAATTTTTTTTAATCTCATATAGTACATGAATGAAACTAGTGCCCGATGTTAGTTCTGAGGGTCCGAACTGCGAATAAAATAGGTTGCCTGCGGCAACTCTGGAAGAACCCATGTTCAGGCACATTTAAGACGAGGAATTTGAAAATTAAAGTAAAAAAAAAAATCTCGAAACCATATCCAAAAGCACTGCAGGATTACGATCGTAATATTATTTTTAACAGACTTCAAAAAAAATAGGTTTTCAATCCAATGTTCAATATATTCTCTAAAACTTTTAATTGCATTGTAACTAATATTAATTGATGTTTTATATTATATTTGATTTAGTGTAAGTTCCATCAAAATCGGTTTAGTAGTTCACGCGATATAGGCTAATACGTATAACTGTGCCATTTTTTTAAATCTCATATAGTACATGAATGAAACTAGTGCCCGATGTTAGCACTGGCGATCTTGTATATGAATAAAATAGGTTGCCAATCCGTAACCTGGAACAATCTAAGTTCGGGGATGAACTTGGATTCTTCCGGGTTACGGATTTATACGTGGAATTTGAAAATTAATCATTTAAAAAAGAAGTTGAAACCATATTTAATATATAATATAATAATAGGCGAGATTACGATTGCGATAGTTCTTAATTGACTTCAAAAAAGTGAGGTTTTCTTTTCCATAACCTATTGGTTATGTTAATTATTTATATATAAACATTAAATATTTTTCCCGGTTCGCCCCGGCCACACATCGTATGACTCGTCTACAGTAGTCCAACAGCGTTTCCCTTAGTTGGTTGTCTGCAAATGCTCTCAATGTATTTTCATGTGTCAACTCCATACCCAGTCCCAATCTTCTTCCTTTCGAATCAAAATGGTTATGTTTGCCTTCTATTATACAGTTTTTAGCCGTGTGGTTTACGATAGCCGTGTAGTTTTCGGCAGAGTAGAATAGGACCACTCCAAATCTTCCCATGGATGTCGTAAGAGGCGACTTAGGCAATACAAGATAAAAAACAAAACTCATAAACGTTAATGAGACCTCTCCAACCCGACGCATGCCTCTTCAATGTCCAGTGATATGACTAATGCCATCTGTTTCCCGTTTTAGGCTTCCTTTACGATTGTGAGTGCGAAGTAGTCCTCCTTACCGGGTTTGGGTATTGTTTTTATAACAGCTCTTTTCCAGGTTCTGGGGAAATATCCGAGGCGTAAGGATGCGTTATATAGGGCTAGCATAACCTCGGGACAAGCCATAAGTGCATGGGTGCAGATATTAGCTGTGAAGCCATCATGTCCCGGGGCCTCTCTTGGGCTCATTCCATTCAGCACTGTAAGAAGCTCGTACATACGAAACGGTTACAATGCATCGAGATGAGCGTTTCGGTATCCAGGGCCCGTACAATGTTTTCGGCTTCTTCTCGTATCGCTGTGTGTCGGTTGGATAAAAGGTTTCAGCCAGCAGTTCTGCGGACTTTTCTGGACACAAAAGGCTGCTTCCGTCTGGATTTCTCATTAGTCTGTCCTTCTCCACCAGTCCACACGCTTTCACAATCCTATAAGCCGTTCTCAGATGTTCTCTTTCTTTTAACAGCTTTCATCTCAGCCAGTAGCGGGTTCCACCACTTTATTAATTTACACTTCGTTTTAGGCTTAAGTTTGGGAATCGATGCTTCGCGAGCCCTTGTTACAATCTCCGAGTATCTGGCCACCAGATCATCATGGCCTTCCCTATCTTTAATACGGCTGATTGAGTACTGGGTTATTTGATCTGCTAGGACTTTTCCTCTAACATTCTTTTCAAATATAGTCCAGTTAGCTTTCGCTGTTTGGTATTTCCTTGTACTAGTATTTTGGGGGGATTGTTGTTGTATCATTTAATTCACATATACCAGTTCCATGGTCATGGCTCTATGATCAGGCAAAGGTAGCAGATCTGCTTCTACTCGCCAGTTGTTAAACTTATTCACAACACCGGGTGTGGCGAGAATAATGTCTGAAATGCTCTTATATCGTTTATTGCCTCTGTAGACATAGAAAGTTGATTTATCACGGAGACAAATGTTCCGTATAAGCTAAAAGGTTACACTAAGACGTATTTGTTTATAACTCGAAAACTACTAACCTAGTTTAATGCAACTGGCAACAAGTTAAACCAAAATAATATAAAACAAGTAAAATTAACATAACCAATAGGCTATGGAAAAGATAACCTCACTTTTTTGAAGTCGGTTGATAAGCATCGCAATCTTAATCTCGCATTGCTTTTGAATATGATTCCAACTTCCTTTTTAAATGATTAATTTTCATATTCCACGTATAAATCTGTAACCTGGAACAATCCAAGTTCTTCCTCGAACTTGGATTGTTCCAGATTACGGATTGGCAATTATTCATATACAGGATCGTCAGTGCTAACAATCTGCACTAGTTTCATTCATGTACATGATATAAAAAATGGCACAGTTATACGTATTAGCCTATATCTCGAGAACTAAATAACCAATTTTGATGAATCTTACACTAAATCAAATGTAATGTGAATTCAATTCAATTCATTTATTTTATAACAAAAAACAATTGTGTTGAAATGTTTATCCTAGACTACAGACATATTTATTATAATTATTATGAACATATGTGGGTAATTAAATATAATTTATCCAATACAAAATGAAACATCAATTAATATTAGTTGCAATGCAATTAAAAGTTTTAGAGAATAAATTGAACATTGGATTGAAAACCTATTTTTTTTTAAGTCGGTTAAAAATAACATTACGATCGTTATCCTGCAGTGCTTTTGGATATGGTTCCGAGATTTTTTTTATTACTTTAATTTTCAAATTCCACCTATTAAATGTGCCTGAACATGGGTGCTTCCAAGGTTGTCGCAGGCAACTTATTTTATTCGCAGTTAGGACTCTCAGAACTAACATCGGGCACTAGTTTCATTCATGTACTAATGAGATTTAAAAAAATGGCACAGTTATACGTATTAGCCTATATCTCGAAAACTACTGAACCGATTTTAATGGAACTTACACTAAATCAAATTTAATATGAAACATCAGTTAATATTAGTTACAATGCATTTAAAAGTTTTAGAGAATATATTAAACATTGGATTGAAAACCTATTTTTTTGAAGTCGGTTAAAAATAATATTACGATCGTAATCCTGCAGTGCTTTTGGATATGGTTCCGAGATTTTTTTTTTTACTTTAATTTTCAAATTCCACGTCTTAAACGTGCCTGAACATGGGTTCTTCAAGGGTTGCCGCAGGCAACCTATTTTATTCGCAGTCCCGACCCTCAGAACTAACATCGGGCACTAGTTTCATTGAGGTATCTTATGAGATAAATTACCATGAAAAATCGCCCCCTTCAGGGTGGCTGAACTTGGACTTCTTCCAGGGTTGCCGCAGGCAACCTTAGCTGGTTCACCTCTCCATAAGGATATCTTTCACTACGTCAAACTCCCGTTCGAGTATCTGATGAGATAATTTTTGGCCAAAATTGACGTTTTCGACACCTTTTTTTTATGGTTCTTCCAGGTTAGGGAGTGGCAACCCTACCTGGCCCCCACCTCTAAAGCACCTACTTTCACTACATACTAGTCTCATTCAGGTATCTTATGAGGTAGGAAGGCCTGCCACCGGCCCCCGGTCTACAAGTGATGTACTAGAGTTTTATAGAGGACATCAATGCAAAAAAGTCCGCGACATTACAGTTACGTTACAATAACTACTCTTTCATGTTAAAATATATAATAGCAACGCCGGTACAAATGAGGCCACATTATTCGTACCTTGGTATGAATCCTTATCAAAATGAATCATTTTGAATTCAAGACTATATCAGTACCTGTAAATTACTTTTTGAATTATTCAAATCGGACATACCATTCAAAAGTTATCATGAGTGTAATAAATATTAAAATAGAAATTCAAGAAAACTGCGGCATCATTAGTCCCAAACAGATGATTTTGATTGTTTGTTTAGTCAAACCATGCTGGCCTGGGAGAAAAGAAAAAACCGGCCAATTGTATGGAGCGATATTAAAATAGTAGGGTTCCGTTTTTACCCTTTGAGTACGGCACCCTAAAAATCAATTGCAATCCAATGATTCTTTCCTAGGACTTTCTTCTAATATCAAAGGATAAGTAGCAATTGCTATCTTCGAGAATCAAGACCGCAATTGAGTGTATGACTTAAAACTCTCAATTGCGGTGTTGATGATGGAAAAATGGTTTTATCGGCAACAGAGATTTTTGTCCTAGCGTATTCTGTCCCACTGTTGGGCTACACCTTTTCTTTATATCATCACACCAACGTTTTCTAAGCCTACCACGTTTCTTGTAATCATCATCAAAAGACCCGCCCAATCCCATTTCAACTTTACGGCTTTATGCCCCACATCAACGATGCCAGTTTTAGAGTGATGTACTTGGTCTTTGGAACTCTATCCAGCCTGGTGACACCTAGGATGCATCACTCTCTCTGGTAAGTCTCGACTTGGGAATTCTGTTCCTTAGTCGATGACCAACTTTGACCACCGTAAGTTTGGATGGGCAATATACACATGTCGATGAGTTTACGATCTGGTGACAATGGAAAGTTTCCCTTCATAAGCTCTTTCATGGACCAGTAGCTCTTCCAGGCCTTATCTACCTCTATAAGGCGATTTATTTCTTTTTCCTGCCTATTACTGAAGGAAACTAGCTGGCCCAAATAGATATACTCATCGACATAGTTCATTTCTTACTTTTCTTGCTGTTGGTCTTAACTTGGGCTTTGAGTCCAATCCCAAGAGTTGCCTTGCTCAGATCTTCGGTAGTTCAGTTCGTTCACATTAACGTACAGCATTTCCTGTAGTTCTGCTGATGTGGAAGCAAAAAGGACAATTGCATCTGCGAATTCCAGATTTTTAGGGTAGGCACATCAACGAGAGAAGTGATTATGCGAAATTTAGCTTCTCCTATTACTTAAGAAGGAACCTAAACATTTAATTGAAATTAACCGAATGTAAAAGTGCTACCCCATTGTAAAATTATTAAAATGCGCATTGTTATGCGCCAGCTGCTTTGTTTTATTATAAAATTCTGATCGTTAGTGACCGCTCCATGTCTCTCGCGTTTCAATCAAAAGTGGATCGAGATGAAGAAAATTGTCCTTCATCAACACGCCGATGGAATTTTTCGCCACATGGTTAAGTACTGCCGACGAGAATCTATTACTATATTGTATTTTTTCGTCGTGCAATTTAAATTAGTCTAATCTTTACTTTCCGTTGATCATTTTAAATTTTCCGTCGCGCATCGTTTAAGTTTTGAATAAGTTTATAGCTAGTTTACTATCCGTTGACTTATTCGAATATTCTCTTGCACAAAGTTTAAAATTTTCCGGTAAAAAGGTCTATCTAGGTTAGCATCTGCTTAATTGGATAAAAAAGAAACGTTATATTAATATCGCTTTAATGTGCCATAATATCCAGTGGAAGGTGTTTACAAGTTATTTTGGAGATTAATGCATTTCCTTCTTTACCATGAATACGCCGCTGGTATCTGAATCTCCGAGCCCCGTGGATTCAGCTGTCGTCCATCCAGCTACTGCATTCCACAAGGCTGCGATGGCTGCATGAGCTTGATAACGCGAACAGATGCTGTGTCGTCGGACATGCAGACTACGTAGAACGAGAACAGGGTCAGGAAAGCAGACAGTATAAAGCCAGGTCAGCCAATTTTTTTACAGATTCCTAGCCAGATTAGTCGCTCAATAATTACAATTTTCCTAGCTAATTCTTATTTGCCAATGTCAAGCTAAATAAGAGCCAAATTGCCAGTAAATGACAATATTACTTGCCTACCTTTCTGAAAATACTTGTTCTAAGAATCTCTATAATAACTAGAAATGCCTCGTTTGTATGTGTTATTTGGGCCGAATAACGGTAACGTTATTAAAATCAACGTTTGCTGAATGATGATGATATTTTTATTTCTTCATCATCCAAGGCACTACAGCCGCTGATAGGCGTAGGCCAGGTTAACTATGTTTTCATTCGGATCTATATTCATCTATAGTTTCCTTTGACACCATCCAGCTATCTCTGCTTTGGTCAGCCTACTTTTATTATCTTGGACCACCTTAGGCATGTAACCAGTTCTTATTGGCTATTTCTCAGCTAATTCTTGTCGGTAGTAGTAAGTAGTTTAATGTTTGTGACTCGCCTTATTGCTTCGTATTCCTTATTTCTGTATTACTGTGCATGATCGATTGACCGTGACACCTACTCGAAATAATGATATGATGAATCTAGCAGATGCCTGGTCATTTGCCCAAGTCACGCCAATAGCCCAAGTCAAGCAGTGGCTCAAGCCAAGCCAGGGTCCAAGCCAAGCCAGGGGCCCAAGCCAAGCCAGGGCTCAAGCCAAGCCAAGGGCTCGAGCCATGCCATGGACCCAAGCTAATGCAATAGTCAGAGGCCTGGGACTTGTTTACGAGTCGAAGCCTGGAATTTGTCTACGACGAGTCAAAGCCTGGAATTTGTCTACGAAGAGTCAAAGCCTGGAATTTGTTTACGACGAGTCAAAGCCTGGAATTTGTCTACGACGAGTCAAAGCCTAGAATTTGTCTACGACGATTCAAAGCCTGGAATTTGTCTACGACGAGTCGAAGCCTGGAACTTGTCTACCGCGAGTCCAAGCCTAGATTTTGTCTACCACGAGTCCAAGCCTAGATCTTGTCTGCCACGAGTCTAAGTCTAGATCTTGTCTACCACGAGTCCAAGCATAGATCTTGTCTACCACGAGTCCAAGCCTAGATCTTGTCTACCACGAGTCCAAGCCTAGATTTTGTCTACCACGAGTCCAAGCCAATAACTTGTTTAACAACGGTCCAAGCCAAGAACCACAGTATTTTATTAACCAGATGTCTTGCACTGATTGCGGGAGCAATTGTTGCAGGATGGCCGATTGTAACGCAACCGACGCAAATGCTGGCGTGGCGTGTCCGCCATACCGCCGATACGTTCATCGCCTAGAGAAAGCCACACTTCTTGCTGAGAAGCCGACCGACCAACATAAGCGTAGCTTCATATTGTGAGGCATTATGTTGATACTGTCCCTAGTGGATTAATATGCGCATTGTTATGCGCCAGCTGCTTTGTTTTATTATAAAATCCTGATCGTCAGTGACCGCGCCTCCTCTCGCGTTTCACTAATGTTTTAAAGTAATGTTACTGTTTATATTTTTTATAGTTTTGATTGTATAGATATAGATTATGATTAAGTATATGAAATAAAACATATTTTGTTTTCTAAAGATATTAATGCAGAATGTTATTTATTTCACGTTATAGAACGAGTTATATGTATAGGTAACTTTTTAATTAAGGTGAAATGGAGAATTCCTCTTTTGTTGAGGTAAATAAATTCGTCAGTAAAATAAATGTTAATAAATCAATCTTGTTTACTTTTTTAGCATTCTTCGATTTCTTAATTTCTTTATTGTTTATATAGATTTATTACTTTAAATAAAAGCAACGTTTTTCCTATTCAGTATTTATTTACAGTTCAGAGTTCTTATAACTCAATCCTGTCACAAAGTTTAGTTTCTTATGTGATAATATTGGAAATTTACATTATTTAGAAAATAACTTAGCAATATTTAGTTTACACATACCTATTTAAACTGATATAATGGCCATCATTATATGGGCTATTACCGGTACACCAGGCGATAACAGAAAATCTCTCAATTTTTTGTTTAATTAGGTTTCAAGTAACTGTTTATAGCTTAATAGCAGCGTTTTACCTAACAATAAAGCGCTTATTAAGCATTACCTTATTTGAAACCTAATACACCATCACTGCCAGATGTTTATTATGTGAATTAATTTTGACATCCAATAAGGCTCAGAGCAATGGCGCCGCGTCGCGCGCCCCACTGCCAGGTACCGGTGTCGACGGACGTCATGGGGAAAATCGTTAAAACGGCCGACCTGCTACCGGAAGTCAAGCTCGCTAATCTCAATTGTTTGTTCAATTAGGTTTCAAACAAGGTTATCTATATACATATAATAAAACAGTAAAAATATTTTGTCTGTACATTTAGTATTTTTGACTGAAATGGATAGAGGGAGACTTAAAAAGGGATTGGATTTGGATTTTTTTGTCTGTCTGTCTGTATGTATGATCACAATTATTTCCGAAAATACTGTACCGATTTACTTAAAACTTTCACCATTTGCTTTGTTTTAACTCGGCAAAACATTTAAAGTTTGTTTCAACAAAATCAGTTCATTAAAAAAAAATGTCATTTGAATGAACTCAAGGCATGATTTTGCCTGCAAATATTATATAGCACTAAATATAGTATAGCATAAAAATATAGTATAAAAATTAAAGAAATAAGTGACATCACGCTTCAATCATTGATCCAATTTGAATGAATTTTGGTATGGAGAGTTTGAGGCTCGGGGAAAGATAGAGGGTATCTTTCATTCCGGGAAATTCGACTGTTCCCCAGAGATGGACACTAACGCGGGCGGAGCCGCGGGCAACAGCTAGTGCTTAATAAGCGTTTTATTGTTAGGTAAAACGCTGCCAATAACACGGTTTCACGTTCAATTCAATGTCCAGCTTTACGTTTTTATAGCAAAATTATAATATATATAATATAGGAAAATTAGACTGCTTTGTTGTTGCGTTGGCTTCGTCATTCGATTTGTCGTCTCCAACGTTTTTTTTAGTGTTCCATAGTAAACAAGGAACCCATATAGTTTTGCCATGTCTGTCCGTCCATCCGCTCGTCTGTCCGTCCGCGGTTTTACTCAGATATACTTCTTCTTAGTCGTACACTCCTGACGGAGTGGTCGTGGTCATGCATGGATCGTCTGTAAGTTGGTTGCGGTTTTTCATTTCTCTATCATTTCTCTTTATTCATGGCAATGCGTGTAAACTTCGTAAGGGAACACTTCGTAGCTGTTTTGATGAGATCCGTCCATCTTTTGGGTGGGTGATTGGCCGCGAGAACATTGACCTTCGACTCTTCCTTGCACTATCAATCGTTCCAAAGAGCTTTCCTTGCGGGTGATATGGCCAAACATCTTCAAAATTCGTACTTGTACAATCGACGAAAGTCTTTGTTTGATGCAAAGCACTTGAAGAATTGTGCGGGGAGGAGTCCATTTTAATGCTCAGTAGCCTCCTCCAACACCACGTTTCAAAGGCGTCAATCTTTTTACGATCTTTTTCACACGATCAGCCGTGGAAAGCTCACAAAAATATGAAAAGATCGACGAACGAACCAAAAACTACTACTAAGGTTCGACTAATGAGATGCTTAATATTCCCTATATTCCTATAGGGAGATGAAACATGGACAATCCGTCGATTGCAGCACACCTTTTATTGATTTCTTCCTTAAACACAGCTTCCAGTATTTGTGATTGTGGATCTCAGGTAGATGTAGGACTGGACAACTTCGCAATTAGCTATTTCCCTCAAGTCCGGTAGGTTGTTCGTCTTATGATCCACCACCATCATTTTGGTTTTATCCCGGTTTATTGTCAAGCTAAAATCGGCACTGGTTGTCTCCGGAAGTGAAAGAAACCGTTTTATGACTGCATGTCCCGATTCGTATTCTGTATTGCCCACCTTTGCATTAAAATCCTCCAAAACAATTAGCGGTTTGCTACTTGGCACTTGCTCCATACAGGTTTCCAGTTCGTTGTAAAAGGCTTCGATGACATCATCACCAGTTGTCAATGTAGCTGCATAGACTTGAATTATATTAATTGGAGTAGGTGAAGCTTTCAATAGAATAAACATTATTCACTCGATAAGAGGATTGTAGCCAAGAACGGAACTATTCCATAGTTTTGGTATGGCAATAGACACTCCGGCAAAGCTGTTGTTCTCACTTCCGGAGCGATATATGGTATATTTCCCTGTGTCAAAATGACCGCTATCTATCCAGTGCGTTTCACTAATGTCAGTTATTGTGGAGTTACATATCTCTAATTCGCTTTCCAGTATCTTCATTTTGCCGTCTTTGAGGAGACCACGAACATTCCATGTACCGATTCAGATCTTATTGCGTAGTTGTATGGTCCTTCTTTCGGTAACACAGTTTCCAGGAGATGCCCGGTTGCCTACATTATCCTAGCCGGTAGCATATTTCACACCCTGATCCCCGAAAAGATCAAGGCGACGAATGCTAGGATCGCTCGGCATCTCAAGATTACCTATATACAGACTTTTCCATAACTCTTGGAAATAGTAGCAGCAGTTTCCCGTTGCCTTCTGCCCCAGAACTTTTTGAAGTTATTTAGACCTCAAGGTTGCTGTAACCTCATCTACTTTAGGTAGAAAGTGGTTATTCTATTACATACTCGGTCGCCAAGACCTCGTCTGTTATCTAGCAGAGATACTAGAAAGCTGTAATTTGGTATAGATATGTATATTAATTATGCGGAAAAAGTGTTAAAATAAAATTTTATTATTAGGTAGGGTAGATCCCATATAAGTGAAGTGGGAGTATTTTTTTTATTCTCGACTGACGTCTTTTAAAAATATTGTGAGCTTGTGAACATCATTTTCCGATTTACTCATATGTTTCTAAAATATTTGCAAATTTTTGTTAGAGTCCTGTGCCCGGTAGGAACGACGCGCGTCTGGCATGTGTGCTTATTTTTTTTTTATACTTTATTTATATATGAAATACTATTAAAATTATCCATATATAACTATATCTATTTATGTATACAATATATGTAGTATATCACGCACTCAAAATAAACACCATTAAATACTCTTTATTCAGCAGTACTCCGCCGAGAGATATAAAGCGTCCTTGTTCCATAGACCTGCGCGCGCAAGACTAGACACATTTGACTGACAACTCTTCGATAAAGATCGCTGGATGAAATATTTAAAATCCCATCTTGATGTTGCCTGCTGGTTGCGCTGCTTGGGCATCTCTTAGCTCAGAGAGCATCTCTGGTGCGCTGCCTGGTGTGGTTGTGTGTGCCGATATAAATAGCAAACATTTATTGTGCAATCGACGAGTCTTTGTTTGATGCAAAGCACTTGAAGAATAGTGCTGGGAGGAGTCCATTTTAATGCTCAGTAGCCTTTTTGTTTTGTGAACAATACATGTTTGATGGTAACTACGTGAGTTTGCTTATAACAACCTACTCGCCCCATAGTTACCACACTGGTGACCCTAAACTGGAGGGGACTACTACATCGGTCATCCTCTAGAAGAACACCTGTACGGATTGTCCAGAAGAAAGGTACGATAATAAGATAACTTCACAAAAATAATTGATTGCCTGGTACCGACAGTACCAGGCAATCAATCCACTTCGAGTAAAAATGCCGAAGATGGCAGAAAGACATTTACACCATACGATCTTTGTCGTGTCGGAGTCCGACTGACCCCGTTTTGGCCGGAAGAGCCTGCCGTGTGGTTTGCTCAGATTGAAGGGAGTTTCGCCTTATCGAAAATTAAGGATGACGAGACCAAATACTATTATGTCACCAGTCACCTAGAACATCGTTACGCGGCCGAAGTCATAGATATCCTTGTCAATCCACCGGCAACTGGGAATTATGAAACACTCAAAGCGGAATTAATAAAGAGGTTATCAGCGAGTAGAGAAAAAGAGGTGACTCAGCTCTTAATGCATGAAGAACTTGGAGATAGGCGACCATCACAGTTTCTTCGCCATCTACGTCACTTAGCTGGAAAAAATATACCAGACGACTTTATACGTACTATATGGGCGATGACTGTCTGAAGACTGGTTGGCAGGCGACTGCCAACCAGTCTTCAGACAGTCATCGCGTCTCAACCACAGTCTACCCTAGAAGCACTCGCAGATCTAGCAAACAAGGTGCATGATATGGTGCCTTCAACGGTGCACAGGTGACAACGCGCGTACCTGCGTCAAGCTCTGCGACTATCAGCAGGGAAAAGCCAGCAGCAGTCGCTGATGGCGACTAGTGATTGCCTCATCTCTTCAGGTCGCCTATTTGTATCGGACCGCAAAACGAAGATCCAGTTTTTAGTCGACACCGGCTGTGATCTCTGCGTCTTTCCACGTCCGGCCACGAAATCCAGACGACCCAAGACTGCCTACGAACTCTTCGCAGCTAATGGTTCAACGATAGCCACATATGGATTCCTGCAACTTGAACTCGACCTTGGCCTCCGTCGAGTATTCGCATGGCGTTTCATCGTAGCTGATGTCAGTAAGGCTATCATCGGCGCCGACTTCCTGTCGCACTATGGCTTGATTGTCGACTATCGCAACCGCCGCCTCATCGATAACCACACTTCGTTATTGACAACTGCAGCCCCAGCCTTTTCATTAGACGCCATCTCCTCCGACAAAACGATCGTCGGCGAGTCGAAGTACATCGAACTTCTTCGAGAATTCCCTGAGATTACTCGACCTCCAGGCATCCATCGTGTAATCAATCATAACACAGTCCATTACATACGAACCACGTCTGGACCACCCGTACATTGCACGCCAAGATGTCTAGCACCAGAGAAGCTTAAAATTGCGAAGCAGGAGTTCAACGACATGCTAAAAGCTGGAACTTCTAGACCATCAGAGAGCCCATGGTCGTCACCCCTGCACCTAGTCCCTAAAAAAGATGACGGATGGCGACCATGCGGTGACTACCGCGCACAACGCACGCACAATACCGGATAGATACCCAATCCGCCACATCCAGGACTTCACGCAAAGTATCTCAGGCTGCAAGATCTTTTCAAAAATTGATCTGGTCAAGGCGTATAACGGGGTTAATCCCGAGGATATATCGAAGACCGCCATCTCAACCCCGTTCGGAATGTTCGAATTTCCATTCATGACCTTCGGACTAAGAAATGTAGGTCAAACATTCCAACGTTTTGTAGACGAAATGACTAGAGATCTTGACTTCTGTTACAGTTATTTAGATGACTTCCTGATATTTTCTATGGAACCGGAAAGCCATTTCAAGCATCTACAGCAGCTATTCACTCGGCTGAAGGAATTTGGTATGGTCTTATGACCATAGCCTTACCCACCCTTCCAAGCGTGTGTTTGGAGCGGAGAAGATCACTTTCCTGGGGTGTGAAGTTTCATCGGCTGGCATCAAACCCATGGAGAGCAAAGTCGAAGCTATCAGGCAGTATCCCATCCCGAAAAATGTTAGGGGAGCTAAGAAGGTTTTTAGGGATGATACATTTTTATCGGCGATTCCTTAAAGACGCTGCCAAATCACAAGCTCGACTCCATGATCTGCTCACTGGTTCAGTCAAAGGTTCTCATCCTGTAACACTAGCTGGTGACACACTGACTGCCTTTGAAGCTTGCAAACAATGTTTATGCGGCGCTGCACTCCTGGCTCATCCAGACATAACGCTAAATTAGCTTTAGTCACTGACGCTTCGGACACTACAATCGGTGCTGTACTGCAGCAACAGGTTAAAGAAGAATGGCAGCCACTAGCTTTCTTCAGTCGCAAACTAAATCCAGCCCAAAGAAAATATTCTCCGTATGACAGAGAGTTGCTGGCAATATATGAGGCCATAAAACACTTCCGACATCTAGTTGAGGCACGTCATTTCACGATTTACATAGACCACAAACCGATCTGTTTTGCATTTCAGCAACGAAAGGACAAATGCTCACCTCGACAATTTCGCCACTTGGATTTCATATCCCAGTTTACTACGGACTTGCAACACATATCCGGGAAAGACAATGTTGTAGCAGATGCACTTTCAAGAATAGAAGAACTGGTACAGCCTATTGACCTGGAAAAAGTAGCTTTGTCACAGATTTCCGACAAGGAGTTGAAACTTATCTTGGAAGGCAACACTTCACTGAAACTTGTTAAAATAGTCATACCTGGAACACGGACCGAGATATACTGTGACACTTCAACGCAGACACCTCGCCCGTATGTACCTGCTGAGTTATAAGACAGCAAATATTCAGCAGCTTGCACTCGCTCAGTCACCCATGCATCTACACTTCGACAAAATTAGTAACAGACCCCTATGTTTGGCCCAACGTAAACAAAGACTGTCGTGAATGGGCGAAATCATGTCATGCTTGCCAGTCCACTAAAGTTACACGACATGTCACACCATCGTTTGGCTCATTTTAACTGCCACACGCGAGATTCCAGCACATCCACATAGATTTGATTGAGCCATTACCACCATCGGATGGTTTTCGGTATTGCCTCACTGCAGTTGACCGATTTACTCGATGGCCCGAGGCAATACCACTAATGGATATCTCGGCTGAAACAGTTGCAAAAGCCTTTATCAGCAACTGGATTGCCAGATATGGATGCCCTGCTGTAGTAGTCACAGACCGTGGAAGACAATTCGAGGCTGCTTTGATGAAGCAACTTGCTGAACTCGCCGGTTTTCAACGCAATAGGACTACAGCATACCACCCTGCAACGGGATGGTGGAACGGATGCACAGACAGCTGAAGACAGCAATTAAATGTCATGGAAGCAAAAAATGGACAGAAAGCTTACCTTTTGTCTTGCTCGGAATGAGAGCAGCTTTCAAACCCGACATCCAAGCATCACCTGCCGAGCTTGTATACGGCGGGACGCTGAGATTGCCCGGTGATTTCCTCCAGTCCTGCGAAACAACCCAAACTACGGACATAACTGACTTCACTGCACGACTTCGCTCCATGATGAATAATATCAGACCTCAGCCGGCGTCTAGACACTGCGGGAGAAACATATTTGTCTTCAAAGACTTACCTTCTGCTACTCACGTTTACGTCAGAGATGACAGCGTTAAGGGACCTCTGCAGCCAACGTATTCTGGACTTCACAAAATCCTGCAAAGAGGAGACAAGGTGTACAAATCGCTTATAAAGGGAAAAGAGCAGACGGTTAACAATAGAGCGATTAAAACCAGCTTACCTTGTCAGCAACACTCCAGACACCGTGCAAAAGACATTTGTAAATAGAGATGAAACAAGAAGAGAAAGCACAGAAAAGGAGATTATAAAAAGAATTTCAAACGTACTCGCTTTGGTAGAATCACCAAGCCTCCGGCCCACTATCGTCTGTCCTAGGACAGCCTCAGGGAGGGAGTGATGTGGCGTGCCCACATATTTTAATACTTTATTTATATATGAAATACTATTAAAATTATCCATATATAACTATATCTATTTATGTATACAATATATGTAGTATATCACGCAATCAAAATAAACACCATTAAATACTCTTTATTCAGCAGTACTCCGCCGAGAGATATAAAGCGTCCTTGTTCCATAGACCTGCGCGCGCAAGACTAGACACATTCGACTGACAACTCTCCGATGAAGATCGCTGGACGGAATATTTAAAATCCCGTCTTGATGTTGCCTGCTGCGCTGCTTGAGCATCTCTTAGCTCAGAGAGCATCTCTGGTGCGCTGCCTGGTGTAATTGTGTGTGCCGATTTAAATAGCAAACATTTATTGTGTTGTGAACAATACATATTTGATGGTAACTACGTGAGTTTGCTTATAACAACCTACTCGCCCCATAGTTACCACAAATCCTTTGTTTAGAGCTATAAGTATAAAACTAGCTTTTAACGGAAAAGGCGAAGCGTTCTGACGCAAGCTAAATTACACCGTATGGCTAACTACATTGAGTTGACATTTGTTTAAATACCTTTGCAGAGTGCGACTTTGTGCCAACGTTTGCCTCTACTCGCGGTGGTACTCAAATAGATATTTTATCTAATTTCCCTTGTGACGTAGGATTTTATAACTCTTTCTTTAGTTAGCACCGCCACCAGCCCAATCGTTTTTAAACATTTTTAGCCATTAAACCGTGAAGCGTAAACTCAAAGCTGACATTTGCAATTACAGAACCCTACACTGCACGTAGCCCGACACGCATTAGCCGGTATCTTTTTACATACAACGTTGCTGTTCGTCGGTTCTCGTAAAAGACAAGTAACAATTTTTTGTTCTATAGCAGTCCATAGATCGTATCTCAAACACTATTTTTGGCACTATAAAAGGCCAAAAAAGGTCGAGTAAAACCAATTTGGCGCAGTTATATCACCAATAAGTGACATAGTAGAACCGTAGTAGTGTTAGCGGTGACATTTTAGCTCTATAAAGTTGATATAATAGTGACTCATATGCCAATTTATTGACATAATGGGGTACAGTAACACTACTAGTATTATTTTATACAATAGTAGCGTTCGTGTTACCATTATAGTGCTATTTTGTTCTATAGTAGAGTCCGATTCCTATACATCATAAATATTTTTCTTTCGGCATTAGCAGAGCAGACACTTTCGGTAGTTCAGATAAGAGCATAAAAAGCTGTGTGGATTTCAACCTCCAAGGATTGTAGCGTGATAAGTTTATATTATCTTATTTTGACGTTGAATAACTTGTTCAATACTGCAAAATTAACGTGCGACAAAAGTTTTTATTTAGTATTTTTAACGCGCCTCCGGTTTATTTAGTTTTGAATATAATTAAATATTAACATGATATTAAAGGTACCTCAGTTTTGTACTATAATGCGAATAGTAACTCAGTAGCCCTTATCGGCCAACTATTGTACTCATGACAAAGTTTCTGGACGCATCATGAGTAAAATTAGGGTTACATTAAACTTTAGTTGGATCACGCAAACTCTTTAAATTAGGTACTGTAACACATCACATTTACATAACCTATTTAGTTCCGGTTTCTGAAACTAGATGGCGCTGTGTGTACGTTAGAACGCGCTATCGTTATTTTTTCACCCATGTACTACCTCTCTGAGAAGAGTGTATCCAAGAAGTATTGGATTCGTTAGGGCCTAGGGCGTCTAGTATACAGGATCAGAGCCTACAGAGCATCCACGTGTGGGTCTCGCACAGGACTGAACCTACCTAGTTATTATAGAGCTTTAGGAGTTCCTAAGTCAAACCTTACGGGCATCCACCTGTGGGTCCCACACAAGGTTTGGAGCGTGTAGTGTTATCGATAATAAACAGTTCATTCTATCTACGCCATCTTTAATTTGCCGCCCCGCACTTCACCCCCTTACAGTACTAAATTTTGATTTCGGTTTTTAAGTGATGTTGTTTTCTTATCAGTGTTGTTATAAGAAAAATGGTCCTACTAATGGATAATGACAATTTTTTAAAAGCGTGATGATTTTATGCTGCTTACTTTAGCGGAATGGCCTTTGGAAATAACCCATTTTATTTTACCTAAAAAATGTTTTGCCTGTGGATTATATACCAATTCATCTTTACCGAGTTGGTTGTTTATTAAATGTATTAGACCTTAATAGTTCGTTTAATTATATTGTAATTAATGGACCATTTTTTTATTTCGTCACGACATTGCTGGTTTTTATCCTCAATTACGTCACAGCTTGATTATGAACTGCAATCCTTATGAAATTAAATGAAACAAAATTAAATGAAAAATATTTATTGTAATACACAATCGCATACACAACACAAACAAAAAAGGACAGTATAAGACAAAAACAAAATTATAAAGAAATTATAAGGCGATGCCATCAGTATTACGAAAGGTGACGGCATTAATATCACTGGGGTCTTTATTATTTACTTCATTCATACAAACAACATTTTGTACGGACCCATATTGCGCTGATTTAGCCCGCTCTTAACTTTGATTGCTTGTATCATTTATGGACAATAATGTTACTTGCTGGTATTGTTTTCGCACCTCATCTTTCCACGATTTTAAATCCATATTGGACATTATAATGATGATAAACTTTTTATGTTAACACTATGCACAATGTACGTTCTAATACAAAGGAGATACATGCGCCATTACAGGTTGTCACGTTTTTACTAAGTAAAAGAAATTAAACCAACGTGAAACAATAAACTTATTTATTATGACGTAACCACTATGTACGTTTGCACGAATATATAGGCGTGGTCGCACGCCCGGCTGATAAATTATTCCGTAGCCCTACTTCCCTCGTAGCTGGGTCTTGGAGTGATGCTTGGCCGACGATGAAGGGGGGGGTGGTAACAGAAGCGATGATGGTGGCTTCGGAAGAGACGGCTCGCAGGGCACGCGCATAAGGCTGCATGAGATGAGGCAGGGCGGCTCAGCACGTCTTCCAGAATTTTCTATTTTCTTTCCCCAAACTTGATCCCTGGAATTTACGGGCTTAGCATAAGCATAGCATCCCGACATTCCGCTGATCACGGTCACTCAGGCCAAGCAAGCGATGACAAGGGATTTATGAAGTAAGTAGATGGTGAGGTGGCAGTGACGGTGATCAGACGGAGTTACAAATGTGTAGGTATGGAACATACATGAGGGTGAAGAATAGATGTAAAATGGAAATTTATTACGCTAAATGCATTTACAATTCAATTTAAGATAATCATAACGCTAATTGCGGGTGCATAAAGAAAAAAAAACAACAAGGGCACTTTGTGGGAAGAAAACTAGCTTTTGCACTAAAAAGGAAGTTTTAAAAACAGCTGTTCATCACTTACCCTATGCGGGGAAACGTTACACTTATGTTTTAATTAGTTCAATTTGGTTTATTCTTATTTAACCATAATGTATCGTAAGGCGGCGTCGCAGTTTGCGGTATCAAGGCGCACGCGCACGCTCGCTGACTGATCTAATGCCACTGAGGCAGCGTCTCCTCCGGCCGTTAACAGATCGCGCGACCCTGACGTCACCGTAGATCTTACTAGAACATTAGGGATCCGCGTACGGGCGCATTGAGTATGAAGAAACCATTTCAATAATGTATGTTTTTACACATCTATATTTATTTTCTGATTACTTTATAACAAGTATGTACGTACAACGTTACATTACCCCCTCAGGACACCAAGGATTTTATTCATTAAATAAAATCCGCATTAAAATCAAAAAATCGTTTGTATTTCCTGCATTCATTCAACGACCTTTTTTTTTCATTATTCATACTTCACGCTCACAAACAAGCAGTAATAGACATGTATTTATAAGTAAGGAATATTACCGCCTACTGACATTAATGAAGTTTCCAGTTTAACATTAACTGAAAACTCATACAAACTGCGTTATAAAATTAGGGAGTGGTATACATTAAGAGAAGGTAGCCTATCCTATCTAGTTGAACTTTGGAAATGAAGGTGTCCCATGTTCTATGGTCATTCTCCTCAAATGTTGAAATGCACTTATGTAAAAAATATGTGTGTCCTAATCCCAACGCACAAATGTTCTTCCTAGGAAATAATGTCCCAAAGAAAGAAGGCGTGAAACAAGACATTATGTAGAAATGCATTTATAAAAAAAAATGTTCCCTAATCCCAACGCACAAATGTTCTTTCTAGGAAATAATGTCCCAAAGAAAGAAGGCGTGGAACAAGCACTTTTCTGGCGATTAAATAATTTTAAATTATACGGAACACCACAAAGTATGTAAAAATAGAAAAAATGAAAAAGAAAATGTGAAAAGAAATATGAAGCCCGGAGTTAAAATAAAAATGATGTACGGAACCCCAGTATTATTTAAATTAATTGAACAATTACACTAAGTACAACAGAAACCACACTTGGCCAGAGCAGACAGAGGGCTCGGCCTACACTCTCCTCCTCCGGCTAGACGGGTTGGAGAGGTCTCACTGATGTTTATGAGCTTTGTTTAGCTTCTATTTCCTAAGTCGCCTCTTACGACCTCCGTGGAAGACTAGGAGTGGTACTATTCTACTCTGCCGGAAACCACACGGCTAAACTAAGTATTCACACCGCGATAATAGCGTAAATGATGAAACAGCGTTTTACAAAATAGTATAAGTAAGCACTTAATAAAATATGCGATGACTGCTCCGTCTGTTACAATATGCAACACTAAGATGATGATGATGAAAATCCGTGATATAAACTAGCAACTACTGTATTCACTAGTCGTTGCAAAACAAGCAAAAATAAAATAACACGGTAGTAGTAAGGAAACTGGAAGAAAAAAATATTAAGCACACCAACACCAAATACTTACTACGGTAACAAAATATCAGCCCATAAATTACCACGTTAAGGCGCCAGTGTCACGTTTTTACTAAGTAAAAGAAATTAAACCAACGTGAAACAATAAACTTATTTATTATGACGTAACCACTATGTACGTTTGCACGAATATATAGGCGTGGTCGCACGCCCGGCTGATAAATTGTTCCGTAGCCCTACTTCCCTCGTAGCTGGGTCTTGGAGTGATGCTTGGCCGACGATGAAGGGGGGGGTGGTAACAGAAGCGATGATGGTGGCTTCGGAAGAGACGGCTCGCAGGGCACGCGCATAAGGCTGCATGAGATGAGGCAGGGCGGCTCAGCACGTCTTCCAGAATTTTCTATTTTCTTTCCCCAAACTTGATCCCTGGAATTTACGGGCTTAGCATAAGCATAGCATCCCGACATTCCGCTGATCACGGTCACTCAGGCCAAGCAAGCGATGACAAGGGATTTATGAAGTAAGTAGATGGTGAGGTGGCAGTGACGGTGATCAGACGGAGTTACAAATGTGTAGGTATGGAACATACATGAGGGTGAAGAATAGATGTAAAATGGAAATTTATTACGCTAAATGCATTTACAATTCAATTTAAGATAATCATAACGCTAATTGCGGGTGCATAAAGAAAAAAAAACAACAAGGGCACTTTGTGGGAAGAAAACTAGCTTTTGCACTAAAAAGGAAGTTTTAAAAACAGCTGTTCATCACTTACCCTATGCGGGGAAACGTTACACTTATGTTTTAATTAGTTCAATTTGGTTTATTCTTATTTAACCATAATGTATCGTAAGGCGGCGTCGCAGTTTGCGGTATCAAGGCGCACGCGCACGCTCGCTGACTGATCTAATGCCACTGAGGCAGCGTCTCCTCCGGCCGTTAACAGATCGCGCGACCCTGACGTCACCGTAGATCTTACTAGAACATTAGGGATCCGCGTACGGGCCCATTGAGTATGAAGAAACCATTTCAATAATGTATGTTTTTACACATCTATATTTATTTTCTGATTACTTTATAACAAGTATGTACGTACAACGTTACAAGGTCAAAATTATCATTTAAAAGTAGCAGTTTCCTACTTTAATGTACCTTATTTTTTTTACTCTATAAAGGTGATCATATGGTGAAAATATCAGCTATGTACGCTATTGCGTTTTAAAATACATCCAAATCCATTATAGAAGTGTTTGGCTCTATAAAATATTAAAAGTCACGTCCGGCGCCACAAGACTATAATAGGGATTGAATAACAATTAAAACACTTTTAATTTCTGTAGAAGTGTCCATAAAATCAATTATAGAGCAAAGATGATCTAATGTGGCGTTGTTAACATTACTAAAGACCATGCACTATTGCAGTGATTTGTAAGACTACAATGTCGCTAAATACTTGTATTGTTAGTTATTCATCACTGCTATAACGCAATATATAAGGGTAATCAGGGAACCCATAAATTCACCTTTATGTAGCTTATTTGCTCTATAAAGCAAATAAGATACATAAAGGTGAATTCAAATACTACTATAGAGTATTATTATCTATCTCTAAACTGGCTTAATTTGAAGCATTTATAAAACCTGTCTTTAATGGCCCTATAAAATGGTGAAGTAAACCTTTAAATCAATAGGTAATAGAATAATTTGGCTCTATAGTTAACAGAGCAAAAACTTTACTAAACGCTTCTATAGAACCCGTAGGTATCGCTAAAAACATTTATACGACGTTTACTCAACCTTTTTGTGATATAAACCTAAGTTATAGGTCCAAAAAGTTACTTGGTTTCTTCTCTCGGTGGGTCAAAGTTGTTGTGTTGTTTTTATGTTGGCTTTTGTCTGTTATCGATGTGATGTTGCAGATATTAATCTCGGTCTTTTGCGCCCTAAGCGTGTGTGAGAAGAAATAACTTAAAATACATATTTATACCACAATTTAATGATGTAATGATAAAAAAAAAACTAAACTAGTAATGAAATGTCTGAAGTAACGAGAGAACATCTTCATAATTTACTTTATTGTACTAACAATCTTAATATCAATTATCTTAATAATAATTTATTATACTAACAGTATCTACATAAGCTTTAGATTTCATCTCAATTGGAGCACCGGTTCCAGAGTTGTCGCGAACAAACATGTAAGATACAAAAAATTTGTCGCCTTGCTTGCTACTTTAATTCTCCACCTCTAGGTACTTCAGTAAAAACAACATAATATTTAATTACTCGTAAATTCATATTTTGACTTAAATGATACTAATAAAACTTTCGGGCAAACCTAAACAATATCTAATTATTACATTTTTTATTGGAAACTTGATTGACACTAAGATAGGTAGGTACAATTTATCAATTATGATACATTAAATCTAAGATTATATTTGATAACATTATTTCCTGCTATTCAAAACAAATAGGTAATATTTCATTCCAAATCAGAGTCAAACGCTAAGCCATCCAAATTTTTTTTTGAATTAATTTTTTTGGTAGAATGGTACTCAGATTTTTTTCGCATTTTTGAATTTATTCTATTTCTTAATAATTTTTCATCCATCGCTTCTTTTGCCTTCACACGCCTCCCTCCCCATTTTCTATTTATTAGTGTATACATTTCATGCAGCGTTTCATCCGCGCTCACATACCTTAAGCCTTTTCTTTTTTTAGTCTTCCTTTGGCGTGTAGTTATGTTTCTATAAGCTATCTCCTTTATATATTTATTCGGGTGACTCTCATATTCTTCTAATGCTTGCACACGATGGTCAATATCCATCCCAGCGTGTATTCCTTCTAGCATTAAAGTTATGTACTGGAAAGTAACCGATCGATATATTATCCATAGACTTATTTATTCATCACATCACCGTATTATAAGGACGTAGCAAACCAGATCTAACCCACACCTTGGCCAAAATCGAGTTTTATACACAAAATTATTCAAAAATAGGCCTTTTGTCTATGGTAAAAAAGATAAGGTTCTACGATGCTTCATTGATCAAAAAAATTACTATTGCTCAAAAATACCACCTTACAAGAATATATTTAAAACGTGAGGAAAGATCCAAGCTGCTTAATTTTCAGGAAATAAAATTCGCATGCAGTAAGGTGACGCTTTAGTATGCCCCTATAGTGCAGGGTATTGAACCCTAGACTTGTGCTTGCCACGTTGCAGCTGTAAGTAAAATACAGTCTTGGGTAGTCTGGTATCGTCCATCCGTACAACGTGCTTGCACTAACACAATTACCCTGTATTTAGCATCGCGTCAATATCTGTACAGTTGATTTTTCTTAATATTTCTGAGTTTGGGACTTGGTATTGTCACTTCACGCGAAGAATTGTACGTAAACATCACATATGCAACGTATCATATCAAAGCGTTTGACGTCGCCTTTGTACAGGCACTATTGCTTTATACACTTCAAACTTTGTGTTTAAAAACATGCAAGTCTCAAACGAAGTAAATGCAAGTCTAAATTTTGGGCTTCTAAAAGAAGATCATAGAGATCCGGAAGCAGATTTTAGGTTTCAAACGGTTCTGAGCCCACGGCTGCTTGGGGTTCAAAAACTAAAGTTTTTGTCAAAGAATTGGGTCGCCGTATTGCCGAATAGACAAAGGATAATCGCTCCGTATCGTATCTTGCTCAAAGGCTGTCCATTGCAATTCAGCGAGGTAATGCGGCCAGTATCATGGGAACCTTTGGGCCAGGAACGACCCGGGGCGGCCTTTTAGACTAAAAATTTTGACGAAGCATGTTGCGGATATATATTTATCTAAGCACCTTTTGACGAAACGTTCCGTGGATACGTTCTCTATGTTTTTGACAAAGCATATTGCTGATGATTCATTGTGAACACTTAACGAAGCATGTTGCTGATGACTCTCTGTAACCATTTGACGAAGCATGCTGCTGATGATCCTCTGTGACACTTTGACGAAGCCTGCTGCGGATAACCGTATATATATTTTACTTTTATGGTGCATGAATAAATGAATTTCATTTGTCGTATTATCAGTTTTGCAGATAAAATCGAAAGAAGTGTAATCGATGGGTGCGTATTGATTGATATAATAACATTTTATATATGTTCATTTCAATAAAGTTCAACAGATATAATGTTAACTTGACATAATCATTACTGATTATATTCTTAAAAGCTATAACATTCATAAAATTTTCAATTCAAAAAGCATAAACTCATTTTTTATAACGTTTATGAATACTAAATATTACCTGTTATACAACTTGTGCGGTATACCTGCCAAAATGTATACCATTCAAAAAGTATAGTATTTAAAATAAATATGAATCAAAATCTATAAAATGTATACGTATTGAAAATATATAACAGAGAAAATATACCAGCTAATTAGTATAGACCCATGTCTATTTTGCGAATTTGAATTATTTTAGTAATACCTACGAAATTAGTCAAATTCACGCAAGCTCATAATCTTCATTTTAGCTAATTAGTATAGACCCATGTCTATTTTGCGAATTTGAATTATTTTAGTAATACCTACGAAATTAGTCAAATTCACGCAAGCTCATAAACTTCATTTTCTTGTAAAAAAATCGGAGTAGCCAGCAAAAGGTGCATCATCCAAACAGATTATCGAATAACTAATAATAGGTAATCGATTTCATCAGTAAAGCAAACGGAAAGTAATACAAGAAGTCATTAACTTCATAGGATTACAAAAAAACTATAACAAACAAAAGAACTTATTACAATATTTTATTGCATGTTAATATTAGGATGTAAAATTTATGCGCGCGCATTTTGTATGTATCACATTTTTTTTTATTTATTTTTAACTTTGTTCTATTATTTACATACAATAATATATTGTAAAAGTTATTTTTTTATTTACTTCATTCTTTGTCCTAATATTTACATGCAATAAAATATTGTAATAAGTTCTTTTGTTTGTTATAGTTTTTTGTAATCCTATGAAGTTAATGACTTCTTGTATTACTTTCCGTTTGCTTTACTGATTTTTTTTAAAGTAGAAAAATAACTTACAATATTTTATTGTATGTATATAATAGAACAAAGTTAGAAATAAATTAAAAAAAAATGTGATACATACAAAATGCGCGCGCAAAATGCGCGCGCATTTTGTATGTATCACAATTTTTCTAAGTATTTTTTAGTATACCTAGGTATTTTTCTTATTTATTTTTTTTAAACTTATATTAGAGACTATAGCTGTAAGAGCACTTCACACTCACTCGTAATATTCAGATTTTCGTAATAGAAAAAGAAATAAGATAATTTATTAACCGGCTTCAAAATAGGGAGGAGTTTTGTTACACGATATCTTCGCCAATTGTGAACCGATTTTGATATTTCTTTTTTATTTAGAAGCTTTTACTACCAAGTTGGTCCCATTTTAATTTGGTGAAGATATAATGAAGAACTTTGGAGATATGCAAGAAACTCGTAAAATAAAATTGATTAAGATGCTATGTTTTTTTTTTTTATTTAATTATTAGGTATATATTGAGAATCTTCTACCAATTAATTCGTATAACCAATGATTGTTATCCGTACTAATATGTATATATAAAGTTTATTATACATAACAACTAATCGATGTTTTAAAGTTTATAATAATAAAACAGTATAATAAAGGTTTGATATGTTGAATGATTGTTATAATTAAAGATTTTAGTTTTTTTAAACTTATTTCTTTCGATTTTTATCTTACTTGATAATTATACTAACCAAAATTATATGTTTCGTTGATATTTATCTTAAATTATATATATTTTGTGTTTATATGTTATATTACTTACCCGTAATCGATTCTACAACGCAATGTAATTAATACACTAATTAATTAGTTTGATGGAAAAACGATTAAATGGCGGAACCATAAACATTATGTTCTATCATGTTGTGAGAGATTAGAACATGTCAATTTTAATTGCGTGCTCTCACGATGTCCAATACTGTATGTATAAAGTGAACAAATAAATTCAAACGGTTATCATCACGAATATAACTTTCCAAGTACCAAAAGTTCTTCACTTTCTCCAAGGCACGTTCACCTGGCAATATGGACGACGCGTCTACCGGTACGCCTCGTGCAGGTTGTTTAAGCACTTTTTAACACGCTTACAACTCGGCTGAATTTTTGACAAGATTTGTTTTTTTATGACATAGGGCGGCAAACCAGCAAGCGGGTCACCTGATGGTAAGCGATCATCATTTAGATTGTCTAAGAAAAGTTGTAAGGTGCGAACATCACCAACAATAAAGCACACATCATCCTCATATTACATGTCCAAGACAGTTATATTTCGTACCAAACGCTTAGATCTAAAGCAGGAGAAATCAAATACACCTTAATCAGTTCGGACTTCAAGGTGAATTTGTCCGGTGCAGTTGTAATATGTCCTTTAAAATAGCGACGAAGTAGATAGGAAAAATTGTGGGAGCCATCACACACTTCTGCTTCATGTCTCTGGTAACAGAGAAACTATCCGTTTGGTCATTACAATGTTGAACTCTAGCGATTACACATCATGAATCGACGAATAATATCGATAAACTACGAAGGGCATCCTTATTTTTTCAAGAACAATCTATAGAGCAAATCTCGATACACGGTCAAATGCTTTTTCTAAGTTCACAAGGACATAAGATCATGATGTTATTCGAGGCTCTTTTCTTGTAATTGTCTGACGACAAAGATAGCATCGATAATCCCCCTTCCCGGTTGAAAGCCATATGGACTTTCAAGAAAGATGTTTTCCGTAAGCTCACCCATTCAGTAGAATGTGAGCCCATAACCTTGCCAGCAGCTCTAAACAAAGCTTTACCCCTGTAAGACCCACAATCAGAACGATCGCCTTTCACTTTATAGGACTTGAAGTGGAAGTACCACTTCAGTGTCCCAAATGCGCAAAACAAGCTTATACGACTGTTTCTGCCCATTATTTACACCGTACTTTAAGAGTTTACCTGGAAGATCGTTGCTTAACCTTGCCATACCTTAAATCGCTTCAGCTGGCTTCTCAATAACACGGACTTGAATGATAACAGCACGATGCCTGATAAAACTCAACCAAATTATGACAAGCTATTCAAGATCCGACCTCTATTAGATATACTAAAGATAAATTTTAATAAAAACCATTACACTTCAAAAAAAGAGGCTATAGATGAGAGCATGATACATTTTAAAGGTAGAAACTATTTGAAACAGTATATGCCAGAAAAAAAAACTATAAAACGTGGGTATAAAGTCTAGATGATGTGTGCTGAGTCTGGCTATTGCTTAGATTTTAAAATTTATACAGGAAAAGCAGGAAACACAGTTGAAACCATAGATTATATTATCTCTATGGTTGAAACTGACCTCGATGGTAAGGTAGTCCGACAATTTTGCTCGAATTTGGAATCTAAAAACCATAAGGTTTTTTTTTTGACAATTATTTTAATAGCTACCCATTACAAGTAGACCTGCAAAGACAGAAAATATTGGCTTGTGGAACTGTCAATTCAAATCGAAAATTTTTGCCACAACTAAACGAAGACAAGGAAAGACGGGGACAGCATGATTGTCTCGGTGCTAAAATGGAGAGACAAGCGATCAGTTTATATTTTTACAAATTACATAGATCCCAGAAATACAGGTGCTGTTACTCTCACGGAATGCAGTGGAGAATATCATACTTTGTCCAGAAGCTATGATTGAGTATAATAATAACATTAATTTTGTGGATAAATTCGACCAAATGAAGGTAGTTATCGTATTGATAGAAAATCGCATAAACGGTGGCGCCGCATTTTTTTTCATTATCTTGATTGCGCAGTAATATTTCTTTCTTAGTGTACAGAGATATCCTAAAAGAACACCGACCAGACCTGGACAAAATGACCTCTAAAGACTATCGTAGAAGTGTCTACCAAGGGATACTAGCCCCGGCTCTGGCTAGAAAACCCAGGATAGGTTCAAAACGCCTTACTGGCTCTGGTCCACCTTCTCCGTCATTGCCTGTTTAGATAAAACGTCACAAGCCATCAGTTCCAGAATTTTGCAGGGAAAGCAATTTACATCAACCTGAAAAAAGTAGTTCTAGAAGGTGTGCAAAATGCAGTACTAAAAAAGTCCAGCACGTACTGTTTGGTAGTGTTACACATGCAGGGTGCCTCTCTGCATGAAAGATAAAATTTGCATTATTGATTTCCATATGCAATAAAAAATAAGTGAAAGATATGTCATTACTATTTTATTATAGGTATAGTCACAGTGTTTAGCCAACTAACCACCCAATTCCTTAAAAGCCTTAAGTAAATGTATGTTTTTTGTAATTTTCCTAGTAAATAAACTATAATTAAAATATATGTCGTACTGTTATTTATAATTGAAACTATGTGAGACTGTGCCTGAAAGAGTTAACACACCAACAGGTTGAAGAAATTCCTGTAAAAAAGAGAGATTGTGAGTTGGTTGTAGCCTTTGAGAGACCATAAGTGAGAGATGTCAGCACCGTGAGTTGCGGGATTCAACACATAACTAAAGTTTTAACACTTCTTTTTATGATCTGACAATCGCCTCGATTTGTCGCGCGTGTGACACAATAGAGGTGTTCAAAAATGTTCCAGTCTACTTGGTATCAAGAAACATCTGGTCTCTGATAAAACGAGAACCGAACGTCAGCTTGAACTGCTATATTTACCTGAAAATAAACCTGGTGAAAAGAACATAGAAGCTCCTCCTTTTTTCCCACTAATACCAAGGCCATTTCATGTAAATTCAAATGTATTGCTTATAAATTAACTGATTTTAATTGCCACATCGGACACTGTACTTACTGAATATGTCAATAATTTAAATGGTAACTGCCCAATAATATTCGAAAGTTTTTTTAGACAGTCTTATTAATAACAAAGTGTTTTGAAATAATCTTTTTGGTAAACTTTATTAAATTTTTGATTAATATAAAGCCATCTTTAATTTAAAGACACCTCTTTATTTTAATGTCATAATATTGCATCAATATAAATAACAAAATAAGAGCGTTTAGAATATATGGTATATAGGTAATTAACAAAAAAAATGCAAATTAACTTAATGCAGCGAGGATCCACTCAATTTTTTTCATAAAAATCCTGACATTTTACTGTTTAAACAGCGTAATATAATTTTGCCTGTGTAATTCGAAGATATAATCAATGATATTACTCATTTGATTATTTTATAAATAGTCCTTAGATTTAAATATTAAGTCCTAAAGTATAAAGTAAATTTTCCGAATATTCTATTTTTGTGGGTTGGATCTGGTTTGCTTAACTACGTCCTACGTCAATACAATATAAGTAATATTTTGTAATCACAAAGTAACTTACCATTTGTATACGATTCAATCTAAGTAAGTTTTATATTTATATTCGAAAATAATTAAATGATTATTAAAATACTTTAAATTAACAATTCCTTATTAATAAAGCTTTCTGGTTATTGAGGAATTCTTAATTTCAATGATTTATGAAGAGCTCACATGCTAGTCTGGGCGAAATAGCCGGGTGAGAAGTTCTATGGGAACCTTGCAAAATTTCAACAAAGGAAGCCGCTTCGCACCTAGTGGGCATCTGAGCTGATTTAGCCCTGTACCCACGTGGCACCGCCCTGCAGGTAGGCGGGGGGAGGGGAGGAAAATTGCATCTACCGCGTTGCACTATGACGTCGATATCTGCATAAGTTGAGCGAATAGGTCGTGTTTCGTATCGTTTTCGTATAAATCAAGGACGAGGAATTCATTTCTGAAACATCATTTCCACTCGTTCATTGATAAATAATGAGTTATGTGCAAAAATAGAGAAATATTTTTTTTAACAAAATCTATGGTATCAATTAAACCATAAGGTTATGCTTTATAAAAAAAATATGGGTGAATAGTCCGGTTTATATGGAATATATAAATATAAACTTCTTTAGCAAATTTAACATGAAAATTTATTGAAAAAAATAAATTGTGTCGCGCGGAAGACCATTACCAGACACAGACGGAAGACGATAGGGGATTTATAACTTATCGTTAGTTAATGGTTTCTGATACAACTGACTGATGATGTTACAATGTTATTCACCAGCTTGCCCCTGCATGATTGTGTTGCAATTGTTAAGAGAAGGCTAGAGGACCACCATCAACCTAAAGAATATGCAGAGTTTCTTGAACATGGCTTAACATCAGGCTACCTCTTCTGGGAGAATAAATTTTACATCTAAATCGACGGTGTAGCTATGGGATCCCCAGTCTCACCCATTGTCACCGACATATTTATGGAAGACCTTGAGAAGAAGGCTCTTCTTCCACCCTGGCTGTGCCGAAGATGTTCAAACGGTACGTAGATGTTACTTTTGTTATTCTCCCTAAAACTCAAGTCTCTGTCGTACTAAAAGATCTAATAAATAAATGAATAAATATATACGGACAAATCACACAGATTGAGCTAGCCCCAAAGTAAGTTCGAGACTTGTGGTATGGGATACTAACTCAACGATACTATATTTTATAACAAATACATATATAGATACACATCCAAGACCCAGGCCAATCTGAAAAAGATCATTTTCCATCTTGACCTGGCCGGGGATCGAACCCGGTCACTCCGTGTCGCAGGCTGGCGTGTTGACCGCTGCGCCACGGAGCTAGTCAATCTAGTAGCTAGTAATCTCAATTCTATTCATAACAAAATTAAATTCACAATGGAATGAGACTAACAATTCATTAGCCTTTCTTGATTTTTTAATTATAAGAAATCCTGACAGTAGTATTAGTCATACTGTGTATCTATAGAAAGCCTACACATGCGGACAAATACCTCAATGGAAAATCCCACCATCATCCATGGCAGTTGGCTACCGTTGGTAATTTATTACAGAGAGCACACGGCATCTGCGATAGCCACCATCTCAAGGAGGAGTTTCAACGAGTAAAATCAGTGTTATGAAGCAACAATCTCAGCCTCCCAAGAACACGTCGCAGAAGCCGGCCAAAACCTCACACAGTCGATCGTTTTCCTGCCATCTTACCATACATAAAGCGAGTCACAGACAAAATTGCTAATATTTGTAACGTTGCAGCATGCCACCTGCATGCTGTATGATGTGTATCTCATCCAACATCATTTCTCTCATCCTGTCCATTTTTCATTCCTCATTTAATTTCAAATTTCATTCCTTTCCATTTTTATATTACTTTCTCTCTCTCTCTCTCATCACTCATTAGTCAGTCTGCTACCATCTTTCAGTCTGTTACCACCTTTCAGTCTGTTAACATCTTTCAGTCTACTATGTGTCTACTAACATATTTTGGAGCATAAGTCTCTGATAATAATTTATTGAAGTTGTAAGCAAAGTTATAATAAAGTTATTAGCTGTGTTCTGTGTGTCGTCTTGTGCTCTCCCTATCATCTTTATATGTGGAACTCGGCTAGAGCGTCGGGACGGTCGAGCCTTCACATATTCTGAAGCGAGCTTCAATCAAGACCTATTACAAGCCGCACAAGAAAATTAACCAACTTTTAAGACCTGTAAAATCCAATATCCCATTACAAGATGCAGGAGTATAAAAAATTTACTGTGAGTGCGGTTTATCATACATTGGGCAAACAAAGAGAAGCATTGGTACCCGAATTAAAGAACATATTGCTGACATGAAGAATAGACGCTCAACCAAGTCTGCAGTCTGTGAACATGCCGTAGACAAACCCAACCACTACATGCGTTTTGATAATCCTCAAGTCCTTGCAAAAGTTACTGTTTTAGATACATTCCAAGAATGCTTCGTGAGGCTATTGAAATTAAAAAACATCCTAATTTCAATAGAGAGGATGGTTGGCAGTTACCATCAGCTTGGGATCCGGTCATCAATGTAATAAAATCTCAAGCTCCTCACAAGACTGCAAGAGCTTCAGACACCGTGAGCCAATATTACGTACATCTGGAACGTTATCAATAAATATTGTAGGCGGTAGTTTTGTACAGTTCTTAAAACACTAAGACAAATGTCAACTTAGTCTACCTGCGACCATGAAAACTGTAAAGTTTTTGAAACGTTAGGTGTTAAAATAATGTAATAAACGCGATAATACCGTATTAAAGTGATTTTATTTATCGTTAGTTTATAAGAGCTTTGGTTTCTGTGTAGATATTAAAACAAATAACTAATTATTTTATTATGCACAGAGATCACCACAAATTAAACTAGTTTTATACTAGCCACATACCCCAGCTTCGCACGGATATATATTTTTTTTGCTTTTTTCTCAAAATTTACAAATATTTAATCAATTACTCTCTTTTCTAAATTACACCCGTGCGATGCCGGGTTGTGATAAATATCGTCTATCTTACTCAGGCAAATTTAGAACTCATAAAGAAGTGAAATAGTTTTTACATTGGTCCAGTAGTTTTTGAGTTTATTCGTTACAAACAAGAAAAAGTACAAATATTTCCTTATTATAATTTTATTGTAGATGTGTGAATTTAAATTTATACGATTATAGATATTACTATAATTTTACTTGAAAATAGTGTGATATAAATTATTATGTAAAAATAAAAGGTATAGTTTTATAGTGTAGTTGTATGTAATAAGTGTAATAAAACGATAGCAAAATTAATAAACAGTTTCCGCCAAAGCGACACAGTCCGAGACAGCACCTTATTTCTATTTTTTTTTATAAAGCATTAACTTGTGGTTTAATTGATACCATGGATTTTATAAAAAAATAAGTATTATTTTTCTATTTTTGCGCATATCTCTTTATTTTTCAATGAACGAGTCCTTGACTTATACGAAAACGATACCAAACACGACCTATTGGCTCAACTTATGCAGATATCAACGTCATAGATGCAAACCAAGGGCGGTGCCACGTGGGTACAGGGCTAAATCAGCTCAGATGACCAGTAGGTACGCCTGTCCAAAGCGGCTCCCTTTGTTGAAAGTTTGCAAGGTGAATCACCTTAAATACCCGGTTAAAAAGAAAAAACGTAGAATGTGCCAGCTGCTTCTCTTCCCGCGCAGATCGTAAAAGCCGATCGAGGGAATGGGCAAAAATCCGAGGAATCATGTCGATAGGCGATGCGGCTATTTTGCATCCTGCCATCACTATTTTGATTCTGTTTTCCACCTACACGCCCTCTAACACGCTAAATGTGGCCATAAGGCTATGCTACCCCGCAATGGAAAAAGACGTGATACTATGTATTTAGATACCTATGTATATGTTATCAACCATCCCTGTATTTTTTTGCTTAACGAAGTGCTGGGAGCTATAATTGAAAGAGCGGTACGAGATACGAGTATTCATAGCGGTATTTGAGCTAGGGCTCTAACTCCTGTTCTACTCAGCAGCCCGATTTCACACTGCACGCCATACTGCAGTACAAAATTTACCGCGAATAATGCCAGATTTAAAGTCTGGAGCCACGGGGCAATTGTTTATTATTATTTTCCAAATAAAATGCGATTTTTTTTATTTGTCGAGTTTTTCAAAAAATAATTTACTGAGAAACCAAGTACCTATAGATTCTTTTATTATTTTGTTTGTACAAAGTAAGCTGTTAGATAAAGAGAAAACGTGAAAAACTATATTAAGGGAAAAGCTGTTTACCAGTGTTTAGTAATATTATCAGGCCTTTATCCTATTCGGGGTAGACAGAGCCTAAGGCCAAAGACCACGTTAAGCGTATTGGTGGGCGTATAGATGGGAAACGGAATCAAAATAGTGATGAGTTGCTAGCCGCATCACCTATTATCATGATTCTTTAGGTTTTCGCCCATATACTTGACCGGTTTCTACAACCTGCGCGGGAGGAGAAGCAGCTGGCACATTCTACGTTTATTCTACAACCTGCGCGGGAGGAGAAGCAGCTGGCACATTCTACGTTTATTCTACAACCTGCGCGGGAGGAAAAGCAGCTGGCACATTCTACGTTTATTCTACAACCTGCGCGGGAGGATAAGCAGCTAGCACATTCTACGTTTATTCTACAACCTGCGCGGGAGGAGAAGCAGCTGGCACATTCTACGTTTATTCTACAACCTGCGCAGGAGGAGAAGCAGCTGGCACATTCTACGTCTATTCTTTTCTCCCAGACCATCAAGGAAGTTTGCAAACGGTGTTGAAGAATTCTTAATAAAGGATTAACAAACGAAATTTGTAATTTGCAAATGTAATTTCTTATAAATTCAATAAGAAGACATACAGCATTGATTAACAAAAATTATTAAAACTAGCTATTTATACGTTAATCCATGCGTGACGTTAATCCATGAAGACGGTAGAAGTCGGCCAAGGGATTAGGCGAAATACTCAGGAGTGATGTCATAACGCGAGGCGGCTAACAATCTGTCACTATTTTCATTTCAATTACCATTATATAATTGCTGTCTACTCGTAAGGGATATAAATGTGATAGATAATATATAATATCTAATGCAACATATATAGAATCAGCTCAGGTCAGCACCACTTTACAAGCTTTTATTTAGTGTCTGTCTGTAATCAAATTTGAGTGACTTTCCTGTTTCTAATTGAACTGAAATGTTGCATGCCTATGTAAATTGGATGTCTTTATGCTGACGAGATCCTGATTAGTTTTTAATGATTATTAGTGGTTAGCTGGCGCGTTCAAGGGTAATAACGGCACAAGATATCTCCAAGTGCCGATGTGTAAAAAAGACCCTTACAGCAACCGATTGCGAGAATCTCGCGGTGAAGGAATGGTGGGGACGAGAGAGAGAGAATGGATGATACTTACGTTTTCACTCAGATTTTCACGACGTACATCCCGGTTTTTCAGTCTATTAACCATTTCTTTATGAATATCCAACATTCTCTTGTATCTTCGCCGGATATCAAATATGTGCCCAGCGTATTCAAAAGCCTTCAAGTGTTGGTAATGCTCTCTCACATATCTCACTGCTTGAATTTTAGCTTTAGCATTAAAAATTACGTCAACCATCATTTTAGTTAATTTTTTTTTCATTACTTGTCTGTGCCACTGTCTTAAGTAAAGAGTTTTTCCTTCTTTATACAGACCTAAAAAAAAAAATTAATAAAACCTACGCGAAAATACTTATAGTTTCAGGAACAACCCTTAAAAAGTAAAAAAAAAACACCAGAACAACGTAAACGTATTGCAAGATCATAACCTAAAAGAAATTTACTCAATAAAACTAATATATTAAATCCAAACACGATGTGTTTGCTGTAAGTTTTCGAGGAGTTAGGTTTTTTGAATACCATTCTGATTGTAGCATCAGGTCGAAGATATCAATTAATTGTCATATAACCATTATACTGGTAATCGTTAAGCGCTTAACCGATTAATGATACACCATTACATAATTTTGGAAAAGAGCTGATACTCTTACACTGCTAGACCGATATTAACTCATCCATCGCGAGAAACGCAGACACAATTGATTATCTATTGTTATGTTTCCCGATTGGGGCGTTCGGTAGTTGACCGGTTAGCCAAACATAGCTAAGAACCACCACAAGGAAACTGGCTTTCAAATGAAAAAAACCGCATCGAAATTGATCCACCCGTTTAAGAGTTAGGACAGCTACGATGCCACAGACAGACACACACAGAATGCTGGCATGCATCGCCACGCTTTATATGTAGGTATGTATGTACAAAATAATTTCGATATTTCACATCTGATACTTGTTCTGCGAGCGACGGCTCACATTAAATTTAAGGTTAACTATATTCAGAAGCGTTTATGAAGGGCGACCTTCCAATCTCTCTTAAGCGTCGACTCATCGACATGTGTATCTTGCCCGTCCTAACCTACGGCGCTCAGACGCGGTCATTGACTGAGGAGCAAAAGTCCAAACTCAAAGTGTGCCAAAGAGCTATGGAGCGAAGTGTACTAGGTTTCAGAAGACTGGACAGGGTCCCGAATGTTACACTTCGCTCAATGACAGGTATCGCCGATGTGGGACACAAAGCTGCCAAGATGAAGTGGGACTGGGCGGGTCATGTCAGTAGAATGTTGCCAGACAAATGGGCCACTAAAGTGACTTCTTATATACCTGAGGATGGTCGTCGTCGTCGAAGGGGCAGGCCAAGGAAAAGATGGCGTGATGATCTCGATGCCTTTCAGCATGACTGGTCAGATTGACTCAGGATCGAGATAAATGGAAGGAGATGGGAGAGACCTTTGCCCAGCAGTGGGACTGAACAGGTTATTAAAAAAAATTAAGTGTGGGCTTCCATGCAAAAGCCATTACTTTTTTGGCGTTTTTATAAATAACTTGCTATTGCCCGCGACTTCGTCCGAGTGTATTTTAGTTATCAGGGCATAATATTTTAATTAACCCCCGTTATAATTGTGACATGTAGATATACTGACGTCAAACTTATAACACCTGTCTTTTTGCGTAGGGGTTAAAAATCACAATGGGAATAATGAGTGTGAGTAGGACTCTTAAAATACACGGGAACAGAGCAGCACTGCAGCGGAGATGCAGAGAAGATCGAGGCACGAACGGTTGCTTGATTTTGACGTATTGTGTTACTCAAGCCCGAGTACGCTAAAGAGTACTACACCTCCCCACTGCAAGGCATTTCGGTTCCATATGGGCGTAAGTACGTACTCTTAAGCAATGGCGTCGCCACCCTTTGAGTGAGTCAAGTTCAAAAACCAGGCATGAGGAACCTGGAAACAGCATATACTTGGTTTATATGTTAACAAGCAATGCTTGTCCCATTGTTGTTCCACAGATTAAATAATATGAAAAGTAAAAATACAGAAATCCTGAGCCATTGGAGGAGTAGTTTTCTCTACCCCCTATTGGCGACGCTTTTGCTCGTATTCGAAGAAAATACAATTTCATGGATTCGATAATTTTTACCTTTTGACGTGAAACATCTATACCGGCGGGTTAGACCGACTGTTGGCGTGGCGTCGCCATGGCATGCGTCGGTCGCCTCGAGTTATATGTAGGTAGGTGTATGTACACAATAATTTCGATATTTCACATCTGCTACTTGTTCCGCGAGCAACGGCTCACATTAAATTTAAGATTATTAATATTTAAGTGGGGGCTTCCATGCAAAGGTCATACAAATTGTCAGGCCGTTCGAACGCTTTTGAATGAAAATGTCGAATTTTTTTAGCTCCTAGCATTGCTCCCATGGGAAAAGTTGTTCATTTTGACAGACTGATTTAATGGTTTGAAGTACAATGGTGTTTATCTTACATTTCTTGCACCTGTATAACTGGATAATTAAGCTTTCTACTGGAGAAAAATATTTCAAATCGGTCCAGTATCGTTTGTTTTTGAGTTTTTATATGGATAAACTAAAAAAAGTTTTGATTTGAAATTGAAGAGAAAAGATAGACTTGTTTTGGGAGCTTTAAAACACTTTTTTAAAAAAATAATAAAATTTATTTTAAATTTAAAATTAATTATAAAATAATTAATTACTAATTACTCTAAGATACGTCTAGCGAAAGTTCACGCCAGCACGAGTCTGTCCCTTTGGCGAGAGCCTACACCAACCCCAAAATGCTAAATCAGCTCTATCATAAATGCCAATAGGCAGATTTATGGGTTGACGTAGACAATTCTACCTAAGGGCGGATTCATGACTCCTCCCTCACCAAGTGCGAAATCATCCGAAGGGCGATTTTCAGAGTTCGGATTATTTCGCATACAGCAATGTAAAAACTTAGATTTAAATTTAATTATAACATATACGGTTAAACTTATAATTATAAACACATATAACATAATAGTATAGATGCTCACTGTTTTCACTTTAATGCCCTTTATTTTTACTTCACTCACACTATATTTTAACTGCTGGTTTAATTTTTCCAGGTCACCTAGATCGGTTCCTTCCAGGTTTACAGGTGGAGTCTGCAGAACATCAGGTATTGAAACTTCAGGTAGAGATATCACGGGTAATGGTTCGTATGTATTGAAGCTCTCGCTGCGATGAAATTTAAAACGTATGTTATCCACGATGACGTCACAGTCATCTGTTAAAGTGAGTATGTAGGTGCCTTGTATATATTTTCGTGACACTTGTTCTTCACAAGTTTCAGTCATTAATGTCTCATATCTGGTATACAGGATATAGCGGTTAAGTTTTATCAATTCAGCTTTTAGGTCTTCTATTTGAATGGGAGTTTGCCGGCAATTTTTGGGATTGCTGGCGAATGTCATCAGTTCCTGAATGCATGTATCTTCCATCAATTGGTAAGTATCTCTTTCTTGACATATAAAGTAAGTTTCATCTATTTCCAGGCATGGCTGTGCGAGTGATCTGAATTTCAAACTCTTTGATAGGAGGTACGGATATTTGGGAATTATAACAAGGGTATGTTTTAGGTCAGGATTATATACAGGTAAGGGATACAGTTTATAATATGTATATTGTTCATCGCTTACGAGTGGAATTTCTAATAAAAAGACTATCTTATCCGATTTAACATAAGCCTTTACAACAATAGAGCGTTCAATCTTAACTAAATTATACGAAGTAGGATTATATAGTAACTTATCCGTTCTATTTACTATTTCTAGGAAGTTTAACAATTCATTAGAGTCTATAATAGACTGATGCAAGGTACCTACTTTACTAAAGGCTAGAGCTGTCTCTATTTCATTGAGTTTAGTATATATCGTTTGAAAGTTATGTAAATACATATGATATATAACAGTAATTTGAGATTGTATGAAATACTTATTATCTTTAGTTTGAAGTAGCTTTAAATCACTTTCTATTTCTTTTAATTTCTTATTTAACTGAATAAAATTCTGGTTAACTAATTTAGAGGAATTTACAAATGTATTGATTATATCCGAAATTACTGTTATCTTTTTATTTAACTTGTTTTGATCCAATGTTAAATCATTTAATATCTGATCATATTTTTGTGCATCCTCATTATCTAAATTTCCAGTTATAGCCTTTATGACAGTACCAATAGGGTTTAAAATCCCTCTCTTAATTCTATTAACAGGAACTAATTGTAAATACTTTTTAATAGTAATATTTTTTATAAAATGTACTTGGTCCCTTAAATTTAAAAATTCTTTACTAAAATTCAGGTGAAATTTATTCGAAATTAATTTGTTTATGTTTTCTAAGCCTATGATATTATCATCTAAGTCCTTATAAACTAAGCTTAAATTCTGTGTTTTAATTAATGTCCACTTATCATATTCTATTACAGCTGTTCCTTCCTTGAAGGTAAGTAACCCTGGGTTGTTCTCAATCCTTTGGAGCAGAAGGCCCTGGTTGGTCCTCATCAGGGTCAACAGCATCACAACGAATCTGTGGAGCGCGTTTAACGTTTTTAATAGGGGCTTTAGTTAGTCGAGAACCTATCATAACTGGTACTATATTACGTTTTATTTTTCCTTTAACTACTGCATTTTTATACCGCGGTTTATCTTTAGGTTTTCTTATATTTATATCTTTTATAAAAACTGTATTTTCTTCATCTATATCTATATCATTTTCTCCTCCTCTTTTCTTTCTTTCCTTTTCTTTGGTCTCAATAATTTTATTTGATATATATTTGTATAAAAATTTTGTACGTTTGGCATGGTCTTTAAGTAATTCACTCATATACTGTTTCTCGAAGTCTATATTAAATATACTACTAGATAAAGTATGTCCAAATACAACCTCGAAGGGGGTGAGGCCAGTGGTAGAATGGATAGTATGATTATAAGACATGATCGAATAAGTCATTATAGAAGCTGCGTCTGTACATTTCTGCTCGTATTTGGCCAACCGGTATATCTCTATCAGGGTAGAATGAAATCTCTCAACAACGCCGGTAGAGTTTGGGTTATTGGGGGTAGTAATGTGTAAATCTATTTTGTATAGAGACATAAGCTCTCTCATTAGACTGTTATTAAATTCTAGACCGGGGTCACTAGTAATTTTGCGAGGTGTACCATACATGGAAAAATATTGGATTGATGCCCGGATTACCTCAGGCGTGGAACGGTTATCTACTTTAATTGCTTGGCCTAACTTGCTGAATGCATCAACTATAGTAAGGTAATATACTCCATCTATAGTGAAAAGATCAATGAAAAGTTCTTAAAATGGGGAATCTTGCGTTTGAGTTAACTGGAGTATAGGTTTAATAGGATTTCTATCGTACTTCATTTTACGACAGGCTTCACATGAATTTATGACAGCTGAAACAACAGTTTGCATGTTATGCCAAAAATATGTCCTACGTATTCTAAGCATGGTTTCCTTTATTCCTCGATGGCAGGTCTTTCCCTCGTGATGTTGTAACACTATAGCCTTTTGTTCCTTTTCATCTTCAATAAAAACTACTCTCTCTGTGCACTCATAAAAATGAACTGTATCTTTTTTAAATAAACTGATTATGATAAAGGAAAAATCTTTTCTAAGCTGTTCATTTTCAAAATATATAAAGTATTTTATATTAGGCCTAATGTATTCTTTTACAAATGATTTTATTAATTCTAAGTTATTAATGGGGATAAAAACTTCTAATATCTTTTGTTTATCACGCGAGATATCTTTTACTTGTAATTCATTCCGTAACCATGTGAATACAAGAATTTGGTTAGGCTTTGTGTCTATAGCCTCATTGAGAATAGGTATTCCATAAGATTCCATATCATCTGCTGAATGAGCAGTAGCTGTGCTGCTAGAAACCGGAGGAAGAGGGTAGACTTCTTCTGCAGAAAGAGTGGAAGAATCGGATATATCTACGATTTCATCATCATTGGTTTTGTTAGTTGATAGTTTTGTTATTTGTTCAGTAACTTCGTCCAGGTATTGTCTCAGTCTATGTTCCTTGTCGTCTATATTTACTTGCATAGAAGTCATGTCATCGTCAGAATCCAAAGCATTAACTTTAATTCGTGATAATGCGTCTGCATTTTGATTTTGCTTACCATTTTTATAAATAATTTCGAAGTTATATTCCTGTAAACGGAGACGCCAACGTGTAAGCTTACTGTTGGGTTCCTTTAAAGAATTTAGCCAGACCAATGGACGGTGGTCAGTATATATGAAGAATTTTTGTCCATAGAGATATGGGCGAAAATGTTTAACAGCCCATATTATTGCAAGCAGCTCACGTTCTATGGTGCTGTAACGAGCTTCGGTATCACTCAAAGTTCTGCTGGCATATGCTACTGGCTTGTCTGACCCAATGGTACCCTGGGACAAAACAGCACCTAAGGCAACTGTTGAGGCGTCAGTAGTCAGAATAAAAGGCTTAGTCATGTCAGGGTACTGTAGAAGCGGAGCTGTTGTCAGGAGTTCTTTACATCTATTAAAGGCATTTATATAGTCTTGATCGATTACTATTTTATTGCGTTTTTTAAGGCACTTAGTCAGAGGCTGTGTAACTTTAGCAAAATCCTTAATAAATTTCCTGTAATACCCTACAAGCCCTAAAAAGCTTTTGATTTCAGTTACAGTCCTTGGTAAAGGGTAGTTAAGTACAGTTTTTATCTTGTCGTCGTTAGGTTTTAGTCCTTCAGTAGTTATAGTATGTCCTAGGTATAACACCTCCTTCCGGAGAAACTCGGACTTATCCAGTTGTACCTTCAGATTCGTTTTTCTAAGTCTATCGAATACCATTCTAAGTTTTTGTAAGTGGTCTTCCAGACTAGCGGAAAAGATAATAATGTCATCCAAATAGATAAGACAGTGTATACCCTGTAGCCCTTTTAGTACGTTATTCATGGCACGTTGAAACGTTGCTGGGGCAGTTTTTAAGCCAAAAGGCATTCTCAAAAATTCGAAATGTGAATTCTGGGTGCTAAAAGCGGTTTTCTGTCTATCTTCTTCATTTACTTCTATTTGGTGATAGCCGCTGGCTAAGTCAAGCGTCGAAAAGTAAGTGCTTTTACCTAATTTGTCAAAAATGTCGTTCATATTCGGCAAGGGGTATTTGTCATCTATTGTCAAGTCATTTAATCTTCTGTAATCAATAACCATTCTATATTTCTGTTGGTTTGAAGCGTCTTGTTTTTTTGGAACGAGGTGAACAGGCGCGTTCCAGGGTGAGTATGATTCTTGTATTATATTATTTTTTAGAAGCTGGTCTACTTGATTTTTAATTTCTTCAGCTTCAGCTGGAGATTGTCTATAGGGTTTTATGTATATAGGGTCTTCATTTTTTGTTCCAATATGGTGCTTTATTTCATTAGTGAAGGTAAGTGGAATTTGGTCACAATAGAATATATCTTTATACTCTCTACAGAGTTCTAGTATTTTCTGCCTTTCTTCGTCATTTGTGTGGTCTATCCTTAGGCGCTTTAAATTTTCTTCCAACAGTTTATCTACTTCTATATCTTTACTATTATTAAAATAATTAAGCTGACACTGTATGACATTACTATTAAAAGGGGTTACATTAAATGGTCTCGTGATAGTCAAGGTAAGTTCATCTTCCGTACTATTTTGTATAACTGTAGTAGCAAAACCTTTCACACAATTTACAATCGCGCTAGGCATTCGGACACCTTTACAAAATTCCTTAAATTCAAGAATAGCTTCACCTGTATACTGATTAGTAGGTAATTCTACGCGATGCTCTGTTCGCGGAGCTAAAGTTATAACTAATTTTGGGCAACAGTGTATTATAGGTATATTTATAGTTTTAGTTCTTAGTATATTATTCTTCAGGTCAATTACTGCATCTAAGAGTTTGAGTAAGTCATTACCGATGAGTCCATCATAACGTGAATCTACGCTATATATATAAAATTTATGATAATTTGTTGAATTAAAAGTAGGTAGTAGGGGAACTTCCATTGCTTGATTATGAGTGCTAGTAGCATGTGTGCTTATAACTTCAAAGGGTTCATGGTAAATAAAATCGGAGAAATACTGATATGCTTTATCGGGACTAATAAATGAACGAGTACTACCTGTGTCTATCATTAATTTCGCGTCTATTTCAGGGATATAGATATAAGGTAAACCACTGTTTGAGGTACAATTTAATTCTATGGTCTCCCTATTCTCTTTGTAACTATGTGAAAATTTTCAGCTACTTCAGAGGGCTCAGCTAAAGGCTGTTCCTCTGTACTAACTATATTTTCAGGCATCACAACTTCGTTAAGTTGTTCGCTATACTCGTCACAGTATGGTTCGTAATAACAGGTTTCTGTCTGTTCAGGATATTGAGTATCTGTGTTATAGTATTCCTCATTTAGGGTAATTTCATTAATGCCAAATCTAGGTTTAGGGGGCGCTGTACGCATAGACACATCCGTTAATTGGTTGGGAATGGGCTTATGACCAAATTGGTTAGGTTGTGTATTTGACAGCTGAGGTCTATAACCAAACTGTTGAGGTTGAGCATTACTAACTTGAGGCCTATATCCGAACTGCTGAGGTTAAGCGTTAGGGAAGTGAGGCCTGTAACCAAACTGCTGAGGTCTCATAGGCTGATTGGGTTGGAAACCAGGAAACTGGGGCCTATACCCAAATTGCTGAGGTTTCATAAATTGTTGAGCTTGAGATAATTGAGGCCTATATCCAAACATCTGGGGCGGTTTAGTTACTTGACCTTGCGGTATGCCAAAATTAAATTTAGGTATCATATTATTTTTTTGTACGAAGTTGGTTGATTGGGCAGGTAAACTAAATTTATTTCCGAAATTATTATTTTGTTTATTAAATGAATTGCTATATATATGTTTATTACGTGAGCTGTATTGGTCGTGAAAGTTAACTTCCTCGAGGACAATACTTAACGCCTCCTCCAAAGAACTGGGAGTCTTTAACCTCACAATTCTAACTAAATTTTCCGTTAAATTATATAGAAAAACATTTAAAGCCATGTGATCATATATAGTCTTTTTGCTTTGTTTTAATTGTAAATCATTTATTTTATTAACTTTTGACATTAATATCGATCGAACCGTTTGTATTCTATTAAAAAATTCCAAATAACTTTCACCAGACTTTATTTTTAGTGACTCTAATTCAATCGAGATACATTCCTCACTGCGCGGATCCCCGAAATGCTGCTCTAATAATTCTCTGAACTCGGCCCAGCAGACGATATCCTCTCGTTCACTGATAAGCGCAGCTGCGTCGTCCGCCAGCCTACTCGTAATGGTATGCATAACATAAACATTCTGAGCCTCGGATCCCTGATACTTATTAATTACAAATTCACATTTTCTTAAAAATAACCCTAATTGCCGCTTATCACCCTTAAACACAGGGATGATTTTAATCATCTCATTAGGGATGATTTGGATCCTTTCAACTGCTTGTTCCATTTTATATAAAAAATAACTAAACACTAAATAAAATAGAAATAAGACTCTATAATTACTTACTTAACTACACTAATTACGTAGAGTAAAAACGTAATATAACTTTATATATAACGTATTTACTAGGTAAGTATGGTATGCAATTATTTTATAATTGTATTTTCATTAAATTTTATTTATTTCATATGTTTTATTTCATATATAATAACACTTTACGTACTCTACTAATTTAAATATGTAAAAATTATATTACGCGTTTTATTCTTAAAACCACTCGTAATTACACAAGTTTTAGGGAAATGAAAAGGACGGTAAAATGAGGGAAGCAAAGAGTTTTACTTACATTCCACTCGACACCATCTCTTGCCGTTGCCGTGCTCGTAGTGAAGACACAATTCACACACTCCCGTTAGTCGAATTTATTTGTTTTGGAGGTTCGATATCACCACCGCTTTTTCGAGTAATTGTCCGGTTTGGTACGATTTTGAGTCCATAAACGCGGAAACACGATTTACGCGGTTTACTGATGATCCTACCAAGGCTGCGCCAGACTTGTTTTGGGAGCTTTAAAACACTTTTTTAAAAAAATAATAAAATTTATTTTAAATTTAAAATTAATTATAAAATAATTAATTACTAATTACTCTAAGATACGTCTAGCGAAAGTTCACGCCAGCACGAGTCTGTCCCTTTGGCGAGAGCCTACACCAACCCCAAAATGCTAAATCAGCTCTATCATAAATGCCAATAGGCAGATTTATGGGTTGACGTAGACAATTCTACCTAAGGGCGGATTCATGACTAGATTTGTGTGTTTGTAAATAAACAAACAAACACACAAATCTTTCCTCTTTATAATAAATACCCAAAATGATAGTCTAGATATACAAAATTAAAAGTGCGTAACATTATATAATAAAAATATATTATAATAATATAAAAATATATCTTACCTTCTCGTTTACTTACTACTAGCAAAAAGTACTGATTGTGTTTAATCAAAGTACAGATAGATAGTTCCACATTATCAATTTATATCTCTACTCGCACTTTGCCAATTTTCATCTGATTATTTTGGGTATACCTACATGTGTGCGATCGTACAGAACAAGAACGGGAAGCGAACTCGCGGCTGCCATGGAATGGAAGAGAGCAGCGGGATGTGGGAAGTGCGCGGGTAAATTTTGTCATTTTTCTAGGTTTATTATGCGCGCTCCGTAATCGTGTCAGTGATTATTTCTTCATTTGCATCGTCGTATTAGTAGATACCTAGGTTACATAATCATAGGTAGGCTACCTAGCCTACCTAGGTATCAGAACAGAGAGACGAAATTTTTTTTTAAAATCTATGTCTCATTTTCAAATCTATGTCTCAGAACAATGGTATCTAAATCAATTTGACATAATGTCAACGTCATGTCATTTCACATAATGTATTTTACTTATAAACATTGGTGTATGCATGGTGTATGTATATTCAGTTTTATATGCTTAAATTATTTTGCTAGTGATTTTTTTGGAAACTATTGTATAGTATAAAATAGGATATAATGATTTTTAGGGTTCTGTAGCCAATTGGCAAAAAACGGAACCCTTATGGATTCGTCATTTCTGTCTGTCCGTCCGTATGTCACTAAAACTATTAGAACTATACTGTTGAAACTTGGTAAGTAGATGTATTGTGTGAACCGCATTATGATATACACACAAAAATAAAAAAAAACAAATAAATTTTGGGGGTTCCCCATACTTAGAACTGGAACTCAAATTTTTTTTTCATCAATCCCATAATTTTGTGGTAGGTATCTATGGAAAGGTTTAAAAAACGATATTGAGGTTTCTGATATTCTTTTTTGTAAAGTAAAAAAAAGGTTGCGCGACAGACACTTCCAGTAAAATGTGATTTATATATTAAATACTAGCAGTGCCCGCGATTACATTCACTTACATTTTATGTTATGTTTGTATGGGGACCACGTCCTGTCATCATAATTGAAGAAAAAAAATTGATAAGTCTATCCTATTCTGTGTCCTGTACGTCTAAATGTTAATCTACCAATTTTCGTAAAAATCATTAATTCGTTTAAGAGTTATGGAAAAGCATACATACATACAAAAAAATCTAAAAATAATCAATTTAGTTTCAGTAGGTATCATGTATAGAGCTTATAAATAGGATATCTCTAAAAATAAAGTAATTTACTCCATGACCGACCCTTACAGATTTATTATTAGTATTGATTATCATAAAGACATAAAAGAAACGAAGGTCTGGAATACCTGATGTGGAACCCTAGGAGCCCAGCTAAACCTTGAGAGATATAAAAAACACATGATGTGAAACCCCTGGACTTGGTTTATGCGTCCGCTTTTACTAATATACCGCTACCTAAGTATTAAAAATATTAACATTGAAAAGTTTATGTGGCATTACTGGAAGAAATTACATACATAGTATCACGTCTTTTTCCCTTGCGGGGTAGACAGAGCCCAGGTCTTTAAGACCTTAAAGCCACGTTTAGTATGTTAGTGGGCGTTAGATGGAAAATGGCACCCCTGGTGTTGCAGGCGTCCATAGGCTACGGTAACCGCTTTCCGTCAAGTGGGACGTATAACTGTTTGCCTACTAAGTGGTATAAAAAATGGAATTAAAATAGTGATGGTTTGCTAGCCGCATCGCCTACTGATATGATTCATCAGATTTGCCTATTCCCTCGATCAGCTTTTACGATCTGTATGGGAAGAGAAATAGCTGGTACATTCTACGGTTTTTTCTTTTCTCCCAAACCAGCGTGGAAGTAATATTAGTATATGTACTTCACAAGCATCGTTGTTTCTTAGGAAATTACGTGGAAATATTTGCTTGACCTTCATATGGTATTTGAACCTATTGCCAACTTCCAAAAAAACAATGCAAAGCAAAAATGACATAAGCTGAGAGTACCTTCACGCGGTGAAGGCGGTAAAGTTTAATACTGTCTAAAACTCCCTCTTTAATGTAGGAACCTAAATCCTAAACGTTACGTTTAAGATGCTAGTAGCCTCCCCGGTTACACAGTCAATAAATATACAAGACTTATAATGCGTAGTCGAAAGAAAACAAGTCTTTCTCATTATAGGAGAGACTGTAAACGAATAAGGCAAGTTAGATGTCAAGAAACTGAAGAAGAACATGAGATACGTTTTGCTGAGAGGCGAGAACATTATGCTGAATTTTTGTTTTCGGAAATAGCTATGCAAAGGGAAGAAAGATTAGCTGCTGATCGACACCGAATCGCTGGTTCACTCGCCTCGGAAACAGTTAATCAGCGTGAAGCACTGTCTTACAGCCGGCCGTGGGCGCCATGTTGTATCTCGCAAGTCTGAGACATTTACTAAGCGTGAAATATGTCTAACAGCCGATCGTGAGCGTTATGTTGTATCTCGCGAGTCTGAGATATTTACTTAGCGTTGACAAAAACCAACAAGATAAAAAAATAAAAAATATTATAATGCAGCGTGTTGAAGGATCATAAATTGAGTCACTGCCATTAACAGTGTTAATTGTCGATCGAAACTACAACAACGTATCCTGTTAAATTTTTGAATTCTTTGCCCGCACCTGGTCTTCCGGCAGATATTATCAAATTAAAAGTCAGCGTGCCTATAGTTTTACTAAGAAATTTAAATCCATCATAAATGTGTAACGACACACGTTTAAAAGGTGATGTACCTTCAAGGAATGTGAAAGAGGCATGTTTTCATTCCACGAATACCGCTTATCTCAAATAACTATCCGTCTCGGTTTAAATGTGAGCAATTCTCAATTAGTGTGCGTTTTTGCATGACTATAAATAAAGCTCAGAGACTATGTATGAGTCGCGTTAGTGTGGATCTGCGAAAGTCCTTTTTTATCTTTGTCATGCGTAAGCAGTGCGTAAAGTCTGTTTATACTTGCACATGACATGTAGGTAATATTTTTTATGAAATAAATATATCCTACGAGCCTATGCTATAAATAGCTACGTACATATATGTTTGATGTTGTTTACTGATACAGTATAAAAAAAAAACAGTCTAAATACGAAATGCACGCGCGGACGAAGTCGCGGGCACAGCTAGTCTATACATACATATAATAAAACTGTAGAAGGTCTCATTTCTGTACAGAGAATATAATCTAAAAAAAATACAACGAGGGGTCTTCATATAAGTAACAGAAGCCAAAAATATGATTTTTGAAATTTTGGTCTGTCTGTCTATCTGTTGTTCGTCTTTCACGCAAAAACTACTGGACGGATTTTGATGAAACTTTTTTGTTATATAGCTATTAGTCCTCGGCAACATATAGGCTATAATTTATTTTGAAATTCTGGATACTTAAGGGGCTTGGAGTCGCCGATGACATTGTGCATGTGGGCGGAGCTAAGTGTTCTAAGCCCCGCATCCCCGCACCATAATGATCGTACGTACGTCACCGCCGCGCCGTCACGTCGGGCGTTCAAAGAATATGCAGCGACATAGACAGACGTGAAAATAAAGAAATAGGTACCTACATAATGTTGAATAAAAAATGCAAAACTTACAAAGCAAACATCACATGGGAACTATTTTTACTGTTATTTTTTTATTTACTTCTAAAAAGGTTATCTAGAAAGTAAAAATGAATGGCGGTTAACAATTCATTATGTATGTTTGTAGAATTTTTCGAACTGGATTGATTCATAACAAATACAAGGTTAATTTTTGAACAACCAATGGAAACCATTGATCAAATCGAGACCATATATTTTTATTGTTAAGGAAGTTGCATCAAAATCGGTTCAGATGGTTGAAATTCGGTTTATAATAGCCAAATCGTAGCCAAAACTATCTATTGTTTTTGCTAAAAATTGGTATAAAATTATGATCTCATACAGTCTATATAAATAAAGAAACCGGCCTAGTGCGAGTCGGGTAGTTTCTTTCTTTCTTTAAGGCTTCCGTACATTGATATACGCGATGTAACTAAAAATGTATGCTTTTCGCAATTTCTTCTTTGTGTGTGTTATAATAATGAAGACGTTGCTTCGTACTAAATTTCAAGATTCTGAGCTCACGGCAAGTACCCTGTAGGTGTTGATTCCTTTGCGATTGTCGAAAAATTTTTAAAATATTTCTATGATTATACGATGTTACTAAAAAAATATTTCTTTGGCCTCGCCTTGTCCCGCTACACGGGGTCGTGCGTCCTCTTCCCTCAGACCCAGCTCCTTCATGTCCCTCTGGACATTCGTCAACCAGGTGGTCTGAGGTCTTCCTCTTCCCCTCTTTTTATTAGCCATAGAAAGGCATTTCCTCACGACATGATCCTCGGTTCTACGCATTACGTGACCGTACCATCTCAGCCTGGACTCGCTGAGTTTATCGGTTATCTTTGCAACTTTGAAGCTCCCACTGATGTACTCATTGCGAACCTTGCCTTTGAGTGTGACTCCTCTTGCCCATCGTAGCATACGCATTTCTGTTGCGTGGAGCTTTTGCTAATGTGACTTTTTTGATGCCCAGGCTTCGCTACCATAAAGTATCGCAGGTCTAACAGCCGTTTTATAAACCTTGCCTTTAGTTCTTATTGGCATTTTAATGTCACACAAGACTCCAGTCAAGGAACGCCACTTATTCCACCCTGCCGATGTCCTATGAGTTACGTCCGCTTCAATTGATCCATCATCTGAGAGCAGTGATCCTAAGTATTTGAAGGATTTCGCTCTTGGTAGTGCAGTATTATCAAGCTGGATATCGGTGCTAGCGCTATCAGTTGGGTTGAAATTGCAGAACATATATTCAGTCTTAGTTCTGCTGATGCGTAAACCATTCTGTTCTAATGACTTTCTCCACTGCTCTAGGTCTTCTTGGATCTCCTGAAGGTTATCAGAAATTAGGACCACATCATCAGCATATAAAAGGTTCCATGGTGTAGGGCGTTCGATGTTTGCAGTGAGATAATTTATGACGATGTTAAATAGTAGAGGACTAAGGGCACTCCCCTGATGAAAGCCAACTTTAATGCCAAAACTTTTAGATAAGCCCGCTGGGGTTCGAACGTTTGTTTGGACATCGCTGTACATGTCCTTTATAAGCCTTATGTAGCATTCAGGGACTCCATGTGCCCTCAGAGCCTGCCATATTATTGTCCTTGGTACTCGGTCAAAGGCTTTATCTAAGTCTATAAATAGTAGCCATAAATTTTGTTTGTTATCTCGTGCTTTCTCCATGACCAACCTAACTGCGTGGATAGCATCTGTAGTACTTTTCCCTGCTGTGAAGCCGCACTGGTTTTCTGTTACCGTGACAAGTTTTATGAGGCGCTCGTTTAGGACTCTTTCCCAGATTTTGAGGGTATGCGATGCGAGTTTTATTCCTCTAAAATTTTTACACTCGCGGACGTCACCTTTGCCTTTATAGAAGGGGACAAGATAGCTATTCCTCCAAGCATCTGGCATTTTCTCATTTTTTAAGATGTCATTGAACAGTTCAGCTAGCCATACCTCTCCATCCGCTTTTAGAGCCTTTCACAATTCAGCAGGTATTTCATCCGGACCGTTTGCTTTGTGGTTCTTCATTTTCGAAATTGCACTCTTGGCTCCACAGGCGTAATTTTATCTACGGGTCCTTGAGTCATTGGTTCCTCTACCTCTGGTTGGCGGGCAAACTCCTCATTCAATAGGAGATTATAGTAGTCGTACCATCTATCATCATTATTAACGTACTTGGTGGTCTGGAAATCTTTTGTGTTGTTGTGTCTGTGCTTTGCAATTTTGTAAATTTCATCATCCGTCGCTAGTTCCAGTCGCTGATAACTTACTAAAAAAATATTCTTTTCGCAATTTTTCCTTTATTTGTGCTATAAGATGTTGCTTCGTACTACCAACCACACGCACCAATACTACCAACATTTATTGAATGAAGAATTTCCAAGCCAACCCTTGCAAGCTATCCCAGGAATAGCTGAACCGCTGAAGAACATCGAGCCTGAAGAGGTTGCAGAGGCCCTTAAGAAAATGAAAAATCATAAAGCTTTGGAGCCAGATAATATACCTGCTGATCTGTGGAAGCTACTGGGTCTAATAGCAGTAAAATAGTTAACCAAGACCTTTAATGCAATACTCAAGTCCGGAAAAATCCCCAAAGCTTGGCGCCATAGTTACCTGGTGCCCTTTTATAAAAATAAGGGATATGTAAGTAGCTGCAGTAATTACAGAGGTGTTAAACTTATCTCCTATACGCTCAAAATCAGGGAACGAGTACTTAACCATCGATTTGGTGAACTTACAAACATACCCAACAATCAATGTGGATTCGCACCAGGAAAATCCACAACAGACGCAATCCAAACCTTGAGAATATTACTAGAGAAACACCGAAACAATAAAGAAGACCTCCACTTCGTATTCATAGATCTAGAAAAAGCGTTTGATAGAGTACCGCGCAAATTAGTCTGGCAGGCCATGAGGGCGCAAGGAATCCCAGAACACTATATCGAACTAGTACAAGATATATATGAAAACATCAGTACTCAGGTGAGAGGACCTAGCCTTTGGTTGTGGTACCAAACACGACCATTAACCCGGCCCTTGGGGATATAGAGTCACCTTCTCTACCTCCCACTTGGGCAATTCTCGTCCGGCGCGTCCTTGCCGCGCGGGTGGGCACTCGCCATTTCAGTAGGCCGAGGTGAACGAGTGGCCGAGTTCGGATCGAGGACCCAGTACCGCGGGGTATATCGAGGTCCCCTGCCCAGGGTTACGGGTGAAGACCTCAACGGCTGCTACAGCGGAGATGAAGGACATCAGTACGGTGGAGCAGGCGGAAGAGGCAAATACCCAGTGGCAAGCTGCCTCACCGTATGTGAGCCCCAGGTTGCACTGGAGTCACATCGTCAGGCAGGATGGTGTGAAAGGGATGGCGGCGGATGAGGTCTCGGCCCAACGGTGGCGCCCAAGCTCTCCAAGAGAGTTACTGCCTTGGCGTCAGGCGGCAGCCGGCCGTAAAAAGTATAGCCAGTACCATCTTCTCCTCACAATAAAATCATGAAAGTACAACGAAAAATGGATAAGGGCAAATCTACTAGGGCGTACCCCATAAGCGACGTAAATGCGAACAATGCGATAAATACTAGGGCGTACCCCCCAAGCGACGATAATTTGGACAAGAACAAAAATTCGCATCAAAATCTACATCGTATAAGACTTGCAACCTGGAACTTAGGGTCTCTGACGGGCAGGAGCCAAGAGTTAAGCAAAATCCTACTAAAAAGACGCATCAATATCTGTTGTCTTCAAGAAACTAAATGGAAAGGCTCGAAATCAAAGGACATTGGTAATGACTACCAGGTCATATACCACGGTGTGGACAATAAAAGAAACGGTGTGGCAGTGGTCCTGGATCACAACTTCAAGTCCCGAATAATTAACATTACACGGAAGAGTGACCGCTTAATATCCGTGAAACTAGCGCTAGACAACCAGCAAGTAACCAACATAATATCAGCGTATGCTCCACAAACGGGCTGTACAGACATAGAAAAAGCTGAATTTTGGGAGGATTTCGATGAGGTGATGCAGGACATACCATCTAATGAGTACAGGATCATAGGAGGCGATATGAATGGACATGTCGGAAAAACTAACAGCACCTACAGTAATGTACATGGCGGTTTTGGGTTTGGTACGCTAAACAAGCAAGGAGAGGACATCTTGGATTTTGCTGCAAGACATTCACTAGTTCTAGTAAACACCAATTTTCAAAAACAGCCTGAGCACCTAATTACTTACAAGAGTGCTGGAAAAACGTCTCAAATAGACTATATAATGTCTGACGTTACTGTGAAACAAAAGTTCAAAGATTGCAAAGTAATTGCTGGCGAATCTCTTACATCCCATGTGTATGATCTGCCAAGGGCCTTGAAGGTAATGGTGGATAGAACACCGAAGACAAAGTGGAAAGAACTGGATGGTCCTAAGGGCGAAATACTGCTAGGCGATATTAAGCGTTACCTCGAGGCCGATTTGGATACAGAGTACACCCAAGCTGAAATTATGTGGTCCAAGTTTGAAGACTATTGTAGAACGAAAGCGGCAGAAATATTGGGCGTTTCTAAAGGGCCTCTTCGTTCCGGAAAAGATCCTAAATGGTGGAATGACAAAATAAAGCAGGCTTTACTTACCAAGAAAACCCAATTTAAAGCTTGGCAAAGTTCACAAACAGGTGAAGACAAGGATAAATATAAAGAAGCTAAGAGGCAAGCAAAAACTTGCACAGCTGAGGAAAGAGCGAATGCAAATCAAGCTTTTTATGATAGATTAGAGTCAGCTAAAACAGAAAACGATGTACTGAAAATAGCTAAACAAAGACATCAGGCTACAATTGACATCAAAATGAACAGATATATTAAGAACAAGGAGCAGGTCTTACTAACGGATGATATCCGAATTAGGGACCGTTGGCAAGAATACTATGAACACTTACTGAATGAAGAATTCCCGCACGAAGATCCCGCCCCCCTTGAACCTGTATGTGGTCCATTACCGGAAATAGATGTGCATGAAGTGAAACTTGCATTAGCTAGCATGAAGAACCGAAAAGCTGCAGGGCCAGACGATATACCAGCCGATCTATGGAAACGACTCGGTCCCATGGCAGTTAACTGGCTAACTAAACTGTTTAATACCATCTTAGTCACCACGCAAATCCCAAAATCATGGCGCCAAAGCTATTTGCTGCCATTTTACAAAAACAAAGGGGATGTAGCACAATGTGAAAACTATAGAGGCATAAAATTAACCTCACACACTCTAAAAATTTGGGAGCGGATCATAAATAAGCGCCTGTCTTCTATTACAAATGTGTCCCAAAATCAGTTTGGCTTTACACCGTCCAGATCAACCACTGATGCTATTCAGGCAGTTAGAATCCTGATGGAAAAACACAGGATAAACAGAACAGATCTACATCTTGCCTTTATCGACCTCGAAAAGGCCTTTGACAGAGTGCCCCGCAAACTCGTGTGGCAGGGCCTTAGAGCGCAAAAAGTACCGGAGAGATATATATTAATAATTCAAGATATGTACAGCGGCAGCAGTACACAAGTCAAAACACCAGCAGGATTAAGTAACGCGTTCGAGGTCAAAGTGGGTGTCCATCAGGGATCTGCTTTAAGCCCTTTTTTATTTAACCTAGTTATGAATTATCTAACAAACCATATTCCAGCACCTTTACCGTGGACTATACTGTATGCCGACGATATAGCACTGGCGGCAAATACTGCAAAAGACCTGCAAGAAATGTTAAATACGTGGACACACTCTTTAGAGAAGTACGGACTTCGAGTGAGCAGAAGTAAGACGGAGTACATGAAATGTCCCTTTAGCGGAAATGCAACTCCTGAAACCATATGTATTGGATCAACACCTATCCCCACTGTGAACAAGTTTAAATATCTGGGATCTATGCTCACGCCGGATGCCAATGTGGAGGCCGATGTTGCGCACCGTGTAAATGTAGCGTGGCAGAAATGGCGGTCGCTAACAGGAGCTCTGTGTGATACCCGTATGCCCATAAAAACAAAGGGTAAAGTATACAAGACAGCCGTCAGGCCAGCCTTACTGTACGGTTCCGAATGCTGGACAGTTAAGAAAACGCATGAACAGATGGCACATGTAAATGAAATGAAGATGTTGCGCTGGGCGGGTGGGGTGACCAGGATGGACAGAATTCGGAATGAATATATACGGGGGAGCTTTAAAGTCGCACCCATCGCAGACAAAATGTCGGAAAATCGCCTGAGATGGTATGGCCATATCATGAGACGGGACGAAGACCATGTAGTAAAAATCGCATTAAGCTTGCCAGAACAAAGGAGAGGTAGAGGCCGTCCGCCATCGACCTTGTGGTCAAACATCGAAAGAGACCTTAAGAAAGCCCAATTGCCAAAACCGACAACCCAGGACAGATCAACCTGGCGCCGTAGAGTGAGGAGACCCGACCCCAGATAACGGGAACAGGGACGGAAGAAGAAGAAGACTCAGGTGAGAGGACCAGCGGGGTTAAGCAAACCGTTTAAAGTGAAAGTGGGAGTGCATCAGGGATCGGCACTTAGTTGTTTCCTGTTCAACCTAATAATGGACTACCTAAGAAAGGACATCCAATCCCCACTACCCTGGTGCATACTGTACGCGGATGATGTTGTACTGGTAGACAAGTCTGCGAACCAGATGCATAATACTCTCCGAAAATGGCAACAAGCGCTTGAAAACCACGGCCTTCGTATCAGTCGCAGCAAGACTGAATATATGAGATGCAGTTTTGGTGATGAGATAGCGCCCGACACCGATATTTACATTGATGGTCAACCATTGCCCAAAGTCACCCACTTCAAGTATCTTGGATCGATACTCTCTGAGAAATAGACATAGATTTAGCGCATAGAGTCAATGCAGCATGGTTACGATGGAGAAATCTATCAGGAGTACTCTGCGACAACAGCATGCCAGTAAACCTGAAGGGCAAAGTCTACAAAACGGCTATCAGACCCGCCACGCTCTATGGCACTGAATGTTGGGCGATGAAAAAGACGCACGAAAACAAACTGCACGTCAATGAAATGAAAATGTTGCGATGATCGGTTGGCGTGACCAGGCTGGATAAGATAAACAACAAGTATATCAGAGGCTCCTTCAAGGTTGCGCCCATAGGTGATAAGTTGTCAGAAAGACGTATGCGCTGGTTCGGACATGTAATGAGGAGGGACGAAGAGCATCCGGTAAAGAAGGCCTTGGCGACCCCGGAGAGGAGAAAAGGCAGAGGACGCCCTTTGGGTACATGGTGGACAACAGTATCCAAAGACATGGAACGGGCTCAGCTGAACACACGGACAACCCAGGATAGATTATCCTGACGCCTAAGGACGAGGAGAGCAGACCCCAAATAAAAGGGATAAGGCAAGAAAGGAGAAGAAGATAAGATGTGAGATGCTTCGTACAAAACTTCAAGATTCTGCGATCCTGAGAAGTACCCTAAAGATTTTGATTCCCTTCAAATGTCAAAAAAACACGTAAATTTGCGGCATAACCAGCTGTATCTTTTGATTGCGTTGGCTTAGAAGTTTGATTTTTTCACAACTTCAAGGGACAGCAGTGCTTGATACCTCTACGCGTTCTTGAGAAAAAGGATCTTGACAGATAGATAGACAGACAGATGGACAACCGAGTGATCCTATAAGGGTTCCGTTTTTTTTATTCGAGGTATGGAACCCTAAAAACCGGACAAGTGCGAATAGGTAGTGCAATTTAGCAGGATTTCATGACTTCTTCTTATTATGGATATGTCTATTAATCCTTTAGTAGTGGGATTAATAGACATATTCCATTTATGTTGACTAAGACTCCATTTAATATCAGATATTTTCATTTTGTATACATATTTTTTCTTTAATATACCGCTATTACATAACGGTTTATAAAGCTAACAAGTAAAGAAATAAAAACTTAGTTTGTTAGAAGAAAAATATTGAATCATCACATGGCATATCCATATTAATATAACATTTAAGGTCATTCACCCTAAATTGTAGGTACTACCTATTTCGATCATCCTTACTAATATTATAAATGCGAAAGTGAGTTCGTTTGTATAATTGTTTGTTTGTTACGCTTTCACGCCGTAACTACTGGACCGTACATCATGAAATTTTGCATACAAGTTTTCTGGAGTACGGAGAAGGACATAGTGTACCTTTTATCCCACGAAAAAGTACTATTCCCGCGGGATCGACATTGACGCGGGCGGAGCCGCGAGCGAAAGCTAGTTGATAATAAAATAAATTAATAAAAATATTTTTTTTATATAATGTGACTAAAAATTTATGCTTTTTGCAATGTTTCCTTTAACTGTGCTATAAGACGTTGCTCGGTACAAAATTTCAAGATTCTGAGTTCATGGCAAGTACCCTGTAGGTTTTGATTCCCTTGCGAATGTCGAAAATTTGCGGCAAAAACCTGTTTTCTTTCATTTGGGCATATCTTTACAATTCTAACCGTAAATGGGTAGAACAAAATATACAGTAAGGTGTAAAAAACCACACGATAACCAAAAAACCGGTTATGTGCGAGTCGGACTCGCGCACAAAGGGTTCCGTACCATTATTCTACAATAAGTTAAAAATATTTTTATTATATGATGTAACAAAAAATTTAATCTTTTCGCAAAATTTTTTCTTTATCTGTGCTATATGGTGTTGTTTCGCACTAAATTTCAGTATTCTGAGTTCACGGAAAGTACCCTGTAGGTTTTGATTCCTTTGCGAATATCGAAAAAACACGAAAAGTGGCGGGAGAAACCGCTGTATCTTTTGATTTCGTTAGCTTAGAAGTTTGATTTCTCACAGCTCTGAGGGACAGTAGACCTGAGTATTTGATATGAATTTTATCTTGATACCTCTACGCGTTCCTGAGTAAAAGGGTCTTGACAGACCAACAGACAGACAGACAGACAGCCGGACAACCGGGTGATCCTAATAAAGGTTCCTTTTCACCTTTCGGTACGGAACCCTAAAAACACTAAAATCAATAGTCACAACGTCCATTCGCACTAATTAATTAGATCCTACAACACGTCGATTCGAAAATAGCACTCATGACGTTTGACGCCGCTGTCATAAAAGATGTAACAACACCGTGTAATATCGATATCGAGAAAAACCCACAACAAGATTTTGTTTCAGTTTGACTTCATTTAAGTAAACAACATATGAAGTAGTAATAATTATATAGATAGTCATAATCATCTAAGAGATTCCCTGGCTGCGTCCAAGCCCGGGGTCCGCTATTATGACAGCATTCATGCTGTAATAAGAAGTATATATTCCATGCTGGTCTAGATGAAAAGGAAAAATTGAGAATGTACCAGTTGCTTCTCTGATAGGGAATGCGACTAGCAACCTATTACACCTTTGATTCAGATTTACACCTACATACGCCCACAAACACGCTAAACGTGGCTTTTGGTTTCAGGCAGAGGCCTACACCGTAAGGGTGAAGATCGTGATAATATGAATGTATGTATGTTTTACGGCCCAACGCCAATTCTTCTTATGTAACTCCAGTAACGCGGACATACATAAATATGAAACTGAAGTACAAGTTTTTGCCTGCGCCGGAAATTTAACCCGGTACCTGGCTCGTTAACCACTGTACCATGGAGATTGTCATTATAGTTTATGATATTGTAATTAAATGTCCTTTGCATTACTTACATGTGAAAAGTCACAGGTTGTGGTTTCCCTTTAGCATTTTTTACAGTATTTTTGCAGGATTTCACTACACAACTACGCATGTTTATAATTATAAAAATAAATTTTCGTTCGGCTCATAAGGTTCCGCTACAAATACGACAGACGTCAGAGTACTGAGGCCGCGAAAAAGCATACGCTGTTTTAAGAGTATGAGTAACAAGACATGCGCTGCTTCTAGAGACGTACGAGCCTTTGTATAAAAAGTAAGACGGGTTGGGCTCTCTTAAGTCCTGTATGTATTGAGGTACATCTCTTATGGTGTTGCGCAGACCGCAAGAGAGCACGCAAGAGGCACCATCTAAGTAAAACACTTTTGTCATAACCAAAACCAAGATGATTGGCGAAAGCCTACTCCCATTGTGTTCCAAGTGCAACGTATGATCTGCCTGCTGAATAAGGTGGTTCGCCATTTGCTGAAGTGACCCCGTGGGTCACTTTTGGGTCATCATGCTGCCCAAGCGCTGAGCGGGGTGCCAGGAAAGCTCTCAGAGGTGTTCATGAAGCAGATCAACTACTAATGATGGCAACTAATGAAGTGGCAGTTGCGCTGTTAGTATATGGAAGTGAACATGGACAGCAACAACAAGTACAGTTTTCGGTACTTGTTGTGTTGCCTCGTGACGCACCAAGCCCTCGCCTGGGAACGTCATAGCTGACGTCACTATGCTATCGGCTGCACCAATACTTCAAGAGTGAAGCGAAACAGTGAAGACGACGGCCAAGCAAAGAACAAAAAGACCTACCTAATGTATCAAGTATCTATCAAAGCTACTTCAGACTGCCCCAATAAACAGTTACTTTATACTCTTAACCTCACGGAGGTAGCGGAGAAGAGCCTGCTGCTGTATCGTTGATGAAAAAGGCTTCAAAAAAGTATAGTAGTGATTAAAATGTCCAAAATAATTTTATTTATTATTTAATTGCAACTTTTAATGAACTTAGTGAAAAATAGTGCAAAAACCTATGAATATAATATCTAGTCCTCAGTTCGGACTGAGTTTAGAGGTATATATGCCCTCATAACTTTATTTTGTTATTGACTCTCGGGAAAACAAGGTATGGTTAGTGGCCGCGCGAAAACAAAAAGACGCCAATAACCGACACTGTCCTTTTGAAATATTATCTATTTCGGTTCAATAGATACAGTCATGTGGCAGATGGAAGGACGGATGGACGTCGAAGGCTTAGTATTACCTTTCCGTTTTTACTCTTAGGGAACGGAACACTAAAAATAATAAATTTTTGGGAAAGTCGTGGAGAGTGAATTTATTATTATTCATTTATTGGCATTAACTTTATTACTTATATTATTACACTCATCTGTATTCATGTAAATTATCGATGTTTGGCAAAAAATAACAAAGTGCATCACTATGCGTCTTTCCGCCTTTCACTGACAATGGAATTTGACGTTTTTAATGGAGGATAAATATGTTTATAATATTGTAAATAACATGAACTTGCATTACTTAAATGTGAAAAGTGCCAGCGCGATAGTTTACTATAATATTCATTTTAGTATTTTAGAACGACAGAACTTCAGAAATTGGCATGTTTATCATTTTAAAAATTAAATTCCACTCTGTTACATACCCCTCGACAGGCGTCAGAGGACTGAGGCCTAGTGTATAGTATACGCTCCTTTTAAGGGTATCAGTAACAAGACGTATAAAGTAATACGCTGCTTCTAGAGACTTCATACTTCTATGGTATTTAATATCTTTGACGGCGCAAGCCGCACACAGATAAGACTTATTGTAAGTACGTACTCTACCGCATATACACTCGCATAATCGATCGACAACAAGTGCAGAGCAACGAGCGACACAACCCTCCCGTCCGAGTACTGCCGTGCGCGCCCGCGCAGACACCTTCCGAACCTATTATATGCGGAATCCCGAAAAAAACTGTTTTTATATAATAACATTTTGCTTGATTTACATATGCTACGTTGATGTTATAGTACATGTTGAGACAATTTTTTTTTTTGTAAGAATATTTTTAAACCTCTCAGTAGTTTAGCAGGAGATAGCATTGATACCCGAAAAATATAACGTTTTCTCAAACATGCTCGGAAATGTAGGCATTATTGTAGTAAAATGAAGCCACGAAGTTTGTAATTCTTGGCTGGTGCAATACTTTACCGGCCTAGGCCAGGAAAGTAAGTATGAAAATTCATTCCCGGCCGCTGCTCAAAACTTTTTAATTAATCTATGTAAGTTGTCATACAGCCAATGGCTACTACATTATAAAAAAATGCACTCATCGAGCATATAATTATATGAATATGAAAATAATTTAATTAAAATGTTGGTAAAATCACACAAAAATATACCAATAATAAAAAGAAAAAACGCGGGAAAGCAGATTTTTACGGTATTACATTTTTTGGGTAAAATACGCCTGGGCTGTATGGGCTATGTTTCCTTAGAACGAAATGACAATTGCAATTAAAAAAGAAAATGACGCGGGAATGAACTATTATTTATTTTCGGCGTACTGCAAGAAAGGTTGTTGTTTTGGATTGTTTTTCAGATTGCTTCTAGTGGAGTTTATAATGTAAAATCGGTGTAATTCGGTGTTATAAATGGCTATGTTTATGAACAATGTGTGGACTAACTAAAGTGTCATGGTGCGGATTTAGAGATTTACATAGCGGGCTGGTGGTCACTCGCGTTACTGCGTCATCTATGATCAAACCAGAGGATTCGTGGGAATTGTCGCCAGGAACTCCATCGAATCAACGAAGTGAATTATACCATCATTTCTGTACGTGATGTACATATACGAAAGGGGCTGGTTGGACCCTACGTTTAGCCGCTATATGAGCCTATAACTTAATACTATGACGAACGCGACGCGGGCGGTCGTCTGCCACAATGGGGAGTTCCAAAGAAACGGGAAACGTAGTAAAAAAAAGAAACAAATAGTCGTAGAAGAATCAGTATGGTCCCATGTGGCAGCGAACGGTGGCACGATACGACGCGTTATCTATCCGCGGTGAAAGTCGAAACGGAACTCGAACTGAACTGGAACTGGAACTGACTGGTCGCGTTTTTTTTTTTTTTTGAAATGACTATGTAGCTAGCTCCAAGTGAGCTTTCGCTACTTCACCGGGCGTTTGAGGCAAGGGCAGAGTGCCCTCAACCTTTATAGACAACATCACCAAAGGGCCCCCAGGAGGGAAGGACCTCGGCTTTGGGCGTTGCCTGTGTGCGCAAGGCTTGGAGAGACAGCAAACTCTCATATTGCCTGATGGGCCGCGTATGCGTGCATGCAAGCCTGTCTCTGTCTCTGTCAATCTGAGAAACAATGGCAAAAGCCTTTAGAGAGAAGCAACTCTCATCTTTTGCCTTATGGGCCGAAAGCTACGTTGCCAGAAGGGCCTATCCTGGGTGCAAGTCACCCGGGACCGCCGGGCGGTCACCAGTAATCGGAGCTAATCCTACTCTACGCACTCTATTCCGGTGGCGAGTGCGACGGGGTCGGATAGTGGGATTCCACTGGCTATTCGGAGCCGAAGAGGGGTCGGGGCGGGCTTGTGCGATGTCAATAGGATCATCGGGATCGTCAAGTACGTTCCTAGGACGTCTACGACGTAAGGTCGTATCGTGTAAGTTGGGGAAGTAGTTAGCAGCTTGCACTACTAACGTGTTGGGGTGGCGTGCGGCTTTCTCAAAGTAACGCTTGGAGGCGTTTTTGAGATAGCCGCGGATGGATGGGAGATCTAGGTATCGGTGTAGGTCTGTCATGCGCAAGTACCGATGGTGACTCGTATTTGTGGCACGGGTGACGAAGCGGTTCTGCAAGCGTTGCAGCCGATCGATGTGGGAGGGCGCGATATGGGAGAAGACTACGCCGGAGTAGGTCATGATAGGGCGGACGCAAAGCTTATAGAGTGTCAACTTATTTCTAAGTGACATCTTAGCATTGCTTATCATGGGGTGGAGACGGCCTAATACGAAGGCGGCATGGTTGCGGACTTTGGTGATGTGGGGGCCGAAGGTCACCGCGCTATCGAGTACGACTCCAAGGTATTTAGCCTTGCCTGCCCACTGAATGGGCTTTCCGTACAACGATACTGATCCTAACGAGGGGAGTTCTGCTCCGGACATGGTGATTTTTCGACGTGACACAGCTTGGTTATCCTTTGAGAAAAACACAGCTGTGCTTTTCTCCGGATTAACTTCGATGCGCCACCTCTTGAACCACCTGCCGAGAGCGTCCACGTCGGACTGAAGACGATTCACGATGACCGTTTTAAGGTGATGGGACGTGTAGAGGGCCGTATCGTCGGCGAATAGTGCCACTTCTACATTTGGGGTCTTTGGGATATCGCTTGTGTACAGCGAATAAAGGAGGGGCGAGAGAACAGCGCTTTGCGGGACGCCGGCTCGAATGGGACGGGGCCTCGAGAGGCATCCCTCTACTCTGTACCGAAATGACCGATTCGACAAAGTCTCGTATGATGTGCACGAAACTATCCGGCAGGCCCAAGTTGGTCAACTTGGATATCAAGCCCGAATGCCAGACTTTGTCGAAGGCTTTCGCTACATCGAAGAAGAGTGCTCCCGTAGGACGTTCCCAATTTCTCAACTTGAGAATATGCTCCGTGAGGCGGTGCAGTTGGTGGTGACACGTGTTTGGCCCGGAATCCAAACTGTTCGTCGGGGATGAGACTTTTGGACTCTACGTAGTCCTTGAGTCTTTTAAGGATGATCCGTTCGTAGATCTTGCCTATACAGTTCAAAAGACTGATAGGCCGGTAGGAGGAGGGGTTCTTCAGGTCTTTGCCTGGTTTAGGGATCCCGATCACGATTGCTTCTTTCCAGGCGGCTGGAAAAGTGCAATTTGCAAGACAAGCATTGAAGATGCTTACGAGCAGGAGGAGGAGGGTCTGTGGGAGGCATTTGAGCACTCCGTTCGAGAGTCCGTCAGCGCCGGGCGCTTTTAGGGGTTTGAGATCGCGGATGATTGACTTCACTTCGTCAAGTGTCGTCGGGGCAAGGGGGGTATTCGGTGGGATCGTCTTAGAAGCCACGAAGCGTTCTACGTGCGATTCCACCTCGCGAAGGTGATCGGGGTCAACTGGCTCACGACTAGGGGAGCATTGGCTCTCCAGGCTGTCTGCTAGGCATTCAGCTTTTTCGTCATCATCGAAGGCGATGGAGCCGTCTGGATGCGTGAGGGGGGGAGTGGCCGCAACCGTGTCGGACTTGAGGCTTCTGGCTAGTCGCCAGTATGCCTGATGGGAGGGCGTCATCTCGGCAAGGAGATCGCCCCAGCGTTCGTTCCTAATTTCCGCGATGCGTTCCTTGACTCGCCGTTGCAAGAAACGAAGGTGGGCACGGGCCTCTTCAGTGGGATAATTGTCATGTAAGCGTGAAGCGCGATTCTTCTCTGTCAACAGCTGCCGCATATCCTCGGGGAGCTCCATTCTGTGGGTGGGATCCACAGAAGGGACTTCCCGAGAGCATTCCTTGTAGGAAGCTTGCAGGTGGCTGGTGAGAGAGGAGATTGCGCTGTCAGTGTCGTCAGTCGTGGTGATTTGGTCAGGGATTGCATCCAAGTGCGGTGTTGGCTGGTTGATAACTTTTCCAAGTTTCTTCCAGTCAGTCACCGTCCTTGTATGCACTATACGTCCGTTGTCTGTTGGTCCTAGTTGTAACACTACCGGTCGGTGGTCGGAGGAGATCTCAGGGTGGACCTCTACTGAACACACCTGAAGGGTGATGTTCTTAATGAGGGCAATGTCAAGAACGCTGGGGTTTTGTCCCTCTTGTGTGGGGTAACGCGTGGGAGCTAACGTGGCCACAACGTCGAAATCTAGTTCGTCATGGAGACTCTCTAGGATAAGACCGTTGGGCGAGTCCGTGACAGAGTGCCAGCGGACTGACTTGCTGTTAAAATCTCCAGCCAAAATGGTAGAGTTTGACAGCGAGAAGAGGGATTCGAGGTCGCTACGGAGCAACGTCTTTTTGCAGGGGAGGTAAATCGAGGCGATGTTGATAGGCGCATGACCGGTCATGGCTATCCGGAGGAGGGAGCACTCGATATTTGTAAGAGCTGGGGGGTCTAGCTGGGTGCAGTGAAGTGACCTTTTGTAGTAGATTACTGTGCCGCCCTTTTGGGTGCGTAATCTGTCATTACGGATGATGTTGTAATTCGCAATCCGAGGATTGCGATGGTGGGGCTTCAAAAAGGTCTCTTGTGCAAGGAAAATATCCACCTGATGTGTTGTAAGAAACTCCTGGATGAGGGGTTTCACATCGGTGAATTTGCCGTTGGCGTTATAGTACGCGATAGTGAGGGAGCGGGGTTTAATTCTCTTATTGAGACTACCCATATTAACGCGAGGGGAAGTAACGCGCGAGAAAGGGCGCGTTTTCTAACCTTTCCATTAGGAACCGGTGTTGGAATACGATGTCCAAGATCGCGTAAGCGTTGCCGTTGGTCGCGAGAATGGCATGACCCATTTCGAGGATCTCGGCGCGGTCCTCACGTGTTTCTCGCGCTATGTCGAGAACCACTCCGAAGGCCAGAGCGTCCTGGTCCCGGCTAGCCGGAGGAGCGCTGTGGCGCAACAGAGGTGGGGGCCTGCTGGGGGGAGCGCGGTTCCAAGTTGGAACCTTTGGGGCTTCTGAGTGAGACACCGGCTGTCTCTGCTTCAGAGGGGGAAGGCAGCTTGGCTGCTCATAAGGGGTTGAGGAGGGATGGGCGCCGGCGCCTGGGGGGCACGATTTGTGCGTGATTGGGGGGCAGCGCTTAGCGACGATTTTGAGCCCCAGGCGTTCCTGCTCGCTTTGGGGGCTTTTGAGCACCCCCGCCAGTTGGCGGGGTGGCCTTCCTGCCCGCAAAGTACGCAGGCCGCCTGAGTCTCGTTCTCCGCACTGCGGACTCTTTCACAGTCCGCTGTGCCGTGATCCCCCAAGCACTTCACGCATCTTGACTGGTCGCGGGTAGGAGCGCTAATTATATGCTCATTAGCCGCGCTTTGTTTCGGTGCTATACGAGCGAGGAGGACGGCCAATCAGAACGCCGCGCTAATTACTTCTTACCCCGCTTCCCCGCGCCCCTCGATCGTGCCTGCCGTTTACTACCTAGGACTTTATGTTATTTTCTATTATAACAAATTACAAATTATATATACAAACTTACTATAAGTCCTTACTATAAACTATATCTATTTTGGGAATAAAACGAAGATAATACAAATTATTTATTGAAGCCCTATTCTATGCCTACCTATGTTAAGGACTTATAGGGAAGTAAAACAACGAACAAACAAATATTTATTAAGACCTATACCTAACTTACAATTAACTAATTAACCATATATTTTATTCGTCATCATCCAGGTCCTTTTTATATTTTATTCAATTACACCTAACTATCTATTTACATTGTGGTTGCTATTCGCTGTCCCGTACAATTTCTTTGATAAAACGTTGAAAAATATGAAGGAAAAGGCGTAGAACACCAAATGCCGTAAAACATACGTGGTCCCGACGGTATACCTGCTATTGTCTTACGTAATTGCGCAGCCGAATTGTCACCTGTCCTTCCTGACTCGCCTATATCGTCTTTCTTTTCGGACTGGGAATGTACCTAAAGCGTGGAAACTCGCCAACGTTCAACCCGTATCCAAGAAAGGTAGTCGTGCCGACCCTGCAAACTATCGCCCAATCGCGATCACCTCCATTCTCTGCAAGGTAATGGAGCGTGCTATAAACAAGCGCCTGCTGGCATACCTTGAAAATAATGATCTTCTCAGCGACCGGCAATACGGATTCCGCCAGTGCCGGTCTACTGGGGATCTTCTTGTGTATGCCACGCATCTTTGGAGTGAGGCCCTTGAAAAACATGGTGAAGCACTTGCTGTCTCACTTGACATTTCAAAGGCATATGGCAGGGTTTGGCATGACGGTCTTATGGCGAAACTTCCAACCTACGGTATCCCCGCCAGTCTTTGTGCTTGGATTTCAGATTTCCTGAGAGAACGGTCTATTCGAGTAGTTGTTGACGGCTGCTCATCGAACCTATTGGCTATTAATGCTGGGGTACCTCAAGGATCTGTTCTTACCGCGACGCTTTTTTTGCTAAACATTAACGATCTGTTAAAACCAGGAATTATTGGGTACGCAGACGATAGCACCGTTACGGAAAGATATTTTTCAAGTGCAAGGGCAAAAAGAACAGAAATCGATGATCTTCGAGAGGCAATGGTGGACCGCACCAATCTTACTCTGCAGGCTGTCTCCGATTGGGGCAATGCCAATCTTGTAAGATTTAATGCCTCGAAGACACAGGCATGTCTTTTCACCGCAAAGAAGAGCCCATTCAACTTGGCTCCTACTTTTCGAAATGTTCCTGTTCCCGTCACAAATCGTCTCGAACTTCTTGGTATTGACCTATCCTCCAACTTTAACTTCGGTAGCTATATCGAATCTAGGGCTAAGTCTGCTTCAAAAAAACTGGGCATCCTCTCCAAGGTCCAACAGTATTTTTCTTCAGGCCAGCTATTGAGCCTTTACACAGCTCAAGTCCGCTCCTGTATGGAGTATTGTTCCCATCTGTGGGATGGATCCGCCCGCTACCAGCTCGAAGCCCTGGAAGCTATCGACAGACGTGCCAGAAGACTCGTCGATGATGAGATGCTTACGGTAAAGCGACTCCAGAGCCTTAAACACCGCCGATTAGTAGCTAGTCTGAGTGTTTTTTACAGACTGCATTTCGGTGAGTGCGCACAGGAACTGCACGATCTAATTCCCCCTGCACCATTCCATCTTCGGACGACACGGCGTGGACAGGGATTCCATCCATATGTGGTCGATATTCCTGCTCATCGCACCTCTAGATTCGCCTCCTCCTTCATTTTGCGAACCGCGAAGGAATGGAATTCCCTTCCTGCGTCGCTGTTTCCCGACTCGTACAATTTAGGGATTTTCAAGGCAAGAGTGAATAGGCATTATTTGAGTTTGCGTGTACCACCCTAGACCTCATCGTTGTTTCCCATCAGGCAAGATGGAGGTCAAACGCATTCAAAACACGATAAAAAAAAAATAAAAAAAACAAATATGAAAATAAAAATGTACATACTATTATCGTTTTTTATTTTATACTCATTTATTCCCAGTAGTACGTCTTTCATTATTTCCTCGCATTTATTGAGAAAAGCACAATACAGGCCTTTGCCGGGAACTTATCACAATTAACCAACACACTTTATGAATGTGTTAGTGCCTTGCGCGGGTTAAATATTGATGATTTAAGTGAATTTCTTTTATTTTACATAGCATCTCGGCCTCTTGATACAGAAACTAGGAAAAGGTTTGAATTACAAAATACCGAAGAAATTCCTAAATTTAATAATTTGATTGTTTATTTACAGAATTATATAAAGGTATTAGAGGTTAGTCAACCTAGTAATTTACAGTCATTCAATTCTACAAATAAACAAAACCATAATAATACAAAGAAAGATAATTTTTCTCGGCAATCAAATTCTTCCTTAATTACTTCTTCGAACTCAAATAATAATAAACCTAATCAGGCTGTTTGTGTGTATTGTCATAAAAATCATTCAATAAATCCTGATAATTATTTGTGCCTCTTACACATTCCTTGAAGCGATGTACCTTTTAAACGTGTTACACAATTTTGGTGGATTTACATTTCTTAGGAAAACAGGCACGCTGACTTTTAATTTGATAATATGTGCCGGAAGACCTAGTGCGGGCAAATAATTCAAAAACACAACGGGATGCGTTGTTGTAGCTTCGTATTGATCGACAATCAAGATTGTTAAAGTGACTCAATCTATGATCCTTCAACACGCTGCATCATAATATTATTTATTTCTTTCTTCTTCTTGGTTTTCGTCAACGCTAAGTAAATGTCTCAAACTCGCGAGCGTCAATCAGCAGCTAATCTTTCTTCCCTTTGCATAGCTATTTCCGACGACAAAAATTCAGCATAATGTTCTCGCCTCTCAGCTAAACGTACCTCATGTTCTTCTTCAGTTTCTTGAGAACTTGCCTCTATCGTTAAAAGTCTCTTGAATACTGAGAAAGACTTGTTTTCTTTCGCCTACGCATTAAATTCTAGTCCCAATAAGTTTTGGATCAAGAATTGTTAAGGAGTATAGTATTTGTTGACTGCTTTCCTGCATAACCGGGAAGGCTACTGCAATCTCAAACGGGTACCGTCCTAAATAGATGTCTTCAGGCCCACGTTATTTTTGTGGTTTACGTAACGTTTGAGATTGCAGTAGCCTTCCCGGTTATGCAGGAAAGCAGTCAACAAATACTATACTCCTTAACAATTCTTGATCCAAAACTTATTGGGACTAGAATTTAATGCGCAGGCGAAAGAAAACAAGTCTTTCTCAGTATTCAAGAGACTTTTAACGATAGAGGCAAGTTCTCAAGAAACTGAAGAAGAACATGAGGTACGTTTAGCTGAGAGGCGAGAACATTATGCTGAATTTTTGTCGTCGGAAATAGCTATGCAAAGGGAAGAAAGATTAGCTGCTGATTGACGCTCGCGAGTTTGAGACATTTACTTAGCGTTGACGAAAACCAAGAAGAAGAAAGAAATAAATAATATTATGATGCAGCGTGTTGAAGGATCATAGATTGAGTCACTTTAACAATCTTGATTGTCGATCAATACGAAGCTACAACAACGCATCCCGTTGTGTTTTTGAATTATTTGCCCGCACTAGGTCTTCCGGCACATATTATCAAATTAAAAGTCAGCGTGCCTGTTTTCCTAAGAAATGTAAATCCACTAAAATTGTGTAACACGTTTAAAAGGTACATCGCTTCAAGGAATGTGTAAGAGGCACAAATAATTATCAGGATTTGCTGCACAGGAGAGCGTGTTTTCATTCCACGAATATCGCTTATCCCAAATAACTATCCGTTTCGGTTTAAACGTGAGCAATGAGGATCCGTAAAGTTTTTAGTTGAGAATGCAGGATTATAGAGCTAAGAAATCCATAACATACAGTGCAAAAATTATTGTTCTACGATAAAAATTGACGAAGTTATGACCAAATTACTAGCAAAATTCACTGGCCGGCCGCGTGGTACCCTGTGACGTCACTGTGACGAACGCCGTTAGTTGCCCGTTGGCAGTGACAAGGCGCGCAGTGTTTTCGTGGTAATTGCGACTTTAAAACAAACTATTTATGTCTAGTTTATCTTTTTAACTATGTACAAATATTGTATAGTGCCGAACCATACAAATACTTCTTTTAAAACGCCAGAAAAACTATATAGAAAGACACAAAACTTCTGGAAAATAGAATAATTTTTCACGAAGTTTTGTGTGAATTTTATATCATCTCCTACATATCATATCACGCTCCTACGTTCCTGAGAAAAAGGGTCTTGAACTCTTGACAGACATACAGACGGATAACCAAGTGATAAAATGGAACCCTTATAGGGTTCCGTTTTTCCCTTTTGAGGTACGGAACCCTAAAAATTATAAACCTGATTTTAAGAAAAGATAAGTAATAGAACAGTTTTATTGAGTTTTAAGTACGGACAGTTCCAACCCAAAACCTACAGCAGAAGAAGTATTGCAAACAAAAACGATCGCTGATATAAGCGATAAGAGTTCTCGTTGAAAGAAGCATATGGAAGTTGAAAGACTATAAAATGATCGGACCTCACGCATATGTCCATATTTCATACTTTTTTTTTTTTGATAATATTGTAACAATAGATAGCATGTGATTTAGTTAATTTACAAGATTGTCTAAATAGCAATCAAGAGTAAAAATAAAAATTCTTTCTTTGCTACGTTTTATACGTAAATATTATAAAAATTGCACTCTAACAAGACTTTATTTCAATAAATTGTTAAATATAGCGACGATCCGCGTCGTCGTCGCTCAGTCGAATGATCGCTCTATGAGTGCCGACTGCCGACCGCGCTCGGTCCGTCACAGTGACGCCACACGCACCGGCGTGCAATGCCTTTTCGCGGCAGGAACGGCATTATGTTTATTATTAATATCTTCGTAAGTAATGGTCCGATTTGGATAATTCAAAAAGATATATCATTGTAATGTCATGAAGAATAATATGGATATTAATCCTATGGAATTTGCTACAACTTTACTGATCCTCATTCTCAATAAGTGTGAGTTTTTGCATGACTATAAATAGAGCTCATGGATAGACTATGAATCGCATCAATGTGGATCTGCGAAAGTCCTGTTTCTCTCACGGGCAGCTTTATGTACCTTTGTCACGTGTAAGCAATGCGTAAAGCCTGTTTCTACTTAGGTAATATTGTTTATGAAGAAATTTTGTAAATATATTCATATAGCTATTTACATATTCATATGTTTGATGTTGTGTACTTATACACTATAAAAAACAGTCTAAACACAAAATACATGCGCGGACGAAGTCGCGGGCACAGCTAGTAATTAATAATATTATACCATTTTACCGTGGATGCCCGGAAAATAAGTAGTCGGGTTTTAGTTTTAGTATATGACTTTATCTTGAGCGATACTTGGCTAGCCTCACAGTCAATAAGGTTATATTGTCTGTGGCTAGCCTAGAGGAAGATGGTGTATTTTCTACTGTTACACGTGCATACAGATAAATAAACATATGTCCTGTCCATCGTTAATGTATAGTTAGTCAAGGAAATATACTCACTGGACATTATGAAAAATATAAAATATACCGTAAGCCACATCTTGCTGCACCAGCTTTAAATTGTTCACCAAATAATAGCATAAATTCACAATTTCTCATTGAAATTATGTTTTTTATTGTGATTACTTCTTTTATTACATTTTCGTTTAATATTTTTGCATAAATGGAATTATAATTACGCATAATCATATAAGTAGGCGGATTGCGTGAAATAACTATTATACGTACTTATGTATAACTAACGGTTTTCCTGTACCCTATGCTATCTTTTGCCGTACCCTATGTTTCCCGTACCTTATGTATACCCTATGTTAGCAGCTAGTAATATAGTTTTCGCATAGGTGACAGATTTTATTAAATGGATTAACTAACATATTTTTTTCCATTACAAACAAACATACTATCACTTTATGTTTGTGTCTATTGTTACGTGGTTGGGGTTCGGGATATGGAGTAACACACCGAACTCTTAGAGTTCGGTGTGTTACTCCTTACTCACCATGGAATCCCAATACTGACCTGACACGGACTTTCAATAGGTCGAATATCAAAAACGCAAAGCCATAGGTTTAAAAAAAAAAGAAGTATGAAGTCTCTAGAAGCCGCGCATTACTTGATCCGTTTTGTTACTTATACCCTTAAAAGTAGCGTATGCTATACACTCGGCCCCATTCCGGTTTGTGCAGACGTGTTGTCGCGGCACGCTCTCTCAGTGAGACTGTATTTATTGGAACTACTGTTCGTTTGTGTTGTGTTGTTTCGGCCCACTGTCGTCGGAGACTCTGCCCACAAAGTGATTTAATCGCCACGTGGTAATTGTCCCCGTCGGCTCTGTGCGGAAATCGCAGGCTCCAACGCTCAGTGCGATTGCTCGGCCAGGCGTACCCTGGGATCGAGCCCATTAATTCCGACTTGTGTTCCAGCTGCAGCTCGTCGACCACTTGGACCCTGTGGGCGGCGAGGTTCCTGTCGACGCTTCGACTACACACGTGTTCTTTTTAAGAACGCACGTGTTCGTTAGAACGCGCGTGTTTTTTTTTCTCGAACGTGCTTCGTGGCGTATACGCGGATCGGTCTGTCCTTTTCAGGGCAAGTACTGACCGTAAGCGTTTCTGCTGTACCTACTGCGTTTTGCCCACCTTCGCACACTGTGCGTCGGTGGAGTAGTCCTCGCTTTTAGCCGAGGCCGTGCTTCGAGTGATCGTGTTGCGGTGTTCTACGCCAATACGGGTTACTCGTAGTTACGTAGTGCTGACCCTGGCGCTAGCCTTTACCCCTTCAGGGTAACGGCAAACTACAGGACGGGCTCTGGAGCACTTGGCCTTGGGGGCTCCCCTCGTCAAGCCAGAGTATCGGTTAGGTAGTTATAAATAAATAAATAAATAAATAAATATATACGGACAAATCACACAGATTGAGCTAGCCCCAAAGTAAGTTCGAGACTTGTGTTATGGGATACTAACTCAACGATACTATATTTTATAACAAATACATATATAGATAAACATCCAAGACCCAGGCCAATCTGAAAAAGATCATTTTCCATCTTGACCTGGCCGGGGATCGAACCCGGTCACTCCGTGTCGCAGGCTGGCGTATTGACCGCTGCGCCACGGAGCTAGTCAAAAGTTAAGACCTAGGTTCGTCCCGCTTGCACAAACAAGGTTGGCAGCGGTCAGTAGGCAGGTTCCTTTGTAGTTTATAAGTAGGGCGGTAGGGTTCCCTCTGCGCCACCCAACAGAGGATAGGGCGTTAGGGCTCTGAGTTCACCCCTCAGAGACGTTAGGTTCTTTAGGGCCACGTTTTTACCCCAATGCAAACCCTCCATGCGGCCTTCGTAATGGCTGCCATCCCCTCCGATTATGAACTCCTCAAAGAGTTCGTAATCAACAATCCTTCCATTAGGAAGGATTATAACGCTTACAAGCGCAGGTACCGTGCTCGTATAGCCCGCGGCATCTCTCGCGAGGATCTCATCACCGATGGGACTCCAGACGTGACGCGTCCCCGATCCCCGGTGGTATTTTCTGCCCCAGCTTCCCCCTCTCCGACCGCGACCGCGACCGCCCCGGTAATAGATACGACGGCCTCCCCGTAGATGAGACCGACTACTATTACTCCGACGACCCGGCTGAGACCGCCGCTCAGCCCTTCGAACCCCGATACCCAGCTGCGACGTTAGAGACTGTCCTCGAGTCCGACGATATGGAGACGGAGACTGCCTCCCAGCAGATCCCACCCTCTGGACAGGAACCCGAGCCAGAGCAGTCGCGATGCTCCGACGATGACGATTACACCGTCGTCACCGGAGCAAAGCGCCAGCGTAAGGCGAAGGGCTCCGAGAAAGAGCCTGCCCCTAAGGCACTAAAGACCGCGAACGGCTCATCCGTCGCGAAGACGGCCTCCCAGCCCACCCCATCTTCCACCGGAAAGAAGCCCCGACCACCTCCGATGGTGGTCCTACGCGACCCCAAGCAGTGGGAACCGCTTTCCCGCTCGCTAAATGCACAAAAGGCGCAATATACACGCGCGTCCACAAACCGCGACGGTAACATTGACATTAATGTCAAGTCCATGGAGGACTACCGCTCCCTTACCCGTCTCCTTAACGAGCGCCAAATCCCTTGGCACTCATTCGGCCTTCCTGAGGACCGCAAACTCAGGGCGGTCATAAAAGGCATCCCCATTTCGACATCGGTCGAATACGTTAAAGAGACCCTTGTCTCTCAGTCACTCCCCGTAAACGAGGTCTTCCGCATGTACGGGAAAAAGAAAACCCCGTACCCAATGGTGCTAGTTGTCTTAGACAACACACCGGAAGGTAAGGGGATTTTCCAAATCTCGTCGTGCGCAGGGCTAACCTCGTTTAAAGTAGAGCCCCCCCACAAGCGTGGCATTGTCGGTCAATGCCACCGCTGCCAATGTTACGGGCACTCGGCCCGTAACTGTCATGCCCACCCCAGATGCGTGAAGTGCTTGGGGGATCACGGCACAGCGGACTGTGAAAGAGTCCGCAGTGCGGAGAACGAGACTCAGGCGGCCTGCGTACTTTGCGGGCAGGAAGGCCACCCCGCCAACTGGCGGGGGTGCTCAAAAGCCCCCAAAGCGAGCAGGAACGCCTGGGGCTCAAAATCGACGCTAAGCGCTGCCCCCCAATCACGCACAAATCGTGCCCCCCAGGCGCCGGCGCCCATCCCTCCTCAACCCCTTATGAGCAGCCAAGCTGCCTTCCCCCCTCTGAAGCAGAGACAGCCGGTGTCTCACTCAGAAGCCCCAAAGGTTCCAACTTGGAACCGCGCTCCCCCCAGCAGGCCCCCACCTCTGTTGCGCCACAGCGCTCCTCCGGCTAGCCGGGACCAGGACGCTCTGGCCTTCGGAGTGGTTCTCGACATAGCGCGAGAAACACGTGAGGACCGCGCCGAGATCCTCGAAATGGGTCATGCCATTCTCGCGACCCACGGCAACGCTTACGCGATTTTGGACATCGTATTCCAACACCGGTTCCTAATGGAAAGGTTAGAAAACGCGCCCTTTCTCGCGCGTTACTTCCCCTCGCGTTAATATGGGTAGTCTCAATAAGAGAATTAAACCCCGCTCCCTCACTATCGCGTACTATAACGCCAACGGCAAATTCACCGATGTGAAACCCATCATCCAGGAGTTTCTTACAACACATCAGGTGGATATTTTCCTTGCACAAGAGACCTTTTTGAAGCCCCACCATCGCAATCCTCGGATTGCGAATTACAACATCATCCGTAATGACAGATTACGCACCCAAAAGGGCGGCACAGTAATCTACTACAAAAGGTCACTTCACTGCACCCAGCTAGACCCCCCAGCTCTTACAAATATCGAGTGCTCCCTCCTCCGGATAGCCATGACCGGTCATGCGCCTATCAACATCGCCTCGATTTACCTCCCCTGCAAAAAGACGTTGCTCCGTAGCGACCTCGAATCCCTCTTCTCGCTGTCAAACTCTACCATTTTGGCTGGAGATTTTAACAGCAGGTCAGTCCGCTGGCACTCTGTCACGGACTCGCCCAACGGTCTTATCCTAGAGAGTCTCCATGACGAACTAGATTTCGACGTTGTGGCCACGTTAGCTCCCACGCGTTACCCCACACAAGAGGGACAAAACCCCAGCGTTCTTGACATTGCCCTCCTTAAGAACATCACCCTTCAGGTGTGTTCAGTAGAGGTCCACCCTGACATCTCCTCCGACCACCGACCGGTAGTGTTACAACTAGGACCAACAGACAACGGACGTATAGTGCATACAAGGACGGTGACTGACTGGAAGAAACTTGGAAAAGTTATCAACCAGCCAACACCGCACTTGGATGCAATCCCTGACCAAATCACCACGACTGACGACACTGACAGCGCAATCTCCTCTCTCACCAGCCACCTGCAAGCTTCCTACAAGGAATGCTCTCGGGAAGTCCCTTCTGTGGATCCCACCCACAGAATGGAGCTCCCCGAGGATATGCGGCAGCTGTTGACAGAGAAGAATCGCGCTTCACGCTTACATGACAATTATCCCACTGAAGAGGCCCGTGCCCACCTTCGTTTCTTGCAACGGCGAGTCAAGGAACGCATCGCGGAAATTAGGAACGAACGCTGGGGCGATCTCCTTGCCGAGATGACGCCCTCCCATCAGGCATACTGGCGACTAGCCAGAAGCCTCAAGTCCGACACGGTTGCGGCCACTCCCCCCCTCACGCATCCAGACGGCTCCATCGCCTTCGATGATGACGAAAAAGCTGAATGCCTAGCAGACAGCCTGGAGAGCCAATGCTCCCCTAGTCGTGAGCCAGTTGACCCCGATCACCTTCGCGAGGTGGAATCGCACGTAGAACGCTTCGTGGCTTCTAAGACGATCCCACCGAATACCCCCCTTGCCCCGACGACACTTGACGAAGTGAAGTCAATCATCCGCGATCTCAAACCCCTAAAAGCGCCCGGCGCTGACGGACTCTCGAACGGAGTGCTCAAATGCCTCCCACAGACCCTCCTCCTCCTGCTCGTAAGCATCTTCAATGCTTGTCTTGCAAATTGCACTTTTCCAGCCGCCTGGAAAGAAGCAATCGTGATCGGGATCCCTAAACCAGGCAAAGACCTGAAGAACCCCTCCTCCTACCGGCCTATCAGTCTTTTGAACTGTATAGGCAAGATCTACGAACGGATCATCCTTAAAAGACTCAAGGACTACGTAGAGTCCAAAAGTCTCATCCCCGACGAACAGTTTGGATTCCGGGCCAAACACGTGTCACCACCAACTGCACCGCCTCACGGAGCATATTCTCAAGTTGAGAAATTGGGAACGTCCTACGGGAGCACTCTTCTTCGATGTAGCGAAAGCCTTCGACAAAGTCTGGCATTCGGGCTTGATATCCAAGTTGACCAACTTGGGCCTGCCGGATAGTTTCGTGCACATCATACGAGACTTTGTCGAATCGGTCATTTCGGTACAGAGTAGAGGGATGCCTCTCGAGGCCCCGTCCCATTCGAGCCGGCGTCCCGCAAAGCGCTGTTCTCTCGCCCCTCCTTTATTCGCTGTACACAAGCGATATCCCAAAGACCCCAAATGTAGAAGTGGCACTATTCGCCGACGATACGGCCCTCTACACGTCCCATCACCTTAAAACGGTCATCGTGAATCGTCTTCAGTCCGACGTGGACGCTCTCGGCAGGTGGTTCAAGAGGTGGCGCATCGAAGTTAATCCGGAGAAAAGCACAGCTGTGTTTTTCTCAAAGGATAACCAAGCTTTGTCACGTCGAAAAATCACCATGTCCGGAGCAGAACTCCCCTCGTTAGGATCAGTATCGTTGTACGGAAAGCCCATTCAGTGGGCAGGCAAGGCTAAATACCTTGGAGTCGTACTCGATAGCGCGATGACCTTCCGCCCCCACATCACCAAAGTCCGCAACCATGCCGCCTTCGTATTAGGCCGTCTCCACCCCATGATAGGCAATGCTAAGATGTCACTTAGAAATAAGTTGACACTCTATAAGCTTTGCGTCCGCCCTATCATGACCTACGCCGGCGTAGTCTTCTCCCATATCGCGCCCTCCCACATCGATCGGCTGCAACGCTTGCAGAACCGCTTCGTCACCCGTGCCACAAATACGAGTCACCATCGGTACTTGCGCATGACAGACTTACACCGTGACCTAGACCTCCCATCCATTCGCGGCTATCTCAAAAACGCCTCCAAGCGTTACTTTGAGAAAGCCGCACGCCACCCCAACACGTTAGTAGTGCAAGCTGCTAACTACTCCCCCAACTTACACGATACGACCTTACGTCGTAGACGTCCTAGGAACGTACTTGACGATCCCGATGATCCTATTGACATCGCACAAGCCCGCCCCGACTCCTCTTCGGCTCCGAATAGCCAGAGGAATCCCACTATCCGACCCCGTCGCACTCGCCACCGGAATAGAGTGCGTAGAGTAGGATTAGCTCCGATTACTGGTGACCGCCCGGCGGTCCCGGGTGACTTGCACCCAGGATAGGCCCTTCTGGCAACGTAGCTTTCGGCCCATAAGGCAAAAAATGAGAGTTGCTTCTCTCTAAAGGCTTTTGCCATTGTTTCTCAGATTGGCCCTTCAGGCTTGCATGCACGCATACGCGGCCCATCAGGCAATATGAGAGTTTGCTGTCTCTCCAAGCCTTGCGCACACTGGCAACGCCCAAAGCCGAGGTCCGTCCCTCCTGGGGGCCCTTTGGTGATGTTGTCTATAAAGGTTGAGGGCACTCTGCCCTCGCCTCAAACGCCCGGTGAAGTAGCGAAAGCTCACTTGGAGCTAGCTACATAGTCACTTCAAAAAAAAAAAAAATACTCGGCCTCAGTCCTCTGACGCCTGTCGAGGGGTATGTAACAGAGCAGAATTTAATTTTTAAAATTATAAACATGTCAGTTTATGAAGTTCTGTCCTTCTAAAATACTAAAATGAATATTAAAGTAAACTATCGCGCTGGCACTTTTCACATATAAGTAATGCAAGTTAATTTTATTTACAATATTATAAACATATTTATCCTCCATTAAAAACGTCGAATTCCATTGCCAGTAAAAGGTGGCAAGCTCAGAACAATTGCTTTAGTTATTGTTCTGAGGTGGCAAGACGCGTAGTGATGCACTTAGTTATTTTTTGACATATATCGATAATTAACATGAATACAGATGAGTGTACAAGTAATAAAGATAATGCCCAGAAATAAATAATAATAACTTTCCATGACTTCCCCGAAAATGTATTATTTTTAGTGTTCCGTTCCCTAAGAGTAAAACGGAAAGGTAATACTAAGCCTTCGACGTCCATCCGTCCGTCCATCTGCCAAATGACTGTATCTATTGAACCGAAATAGATAATACTTCAAACGGACGATGCCGGTTATTGGCGTCTTTTTGTTTTCGCGCGGCCACTAATCATAACTTGTTTTCCCGATAGTCAATAACATAATAAATTAAAGTCATACGGGCATATATACCTCTAAACTCAGTCCGAACTGAGTTATAAGGGTTAGAAGTTGGTAAATATTCATAGGGTTTTGCACAATTTTTCACTAAGTTCATTAAAAGTTGCAATTAAATAATAAATAAAATTATTTTGGACATTTTAATAACTACTATACTTCTTTGAAGCCTTTCCCATCAACGATACAGCAGCAGCAGGCTCTTCTCTGCTACCTCCTTGAGGTGAAGAGTACCTATATAGTAACTGTAACTGTTTATTGGGGCAGTCTGAAGTAGCTAGGAAGGCCTTCTTAATGTGCTTTGTTAGAGAAGGGTTATTGTTATTATGTCATAAACAATTAAAATCTAATTCTATCATGCTGGTCTACGACATAAGCAAAAACCATGTGCTGTGTAAAAGCAGAGCGAAAAAGACATTCACGGGAATTAATAATAAAAAAATAATCTAAAATATCAAGCAAATGTCTCAGATGAATATCTCGGACTATGTCAAAGGGGATGCGGCTACAACCCATCGCTATTGGATTCCCTCATCTACCTACACGTTAACCAAACAAAGCCAAACGTACACTTTAGATCATATAGCTCTGGTGTTTGTCTACCCCGTAATGGCTAAAGAGGTGATTAGTAATTTTATACATGTATGCATATATAAATAACAATAAAATTCATTAAAATATATGATTTCACTGTGCTGGCACTTAAATTAAATTATAATAATTACCAATTTCTAATTCTGATAACTCTGTCTAAACTGAGTTTACAGTTATATATGTCATAATAAGTTTTGTTAAACACGCTATTATCTGCTAGAAAATAAAAGGCGGGGTCGGTGGCCGCGCGAAAAAAAGAAGTCGCCACTTCCCATCGGCATCGGCATTGTCCTTTTCACAGATTCTGTACACCTTTTGCCGCTAAAACAAAAAATAAAAAATAGAAACTTTAACTAAAGGAACCCTTCCCATACAAAATACTTGTTTTTTTTTTTGTGTTATTTCTCAATTCTGTGAAGTAGCAATTCATTTATTACTGAGAGTTCAAAACACAGAAAATCAAGAAAAATAGTGTTTTACAAGTAAGAGCTTGCACCTCACAATCGCGTAGAAGAGGTTTCATGTGTATTTTTCGATATCGAAATTACGCTGTATTGAAACATCTCTTATGACAGCGGCGTCGAAAGTCAGGTGTGCTATTTTCAAACCGGCGACTTTACTAAATGACAGTTTTTTATATGGAAACTTGTACGTCTTTATCGAATCGCCTGTTCACAAATAGCAATCCTGAAACCACGCCTCCCTGTCCTCTGCTTCACACCCGCGCTAATGACACACTAGGTTACCATACAAAAATGACATTATGTGACATCTATTCAGAGAGACGCATTTTTTTTTAAATCTATGTTCTAAAAGGCCTGTTACAAACAGCAGATCGCTTAACGGCAGGCTGTGGTAGTTAGGTAGTTCTTCCATTTCGTGCAAATGGGCGTGACGTCGAAGAATGTTTTAACTTTTTTTTTCACTCTCAATAGCTACAAATATGAAAAAAATACACTGAAATATAATTTATTCTGAATTATACGCAAAATGTATGAAGATATAGGCTCTTGAATTTTAGCAGGAGGTACGGTAATGAAGAGCGAAATACAGTAATTATTATATTTCTTAGTAATTCGTATTTATTAGTTTAATAATATAAAATATATTTATTATTTAACTAGTAAATTTCCCGCGACTTCATCCGCATAAATTATAAATAAATATACCGGGTGAAATTGAATTCGTTAGCATACGTGTAAGGAGTGACTCAGACCACGAATCTGAACAACTTTTATTATGGGACCAACATCGAAATTGTAAAAAAAAATCTGCTCTTCCATAGATTTTGGCCAAGTAGATATTCCACTTTTGTATAAAAGAACAGATATTTTTTTCACGACGTCGAAGTTGGTCCCATAATGAAAGTTGTTCAGATTCGTGGTCTGACTCACTCTTTAAGAGTATGGAGTATGCTAATGAATTCAATTTGATCCTGTATAGGGACAAATCACACAGATTGAGCTAGCTCCACAGTAAGTTGTGAACTTTTATCGTGGGATACTAACTCAATGATATTATATTTTATTATTTATATACATCTTTCTGTCTGTCTGTATGTTGACGTGAAAACTGAACATACAGACAGGCAGACAAACAAACACATTTTCGCATTTATAATCTTATATTATACCTTACATAAAAGGAATTTTGAAAATTGGTCCTGTAGTTTTGGAGCCTATTTAATGCGAATAAACAAAATAACAATTAAATCATTCCTCTTTATAATATTAGTGTGTGTAGCAATTTTCCCGCGACTTCATTCGCGTAAATTATAGACTATGTCACTCACTAAATAATTAGCTTTTATCTAGCTATACGTGAAAGAATTTTGAAAATTGATCCATTAGTTTCGGAGTCTATTCAATGCAAATAAACAAACTTTTATAAAATTAGTTTAAACTAATAAATATGAATTACAATAATTTACTCCAGCTCTCATAACCTTCAAATCTATCTAGCCATTTATTCCGACTAGTCAGCATACTAATATGTATTATATTCAACCACAATATACCATAATCATAAAAAAACGCGCAAATTCTGGGGTAAACTAACCTGCTTCTTGTATTAAGTGCTGAAGCGATTTTAGTGACATAATTACAGTTTAAGTGGGTAAATTCAAAACTAAAGAAATTTATATTCTACGTTTAGCGAAGAGTAGTAAAAATTTTATTCCGTTTTCCACCTTTCCGACCACCAATACGCTAAATGTGGCCAGGTCTTATGACTTTAGGCTCTGTGTACCCCGTAAAGGGATAAAGACGCGATGATATGTATGTATGTACAAGTATTTAAAATGTCTTCAAATCTAAATATACCCACTGGAAACAAAAATATAAGATCATAATCACTTCAGCACTTAAAAAAAAAGAAATGGGGTAATGTTCAACAAATCCATGAAATCATTACCAGAATTTTCTGTTCATTACGGTAATGAAGAGGATGGTAATGAGTTTTTTTTTTTTCACTCTTGTTAAACAAATAAAAAACCATAGATTTAAAAATAATTGCGTCTCTCTAAAAATCACTCAACAAATACTCTTATTAAACTAATGCAATCGTAAGTATATTCAATAAGAAAGATTTGGAGCATAATGTTGTTTACTTAGGCACCCAGTAAAACAAAACCACCGTAATATTCATATTAAAACAACAGAAACGGCAATGAAAAAAAAAACGTACCAAACGCAGTCACGAAATATTTTTTTATAAAATATTGGCGCGCGTCTATCCTGTTCACTGTTGACTGGTCTACTGAGGCGGGGATTCGGGGGCAGGACGAACGATGCGTAGAACAAAAATTCGCAAATTAGTCGGGTTATTTTATAGTTGGAATTTGAACATAAGGTAATGAATAATTTTTTTTGGACAAATATATTTTGTTGCAGTTGAAGTCAATAAAAGTAATAAATCTGTTAAAACCTTCTTAGTTTTATTCATTATATAAGTACTTTACCTATATCAGTTGATAAACCTAAAAACAGTTCCACAGTTACTCGGTTATCTTATATCTTTAAACGTGCAATTTTTGTATACTTATTTATATACATGTATATAAATTTATTTCAATGATCTCGGAAACGGTTCGCATGATTTCGCTGAAATTTGGTGGGAATTTTCGGGGGTAGGTAAACAATCGATCTAGTCTAGATTAGTTTTGTTTGGAAAAACGCGTGTTTTCGATTTTTCATGTGTTTTTCTTTCCATCCAGAAATAATTTCGTCCTGCCGGCCACTGTCCGTCTGGGACGGCAAGAAACAAGTGATACGGGTTCAAATCCCGCTCGATGACTTACTTTTACTTTTTTATATGTACAAGTCTATATATTTTTTAATTTTTATTGTTTTTAGATAAGTTTTAAAAAATGTAGTCAATGTTTGAGATAACAATATACTTAATGTAAAAGCCTGTATTTTGGTAAATCTTAGGTTTAAAAAGTAAATCTTAGGATTTACCGACATGAGTTAGTAAATGTAAGGATTTATAAGAAAAGCCTGGGGGCCAGGGGCTGCCATTCTCAACTGCCTGTGGTAGTAGATGTGACTTCGGGTACGCGCGCCCGGCTCCCTGAGCTGCTAATTGCTCATCCTCAATTCATCCGAGTGAGTTGTATCCCATCAACCTTCTGCCGCTCCCCTATCCCAATAAAATCCTACCTTTCCCACGCTTAAAAGTGGTTTCGATGGGCAGCAGCATCGGAACCTAGATTAGCCAAATAACTGCGCACACCAACCCGTTAGCCAAGCGTGGTGAGTATGGCAAAACCCCCCTATGAAGATGGATAACGCACCACTGCCCCAGTCCCCGGCAGCCTCGCTATTCCTGACTCCGGTAGCGGTCATGGTAACGGCGGGGCAGGGGGTGCGAAAAATCTCCGTAAGAGATCCGGCTACCATCCCAAACAGAGACTGGCCCTGGTGACACACAATATCCGCACAAAATCAAAATCAAATGAGTAGGTTACGATGGGACATAGTTGGGTTGTCTGAAGTCTAAAGAGAGGGAGAGGGCACGACAACCCTGAAGTCTGGTAACCTACTCTATCACTGGGAGAAGTAGTATATGAGGACATTCGTAGGGCCATACAGGCTTCGGAAACCTATTTCACGATTGTTATGGAGGACTTCAACGCAACGCAATACTGGGCAAGCGAAGCGATGGAGAGTCCAGAGAGGGCAATTTGGATATGGGGAACGAAACGACAGGGGTCATCGGATGGCTGATTTTCTGGAGGAAGAGGGACTCTATGCAATGAACTATCTTTCCAATGAAATATCTTTCTTCAAGAAGACACCTAATAGAAAATGGACCTGGTTGCGTCCCAGCAGAAAGGACCAACCCGCTTTAAAAAACGAGATAGACTTTATCTTGTCGACGAGGAGAGAGATATTCAACGATGTCTCTGTGATCAATAGGATTAAAATCCGTAGTGATCACCTAATCGTGAGAGGCATCGTGAATATCAATCTCAGACGAGAGAGGACTCGCTTGATGAAGTCTACGCTCCGACCCATATCCAAAATGTCGACAGTTTCCAACTGGAACTCTCAAATTGCTTCGATTGCCTAAATAATTGCGTTTCAGTGGACGTGTCAAACAATAGGTTTGTAAAGACTGTCCAGAAGGTGGGATCGAAGTTCTTTAGGTCCCACCCCAAACACAAGCCTCAAAAGATCCCACCCCAGACCCTGAACTTAATAGCTACGCGACGATCCACGCCACTGCAGATCTCAAATGACGCAGACCATCGGCAGCTCAATAGACAAATCCAATAGTCCTTGCGGCACGACATTCGCTCCTATAATACCGAATGTATTAAGGAGACGATAGAGCAAAACAAAGGCTCCAAAGTGTTCGCAAGAGTGGTGTCTGTTGGGCAGAGCCGACTGACAAAGCTGAAAATGGAGGACGGCAGCTTGGCGTCGACAAGGGCCGAGGTGCTCGGGAAGATTGAGAGGTTCTATGGATAGCTTTACACCTTAGTAGCTAAACCCATTGTCGGCTCAATCAGAAATCCCAGAGCCAAGTTAACCCGACACTACACCGATGATATCTCGGACATCAGCCTGTACGAGATTAGGATTGCCCTCAAACAGCTTAACAACAACAAGGCGCCGGGCGAAGACGGAATCACAGCAGAGCTTCTGAAAGCGGGCGGAACGCCGGTACTGAAAGTCCTTCAGAAGCTCTTTAATTCCGTTTTGCTCGAGGACATTACGCCAGAGGCGTGAACGGGGGCCATACACGCTTCGGTGGTGGTTTTATTCTTTAAAAAGGGTGATAATACTCTACTGAAGAATTACAGACTCATCACGCTCCTAAGCCACGTCTATAAGCTGTTTTCGAGGGTGATAACGAATCGTCTCATGAACAGGCTTGATGCCTTTCAGCCTCCCGAACAAGCCGGTTTCCGTAAAGGCTACAGTACCATAGACCATATCCATACGCTGCGGTAGGTTATACAGAAGACTAAAGAGTATAATCCGGCCATTATGCTTAGCGTTTGTGGACTATGAGAAAGCCTTTGATTCGGTCGAAACATGGGCCGTACTTCAGTCCCTCCAGCGATGCCGCATCGACCATCGGTATATCGAAGTTTTGAAGTGCTTATACAAAAATGCCACTACGTCAGTTCGAGTACAGGAGCAGTGCACGAAGGCTATACCATTACAGAACGAGAGGCGTGAGACAGGGAGACGTGATATCTCCGAAACTGTTCACGGCTGCTCTGGAGGATGCCTTCAAGCTCCTGGAATAGGAAGGACTTGGCATCAACATCAACGGCGAGTTTATCACTCACCTTCGATTTGCTGATGACATCGTTGTTATGGCGGAGTCGCTGGAGGACTTAAGTACCATGCTCAATGACCTTAATGGAGTTTCCAAACAGGTGGGCCTTACAATGAACATGGACAAGACGAAAATAATGTCGAATGTCCATGTTGTGCCTTCACCGGTATCTGTTGGGAACTCCGTCCTTGAAGTTGTGGAGCAGTATGTCTACTTGGGTCAATTGATCCAGGTTGGCAGTTCCAGCTTCGAGGACGAAGTCTTTCGACGAATCCGACTCGGCTGGGCAGCGTTCGGGAAGCTCCGCCATGTTTTCATGTCCAAAATACCTCAGTGCCTAAAGACGAAAGTCTATAATAAATGTGTGTTACCAGTGATGACTTACGGGTCCGAAACGTGGTCCCTTACTATGGGCCTCATAAGAAAGCTCAGGTCGCTCAAAGAGCTATGGAGAGGGCTATGCTCGATGTTTCTCTACGAGATCGAATCAGAAATGAGGAGATTCGTAAGAGAACGAAGGTCACCGACATAGCTCAGCGGATTAGCTCTTTGAAGTGGCAGTGGGCGGGACACATAGCGCGTAGAACCGATGGCCGATGGGGCAAAAGGATTCTCGAATGGCGACCACGTACCGGCAAGCGCAGCGTCGGACACCCACCGACCAGATGGTCGGACGACCTAACTAAGGTCGCAGGTAGTCGCTGGATGCAGGCCGCTTCCAACCGGTCACATTGAAAATCCTTGGGGGAGGCCTATGTCCATCAGTGGACTTCTTGCAGCTGATATAATGATAAGAAAGGGACGATGTTTTTGGGCTTTTACCATTAGAATTTAGTGCAAGCTAGGTTTTACCACTGACGGCTGGTAAATGTTGGTTTTTGGGAATAAAATAATAAGACATTATTAATTATTTATTTCAATTAACTTTTAGTAAATCCTTACATATTTCTATGTAGCTATAATGCCCAGAGTAATAAATTAACTAATTAGTCAAATGCTTACTTGTTTTACATTATTTTCATTTGGTTTATTTATTTATAATTTTAAGCAACTAGTAATGTTAAAACGCCTTTTGAAATACTTTAGAAAAAAAGCAAGTAAAATGATCATATCACAAACATAACGCTTTAAATTGCCTATCTAATTTAATCAATATCTCCTTACTATTTGGTATTGGAAAAACAAGCACAAACTTTTCGCTAACATTGGCTAATATAACTGAATCAGTAGTTTTCAGTCACATTAGTAACTTCTCGTAGACCCACTCCTAACTTCTTCATAAAATCTTCAGAGGGGGTTGTCGGCTGCCCACGAGTACGAGACGATGTGCGAGTATGAGACGATGCGCCGAACACGTATTACATGTCTTATTCGACATATATACCATGCTTTTGATGTGAATCCTAATAAAAGTTCGAACCGCAAGACTATTCGGACTTTTACCACTAGGAATTGGTAAATCTGAGGTTTTACTCCTAATCTTAGGATTTACCATAGTTCGGGGTTTTACAGTAACATATATTTCTCATTAGGATCACTGAAATCAAACACTTGATCTACACAGAAATCGATTGTAAATTATAATAATTGTCGGTGATAATCTACATTAACTTTAAAAGTAAAAGTCACTTTTTAAGTTAATGTAGATTATCACCTAAACACCACCATATTACAATAAATTGTAACCGAGCAAAGCTCGATCGCCAAGGTGCTTTAATCTTAAATCTCGAAGTAATAAAAATAATATAACGGAACATTCTAGAATATTTGAGGCTGTGTGAGCGGGATGGAATAGGTACATATTATGTGTGAACGTGAGAGTCGGTGTTCGAAAAAGTTCTAGACTATTCCATTCTGGGAGCTTCGCGACATTATATTTCTCTAAAGTAGGTATAGATGTAATAAATATTAGTAAAGATAAAACAATAAATTTTAATGGACATAAGACTTAATTTGGTAAAACCAAAACGGACATTGACTAACTGAGCAGTTGATTCTGGCGTAAGTGACAAATTAGTATTTCATCCAAATTCCTGGAGCTTTTCCGATATTGTCATTATACATATTATTATCTATAATAATGTTTTTAGAGAAAAGATTTGATTGTATATTGGTATGTTTGTTATTGATTTCATTTTGTGTTGTTTCGTAATGAAAGAACTCAAAAACTAAAGAACCATTTTTTTTAATTATTGAAAGCTGCTTTATCACTTGGCAAGCATTTTGTAGGCGGACAAAGTCGCGAGAAAACAGTTTAAGTAGTATAGGTGCATGTATAGGAGATTTGCTCGTTTAAAGTTTTATCGCTAAAAATGCACTGTTTCCGAGAGGCACGAGTACCGAGGGTACTATAGACAGTATCTACAAATGACATCGCACATATAATACCTAAACTTCTGAGGAGGATCGAGAGCATACCACACTTTACTTAAGTATTGCTTCAATTTTACTTTTTTTTTTTTTTTTTGTAATTGTACACATTATTTTTTTAAATGAATATCTTTTATTTTAATTAGGTTTTTTAACGTTAATTGATGACATTCCGGATGTACGCAATTGGCTCGCGGTCTCTGAAGGTCTTGCAGTCTTGTGCTAAGCCTGAGATTTTATTAAATTGATGGCAGGATTCTAATCTTCATCAATTATCAATAAATATGTGGTAAATGTGTATAGTTGTTACAACACAATACTGTCAACTTAGTCGAATATAAAAATTGTAAAGCATTCGAAACGATAGGTGGAAAAAAAATAATTTTAATGGTACTTATTTTCTTATAATTTAAATATGCGGGATAAAGTAGTGTTTAGTATAAAATTTGAGTGTGGGTAGGAATATCTACCTGCTAGTTTGGGCTGATCCCTTAGTAATTTCAAAAAGGTACGTATTAACTGTTCTGCGGACCAGTTTTCTTTACAGTTTTTTACCTAACCCAATTCGCCATTATGCCTTTTCGAGGTCAATAAACACCATATGCAAGGTTTTGTATACTTGACGTTATTCGCATAGTTGTCGGAGCGCGAATATACCTAGGTAGTATCCGCTGTATGTTCCTCAACCAGGCATTAAACATGACCAATATCGTTATAATATTTTTTTTTTTGCTGATATGATCTTTGTGGAATTAGGGGCTAAATAACGTATCAGATGCCGAACGAACGAACCACAAAGCAAATAGTGTTTGGAACCAAGAGGACAAAAAAATTCAATACACCATAAAATTGAATACAGCCTATAGAGGAACGTGTCTCTGACAAAATGTTGAATTTGATTTTCTTTCTTACGATTGAATTTCTTTTTTACAATATTCTTTAAAATATAGGTACGTAAAAATCAACCATGAGGAGTTAATAAAAGTCAGTTGTGTTTTCATATAAGTAAAGTACCCTAGTAAGTACGTGGCGCGGTACCCCTAAATTGATCGTCAACTCAAACTCAAACTAGCAGGTAGGTATGCGTCAAAGAAAGTACATACGATACCCACGAACTCTTTTTCATAATGTATTAGGTACTCATGAGAAAGTAACGACTGACACTTCTGGGATCTTACTTAGGTGTTTATCATTATGTTATACTTAGAGAAGTAACCTTTTTTACCCTATATTGAAATGCTGAAAGTCATTGTGGTTTGGGGTTGGGGTCGTATCGGAGGCATAGTGGGCGGGGCCTCCGCCGCCCCTTTAATCTTCTTCCATCCCTTTCTTGCGCTTAGATTATTGATTTGGTACTTCCGGTATGCTTTTCATTAATTCTGTTTAAGATCTTGAAGACTTTCTTTCGTTAATATATCAACAGAGTAGATCACAACGTCGCAAGTTACATATTCTTCGAACTAGATACTATTTTCTCCATCCTCTTCGACCCGTAACCTCCGTGGTATTTAAAATCCAATGTTACTTTTCTGAGTGACAATATCAAGTTACTCTTCTAGCAATCTTCTTCTCCATACGCCTCAACATCGGAGTACCCAAATTTTGTTTGTCTATCTGTCTGTCCGTCTGTCACCAGGCTTTATCTCATGAACCCTGATAGTTAGACAGTTGAAATTTCGTTGTTATAGTCGCTATAACAACAAATACTTTTTTTTTTTTTGTTATCTTACCTATATTGTCCCACTGCTGGGCAAAGGTCTCCCCCATTTCCTTCCACTTGTTTCTGTCCAATGCAATTTCAGACCATCCACATCGAAAAACGTCGAGGTCGTCGCGCCATCGCTTTCTAGGCCTTCCCCTTTGACGTCGACCATCCTCAGGTATCCATTTCGTCATCTTGTTAGCCCACTTTTCAGGAGTCATTCTACAGATGTGGCCTGCCCAATCCCACTTCAGTTTAGCTGTTTTGTGTCCCACATCGGCAATACCTGTTTTAGAACGAAGTGTGGCATTTGGAACTCTGTCTATCCTTTTCAGCCCTAGGACACTTCGCTCCATTGCTCTTTGGCATACTCTGAGCTTAGACTTCTGTTCCTCGGTCAGTGACCACGTCTGAGCACCATAGGTAAGGACGGGCAAGACACACATGTCGATGATTTTGCGTTTTAGAGTAAAAGGAAGGTCACCCTTCAAGAACGCTTTCATGGACCAGTAGCTCCTCCAAGCATTTTCTATGCGGCGGTTTATTTCTTTTTCCTGCCGGTTACTGAAGGAGACTATCTGGCCCAAGTAGATGTATTCATCAACATATCGGATTTCTTGCCCGTCTACTTCAACTCTACTCTTCGTGCTGTTGGTCATAACTTGTGTCTTTGACCGATTCATCAGAAGTCCAATCTCAGAGCTAGCGTCGCTCAGGTTTTGAAGCATTTGTTGCAGTTCCGCCGATGTGGACGCGTAAAGGACGATATCGTCGGCGGATCGCAAATTTGTTAGTCTCGCTTCGCCGACCATAATGCCCTTCGATTGCCAACACGGTGCCAGTTTTTTAAATACCTCTTCGAGGACGCTTGTGAAGAGTTTGGGAGAGAGCGGGTCCCCCTGTTTGACACCTTTTTCTATTTTAAATGGAGGTCCGAAAGATTCTAGTTTTATATCCGCAGTACTATTTCTATAAATTATTTTAAGTATGTCAATGTACGTCTGTTCTATATTTTGGTTTTCTAATGCCTTAAAAATGACTTCGTGAGTTATGCTGTCAAAAGCCTTAACAACAAATACTAGAAAATTATAATAAATATTTAAGAGGGCTTCTATACAACAAACGTGATTTTTAAGCTTGTTTTTGCTCATTACTGATAACGGCAACAGGTAGACGCTTGAAATATTCACAGAATATTTAGTTATGTATTCACTTTAAAAATAAATACTTAAATAACATTAATATTAAAGGAGAGGTGTCTTAGATGTTTATAAGCTTCAACCCAACTCCAACTCCAACCCGTCTTGCCAGCGTGGAGAGTGAGGCCAAGTCCCCTGGCTGCTCTGGCCAAGTATGGCCCTAGTTGTACAGAGAGGGTCGTGCTCCTGTAGTGGAGACTAAAAAGAACCTGATGATGATGATGATGAATATTAAAGGGCTCCCATACAACAGACATGACTTTTTTGCTGTTTTTATAAATAACGGAACCATTCGTGCGCGAGTCCGACTCGCACTTGGCAGATTTTTTGAATGCTCGTTCGCAGTGCAAGCCGTGTAGTTTTGGAACTCTCTCCCAAAATATCTAACTAGTATGAAAATATTTTGGTATTTATGGATATACGTTGCACGTAAGTAATGTAAGTTTATTTATATATGATTTAGTATATAACTATAGATACAACCTTTGTTTTTTATGTTGGTAGGTATATGGCCTTTTGTATAATAATTTTTCGCTTTCTTCGACTATCTATATTTCGTTCTCGATAAAGCTTCTTGGTTGCCCAGACTTTTGTAAGATGAATATACAGTGACGATAACATGAACGACGCGACGAGCTAAGTACTTAGTATTATTAATGAATAATAGGCAGATTATGCAGTAACTAAAATATGAATGAGCAATGAGTCCGACTAACGCGGTATTGCGAACATTGATGTGGATCTTTAACTTTTCTTGTGTTTACATCGTAGTTAGTAGTAGGTGTCTGTCAATATCGTAGTTAGTAGTATGTGTCAACATGTAAGGCTGTACTATCTGCAGATGATACTTCTCTTGTCTTTAAAATTTATAGACATACTGATTCTTTTGACGTGGTTAATAGTACTTTAGGTCAGGTGTTGGATTGGTTCACAGCAAACAATCTATTGTTAAACGCTAAGAAAACGAAATGTATTAAATTTTGTTTACCAAATGTTAAATAAAATCCTACACGAATAACAATGGATAATAAACCACTAGATTTAACAGATAAAACAACATTTCTTGGAATAACTCTTGATGCCGGGCTTCAATGGGGTGCCCATGTTACTACGTTAGCGGGTAAACTTAGTTCTGCAGCTTATGCTGTTAGGAGAATTAGACAACTGACCGATGTTGATACTACGCGTTTAGTATATTTCAGTTACTTTCATAGTGTTATGTCTTACGGGATTTTACTATGGGGTAACGCTGCAGAAGTAAACACCATATTTGTACTGCAGAAACGCGCTATTAGATCTATATTATAATCTTGGTGCTAGAAATGATTGTTTAAAGATATAAATATTTTAACATTACCTTCTCAGTACATTTTGCGAATATATTAGGTATGTTTGTGCGACATAATCTTGATTTGTATAAGAAAAATAGTGATATTCATGATCGAAACACGAGATATAAAAATAAATAAGCTACACCAGTTTTGCGATTGCAGAAAACTATGAATTCATCTCTGGGTCTAGGAGTAGGTACGCTTCTATAATAAAATACCTGCAGAAATATTAGGTCTTCCTATACCTACTTAAGTTTAAAGCGACTGTAAAAAAAACAGTTAGTAAAAAAAGGCATATTATTGCATTGCTGATTATATAATTGATAAAAATGCTTGGCAATTAATATAAATTTATTTAATAATATAATACATGTAAACAATGTAATCGAAGCCCTTCAGGCACATAGGGACCAAGTCTGGATTGAGTTTCTTTCGGCGTATTCTTCTCACCAGTGGTCGTTCCGAAACGCTAGTTGCATTTCGATTTTGCATTAATTTAACAAAATATAACAAATACCTAAAAATATGACGTTCAAAAAGAGATACATGTACCTATCCAATTTTGAATAAAAAATCTTTGACTTTGACTAGGTAGTACTGTCCAGCAAGGATCTTTATGAAAGTACGTAATTTTTTGTCCTACAAATAAAATCCTTCTCCGGCACTATCTTTTTTATACAATTAGGTACCTACTAACTATATTACCTGAAAACGAACAGACAAAACATTGGCTAGTTTTACATTTTACAGGATGCCAACTGGCGTTCATTTAGATAATTATAGCACTATGTGAAGGGTTAGGTACCTGCCTACTTATTCGAATCTCCATTTGCTATACTCAAGTATTATTGAAGAATATCGTTTGACTTGATTGGTTTTAAAATCTACGTCTGATTGACAAAAACTCACAAAAATCTCCCCATTAACCCATTTCGATGTAGGTATACCTACTTATTCGTATCTCCTTATGACCGTAATCATCTCTATGGTTATGTATATAAAAATGCTTGGCAATTACTCAATAAAAAACAATTCAACTTAAAATTAAACATAATTAATAACAACATAAAAATAAAAAATTATAAATAACTTACAAATAAAAAAATTCTTCCAACGCACCACATCGAGGCAAAGTACCCAAAATGCTGGCAGCATTTCCCCGTTGCACAGCGAGTCCGATACGTTGTGCAAAAAAACTGCCAGCTCCTGGATCACCAGTTGCCTCGATGAGACGTGTTGTCAATTCCTTATAGAATTTTTTGGCTTCAGTGCCCCAGGGACCCAAAGTTTCTACAGCAAAAGGCAAGAAAATATAGCTGTCAGTCAATCCCGCGTATTTTCGCCTTTTGCTAGCTTCAGCAGCACAGGCAGCTGCTCCGCCCTGGCTGGAAGTAGCTGGTATGTGGGATGGAGCTAAAGTATCTACACAAGTGGCATCCCAAACTAGACATTTGCCTTGCCGCCACGGGATTAAAGAAAGACCATCTGGTCGCTTGCCATCGGTGCGGAAAATTCCATTTGGTTCCAAAACTGACGGAACATTGAATGGCAATTAATATAAATTTATTTAATAATATAATACATGTAAACAATGTAATCGAAGCCCTTCAGGCACATAGGGACCAAGTCTGGATTGAGTTTCTTTCGGCGTATTCTTCTCACCAGTGGTCGTTCCGAAACGCTAGTTGTATTTCGATTTTGCATAAATTTAACAAAATATAACAAATATCTACCTAAAAATATGACGTTCAAAAAGAGATACATGTACCTATCCAATTTTGAATAAAAATCTTTGACTTTGACTAGGTAGTACTGTCCAGCAAGGATCTTTATGAAATACATATGTATAGTTTCAGTAAATTATCCAGATATCTACTAATAATAGTCTTTACATGGCATAAAGTGAAATCGCCTCCCCTACCTGTTCGCTTAGATCTTTTAAACTATTTAACGGATTGTAATGCAGTTTTCAGCAATAGATATAGTGATTCAAGAGGAAGGTTTATACATATGTATAATTTATTACACCCGTGTGAAGCCGGGGCGGGTCGCTAGCAGATATAACACAGTAATGCGACAATTTAAATTCATAGATTCAGTCGTTAAGCGGAGCTTCCGCTGAATTCAGCAGCTTGTTGCGTTATCTAGCGTCGCCCCAAGCCGTCCGCCATTTACATTTTAATTGGACCCCGGGGCCTGCACCGGATAATTTCCAAATGGATTAATTGTGTTCCCGCGGGCTGGCGATCTGCCCCGTATTCTTTAACTTATATATTATATATATAATAATATATTATCTAATACAGTATTGTCTAAAACAAACCAAACTTGACTACTAAGTATAAATTATGGACACATTTTGAGGATTCACGGGAAAATAGTATTATATTTATATTATTTATTCTTACTTAACTCTTTATTTAAATACCTTTCATTCGATACCAAACGTAATATATTCAAAAAAATAATTACTTTTTTGTATTCATGAGTTGTTTTTTTTTTCTTCAAATATCTGGTTTCTTTTGCTAAGACTTGCAACGACTTGATTATTATTGAAACGCATATAGATTGGATTTGTCCAGCGCATGTTCACAGATTGCAGTCTAGGTTGAGCGCCCATTCTTCATGTCTAAAAAATCCTTATTTCAATAGAGAGAATGGTTAGCAGTTATCCTGTCATCAATTTAATAAAATCTCAAGCTCAGCACAAGATTGCAAGACTTTGCGACACCGTGAGCCAATACTGCGTACATCCGGAACGTTATCAATAAATATTGTAGGCTGGTTTTCCATAATTAACACAACAGACAAATGTCAACTTTGTCTTAAAAACACTGTACATAAAAAAGACTGGAAAGTTTTCGAAATGTTAGGTGTACTTAATTTCAATGTAATTAAACGCAATAATGATGGTCAGGGGTATCATCCTCAACTGCCTGTCCGGTGATTGCAGCTATAAAAACGGGTACGCGCGCCCAGCCTCTCGAGCTGCTGCTTGATTTTTACCATTCATCCGAATGAGTATTTGAATTGGTAGCCCAATACCATTGAATTAGAAAAAAATATGGAAACGTACCTCCGTGTACAACTAACGATTCAATATCAGTCCCATTTACGCAAACGAACTTAACTCAAATCATATCGAAAAACTTATGCACTAATAGACGAAGCTAGTTTGCGATTGGCCGCGTCAAGGTCACGGGGCGGTGTCAACATATCTAATTAAACGCTATGTGTCAACATAGCGAAGTAGGTACCCTACCTACCGTCGAGTGTGATGGTAAGTTACTCCAGTGTCATTTTTCCGTCTTTCCTTGCGTTTCTTGCACCACTTTACTAAACAAGAAGTATTTTTTTTTCTTAATTCGCTAAGGTTTCGCCGATGTTTACATAAAATAAGTCGTCAAATGCTTTTATCGACGCGTCCTTGCGTCACGGAGCGCGCGGCAGACTAGTACCCGAAAAAGTCTTCTTTTCAATTCGGGGAAGTTTGAGTAGAAGATTTACCACTTATATGATTTGTTCGGTGAGTGAGAGAGCCGGAGGCCCACCTTCCTTTCCTTCCACTACACCCCCAATTTCTTCCCCCCTCATGTCCTCCCCCAAAACCTTGAAAGGCCGGCAACGCTCCTGTCACAACCTGGTGTTGCAGTTTTCCATAGGCAGCGGTGATCACTTACCATCAGGTGACTCGCTTGCTCGTTTGCCAAATTATACCTAAGTAGGTACCTATCATACAAAAACCGGCCTAGTGCGAGTTTTGGACTCGCGCACGAAGGGTTCTGTTATCCGTACCGTTATCTATAAAAACGGCAATAAAGTCATATCTGTTATAGGTAATCCATTGTGTACATGGATAGTAGTTACCTATTAGTTAGAAACAACAATATTATATCGAAAATTGAAACAACATGTAGACAAAATCAACCATTGCAATAATGACATTACATAGCAGAGGTGTAATAAGTATTATTAGGTTTTATGCAACAAGTTTAAGAATTAAAATCAAATATAAACTGAGCATTGTAATGCTATTAATATATTTAAGTTTAAGAATGTTTTGTGAAGGCGTAGTGAATCCATTCAGAGTGGACCGGAATCGCCAGGCCAGAGCCGAACAATTGTATCGTTTGGGGAAGAATGCCGAGCAGATTTCGGGAAACAGTTTCACTTAAAAATAAGAAGTATTTATGCTATAACGGTGTTATGTCCAGCCAACTGACGTCAACCCTCATAGGGTATAACTGGTACCTCGTAGATACGATATATTCGTACATGGACAGAAAAACACCGATGGCTCTATTCGCTGAAAACTAAAAATATACGGCACATACAGAAAAAAGTTACCTACAATACGATAAAATAGTGTTTAGACAAACTGAGTGATTAATAGTCTTCCAAATAGCATGTTACGTCCGGTTTCGGCGACAGACTGTCTGCTATGACATTGAAAAAAGTCACCAAACGCCAAACGGACAACACTTGAATTTCAAAAGTCATTTAATTTTTAGAGAAAGGCAAAGTTATTGGTTATTGTTCCATTAAATACTGTATGTCCTAGGCAATAAGGGTGCTGTAAAACGTCGTGTTTTTATGATGACGAGACAAGCGAGGGTCGGACGAGCGTTTCGAATGTCACACACACACGTAATAAATAACTTTTTACTCTTTTCCAAAATTGATGTCCGGTCAACTGTGAGTCGGACTGCGTACGGACGGTTCCGTACCATTACCTTTAAAAAATCATGTCTTTTGTATGAAAGATCCCTGAAATATTGATTTTATTATTTTGATTTATCTATTTATTTTAAAGTGAATAATATAACTCAATATTCTGTAAATATTTATAGCGTCTACCTGTTGCTGTTATCAATATCGAGAACGATAAAAATCACGTTTGTGTTGCTTGTTCTTGCATATTTTTTTTATTTTATTTTAATATAAAGAATATTTTTATTATTTTTTTAGGATTGCCCGCCAACAGTTGAACAACAAGGCGCAGGGCGAGGACAGAATTACAGCAGAGCTTCTGAAAGCGGACGGAACGCCGGTACTGAAAGTCCTTCAGAGCGGAATTACGTTCTGTTCTAGGGCATAACGCCAGCGGCGTGGACCAGGGGTGTGGTGATTCTGTTCTTCAAAAAGGGCGATAACACTCTTCTGAAGTTCCAGCTTCGAGGACGAGGTCTTTCGACGAATCCGACTCGGCTGGGCAGCGTTCGGGAAGCTCCGCAGTGTCCCCTCGTCTTAAATACCTTAGTGCCTAAAGACAAAAGTCTGTAATCAATGTGTCAGTGTGTTACCAGTGATGACTTACAGGTCCGAAACGTGGTCCCTTACTATGGGCCTCATAAGAAAGCTCAAAGTCGCTCAAAGAGCTATGAAGAGAGCTATGCTCGGTGTTTCTTTGCGAGATCGAATCAGACATGAAGAGATTCATATTGCCCTTTTAACCATAACCAGCCATAACCAACTGAATCAAAATAGTGATAGGTTGCTAGCCGCATTGCCTATTAAGGGCCCATACTACCTCACACTGCTTTGCATGATTGACTGTTATATCAATAATAATTAAATACTCAAGTTGAAATAAAAATGCAGCAAAGTTCAGGACTAACTCTGGTAACTATATGACTCAAAAACACGATTGCGTTAAATTTTCTCGATAGAAAAAAATTGCAAAGTTGCCTCCAAATCACGTCTAATTTACTCGGTATATAGTATTATTCACCAAATACATTAAAATTAACCTTGAAACTTTTGATTATTATTGCATTACAGATAAGGCAGCCATCATATGTTTTTCTTTTTCGAATAACCCTTGAATATTCCTAAAAAACGAAAATATCCAAAGTAGCCAACCCGTTTAGACCATCCGCGTTTGTATGGCCACGCCGCCTGGCATATGTCGGACTCTTAATATGATTCCTCAGATTTTGCCCATTCCCTCGTTCGACTTGTTCGATCTGCGCGGGAAGAGAAGCAACTGGTACATTCTACGTTTTTTCTTTTCTCCCAGACCAACATGGAAGAAAATGCCATTATGTAATATAAAAAAAATATATATTGGAATATAATTAAACAGGCTTCTTTTTAATAGCATTATTCGCCTCTAAAAATTTAAGTTGCATTCTAAATTACTATAAGTCAGCCATAATTAACGAGCATCCAAATAATACTATCTTAGCCGCTAGTTATCTTGTATGTAAGCCACTCTAAATACAACTCGGCATGATGGTTATTATTTAGCATCTTTTGTAACTTGCATTCTAACAGTAAACTTTGAAATACTAATATTTGAAATCAAAAAGTATATTTATTTAGCTTCTAATTTTTTTACTCAGAATGTTTAAAAAGTAGGGGAGAAAGGGGTAATGGGAGTCAGCGGGCAATCGGGGTCAGGTGCCTCTAAGCAAAACTAAACGTTCGATATCTAGGTAAATGACATGTTCAGCTTGCTCTGTACCCGATGCCCATTGTACGAATGACTCGCGCTAGTAGCACCACACGTTTTTGAATGACAATTATGTTTCGTTTTCACGCCTCGTTGGTGTAAATTTTCGTCAACACAACATTAACGGTGAGTATAGACGTTGTAGCTGTACCAAATTAATGACTTTGGATAGATTTATCCTTGATATTCAAAATTTAAATAAGCATATTAGATTGCGATTAAATTTACTTTGTGTTATTAAATTTTACAATTAACATGCAGTATAGGTTTTGGGTAATGGGAGCCAAAGAGCCCGCTAGTGATTACCATTACCCGCAAAAAATATTCTTATTTTTTTTCGCTTCTAGATGCCTATATTACAAGTCAGAAAAACCAAATAGGCTAGCTGATCAACTGGTAATTGCACTGGATGTCATACTGCCGAATGTAATGTCTGCGATTCTTTGACTCTGATTTCCCACAGGTCTGATTCCCATTGTACTGAGGTTAGTGCAATAGGAGTCAAACTTGTTTTTTTTTTAAACGTGGAAATATATCCAAAGTTGATTCCCAAAGTGGTGAAAAGTGATAAAAACTAGTAGATAAATAAGTTAAGTCTATTAATAAACAATTTTAATCAACATATAATTTCGAAATAAGCTTTAATTTGATAGCTCGCTTAAGCGACTCCCATTACCCCCTTCTCCCCTAACTCATGCCAAATTAATTGATCGTCAAAATTGACATCAAATAGAAGTTATTTCTATTATTTATTTAAAACAGGTTAGATTACTTATTTAAACTACTTAAAAAGACGAAACTGAAATAAAAAAATTAATAAAAATAACCTACTTAAAAATATATATTTACAAATCGTACAGTCCCTCCAGATGCTCACCTCTGGGCATCGTGCCCAAAAGGCTGGCAGCATTGCCTAATTGAATGGCAATGCTGATACGCTGAGCTAGGTAATTTCCAGCCCCTTGGTCACGAGATACCTCAATAAGCCTTTTAACCAAGAAACTAAAAAGCTTATGTGCTGATGGACCCCACGGACCCAAAATTTCTACCCCAAAAGGCTCAAATATGTAGTTACCTCCGATACCTACATATTTGCGTCTTTTAAGGGTTTCTGCTCTAGCAGCGGCTGTGCCTGCCTTCGACTTGGTACTTTGAAGATGAGATGGCGCCAGTGTGTCGACGCAAGTAGCGTCCCATAGCAGCGGTCGCCCCAAATTTTTTCGATGTCGTCGTCTATTATTATTATTAAATTACCATCATTTTACTAATAATAATAGTGGGAGAGCTGGTACCAATTTTTGGGCAGGTGTTTGAGGCAAGCTGAAAACTTGTCACATACCTCTCCTATTATACCCAGGTACCCCAACACGGAACTGCAGACCTGGGGGGCGATTCTCGCACGCTCGACATGAAGTCGAATTCGATATATATCGAAAAAACATTGCGGATATCGAATTGTGCTATTCTCACTTTATCACATTCGATAAATGTCTACTGCTAGCCACTGGGTGCTCGAAGCAATGAGACTAGGTAAATTAAAAACACTTATTTGGGAGGGAGTTTTAAACAGAAATAGATACTTATTAGGATAAATATGCTTAGGTACATTTGGTTACGAGATCCATCATTTAAAAGTTCTTTTTATCAAATTAACCGCGAGAGACTGCTATTTTTTTCATGAGAAGAAGGTGTAGATGGGGGCCCACTTGCACGTTTTTGCACGCTCCATATTTATAAGTTCATAACAAGAAAAAAACATTCACACACACTTTTAAGTCAAAAATTAAAATAATTGTTTATTTTGAAGAAACATTTTACAAATACCTAATTCAATATTCTAGATATTTTGACAAAAACACAAAACGCGCGCTTCAATGACCGCACGTTGATACGTTTCATTTCAAGCAAACACCCCATCAAAAATAACAAAACGAGCTATTTATTAATATGGAAAATAAAATATAATACGTTAAAAATATTATTATTTAACGTAATCTAATGCTATAAGTAATGATATTTTATCATTTATTACGATATAGCTTCTTCTTCTTCGCGTTCCTCTCCTATCGGAGGTTGGACAGCATCATGGCGATTTTCACTTTGGAACCCGCTGCACGGAACAGCGAGGTTGTACTGCAGCCGAACCAGTAGCGCAAGTTTTTCGCCATGAGTGGCGCCTCTTTCCTACGCTACGTTTTCCTTGAATTTTGCCTTGGATGATAAGTTGCAAAATCCTGTACTTGGTATTCCGCATCACGTGTCCAAAGTATTCCAGCTTCCTTCGCTTAATGGTGTTAATAAGCTCCACGTGTTTCTTCATTTTAAGAAGTACTTTATGATTAGATACTTTGTCACGCCAGGATATTTTAAGAATGCGGCGATATATCCACATTTCGAAGGCCTCCAACTTTTTTGTGGTTTTCTGCGTCAAGGTCCAAGACTCCATACAGCAGGACTGAGAAGATTTAACAACGAACCATGCGCATACGGAGATCTAGGCTAAGGTCTTTATTACACATCACCTTAGACATTCTGAAAAAGTTGGCGCGAGCCATCTCAATGCGAACACGAATTTCTTGTTCGTGGTCGCCATTTTCATTCAGCCAGCTGCCTAAATATTTGAACTTAGTGACATTTTCGACTTCATCATTATTCACCAGTAATTTACTATATTCTACAGGTTTTTTCGATATATCCATAAAGGGTAATGCCGGTTATTGGCGTCTTTTTTTTCTCGCGCGGCCACTGACCAAACCTTGTTCTTCTTGTAGACAATAGCATACTAAACAAAACTTATTATGACATATATACCTCTAAACTCAGTCCGAACTGAGATATTTGGGTTTAAAATTCATAAATAATCATGTATTTTATTTGGCAATTTTTATCATAATCGCGAGTTTAAATGAAAATATGCAAAAAAAAAAATATCTTTGAACATTTTTATTATTACTTTACCCCTTTGAGGCCGGCCCCTCACCATCTGCACACCTTGTTTGAGTTTAGTTGTATTGGTGAGTCATCTTTCATTTTGCGAACAAAGCAGATAAAAGCCTAGTATACATAGATATATGTATACTAGTATCCCTACCCTTCCCCCGCCTCCTCTCTGCCAACCCTGCGAACCACAGTGCAGGTATGTACTGCCCTCTCTCTCTTTTCACAATACATCCAAAAATAAATTGCCAGTTCATTTTTAAGTGTGTTTATTTAATAATTCCCAACTCTTATAACTATTACAGTATATGTTATAACTCGCAACCAATTAAGATTTTATATTATTTGGTTGTTATAGTATGAATAGCGTAAAAGATGTTAACAATAGATTCGTTTTACCTATAATAATATGTGTTTGATTTTAGTTATGACACAAAAACTACAGGTAAAAAATATATACATACATTGATCGAGTAGGTACTTTTATTTGTAAAACATCAGGTTTACCTACATAATAAGGTTATTGCAACAATAATATAGGTGTGGTGATATACAGCACAAAAGAAGATGTGAACAGGGAAATAAGTATCTCCCCCATGCTAAGTACTATAATACTGACATGACGTGGGAACAGCAGCCAAGCGTTCGTTTGCCGATAATGCAATTGCAGTAATGGGCGCATATAGCTTGCCTGCCTCCCATACCACCTTCTATTAAAATATATGTATAATAAATTCGAGATTGTCTATAACTTGATTGTATTCGCGCCCTTAGCAACCATGGATTTGTGACTGTAATATTATGTTCTTCGAGACTTTCTAAGTCCATATCTCTACATACTTCTATTCTCCGTAATAACTACGAGCTTGTTTGATTTGATAAGTTCCCAAGGCATAAATAATTAACTCGTCCATACTAATAACAGGAAAGTCATGGACTATGTGATTAAGATCCTCAGCTGTATTCGTCAGGAACACTTCTCTTCTTGCGTTTATATTTTTATTAATGATATAATCGCCTAGATAGTTCTCAGTTTCTGCGGTCGCTTCTATTGCTAATAATATTGCTTCAACCAATCTATGATCAGTCAGAGGACGCCCGAAGGCATATAATACTGTAATATTTATAACTTCTTCCCAAAAAATCTATCAGGAATGGATGTTGTTGGAAGCACTGCGCAGTCAAAGGGTAGGATCTTCTTGTACTGTTATTACTTCTACTTATACTTCGAAGACAAGCAATACACTGTCTACGATCCATCTTTGTACACACGCACATACAATATTGGCGATCAGAGTCCGTAATACACAAGTCGATTCACTACACAGGGGGAATATCAGTAAGGTCCATATAACAAGCCAATCCACAAAGGTAAGATATCAATGTCGGAGTCAGTTAAACAGGCCAAGTCGTCGTTTGATCACTCCTATATAAAAACTGGAATTACATACGCGTACGACATGAAGACAGAACGGTGAGTGAAATTGAATTTTTTCCAAACGCTTGCTTTCACGAAGAAAGAGACAATCAAATCTGAGATTGCACCTGTGAAAGCAGGAAGGTAATAGATACCTGCTGAGTGGCGCGTGGAGATGGCGGAAAGGAGGTGGGGGAAGGGATTAGCGCAAGGACACTAGCTACATGTGTACCCACGGATAGATCTGCTTTGTTCGCATAATGACCGATGACTCACCAGTACCACTAAACTCGCCGAACAACGTTTGCTGTTGGTGGGGAAGGCTGCAAATGGGTAAAGTGATAATAAAAAAGTCCAAAGATAATGTTTCATTGCATATTTCAATTAACTTGCCACTTTTTTGACGAAAATTGCCTTCTTAAATATATGATTATTTACTGATTTCAAACTCAAATAACTCAGCTCGGACTGAGTTTAGAGGTATATGTTTTATATTACGTTTTGTTTATTATGCTATTATCTATAATAAAAACAAGGTTCGGTCAGTGGCCGCGCGAAAAAAAAAAGACGCCACTTCCCATAGTCGAATCGGCATTGTTCTTTGGTCTTGCAGACATTTATCTTCAGGCCTATGTCATTGCTAAATTTATTTACTTTACTAAGCAAGTCTTGTAATGTGTCCATATCACTACTTATTAATGCAGTATCGTCTGCGTATCGTATATCCGTTATGGGATAACCGTTTACTTAAATACCAGCCTTTAAACCAGATGTTGTGACTCTGAAGATTTCTTCTGCATACAAATTAAATAAGAGTGGGGACAAAATGCACCCCTGTCGGACACCTCGACATACGCGTGCAGACCTTGAAAGCTCTCCAGCAATTCTGTATTTGCAGTAACTTTCCATGCTGCACCATATCGAAGGCTTTTTCAAAATCTATGAAACATATGAACATGTCCTGGTTCATGTCCAAGCATCGTTCACCCAGTACACGTACACAAAGTACGTTATAGTACGATATGGCACAGAATAATTTTACTTTAAAGTTTTTTAATATTTTCTCGATTATAATTGGTTACAATCGAGCAAAATGGAACGTTTTGTAGTAGAGATGTAAAATGTCATGTCTATTATGCCCCAGAATAGCATTAGTGATATTTCAGTGATATTGCATGCGACATCGTGCCTTCGACATTTTTGTCGAATTCGATAAATCTCTATAGAAACGAGAATTAGGCCCCAGATTCTCTGTTTGGGCCAGCATTGTATGCATCTTCCATCGGAAATTACTTAGATTTCACATAATCGGTGGTTGTTGTTATGTGATTAATGTTATGGGTGTAATGAGATTAGCAATTGAAAACTGCTGTTTTCAATTGCTAATCTCATTGTTTGGTATGTCTCTGTAAGTCCTTGAAGCATTAATGCTGCTAGTAGTTCATCGTCTATTTCTTTCCCGATGTCTAACGGTTGTTGTGCTACCGTCATCATTGTCGTCAGGTATTCTCTTACCGTAGAAAACTGCTCCAACTTAAGGCTCACTAACCTTGAAAGAAACTTACAGCGGTTATTAAGGCTCTTATCCTCATAGACAGCCTTCAGGGGTCAGGGCGTCCCAAAACACCTTTGCTGTCTTCGAGCAGGGGTTGGAATACCGGTAAAAATCTATTACCGGTACCTCTATGAAACGACAGTACCGGTAATTGGTTTGGTACCGGTACATTTGGTACCGGTAAAAATCAAGTACCGGTACCTCAATAAAGCGACGGTACCGGTAATTGGATTGGTACCGGTACCTCAATAAAGCGACGGTACCGGTAATTGAATTGGTATCAATAAGTTTAATAACGTTAATAACAGAAGTACCTGTACCAAATACCGATAAACAGTACCGGTACTTAGTACCGGTACTCGTATTGGGAAATATCATTTCGTTAATGTGTGTCGTTGCCGTGTTGTGCATGTGCGGCGTGAGGCGGGGGCCCACAATAGGGCGGCACTTTTACAGTCGAGCGAGTCCCATGCGGTGGACGGCAACAATGCGTAGGTACCGGTTAAATTAACGCAATTTTTAACAATATTATTACCGTTATTTTTTAGATGATTACCGTTAAAATTTAACAGAATAGAAGTAACGGTACTTACCGGTACCTATAATGTGAATTTGGTACCGGTAACAAGTAGCGGTAAAATTACCGTTAACTGTTAACAATATTATTACCCTTAAATACTAGATTACCGGTACCTCATATTACCGTTAAAATTTTAACAGAATAGTAATACCGGTACTTATCGGTACTTATAATGGGAATTTGGTACCGGTAACAAGCCCTGTCTTCGAGTTGCGTACATGGGCCAAACAATGTTTTTGAATCATTAAACATATTTTCACTCTGGCCTTTTGGTCCCTTTTGCAGCCTAAAGTATCCGTAGGAGCCGGTGTCATAGTAGTATATTCCCATAAGTCCTCATGGATTAGATAAAGTTCTATCATGAACTTCCAGGTGGAATAGTCAGCACTACCATCAAGCACATATATGCACGTACATATTGTAGGTAAGCTTGAACTCATTTATTTGACTTACAGGATTGATTCCAACAGATCTCTCATATTTTTCATTAATGTTCGCATCTCCTGCGTGGGTCATCCCATAACCTATTTGTGAGCAGAGCAGTGGATGTGGTATGTACTCACTTTATAACAGAGTGCAGGGAGATAAAATATAAATTTTACAAAGATAAAATGAAAGCATATTTTAATTCAACATATTTTTCTGTTATTTACTGTAACAATGTGTGGAACAACTGAAATAAACTGTCACAGTGCGGCTGTAGTGAGATTTACTTAGCGGGCTGGTGGACCACCTCGCTCGCCTCGTTGCGTCGTCTGTGATAAAACCAGTGGATTCGTGGGAATAGCCGCCAGGGGCTCCGTAGAATCAATGAAATGAACTACACCATCGTTTCATTGATAACAAGACTTAGAAAAAGCGCGGGAAAACTCATTTATACTTGACTAGCTTTCGCCCGCGGCTCCGCCCGCGTCAATGTCGATCCCTCGGGATTAGTACTCTTTCCCGGGATAAAAGGTAGCATATGTCCTTCTCCGTACTCCAGAGAACTTGTATGCAAAATTTCATGATGATCGGTTCAGTAGTTACGGCGTGAAAGCGTAACAAACAAACAAACAAACAAACAAATAAACAAATAAACAAACAAACAAACTAACAAACTCACTTTCGCATTTATAATATTAGTTAGGATACTGGCTAAATACGTAACGCGTGAAAGCCATAAATAAAAAAAAAAGCGCGATTGATCGTCTCGTCTCGCAGAGTCTCGCATCAGGATTATCCTCAGAACAATAACTAATTTTTTTTTTTTTTTTTTTTTTTAATTATCCTTAAGACTTCCTTACTCTTAGGGATTATCTTATCTCTATGGTCTCGCAGCCTTATTTGATTGCATCAAGTGGTTTCCTTTTGTCATGTCCATAGAGATAATATAATCCTGAGTCATGTCATTGTCAAACTTACTCAACTCAAACCACAAACTAAATATGGAACTCAAACTTCTGGCTAAATACGTCGTTCGTAAAAGCCATTAAAAAAAAAACTCAAACTTCAAAATGAAACATCAAAGCGATGTACAATACAGACAATACGTATGGTTTAAAAACTTTCAGTTTTAATTATTTCTACACTGAGTGTGGGGCTTTTCTACACCAAATTTGAATCAAAATATGAAAATGAACGTCTAATGGTGCTTTGTAACTTGAGTAAGGAATATAGTGTAGTTGGAATTCCCGATCTAACCTCCCGTTTTGTTTACATCTTATGTTTCGTTGTCAACCAAGATCATCACAAAAATATCATACCCATGAAAGTATTTGGGATCTCTAATACCACTGCAACTTACAATGCTGAATTTTATAGTATAATTATCATAGTATCTGTGTTAATGCGTCTTTGTATTCCAATGACGAATTTGAAGACAACTAGTATAGCATAAACTGAAGTGCAAAATGAGAACAGTGCCAAAGTGGGTAAATAAAATCCATGAAGCGGACAAAATAGAATTTTCTAGGTAAGCCCTGATGATTCTATTTCTTGCAATAAAACCCGAAATTTACATATTTTTTTTAGTACAAATAATCACACACAAAATAATAATTTCATATTCATAATTTTGAGGTCTAAATCCATAAAAATAGTAATGATGCTCATTTTATTGTTATGCTAGTGTTGTAATATCACAATTGTAGACTGCAGTACCATTATTTTTGTTTTTTGTTGATGACTGTATTTCTCTAGGGAGCAGTTTATCCAATGTAATTTTTAAATATTTTGAAAATTATTGATAGGACAGCGATTGGATGGTAATTTTGAGCCTTTTTTATTTCCTTCTTTATATTTAACTAGCTTTCGCCCGCGGTTCAGCTTGTGTTAATGTCGATCCCTCGGGAATAGTACTTTTTCCCAGGATAAAAGGTAGCCTATGTCCTTCTGCAATATATATTATAGCATAGCTGTAAACCATATTTTCAAAATTATAAGATACTTACTGTTTCCAGTATGTATGTGATGTAAAAACTAAGTATGCGCCGCGTGATAAAACCAAGTTAATGCTGCGGGCTATGCGTCTGAACTTAAATGCGTCAAGTACCTATGTCATGTCTATAAAGATATACAACAAGCAACCAAAACAAATAAAAGAGGAAAATAACAATAATATTTTTTACTTGAAATTAAAGGATTTTCTCATAAATAAAGCCTATTATAATATAAATGAATTTCTTGATGACAAAGTATAATCTTATAATAATATAGTTCTATAATAACATTTAAATCAATAAAACTATTGACATTTTATATACAAAAAAATAAATGAAATAATAATTTAAATTCTACTAATTCTATAATGAAACTATTGTCATCATCCTTAATTTTGGTTTAAAAGCTTAAAACTGTAAATAAAATAATGAAACAATATAAAAAAAAATGACAAACTAATCAAATTAATAATAATAATAACAAACACAATTCATAAAAATAAAATAAAAAGATAAATTTTGGTATATACATATATTTAAAAATATGGTCCTTATCTTTATATACTTACACAATAAAATAAAATCTCATCTTAAATTTAGTGATGTAGTACTTTTTACTAATTGTAATAATTAGTGGGTACTCCTATTAATATATGTGCATCCTCCTCTAATCTAATATTGCTGTGCCCGACAGGGTCCATATATGGTCTTACTTTGTAATTTGTCATCCTATGTCTATATGGTTTGCAATAAATATTGAGTATTGAGTATTGAGTATTGAGTTCTCTGTACTCCAGAGAACTTGTATGCAAAATTTCATGAAGATCAGTTCAGTAGCTAAGGTGTGAAAGCGTAACAAACAAATAAACAAACTCACTTTCACATTTATAATATTAGTAAGGATTATGTTTAGACTTTTAGGAAAAACACCTTCTATGTAGGTAGTTATTTCTATTGCAGAATTATATGAACTCTACCATATATCTAATTGAATATCTAATCATTAATTTTTTTAGGGTTCTGTACCCAAAGCTTAAAAATGGGACCCTATTTATATGGCTCCGCTGTCCGCCTGTCTGTCTATGTGTCTGTAAGATTGGGCCGCATTTCTAAGCCCCCAACTTGGCCCATATTTGTGTTAGGTAATTTTTTAATTAGAGTTACACTTCCGGACTTATTATTTATTTGTAGGTTGATTTGATTATTATTATAAATTATTAAAAACAGACTGCTTTAATGGGAGTGGCTAAACATCCAAAAATTCAAGTACTCTTAATGGTACTAACAAAATAAAAAAAAAAATTATAAAATTTTCTTATGAATATTTTTGAATTTTACAGTGTCCATACAATATGCTTCAGCCCAGATGGAACTCAATTGGTGATTGGAGCAGGCGAGAAAGTAATGGTGTATGATCCGCGTGATGGGGCTTTGGTACAGTTGCTTCAAGCGCATAAAGGTGCAGTGCATGCAGTTGCTTACTGTGGAGATGGGAAGAAGTTTGCAAGTGGCAGTGCTGACAAAAATGTCATCATCTGGACATCAAAGATGGAAGGCGTTTTGAAATATTCGTAAGTATATTCTAAGATAAATCACTTAGTTCTTTAGAGGGTTTATATAAAGTAAAATACTGCTGCATATACAAAAGGTTACTTTTTATCTTTTGAGGTATGAAACATTTAAAAGTTACTTTAGTGAATTACGTTATTTATTACTATTATTGAAATTTTAGGCACAGTGAAGCTATTCAATGCCTGGCATACAACCCTGTGACAATGCATCTAGCGTCTTGTGCATTGTCTGACTTTGCCTTCTGGTCGGCTGACGTAAAGGCGGTCCAGAAGCACCGTGTGGCTGGCCGCATCACTTCCTGTGCATGGTCCGGTAATGGGCAACACCTCGCATTGGGCCTGGCTGTTGGAGCTGTGTCCATCAGGGACAGGGTAAGACCCACACTATCCAAAATTTGTGTATATGCCTCCATGAGCGTGTACCGACTTTGCTGATGTGAAAATAGTCAGTAACATGTGGCCGACTGCATCACCTCCTGTGAATGGTCGGCTAATGGGTAACACCTCGACTTCGCATTGGCTGTCGGGGCTGTGTCCATCATGGACAAAGTAAGATCATCACAAACTTAGTACTTAAATCGATAGACTTTGCTCGTTGGTTGACGTGAAGGCGATTCACCAAGTGGTCGGCTGAATCTCCTCTTAAACTCGCTGTAGGGACTGTATCTATCAGGGATAGGGTAAACCCAGCATAAACCTAGGGGAGAAACGCTGTTTTCAAGGACATGCGCTCAGCAAGGCAGATCCGTAAAATGGGTGTTCTAGTTTATATTCGATTCCTCCGCATCTGAGCGTGTTCCCGGTTGTATCATCAGCTGTGATGCATTGGAGCCCGGGGCCGCTGTACTGACAGCACTTATGCTGTAATATGAATCGGCAAAGCTTTAGCTGCCTCTCTAACGCTAACCCCCCTTGGTTAGTCTATTATCGATTATGTTTACAAAAACAGATTTCATTGTATGATAATTTAAAAAAATTATTATATGTTATAAAATTGTATCCTCCGTGGTCCAGTGGTTAAGGCGTTTGCCTGTTGTCCCGGGGGTCGTGGGTTCGATTCCCACCGGAAGCATACTTTGTTTAGTTGTTTCCAGTTTGGTTAGGCCATTGCAGGCTTGCACCTGATTGTCTGATAATAAAGATGATTCCGTGCTTCGGAAGGCACATTAAGACGGTGTTCCCGGCTGCCATCCGGCAGGAACCACGTCAGAAGCCGAGAGGCGGTTCCGAAAAATTCTGACACCAGGGTGTGCATGGTCGATTGACTGTGACACCTACTCGAAATGATGATGATTGTATTATAATTATTTTGGCTTCTGATTTACAGAATCCAATTGTTTTTTCAATTCTCTGCCTATTATGGTTCAGTAGATTAGCGTTGTGATAGATTGTCATACGGACATCGGCTTCGTAATAGAGTTCCTTTTTGGCATCCTTTGGGTACAGAACCCTAAAAAAGATAGTGTGAATATTTGTTATACTTGTGTGTGAATACTTGTGCGTATGTACTAACTGTAATCCTTATGTATGTGTCAATAATCTGTGAGATATTGAATTCTCTTGTATTACCCAGATGGGTGATGAAATGCAACGCATCACTCGGGACGCGGCGGTGTGGGCCGTCACCTTTTACAAGTCCACGCTGCTTGTCACCGACTGGGATGACACTCTGTCCTTCTACAACACTCAGGGGCAACAAGTGCTGAAGGATAGAGATATAGGTACCTTTTGATATCTTTCCTCCTCGTCGTGATTCCTGCTTGTTTTCCACTTAATATTAAGTAAATTTAATGATCAGATATCTTGCTTTAAGCTTTCTTTTTGGATAAAATTAATGAATATAAATATAGCTAGCCCCGCTTTACCAAATTGTAAACTTGTGCTGTGGGATACTAACTCAACGATACAATTTTTTATAATAGCCATATATAGATAAACATCTAAGACCCAGGCCAATCTGAAAAAGATCATTTTACATTTTGACCTGACCAGGGATCGAACTCGGGACCCTGCCTCGGGATTCAATGGCATTTGCGATACTACTGAGCCACATCATATTTTCTGATAAGTCTTTGAATATGTATGACAAAATGTTATGGGTAAACTCACTATTTTATTCTATTCTATAGTATGTACGTCTCCGGGCTTCATATTTTCCTCAAAAATGCATATTCTTATATTACTGAATAATATTGATTGTAATAAGTGGCTTAAACGTTAGGTAAGCAATATAATCACTTTTATAAAAGCATAGCACAAAAAGTCTTTCTACAGGTAGGTTTTCCGAAAATAGGAGAAAAGAGTTTGTAAGTTGCAAGTGGGTATGAATAGAACATTATTTAGTAAATCGTAAAATCAATTTACTTTCATTCAACCAAATTAAATTCCTTTCATATTTATTCTGTAAGGCTAAGTAGCACGTCCCATCTTAATACAGACATAAACTGACTGGGAGAGAATGCTCATAGCATTAAGTCCGCCAATTGTAAAAAGTGTTTTGCTTTGGTACAATAAAGTTTTAATAAATAAATAAATAAATAAACAATAGTAAAGTTTGTATATACAAATGTAAATACCTTACCTACCAAACCTTATTTAAAATGCGAAAGTGAGTTTGTTTAGTTGTCTGTTCGCCTTCTTTGCTTGCTATGTTCACACGCTGGATCGTGGATTTTGCTCAAGTACTGAGAAGGATATAACCCGTAAATGTGGTTCTCCAGGAACCTAGAGGTACATTAATAACTCGAGCGGAGTTGTATATGGAAGCTAGTGTTTTCATCCAAGGAAGCTAGTGTTTTCATCAAAAATATGTATTAACTTCGTCACTGAATAAAATGTATTTTTTAGGTTTGGCCGCTCTGTCGATAACAATGCTGGGTGCTCTTGTGCTAGTGGGGGGTGTGGGGGGTTGGGCTGTGCTGACCTCAGAGGGGGTGCCTATCCTGAACAACCCTCAGGAGTGGGTATGGGCGATAGCTCCCTCGCCCTCTTTCAATACTATGGTAAGGAGAGGTACCTTATGTTTCTTACTTCTGCACTAATATTATAAAGAGGAAAGATTTGACTGTTTGATTGTTTGTATTGAATTTGAAACTGAGGAAAAAAATCTACTCTTAGTAAGAAACATAAGAAAAACCGGCCAAGTGCGAATCGGACTCGCGCACGAAGGGTTCCGTACCATTATCTATAAAAACGGCAAAAAAATCACGTTTGTTGTATTGTATCCCCCCTAAAATATTTGTCTACATAAACATCGACACTTCCACACACTATTTATAATAATATTATAAACAGGAAAGATTTGATTGTTTGTTTGAATTGAATAGGCTCCGAAACTAAAAGACCGATTTGAAAAATTCTGTCATCATTAGAATCTTACTTTATCGTAATAATAATAATAGTTTAAGAGTTTTGGGGTAACATACATACATACATATCTAAAAATCTTCAATTTAGTTTCAGTATCATGTATAGAACTTATAAACACGATATCTCGGAAAACAAAGTAACTTACTCCACGACCAACCCTTATAGATTTATTATTAGTAGTTGAAATATTCACAGAATATTTAATTGTATATTTACTTTAGAGTAAATAATTTAATTAAAATAAGTATTTAATAGGGGCTCCCATACAAAAAATGAGATTTTTGGCCGGTTTTGCTTAGTAGACGCTTGAAATATTGAAATAGTAGGTATTTAGTTATATATTCACTTCTTAATACATAATTAAATCAAAATATATTAAGGGGCTCCCATACGACAAACGTTAAACTTAAGAAAAATGTTAGAATATAGTGTCTAATGTATAGATAATGGTACGGAACCCTTCGTGCGTGAGTGCAACTCGCACTTGGGCGATTTTCTTGCGATCATCCATTCTATACCAATACTGAACACGAGATTAAAATATAGCCTGGGGCTTCAAAATTGACCTGTATATATAAACCTGCGCAGTGGCAGAGATTAGTAAAACGAGGCACCCATGCCCACGTAGGATATTATAAAGAAGTAAATTCAGTTAATTTCCGTCTACTCTAATTTGTAGGCGGTGGCATGTCAAGACGGCACCCTGTGGTGTTACCAAGTAGTGTTCAGTACAGTGCACGGACTCTACCGGGAGCGGTACGCGTACCGGGAGAACATGACGGATGTGATCATCCAGCACCTCACGTCGGGGAACAAAGTGCGGATCAAGTGCCACGACCGAGTGCAGAAGATCGCCATCTATAAACACCGGCTAGCGGTATGTATTTTAGGGCTACGTTACTCAGAAACATGGCGGACACCATTATCCTGTACCTCAAGTCAGGAAACAAAGTGCGGATCAAGTGCCACGACCGAGTGCAGAAGATCGCCATCTATAAACACCGGCTAGCGGTATGTATTTCAGGGCTACGTTACTCAGAAACATGGCGGACACCATTATCCTGTACCTCAAGTCAGGAAACAAAGTGCGGATCAAGTGCCACGACCGAGTGCAGAAGATCGCCATCTATAAACATCGACTTACGGTCAGTATTTCAGTGCTGGGAAATGTACAGTCTGGGGGGAGATAAAAATGACCCCTCTAACAACAAATTTTAAATTGTAGTAGACTGTACCTTAAGACTTACTCAAGCATGAGAACTTATGAAAGCACGCACACATCTATGTTTTTAAGCAGTACGAGTAACTCTTGACGCATCGCGCAGTATAGCGTCGCAAAACAAAAAGAAAACATAGAGATAAGAAAATCCTGACGGATAGAGAGACAAAAGGATGCTGTAAAACGAGACCGATTTTGAAATGCAGTTGTGGGTATTAAGTATTTAAAATATTTTCTTTTTAAATTCAGGGGGCCTAGTTGTGCACAGGTAATGTCAAATGTCAATGGGTCTGCTGTCAGTAGTCATATCTCTCTTTCTAAAGCACAGTGAAGCCGTATAATGTTACCGTGTTAACGTACTACTCATGGAGACGCTTAACAAGCAACCAATGGGAATGGGTGGGGTCTTGTGTACGCGTTTTGGCAATAAGTAAATGTCTAGTGTGGTGTGGGAAATGTGAGATAATAAAAGGATATAGAATAAAATCAATAAAAGTGTGTTAAACAATGTATGCTGTAATAAAAAATCTATTTAACTGCACTGGCCATAAATACTGTTACATAAAAGATTTTTTTTTCAAATTCAAATTAAACGCGTTTATTATTTTAAAAAGTTCGTTCGATTTTGCGTCATTTCACATATTTTTTCGTCTTCATTATCAAATTGCAATATGGAATGGGGGATGTACAGGACACAGGATAGGTTAGAAAATAGGATTGCTAAAATTGCGCTGCACAAAGTGGGTATGGAGCCGTCGGTCGTATTCCAGACTCTTGGTAAAAAGCTTGGTATCAGCCGAATGTTCGTATCGCACTATACAGACACAACAACATTGCCTCTGTCGAAGACCATAAGAGATCGAGACGGCCGCGTGCTGTTACAAGAACTACAAAGGCGTCGAAATCCCATTAGAAAGCAAAACATCTTATCGCGAGAAATGAAAATTCCCGCTAGCTCGGTGCTTATCGTCGTCGTCGATATACAGTACATGCCCTAAATCAATCTTTACAATCAAAGAGTGGATCGATCTAAAAGAATTCGATCGCGATACGTAGGTTATAATATTTTCACGTTGAAGTCACACTACAATAATCAAACGATTTGATGGTTTGGTGGGGCGTGTCTTATCAAGGCGTCACAAAGCTACATTTTTGTGGAAAAAAAGGAGTGAAAACTTCAGCCAAAATGTATCAAGAAACAATCTTGGATCATGTTGTGAAACCTCTCAGCAATACACTTTTAAAAAATATACCGTGGCCTTTCCTACAGGACTCCGAACCTGGTCACAATGCACGAACTACCCAAACCTGGCTTGAAACCTATGTTCCGGACTTTATAAAAGCTGAATACTGGCTCTCATCTAGCCCAGACCTCAACAATTTAGACTACAAATTATGGTCAGTTTGGGAAAACATGGCTTGCTCTAAACGACACGGTGACATTGAGTCTTACAAATCACTGGAGCGAGCAGTGGCGAAATTTCCCTTAAAAACAGTGCTTAAATCCATAGATTCGTGGCCAGACAGATTAAAGACCTGTATAAAAGCCAAAGGTGGCCATTTTGACTAGAATATTGTTTTTATTTTTTGCTGAGACATAAAATATGTACTTATTAATTTTAGTAATATTAATTAGTAAAGGTAAATTTTAGTAATATTAATTAGTAAAGGAAGTTTATTTATTTTTGGCTTCAGAAAGAAGAAAATCTTAATGGTGACATAAATATTTAGTCTTTCATTACAATATTCTACTAAAAATATTTAAAATATAACAATGTACTTATTAGGTTAAATAGTCAAATAGGTAAAGGTGGATATTTCGCTGTTTTTCATCAATTTTAGCCGATATTTTTTCAGAAAATGTAGGAACTCTTTTAGAATTATAATGCGGTGAATGTGTAGGCTGATCAGCCTACACATTCACCGCATTAAATTGATCAATTGACAACATACTACACACCGGAAGTGATGGTTTTTATTTACGCAATCGAAAGTACCTTAAATGTAAATACTTCCAGAATTTTTTCAATTTTAATTTTACCCAAAATTCAATTTTTTATGATTTTTAAAAAACATCGCAAATGTAGGATTTATAAAGCAATATTCCCATGCTTAACCACATGACAATGTCGAATGTCATTATCAATCTGTCAAATAATGATGACGTTGACAGACAAGGTATATTTTCAACTTCGATCAATTTTCCATTAAAATCTTCTTGCTCTGGCATTTCATGGTTGTTAGTTTCACATTCACATAAGTAACATTGAACTTCAATGTTGCTGTAATCTATTAGGTACTGCATTTTTTACGTGATATTGCATTTCGAGTTGGTGTCACGGTCAATCCACCATGCACACCCTGGTGTCAGAGTTCTTCGGAACCGCCTCTCGGCCTCTGACGTGGTTCCTTTAACGACTACCAGGTGGCAGCCAGGACCAACGGCTTAACGTGCTTCTGAAGCACGGAATCATCTTTATTATCAGACAATCAGGTGATTCAAGCCTGCGATGTCCTAACCAAACTGGAAACAACTATACAAAGTATGCTTCCCGTGGGAATCGAACCGACCACTCCCGGGTCCGGGTCTATAGGCAAACGCCTTAACCACTGATAGAGTGATATGGTTCACATACGTCACATACGCACATCATATCACGATACCGTCTTATAAATCAATGAACACCTGCAGCATGCACAGAAATGAACAGCAGCAGCAGCTGCTGATGCTGCTGCTGCAAATAGTAGAGGTAGGTATTCAATAGTAAAAAAAAAATTACATCAAAAGAAGCTAAGCAGTATCACAAAAAAACAGTCCTTGTACACTTCCAAATTTCGGGGAAAATATTCCCCAACCTGGCAATTCATAAGACTTGGCAGTCAACGTCATCACTTTTTGACAGATTGACATTGACATTGTCAATGTGATGAAACATGGAAATATTGCTTATAAATCCTACAAATGGATTTTTTTTCAAAAATTCATAAATGATTGAATTTTAGATAAAAAAACTTGAAAAAATTCTGGATGTGTTTACATTTAAGGTACTTTCGATTGTGTAAATAAAAACCATCACTTCCGGTGTGTAGTATGTTGTCAATTATGTAACGAATTTATTTTTATTGTCATTTAATACAGCTAGAGAACAAAAGTCTATTTGCTCGTATCTAGGGACGTACCTCTCAATGAATGTCAATTCTATTAACGGCCCTTTAATAAACATGTGAGACGAAACAATAGGAATATTTATCCAATTGAATCTTCGATTTTTTTAAACTATAATAATACCATAACGTGCGACGCGAATTTTGAATCTTTTGTCGATCGGCCTGCGCGTCCAATGACGTCCGCTGTGTTGTATGTATATGACACGCGACACATGATGCTATTTTTTTATTTAGTTAATTGATCGTCTACTTATAAAGTAATGATATCTGGATACTTCACTTTCACTTTCCTCAGGGATGAGACCTACCGAAATTGACTTTTCACCTCCGGAACCCTGTACCTGTTAAATTGTATCTAAAGCTTAATCATACAATACCATTAACCACGGTGCACCTAACCATTTTAGGTCCAGTTACCGGAGCGCGTAGTGGTATACGAGCAAGGTGACGTGGATGGCATGCTGTACCGAGTTAAGGAGAAACTGCCGCAGAAGACCGAGTGCTCGCTGCTGGTGGCCACCAGTGACGCGCTGCTCTTGTGTCAGGTCAGTATGAGTCTGGCTACTTGTCAACGGTAAGGCGATGGTGCCGTCGAACGGCACAGCACATTGCCGGTCAACGGCATCGGCCGAGTCAAGAAAACAAAAAATAGTTGTTTCATCCGATTGCGAGTATTTAAGTAACTAAATGCGTATGAACACCGACTACATTTTTAGGGTTCCCGTAGCTAAATGGCAAAAAAGGGAACCCTTATAGATTCCTGGTAGGTACCTAGATGTAATATGTACATCGCTGTAAAAGAAGCTCCCGTATCCCGAAGCTCCTTTTTTTTTCTCTATGGTTCGTCGCGACGTAAACATTTGCAAAAGAAGCTCCCGTATTTAAAAATTACAAATAATAGTAAAAGTACATTTTATAGTGTTAAAAGTTTTACCTGAAGACCTAACCTCCCAAGCAGTATAGTGGTGCATCTATAATCGCTTTTTCTGGAGTATTGCGATGATAAATCTACATCGGTGAGATAGCATTTTACTGTTTATATTCAAATTTGACACGTTTTTTTTAAATTAAAACGTAAACAAACTCCATAATTCGCTAATTACAACAGTGACGCACAACCAAAGCGAACAGCTGATTGGACGTCAATTTGACAAGTGACATGACAGCAACAGAGTCAATATATCTTTGAACAGAGTAGTACCACAGACAATATTGGATGCGTTCAAATTTTGCTATAATATTGACACGTGTATAGGCCTTCAAATATGAATTTCGACAGAGAAAACTTTAGATGTCTTGCATGCTCCAGCACGGTTCCGCGTAACGACGCGATGACCTGCAGCGCCTGTAAGAATGCCTATCACTACTTATGTCTTAATGTCAACGAGAGGCAATTCATCAATTTTACGCCGAGCTTCTTGGCGTCTTGGATCTGTCCTACATGCAAAAATATCACACGACGTAATAAATCAAATGTAAACACTCCTGTAAAGGATACGCAACTACCCCACCCGTCAGATGATTCTATGAACATGTCATGTGATTTACATAACACCTCAGCAGCGAGTTCCAGCGCTCTTTCTTATCCTGATGCATCGAAAATGAATGAAGTAACAATGGAAAATATAAGCGCACTGTTGGATCGTAAACTTAACAGTAGTTTGGCACAACTTGTAGAAACATTACAGGCCTCATTGAAGAAGGAGATTAGGGAAGCCGTTAAATCGGAGGTTGCAGCTGAATTCATTAAAGTAAAAAATGACTTGACAACTACGACAGACTTCTTCTCGGCGGAACAGAAAGAAATGCAAGCTAAGATACACGCCAATGCTGATCAAGTGAAGAGTCTTGAATTGCAGAACGAAGGCTTACGAGCAGACCTGCATAAAATGGAGAGCCGTTTAGCTTCAATTGAAAGACTATCGCGAAGCTATAACCTTGAGATTCAGGCTGTGCCTGAAAATCGTAATGAAAACGTCAATACCATTGTAAAAAAGCTCTGTGAAATAGTCAAGGCTCCCATTACTGATACTGACATTCGTGCCTGTCGCAGAGTGGCTAAAATGGACGACAAGTCGAGGCGACCCAGGAACATCTTGGTCACGCTATCTTCACCATTGAATCGTGATAAACTTCTTTCTGCTGCCTATCGTTATAATAAAGCACATCCCAATGATCCCCTACATTCAAGGCAGCTAGATATTGCTGGCAACCCTAGCAGAATTTTCGTCGTAGAACACGTATCACCTGAGTGCAAACAACTCCATGCCGCTGCTAGAAAAATAGCCAAGGAAAAAGGGTATAAATACGTGTGGCTAAAGTATGGTCGGGTGTACTTGCGAAAAGATGATAATTCTGGGTGTATCCATGTTAAAAATCAGGACATTTTAGGTGGTCTTTAGTTCTTTTTACTTTTAATTTATTTATTTTTTATTATATAATTATTACTATTCAATACATAATTATTCAGTTTATATTATTTCTTATTAATGTTAATTTACTATCAAAATGTCAATAGGATCCGTTCAAAAACAAAAGACCTGTATCTAAACACTTTGAATGTAAATTATGATGTAATTTGTCTTACTGAAACTAATCTCAATGATACTGTATATGATAAAGAGCTGTTCGATGATCGCTATATAGTATTTAGAAGGGATCGTTCTGAAACCTGTATTAGAAAGAAGGAAGGGGGAGGAATTTTGATTGCCGCTAAAAAACATTTAAACATAGTTTTTCAGACTACTTGGGCCAGTGAAATTGAGGATATGTGGATTAGTATTTTTCCTGTAAATAACCAAGGACCTGTTGCACACTTGTGCGTCTGCTATCTACCTCCTGATCTGCCAATTTGTGATCGTAAGTCTTTTTACGATAATTGTCATAGGGTAATCTTGAATGGATCGGACCAGGATATGTTTATTTTAGTTGGTGACTTTAATACCCCAAATATTACTTGGACCCCCTCCTTTTCCACTCCCGCCATGAATGTGTCGGCCCATAGTGGTACGGAAGCGGATCTACTTATTGATACATTATCTCTTTGCAATGCCCTGCAATTTAATAATATTCCAAACTCTAACGGACGCTTATTAGATTTAGTTATTTCTACTTTCGACGGCATCAGGGTTTATGGTACTGAACCTATTAGCAAGCTTGACGTTAAACACCATCCTTCATTAGTTGTAGAACTAGACTATATACAACATGTTAGGGACAAAATATCTCATAAAAAACAGCGCTTGAATTTTAGAAAATGTGATTATATAAGGATTAAAACTGAACTTCGAGCAGCTGATTGGCCTAGTTTACTTGATTGCGCATGCATTGATGAGGCTGTCACGAAATTTTATGAAGTACTTTTTGATGTTATTAAGCGATATACCCCCCTAACTCGAAGTTCTTCTCATAATTACCCGATTTGGTTTTCCAACGCCTTAATAAAGTGTCTTGACGAGAAAAATAAATACCATAGGCGTTACAAAAGGTTTGGTAACCCTAGAGATTATGACACGTTCTCTATGCTGCGGGCTAGATGCAAAGCTCTTATAAATGAATGTTATTCTAACTTTGTTAAATCAGTCGAAGATTCACTAAATGACAATGTCAAACATTTTTGGTCTTATGTAAATAATAGGAAGGGAGTAAACTCAATACCTGACACCATGAGTTATAATGACAAGGTATCATCTGATCCACAGATTATTTGTGACATGTTCTCCGATTATTTTAGCTCTGTATTTGACAGACCAGTAAAAAGCCAAAATTCTACGTACAACACATCTTCCCAGCTTCAATCTTCTAACACTATTTCTAGTGTCAAAATCTCACTAGAGGAGGTGCTTAGTTGTATGAAAAGCCTAGACGTTAATAAAGGTGCGGGGCCCGATGGACTACCGCCATCATTTATAAAAGCCTGCAGTGATGAGCTTAGCATCCCTGTTCATTTCTTATTTTGTAAATCTTTAGACACTGGTGTTTTTCCTACACAGTGGAAAATGGCACATATTGTACCAATTTTCAAATCGGGTGATAAATCAAAATGCTGTAATTACAGACCGGTTAGCATTCTCTCTTGGTTTTCCAAAATGCTCGGAAGTTTAGTCTATGAGTCTTTGTATGCTCATGTCAAACCCCTTATTTCCCAGAAGCAGCATGGGTTTGTTAGAGGTAGATCTACATGTAGCAATCTTCTTGAGTACAAAAACTACCTGTGTGGAGCTTTTGCTAATCGCGGACAAGTTGATACAGTATACACTGACTTTAGCAAGGCATTCGATAAGGTACAGCACTCAATTTTACTTCATAAAGTTTCGAATTATGGTGTTCATGGGAGTTTGTTGCGATGGCTTGAGTCATACCTATCAAATAGAAGTCAACTGGTGGCTTTGAGGGGCTATACTTCTACACCTGCTCCAGTTACCTCTGGGGTGCCGCAGGGATCACATCTTGGTCCACTGCTTTTCATTATCTTTATAAATGACCTTATAGAATCTCTATCATGCCCATGTCTTTCGTATGCAGATGATCTTAAGGTTTTCTCTGTTATAAGGACTATAAGTGATTGCAAACTTCTTCAGGAAGATCTCAATACTATTTCATCATGGTGTATAAATAATCACATGTCCCTTAATGTCTCCAAGTGCTTTGTGATATCCTTTACGTCAAAACGGAGTAAAATACATTTTAACTATAAAGTAAGTGTAAAGATTGTAGAGAGAAAATCTGTAGTTAAAGATCTTGGCATCCTGTTTGACGAAAGACTCACATTCAGAGATCATTATAATTACATAATAGACAAAGCCAATAAGCTCTTGGGTTTTATCGCCAGGACCACTAAGTCTTTCAAAAGTCCCAAAAGTATAATAGCTCTATGGTGTAGTTTGGTGCGCAGCACACTTGAATATGGCTCTGTGATTTGGACACCTTATTATAAAGTGCACTGTCAACGTATAGAACGGGTTCAAAAGAGGTTTCTGAGAGTGCTTTGCTTTAGATTTGGTCGTGCTTTGCCTTCTTATGATGACAGACTGAAAAAATTCGCTTTTGTCTCTCTCGAAGCCCGTCGTAAGCAATTTGACCTGTTGTTCTTATATAAAATTGTTCATTCCATTGTAGACTCGCCCACACTTCTCTCAATTTTAAATTTTAACACACGCCATGTATCTCGTAACCCCCGTGTCTTCAGCTTGCAGGTTTATAGGAACAACACATCCTTTTATAACCCTGTAGTTCGCATGTGCCGAGTTTACAATGAGTTATCGAACGGTAATGGTCTTGATGTCTTTGTCCCAAAGTTTGTCAGCTTTAGATCTGCAGTCAAAAAACTTTGCGTGTAATTTAATAATTAGCCCCACTTTTCTTTTCTTTTCTTATTTTTATTTTTATTATTATTTAATGAATTGATTTTATTATGTAAATTTTTATTTGTATTTAGTTTAAATTTTTAATTTAATTTATATATTTTTGAATAATTCTTATTTGTAATTTTAATTTTTAGTTTAATACCAGTAATGTATGTTTGCGTTGTATTCATTATTTAACTTTTTGTGCACATATATTAAGGATTGCGATCTGACCTGTATTGTATTGAATATTGTTGTTGTCTTGTTTTGGTTGTGATCTGTTTTATGTGCCTTATCAAATAAACAAATAAACAAAAGATTAAGCGGGGCTCTCAAACTCGGAACTGAAACAAAAAAAAACAGCGAACCATGTGCGGTGTGTCAATAAATAGGTCTTTTAAAATTACATTGATGTTCCTAAAACCGTTTATTCTCAAAGTAAATCACAAAGTATATAGTAAATTTCAAAAAACCGCATTTAATGTTGATTATACAAACACTATGAAAAACAAAATCATTTTTGCTAGCGAAAAATTATAGTGCTATTTTGGGCAGGTACCTACCCTACCTACACCTAGCCAAAGCCCAAAATACCACTATCATTTTAATCGATTCGTTAAGTGGACCTAATTCACTCTATTATATATCCCTAATCTATGATTGCTAATACGGAACCCTTCATGGGCGAGTCCGACTCGCACTTGGCCACTTTTCTGCATTGTTGTGTTGTTGCAATGTGCGGTTGGTTAATGAGTTACTCGACTAGTCAAATACGCTTTAAGGACGGTGCGGTAGAGTAGTGGCCGGGATCTATATCTGTCGTCCGATCGTAAGACGTAGCGAGCGAAGAACGTAGAGCGTTCGAAATATTTTTATGCTATTTTTGGTATCAAATCGCATGACCGTTGGGCCGAACCAAAAACACAAACTGTGCATCCGTCATTGATAATTTATTCATGATTGTATTTTTTGTAATCAAAGTAATGACACTCGTGCTAAATCTGTTGATTTGATTCGTTGAAATATTCATATATTTTGCTATAACCAGAGGCATTGAATTAGAAAAAAATATGGAAGCGCAACTCTCATACAACTAACGATTCAATATCAGTCCCATTTACGCAAACAAACTTAGCACTCAAATCACAATGAGAAACTAACGCACTCATAGACGAAGCTAGTTTGCGATTGGCCGCGTCAAGGTCACGGGGCGGTGTCAACATATCTGATGAACGCTATGGTGTCAACATGTCGGAGGTAGGTAGGCTAACAGGTCGCTCGCTATGATAAGTTACTCCCGTGTCACTTTACCGTCTGTCCTTGCGTTTCCTGCACCACTTTACTACACAAGAATTATTATTTTTCTTTAATTCGTTGAGATTTCGTCGATTTTCTTAAAAAAATATGTCATTTAATGTTCTTAATCGACGCGTCCTTCCGTCACAGAGCGTGCGGCAGACTATTTCGCGAAAAAATCTACTTTTTAAGCCTCGTCCGCTTTAAGCAACTTTGAGTGGTGTCAGTTTTTGAGCGCAATGCTGCTTCCATAGTTTTTCGAATTCAATGTTTAGCGAAATATGAAAAAAAAACATTGAACATTCCTAATTCAACGAGCAGCTGGTCCAAATTTCATTTTGGTATTCCTCTTCTTGGCCCAAAGAAAAAACTGTTTGTCATCATTGCCTGACGAGCAAAGTATGGCGAGGATGCTAAGAAATTAAAAAAAAATACAAGGTTTGAGGGGCCTTCGCCCCCCGCCACGAAGGACATTTAAAAAATCAACGATACTTTGGGAAAACTGCCTCCACCACCTGTAAATAGTTTTTGCAATTATAGAAGTCAACCTGTTGTACCTACTTCAAAAACGTGTTCGCAGGATTCAAAGTTGGTCATGATTGGTCGCCGGATACCGAAGAGTTGGACGATGCCGGCGCCGATTCGGTACGTCAAAGTGACTACGTTATATTTTGAAGAAGTGTTGCTGTTAGGACTTCAAAATGGACAAGTAAGACGTAAATTCATAGCGTTTATTTAATATTTGGTTAAGGTTAACCTATTAATTGTCATATTTAATTTCGCTTAAAAGTATTGATCTTAGTGATTCACTGAAAACAAAGTTTAATACCGGTTCTCTCTTTTACCAAGTTCAGGTTAAGGTTATTAACCAGGGTAACGTTGTTGCTGCCTTAAAAGTCGATCTGATACACAACCCCAAGCTGGACCAATATATATGTTAAAGGTTCAGTCTATACTATGAACTGAAAAAAAGATTTATTGTATAAGCACAAAAAATACAAATTCCGAAACAAATAAAATATTTACACGACGTGGGTTCGTATCTCACCTGTGGCGAGTTTTTTTTCATCACATATTTTCAATTTTAAAATATTTACACATTATTTTGTGAACTACAATTGCTCACGGCTCAATGTTACGCTGGACGCATTAGTGACCGGCACTGATTTTTAGCCATCACCTTTTGTGACATCAAGGACGGTCCAATGCGCCTGAGGTAATATTGTTCTCTGGCAGTCAGTTAGCGGACGCCATGATCATGCCAACATTTCTTTTCATGATCTGTCACTATCAACACCGAAAACTTCAATTAAAAAATGTGGCTGCATCAATCTCAGAACAATAACAGAGCATAGAAACCGTGTAAAAATAACAATAAAATACAATATTCTACACTGTTTTTACTTATGGCATTGTTAAAGCATCAGAAAGAGATGCATATACGATGCCATTTGCGTAAATGTGCCGGTTGTCCTGGGGTATTAAAGTGATCAGGGTTGTACTATATCGATGCAATATATTTATCGACTAAATGTTTTCTCATAAGAAAATCATATATGTACTCTACTCTGATTGTATCGATTCGTTAAATGAGTGCGATTCATAAAAAAAAAAAAAACAACGGGTTGCACTCCGGGAGTTCCGATAGAAATGAAAACTAGCTTTTGTGGCCGTCTCAGGTCCGTCTCATGAATTTTCGATCACGTTTACTGATGCGAGTTTAACATTTTTTACCCATCTCAAAAAGTGTACAACGCCGCTAAAGAAATTTTCACTTCAAAAATTACGTCAGTTACCTAGACCTACTTAACAAGACATAACTACCTAAAAAGAAATAACCAAGGTTTCAATAATGGGTAAGGTCAGATATTTTTTTCACTTGATCATTGCGCTATTTAGCATATTCCAGAACCAATTACAGCTTTTCCTTGCTAGCTTTGAGGAACAGTCAGTAAAGGAAACATATAATCAGGTTCTAGTAAAAAGAAACACATAATTCGAACTGATATTTTTTATTAACAAAACTTTTACGTTAGTGTAAAAAAAGTGCCGGTGTGTTATTTGTGAAAAATGCTCAGTGTTGGGGATGCTTGCGTGCGAAGAAAAACAAAAGATTACTTTTCCCACTTTCATCAATCAAAATAAATTAAAATAATAAAACGTTTTCGTAAACTTTCATATTACCATTGATTTATAATTCGGCAAATATAAAAGTAGGTAAAGCATTGTGATTCAATTGCTTCCATTTAATTTTATATTCGAAATAAATGTATCGGTAGTAAAATATTTTGAACAAATTCGACTATGACTTTTTATCTGTCCAATGTCGCTTGAAAGTTCCTCGGATCCACTCCTTTCTAATTTATTTATACTTCGGAAAGCTGTAATAAAATTTCAACATTAATTTTCTTCATATTAGTAGAAATCGATTATTTTTAGGGCTCCGTACCCAAGGGTAAGAATTAATATACGACTAGCTCCGTGGCGCAGCGGTCAACACGCCTGCCTGCGACACGGAGTGACCGGGTTCGATCCCCGGCCAGGTCAAGATGGAAAATGATCTTTTTCAGATTGGCCTGGGTCTTGGATGTATATCTATATATGTATTTGTTATAAAATATAGTATCGTTGAGTTAGTATCCCATAACACAAGTCTCGAACTTACTTTGGGGCTAGCTCAATCTGTGTGACTAGTCCGAAAAAAAAAAAGAAAAAAAAAATTACTCCTCTGTCCGTCTGTCTGTCTGTAACCAAGCTGTATCTTATGCACACTGATAGTTAGACAGTTTAAATTTAAATATTTAAGGGGGCTCCCATACAAAAAAAATAATTTTTGGCCGTTTCTTATAGAAAACTGGCTTATGCCCGCGGCGTCGCTCGCGTTAACGTCGATCCTTCGGGAACTGCACCTTATTCTGGGATAAAAGAAATGTCTTTGTACTTTTCCGTACTCCAGAGATCGTGTATTCAAAATTTCATGATGATCGGTTCAGTAGTTACGGCGAGAAAGCGTAACAAACAAACTCATTTTCACATTTATAATATTATAAGTAAGGATGGTACGTAACCATTTGAGCGCGAGTCCGACTCGCACTTTTCTGGTTTTTTAATTACCGTGATTGTTCAATTTGTTATATTACTATTGCACGGCTCGACACTTACAAAAATGTCCCTGAAATGGCAAGACCGCCATAATAAATATTGATAGAGGTTCAGACTACGAAAAAAATTAACCTAATTTGAAATAAGAAAAAAATTATAATTTTAAGCAAAATACCTATAAAAGTTATCATTTATACAATACGTTGTATAATTGGCAATATTATTATAATACTTTGACGTATTTTCTGCTTTAACTATGCACTTTTAACTGGAAAATTTACCAATGAAATTTATGTTTAACAGAATTCATTTCTGTTCGATCTGAATGGAATTTACATCCCTCCATCGCACAAGACATTGTTTAGTAAAATGGCCATTGGATAATGCACCAACCCAACACCAGCTAACACTTTTTTACGTGAGAATTATAGCACAATCTTATATTTAATTTGCAGACATCACAATTCCACCGCAAATGTTTTTCTCGATTATAACCCGATCAAGTCGGCAAGATGCTAATGTGACAGACGATGATCTTTAATAAGTTATTTTGAATTTAGTCGAATTTAATGGAGTCCAATGGAGTCCATTGACAATTCAAGTCGGGACAACCATGAAAATAATAGAATTTGACTGAAGTTTTTGTCTCATTCTATCATAAGCGAAAGCTCATAAGCAAAATACCGTGTCAACTATCTGTTTTGAGTTACTATTTATATGCGGCTTCTATGCTATAGTTATTGTTCTGAGGCATCAATCCATGAATTTAAAAGTACCTGGGCGACCGACCTTCGCTTGGTTATTACTACTTATTGTAATTTGGTGGTGTTTAGGTGATAATCTATATTTATGAAAAATATATATTGTTATCTCAAACATGAACTAAATTTTTTAAACTAGTCTAAAAACAATAAAAATTTACAAATATATATGAACTTGAAGATATTAAAAAAACACAAAAGTAAGTCACTGAGCGGGATTCGAAGCCGTAACACTCGTTTCTTGTCGTTCGCGTCTTAACCCGCTGGACCAGACGGACATTGGCCGGTAGGACGAAATTAGCGACCATATTCAAAACACGCATTTTCCCAAACATAAGACTAATCATTGCTCGTTTAAAAGTATAAGATATATATAGTAAAGTATTATATTGCTTGTGATATACATAAATACCGAATTTCAGATATGGCAAGTAGAGCCAGTGAACGGGGCGTCGAAAACGATTCTGCAGACGCCGGCGAGCGTGCGTTGCCTCGACGTGAGCGCGTCGCGCAGCCGACTGGCGGTCGTCGACGAGGCGTCCGTGTGTCGCGTCTATAGTCTGCCCACCGGAGAACTCTTGTCCACCGTAAGTTTATTCTCATTACTGAACTATACACTGAGCAATTCTTCTTTAATTTTTGGGTACTGTTCCTCAAAAGGAAAAAACGGAACCCTTTCTCACTTTGATACGGATCACTTTATTGACCGTCTGTCTGTCTGTCAAGATCTTATTCTCAGGAACTCGTGGAGGTATCAAGCTGCAATTCCTATCAAATGTTCAGATCTACTGTCCCTTAGAACTGTTAAACGAATCAAACTTCTAAGCCAACGCAATCAAAAGATACAGCCGTTTATGCCGCAAATTTTCGACATTCGCAAGGGAATCAAAACCAACAGGGTACTTTACATGAGCTCAGAATCTTCAAATTTGGTGCGAAGCAACGTCATATAGCAATCTCTTGTTTGAAATAAATCGACATTGCCGTACTAGCCAGCAAAGTACCTTTGCCTTCCTTATATAAATGTAAAACATACCAAAAAAAATTTATTATCTGTAGTTTAACGTCTCAGTAACAGCAGATTTTATTTTTTATTTTATTTTATTTTGTTACTTTTTTAAAACAGTAATATACTCATTCTGTCAAAATTTCAACTGTCTACCTATTATGGTTCAAATGATACAGACGGACAGCAAAGGCTTGATAATAGGCCCGTTGTCACACTTTGGATACGATTTCCTAAAAAAATGAATATGAGTTTGCAAACCCAGCTTTACACGTATTTATATTTTTTTATTTATGCTTTTTTATTTTAATTGCGTCATCATGTTTACTAGCAAAAGAGGAAAGACGTCATATTTTATTGTTATTTGTCTCGCAGGAGGAGAATGTTTCGTCGGTCTCCTGGAATTCGTGGTGCGATGACCTCTTGAGCTTGTCTGGTGGAGGGTTACTTTCCATCAAGGCTGGGCTGTTCCCGGCCGCCACGCAACCCGTGGTCGGCTCTGTCGTGGGATTCCAGGTAAGTTTTCAGTGACTATGAGATCAAATTTTCAAGCAAGGTATGTTTTCATGTTAGTTATAGGGATTGGATGTGAACTAGCCCACTTTAGCCACACCGTGTTCCATACTGGCGGAACGATATTAACAAATTCTACTAGTACAAACAAAATATGGTATTCGTGCATAAATCAATGTTGGCGTTAAGCATACTTTACTGTTATAATTATAGCCATGTTTTGCATTAAAATGAAACATATTAGAGGTAAGATCAGTCCACGATATAGATTTAACTTCAGGTTATTTTATGTCACGAACGGCTGCAAGTCATGATAGCTTATGCACATTATCTTTGCGTACGTCAGTTCGAAAGTTTTTGATGTCGGTCAAAAACTGAGAACAATGTTTACTAACCTTTTTAGAGTCACTTGAGTTGTCGTTCGAGAATGTTGTTTAAAACAGGCGAGAAAACTACTACTATTAATATTAATAACACACTGGTACTATTTCTATACGGGAAATATACAGGTTCATTGCACTTGCTTATTTAAAATTAGGACAGTAGTCACAGATAAGAGCTTAGCAGGAGCTCGATAGCCTAGTGGGTAATTATGGCGTTTACTCATGTAAGACAATCTCGGGTGTGGTGCCTACTGGGATGGGTGATAAGTGGCATGACATATTTAGAGCTCTTCCGTGTTTCGGTAGGCAAATTAAGGTGATACCACTGTAAATAAGGTCGTTCTGAACCTTATTTATCTCGCAAAATACTTAAATTAGGAGTTTCAAATCTAAGTAATATGATTTTTGACTATTTCATCTCCAAAAATTGAAGATGAAAACACGTTTTGATAAAATTTTCTCGATAGAAATATTTTTTGAAAAATGGTCTTTGTTCGCAGAGTTTTTGTTATTGTAGCTCAAATGCGACGAATGAAATAATGATTTTTAGACTAAAAGATAGGTTATTAGTAATTCATCAAAATGTAAATATGAAAATACAATTAACCGGTCTGATTTTATATAAAATAGAAATAACGAATTTGGCGCTTACGTTTTTTTCTTTGAGCGACTCGAGACTATCTCCTATCTCATCATTCACGGGCTAAACCGCCAAGCGCTATCCCTTGCGCGCACTTGATCAGTCCTTTGCCGAGCGAAGGTACCAAACATTTGAGGCCTCGCCTTAAGCCTAAAGTTCCGGCTGTCATTATTGATGGCAGTCGCTGAGCTGTGACACAGGCTTGAAAAATTTTACACCAGTAGTAGGACACTTAGAGTGATGAAAAGAAAAATAAGCTCGACACATGTCAACCACACAGCGGCGTCGACGTCACCGCCCGTATTTTTTTTAATTGACTCAAGGTCACATCTCTGATGCACGATGCCGTGCCGTCCAACGACCACAGCGTCGTGTCGTATAGTTATTTCATCGTATTTCATTAGATAATACGTATCTGAGCATCGACCAAATTTATTGTATTCCGAACGTTCCGTTTGATTACTGAGTTAGTCACTCCTCCACTCGTATAATATAAAATATGCTTTTTATCGGCCGGCATCGTGTCACTAAACGGTAGTCATCGTGTCGTTGACCGCACGGCTGGGACATAAGTCAGTGTCAAAAAATACGCTCACTTATGCGCATGTGGCGTTCACACGCGCGTTAAAACTACCAACATGGGTTGTCCGCGTATGATAAAAATATATTTGAACTGATGGCTACTTTGTTTTCAGGGTGGTAGAGTTTTTTGTTTGCAAGCGAACGCAATGCAGACCATCAACGTTCCTCTGTCTCACGCAGTCCACCAGAATATTCAGCAGAAGCTGTTCACGTAAGACTTTTCAATTTACAGAACCAATCTCAGGGGTCGCTTCATACAAACGGCATATACCTAAAAATACTATGGACAACGGCGTAGAGGATGTCAATTGAAAAGAATCGTGCAAAACACGTCAAAAAAGCCGTTTTGTTGCACCGTTCGGTTTGAAGGGTTTTATCGTTTCTCGAATTTAAATTGTAATAAAAAGAGTACTGGAATAAAAATAAAAATTTAAATCTACGCATTATGGATATCTACCCATGGAACGAATTATCTTTGTCCAGCAGTGGACATTTTACGGTTTTAATGATGATGAATATGATGACTTGAGTTTTGGGGGCCGTATTAGCGGCACGTTTTAGAACCGCAAGTCATCCATCTGACCACATTGATTGAAGAATTTTGTCTTTAGGCTGAGGTATTTTCCCATGCAAGAAATGTGGTTGTAGGGTGAATTACCCTTGCTGTGCGAATTCGACTCGCACTTGACATTTTTTTTTATTAATTCCTATTTTTAGTGAAGCATACGCCGTGGCTTGTTTGGGTGTCACTGCGTTGGACTGGGAGCGGCTGGGTATGGCAGCTCTTGAGGAACTGTCCTTCGAGGTCGCCAAGAAAGCTTTCCAGCGAAGCGAAAACGTCATATTTCTGACGCTCATTGATCAGTTACAGGTACACGATAACAGCAAAAGTTCTTGCAATTTATGATGGCGACGGTCATGACTTTCACCGCAGTAGTGTGCATCAATTAAGACAGCGTAATAACCACTACGTTGTGTGCGTGCACGCAGTACAAACAGAATGCCAAAAAAAATAAAAAAAATATTAAAGAGGTATTTATATTTATTTTGACACCAATGTAGAAGAATCAAGTAACAGCGATATCATTTAGGATTCCGTACCCGAAAGAGTAAAATCGGGACCTAATTACTAAGCCACCGATGTCCGTTCCTTCGTCCGTCTGTCTGTGACAGGGTTGTATTTATTGAACCGTAATAGCTAGAGAGTAAAATTCTCAATGTTTAATTATTTTGCCGCAATATTTATTTATTTTCATATGATGTCACGGCTGGCAAACTATTGCCCGCGATAGGGATGACTGGAAATAAAAAGGGGAGGCCTTTGTCCAGCAGTGGGACACTGAAATAGGCAGTCATGTCATGTAGGGTCGTGCTGCTGTAGTGGAGACTAAAAAGGACCTGATGATGATGATGATGACATCATGTCACCTTACAGACTAGCCAATACATAACATGAGACATCTAAGACTAATTATATTCGCTATTGTTACACAGAAATCTCAATACTGCTCTATCAAATTCCGCCAGTGTACATTGAAACAGATACATAAAGTACTAAATGTTATCCAGGAACGTTATGAAGCGGGTGACAAGCGGGAAGTGATCGTTGGCGAAGTGTCAGCATACCGGGGACGGTATTCCGACGCGGCGCGAGCGTTCCATAGTGTAGGGAGGGATGAAAAGGCTCTAAATCTATATGTCGACTTGCGGATGTTCAACAAGGCTCAGGTTAGTGTTCATTTTGTAACTTGCACGATGTGTATAATTTGATATTTTTACAAATTATATAAGCATCTAACTACAAAGGCAAAGGTGGGAAGCCCTTAAATTGAAAGGAATTTTAGTTCAACATGGTAATTTTTTAGCGATTTATCTACTTTTGCAAGACCTTATCGCACAGCAAAAAAAAATTGTACATGTTTTCGACTGTCTATAATCTGCAGTGGCAATATTGTTTTATAGATTGGAAAAGAAAACAAGAGTTGTAAAGAATAAAACAATGCACCTCAATCAAATTTCAATATGATTTAGCTTGGCTAGTGTTCTTTTTTTTATTACTAGGTGGCGCCACTGTTGAGTTAAGGTTTCGAAAAATGTTTTTATTATTATTTCAATTAAATGTCATGTGGTACGCCTCACGCTACACTAGCGCCTCTAGCGGATAATTTGCACGTAATAGACCTCATTCGCACGCCTGTCGCATTACCTACAAGCAATGCAAGGGCACTTATAGCTTGGGACTGGACTCCAGACTAAAAACGAGTAATCCGCTTCGTACTTGGACCTCGCAAACATTTATTTACTTATCTCATAAACTAGATCACTAACCGAATTTGATGCCCATATAACGAGAAATTTTAAGTAATATTACCATTCCTAATTTCATCTTAATGTGGGTTTTCGGAATCTGTTTCCTCTCCAGGTAGCGGCTCTGGTACGAGTGGTGGTTTAGGCAGCAGCTGTCAAAATCCACCAATCATGTGAATCATCATATTGATGATTAGCGGATTATGACAGCTGCTGTCAAAAGTGCCTGTTGTCACAGTGTCGCCACGTGCTGGGGTACGGAAGCCCTCATTGGAGAACTGATTCAAGACTTACCACAGTCGTACCAACGTAAAAGACATGGATACTTTCAGGAGTACGTGGGTGAGGGTGAAGGTCTAGCAGCTTTAGCCCGGCGGCGGGCGGAGTGGGCGAGGCACGTTAATGAGCCTCGCGCGGCCGCGGAGATGTACCTCGCGGCCGGGGACGTAAAGCGGGCCGCGCAGCTCATGGCAGAGACTGGCCGCAGGGACATGTGAGACTGTCATGTATTTTTTTATATTTTTTTAAATAAATATGTATAATACGGCAAGATTGATTCGTAAATCTTGCCGCGCAAATAGTAATAAAGTCTGGCCGTCCATGCTTGCCATGCACCGGCGCATATTATACAGAAAGGAGACTGCAAGCAGAGCGAGCATCAAATAGATACATATATTATAGATCTAACAGGCCATAAAAGTCTAAAAATATGAATCTGACATCTGTGTGATCGTAAAAAATGCAGTATTTATCATATAGTCTTTTAGAATTTATTACTGTTTTCGAGGAACCAGCTATTTTTCGAATTGATGAGAGGAACATGCTTTTAGGGTTCCTTACCTCAAAAGAAAAACGGAACTCTTATAGGATCACTTGGTCGTCCGTCTTTCTGTCCGTCTGTCTGTCTAACTGTCAAGACCCTTTTTCTAATTAACACGTTGAGGTATCAAGCTGAAATTATATCAAATACTCAGGTCTACTGTCCCTTAGGTAGAGCTGTGAAAAAATCTAACTTTTAAGCCAACGCCATCAAAAGATACAGCTGGTTATGCCGCAAATTTTCGTGTTTTTTCGACATTTTTTTGCTAATGTCCAAACTCAAAACCTACAGGGTACTCCCGTTAACTCGAATTCGTGCGCGAGTCCAACGCGCACTTTGCCTTTTTTTTTTTGACTATTTTTATTATTATCAACAGGTTGATAGAGTTAGCTCGCAAGCTAGACAAGGGCTCGAGCGAGTCGCTGCGTCACGTGGCGGAGGCACTGGTGACGGCCGGCGAGCCCGCGACTGCCGCGGACGTGTACCAGCGGCTTGGGGACTACAGGTGAGTGGAAACTTGCTAATTAGTGTCCAACCGAAACTTCGGTTTCGGTCGAGTTTCGCCAAAAAATGGGTTACTGTTTCGTTTCCATTTCGACCGAAACTACCACAGATATATAGGTATCAAGATAAGAAGCTACGCCCCCAATTTTAAGTCATTACTAAAGAAATATTAATGTGACATGCATATAAATAAATAGCGCCATATCGATAAACAGTCATTATAAATAAATAATAAATAAATATATACGGACAAATCACACAGATTGAGCTAGCCCCAAAGTAAGTTCAAGACTTGTGTTATGGGATACTAACTCAACGATACTATATTTTATAACAAATACATATATAAATACACATCCAAGACCCAGGCCAATCTGAAAAAGATCATTTTCCATCTTGACCTGGCCGGGGATCGAACCCGGTCACTCCGTGTCGCAGGCAGGCGTGTTGACCGCTGCGCCACGGAGCTAGTCGAAACATTGAAATTAGTGTTTTTATAAACTACGGTATAACAAGTTGAATCAGTTTTTTGTTCAAAAGAGTTTTACTAAACGCTTTAAAATCTTCATCACAATATCAAAATAAAACTGCTATTAAATGCAAAATAAAACTATTTTCATAACTCACTTGCAAACGCAAAGACGCAAACTTAACTTAATGATCTGCGAAAATTTAGGAGGGATGGGAATCCAACATAACCGATTGAGAATGGGTTCCAGCCCAGTATTTTTTAGTTATATTTCATTGTAAATTATGCAAGTAACGCCCTATGTTCTTATTTAATACTCTGATCTTCTTATGTAACCATATTTATTTAAAGTTATTTATTGCAGTATCACAAAAAACGGTCCATGTACACTTCCGAATTTAGGGAAAAATATTCCCCAACTTGGCAAGTCCTAAGACTTGGCCGTCAACGTCATCATTATTTGACAGATTGACAATGTAAGTCATGTTATTAAGCATGCGAATATTGCTTTATAAATCCTATATTCGGGATCTTTTAAAATAAAAACCAAAAAATGGATAATAAAATCGAAAACAAGAACTGCAAGTATTAACACTATAAGGTCCATTCGATTGCATAAATAAAAAGTAGTACTTCCGGTTGATCGTCATATTGTCAATTATCATTTCCTCTGTCGGTTCTTATCGATGTTTCAAATCCATACAAAAGCACCTACAATTAACTTGCGTAATTAACTGAATGATAATTAGGTATGAGTAAATTGTTTGTCGTTACCCGAATAAAGTTAAAGATGTACTTACTTCCTTTTTTTGACGTCGCCGACTGTTTTTGTTTGTCACTGACGTCGGCGATTCGCGCGGAGGAGCGATGGAGGTGGTGGAGGTGCATAGAATTGATGGGTAGTGTTCTAATCGATGCGTTTGAATTGTTTTGCGCGACTTATGGTTGCCATCTATTGAATTATAAAAATATGGAAGCAGCATCGCGCTCAAAAAATGGCACCACGCAAAGTACGGCCAAGCAGGCGGTGCTCAAAAATGAGGTTTTTTAAGAAGTAAACTGCCGCACGCTCAGTGACGGGCGTGTTGATCAAAGCATTTGACCTTGTTTGTTACCCGTGTGATGCCGGGATGGGACGCCATTATTGAAAAGGTCTCTCATTAAAACACCCATTTAATTAGTAGACATTTTTGTTTACGAAAATATTGTGAATAATTCTTCTGTATGAATTACTCTTTCTCTTTAATTTAATGTATTTAATTAATTAAATCAACACCTATTCAATTAAGCTTAATTCTGCCTGCATAGTAATAGTAGGTACGTTAACTCGCAGCGATAGCCTGGAGAGTACATTATTGTTGACACCGCCCCGTGACCTTGATGCGCCCAATATTATATATTATCATAACATTACTGTGAGATTTGAATCGGCGCCATTTGGATCACCAGCTGGTTATCTTACCAATTACACCAATATCTTATGATGAGTAGTTTCGAATTATTGCAACACTTTGATGTTAAAAAAAATATTATTTGTATACCTTCTCGTTTTATAATAACTAGTTAGGGCCAGCGTTAATGTTAACATACACATTCACATTTTACAGCTTGTCATTCTTTATGACGCATCATAGTATGTGTTGAAATAACAGTCACACATAGATTGCACCGGACCGTGCAATGGAATAAGGACATTAGAGTGTGACTGCACTTATGACCCCTGACTGTACCAATGGGCCTATTACTAGACCTTCATTATCGATTTTTTTTTATTCTGGATAATCCAGCTATTGACCACGATCTCACCTGATGTTAAGTGAAGATGTGGTTTATAGTGGAGCTCGCTGGCTCATTAAAAACCTATTCACTCTAGCCTTAAAGAGACCCAAATTATATGTGTTAGGGAAATCCTGCGGTGGCAAGACATTCCATTCCTTAGCCGTACGCAAGATGAACGAAGAGGAAAAGCGCTTCGTGCGAACTGGTGGTATATCAACCACATACGGGTGCATACTCTAACCCTGTCGGGGAGACCGATGCCTTGATTATAGTAAAAAAAGGGTGGGTAGGATAAGATCGTGGAGTTTCTGTGAACACTGCCCTAAATGCAACCTGTAGAAAACTGACATACAAGACTTTGAAACTTTAACTTTTCGGTGCCTATAAGTTTTAGGGCACGACGCTCCATCGAAAGATCCATCCGTCCGTCTCTCACAAGTCTGTATCTTTCGTACCGACCGGTAGATGCATGAAATGTTTTCAGTATGTGTTTTTTTATTGTCGTTATGACAATAAATAATATAACAAATCCCATACAGGAAACTTTTTATAAAATACTTTCAAAGGGCTATGATTACACCACAGGTAATGTAGAACGCTAGTGTTTAGTTATGCATACAATATTAAAAGTCGCATGGAAGAGGTTTCATGCGTACTTATACATCAGGGCCCACATACGAAAACCATAGTTTTAGTTGCGTCTTTTTAATGAAATATTATACGATGGCACGTAACCCTTAGTACTTATGTGCCACGCCGACTTGCCTTTGGCCGGTTTTATAAGTAATCTTTAGAAAGGTAACTGACAAAACGCGTCAGAATGTCACATAACCACTTCATTTTTTAGGATCAAAGCCAACCAGTATTACCCTCTCTACATATTATTTTCTGTTGTCGATGAACGTCAAAGTGACAGTTATGGATGAAGAAACGCTTTGCGTGTGTTAACTCAGGTTTACTCGTCAAATTGACTAGCCGTTTCCTCCTAGATTTTCTGTGCATATGATTTTTCATCCGCGTCTGTCAATAAATTGTACCGAGTTAGAATGATCCGTGCTGTCTTTCGGCTTAAAATATTGTTTTCTATTTACTCTCAATAGTATAATCTTTGCTTCTTTATACTCATCTACATGCCTGCTGTTTTTAAACGCTCGCATATAAGGTTGACCTTCGTGTGTATCCGTTGCATGTTTAGATATCAAATATATGACATTACCTCGCTAAGAATTCATATATCACAGCAAAAAGTCCTTATTTTTTTCTTGTACATATACGTTTGATCCTAGTCGCGATCCTAGTCTGTTCTTATACCATGTATAGATGCTTTTACATTTCTTCGTTTTAGGACAACCGCGCAACGGCGCCTCTCAGCTAGTTGTGGTCGCGCGCGTTCACCTTGACTATCTAGTACTCAGGGTGTTGTCGTGACATGTACTTGTCGTCCGCGGATCGCATATATCTATATTAATAACTTTGTTATGTGTTTCTGGAAGCGCAAATAAACCTTTAACTATCTAACTAAGTGCAGATATCTGCATGCGCACTGCGCATGTGCACACTAGTACGTACGTATGTACACGGCACCCTGGTGCACACTAAGATACTTTTCATTCATTCCCGTTTTCTCCCGCAAACCGCACCTCCAAGGACACCTAATTTTCGTTTCTGCGCAGACTAGACTCTTCTAGTTCCGTGCCGATTACTGTATCTAATTTGTGTTATATATTTCGTTGTTGCAGGAAAGTGGCTCAGCTAGCCGTATCGGCTGGTGAGTGGTCGCGCGCGTTTACCTTAGCGCGAGAACATTTGGAGTGTCGCCGGGACGTGTACTTACCGTACGCACATCGCATGGCACAGGAAAACAAGTTCGTGGACGCACAGAAAGGTAAGTTTCATTTTTCATCAAATGATGTAGAACCCTTGGGAACAGAACTTTTGCTGGTATAATTAGTCCCTAATTAAAGTAAGTGCATGCAACTTTTCATGATCACTTTAATCGGTATCGCAATATCGCCTCAATTATTTAAGTGTAAAAAGGTTGATTTTGTAGTTTGTAGCGCCGATATTTTTTAAACATATTCTAATTTTCGTTTTAAATGCATGTTTAAATATTTCTTATTAAGCAATTAACATATTTTAATGTCATGCGTCCTATAGCAGTTTAATTCCTAAAATAACTATTTACAAACACTACCGATGAGTTCGGCTTTTTATTGCAGCAATATTGTTATTAATATGAATCAGAATATGATTTGAATTTTAAATGAATTGGGAGATTTTGTAACCATTTTATCAAAATTAGAGTAAATGATCAGCCAGATATTCATTGTACGAATTATTTTCATTTTGTATCCCAAGCTCCTCTCTGCTTCACTCCGCCTCAGTGGAGACGCAGCCTAATAAGCTAACCATACTAACAAACTAGATTTCCTAAAGAAGGACTCAAGTAACCTTATACCAATAAATAAAACTAAATTTTGGTTCGGTTTCCTTATGCTATTGAATCTACAGACATTTATATTGTGCGCATATTCCTTACAAAACTGCAGCGTACCACATGGCTGGTGAAACTGCTACTGCTATGCGCGTATTCACCATCTTGGTCGGAAACGCCGTGGCCGAGGAGCGTTTCAGCGACGCGGGCTACCTGCACCACCTACTGGCCACGCAGTGCCTCGAGACTGCCGCCGCTTCGGGAGACAAGTTAGTACTTATCCGAGTGATTCCGGCGACCGGCGCCGTTAACCACCGCGTTTCAACAGCGCGCGCTTGACCGGCGTGCACTGTGAAATGAGTTTTGGAATCGCGCATTTCGTTGCAATGTACATCTGTGTATAGTCGTCATCATTTGGACAAATATAATAACAAGATTTGCAATTAATTTTCTATGTAAAAGAGTGCAATAGCGACGTCGTAAAACATTGCAAATTGATTTATGAGCGCTGGCCGACAACGCGTGTCTCACGATCGGCGCGTTTGAAATGCGTGACTTTGAAACGCAAGTACTATCTAGTGTAAATTGCAAGCGTGCGTGTGGCGCGCGCTCAAACGCGTGACTCTCAAATCAGCCTTAATTCGGTCAGAGGTGTCATCCTCAACTGCTTGGCCCGTGGTTGCAGTATGGCATAGAGAGCTCGCGCCCGGCTTTATGAGCTAATACTTGCCTAACCCCTTTCATCCCAGTGAGTAACACATTCATATTCTTCTCCAGCTTTTAACCTAGAGCCCCCGATGGGCAGCGCTCGCCAACGCGTTTGCCAAGCGTTGCGGGCGAGAGGCCTTGTCTGAATGGTGAATGTGAACAGACGCTCGTGCACGAGTCGTCTCGTTTTGACCTACCGCTAGTGAAGAGCGGCGCGGGCAGCTCATGCGTTGATGATTTCCGTGGTTGTATTTGGAAACCTCTTTTTGTCTTTATTATCTATTTATAATGTATTCATACGTCCTATCCCGTAAGGGTGTATAATCGTGATAAGTACTTCATCATCGTGTCTGTGAGATGCGATTGCTTTCGGGTCTGTCATCCTACGAATAAGTAATAAGCTGTCATCAAAACCAATTATTATTTTATTACGACTCGAAACGAAGAAGATAATTTTACCGCTATATGATGGGCGTGAAAATAGAAAACTAAATTAATATAGTAATGGGTTGCTAGCCGCATAGTATGTTTTGTTTGTCGGAACCTGAAGTATATGTATGGTTTATGGAACCCATATCACTGTATATAAGGGAACTGACACATTTTTGACGAAGCATAGAATATAAACTAAAATCTTCTATGTTTCTAGGTTTAATAACCTAGTTAAGAGGGCACGAATGCGAAACTTGTCAATGAACATTCGTCTAGATGTCTATATCTATAACGACTACATGCCTGTTATTTATTATATATAAAACTTCAACATATTTTCTTAAAACTGTCCAACCTGAAAACACGATTAATAACAAAAGCCTCGATACTTTTATTTTGCAAACATAGCCCCTTTATTTGATGTTTGTGGTCAGAACGGCGAAACCCTAAGGTCTTTAGAAATGATTTTTAGTTTCATAGCTTAGCAATAACTAGTTCTAAAATCTGGCCAAAGTTTTTTTACTCATTAACCTCGTACTTTTATTTTAAATAACAATTAAGTGATTTGGCGCTTACGCCCGTTAATTCTAGGACACCCGCTTGTGCCTACCCACTATCTTCTTCTCATTTTTTACGCGTTACGGTCATTAGATCTATCCTGCTTTCGCGCGGGGCGCGGGGTGCGAAATGGCTTCAGCCGGGTCGCATTGGTGCGCTCTTAAGCGTGATTATTTGGTATTTCAGAGACCGCGAGGCCAGTCTGCGTCAGTACGCGCACAACGAACGGCTGGCGCGCGTTTATCACGCATACGACGCCGTCCATCGCTGCGTGCACGAGCCGTTTTCGCTCAGCCAGCCCGACTCGCTGCTCAATGCTGCAAGATACGTGCTCGCGCTCATAGAAGGCGAGCCGCCGCCTGGAGTCTCCAAATTGTATCCTTTTCTTTCTGTTGTAAAATTATTACTTCCTCTATATTCAAATTACTAATTTGAAACAACACTATTAGGGCTGTTAAGTCAACTATTCTTATATTCTAGCAATATGAACTTACCTGCAACTTTTTGTATAAATCATTCCTGGCCCGCCCCTGTAACGATTTATCCAAAAACTTGGAAGGTGTAGCCGTCCTGGCTAGATTGTTGGAGGAACGTAAAGATCGAGAGCCAAGGGAACTTAAAGGACAGAATTCAGATTTATTATAATTGGGGGGGGGGGGGGGGGGGGAGGGGTTAGGATCATTGAGAATTGAGACAAGGGTAGAAAGTATTCTGACGTTACGTCGCAAAGGGATAGGAAGCCTAGCTAGGTGAGTGCAAGAGGAAGAAATATGATCAAATTTACAAACACTGAAAATGAACTGGATGCAGTTATTTCCCAGTTTATCTTATTTGTGAACTAGTACTTGGGTTATGTCACAATAGCAGACAGAATAACTTATGCCAGACGTAGGTAGAATTTTCTTACGTAAATGGAATGTGGGACTAGTTCGCTATCTAATTAATAATTATTTTTGTAAACTTGCATTTTTCTCATACCAATGTTTTAGTTACCACCCGGTCACTTGCTGTATAAAACGAATGTTGAAAGCGCTTTTAGTTCTTACAAATAGTTTGGGGTACGCAATGGCAAACTCGTTTAGTTAAACAAACTCGTTAAGTTTAGTTTACGAGTACTTCCTTTGCGAAAGTGACATAAAACGCAGTGCCCGAAAAGACAAACGCGTAAGACAGTGATAGCTCAAAGAGCGGAACATGCTGCAAATTCTGGTAACACCAAAGAGCTGTACCGTGCTGGAAGAGAGCTATGCAACAAACCACCATCCAATCATCTAGTTAGGGACAAAACCGGCAAGTTGCTTACCACGCAAGAAGAACAAATACGTAGATGGCATGAGCATTTTACAGAGGTATTTCACGAATTGGCAGATGAGAAGGATGAACCCACAAAGCATGCTGATTACAAACCATATAGAAATTATGTTAACATTGTTTCTTTTGTCTTATCTCATGTAATTTCAATTTTGTTATTCAGTTTTTCTGTTCCGCTAGCATAAAAAATACAGGATAAATTTTTAAACATTATGTGCCCTGTCGGGTAAGATGAATATGGTTGATTCGTCTTACTCTCCTATATGTATCTTATCTGATTTAATTCCGTTATTTCTAGTTTTCGTTACAGATGGTTTCCAATTATATGAGAAAGACGAAAAGGGGTGACTGGACTAAAAAAAATTAGAACGGGCAACGGTAGAAGCAGCCAAAACATCCGTGCGAGCAGCAGCTAAAAATTATTAACGTTTAGCACGTACAAAAAAAAATCTAGTAGGTACCACAGTGTCACCACCTACACAAACGGTTGCTCTTGTGGCTATTACACATCCAGTTCGATCGTGTTTCTCTTTCACCAGCTGAAAGATCTGAGTTGATTGTACAACGATCAATACGTCCTATTCCGACTGCCATCGCCCGTAACCGTTGGAGAAAGAAAGAGAAGATGCCAAAAATCGGAAGTTATAACTTCTACGCCAATAAAAGTAGAAGAAAACAAGAAGTTTAGCTGCAAGAAACCTAGGAAAAACTAGAAAAACCATCCAGAAATAAAAAGACTGCTATTAAAAGTACTAAGAGTGCCCATGATCCGTACTTTACACAGTGCTTGTGTAGGTACAGAATTTCATGAAGATTGAATTCAATGTTCCAAATGCAAGGATTGGACCCACGAAGCATCTTCCGTCGTACCTTGGCGCAGAAACAAACTTTTGTGATGATTGACAGGACTAATGACGTGCTACGTTTTTTGAATCATCTTGCCCGGACCCTTTAAACCAACTTACCCGATAGGGTAGGGTAAGATGATTCAAACCAAAGAATTAAATTATTGGTCTCTTTTACTGATTGTGATTATAATTATAACTTGTTTAATAGTAATTTTGAAAGTCTAATGATAGCTGGTTTTTAAGAAATATATGGTTCTATTGAATGACAATATTGACTATTTTTTTTAATTGTTCTTGTTAACTGAACCGTTTTGCCCTCCCCTCCCCTAGACATCCGAGTGGATCCTGCAGACAGGTCCGAAATCTCACAAGCCATAAAATCTCTGAAATGTGTAAAGGCACCAGGAAATGATGGCATCCCAGTGGAAGCTCTAAAAACCAATGCAGATGTAGTAGCAGATATTTTGTTCCCATTAATGTCTGCTGTATGGGAGGTAGAGCAAGTACCTGAATGCTGGAAAGAAGGCATAATCATCAAATTGCCTAAGAAGGGAGATCTGACGAACTGTTCCAACTGGAGAGGCATAAATTTATTGCCAATATGCTCGAAGGTACTGATCAGAATCCTGCTAAACAGAATGGCGAGAGCTGTCGACGAAACGCTGAGGGATGAGCAGAGTGGATTTATTAACGTTTTACCTATGATCTTGGAGCAGTGCAATGAACTACGAAGCGAACTTTTCACTTTGTTCGTAGACTTCGAGAAGGCTTTCGACAGGGTCAAGTGGTCAAGTATATGGCGGTCGCTGAAGAAAAGAGACAAGGTCAGCAGAATAATCCAAACCAGACAAGGTCAGCAGAATAATCCAAAGCCTTTACGTGGGTTCCTCATGCCGAGTGATGCACAAAGGCCTACTTACAGACCCGATACCAGTTACTGCCGGTGTGAAGCAAGGTTGTTTGTTGTCGCCTTTGCTATTCCTTATTGTCTTGGATGACGTGATGCGCAGAGTTACAAGTCAGGGAAACAGGGGCCTACCATGGGTGCAAGACAAAACCTTGGAAGATATAGACTTCGCTGACGATCTTTGCTTGTTTGCGTTATCACGGGCCCACCAAGGCTAACGACTTCGCCAATGCTGCTGCGAAAGAGGGACTGTGCATTAATTGTTCCAAGACGAAGGAAATGCCCCTTAATACCGAAGACGTGGCGCCTATATATATAAATGGTGAGGTAGTTGAACAGGTCAAGCAGTTTGTCTACCTGGGTAGTGTTGTTGATCCGCTCGGGGGAGCAGAAGCCGATGTCGAAGCACGCATCAACAAGGCTCGCGCAGCATATGCGCAACTGAAGCCGGTATGGACATCGACCGTAATAACACGACGCACTAAAATCAGAGTCTTCAACTCCAATGTTAAGTCAGTCCTGCTGTACGGATGCGAGACATGGCTCGTCAAGAACGACATCACCAGCCGACTACAGGTGTTCGTTAACAAATGTTTACGTCGCCTGTTAGGGATATACTGGCCACGAACCATATCCAATGCAAGACTGTGGCAGATAACTGACCAAAAGCCCATCCAGCAAGAAATCCTATTAAGGAAATGGCGATGGATAGGAAATGTGCTGCGAATACCTGATAACCACCTGCCCAAACAAGGTCTCCTATGGAATGCCCAGGGCAAGAGAAGACCAGGTTGCCCTCGTAAAACTTGGAGGCGTTCAGTCTAGAAGGAGGTTGCTTCAACTGGAGCGAGTTAAGAGTCACAGCCCAGGACCGTGAGAAGTGGAGAATTCTTCTGCGAGCCCTATGTCCCTGACAAGGGATCACAGGAACACATCATCATCATCATGAATGGCAAACTCCATTATTAAAAAATAGTCAATGAGTGCGTCTGGCATAATACCCCAAAACACGTACCAAAAAGGTAAAATCCTATTACAGGATCCTATTACTAAGTCTCCGATGTCCGTTCGTCTAGCATGAAAATATATCTGTTTAACCGTTAGTTAGTAGAGACCTGAAATTTTCCCAGAACTGGTTTTGTTTTATTTTTCGAATCTGTCAAAATTTCTTCTCATTTATTACTGATGGCAAACCAGGGATAATTAAGAAAATAGTATCTACTGCCTCACAGGAGACGTCGCAGAGGTTGCATGGAAGAGATTTCATGCGTCCTTATCTTTTTTCCTTATTTTCTTACCTTTTGTAGTTGAATATTGTACGGGACCATTAATGTGTGCGACTCGCACTTGGCCGGTTTTATTTATGAGAGGTAGGTTTATTCTTCTATCTATTTCTCGTTGCACACATTTGAGTTTGTTCCGAGTCGATCGAGTTTTGTACATGCGGCTTTTTGCCTCCTAGATATATCCTTAACTTCAGTGAAATTCAGCTGTTTATACCTTTGCTTGGCGAAACAAGCGAAAGCGCTCAACGCGAACGCCTTAGCCCAACAAATGCTAGACAAAATCCTGGGACTCCTGATACCACAAAAATTTCAGGTCTGTATCTGAACTATTAAATAGTTAATCATCTAACATCAAGTAAATAAAAGAAGGTCAGTGAAATATGTTACAGCCGAAAAAAATCTGACTTTGTTAGCTTCTATACCCAAAGGGTAAGAACGGGACCTTATTACTTTCACTCCACTGTCCGTCTGTCGATCTGTCTGACTGTCACGAGCCTGTATCTCTCGAGCCGTGAGAGCTAGACAGCATAAATTGTCACGGGTATTGTATTTCAAACAGAATAAAATAAATATTTAAGGGGGCTCCCATACAAAAAACGTGATTTTTGCCGTTTTTGCTCGATATTAATAACGACAAAAGGAAGACGCTTGTTCTTTGATTAGTGCCTCCTAGTGGTTTCTAATGTTTTCGCGATTGTTACACATTTAAATTAAATTACTTAACACGGTTTTATCGCGTTTATTACATTATTTTTAACTATTTATTAAAACTAACGTGAGATAAATACATTATATTTTGGAAAGCAATCCCAACAAAATAACACGTGAGTGACCCGCACTCACGTGCTATTTTGTCGGGATTGCTTGGATTTAGTTGTTTGGATTATTTTTAACACGTAACGTTTCGAAAACTGTGTTTTCATGGTCGCAGGTAGGTTTAGTTGACATTTTGCCTTTATGTTTGTGTTAAAAGTAATGTAATAAACGCGATAAAACCGTATTAACCGGTCAACAACCGAACGCCCCAATCAGGAAACATAAAAATAGATAATCAATTGTGTCTGCGTTTCTCACGATTGATGAGTGAAGTGATTTAATTTAAATAGTGGCTGCTAGCTGCATTACTTTTTTTGGACTGTTTCTTCCGATCTTGGCATGTGTTAATGTATTTTATAGTAGTAGGTAGGTACAGATAAATCTCTCCATTGACATACAAACATGACTTAGACTAAGGATAAATAAATAATAAATGCAGAAAAAATATATGTATATTTAAAAATGACATAAATCAAATGTTACCCTAAAATATAATAATAAAAAAGAAAAGGACTAGTGTAATACTTGCGCAATACTATAGAATCACAAACTATTCCTCAAATGGACTGAAAATATTATTAGAGGAAGTGCAGCATATTTGGAATAGTGCAGAAAATTTTGAATAGTCGGATTTACAAATTAGTATAGGCGACATCTGTGTTTTTTTGCGATAAAATTAACGTGACATGACGTACCAAGTGATTGAAGTCTAGAGGCAAGGCGCCATAATGACATTTCGGCAGACAGCCGCCCGAGAGCCAAACGCCTAAATCGAAAACTTTTTTGGTGAGAATATAATCCTTGATAATCATTAATTACGTTATATAAAATCTTTGTTGTAATATTGTATACTAATTACTGATCCATTTAGTTTATCGTGTAGTTTTGATTTTGAGGTTAATTTTGTATTAAACTATGATACTAATTTTTTTCTGTAATGGGTACCATGTTGGTAATATGGAATACCGAATGTGAACATAATTTGGAATATTCCAAATTGTATGCACATTTTTTTTTATTATTTTATATTAGCAGTTATCAGTTAAAAATAATATATATAATCCTTTTAAGGCTGATTTTGCTGGGAGATACTAATTAAAAGGATTTTTAAAACGAACTCACCAAATTTTGTCCATGAGACAACCGACTGGAACTTCTCAAGCAAGAGCTTTACCAAAGCAAAAATGGATGAATTTTACGACAACCTAGAGAAAATTCAAACTGAATAGGCTTTCCTGCGGCACGTATCTTTAACGTTGATGAGAGCGGTCTTCCTATAGTCCAGAGTAAAATACCAAAAATCATGGCTCGGAAAAGAAAAAAAACAAATTTGAGCAATGACATCAGCTGACAGGGGGTCCCCCTTTCAGCTGATGTCATTCCTCCAATTTGTTTTTTTAAGAATTTTGCCATGGTTAATTATTCATAGAAAAAAAGATATAGGTCTTAGTTTTTGAGAGAAAAATTGTGCAGATAATTTGGAATACTATATTCCGAATTACCTGCACCCTTCGTCGATTCAGACTTTCGGAGATTTATAGTTCAATTAAAATTTTTACAAGGTTCCCATTTTTTGTTTTATTTTATAATTTGGAATATTGTAATAAAATATATTATTGTTTATTTCACGCACTTTTCAATTTGCTAACCCAATTCGTTTTTTATATATTCTCTAAAAACAAAGTAGTATTCCAAATATACTGCACTTCCTCTACTAAGAATTATTTTTTAAAGTTCGCTTGCCGTTCCATCTTTATTTCTGCTACACCCGACAGGGTTCATATTGTACCTATTTAAATTGTAGTGAAGTGACTATTTTGTAAACGCTGATGTATTGTACAACATGAAATGCATATAAATAAATTGAAATTGAAATTATGGTGTTAAACGGTTTCATTGCATATGCGCAACCTTCAAACCGGAGCATACTAGGTTGGGTCAAAATAATGATATTAAAATTAGTCCATCAGTTAGGTAATCAAAATACCTATATTGGACACGTATTTTTTAATTCGTCAATTATAAAAAAATAAATTATAAAGATAAAGCCCGTCAAAGAGCAAATTCATGAGTGGACTCGTGATGTCAAAGTGTAGCAAACTGTGACGTCACACGGAATTTTAACGGGCTATATTTGTATCATTTAGCATTTCCTTGACAGAGGAAAAACTACGTGTCCATTATTTTTTGATTATCTAACTGACGAACTATAGTATGGCGGCTGAAAGAATGCGATCCTGACAGGTCGTAATCGAATCGTTCGAATTTTTTAACGTCGTCAAACAATCAAACTAATATTATAAATGCGAAAGTGAGTTTGTTTGTTTGTTACGCTTTCAAGTTGTAACTACTAAACCGATCATCATGAAATTTTGCATACACGTTATCTGGGGTAGGGAGAAGAACATAGGGTACATTTCATCCCGGGAAAAAGTACTGTTCCCGAGGGATCGTCATTGACGCGGGCGAAAGCTAGTAATTATATATTTTTAGGAAACTAGTCTGGATAATATGCTAGTAACTCCTATAAGATGCTGTACTGATAATATTCATGAGTAAACCAGGAGAGTGTGGAGCTGCTGATCCTGAAGACGCGTGCGGGGGGCGGCGGGGAGGGCCGCGACGAGGAGGTGGCGCCGCTGTGCTGGCGCTGCCGCCGCCACGCGCCGCCGCTGTGCGCCACGCGGTGCCCGCACTGCCACCACGCCTTGGTGCACTCCCTTGCTACGCATGGTAATATTATTTGGGGACTATATTTTTTGTCAACAAAGTTTATATTAATCATCAACTTGTATCAGCTAATAAAAAGATCTATCGCCACGAAACATATTATTTTTATCATCATTACTCTTCCATGCTGGTTTGGGAGAAAAGAAAAAACGTAGAATGCGCCAGCTGCTTCTCTTCCCGCGCAGATCGTAGAAACCGATCGAGGGAATGGGCGAAAATCTGAGGTCTCGTGTCAATAGGCGATGCGGCTAGCAACCTGTCACTATTTTGTTTCCGTTTCCCACCTAATGTCCACCAACATGCTAAACGTGGCCTTCAGGTCTTATAGACCTGGGCTCTGTCTACCCCGCAAGGCAAAAAAGGCGTGATACTATGTATGTATCATCATCATCAGGTCTTTTTTGTCTCCACAGGAACATAATTATTTTTATACACGGTGAAATTTTGATCGTTCTGGACCCTTAAAGGGATGATTCAGCCCGTCGATATAGACAACTTTTCCTATGTGACCAATGCTGGGAACTCAAAATTTGTTTTTGACGTTCCCATATAAATTGACCGGGCGACCGAAATTTTTTGTATGGCCCATTTTTATTTCGTTTCTAGCATTGGTCCAAAAATTGTTCATATCGACGGGCTAAATCTCCCCTTTAAGGGTCCAGAACGATCAAAATTTCACCGTGTATATTTTTCAATGTGATAACGTCTTATAAATCGATTAAGCTCGGTTGCATGATCGAAATATGTCACGGCCCTAAGCAGCAGCAGTAGCAGTATTTGTATCTATCACGCATCTATCTCTTATCGTTATCACGTAATCTATTTTTGTATATCAAAACAACGTTTGGCGGGTCAGCTAGTAATATCTATACAATAACAGTGTGATTTTGAACCTCTGAGCTATATTGAAATCTTTGAATTAGAATCCCTAATGGAATATAGAGCTACAAAAAAAAAAACGAAAAAAAGTTAGACCCATACAAAATCGCCGGCCAGCTGAGTGAACTTCTGTGGAAACTAAAAACTTATAGTTTTAATATTTCTTAGAGGTACAAAATCACGCTGTATATTACTAGCTGAGGCAAAGGTTGTTTTGCCATCTGAGGCGTATGAAAAATACCTAGTTTGTCTTATTCCCACAAAAAATTTTATAAGAATCGGTCAAGCTGTTTCGGAGGTGTTTCGGTACAAACACTGACACGATAATTTTAGATATTAGAAAGATAATTCTACAAGAATATATATCTCCTCCGGTGGCACGCGCTCTATTTACGGCTCTCGCAAGCTTAGTTCCAAAAGTCATCATGAGATGGCAGTATGTCCACTGCTAGTTAACTGTTCAGAATGTGATAAAGCGTAAAAAGAGATATGACGCATTTATTCAAATGATAAAAAATTTAATCTTATAAAATGTAGGTATCGAAAATGCTGTTAATTGTTAGTTCTTAAATAATATCTGTCATATGTAGCATGTAACGCCCTCTGCACATAGTTACAGCACAACTTTATTTTCTGTTTAATCCATTCTATAGATTCTAATGTATAAATGCGAAAGTTGCTCTTGCCTGTCTGTCTGTCTGTGTTTTCACGCAATGGTTAACCATTGAACCAATTGGGATGAAATTTGGTATGGATATAGTTTGAGGCTCGGGGAAGTAGACAGGGTACCTTTCATTCCGGGAAATTCTACTGTTCCCGAGGGATCGACAACAACATGGGTGAAGCCGCGGGCAAAAGCTAGTTGTTACATCGATCTCTAATGAATTTTATAGAAGTGTTGCCGCTGGTGCAATTCGAGCCTTCAGAGGGCATCACGGAGGAAGAAGCGATGAGTTTGATAGAACGTGCGCCGCTCCCCGATACCGGCAGCAAGCAAGACACTGGCGCCGCTGAAGTGCTTCGGATAGACCACGTGGACGACGGCGCTGACCCTTTTTTGGACAAAGTGGATGAGGTGAGACCTAGAGTCGTAACTATGTAGGGAGAAGGTTAGCTAGTTTCTTGTCATTTCCATCTCTCTCCCTATATCGCCACATACAAGAACATCGTACCGGCAGTGTGTCGTATGTGAATAAACGATACAGTCTGCGAAGCCTTAGCTGAGCTTTGCATTTGTGTGAGTCATCACCATAAGTAGAATCAGACAATAAGATTAAAAAATATTCTTCCACCCCGGAAATTGCATCTTCATTATTTTCTTTGTCTTCATTTTTACATCTGGGCTTTTTTGGAGATTTAAATTTGCTTCCGACGACCAAAAGACGTTTACCTTTCAACAAAACTCGTTTGACAGTGGACAACGGAATTCTCGTCTATGTGGTTACCACTAATTGGGCTGACGTAGTGAAACTTGACATTTCTTTATCGTTCAAGTATTTAAAATAACAAATTAAATTGAACAAAATTTTCTTAACCTGAAAGTAAAAGAATTAAACACGTTACGTTGCTATCAGTACAAGAGGTGAAATAAGGAAGGTGCGCGGCGGAGTTACGTCGCACGAGGGACGTACCGCGCATCAGGCCGGTTGCCAAAAGCAGTATAAACCGGTTTATGCTATGCAAGGGCCGCGCCCGACATCATACCTATCTATGTACACTCACACAAATGCAAAGTTTAGCTTAGGCCTCGAGGACTGTACCATACTTTTAACTCTTTCTTTTTTTTTTTCAAATTTAATAACGTTTAATTACATTTTTTATGGTATGTACTAAAAATAAATGCTGTCGTGAGACTCTCCATCAGAAACGAAGTAACGCATTCTGCAACTCCGAATAAAATTCGAAATCAAATTCGAATATCCTTTATTTCTTCATTTGTACCCGATTAAAATGCTACAAACATTAGTTATCTTGACCTTAGTCACAGAAGTCACGTGCCTAACAATCTTAGCTAACACATCGTTCTTGTTGACGGTGAAAATATCTTTTCTTTTCTCATACTCGGTAAGTAGTGTTTTTTTTTCTGATTATTGGGTGGAAAATGCTGCTTCGCTCCATAGACTCATACAGTGTTATTATAAAAAAACGGCAAGACCCAGGTTTAAACCTGGTCTACCTTAGTCCGGACTAACGATGGATCAACCTAGGTTTAGCAAATTAAACTTTGTTTCATTACAAAAAGTGAACTAAGTCAGGACTAACTCAGACCTGAGACGATCTCTGGATGATCTAACGGAAGCAGGATTCATTCAATCATTCGTTCAGTATGCTACTACTACGTTCCGATCTACACTAATATTAAAATAAATAATAAAATGTAATGTTTGAAACTAGTATAAAACTAAAAATAATAAAATTGAAATGGAGAAACATGTTTATTTATGTCATAAACGATATATTCAGTGGTCAGATAAAAAAATCATACTTTATACAAAACGATTTAATAATTTTACAAACCTGAAACGGAACGCGTGTGCGCGCGCATCAAATCGAATTTGTTCCAAAGTAACCTCAAAGTTTGTTTACAAATATGATTATAAAATACATAGATTTAAAAAAAAATGGTACAAAGTATATTTTTATTTAATGAATGTTTTAAAGTTGCTATGAGATAAAATTTACGTGACTAAAGTAAAAGTGAATATGGTGTAAAAATTTGTTTATATTTGTACCTAAAAAATACTTACTATATAGATGATTTGTACAAACTATTTTTCCTAATATGAAATTAAGGTGCCTAAAAGTCATTGTTTTGTGGCGGTTGTGAAATATAAATTACGACAAAAGCGTTAAAAATAATCTAATTAAATGTTTTGATATGTTAAAATGCAAATAATTAAAATATTTTTTCATAATTTTATGTGTTGGTTTTATTCATTTCTTCGCATTTCTAGGTTTTTGATCATTGCGAATAGGGTAATAGGATTTGACATAGATTTTAGCATCAAAGTATTTTTTTTGGTGAAAAGTGACCTATTTGTTGGTAACAAAATAAGTTAGTACTAGAGTTAAACTAGGGAATCGTAGGTTTATCTTTAGACCTAGGATCATCTATGGCTTAAACGATAAACCTCGTTTTATAATACGATTTTCCTTAGTACTTGACTTGGACCCCGGCTTAAACCTGGTACTAACTTTAGTCCTTGTTTTATAATAACACTGATACAAATTACTTTCCACCTAAGGGCCGGAATGAACTTTAAAAATAGAACTGCTGTCAGCTGTGAAGAGATTTATGTAAAAAAAACTAATAAAAAAAATGCTGCGCCCATGTGACTTTCTAAACAGCCAATGTAAACTTAGCGCAAACTTCTTTGAGCGGAATAAGCCGCTACAATAACGCGGTGAGTTCCATATTTAAAATTTTAAATGTTGACATAAATGAATAGGTACTATTATTATGTATTATTAAATAGTTAAAAAAAAACAACTAGATTTATTTTCCTGGTATTCGAAATGAAAAGTAGAGTGTTTAACACGGGTAAAAGAATCAATTCCTACTCGGACTATAGCCGCCCTCGCTACGCTCGGGCGTCTACATACCTCGGGAATTGATTCTTTCGACCCTCGTTTAACAATTTACTATTCAATACTGCGTAGTTTGCTGGTAAAGCAAAGACTGTAACGTAACATTTTCTGGGAAACGTTTTTTACCCTTACCAATTAAAAATATATATGATGGGTTTAGAAGCTTTCAAGATGCAGTACTAAAGTAGTCTTTTTAATAAATATGGAAGGTATGAGGAAAATACTTTTTATTTACCATATCTTGGAATACATACATACAATCACGTCTTTTACCTTGCGAGGTAGGCAGAGCCAAGATCTTTAAGACCTCAAAGCAATGTTTAGCATGTTGGTGGTCATCTTCGAATATTTAAATTTAATATAGTCTCTTCCATGTTGGTCTGGGAGAACAGAAAAAACATAGAATGTACCAGCTGCTTCTCTTCTCGCGCAGATCGTAAATGGGTAAAATCTGAGAAATCATGTAAATAGGCGATGCGGCTAGCAACCCGTCACTATTTGGATTCCGTTTTCCACCTAATGCCCACCAACCTGCTAAACGTGGCCTTCAGGTCTTATAGACCTAGGCCCTGACTACTCCGCAAGGGAAAAAGACGTGATACAATGTATGTAATGTGCAGGATGATGAGGGAGGCGTGGTGGAGTGCAGCCGCGGTGCCCTCTTGCAGCTGAGCCCGGCGAGCGTGGTGGTGGTGCGGCGGCCGCTGCGGCCGACGATGTTCTACCGCAACATGCTGCCCGAGCTGCCGGCGCACGCGTGCGCGCATTGCCAGCATGTCAGTGTGCTAATGGAGGGTTTTCTGACTCACTTTACTACTATACTTAGGACCGATGGTAGGGTCCGATCCGAGGGCTGTCATTTAATAACATTTGATAAGCAGCTACAGTTGACACACTTTTGCCCAGTATCAGCTTACACGAGGCCTCAGTGCTGCCGCCATTGATTTCAGAAAAGCGTCATGCAGATATGTTTTGCCACGGATAAGGCTACTTTTCTTACTAACTCATCTCATTTGCTATCCTTTCCTTATAACTGTCCCATATGTGAAATTAAATAAAATTTGCCTCAGGAGTTAATTATAGGAAGAAATACCCACAAGAAATTCAAACATTTCACATGTCTCGTAACGCCACTAAGCGGTAGATCAGGTCATTAAATCTATGATAAATAAACATCTGTACATCATACATGTAAATTACTGATTCCCACCTGATTCCGTACAAGTTCCGATACATTATTTTACGTAAATATGTCCTCTACCTCTTAAGATCCGTATTATAACATCAATTTCTCTAGAGACCTGACAAGCACCATAAGATGCTCATCAGTTTTTGAGGGGTCTATGAATTTGATAAACAAACATAAAGGTCACTTAAGGCTTTTTTCACAGCTCTTTTACATGGAAGATTTCGAGATCCAACTAGTGACGAAAGGTCACTGCCCGTTCTGCCGCCATGCTGTTGAGGACACGCGAGCAGACGAAGACAGTATCGACGATTCCATCCTGAACGGGTCTACCACTTCGACGCCCGGCAGCCCCAGCAATGGACATAGTTCTTGGCGTTAGCAAATATTATTACGATTTCTTTATACTGTATGTAAAGCATAAAAAGAAATGTATTTAATATGTTGGCAGATCTAAGAACTTACGGCGTCCCCACGGGCTATCCTATAGAGATATGACAAAACCTTATGAAATTTCGTGAGCGTATATAATACAATACCGAGCGGGCCATGCTGGAACGGATATTAAATGGAACAAAAAAATTGTACCTATTATTTTATAATAGGTCAACACTGGTGTCAGATTTATCAAGCTGCCTTAAGGCATATGAATAGCTGCTTAACGATTGCCATCAATGATGGCAACCGCGACCAACCGGTTAAGGTGCCTTCCGAAGCACGGAGAAGCTAGAGGTATTTTGATGCCACGTGCGGTCACTCATCCCAGCGGGGATCTCGCCCGGGGTTGCTTAACATACGTAAACGCTAATAATGCTCAGACCCACTGGAGCATCGGGCATGTTACCTATCTTTCTTTCATCCTTACTAATATTATAAATGCAAAAGTGAGTTTGTTTGTTTGTTACGCTTTCACGCCGTAACTACTGAACCGATCATCATGAAATTTTGCATACAAGTTCTCTGGAGTGCGGAGAAGGACATAGGCTACCTTTTATCCCGGGAAAAAGTACTATTCCCGAGGGATCCGACATTGACGCGGGCGGAGCCGCGGGTGAAAGCTAGTTTAAATATAGAATTAAAATATTGTAAAGAAAAACCAACGACCTGAATTGAAGATGTTTCATTTTTACTAAGCCTTAAACTGAAAACCATTTCGAGATATTCTTATGATTTACATAAAACACATTGTTAGTGATTTTTTCGTTAAATAATAAAAGAAATATCTTAAAAACTGAGAGATTTCAAAAGGAAGGCAGAATAAGTTTCTACTTTTTAGTCTCAACAATTCCAAGAAAAAATATATACGCATTGTTATGACTCTGCTTTAGAAAATGACATTATCAAGCTGCCATTTTTTTAAATATGTGTGCAAAAGCAAATTATATTATTCAGCCTCTAACCATGATTGCATAATAATTGATTTTAATTTTTTTTTTCACCGAATTCAATTCAATATATTGAGAAATGAAAAAATACGTATTACTTAATTTTTGAAGTTCTATCGAAATAAAAAAAAACAAAGGGTTAAAAAAGTTAAACTTTGTCAATTGTTTCGAGAAAAAGATGGTACGACCGCTTTTTTGCTCGATTTGACTAGGGCACTACCGTGCCCCCAGATTTTCTTTTATGCATTGTATGTGCACGCCGCATCGGTCCGCTCGGTGTATTTTGTCCATTATGCACAACACTAACACCAGTTTACAGCGTTTAAATTATCCACCGACATTTTTTGAAGGGGTGACTCAACCTGATATAATGAACAACTTTTTCTTTGGGACCAATGCCGGATATCTAAAACAAACTTCTATGAAAATGTCGAAAATGGTTTTGAGCTCCCAGCATTGGTCCCATAGGACAAGGTGTTCTATTTGACTTGCTGAGTCACCCCTTCAAGGGCATGTCCTTATTTAGTTAACACTATATCTATAGGCATACTATACCATCATATCGTGAAGTGCCTAGGTATAGCCATAGCTAATAGGCCATGTTCAATAATGGGCCGTGACATTTTTGTTTATGTATGGAACAAGTAATTTTAACATAAAGGTACAATTAAATGTGTTAAAGTAAAGCATATTTGAATGAAGCACACCATTTCACGCAATCCCACTGAATATGTACAGTTCTATTGATAAAGGCGCAAAAAATATTATTACTTTATATATTTAATATGTTATAGTTTAGTAGAGTAAGTATAATAGGTAGGTGTTGGTTAAAGTAGATTGTTCTGTTTTAACTATTTAGTATATGGGTGCATTAAAATTAATTGTACTTAATTTAACATTAATGAGGTTTTTATGAACTTCTTAGTCCCGCTGTTATACATCCTGTGCCGCGGTCATCAAGTCGCCAGTAATACGCCAAGCTAATTTTTCCTTTGACTGACCGAACCCAAAACCATTTCTAGATATACTTTACTACACTCAAATAAAAATATTTTCGATATAAAATATTTTAAAACAAAGAATTTTGTGGCGTCATTGGAAGACGCATGTTTATAACCCCAATTTAACCCTGTTTATAAAAAAAACATATTTTCAAAAATTAATTCGATTTCAAATATAGATATCATACATGAAATTTTATATTTTTGTTGCTGCCGGTGTTCTAATTACTTTTAATAATCGTTATTATCGTTTTATATATACAAGGTGCTCCAATCTGCAGATTAGCCTAATGAACTACATTATAACAAAATTAAAGCCTAATTGCCCCTTCCCCCTCCAAACCTGCTGAAGCCACAGAACGTTGTCTATCTTATGCGAGTTTTAATTACTAATAATGTAGTTCTAATAACTGGTAATCACAATAAAATTATAATTTAATTATAAGATACCTATGCAATTTTTTGCACAAATGTTTTATTTTAAAATATTTTATAAGAAACTTAATAGTATTAACATATACATCTTTGAACAAGATTTTATATTATCTTATCTATAAGTCTCTATTAAAACTTAAGCGTGTGACGCGTATTCTGTTGTCTCTATTTATCCATGACAAATACTTGAAAGTTTATGAGATGTGTTTAGCAGATAACCCACCTATTTAATATATTGGTATATGTGTCACTAAATCAACTATTAGATAGACGCTAACTTATTCGTAGGATAGACGGGTGATACACTGACTTTTTATATTAACTTACTTGACCAGTCGATATCGCATTCAATATTTTATTTTGTCGCGTTCATTTATTGCACCATTGTAGTCTAAAAATTGTGAGTAGAACAGTACACGTGTTCAATAAGGCCTTAGCAAAAGGCACAGATATGTTGTAGTGTTAATGTGTTAATATGTCGTAATATTTGCTAGTAGGTTCTAAATGTTTGTGATATTGAAAGGTGGCGTTAGCCATCTATGCCCACCGCAATGCGCTCCGGCCCGGCGACTCTAAAACGGATGGCGCGCGCTGGCCCGCCTCATGTAGATCATACTTAATTTCGTAATTGTTACACTTCATTGTATATTAATGCGTTTAGACTATCCAGAGCAGATAATGTACGAACGCGGGTACGTGTTTCGTCATTTTCTAATGGTTTTCTTATTGACGCCTTGTAGAGATTTATTTTATATTGTACTGTATAAGATTTCCAATGTTGGTCCAAAATGTAACACATCCGTCCTGATTGTTATAGTCTGACCAGACCGTAGATCTGTATTAATAAATAGTTAAAATTGTTTATAGTTATAGAATAGATGTAATGTATTTTGCTATTGTAATATGCGCAGACAGTCAATAGCAGTTATTATTTTTGTATCAAAAAATAAGACTCTGAAGTACTCTTTTGGAATCAAATTAATTTTATGTACAATGTATACAACTCAATTCTCAAGATTCTTTATTTGGTTAGTAAGTTTTAGAACTCTTTTTGATAGTAGTATTAACCTTTGTGGACACTCAAAAGAATGGTCGTTGTGATGAAATTATAATGGATAAACTTTTTGTATGCCGATACGCAAATCTGCGCAAAAAATGCATCATTTAACTATTGTCAGTTTTAAGAGTATAGTGAAATATTACATGCGCCACAGAAATTAATTAGAAGATAAAATTTCAATATGGTGACTTAATAACAACGGCAACAAACAGTTAGCACTGAGAAACTATGAAAAGCGCAAACAGTATTTTTCTAGCTCCTGGCTATATTAACAACCCGACACAATACTATCGAAGCCGTACTCTTCCTTTCGTGTCAGGCGAACAAACCACCACGTTCCTGCTGCAGTGACGCTAATAATATATTTTTTAATATAGCTGTGTATAGCTTAATTATTTTAACTCAAATGACAAGCGGAATAATCTTTGTAGTTTCCAAACTTAACAAATGTAGGTACCATACCTAGCTGTCCGTAAACTGATGCTATTGACTGTATGCTTAAGAACCTGATCTCTAAGTAAATATAAACGAAGTGTTATATTAAGAACATTGTAACTATCTGATACAACCACCGTCCAATGCAAAAATATACACGTCTGATAAACATCCGCCTATTAATTGTAGATACCAACTCTCAGTGCCTTTATCATTACTATTTAGTTTATCAGTAGTTGTTAGGCCGACGCATCACAGCTGATGATGCAACCGGGATCACACAAAATGACACAGATGAGTATAAATATATATAAATTATAGGGACAAATTACAAAGATTGAGTTCTAGCCTCACGGTAACTTGTGAACTTGTGTCGTCGCATACTACTCTACGATACTATATTTTATAAAAGATAGATACTTAATACAAGGTCCATTAAAATTAAGCGCATTTATTTTAAGGGCTGGGTCTCATAGGTCAAATAAATGCTTTAGAAAATGTTAAGAAAACGACACGCTAGTTTTTTGTTGTCATATAAAATAATTATTATTTTATTAAAATCAATAAATAAATCAGCTGTTTTGATTGTCGACGTCAGTGACTTGGTATCCATAGTAGATAATAATAAAAAGTTGTTAACCACGAAAATGTGTTTTAGTAAACAAGGTGTATTTTTCGTCTGTTTTTCTAAATGTTCAGGTCCAGATATCTCGAAAACTAGCGTGTCATTTTTTTATTTTGCTTCTAAAGCATTTTTCTAGCTTATGGGTGCCAGCCTTTAAAATATTTCCGTTTTATTTAAATTGACCTTATGTACATAATGTAAATAAATTTCAAAGACCCAGGCCAATCTGAAAAATGTCGATACTCTAAGTTCCGGGGGTAGCTCCATTACCTCGGTTAAATGTGTACCTGCGCAAATGGTGTAATGTTTGCTGTCATCTAACCTGCGCTAGGTTAGATTACAGCCAAAATTACACCATCTTAGCCGAGTAGCATGTTATCCAATGCGCACGGAATCTGTCATTCAGCCCTACAACCTTGGACTAATAAACCACCTATAACAGACGGATAAACAGCGTAGGCTTCGTAATAGGTTCTGTTTTTATCCTTTGGATATGGAGCCCTAGAAATAGTATGAAAAAGGTAACAACGAAAAATATTAATAGTTAGGTTATGCAACCATACCAACTAAGCCCTATTTGTAAAAACTTTGGGATGACGATAGAATGCAAATTATTAGAAAGGTGTTGGAAAACCAAGCAAGTGGATCCAGATTGGCGCGTATTAAAGCTAGTGTTGCACCCGAATCTGGAGCATGGCTGCAAGCTGTTCCGTCCTCTCATATGGGTACATTACTCGACAATGACTCCCTGAGAATAGCTGTCGCCTTTAGACTGTTCAGTTTGCGAGGTGCACCAGTGTGTCTGCGGCAAAATGGTGGAAGCAGATGGACACCATGCATTAGGCTGCACTTGATGACAATATCTACGTAGAGCCCTCGTATCAGCGAACATACCATGCCAGTTAGAGCCACCTGGGCTCTTCAGAACGGATGGGAAACGACCTGACCGACTAACACAAATACCCTGGCAGAGAGGACGCAGCTTGTTATGGGATGCAATCTGCGTGAGTTTATTTTTTTTTTTGAAACGACTATGTATCTAGCTCCAAGTGAGCTTTCGCTACTTCACCGGGCGTTTGAGGAAGTGCCCTCGACCTTTATAGACAACATCACCAGGGCCCAGGAGGGACGGACCTCGGCTTTGGGCGTTGCCTGTGTGCGCAAGGCTTGGAGAGACAGCAAACTCTCATATTGCCTGATGGGCCGCGTATGCGTGCATGCAAGCCTGAAAGGCCAATCTGAGAATCAAAGGCAAAAGCCTTTGGAGAGCAGCAACTCTCATCTTTTGCCTTATGGGCCGAAAGCTACGTTGCCAGAAGGGCCTATCCTGGATGCAAGTCGCCCGGGACCGCCGGGCGGTCACCAGTAATCGGAGCTAATCCTACTCTACGCACTCTGTTCCGGTGTCGAGTGCGACGGGGTCGGATAGTGGGATTCCTCTGGCTATTCGGAGCCGAAGAGGGGTCGGGGCGGGAACCTGCGTGAGTACCTACGCGGAGTCTTATATCACTGGTAGTATATGGATTTAGGCCGCGCGGGCGGCGGCCGCGCAAATACTTAATAAATACTCAGTTTTATCTTCACAGTATGAATTTGTACCGGTCGCCGTGGATACTGCCGGCCCATGGTGTCCTGAAGCAAAAAAGAGATAGGACGCCGCTTGAGGGACCGAGGATATGACCACCGCTCAGGTTGTTACCTGACTCAAAGGATATCCATTGCAATTCAAAGAGGAAATGCAGATAGCGTAATGGGTACCTTTGAGCCGGGTACAATTCGGGGTGACATTTTTGATTAGCTTTTATTGTTTTTAATTATATAAATACGACTTGATCCATGGACTTGATCCAGGAATTTGTATGTGAGGGTAAAATTGCTTTACATAATGTAAAATCACTTCTTCAATGAGTAGGTAATTAGTATAATTTCAAAAAATAAAATGTGTAAAAACTTTCTCTTTTTAAAAACACCTATGTTAAGACACATGGGTTTTTAAGATGAACCGTATCTTTAAAACCATATCTGGTGAAATCCATCCGTTACCTAGTTAACACTTTGAACGCCGGAATCGCAGGTACAATAGTTTTTCAATTGTTTGTCGGACAACGTTGTCCGACACGGCGTCTAAGGTGTAAAGAAATTTATAGAAATACAAGATACCTACGCATGAAGAAAACATAACTATTATTATTATTATAACCCTTCTGTGAAGTCGGGTAAAAAATCGTACAACGTAACGACATCATATTTACCCAACTTAAAAAAAAGGCTATCAATTCGGTTGATTTCTATGTTTGTTACGTCAGAACTCCGTCATTTATAGAACAGATGTATAAAAAATCTTTTTTTGTTTGAAAGGGTATGCTTTCAAGTTTGATTGAGTCGGTTTATATGAAAGATTATCTATGATAAAATATTTAATGGGTGTAGAAATAAATCCATAAAAAGTTACTCTACTCGTAAGTGGCCGATAACAAAAGAAAATAAGAGCATTGCGTAAATGTATCCATACTGATGGTACGTATTTGACACAAATTAATAAGAGTATAAACATATCTAGGCGTTTCAATAATGACATCACTTGATAACACGAGATTTCATGACTCCGAATTAGGAACTGGGTTTGATGCGCATGCGAAGCTCTAGGTAGAGCACCTCTTCCTGAGGCTCCCCTCGCGGTGCTGCATAGTAAACTGAAGAAGAAGGTACTCGAACAGAAGGTAAAGTATCTATCTACTAAATTTTTGATCTTATTCAGAAACGATTTGTTTTCATAGTGATTCTCTCGTGATTGCACTTTTATATACATAATAACTGCATGATACCCTAATATCGTTTAGCGTTAAGACATATTTTGATACCTTAAACAATTAAATAGAAATCGTTTACACTTTTGCATTGGTTTTTGATTAGAATGTGTACCTTTTCGCTTAGGTAATCTGTTACGTAGATATTGAAATAAAGAAAGATATTTCTTGTTTCATGATTTCTGATTAGGTTTCATTTAGTGGGCCTTATGCGGTATAGTACTATCAATGTAGTTAAAACAGAGAGCAAGAGCCCTGTACCTCTCGTCTTGGTGACGAGCAAGTCAAAAGTATCCCTTTTGACGAGCACTTGCTCGTCGCCACGAGATTAATTGTATGAATATTTCTTTTTGATTCTATTTTGGCATTCTGTTCAGATCAATTGGTACGCAGGAAAGTACTTAATTTTTCTGTCGAAAGCTTACGATAAATTTATGCTTGACGGACGGGTATTCGGTTATGCGCTTCGGTATGCCGTCGTCATATGAGGCTAGATACCCGTGTAATAGTGCGTTAATTTGCGCACTGGGCAGGGGTTGCCTAATGTGAGTCTTTAATTACAGTCGACATAGAGTATAATCAATTCAAGACTTGTTCTGCGGCCGCAGAACAAGTCTTGAATTGATTATACTTAGACGTAAAGACAAAGGGACGGGAGGAGCCCTTGTATACAAACGAAAAATACGATGTAGTCGTTATAGTAAATACAAATCGGCAGTTTGGTTTGTTTCAATGTACCTAATGTAGTTATAAAAATTAAACTCTTTGTTTTTATCTCTTTTTAGTGCATGATATAAATAATTAGCTTGCCTGATCTAAGGTAACTTGGAAACAGTACTTTTCCGAGATTAAAGATAGGTAGGGGAGAAACGGGTAATGGGAGTCAGCGGGCAATCGGGGTCAGGTGCCTCTAAGCAAAACTTAACGTTCGATATCTAGGTAAATGACATGTTCAGCTTGCTCTGTACCCGATGCCCATTGTACGAATGACTCGCGCTAGTAGCGCCACGCGTTTTTGAGTGACAATTATGTTTCGTTTTCACGCCTCGTCGGTGTAAATTTTCGTCAAAACAACCTTAACGGTGAGTATAGACGTTGTAGATGTACCAAATTAAAGACCATGGATAGATTTATCCTTGATATTCAAAATTTAAATAAGCATATTAGATTGCGATTAAATTTACTTTGTGTTATTAAATTTTACTATTAACATGTAGTATAGGTTTTGGGTAATGGGAGCCAAAGAGCCCGCTAGTGATAACTATTACCCGCAAAAAATATTCTTATTTTTTCTCGCTTATAGATGCCGATATTACAAGTCAGAAAAACCAAATAGGCTAGCTGATCAACTGGTGATTGCACTGGATGGTATACCGCCGAATGTAATGTCTGCGATTGTTTGACTCTGATTTCCCACATGCCTGATTCCTATTGTACTGAGGTTAGTGCAATAGGAGTCAAACTTGTTTTTTTTTTTAAAACGCGGAAATATATCCTAAGTTGTTTCCCAAGGTGGTGAAAAGTGACAACAACTAGTAGATATATAAGTAAAGTCTATTGTTAAACAATTTTAATCAAGATACTATTTCGAAATAAGCTTTTATTTGATAGCTCGCTTAAGCGACTCCCATTACCCCCTTCTCCCCTACTCTATGTTCATCCCCGGACCCCTATTTCTAAACCAAATTTCATCTAAAGCGGCTATGTGGTTAAAGCGTGAAGAGGTACCTAACAGAGTTAATTTCGTATTTACATTTAGTACTGTAGCGAGGGATCGAACAGCTAAATCATTTGAAAATTTATCACTTGTTTTACAAAGCAAAATTTTGAACCGAAATACAAAAGGTTATTTCTTTACAAATCTTCCGGCCTAAGTACAATGTGTTTTATATGGAATCGCAATAATCTAGTCAATTACAACATTAACAACTTGAGATATTAATTGTCAGAGATACTTACTTGTAAAATCGTTTTGGGTCTTCTTAACGTGCAAGTTTTATCAAAGTTTAATAAAAATAAATAAATAAATATATACGGACAAATCACACAGATTGAGCTAGCCCCAAAGTAAGTTCGAGACTTGTGTTATGGGATACTACCTAACTCAACGATACTATATTTTATAACAAATACATATATAGATACACATCAAAGACCCAGGCCAATCTGAAAAAGATCATTTTCCATCTTGACCTGGCCGGGGATCGAACGGGCACTCTCGTGTCGCATGCTGGCGTGTTGACCGCTGCGCTACGGAGCTAGCCAAAAATATCACCTGCCATGCCAATAATAAATTGTAGAATATCTTCTACAATATCTATCATATAATATAACAGTCCAAGCATCATCTAGCACTAACTAGCCGCGCTGAAGGCAATTGTAAATGGTGTACACGCCGCGAGTTTTAAACAGCTCCGCAACTGAATTACTGCTGCACGTATTTCAGTACGTGCTGGAGTACTGCAATTGGGTTGCATTTCATGTTAAGATAGCTACTAAAGATCGGGATGGATAAATTATTGTTGTAAATACAGCTTTCGTCCGCGTATAGATACGCTCGCGTGAATCTAGAAGTAAGCACGTACCTATACGCGGCCCATCAGGCAATATGAGAGTTTGCTGTCTCTCCAAGCCTTACGCACACAGGCAACGCCCAAAACCGAGGTCCGTCCCTCCTGCGGGCCCTTTGGTGATGTTGTCTATAAAGGTTGAGGGCACTCTGTCCTCGCCAAACGCCCGATGAAGTAGCGAAAGCTCACTCACTCAAAAAAAATCTTGAAGTACCTTTTTCTGGGATGGAAAATATTGTCCTTTCACGGACCTCGAATTATGTCAATATCAAATTGCATCTATATCGGTTCAGTGGTAAAAGACTGAAGACGTTACAATTAATTCGAAGTGGAGCCCGATGGCTGATCCAGTGGGCGTAAGCAATATAAACGCTTACGCATTATAGGTAAGCGACCACGAGCGCCGTCCCCATGTGGGATAGGTGACCGCAAATGCCATAAAATATCCCGAGCTCCTCCGTGCTTTGGAAGACACGGTTGAACCTGGCAGTCGTCAAGCTACTTACACACACGAAAAATGAACAAGTCAATGCGTACTTAGTATTCGTCATCATTTTCGCAGCGTTTTTCTGGTTACTTCCCCAGATATTAAGCGTAGCCCAGGGTCCTCTATTATGACAGCATTCATGCTATTATATAATATGCCTAAGATTTTATGGCCGGGTGCCTGCCTGACGCCAACGCTGTGTGGGTAGCTCCAGCGCCGGGAATCGAAATCCGCGCCCTCCATGTCGCAGGCTGGCATGCTCACCATTGTGCCACGGAAGCTGGCAACACCATATCTATACAACGGTAAACTAATCATAGCTATTAAGTTCTTAGAAAATATCTACTTACACGAATATATAAAAAATAGGTACCAAAAAAATTTGTAAAGAATAGGTGCTTAAAATTTTACTAAATGCCTAATAAAAAGTATTATAAGGTAAAGATAGAAGAACAAGAAGAAGCAGTAAAAACGATACGTGTGGTGCGGACATTAGCCGAGCGCCTTAGCTTTCCAAACGACAAGCCGATCACGTGGCAAGGTAGGTACTTAGTAACTTCTACAGTGATGTTCGCTCATTCAATATTTTTTTCTCAATATCTCTTATATAGTTTATTGATATTTTTTTAGACGTTACCTATGAACATATAGTATCCTGTCCTTGAATATGGAAAGTGTTTAACAAGCCAGCCTGTATGTATGTGGGTACCGATAGGTAATTGCTAGGTATATTGATCCGGGTATCGAGGGCGGCAGGTGATCAGCGCGTCTGTTCGTTTTGGCGAATCAGAGACGGCAGGTGAAGCCGCAGGTGACTCCGCGATCTCAGCCGATATTCCTGCACAGGGTGATCAAAACTTTTAAAATAGTCATAGGTGTCAATTATAGAAATTGATCAAGTTCAAGACAAGAGCGATAGTACTGAGCTGGTTGACTTGAGAGGTTGCTACGTGGCGTGTTCTGGGTCTGTATATACTTAGAATAAACTATAGTTTATTCTGACTTTAACAGAGGATAGACTTTATAAGTATATTGGTTTAATTTGTCAATAAAACCATAATATACAGTGATCTGTAATATTAAAGTCAGAATAATAATACTGAGGTCGAGAAACGTGTACTTATTTTGTATGAAGAAACCATTCATATAAAAATTATCAAATAGAATCTCTGAAAACTTTCATAACGAACTCTAACTTTCCCCAGTTTACTCGTAAAATAATCCTCTAAACAGGGAAATGTTCTTCTCTTTGATCCTTTTTTTGAATTGAATATCTGCGTAAATCTTAAAAAAATTTAAGGACATAAAACAATTGCACTACTTATTGCGTAACAATGTTTTAAGGGTTCCGTACCTAAAGAATTAAAATTAGGTAGTGCTACGGTAATTCCACAGGTCTCGACCGAATTGCTACGACCTCATGCATGGTTACCGTATGTATACCGTATATACCTGGCTCTGGCTAAGGCTTTCTTACGTACAACCATTGTACGGTAAGCTAGAATCGTTACCTTCAAGGGTAATATCGTCACAAGATATCTCCAAGTGACGTTTAATACTTTAACGGCAGCCCCTTGTGCGAGGCCCTCGCAAGCTACTTCAAGCTGCAGAACCAGCAGCATTCAGAGTTAACGGGGCACTCTTAAACTGGTAAATCCCTGACCAGTTGTGGCTGAGTAATTAGATACTCAGTCTTCAAGGCAAAGGGATCGGTGATCGAGACTGGAGCATCATTGAAAGATTCGCAACAGCACCTAAAAAAAAATGATAATGAGCTAAATTATTCAGTTAATAGATAGGTACTTATTAAAATAAACACCGTCGAAGCTTAGGTACTTATTGGATAATTAAAAGTAGGATTCTATAAAATAAACAGATAAGTTATTAATTTCACAATGTATTTCATAGGCAATATTGGCCTAACTCTTGAAATAGAATATTTAATCACGACCGAGCATCTCATACCAGCTCATACCCATCTATATAAAAATAAAAAGCGTTTCCTTCACACCTCACCCATGTTGTTCCCAATTCCAAATCTCTCTTTTAAATTAGGTACACCGTCACGTGTATTTACCTATAGGTACCTATAGGTAAGTACATGTACTCACACATGACGGTTTTTCTGTAGTCGCACGCACATGACATAAACTACAAGACAATACGAGTATAGGCATAAATTTTATCAATGGAATCAAATTATACATCTGAGTAATGCATGATCGTATGCATGAGTAATTATTGAATATATCCTTAAATTCAATAATTAACTACTCTATATCAGGGCTTGTTACCGGTACCAAATTCCCATTATAAGTACCGGTAAGTACCGGTATTACTATTCTGTTAAAATTTTAACGGTAATATGAGGTACCGGTAATCTAGTATTTAACGGTAATAATATTGTTAACAGTTAACGGTAATTTTACCGCTACTTGTTACCGGTACCAAATTCCCATTATAAGTACCGGTAAGTACCGGTATTACTATTCTGTTAAAATTTTAACGGTAATATGAGGTACCGGTAATCTAGTATTTAACGGTAATAATATTGTTAACAGTTAACGGTAATTTTACCGCTACTTGTTACCGGTACCAAATTCACATTATAAGTACCGGTAAGTACCGGTACCTCTATTCTGTCAAATTTTAACGGTATTAAAATTGCGTTAATTTTACCGGTACCTACGCATTGTTGCCGTCTACCGCATGGGACTCGCTCGACTGTAAAAGTGCAGCCCTATTGTGGGCCCCCGCCTCACGCCGCACATGCACAACACGGCAATGACACACATTAACGAAATGATAATTCCCAATACGAGTACCGGTACTAAGTACCGGTACTGTTTACCGGTATTTGGTACAGGTACTTCTTTCAATTACCGGTACCATCGTTTTATTGAGGTACCGGTACCAATCCAATTACCGGTACCGTTGTATTATAGAGGTACCGGTACTTGATTTTTACCGTTACCAAATGTACCGGTACCAAGCCAATTACCGGTACTGTCGTTTCATAGAGGTACCGGTAATGGATTTTTACCGGTATTCCAACCCCTGCTCTATATTCACATCATCGTCATCATCATCAGGTCCTTTTTAGTCTCCACTACTGGACTAAGCTAACATATAGTAACATATATTGGTTTTTGCGAATCAGGGACAGCAGGTGAGCCGACAGGTGTATGCACGATCTCGGACGATTATTATCGATAAACAGGTTGTTTCAATTCACTAGGGCTCGTTATCAATAAATTAGTACAGTCGGTTTTTGACTATTTAATGCAGTTCAATGAATATGTAATTAAATAGGAATTTTCTAAAAAAAAAAAATAACCCTTTCTGTCAGTCTCATGCTGACGGTAGACGAGAGATATGTATTATTTCTTATACTTAGTTCCTGAATTTATTGTTATTTTAATAACTGTTAGTACGCCGCGAACTTGGAACTCACCAACATTTATTTAATTAGGTATCTCACAAACAACTGATGCAATTTTAATGCTCAACGTACCTAAATGAAAATTATACTTAAGTAGTAATAATATAACCTTACTCGTACGTTCAAATAATAATAATCTAAAACGAGTATATGGGTGGTATTATTAAAAGCTACGCGAAACATAATTATCTACCTACTCTTTTATCAAACGGTTTCACTCGCGTATCGTTAGTCGGTATCGCCGACAAATTCTAGCCGGTTCAGATAGCCATCTTCAGGGAAACCTTACCTATAGGAGTAGTATATGGGTATATTTAGGAGTACTTATATGGGAGTTATTTTCACACCCTGTACGTACAGTGATGCCTGTGATAGCGCAGCATGCGCTACTTTGTTTACTTGCGCCGCGCCAGGAGACTTCGGACGGACAGATGTGCGAGCATGCGGCACACGCACAGTTCTTCAACAAGTTGGTACTTATACCTATTGTATCATTTGCATTCGTGATATCTACCTACATATAAAATCGCCTTATTCACAGAATAAGTAGCTACTAGAACTTACGCCTAAGTGCGAGTCGGACTCGCGCACGATGCATTCCGTACCTTAAAAATCATATCTATTTGTTGTTTGGGAGCCTCCTTCAATATTCATTTTATTTTATTATTTATTATTAAAGTGAATTAGCAACTAAATATTCTTTGAATATTTTAAGCCTCTACCTGTGGCAATTGTTGTGGAGTTGTGTCATATGGAGAGGCGAAAAGAATGGCTGAGAACCGAGAGACATGGAGAGTACTCCACCGACAAGAACACAGTTCTTAAATTATAGATAGATAGACCTGTGGCAGTGTAGGTATAGATATCTAGAAAAAGGCGGCAACAAATCACGTTTGAAATGTTGCACGTTGTATGTGAGCTCCACATAAATAGATATTTATTTTATTCTGTTTTTAGTTTGTTGTTATAGCGGCAATCGAAATGCACCATCTGTGAACATTTCAACTGTCTAGCTTTCACGGTTCATGAGATAATAGGGTCCCGTTTTTACTGTTGGAACCCTAAAAAGTCAGTTACGAAAAAATATGACGTTCAATACCGTTTACCTTTTGAATAAAATAAAAAAAAATGATATAAGTATTTTTATATCCAGCCACATCTTAACTAATTTTGGACAAAGGGGTAGGCACTTTATTTATTATATTATATATAAGATAATTTAAATCAAAAGGTTTAGTTTCAATTATTATCTACTTTTAAACTTTATCAGTGTTATTATAAAAAAACGGCAAAACCCAGGTTTAAACCTGGTCTACCTTAGTCCGGACTAGCGATGGATCAACCTAGGTTTAGCAAATTAAACTTTGTTTCATTACAAAAAATGAACTAAGTCAAGACTAACTTAGACCTGAGACGATCTCTAGATGATCTAACGGAAGCAGGATTCATTCAATCATTCGTTCAGTATGCTACTACTACGTTCCGATCTTCACTAATTTTAAAATAAATCATAAAATTTATTGTTTGAAACTAGTATAAAACTAAAAAGAATAAAATTGAAATGGAGAAACATGTTTATTTTTGTCATAAACGATAAATTCAGTGGCCAGATAAAAATATCATATTTTATACAAAACGATTTTATAATTTTACAAACCTGAAACGGAACGCGTGTGCGCGCGCAATAAAATGAATTTGTTCCAAAGTAACTTTAAAGTTTGTTTACAAATATGATTGTAAAGAATATATTTTTATTTAATGAATTTAATGAATTAACGGTGCAGTGTGTCGAAAGTAATTGTTTTATAGTTGCTGTGAAATAAGATTTACGTGAATAAAGTAAAAATGAATATTGTGTAAAAAATCGTTTATATTTGTACAAACTATATTTCCTAATATGAAATTAATGTGCCTAAAAGTCATTCTTTTGTGGCGGTTGTGAAATATAAATGACGACGAAAGCGTTGAAAATAATCTAATTAAATGTTTTGATATGTTAAAATGCAAATAACTAAAATATTTTTTCATTATTATATGTGTTGGTTTTATTAATTACTTCGCATTTTCCAGGTTTTAGCTCATTGCAAATAGGGTAATTGGATTTGACATAGATTTTAGCATCAAGGCGTTTTTTTTTGTGAAAATGACCTATTTGTTGGTAACAAAATAAGTTAGTACTAGAGTTAAACTAGGGAATTGTAGGTTTATCTTTAGACCTAGGATCATCTCTGGCTTAAAGGATAAACCTCGTTTTATAATAAGATTTTTCTTAGTACTTGACTTAGACCCCGGCTTAAACCTGGTACTAACTTTAGTCCGTGTTTTATAATAACACTGTATTCGTTTAACTGTAGATAGGCTCGAAGAATTTTTATAACTTACCTATGAGTGGTCCCAGCCGCCGGACGAAAAAAAAGGACTGCCGGCCCAGATACCGGATTAATCGAATTCTATTTTTTCTTCCTCGTAGGTAGGTATATTTTCCTCTCTGGTATTATTATTAGATGTATCCCGGACGTATAAGTCGACGTCTTGTTTAACCTCCCCCAAACCTATCCTTTTTACTTGCACTGTACACACTTCCGTCGCCTTATTATTTGACTTACTGGACTGTAAAATGATGTAACGAAATCATATTATCACGGAGCTTATATTCGTCTTTTACGTTCTCAGAACTTATTATAAAGTTGCTATAACTTACTTGTCTAATACTCCATGTAGTCTTTATTAAAACGCTTATGAACAAAGCGAAAACCAATATCAATTAATATTTAATAATAATTGGCCATGTCAAATGCGAGTCGGAATCGCACACGAGGCCCAGTACCAACGTACAAACTCCCCTATTATTTTTTTTTTATTTATATGTGGACATTTCAAGTCTATCTATTAAGTACGGCTCAAAAGATAACCACATACCTGTGCGTGACACACACAACTAAAAGCTTAGTTAGGTATAGCGTCCCGTTTTGCTCTTTTGTATACGGAACCCCAAAGAGTCTTAATTTCTATAACCTGGTCATACGTTTTATGTAGGTATACGTAATACATGTGTGTGATGTGAAAATTTCAAGGTCTGCCTTTTACGGTTCAAAAGATATAGCCCTGTGACAGACAGTCAGTGGAGGCTTAGTTACCTATAACGTCTTGTTTTGCATCTTCGTGTACCCCAAAGAGTCTCATTTTACGATCGCAATGTCTAAGCGTTAAAAACAGAGAACTGTTAGAAGCCATGCACGGACCGATTCAAAAATTTGGACAGGTTTATTTTTACGACTCTCAACTCGGCACGCGTTCATATTGTCTGGCAAGTAATTTTTTACGCGACCGTATCTTGCAGCTGTCCATCCTTAATAATGCATTTGAGGCCCAAAAGTTCCGGGCGCAGGCGAGCGCGGCCGCAGGTATCAACTAATCTTATTGCCTTCAAATTATGCTCACATCTGTCGATCTTTAAACGCACTCTGTGCCCCGCATAAAACCCAATGAAAGAGAAAATTTGACAGTTTTGCGGCAGTAATTTTGCATGTCAAATTGAGTTGGGCACCTGTGGGGTAGAGCACCTTTGAAGCTGTAACTAAATTAAAATTGGCTAGGACTGTTTTAATTGGTCAAAATACAAATTTATTTTGTATTCGCTCATTAGCATCTTATCAAAATTACCGAAATTGCACTTTCATATTATTTACTAATCCAGGTGTAGGTACTCAGGAGCAAATAAACTAACTTAGCATATTTAAAATCTGTGTACTTATCCCATATTTTTTAATCTACGGGACTATGATCATGTATCTCAATTTCGCACGCAATTTAAGGAGGTAGTTCCATATTTGAATTCGCCGAGCCTGATTCGACATACCTACCTATTTTCTCCCTTCTTTAATCTATCCTCCTTTGACCCTATAAATCCCAGGTAATAAACGCTTTCTCTTCCATAATGACACGATTATTCTTAGATCAATGTGACACCTATGAATTTACATTAGTTAAACACCGCAGATATTCTTCCGCTTAGACAAAGCCACTGAAATATAAGTATTCCAAATTTTAACATGTCCTTTCCCTAATAGCGCCACAAGCTACTGACATGTATTCCAAATCTTAACATGTCCTTTCCATATTAAAGTACTGCTTACCTACCTAGTTAAAAGCTAACTACGTGACGTCAAAAAGATTGATGAACGCCGGCTGCACGCACTAAAAAGATTCAGATTCAGTGTGCAAGCAAGAGCGCGGAACAAGCGAAAGAGAGGCAAGATTTGCCTCAGCGTTGTGACGCATCTATTTCTTTTTCACTGTTATCAATTATCATGTAATGTTTTTATTACCGTTTTTTCGTGGTGCTATAATACGCAGTAGTTTAGCGAACGGGACCACTAACAAGCACGATGCGAAGTCGAGTTCTTTTATTAGACCGTGATTGTAATGTCTATACGACTCGTTAATAATGTTTTTCATCACACCAAGTAAAAATTTTGTCGTGGATAATAAATGTCGACAAACTGCAGTGAGCAGAAAACGTAGGTAGGTACTCTACCCGCCGATTCCACAGAAAATAAAAATGTTTTACCCTGAAAGTGAAAGTAGGCCGGTGAATACATACAACCAACCACGACCATAAACAATTCCAAATTTAAATTCAAACAAAGGAGAAAAATCTCGCAGTCTATCAAAGAGGTTGTCTACTATACGAGAGGCTTCAGTTTTCAATCTCAACAAGAACAAAAAATATCGAATTGTATTTCATTTTTATAAATAGGTAGTTTAATTCAGCCAGGCGGCTAGATGTAAAGCTTCGCCAAATCATATTATAACATCTTATTACTTATTCGTAGTACAACATGCATGAATTAATAATACACTATCATAAATAAATGTAAAGGCAAATAGACCGACACAGTTGTGAACTTAACCTTGAACAAGACCGAAGCCAATCTGAAGAGAAGATGTAGCTGGTCACAATGACCAGCTACATCTATCGACATATAATTAGTCAATCTATCTCATTTCAGAGATATGAGGAACAAACTTTTTAACTAGCTCCGTGACTAGCTCCGTGGCGCAGTGGTAAACACGCCAGCCTGCGACAAGGAGTGATCAGGTTCCATCCCCGGCCAGGTCAAGATGGAAAATGATCTTTTTCAGATTGGCCTGGGTCTTGGATGTTTATCTGTATATGTATTTGTTATAAAATATACTTAGTATCGTTGAGTTAGTATCCCATAACACAAGTCCCGAACTTACTTTGGGGCTAGCTCAATCTGTGTGATTTGTCCGTATATATTAAAAAAAAAAAACAAAAAAAAGAACGAACTAACCCCTCCTTTTAACTTCACCGTAGTTGTTTAAAAATCCTCTTCCAATTACAACTTAACTTTTAATATATCAGAATAAATAATTATAAATGAGAAAGTATCTCTGTTACATCTTCAGATTTAAATTAGATGTAAAAGGCCCGAGAAAGGACATGCCTTTCTTTCCGAAAAAAGATACTGTTCCCTGCTGCTGCTCTCTTCCATGGTGGTCTGGAATAAAAGCAAAATGCAGCTGCCTTTCTTCCCGCAAAGACCGTAATAAACCAATCGAGGTAATGGGCGAAAATCTGAAGAATCTTAGCAGTATCAGAAAAAATATATCAATATTTAGATTCCGTTTATAACTATTATGTAAAAAACGGAATCACAATAGGAATGGCTAATGTCCACCAACGTGCTAAACGGTCTTCAAGACCTGGGCTCTGTCTACCCCGCAAAGGAAAGGACGAGATAGAACCTATGCATGAATACTGTTACCGAAGGATTGTCATTCACCAAATCGCGAGCGAAAGCTATATAATTAACGCGCATGTTAGTCACGTACAAAACACAGTAAAAGTAAGTAGGTAGGTACCTACGATAAACGACCGATTTACGCAAACTCGCTCTTACGAGAATTCGCAGTGAGGTGTTTGTGGAAGGCATGTGATGAGACCGGTCCCTTATTTTGTTACGTATAAATTGCAGATTATTAGCTCCAGCCGTGCACCTGGCAGGCCATCTGCCTAAGGATTGGAGATGCTGCGACTGCAAATGGAATCTATAACCCGTTTGCTTCGTACTGCTTTTATTTCGTTACCGCTCAAGGCAGCGCGGTGAGCGCGTGCGTGCTTACGTTGTCTTTAGTACCTATTGAAGTAGATACTTTTTAAAACTTCTCGATGTTTCTAAAGTATCCTTTTTTGTTGATGACTCTGGGTGGGTATTTAGGAGTCAAAAATCGTCAATGTTCGATTCTTGAACCTTGGCCCTAGGTCCTATAGGAAAAGTTGTTTATATCAACGAGCTGAATCATCCTTAGGGTCCAGAACGATCAAAATTACACCGTGTTTACTTCATTAACAATAATTCAATTCTATTTCTAAAGGTTTAATTGGTCTAAAGGTTTGACTGGGAGAGAATGCCTTATGGCATTAAGTCCGCCTTTTGCACTTTGTTTTATAATTGTGCAATAAAGTTTAAATAATTTTTTTTTCTGGAATATTGGTTTTTATTGCGCATGTCCTGAGAGTAACAGAAATAGTAATTCTCAGTGGCTCGTCGTGAACGTCTTTATTTATCCACCGTTTGGCCCGACTGTTAAAAAGGTTGAGCAGCCTTGGTCATACGATTATTTTTTATTGGTTATTTGGTGTTTGTGATTAATACTTTGAAATAGTAGTGGCTCAGTGGTCAAAGAAAACAACCCATAAGCGAAAGGTTCCAGGTTCGAACCCCGCTAGACCCGACTTGTTCTGACTTGACCCCTGAGTTTGTAGCCCAATCTGACTTAAGTATTATCATTTTCATCGACCCCTTACTGTTTTCGGTGAAGAAAACATCGTGAGGTAACTTGCACGCCTGTGGATTCTTCACTAGTGGGTGAAATGGAGAATGCAATAGCAATCCATTACATTATTACTGCCTACGAATAAGTACTTAGTCTACTTATTCGTGGATTACTGCCAAAAATAGTTATTGTTGCGTTGCTTTCCACACAATGACACAGACAAAAGTGTAGCTTGTAAATTTCGGCCGGACGGTATATCTAACGGTATATTATATCGGATATTTCCGATTATTGAGGAGCCGCACCTGGTATGCCATCTGCGATGGAGATGCTGTGTGCGATTATAGTCTTTAACCCGTCTAATTCTTTTATTATTCCCGATCAAGGCCGCGCGTGGTTACAAGTAGATACTTATTTCAACGTATTTTTGATGTTTCATAAGTACTTATATTACTTACTGTACATTATAATTTTTATTTGCGAATGGTTTCATGACATGAAGATGAAATCTTAGACGGTTTACTAAGGTGAATGGAATACTAATCAATCCATATAACAACGTCGCTATCGGCTTTGTGTATGTTTTGAATACCTACCACTTATTGTACATGTCGCTGTATTTTGTATTTAGGTATAATGAGAATGTAAGTAGCCTTCATGGCGCAGTTGTTAACATGCTACTCTACAAATTAAGAGGCTCTAGGTTCTTTTCTAATCGAAGGTGAATATTTACTTTCCGAGACATTTGTCTACAATTCTAGAGCTACCCAAGAGGATTGGTATTAGGCTGCAAAAACTTTTACAAATCATATTTCAGAATTAATAGTTTAGGTAAACATACAATTGTCACGGAGGACTCCAGGCTGCTGAGGATGCAACTGATAATCTCCTGAAATAAGAGGGAAGAAAATAAAGATAACGCCTATCGCCGACATTCCTTGGGTAGGTAGCATAGGATGTGCAGACAAATAATTGTAAAATAAGAAAAATCCGTCCTTTCTTGTAGCAAACCTTATTTAATAAACACAAACCCATCCTGTTAAATTAAAATGAATGAATCTACGGAACAGGATCGGTTTGGCGCAATCCTATTAGAAACATGTTCCGAAGAGCTTTTCCATTTTATATGAAGCTCTAACGTCTTAAATCCCGACATGAAATATCAATAGCAGAACTGCACACTGCAACAGGATGTTGGCGAAAGCTGTGCATTAAGCTTATGGAGAATATTCGATTTCTAGATAGCTTAGGTGTAATTGCTGCATTGTATACCTACCGAGTGTAAAACCCTCGTCATATAAGTGATGTTGACTCGCCCCAGTTATCTTGTGCGCTATTTCTAGCCTTTTTAATGAAATAAAAAAAAAATATGAGAAATAAATTCAGTATAAGCCTCCAAAAATCTTATTTTTGTACAAATTTTACCTGAACTTTGGCCGTTCACAAAGTACTCATAAATAGTAAAAGTAAAGAAAATGTTTTTATATAAACCTTGCAAATGTAATGAACATTCTAAATGAAAAACATTTATTTCACTAACTTGCAAGGCTTACTGAAAAACACGTATTACTTAGAACAAGTTTTTTATTCAATGTTATCACATTCTCACTTGCTTGTTAGTCAAATGGATGAAACAACAAGCTTTTCAACGGGCCGGGAAGGGCCTTCTCAATGTGCTTTGTTTGCACAATTAGCGATAATTCAAAATACGTCTCATTTCGAATCGTATGCAGTTTGGTCGAGAGGGGTACAAAAGGGTTATTGTTATTATGTCATAAACAATTAAAATTTAATTAATATCATGCTGGTCTACGACACAAGCAAAAACCATGTGCTGTGTAAAAGCAGAGCGAAAAAGACATTCACGGGAATGAAAAATAAAAAAAAATAATCTAAAATATCAAGCAAATGTCTCAGATCCATATCTCGGACTATGTCAAAGGCGATGCGGCTACAACCCATCGCTATTGGATTCTCTCATCTACCTACACGTCAACCAAACAAAGCCAAACGTACCCTTTAGTTCATATAGCTCTGGTGTTTGTCTACCCCGTAATGACTAAAGACGTGATTAGTAATTATATACATGTATGCATATATAAATAACAATAAAATTCATATAAATATATGATTTCACTGTCTAGACTGAGTTTACAGTTATGTATGTCATAATAAGTTTTGTTAATAACGCTATTATCTGCTAGAAAATAAAAAGCGGGGTCGGTGGCCGCGCGAAAAAAAAGAAGTCACCACTTCCCATCGGCATCGGCATTGTCCTTTTCACAGATTTTGTATATACCTTTTGTCGCTAAAACAAAAAATAAAAATATAAACTTTAACTAAAGGAACCCTTCCCATACAAGAAACTTGTTTTTTTTTTTGTTGTGTTACATCTCGATTCTGCGAAGTAGCAATTCATTTATTACTGAGAGTTCAAAACACAGATAATTAAGAAAAATTGTGTTTTACAAGTAAGAGTTTGCACCTCACAATCGCGTAGAAGAGGTTTCGTGTGTATTTTTCGATATCGATATTACGCTGTAATGATACATCTCTTATGACAGCGGCGTCAAAAGTCAGGTGTGCTATTTTCAAACCGTCGACTTTACTAAACGACAGATTTTTATATGGAAACTTGTACGTCTTTGTCGAATCGCCCGTTCACAAATAGCACTCCTCCCTGTCCTCAGCCTTACACCCCCGCTAATGACACACTAGGTTCCTCAGAACAATTATCATAAGTTTGTTGTTGAGCTAGGTTCCCATACAAAAATGACATTATGTGACATCTATTCAGAAAGACGCAATTTTTTTTTAAATCTATGTAAGGATGTTTCGCTCTGATATAAATAAAAATAATTAAAAATTCAATGTGGTTCCTCGGAATAAATTCTCTAAAAGAACCTAGTGCTGTGGCATGACAACAGCAACACTTACAGTAGATGACAGTTTGTTTTTTTTCTTGTTTTCTTCTATGTGGCCCTCAAACTTCATTCAGAAGCTTATTTTAGCCAGTGTCCATTTATTTTTCGAGTTATTCCTACTTGTGTATCAACCATAGATTTAATAACCATACTTATATCCTTGAAAATTGTACCCGCCTGCTTCTGTCCCATAGCTCTTATGACTTTATGACGTCCTTGCTGGTTGAGTTGCTGCTGGTGATGGTTGAGTTTTCCGTAACTTGAACGCAATATTAAATCAAAATTTTCACCCTCTCGCTCGTTTATAAGAATCTAACTAACTAATTGTACATACATTGTATTGTGTTGCAATGTTAGTAGATATCTGAGTCAAATAGTTTAATTTTTATGTTACACAAACATTAATTTATAACATAAAAAAGAATGTCATCTATGTCACTATCTGTTTTGTGTGTCAAAAATAATTATAAAAGTTTATAGTGTCCAAGAAATTAGAAACGCGTGATTATTACGGATACAAATGAACATGTTCATTGTTTTGATAGGTTGCTAGCCGTGTTACCTATTGATATGATTATTATGCCTAGATAATATAGATACAAGTATACCTAGATTTTCGCCTTTCCTTCGGCCGGCTCCTACGGTCAGCATGGAAAATATACAGATAAGTAGGATGAGTTCAAATTTCAACATCATTGAACCAGAATTAAATAATCATTTGTTAATATAATTTTTAGTACATACCTATTATTTAGTCATGATCAATAGTTTGGATTTAGATTTTTTTCTTTTTGGTAATTATAATAGATATATATTTTATCTACCTATAAGAGTCTAAATACTGAGATATACAATAATGTATAGCCACAGTGTATAGCGGATAAGAGAGACGCAATTATTTGGACGTGATAACGTCTTATAAATCAATGAACACCATGCACGAAATATGTCACGTTTCGGTCACCGATTGTGATTTTAAGTGTTAAAAAAATATTATTAATATAATAAGTAATTATTAATAAGTGTTTAGTTATTGTAAAAGTGGTACTTAAGCAATATTTTTTTAATTTGTTTGCAATGATGATGATGACTGGGATTTGGACAAAAAAATAGAGGTGTAATAGAGATAAGAGTAGGTATACCTAAACTTTTTGATAGATGCCTGATGCAAAATTATAACTTATAAAAATATGTTAACATTTGTTATACCCATATATGAAATAACTGTAATACTAGTCTATGTTTTTTCATTAATCCCAGACCAGCTGAATAGCTGACTTAAATTTAAAAAAATACTTTGATTATAATGGACAAAATATAAACTTTGTGTTCGAGGAGAATGTCAAGTCAGTAGAAAATTATAGCCTTGGGATAAGATAAAAATCTTAATGGTATCTTACACATTTGAAGTTTCCATACATGAACTCTGAAAACATAACTTAATTAGTTACGTATTGATAAGGCTCTCTCTACGAAGTAAACCAAACAAAAGGCAACCAAACCACAGAATTGTAGTGTAAAAGCTTGCGTAACGCGATACTCGCGAAGCCATCGCATTTTATACTCGGATAGCTCCATGCACCATGTGCTCGACGAGTCGGTTAAATTAAACAGTGTACTGTTACACATTCCCCGAAAGCCTTCCAATGCGAGTAGACTTAGTTAGTTGAACAATTAAGTACTTAGTTGAGGGAACTACATGCATACTTTTCTGCAGACTCGACGGCTCATCACCGCTATCGGTGACAACAGGGCTAGCTTTTATTTCACTTAACCTTAACCCATAAATAATGGGTCACCTATGATATTGGCGTTCTTCCCGCTTGCCATTTTATCCCTAATGTAATGACTATGATTTTCAGGTAAAAACATGTTTTTATTTAAACTTGAAAATTGTCTATATTATTAACATTCTGCATGCATGAATGTCTTGTTTATCTGAATTTAATTATTGAAAATGCTCATAAAAAGAACTTGTCTCTTATTTTGTCCGTTTGATTAAAATGTCGTTATTTTTCTATTCTTTTTCTAACTTTTTGTAAATTTTATAATTCCTAAATCAAGCTTACTGTTGTCCGTAAATACATGCAAAATTTCACTTTAGTTGAATTTATCAAACCCGAAATGATACTAAAAACGTGGGTATGAAAAATTTAATTCACTCGAAATTCTCTATAGAAAACGCCAGTTCCATAGGTTGACTAGCTCCGTGGCGCAGCGGTCAACACGCCCCGGCCAGGTCAAGATGGAAAATGATCTTTTTCAGATTGGCCTGGGTCTTGGATGTGTATCATATATGTATTTGTTATAAAATATAGTATCGTTGAGTTAGTATCCCATAACACAAGTCTCGAACTTACTTTGGGGCTAGCTCAATCTGTGTGATTTGTCCGTATATATTTATTTATAGGTAAGGACCCATTACTGCAATTCACCGATGTGACGCAAGTAGCTTTCTTGGCCACATGCGATATTGATATTTTTTACTAAGTATTGAAGTAGGCATTTTTGTCTCCCATCTCACCTTATGGTAAGTGACGATGAAGACGAGGATGTTACATGCCTATTCAAGAGATACACATTTATTCTACTTTTGAATGTCCCGGGACCTTTTAAATTCCTCCCTCTTCTTATCTCACCGTTTTTCTTGCAGCAATAAAGTCGCATGAACGGTTAGCTGAGTAATAGCAGACCCTGTGCTCCAATGCCTCACTTCTAACGTTGCATGCAACCTGGAAAACGCTTAGAAGAGGAGGAAGAGTCAAAGTGATCGCTCAGCGGTTTTAATTTTTTTCATTTGATCATTTTACCAGGTTAAAGACGAAGCTATTTTGACTGCACTTTTATATAGTTTGAAAAAGTAGTTCATTACTACTACTGATTATTACTCCGTCTGAAAAAATGCCTCCAGGCAATTATTCATCATAGCTTGACTGCAAGTTCATCAACAGGCTGAGGCAAATATTGGACGCTGTCAAAGTCAAAATAATACCATCGTATCGACTCCTCCCGTACAATGAATTTATTTAGTTCAACATATTTTGTGCGGGTAGAAGAGGGACTAAAGACAAGTTCCGAAAATACTAAAAAAAATATTCCTACCGCAAAGTATTTAGAAAAGTAAGATGATGAGTTTGTCGTAAGGTAACTAACACTATGGTTTTTATATAGCATTCCGATTAAATATAATATCATGTTGAATTTATTGACGGTTTGTGTTGTTTTTTGTTAATTTTTGTACAAATCAATCGAAATGGGTTCTAACCATATGCAGTTCTTAAATCCTACGTTTTCTCTAATTGAACAGCCTTTTACAATATAGGTGTACCGTGTACTATTGTACACGGTACACCTATATTCGAAAAGTGTATTGCATATAGCAGATCATATTGTTTGCGATAGTCATAACAGAATCATCATCATGTCGTGTAGGTATCATGGTCAATTGACCATGCACTCCCTGGTATACGGGCTCTGACGTAGTTCCTTAACTACCAGCAGCCGGGACCAACGGCTGAACGTGCCTTCCGAAGCAAGGAATCATTTTTATTATCATACAATCAGGTGATTCATGCCTGCAATATCCTAACCAAACTGGAAACAACTTAACAAAGTATGTTTCCGGTGGGAATCGAACCCACAACCCCCGGGTCTACAGGCAAACGCCTAACTACGTAAATAACAAAATATAACCGGGCGACGTATTTACCTTCCAACTGGCCCGTACGTTGACGTTATGACGGTATAGGCACTGCGCGGCGTAGGCGAAGTCGTAGCTGTAGCTACGGCGCATACATTGTTCGTAGCACATACAAGAGAAGCTTCTCGTAAATACATATATGCTACAAACAATGTCATTAAGTTGTGATGTGAGCAACTGGGTGCCAGGCATTAATGCCTGTCGGAGCTACGTGCTACGAGCAATATGACTGATGGTGCACGTGGAAATTTAATTCATAGCTGTCAACAATATTAACACGATAGTATATTAATTGTTGTTAGGCAGGCGAACGGGCGTATCAACTTTACCAAATCATACTTATTACAGCATGAATGATGTCATAAAAAACGAAAATATAATTAGACCTCCCATACAAAGTCGCCGATCAGCTGGACGAATTTCTATGGAAAGATTATTTTCTATTTTCATGATTTTAGGGTTCAATATCCTTAGAATGATATGTAAATATTAAGAATTAATAGATTAGGTTGGGGGTCGGCTGCCTGATGTTACATTTTGAGATCATTCATGATTTTGGGATTCAGTATCATGAAAATGATAAGTACCTACTCGTACCTACTATATTGCTGTTATTATGAAAACATACTAAATTTACTTTAAATCATTAATGTGGTAGCAGAGTTCCACCAGCCGTCCTGAGTCTACTACCTATCAATGGAAGTTTGCCGAAAATCACGTTAAAATGACGAATATGTCGTATCCGGATATGGATACGGATATTAATAAACCTATACTTACTGTCTATATTCGATCTCGAAACGTCTGACCGATGTTTCTGTAGACCCAAAAGCATAACTTTGGCCAAAAGTAAGCCTGGCCATCCAACGCGGAAATGCGGCCAGTCTCTTGGGTACCTTCCCTTGTGATGAAATGGATCTGAGCTCCATTTTTTATTAGTTTACTTTCTAATCCTTTGAATTAAAACTAACGCGAGATATTAACATTATTAAAATGCGAATTATGGGTTTCGTACTCACGTAACGCGCACTTAGTGCGAATCAGGGCGCCTTAGTGTGCGCGTTTCGGTTAACACTCGGCTTGAGGAAGACCTCCGGATAAGGTTAAAACATAATATAGCTTATAGCTGACTTCGTACGTGAGTAACCCGAAATTTGCATTTTAACAACACCGTAGTTCTTTATTTAATTTTAGTTACCCGGTGACGAGTAGATTTAATTTTATGCTACTCCGTTTACGGCTATGATATAACGTTGGATAGGGATCCGAAAATATCGGTTAGCTCAAAGGAATTCCTAGAGAAATGTTACGTAACCGCCAGTGAGAGACTGACTCGCTTTCGGTGGGTTCTATTTTGTATCAAGCTAGCTTTGTCGTGGACGGCACTCCGGCAATGAGTTACCCAACACGAAGAGACGTACGAGTTTTTCTACAGCAGAAAGACTTATTAACTTCCAGAAATATCAGCCACTACATGTTTATTTTGACCCCCCTGGCAAAATGTATCTTCTATCTGGGAATCAGGATTACTAACAGTATACAAAATTGTAAAAAAAAAAGAAAATACAAATATTTAGGCCTTCCTAAAAACATCCTAATTTCAAAAGTTTACTGTTACCACCAGCTTGGGAGCCATCAATTTAATTAAATCTCAAGCTTGTCACAAGACTGCAAAACCTTCAGACATTGTGAGCCAATAGTGCGTTCATCCGGATCGTTATTAATAAATATTGTAGCAGTAGTTTTGCATAAAGTTCTTAAAACACAAACGACAAATGTCAACCTGCGACCACGAAAACTGTAAAGTGTTCGAAACGTAAGGAGTTCAAATATAATATTTAATAAACGCGATAAAACCGTTTTAGCAATCGCGAAAACATTAGAAACCATAAGGATCAGGTGGATGAATGTCTATGAGAGGTTCATATATGTATGTATATAGAATCTCGTTAGGAAAGTTATATATTTTCATGGCTTTTCACATTTTCCTAACGGCTTATAATCTTACTTACTTGGGTTTAATGTTTATACCACAAGGTCAAAATCCATTCAAATTAAACATAAATAGTATGTCAATCAGTTCAGAACGTCTGGGTCGAGTGTGTTAAAAATCAAACAAATTGAAGAATAAGAATATAATATATTCTATTGTTCTCCATTCAAAGCTTATTATTATTAAAACTCTTATTATTTATTTTAAATCAAAGCTATATATACTAGAGTTTCGTAACAACCGGGAAGATACTTCGAAAGAAACTTGTTAAACAATCTTGGTTGCCGCTTTTATGATCACATTTTAATTATACTTTTTTATACACAAAAAATATTATTACTTTTACCCAAAATGATCACCATTACACATTTCAGCAATTAGGTATGTTGACGGTATTTTAACTAGATTAAATTCACTTTTCATTGTTTTATTTCTGCAACATTTTATTAAGTAGGTATATATTTAATTAAGTTTATATATCGTTGGTTCATAATAATAATAATTGAAATATTTGTTAATAAACTACTCAGTCCTCGGTCTGCTCTGGCCAAATATTACTCCGGTAGTACAGAGAGGGTCATGCTCTTGCAGTGGAGACTAAAAAGACCTGATGATGATGATGATGATGAATCTACTCAGTATTTCATCAGTTATTATATTGGTAGCTTAACTTGATAAAAAGGTAATAAATTCAAATATGTTTAAATTCCAATCTGCAAGATCAAGTTTTACTAGGTAGCTAGACCAAAACATTTACAAAATTATTATTTTGCTCGCTACATTACTAAAAACTACCTGTTTGCGTTAAATCATATTTTACGTGACGTTTCTAAGCTGTTCCCAACTCTTTAGTAATCTTAGGATGCACAATGTTCACGAGAGCTGACATTTAAAGGCTTTTCTAGTTCACAGTACACGCTGTTGGTGACCCGCGCCGGCTTCAACCTTCTATTTTCTTTCTAACTAGGTTAGTACGTTTCTACAGGAATCTATATTAAAATCCAAATATTAATATGCTCAATTGAAAATCCCTAGTCATTAACCTCATAATCATTAAACTCTATAATTCTTAACTACAAAAAATTCTTTCACCATTAGACGCCTACATTATCCTTGATGAAAATAGAGTGAACGTGGAACCTGATGAACGTGGAGGCTTAGTAATTGGATCTTGTTTTTATCCTTTACGTACGGAACCATGAGAAAAGTATAAAGAATCTAAAAAGAGAGCCAAGCGAGAGGTAGCAATTGCAAGAGCGAAAGCACAAGATAACCTGTACAAATCTTTAGAAAAACCTCAAGGTCAAAAACAGTTATTTAGACTAGCAAAAGAAAGAGAAATAAATGCAAAAGATGTAAAACGTATAAAATGCATCAAAGATGAAAAGGGAATGGTGCTTACTAATGACGAAGAAATTAAAGAACGCTGGAAGAAGTATTTTGGAAAGTTACTAAACGAAGAAAATGATTGGAGTAGAACAATAGAGAGGGTACCAGCCAATGTAGGAGTAGTAAATAAGATCAACATGGACGAAGTGAAAGAGGTAATCCAGACAATGAAGAATGGAAAGGCAGCGGGACCCGATGGTATACCAATAGAAGTATGGAAGATACTAAAGGCGGATGGATGGAAGTGGCTAGCTTTATTCTTCGATAAGTTGATGCAGGAAGAGGCGATCCCTGACGAATGGCGGGCCAGTTTTCTGGTACCCATATACAAAAATAAGGGTGATGTACAGGACTGCAACAATTATCGGGGAATAAAGCTTATGTCACATACCATGAAGGTTTGGGAAAAAGTGGTAGAGAAAAGGTTGAGGCAAGAGTGTGAAGTTACGGAGAATTAGTTTGGGTTTATGCTAGGTAGAGAAACGACTGACGCCATATTTGCCATTCGCCAACTGTGCGAAAAATACCGCAATGCAAATAAAAACTTGCAAATGGTGTTCATCGACCTCGAGAAGGCGTATGACAGGATTCCAAGAAAAGTTTTTTAGTGGGCCTTAACAAAGAAAAAAGTGCCATATAAGTACCTGCAGCTCATACGTGCTATGTACAGTCGTTCTCGTACATCCGTCCGATCAGAGGCTGGCGTTACCGACGAGTTCGATGTGGCAATAGGACTGCACCAGGGATCGGCATTAAGCCCGTACCTGTTTCTCCTGGTAATGGACGCCTTGACGTCAGACATACAGGACGAAGCACCCTGGTGCATGCTGTTTGCAGATGACATAGTCCTCGTTGGAGAAGATGGGCCTAAGGTAGAAAGCAGACTGGTAAAATGGCAACAGAGAGTAGAAAACTGTGGTTTGAAGATCAGCAGGACCAAAACCGAACAACTGTTCCTCGATTTTGGTGGTCCATCAATGTTTGCTCCTGTTGCCTTAGATGGTGTACCCCTACCAGTATGCTCCGAATTCCGTTACCTGGGTTCTCTCGTACAGAGCGACGGAGGCATTGACCGAGACGTGAAAAGCCGTATAAATGCAGGATGGTTGAAATGGCGGCAAGTCACTGGAGTTACATGCGACGCTCGAATGCCCCTTAAGCTAAAGGGAAAGATTTACAAAGCCATAATAAGACCTGTCGTATTGTACGGTTCCGAGACTTGGCCCACCAAAGCAGCGGATGAAAGAAGGTTACACGTGGCGGAGATGCGGATGTTGAGATGGATGTGTGGTGTAACGCGAAAAGATAAGATCAGGAATGAGTATATTAGGGGAACTGTAAAAGTGGCACCTATAACAGACAAATTAAGAAGTAACAGGTTAGGCTGGTATGGACATATTAAGAGAAGAGAGGAAAGTCATATAACCAGGCAGGTTCTGAATATGCATGTCAAAGGTCATCGAAACAGAGGGAGATCAAGGAAACGTTGGATGGAGTGTGTAAAGGAGGATATGTGTAGAAAGGGAGTGACGGACGAGTTGACTGGAGATAGACAGAAATGGAAAAAGCTTACATGCTGTGCCGACCCCACCTAAATAGTGGGATAAGGATAAGGTAGAAGAAGTACTGTAACATATTAAATTATTTTACAATTCTATAGTCATAGAAAGTTACTTGTTGCCATCACATCGTTATAATATCGAACTAAATGACCTTCCGCTGCAACAAAATCGCGCGCAGGTGACGACTGTTCCGACCCTAGCCGAGTTTTAACGAAGTATTCCGAACCTCCGTCCGAATCGCCGTTCAGGGCCTCCTAGCGCGACACTTCGCTGCGGGACTGGCTACGAGCTGCCCGCGCTTAAGATCCTTATAATTTCATTCGGAACGCTTTGAGTCCCGTGTGGACGCGTTTCCTTGTACTTAATATACATAGTTCTCGTGTAGTGTTTATCCCGTTGATGGGTGAGTGATGCACAATTATTCTTAGTTAAGTAGCCTTATTGGTAAACGGTGAATACCGGGTGTTATTGTGTAGTAACTGTTAATTCGCCACGCTGGTGGTCGGTTTCTTTGTCTGGTTTGGAACATTCTCGAACATTCCTTTGTTCTACACAGTAGCACGTTGATTGTAATTTATTTTGCGAATAGTTATGCCTCCTAAGGTGTTCATTGGCCACTACTAGATAAGTAAATCATAATGTATGCAGTTCTAAAATCATGGTTCCTTGCTGGCTGATTTTGCCTGCCAACATATACGGCTTTACTTATGAATCTTTGCTTTAAAAAAGCCAGTGTATTAAATTTAGTAGATATTTATTTACGCTGACGTACTAAATTTCGAATAAATAAATTAGTAAATTGCTTACACCCTTTGTTAGTAACGTTAATTATTTAAACGTGGTTTCTTACCTTCCCGTACGTAATGTTGAGTACGTTTTATAAGAAAAGATGTACAATTAGACGCAAAACATACGAATGCGCATAATCATTGTATCTTAATTCCATTGTAATGAAGCTAGAATCACTTACCGTTGCTTCCTGTTATATAACATGTCGATAAAGTCAATAAAATATCGCCTTCTACTGCTGCCTTTCCGAACTATCTGTGCTTACGTGGAATTATAATTTTATATAGCCTTACTATTCTTATCTTTCGCTTGGTATGTAATTCTCGCCTCACCACTTGGCTTCTCATGTACCTGGACTGCCCATCATACACGAATCACCGCTTCCTTGTAGATACCCACCCCTTGGTGCACGCGTGTGATATTCTACAGTCCAGGGCAGAATAAGGGCACCTTTCTAAATATATCAATTGGACGCGTTCCAGGAACACCGTACGAGTTCAACCCGTAGCGATTGACGACGGACTTGATTGCGTCTATTATCTGTTGGCGCTTGATCCTTTACGGGCCGCAGAGGAGGCCTGAGTCATCCACATCCCTGTTGGACATAAGCTGAGCTGCTGTCAACCGCTTGAGCTACCACGCGGTCGCATCCAAGGGGCGTGAGGTTTTTTCCTGAAGAACCGACCCAACTCTCAGCTTAATACCCAGAATCTAGGCTTCGGACCCACGTTTAACTTCTTGTACTTTTATACATCCATATTAAAATAATTGCTTTAAACTTAACTTAACCTAAACTTAACTTAATCTAAATCTTAATGGTAGTACATATTAATAAATTGTATCTTTGATAAATAATTTGTATTCTTTATTGTCCGAATAGGTTACCCTATAGGTTAATTTATACGTGACAAGTTTGGCGCCCAACGTGGGGCGTTATATAGCAATTAATATAAATACTACCCCCGAACTGAAGATGTATGGTTTGTTGGATTCTGGTTCAGCTATCACTATACTTGGTAAAGACACTTACCACCGTCTCGCCGCATATAGTTTACATTTGATCAGATCACCGTTACCGCTGCTGGTGGGCAAAAGATTCAGTCCCTAGGGTACATATTCTTACCAGTCAGCTTTGAAAATAATAGCCATGTATTGAAGGCTTTCGTAATGCCTCAAATCGAAACCTCACTTATTCTCGGAATAGACTTCTGGAAGAAATTTCAAATCTGTCCTAAATTCTTAAATAACATTGATTACAAATCTGATCTTGAACCTTGCTTATCTGAGGTTTCTTTCACACCTAGTGAACCTCATTTACATTCTTTCTGTAATTTAGATCATCGGCAAAAATTAGCTGCGGATGAGGTCATAAATCAATTTCATGATATATCTTTCGAAAAGAAGGCCTGGGAAAAACTTCGCTTATTACCCATCGAATAGATACTGATGCGCAGCCTATAAAACAAAGGTACTATCGCTTATCCCCCGAAAAAAGACGTATCATCACGGAGCAGGTCGATTAAATGCTATCATTGGGCGTTATTTCACCATGTGAAAGCCCTTGGACTTCTCCAGTTCTGGTCGTGGGGAAGAAGGATGGTAAGCCTCGTTTCTGCCTTGATAGCCGAAAACTTAATTCGGTCACGAAGAAAGATGCTTACAGCCTTCCATATGTTAGCGAGATACTAGACAATTTAAAGAACGCCAGATTTCTATCAAGTATTGATCTTTCCAAAGCTTTTTGGCAAATACCAATCCATGAACCGGATAGAGAGAAGACCGCCTTCTATGTGCCAGGCCGTGGGAGTCTGATGTTCAATGTCACCGCCTTTGGTCTCACCAATGCTCCAGCCACTCAGCAAAGATTGGTAGATTCCCTTTTCATGCCCGATTTTGAACTAAAAGTCTTTTGTTACTTAGATGATGTCATTGTAATAAGCGAAACTTTTGAAGAGCACGTTTCCATTCTTAGACGAGTCCTGGATAAATTAGGAAAGGCCAACCTCACAGTTAATTTTGAAAAATGTAAATTTTTCAGGGAATCACTAAAGTATCTAGGGTATGTTATTGATAGCCAAGGCTTACGCACTGATCCGGATAAGGTTAGGGCGATAGTAAACTACCCTGTACCAAACAATAGGAAGGAAGTTAAGCGCTTCTTGGGAACTGCTTCATGGTACAGAAGATTTATCCCAAATTTTAGTACTATAGCAGGCCCCCTTAATAAGCTAACCTCAACCAAGAGGGATTCTCCCCCTTTTGAATGGACAGCCGATGCTGCCAAAGCCTTTGAAACCTTGAAAAGCTGTCTCGTGCAAGCACCAGTCCTTGCTTGCCCTGACTTTAACCTTCCATTTGAGGTGCACACCAATGCCAGCAATTATGGAATCGGGGCTATGCTGTCTCAGGTCGTGAATGGAATCGAGCACCCAGTCGCTCACTGACTGGACCTGAAAAAACTACAGCGTAACAGAAAGGGAGGCACTTGCAGTGTTATCTTGAAAACGGACAACCTTTCACCGTTTACACCGACCATGCCGCGCTCAAATGGTTCCTTTCCTTGACGAACCCTACTGGTCACCTGGCTAGATGGGGAGTGAGGCTCTCCGCTTTTGATTTAGTTATTAAACATAGAAAGGGTAAGGACAATATCATACCCGATAGTCTATCAAGATGTGCTCCGGTGTCAGCAATATCGTCTTTGCCTGACCCGCCGACTACTAACGACGATTGGTACCTCAATATTTTTAAAGGCTGCCTTAACTCGCCGGTGTGCTATCCAAACTATGTCATCGAGGGTAACAAGTTATTTAGACATATGAAAACTCAGAATCCACTTACCACCGAATTTAGTTGGAAAGAAGTCATCCCCGCAGAACAGCGTCGGGATATATTGTCCAAGTGCCACAGTGAGCCAACAGCTGGTCACTTTGGTATTTTTAAAACCCATAAACGTCTAAGTCTCACTTATTATTGGCCTAAGATGTATCGCGACGTTGTCCAATTTGTCTCTAACTGCGAGGTCTGTCTTGCTCATAAGGACCCAACTCATGGAACCCTTGGAAAAATGGGAAGGCCCAAGGACTGTTGCAGACCCTGGCAGGTAGTCTCAATTGACCTAGTCGGACCCCTCCCTATTAGTAGGAAGCAACACAGTTATATCTTTGTAGTCACGTGTTGTTTCTCCAAATACTGCTTAATATTCCCTTTGCGTCGCGCAACGGCGGATGTTCCTTCAAAAATTTTAGAAGATAATGTGTTTCTAATCCACGGGGTCCCTCAGACTCTTATTCTTGATAACGGCTGTCAGTTCGCAAGTCGCGAAATGGACGGATTATTCAAGAAGTACAAGATTCCTAATGTCCACTGAGTTTGGGAGTGACCCAAATACACACCACAAATCAACACGGTCGAAAGATACAACAAGACCATAATCACATCATTGTCGACGTTTGTGAACGAAGACCAGAGAACATGGGATGTGAATCTTCCGAAAATACAGTTCGCCATCAACAACTCTATTAATGAAGTAACGGGCTATACCCCCGCATTTCTTGTCTTTGGTAGGGAGTTAGTAACGTGCGGGTCTCATTACATTGAAAATGATAACCCTAATGAGCTAATATTTTCGCCTAGAGAATCTAGAACTAGATCTAGTCTTACGTAACGTTAGAACTAATCTTACGTTTAGTGACTAGTATTTTAAAATAATGCTACAAAACAAAATTTCATTTCTGAGTATGATGAGACAGAGAAAGCTTATATGAATCATTTTTCCTATTTCATCTACTACTTCGTCAGGTTTTGTTCAGATTTTCGTTTTGCGTTGAAACAAACTAAAAGCTATATGCTGTATTTTTTCCTTTGTGAAAAATTTCATCGCTTTGATAAAAAACGAGCTAAAGCTAGCTTTAGCTTTGTTTTGGATTGTTTCGCAAATTGTTTTTAATGGACCTTTTAAAGTGAAATCAGTGTAATTTGGCTTATAAATACCCATGTTTATGAACAATGTGTGGATTACCTAGGATAAACTTTAATGGTGCGACTGTAGTAAGATTTACTCAGCGGGCTGGTGTTTATCTGCGTTGCTGCATCCGCTATGACCAAACCAGTGGATTTGTGGGAAATGTCGGAGTTTTTTCTAAATTCATAGGCCAGAAATTCAAATTTTTTTATCGAGTTAAGACTAGATTCTAGGTTTTGTAAGCACAGCCTTTCAGAAATACAGACACATTTTGCTTGTACTATTCTGCCATATTTATTGCGTTATCTGTCACAGTTTTATACTTATATAGATAATGCCATAGATTTAAAAAAAAAGGCATACTTCTATGGATAATATGCATCGCAACCTTTTTGAAAATATACACACATACAAATACATACATAGTATCACGTCTATTTCTCTTGCGGGGTAGTCACAGCCTAGGTCTATACCACATTTAGCATGGGCGTGTTATTGAAAGTAGAATCAAAATAGTGATGGGTTGCCAGCCGCATCGCCTATTGACATGATTCCGCAGATTATAGCCCAAATCCCGCCATCGGCTTTTACGATCTGCGCAAAAAGAGAAGCAGCTACGTTTTTTACGTTACATTCTACGTTTTTTTTTTCTTCCGTACCAGCATGGAAGGAATCATCCAAAACCCCGACTTCAAAATTAGTCGTTAGTTTGAGGCCAAGAATGCCTCAGTGAATACATAGAATGTCCAAATTCCAATAGTCCCTATTTTCCGTCTGGTTCTTATGCCATGCAGATTCGTTCGTCGATAGTAGTGTAGTAGTCGATAGTAGCGTCCCACACACACAAGAGGCCGCAGCCTCTTGTCTTGTGTAGGACGCTACTTGCGGCGACACTCTGGAGCAGTTTCTCCTCTCGGTCACAGGATACATCATAGCTGGTATAGCAACGGTTGCGGCGGAATACCTCAAAAGGCGCATATATTAATGTCTCGGCAACAATTATTACTTGAACCGTTTGGGATCGAAACCCTAGGGTCGTGGGGACCAGAAATCATTCAACGCCATCGCCAAAAACTAATAGAGGCATCTCGTGAACAGAGGGCTGTGTTATATTTTGGTGAATGCTGCTAGCCTTTTGGGCACGCTGCCACGGAGCAACGAGCTGCCTGGACTTTTTTATTTGTAAATAAACTAGCAACCCGCCTCGGCTATGCACGAGTGCAGTGTTGCACCTAATATTGGCAGTAAATTATACATATAAACCTTCCCCTTGAATCACTCTATCTACTGGTCGGATAGTCGGTAGTACCACGGGCAACAATCGGAATACGTACCTATAATAAGCCTATAATAAATAAAGTACCTAATATTATACAAGCACATACAACAAAAATCACGTCTTTATGCTATACTTTATGGGTACATAGAGCCTAAGGCACAAATACCACTTTAGCGTGTTGGTGATCGTATAAATTGGACTCTGAGTCTAAATAATGACGGGTTGCTAGCCGCGTCACCAATAATACGATTCTTTAAACTTTCGTCCATTCCTTCGGCCATTGCCCGACTTTTACAATCTGGGCAATGGTTACATAAGTACATGTTTATTTTTACTTTTTTTCCAGGCGAGCATGGAAGGAAATTGTACTAATTTTATAAAATTGTTGGTAATTGTAACTATATTGATAAATGAGCACATATGCGTTCCCATTCCAATATGGGCCTGTTACAAAGGTTTTGTGATCGAAGTACTCCAAGGTAACACCTGGGGTGAAAGTAAGTACCAATGGTATAAAATTATAGCCCCTTTAAGTGGAGCTGTTACCTTTTGATACCTATTGTGGTTAATAAAATTACTACGTAGGTACGAATAAATGCTATTTTCTGAATGAAGGAGCTATATAGTTATCAACCTTCCCGTCTTTGTATTTTGTTACAAAACTATATAATATGTTGTATCGTAATCATTAATATATGTAAATACAGTTCTGTTGCCAAGTATTTTATGATATTATACTAACATTGAATCCTGGCAACTTTGCTTAAATTAAAGGCTCTTTGGCGACTCCCTTTTTTTGTTTGGAGACTTCAAGTGTAAGGATGAAAATAAATTTGCGTAAGTGTTTAAACATTTATTATTTTCCGAAGTGCATTTATTAAGGCATTCAATCACAAAAATAAAAATTAAGCTATAAAATAAATACCTACCTAAATAAATAGAGAAACAATTATTTACCTATATAATTATGCTATAAAAAAATAAAAACAGTGCATAATTGTAACTTGTGGTTACAAGAGTGGTTATTCAGATTGATTTTTCACGTAAAACAATAAATTATGGTAAAGAGCAATTTATTACGCAGAAAGTTAAGTACCTATGCTCTTATTTATAAACTAAGTACTAACTTTTGCTTTGCAAAAGATTCCTAGGTTTGCTTACATCAACAATGTGTGCACAAAATTGCATAAATTCTCTTACCCTATACAGCGTGATTTTGAACTCCCTAGCTATATTGAAATCTGGGAATCAGAATCCCTTATGGAATACAGAATTGTAAGAAAAAAAGATATAAAAGGAAAAAAGAAATTTAACCTTTTAGAAATTCGTCCAGCTGATCGGCGACTTTGTATGGGAAACCTAATTTTCTTTTTCGTTTTTCACCTTTTTTTCTTGCAATTCTGTGTTCCATTAGGGATTCTGATTCCCAGATGTCAATAAAGCTAAGGGGTTCAAAATCACGTTGTTTATTGGGTAAAACAACAAATCAAAATGCTTTACTCACAGCATATCACGGCTACGTAACCTCCACGCTAACATATGGGATAATATTTTGGGATAGACAGAGCCATTGGCAACAAGGGCGTGTCTAGATACATTTTCGAAGTTTCCAATTTTGTTAAACAAAATCTTAATCTGTTTAAAAAACAGCCAAATGCGAGTCGGACTCGCCCATGAGGGGTTCCGTAGCAGCAAGTAACATAATATAAAAGTTCTTGTTATATTTGAGTTGATTGAATGAAAGGCAAATTGCAGTTTACGATTAATACATCCATAGTATCAAGTAGACAGAGTCTAGGTCTATAAGACCTGAAGGCCACGTTTAGCATGTTGGTGTGGTGGGCATTAGGTGAAAAACGGAATCAAAATAGTGATGGGTTGCTAGCCGCATCGCCTATTAACATGATTCCTCAGATTTTACCTATTCCCTTGATCGGCTTTTATGATCCCCGCGGGAAGAGAAGCAGCTAGTACATTCTATGTTTTTTCTTTTCTCCCAGACCAGCATAGAAGTGACGACAACGTTTACGATTAATGACGTATTAAAAAACTACTTATTGTACTAGATCTCGTTCAATCAAATTAATTTTCGGTGGAAGTTTGCATGGTAATGTACATCATATATTTATTTAGTATTATCTTTCTCTTACTTTAGATGGTACTGGGGGAGGGGGACGTTTTATCGCAAGGTAAAAAATATGAGGAACCCCCAAAATTTATTGTTTATTTTTTCTATTTTTGTGTGAAAATCTTAATGCTCACGCCGGATGCCAATGTGGAGGCCGATGTTGCGCACCGTGTAAATGTAGCGTGGCAGAAATGGCGGTCGCTAACAGGAGCTCTGTGTGATACCCGTATGCCCATAAAAACAAAGGGTAAAGTATACAAGACAGCCGTCAGGCCAGCCTTACTGTACGGTTCCGAATGCTGGACAGTTAAGAAAACGCATGAACAGATGGCACATGTAAATGAAATGAAGATGTTGCGCTGGGCGGGTGGGGTGACCAGGATGGACAGAATTCGGAATGAATATATACGGGGGAGCTTTAAAGTCGCACCCATCGCAGACAAAATGTCGGAAAATCGCCTGAGATGGTATGGCCATATCATGAGACGGGACGAAGACCATGTAGTAAAAATCGCATTAAGATTGCCAGAACAAAAGAGAGGTAGAGGCCGTCCGCCATCGACCTGGTGGTCAAACATCGAAAGAGACCTTAAGAAAGCCCTATGCCAAAACCGACAACCCAGGACAGATCAACCTGGCGCCGTAGAGTGAGGAGACCCGACCCCAGATAACGGGAACAGGGACGGAAGAAGAAGAAGTGTGAAAATCTTAATGCGGTTCACAGAATACATCTACTTACCAAGTTTCAACAGTATACCTAGTTCTTATAGTTTCGGAAAAAAGAGTCTGTGACATACGGACGGACAGACAGACGGACATGACGAATCCATAAGGATTTAGTTTTTTGCCATTTGACTACGAAACTCTAAAAAGTTGAAAGTCAATGTCGCTTGGACAACACACATGCTGTGATAAGATTTGGCGAAAGCTTTTCCTGGCCAGCTTTCTGCCTGATGCCAAAGCTTAGATATCTCCAGAACTGCAGACAAATACCTGTGGAATGAAGTAGGTAAGGCATGTGGCAGGCTAGCGTATTACCATTGAGCCGCGGAGGCTGTCAGTTAGTATTATTGAACTGCCCACCTTACCGGTATCATTTGACACCCCTATATACTAATGCTTGTATGCAGTGCAGGCGTTTTACCATATCTGTACAGAGTGCATGTAGAAAACCGCCCTCGGCGCGGGCTCCGGGCTTCGGGACAACTGTTGAGCGCATCTGCGTCTTCTTGAAACACCCTGCGTCCCGTATTTAATCAGGTGCGGAGCGGGCGCGCGGCTATTCCGCGCCAGTCCTCCGCTCGCGTCGCACGCCCGCGATACTCGCGCGACTTTCGCCTTCCGATCGTAACGAACTATCCTGGGTAGCGAAAATGAAGTGGTTCAAAATTTGTGTAATAATGACTATATGTACTTTAACCGTGAATGCCGAGTATCGTGTCCGGAAAGAATTGCAGGCTATGGCAGAACAAATCGAGATCCTGAAAACTTTACATCTAACTGACGTGACTAGACTGAAACGGGAAGTTGAAGAACTTAAGTAAGTAACAACTTTTGTTATATGTTTGTAGGCGCCGATGCCGGCTGAAATCGGTCTGCAATTTCGTTCTTTCAGTTATTATTATTTTATAAGCGAGTGGCGCGGCTCCGGTCGGCGGCGGCTCACGAATTTTTCACGAAGGTAAAGTAACTTCGGATCTTTTATTTTATTACACATGTTCTTTATGTTCTACTTGTTTTGATAAATATTTTATAGCCCAAACTTAAATATAAATAAGTATTTATTACTAAATTTGTCCTAAAGTAATACCTACTATTATAAATGCGAAGGTACATGTATTTACCGCTTTTTATTATTTACTTGTTTTAAACGGTATGAGACGAAGACTAACAGAGGTGAAATTGTATCCCGGAGTTTGATATAGGTAATCACTTGAACTCATTAAAATTCGAAATAACACGGGTGACGTTGAAGCAGCGGGAAATGAAGAAGCAAATAAGTATAAAATATTTTAATATATAAGCTAATGCTTTTGCTATGCTAAGTAGAATAATGACAACATAATTCTCCCCTGCATTCAATTTTATATATTTGGGACCATACATCTATCATTAAATTCCAATAATGGCGGTATTCACCCGGCTGTAATTAGCCGTGTGTCACTAATTGTTAAATTACAAGCGCTGTGACAATTTTGCGACTGTATTTTATTATGGGCGTATTTACTGCTGGTGCGAATGTATGGCTCGCGGTTTTACTTTGGTGACCGCTATCAAATAGATCAAAATGAAATTAAGGAAAAACAAACATAAAATAAAAATAATTGATTTAATTAATTACAAATATATATCAGATTTATAAACTGATAAATTAATAAAAACATGAAAAATAGGTACCATGTATTTTAGTTAATTTAAATTTTCTGTTGCCATGTCAAGTGTGGAAGAATAAGAAAGTAAAAAAATAGTTTCAAAGCATAATATTTAAATTGTTTAAACTAAGCTTACTTCGGTGCGTACACTAGAAGCTTCAAACGCTTCCGCCTGCAAATTGTATGTTTGAAAAAAAAAGCATATTCAATCCATAAAATATTTTCAGGAACCTGACATCGCTATGAAATCTGTACTCCGTTACTAGGTACTCTTTCTATATTGGTTATAAATTCAAATAGAATTTAAAACTTTATTTACTTAAGGTTATTTGGACACTTATTAATTGTCATATATTTTCAACTGAGAATTGTTAACGTCAGTAGATAATATACTTTATTTAAATTCACAGATTAAGCTAGCTCCACACTAAGTTGTTGTCATGTATCGTGAGATAGGTAACTAACTCAACGACGCTTCATTTTATACAGATACATAAGTATTATATCTTGTTATTTACTCTTACGAATATTCAATCCGTGTACCTTTCTTAGAACTTGTTTGATGTAGGTACTGCTCAGCTTGCAAGGTATTTAATGAAGAACTAAATATTTTACTACGTTTATTTAGCCAATGTTTATTTATTTTATTACATTAGCATACTACAAACTGGAATATTTATTCGGGATATATATTAATTAACATTAATAATAAAAATATCATGTCATTTTGACACAAAGTTAAATTCCCAAACAATCAAAATTAACGCTTCTTAGTCCCCTGATTTCTTCTCCAAAACTTAACCAATTTAATTTTTTTCTTCATTAAAAATTCAAAATAAGCTATGGCTGTGATTTCATGTTTTCTATTTCTAATATATTCGCGCCGAATTTGTTTTCTTGATGTTTGAACACAACGGAAATTCTTACCAATTGTTTAGATATTTGAAGGTTTATCAATTATGAAAAATTTTTAACATAGGTACATGCTTGATAGATATTTTCGGTAAAAAATCCTTGCTCTACTGGTACTATTCAGCAAGATATCAGCGGCCTACGCTTGTATGGAAATACGGCCCTACGATTTCCTCATAAAGGGGCTCCCATACAACAAATGTGATTTTTTGCTCGCTTTGCTCGATAATAACGGCTACAGGTAGACGCTTGAAGTATTCAGAGAATATATAGTTATAAATTCACGCAAAAAAATAAATAATTGTATTAAAATAATTCAAATATTTAAGGGGGGCTCCCATACAGTTGACATGATTCTTTAGCTGTTCTTATAGATAATGGTACGGAACCCTTGGTGCACGAGTCCGACTCGCACTTGACCGGTTTTTATTTTATAGGTAATGGTATGGGATGTGTTCGACTATTGGCTAAACAGCAATATCTTTAATTCTAAAAAAATAAAAATGTCTGTACTTACTTTCTACTCCAATCTTTCATTTTTACTCAGTACTCCAAACACCATTGCAAATATGTATAAAACACTTTTTATTTTTAACTTATCTGTAGTTGGGTAAAAAAGGGAATAATTCGACGCGACGAGAGTTACTGCTTACGGGAGTTACGGGAGTTCTTGAGCTGCGGGTTTTTTGTTCGCCGCGGCTACCTGTCGTCACGCATTTGTATTGTTTTCATATCGTCGTCCCCAGACATATAAAACAACCCGCTCCAGATTTACATTTTCTTTATATCCGTTGCGGTTAACTTAATAAAAACCCTACCTATTGTATTTTCCATTATGTGAAGATACGTATGTAAAAGGATACAATATAATTTAATATTTGTTTCGTAATTTCTGCCCTGAATAGAGCCACTACGTTTCCTTTTTTTGGAGAATAAGGTACAAGAACAAAAGCCTATTCAAGATTGGTCTTTAGCGAAACCCCGGGTTTGGAAGCGTAACAGCTAAATACACTGAATGGAAACTAAAATACACAAAGTTACTGTTAGGACTAGTGTACTACTGTTATATTGTTACTAGGTACCTATTTTATATTTCAATGAATTTGAAGAAGTTTGGACCCAAGAGGTTGCAAGCTTAGATGTTATTTAGTTTTGTAAGTTCACATTAGTTCTAAGTTTGCATGGCTGCTTGAGTAATTTTGAGTAAGGCAAGGCCCTAAATGCTAGTTAGGCATGAACCACCTGATCACAGTTAATTTGTGAATTAGCTTCTACATGAGTACGTGTCAGTGAAATTTCAACATTTCAATATTCGGATCAGAATCTCCAATGGAATATATCTATATCCGCAAGAAAAAGAAGGTACTTTATGAAAAAAAAGACTTTCCATAGTAATTTGACCAGCTGGTTGGTTAATTTGTATGGGAGGCTCAATTTTTTTTCATCACTTTTTACCTTGTTTTCTATATTCTATTACGGATTCCGATACCAACACCAAAACACAAACACAACAACAAAATGACTGCCTGATTTTTAAAAATCACTATGTATAATAATAAATAAATCCCAAAATACTGTAATTACCTTAGAGAAATCACACATATAATCTTTATTGTCTATAGAAAAAAATATAAGTGAAAACATTTCAAGTTGAGATCACAATTCAAAGTTTTGTTTGGACACGAGAAACACAATCATATTTTTACGAAGATGAAGCTTTACATAGAAGCAGATTAATATGCCGGATTAATTTTTTTTCTGATTAGAGTAGGCCACATACCATGAGAAAACCAGTAAACTTGTTCGACTTTTATCCTCTAAAATCGAGTGAGTGTCCTCTAGGGTGGCAGATATGCTACCCCTAGAACGCTGGCGCCCCTAGGCCGCGGCCTATACGAGCTATAGGCAAATCCAGGACTGCAAAGAAATCATTAGTTCTAAGCCGGGAAACGAGAGCCAAAGATAATCCTAATTAAAACTACTGCAAAGAGCTTTTCCAATAAGTTTCAATTCCCCGACTCTGAGAAGGTTCTTGAAAATTTATTGTAAGCGTATTGATAAAATTTTCCGGGACGATAAATGTAAATAAGTCTGATTTCTTGGTATCCTTTTCGAAACAAATTCCAGGTACAGGTTCATAGTAATAAATTAATAATATCAAAGTAAAAGAAACAAATTGTACATGCAGACCCTGCAAACAAAGATGTAATATAATTATGCCTCTCGGGTTTATGTAAGGATTTTATCTTAGGAACTCAAATGTTACAGCCATAGTAATTAAACAACTTTTATACATAACTAGCGACCAGCCCTGTCTTCGCACGGGTGCAATTGTTATACATATAAGCCTTCCTCTTATATAACTCTATCTATGAAAGAAAGGGGCCAAGTGCGAGTCGGACTCGCCCTTGAAGGGTTCCGTAGCAAGTTACATAATATAAAAGTTCTTGTTATATGTTGAAAGATAAATTGCGGTTAACTATTTATGAAAAAAAAAAACAGCTTACTATATCTCTTGTACATGCAGACCCTGCAAACAAAGATGTAATATAATTATGCCTCTCGGGTTTATGTAAGGATTTTATCTTAGGAACTCAAATGTTACAGCCATAGTAATTAAACAACTTTTATACATAACTAGCGACCAGCCCTGTCTTCGCACGGGTGCAATTGTTATACATATAAGCCTTCCTCTTATATAACTCTATCTATGAAAGAAAGGGGCCAAGTGCGAGTCGGACTCGCCCTTGAAGGGTTCCGTAGCAAGTTACATAATATAAAAGTTCTTGTTATATGTTGAAAGATAAATTGCGGTTAACTATTTATGAAAAAAAAAAACAGCTTACTATATCTCGTTCAAACCAATTTTCGGTGGAAGGAAAAAATATTTTTGTGTTTCAGTTCTAAACATGGGGAATCTCCAAAATTTTGTCTAATTTTTGTGTGAAAATCTTAATGCGGTTCACAGAATACATCTATTTACCAAGTTTCAACAGTTAATTTCGGAAAAAAGTGGTTGTGACATACGGACGGACAGACAGACATGACGAATACATAAGAGCTCCGTTTTTTGCCATCTAAGCATACATAGGGACAGACAGCGGGAAGCTACTTTGTTTTATATTATACATGTTATTACGTATTAAAAAATCACTTTTTCTGGATATTATTCATGCGGTTATGAATAATATCCAGAAAAAGTGATTTTTTAATACTATAATAATAATGGGTCAAAGATATCTAAAGTAATAATTACAGTTAGGTAAATGTTACGCCCTGAGTTGGGGACGCTCCTGCTTTCGTCACAAGGAAACTTAACGATCCTAACCTACCCTCTGTGGTCAAGTTGTTTATGTTATATTGGAATCAAGGATGCGTGGCATTTAAACAAGAGGTAAATTTGTTTACTAGAAGCCTTCTCATTTTCTTGTGGCTTAATTATATAATAAGAGGTTGGTTTTCATTCCGTGGCCTAAAAAAAATAGTATATACATGGTGAAATTTTAATTGTTTTGGACCCTTAAAGGAGTGACTCAGACCATCAATATGAACAACTTTTTCAATGGGACCAATGCTGGGGACTCAAAAAAAATTTTGTCATTTCCATACAAACTAGTTCCGCCGCGCCCGGCCGGTTTGTCGATTTCTTTTTCCTAGCATTGTTCCCATTGGAAAAGTTGTTCATTTTGATGGTCTGAATCATCCCTTTAAGGGTCCAAAACGATAAAAATTTCACCATATATAAGTATCTAGATTTATTACTTTCATTGTGACAGTTACATACATACATGAACTCTGAAACATCACTCTTTTTTGGCAGTCGTGCCGCGAAAAAACAATTTTAACACAATCAAAACTTACGATCTGTACAATGATCTGAAAAAAAAAACATATCTTAAAAAGTAACGTTTCAGAGACATTGACGTAGGTCTATAAAACAAGAACCAATATTTTTGAAAGTCGGTGAAAAATGTGTGAATTCGCCTGTTCACATTAAAGCAAATCGCTCAACGCAGGTGGCAGTCGCCTCGGTGGCATGTACTTAGCGTGAGAAATTTCACTTAGTTGCATCAGCGAAATGCATCTTGGACAGATACACAACTTTTTTAGTTAAATTGTGGGCCCTCAGCTTTCGCATTACAAACAACATTAAGCGTCTGCACCCTAGAAAGAGAATATCTTGTGACGACCGCCAAAATAAACTTGACGCCATGACGGCACTGAAAGGTAGACGTCGGGATTATTTTTTTAAGTAAAATATTTAAAAGATTAAATCTGTTTACAATAGAAATGGCAAAAGTTTTTTCAACCATATTCAGCAAAATTAAACATTTTATTTTCATGAATGTAGGAAGTTACCCACGAGTACATAGGTATGTATTTTATATGACAAAAGCTACTGGAGTTACATACTCCAGTAGCTTTTGTCAAATAAATTGCTATATTGTAATTTACTTGGTTCATTTTCCATTTATATTCAGATGATGATACTCCACGTCGAAATCCTTAAAAAACGGTGAAACGTGGGCCAAGAGTCTGAATTCTCGAGTCAGAAGAGTCTCGTTTAGAACAAACGCAAAACTTCAAATCAGTTTCTCTCGCACTTTACATCTTCGATGTTCGAATGAAAAGAGAAATAGTAATTAAACTTTTCTTTATAGGGAGAGCCTAAGTTTTTTTTTTAATAATTACTTATTAACGGTCACGGTATTAGTAAATTTCAAGCAATTATTTTGCATCTATCAGGTACAAACGGGTACCAATTTTTCAACAGCACCAGGCTTTTTTGCAAAAGCAAAATTTACACCGGCTTTGGATGCCTACCATCAAATACTCGAAAACAGTCTTTTTATGATGCAGTCAGATAATGAAGCAACATTTTCTCAAAACAGTAGCCAGCAAAGCTGCATGTTCAAGGCGCGACGCCGCAATAACGGGCTTCATATAACAAAAGCCCGAGGAGCGAGATGTTACAAGAGCCCTTGGCAACCGGGCCATCAGATCGACACGATTATTTTTCCCCACTCTACTCTCAACTCTAACATTGTGCGGACACAAAAGATTTTCCTTATTTCTCAGGCTGATAGATATTCGTATTAATATTTGTGATGGAAGAAAGGATCGAAGTGACAGTGAGATACAAGTATAAAAGTACGAATAACATGTAATGTTTTCCTATTAGATACTTTAGACAAAGTTGATTATGTTTGGTTTTTAGGGTTGCGACTAAATCCTTTGTAAGAGTTACCTCGAATGAAAAATATTTCTTTTCAGCCATATCTATACATTTAATTATTTTGTGAAGATATTACCGAAATATCAAATGTTATTTCGTATTCAATTATCAATATCTTCGGTTCTACAATATTCCGGCTTTATTATTAATATTAGGGCGAGCGCTATAGGTCGCCTACGCTGTTTTCTATTATGTATTAGTAGTAGTATTTCGACATACTGGTCATTTATTATGCGGACTACGGTGGGCTGCCTGGACATGCTAGATCTGCACGCGATCCTCATGTACCCTTGTATAATATATCTAATGTAACTTACTTTGTCCTCTGTGCTTGTGAAAGGTTATGAGTAGAGTTCGGATATTCGGGTGCATAATTACCTAAAGTTGAAAAGTATGATATTATATAGAGCACTTTTTATTGTAATAATACTGTTTTATGATTAACTTATTTAAGTGTGTGGAATGAGATGTAATAAACCCAGTTCCAACGTAATGCTTTTCTCTACTTCTACTGTCAGTGATTTGAACAAGCAAAAACAAACAATATTCATAGAAATAGGTTTTTTAAGGGCAAATTTTACCTGAAAACTGGAATTTTGGTTATGATGAAAATATTTTAAGAAGATACATCCGAATATCTGATCTCTAGTTATGAGGATGATTGGTAAATTCACCACGGTTCATGAACAAAACATTTAGGTACAAAGTAAATTTTAAATACCTTCTATAAAATTATCGTGGTTGGAGCGTAATAAAAGAAAATATAAATTGTCAGAGCGATCGCGAAACCGAGCCAAGCATCTCTACTTCAGCTTGGGCAAAAACTGTTTCTCATGTCTATCCGACTGTTCTCCCCTGTAGGTTGCATCACTCAACGGATTCCCGTGAAGTTCTGTGTGCGGGTTTAATAATCATAACATAGAATTCTAATACTGAGACCATTTAGATTATTTCAAAATGGCGGATTTGGCATGAAGTTGCGCTTACAACCATTGTGAGTTTGCTGTGATAAGACTCGCGAGGTCTAAGAAATAAATATTAGCAAAAATATAACCTAGAGGACGCATACATAGATATATATACGGACGGACACGGACAAATCACACAGATTGAGCTAGCCCCAAAGTAAGTTCGAGACTTGTGTTATGGGATACTAACTCAACGATACTATATTTTATAAAATAAACATATATAGATATACATCCAAGACCCAGGCCAATCTAAAAAAAGATCATTTTCCATCTTGACCTGGCCGGGGATCGAACCCGGGCACTATCGTGTCGCAGGCTGGCGTGTTGACCGCTGCGCCTCGGAGCTAGCCTATTACGTCTTGCTACCTTGCGGAAAAGTCAGAGGTCAATTCTTGAGACAGGTCTTTGAGGCATACCAAACGACTGGATGGATTTCGACACTTGATGAATCGTTAGGTTCGGCTCAAAAACCCAAGGTGCAGCCGCTTATAAGGTAAAGGAAATTACGTGTCAGGGCTTGTTTAAATTTTTAATTTTATATAACTTGTTATAATTCATGCAACAAAAAAGGTCCAAGTAATTTTAAAGTTTTTCTTTCATAAAACTAGCCAAAGTAGTGGACCTTGGCGCAATGTAATTAAAAATATATATACGATACAAAATTGCGTCTAATTAAAAGGCGAGATGGGAACTTCGAGAATCTCAATCAAGGCGCGTAACTCGAAAAATAGAATATTATACCTATATAGAGAACACTACATAAATTAGAACATTTTAATACTCAATAATGAAAACTTTGCAACGCCCTGCCTGGGTCTATGTACTTACTAATACAATATTTACCATCACCTATTGTTATCATGTACGTACATGTTAGCGAAAAATTAAAAAATATAAGTTTTGTGTATTCACATCGACACAAGTTTCCAACTTACAGTGCTCGATCTGTGTAATTTGTATGGAGCCAATCTAACAGACATCTACTATTTAAGTCAAAATCTAAAAATTTTGTAAAGAATTTTTTTATAAATAGCTAAAATAAAGTCATGTTATTCTTTTCAAATTTATAAAATCATCATCATCATCATCTCAGCCGCAAAAAGTCCTCTGCTGGACACAGGCCAAGGATTTCCAATATGACCGGAAGCCGCCTGCATCCAGCGTCTTCCATTTATAAAATAATCACTACGAAATTAGTAAATCTGAAAAGTTGTAGGAACTATTACTAAAAAAGCTCATAACGTTTGTTATGAAGCGCGTAAATTATACCAAGCCCTTAACGAGTGGTAGCGCACCTGCTCGGTGGAGGCCGCTGCTCACCGAACTGACCCGTCTGACCACTGCACACATGGCCACGCCACGAACTTTAGCTCCCAACCATAACACGAGGGACTAAGGTTCAGTTTCAATAATCTACGACCGCCGTTTTATTGGGATGAGAGTCTCCCGCAAGATGAGTTTGCATACTTGAAATGCAACGATGCCAGCTGATAGTTGGTTTTTTCGGTTTTGTTAATCGATGATCAACTCGGGTTTATTTTTATATCGGAATCGTGCATGGCACTGCGTCCTTAAAGTTAATTAGTGTCCCTGTTGGTCCTATGAACCGATATTTAAAAAAAGAACTGGCGGGACCATTTATTGCTACTTCAATAGATCGTAGGTTACATTATTCATTGGCGTTGGTCACTTTGCCAACCTTATAACTAGTGCCATAGATATGACATTTACAAAAAAGTAGCTATTTTATTATAGCGCTTATAAGGAATATCAATCGAGTTCGAAAATCGAGGCAACCTAAAATAATTCGCTTACTCCTGCCAATAGATTTAAAAACAATTGCGTTCATTCATACTCGTACTTTCACGCTCCTGCGTGACTATAACTGTCGGAAAGTTTGGGAACGCACACATTGTCAGCTCCAAGTTATTGTAAGGTAAAGTGGTATTTTGACCGGTCTATAAATATTTCCAAGATTTTCATACATCTACTAGAGGCAAAATTCAATGCACGCGAGCAAATCGAAGCAGATTCCTATATAAATGTAACAAAGTACCACCACTAGAGGCGTTCCATTAAATTGATAAAATTCGCTGTTAGAGAATGGAACGTAAAGATTCAAAGCCGAGCTTTGTATTTCAGGCCGAGCTTACGCGGGGCGTGCGATGACATGAATTATAGAGAGTACAGAAGAATTAATCGTTCCTAGACTAGGAATGATGATGACCTTTACTACAAAGAAGAAAAGATACTCAACCAATAAAGAGTAGGTAACAAAAAATTGCATAACTACAAAGCTGAATTTGCCTTAGTATTCTGGGTGTAAAATCACTCACGACATATCAACAAGCAACACAGAACTACGGGGAATTCGATAAAATTTCGTCATATTTAAAATTTAAATTCTACCTTGTAGGTATATGAGAATTTGTTTAGATTTAAATGAGTTGAGAATACCATATAATATACTCCATTTATTTACTAAGTTTGTAGCATTGTCCGTAAGCGTTTGAGTATATTTTCTCGCCAATTCTGTAATCTTTTTTATTTTCTGTGTGGTAGGACAAATTAGTTAATTCCTGTTATTATATTTGTGAAACTTGTTTGTGACGAAGCTGGCAAGTCGCAGGAAATTCAAATTGTACGTCGTACTTTTTGGTAATCTCATATTTACGTACTAATTAGTCTGAAATTTGAAATACAAATGTGGCTTCCCTGTGCACAGACGGTTTTAGCAACGTACAGATTTAAATGTATCTTATCGTATGACGTGTGGACCTACCTTCTTCCATTTTGCTTCTTTCATGCTAATCCGGGAGAAAAGAAAAAACGTAGAATATATCTATTTATTAATCTATTTAAAAACCTTATTGAGCCTTAAAAGCTACAATAGGTAGACTTAATACTAAAAGAATTCTCGCCCAGTCAACCCTTGGAAAATGACAAGCAGATAATATAAATAAGTGACATGAAGAATTGGACATGAAGTAGGTATATACAAGCTGCTTCCCTTCCCGTGCAGGTCGTAATAGCTGAGCGAGGGAATGAACGCAAATATAAGTAGTTAGACATTTCGATAAATAAGGAATCATGTTAGTAGGCGAGCCCGCCAACCTTTTTGATTCCATCTTTCAGCTACATACCTCACCAACACTCTAATATTGGCCTTTGGCCGGCGTTAGGCTCTACCTACCCTGTAAGGGATAAAGACGTGATAATTTGTATGTGTGAGCCTACTTTAGCCATTATTACGAGCTTCGCTTGTAAAGTCTATAAAAGGCATGAAATTGGTACCTCTCAATGTACTGATCAGCTGGCTAAAAAGGTTACATTTTTATTTTCGTTGTAATCTCTTTTTCTTTAAATTTAATAATCTATTATTGATTCGATTTCAATATTTAAATATTGGCAGGGGGATCAAAATCACAATGTATTTGTAGAATAAATGAATTGAAAACGTTTTAGCGACGGGCGGTCAACCTTCCTTGTAAAATTATTAGGTACCTCTGACTGAATTCCATTCTCTGGCTTCGTGAGTGTTTATATTTTTAACTGTTTAATTATCCACCTCCGTTGATTGATACAACCATATTTACCATATAAATACACGTACATTATTTTATTTGCTCCGTTTATTTTTCGTCGAAATCTGTGGCCTAGTAGGTAGGTAACGGTGTGGTAACACTGTGGTAAAAGAATGGATCAGATCTTTTAGTTTTTATGTACCGATCCCACATGAACAAGTGAGGTAAGGTAAATATTAAATATATTACATTCAATGCTCGGCTTATAAACTATAGTATCGTTGAGTTAGTATCCCATAACTCAAGTCTCGAACTTACGAGTACTTTGGGGCTAGCTCAATCTGTGTGATTTGTCTGTATATATTAATTTAATAATGCTAAAATTTGTGGTGATAAATCGGTGTAGCTGTCCTTCTTCAGTATATATGTAGTACTAACTGTGCCCACGACACTTATGTTATGTTTGTATGGGGGGCAATTTTATGAAAGTTGGTATACTTGAATTTTTTTCTCCAGTTATGATGAGTCATAACTGGAGAAAAAAATTAAGTATACCAAGTTTCATGAAATTCAGTTAATTCGTTTAAGAGTAATGGAGCAACATACATACAAACAGAAAAAAAATCTCAAAATCGTCAATTTAGTTTTAGTATCATGTATAGAGCTTATGAACATGATATATCTGAAAACAAAGTAAACAGTCGCTTCCTGCTGTCTGTGCCTATGTATGCTTGTATGTAGATCTTTAAAACTACGCAATGGATTTTGATGCTGTTTTATTAATAGATAGAGTGCTCCAAGAGGAAGATTTATATGTATTATTTATCGCTCTTCTGCGAAGGGCGGTTTGCTAGTTAATTCGTGTACCCACTGAGCCGTCGATCTCTTCAGGTCAAGTAAACGTTTAACGTGGCGCCCCTCCCTATCTAATTAGGTATTAAATCGGTTCACGTGTCGGCGGCATGGGGGCGAACATCTGGCTCTAATGGCCTGTTTATTTATACCCGGCCGCGCCGGAAGCAGCGCGCAGGCCCACATCCGGCCGCGAACGCGTGCGCACAACTTACGCCAAAAAATAGATGCAGCTCCTGAACTAAGTATTCATTATCATCAGGTCCTTTTTAGTCTCCACTATAGGAGCACGACCCTCTCTGTACTACTAGGGCCATACTTGGCCAGAGCAGCCAGAGGACTTGGCCTACACTCTCCACGCTGGCCAGACGGGTTGGAGAGGAACTAAGTATTGATAAAGTACAAAAATTATAAAACATAACCAGAATTTCTTGTTTTTGGTCTACAAATTATTTGTTTTTAAAGCAGCAAGAGAAATGCACATTATGTAAAAAGTTTTCTGAAATAGGATTTTAAAAATAGATCCTTGTGACAGATGGACAGACAGCCTTTTGGTACGGGCTCCCATAAATACAAAAAAAAACACTTTGAAGAAAACAACATGCAAATGCACGATACTCGTAGCATTACACAAACCTACAAGCCATAGAAACTATATAAAATATATATAGAATTCAATAAAGTAATTACTTGAAAAACTACTAGTAATGCTTACTGTTTGGGTACTGTTTGTTTTGTAATTATATCAGGCTTTAATCTCACGACATTGAAAGTTTAAAATGCTGATTGCGACCAGAAATGTTTAATCACAAGTAGGTATATGGTCCGGACCCCAATTTCTTTATTTTTGTATTGATATGTCCGTCTTTTTTGACTTCCCAGCATAGGTCCCGTAGGACAGTTGTTCATATCGATGGGCTATTACCCCTTTATGGGTCCAAAACGATCAAAATTTTACCGTGTAAATATTTGTATGTACATCCATTATATCACATATTGAAATGAATGCTCTATGCTTATGTACTGACACTATGCCTAATTAGACATTTTGATAAAAAAGTTGATTGGCCGGCCATCCAATACGGAAAGTCCGCCAGAACCTCAATCTCTGACGACCATGATCTGGGTTCTAGATTGTTGTATGAAATAAGTGTAAACAAACTGTATGTAACTCATGTAGAACCAATTCATTCAATCTATCTCATACGATGTTAGTTTTGTTTCTCGTGTGTGTAAGTAGCCAACACTTGTGTCCAGGACCAAAGGCTTAAGACGAGGACTCAAATGTTTGGTACCTTCGCTCGGCAAAGGACTGATCAAGTGCGCGCAAGGGATAGCGCTTGGCGGTTTAGCCTTTAGCCCGTGAATGATGAGATAGGAGATAGTCTCGAGTCGCTCAAAGAAAAAAACGTAAGCGCCAAATTCGTTATTTCTATTTTATATAAAATGAGACCGGTTAATTGTATTTTCATATTTACATTTTGATGAATTACTAATAACCTATCTTTTAGTCTAAAAATCATTATTTCATTCGTCGCATTTGAGCTACAATAACAAAAACTCTGCGAACGAAGACCATTTTTCAAAAAATATTTCTATCGAGAAAATATTATCAAAACGTGTTTACATCTTCAATTTTTGGAGATGAAATAGTCAAAAATCATATTACTTAGATTTGAAACTCCTAATTTAAGTATTTTGCGAGATAAATAAGGTTCAGAACGACCTTATTTACAGTGGTATCGCCTTAAGGCGATTAGATCCCTCAATTCCCGTCAAATGAGCATTTTGTAAAGCCTACTCCTCTTTTTTAGCTGGCCAGGAATAGAAAAATATATGTGAAACAATAGTTCAAGGACTTTATTTAACATGTTTATTTTTTCTTTACGTCTTTTTATTGTGTATTAAAAAAAAACTACAAGGCATCGATTTTTTACTTTAATTTCCTACTGCTCCCAAACGGCTATGATATTTCAAAATATTTTTGCACTTATAAATTAAGAATTCTTTGTTCTTTTAATAACATGTTGCTTTTGGCAATCGGACATTTCTTTCTATTTAAAAAGATGAATTCCGATTTTTGTAGTTGAGGGTGACCTGCGCGGGCGCGGGCGGCAGTCGTCCGCTGGCATTCAAACGGGGAGGCTGTGTCACTCGCTGCTAATTTTTTACGGGCGATCTAGCGTATTTTCTCTTTGTTTGTGTGTGTTGACACAATAGAAGTATGTTCATAGAGTAGTGCGACTGCACTGCGTCTGACTAGACGATACGATTGAATTGTAGTGTAGTTCGCGCTCGTTCGATATCTCGGTCGTTTCGTTATGTACCTAAATTTTATCTATTAGTGTAAAATAATGAATCTTACTTTTAAAAGTAATATGTAATTTAACTTCGCTGTGTTTATTTCGCGCATATATGTATATGTTTTACGAACAGAGATATAATTTAAAAGTTTGGTATGAGCATCCCCAGATAAGATTTTAAATTATTTATTGTAGTATAATTTATTATAGTATGGCCCTAGTAGTACAGAGAGGGTCGTGCTCCTGTAGTGGAGACTAAAAAGGACCTGATGATGATGATGAGTATAATTTATCGTCTTAGCGGTAGACATCTAGTTTTACCAAGCATTTTTGCCAAAAACGGACACTTTGCGAAAACGATTAGTAAACTAGACGTCTACCGCTAAGACCATAAGCATCCTCTGAAACCTAGTAATCACTCCAATGTACAAAAAAAGTATATTCGCGAATACCTTAGCTCATAGCAGATTGCCATCCTTTTCATTTTCAATTCCACGATGCACTGTCAAACCCATATAACGGCGGCAGCCACGGTAAAAACGCGTACGTATATTTTAAACTTAGGAACTTCTGTATTCCCGCTATCATGCGTCCGTCTGCGAACGTTCAATGACGTCACCCATACATTTTCTCTGAAAACAAGTTTAGCTGGTTTCTAAGGACGGCGGCGCTCTTTACGGTCGTGCGTGCCTGCGGTGGTCAAAGTTCACCGCAACTGTGTTCCTACCTGAATAAATTTCCCATAAACTTTATTTATTTTGTTATCGATTGTAGATTTATTGAAGACATCTGAATTAATTTATTTAAATTCAAATTATTATTACCTAACATATAAAAACATACTTAATTGCATGAACTAAACCTACTCGTAAAAACCTCAATTAGTGTTACAATAGCTTTATGACTATTGTAACACTAATTGAGGTTTTTACGAATAATAACTATATAATGGAAAAAAACGAAGAACAAAACTACACAGAAAAATAAACTATGTGCTATATATTGTATGCATTGTTTTAAAATAGTACCTGTATGCTGTTAGTATACTTGAGGTGGTTCTTTTCAAATGTTGACTATTTTTTTTTTTTTGTTTTTGCACAATTTGAGAAAATATTATTAAATATGCAGCTATGAATTTAATCAAAAATATTATTGAATTATTAGACAGCAAGATAACTCATTGGTATGTACAGATTTAAACAAAATTGGAATGATATGTTTTGAGTAAATCCTACCTTACTACCCTTTAATTTCAATGTTACCAACCGGAAAAAAATTAAAAGTGAGAGGAATAGTCAACATTTAAAAAGACCCTCTTCATTTTATATCACTACATACTTATAAAACAAAGTGGCTTTCCGCTGTCTGTCCCTATGTATGCTTAGATGTTTAAAACTACGCAACGGATTATGATGCGTTTTTTTTATAGAGTTTGAGATAAGCTATTTTTGAAAAGCGTGCTATTTTATAAATTACTCGTTTTTGAAGACTACTCCAAAGTCCTGCCCGGCTGACGCCGTTCGTGAAAAGTCTGCTTCTGAAGTTACTATCTTTTACACATAACTAAAATAGTCTAACTAGGAATAAATAGGTAGTAATAAGCCCTGCTAATACGAAGGGAATGATGTGTCGAATCGAAATGTCGAATGGCAATGACACAGTTATGATATAAACTGCTAAGTATATTTTTGGCTTCTGTTTAAGTATATAATCAAATAAAACAGGATTGAAAGTGCGCCTCTGCTTTGAAAAAAGCTGTTTTTTATATATTAATATTTATTTATTTATTTAATTCTTAGGCAATCAAACTATTCTAGTCGAAATAAATAAATATAAATACGTTTATCAAAAGTTCAAAAAAATAGGCAGTAATGTATGAAGCGCTCATCTGTCCTACCTACGGCCGTGTAGTCTTTAATCGATGTTTTCGTGCGGGGTGCGCGGTTGTGGCGCGGAGCGAGAAGCTCAAACGCCCAAGGTCATTGAGGACTCTAATCGCCTTAACGTGCCTTACGAAGCACGGAGGAACTCGAGATATTTGTATGCCACTTGCGGTCACAAATCCCAGTGGGGACTACGCCTGGGGTTACAAAGCGCTGATAATGTTCACGACCTGGGCTTTCGTGCTCTCATACGATTGCACACTCGAATGCAGCCAAGAACATTATTCATATTTCAGGATCGATATAATAAAATCTTATCACGCATTTTTTAATACGTCGATCTGCCTACCATAGTTTACCTGCGCCTATAAAGAAATTTAATTTGAAATTTGGTAACAGCTTACCATTCCTGCTGTTTATAAAAAGGACAGGTGCTGGCCTAATGACGGTTCTATTCGAAGCCATTTGGCCCGCTGCGCGCTGGCCAGCTGATAGTTTTGAGCATCCGCCACCCGCCTCCATCACCTCTAAAGCCCTACATATAAGGTCTACTTTCGATTGTTCTAACCTTTTTCAAATTCGGCACATTCCTTTTTTTGTGTTCATGAGAGGTACAAAGCACATGCCATGTTCGCATCTGCTCTTTGTGGCAACACCATGCCTTTGAAGTGGGAGGCTTTTGAATTATTTTATTGTTTATTTTACTCGTGTTTTATAATGTCTCCTTTGAATGATATTGATAATTTAATTAAGCTACGGAAGCACCAAGTGTTCAGTATTATGACTTGTCTTTATCCTAAACGTTGTAGACAAAGTTTACGGCGATAGCCATGGTACGGTAGCCGGCAGCCGCATGGCACATGCATTAACATTACAAATGTATTACGAGGTGTAGAGAAAAGTTAAGGATACAATTAATTAAAAGAAGGTGCTAAAATCTAGTTATTTTATCGTACCTAGAAGATAACACCGAAGTTCACAAATAATATACATAAATAATTAATACATATTATAGATGCGAAAGTCAGTTTGTTTGTTTGTAATGCTTTCACGCTTTAGCTACTACACCTATCATCATAAAATTTTGCCCTAAAAAGCGTGCCTTTCAGGGATAAAAAACACGCTTTTTCTCGGTAAGAATAAATACTGTTCCCGAGGTATGGACAATGGACATCAACGCGCGTGGAGCTGCGGACGAAAAGTGGTAACTAAAAATGTTCAAAAGCTTATGTTTACTGGCCCGATAAATTTATATTGATAGCGCCAACGTTCGGTAAACAAGTACGAAGCGATTACATATGATAAAACTTTTTTAACCATTATTTGTATAGATAATTGTACTAAAATAAATGAAAATATAAGTATATTTACTCATTCCAATAAAAATAAATATAAAGATAAATACAATAGATACAATTGAATAATAAAAGTTTTTATTTGCCAACAGTATAAATCTGTAAGGGTTGGTCATGGATTAAGTAACTTTATTTTTAGAGATATCGTGTTTATAAGCTCTATACATGATACTGAAACTAAATTTAGGATTTTTTGATTTTTTGTTTCTGTATGTATATATGTATCTTAAACAAATTAACTGAATTTTATGAAACTTGGTAGATATATATTTAGGCGTACAGGACACAGGATAGGCTACTATTTCTTTTTCTCCTGTCATGATAAGACGTGGCCCCCATGCATAAAATGTACGCGAACGAATTCGCGAGCACTGCTAGTAATATACATATATATAGGTACATATATATAAGTAGTGTTCATCGAAACATTTTAGTTCCGGTGGTTAATTTTATAAAAGACGGCACTTTATGCTTTATCTTGATAATTTATCTCTATACAAAAGTAGAGCCAATTTGATATTGCTTCAACATAAAGATGTCTATTATTTAAAAACTCTTTCAAATCTTGTGACATCTAGAAAAAATAAAAGACAAAAATACCCCTTTAGTGAACGCTGTTAGCCAAGCACGGGGTACCAAATTTTTGCTAGATCGTAACATCATCATCATCATCAGGTTTTTTTTAGTCTCCACTACAGGAGCACGACCCTCTCTGTACTACTAGAGCCATACTTGGCCAGAGCAGTAAGAGGACTAAGCTCACACGTAACACGTACTTAAAAAAATAAGAAATAAAATATGGTGAAAACATTTAATGCCGGCGGGACAAAAGGAGCCGGAGGGAAAAGTTACTTAGGTACTGGCACCCTGGCAGCACTGTCATGTTCCAACAAGGAGGTACCTACGTTATTCAAAACAGGTACCCGGTAATTATGAAATGCGTACAGTGGTGCCGGAAGGGTGGCAGCAGGAGACACGCTGCTGGCCGTCCATCGTTGCATAACGATATCCTGCATCTATTATTCTTTATAGGCCTTTCACGACTCACACCCACACCCCAACACACATGCAACGAAGCAAGTACAATACGAGAAAATATGCAAATATTATTAAATAAATAAAAATATCTTTATTTTCCTTCACAAAACTATTTACAGTGAACATATTGGTAAGTTTATAAAAGTGCCATTATATATTGCTTTAAAAACTTTTCTGTAAAACCTATCTTTGTGAAGAATCAAGCACATAGGGACTAAGTATGGATTGAGTTTATTTCGGCGTATTCTTCTCACCAATAGTCGTTCCGAAACGCTACTACTGCTAGTTACTATTTCGATATTCGAAAAGTATATTAAAAATATAAGAAATAAAAATATGTTGTTCTACGACGAATAAAAATCTTTGACTGGTGCCTAGGGGGGGTATGTGTGTAATTGATATAGGTTAGACGTTTTTGTGATTGTAATTGTTATTGACTAGCTGTTGCCAGTGAATTCGTTTAAATTTTATCACGCAATCTGTATTATTTATCATATGCTGTTATCACACATAGGCCCCTATTTTGGGCACATTGGTGTGGACAGAAATCTGTATTTATTCATTTGCGATATTCTTTTACAATTGTCGTTGCATAACAAGGTATGATGTCAATTATTCTCTATAAGCCGCAACTTAAAGGCGGACCTAAAGCCGTCACGGAGTATCGACACATGACAAGTAAAGTTTTATAAGACTGGCTAAGAGTGAGTCGCATTAGCACACATACCAAGGGTTCCACCATACAATATTGAACTACAAAAATTGAACTACCAGTTTTATTGTATGGGGACTGTGCTGTATAAGTACGTTTAAAACTTATTTCAAGCGACCTCTTAGTAAAGATTAACCAAATCCTTTCAAACACTAACACCATTGTTCTTATCTGTGGCTTATCTGTGGAAAAAACGCGGAAAGAACACGTTTGATCTATCAGGACCCCCCGTTAATTTGTTTTTATTGTTTGTTGTTATAGCAACACAATCTGTGAAAGTTTCAAGTCTCTATACCTATTTCTGTTCAATTCTTAAAAAATCTGACACTAGTTTTGGCCACTTACACACACGAAAAACAAATAAACGGTTCAATATACAAACAGCCCTGCAACATACTTAATAATAGGGTTCCTTTTGGCACCCTTTAAGTACGGAACCATATAAAAAAGAGGTTTATTCGTGGGCCGCCGCTAACGAAGGTCGCCCACGAGAAACTGCGCTAACTCAAAATCCATGGCTTATTACCTAAGCCATGGATTTTGAGTTAGTGATTGTTCTTTTTGCATATTAGTAAGTAGCTAAATCTAGTATTCGATTTTTCAAGTTAACGACTAAAGGCTCTGACATAGCTAAACAACTGCAAACGTCTTCGCGGGCCTTTCGAAGAAAGGGAAAGGGGCTTAAGAATTTTTGGAAAGGGAATGCCGGTATTGGGATTCTACTCACTCGGATGAATGGTGAAAAAGCAAGTAGCAGCTTAAGAGGCCGGGCGCACCTGCGATACCCGATGCCATACCTGCAACTACCGGACAGCCAGTTGAAGATGACACCCGTGACCATGGTAGCCTGTATATGCCGCCTATTCTTGCAATCTTTGCTTACAATCCCTAAATAAAGCCAATACCGGGGATTTATCTCAAGGTTATAAAAAAAAAAAAAAACCCTGCATCCTTCCTCTTAACCCACTCTCATAATTTCTATAAAAGGAAAGAGAGTTGTCCTTATAAGTGGCACGCCTTGTATATTTAATGTTACGTATCAAGTAAGAAAACAATAGTATTAAGAATAGTCTAAGTCTTTTGCTTCAATCCCCCATTGTACAGGGAACGAGAGCAATGGTGACCAGTAAAACCAGGCTTTTACAAGCCTAATACTGGCACCAGGCTCTATCAATGTTTACAATGGTACTATGTTAAAGACACCATACCTATTCACTAGTTTTAATTGTAAACTATTTTTCTTATTATTGTAAACATTATTATGAGCTAAATAAACTTTATTATTATTAATCTATTCACGGCTCAAAAGTGCACGGTAGGTACACCCCAGAATGCAACCAACAGCTAAGGAGACCTTACATGCGATTTAACGAGCCGCTCTTATCAAAGAAACTATAGTTTTGAAGTTTCATACAGTCAAATAATTCGAATGTACTTGTAACACGAACATATTTATGTATACACATTTCGGTATACACAGAACATGTTAAGAATTATCGGGCATTCTTTTCAACCGATTTAAAAGGGGAAATTCCAATTAATTATTTTAACTCTCTGCAACTTCTCGAAGACGCGTGGACCCCTTTGAAAAATGCTTTTTAGGGTTCCATACCTCAAAAGCCAAAAACGGAACACTTATCTGTCTGTATGTCAATACAATTTTTTCTTAGGAACGCGTGAAGGTTTCAAGCTGAAATTCCTATCAAATACTCAGGTCTATTGCAAAATCAAAAGATACAGCCGTTTATGCCGGAAATTTTAGGCATTGGCAAGGGTATCAAAACCTACAGAGACTGCCCGTGATCTGAGAATCTTGAATTTAGTACGAAGCAATGTCTTATAGCACAGGTAAAGAAAAAAAAATGCGAAAAGCATACATTTTTAGTTACATCATATATGAATTAAATAAATATTTTAAATAATTTTTATCTTATTATAGATAATGGTACGGAACCCTTCGTGCGCGAGTCAGACTCGCACTTGGCCGGTTTTTATTTTTGTCGTTCAAATTTAAATTTAGTTAGGTATATATTTTGGTTGAAGTCTGTTTTTTTATCTGAATGATTATACTTACAAATTATAATTGTCCAAAAGCTAATAATGTCAAATAGGTGAAAAAGTGCCTCATAAAGTGCGTAAGATTTGAAAATATATCTAAGAATATTTAAATTGCATTAGGGTATTGTTAAAAACAATATACTAGCCGCCGAATGAAACGGTATTCGATAGCTAAATGTAGTAAAGTATATGGCGAAAAGAAAAAAAAATATGCAACAAGCTCATTTATTTGCCAGTAATCTGAGTAAAGAAATTGCTGTGCATTCATCGCTATTCCACGTCAATAAAAATAATTGAACGGACAAACCACAGCAAACTAACTCGACAAGAAATCAACGGAAAGCAAGTTACAACAAGAAGTAACTATATTTCAAAAATAAAAATCCTGTCTCTCTCTCTTTTAACACCTTTCATCTAAGGACTTGGGTTTTTGAGACGAATCTTTCGATTAAACTTCACAACTGTCAAAAACTATTCAGCCGTTTCAAAGATTAAAAAAATACAAACAGGTACCTAACCCTTCTTGGCAGTCGGATAAAAAGGAAATGCTGGTACTTATTGCATCGATGGGAAATAAAAATTGATGCGGAGTAGGTTCCAATTCCAAAGTTACGCGGGTTCAAGTTTCCCTTTCGAAATATATGTTAAAGATCAATGTTCATCCTTCCCCACTTGATTACGGCTAATTGAAGATTTTGTATTCCTAATGCGTATCAGAAATTATAGTTACAGTTAAATTATAATATCTAATCTACCGTCTAACATGAAGAAGGGTTTCTTTACTAGATTATTACCAAGTATATTGTCACTAAACGCTAAAACGCACAAAGACTGAAATATCAAGATTCTTAGGATTATTGTTTTACATAGGTACTAACTTTAATTTTCATTGCAGGGAAATGAACCTGCTGCACGCTACCAACAACCACGAGCGTAATGAACACATGACTCTGGAGTGGGCCAAGACATCCGTGAACGAGCTCCGCGGAGAGATGAGGGAGCTTAACAAGAGCATGAACAACACGGCTTTGCTACACCAACTGCACGTTATCAGGAATGAGGTAACATGATTTGCACCCGCAAATACATACGTGATTTATGGTCACTAGTTCATCCATAGGTACCTTTATCTTAGGAACGCTTCGATAAAATTGATCGAAGTTGGAACGTCACATTATATAGAGAATAGAGTGAGAAACTTGACTTTGCGGGCTATGTTCTTAGCTTTAGTTAGTAGAAGTTGGACCAACTTGAACAGCCGGGGTCACTCTGAACAACTATTGAATATCACTACAGGTACCTGGTATAGGGCATCAAACCAAAGTATAATAGAAAACAAGTAGTTATATTAAATATATCCATGCCCTGCATAACAATAGGAAGTGGTTGTGATCTGTCCTAATCCCACACTCGCAACTACAAGGAATAAATATACTTGTCCTATCGATTGGATTGAACTGTTGAAGTAGCGGCAAAGACAATATAATATATTGTCTTTGGTAGCGGGTACTCTAATATTTTAATGAAAATATATAACTATTTGGTTTTAATATGTGACAGCGAAACGTATAATGGACAAACTGTGGTAGGAATATGGAACGGAGGTTTCATCGTGCGTGTGTTTTGGCCAAAAATATATGAAATATTCTCGAATAATAATTACACGGCAGCCAAATTACAATATTAAGTTTCATTTTAGCAGAATATCAATTATTTACCTTACACAATATTCTAGTAAGCGTAAAATCATTTTATTATTCGGAACGCGGAAAACGACTGCATATTATATTTCTGTAAATAAATTGAAACATAATATTTATCCATAGCTATCGATAAATTTGTATATCTCCTAGTACGTACCTATAACGATGGGCACTGTATACATTTACTATATGTTTGTTAAAAGAAATTATTATGCATAGTAATGCGACTAGTAGGTACGTGCCCTTTTGATTTAAACGAGTCTTTGTTGGTAAAACATATTTAACTTACTAATATTAATATTATAATAGATATAATTTAAAAGTTTAACATGAACGTTCAATTTAATCAATAAAATATAAGTCACAAATAATGGGTCAAATCTGTGGATCAAACAATAAAGCAAGTCAAACTACAAAAATAAAATAAAAAATATAAATATATAATACTATTTAGGTTATTAAGCCGAAAGCTGGTTGAGGTGTCAGGTGACCAGAGGGCTGGCAATTTTCTAGGACAAAGAATTAGCATTGCCATCCAACGTGGCAATACTATCAGCCTTCTAGATACCTTCCGCGTGACAACAAACTGCGGGATATTTTTTATTTATAATGGTTTGTTTTTTAGTTAGTGTTATTTATAAGTAGTATCATAGTATAGTAATTATGTAACGTTCCAAACAGTGCACAATCCTTATCCTTACTAATATTATAAATGCGAAAGTGAGTTTGTTTGTTTGTTTGTTTGTTTTTTTGTTTGTTACGCTTTCATGCCGTAACTATTGAACCGATCATCATCAAATTTTGTATACAAGTTCTCTGGAGTACGGAGAAGGACATAGGCTACCTTTTATCCCGGAAAAAAAAATATTCCCGAGGGATCGACATTGACGCGGGCGAAGCCGCGGGCGAAAGCTAGTAAATAATAATTAATATTAATTGAATAAGATACTCACTGCACCTATAATATGTATATGGGTATTGGGTAAAGGTGCTTGTTACACTATTGAACTTTGAAATACCTACACTAGAAAGTCATACCAAAACGCATTGTAAAAGCGAGCCAAACAAAGGGAAGAGAGCATTCGGATCCAAAGATGAGAAATGCTCTCTAAAAACGAATTTTGCTGAATTCGACAACCGTGAAATACAATTGTGCAGATGCCAACAACCATTGTCCGAGGTCCCATTTCCTTTGTCACGGAGGACCATTTTATTTCTAGCGAGAAATAACTAAGGTAACTAAACTAACTAACGAAAAAATTTACAAATAAGAGAAACAAATGATTGAAGCAGCTTTCATTACTTACTTATCGATTTATTTAATCAATATATCCTTTTCAGTGGTACCTTCATATTCCATTCCATAAGTAAATATAAGCACCGATTACACTTACAGAATGACTCCCCCAACATAGTTATGATGTTACTTATCTACATTACTACATTATTCACTAAGCTGTTTTTTGTTGGTTTTATGCATTATAGAAAAATATACTTAGGTTTTGTGTATCTAAAAAAGTAAATAAATTCAAGGAAGTAATTTATAATTCAATCGTTGGATATTTTAGTATCTAAGTGCCGACTTTTTACGGTAGTGGAATTAAATACATCTAACTCAATCAATACACTTTTTATTATAATATTTTCAAACTATCAAAAAAATTGGACCTTTATTTGGATGGCGCCTATTAATAAAGTGCTCTTTAGTGAAATTATATATAATTATATTCATTTTCATATCAATTGAATCTGCCATCAATTACAACAAATAAATGGATAAACGACTAAAAGGGCACTCAATATAAATGGAAACCTCAATAAAGCAAGACTTTAATATATTAACGGCTGTTCTCCCCAGCGAGTTGCACGCAGGCGGCGTGGACTCGCTGGCTGGAGCAGGCAGCCACCAGGTATCCAATGAATTTTATACGATATCAATTTCACTCGAGCTCTTTTAAAACAATGGAACTGAAGCATCGCGCACGATAAAAATGAAGTTTCTTTAAGTGTTTTATTAAATTGACGCGACTCGCGACGTAATTCGTTTCTTCTTTCTACAAGTCTGTACGGAGTAATTTATTTATTTATTAGCTTACTAAACAGATTACATTCATAAATTAGGCTTGATGCGTGCGATAATCTTTGTTTCTCTAATTTGGCTTTGTTTATCCATATAAAAGTGATTACAGCTGGCTGTTCGACCATTAGATTACCGTAGAGTAGAGAATAGTGAAGACTAGGTCGTTATGTATATAATTATAACGCTAACGTAATATTGATTACGCTTCCATGCTGATCTGGGAGAAAAGAAAAAACATAGAATGTGCCAGCTGCTTCTCTTCCCGCGCATTTCGTAAAATCCGATCGAGGTAACGGGCGAAAATCTGAGGAATCATGTAAATAGACGATGCGGTTAGAAACTTATCACTGTTTTGATTCCAGTTTCACCTACACGCCCTTATACACCTAGGCTCTGTCTACCCCGCAAGGGAAAAAGACGTGATACTATGTATGTATGCATTTTATTAAATTTCTTCTCATCTTGGTTTGATTAATATTACTTTGGACACAATTTGTCTTGAAAAATATTGTAAAATAATAAATTCATATTAATTACATTATATAATGTAGCTAGGAAAAAATGTGCCTTCAATTCTAGAGACGTGATGCCTCTCTATGAGTACGAATAATTATAGTTCTAAATAAGTTGTTACGCAAACTTCAAAACATTCAACCTTGACTGACGGATTATATTTGTCAACAGCTGAAGCAGGCTTTGATGGAGACTTCTGACCTGGCACAACTGGCGCGAACTCAAGAGGCTAGGGTGGACAAGCTGGACGGCGAAGTCGGGCGGATGAAGTATGAAGGTCAACAACTGCGGGCTATGCTAGCTGAAGCGCGCGCCCATATCGCCAAGTTGAGTAAAGAGGTAAGGAGGTTGTCTTGGTAATTCTTGGCTCTGATATGACACAGGAAGACACACAAGCTGTATAGTGAGATAGGCGGTATGACTAGAGGGACAGCAAATGAGGGGCGGTGAAGATGCGTGATGCCATCGTGCATCGTGTAACTGAAAAAGGTGGTATAATTTTTTTTTCGTGGTATTGCTTTTATCTAATGTATCATAGGAATCCAGGCAAAGGATAACGTGAATGAGGATGTGGAGCTGTAGTTCTAAATCTATCAGAAGAGAAGCCATATAATCCGTCCCTCAAAGCATAAAAGTAGGATACCGCGTAAAGGTCAATTTTTCCATTACACTGACGGATGAAAGAAAGTAGGCGCAATAGTTATTTTCTTAAAACCAAAATATAGATGACGTTGAGAATGAGCTCTTTATTTATATTAAATAAAACAGTTAGGCGTCAAATGGGTAATTAAGTTATATTTTATACTTTTGATTAAAACATAATAAAACAGCATGCTTGTGCAGATTCCAGAAGTGTGTTTATTTTACAAACAGTTTAACAGAGCTAGTGGTTCTAACAAAAATTATTAACGATCTAGAAAGATACTTTAATTCATGCAAAAAAGGAGGCAGTAATGACTTGTCTAGCCCAAATGTGTCGTTTTCACTTTTAACAACTACCTTGACTCTACGATTTCCGATTCCCTAGATATATCTAGGGAATCGGAAATCGTAATAAAGTATCTTTCTAGATCGTTAATAATTTTTGTTAGAACCACTAGCTCTGTTAAACTGTTTCTGTGTGCAATCGTCTGTAGATAGTTATAACTATCTACAGACGATTGCTTTTTTTTGGGGCTCCAAATTAATTATTTTTGTCACTTTCCTTTCTTTTCATTTTATCTTTTCGCATAGTGTGTACTTAATTATTATTCGAACTTACTTCCATGGTTTAAGTATCATATTCCATGGGGAATGTATTCATTTTTATCAAAATTTTAGAGACTAACTAGCTACATATATATATACCTACATTTCAACATTTAAATATCTTTCAGGTAAAACGTTTTCTACTTCTGTTTGCGTAATTTAGGTAGATGTTTGTGGGTTTAAGGCATGGCTCACACAGCCCGATCAGTCTAGCCGATACGATCTAACGATGCGATCTGAACGCATGCGATCTCTGTAACTAATGGCACGGTCTAATGGGCACCCGTGTATGTCTACCCACTAATTGCGTTATATCGCACGCGTTCCACTGATCGCACGCCGGTCAGTTGCCATCTGTCTTTGGAGGCAGAACGCGTTATCGACCGAGCTATTGGGCATTCAAAAATGGCTGATAATTGCACAGAATCTTTATTCGCTCATTCGAAAGTATAAAAACGATCTTTTAAAACGATGCAATCACTTGCATCGATTTTGAAGATCAGAGATTCATCACTGAAATTCAACAATTACATTTCTTTTTCTGTTGATGCTTTGGACCTAAACTTTTCTTCTTCGATTCAACAAAAAGATCATATCTGCTTCTCTCTTCATCCAAACTTCCATCTTCTGTGTTATATTAATTTCCACGTTAACTTGAATTAAGATTATTGTACCTATGTTAAAGTCGGATGTGCGCGACCGTCTCGAATAAATAATTCTAATAAGTGGAATAAATAATTATATGTATCGCAGAACGGGTCGTCACCGGTGCCGCATTCGGTATAAATACCCTTGCGAACCGATCCAACGATCCGTTCTGAAGAAACGTATCGGCAGCACGGATCTGGCTCTGTGAGTAAAGGCCTTTATTCAAGCATTTTACGCGAAATGCTTTCTTTCGCAAATACCAAATAAAATCACATTGAAGTATAAGTTAAACAGCAAGTTAATTTTAAAAGAAATAAAAAAAATATGTTTTATTAGATCTAATTAGTCTTTTGCAGCTGCCCACCGAAGACATGAATACGTGAGGAAATTCACTTTGTTGAAATTATTTTCTCCTTTTTTCAAGGGCTAAATGTTTTAATTTAATAAAAATCTTGTCCGCATTACGCTAATTAAAATAATAAGTGAACATTCTGAAAACTGCGGGACACCGCATCATAATTGAAATGAACATCGGTTGACTACATGGCATAAACATGAAATTAATATGATAGTAATAATTTTTAATTTAATTTAGCATAATTATCACTGTCATCATTCTTGTCAATAACGTACCTGTGGCTTGATTTAAATAAAATAGTACCATTTCACCCTACCAATTTTTATCAATCTATGAGTGGGCAAGATAACTTTTTTGTAGGGTATGATTTTATTTTTTTTCTGAAAGAAAATATTATTTTAAGAAATCATTCTTTTATTTCTGCGATTTATTTTTATTGATTTTGATTTTAATTTTATTTTTTTAAAAGTGATGTCATGTCATTATCACGTCCACTTTTATTTTATTGGAATAAGGCAAGGCAGGTTATCAGAACGTCGTCAAATCACAGAAATAACCAAACTGGATTTTAAACGCAAAATCAGAAAAAATATACACGTCCGATGAACGCTACGCTAAGTAAGTATAGTTCTACAGGGGAGAATATCTAACATAGCATGACATCATGTGCTGATGCTAGTACAATCACTATTAAATCCACTGACATCAATTGGGACAAATTTATTGTAAATTCAACATTAACATCAATAATTACGTGGTAACATAATAATAACTTAAAAATAAACCTTAATAAAACTAATATAAAAAGCATTTCAGCCAAAAACCTAAAATACAGATAAATTAGAATTAGATATCATGGCAGCGTAATAGGTAAATAATGTCGATGCAACTAGATTTCTCGGTATAATATTTGACTGAATATTAGAAACCACAGATAGAAAATTTTTGCAAAAGACTTAGTACTTCAAGTTATGCTTTATATAGACTTTCAGGGGAAGTAGATGATGATGCGTAATTAGCATATTATGGCTTAGTAGAATCCTTAGGTATGGTATAATTTTTTGGGGTGATTCTACTGATAAAGAAGTAGTATTTAAAATGCAAAAGCGCTGTATTCGGGCAATGTTTGGATTACAAAGTAGTGGCGATACATAAAATTCTCACACTTCCTTCACTTTATTTACTGGAGCTGGCAACATTTCTAAAACTAAACCTTCATTTATTTCCTAGTTTATCTTATGTAATAGTAAGAAATCGATAGGTGGTGATAGATAAAGTCATCCGTCAAAAACTGCATTGGCCATTAAATATAGTATGTATGGCATCAATGATTTATAATGAAATATCAAAACAGCACAGGGAGTTTAACTTCATACCATTTAAAAAAAAATCTTATACGACATTGTTATCCGATTTTTTATCTGACTCTTTAGTATTATACTCGTATATTTTGTGACATGGATACTTTTTCATTCTATTTATTGTAATGATAAAATTTTAATTTAATAGCATGCCTTCTTTATATGAATTTGCACACCAGTAATGATAAACACGTCGGTTTATATAATGTCAATACAAATATTGAAAAGTTACCTTGGTGTTAATGGTAGTAGGAAGTCAAACCGGTCGTTCCATTTTCAAATTACACGAAGAATTTGAGTTTTCACATATATTTAATCATGTATGAAATTTTTATACCAACATACTTTTCTGGCGTGTATTTGGTCACAATGTCGACTTATCTCAAAAAAGGTTGTCAAAATAATATTCGAATTTTCTAGCATAATTGAGAAAATAAATCTTGCGATGCCATGATATTATTCACGAAAAGGAGAAAAAACACCTCTCTCCAACGCTTATAAATCTGTCTATATATGTATGAAAATATTATCTACTATTTATACATAAATAAATAAAAACATATTCCCTCATATTGTTCTCATAATGCGAGTAATCGTAAGGTACGAAGCATGAAGTAGAAAAAGTTCAGAAGTAAAACTCAACACATGTAGAAATATTTCAAATGTCTCTTTATTTTCAGAAGAACATTAAAATTGAAAATCATTTCAGTAAACTGTATCTTGTCTCAGAAGAGTCTCTTTTTCTGAGACAAGATACGGTTTACTTAAACCGGCCAAGTGCGAATCAGACTCACGCACGAAGGGTTCCGTACCGTTATGTTGTGTTCTATTGTGTTGTATCGTTACATAGTATAAAATAAAGTCGCTTCCCGCTGTCTGTCCGTCCCTATGTATGCTTAGATCTTTAAAACTACGCAACGGATTTTGATGCTTTTTTTTAAATAGATAAAGTGATTCAAGAAGAAGGTTTATATGTACATTGCACCCGTGCGAAGCCGGGGTCCGGGTAAATATAATTAATATTAAATGGCGGCTCTGTATAATAGTAATTATATTTTTATTTAATTATTTATTTTTAAAGTGAATAAATAACTAAATATTCTGTGAATATTTCAAGCGTCTACCTGTTGCCGTTAGCAATACCTAACAAGTAAAAAAATCACGTTTGTTGTATGGGAGCCCACTTAAATATTTATTTTAATCATTTTTTTATTGTATTTGTTGTTATTAGCGACAACAGAAATATAAACTCTGTGAAAATTTCAACTGTCTAACTATCACGGTTCATGAGACTGGTGACTAACGGACGGACAGACAGACAAGACAGACAGACAGCGGAGCGATATTAATAGGGTCCCGTTTTTATCATTTGGGTACGGAACCCTAAAAACGAATCCCTCAATAAATGACAGTTACATGCTCAAATCATACACAAAAATATTCTTACCTTCTTACACGCTTTTTATTCGTTTCATTTATATTATAAACGTATGAAGATTGTAAAATAATAAAAATTTACGTTCTTTACCAAAATTCTTGATAAGTACTTAGAGAAAGCATTATTTCTGTACTGGAAACGTTTTGCAACGGAAATCGGGTGAGGGGAGAAATGAAACATCCTCGAACGGAAATGAACGATGCATGCGACAGCAGCGGCATAAAAGACGAGGAGATAAGGTGCTCATATTTCATAGACTGGCCATATTCGCCCTGTAAACATAGTTTTATATGGCATGTTAAGTAATTACCTGTGTACTATAAGTAATTAAAGTGAATATATAACTAAATATTCTGTAAATATTTAAAGCATCTGTTTTCGTTATCAATATGGAGCAAAAACAAGCAAAAAAGTCACGTTTGTTGCATTGGAGCCCCCTTACATAAATATGGCTACTATTTTACTCTATTTTTTTGTATTTGTTGTTATAGCGGCAACGGAAATACATTGTCGGTGAAAATTTCAACTGTCTAACTATCACGGTTAATGATATACAGCCTGGTGTTACGGACAGACAGACAGACAGCGGAGCGATATTATTAGGGTCCCGTTTTTACCCTTTCGGTACGAAACCCTAAAAAAGAAGTCTTATAAAAGATAAAAGCACTCTGGTTACTTATCTAAATGGGTGCCCATGGAGAAAAGTGACCTGCTGCATCTATTATTATTTTTAGAAATATTAAAAATGGAAAAAAGTCAGTTAATTCGACAGCCATCTCCAAATCCAAAGTCCGCCGCCCGTGCAAATCTGCTTCTAATAAAAAAATCTAAATGATGCTTAAATACAGACACTCACAATGCTTAAAATCTCTTATAATCCATTTATATTCGTACATTGGGCTTAGGTCGCGGAACCAAAGTCGCGTGGGTTTTTTTCGCAAACGAAATAAATGTTATGAACGGTATCTAATGTGTTTGTTGAAGTATTTTTTATAGGTACATGGCACTTAAATTATCCTTCAAGAGAAAATAAATTCCAATACATAAAGATAATTTAAATTCAAAAACTGCTTGGCCTTGAGCAATTGAGAAGCTCAGAGTACAATGCACAACCTCAAACATTCCACCTTAAGAGGATTGCAATAAAATAGTTATTATGTAACACTGGCAGTTTTACTCCCTTTCACATTAGTGAGTTCGAAGAGTATTAAAAAAATCTTACATTTGTTAGTTACTCTAGCGCAGATTATAGAGGCACACAAGCTCCTAAATTGTTTTTTAATTATTAATTATAAAAAAACAACAATTTAGAATTTTTTATTATTAAGAGGGCAACACAGACCGAATAACACTCAGAACAATAAATTTATACTAAGGAATAACTGCGTGCATTATTGTCGCCATTTCCAGAGAATTTTTCGGAATTCTTATGTATGACGGGGTCTTTGCGGCTACGTTTAGTACTTTACATACAACCTATTAGGGTTTTTGTGAATTTCTTACCATAGGGATTTAACCACGGTAACAATATGCTCCAGGCTGGTGGACTTAACTCTATTTTTATCTCATACGAGTACCTAACTATATGTTTATCTCAGATTACAGAATCTGCCATGTTCAATAAGACATTTTGACATGAAATGTAACAAAGGTTCCTATAAAAGCATATCATGCTTATCTATCATAGTTATCTAACATGGTAAAGAATTTGTACACATAATCCTATGTTTTTTACGGGTTTAATCGTTTTAAAGATTTTACCTAATAATCTTTTTTCGGATACTTATGTCGTAATTTTACTTCAAGAGATCATTAGAGTAATCCTTCAAAAAATATAAAAGGAAGGATCGGGTCATGTCGGCTATACCCTCGGGCTCGAAAACTTTGAATAAATAAGTAGGTGTCTAAGCCTATAAGAAAAAGGATGTACGAAAAATTATGATTGAATGGAATGTAATATTGCATAAAGTGTAGCTATTTGTTTTTTTACATTAAACATCTTGATATTAGATACCTATAGGATAAATCTATGGTATTTGTAAAATACCTTAAACTGGAATTAGATCAAATGTTTCGGACCGGAAACGGTGTCAATATTGGATCATTAGCACTCGCGGCGTGGTGATACCACAGATTACATAAACTATAGTTATACCGATACGCCGCCATTTCTGCTGTTTGCTTTAGATACTCTTCAGGCGCAACGCAACGCAGGTGTGTAAGCACACATATAGCTTATCTGATAATACATTTTAGTTTGAAGTAAATTCCAAAAATATAAATAATCCATGGCTAGGTACGATAGGTTACAAATCATAACGTGATGTGTAGTTGATAGATAATTACTCGTATCGTAGGGACTAACTGTTGCGATTGAATGCGAGCTTTTGAAATAGTTACCCTGCCTTATAATTATTATAATTTGCTGGTCAGTCATACAAAGTTGCTTCCCTAAAAAACTTACACCAAAATACGTTCTTAATTGAAGTTTGACTTTGTAACGACGCTGTATGTCTCCTTCATGCTGCATTTTGTTATTCACTTCATTTCTCTTATCTTCTAACATAACTTCCATCTTTTGTGTAACTCCATTTCCAAATTTTATTTTTAAATTCCATCTTTAAATTCTTCTTCACAAAGCCCTTTTCATCGTACATTATTTTGTATTTTTATATCAGTCAGAATTAGAACAATTTTAAAAGAGTACCTTAAACCAACCAGTGAAATTAAAATGTAGACCTCTGTTTTGGTGTTTTGATTGCCTCCTTTCTCTCTTTCTCTCTCTCTCTCTCTCTGTTGAGATAATACCTTCATCTACGTAATACCTACAACTCATCATCTATGCCAGGCCCATCTTTTTTATATTATCTTAAGCGCCTATTAGACTACGCGTTATTCAGCACACGGTATTCAGACTGTCTTCGAGTCTAATTAGACCGCTCGCTATTACACTAGTCTGAAAAACGCGGGCTTGCTCATTCACACGCTAGACGTTGATGTTGGCGGTTGTAATGGGACCTGCACTTTCCAAGCCTCAAAAAAAATTCCGTAGCAAAAGAACATGTTTCTTTTGTAATTCTTTATTCAAATAATCTTGATGATTTTTTTTGTCATAAACATGGCATCTCATGGTACAACTCTAGCATGCAGTCATGCTTAATAATAATTTTCTACCGACTTAAAAAAAGGAGAGATTAATATGAATTTGGTTGTATTTATTCATGGACGTATTATACGTATTATACGTCCATGTATTTATTTTAATGTTTGTTACCTCAGAACTCCGTCATTTATGAACCGATTTTTAAAACTGTTATTTGTTCTTTTTTTAAAGAGTACCTATGCTTTTAATTTGGTCCCATTAAATTTCATCATAATCGTTTCATATGAAAGATTATTATTCTTTACTGCGCGCCATTATTGTAAAGGTAACGCAAACAAGACAAGACACACTTAATATAAATAAAATATACGTGGCGCACGCGCACGTCTGCTCCCTTGGAATGCGAGCGCAGACTGAACGGTCTAACGCTTATTACACTACTCGATATTCAGACTCTAAGCCAGTTAGCCTCGCCGAGCCCGATCTTGCTGACGAAAGCGCCTATTAGACTACGCGTTATTCAGCACACGGTATTCAGTCTGTATTCGAGTCTAATTAGACCGCTCGCTATTACACTAGTCTGAAAAACGCGGGCTTGCTCATTCGCACGCAAGACGTCGACATTGGCGGTTGTAATGGCACCTGCAATTTCTAAGTCCAAAAAATTTGCCGTAGCAAAAAAACATGTTTCTTTTTTAATTCTTTATTCAAATAATCTTGATGTTTTTTTTTCATCATAAACATGGCATCTCATGGTACAACTCTAGCATGCAGTCATGCTTAATAATAATTTTCTACCGACTTAAAAAAAAGGAGAGGTTAATATCAATTTGGTTGTATTTATTTTAATTTTTGTTACCTCAGAACTCCGTCATTTTTGAACCAATTTTTAAAACTGTTATTTGTTCTTTTGTTTAAAGAGTACCTATGCTGTAATTTGGTCCCATCAAATTTCTTCATAATCGTTTCAGATGAAAGATTATTTTTCTTTACTGCGCGCCATTATTGTAAAGGTAACGCAAACAAGACAAGACACACTTAATATGAATAAAATATACGTGGCGCACGCGCGCGTCTGCTCCCTTGGGATGCGAGCGCAGACTGAACGGTCTAACGCTTATTACACTACTCGATATTCAGACTCTAAGCCAGTTAGCCTCGCCGAGCCCGATCTTGCTGACTGAATTCAGCGTAAGACAGTCTCTTATTACACTACGCTAGTTAGACTTAAGTCTGACTGAATACCGTGTGGTGTAATAGACGCTTAGAGCTCTGACAGGCAGATAGATATGAGACCAAACAACTTTTTATATAAATTAAGTTCTACTAATGGGTTTATCGAACATTAAAATTTAGCTTTGATTTTAGGTACAATTATGGAAAATCATTGTACCTTAAACAGGGCTTCAAAGAAATTCGGCAGGTACTTACTAATCATGTGTTAATTCGGTACTTTGTAGATTTTCTTTGTAGATGTATTTATTGTAAATTCGTTACCTACGATATGATAAAATGCCAAAGAGAATACCTAATTGTTTTTTTTTAAATAGGTAACAGTAAATATAGAAAATATAATTTTATTTACATCTGACAAGCGTCATGTAAAAAAAAAACCATTATTTTTGTACTAAAAATTGTTTACTTTGAATTAAACTTTTAAATAAATACGTTAAAAATGTGTGTAAAATCGTAAATGAATAGGTCAACGATACTATATTTTATACACAACATATACTGTGGAGCTGGCTCAATTTGAGTTATACGTCAAATTAAAACAAAAAAAACCTATACTAGGTACTTAACTGAATTTTTAGACACTTTATACGAATACCAAATATCCTATAAAAGTATGGGAGTTAAAAAAAGGTGACGTATTTTTAAAAAAAAAACCCTCTTTGAGAGTTGATAGAGTTTTTAAGAGAATGCCAGTGGACACCGCCACATGTTTTGATCACATTCGGCCAAAACGTAACGGCCGTACCCGTTAAAGATTTAAATTGGATTCGGTTTTCATTATAAAACGTCAAGCCCTGAACTGGACTTTATCACAGGCTGTCGTTGTAAAATCATTTTAATATCACAGACCGAGGACTTAAATTCGTTTGTCATGGTGGTAATAACAGGTGATATCACTTCACGGTGTGTGATCGTAACCGCCGCAAAGGACCGTTGGCCCGCTTTTTACTGGCCGATATGCCTTCTATTTAGAATATCCATTCAGGATTTTTACTTTGTTTTTAAGGCTGTATTCAATGAGGGCTACCGTTTTTTGCTCACTAGTTGGCGCCAATGTTGAGTAAGATTTCGTAAAAGCTTTTTATTTCACGCGTTGGAGCAAAGTTTACATTTCAATAATATTTAATTCATTTGTCTGCATAAACTACGAGTAAATAACCTAAAATAGTAAATATAAACAAAAAAGAACTGGTAAATGGTCTAAGAAATATCGATAAAATTTTGTATGTAGGGAGTTTTGGGGGTGAAAAATCGATTATCTCATATTTGGGAAAATACTTAATCCTATTTAATGTCATTTGGGACTTATTGAGACACCTCACGCTACATTAACGCCTCTAGCGAATTCACACGCGATATCTTTTTTTTTTGAAACTATTCAATAGTAATATATTTTTCCCTGTGTGGATGCATACATTAAAATTGATAACTGTACTAGAATCTTACTTGACCACTAAACGGCTGTGTTATTTATTTATTTCTTTGGCGATTACAGGTTTTATTTATTTTTACGAGCTTTTGACTAGCTATAAAGAATGACATGCTTTGTTTTCAATCTTTTTCGGTTTCCATACTGGAAAAATACTAAGCGCATTCGAGTATAACTGATATATACGCCTAAGCAAAAAAACCTTAAAATGAATACCTCAACAAATTAAATAAAGGCTTACATCCTAACAGTTTCTAGTAAAAAAATACTCCTGAGCATCGTAAAAGTATTGCCATATATTTAAGGTTTAATTCAGTAATGTAGTTCCATTAAGCTCACAATGTCTCAAATAGTGTGTCTGTAAAACATTATGTTTTATAACTCGTGATATACAAGTAATCTTGCGATGCCTCTCCCGCAATTATGACGTCCAGCTGTTCCGACTACAGGCGAGTTATCCACCTGCAGAAGTGCACGTCACATGCGCTTCGTTGGTTTATTACCTATCTTGTAAATCGCCCACGTGCTTCATTTTAAGAATTTCTATGTTAATCTTACTTATAATTTCGGAATAAAAGTATTTATGTTACTATTACTCGATTTTTTAAATTGAAGGAAACAAAAAGCTAGTATAATTAAATATATATTTCCTTTACGTTTTATAAAGTACCAAAACTTAATTCTATGTAGCTTATTTATAAAACTTCTGAACTGATTTTTTTATATTTTCTCATCAATGGAAAACTGCATATTCACTGTCTTTGTCTAACTCTCTAGGAAGTTTGTGTAGAGCGCAACTGGAAAGAACGCATAATTAATTAAAAAAAAAAAAAAAGATTCATTAAAAAATAAACAACTAAGCATAGGTACGTACTTCCATTTGATTTTCACTTGCGTTTAAAGCATTTCCTCCCGGCAGTTCCGTCCTTGGGTCTGGATTCCCGACATCTCAACATCCGCGCAATTGTCTGGCCATAATGGCGCAAACTGCATGCAGACATTGCATTATGCTCCTCGGCGACACAGGAACCAGGGCTGGTAAAACTGTGTGCGAAATGGTGTAAAGAGGAAATAAAAGAAAACTACAAGTACACACCTGTTTAATTTATTACAACAAGTAAACACATTCATCATTCATCTATTTAAGTTAGTTAATTACATATTTCCAGAAGAAAAAGCAGGACAAAAATATATATAAACCAATATAAACTGAAAACATAATAATAGAAATTCATAAAAAAAACTATTGAATACTCGTATCATAAGTAGTTTTTAAATAATATAAATCCAAAAGGGAGATTCATCATCATCTCATTTCATTTCTCCGTGGTCCAGTGGTTCGATTCCCACCGGAAGCATACTTTGTTTAGTTGTTTCCAGTTTGGTTAGGATATTGCAGGCGTGAATCACCTGATTGTCTGATAATAAAGGTGGTCCAGGCTGCCATCTGGTAGTCGTTAAAGGAACCACGTCAGAGGCCGAGAGGCGGTTCCGAAGAACTCTGACACCAGGGAGTGCATGGTCGATTGACCGTGACACCTACTCGAAATGATGATGATTCAGAAAAAGTATTGTTGACAAGAGATGCATGCCTAGTCACTGGCAAAAGTCCGAGTATCCTGCATGGTAAGTCAATGCAAAATCCTGCAAGCCACGAGCAAGTTAGAAGTTAAACAGACGTTTATAATAGTGTTCATTAGTTGTCCCTCCGTGCACGATACAAATTCAGATGGCAGCGCACCCACCAGGTGCTTGCATTAATTTGTTGTGATGCAGCACAACACGCCGCGTGCATATGGTCCGCGCTACACCTGGTATCAAATATGGCTGCCTGTGCAGATAAAAAGCTGAAACTTGTATCCAGTTTAATATTTTTGTCCATACATATTACTGTAATGTTTTTTGAATACAACACGTTTAATCTTATAGTAATAAACGAGCACAATACAATTTTTATTATTATAATATAACTCTCCAGTTTAATGAGAATTTCAGAAAGTGTTCTCTAGCAGTACAGAATAAGTACTAATATGTCTTACGGACCTCATCCGATTGAAGTAAGGTATATTTAGCTTTTACTAATAGTGTAGGTAAAAGGTAGCTACATATTTGCACTAAGCACTTACCTGCTTTTTTCACTGCACCTTCACTATTTTTGATGCATAAAAATCTGCCTGCTCTATTATTTCTATAAAATCAGCAAAGGTACGTCGCGTTTAGTTAGACTGTGTTATTATTTGACCACTTTTGCACGCATATCTAAGATAATCCGGAAAGAAGGTTCCGGCCTTTTCATTACATAAAAAGCTCTTAATGATGAGTATATTGATCTTCTTCGGTTTGATATTATTTCCAACTCATCATCATCATTTCGAGTAGGTGTCACGGTCAATCGAACCGCCTCTTGGGCTCTGACGTGGTTCCTTTAACGACTACCAGATGGCAGCCGGGACCACCGGCTTAAAGTGCCTTCCGAAGCACGGAATCATCTTTATTATCAGTCAATCAGGTGATTCAAGCCATGTCGTGCAATGTCCTAACCAAACTGAAAACAACTAAACAAAGTATGCTTCCGGTGGGAATCGAACTACGACCCCCGGGTCAACAGGCAAACGCCTTAACCACTGGACCAAGGAGGCTGTCAACGAATGATGTGTGATCACACACAGCCATTGTTAGTTGAAAATTGCCGCAATATGTGTTAAAACTTAAGGTTGTCACGCATTTCTAGTGGGATTACATCGACGCATTGAAAGTTTTCTTGCCTTGTTATCGACTTTCACGGTGGATATCATGATCTGTTCTCATCGTTTGTACTCGACATTTCTGGGCTTATACTTATCTACTGATCATATGTAATTTGTTAGAATATCTAGACTGCTTTGGATGGTCTTGATGTTTTATTTTGAGGAAAGAAACGCACACAACTATAATTATCATCATCATCATATCAGCCGCAAGAAGTCCACTGCTGGACATAAGCCTCCCGAAAGGATTTCTTATACGACCGATTGGAAGCGGCCTGCATCCAGCGTCTTCCTGCGACCTTAGACCACACAACTATACTTTAACAGAAATCAAATCGAATATTGACATTGTAGTCTGTCTCTCCAGAACACACTAATTAATACCATAAATATAAAGGTTAAGCTAGTTATGACTTAGAAAAATTACTGTACTACAATACAATGTTAAAAATAGGACAACAAATAGAATTATGACAGAAGAGCTTTCGCGTAATTGTGAGAGTCGATTGATAGCTGGCCAGTGAGTCAGGGTCGAGTGCGCCGAAGTTGCGGCGCCCAGGGGAAATCAGCGGATACCAATCCGCAAAGAACTTTATGTAACGAAGCGCTGAAGGAAAACACACTTATCCCGCGTTACATGTCCTTAAGCCTTGCGTATACTCCTTGTGGACATTAAAACAAATAAAAGGAACATGACTCCTTTTGTCCCTCTATTTGAAGATAAAGTGCTTAGGCTTAGTTGTACTCGCTTCCTTTATTATAACTAGCTGGCGAACTTTGCTTCGCTATTATTTTTTAGTGTAAATAGGTACCTCTATTTTAATAGTTACAGCTATTCAGTGTGGTAAGAAAATCAAATCAAAGATAATCAAAGACTTGCTGTTGTTGATTATAAAAATCGTTTCGCCCGTGTCAAGTGTATATATTCTTTGCCCGTGTTCGACCAAAATTCGACTTTGTTTTATATATTAAAGTTACAAAAATACATAAATGTTTAACTTATTATTGTATCTAATTGATTCTGGTAACCAACAGTAATAATTGTGTCCTAACTACAGTCATAAGTTCCTTACAGGGTAGATATCTTATACCTTTAAACGAGTAGTTCTTGTATATTTATTTATATGTAGGACAAAATTTATTTCTATGATCTCGGAAACGCCTCTAACGATTTCGCTGAAATTTAGTAATTGGGGTTTTACGGGGGTAAACAAACGATCTAGATTAGACTTATGTTTGGGAAAAAGTGTGTTTTCTTTCCACGCAGAATATGGTCGCTAATTTCGTCCTGACGCCTACTCCTGTCCGTCTGGTCCAGCGGGTTAAGACGCGGACGGCAAGAAACGAAATTTGCGAAGAAATCTTCACACTTTTACTTACTTGGCACAAATTCAGAATCCGTTTTAAAACAACGTGATTTATATTACTCCATTATTACTGTTTCATTGTATATCAAGATTAACAAATTACGCTGAATATATATTGAATTTCAGGTAGATTGCTATTTAATTAAAATCGACAGAGTTCAAACAATGTCACGTAGGGCGGTGGTTGCGTTTCACCGAATCTATCACATTTATTGGTATTTCCAACAAACGGCAGCAACTGACGGGCGACTATTCATCACTTTCTCGCATTGCACGGCGACGTTTCTTTACAATAGACATTGCCTTTCTTTTATCTTTTATTTTCAACATGTCTTCTTGAACCTTATCCTCATGTCAACGTGGTTAAATAGTAGAGTGCCATATGACATCAGGTTTAATCCTTGGTATAAACCATGTTTTGAGAAATACGATTGGTGTAACATAGTTAGTAAAAAGTTTACTTCTCATGGCAAGTAATGTATGGTGACAATGGTACTTAGATTTATGTAACTATACGTAGAGAGTACAAGATAGTATCGAAATAATATTTTGTCGAGTCATGCAAGTAGAAAATGATCTTATTCATTCATTATTTAATATTAAATATCTATCAGATTAATTGATGTGCCGAGCAATATCTAAGTGAAAATACGTACTTTAAAATTAAATTCTAGTGGCCGCGTCCTCTCTTATTTTGATTAAACGTTCTCATCCAGATGGTACTCTTGTAATAGTATCTATTCATGCGTTCTATGAAAGCCTACATTCTATTTCTGACCCGTAATAGAAGGTATCAGTTTTTAGGGTTCCGTACCCAAATAGTAAATATGCGACTTTATTACTAAACCTCCAGTGTCCGTCTGTCACTGGGCTGTATCTATTGAACCGTAATAGGTAATTACTTATAATTTTCCGAGAATGTGTTATCAGTTGCCATTATAACAACAAATTATAAAAATAAAATAATGATAAAAAAAAATCTAGTGTTTTTCCACACAAGAAACATGTCTCTTTTGGCGCTTTTTCTCAATTCTATCAAAGGTAACTGCTGATCTAATACTAAGACAACAAACCACAGATAATAAAGATCAAGCGTAATAGTATTCGTGAATTAAAAAGTTTAGCTTACCTCACAAAAGGTCTCATATAGGGTTCCTATTAAAAGATTACTTATTTGTGGCGTTTCAAACTTAAACATTTATTTTAGTTTTATATAAGCTGTCTGATAAACCTTAATAACTTCCATTGATCAAGTTCCGACTAAATTGAGCTTATTATCTGTAGCACGGAAAAATGAAGAGTAACTGAAAAGAGTAAAAACAAAGAAATTCATCTGGAGCCCGCGCCTGACTTTGCTTGCCAGGATTGAGGTAATTTACATAGCATAGCAAGCCTCGAACTCCTTTGAGCAATAACATATCTGATTAAACTAAGCAGAACATGATTGAGTAGGTACTTAATTACTTACGCATATATCTGTGTAGTTACAGGTTACATTCTCAGACACACTGATTTTCCATTAGCCATCCAATTGCATCGCTATCTCGTGAGCAATGCAACTGTGAGCTATTAATTACATAGTCAGGTATCATTCGAATCTAACGATGACCTGATTATGCTGTTGACGTATCTGGGTCTATCGCCTAGAGTTCAGAATCTTGATAACGACAATCTCCCGTCGCCTTGGGGAGCTGCTGTTGCAGCCGTCACACAAATAAGTAAATTGAGCTTAATCAATATGTTAACAAATAGCATCAGGGGTCTCTTAGTGAGGTAATGACGCAGATCGAATTTGGCTTATTCGATAACATACGAACGAGTATTATTTCTGTGTTATAATTAAAAACATGTAAGTAATTTAAGCGGGTGCCGCGCGAACGAAATACGTCGCTACTGCTCGTACACTACGTAGAACTATTACGTGATTAGAAAAAAAAAATTTAAAGGTCTTAATATTCTCATATTTATAATATTTATAAAAAAAGTAAGAAAGGGGCGACCTCCGAGACATACGTATAAATATTCTCATGTGAGAATTATTGTTTAGACGTCAAAATTACAAAGTTTTCGAAGAAAAAAGCTTTTATATATATATGATATCATACCATTTACATGTCATTTTTAAATTTCATATGTATCTGTTTCAAATTCCAACGAGGGAGCGACCTTGTTCAAGTATTGATCTAAATTATATAAATACTTTTGATGTATTTAATTAATTCAGCACATAGTCCTAGTGATTTAAAAACACGTCAATTTTCACATTTCGTGCAGTACCGTCTTAAGGAAATGTAATAAAAATGTCGGAGTAAAATAATTGATTAGAACATTTTTCATACCTTTGATTTAAGAAAACTTAAATAACCCATTGAGTTAATTTATTTTTATGCATCACGCCAATTTTAACCACATATAAAGCGGCTATGGTGAACTTCTTTGGCTGAAGATATAATCTTATCAAGCCTAACCTCCACCGCAGGATTTTAGTTTTAGAGTTTATTCATAGTTCTTGATTTAATATTAGGTATTGAATGAAGTAAAATTAATAAAAACATATACGCTTGCGAAAAGTCACCTGCGACTAAGACTGTTAAGTAATATTTTTATGCGATCAGACATTGCTGATGCAATATAGTGTGAGAAAAAATATAGAATTTCATCTATCCGTAGTTAATTCTCGTTATAATTCTAGCTAGGTTCTCGTCTTTGCTGACTTGGTAGTACTGTACGGGCAGACGGCAGTGATGTGGTCAGCCGGTTCGCACGGCTATAGCCACCCATTGTATGCAAACTGCGGCCTCAGCGCATCCTGTGCAAGTGTAGCATTGCTCGTTTCAAATCGCCATAAAACGGCGCACAATGTGCCAGCCGGCCCGTGAAAACGTTTGAAAAGGACGAGAAAATCCTTTGTGGGATGATTTTCAAAAACTAAAATGATTTTCCCAGAGAACTATATTTATTTTCTCTCGCAACACCCTCTATATACATCATTTCATAGAAGTCGAGACTTTTCCAAACATGTCTAGTTTAATAATGTTAGTAAATTGTGAATGTACCGTAAAATAATAAAAATTTATACATGCTCAGAAGCCAATAATTAAATTTCCCTTCAAGTAAACTCTACAGCCACCCTTGCGAGGTCACGTCATGAGTAAATTGATTTGCAGCTATTTACACATATTCATATCTTTAACGAAGAGAGCAAATTTAATTTAACGTTCCCACATCTCCCGGCCTACATCTGCGAAGATAATATAGATATCGCGTCCATGTTATCGTTTCCCATAAGCACAACACAAAATACTGAGAGCCTAGAAAGATAATGTGATTTGAATAAACGGTTGTTGTTCGCTTTAGAGTCCGATCTTCGACCAAATATAATGATAGATACACAGTCTCATACTCACTCAAAACATCATGCATACATACAAACAACGACAAAAATGATAAATACTGACAGTATAACTCCATCTCTTTTTTTCACTTTTGATGCGTATTTTTGCATCTTTTCACTGTTCGTCATCGCGAGACGTGTGAGTGCTAGCGCGGTTTATTGAAACTGTGCACAAAAGAGCTCCGAAACTCGATTAGTGAGCCGTTTTTCCGGTGCCACTTTTCGAGCGTGAATTGTATAGAACTACCATTATATTTGATCGAAGAGTCCGATTTATTATAGTAAATATTATAGACATCCACCGTGGTTACGTTAGTTTCTATTCCGCAGCATGGTGTTGAGTAAATAGTGAAAATACACATATAACTTATATTTATGGTTATTACCTAAAATATTTACATAAGCAAATAAAGTAGTAATAATAGTTTATTTATAAAAATACATATCTAATACATATCTAATACAATCATGCAAATGTCACTACAAGGATACGCTTAACAATGATCTATTTTCATGATTTATTTTAATGATTTATGAATAATGAAGAAAGTATAATAGTTAAAAGGTTATAACAGACGAATCTTGACTCCTAGTCCCATCGGACTCATGATCCCACTCGTTTTGGACATATTTCATGAAGTACCTTGAACTACTTTTGTACTCTCTTTATCTTGAGGCACTGGGATAGCTGTAAGAGACAAATGATGTAAGGCAGTCGATTGATCGCCAATCACCTTGAATATCTGAGTCACAACTATTATATTTCATTCAAGATGAATGGTAGAAGCGATGGCGTGCGCGAAATCCGAGTGTAACAAATAGACGGTATTCATCTTCAAAGGATGCAAGTAAACCTATGAGCGGTGGCAGGGGTTGAAGAATCTAACTTTAAAATAGAGTGTCACCGACATATTTTGAGATACACCTTCTAGCGCTAAAAGTACTTGATATTAAATTTTGATCTGATTATTCCGTAGATGGTTAAGCTGGGATAATCTTGCAAATATTTTTGTTTGAAAACATTTTATGAAATGATTAATATTTATTTCAGCATTGAAAATGCCTGTATGTGGCCAACACAGATGTAATTTCTCAAGCTGCCTAAAGATATCTGCTCAGACTGTATATTTTTATGCCACTAGTGGTCACTATTCGAAGTGGTAAACCGCGCCGCGCCGGGGTTGCTTCACTAACGTATGCGCTAATAATGGATTTATCTGAGTTATTGAGCTAAGATACTCTACCTATATTTAAGATTTTTTCTATATTTAAGATAAAGGATATTTGTATGTGTAAAATGTGCTGTTTTTGAAAATAAATATTTACTATTATATGTTTTGATTTTGGCCGCTATGTATGTTCGTTTGCTCCCTCGTGTCTTCTAAACAAGTTAACCTAACTTTACGTATCGTTAGATGAGTCTTGCTGATGCTTGATAAGCCTCGCTGGTTATAGGCTGCGTGACATCACACCAAAGCCAAAATAGCTCCGTCTGTACCTACAAAAGAAGTAATAGAGTATACAAAAACTCGCGAAGTCAAATAAGAAAAAGTTTTTTTGAAATAGATTAATGTTACTGAAATAAATTTTAATGTAATTTTACATTATTACAAAAATATATCATTAGTTATGAAATATTATACCGTTCACCTGCGCAAAATCAAAATATGCTCGTAAATCTAGTAGTCTTGTTTCTAATAGTCTTTCTTTTCTTCAATATATCTATACCTACAACAACGTGACGTCTAATAAAAAGTAGCGGTCGGTAGGTTGCCGACACACGGCTCACGGTAAAACTGCGACAAAGTTCGCAGTGTAGTGCTGAATATTCGTGTTTTGCTCGCAGCATCACAATCTTCATTAGCATCCACCATTCCCGGCGTCTCATTTGAACTCTGCGAAGATTCGTTGTGCCGTCACCTAGCCTGCATTTTTTATGCTTTACTCCTAAACTTTGAACGAATAATTTCATTGTTTCTGTTTCTATGTTATGGTGTTCGAACCAGGGCTTGTTACCGGTACCAAATTCCCATTATAGGTACCGGTAAGTACCGGTATTACTATTCTGTTAAAATTTTAACGGTAATATGAGGTACCGGTAATCTAGTATTTAACGGTAATAATATTGTTAACAGTTAACGGTAATTTTACCGCTACTTGTTACCGGTACCAAATTCACATTATAAGTACCGGTAAGTACCGGTACCTCTATTCTGTCAAATTTTAACGGTATTAAAATTGCGTTAATTTTACCGGTACCTACGCATTGTTGCCGTCTACCGCATGGGACTCGCTCGACTGTAAAAGTGCCGCCCTATTGTGGGCCCCCGCCTCACGCCGCACATGCACAACACGGCAACGACACACATTAACGAAATGATAATTCCCAATACGAGTACCGGTACTAAGTACCGGTACTGTTTACCGGTATTTGGTACAGGTACTTCTTTAAATTACCGGTACCGTCGTTTTATTGAGGTACCGGTACCAATCCAATTACCGGTACCGTTGTATTATAGAGGTACCGGTACTTGATTTTTACCGTTACCAAATGTACCGGTACCAAACCAATTACCGGTACTGTCGTTTCATAGAGGTACCGGTAATGGATTTTTACCGGTATTCCAACCCCTGGTCGAACAAACAGTCCGACAAATCAACTTTGAAAAATAAGACTCGTTAGATTTTAATAAAATGATTAGATTTACTTTTGATCTATATTTATTGACCGAGCGAGCGAAGCGAGCGAGGTCTTCAATTCAAGTTGGGGCGAAAAGACATTTTTTGTATGTATGTATGTATGTATGTATGTATGTATGTATGTATGTTTGTTCCACGATAACTTTAGAACTAATGCTCCAATTAAGATGAAATTTAGAATGTATATAGGTCTTATAAATACGATTTTCAAGTTCGTAGGGCATCAAAATCGGTTCAGCAGTTTACGAGATATTTAAATAAATGTTAAAGAATTTCGAGAAATGAAAATTGAAAATGACGTTTAGGCTGAATATGTTACAAGATGGCGCTGAAATAAATTTTAATTTTGGAGGTTACGACAGCCGCCGCTAGGTGGCGGTATTTCGTTGAAGCCTGCTTTGTCTATGCTTTGTGTATTAAATTTAAATTTATTACACAAAACATGAACAATTACAAACTAGAACGGTACTTTCTCCTCTATACTTCGTTTATCAAATGGTTGGCTTAGTCGCAGTACGGTAGTTACCCGATCGAAAAGATTAGACTTCGAGCCGCGCAAGAAAATTTGATTTTTCAATGATTTCAAATATTTTTTTCGCTGTCTGTTCCAAGTTAAATTCCAAGTGACTCTCTTATTTTTAATTTACAACATTTCGTTCCTTTAGAACAGAAAAATACCAGTCCATGAAAATTTCTATAATAAATTCTTGTTAGTTCCAAATTTCTCCAACAGATGGAATCAGAGGTCCAAAAATGCGTAAGGATATTTTAATAAGTTTTTGTTTATCTTTAATTTTAAGTATGTATATGTTTGTTCGGGTTTAAGCCTGCACCCAAAAATTAAAGCAGTTATTTACAACCAATTTAACTGCAATTTCGTATTGTACTTAACTTTATAGTGGTGGAAGATAATTATAAAAAATCACTGATCTGATTTGAAGATAACAAGCTATTTAATGATGAACATCCCGTTTACAACATTTTACAGATTCAATCCTTTCACAATAAAAGCTGGTAAAAAAACCGGCCAAGTGCAAGTCGGACTCGCGCACTAAGGTTTCCGTACCGTTATCTATAAAAACGGCAAAATTATCATGACTGATGCATGGGGCCCCACATTAATATTAATTTTACTTTTATTTAATTATTTTTTTAAGGATATTATAGAATATGTAGATTCTATGATTATTTAAAACAAGCAAAATTATCACGTTTGTTGTATGGGAGCCCACTTAAATATTCATTTTATTCAATTTTTTAGTATTTCCTGTTATAGCGGCAACAGAAATACATCATCTGTGAAAATTTCAGCTGTCTAACTATCACGGTTTAGATAGAGATACAGCCTGGTCATAGACGGACGAACAGACAGACAGCCAGACAGACAAACGGACAGAGGAGCGATATTAATAGGGTCCCGTTTTTACCCTTTGAGTATAAAACCCTAAAAATGAAATGAAAAAAATAGTGCAAGAAGAAACAAATAATTCCGCAAAACAGACACAATAAAGACAAAAAATGGGGTTCGGTGGGTACGTCAGACGTACGAAAACCATATTTAGAAGGTAAAGCCGAAGCATATAAAGAGGAGTATGGGAGAGCAGCACTCTGCGAGAGAAACAAATACAAAAGCCAAATGAAAAAGGAGCTGGGGGGTCGTCCGGACAAAACAAGCCAGAAAATTGATACGTATGAAAACCAAAAGTTTTATAAATATAAAGCTCAAGCGAAGAAACGGGGGTAATATGTCTATCGGGGCTAAAAAAATTAAACATTGAAGGGTACACATCAAAACCATATAGGTTTCGAAAGCAAAACACATATGTCTCGGTTTTAGAACCTTAATCATCATAATCATGCCGACCGAAGCTCAGTCACCCGGATACTTACCTATTAAATGACCTGGCATTTTATATTTCTATTCCCTGAATTTTAAATCGCAGGCCTATTGACATTTTCAAACACTCAAACACGCCTGATATATTGACCAATATTTGCTACGAAAATTATTTTTATAAAATGTCCAATGTTGTGATTCCGTTAATAACCATAGTCTTTCAGATATAACGAAACTGTTACATTTATTTGTGCCTTAGTGAAATTATATTTATTTTTCTGTCAGGACCTACTCAAATTTTACTCGATAGTGCAACGCAGCTCTTCATCTACACGTTGCACTATCGAGAGCTAAACGCCTCAAAGATGTTGTATTGAAACCCGGTTTTGATTTTGTCATATTAATTAGATGAAATTCTACTCGTACATTTAGGGATTGGAAGGAAAAATCTATTTCAATTATTTTTGCAACAGTAATAAAAAAAGGGGTTTAACGTTGTATGGTAGTTTATTTGTTTGGATAGAAATGAATGTTAACTATTAGTACAAGAAAGTAAGGATATTGTGTTTATTGTATGTTAATTTGAAATAAGTCGTGGTGAGTAAAATAAAAAGAGTGCTTTTAAAGCCATCTAAACACTAGCACTATGACAACATGCTTATCAAAATCAGTATAATAGTGGCTAGCTCACGAAATTATCAGGAAAATTAAATAATCGCGAGGTCCACATTCGCAGCAAACTACTAGTAATAAAAGAGATAGTGGTAAAATTGTCTCTCATAAAAAATGTATAAATTTAGGTATTCTGAAATGTTGGTGGGTATAAGTGAGTAAAGCTAAAACAATTAAATAAAATTAGATGAACTTCAAGTTAAGCTTAGTACATTAGAATAGGTAGGTTATAATAATTAATGCGGAAGAAATAGCGGGAAAAGCCTATTTATAAACAAATGAAACAAAGCGGTGAAGAGAGCAACAGAGCTCTCCACCGACTGAGGCATAGCTTGAAATGATTTACCTAATAACTCTCGTAGGTTCAATTACAATGTCAGACAGAACTAATATCTCGTATAGGAGACGTCAAATATCAAATCACAATAACAAATAATACTGGACCGAGGAAAAGGCGTACGTCGAAGGAAGCTCATTGAAAATTAATGAAACCCGGTGGAGGCTGTCAATTTACGAGCTATCTCTATTGTTCCAAGCATCTAGGAGTTCGTAGCCCACCCCTATACCGGGTCTATCCAACCAATATTATTAATTTGAAAGTTTCTTACATGCTGGTCTGGGAGAAAAGAAAAAACGTAGAAGTGCCAGCTGCTTTTCTTCCCGCGCAGACCGTAGAAGCCGGTCGAGGGAATAAGCGAAAATTTAAAGAATCATGACTATAGGCGATGCGGCTAGCAACCCATCACTATTTTGAATCCGTTTTCCAACTTTACGCCCACCAACACATTTATGTTAGTTTAGCCGCGTTAAATTTTTTGTCACTTAATTTCTTCTGTATGTCAAATCCTCTAATCATGAATTCCATTAACGCTTACTGTATATAATTGCCCCGGAGAAATTGGTCGGTCATGAAAACCTTTGGAGACTCGAGTCAAAGGCATTGAATAGTACATTTTTTAGAGTTCCGTACCAAAAGATGAAAAGGGGACTTTTACTCAGCTCCGATGTCCGTCTGCACGGGACTGTTTCTTTGGAATCGTAATTATTAGGCATTTGACATTTTCAATTGAATAACAATATCTGTGCAAGAAAATGTCGCATGAGAGGAATTCATGTGTACTTATAGATCGTCCACATACAATAAGTTTTTGCAGTTATGCGTGCTAATCCAACTCGCTCCTGGCCAGTTTTTAAAATACTATCTATACATATACCTAATCTAGGCTAGCTCCGTGGCGTAGCAGTATGTAAAATGATCTTTTTCAGATTGGCCTGGTGTTTGGATGTGTATCTATATATGAATTTGTTATAAAATATAGTACCGTTGAGTTAGTATCCCATAACACAAGTCTCGAATTACTTTGGGGCTAGCTCAATCTGTGTAATTTGTCCATATATATTTATTTACTTACTAGCTTTCGCCCGCGGCTCCGCCCGCGTCAATGTCCATCCCTCGGGAATAGTACTTTTTCTCAGGATAAAAGGTAGCCTATGTCCTTCTCCGTACTCCAGAGAACTTGTATGCAAAATTTCATAATGCTCGGTGCAGAAGTTACGGCGTGAAAGCGTAACAAACAAACAAACTCACTTTCGCATTTATTGACCGAGCGAGCGAAGCGAGCGAAGCGTCTTAGTTTCCACTGGCCCAAAATTCTTTTGTCCGTCTGTCTGTCTGTCTGTCTGTCTGTCTGTTCTCGCCTACAGGTCGCATTTCTCAACCGATTCTCATGAAATTTTGTGAGCAAGTTCGGTAAATATATAAAATTTTTTAGTCGTGCCAGATTTTTGAAATTTAAAAAAATGGCGGATATATGGGGGTCCGAAACTTAAAAAACTCATAGCACAGCTATTTGGAAAAAAAATCAATAATGTCGTTAGACTTTTTTGTTATTCTCATTAAGACACAACGTTTTTGTCTGAACAACTTTTTATACGATAAACTTGAACGTGTTTATAGTCGGCAATTTGCCCAAAAGTTGTCTGAAATCGATTTTCTGTATATTTATAAAAGAAGTTGAAGTACGTGAAGTGGGAGAGGGAGTGAAACTGAACAACTTTCCCTATGGAACAAAAATCAAAATAGGAAAAATATTTTTTGGCATAAAGCATAATACTGCGTATTACTTTTATAATTGAAAACACTGAATAAACTTAGAATCCAGAAATAAAAATTAAAAATAAATAAAAAAGATTCACATGCTATCCTGTGACTTGAACTCAGGGCTTATAGATGCCGGCCACTTCTTAACGTAAACTTCGCATGTTTATCTGCCATAATAGTTGAAAATTAGCGTCCTATTAAAATTTTTACCAATTGGTAACATAACAACTATGAAACCGGGTACTTAAACTTTGCCTCCCATTCACCCATGCCAAGTTCGCTATTCCGATATTTCCGATCTTGAAGAGGATCACTGCAACTTAGTTAATGTGTACATACAAAAGCATACTAAACATGGTGCTCAAGGGCCGTGTTTCCATACAAGAGTAGTCCTCTGATTCCTCGCCGGATAGTACCAATAGAGTAATGATTTTTTACTAATAAAATCCTTATGTTAATTTTTTTTTCATAATTGAATTATTTAAAGAGATATGAACCTTCAAAAACATGTAAAATTGGTACGAATTTCCGTTGTGTTCAAACATCAAGAAAACAAATTTGGGCAATTATATAAGAAAAAGAAACGCAGAAACACAGCCATAGCTTATTTTAAATTTTTAATGTAAAAAGAAATTAAATCGGTTAAGTTTTGGAAAAGAAATCAGAGGACTACGATGCGTTAATTTTGTGTACTTTTTATAGGTATTTTCCGGCCGAGCTGCAGTTATCTCTATCGCACTCTGCGGGGTTTGTTTGGGCACGCGGCGCGACAGCAATAGATATTATAAATATCTATTTTTCAATTCTCTCGAGCTTAGTGTTTCCTCTTAAAAAAAGGGTCTGGTCGGGTCTTCTGGTAAGGGAAAGGGTTTAAATTTCCGTTTCCTCTGGTACCTAATTAAGAGCAGCGGGGATTGGGAAATAGTAACTGAAGGAAATCATCCTTTAGTCAATTAGCATATCAGTAACAGATATATTTTAGAGCACTGAAGGGCAAATGTGGATGTTGATTGTAAGGGCTCGCGAGGTCTACTGTTCTCGCAGAACCACTAGTATTATTAAGTAAGGATTATTATAATCCCTTAACTTGAAAGCTAGATACGCCCTCGACTATATTACGTTTAGAAAACACGAAACTTACGTTCAACGTAGGTACCTACATTAGTTATTAATGGTTTTAATTATGTACATATTTATTGCGCAATCGTGGCGTGACATTATATCATTGTACAAAACTAGAGAATTAAATATTCCCGAATTTACGTACTAACTGCGATAACCAATTTCTTCTTTTGTGCTGCGAATTATTCAATAGAATAATCCGAAGCACAAAAGAAGAAATTTGATATCGTAGTTAGTATACACGGTGAAATTTTTATCGTTTTGAACACGTGAAGGGGTAACTCAGACCATAAAAAATGAACAACTTTAAGAATGCTGGGAACCCAAAACAAAAAAAATCGACTTTCCCGTACAAACTGGCCGGCCGGCGGGACTCTTTTGTATGGAAATGACGATTTTTTTTTGAGTTCCATAGAAAAAGTTGGTCTGAGTCACCCCTAGAATATAAGAATAAACATGATAGCTATTTTTTTTTAATCGTAACTCCACTGTTGATGTCATTAGATACCTATTTAAATAAATTTAAGAAAATAAAAGTACTCATACAATAAGTACAATAAAGTTGTGTGTGTGAGTCTGTAGCATTAGTAGTGTAGTAACTAGCAATCTAGCAAAAAGCCAAAAATACTTAAGCTCAATAGAATATTCACGATCTATCTCTTTTTGATTAAAAAGAGCATAATCTTTTAAATCTTCGGGCAATAATTTTATTGAGAAATGGTAACCTTCTTTTTAGATTGTCGCGTTGGTATCAACCCAGCAATTAATTTAATTATGATATCGTAATTAATAGGTACATCTATTAAGCATTAATTAATAGGTAATACCAAACTTGTCATATGAGAATTCAATGTAATACGTCCCTGGATATTCATTGTCTATATTAGTTCGATTCAAAGCGTTATGCGTTAATGTCGGTCTCTCGGCATTCTCCGCGTTGAAAGTTTCCCCATTCTTCTCCGTACACCACAAGTATTTTGCAAAATTTCATGGTTATGGCATGAAATCGTAACAAACAAATAAAGAAACAAACTCAGTTATATTATAGTTAGGATAATGTACCGTAGTATCTCTATACCTCGCCAATAGGGCTTTGCATGAGTGATTCTGCATTATTCAGGCAGGGACAAACAGGCGTACTGCGACGTGATTACGAAATACAGTGATTAATAGAAGAATAACTAAGTTTGCAATAATATTATAAAACTTGTACACTAAGCTTAAGCTTAGAGAGAAAACAAGTTCACGATTTGTTTAACTTAGTAGCGGCTTTTCATTAAATATTTGTAAGTACCATTTAGGGTTCCGCACCCAAAGGGTAAAAACGATATTCTATTGTAAGGCTCCAATGTCCGTCCGTCTGATTTCGACTCACTCTTGGCCGTCTTTATTGATTAACTATCAATGAAAACGGGCAGGAGTGAACGTAATAAGGGTACGTACGTCATGATTCGAGAACCAGCCCTCGTAGCGTGGCACGCGCGACGACGTTCATCTTCTATCGCCATCTTGTTTTCCGTAACATCAAAGAGAGAGATTTGGATAAATAATCGCGCGATATAAACGGCGTCGCGGGCGCCACGCTAGGTGCAGGCGTTAACTTATTACGTCGTGGTAAAGGTAAGTAAGCAATTACCTAGGAATGCGAAATTTCATAAAGACTCTTCTTTTTCTTCTCCGCGTATTTGCGTCCACTGCTGAACATATGCCTCTTGATGGGACTTCCACTCTGTTCGTGATGCGGCAATCCTGGTTCAGGACGGCCCTGCCGTCTTTTTAATGTCGTCCGACCATCTGGCTGCTGGTTTATTCACACTTCGTTATCCTGTACTGGGTCGCCAAAACAGAACCCTCTGGCTCCATTTATTGTCATCTCTGCGACAGATATGCCCCGCCCATTGCCACTTCAGACGTGCAACTCGTTCACTTATATTAGTGACTTTTGTGCGTTGGCGTATGGTTATGTTTTTTATCCTGTCTCGCAGAGTGGTTCCGAGCATTGAGTGTTCCATAGCGCGCTGGGCCACCTTTAAGCGGTGTACCATCCCGACAGTCAGTGTCCATGTCTCACTAGCAAATGACATAACTGGAAGAACACACTGGTCATATACTCGAGTCATCAAACTCTGGGGTATCTTTGACTTGAAGACATCTGTCAATTTCCCAAAGGCCGCCCACCTAGTTGTATACTATATATATGTATGAAGACTCTAGGATTGCCTCATATTCGCATCTTCTAGTTGAATAAGATACGACTATCAATTCGCAACTCAGAAACACGGTGCTCGACCGCACACTATTGAAGTGTGGCATATGTCTTGACTTTATTTTCTGACTTGGTTGCTTGGCTTCGCTTATATGCAAACCTTTGTTTGGCGCGCTATATGGAACCCCATTAAACACTTGCTTCCAAGCGATTTTGAGCCGTGTTGTCTTCAGAAAACAGGCCAACGTAATCGGCCACGCTTGGTTACGTTTGAAAAAGGTTACAGACGTAATTATTCCGGCAATCATGGCGCTATTGTGATAATTACAACCTGTGTCCGTTGTAAAACAAGTATTATCGTAGAGTATCTTTATTAGGTCCTGTGTGTATTCTTGATGAAACTATCGGGAAGTGAAGGCAATTGTTTGAAAATTCACTAAAATTATAAAGTAGGTATAGCTGTCAATATTTCGCGATAATGCGATTAGAGTAATCTCCACTTTCTAATTAATTCATCAAAAGGATCGCGCCTTTGGGTAATGTCTACATTGTATTTAGGTAATATCCACCCACATCGAGTTGAATACACAAATGCCGATTCAAGATTTACTATAAAACCGATTTTAAACTCAGTAAAACAAAAAAAAAATTAATGCACGCAGAGTGATAATAATATAGGCCACTTACAAAAAATAAAATCATAGTCATTAGGAACAAAATAGCAAGCGGAAAGAACGCCAATTTCATAGGTTAAGCCCATTATTTCGATGTCGGTTTAGTGTTTGAAATAAAAGATTACCTACTTGTGAGATAAATTCAAACTAGATTCAGTTTGACACATGAGGTACCTACCTAATATGTAACTAGAAAAACACAATCACATCAATAGCTCGATTTGCGAAACACATATCCTGGTGATATCCGCTTTGTCAAATCCCGACTACATATATTCAGCGATAGATAATTCCCTATTACAATTTGCGATTGCGATACGAGATAACAAGTAACCGAATTTAAGCCTTAATTGATTTGAGTTAGCGAACATATTGCTATTTGAGACTGCGTTTAGCTCAACAGCATTAATCAATTACCTATATTCTCCACTGGCGGCATAAAATAAAAATAAAACCGGCCAAGTGCGAGTCGGACTCGCGCACGAAGGGTTCCGTACCGTTATCTATAAAACGGCAAAAATATCATGTCTGTTGCATGGAAGGAGGAAGGCCCTTTAATATCATTTTATTTTTATTTAATTAATCATTTTTAAAGTGAATATATAACTAAATATTCTGTGAATATTTCAAGTGTCTACCTGTTATCTTATCAATATCGAGCAAAAACAAACAAAAAATCACGTTTTTTGTATGGGGAAATGGCTAGGGAAAAAGACGTGATACTGTATCCAAGGCCTAGGCCAATCTGAAAAAGATAATTTTCTATCTTGACCTTACCGGAGATCGAACCCGGGAGCTCCGGTGATGACCATGATAGCCACTAGGCCACAGAGCTCGTCAAATAGTACGTAATGTAGAGTTCGCGAGCATTGATACCTATATTTTAGACCTTATCACATTGACTTAAGAACCGATGTGTATACATATGAATGCTCGTCACTGTGCGATGTATTTGTGACTGACTCATGGATGTTCTTGTACAATTACACTCATCGTAAATACATTTTTATCTACGACATATTAATAGATCTTGTATCGTAAGAATGGTCTCATCTGTTACTTGGACTAAATGCAGGAACTCTCAGACCTCGAGACCAGGATATGTAGGATCCAGGAGACCGTAAACACGCACGATTGGTTACAAAACACGTTAGCAATCTATACGAACAGGCAAAACCATGCTAGGTCAAATAATTTCTTATTATTATCCAATCTATGGTAGTGGTGGGCACGACGTGGTTCCTTTAGCGACTACCAGATGGCAGCCGGGACCAACGGCTCAAAGCCACAATGTCCTAACCAAACTGGAAACAACTAAACAAAGTATCATATAAGTAAATATTCCCGTGGGAAACGAACCACGACCCCCGTGTCTACAGGCAAACTCCTTAACCACTGGATCATGGAGGCACGGAAGCAGAAGTTCGCAAGAATACAGTAGTATATTTAATGAAATAACTAAGTTAAGCCTTCATCTAATTATTTCCAATATTAACAATTGGTTATTGTTGCAGTTAAAGACAAGGCAATTGGCTGAAATGAATCCTGACTCTTATAATGACGTGCTGGAACCCCACGAGCTTCGTTCTGGTGATCTGAAATCTGAGCACAACCACAAGTACCGGCACAACAAGATGGTGCACGCGCAGATCTCCCGCCTGGCGCGCAGCCAGGACCAGCTAGATGAGTTTCAGCAGAGTCTGCAAACGCAAATCTTGGATGTGCAACGGCGCATGGACCGCTTTGAAGAACCTAACTGGAACCTTATGTCGACTAAAGTTGAGTTTCTTGAGCTGGAGATGAAAATTCTTCGCGAGCAGTTGAAGAACACCACCCAGAAGATCTCCGATTTTGATAAGGTTCATGCGTCCATGCTCGAACTGAGAGAGGACTTGGAAGGCATTGAGAACAAGGCCGATAAGATCATCCCGGAGTTCCGCAAGGAGATCTCCAAATTGGACATCAGTTTTGCTCAAGTAAGTAAAATTTTCAGTTTTGAACAAAACAAAACATTGTTGGTAAAATCATTACATTTTTTTTATATACAATGTTTAAAAAAAGGTGGTAACAACACTTAAGCGGCACGATCCGCCTATATTATTGAACAACTTTCCCCAGGGTCCCAACCAAGAAAGACTCTGATTGCTCTGTTGTATGTCAGGTCGAAATTTTATTTTCGTATTTTTGATGATATCCCTGGGGAAAGTTGCTTAATATCATGGTCTGATCATGCCCCTTTAGTTTTGATACCTAACCCCCATTTTAAAATAAGTTTTTTTATATAAAATAAGAAGCTAATAATTTTTTTTTGATAATAAGTTTTTTTATATACCTTTAACTCAATTCAAGTTCACTATAACGCAACTATATCTAACTACTGATACCAATTTTACGATTACATACAATACAACAGATTTCAATGAACACTAATTTGTGCTGGCTTACTCGAACTTAGAAAGGCCTTTGACCTTGTGTCCTAAATTTGTGCTAAAAGGCCTTTGACCTTGTGTGAGAAAGCAGGTATACATACCTACCTAGCCAGCATTGTCGGTCAGAGGCAACATGTTGGCCCATAGATTTACTTTCTGTAATGTACCAGCCAAGCTAACCCTTTTCAGAGCATATATTCAAAACATGTGCTCTATGGACCAACTTCAAGTCAAGAACTTATAATGATCTGCGGATTCACTATTACTATACCTTCAGAGCTCTGTTAAGACTTCCTCAATTCTGCAGAGCATCAGGCATGTTTGCGGGAGCTAGCATGGATGATTTCTATGCCATCATTCACAAAAAGTCAGCCTCGATGGTTCGAAGGATGAAAGAGAGTTCCAACAGATGCCGACGTTTATAAGAGGCATATAATACCTCCACATTAATACTCCAATTAATAATTGATAATACGTATGAATTTGTGGAAATGTTCTATTCTGTAATATTCTGTAGTATAATGTGTCGATATGGACTTGCCTAGTCTGAAATAAATTATTTTTATTTCTTCAAAGAAAACTAGTTGTAGGTATCTTATTCCCAAGATCACAATTTTCACTTTGACCAATCACGTATTCTAAATCATAGATATTTTGTTTTTTTAAATCTGACTGTACTTAAAACAATGTCTTCTGTCGTTTAGTTGAACGCCCAAGCATCGTATCTGAAGGAAGACCAGGAAAACTTGCGACAGTCCGTGAAGGCGATCGCTGTGAGCGTCAGCAACACCATCGACCGTGCTGAGCTCGACCGCCTAGAGATGAAGAAGATCAACGACTCTATCGAGGACCTGGAAACACGCTCCAAGGAGCACTTCTACCGCCTCAATGACCATATTTTGAAGGTAATACTTCATGATTTATTTGGATTTAGATTGGATGTTTGGAACAAAAAATGAAGAGATTACGCGAGAACGCCCCTGCACCAGTTATTAGCATTTGGAGAGGATTGTTACTTATTGAAATGCTTAACTCGATTGCGTGTGGCGATTTAAATATGAAATCGGATTAGTTCGCAAATTAAAATGTCAATTTATCTTATCGCATTTTGCTCAATTTGTCGTCATATCCAACAATCTGGAAAATTGATACGAATTTTAGGTAAATCAATAGCGAAATCAATTCAATAAGTATGTATGTCACATAACAATCTTCTTTACATGTGAGAGTAAATGCATTGAAGAGGCATATATTATTAGTTAAGAAAATTATTAAGAGTATCTAGTTGTGATCACTTGTAGTATAAATTGTACTCGAAACAAAGATCGCAAAAGACTGGTGTTAAATAGCCTATATACGACTAATGTGTAAATCCGTGCAGTTTCTGGTAACAGCTGTTCCATGTAAAGAATAACTGGACCAATTTCAACACCGCAAGTGGATGCAAATATTCAAACTCTGTATTTTATATGTGTCTGGGGTATCTAAAATAGAACACAAAGAAAGCATAGAGATTTAATATTCGATTACTGTACGAAAACAAAACACGAAAATCGATAAGAAGAAGCCTGACAAACACATTTGACTCCATGAGAAAGAGAACCCTAAAATTAAATCACGTATGTACATACATAATATAAAGCGAGAGCTGTTGCCACTGATTCACTCACGCACAAACTCGAAACTTAGTTATTGGCTTGGGCTCGGGTTAATGCCTTTAGGTTAACCTCAGGATGTACCTGTGTATCGTGTAGAGTGAAATTATTTAAACGACTTCCTTCATATTCATATACAAGGACCATTTATATTAAGCCAAATTTATTAAGGGCTGGCGTCCATAGGTTACAAGGAAGAAGAAAGCAAGTCTCAAATTTAAATAAATAGTACACTCTTGTTTATCTTGATATTGAAATACAAAACAACAGACTTCAAAAACACATTTATACAGTTTTTTTGCGTACTAATTTTTACTACCTACCATAACTATGAATAATAATTTAAATAAATCCATATCACAGTAAATACAAGATATTGTGCGTAAACACGTTGAATTGTATGCGATAGCGCAAGAAAATCCAGCAGGTCGATTTCTTACAGTCGAGACAGCAATATATTTTTTAATTTAGTAGAATACTAAACATAGCTACTAAGGCATTTCCTTCACCTATGGGTGTTAGCCCTTTAAATATTTGAGCTTCATTTAAATCAAATTTATGGGTATATATAAATTCGATTTAAATGAAGCTCAAATATTTAAAGGGGATCTTTATTATTTTGTGTCTCAGAATGGTGGCCTAAAATTGAACATATTTTGAAATTCGCCCTCATTTGTTACAGAGCGAAGCTAACAGAGTTAATAACAATTTTACTGAAACCATACCATTACCCGAGCTGATGGGCGAAGTGAAGGAGCTTCAACCGGTTCAGCGCGAATACGAAGACTTGGTAAAACAACTGCCTAAGGACTGCTCAAGCATCTCCGGCCCTGATGGAGTGTACATGATCCACCCCGAACACTCTCCTCTCGAAACCTGGTGCTCCAACGGAAGCACTCTCCTGCAACGTCGCTACAACGGAACTCTGGACTTCAACAGGAAATTTGGAGAATACGTTCAAGGTTTCGGTAACCCTGAGGGTGAGTACTGGCTAGGACTGGACACGATGCACCAACTGACTGCCGATAACTGCTCCTCCATGCGCATTGACATGACTGACATCTACGGAGGCAACTGGTACGCTCAGTATGACCGCTTCTACATCGGAAACGCCGACTCTGGTTATAAGCTTGAGTTGGCCGGGTTCAAAGGAAATGCAAGCGACGCTTTTGACTACCAAAATCATATGGAATTTTCGACCATCGACCGCGACAGGGACATTTCCAACACTCACTGCGCTGGAAACTACGAGGGTGGTTGGTGGTTCTCTCATTGCCAACATGTGAACATCAATGGAAAGTACACCCTCGGGCTGACCTGGTTCGACTCCGCCCGCAATGAGTGGATCGCCGTCGCCACCAGTGAGATGCGCATTTACCGCCGACCTGGCTGCGCCTAAATATGTTAGATTCAAACAAATATATACCACTTTTATGATCAATATCGATGTCATGAGTAATCAATCGTATTATGTTAATCATACCAAAGATATCACTAGTAAGCTCGTACTTAAACTAAATGTTGTAATAGAGATGGTTAAAGTAGACTAGATGTAATGTTTCAGAGTATCTTTTACTCACCTACTTGATGTTTCCGTCGGCCATGTTGAATGGCGCATGATGACACGACATCTCTGAAAATCAATTAGCTTTGGCACGGTCGCAATGCTTAGGTCACTGCGACTTTACAAACAAAATCGGTCTTATAAAACGCGGACTACAGTTACTTGGTTAACACTTTTGGTGGTTATACAAATTGACAATGACATCCGGAAAGCTCAAAGCGTCTAAGATGTCGACTTTTACCTAAGTTAGTCCGTGTTACGAAGTAAGACGGAATTTGTTCAAATCAAAATTCACGGACATACTCGGAATTCTGTGGTCCGAGTAGCCGAAAAATAAATGCTTTTGTTACCTTTGGCTGAAACTTCCTTTTAAGAGCAATTGCTTATAGTCAGTCAGTCAGACAGTCAACAGTTTATGGATACTATAATTCGCACAGAGCTAAAAACGCGAATGTCGTATCAAAGCCTTTTCTTCAACTTAGGTTGAACACATTAACGCGCTAAGTGCATTACTTCACAGACGGCTTAAAAACGTGTGCATATATAATGAAGAACACAATTTTTTGTTCATATACATTTACATATATACGGACAAATCACACATTGAGATGCCCCAAAGTAAGGTCGAGACTTGTGTTATGGGATACTAACTCAACAATACTATATTTTATAACAAATACATCTATATATAAACATCCAAGACCCAGGCCAATACGAAAACGGTCATTTTCAATGCTGTTTCGAATATTCGTACTAATTTTTAGCTCTATGCAAATTATCACCATTTCTACATTCACCGGACTCAAGCTAAAATAACCAGTCTAATTTTAATTTAATTAAATTCCTACAGTTAGAATACCGTTCATTTAGATGAAATAAGTACATAATACTATCCAAAACTTGAGTTATATTATTTGTGAATAGTAGGTTCGTTACTTTGTACATACATTTGGTTTATTGTTTAATGAGATTAAGACTAAAGTTATATTATTTTTAATCTTATTGGCTAGGTTAGTTACTCTACAAATTGGTTAATTTAAAATATTTCCTAAAACTTGTCAGGCGATTGAGTTATTGTAATTACTTATTTAATTTTGTATTATATTTTTATAAGTTATACTTAGATATAAGTATCTTAACGCATTAAATGCTCCTTGTATATCGTTTTACTTTCCGTATATACTTCTTATTTTTTTTTTACTAGGTATCACCTTATTATAAATTAAAGTTACACTTAGTATTTTTTCTCTCTGCGAAACTTTGCTTTTCAGAACATTCCATTGACTTCGAATTATTAAAAGCTTTTCAGTTGTGGTTTTAACACTGTATATATCCCTAGGAAGACTTGCGTCTAAAAAAGTATAATTAAATGAATTTACTTAAATGTAAGTGTCGAAAATATAAAAGACTGTACGCGCCAAGTGTAATCAAAACTAAGGACTATACTACTTGGAAATTTGTCATTGTTTGTCTTCTAATGTAAGCTAAACATTTCCTACTTATGTAATTTTTGGAAAAACTTTCGAGCACTTGGCTCTATATCAATTAAATGTGTCATATCAACCAGCTCGAGTGCCACGAGTTAGATATTTTAAGTAAGATGAGGACTACGGCTGGCTTGTACGAAAATTTGAAAACAAGTCACTGAAGTTCATATGGTTCTTATTATTTGAATAAAATCAAGTAATTTTCACGGCGCCATAAATAATATACAGGTTGGATAGCCGTAAGTACAAAGGTATATTAAACAAGAGCTGACGAGGAAAGATGCGTCTTCGATATATCAACATTTCATACTTGCGATAGGTAACTGCTAAAGATAAACCCAGTCTGAAGGAATAGTGAGAGATTGAGATGTGTAAGGTAAAGCTTACTTATTAGATTGTGATTATTACCTACATAGATGCCGTGTTATGACAGAAACAAGTAATACTTGTAGCACTTTAAATGTTTTATTAAATTCAGTAGCTAAGGGGTAACTGTTATTTTGAGATACTTGTGATGTTTGAAAATGTTAAGGAATAACCGCCAACTATTAATGTGTATTTCAAAGATCATGTAATCGCAATTCAATCAATACTCGATAGAATAGTTATTTCTCGTTCAACATTATATCAATATTGTACCAATGGATTAAAACCAAATAAATATAATTAAAGAAAAAACATTTCAGAAGTGTTTTATTTAAATAGCCACCTCTTACTAAACTACATTCACTTAATTATAATATCATGAAAAGACAAGTTGTTAAAGTTCGCGGAATTAAATTGGTATCTCCGCTAATAACTTTGCCGAATAATTTTAAGGACAGAAATACCTAGTTGCTGCTCCTTTGGTGCTCCCACAATTAGAAAATGTTTACTACAAACTAAAAGTTAGTAAACATTTGTTTACAAACATTTGATCACTGTTAAAATGTTTTCATGTTATGTAATGCAAGTAAACATTTTGAAACAAAATTGTTAAAAAATTGTAACAAAATATAGGTGACCGCGCGATATACGTAAAATGTGGGGGCAGGGGTAAAATGTTGCTTAAAATATTTTAAGCAAACATATTGATGTTTATTGCTAATAAACATCAATATGTTTGCTTAACACATCAAGATTTGGGCATTAGCCTAAATATTGTTCTGAGGCCCAAATCTTTAAGATAGTCTGTGCCACTATGCTTTGGCCCAAATCTTTAAGATAGTCTGTGCCACTATGCTTTTCTCTAGCCTTTTAGCGCATCCAATAAGAGCGCAATGAATATGCCAATGAGCAAATCTTCTTCCATTTTCGAGAAGACGCAACGTCATTTTTAAAATGTTAGTTAACATGTTCCATCAGTGTAGGAGCACTTTTAACATTTAACAGTTCCTAACAAAATGTAACAGTTGTTAACATTTGTTAGTAAATGTTTTAATATTAAAAATGCGTGTAAACATTTTCTAACGGCAGTGTGGGAGCACCATAAATCTAGTATTACCTACAGTACATAGGTGGAATGAAAAAAAAATAGATATTGCATAACTTACATATATCCCTAAATTCCCAAAGGAAGGATACAGAAAGAAGTCCACAAATATACTGATTAAATATATTCGATACGTTTTATTTTATTGCCTTGCGTCCTTCCGTCGACTGAGTATTTTTACATCTTGCATCCCGGTGTCCAATTCGAGCAGCCTGTCTTGGCTGAAGAACGGCGCCGACGGCTGCCTCGTGTAGTTGTTGTATATCTGCTGCGCAGCCATAGACTTTTTTATGGACCGTTGTGCATTTATATATAGGTGTATTTTCTGGTCATGGAACATACCATCGTATATGAAATCTCGGATATCATAAGGGGAACCTAGTAAATGTAATAGAATTAAATCTACGTCTAAAAGCTGCAGATCATAGCCCTTGATGGCCTGCAGTCGGGTTATTAAATAAGGCCTGGTCTTATTTATCCATCTCTCAACTATGAAGGATTTGGAGGCTAAGAAAAATCTATTTAAAGCTTCTCTTGGTATTCTTGTCATTTTTTCTAAATTGTGATTTACCCATCTGAAATGAAAACATTTTATACTTAAATAATTGGTTGGCAGGACACCAGAAAATAAGAGGAAAGGGAAGAAAGTTTCAGCTGCAAATGGTCTTGCGCAAGAGATTGTAAGTTTATTTTGATCTGATAACGTTTAGTAGCACTTGCACAACCAAACAAGCTGTAAAATAAAAGCATAGATTATTTATATTCTGAAATACACAATAGATCTTTTTTTTTAAAGAGTGAGCAAGAAGCGCGAGCGAAGCGTTACAGGATGGGCAAAATGCTCCTCTCTATAGGTCCCTATAGTAGTTTTACAACTTTTTTGTCGATTCAGTTTTTGGTAATAAAAATTAACCTCTCGTATGCCGATCGCAATCATGCATTGTCTAACTATTGTGTCTGGTAATCCGGAATACAAGCGGTTAAGGAAGCAAGTGCCATTGGGATCAAAGTGTCTATGGCACTTAGGACTATTGTGAGTTCGTTGTGATAATGTGACGTGAGGTACCTAGCTACCTATATCTGTATTCTGAGAGACTACAACTTATAAAGCCAAACTTTAACATAGTAAAACGTAGTTTAAGCTCCACATAATTTCATCCTGAATACTCGTACTACGGGTGGAGTAGCTACAGACAACTAACGACTCAAAGGCAGAGGAAGAGTAACGTAAGTATAAATACTTTACGTATTATAATAATGAGGGCTATGTGTGCAGCGTGTGCATTTTCGGGTGAGGTGTACCAAAGGACATTTAATAGGACTAAGACTAATACCTCGGAAACAGAGATTTAGGGCCGCGCTACACTGGATTGGAATGGGATGGCATCGAAAGCGACATATCATTCAAAACAAGCTATTAAAACCCTTGTCTCTAGTGGTATAAGATGACTAGACGCCCGCGAGCGCGCGACGGTTCGAGCTAGCTCGAAGTGACGCGCGGCGCCGCGCGGCATCTCGATCAGATGTCTGTCTGTCCGTACTCCGTCCATCCGTCCGTCTGTCCGTCCGTCTGTCACCAGGCTGTATCTCATGAACAGTGATAGTTAGACAATTTAAATTTTCACAGATGATGTATTTCAGTTGCCGCTGTAACAATAATAAAAAAAAAATTGAATAAAATAAATATTTAAGGGGGCTCCCATACAACAAACGTGATTTTTTTGCTTGCTATTGCTCGATATTGCAACAGGTAGATGCTGTTTTTAAAGATAACGGTACGGAACCCTTCGTGCGCGAGTCCAACTTGCACTGCTGGTTTCTTATTTACTCGTATGCAATAACCGTTTGTTTAAAGTAATAAGGTAACAAACAGTACAGTTTATTTAGACAAAGGCATTAACTATCATTGATATGTAAAGTTTGATTCTATGCGTGTAATAAAAAGATTTTTCAAAACCTTACTCTACAGTGGCGAGAAAACGGTAGCCCTGATTAGGATATTCTTACGGTCGGTAGTATGGTAAGTCGACGTAGACCAGAGGCATGTCAAAGACGAAGCCGCAGCCGAGGCCCCAGGAGAGCACCCCTAGCAGCCGGCCGCGCACCACCAGCGGAGCCCCGGGCACGGCCAGGCAAGACGTCAGAGGCTCGTCTATGCGCGCGTTGCCAAGGCAGACCATGCCTGAATTTAGAGGTACTTCTTTTGCCTAGAATTTACAATTTTTTTGCGTTACGCTTTGGGAGGAATACTTTTTTTTTGATGTTATAGGACGGCACACGAGCAAGCGGGTCACCTGATGGTAAGTGATCACTGCTGCCCATGGACAACTGCAACACCGGGGTGTGACAGGTGAGTTGTTGGCCTTTCAAGGAGTTGGGGTAAGGAAATGGGGAGGGGAGGGGGAAGGATGGGCCTCCGGCTCTCTTACTCACCGAACGAAGCATAGAAGTGGTAAAGCTTCTACTCAGACGTCGATTTTCTGTGAGAGTGTGATACTTCCCCGGACGAGCCGGCCCATTCATGCTACTCGCAATTCATTTTGCCGGTAGCGTGGCTCTACAACTACTTAAAATTTAAATACTTCCTAAAACTAGAAACATCAATGAATAAATAATTTTGTTAACCAATGAACACTTTTGTAATATATATATTATTTATAATCATCATTATCATTTCGAGTACAACCAGGTAGTGTGAGAATTGATCGGGACCGCCTCTCGGCCTCTGACGTGGTTCCAATTATTACCAGATGGCAGCCGAGACCAACAACTTTACGTGCCTTCCGAAGCACGGAATCATCTTAATTATCAGACAATCAGTGATTCAAGCCTGCAATGTCCTAACCACGGAGTAAGAAGGAGTTGCCTTAATGCTCACTGCCTTAGAAACGTCCGAAATGCGGGGAAGCGGGGGGCTTCACGCATGCGCAGAATCGCAGTGCGCGGCCTAAACCATCTAGTGACAAGTAGACGAACTAATTACAAGATGCTGAATTGAGTATATTATTTCTACCAAAAAAGTTCGGCTATTCAGTGATAGATGGCGGGACTACGTCATTATATCAAGCGTGGACGTATTAAGGGAATTTAGAAAATATCTAATTTTATTATTATGTTGTAAAGTTATAGTGTAACATTGCAACAACACAAGAAGCAAGGTCCCGTATTGTGCTCGTGTTTGATGTTGTTAAAACTTTAAAACTTTTCGCACAGAATAAGTACTAGTACTTACGTGCAGAAATCTTACTCTGCAAAGGTATTCAAAGAAATATCAACTCAATGTGGTTAGCTATATGCTGTAATTTAGTTCCCGCCGGAACGCAACATCTGTACGTTCAGATACCTACAGAAATCCATTGCAAGTCAGTTTTATTCTTAAAGCTTAGACAAACGATTAATTCGTTGAAGTCGGTGAATACAGAGAACAAAACGCGAGTCGTCCCTATTGGCTTTTTCCGATTTTACCGCTTCGACGTGGTCGCCATGCGTAGGTATATTTTCGATACCGACACGGGGAGTGAGACAGGCCTGGTTTTTAGTATAAAATGCTCGGGGCCAGAGTTCGACTCGCACTTTTCATTTGTTGTTTTATGAAATACTCGGCACAAACTGGAATATTTATTTGAATTCAGGCAAATTAATTAAGTTAGATAATCACGTCATCATCCCTTGAGCTGTAGATTGAGGACGACAAGATCTTAATACATGTTATATATGTAAGAAACAATAAAGTGTACGAAAATTAAATAAAATTATGTGTAAGTGTGAAGATAGGAAAAAAAGGATTTTAAAGTGGAGAGGACATCAATTCTACTTTTTCTATACAAGTGTCAACGTCTTCTGGTACACACGAGTATTCTCAAAAAATAAAATATTTGTCATCCTAGATACGGTCCTGAAATATGAGCGTGATGACGAATGACATAGAGTGACTAATACCAAATTTACTACCGCGAGTAAATTTACCCTCGATATTTCTAGATTCTAGATCTGCCCAAGAAAGGTTGGCATTAGGAAGGTGGCCGTAAGCGGTGGTTTCCACTATTACGGCAGCATTAATACTGTCACAATAGTGGACCCCGGGTTCTAACGCACTACAGTTTAGGATACAACCGGGACAACGTTCAAATGATGATGATGATGACAGTGTGAGAAAGTAATAATTATTTAAGTGATATGTTTGTCAAAAACAAAGTTTATACGAAATAATAAGCAAAATGCCGATTAGAAAAATCTATATTTCTTTTTTGACCGAGCGAGCGAAGCGAGCGAAGCGCCTCAGTTTCGACAGGCCGAAAATTCTTTTGTCCATCTGTCTGTCTCTCTGTCTGTTCTCGCCTACAGGTCGCATTTCTCAACCGATTCTCATGAAATTTTGTGAGCAGGTTCGGTAATTATATAGAATTTTTTAATAGAGCCAAATTTTCGTAATTTTTAAAAATGCCCGACATATTGGGTTCCGAAACTTAAAAAAACTAATAGCACAGCTATTTGAAAAAGAATTCAAAATTGTCATTAGACTTTTTTATTATTCTTATTACGACGCAACTTTTTTGTCTGAACAACTTGAACGTGTTTATAGTCGGCAATTTGCCCAAAAGTTGTCTGAAATCGATTTTCTGTATATTTTTTTGTATGAGTGCATTCAGTATGATATCGTAAATACAAATCTATGGTATGACAAAGTATGAAAATGGTAAGTAACGTCGTAACTGAAGGAAACCATCCTTTAGTCAATTAGCATAGTAACAGCAACAGATATATTTTAGAGCACTGAAGGCAAATGTGGATGTTGGTTGTAAGGGCTCGCGAGGTCTACTGTTCTCACAGCCACTAGTCTGTAATACTGTATTTAAAGTTTCCGTAGATTATCTCATTCATGAACGTTAACTTGGTGATAACCACTCTATATCATGTCTATATATAATAATTCTATTCACCACTAGATGGCGCTTTGTACAAATTTCTTCACGTGAAGCGTAATAATGATGACATCGAGAATTATCGACATCATAATATTTAAAAATATATATATATAAATTAAATATCGGCCTGTTTTCTTGCGAAGTATCTTTTTTACTATTTTTAATTTTGTGTATATAAGATATTTCATGATATAAGGTATTGGGGAGATATTAGAAACGTATTTACAACCAAGCAGCGATCGTTCGACTTCAAAGTGAACGCTCGCAAACTGATGACAGCGCCTCTGGCGTTGAGTAACTGGAATTAATGTGGTGACGTCACAGGGCTACAACGTAATTCCGGTTCTATATTGGTAAAGGCATCTCCTTTTTACTCCGTGGTCCTAACCAAACTGGAAACAACTAAAAGAAGTATGCTTCCTGTGGGAATCGAACCCACGACCCCCGGATCTACAGGCAAACGCCTTAACCACTGGACCACGGAGGCAGCTATACTATTTGTAATATAGTAATATATTATTATTTATATTTATACTTACTAATATTATAAATGCGAAAGTGAGTTTGTTTGTGATGCTTTCACGCCGTAACAACTGGACCGATCATCATGAAACTTGCATACCCGTTGTCTGGGGTACGGGGACAGACATAAGGTATATTTTGTCTCGGGAAAAAATACTTTTCCCGAGGGATTGACACTGATGCGACCGGAGCCGTGGGCGAGCTAGTTTTTTTTTATATTTCTTTAAACTCGTCATACAAAAGGCGCATGGCATTTGACGTCACACGCTGCGGATTTGTATGGGACGCGTAACAACTGTGTGTGACAGCTGCAATTAAAAAATTGGTTGTCTCACCACGGAACATGACACATTTTTGGGCGTGCAGCCAGCGTTCATCGATTTATTTTATGTTATCACTTCAAAAACTTACCTCGTACTCGGAGCAGCGGGTGTTATTGGTGACGGTAAACGTCACTGTTCGGAGCATGGGGTCATTCACCTCTTGAGGGTAGAACCTATTCGACCGCGGCAGGCACAGCTCCTTGCCCTGTTTTATTTACATATTGTTATGTTACGTCACACATGAACAATCAACGAACAATACAGTACCTACTTACATCATATTAATTGCAATATTGCCGTTGCAAAAATGTGAGTGTAACAAAATGATTAAAACATGTGCTAGGTACCTAAATCCTTTTTCGTATTCTGAGCCTAAATCGTAAATGGCAAAGGTGTCGCTAATTTTTGGCTTCTACAGGGTGAAATTTAATTCATTAGCAAAAGTTTAAGGAGTGACACAGACCACGAATCTGAACAACTTTCATTATGGAACCAACTTCGACATCGTGAAAAAAAATTCTGTTCTTTCATACAAATGTGGAATACTTGGCCAAAATCTATGGAACAGCAATAATTTCGGAGTTGGTCCCATGATGTGTGAGTGTGTGTGGTGATTCAGGTTCGTGGTCTGAGTCACTCCTTAAACGTTTGCTAATGAATTAAATTTCACCCTGTATTCGGTTTCGGTCTAAACGGCTACTTTTTGGTTATTTCTTGTTATATTTTTTTTATTTTTCATATCGTTCCATTCTTTTTTCCTTAATACCCAGCCAACCTATCAAATAAAAGAAAATAAAAACAATCAGCCAAGTGCCAATCGGACTCGCACACGTAGTGTTCCGTACAGCATTAAACACTATATTATACCTAAACTTCTTTTCGTTTCACGTTTGTTTTGTAGTAGTTAGCCTCCTTAATTTATTTTAATTTAATTATTTATTTTTAAGTAAATAAAGTAAAATTAAATATTCTGTGAATATATTAAGCGTCTATCTGTTGCCAATATTTATATTGGGCAAAAAATGCCGAAAAAACCGGCCATGTGCAAGTCAGATTCGCGCATGAAGGGATCCGTACATTATATATAGATACCTAATCAGTTGAAATTATTGAAAATATTTTTTCATAATTTCAAACTTATATTTATATTTTTTCAAAGCATCTCATCATTTTTCAAAACAAATTTGCCCGCGTGTTGGTTACTGCAGGAACTACAATGATGCAGATCATAGTCTCGTACCGGCAATGTACAGTATCACTGATTTCTGGTCGTTGAATATTAAAAATCGTTGTAGTATGGCTTAGCGGGTGTGAGAATAATTAGCCCTTACACAGGTTAAGTAACCCCGGGCGCAGACCGCACTGGAATGGGTAACCGCAAGAGGCATAAAAATATCTCGAGCTATTCCATGCTTCGAAAGGCACGTCAAGCCGTTGGTCCCGGTTTTCATCATTGATGACAATCGTTAAACTACGTTAGATGCCTTTAGCAGTTTTAAATATCTGACACCAGTGTTGGCAATTTACTCACACGAAAAAACTAAAACCAAAAAAGGAGCGCTTCTGGTTATTCCGAGGTACCTAATTCAAAACTCATGTATTCTGTAACAACAGTTTTTAAGAATGTATCTACGAAAACAAACGTAGGTATAAATATCATCATCATCAATACTAATTTAACCTTAAATCTGTAAGGGTTGGTCATGAAGTAAGTTACAACGTTGTCAGAGATATCGTCGTGTTCATAAACTCTAGGTATACGTGATATTGAAACTAAATAGACAATTTTTAGAATTTTTCACGTATGTAGGTATGTCCAAAGCTCATAAACGAACTAACTGAATTTTATAAAACTTGGTAGATAAACATTTAGACATACATGGCACAGGCTATCCTGTGTCATGTATCTACCTATTTTTTAATAAATACTGTTACTTTGTTTTCAGAAATATCGTGTTTATAAGCTCTGGGTATACATGATACTGAAACGAAATTGACGAATTTTTGATTTTTGTTCTGCATGTTGGTATGTATGTAGTGTACTATGTATGTTTCTCCATAACTCTTAAACGAATTAACTGAATTTTATGAAACTTAGTAGATAACCATTTAGACGTACTACGTCTAAATGATAAACATTTAAACGAATTAACTGAATTTTATGAAACTTAGTAGATAACCATTTAGACGTAGTACGTCTAAATGGTTATCTACTAAGTTTCATAAAATTCAGTTAATTCGTTTAAGAGTTATGGAGACGTACAATACAAGGGATAGGCTATTTAGTTTTTAAATATTATTAATTAAAATCTGTGTGTACATAATATTTATAGAAGATAACGAACTAGGTTGATATTTAAATTACAGGTAACGTAAAACCAAGATATGGAGAAAGACGCATGGCTCAGAATTTAGCTGGGAATAAAAAAATAGTATAGTTAGCCGTGTGGTATCCGGCAGAGCAGAATAGGACCACTCCAAGTCTTCCCGTGAATGTCGTAGAAGGCGACTTAGGAAATACAAGCTAAACAAAGCTTATAAACATATAAGAGACCTCTCCAACCCGTCTGGCCAGCGTGGAGAGCGTAGGCCAAGTCCTCTGGCTGCTCTGGTCAAGTATGGCCCTAGTAGTATAGAGAGGGTCGTACTCCTGTTGTGGAGACTATAAAGGACCTGATGATGATGATGATGATGAAAAAATAGTAAATAATCATAATTTAAAAATCGTGTCGGTTTTGTTATATTTGTGACATATAAAAAATTAAACAGTACTTACATAGCCTGGATTTATACGAGTACTCGTATCAGTTGAAGTTAATTATCAGAGAGAATAGTGAAAAACTGCCTCCGTGGTCCAGTGGTTAAGGCGTTTGCCTGTAGACCCGGAGGTCGTAGGTTCGATTCCCACGGGAAGCCTACTTTGTTTAGTTGTTTCCAGATTGGTTAGGACATTGCAGGTTTGAATCACCTGATTGTCTGAAAATAAAGATGATTCCGTGCTTCGGAAGGCACGTTAAGCCGTTGGTCCCGGCTGCCATCTGGTAGTCGTTAAAGGAACCACGTCAGAGGCCGAGAGGCGGTTCCGAAGAACTCTGACACCAGGGTGTGCATGGTCGATTGACCGTGACACCTACTGGAAAGGACGTGCACTCACACCGTTCAGACCAGACAAAGCAAAAAAAAACCGCCAAATGCGAGTAGATCCGCTCACGAATGGTACGGAACCCCACCATCGTAAAACATCAAAATTTTACTACAAAAATCGCCAATAAAAACACACTGCTTAACATTTATTTTCTATTTGTTGTTATAGTTGCGATAATGTAATTATTGTCTCTAAAACTACTGTAAAACATTATTCAAAAGATGCAACCCCTTAATAGACGGACAGTCGAACGGACGGACAGCGGTAGTTTAGTAATAATACCCTTTAGGTTTTATATACCGGTAAGGCAACAAATTCGCTTTTCTCCATAGATTAAAAAAAAATCTTTTCATACTGTCATCAACAGTGAGAAAAGCGAATTTGATATTTGTTTTGTATGATGTTGTCACTAATGGCCACAGGAAAAAACAGTACTGTTTGTTTTTTGTATGTGTAAGTGGCTAACATTGGTGTTAGGTTTTTCAAGCTGTTTAACGACTGCCACCAATGATGACAGTCGGGACCAACGGCTTAACGACTTTCTTTTTTCGAAGAATTATGCCACAAAAAAGTATATCAACAATGGCGCAACAATGATATTTTGTTTCCTACTGTATATGAAATTGAAATGAAAACTCACAGTGAAATCGCATCGGCCCCAGCCAGACACGAAGGCTTGTTGACCTAACAGTTTTCCCCTCGTGCCCAGAACTCTTATAGTCTTTACGTTGGTCCTGAAATTTACAATGATATCATTATAGTGAAATGTGAGGAAAGAAGAGAGAAAGAGAATATATGTATAATATATAATATAATATAATCTCTTTATTTGTATAATTATTATCTCTAAATATTTTTCATAATTTCTCATTATTAGAGACCTAAGTGTATAAGATTTAAAAAAAAATGTCTGCTTTAAAATTATTAGGGAAAATAGCATCTTAAACTCTCTAAAAGAAAAATATTAAGATGATATTTTTATCTACTTTATTTTATTTTATTTCAGTTTACAACTCGACTGCAGATTTTTTATTTTTATCTTGTTACCTTATTTTGACGTGATAACGTATTATAAAACGCCGGCTGCACCTAGAAAAAGTGTCACATTTCGCGTGCAAGCGAGAGCGGCACGTTCAGCCGCAAACGCAGTCACAAACGCATCTTTTCCACCGCTATCACGTAAAATTATCGTCTGTAAACCGACTTTACATAGACAAGACAACCAATTTCCTTTTTAGTGAAATGTTAATTGTATATTTTTTTGCAAGTATTTCATATCTTAACAAATTCCAAATCAACCAGAGAAAACTCATTGAATTTCGCCACAGGTAGGATTTGAACCCACAGACCTTGGACATCTGGCCCGTCGATGCTCTCGACGACACACACATATTTTCGATTTTAATATTAAACCAAGCATTGGTAATGATATTAATGTGATTAAATTATTGAATCTATTATTAATTTCCAATATAGCTTACGAGTTCTCGTGTTCAGACGGATTCATAGTTGGCTGACTTTGGCCGCAACTCCAGTTATCTATCGTGACCTGCACTTGAAGTTTCTCGGCTTCAAAGGGCCCACGTTACTGCTGAGAATAGTTGCTGACAGGTACGGTTACGGTATAATCAAAGGAAAATTTAATCAATCTAGACTTGGTCTGGTGTAGACATATTAATTGTTTCTCAATTAGTGGTACAGTGACGAGATATGTAAAAACAGCGGTTTTTATGTTAATATGATATGGTCTGAAACTGATTTTTTTTTGGAAGGACTATTGTAGCTAGCTCCAAGTGAGCTTTCGCTACTTCACCGGGCGTTTGAGGCAAGGGTAGAGTGCCCTCAGCCTATATAGACCAAAGGACTCCCAGGAGGCAGGACCTCGGCCTTGGGCGTTGCCTGTGTGCGCAAGGCTTGCAGAGTCAGCCAACTCTCATATTGCCTGATGAGCCGCGTATACGTGCATGCAAGCCTGAAGGGCCAATCTGAGAAACAATAGCAAAAGCCTTTGGAGAGCAGCAACTCTCATCTTTTGCCTTATGGGCTGAAAGCTACGTTGCCAGAAGAGCCTATCCTGGGTGCAAATCACCAGTAATCAGAGCTAATCCTACTCTATGCACTCTGTTCCGGTGGCGAGTGCGAGGGATTCGGATAGTGGGATTCCTCTGGCTATTTGGAGCCGAAGAGGGGTCGGGGCGGGCTTGTGCGATGACAATAGGATCACCGGGATCGTCAAGTACGGTTCTAGGACGTCTACGACATAAAGTCGTATCGTGTGGATTGGAGTAGTTAGCGGCGTGCACCACCGGGTTGGGGTAGGGCGAAAGAAACGCTTGGAGGCGTCTTTGAGATAGCCGCGGATGGACGGGGAATCTAAGTCACGGTGTAAGTCTGTCATGCGCAAGGACCGATAATTGTGGCACGTCGGACTAAAAGATTCTGCAAACGTTGCAGTCGTAGTTTGTGGAAGGGCACGATATGGGAAAAGACTACGCCGGCGTAAGTCATAATACGGACGCGAAGCTTATAGTGTCAACTTATTTCTAATGACATCTTAGCATTGCCTATCATGGGGGTTAGATGGCCTAATACGAAGGCGGCATGTATGCGAACTTTGGTGATATGGGGACCGAAGGTTATCGCTCTATCGAGTACGACGGTATTCAGCCTTGGGAGCCCACTGAATGGGCTTTCCGTAAAATGATACTGATCCTAACGGGGGAAGTTCTGCTCCGGACATGGTGATTTTCCGACGTGTCACAGCGCGGTTATCCTTTTAAAAAACACAGCTGTCCTTTTCTCCTAATTAATCTCGATGCGCCAATACTTGAACCAACTGCCGAGAGCGTCCACGGTGGCCTAGAGATGATTCACGATGACCGTTTTCTTGTATTGGGACATGTAGAGGGCCGTATAGTCGGCGAATAGTGCCACTTCTATATTTGGGTCTTGAGAATATCGCTTGTGTACATCGAGTATAGGAGAGGCGAGAGAACAGCGCCTTGCGGAACGTCGGCTCGAATGGGATGGAGGTCCGGCAGGTCCAAGTTGGCCAACTTGGAGATAAGGCCAGAATGCCAGACTTTGTCGAAGGCTTTCGCGATATCGAAGAAGAGTGCTCCCGTGGGGCGACCCCAGTTCCTTAACTTGAGGATGGGCTTCGTGAGGCGGTGCAGTTGGTGGTGACACGCGTGTTTGGCCCAAACTGTTCGTCGGGGATGAGCCTATTGGACTTTACGTAGTCCTTAGGTCTTTTGAGCAAGATCCGTTCGTAGATCTTGCCTATACAGCTCAAAAGGCTGATAGGTCGGTAGGAGGATCTGGAATGGAATACAATTGTATATGTATTAAAGGTTGTGACCGTATGCGTACGCGCAGTAGTACTTACCTACGCGAAGTTGCATCGAGGTATCTTTTAACTTAAATCAGTTAAAACAATTTAAATTTTATTTTATTTAGGTGAATGAAACAGCAATTGCCGAAACCTAATTGTAATCAAGCAGTAGGTAAGTCAGATGTATAGCACTTTCTCCCACGTTCGGTCGCCTAGTAGCCTAATCAGGTAGTGTTTGCTTGTTTATTTTGGTTCTCGCGTGTGTGTATTTATTATTATTCATTACTTCAGAAAGAAAAATTATTAATATTTAGGTAGTTGAATATAAGGTACCTTGATTTGTCTCTTTTTCGCGCGTTTACTTTTAAGTGGGCAATAGGTACTGACATCAGATTTTTTACTCTGTAGCACACTGCTACCGCAAGATTGAAACCCCGAGAATTCATATATACTATCTATATTGGACAATCAGAATAAATTTGAATCACAAAGTCCGCCGGGTTAATCCCGGGCCAGGTCAAGTTGGAAAACGATCTCAGATTGGCCCAGCTTTTGTGGAGCTCAATGTGTGTGTGTGAGTTTATCCTACACATATTTATAAATTACATATAACTAAACAAAGCACCCTTATGGTCCTGTAAGTCTGAGCATTATTAGCGCTTACGTATGTGAAGCAACCCCGGATGCGGTCCCCACTGGGATGGGTGACCACAAGTGGCATAACAATATCTCGAAGTCATCCGTGCTTCGGAAGGCACGTTAAACCGATGCTTTCAAAGCTATCATCATTGATGTCAGTCGTTAAGCTATGTCAGATGTTGGCCGGACGAACAACAAACAAAGCAAGGTGAAAAATGTAAGGTACCCAACAGTTATCAAACTATTGCATTACTTATTAGAATTCAAAATCACTGAAAATTAATATCATAGTAATTTCCTGGAAACACAGAGAATAATTAAATACGTTCGTGTTTGGAATGAAATCGTAGATTTGTTAAAACTAAGTACTATTAAAATCATTTTGAAATGTTTAACGTAATATCTGTATTGCATATTTACCTTTGCAAACTATATATACAAAAATCGTAATTTCACAGCTGACCCACTACCAATTCAATAGTATTTCTTTTTTTTTCCTTTTAACTGGTTATGTTGTGTTGAAGGTACAGCAAACTGCATTTTATATCATACTCGTTAAACCGGGCGTGGTTGTGCCACTAAAGATTATTTGTACAAGCATTAACTTAAACTACTTCTTATTTGTCAATGTGTTTATTTACTTTCTATTATTTGTACTTAATTCATTAAATACCCATAAATTTGTTTCTTTGGCGCTGGGTTATTCGGTGTTCTTGTAATGTGGTTATGTGTGTTCGGATGGAATCTTACAGCAGTTAATATCAAATGCAATGAGCTGAAAATTTTCATAGGCACTTGTGTAAGTAGGATGTAAAATGCAATATTCTGCAATGAGTCATTGACCTAATCATTTGATGAAGAACTACTCAATATTTAACAGACTGTTCACCAAATTAAAGTTTATTTGTACTAGTTTATTTCTCTACACTGATTTTCTGAAATTCAATTGAACAATCCCGACTTTCCTTTATTGAAAATGTTTAGACAAAAAAAAATACTAGGTGCTTTGAATGGCGCTCACAAAATCACCATAATCCGCTAAATATAGTTTCAAATAAAAATACCTATTCAGTGGCATCGATGTCACATACTGACATACAGTCCAAATAGATGCTTGAAACCTAAAACATCTTTTCTTTTTGGTTGGTTTCTGAGCTATTCAATTTATGAATTCAACTTTATTCCTGCTACTGAGTAATTATTGCTGTAATGATTTATACTAATTCTGAGTAGTCTAGTTATTAGAATAGTGAGAGAGCTGGCAAGTCATTTGGTTGTGACCCAAAGAAATGCCGGACCATGCCGTCCACCGGCGAACACCATCGCATCGAGGAAGAAACCCCTTGAAAATGAGAGAATTTATTGAATTTATTGAATTGACTAATAATAACCGCATAATAAATCATAATACTCATACTCATTCAAAAAGAGTAATATCTAATTCCTTGTTTCTCATGCCCATGTCAGAAGAAGAGGTAAAAAAGGAGATAAATTCCCTAAGATATACTAATTCGGAAGGCTATGATGGAGTTAATACAAGAATAATAAAACTATGTTGTCCTGAAATAATAGCAGTACTTACCTATCTAATTAATTTATCATTTTCAACGGGATCTTTTCCCGATGCACTAAAAATCTCACTGGTGAAACCATTGTTTAAAAAAGGCAAAAAAGATGATATCAACAATTATCGACCAATAACATTAATAACAATTTTTTCAAAAATATTTGAAAAGTGCATGTTCAAACGTTTGATTGAATTTTGTTCTAAATATAATATTATAAATAGAAACCAGTTTGGATTTCAAAAACATAAATCTACCTCCCTAGCTATTTACACGTTGATAAATACAATAATGTTAAGCTTAAATAATAATAATTTAACCACTGGGCTATTTTTTGACCTAAGTAAAGCTTTTGACTACGTATCGCATGAACTGCTCCTAGATAAATTAGAGAAAATTGGTATTCGAGGTATAGCCTTGCAATGGATATCGTCTTACTTAAAAGACAGATTTCAAGGGGTTATAATTAATAAAATATCAAAAAATTAAATGACTTCATCTATATCCTCATACAAAAAAAATCATAGTGGTGTACCGCAGGGAAGTGTCTTAGGGCCTTTATTGTTTTTGTTTTATATTAATGATATTGTTAATGTCACAAATCACAAATGTATTCTTTATGCAGATGACATTTCTATAATTGTCACTACTAGTGCAAATTATCGCGATGACAATACAATACTTGACCATGAAACTGATATTAATAATACAACTGACAAAATAATTCAATGGCTACTTGACAATAATTTAAAAATAAATATGAATAAATCAAATTATGTACAATTTAATAAATCAAAACACCCACATCGTAATTTCACATTAAATATTGACAAAATAAATGAATTGACAAAGCTGAATTTTTTAGGAGTTACAATTGACCAAGACCTAAACTGGAAAGCTCATGTCGACGTAATTAGTAAAAGAACTAACCAATTTGTATATGCGATAAGACAAGTAAAAAAAGTGACAGATGTTAAGACTGCCATCATTTCGTATCACGCGTATGTTGAATCTGTCTTACGATATGGGTTAGTCGTGTGGGGCAACAGCACCGAATATAATAAGGCATTTATAGCCCAAAAGAAATGTTTGAGAGCGATATGTGGGGTTCCCCCGGGTACCTCATGCAGACCGTTATTTAAAAAGTTATGTTTATTGCCATTACCTAGTCTTTATATATTTGAGGTATGCATGTTTGTCTACAAAAACATACAATTATTTAAAAAAGCTGTTGATATGAGTGGCAGAGCTCAGAGGAATCCACACAGACTAGTCATAGATAATGTCCCAAAGTCCCAAAAATGTGGAAACAGTCCCCATAATATGTGTGTGCGAATTTATAACCGGTTACCCAATGACATGAAAGAATTTAATGAATATATATTTAAAAAACAGTTAAAAGCCTGGTTGATGGAAAGGTCTTATTATGACATAAAAGAGTTTTTTTGACTATTGTTATCTTTTTTTATTTTTTGATAATTTTAATAAATTTAATGTTTTGTTTTTTCTGTATTTGCATGCCATTTAATATGGCTAAACATGTGTTCTTGTATATTGCATTTAACACCTCAATGTACCATGTTTTATGCGAATAAATAAATATGAATATGAATATGAATATGAATGCTTTTTAAAGAGATGTAAATACTTTTGTCGCCTCGTACGACCTTTTGTAGACTATTAACCACACTGCACTGATAACGTACGTTATAGGGAAGTCTTTAAAAGTCCGGAGCATAGCCAAATCATCAGACAGGGTGTTAGGGTCGAAGTTCTCGTGGATGATCACGAATACAACGGGGTTTATTGCCTTTCCCCGATCGGAATAATTCTCGCCGGCGACCACTCCCAATTCTTCCGTTGAAACTCTGAAATAGGCAATGGATTACTCATTTGAGTGCTCTTTATTTATTTATATGTAGGTAACAAGAAGTTTAAAGTAATAGTAGAAAGTTCAAAGACTGAACTAATAAAAAGTTACACTGGTAGCGCAGTGGTGAATACTGGCGTATTAACACGAAGGTATTTGTCTACGGTCTAAGCATATATACATTGCGCGAATATATATAAATATATATGCTACGGTCTTGGAGACACGTAGAGAGGTTTGTAGATAGGCCTTAAAAACTGAGGAATAACCTAAATTATTTTTGAAAACCACATAGTGCCGTCGAATCTTAAATCTAAGGTCAACTTTTAGGTGACACCCATGTCAGAAATCTTCGCTCCTCTAGCTATTTCCTTGTTCATATAACCGTGTTTCCGGAGTGAATTCTTTTAAATATTTGTTTACTATAAAGAGGGTACAGTTTTGGAACGCTTTACCAGTGGATATCCGGAAGGCGAACTTAACTAGCTTTGAAGAGTGCAGTATGCGCTCAGTGAAGATATCTTGTAGACATCGGAACCCTACTCAAGAGTAAGGGTTTCATCGGGATCTAAATTTAGATTTCAAAATATCTTGAAGGTTGACTTTAGACCAAGAAATAAACTAAAATATATCTACAATCTTACTTAAAATTATAACATTGAATTGCACGGAAAAGATCAACACTTACTTATATATAAAAAAAATTTTTTTTCTGATGTAAATGATTATGTAGAAAATATGGTGTAGGGGAGAAAGGGGTAATGGGAGTCGCTTAAGCGAGCTATCAAATAAAAGCTTATTTCGAAATAATATCTTTATTAAAATTGTTTAATATTAGACTTTACTTATTTATCTACTAGTTGTTATCACTTTTCACCACTTTGGGAATCAACTTTGGATATATTTCCGCGTTTAAAAAAAAAAACAAGTTTGCCTCCCATTGCACTAACCTCAGTACAATGGGAATCAGACATGTGGGAAATCAGAGTCAAACAATCGCAGACATTACATTCGGCAGTATGCCATCCAGTGCAATCGCCAGTTGATCAGCTAGCCTATTTGTTTTTTTGACTTGTAATATCGGCATCTATAAGCGAAAAAAAATAAGAATATTTTTTGCGGGTAATGGTAATCACTAGCGGGCTCTTTGGCTCCCATTACCCAAAATCTATACTGCATGTTAACTGTAAAATTTAATAACACAAAGTAAATTTAATCGCAATCTAATATGCTTATTAAAATTTTGAATATCAAGGATAAATCTATCCATAGTCATTAATTTGGTACAGCTACAACGTCTATACTCACCGTTAAGTTTGTTTTGACGAAAATTTACACCGACGAGGCGTGAAAACGAGACATAATTGTCACTCAAAAACGCGTGGAGCTACTAGCACGAGTCATTCGTACAATGGGCATCGGGTACAGAGCAAACTGAACATTTCATTTACCTAGGTATCGAACGTTTAGTTTTGCTAAGAGGCACCTGACCACGATTGGCCGCTGACTCCCATTACCCCTTTCTCCCCTACTCTTTTACTAATACAAAGATTCACTGGAAGGCACATTAAAATAGCGATTTATTAACTTTTTTTTTATTTAATAAAGGTTTTCAGATGTCTATGGCGTTCAAAAATTAAAACGGATGATTGTTTATCGTGTAACAAAATGCTACAAAACTGACGGGCCCCAAAAATATTGGAATATATCAATAAAATCATAATTAATTAAAATGTAAAATAAATGAAATGGCTTTTATTGGCTGCACAATATTATTTTTCTTTAAATGCTTGAGATATAAATGCATTTATTATTGGTTTTATAAAAATAAGACATCAATTTTTTACATTTTTTCATAATTAGGCGTCGGAAAGTTGATTATGTATTTTTTTTTACCCGTAGTGAAAATGGCGTTAATTCTATTACTTAACAAGTAAAACTTTAGAGTAAACCAATTTTGTAGGTTAGTTATGTGCTTTTGAAGTTGTATTGGTTTAGAGACAATATACTTATCCAAAACTAAAAACTTTATTAGTGTAGTTTTACTTTAGACTGGGACTTTAGTATAAAGTAAAACATGATGAACAATGATAAAATAATAAAATATTCTTTAGAAAAACAGTTTTTAGAACTGAGTGTTCATATGTTATATCATCTAAGTATATCTACAAAGTCAATGTTAACTTTGTCATTCTAAACTAATTCTTTAATTATACCACTGAGTCTTAAGTGAATCTTCAAATATACTGAGTGGAGAATAAAACAATATTTTTAAAACATCATCATTTCGTGTAGGTGTCACTGTCAATCGACCTTGCACATCCTGGTGTCAGAGATTTATCATCCGGTATAGGCAGGCTTATGTCGCGAGCTTTTCCGTGTTACATCCCCCAGTTAAGTTTACCCCGAATTTTTTAGTAACTTTTTGTCCATTTACAGTTTATTTGCTAGGTACTAGAATCAGCCGTTTACTGTGATTTTTAGGGTTCCGTCCATAAAGGGTAAAACTCCCATAACTAAGCTTCCGATGTACGTCTGTCTGTCACAGAGCTGTATCTCTTGAACCGTAATAGGTAGACCCCTTTCACAGAATGTGTACATCTTTTGCTGCTATAACAACACACAAAAACAAAATAAAATTAAAATCTTAAGGGGGATCCCATACAGGAAACTATTTTGGCGTTATTTCTCGATTCTGTCAAATTTACTATATTTATTACTGAAACGTCACACCACAGATGATTAAGAAAAATAGTGTCCTTGCAAGACAGAGTTACGGGAGAGGTTGCAAGGGATAGGTTTCTTGCGTCCTTATTACATCAGAGGTCAATGCAGGAAGCAAGGTTTTTGTGGTTAAATATTGTACGGAACTCAATGTGTGCGACTCGCACTTGGCTAGTTTTATTTATAATGATCTACATATTTTCATAAAAAATGAAATATAATATTTTGAAGCCTTATATCATAACATATATTGAACAACTAATTATGCAATTTAGTTCCCCGGGAAATATTAATCAATCTTATTCAATTATAAATAGTCAAAAAAGTAATGGTTTCATAGAATAAATCTACATAATTTGTAAATGTCGATAACCTTCCAAAAATAAAATAAATAAATAAATAAACACTAATTTACTAATCAATTAAAGTAAATGGCGCAGACGAGCTTAAAAAATTTGTTTCTAAAATGTTACTCAAAGGACCTTGAACCCTTGGTGGAATGTTGTCAAAGGAATGCTTCCTCGCTGCGAGCCGACACCTTTGTCGGCTTTACGGCAGTTTCCAAGGACCTTGGAAACTGCCGTAGTTACAATACAACCGAGTTCACTCTGTAAGTTCTTGTGAGAAAAGCACGGTATAATAGCAGCTTCGTTTATCAAGTTTTATTAGTTGCCTAACAAATGACTTGCATATTTGTTCAGTTAGTATAAAAAAAATTTCTTGTTCTAAAAATAAACCTAATCTATTTTAAACAAAGTAACTTACTCCATGACCAACCTTTATAGATTTATTATTGGTAATGTTGATAATGATATATTTTTATACCTATAGGTATGTATTTACATATTGATGATAAGACTCACTTGTACACAGGATGTGCCACAGTCAAGATTGTGTTGAAGCTTATCAAAACTCCAGTTATATAGTGGGAGAACATCCTGCGAACGCTCACCACATAAGGATGCTCCCTGATCGCCACACGGGTTCCTTTGAAAATCTGAAAACAATAACCCCTTTATAAGATTTACGGCCATTGATAGGTTCAACAGTTTCAGGACTCGGGTCGGAAGATGCAGGAAGACCTAATTACATGAGGTTTACAAGCAACTTAAACCATTTGACCAGACAATGTCCCACTTACTATCCAGTCCTGTTTGCACCTGCTCCTAACATTTGATGACCCGATGGCGGCTTCTACCTATGCCATCAGAAAATATACCTAATAAAAATCCGTTCGCCAGAAGAACGAAAATAGGAAAATTCTTTATGACAGGTGTGGTGGAGTGGAGTAGTATTGCCTTCTACATTTCACAAACCAATGAATGATTAAAATGTCTGCCGGTTTTTCTTCATCGGAGATAAGTGAAGGTCTGTTAAAATAACCACGAGTTAAATTAAGTATACCCCAAATGGATGGTTTTAACTCATTATTCGGTTAAAAGTACTGTGTTAATATTACGAATACATTGTCCTTGGCTTTGACAACTTTAGAGCTCATTTCTATGAAAAACTATTATTTTTTTCTTTATTATGTTATTTAGCCTATGCGATTAGTACGTTTGCCTCGCATAAAATAAAGTAGTTCTGATCTGTCTGTGTGCGCAAGTGCGCATGTTGAAAGTTTAGATCTGCGCAGGAAGCAGTTGGTACATTTTACGTTTTTCTTTTCTCCAAAACCAGTACGGAAGAATATTAAATTAGGAAATAAAATATGGTGAAATACGGGTGAAATAAAATAAGATATTGTTATATTCAGTCTACGTTTTAGACCTCGAGATTCAACCGGATCATTGCATTTTTTTAAAATAGGTAAGTCTAAAAAAATATTTTTGCTTGTATCACCATCAAGACGAACGAGTATGTACCTGTGTTCCACTTTATCGTTATCGCAGACATAATTTCGGCTACCTATGTAAGTAAGACTACGTAAGTTTGAACGTAATTTTAACTATTTATGATTCGTAGTTTTTGAGTAACATACATACATACGTATCACGTCTTTTTCCCTTGCGGGGTAGGCAGAACCTAGGTCTTTAAGACCTAATGGCCACATGTTGCATGTTGCAGGACGTGAAGGTAGATGGAAATGAATCAATATAGTGATGGGTTGCTAAACGCATCACCTATTGACATGATTTCGCAGATTTTAGCCCAATCCCTCGATCGCTTTTTACGATCTGCGCGGGAAGAGAAGCAGCTGGCACATTATAAGTTTTTCCTTTTTTCCCAGACCAGCATGGAAGAGTAACAGCTTGTCAAATACTGTATTTTTTTTCTAAATTATACTGTTGTTTCGCTCCCCGGCCCCGTTCCGACTGAACTAATGATCGAACGTTGTAATAAAAAAAAATAGAAGACTGTATCTATTATATTTTACACTAGCTTTCGCCCGCGGCTCCGCCCGCGTCAATGTCGATCCCTCGGGAATAGTACTTTTTTCCGGGATAAAAGGTAGCCTATGTCCTTTTCCGTACTCCAGAGAACGTGTATGCAAAATTTCATGATGATCGGTTCTGTAGTTACGGCGTCAAAGCGTAACAAACAAACAAACAAACTCACTTTCGCATTTATAATATTAGTAAGGAAGAGTTTTATTTTATCTCTCTCAAGTTTTTTATTATATATGTGCAGAACTGTATTTATTGATTACAACACCATATTATGTACCATACCATATTTTACGCAAATAAATATTCTCTTTTCAATGGTAGAGATACAGCCTCTCAAAAATAGGTCATTTTAAACAATGAGTAAATAATTTACATTATTTTTAAGTTAGTTACTACCCCGATTAATAAAATTAAACGCAGTAAAAATTAAAGATATTTTTTCAATATACTTTTACTTATCTTTGTCATATTTTATCCGGTGTGCGTTTATAATACTGACAAATTTTAGAATAGTCGTAAACATGGGTTTAATATAACCATGACGTCACTATGAACATATAAAACATCAGACCATTTAATGTAACGCAATAACCTAATGCACGATTTTAATGGGCTAAATAGTTTTCTAGTCTATATCATTATTAGAATCTACTTTTAAAACAGATAAAGGTAATCGAATATTTTAAGTTTTTGACAATAACAAACATTTACTAGACCCAGCTTCAATCCCATTCGATGACCTAATTCATCTGAATAAATCTAAACTAATAATAAATAGGGTCAAAGTGGGTAGGAGGTTTTATAAAATGAGTTTGAATGGTTGGCTATTGCATTCATAACTGTGGAAATATTTATTGGACATAAATCACCAGATTGAGCTAGCTCCACAGGAAGTTGTTAACTTGTATCGTAGGAAACTAATTCAACGATATTACTTATAAATTTTAAAGGTCTTTTAATAAAAATACTTAGTGCCTTTGTTCTTTCGTCGTCTACATCCAAGTTTCTTGCCTACAATGTTCGGAAAGTCGACTGTAGCTTTTGAAAAATAATTTATAATATAAATATTACTAAATGAATCATTGTAATTGTTATTTGACGTGTAAAAGTATGGAAAACGCGCTATTGAGGCTTAAAAATATTTTTACTATCCGTTATAACGAAGATTTTGATTGACTAGTCCAAATTTCGTTTAACAATTTTTAGTGAATAACACATGAGCAATGACATGTAAGAAAGGGGGGAGGTACTGCCGATATAGTGGACAATAGAACAATTTGGAGAGAGTTGACATACAGAGCCGACCCTAAATAGGGAAAAGGCGAGTAAAAAGAGGACATAGAGATAGAATATCCTTTGGAATATCCTGACGGCTAAGTAAATATAATGTTTTAAATCTAGAATGGAACGAATGATACGGCTCTTGAGTGATAGAATTCAAAGTATGGTGCATGAAATAAAATTTTAAATGACTCCCGAGATATTAACATAGTCAAGTTTGCATTTCTTACTACAGAAAAGAAATCGTTCATTCATTCTCAGCCTACATCAGTCCACTGCTGGGCATAGGCCTCCCTTTTTATGGCAATTTCTGTCCAGTGCCATTTTTTCAAAAAAATATGAATCACTATTTTACAAGATTTATTTAACTTGCAATGTAATTTGTGTACTTATTTAAGTCAGATTACAATGCAATATTATGAAACCATAGACTTGATCTAGAGACGGAAGGTGGCTATGGGTACTTCTAAACTTAACGAGATAACCTCGTCGTGTTTGGGCTCATTTGATTTGACTCGGAAACAACTTTACACTACGAATTGGTCATAATAAAAGCTTGCCAAATATCGATTAAAGAAAACATTGTTTTATTTTTATTTACAGGATATAGTTTCCCGCTGCAGGGCATAAGCCTTCCTTTCATCTTTGGCGTTCGAGGGCGTTTGAAGCCCAATCATAAAAGAAATAATTAAAATAGAAACCTAGCATCTCTTATTGAGCTCTTCGTGAAATCCAGAACGTACACGCGTTAGCCCACTCTAATGATTTACTACTTACTTTACGATTCAGAAGAGGCAGGTCTTTGGGATTGGGCATTCCTCCCGTCTCGAAGAAGAAGTCGTTTTTCGGCGTCGTGATCTGGATAAGGCTCGAGGCCACGGAAGGCACACGAGATTTCGAGCCTTCAGCCAAAATATTTACCGGTACTGAAAAATAAATTCTTTAACTACGAATTATATCTGACTAGGACATGAGTGGCGGTGCAATTTATCACTTTTTTATTATATACTAACTGAGATATCCATAATAATATTAAAAATATAGGTAATTAGTTAATAGTACCTAACTCTGTCTGTTCGATGTCTGTTTACGCTTTAACCACTGAAAATTGCCGTTATCAATATCAAGCAAAAACAAGCACGTTTGTTGTATGGGAGCCCCCTTAAATACTTATATTATTCTATATTTTGAGATTTGGTGTTATAGCGGCAACAGAAATACATTATCTGTGAAATTTTCAACTGTCAAACTATCACGGTTCATGAGATACGGCCTGGTGATAGACAGACGGACAGCGGAGCGATATAATAGGGTCCCGATTTTACCCATTGGGTACGGAACCCTAAAAACTAAATAAAACCCACCAAGTACGTGCCGGAATCGCACACGAAGGATTCCGTACCACCATTCAATATTTTCCAAAAACGCACTAACCTAAAGGTTGTATTTATATACTCTGACCAAGTATAGCTTTAGTAGTACAGAGAGGGTCATGCTCCTATAGTGGAGACTAAAAAGAACCTGATGATGATGATGATGATGATATCAACGAACACAAAGTTATCCAGTGCCATGAATTGCAATTGCAACCAATATTGGAAATTTATAATGACTTACCTAACCTAAGAAACTTAAAAGGAGCAATTATGTATAATGTTTAATAGTTAACACCTAACTAAAGTAAAACAGTTTTAAGTCAATGTAAGTACTTACGTATAAAATAAATTATTAACATCTTAAGCATAGTTTGCTTATTTGGACAGCAAATATTCGCACAATATACGAAGTAGGTATATTCCCAAACTTCCAGAGGGCTACGCCACGTTTCGTGTACAATGGCGGTTAAGATCCTTGCACATTATCCTGCATCTTAGCATAATAATTGAAGTTAAATATCTATTGCGCGGTCATGGCAGCCGAAACAAATATTTTGTATGATGATTTTGAATAATAATATGATTTTCATTTTAAAAACAAGAGAACAAGAGAGAAGTAAGTAATATAGAATAAGAACAATCCTGAGCGCTCCAAGGCTAATTAAAAAAAAAGTTCCGAGTTTAGCATTGATTTTACCATACGGAAAAAAGTATTTTATGGATTAAGCTCCATTTTAAAAACTAACAAAAGAAACAAGTATTAGGGTTGTTTGTTTTTCGTGTGTATAGGTGGCCAGCACCGGTACCTATATCAAACCGCCGCCTAAGGCATCTGATATAGCATAGCGACTGCCATCAATAATGCTAGCTGGGACCAACGGTTTAGCGTGCCTTCCGAAGCACGGCTCGAGATATATTATGCCACCTGCGATCACCTATCACAGTGGGTTTGCCATACTGTGTTAAAATTATATATGTATAGTATTGTGTGTATTATTGTGTTAATAAGTATAATAATTAAATAATAATTGTGCTTAATATGCGTTGTCATAAAAAAAGCGCTAATAATGCTCACGAACACTGGGCCATCACACTCCTCAGTATAATAAGTAAGGTTATATAGTAAGTTTTCTGTGATACAACCACTACATTCTCTAATAGACCGTACTGCTTTCCATCAGGAAACGACTCGAATGGCGATCACGTGCTGCCAGCACGTTGTCGCCAGCGCCGCGTTGAACACTCACCGGTACTGGTGCTCAGACAATCTGACCAATGTCGCAAAGCCGAAGGGTAAAGGTGGATGTAGACCGGTTCCAAACTGTCATTTATTTAATCCTTGAAGGAGGAAGGAAAAGATGTCCAGCCAAGCAGTGGTCTTTTTTGCGGCTGATATGATATTGATGCTTCTTCATAATATTATTGAAAGCACGACTTTATAAGATTATTCGAAGCCCGGCAACAGACCAGCCGGCTTATTTGCTAACTCAGTGTACAACGTTTTGATAGTCATTTCAAAGTACATATATATCTTTAATAAAAATAGTCAATCATAGGAAACCCGCAATGTATTTTGAAGTAACTATCATAACGTTGTACACTGAGTTAGCAAATAGGCCGGCAGGTATTTTTATATTTTTATTTGGTCTTTATCTACCACATCGCGTCGATGCTCTATCATCGAACCATGTGTGTAAGGTCCTCAATGCCATTAGTGTAATACGCAAAGTGCCAACCCTTGGTTCCAACCTTTTTGCTCACAGGTGCTTCGTCATCGAGCCCCGCATTTTTCAGTGAAGAAAATAGATGCAGTAGTCTGACCAGCCGGGGCACAAAAGGCGGAAGTAATAACATTCTACTGTCTGAGTCTACGAATAAGTAATAAGTCCTGAGTACGACATTGAAGAAATGGTAGCGTTTGTACCGTTTTTTATCAAAATAACAATGAACTAAATATAAATAAATAAATATATACGGACAAATCACACATTCTCGAACTTACTTTGGGGCTAGCCCACCCCAAAGTAAGTTCGAGAATGTGTTATGGGATACTAACTCATATTTTACAACAAATACATAATTATAGATAAAAAGTACAAGACCCAGGCCAATTTGACTTGATTTGACAGGGGATCGAATCGAACCCGGACACCCTCGCCCTTTGTCGCAGGCTGGCGTGTTAACCAGTGCGTTACGGCTAGTGTATATATTCTTTGCCACGGCGGCACTGCAAATATATAGGTACCAACAAATCACACAGATTGAGCTAGCCCCAAAGCACGGAGATTAAAAATGCCCAAAGTAAGTTCAAGACTTGTGATATGGGATATTAACTCAACGATACTATATTTTATAACAAATATATAAAATGGATAAACAAAGGACACACACAGGTCAATCTGAAAAATGGGGTGGGGTCGTGGGTTCGATTCCCACCGGAAGCATACTTTGTTGAGTTGTTTCCAGTTTGGTTAGGACATTGCAGGCTTGAATCACCTGATTGTCTGATAATAAAGATGATTCCGTGCTTCGGAAGGCACGTTAAGCCGGTTGTCCCAGCTGCCATCTGGTAGCCGTTAAAGGAACCACGTCAGAGGCCGAGAGGCGGTTCCGAAGAACTCTGACACCTAGGTACTCGAAATGATGATGATGATCTGAAAAATATCGTGTTCAATCATCTAATTTGGTTCGAAGCAACGTCAACAGCACAGGTAAAGGAAAAATTGCGAAAAGTATAAATTCTTAGTTACTTACATCATAAAGTAAAAATATTTTTATGAATTTTATACTTTTGTTAATGTTATCATTATCTATACTAAGTATAGTATACATAATGGTAAGGAACCCTTCGTGCGCGAGTCCGACTCCCATTTGGCCAGTTTCTTTTAAATAAAATAAACGAAACACTTCTTGGCAGGAACTCAATTTATGTTTTCATCTCAACTTTTGTATCCAGCCTTAATTTGGTAATTTTTTGCCAAAAAATGTAAGATGATGCCAATGTACGACTTAGGTATTACGTATATTATGTGTGATTGGAATTTAACCTTACGGTTTTTACCTGATTAATTGCCAACAACAGTTACTTGTGTGCTTCACGCTTGTGTTGTATGTTTGTAATTTTCTTTTTACCTTGTTTCCTTCAAACGGCTGGATAGTCTTGACAGCTAAGGTATCGTTAGGTTTGTCTCAGAAACCCAAATATCCTGAGAAAGGTGTTAAAACGAGAATAGTCGGATTATTTCATATTTGCAATAATACTACTTGTTAATGTTAAATGTATTATAAGTTATAACATCCAATGCACTGTAGTTCAGTTAAAATGCACAGAGTTGAAATTTTCAGCACCCGATTTATTTTTGTGTAAGTAAATAGTGGTACTATTAGTCAGGTATTCATATATTTTCCCCGGAATTCAGCAAAGCTTTTACTCGTATTGGAACAACAGAGGTTGTTTACTAATATTAAAGACCAGTCCATAAAATAGAATCGATATTCTATTTCCACTTTGTTCATATGAGTGAAATATAATTTTAAAAGTATATGAAATAGGTAAGCAACAAGGATTGTCTATGATATGTATCTAAGTTTAGTTTGTTTTTGCTTAACCTCCATCGTGCTAGACGTACTAACAATTTTTCTAATTTAAATTAAATAGGTAAAGCCTGTTAAAAGTTGGTAAAACACACTCCAGCATTTTTCACTCAAAGTGCATTTTTATTTATTTTTGAGGTTTATTCATACAAATATACATCTAGGTACAATTTATTTAAATGCGTTTCGAAATCCACAAATGTTTTTCTGAAACGAACTGGACATTTATCTGGTAAACATAATATTCATCATCGTCCATCATCCCAGCAATCAGAAGTCCACCGCTGGACCAAGGCCTCTCCCATGGATTCTTCGTTCCATGGGAGGATATTGTTATACTTACTACCCACGCTTGGCAGGGTTGGCGAGCGCAGTTTCGTTGACTTGTTGTGCTCTCGACGCTATTGCCCATGAGAAGCATTGTCAAGTTGGGCAAGGATAAATTCATACACACATACATTTTATCGCTTTATCCCTTACGGGGGAGACAGTACCTCAAAAGCCAAGTTAAGCGTATAAGTGGGCGTATAGGTGGAAAACATAACATCATTCTTCACCTGCTTGATATACCCCAGGTAATCCAATTTAAGGATGAACATTAGACACTAGTCGATTTGGTATTTGCACCAACTTCGGGGAATAAGCAATCGCGCTCAAATAGTAAACCCCAAAAAAGTGTAAGTAGTAGTTCACTCAGGTGTACAAAATTAAATAGAGTTAATCGCAATAAAATACCTACATACCAGGCAGAAATCATTGAAAATAAAGAAAACTCTAAGTATATCTATTTGGATAAAATCTAAAAACATTTAACGTTAACTGTAGAAATAAATAAATTGACAAGTACTTAATCTAAACACCTCTAAAACCTTATAAAGTTAATTGAATAATCAAAGTGCTTAGAAAATATTCAGGTTACATCTTTGTATCTCTATCTAAAAATTATACAATAATATCATATGATAATACTAAGTAACCTACTCGAAACTATAAGTAATTATAACAAGTCTGAGAGCTGATAAAATTGAAGGGTAAAGGAATAAATCAAAGGGCTTGGGTAGCCTCTCATTCTAATACAATAGTCATTGCCGCTGAAGATTCAACCGCGTTTCCTTTTTCTGTCAATAATTAGTCATTGTAAGCTTACCACGGTTTATTTACACGGGTGAATTTATTTTATGAAAAAGAAGTAAGATCACTTTTTTTTTTCATAAAATGAATTCTAATAATGGAGTAATGGCATTTTAGGTTGATGGTACCATTTATTCTTTGGTTTGGCTTTGACATTCAACTTAGGTACATAAGTATTTATATTACATAATTGAGGTGTTCCCTCATCGCGAGCCAATCTTAAATTTAGGACAGATGTCTTATATTTAATATTGGCTACCATCAACCTAATAATATGCCATTACTCGCAAATTGTCTACAGTTTCGAATAATTTTTAAAGCACTCATATTAAAATGGAGATCCTGTGACAGCAAAAAAAAAAGCTTGCCACAGAAATGGAAATTTTGAAAGAAGCTTATTTCTCAAGGTCAAATTGGCAACATTTACAATCCAACCATTTATTTATTCTTTGGCGAGTGTGGTAGCCTTATTCTCACTGGTACTAGGCGTGGCGAGGTGCACGTAGGCTCGCGTTGGCCACGTAGATGGTTTGGCCTTCTCCATCACGCCCAGGAATGACGCGGCACTGCTGGCCGCGGCGCCGCCGCTTAAGCCGCGACTCGCTGTCGAGAGGGAGTGGACTGATATCACCTGAAAGTGGAAGAGATTGTGATGTTGACTGCAGATCAAGGTAACCTATACACGAGTTGAACCTATACATGTACATAAATAGTAGACAAATTTATATTTGATACAGTTCGATTCAGTCTTCAGTTGACAAATTTGAAAATCGCTAAGATAATCCTTATTGGCTGAAACCATAACCATTTCGAGATAAACACTCAAAAGACAATATTTTGGATATTACATATTTTAAAACTTAAAATTACTGAGATAGATATTCAATAAATAAATTTAGCATTTTGTGATATCAGTCGTAGACGCATTGTTTCTACTTCCGATTTAACGCTGTCCATTTTAAGCTGTTATTTCTTCCGAATTTTAGAAATCCTACTTGAATTTAAGTTACTTAGAATATTGTCTTTCTGCTTAATTCCAATAAAATAAAAAGCAGCCGTGAAAATGACGTCACTTTCAGTAAATTTTTCAATTTAAGTTAATTGAAATCTTCGCAAAAATAACAAAATTTGTTTCTTTAAATAACGCCTTCAAAAAGTTAGCATGCCCAATTAATACAATTTCTCTTCAGGGACTAAAAAACATCTCCTCTTATAAAACCATGCATTTGATCAATCCCTAATTTAAATGGATTTATGTAAGTTAAGTTAAATCTTACATTTAATCGAATCATGTTTAGGTAAAAATCATGTAATTATTCACAATGTGGCTAACAACCCACCACTATTTTGACTCCATACCAGCACGCTAATCTTGTGGCCTTGTCTACAGTATGTAATGGTACTCGTATGTACGTAAGTAAGACACAAAACAAACAATAATAAAAAACAATGTAAAATATACCAGGTGTTACAAATTACGAAATAATATTTTAGGGGCATGATCAGTCCATGGATATTAAACAACTATCCCCAGGGAACATACATCGAAAGACACAAAAATGTTTTGATATTGTTACGTGGTTAGGGTTCAGGATTTGGAGTAAAACACCAAACTCTTCAGAGGGAATTTATTCACTACGGAATCCCAACACATCCCAACACATCTTCCAACACGTCGAATATCCAAAACGCAAAGCACTCGTAGTCCTGGTCCGTTGCTGTGGTCGTAGAAATTATTACTTATCAGTCGCACACAAATCACTCGTATTAATATCGCTCACTAAGAACACTCGCGGTCAACTGATTAACGATCGCCACGTCCGCTCCCTTATATACTGACTTATGGGTCTCTAGAAAGTTCCATATACTTCCGGTCCCGACGGCCGATAACTAAAACATTCCAGAATATTCGAGTATGTGTATTAGCGGGATAGAATACATATGTGTGAGCAGGATGGAAGATGTATGAGCGCGACAGACGATGTTCGAAAAAGTTCTAGACTATTCTGTTCTGGGAGCTTCGCGACACTGCCCCCTTCTTAGAGACGCTCGTCCCGAGCGTCACTTTTGCCGCCATGATAACGCGCTAAGCGGTCCACATGTACCATCTCTAGTGATCCACCTGGTCGTCGTTGAATCACATATGTCACGTCACTCAATTGGGCTACTATCTTGAATGGGCCTTCCCATCTTGCTTGTGACTCTGTAGACTTTCTCCTTTGGTGTAATTGATTGAATACCCAAACCAATGCTCCTTCTCCAAAGACACTCGCCTTCATTCCCTTAGCGGTTCTCGTTGAACTGTTAAAGTCCCCCTCAGTTCGCCAATTGTAAGAGAGTCTGGAGTCACAATCGCCAATAGGTCTCACGTTAAACTTAGCCAATCCCTCAGGGTTCCCATGGAACTCGCGCTTGTCCCGGTTGCAGCGTTGTGGACACTGCTCATACTGGGGCTCACGCAATAGTATCAATCTGCGCCATTTACCTGCTTGACAACTATCCTCTTGTTTATTTACAAGCCTATCCTTTTCTGGACAGCTAAGTTGTAGATGGCCTCTCTCACCACATTTGTAACACATACATCCAGTTTTATTAGTTTTCCTGGGTGTGTCTCTTATCGCTCTGACGTCCTCGACCTCGCTAATTTCTCGTCCTTTATTATGTCGCTCATCTTGCCTTACTGCTTCTACTTCAAGGGCATGTACGAGGGCTTCCTTAAGCGAACCGTGATAGTGTAGCTTTACTGCAGCCCTTACCTCCAGATTCATGATGCCATCTATGAAAGCTTGCAGCAGATTCTTCTCTATCATCCTAGGGTCTTCCGAAGGATACGCTTTCCGCACTAGCCTTTCGATCTCTAGTGCCCATTGTTGTAATCCTTCATTTGAGCGCTGCTTTCTATCTCGTAGTTGTGCTCGGAACACGTGCTCCAGGTGGCGTTCTCCGTACCTTGCTTCAAGCGCCTCTATTAAGTTTCCGAACTTACGGCCTGTGTTAGGCAGTGCCTCTAATACTGATAAAGCCGATCCTTTTAGAGCGATGGTGAGGGCTGTCAAGTTCTGCTCATCAGGCCATCCGTTTGCAGTAGCGACAGTTAGGAATTGCTGTTTGTAAGCGGCCCAAGAAGTGGTACCATCGTAAGATGGCACTTTTATCTTGGGTCCAGTTACAGTAGTGATGAGAGCGCTCGGCGTTACTGTAACGCCTACTGCCTCCAAACGTTGTATCTTCTTTTCCAATTCAGCTAGTTTCTTCTCTAGTCTGGAGAAATTCGTTTCCAGACCTGTCACGCGATTATCCACCAAATCCACATCCTTACGGATCTGGTCCACCACGTTGCTGACTTTGCTGACAGCTGCTAATACCATTTGTTGGTCCTCACTCATGTGATGCAGCTTTTCCCTTTGTTCATTCTGCAAATGTAGCTGCTTATCCCTCGTGCGCTTTTGTTCCTCCTTAAGTTCCACATTGATGCGTTGCAGTTTACTCTGGTTCTCATATATGCACTGCAACATTTGCATCAAGCTACCAAAATCAAAAGATGTTTGAGTGGGAACCTGGTGAGAGGGGCTAGGGAACGTGGCTTGATGATGGGCGGCTGGCATCTGTTGGGCGGCGGTAATCTCTTGGGAGGCCGTAACTTCTTGGGTGGCTGTGACGGCTTCGGTGGTTGCGACGTTTTGGGCGGCTGCCATGTCTTCGGCGGCTGCCATGTCTTGGGCGGCTGCCATGTCCTGGGTGGCTGCCATGTCTTGGGCGGCTGCCATGTCTTGGGCAGCTGCCATGTCCTGGGCGGCTGGCGCATGTTGAGCGAATGCAACTTGGGCGGCTGCTGCGGTAGCCTCCATTGCACGTTGAGCCCGGGTCCTGACGCCTTCCTTATCTTCTTCGTCCCTCGGCAACACTGGCATTTCCAAATCCCACTTCTGACACCAAATGTTACGTGGTTAGGGTTCAGGATTTGGAGTAAAACACCAAACTCTTCAGAGGGAATTTATTCACTACGGAATCCCAACACTGACTAGTCTTCCAACACGTCGAATATCCAAAACGCAAAGCACTCGTAGTCCTGGTCCGTTGCTGTGGTCGTAGAAATTATCACTTATCAGTCGCACACAAATCACTCGTATTAATATCGCTCACTAAGAACACTCGCGGTCAACTGATTAACGATCGCCACGTCCGCTCCCTTATATACTGACTTATGGGTCTCTAGAAAGTTCCATATACTTCCGGTCCCGACGGCCGATAACTAAAACATTCCAGAATATTCCAGTATGTGTATTAGCGGGATAGAATACATATGTGTGAGCAGGATGGAAGATGTATGAGCGCGACAGACGATGTTCGAAAAAGTTCTAGATTATTCTGTTCTGGGAGCTTCGCGACAATATTCCATAGAAATTCGATTCGAGTCCTTCAAGGCCCCGTAAGTACCAACCCGCGACCTGTGCAGCAACAACGGCCTGCTCTCAGACGACGAGCCGTCGCCCTCGATGCTGCGGGACTCGTAGCCCTGGGCCATTCGCAGGAAAACCAGCATTGCTGCCGTCAGCACCGCGGCGTACACGAAGAATTCCGTAGCCTGCAATTAGTGATTCGTCCAAAATGTTTTATGACCAAAGAATATTATATGATATCTCCATAGCACAATTATAAAATACTAGCTTTCGCCCGCGGCTCCGCTCGCGTCGATGTCGATCTTTCGGGAACAGTACCTTATTCCAGGATGAAAGATACCGTAAGTCCTTCTCCGTACTGCAGAGATCGTGTATGCAAAATTTCATGATCGGTTCAGTAGTTACATCGTAAAGGCGTAACAAACAAACTCACTTTTACATTTATAAATACAGTACGAATATATAGTACGAATTTTTGGGACAACCCTTCAAAAAAGGAACTTTGATGGAATCAGCAATTTCACTATAAAGTTATCAGACTTAAGGAGAACCTGGCTCCTAAGTCTACACGCTTTAACATAACAATCTCTGAACACCATACCTAGCGTATAGCGTTTTGCATGAATCGTAGTCATAAATTCCCTCCAACCCTGCACCTTAGTCAAAATGGGTGACTTGACGTTGCACTGTACAACCACCTTACTAAATTCGCTATGCTAACTTTTCCTATGACTGGCTGAATGCAATGCTCGAAATGGTATAGGTATGCTTATCATCAATCATCATCATCATATGAGCCACAAGAAGTCAACTGCTGGACATAGGCCTCCCCAAAAGATTTCCAATAATCATCAATACTACTTATAATAATAAATCTGTAAGGATTAGTCATGGAATAAGTTACTTTGTTTTCAGAGATATCTTGTTTATAAGCTGTATAGGCTCTATAGGTATATGACACAGAAACTAAATTGAGGATTTTTTGATATTTTTCCGTATGTATGTCCTCCATAACTCTTCAACAAAGAATTTTTAGACTCCTTATTTCTTTGATTTCTTAGAACTAGGTGTAAATATTAAATAGCTTTATATATTATAATAAATTAAATATAAGAAAATAACATACAGAAAAAATACAAATTTTATAAAAACCTAATCCTAGAGCGCCGCCAGCAGCGAGGCAGAGCTCAAGCTACCGGCGGTTAGGTTTGCAGAGAGAGGAACCTTCTGACTATGCGCGCCGTGTCTAGAAATACTGCCTTCTGTATCTGACCCTTCATCCAGCCATCTAGCGAGGGCGAAATTCATTTTTGCTAGTAGCATGTATGGGCCGGCTCATTCGGGGAAGAACCACACTCTCACAGAAAATCGACGTTGGAGCTTTACCGCTTCTATGCTTCGTTCGGTGAGTGAGAGAGCCGGAGGCCCATCCTTCCCCCATTTCCTCCCCCTATGTCCTTTCCCCAACTCTTTGAAAGGTCGACAACGCACCAGTCACACCCTGGTATTGCAGTTGTCCATGGGCAGCGCTGGTCGCTTACCATCACGAGACGTGATTGCTCGTTTTTGCCGTCCCATATAAAAAAAACAAGGTTCTGGTCATGCGGAATGGTGATATCCACGAGCACTGCCTGGCGCGTCGATCGATCTGTCAGCACGATATCAAGCTTATTGGAAACAATAGTCCTGTCCGTGATAACAGATCGATCCCAATAGACCGTGGCACGACTATTTTCGAGAACCAGCGCTGAATTGTACCTTGTGTATGATATGACAGTGACACCCGCCGCGTCGCGCGCTGTCATTACACACAAAACAATGTTTTTTTGCAAAAGCTACATAAATATTTGTCATTCTTAATTTTTTATTATAAACGAATTTACCCACACTGTGAAGTGATTCCAAGCCCAAACACGATTGGTGTACCTTTTTTGGTTTAAGAGGCCACCTTCCGACTCCATCGTCAAACCAGTGCATCGATTTCATAATATTATATTGTCATCCAATTTAGGTACGTATGCATGCAATTTTAAATCAATCGGTAATAGAGAAGTGGATCAAATTTAACTTGCAAGATTTGATTACAGTCAAACATCGGAACAGTTGAAACTATAAGCTTGTAACGCGACACTTGCACGTGCCCTTACCCTGGAGTGAAACACTTTCGCCTGGGCCACGAGAATCACGATGAGGTTGCCGAACGCCACGGATACATACCAGGCGGCTATCGTAATTGTTTTCATGTCTTTCGGTGCCTGGACAAAAGAAAATTTTAGTTAAACTGTAATTTTTAATAAGTAAATATAAAAAGAATATAAAAGCTGGCTCATATCGTTTTATTCGAGAGTGACTACGCGACTTCGTCCGTGGGTTTCAGCTTTATCTAGCAGTCTATTCGGGCCTCTGATTCCGTTCCAGACCCTCTGACCTTATACCTAATCATCCCAGAAACATGCTCGGATGATGAGGGATTAAATATCATCTATAGTTTACGCAGACCTTTCTATCAAAAATGACGGAGTTTCATACAAGTTCAATGCCCTATTTGAGATTTTCCCTTTTAAAGATTTTTTGAAACATGAACGACTATTACTATAGTGTAGGTCGTATGTCAGAAACTCTTACCTGAGTAAAAGAGAACTCCAATCCAGAGACGGCGAACATGATTTCAGCAACGGAGACCAGGAAATACTGCGGCACGATCCACGCCAAGTGCAGCTCGTTGGGAGCGTTCGGGGCATGCAGGACGGCTTCGTCCAACCGTCCCAGACGTTCCCTGATGCAGAGCACGTAGACTCCCCCCGCCCGAAGGTAGCCTTCGCCGGACCCTGATATCTCCTCCGCAGCACTTGTGGCACTCCAACGAAACCTATAAACGATACTGAAGTGTTAATTTGAAAAGTACATATTTCAAAGATCGTCCAACCATGGCAATTCTTGGTTTTTGATATCTAAGCTGGTTACCGGTTACATCGTCAAGACATCGGCGATGGAGACCAGGATCAGCTCTCATGACAACATTCAAGTTATGACTAGAGACTACGCATGCAATTGCTTATCTATATATATATATATCTAATCTCATCATTGCATATACCTGATGAGATCACAGATCAGGTAGATATACGCATCTATCCAAGTAGTATCCCAATACTTTAATTCCCTTTCCTAATCCAAAATTAAATCTATCTATCACCAGCTTAAAATTAAAGCAGAGTCGGAAGCGCCAGAATAAAAAAAAAGCTGCGGTTGCCAACACGCCTGTTAAGCGTGTGGAGAATGGCAATATCCTGCCATGGAACGAAGAATCCTTGGGACTGGCCTCTGTCCAGCAATAGACTTTATACGGCTAAAATGATGATGACGATGGTGAATGAATTTAGAAACAGAAGATGGGCTGTTAGGTTCCCTAACTATTTGGATGTTAGTGAAAGTTTAATTTCTAGTTTACATTATTGTGGGTATCGAGTTTTTAATTAAATACTGTCCGAAACATGCTCGGAAACCTACACTATGAAAATACGTTGGCGCAATGCAACCGCGATACTACTCTTACTTTATAACTTACTTTGTATTGTGGTTAAAGTACCAGCGTTTTTAATCCTGAGTTGTATAGGGAGATGATTATGTTTTAGGGTTCCGTACCCAAGTAGTGCTAAAAGGAACACTATTACTAAGCCTCTGGTGTACACCGGTTGATTTTGCCAGTCCTGTGATAGACTGTCAAAATCAACCGATGATTTTGACAACTGCTGTCAGAACTCAAGTGGCAGTGCTACCTGGGAAAAATCTTTTCAGAAAACCCTCATTTTATGAACCGGAGAGAGTAAATATAACATGACTGACACATGGCCTTTGATCTACCCAAGCTATATAATTTCGTACCACACTCTGGCATACAAACATACAAGTTACATAGGTAAATTTTCAGAAATTAAGCTACTTCCGCTATGTTAATCTCTATCTTGTTAACGGCTTGACCGATTGGGATAAAACGTGTCTAAAAACCTGCTTTCCAATAAAACTTTTTAACAGTTTAAGAAATAAAGTAGGTACATACACCACAGACAGCAGGCAGACATAGTGATACACACATAGTGGTCAAACTTATAACAGCCTTCATTTTGTGTTGGAGGCTTAAAAAAAAATGAAAAATAACGTGTAAATTTCATAGTCATTTGTACATGTGGAAAATGTGGTATTATTTTTCCCCGTGGTAAAAATCAATCCGACGGAAAATTGTTCAACATCTTTATAATACATAAAAAAAAGTCGAACACGTAAACCGATTTTTATAATCTTTGATTTGTAGGTTTGGTTTTGTTATCACCCCGAACACCAGTATAACTATTCAAATATAAAAAATATATACGACAATAAATAATAGCGAAATGAAGTTCGCCGGAACAGCTATAATAGTTACAGAATAAAACCAAGTGACAGCCGTTTTCTGAAAATTATTATGAACCAGCGGCCCAGTACGTTTTTGTTTTTGTATTTTTTTTAACACGAAATAAAGTAGGATTATAATGCTGAAAGAATTTTTCAAATCAGTCCAGTATAGGTCCAGTACCTAGTTTCGTTCTGAGCCTCTATCTTTCTTTTTAGCCTTGCTCAACCAACTATTTGGTGTAGACCTCCTTCAGTTCTCGCCGTTTTTCTCAATTTTTTTAAAATCCAGTTGCTGCCTGCTATCTTTTTGATGTCATCTTTACATTTGGGGTCCTTCTGGGACACTTTATGTCCCATGGTCTCCACTCCGGCAATCGTCTACACCACGAGTCCGTTTTTCTAGCTATATGATTAGCCCACACCCACTTGAGTCCTGCTTTTTTTTGGTCAATATCGGCAATTTTGCTAAGATATGTAGGTGTAACAAACAGAGTTAGGTCTAACTTTCGAAAGTTACTAGCTTTCAATATTTTTACGGCTAACGGCCTGCAAACGAATGCCTCGCAGGTACTAGGTACGTAGGTACTATAAAAATAAGAACTGCGTTATTGTGAGCTAATTATGGTGATTTGAATTTCCTTCTCACTCGCCCCTTCCTTAGCTCGGTTGCTCGCAACAGTTGTAGATTTAACAATGTAATTTTACCAGAGAAAAGTCTACAGATTCTCCTTTGAGATGAAATTAATAATTATCTTAATTATTACTTGGGGTTTGTTAATACAAATAGTAATCTCTGGAGTTTCTATTAGAAAGGCTTTTTAAGGAAATTAAAAATTTAATTAAAACATTTACCCATTCCTAGTTTAAATAGACCAACATTTTCATTTTCATCACAATATTAATACACTACTTGATGGGGAAATTTTGTCACTCCCTGTCCCTCGTGTTTGTCTGTCTGCCATAACATCTAACCAGTTAAATTTGACCAACTGCTCGGTATTTGAACTATCTGTTTGTAAATCAGATAATAATGCAATCGGATGATGTCAAATCATCATCATCATCATCAGGTCCTTTTTAGTCTCCACTACAGGAGCACGACCCTCTCTGTACTACTAGGGCCATACTTGGCCAGAGCAGCCAGAGGATGATGTCAAATAACTGTCCGATAATGGATAACTCTTTAGTGCTTCATAGCCTAGTCTTCATATCTTACAGTACCAATGGGACTTGCACATTTTTACAAGCTTCTATTTAGTTTCACCTGTCCCGAGATTTGTCTGTAATCAAATCTCTCAAGTTAAATTTGATCCACTTTCCGGTTATCGATCGAGCTGAAAATTAATTAATGGAATCGCTGTGCTGGTCTAATGATGGAGTCGGAAGGTGGCCATAGAAACTCTGAAACTAAACAAGGTACACCAATGGTGTTTGGGCTCATTTGATTTGTCTTGGAAAACACTTTACAGTGTGGATTCGTTTATGTCAGTGCTCGTCAGTGTAATTTTTGCACTGTTGCTGCGTAACTTGTTAACAAAATAGGCAAATCAGTGAACAATACCTAACTACATAAAAACAAAGTTAAAATTTTTCTTGCGTTCTACATTCCGCTTTAAAAAACAACAGATTTATGAATTTTAAGGTTATTAGATTTTTATATTATAAATCTTTAGAAATAGACTTTACCAGCCAAATTTAACCCTACTTAATGTACCGATATCAAATAAAGAGTGTTTCAACAGTATTTTTAAACTACACGCTTACATAATCAGAAATATTTATCAAAATCTAGGTACTCTTCATGCAAGTACATTAACCCTTACGATAAAAACTTGTCACAAAAATGTAATGTTTACCTTGTTTAAAGTACTACAAAGTTGTTACACTTACTTTCCCGGCTGCAAGCACATGTAAGCCGATTCGCCTATGTTGTCTATCGGCGAGTTGGATACGTAATAGATGTTGCTCAGCCTCTTCTCAGTCTCGATGGAGATGGACACGTTTTTGTTGGGCCCTGTCTCTCCAATGTACACGACTCTATAAAAAATATGGATATTTACTGTGTATAAAATAATGGCTGTTGGGTCAGACTTAAAAATATTGCATGGCTTCCTACATATTGGCTGATTTTCAAATAAATTGTAAAATGAGTTGAATCAAATACCTCAGTTGTAAAAGTCGGATAGTTTTGTTAGGTGACGTAAGCCTTAATACGTATGGGGAATTGGATATAGTGGAGAATTTCAGCGGCGAGATTGAATCATGCGGTAGCTCAGATGGCAAAGCGTAAGTCGTACATAGACCTAGGTCGCTGGTTCAAGTCCCACCCGCATGAAATTTTTTCACCATATTTTGAGAGTATATCAAAAATAACATTGTGAATGCAAAATAAAACACTTAGGTACAACCTGCTATGAGTTAACTTACGTGGAGGCCGTCTTCTAAATCTATTTTATACATGACGGCCCTAAAAAGAGTGTTCTTAATCTTTTGAGATTTAATGTAGATACCTTCTTCTTCTTTATCATTTAGAATCTGGTCTGATTAGCCAGATGTTCGGCATCTCCCCTCACTACATGCCATACGATATCAAGCGACGGGAAGCCGTCGCTTGTCGACTGTCGGTGCAATTATCAGACTGTGTACTCGTATATATATGTATGTAAGAATGTGCTTTGCTTTATTTCATAATAAACGTACGTACATTTTTCAAAGTTTAAAAAAAAACTGATCTTTGGGAGAATGACAGGCCACACTAACTAACGGTTTCCTTTGTCGGTTGGTGCGGAACTCTTGGAAAAATATAACCAAAACATACCAAGAAAAAGATTGTACGAGTTTACTTAAATTTAAACTTCGTAACATTGTAGCTAGCTAAATGTAAACAAAACACACGCAAGACAAAAGGACTTTTATATACAAAAAAAAATAAGCAAACAGGAAGCAAAGCTCCGCAAAGTTCTGCAGAATGTTATCTACTTAGAAAATAAACTTAGTTGGATTTGCGAAACTTGAAACGCTTGAAACAGTGTATCTGTTAAAGCTTGTTTCAGAAAAAATAAGTAGGTATTGTAAAGTGCGGACAGGCGGATTGTTGCCACCGAATTAGCGACATAAATTTATTATATATTATCACGTCTTTATCCCTTTCGGGGTAGACAGAGTCTAAAGCCGTAAGACCCCAAAGGCCACTTTTACCGCCTATTGACATGACTCCTTAGATTTGCCACCATACCCTCAGCCGGGTTCAACGGTAGGTATGCGCGGGAAAAAAAGCAGCTGGTAAATTCTACTTTTTTCTTTGCTTCGAAGGATTAAACATTGGAAGTAAAATATATTAGAATATTTCTTACGCAAGTAAATAAAACACAGAAACAGTTTTTATTGGTTGTCCAAGGAGCACATGATTATCTAGAAAAGCGCTATAGAACATCTAATAGAATTAAAGGTAATTGCCCATTCCCGGTTTCGCCCCCTTAATAACGCGTATGAGCTTGAAATAAAATTCAAAATTAGTCAATTATTTTTTTATTTAATATATTTAAATTATGGGGAAAATCTTTGTGGGGTTTTAATTTTTAATTGAATTGGTATTTTCACCAGTATTTTCCGTTCAACTAAGTTTGCAAAGGCACTGAAGCGTATGTGCGATAATGAAAGATAATAAAATAATATGCGGTGTTATGAAATACTGGGTAAGTATGTACGTTTTTAACTTAAACTGTAGATTTTATTATTCTATACAATTATTCTCCATAATAAATATCTGTAATCAAAAGCAGTATTGCTTTCATTGACAAAACTGCTTGCACAGGTAGTATTTTAAACATTCTTCGTAAACGGAAGTAATCGGCAAAAACACTAGAAGCCATTACCTACATCGAGTTTAAAAAATAAACTGCCTACCTATGTCTGTCATTAATCAAATGGATTTGCGGTTTCAAGGCGGTTTAGTTTTTTCAATCTTTACATTATTAGTAAACTAAATGCAAGTAATCTTAGTATGTAACGTAGTGCTGATGAGAAAGTTCTAAAAAACTCTGTTATAATATTCCTTGGTCCATGGTTATAATACATATTTTGTGAATTTGGAGAACGTTTTCCACTATGTTTCTCTGCTTCTGCTAAAACATCCTCCAGCACCAAGTTAAAGATGTTACTGATGTTATGCTCAGTATATTAAACTCTTGGATTAACCCAGCAATTGTAAGTATCTACCTACATAAGAAAAAAAAAGATAACCTGTATTTACATAGATGCTAGAAGAAAATATGTACCTAGAAGGTATTATTTAAATTACTCTCTTGTTGACCTACATGATTGGCTTATGAGTAAATTACGTCCACTTGAATATATATAGTTCATTCGAGTAATTGACTTGTTTTTATTATATGAATGTATATGAGACACCATAAACATAAGTGTGCTTTTTAGTCTAAATGAATTCATTTATTTATTTCTTTTTTTAAGGACTCTGAAGACAGCTGTATTTGTGAAGAATGTTTTCATATACTACAAAATATATTAACAAACTATTCAAGTGGTGATTTTGTTCAGCGAACATATGGCCACCAGCAAGTATGACTTGAATGTGGAACATCAATATTGAGAGCCTAAATACAGAATGTTTCTTTAGGCAGTTTAAAGAGGGACCTCATACCTATTCAACAGGTATGTAACATACATAAAGCATGTATACACATATTATTTTGATATATAAAAATCAACAAATAAAAGATTATAAAAATCGGTTCACCCGTTCATAAGTTATGGGTGTTTAAACAAACCCGATATAATATATAGAACAAACCCCATTGTTTTATATGTTAAGATTTAATAAATGAATGAAAATAAATAAAGATATGAGTTTTAAAATAATAACCTTCCCAATAATTAGACTAGTTACATGTTCAAATATTTTTTCATGGTCTATTAGTTCTAGCGATTTCAAACATGAAAATTATGATGTGAATTTCAAGATGTACTGCTTGAATTATATTAAAACTTATTATGATTTCCAGGTACATCAACTAGAGAAGCCTGTCTACAGTGTTGGACTAACGCATACAGAAGTGTGAGATGTCATGCTCAGGTTGATCAATATAGCCAACCTCATGAAAGAACCGATGTTACTATGTCTTCTGCAAGAAGCTCCAGGGAGTCATCAATTCTGGTGCCAAATCCATTACTAAACTGCTGGCTATTGTCTAGTGGGTACAAGAACAGTGGGTTGCTGTGCCCACATAATGGCTACTTCAGAGGCATTGAGTCCGGCTACATTTTATATGAAGATTATGAATAAATATGTTGAATAGATTAAAACACTATTTCTTCTTTCCCTTGCAATATTATTTTACTATGTAGTCAGTCTTCGGAATCCCTAAATATTAATAATTCTATTACTTCCATCATCATTTGACTGTTTTTTCCGGTTAGCCAATATTTTGACACTATTACTGCTGTAAAAACTTTTTACGGTTGACGGCCTGGCTGACCCCAACCCTGCTTAGGTATTTCCTCATCATACTTAGCTAATGCCCACAGCTTCACACGCGTAAAAAGCCTATGGTACGCTAGTACTATTACTTATTCTGTGCCTATGGCAGAATAGGCTCCAGCTCATCATACAAAAATCCCGTAAATGTGCTCATTTTAACGTGAAAGAAGGACAAACGAATACACTTTCACATTGATACTCTGCTTCGTTATATATGTATAGATAGTTATATAAGACCATTGGTCATTATTCAGTAATTTTTATATCATTGACCTACTCTTTATTTACGGAACAGTGAAAAGTATGGTAGTATTTTTCTGAGCTATTTTCACAACTGGGGTACCATTTTTGAAAGTGTAACACTCGTCTTCTAGCGATTTTTGTATGGAAAAATCGCTCTAATACGAGTGTCATAGTTTCAAAAATAGTGCCCCAGTGATTCAAGCGATTTTCCCATACAGATAACATACGTTATCTAACAGTCATTTGTTCAAAAATAGCCCACTCGAACATAGAAAATAACCTCAAAATCGAACTTTGTTTAATTTTTTTATCAATAACCCCACAATGTAGAAACATGATTTTTATTTTATTGTATTTCAATTATTAACTACGTTATTCTGTATAATTTTGGTTATTATACTGTATTATTGAATGTGGGACGACGGCCCATAGAGCCGTGGGCATTACCCTTTGATACTTTATCTTAAGACTTTATGCTCACTCAAGAAAGAAGAAGTAAATAAATAAATAAATAAATAAAAGATATCTTCAAGAATGCTAATAGATACGCTCTAGTAAAAGTGGGCACAACCTTTCAGTTATATGACAAGATTGTCTTAAGAACATGTATATAGGTACTCTTAAGACTGTATTTTCATCTTCTTTCTCAAGAGACCAACCAAGAATACTACTAGATAGTTTGTAGAACATGACTTGTTCATCTAGATATTTTTAGACAGTATATAGGCAACGACAGCCTTTCTTCCTAACGCAACTTTAAGAGCAATCTAACTGAGGCGTAACAAATATAAGACTAACTACTTTTAAGCTGTAGATTTTCAAGTTAACTGATTTACTTTTTACAAGACCAACATTTTATTGTAATGTGACGGTTAGATTTGATAAATTTTTAACTTTTCAGGTCAGAGTTTTAGTGTAGACAATGCCCAAATGGAGTGCGGTTAAATATTTATCGTAAAAAGAAATGCAACACCATGTATAAAACAAATGCGCTCGGCGTATCCTTATCCTTACTAATATTATAATGCGAAAGTGAGTTTGTTTGTTTGTTTATTTATTTGTTTGTTTGTTTGTTACGCTTTTACGCCGTAACTACTGCACCGATCATCATGAAATTTTCCATACAAGTTCTCTGGAGTACGGAGAAGGACATAGGCTACCTTTTATCCCGGGAAAAAGTACCAATCCCGAGGGATCGACATTGACGCGGGCGGAGCCGCGGGCGAAAGCTAGTTTTATATATTTAAGTTTATTTAATTTGTCATCATTAAAGTAATGACGTAATTTTTTGTTTCATCAAAAAATCCTTTAGAATCTCGGAATATCATAAAAATAAGCTAGTATAGGATAAATCCAATACCACCAAAATATCACCCAGAAAAAGAGTAAATTGCTTTGGACAGTTTTATATGACGCAACGGTGAATCGGTGTGCAATTACCAAAAGCGCCAAATAACACTGCAGCGTGCAATGCGAAACCAGAAATTTTGTAGCGAAAAAGCTTATCTTAATGACTACATGACACAGTGCCAATCTATATGATACTACTACAGTAACTACTGATATGCCGTCTAATTGAATTTCAATTTATTTATTGCACTAGCTTACGCCCGCGGCTCCGCTCGCGTCTGTCTCGGTCCCTCGGGAACAGTAGCTTATTCCGGGATGGAAGGTACCCTATGTCCTTCTTCGTAGTTCAGAGATTTGTAAAGGTATACAAAATTTTTATGATTGGTTAAGTAGTTACGACGTGAAAGGGTAACAAACAAACTCACTTACGCATTTATAATATTAGCAAGGAAAGATTTTCACCCTGTTCTTAACTTATAATAAGTACTAAAGTAATTTTACACTAGTAGGTTTTAACCTACAATATCGCAAAATATGTCTATGGAACGGCCTTTGATTAGTGTATGTACTAAATATTAACCTAATCGATGTTTAGACGGACAGACCGACACGTGAGTGATTCACTCAGTTGTTTGGAACCCTAAAAACGGATAATTTCGTCAAAAATCAATTGTTAAAAAAATAACAGTAAATGTATATGTCTGTATTAAGTAGGTAGGTATGTACATACAGTGGTGGTCGTGTCGTTTAATTAGAAACAACATAATTAGAACCGTTGGTAGAACGGTCCTTGACATTGTGTAAAATACTTCACCGCAATCGTTTTTATTTTGAAATTAAACAATAAATAGGACAACAATATGTTCAACGATTTATCTTTTATTAGAAAAACAATATACTTAAATCCCACTACACAAGTGCAGTTTCAACATTACATTTCGGACAAATATTAATATTAAATATTAAATCAGTTTTAAGGTATGAACAATAATGGTCAACTAATTAGAATCAACAACAAAAAAAGTATAACAAACAATATTTTTAAGTATTAGTAATTTAACGAAATAGCTACTATCCACAGCCTACCTAAGTTATAATTAATATTTAGTGGCGTATCGCTTATTTTCTTTTATGAAGTGTCAATGATTCAATCAAATTCATACATTTTTCTATGGGGATTGAATTCCATGCTTCAACAAATGATTCGTAAAGTTCATTTTGACTGGTGTTACGTTTGTTTGAGACTCTTTTTAGCCCTTTCATCTCCTCCGACCACCGACCTGTAGTGTTACAACTAGGACCAACAGACAACGGACGTATAGTGCATACAAGGACGGTGACTGACTGGAAGAAACTTGGAAAAGTTATCAACCAGCCTACACCGCACTTGGATGCAATCCCTGACAAAATCACCACGACTGACGACACTGACAGCGCAATCTCCTCTCTCACCAGCCACCTGCAAGCTTCCTACAAGGAATGCTCTCGGGAAGTCCCTTCTGTGGATCCCACCCACAGAATGGAGCTCCCCGAGGATATGCGGCAGCTGTTGACAGAGAAGAATCGCGCTTCACGCTTACATGACAATTATCCCACTGAAGAGGCCCGTGCCCACCTTCGTTTCTTGCAACGGCGAGTCAAGGAACGCATCGCGGAAATTAGGAACGAACGCTGGGGCGATCTCCTTGCCGAGATGACGCCCTCCCACCTGGCTTACTGGCGACTAGCCAGAAGTCTCAAGACTGACACGGTTGCGGCCACTCCCCCCCTCACGCGTCCAGACGGCTCCATCGCCTTCGATGATGACGAAAAAGCTGAATGCCTAGCAGACAGCCTGGAGAGCCAATGCTCCCCTAGTCGTGAGCCAGTTGACCCCGATCACCTTCGCGAGGTGGAATCGCACGTAGAACGCTTCGTGGCTTCTAAGACGATCCCACCGAATACCCCCCTTGCCCCGACGACACTTTACGAAGTGAAGTCAATCATCCGCGATCTCAAACCCCGAAAAGCGCCCGGCGCTGACGGACTCTCGAACGGAGTGCTCAAATGCCTCCCACAGACCCTCCTCCTCCTGCTCGTAAGCATCTTCAATGCTTGTCTTGTAAATTGCACTTTTCCAGCCGCCTGGAAAGAAGCAATCGTAATCGGGATCCCTAAACCAGGCAAAGACCTGAAGAACCCCTCCTCCTACCGGCCCATCATCAACATCTTTTGAACTGTATAGGCAAGATCTACGAACGGATCATCCTTAAAAGACTCAAGGACTACGTAGAGTCCAAAAGTCTCATCCCCGACGAGCAGTTTGGTTTCCGGGCCAAACACGCGTGTCACCACCAATTGCACCACCTCACGGAGCATATCCTCAAACTAAGGAACTGGGGTCGCCCCACGGGAGCACTCTTCTTCGATGTAGCGAAAGCCTTCGACAAAGTCTGGCATTCTGGCTTGATCTCCAAGTTGGACAACTTGGGCCTGCCGGACAGTCTCGTGCACATCATACGAGACTTTTTGTCGAATCGGTCTTTTCGGTACAGAGTAGAGGGATGTCTCTCGAGCCCCCGTCCCATTCGAGCCGGCGTCCCGCAAGGCGCCGTTCTCTCGCCCCTCCTATACTCGCTGTACACAAGCGATATCCCCAAGACCCCAAATGTAGAAGTGGCACTGTTTGCTGACGACACAGCCCTCTACACGTCCCATCACATGAAAGCGGTTATCGTTAATCGTTTACAGTCCGCCGTGGACGCTCTCGGCATGTGGTTCAAGAGGTGGCGCATCGAGGTTAATCCGGAGAGAAGCACAGCTGTGTTTTTCTCAAAGGATAGCCGCGCTGTGACACGTCAGAAAATCACCATGTCCGGAGCAGAACTTCCCCCGATAGGGTCAGTATCACTGTACGGAAAGCCCATTCAGTGGGCACCCAAGGCTAAATACCTTGGAGTCGTACTCGATAGAGCAATGACCTTCGGTCCCCACATCACCAAAGTTCGCAACCATGCCGCCTTCGTATTAGGCCGCCTCAACCCCATGATAGGCGATGCTAAGATGTCACTTAGAAATAAGTTGACACTCTATAAGCTTTGCGTCCGCCCTATCATGACCTACGCCGGCGTAGTCTTTTCCCACATCGCGCCCTCCCACATCCTACGGCTGCAGAATCGGTTCGTTCGACGTGCCACTGGCAATCACCGGTACTTGCGCATGACAGACTTACACCGTGACTTAGATCTCCCGTCCATCCGCGGCTTTCGCAAAAACGCCTCCAAGCGTTTCTTTGAGAATGTCGCACGCCATCCCAATCCGTTAGTGGTGCAAGCCGCTAACTACTCCCCCAACCTACACGATACGACCTTACGTCGTAGACGTCCTAGGAACGTACTTGACGATCCCGATGATCCTATTGACATCGCACAAGCCCGCCCCGACCCCTCTCCGGCTCCGAATAGCCGGAGGAATCCCACTACCCGACCCCGTCGCACTCGACACCGGAACAGAGTGCGTAGAGTAGGATTAGCTCCGATTACTGGTGACCGCCCGGCGGTCCCGGGTGACTTGCACCCAGGATAGGCCCTTCTGGCAACGTAGCTTTCGGCCCATAAGGCAAAAGATGAGAGTTGCTGCTCTCCAAAGGCTGCCATTGATTCTCAGATTGGCCCTTCAGGCTTGCATGCACGCATACGCGGCCCATCAGGCAATATGAGAGTTTGCTGTCTCTCCAAGCCTTGCGCACACAGGCAACGCCCAAAGCCGAGGTCCGTCCCTCCTGGGGGCCCTTTGGTGATGTTGCCTATAAAGGTTGAGGGCACTCTGCCCTCGCCTCAAACGCCCGGTGAAGTAGCGAAAGCTCACTTGGAGCTAGCTACATAGTCATTTAAAAAAAAAAAACTCTTTAGCAATATACCACAGACTTTCTATCTGGTTTATTTTCTAAACGGATTTAGATGTGATAAGTATACGTAGCATTAAAATTAGAATCATATCATTGAAACTAATGTGAGATACAGACAGAGGTTACTCATACGGCTGTATTTTTTAAAATGTTTGTTACCTCAGTTCTCCGTCATTAATGAACCGATATTAAAAATTCTGTTTTTTTTTGGAAGAAAATACATTTAAATTTCATTACAATCTGTTTAGTAGTTTGATTGAATTCGGTTTTTTTATATGAAAGATTATGTTTGTTATCTTTGTCTTGCAGGCACTGCATGTACGAGTATGTAGTGTAACTTACAAATTGTACCTTGTTGTTTCTACGTCAATAAGTAGGTACTTACTTAAGTTTCGGTTTCCCAGTTAGTGATTTCGTGAACGGGTTAGGATCCATCATATAGAGCGACAGCTGGTCGTCAGAATTCTGTCCAATTATAACTGGGATAAACTGAAAAAGGGTATTTATTTTTATTATTAGGTACTGTAATACTAAAAAAATCGCAATTTTTTTAAAATCTATATTTAAAACAAGAATCACTCGAGTCACACTCGACCAGCAGCTTTTTTTTTCCGTACAAGCAGGTTTTCTGTGATGTCGTAAACTGTTTTTAACCTACTTAAAAAAAGAGGAGGTTATCAATTCGGTTGTATTTTTTTTTAATGTATGTTACCTTACAATTTCCGTCGTTTATGAACCGATTTTAGCCGTGTGGTATCCGGCAGAGTAGAATAGGACCACTCCAAGTCTTCCCGTGGATGTCGTAGAAGGCGACTTAGGAAATATAAGCTAAACAAAGCTTATAAACATCTAAGACACCTCTCCAACTCGTCTGGCCAGCGTGGAGAGTGTAGGCCAAGTCCTCTGGCTGCTCTGGCCAAGTATGGCTCCGGTAGTACAGAGAGGGTCGTGCTCCTGTAGTGGAGACTAAAAAGGACCTGATGATGATGATGATGAACCGATTTACAAAATTCTTTTTTTGTTTAGATAATGCCTTTAAATAGGTTCTATTTAAATTTTATCAAAATCGGTTCGTTTCTTTTATTCGAAACAGAAGTGTGTCTTGTAAAGACAGTTTTTTTTAAATGAAAGGTTATTTAGTTACTAGAGTTTACGACTTATATCAATTACTGGTCCTACACTCTTAAAGTACACTGCGAAATCTCTTGAGTGAACGGAATATATACCTACAGTTTGAATTCCAAGATACGGGTGTTTGTGTTAAATATTCATCCAATACAAACAGCTATGACTGCGTGTCCTGAGAAATTCAATTTTACACAGCTCCAATGGACAGCTTTAAACCAAAAGCGGAAGAAGACACCAAAAGCAAATTAAATTACAAATACCATTCCCCCTATAGTCCGGACGTCTTCTCTCACTGTTTCCCTCTTCATAACCCTTCCAGCACAGTTGACAGGACAGCTCGCTGTGATCTGAAAGATACTGTGGGGCAGAGGCGTCATCAGTGTCGTCCCATGCTGCTCCACTGAGGCGAGGCCTTCGCCTCTGACTGAGATATCGACGGAGCACCCCAAGGTGTTGAGGAACACCAGCCCGCTCTGCTGTGGTCCTGGTGCTTGCAAAGTTGAACGCTATAATGAAAACGTATCTAAATGTAATCTTAAAGGGGTTATGAGTGTCTCATGCTATGTTATTCCTCTGACGCCAAGCCTTAGCCTCTGACCTCTGACCTCTGACTCTGCAATGATGACGGACCCCTTCGATGTATACTTATAACGTAGTGACCGTAGTTTTAGGCACACTGCGTTAAAGGTATAACTACACCGATTTGCGTTGTGCCTAAACCAGGGGTTGGAATACCGGTAAAAATCCATTACCGGTACCTCTATGAAACGACAGTACCGGTAATTGGTTTGGTACCGGTACATTTGGTAACGGTAAAAATCAAGTACCGGTACCTCTATAATACAACGGTACCGGTAATTGGATTGGTACCGGTACCTCAATAAAACGATGGTACCGGTAATTGAAAGAAGTACCTGTACCAAATACCGGTAAACAGTACCGGTACTTAGTACCGGTACTCGTATTGGGAATTATCATTTCGTTAATGTGTGTCATTGCCGTGTTGTGCATGTGCGGCGTGAGGCGGGGGCCCACAATAGGGCTGCACTTTTACAGTCGAGCGAGTCCGATGCGGTAGACGGCAACAATGCGTAGGTACCGGTAAAATTAACGCAATTTTAATACCGTTAAAATTTGACAGTATAGAGGTACCGGTACTTACCGGTACTTATAATGTGAATTTGGTACCGGTAACAAGTAGCGGTAAAATTACCGTTAACTGTTAACAATATTATTACCGTTAAATACTAGATTACCGGTACATCATATTACCGTTAAAATTTTAACAGAATAGTAATACCGGTACTTACCGGTACTTATAATGGGAATTTGGTACCGGTAACAAGCCCTGGCCTAAACGTCATTTTAAATAAGCGTTTGGCACCCCAAGATTTATGCTGCGGCCTGGACTGTTGCTTGCGACGGAACGCAGGCGCAGGTGCAGGCGCCGGAAACACGCTAAGATAAGAGAGAGAGGCTGGCTTAGTGCTTGAAGAGAAGTTAGGAAGAAAAAGAAAACATGATATGTAGATATGTTACACGAGCATGTATTTCGCAAGACGTGACTTGTGATATAGCATCGATGACCAACGAAGTACCGAGGCCACGGGACTGTCATCTGCAAGATGTGAAGCATTAGTTGTCAAGGGGCCATTTATTTATTACGTAAGACGATTTATGGTCAATCAAACCATTATGTATAATATCTACCCAATTTCGACGTGAATTAATTGGCACTGAATTAATTATACCATGACCACAGAGAGTAGGTTCGGTTCGTTAGGTTTCCTTGTGAACAAAACAAGAGCGAGCGACTGTCCTCAACTTAGGGCGTAACAGTTGAACTGTATTATTACTATAATCAGGTTTCACCAGCTATTATTAATAATATCCAGAGAAAATGGTTAATTTATTATTGTCTACAAAATTGAATCATCATTAATACCCTTTCGACCCAAAAAGTCCACTTTCACAAAACTTCCACTTCCCAGAACGCCCACTTCCCAAAAGAGCAATTCTCAAAATGACAACTCTCAAAACGACAACTCCTGAAACGCCCACTTCCCAAAAGGACCACTCCTAAAACGTCCACTACCCAAAAGGACAACTCCCCAAAAAATCCCATATTTTAAAAGAATCTCCATACCACAAACTATTACATTTGTTGCGAAATGTCAATCAAATAAAAAGCTGAATAAATCAGTATTTCTTAGGTACTTTATTTAAAAAAATACACATACTTCAAAATATAAAACTACTCCCTAGGTTCTTTATTGATAAAATTTACACTTACTAAACAAAATAAATGCAAATCATCACTGTAGTTAATCAAACTGTAAAATATTTTTTTTTTACTGAACTTAAATGCAGATCACCCGTCTTTTTTGCGCCGAGGGTTAAAACTCTAAAATAATACTTGATATACGTAACAAAAATTAAGCTTTACCATTTTGCCTTAGATTTCGTTTTAGACTTGAGTCTCAAGTAAATTATTTTCTTTAAAAAATGTATTGGGTTAATATTATTTTTATTTAAATCTTTTAATAACTCGCGGTATTTTTGGTCAAAAGTAATATCACTGTTTCTTCTATTCTTACCTTGCTTTTCAAAAAGACTGTTTGAGTTTTGATTTCTTTTCTTAATTTGTAAAAAAGAGCATTCATTTGGGATTCTGTGGGATACGGGCTCGGAGACGTCGATGCCACCCTTTAACTTGGTTAGTGGTTCTGTGATGATCTTTGGAAACACTTAATTTTTCTGGAGACATGACATTCCACTGTTTCTCACAATAATTAATAAAAGATTGCAATTTACTATTTCTTTCCATGTTATGCACTATATCTAATGAAATAAGTGTTTTGTATTTCTAATGATTTTTCTTGCCAGTGGGGAACAAAATATTAATATTTTTTCAGTTGTTCCACTGTCACACACAAGAAGTTTCTTCGCAAAAGCTTTAGGCAATACAACATCTTCCAATTTGTCATACTCCAATTTGTCTACATTCAGATATTTTGCCCATCTACGGTATAAAGAACTTATACCAGAAAACGATGGTATCCAATTTTTATACTCTTCATTATCTACATTATTTTCATAAATTTGCTGGACGGGCTCCATATTTTCACAAACATCTTGTTTACATTTATCGATGAACTTTAATATCTCATTTCGAGTATTGTTTGAAGCACACGCGTGGCTCGTCTTTCTCAAAACTTTTGTTCGGCCTTGATCTAGTCTTATTGTAGCAGAGCACATATTACGGTTTTCACACCTCCACAAAGATGTCCCATTTTTATTACTTTTTTGCAAATGGTAGCGATGACCATCCATCAAAACACAATCCTTTCCTTTCTGAGACTGAATTAAAGTTAAATCCATTGTTTATTCCGCTCAATAATAAAACAAACCGGAAAATATTGAAATGACAAGAATATTGACAAGTGTCATGGATATTTTTCTTATCTCCTGTAAAATAGAAGTGGCTAGGTACTTTTTCCTTATTTACCATAAATAATACCCATGATAATATACATACTCCTTTTAATTTAATTGTAAGGAAAAGTGGACATTTTGGGTAGTAGATATTTTGGAAAGTGTTCGTATTAGAAGGTGGACGTTTTGGAAAGTGGACATTTTGGGTATTTTGGGCGATTTGGGAGAGTGGACTTTTTGGGTCTGAAGGATTAATACTAATAATAAATCTGTACAGGTTGGTTATGGAGTAAGTTAAGTAACTAACTCCATAACCAACCCTATTATAAGCTCTATACATGATACTGAAATTAAATTGAGGATTTTTCTGTATATATGTATGTATGTATGTGTATGTTTCCTCACTGAATTTTATGAAACTTGGAAGATAAAACATTTAGACTCAGAGGACACAGTAACCTCATTGGATTCTCTTTAATGTAATCTAACCTCGATCCCGATCTGCAGGATGCCAGCCGCGACGAACGCCAGTGCAGCCAGCATGCCACCGATGAACATTTTGTGCAGCGGAGGCATATCTGGCAGCACAGGCCAGGCGCCCCCCGGGCACACGGGGATCATCAGCAGCACCATGGCCGGGTTCATCACTTGCAGCTGGTCCGGCATCAAGGTCACTCCGAACACTTCGCTGCGTAGTCTGGAAGCTTGGAATGTCCAACGGGAGCCCTTTGGAAGGAAGTTATGTCCCTACACTGCAAAACGGTTATTATAGATTCCAGCTGTTAGTACTTATCTGACAATTAGTTGCAATAATCAGCTATTTATTTTTTAATAACAGTGTGATTGTATATCGAAGCTAATTTATTATAGCGCCACGATGTGCTCCTAGACAGTTACTGACATTGCCTTGTATATCCGATTTAACTAATTAAAAGTATATTGCCTGGAGAAAGTTAAAAAATGATTTTATTGGCGCAGGGTTGGGCTATTATTTATCAGATTACGATAATAACTACGATAAGTAAATAGAAAAATATCACTGGTACGATGAATTTATGAAGACAAATTATAGAAGAGAAAAGGGGGAGAAGTCCCAGGCATCTGGCATAGCTACATAAAACAAATGAACGAGAGAGTGGGAGATGGTTTCGTACCAAGAATTCAATAAGCTTTGCTTTGGGAGATAGTGCAGAGAGTTCCACCGACAAGAGTGTTGCTCTTAAATTTTGATGATATCCGTGAAAGAATTTTGGCAGGCGTACTACATTATCATCATCATCAGGTCCTTTTTAATCTCAACTGCAGGAGCATGACGCTCTTTGTACTACCGGATATACCATACTTGGCCAGAGCATGCTAAGGATTTAACATAAAACTATATTAACATTATACTTTTCCAAACCGGCACCTACGTGTTGAATCTATATCACACAAGGCTCCCAAAAGACACTCGTGGTTCTGAAGATATACAACGTGTTACAAGATGGGGGTGACAATACTTAATGGGGGCTTAATTGATGCATAATAATTTCATAATATTAAAAGAACTTTCCCCAGGGGATTTTCAATATCATGGGCCGATAATTCCCAATTTTGTTGCACGTTGTGTTAGAATAAAACAAAATTAATAAATAAAAACAAACCTGTTGATCGAAAAGCGACCAGAATATCGGCACGGGCAGGTACATGTAAAGAATGGAGAAGACGACTTTCATGTCTGCGATGAGTTTCTCGCCATATTTCTCGGCGCTGTGGTCCAGCCAGTGCTCCATTCGGCGGTCTGCAGGGCCGTGTCGAAGCAGCTTCATGAACGCGTACTAAAATACCATCCGCCAATAAATTCGAGCGCATATTCCTTGCAGTTAAATAAAAAAACGTACGTACTCTCTCATCCGAGCGTTTTCCCGGGTGCACCCTCAGCTGAGACGCGGCGAAGTAGCTCGGCGCTATCCGCTATTATGACAACACTCATGCTAAAATATAATTTGGCATAGCATTTACGGCCGGCCGCCTGCCTAACGCCAACCCTCCTTAAGAAGCTCCTAGATTAGAATTTTCCTGCGCTGGGAATCGAATCCGGCGAATCGAATTCACAGAATACACCACGGAGGCTGTGTTCTGTGAAAATTTCTATGGGGCTAGCTGCAAAATTTTGTGCACGTATGTTAGGTATGTAATGAAATTAAGATTTGCTATAGTAGGTCAAGTTTATTACTTATTCGTAGGTTACAAGACTATCTTAACCGGAGCCAAAACGTGGGTTCGCCTTGTATTTGTTTTTCCCTTTCAATTCATCCCAGAAAAGGGTTAGATAAAATCAGTAGCGCCCCTACGGCACAATTTTTTAAGCCTTCAAAGAAAAAGGCTAATTCAAACTTTAAGGAAAATTTTCAAACAAAGCATTATAGTAGGTAGGTACTCACCCACGCACATTTAATGAATTTCAAAGTAACGTTATCCCGTGGTTTCTTAATTCTGTACCAGGGCTTTCCCGTTACGAAAATAACTGAAAATAGATAGGGGTAAATAAAGTAGGAATTAGATAAAGAAAACTAATACATTATCCCAAATTTTCATTTGGTAAAAAACATTTGTCAATGCTATTCGCCATTTTATATTTAGCAATACTTTTTTGGGAAGTTATTGTTTAACAAATAATTACATGGTAATGGTTCAGTTAACCAAGTATTATTTAGTCAAGTATACAGTTTGGCAAAACATACTCATTCCAAAATATTGCATATCATACGATTTATTTAAGTTGTCCAAATTCACTGGCTCGCGCGCTGTCGAGGTTAACGTACTGTTACGTGGTTAGGGTTCCGGATTTGGAGTAAAACACCAAACTCTTCAGAGGGAATTTATTCACTACGGAATCCCAACACTGACTGGTCTTCCAACACGTCGAATATCCAAAACGCAAAGCACTCGTAGTCCTGGTCCGTTGCTGTGGTCGTATAAATTATCACTTATCAGTCGCACACAAATCACTCGTATTAGTATAGCTCACTAAGAACACTCGCGGTAAACTGATTCACGATCGCCACGTCCGCTCCCTTATATACTGACTTATGGGTCTCTAGAAAGTTCCATATACTTCCGGTCCCGACGGCCGATAACTAAGACATTCCAGAATATTCGAGTATGTGTATGAGCGGGATAGAATACATATGTGTGAGCAGGATGGAAGATGTATGAGCGCGACCGACGATGTTCGGAAATGTTCTAGACTATTCTGTTCTGGGAGCTTCGCGACACTGCCCCCTTCTTAGAGACGCTCGTCCCGAGCGTCACTTTTGCCGCCATGATAGCGCGCTAAGCGGTCCACATGTACCATCTCTAGTGATCCACCTGGTCGTCGTTGAATCACATATGTCACGTCACTCAATTGGGCTACTATCTTGAATGGGCCTTCCCATCTTGCTTGTGACTCTGTAGACTTTCTCCTTTGGTGTAATGGATTGAATACCCAAACCAATGCTCCTTCTCCAAAGACACTCGCCTTCATTCCCTTAGCGGTTCTCGTTGAACTGTTAAAGTCCCCCTCAGTTCGCCAATTGTAAGAGAGTCTGGAGTCACAATCACCAATAGGTCTCACGTTAAACTTAGCCAATCTCTCAGAATTCCCGTGGAAATCGCGCTTGTCCCGGTTGCAGCGTTGTGGACGCTGCTCATACCGGGGCTCACTCAATAGTGTCAATCTGCGCCATTTACCTGCTTGACAACTATCCCCTTGTTTATTTACAAGCCTATCCTTTTCTGGACAGCTAAGTTGTAGATGGCCTCTCTCACCACATTTGTAACACATACGTCCAGTTTTATTAGTTTTCCTGGGTGTGTCTCTTATCGCTCTGACTTCCTCGACCTCGCTAATTTCTCGGCCTTTATTATGTCGCTCATCTTGCCTTACTGCTTCTACTTCAAGGGCGTGTGCAAGGGCATCTTTAAGCGAGGTATGATGTTGGAGCTTTACTGTAGCTCTTACCTCTGAATTCTTAATTCCATCCACGAAGGCTTGCAGTAGATTTTTCTCCACCATCCGGGGGTCTTCTGAGGGAAACGCTTTCCTTACGAGCTTCTCGATCTCTAGTGCCCACTGTTGTAACCCCTCGCCTGAGCGCTGGACTCTGTCGCGAAGCTGGGCTCGGAATACGTGCTCCAGGTGGCGTTCTCCGTACCTTGCTTCAAGTGCCTCTATTAAGTTTCCGAACTTACGGCCTGTGTAAGGCAGTGCCTCTAATACTGATAAAGCCGATCCTTTTAGAGCGATGGTGAGGGCTGTCAAGTTTTGCTCATCAGTCCATCCGTTTGCAGTAGCGACAGTTAGGAATTGCTGTTTGTAAGCGGCCCAAGAAGTGGTCCCATCGTAAGATGGCACTTTTATCTTGGGTCCCGTTACAGCAGTGATGGGAGCGCTCGGCGTTACTGTAACGCCTACTGCCTCCAAACGTTGTATCTTCTTTTCCAATTCAGCTAGTTTCTTCTCTAGTCTGGAGAAGTTTGTTTCCAGACCTGTCACGCGATTATCCACCAAATCCACATCCTTACGGATCTGGTCCACCACGTTGCTGACTTTGCTGACAGCTGCTAATACCATTCGTTGGTCCTCACTCATATGATGCAGCTTTTCCTGCATACGCTTTTGTTCATCCCTCGAGCACTTTTGTTCATCCCGCATATTTTGTATTTCTCCATTAAGTTCCACATTGATGCGTTGCAGTTTACTCTGGTTCTCATTTATGCACTGCAACATTTGCATCAAGCTACCAAAATCAAAAGATGCTTGAGTGGGAACCTGGAAAGAGGGGCTAGGAAACGTGGCTTGATGATGGGCGGCTGGCATCTGTTGGGCGGCGGCAATCTCTTGGGAGGCCGTAACTTCCTGGGTGGCTGTGACGGCTTCGGTGGTTGCGACATTTTGGGCGGCTGCCCTGTCTTGGGCGGCTGCCATGTCTTGGGCGGCTGCCATGTCTTGGGCGGCTGCCATGTCCTGGGCGGCTGCCATGTCATGGGCGGCTGCGACCTCTGGGGCTACGGGCGGCAGTTGCTCGGCTGCGATGTTTTGGGCGGCTGGCGCATGTCGAGCGGATGCAACTTGGGCGGCGGCTGCGGTAGCCTCCATTGCACGTTGAGCCCGGGTCCGGACGCCTTCCTTATCTTCTTCGTCCCTCGGCAACACTGGCATTTCCAAATCCCACACTTCTGACACCAAATGTTACGTGGTTAGGGTTCCGGATTTGGAGTAAAACACCAAACTCTTCAGAGGGAATTTATTCACTACGGAATCCCAACACTGACTGGTCTTCCAACACGTCGAATATCCAAAACGCAAAGCACTCGTAGTCCTGGTCCGTTGCTGTGGTCGTATAAATTATCACTTATCAGTCGCACACAAATCACTCGTATTAGTATAGCTCACTAAGAACACTCGCGGTAAACTGATTCACGATCGCCACGTCCGCTCCCTTATATACTGACTTATGGGTCTCTAGAAAGTTCCATATACTTCCGGTCCCGACGGCCGATAACTAAGACATTCCAGAATATTCGAGTATGTGTATGAGCGGGATAGAATACATATGTGTGAGCAGGATGGAAGATGTATGAGCGCGACCGACGATGTTCGGAAATGTTCTAGACTATTCTGTTCTGGGAGCTTCGCGACAGTACTATTGATTGTTGTTTACTTTAATTCTTTTGCTCGTGGGGTCGCAGTTGTACCTACACATTGTTTATTTATTTAAATAATTATCTACAAAACAACAATGATAATATACCGAGTGTAACAAATTTGCGAAATAATATTTAAGGGTCATGTTCAGTCCATAATATTATACAACTTCCCCATGGGACAAACTTCGAAACATGGAAAGAAAAATTTGACCTCCGATAAGCAATCAACAGACCGATTTTCTGTCAAAAAATGTTTTGTCGTTCGATGTATGTTCCTTGAGGATAGTTGTATAATATCATGGACTGATCATGCCCCTTAAATATTATTTCATCCTTTTGTTACACACGGTATATCATTTGTCAAACGCGAGAACGAAAAACGTCGCACCTACGCAAGCCATTAGGCTGCGCAGAACCATTAGGCGATTATGAAAAATAAAAAGATGAAAAAGTCTTAATATTTTCATATTTCTATTTTTATAAAAAATATAAGAAAGGGGGGACGACTTCCGAGATGTAAATCCTAATCCTAACTAATATTATAAATGTGAAAGTGAGTTTGTTTGTTTGTTTGTTTATTTGTTTGTTTGTTTGTTTGTTATGCTTTCACCCCTTAACTACTGAACCGATCATCATGAAATTTTGCATACAAGTTCCCTGGAGTACGGAGAAGGACATAGGCTACCTTTTATCCCGGAAAAAGTACTGTTTCCGAGGGATCGACATTGACGCGGGCGGAGCCGCGGGCGAAACCTAGTATTATTATATTGTCATGTGAGAATTGAACTTTTCGAAGAAAAATGTTTTTAGATATCATAACATATTTAAATCGTTTTTTTAAGTACAAATTCCAACAAGGGAGCGATCTTGTGCAAGGATCGACCTAAATTATACAAATACTTTCGTGCTTAAATATACTTAAATGTATTTAATTAATTCAGCGCATAGTAGGTACTAGAAATTTGAAAACACGTCAATGTCCACAATTCCCGTCTCAAGGTTGAGTGTGTGAAATAACAATTTGAACAAACATTTTTTTGGAATATGTTCAACAAAATAAAACGTTTGTTTAATGTATATTTTAACTTAATAAAACTTGACCAAGTATGATTTAGACAAATGATTAGGTACTTATTTGACCAAGTGAATAAAAAGCGAAATAATATGCTAAAGATTCATTTGGGAAATAAAACAAGAGCGATATGTAAGGAAAGGTTCTCGAATGGCGACCACGTACCGGCAAGCGCAGCGTCGGACACCCACCGACCAGATGGTCGGACGACCTGACTAAAGTCGCAGGAAGACGCTGGATGCAGGCCGCTTCCAACCGGTCGTATTGGAAATCCTTGGGGGAGGCCTATGTCCAGCAGTGGACTTCTTGCGGCTGATATGATGATGATGATATGATGATATGTAAGTTTTTGAGAAGTTAGACAAAAAACATTTTGCCAAACGGCAGGATATCGGTCCAAGGTCTTGAACCGTAGTTCGGGATACTGCGAGCGCGCGTTCCCAATGCCATACCTGTCTGAAACCACCGGCCAAGCAGTTAATAATGACCTGCCCCCGTAGCATGACACATGTGACAACATTTATAAACTATAGCCATACTGTTTTCTGTAATATTTTAAAGAGACGGGAATAGTTTTTCGTGAGATACAAACAGCATCGCGGGTGCCATGCTAATATTATTAATAACTCCTTACTTTATGCCCGTTCACTTGATTGACTATAACGATCTACGCAGGAGGAGAAGAAGCATTGAAATCCAGGGAAGGTTGTCGTTCAAGGAAGTTGGTAGAACTTTAAGTAGAGTAAGCAATACCGTATTTAAGTTTATTCCCAGTATGAGCTTAATATTAAAAACTGTATCAGGTTTTCAAAAAAGTTAGGAATGTTGCAACAGCAAACCTCGTCCAAACCTCGTAACCTCATATCAACTTACCTATAAGCAAACAAATATGAAATGTCGGAAAGTTGAAAGTAGGGGAGAAGGGTAATGGCAGTCGCTTAAGCGAGCTATCAAATAAAAAGCTTATTTCGAAATAATATCGTGATTAAAATTGTTTAATAATAGACTTTACTTATTTATCTACTAGTTGTTATTACTTTTCACCACTTTGGGAATCAACTTTGGATATATTTCCGCGTTTAAAAAAAAACACGTTTGACTCCCATTGCACTAACCTCAGTACAATGGGAATCAGACATGTGGGAAATCAGATTCAAACAATCGCAGACATTACATTCGGCAGTATACCATCCAGTGCAATCACCAGTTGATCAGCTAGCCTATTTGGTTTTTCTGACTTGTAATATCGGCATCTATAAGCGAAAAAACATAAGAATATTTTTTGCGGGTAGGTAATGGTAATCACTAGCGGGCTCTTTGGCTCCCATTACCCAAAACCTATACTGCATGTTAATTGTAAAATTTAATAACACAAAGTAAATTTAATCGCAATTTAATATGCTAATTTAAATTTTGAATATCAAGGATAAATCTATCCATAGTTATTAATTTGGTACAGCTACAACGTCTATACTCACTGTTAATGTTGTTTTGACGAAAATTTACACCGACGAGGCGTGAAAACGAAACATAATTGTCACTCAAAAATGCGTGGAGCTACTAGCGCGAGTCATTCGTACAATGGGCATCGGATACAGAGCAAGCTGAACATGTCATTTACCTAGATATCGAACGTGTAGTTTTGCTTGGAGGCACCTGACCCCGATTGCCCGCTGACTCCCATTACCCCTTTCTCCCCTATAGGTGTTTAGTAGGTTGTTACACAGGCAGTTTAGTATAAAAAAAAACCGGCCAAGTGCGAGTCGGGCTCGGGCGGGCCCTAAGGGTTCCGTACATTATATATAATAAGTTTAAAATTATTAAAAATATTTTTTTATAGTTCGAAATTTATGCTTTTCGCAATTTTTCCTTTATCTGTGCTATAAGACGTTGCTTCTTACTAAATTTCAAGATTCTGTCACAGGAAGTACCCTGTAGGTTTTGTTTCGCTCCTTGCAAGCGTCGAAAAATTATTAAAATATTTTTATTATATGATGTTATTAAAAATGGATACTTTTTGCAATTTTTTCTATATCTGTGCATCAAATTTCAAGATTCTGAGGTAATGGGAAGTACCCTGTAGGTATTGATTCCCTTGCGAATGACGAAAAAAACGAAAAATTGCGACATATAACCAGCTGTATCTTTTAATTGCGTTGGCTCAGAAGCTTGATTTTTTCACAACTGCAAGGGACAGCAGACTTAGTACCTATTTGATATGAATTTCAGCTTGATACCTCTACCTACGCGTTCCTGAGAAAAAGGGTCTTGACAGACTGACAGACAGACGGAAAAATATGTTTTCATCATTCAAGCTCTGAAAGAGGTAGTGTTTTACTCGAAATCCGGGTTGTAACTTCAATTTACATCCTAAGGGAGGTGAGACAAAAGAATTATTTAGAAGGTTGGTATAATGCATGGCGCGGCCGCTTTTATATAACATTCTAGATTTGGTCGGGTAACCACGCGAACATCATTTTTTCAATTATTTCGTTAATTAATTAATCTACAGGTCTGAAATTTATCAGGTATTAAATTGACATGTATATCTAATTATTGATAAAAGATTCAGTGACCACTCGTACAGGAAACTCGGTTAATCGGTCGTTAAATAACTCCGCCGCGCGCCATGGCCGGAACAAATTGAAGATTCATCATAACTTTTTAATAACGTATAGGATACGTGGGGCGCACTATAAGTTTCCGGAATGAATATGAAAAAATACTATTAAAGGTACAGAATTAATTTATTGTTTTTCAAAATAATCTCCCTTGGCGTCTATGCACTTTTTCATTCGATGAAACCAGTTTTGAAACCTTTTGTGCCACTCCTCTGTGGTGACCTCTGAAACGTGTTTTTCATACTCCTCGACAGCCTCTTCTGGTGATGAAAATCGTTGACCGCGTAATTGGTTCTTAATTTTTGGGAACAGAAAAAAGTCACAAGGTCGGGACTGTATGCAGGATGACTCATGAGTTCTATATTTTTCGCCTTCAAAAAGTCGTTTGTCTGTCTGGCCGTGTGAGAACTAGCACTGTCGTGATGCAGGATGATACGGCGTTTACGGTTATTTTTACGGAGTTCGTCAATTAGTTACTTCCGGTAAACAAATGGTCGTGTACCAGTCACTATTCACTGTACGACGATTCTCTAAAGCAACAGTAGCCACGTGTCCAGTTTTATTAAAAAAAGAAGCAATCATCCGCTTTGATGCACTTTTCACGCGCGCCACTTTGGTTGGTTTCGGCTCATCTTGAAAGACCCATACGCTCGATTGCTGCTTTGTTTTGGGATCGTAGCAATAAATCCATGTTTCGTCACCTGTTACTATGTCCCACACCAAATTTGACGCACCTTCGTTGAATCTGGTAAGCATGGCACTGCACCAAGTGACGCGGTCCGTTTTTTGAGCCTCGGTCAAGTTGTGTGGGATCCACCGCGAGCACAGCTTTCTCACACCCAAATGTTTGTGTTGGATTAATTGTATTTGACTCATGCCTATTTCTAAGGATGCGCGAATTTCATGGTAGGTCACATGCCTGTCTGTTTCAATCATACGGCGCACAGCATCGATGTTTTTGTTGGTCACAGCAGTGGACGGCCGACCATCGCGAGATTCGTCACTGAGATTGATACGACTACGCTTGAATTCTGCAAACCAGCTATAAACAGTTGTCTTGCATGGTGCTTCATTGGCGAAAGATGTTTCAAGCCGAGCGATGCTCTGTTGAGCTGTAAAGTTACACTTAAAATCGTAGAAAATCATACTACGAAAATTTTCCCGAGTTAAATCCATGTTGATGCAGACACACAATTTTTTAAATGGCGCCACAAGGTAAAAACAAAAGACATTCAAATGAAACAAACTGCATTCTACAGCCGAAGAGTTCTATTTTCAAATGTTGCAATTAATTTTTAAATATTGTTTATGTAAGTGGCCAGTTCCGGAAACTTACAGTGCGCCCTATGTACTAATGAAACTTCGGTACCATTTATAAACAGTATTTCACTATATAATTACGTTTCAAGTTAGTCTTTGGAGCGCTTATTGGAAGTGCTAGGACCTATTAAAGCATAATTCTATTTAATAAAAATAACTTCTAAACGGTTAATTACTGTGAATTCCTTTATTGCGCTATAAACTATAACTAATAAGCCAGATGTCCTGTGCAAAAATCATCATCAACCGCTTAGTCAATTCCAAGATACAGCAATTGGGCAAACCGTTACTCCAGCAGGATTTCAAATATCTTCGCAACCATAGCAAATACAAATACAATTTAAGTTGTACCATTTATACCAAAATTGATATATAATTATTTAGATAACTTTTATTTCAAAATTTCCGTTAAGCAAAAAAAGATCTGGCTACGGTAACGTTACTCTAGCCGGAAATGTTTTTTGCAAATAATTAAAAAAGTATACGCTTACCAAATTTAAAAATTAGCTTACCATTTACAGAAGCTCTATATCTAATTATCTATTGCACTTCAATGTCGATTTTCGACAATTTTCAACAAAATCTGGCTGGAGTAACGGACACTGTTCAACTCGAGTGTAAGTGATCAATTACACCCTCGAACTATAAGCTCCCGCGCTCGCATATATACCTATATTCTAAGTTTATGAGTCAATATGACTCTGACTGTTAATGGCATTTTTTTATTATAAAAACCGCAATATACATAATATTGCGGTTTTACATACCTAATTTAAAAATACGTAGACGCTTTTCTAGTAGCGAAATGTACATGAATGTTGGAGTTAAAACCCGACAAAATAGCACGTGCGTGACCCGTTGCGTATCCTGAGAAAAATAAAGAAACCATTTCTCTCATCTCTTATAAATTAGGTAAAAATCTCCCCGCATATCAAGTTTGATTTAATTTCTGACGGGTGCGATATTCTTTTGAGAGAAGGTACCTATGGGCTAATTTTGTACTTAAATACTAGATAATAACAGGTAGATACTTGGTGAGACTCCGCTACGTTATACTCAGTATTCCAATTTTTAAGTATATACTTACAAATTCAAATCTGAGTATTAAATTTCACAGATCAGCAGATTTATATGAGTGATTTCATTTTGTGACCTGTTAGTGATTTTGATTTTGAAATAGGTACTTATTGCCAAGGGCTTTAACATCAATCTCGGATCAAGGACGGGCTAGCCGGGCTGCGAAAATAAGTTTTTTTCACGTTTCACTACCGCCACTTTATACTTAAATAATTTCAGATTATTTTGTCATCCTTAAGTTTAGGCACAAAATTTATACTAAGTTTAGGTACGGAGAGGTAATCATCATTATCCCAACTGTATGAAGTCCACTGCGGGGCCAAAGCATCTCCCAAGGATTCTTCGTTTCATGCGAGGATATTGATGTTGCCAAACTCAACACGCTTGGCAGGCCGGTTTGCGAGCGCAGTTTCCTTCTTTTGCCTCCGATGCTGCTGCTCATCAAAAGCATTTTTTAAGCTGTCAAAGCATAGGAATTTGTTGGATTTGTTGGAATAAAGGTATTGGAATACTACTCACTCAAATGAATGGGGAAAAATCAAGCAGCAGCTCGGGAGGCCGGGCGCGCGTAACCGTTGCCATACCTGCAACTACCGCACCTGCTATTACGGCTGAGTTCCCTGACACAAGAGAATTAAGGTAATAGTAGGTACTAACGGATTGAAATTAGCACCAAAACAGTCGTGAATCCAAAGCCGAGGGCATAACAGGCGTCGTCGCCGAAGCACATGAAGCTACGCCGCAGAGCTGGCGTCACGATCATGCCCATGAATCCTCCCAAGTTTACCATGCAGTAGAACGTGGAGAAGAACCGTTGTAACTGCTGGTTCTCTTCGGGAAGCCGAAACTGTGGACCGTAAGATAATAAGCCTGTCAAGGTAACTAAATTTAATTGAGTACCGAATTTCAGATTTATCTAGCCAGTGAAACAAATGCGCACCACGCAGCGCAAGTCGTACGTTTTTCAAAACATATGCAACAATAGCGTCCACTGTTGTTTCAAGCTATGTTTTCTAAATCTGTTGAAAAATAATGTTCTGTTGATGATATATAAAAAATCTACTTTTGTAAATATCTACGTTTATTTTGGAATACACATTGAAACACACTTAACAAACCGCCGGGAATAGCGTGTCCGCGTCCTACGCCCACACCAGGCGCCCGAGTGACGCAGCGGACGGCCTAAGAAACGACAATGCTACCACGATTTTCTTTTTAAATGAACTATTTAGCTAGCTCCAAGTGAGCTTTTGCTAGTTCATCGGGCGTTTGAGGCGAGGACAGAGTGCCCTTAAACTTTATTGACAACATAACCAAAGTGCCTCCAGGACGGACCTCGGCTTTGGGCGTTGCCTTTATGCGCAAGGCTTAGAGAGACAGCAAACTCTCATAATGCCTGATGGGCTGCGATTACGTGCATGCATATGGCTAATCTGAGAATCTATGGCAAAAGCCTTTGGAGAGTAGCAACTCTCATCAATTGCCTTATGGGCCGAAAGCTACCGTTCCCAGAAGGGCCTATCCTGGATGCAAGTCGCGCGGGACCGCCGGGTGGTTACCAGTAATCGGAGCGAATCCTACTTTACTATTCTATTCCGGTGGCGAGTGCGACGGGGTCGGATAGTACTACGAAAATGGACAGTCGTGTATATATACCTGATCTCCACCAAAAGCTGCAACACACGGCTTTACCCCGCCAGTGCCAGTTGCTATTAGCGAAAGCCCTATCATTGAAGTAGTGCTGAAATATATAGTGGATAAGTTACATTTTGGACACGTCCTCGTCCTCACAAAAATTATAAATAGCCATTGTAAGTGCCATTTTATGTGACTAATGATCACATACTCGTACCTATAGCAGGTATGGTGTTTTGAAGACAACTATAACTTAGAGATGACATCTTCTTCGATGCCTTGTGATCTCAGTCATTTATACGCCATCACAGATCATTAAGTTAAAATCAATATTTTCAAATAATAAGTCCTTCAAATTTAATTTCCATGACTTCGAGGCAACAGCTAGGCTAAGAAACGAACAATTTAGAAGAAAACAAACGATGTTTCGATTACATCCTTTATTGTAAATAGACTAAGGAACATAAAAGTTAGTGTAAAAATAGAATAGAAAAATAGACACTACTCAATACAAAATAGGGCCCACCAATAATTTTGTCATTATCTGAAGTACTTATACATAATGTAATAGGGAAAAGCCATATTTTTATCCAAAACTGAAGTACTAAGTGATACATTTTTATTTGTAAACATGTACGGAAACATAACGGGTAGAAATCTTAGCTTTTATTTTACTAAATATGCTCATATAGTAGTTATTGGAGATTAGACGCCTTATAAGGATTAATCATTAATAGAAAGATTATAGGTTTATGGGATTATTATATGATTATTCTTTTTAAAAACTTAATAAATGCATCGTTCGTTATAAAAAATAATCGGACGAATTAGCCATGCGTTTGATAAATATATCGCTTTAAAATGTATAAATACTAAGTCGATAAGTGAACCTTGTAAACATTTTTTATTATCAATAAGAAAAGGCTCCGAAAGACAATAATACTTTTGTTTTTCTGAAACTTTAAAATTCTATTGAATAGGAATACCTACTAAACGCATCGCTACTTCAACCATAAATCTTTATTATAATATGCATACGGACTCCAATTCAAATAAACTTGAGATTCATTAAAAATAGGAAATAAAATGTGAGTATACTTAAGTTATAGTTAAAAACATGGGTGGGCCCTATTTGTTTGGAGCAGTATAGTTACGTACGTGGCCGGTAACATAAGAGCGGGGATCGTGGATAGACACGTCATTACAGTCCCAATTAAATATATGATTGAAAAGTAAAGAATCACTCTGAAAGAATAAATGGTAGTTAGGCTAACACGTTCTACAACATTAAATGGTTATTTGTATTAGTACACACAGTTATAACATTTATCTATATAATCATTATATGAGTACTATATAAAAAGAAATCTGTTATAATGACAATTGAAGGGCCAGTTCATTCGATGATAAAATGCTGGTGGCAAAACCAAAGGCATGTGCTTGATTTCATATTAATTTGTTGGTTTGGTGTAAGTGTCGACTGATATTTGATATTTCAAACTGCCTAAAGGCATCTCTTACAGCGCACAGTTTCTATTTAATTATGACCTACGGCTTAAACGTGACATGTAGTGCCATATTAAAGCTCGGTATAGGTACTTATTTCAATTGTGAGACATAATGTTATGTACTACTGTACTGTTATGTAGGTACTAAACGATGTCGTTATAACAGTTTTCGACATTAACATTATATGTATGATTAATGATAATAATAATAAATTGGAAGAGTAACGTTAATTAGTAATAACGTACTTTACAAAAAAAAGGACATTCGATGCCCATGATTAACATAGACACATAAATAATAAATGCGGTTAATAGACACATAAGTAATAAATGCGGTTAAATACCTATAAATTTCCTGGGTAAAGAACCAGTAGACGCAATAAATGTGGTTAAATACCTATATTTTACTGGGTATAGAAACTTATAATATGTAAACAAACTTAGCACAATCTACGATGTAGCATACTAGTTACAGAAAAACCTCTTCATAGCGCCTATCTCAAGCAAGCAAAGAACCATTTACTTGTATGGGTAATTAATGACTATCAATCGTAGTGTGCCAAGCTAATAGCTAAAAAACTTTTTTGGATGAATTTTAACAATCTGAAAACGGACTGATTTTTCGTCTTTCGACTTTCAATACATACTTGTATCTGCCAATAAAGTTATCGGCTAACACAGCACCAACCAGCGGCATCGTGTAGCACATCATTATGAAGATGTGGTACACCACCGTCGCAGCATTCTCGTGGAGGCAGAGTACGTTTCTCAAATACAGAGATAATATTGCTGCGTAAAATATGAAAGCTTTAAATGACTATATTACTTTTGCATTAGAAAATCATCCCAAAGCCTAAACCTTCAGGATACAAAAAAAAATTAGAAAGAACTATTCTCGTAATTTGATGAAAATAATTCTTATATCTATGTGACATACGTAATAACAACACACACATAATAGGTATTATATTGACTAATTTTATATGATTGGGCTTTACATGCCCTGCAGTAAATGTAGGTATAGTGAAGAAACAAATTACTTACTTCTCAATCCACAAAAAGAAAATCTCTCGCAAAACTCCATTGCAATTATACAGAATATAGCCATAGTATTTGAAAGATACATCTTGATAAACAAATAAGTAGGTACTAATAAACACAGATAAGACAATTAAGATATAATGTATGTTATTTTATGATATAACTAAAATATCTATTATAGAAAATAAGCAAAATACATAACAAATTCAGCTCCGAAGTAACTGTCACTGTGACAAATTATATTCTTTTCGCAATTCTTCATTCAGTGTTTACCCTTATGCCAGACATGAAAAAAAAATGTACCTATTATAAACACATGAAAAAAAACTTTGTATGTACATATTTATATTTGTGGTAGATTTGTGGTCTTTTATCCCCTCAGAACAAGTTTTTGCCAGTGGCAAATTTGTTTTCATCACATTTGCAATAAAAAAATAGTCCTCGTTTAAAATAATTATCATGAAAATTGCCCAGTTAATTTTTGTAGTGTAATTTTACGAAAGCTTAGGTGCGAATGTGTTGCCAATATCGCCATTATGAAATCTCCATTAAAATCTAGCTAATTGGTAATTTTATTCTCACAGTTGTGTTGAAAAGTCACACATACTATAATTCTAGTGCTTTATTTCATTATAATAAAGACTGCTCACTTACAGCTAGTTTATAATGATCAATACACACGTGTATCATCGACGACCTCTGTGGCTCAGTGATTCTGCAATTGAATTGCAGGTCATCATAGGTTTGGGTTTGATCCCCGGTTAGGTTTTTTTTTTTTTTTTTTTTTTTTTACTAAATATTGAATTAGGCATTTGTCTCCCATCTCACCTGATGGTAAGTGACGATGAAGACAGGGATGGGTAAATATGGGAAACGATATTTTTTAAGATTCACCAGCGACTTTGAACTTTATACAGCGTGTAACATAACCAACGAAGTTCCCGTCCCGTCCAATGCTGGCAACTCAAAAAAAAAACATTTTCATACAAAAGTATTCCGCCGGCCCGGCAATTAGTATAAAAATGTACAAAAAAACTTGAGTTCCCAGCATTGGTCCCATAGGAAAAGTTGTGAATTTTGACGGGCGGAGTCACGCCTTCACGGGTACGTCGTTGGTTATGTTACACGCTGTATGTATAAAATATAATACGGCTATTTCAGTATCCCACGATACATGTGCACTTACTGTGGGGCTAGCTCAACTCGATCTGTGATTTGTACCCTGTATAGAGAGCTGGGTATCTAACTGGGTCAAGGGGGACAGATAGACAAAAGATGACAGCGATTTATGAAAAAATAAAAACTACATTCATAGATTTTCAAAAAACACCAACACTGGCGCGGGAATTTAACTTTGTCGATTTTGAATACACATTGTTTCTGGTTTTATTACAAATAAAATATAAACCGGCCAAGTGCGTATCGGGCCACAAGCAATGTAGGGTTAGTTAGGAGAAGTCGCACGTTATTTTATAAGATCGTGGACTATAACGACTATAGCGTGATTTATATTGCCAAATTGCAGCTTAGTCTCTGAGCTAAACCGCAGACTGACATTCCGACGGACATGGCGAGGCTATAACGGTTCCTTGTTTAACGGATCCATCCCCCCCCCCCCCCCCTCACCCTCCCCGACAGTTTCTCGTGGGGCAGATTGCTACTGTATTCAAAGACAAAGGTTTCGCGAGAAATAAAAAGAAAAAATAAACAACAAGAATGATTAACAACATTATTTATTTAAAACATGGATTGATGCGATTTTATGCATTTACTTCGGATAACTCCAATGGGTCCGCGGGCGATAACTTGTCGTTGGCACTACGGAGCTGAAATAATGAACGGCAACATTTAAAATGCGTCCTATATTTAATAAATTTTCACACGAATAAAAGAAAAAAACATAAGAAAACACGTAACTTCATCCAGAAATGTATAAAAAACCATGCAGTTAAGTCCCATAGCGTACTTACTTTTCTGAGGGATGAATGAATGTGATATATTTATTTTAATGGGTCTTGTGTTAGGTGATAGGCTTTGATGAGGTGGATAAGTGTCAAAACGGATTCTCACCTAAATTATGGTACCTGGGTGACCGAGCTTTGCTCGGTTATTACTATTTTTTGTAATATGGTGGTGTTTAGACCAAGATGGAGGAAGCTCCACCGACAAGAGCGTTGCTCTTAAATTTTGATGATGATGATGATGGTGGTGTTTAGGTGATAAACTACATAAACTTAAAAACATTAACTAAGTACATTTTTTTAATTTGTCTAGTAACAATAAACGTTAAGAAATTATATATAAGCTAGAACATTTGAAAAAAATATATAAGTCACCGAGCGGGATTTGAACCCGTAACACTCGTTTCATGCCGGCCGCGTCTTAACCCGCTGGACCAGACGGACAGTGGTCGGCAGAACGAAATTAGTGACCATATTCTGCGTGGAAAGAAAAACGCAAACTCGAAAATACGCGTTTTCCCAAACATACTGCTAATCTAGATCGATTGTTTACCCCCGAAAACCTCCATATACCAAATTTCAGCGAAGTCGTTAGACCCGTTTCCAAGATCATAGAAATAAATTTATATGTAAATAAATATACAAGAATTGCTCGTTTAAAGGTATAAGATATAGTTAGAGGAACATTCATTCACGCACATCATCCAGTGCCTTCCGTTAAATTTTAATAATTTATCGGCCGATAACATTCTGCAGTATGCGGGGTTACTAAAGGTCCGATTCTAACAAGTTATCACGCAATTAGTAACGTACGTTCCTAAAAGTACTAGTAATACGTTATCATTTTAGGTGAGGACTCAGTCTTGAAGAGTTCTTGAAGAGAATACAAAAGCATGATTAACATACAGCTGGTGATAAATGATTCAATGGATATATTAAAAAGTGTTATTTTCCGTTAGGAATATAACGATGAATAGTGTTGCCAGTTTTTCAATACCACGAATTCCCTGAGATAATTTAAATATTGAAAAGGAAAAAAAATATTATAACAAAAATAAGAAACAACGACGTAAAAATAAAATGCTACTTCATCCATATAAGTTTTTATAAAATATTAATTGCATTCGCCTTCGAATCTTTAGGCTACAGCCCTAAGCTTGATCCCCATCAATTGATAGTACAACGTTTCCTAGACATTATCTCGTTTTTTTATAAATGTGAAAGTTAATAATGATGAATGGAGGTACTGATTGGTAAAGTAAAGCTACTAGAAACGTGGGCCAACTACTCTATCAATACCTAGGTAGTTCTCTACCCATATACACGCTTAGTAAAGTTCGAGTGCTAGTGTCAGCCGCGGCATTTCAATTTTACTAACAAAATTCAAATTGACATGTAGACATTTACTTTAAAAAAACTAGTTGAGTTACCAGAATTGGAGGAGTAGTGGGGTAGTGTACTTTACCACTTACTCCCACGCATGTACCGGAGGCTTATGATTGACGCTCGGTTGATTCATGCTTTCTTCTGGGTAGCTATCAGAATTACCAAGTTGCAAAACGACAATATTATCACCCTTACGTCTTCATATTTTCAATGCCATTTCGTTTTCCATGGACCCGTTAAACGCTTCTTCTGCGTTGTGAGCCTACTTCTTTCAAAAGATAGTGCGTTAACAGCTAATCAATAATTCCTTTTCACTGCTGTTTAATATCCAAATGCAGACGAGAACATGAACGACAGCCACAATGTACGAAAGACAGAGACAACTAGAAACCATACCCGGTTTCAGCCCTTCTATTCTATAACGTAATTTGTCCATGGAGAGTGAAATTACATTTTTCTTTTTATTTAAAAAGAAAATAGTGTATAGCTTTGAAAATAATAAGCGTTATTCATCATGAACTGCAACTTTGAATGAATTTAATCATCTAACGCTTCTAGAAGCGTCTGTAGTTCGATTGTTTTTTTTTTACACTCCATGTGGGATGTAGCAGATATGATAGTAGTATAAATTATTAAAAATATATTAATATATAATAACTTTCTAATATACAACATAAAGTCAACTTTGGTATTACAAATCCGAAAAACGTATTTCAACCAAATAGTTCAATACTGCGATTTTCATAGAAAGCGGTGTACACCCTTGTATATAGCTTATCTATATAAACTGGCTCTGTGAGCTGTTAAATTTTTTATTATTTTTTTTTTATATCACGTTGAACTCACTTATGCCATTCCGCCATTTTGAAAAATTTCAAAAATCTTAATCGACAGTATTTTTTCAGAAATCCTTACGGGTTACGGTAGAGAAATGCGACCTGTACAGGAAAACAAGCGAACAGCAGGTAAAAATTTTTGTTTACACTTTTCTTAAATCATTTGTGGTAAACAAATGATTTAAGAAATTTTTCAATAAACATGAATAGTCGAAATGCTGTATTGATTTGGATGAAATAATGTGTTTTCGATGAGTTTCTGAATGGTTTGAAATCACAATTGGACTACCGGGACGCGCTTCTATTGGTATGTCATCAACTTTGATTTGCTGATGGAATCGATGGAAAAAAAATGTAAATGTTTATTTGTCTCGGAGGCCAAGATCCACTTCGGGTCGCTGAGCCAGCGAAGTAAGTAAGTAAATGATTATTTTAAAATATCATTTTTAATGAGGCTTTTCCAGGCAGGACAATATCTGCCGGGTCCCTTATTATAGTACACGAATACGTTACCACAAATCGGATTTTTGGAATGTACATTATTGACAATGTTTAATTTTTTAACCCTTTGTTTCATTTATTTTATTTCGATAGAACTTCAAAAACTAAGTTAAGGTAATTTTGTTAAATTTCTCTATATATTGAATAGAAGCCGGTGAAAAATAAAAAATAAATCACCGGCTTCGGAAATCAATTATTTTGCAATCATGGTTATTAGAGACTGATTAATATAATTTGCTTTGGCGGACATATTTAAAAAAATGGCAGCTTGATAATGTCATTTTCTGAAGCAGAGTTGTATATAATAATTTGTATATTTTTTTCTTCGAATTTTTTAGACTAAAAAGTGAAGTTAAATAGTAATAGATGGCGCTATTAGTACAAGAATGAGAAGTATTTGATTTTTGAAATCATTTAGCATTGATTCCTAAAGGCGTATGTGCGCGCATGGTATCTTGGCATAGTTCTAGAAATTACCGCACCGTATTTGTGAATTTAACCCAAGACATATATCATCAAATATAATATAGTAAACAATAATTATCATCTTTGAATAATGAGGAGCATTGTTTTTTTGTTTGCTCACTGGTTGGCGCCACTATTGAGTAATATTGCGACAAAGCTTTTTATTACCTCCGTGGAAACAAAGTTTGAATATTATAATCGTATTAAATACACTTGTCTCCGCATTACCTTTTTACTTGAAACGAGCGATGCTTGAATACGTATAAATATAACAAATATTTTAATTTTTATTTTTTTTGTTAGGAAATAATAGATCTTTAAAAAAATGTATGTGATGTCCAATTAAAATAATTTTACGTGATAACGGTGAGTGGAAGATACGTAATAGATACTTCTACTACTACTCCAGCAGCACCAGCAGTCTTTCACTCAGACTAGTCAGTCTCAGATCAGTCAGTGACCATATCAAACTTCTAAGTCTAGAAATGAGAAAATTTCCATACAAACTTTACTCCCATTTCGTCTAGTTCACCTGCACAGATCTTTTTTAATTTTAGTCGAGAACTTATGTACCTACTTTTATACTTGTAAGTTCCGAAATGAGAAACCATATAAACTTAACACTACACTAGCAGCCATGAAAAATGTAATTAAGAAAATAAATAAGATGCTACAATGTAACTAAAAATTGATTTATTTTAATCTCTATAAGATTCAACATCAGCAATTCTTCCACATCAATAATATCCAAAAATAAAATTTACCAATAGGTGTAATAAACTTCACGCTACCCTAGCAGCCGTGAAAAATGTAATTATGAAAATAAATAAGATGCTACAATGTAACAAAAATTGATTTATTTTAATCACTATAAGATTTAACATCAGCAGTTCTCCCACATCAGTAATATCCAACAATAAAATTTACCAATAGGTGTATTGATTTGATTATTGAGTATTACTTAGAAGGGAACTTAAGAATAAAATAGGAAAGGCCCAAAACCTCCTCTTTGACTCGGGTCAAAGACCGTTGCCGTGTTTCAAACTACGCCATGTTGCGTCAGATGGCGCTAGTGTCGAAATTTTTCAGTATTGACTGTAGTTCAGTAGTATAAGGTACTCGATGGATGCCATTTATTCTTTAATAGGTTTATGCAAGGTGTCCATCTTATTCTGCCTTCCTTTTGAAATCTCACAGTTTTTGAAGATATCTCTTGTATTACTTAACTAAAAAATCTCAAACATATTACTCTGTTGAAGAATACTTATCCGACAACACATATTAGATAATAGAATTTAATACTCGTATCAAGTTTGACATTATTTTAATATGTTAGAATGATGATGATTAGTTATTATTTTACACGTGGACATAATTACCATCTAATTTAATTTACTAGCAAGTTTGATATTGACATTTATTAAGATTTATATAAATTTTGCATGACAATCCATTTTTATCTTTATTCAATAAACCTACAATGAATTAACACAATGAAACTGTATCGAATTTTGTATGCCTGACAGCGCAGCATGGCGCACTATGTAATACCTTGTTATAAATGTATATTACCCATGTCTGACAAAAATAAATGAATTATGAATGTGTTTTGTGTAAATGATAAGAATATCTCGAAATGATTTTCATTTTACCTTAGTAAAAATTAAACATTGTCAATTATTTTAGATTTAATATATGTTGGGCAATGCATTTTATTTTGCAATCGCTTGTTCAGATTTTGAATTCGTTTGACGGATCTGTTCAGTCTCGCCTTTGTTGTTATATACTTCAATATTTATCCTAACAAATTATAACCGACCACGTGATATAATGAGAGACAAAATTAAGTTGCTATAAATCGTTACACCTTGATCGCATACATAAAAGCAGATCGACAGAAAAAGTACTGAACTAACGCAATTTAGAATGCCTAGTTACAGTCTGGAGACTCAAACCTATCGGTAATGCCGGGACAGACAAAATCCCAACGGTCAGGGTTCCAGAACTCATCGCCCGGACCTGGAACTATGGGGACGTTATTTCCAGGTACGCTTGCATTTGATTGATCCGTGCTATTTGGCTGTATGGGAACACTATCATTTGACTGTTCTGCATTTGGAGCTGGTTCATTTGAATCAATTATAGCTTCCTGTAAGCGCCCGCCCGACAATAAGAACGCACAGATAGTATGCACAATATCTGCCATTTCCGTTTCACCTTGTGGTCCACGCGGTTCGTTTTGTGGAGGCCGAGGCGGCGGCTGGGCTTGGCGCGGAGCGGCCGGCGGAGGGTTGGCGGCAGCGTCAGCGGCTGCGTTGGCGTCTGCGCCGGCGGCAGCGTTATTCCTGAAGGTAACACAGTATTTTCTTCACCGCACTCATATCATAGATATTATAACTCTATAGGAATTGATATCTCATCCAGCGGCACGCGCTCTGGCAGAGGCTATGGCAAGCTTAGTTCCAGAAGTCTTCGTTAGATGGCCGTAGGTTCACTGCTAGTTAACAAGACTAATTAGAATGGGTTTAGGCGTTAGAATAGATATTACGCATTTATTTCCAACTACAAAAATGTAATCTATATAAATGTCGTAATCAAAAATGATTATTGTTAGTTCTAGTATGAATGTCTGTCATAACATCTGCTCATATGAACAGTGCAACTCTATTTTGTATGAAACATCGTTAAAAATGATGCAAGCATATTATTAATATGAATGTGAACATTTTTAAGTAAGGATAAATCTATATTACAGCCACTTTTTATGTCTTATCGACTTAGGCTGTGATAAAGACGTGATAGTGTGTATGGGTATTACAGCATGAAGAATATGAACTTGCTGTACTATTAGTGGCCAAACCGGGTCAAGAACATTTCAAGGCGCGGCAAAAGGTGAAAACCTCAATTCTCCTGATTTCACAAATTAAGTAAATGAAATAAGGAGGCTCTGTCTAGGATATCCATCACTTACTGGGCGTTAAAATCAGGCACCATGGACCTGACAAAGTCCCCCAATAAATTGGTGCGGCGCGCGGCTGGTGGTAGCGGGTTCCGTGAGAACTTGTAGCCGTATCGGTTGATGGTGTCTGTCGGGAACGGTTCCGGATTGTATGAAGCTACGCCGGAGCGCACTGCGATCACTTGCTGTTGGAATAAACTTACTTTTAGGTATGTATCAAATATAATGACTCAGTGGTACAACTACCTTTGAATCGGTAGGCCCTGGTTTCGATCCCCGGTCAGATTATGATGGAAAACTATCTTTTTCAGATTGCTTTGGATTCGATATATATCTTTAGAAGTATCTTTTTTATAAAATATACCCTCTAGTATCGTTGAGTTAGAATTCAGACACAATTTCACAACTTACTGTGAGTCTAGCGTAATCTGTAAGTTGTCCCCTATACAACGAAATACGAAAAATACGCAAAACCTGAAATTATTTTGTTCAGTTCAGAATCGTAGAATCTATTCCACAAATAAAAATTAAAGGGGTAAAATTTTTACCAAAACAATATTTTTATTACCTCGTGTATTCATTACTCTCGCGGCGGCACGCGAAGCGGCGACGTCGCCCTAGATCGCGCATAAATACCGACTTTTTAATTTGCAACAAACACAAGAAAAAAAGCTTATATCTTCGTAAATAATACGCGATAATTTAATTTAATAATTTATATACCTAATTATTTATAAGTTGGGGTGTCAAGGTTTGCGCTTTTTCATTAACACGTTGTATATTTATTTTAATGCCATCTCTACCAATTCATGCATTCAATATTTTTCTATGGTTTACTTTACGCAAGATATTGAGGTTCAATATATGGATGCTTTAAGAACGCTTTAACCACGGGGATACGCAGTTTAATATGATTACTAATACAGCAAGTGTTAGCAAAATCCCTTTTGAATCGTCTTGAGGGTACCAGTATATTTATTTAAAAATATAATAATGATTTTATCAACTATAAACATATTAATGTTTGACCCCTATGGATACCGTCGTCTAAAAATCGTGCCAATGAAGGATAGGCACATTCAGGTACGACATATTTAGACAATGTTCGAAGTCGATTCATTCAAGAGAGCAATCAAGAAAGTCAGAAAAGAATGCCTTTAAGTAAAACGAACTAAATTGTAGCATGCAAAGTACAGATAGCACGCGAGTTGAATGTAGTTGGGGCCTGAGGTGAAGATCGGGAGCATATACCCCCGCTATCCGCTCGCCTCGCCTCACACGCCTTAGTGAAGTTATGTCTTTAATAGCTATTGAACGCTTACCGATCGTGTCAAAACTCAAGTTGTAATATTGTATAGTTAAACAAAGGACTTTTACACAGATCTGCGCTCCCGCATATGAGCGATCAATAAATATTATGTGATAACTATTATGTTATTTTCCATTAGGTTAACCTTGTTTAAAATTTGAAAATCAATTTACTTTCTTTTTTATTTATCGACATACTCATTATAGTCATCAATAATGCTAATTCCAGTTACGTAGGTCACAGTACTATCGCATTCCTGAGCTCCGCATTTAACTCACGCGCTACCTGTAGTTTAAATACCAGTCAGTTGATGTTGAGTGCTCAAGTTATTAGAGAGCCTGCTAACTAAAATGCAAGCAATTTGTTATATTTCAAATATCCGTATATATATTGATAGAGCAGCTATCAGGGCGACGCCCATGGTCCGGCGCGTCCAGTATAAATTGCACCCTAGATATACGCTTAAAATGATCTTAAGACTTACTTCATCAAACACGAAGTTGTTCATGAACTTTATCGCTTGGAAGTGGCGAACGATCTGGTGCGGCAAGCATCGCATTGAGGACCGTTGTACAGCAAACTCCTCCACATATTTCTGTTAAAAGCGATATGATTGATGAATAATGAGGGTTTTATGGAACACTTGTGGCAGCAATGAGACGTCAAGTTTAATAATCTGTTATTATCGACACTTGTAACGGTTATTAGTTAGTTATTAGATAAAAACAATGTTTTATGGAATAATTGCCACCAGAGGGCAGCACTGAATCGTTGGATTCGGTTGAAAATTTGACAAGCAGCAACAACATGCACATTATTGCCTAATAACAGCTTACCGGACCCGACGCCTCTAGAGCTGCCGCTTTTTGCCGCTGCCGCGTTTACAGCGCCACAAAGGCCATTGGCGTATATACGTTAAGTAGACAATTTTATATTTATGTATAACCATGCAGCCGGTGACGTCCGCTATGGTATTGTTTATTATATTTAAATATGAAATTTAACTGCTGTACATCAAGACTAATTTCCTTTGACATATTGTTAAAGCGCGCCGGCCTGGCGTGTCCCATGGTGTGTCATAGCTCATAGTAAGATATGTACTGTTCGCGACAGGTCGACATACCAATCGCGACTCTGAGGTCTTGAGGCAATGAGCTGAGATGCGGGAAAAGGGCCAAATAACTTAACTTCACCCGCGCCATCTTAGCATTATTCTGGCCATCGACCACGTAATCGAAAAATTACCTCAGTTAAGGTAAGACATAATTTATAATAAACCTTATTTAATTAGTTGCACTCTTTTCTCTGTTACGTGTCAAAAAAATCGATACAAAATACCTGGCCTTGAGGCCACATTGCTAGAAAATTACTATGTCCTACTGTCTCGTAAAATATACTTCAGGTAAATGATGATACTGCTATAAACGTAAATCTATCGTTATTTATATTGTATCTGTTAGTATCCATGAATGAATTTAATTTAGGCATGGTTATGTATTAGAATTTTGTCTTATGGGGTTTTCTCTTTTCCAAGCAGTGGGTCATCAGATTTACAGGCTAGGAAAAAAGTTGATCACAAATAACTTTAATTTAAACATTCCTCACCCGGACTGCTTGGTCGTTATTATATTTGTCAACCATATCGAGAGCATTTCTCAGGAACCACGCCCAGACTTCAGGCTCACGCCATTTGGACGCCGTGAACATTGTGTAATATCTCAGGAGGTCAGTCCAAAGATCTTGCAACACTTTTGGCATCCTGCAATAATAAATACGATTAGCAATGTTTTCAAAAGTGAAACAAAACCCATCTTGCATCAAATTTCATACAAGTAAGTAGTGGGTGGTCTTCTTCTTCTTCCTTTATCGCTTTAAGATTTTCATGTGGGGGTCGCCTACCATAACATTTATCGCACCTTACTTAATAATACTTTTCTTGAAACAATCCATCCATCTTTTCTTAGGTCGTCCTCTGTTCCGGGTTCCATTCACTTTCAAGTCCAATGCCTTCCTTGCGATATGACCTTCTTCCCTTCTCATCACATGCCCATACCAACTCAGTCTGTGACATGGAGTTTTTTGTTACTGGCGCGACTTTAATTTTTCCCCTTATATACTCTTTACGTATTTTATCCATTGTCATCCACACATCCATCTCAACATTCACATCTCTGTAACATGCAGTTTTTTTCTTTCGTCTAAACTAATAGTATAAAGATATATGATGGTGCTTTTGGAATTTAATATCTACTGGATAAATTCAATATACCAGCAGCAGTATCGGAACCTGTTTTCACTAATTTCTCATTCATACTAGTTCTCGCATTCATTTTTTTTTACTAAATGTTGGATTAGGCGTTTGTCTCCCATCTCACCTGATGGTAAGTGACGATAAAGACGAGGATGTTACATGCCTATCCAAGAGATACCCATTTATTCTACTTTTGAATGTCCCGGGACTGTACTTGTCTGGGAATAAGACATGCCTCTCGTACTTTCCTAGTTCCTAATTGTACCTTGCATGCATCATCTTTTTCACTCGATACGGATGGGATGCCAGTCTACCTATTTTCAGTCTAAGTGATATTTATTTCTTAAACTGTCCGGAAGATGTTACTGGCGTTTTAGGGTAGAGCGCTAATGTCATACAATCGCGCGGTTGTCCGATCTTCATGTCAATGAATAGTCAATATAAAATTTACAGAAATGGCTATTGATGACACTTAGGCTGGTTATATAGTGACGCATCGGCCACAAGCTATGGATATCAAGGGATCGTTACAAAGTAAAATAAACCGCTCGGATGGCATTTAAGCAGCGCGTCATCCGCGCTTGCTGTAAGCGTCATCATCATAATGATGATGATGCAGTGAGCGTGACTGTAAAACCAGCCAGCATAAATAAGTTTGAAATATTCTATAACTATATCAATTGCATCTTGTATTGGAGGTAGTAGTACATATTTATGTGTGTAAACGAAACATAATATCATTCAAAACAATAATTTAAAAAAACACAAACAACTCACTGTTGGTTTTCTTGAAACATGTCACAGGTTTCGATTAGTTGGTTTTTGTTATTAGTGACTTTCAAGAGATGCAGCACAACATTAGGGAACCTTTTCATTGCGTACTGCAAATGTTCATCAGCGGTAGACATGTCGCCTAAAATGAAAAAAAATACTGGCGTGACCGAGAAACACGATGAAATGATGAGACTGGTGTTCGGGATTAATGGGGCGATTATTTAGATGCCTTTGTCCATATCGCCTAAAACAACTAGGATGGCTAGCCATCCTAGAACTTTTGTACTGTTTATTTATTCCTATATAACTAAAAGTTACCGATCAGCGACAGGCGACACGGGCCGCTGGCATACACCCGTAAGCACAGCTAGACAATGGCGTCTCCCAAAGATTCTTCGTTCATATTGCCATGCGGATTGGCGAAGCGCAATTCCTTAGGCTTTCGAGACACACTCCAACGCTGCTGCCCATCGGAAGCATTTTTAAACTGAGGAAGGATAGGAATTTGTTGGATGTGGGAAGGGAATGAAGGTAATTGGTATACTACTCACTCGGATGAATGGGGTAAAAGCAAGTAGCAGCTTGAGAGACCGGGCGCACGTACCCGATGCCATACCTGCAAACATCAGGCAGTTGAGGATGACGTCCCTGACCTATCGCTGCCACTAAACACCAATGTGTTTCTTAGGCCCAACACTGGAGGACCCACTTTTTGTCCTATCGAGTCGGCGGTGGACAGAAAGTGTCTATGGCGCGTCGTGTGCGCAAGGACGTTATAGTAGAAGGACTGAGCTCTCATAGTAATAATTGGAGCAGAAAGCGAAGACAAACTTCGGAATTCTATCTCGCTCTAAAGTAGGGTGACCAACTATAGAATAGATTTCTCGGACATGAAGTACTTAGGTAGGTACCACAGAAATATATCAGGATAGAATGGCTAAGTGGGTGGTATACGCGTTTCTCAATCTTGTACTATCGTACGAGATTCGTTAAACGTTCATTCAGTCAGCGCGCACATCCCAACTTGAGCATATGCTTTATTAAGCGGTATTTAATTATAAAAACAAAAGCATGAAAGTAAATAGGTCGAAACAAGGTATTGTTTTTTTCATGGATCAATACTTTTTTTTAACTAAAATCGTGTTTTACAACAGAAAAATAAATAACATAAAAGACCTATAACGATTTTCAATATATAACGACAATACAACTAATTCACACCCAATACGCGTTCTAAAAACATTTTATAAAGCTCGTTCCAAGGAGAACGCGCAATGTAAATTCACACGAAAGCTGCATTAGCATTGCGTTGTTGCACTCGAACTGATATTATCGATAATATTTAATAGTTAACATTATTATCTCGGATTTTTTTGGGTTGCTCCCATGTGTTGATTAAAATATTTATCAGCAACTATTATGGAATGCATGTTACGAAGAGAATTCGAACTTTGGCATACAAAAAGTTAAAATACATCAAAAGTCGCGTTTTGATGTACATGAATGAAAGGCAAGCCAATCGACAAATACAAATGACTGTTTATCGAAATGACGCGATTTATTTCTGTGGATGTCTCATTTCTATTTCGCTCATCATCATCATAATTTCGAGTAGGTGTCACGGTCAATCGAGCATGCCCACCCTGGTGTCAGAGTTCTTCGAAACCGCCTCTCAGCCTCTGACGTGGTTCCTTTAACGATTACCAGATGGCAGCCGGAACCAACGACTTAACGTGCCTTCCGAAGCACGGAATCATCTTTATTATCAGACAATCCGGTGATTCAAGCCTGCAATGACCTAACCAAACTAGAAAAAACTAAACAAAGTATGCTTCCCGTAGGAACCGAACCCATGACCTCCGGGTCTACAGGCAAACGCCTTAACCACTGGACCACGAAGGCAGTTACTACACACTTCGCTAGTAATGACGTAATGGTGGTGGCGTAGTTTATGCAAAAACTGACAAACGCGTTCCCTTTGCAAAGTCCACGCGTAGCCATTATATATTTCTGTGGTAGGTACCTATGTCGGTGTCATTGATAAGACCCTATGCTATGATCATTTATTGACAAATAGCAACTGTAGAAGGGAAAAGCAACAGTAGAGATGTTCGTAGTACACCTTTAAAACTTTATTCTATAACTAGCTGTTACCCGCGGCTCCACCAGCATTAATGTCGATCCCTCGGGAACAGTCGAATTTCCCGGAATGAAAAGTAACATGTATTCATCCTCGGGCCCCAAACTACTTCCATATCAAATTTCATCCAAATCGGTTCTATGGTTGAAGCGTGAAAATGCGAAAGACAGACAGACATAGTTCACCTACATAGATCTTTTTTTAATGTGAGCGTGAACTTATGTATCTATTTTTATACTTCTAAGTCTAGAAATGAGAAAAATTCCATACAAACTTTACTCCCCTTATTTTACCCTTTCAAGGGGAATTTAGTCACGATCCCTCGGGAACAGTAGAATTTCTTCCCCTGACCTGCACTACCTCCATACCAAAATTCTTCCAAATAGGTTTAATGGTTGAAGCGTGAAAAGGGGACAGACAGACAGACAGAGTTACTCTCGCATTTATAATATTAGTATGGAAATATGGATTTTATGTACGAAGTACCTATAAGTACACATTACTGATAAATCAGATTCAACAAACTCGGCAGATAATATGGACACCCTAGCCAAGGCACAACATTTACTAACTGAAAACGGTTATGTTATTTACCTGAGAAAGGATAATGCACAATGCACTGCACTGTCGCTTCGAGATCTTTTGAAACAACAAGTTATATTATTTTACTCTTTCAGTCTGCTTAAAAAATTCGAAGGCTGCGGGATTTTTTATTAATAATATGGCGGCAATGTTGAGATCATACTAGGGTTGCTAGAGTAAATTTAAATTTAATACTATATTAAGATTGCTCTTTTATTTTCGATAAGAAAAAATTCAAAATTAACTGTAAACATACAGTTTAAGTTATAAATTAATTATTCCTTGTAAAATAATACAGGAAATATTCCATTATTAATTAAATGTTGCTGTTTTGCTTTACTACCATTTTCTTCCATTATTTACATTTTTATGCAATGGCAAGTGTGCGAGAGGGAAAAAATGCCGAGGTATTTCCGTCTCACTTTACCCTAGATTTTTTTGCACAGCATTATGCTCTCTATTCTTGAAGCATTAAGGGTTAATATCGTATATCAAAATCTGAAACAGTTCTATCAGGGTACCTAGGAACCGCATACTAAATAGATGCGTGTGCGTTACTGCATATGATTGCATAGGTTCTATATTCACAGACCAAAAAGCGATTCACTATAGGATAGTCTGTCGTCTGCGTTGGGCCTTAAGAGTTATATACGTATGCGTATACACGAGCGCTGCATCTCTTCCTCGCCGTCGCTGTCATGTCGCTCCGTAAAACTTGTTATGATGTAATATCGAACTCGCGGATGGTAACACAGGCCCTGAGAGATAAAGCCGAGAGGGATACTGCACTGCTATGACGGAGCGGCAACGCTAAGCGCATTGAAAATATGAGGTACGATAGGGCTGCGGTGCAACGTAAGTTAATCTCTGCATTATCGCGGCGGCAACTTACTGCCCGTGGCATCGCTGTGAAATAGACAATAATTCATACACTCACCCTTTTGCTTCCTAATTACGTGGAAGTGCGCAAGTGCTGAGGAATAGAGCAGGTTAAACATGTAATCGGCATCACGGTGTTTTTTCCAATGCTCAACAAGATCAATCAACCACTGGTGCTCGCGGGCGCGCAAAGCCAGCATGTCAACCAATATAATGAGTGCGAGAGGATCGGAGGGGTCGAGGTTCATTAGCACTTTAGTGATTTCAAGGGCCGTGCGGTGGCAAGCGCTGTTTGTCATCACATATGCGTACTTTAGCATAGCCACGTGGTATAGACGATTCTCCAATACTCTGTATTCCAGGCGATTTGTCCTCTGAAAATAAGATTAAAAGATGAAATCAACATGTCTCAGGCACTCCTATACTAAAAAAGAAGTGTTTGAGCTCATTAGATTAGTTTGGGCAAACACTTTACAGAATGAATTGCTCATTACATTTGAAATAAAAAAAAAGTGATCAAATTAAGGAGAATATATTTTAAACAGCTTCGAGCAACAAACTGTATTTAGTTCGTGTAGCGTTGGTACCATAAATAAGTATATATTCTCAGCCAGAGCAATCTAAAATCCGCCTGAATATGTACAGTCGGGGGCTGATAAAACTGACGCCCTACAATTTCAAGTCTGTTTTTATACCTAAAGCATAGATACTCACTTCAGTTATACGAAACAGAGGGTGCGCTATAAATTGTAGGTAGGCAACCAAGGTTTCAAGAATTTTCTTAGTCTTCTCATACTCTTCCATTGCGAAATATATGTCCACCAACTGTGAACAGACAAAGCACATATTATTAATATACACGAATCATAGAAAATATACTACAACGCACAAGAGCGTCGCCAACGCTCGGGACCAGCAGAGTCAATGGTATTATGATTTCACCAGGGACCATAGTTTGCGATAACAATGTATGACGAGTACTATTTTACAATACGATGAGTAGGCGGTTCTGATGTGATGAAATAGCTCAGAATGCAAGAATAAACGATAGATATTATAAACTAACGATGTAATAACCAGAAACACCACAAGCAAATTGATAAGTTGTATAGAACAGTATAGGTACCTACTATAATGTTGTAGGTACGTGTAGGTAACTATGCTGTTAGATTAGGTGGTGTCCCGGCTCTCGGCACTATATAAATGTGACATACTCATTGATTTGTATGGCTTTCTGCCAAATTTGGGGATAAAGGATGGTGTCCTATCCTTGTAATCCTTGTAATCGATGTTCTACTATGTAGTTCAGTCAAACAACTCATCAGTATATAAGCTTAGCACATATAGGCCGTCGTCCCAAAGCAATATATGGCATTAATCCAGAACAAGGTAACTAAAAGACTTACTTGAAGCATCTCCTCCAAGTGGAAATGCTCCATAACTTCACTGGGGTTTATGTCGGGAAAGTCTTCTTTATGTGAAAGGGCGCTCCTTAGGAACATCCTAACGTGTTGTTGATAGCTTGTGTCATGATCGATCCTGAAGTAATTGCACCCGTCGTCTCTCTTATTGATGGGCATCGACATTGATATGCCTATGACACAAACATACATGTTAGTTAAGCCTCCACATAGTAAATAAATATATATATATATATATATATATATATGTTACGGTAAATTTGATTAATTGAAAATTATTAATAATTTTGTAACATTATTAATAATAACCTCGTGTTTTGTTAAATGTGAATAAACAATTGAAATTAATTACTTTTGGTACTTATTATTAATAATTCACTACACACATTGGTAAAAGTTATAAAATAAAATAAAAACCCAAAGTTTATAGTCCAGCAGGTATTTATTTATAATATGATATGTATGACACACAGTGCTTGTCTCAGATCACACAAACAAGGGTGTGTCTTGTACTTGTTGTAAAGAAACTGACAACAAAAATTACCCTTTCATCTGAACTCTAAATAAACAAAGTTAAAAGAGTGAGAGAACAGCCTCTTGGCAGCGATAGGGTGTCGCTACTGCTGGCCAATCTTGAGGCACTAGAACAGAGTCCACGTTAACTCGAGACCTGCTCGTGTCAATGTAAAATAACTTTAGTTTTTAATATTTTTATTTGGCTCTTTTTACTAACCCTAGTTTATAAGCTTATTTTTGGAACTAACCTATGTTATGAAAATTAGTTTCTGAAATAAAACGTTATTATTATTTGTGTCTCCTTTGGTTTCACGGGAGTTACCCCGGTCTTTGAACAGGTCTAGGCTGGAGCAGAAACTATTGCATTATGAAAGAGAAATTTGTGGGTTATGGGATTGAAATGTGGCTGGACTTGTGCTAGGTTATTGCCAAGGATCGGAACCCAGCTATTAAAAACGGCAGAATGATAGACTTGTCATCACCATCAAGAAGTCCTCTGGTAATCAAAGTATTAAAAAGGCCTCGGGATGAATAGAATAGAATTTTATTTGAAAATGCTAAAACACACATTTAACAACAAATAGGACAAATTCAAATTGATGATGAGGAATCATATTTATAAATTATTTTGCCCTACCACCATGGGAACAGGCGTGAAAATATGAATGTGTGTATTTTGGGGTAGAGGTCTTGAAATAGATGTCATTTTTGATATCCAAGATAGCGGACGTGACTTTTCATGAAAAATCAGCAAGGGGGTCGTTATCACCAAGAAGGCAAATCTTCTCGTGGCCTCGCACATCCCGCACGCCGCCCCACCACCCCTGCCCGCACCTTTGAAATGAAATGAAATGAAATGAAATTTATTTCGCTTAAGTGTCGTAAGAGTAGGTGAAATACATTAATTTTAGTCCGCACACTTAGCCGTTTCCAGCATGCAAAAGTAAAAGTAAAAAATAAAAATAAAAATTATGCGTAACATATGTCAAAGTATTTATAAAGCTAATGATAATCAATCAATTAGTACTTACAATGCAATGTCAATTTCAATTAGATTAGTAAAGTAATTTGTTGCCCAATCAAAAAAAAAATCGCCAGTGTACGTTTATTTTTATCGGTAGTTATTACATTTATCGGTACTAAGGTTACATTATTAATAATCACCGATAAATGCGATTAATTTCTCACTTTTACCTCTACATTCGGTAATTATTAATAATAATAGACAATTATTAATAATTTTTGATTAATCACTCTAACCGTAACATATATATATCCGTTATAAGAAACTTGACATTTCTCAATAAGCGATAACATACGCGGCGACAAGATAGTTTCCTAAAAATATAAGTAGTCGGTCAGTTAAATAATCAAAGAATATAGGACACGATTTTTTTATTTAATAAACTAGCTTTCGACCGCGGCTCCGCCCGTTCAATGTCGATCCCTCGGGAATAGCACATTTTCCCGGGATGTCCTTCTCGGTACTCCACAGAACATGTATGCAAAATTTCATGATGATCGGTTCAGTAGTTACGGCGTGAAAGCGTAACAAACAAACAAACTCACTTTCACATTTATAATATTAGTTAGGATTAGGATACAACAATAAGATATAGCCCATTAGAATTCCGTGTGATATCACAGTTTGGTACACTTTTTAACAAAACATGATGTCACAGACTCCAAGTCATGAACTTTGAAGCATTTTATCATTTATTGTTTATTTGACAGAAGAAAAAATATGTGTCCAATATCGTATTGATGAAAATTAATGTGACTAATTTTAATATTATCATTTCCATCCAACCTCTCCCACCCGTCTGGCCAGCGTGGAGAGTGTAGGCCAAGTCCTCTGGCTGCTCTGGCCAAGTATGGCCCTAGTAGTACAGAGAGGGTTGTGCTCCTGTAGTGGAGACTAAAAAGGACCTGATGATGATGATGATGATGATTTTGATCCAAACATGTAGCCTATTGCAGTACACTAGTGATTTTAAGTGTCGTAAAACTCATATTAATAGCGTTTTAGCTTATATATGTTTTTTTATGTAACAGCCGCTTCTTCATCGCAACCGTAATGTATAGCTCCGGTAAAATATACAACATTTATACACATACTAAACGTCGTTAGGTAGTTACTAACTTGCTAGCTAGGGTTTCGATGGCAGGAGGAACTATTAACTGTAAGTTATCATCATCATACAAGAATTTTCCTGGTTGCATCCTCAGTTGAGGACGCAACCACACCTGATGCATGGGAGCATTGTTCGGTAAGAATGAATTCCCGCGCCGGCGCAGATGTTTTATATTCGTATACCCACATAGATTTTATAAAATTGAATGAGATCGGCTCGACCGGTGTCGCAGTATAATGCATCGGCATGCGCGGGCGCGCGGGATGTGTGTGCTAGCGGTCTCGCTCACGGACGGGCGAAGCAGTTCTCAGAATCTCTTTGACGCGATAGACGTGTCACGTTGAGCCGGCGCGGCGCCAGCATCGTTTTGTTTGTTTGTCATTCATCATGGAGTTCCGGGTGAATTGTGAATCGATCATAGTTTGATAAATGCCCCTGTTGGGATGATCTATTGTTTGTGAGGCAGTGTGCCATAGATTAGATACAATATTTTTCAGAAATTCTCATTGACACGCGGGTGTCACGTGAGTCAGCGTTGGACTCAATACGGTTTTTTGGTTTGTGAAATATTCAGTGACTATAGTTAATTAAATACCCTTGTTTGAGTTGACCTATTGTTTGTGATGCAGTGTGCTATAGACTAAGTACGATTATATATGTGTAAAATCAGTGTAATTGTCAATTGGTTGACAACCGCATGGACGGGGCGTTGAGGTTGTGTCGGAACCCATAAATTTGACTCTTAAATCACATGTTTTTTGGTGAAGTGCTAACTATCGTCATATTCGTTTGGGGCTACAAATGAGCTCAGGGAGGGGTGAATAGGGAAAAAATTCGTGCGCGCCTGCCTTGAGCCCGCGGAAGAGGTCCAGGGCCTCACCCACCTCGAAGGAAGATTCTGGATCCGGCCGAACGAGGGCGTTCGAAGAAGATATAAATGTAAGTTAGTTTAAGATATTTTAATTTAGATTATTAGTTGGTTAGGAGGTCCCTAGACCTTTATCTAGGGTGGTAGCAGAGCAGCGTAATTTGTTTGTATGTATGTTTGGTTTGTTCCCTTGCCGGGGTAACAGTGTTCGGTCTGACCCCCCCGCGCAGGGTAAATTTAGGTTTTAATGCAACAAGCATTCATGCTGTGATATGTCTGTTGTGCATTTTTATTGCTGGATTCTGGCGCCTGATAGCTGCACAGATTCCTTGTTCTTGTAATTTATGAAAATTTATGAAACGCACTTTAACTACTAGATGCCTGAAAATGTTTGGATCTATGTGGAATGTCTAAAATTTGGGGTAGAATATGTATATAATTTATTAATCAAATTTGCCTACTTAGTGAAATAAAAAGACGAGCCAGCACACAAAATATGTTTTCCTGAAATGTTTACCAACCAACAGATGGCCGCACTGAATTGTAGGGCCCGTTAAGCCGCTGTCATTGGGTATATTATAACAAAAGGCAACAACTGACATACCGTTATACATCAAACCAGCTCGTCAAAATTAACAACTATCCGTATGGTAACAATGCTGCGAAGTCAAAAAAATCGGCATTTTAAAAGAAATTGTCGGGCCGGTCGATGGCTTTGGTATGAAAAAGACGGAAAAATTTTTGAGTTCCCAGCATTGGTCCCATAAGAAAACTATTGCTCATTTTGACGGGCTTTTATTTGTTTTTCGTGTGTGCAAGTGGCCAACACAGATCAGATATTTCAAGCTGCTTAAAGGCATCTGACATAGCTTCATGACTGTCATCAGTGATGACAGCCGGGACCAACTGCGGTTTTATGGTTTGATAGATAACAGTGTCTACCCTTACATCATGTATTATTGCCAAATATCAGCTTCCGGATCCACCGCATCGGTGCTGCCGCCAGTTCTTATAGAAAGCTCGCACTCGATGAAATCGACTTACCAACTCTTTTGTACCTCATGAGCTCTTCATCTTCTAGTGGGACGATAACGCCCCTCCTCACATAATGATGTTGATTTCGGCCAGCTCGCCTGTAACCACATTAATTATTTTATTCAGTATTGTATTTTCTATATATCTATATAAATAAAATGACTCAATAGAAAAACGACAACTTCCGTGGCTGCACACTGTATAATGGATATGTTTAAATGCAAAACAAATACGGCAGTTTAACTATTGACCTTCCATAAAGTATGAAAAACTAGATACAACATTTGCGACATAAAAGCGTCCTTACCAAATATGCACCCACTTGACTTTTGTGTGCATTTGGCGACGTACTTCCGACATAAAAAATGCCGTTGTGCCTATTAGTCTAAGATCCGGCTGCGAAATCAGTACGTTCATCATGTGGTTCATCAAACTAAATTTTTTACATATCGACATGAATACACTTTCAACAAGGTGCCAGTCAAAAAGTGCCCGCAAGTACTTTTATTTAAATAATGAAAATTTATTCATCATCATCATCATCATCATCAGGTCCTTTTTAGTCTCCACTTCAGGAGCACGACCCTCTCTGTACTACCGGAGCCATACTTGGCCAGAGCAGCCAGAGGACTTGGCCTACACTCTCCACGCTGGCCAGACGGGTTGGAGAGGTGTCTTAGATGTTTATAAGCTTTGTTTAGCTTTTATTTCCTAAGTCGCCTTCTACGACATCCACGGGAAGACTTGGAGTGGTCCTATTCTACTCTGCCGGATACCACACGGCTAAAATTAAAATTTATCGAAATTCGCGTAAATTTTTTTATTTACGCGAAAATTTATTACTGACATAAAATTTCATTCACTTAATTGTTCAATAAAATATTATCCATTAGACAGCAATATACGTAAAGACTTTGAAAAACTATGGTTGCCGTTGCCCTTTCGGCCGCAACCTCTTCGCAGCCAGGAGTAAACAGTAACCCAGAAACTCACTGCAATACTTCGTGGTGATGAAGTCTCAAGAATGCAGGTACCAGCCAGTCCGTTGTATCCACGTCCCTGTCGTACCCCCTGGGACCTTCTGCGACCGTGCTTTTTAGCGCGTATCACCATGGAGATCGCAGATGCTAAGGATAAAGGGCGCAAGGCGGGTAACTGGCGCCTCAAAACCAGTCGTTTCCAGCAGGGACGAAACCCGAAGAAAACGTAGTGCGGTTTCACGCTCAAAGATGGCAGCCCTATCAGAAACCTCGGGTACAGGGGGTTAATCACTCACTTACCCTAAAATATAAAGATTACGAAAGGAAAAAGTAAATTTACGGACCGATTTCTCACCAAACGACCCGGCTATGTAAAAACGGTAAACGAGTTTAAGCTTTGTACATGGAACCTCCGAACGCTGTATAGGCCTGCAGGCTTTCAACTTTTACGCCAGCAGCTCGCGTTACATGGAGCAGATATAACAGCTGTTCAGGAGGTCAGATGGATAGGTCAGGGAGTCATTGAGAGGCCGGATTTCACCATATACTACAGCTGCCACAATGAACATACCTTGGGAACAGGTTTTGTGGTGAGTAAGCGTTTGAAGGACCTTGTCATAGATTTCGAAGCACTGAATGAACGCCTATGCAAAATTAGACTTAAAGGGCAATTTCAAAACTACACAGTTATAAACGCCCACGCCCCCACCGAAGACAGCGACCCTGAACAAAAAGACCAGTGGTATTCAGAGGTGGAAAATATGTACACAAAATCACCAAAAGGTGACATAAAAATCATTATTGGCGATCTTAATGCCAAAATAGGAAAAGAGGAGATGTATCGCTCAACTATTGGGAAGCATAGCCTTCATGATATATCTAATGATAATGGCACGAGACTGATCAGTCTAGCAGCATCGCTCAACATGACCATAGGTAGTACATATTTTCCACACAAATGTATACACAAAATTACGTGGATATCAAACGATGGACACACAAAAAATCAAATAGATCATATTCTAATTGACAGTCGACATTTTTCAAACTTGCTTGATGTCAGAAGCCATAGGGGAGCAAATATTGACTCAGATCACATTTTGGTAGTTTGTAAAGTAAGAGCTCGTATTTCGAAAATAAAGTACTCTAAATCAAAGAGAGAACCCAAATTTGACATAGACACACTTAAAACAACACCGGAATTAAAATCAAAATTTGAGGAAGTTGTCAGTCGAGAACTAAGTGCTGGAGATGATGTGGTAGGACTCAAAGAAAATCACACCAAATATTGGGAACATCTGAAATCCTCACTCCTCACAGCTGCGAATGAAGTACTGGGTAGGAGAAGAGTGACACCGCGAAACAAGTGGTTTGATGATGAATGTCAACTTGTGACAGACAAGAAAAACTACATTCTGTTGCAACAAAACTGTACTCGAAAACGCGTGGAGGAATATAAGAAACTAAGAAGGGAGGAAAAACATTTACACAAGAAGAAAAAGAAAGCAAAAGAAGAACTACAACTACTCGAAGTCTCCACATATCACTCTAGAAATGACATGAAGCACTTCTACAAACGGGTTAATGTTGGTCGAAAGGACTTCAAACCTCGGACTACGGCCTGTAGAAGTAAAGATGGACAGTTATTGAACAACAAAAATGACATACTGCGGCGCTGGGTTGAGCATTTTGGGGAACTTTTACACAGTGCACCTCCTGAAGCAGTGTCGGCTGAAAATGATATGACACAGACAATGGATACCTCCTTCGAACCAACCTTGGACGACGTGGAACATGCCACCATGGCTTTAAAAAACAACAGGTCGCCAGGAACAGATACTTTACCAGGAGAACTTTTAAAATATGCAGGAATCCGATTCTGTAAAGATTTTCACCATTTGGTCAAAGAGGTATGGAGAACTGAAACTATGCCCGACGAATGGAATACTGCTTTGGTATATCCACTGCACAAAAAAGGCGACATTCTAGAATGTCATAACTACCGAGGCATTTCTCTGCTTAATGCATCATACAAAATCTTCGCCAGAATTTTGTTTGACAAAATATTGCCATTTGTGGAACCCATCCTTGGTGAATACCAGTGTGGTTTCCGCCCAAACAGATCGACCATTGACCAGATATTCTCCTTAAGACAAATTTTGGAAAAGTCACTCGAGTTTGACACAGATACTCACCACCTTTTCGTTGACTTCAAAGCAGCATATGACAATGTCAACCGGGAGTTTTTATACAAGGCCATGAGCGAAATGGGCATACCACTTAAGCTTGTGTCTATGACAAAAATGACCCTGAAGAACTCTACTTGTGTAGTCAAGATTCAATCAGACACATCTGAACCTTTCAAGACATGCAATGGGCTACGTCAGGGCGACGCACTCTCTTGCTTACTATTTAATATAGCATTGGACAAGTGTATCAAAGACTCTAAGATCGAGACGAAAGGGACCATCTTGACAAAATCCGTACAAATCTTAGGGTATGCAGACGACTTGGATTTGATAGGGCGAAATGTCACAGCGATGAGCGAAGCCTTTCATGCATTGGAAAGTGCGACGAGACTAGCCGGACTGCAGGTGAACAAAGACAAGACGAAGTATCTCAGAGCCTCCCGCAATGCTGCGTCTTCACATCCTCAAATAGCAATAGGAAATAACACTTTCGAAGCGGTGCACAATTTTACTTACCTTGGATCTCTCGTAACTGAAAACAATAATATAAGCGCCGAAATCAGCAAAAGGATCTATATTGCCAACAAGTGCTATTTCGGCTTGCTCAAATACTTTAGGTCAAAGCTTCTCCCCAGGAAAACGAAAATTCTTCTCTATAAAACCCTCTTAAGGCCTGTTTTAATGTATGGTTCGGAATCCTGGGTACTGAGCAAAAAGGACGAGAGCAACTTGTTGGTATTTGAAAGGAAAATCCTGAGACGCATTTTCGGTGCAGTACTGGATGGTGACACCTGGCGATCGAGATACAATCAGGAGCTTTACGAGATCTTTAAAGAGCCAAACATTGTAAACTCCATCAAGGACGGGCGTCTTCGATGGGCCGGCCACGTAGAGCGCCAGGAAGACGGAAGAGTTCCCAAACACCTCCTGAATGGCAAACCTGACGGACGAAGACCCCCTGGAAGACCTAAACTTCGATGGCTAGATGGAATACATCAAGACGTAAAATTACTGGGAATCAGAGGATGGAAAGAAAAAGCCAGAAACAGAAACGGCTGGAGAGATTTACTCGACCAGGCCAAGGCCCACATGCGGCTGTAGTGCCTTAGATGATGATGATGATGATGAAGCCTTGAAATTATCATGTACCACGTGTACAATAAGTAGATGAGTTATGGTGGTATATGGTACAATACATAACATTTACATGTTGAAAGTGTATTCTCCTATTCATGTAAATATGTAAGAAAAATAGTTTGTTTAACCACACTATGAACGTACTGATTTTGCAGCCGGATCCTGTACTATATGTAAAAATAACACGTCTTGTACGTAAAAAAAAGAATGGAGTGCCATATTTTCAGTAAGTAATTATCAATATATAGGAATATATAAGTATTCAAACATTGAAAATCGAATAGGCACTAGCCGAACGTAAAAATCCATACTTCTTCTTCTACAGTCTGCGCGGGTAGTGAAGCAGCTGGCACATTCTACTTTTTTTCTTTTCTCCCAGACGAGCATGGAAGAACATACATACATATTTAAAAATTATAAAATCATAACTTATTTCAATTTTAGGTTTTCCTCGAGATCTTGTGCGATGAGGGGAATGGTTAACCGTGTTGCATCTCAGATGTGAAGAATTTTTGAACCGACACAAGGGATGTCTGTGGATTTTTAGACAGTAACGAGTAAGTACGAAACAGCTGTACCACAAAAGTATGTCTTTTTATCACTTTTAATAAGATTTCTTCTCAGAATACAGCAATCATCAGAAGCCGCCTTCAGTATATTTCTATATGTCTGACTGTATCCTAAACTGCGCCATACCCTCCGCACCCATCTTTTTGCTATTACCGCACCATGCACCGTTTGTAGCACATGGGCATTTACCATTTCTCCAGGGGAAAAGAATATTAACAAACTTAACTGTAGTATTTTGTGCTTAGTGTTAATTTATAGTTTTATAATTTAACGTGAATGAAATTAAATATAACGTGTAACATTCCATATAAACCAATGTTAATTCGTAATACGAGTATTTATATCTTGATTATTAGCAGAGCCTTGCGAAAAAAATGGCGAATTACCTACTGAACCCTGGATTTAGTATCATTTAATAAACCTGCTTTTACCAGTCATTATACAGCACTGAATGATGTAATATACAGATATCACATCATTCAGTGCTGTATAATGACTTCATTAATTACCTATAGAAAGGCAATGATCCTTTGCATTGGATACCAATCACACTATTTTAATCTTAATTATTCCTATAAAAAAACATATGTATGTCGGAAGTGTCCTTGTGTCTGTGTATCTAGTTTTTTATCCATAATCGAAGCCTAAGAATTATAAGAATTCCAACATGAAAATAAATTTCATGGGTACCTTTTCCGGGCTTCTTCTTCCGGGTCTGGACCGAGCAATCGTCTGAGTTCAGAGGCCGGGTTCAAGTTTTTGGTACTTATGCCAAACAAGATATCTTGTATGTTCTGTCTGGGTTCAAGATTCACCACCGGCGCAGGAGGCGGGGCACCTAGAAGCTTGTTAACCTCTTGCAAGCTTTTGTCGATCTCGTCCATCTAAAAACATGAAAAATATTTAATGACATTGAGACAAACAATATACAGGGTAAGCGGTAGCTAACGCATAACCTCCTAAAGGTAGCTAAGGTACATCAAGATTAACTGGCACAAGTATTTTGATACTTAAAAGTAGGCTCCAACTACTACCTACTACCTATTTTGTAACTATATACTTAACAAAAAAATTAACTACGTTTGTTTTATGACTTTTTGTAATTCGATGTTTGCTTCTTTCATACAAAAAACAAATGCAAATTTGCCATTCTACTCGTCTTAACTCTATGACAATCAGCGCTACGAGGTAATAACAGTAGGTACCTACGCTCACGTGGCACGCGGCTCGACGGCTGCTAGCTATAGTGGCTGTACGCATACTTACAGCTACAGTAGAATTAACCATAGACTTAACGTTTGATAGAAATTCCCATAAAAGCTAATGTATGTAAAATCTTTCTATGTATTGCGTTGAGGTGAAAGTCATAGAACAAACGTTGTTAGTCATGATGTACCTAAGTCATCTTTAGCGGGTTTTGCGTTAGTTAACTATAACCCTGTATATCGTCCTCGATATGACGTTAAATTGTCGTACGTCCAATAAGATCGAACGTAGAACACTGCTAGTTCAGGGCTTATGGAACTTATTTCCATCACAGGTCTGATCAGTACAGTTGGTGCCAGGACAGGGTATAACAACTTAGAAGAACTCCTCTAAGGAAGTCAACTGCCGACGCGCGGCAGTCCGGACTGAGTCAGCAGGTCAACTATTCACTCATCAACCCGCAATATACAAGCGCGATGAGTTAATTGTCCAATGTCCTCCATTTATTTTCATGATAAGTACTAATACCACCAGACCCAGAATTTATTTTACCTTTTTTCTTTATGTTGACTTTCTGTGACATTACCCAATACGCATGTAAGTAACCTTTTGAATATTATTATTCTTATAATTCTGATTAGTATCGAGAAGCATCAAATAGAGGTGTGAAGTGATGGGTTTTTAGTTCCGTAGTAAAGAAGGAATTCACCATGTCTGTCCGTCTGTCCGTCAGCTTTACTCAGAGGCTATAAGTACTAGAAATCTATAATTTGGTATGGGTATATATATTAATCAGGCCAAAAAAGAGGTAAAATAAAATCTTGAATAAAAAATTAATTTTAGGGTGCAGGTGCAGGTAAAGTAAGACTTATTTTTTTTCTTGACCAACGCAGCCTGTAGGGTTTTGTTAAATAGGTCTTTTAAAAATTTTATGAGCTTGTGAACATCATTTTTCGCTAATGCAAATTTTTGTTAGAGCCCATTTTTTTTTCACTACATGTTGGATTAGGCATTTGTCTCCCATCTCACCTGATGGTAAGTGACGATGAAGACGAGGATTTTACATGCCTATCCAAGAGATACCCATTTACCCAATGTTACTGAATATAAGTTTATGAACCCATAAATTAAGAAAATATAAAATCATATCAAGTTATTATTATTATATAGCATTATATAGGCTATATAATAATAATAACAAGAACAAAATTATGGCTCCCTCTCAAAATGGATGTAGGATTGGGTCCCGTGGTACTAAAGAGCTCCTCCTCATGGACATGACCATTTCCATTTCGGCAAACAAGTCCAACGAAACAAGGCTGCCCTCTGTACTGCATGGATTGACTATATAGAATAGGCCTATGATTCGGTGCCTCATTCATGGTTGGAGAGGATCGTAGAGTTGTACAAAGTTAATGCAACTTTAAGATCTTTTCCTGGCATGTGTATGAGACAGGACCACAGTCCTTCGTCAACCAGGTGGTGGAGATGGTCCTTTGGATCCGGTGGATTTTATAAGGATCGAGCGAGGCATTTTCCAGGGTGACAGTTTGAGTCCCCCTCAGCGCCCTGTTGAGTGCTTCGGAGCTAGGCTGCCGCCTTCGAAGAGATGGGAAGATAATTTCACATCTGTTATACATGGATGACTTGAAATTGTTTGCACCGAAACGCCCTGACTTAGTGAAGTTACTAAAAATCACAGAAGATTCCAGTAATGCCATAAGGATGAAGTTCGGTGTAGATAAGTGTGCGGTTATGCATGTTCAACGGGGAAAAGTTGTAAATTCAACAAATTTGCAACTTTCTGAGATAATATCTCTCAGGTCTCTTTCGGAGTCAGAAACTTACAAGTATCTTGGCATGTCACAGTCACTGAATATTAAGGATGGGGACATAAAACAGGCGGTTAAAGAGCGTTTTTTCTGTCGTCTGACAAAAGTGCTTAGACGCCTTTTGTCAGGGGGCAATAACACGCGCGCATTCAACGCTTGGGTGATGCCCCTACTTACGTACTTCTTTGGCATACTAAGATGGACACAAACTGAGTTAGACGCTCTGGATAGGAAAATCCGTAAACAGCTCACAATGCATCGCATGCTTCACCTACGCTCATCCGTTATGAGACTGTACCGTAGACTGCACATTCCACGTAAGTGTGGAGGTCGTGGCTTTTTAAACGAAAAGACTCTTCATAACCGTGAGGTGTGCAGTCTTAAAGATAACTTCCTTAACAATGAGTGTGGGTTGCACCGCGACATTGTAGTTGTAGATAGGAGCCTCACGCCGCTCTCCTTGGCAAACGAGAACTGGCGTAGACCATCCGTGCCGAGTACCGAAGACCGCAAGAACATATGGAAGAGTAAAGAGCTCCACGGGCGGTTATGCCCGGCTTTAACAGGGCCTGATGTAGATCTGCTCGGATCGATAAACTGGCTACGGTTTGGAGACCTCTTTGGGAAAACCGAGGGTTTTGTTTGTGCAATTGCAGACGAAGTCATGATGACGAACAATTACCGGTATCCTGATCCTGAAGGACGGTACGGTCAACATCTGACGGGCATGCTGCCGTCCCGGTGAGTCACTCTGGCATATTATTTCCGATTGTTCTCATATATAATAATACCTAAATTAATAGTAATGTGATTATGTTCTGGGGCGGCGCTTGGCGGAACTATATACAGAATTAACTAGATATTGCGCTCGGGAGTCAAAGTACCTACGAAATCTTGTTACCAGCTCTTGCCTCTTCTCGCGGTGATACTCAATCAAATAGGTAATATTTTTTCTAATTTCCCTTGTGTATAGCATTTTATAACTCTTTCTTCAGCTACAACCGTTCTATGTGGGCTAGTTTTAAGACGTTTTTAGTCGTTAAACCGTGAACTCAAAGCTGGCATTCGCAACTACGGACGGAACCTTACACTGCGTGGTCCGACACGCACTTGACCGGTTTTTTTTTTCATTTAGGCGCAGGATTTTTTTTTTCCATTTTAAAAAAGAGCGATTAATTGTTAATTACTTATAAACCAAATTTTTAAATATTTTCTCAAATTTTTCGTAAGTTAGGTCACAAAAAGCACAAATCAAGAGCTTTACTTGTATATTTTTTCACAAGCGCACATGTCATGGTTTTAAGGATTTACGATATTGCAAAACGTTACTCCAGCAGGAAACTCAATAACTTGAAAACCTAAATAGCCACAAATTATATTTTCGGCCCATATTCCAGCTCAAATATAAGCTATCCGCCCATGCACATTTTTTCTCGCTCTGATTTATTCATTTAGAATCGACTTGTTGGAACAACATTACCCAGGAATGCTTTATTCCGCTTTTGTCCAAAATTACAAAGGCCACAATTTTTTATTCAGGGCACATTTACAGGATTTTGGCTACTGATTATTCGTTCTACTCATATTACTCTACGAGGTACTTTCCTGCTGGGGTTACGCACACCCTGAGCTGCAAACGAGATGGGAAAATCCATACAAGGTGGTCACCCGCATGAATGACGTGACATATCGGATTCAACGACAACAAAGAGGAGCATTCCAAGTAGTGCATGTGGACCGTTTAGCACGTTATCATGGTCGCAACAGTGACGCTCGGCTCGGGACGAGCGTCTCTAAGAAGGGGGCAGTGTCGCGAAACTCCCAGAATAGAATAGTCTAGAACTTTTTCGAACATCATCTGTCGCGCTCATACATCTTCCATCGATACAAATTACGAGTGTTGTGTGACTTATAACAGTGATAATATATACCAGCAACGAACCAGGGCTACAAGTGCTTTGCGTTTTGCATATTTGACGTGTTCGAAAACCAGTTAGGTGTTAGGATTCTGTAGTGAATAAATTCTCTCTGAAGAGTTTGCTGGTTTACTCCACATCCCGTAACAATAACATTATCAGTTTGACTCATCAATATGACAGAAAATATTTACAGCACAAGATGCTCAATGCTTACCTGCATCTTGCTTGCTTGCTTCTTCTGTTTCCTTTTCTTTTGTTTATTCTTTCTTTTTTGGCTGGCTGTGAGCTTAATGCTTTCTTCTTCTGATTCCTGATCATCTTTAACTGTATCTGGTTCAGATTCTGAATCAGATTGAGGACATAGCTATGGACAACAAAGACATATTATTGGAAACCTAATTAATTTTGAGCATTTTTTTTATTTAGTGATCAAATAATTACAATCACAAATAACATTGTTGACTATTCTTCTAGACAAACACTAAAAAAACTACTGAACCGATTTTGATAAAACTTGAATTGAATCAATTTGAAAGCATATCATTCGAAATATTATTATTTTTTAATCAGTCATAAATGATGGAGTTATGTGGTGACAAGCTTATAAAAACCTACTCTTTTTTTTAAGGCGGTTGATAAAACACCGGCATTATAAAGCCTTCGATAATGAGGATCTCAATATTACGACACTGACAGAAATGATGGTGATAATTTCAGGGTTTCTTTTTTTTAATTTAGTAACTATTCTAATATGTAGCAGCTAAAACGCTCGCCTTGAACTATTGTTCAAAAAAGTTTTCGCTGTGCTACATCCTCTTGCTATGCTTCAGACAATATGAGATTTGCTAAACTTTTATACATACAATGTACTGCAACCTACAAATAAGTTGGACTGGAACTGACAGACACAAGCACTAACTAAACAATTACTAACACTTCAATTGAGCGGCTTGATAGCCCAGTGGGCATAAGCATTGTTGGCTATTGCCCACATAAAGTAATACCTACCGGAATTGGTACAAGTAGCACAAAAATGTCTTGACCTCCTGCATAACAAAATGATAGACATTATGTTATGCTGCATAACATAATGTTATGCTGCATAACATAATCATTTTGTTATGCAGGAGGTCAAGACATTTTTGGCATGGAAAAGCATATTAATTTGTCCAAGGTTGTAGCATTGTCATCTAATGCTGACAGGTATTTAATTTTCAGTTGCCTTTAAGCAGCTTGAAAATCTGACACTTGTGTTGGCCTTACACACGAAGAACACACCAACAATTGTATCATTTATGACAAAAAGTACAATGTCTTTTAGAAAAGATATAAATAGAATAAGTATTTTTATAGATATCTGGCCAACTGGCTTCCAAATTATTCATGGAAATCTTACAATACTAATCTGTCATATTATAGTAATTTATTAAATAAAGGCAGTAGCACTTATTTAAAAATAGGGAAAAAAAACAACTTCGCCAATGTAAAATTTTGTTTATTTATAATATTACAAATATAATAAAAACTGGAGAACACAAACCACAGACAGACAAAAATGGAAAAAAGAGAAAGAGGCCTTTGCCCAGCATTGGGACATTAACGGCTCGTAATAATAATAATAATAATATTACAAACACTATTCTTACATAAATGCAATTCGCTTGGAGTATTATCTTTTGCAAACTGATACCATGCTGTTTTGGGCTCAGTACCCATAGGGTGCCATTGAGAACTTTGTTACTAAGCCTGCAATATCCATCTGTCAAGGGACTGTTTCTATGGTAATATAATAGGTAGGTAGTTGAAATTTTTACAGAATATCTATTACTACTATAAGAACAAATAATGTAAGGGACGGCCCAAATTTATTTTTGAGATGTCAGACCACAGATAATAAGAAACAAAAGTGTATGTACTCGAAAGAGTGTAGTTAATATATTCAATGCCGCATCCATTTTCATCAAAACTTCTAGGTGTGGCATGATGTGACGCATTTGTGGCATTCGCATTGAATCTGATAAATACTCATACCTCAATTCCTATACAAGAAATATGGTTTCTGTAGTTAAATATTGTAATGTGGTAGAGAACAGACCACTTATGTGTGCCATCAGAAACAGTAGTCAGGTGTGCTGACCGAACCACGTATTTCATTGTTCAAACCTTGTACTGCAGCCATTCTCAGTCTGCTGCTTGAGGCAAAGCCTCTGTGAGGGATGGGATCCCCAAAAGTACCTTTCTGCTATAGCTTTTTGGCATTTATTTGCACCTGTCTTAAGGATAAAGGATGTATGTTTGTTTGTTTGTAATATCTTTATTGTAAGAGAAAAAACACAGAACATAAAACATAGTATAAACGAAAAGTAAACATACAATGGCGGACTTATCCCATAAAGGGATCTCTACCAGTCAACCAGCCAAATGATTGAGAGGATGTTTACTAATTGGGCAGAAGAACGTACAAAATAATAAAAAGAAGAAAATATATTCTTAAATACATAAATATTTTGCAAATATAAAATACATACACATTATAGTAATATATATATTAAAATCTTATTTAAATACATACATAATAAAAATCAACTTAGACCTCAAATATTAGAGGAGACCAGTGAAGATTTTAAAAGTCGAGATTTAAAGGAGACCAAAGTAGGGGCCATTTTTACCTCAAGGGGGAGCGAATTCCAAAGCCGTGCTGCCATAACCGAAAATGATTTAGAATAAGTAACTGTCGAGTGTGGCGGTACAGATAAAGTGGGATTGTTTGCTGCACGTAATCGACTGTCCGTGGTTTTAAAAGTAAATTTGCTATGAAGGTAATCAGGGGAAGAAGGATTGAAGAGAACATTGAAAAGAAGAGAAAGAATGTGAATGTTACGACGGATCCTAATAGGTAACCAGTTAAGTTTCATGCGAAAATCAGAAATGTGATCGTACTTTCTAAGATTAAAAACAAACCTAATACACATATTTTGCAGGCGCTCCAGCTTATTAAGAAGTTCTTCAGTAGGATCAAGATAAGCAGCATCCGCATAATCAAGTAAAGGAATTAACAATGAGCGAGCCAGTAGTGCTTTAGTTTTGACGGGCAAAAAATTTTGCATCCTTTTTAAGGAATGCAAACTTACAAAGATTTTGCGACTCACTTCATTGATTTGAGCAGACCAGGATAACTTTTCATCCAATATGATTCCCAAGTTCTTGACCGTTGAAGAGAAAGGAATTATTTTTCCATCAAGCATAACGTTGGAAAAAGAGGAAGAGTGGAATTTAGAAATAAAATGCGGACTACCAATTACTATTGCCTGTGATTTTTCTGGATTAATCATGATCCCGAAATTACTTGACCATCTGACAATGGAAGCTAGGTCTTCATTAATGAGATTAACGGCATGGCGAAAATTGTCAAACGGGGCAGCTGAATATATTTGCAGATCGTCTGCGTAGAGATGATACGAAGTGGAGAGAGAGGAAGTGATACTATCAATAAAAATAGAAAATAAGATAGGAGATAGGACTCCGCCCTGAGGAACACCAGTAAACAGATCACACCAGTCAGATTTGTGCTGATCTACTTTAACCAGCTGGCGTCTTCCCATCAGATAGGAGCGAAACCAATAAAGAGAAGAAGAAGAAAAGTTAAGAGAATTTAAAGTTCCAAGTAGTATGTCGAAATCAACACTATTGAAAGCATTAGAAAAGTCTAGTAAAACCATGAGTGTAAGTTGTTTCTCAATATTAAGACGAATATCGTCAGTGATCTTTACCAACGCTGTTGTAGTACTATGTCCAGCACGGAAACCAGACTGGTATTGGCTTAACAGATTATTATCAGTGAGATGTTTGCATAAACGTTTCTGAACATAGTGCTCGATAACATTAGAAATCACAGGAAGAATAGAGATTGGGCGGAAATGGGAAGGTAAGGAAGGATTAGATTTTTTAGGTAAAGGAATGACATGTGCGTTTTTCCAAGATGAAGGAAATTCACCAGTTGACAGAGAACAATTATTTATATTAACTAATATTGGAGCAATCATTTGGAGAACAGGATACAACATTTCCAGACAAACACCGTCGTTACCAATAGCGTTTGATTTGAGGCTGAGGACAATTTCTATCGCAACGTCGACAGTAATTGGTTCAAATTGAAAACCAGGACAGTCAGGGACAGGTTTGCTAGCAAGGTCAGCAAGCGTGGATTGTCTAATGTGTAAAGGCAGAGACATGGGAGAGGAGCAGAAATATTTATTGAGGTTGTTTAACTCAGATGTGAGGTTTAAGTCATGTGACTGCTTCCCTAGGCCTAGGCTGTTTAAAAACTTCCACAACTTGTTTGGAGGACAATCATCAACATAGTCATGTATGTAATTGCGTTTAGCTACCCTACACCGCTTATTGCATAAGTTCCGCAAACCGACATACCTTTCACTATTCAAGTCAGAAGGATAACGACGCAGCTTAATTTTAGCCTTGTCCCTACGAGCCATGAGCTTCCTGATGTCTGGAGTAAGCCAAGGAGCTGGGAAATGCTTAACCCTGACCTGCTCAATCGGGGCATGTTTATCATATAAACCCAGAAGAATAGAATTAAAAGTTTCAGCCTTGGTGTTGACATTGGGTAGTGAAAGAATCATGTCCCAATTGATATCCCGAAAGTCAGCATCAAACAACCCCCAGTTAATGGCACCGTAGTTACGTCTCAACACATACTTATGCTTGGGCTTGGAAGTGCGCAATTTGAAAGAGGCAAAAATTAAGTCATGTGCAGAAAACGCAGCTTTAAATTGGCCATGCTTAGAGACTAAATCAGGAGAAGAAGTAATAACAAGATCTAATAGTGAAGGAGGCCCATTGTGGGGAAAGTGAGTAACATTAAGAGGCAAGACATGTAGATCAAGAGAGTGAAGAAGAGAAAGAATTGATTGAGAACGGAAGTCATTCTTGACTAGACATGTATTGAAGTCGCCCATAATTATAATATGGTCAAAATTTACACAATGATCAGATAGAAGCATGTCAAAGGAGTCAAAGTAATTAATGCGAAGGGATGGACTGTAGTAGACACCAAGAAGAATTTTAGTACCGTGAAGGTTAACATCCAAAAATAAATGCTCAGGGCTCTGACAAGTGGTATCGGACTGAGAAAGAACACGTGCAGAAATGTCATTACGCAAGTAAATCCCGACTCCTCCCAACCCACCACTCGAGAGCTACCATCATCACGAGTGACAGTATAACTCCGATCGTTCCGAAATAGACGATACCCTGGAAGAGGATACAGTGCAGACGGTAAAGAGGGTTTGAGCACGGTTTCAGAGATTAAAATGGCATGAATATGAGTATTTGCAAAAGTGGCCAATAAGTCATTATAATGAGCGGGTACGCTTTGTGCATTAATATGCACACAATTAAAGTTAGATTTCAACGTAGAAAAAGTTAAATTTAAATGATCATGTAATGTGGTCTCCTCTGAATCATCGCTTTGGGCACTAAAGAGACTATCACAAGACGAAGATAACGAAAAATATTCTAAATCAGAGTCGTTCCGAAGAACATCAGACATGAATATATACTGAAGATAATAAACAAATAACAATTTATAAATGTTATAAACTAAATAGAAGTAAAATAAAAAGTAAACAAATAGCTAAACAAATCTCAATCACTCGCCACTCGCCAGCTATAGCTGTTGCCTGTTACAAAACATGACAACAACAGCTAATACACTGAATTAAACAACACAACACATTATTAAAAAAAAAAAATATCACAATACAAAAAGGTCTTTGCTGAGATTAATATCAGTTTAATTAAAGGAACTACACACAACATTCTTATTTATACAGCACTCCAAAAACAGATGAAGAAGATACAAAAAGTGCATAACAAAACGCAAGTGCAAAAGAAAATAAAATGTCACTGAGACGTGTTCTTTGACAGTTGAAAAGTCAGTAGGTATGGAGTAAACAAATGCTTTGCTTTCGACTTCTTATAAAAAAACTGATTATTATTAGAAGTACGGCACAAAAATATACAAAAACCTTAAATTAAACTACCGGGCAACCCGTAACTAATTATACACAAAACATAATTAAAACTAAGAGGACATTCACAAGAAAATAAAAAAACAAGTATGAATCGGCAATAATCAAACTGAGCAGCTTATTTCTTGGCCTGAATTCTGGTGCTGCGGAGTTGTTTCGCAGTCCGCTCGTTGGTGACGGGGGCTCCCACCACAGGCACGTTGCTGGATCCTACAGAGGCACCAACACCGCCGGATTTATTAGGCATCTGTGCAATAATCTCGCGCAACTCCAACAATGTTGTAATTTTACGCTTGATTCCGTCAGCACAAGCCACCACTATCTTGCCGTCGCTTGTCCAGCAACCCCCGACTCCAAGCTCCTTACGTGCCTCTAAAAACACATTATGACGCGCGGTGGTCAGGAACTCGGAGAGTGTGTATCCAGAACCCTTCAAACTCTTCTTAGCAGCCCAAACCCTATTACGACTGGGAATATCGCCAAACCGCAATAAGATAGGCCTTGGCTTATCTGCCTTAACAATCTTGCCAAGACGCACACAGGAAACAAGTGATTGAGGGTGAAAATCAGCGAGCTTCAGACTATTATGACATAGCTGAACTACCTTAGCATGCACATCTTCCTGCTTATCTTCGGCTATGCCATGTAACAGCAAGAGGTTGGACCTGGATCGCATTTCAAAAGAATCCAGAGTGACGATCACAAGCTCCATCTGACTTTTTAAGGTGGATACAGCTTTCCAAATAAAAGTTTTAAAGGCCTGAAACTCACTAGAGAGCACCGCTATGTCTTCAGGGCTGCGACCAGCTACATTATCTTCAAATGAGGCCATCCTTGAAGTGAACATTTGTGTCATCTCTTCCATGCTTTTCCTTAGTTGTCCGAGTTCATCCATAGTGCAGTGATGAGTAGTGTGAAGTGCAGTGTCAAACAATGAGAGGATATGTGAAATGAATTAGCAGGCGAGTTTTTGAAAGTAACTAATGCATAAATATACTGTTTTTAGGGTTTAATTATAAAAATATAAATTATTAATTAATAAAGAAACGAAGAGCTAATTGAAAAGTCTTATTAATTTCGCTTCTACCTACCAAAAAAAAAAAAGATAGATATAAAGATTGTAACAATATCCCATATATTCAATTACATTTAGTCATTTTAAAATTATGATGGAATAAATAACTCTAATACATACATGAAATCTAAAAACAATACACTCCTTCTTGAAAATAGTGTAACAAAAGAAACACAGATAGAATTTTTAGAATTACAGCTTTTGAAATAAAGAAAATGTAGACAAAAACATAGTAATTAATGAACCTTACCCCTTGATATTTGTTGTTCACATTACTGTCGCTTGGTTTGGCATATAGCGGCTCAAAAGTGTCGTCTTCGTCAGGCGGTGGAAGAATGTTGCCCCCAACAAACTTCCTTATATTGCGCGTTGACATATTTTCACGTTATTTTCTACAAAAACGAACAACGACTACGATTACAATATGGCCAGCAAAGGCTAAGACAAGCTAGGCACAAGTACGTATGTACCTAGGTCCCAACTCCAGACTGGATCAATAATGTAGTTCCTATCAATAGCGCATGCATTTCATGCGCTCTACAAGACCCCTGGATTTGTGCAATATTGATTTTCACCTGCACTACAGGCAGTACTTAGTCATATAGGTATTTATTATACTTCCTATTTACCTACATCGCAATCAAATGTACTATAATAATACCTACACAACAATCATAATATCCTCATTTCATGTCTGAAATCTTGAAACACACAAATAATTGCACAACATACGGTGTGAAATAGAAAAATATACAGATAGGTACTTACAAAAACTGCACAATTTAGCACTAAATGATTTTATTTGATTGTATTAATGTGCTGGCTGATTCTACTAGCTGACATATCACCACAACAGATTCGTGAGCAGAATCCAAGTGATAGGGATGCAATCTGAGCTCGATTAATCGTATAATCGATTTTTGGAGCCTAAAGGATCGATTTTTAAATAGATATGTATCGATTCAGTGAATGGATACTTCACCCTTGAAAATCGACATTTAATTTTTTTTTAAGTGTTTATACATATTTTGCATTCACAATGCTATATATACTCTTATTAAATTAAGAAATAAAATATGGTGAAAAAATTCCAAGCGGGCGGGATTTGAACCTGCCACCTTAAGTCTATGTACGACTTACGCTCTTCCAACTGAGCCACCGCCTGTTCTAACCTCAGCGCCGAAATTCTCCTCCATATCCCATCCCTTATACGTATTAAGGCGTACGTCACCTACACAACTACCCGACTTTTGCAAGTGAGGTAGGTATTTGATTCAACTCATTTTACAATGAATTTGAAATCAACTAACGTGTAAGAAGCCATGCAATATTTTTAAGTGTTTATACATATTTTGCATGCACAATGCTATTTTTGATATACTCTTATTAAATAAAGAAATAAAATATGGTGAAAAATATCCAAGCGGGCGGGATTTGAACCTGCGACCTGAAGTCTATGTACGACTTACGCTCTTCCAACTGAGCCACCGCCTGTTCTAACTAACCTCGGTGCCGAATTTTTTTTTCTTCGCCATTCGATTTTTTTTTTTGTATAACCCAAAAAAATATTTACAATTAATTAAATGTACCCGTGTAATACGAGTGCTGCCGGTAAAAGGGTTAATTATTCAAAAACTCGCGAGATGGCTGTATGTTCGAATTCCTTCGCCTCTCATAAAAAAGTTACGTTTGTTTTTAATCTTTGATTTTTTACATCCGTGGCTGACATTTCTTGTTGTACAAACTTTGTAATCCAAAACTTAAAAAAAAATTTTTGTTTTCTAACTGTAGTGCTATTTTGGAAATGATGCCGTTCGTAAAGGAGCGATTTTCTCATACAAATATCGGTCGATGACGAGTGTCACACTTTCAAAAATAGTACCCCTAATCTGATGCTTTGATATGGTAATAAAAATATTTATTATCGTCGAATCACCCGATTTTACTGATAAGAGATCGTTTAAAATTCGAATATATAGGTATATCTTGATTTAAATAAAATAAATTTATATTACATTATAAACAAAAACTGGAAAAAAAGGTCAATTTATTAGAAATCGATCTTTTGGGCCTCAATTTTTTTGTGGATCGATTCATTAGATCACGATACGAATCGATTTAAACATCTACCTTTTTCGGAAAGAATCGCCATCCGTACCAAGCATCTGTATAGTAAGCTCATAGTAAGTGTTTTCCTTAGGTACCAAGTGATTGACTGCTGAGGACCATCTATTTAGTAAGCGGTTCCTTTGCTGAGGACATAAATTTAAAAAAAAATTGCGTACTTCTATGGCTGAGGACTATTCTCTTCTCTTTGCACAACTATGTATGAGATACTAGCACAGATTACAAAAAAAAATGACTCATTCTCATGCTGAGGACTCATTTAGAGAGCAGTACGGGTAACAGTAGTGCTATTTTTGAAATGATGCCGTTCGTGAACGAGCGATTTTTCCATACAAAAATCACTCGAAACGAGTGTTACACTTTCAAAAATAGAACCCCAGAGAGAGAGTTGAAATCTTGAGGTAAAATCAATCGTAGCATAATTGACAACATACTACAAACAGGAAGTGACGGTTTTTATTCATGCAATCAAAAAAAAAATCCCAAGCGTAGGATTTATAAAGCAATATTCCCATGCTTAACCACATGACAATGTCAGTGTCATTGTCAATCTGTCAAATAATGATGACGTTGACAGCCAAGTCGTATGAGTTGCCAGGTTGGGGAATATTTTCCCCGAAATTCGTACAGCGTAGGTACACGGACCGTCTTTTCTTTGATACTGCACTATAATAAATTCACTTGGTGTGTTTGTTGAAGTGAGATTTACTTATCGGGATGGTGGTTGCCCGCCGAATGAATAAATTACGCCAATTGATTCTGAACGAAGTTTGAGGGCCTAAAAGTTTATGCTACAAATAATAGCAAAAAATATACCTATATGTTAGTAGTATAGTCAAATAATATACATAGAAAACAAACCAAATGGAAGGGAAATTAAAAAACTTTTATTCAAATTTATGCTGCTTTTATTTTATTAAACTGTGTATTTCAACTTCGATCAATTTTCCATTAAAATCTTCTTGCTTTGGCATTTGATGGTTGTTAGTTTTACATTCACATAAGTAACATTAAACTTCATTGTTGCTGTAATCTATTTGGCACTGCATTTTTGACGTGATATTTCATTTCGAGTAGGTCTCACGGTCAATTAACCTTTTACAATTGGCTGCTGTCTGGTAGTCGTTAAAGGAACCACGTCAGAGGCAGAGAGGCGGTTCCGAAGAACTCTGACACCAGGGTGTGCATGGTCGATTGACCGTGACACCTATTCAAAATGATGATGATGATCAGACAATCAGGTGATTCAAGCCTGCAATGTCCCAACCAAACTGGAAGGAACTGAACTAAGTATGCTTCCCGTGGGAATCGAACCCACGACCCGCGGGTCTTTAGGCAAACGCCTTAACCACTGGACCACGGAGGCAGTGATACGATTCACCCACATACGTACATTATATCACATACGTTATATGTATGATAACGTCTTATAAATCGATGAACACCTGAAGCATGCACAGAAATGAACAGCAGCTGGAGCTGGAGGCCGTTATGTGCCGTATGTGTGGAGGATGTATGTGACACTTTTGACAGTTGTCTGAACTGAACCTGTCAATGCTGCCGCCTGGTTAATGACATTTCAAAAAACCCTCAATATGGTAAATAATAGAGGTAGGTATTCAATAGTAAAATAAAAAATAATTTTACAACAATAGAAGCTAAGCAGTATCACAAAAAAAACAGACCATGTATTGTACACTTCCAAATTTCGGGGAAAATATTCCCCAACCTGGTAACTCATAAGACTTGGCAGTCAACGTCATCACTTTTTGACAGATTGACAATGACATTGACATTGTCAATGTGATGAAGCATGGAAATAGTGCTTATAAATTCAACATTTGGATTTTTTTTCAAAAATTCATAACAAATTGAATTTTGGATAAAAAAAAAGTTGTAAAAATTCTGAAAGTGTTTACATTTAAGGTACTTTCGATTGCGTAAATAAAAACCATCACTTCCGGTGTGAAGTATGTTGTCAATTGTAATAAAATTAACCATATAATAAGATAAATTATCCCGTTCGGTCAAACAATCTCAATTTCTATCACCAGGAGTGCTATTTTTGAAATGACGCCGTTCGTAAAGGAACGATTTTTCCATACAAAAATCGCTTGAAGAAGAGTTTCAAAAATAGTACCCCAGGGGTACTATTTTTAAAGTGTATGTGATTGTGGAGTTCTGGCGTGGCGGGAATTTCGACGGACTGCACGGTTTTTGTTTTGGATTGTTTTGCAAATTGTTTCTAGTGGTGTTTTTAATGTGAAATCGGTGTAATTTCGTGTCACGGTGCGGCTGTAGTGAGATTTACTCAGCGGGCTGGTGATTGCTCGCCTTATTGCGTCGTATATGAAATTACTTACTAGATCTCGTTCAAACAAATTTTAGGTGAAATTTTAAAAGAAAGAAAATTATCTCCACTTACCCGTCTGCATCCTTCTCGTAAGACGTAAGGGTACTAACACCTTCGCAACCTAAACATTATCTCAATCTGTTCGAAGTTTGAAAATACGCGCCCGGCCGAATAGCAAGCATAAGTCGGTTATACGTTAAGCTTCAATGTTAGGTACTTACTTAAGTAAGTACTAGTACTAATTCTGTGGTTGAGAAAATTTTGTCGCTTAACAACACTAGTTAAACTGTATCAAAATTCTTGATTCTCTAGTTAGTCAGAATACTGGAGTTACATAAAAAATTGATGCGTAAATAAATCTGCTGTATAATGAGTTAAGCTTTACTTATACATAGTCTGTTATTTAGATTGGTGAATACTTAATTCAAAATATATAAGGGTTATTACGTACTTTGGGTTGAAGTGAACACACTCAGATTAAGGAGACATCACCGTTAGGCATGTCAAAATAAAGTAGAGTTTTATTTTTAGTCTTTTATTTGTTTACCGATCTACAAATATATTTGTACAAGGGTAACTCGAAACATTTTGGCGATTTCTTGCCCTAACACTCATAATACATCTGAATTTATTAATACAAATATCCTATTCCTGCTCTAATAACTAACGAACATAATAACTCAGGTATTCAATACCTTTAACATAAAATAAATACTTACCTATATTGTAAATAACAATTTAAGTGATCACAAATTGAATACAGATTAATAAATAAATGCTATAAATTCAATAAAACAACATATAGTAGCACTATAACAACTAATGTAAGTATTCTTGAAATTTCATTCTTTGGTATTTTTAAAATAAAATGACATACTCACATAATACATAATTTTTTAAAGGCCAGTCGATATCGACACCAAAAATTTTAAGGTTTATTAGTTTTAAACAAATATTGATAATTTTAAGGGGTTCCATACCTTAAAATGTACCTAAAATAGAATTCTTATTTATAAGATCAAATGTTTGTCTGTCTAGATCCTTTTTCTCAGGAACGCCCAGGTCTTTCTTTATATCTCATACCTACTGTAATTGTGGTCCCTTGCAGCTGTAAAAAATAATTCTTAAATTATTTTTAAATGGGACCATAAAATTTGGCAAGAAGCAAGGTCCTTACTAATATTATAAATGCGAAAGTGAGTTTGTTCGTTTGTTTGTTATGCTTTCACGCCATAACTACTGAACCGATCATCATGACATTTTGCAGACAAGTTCTTTGGAGTCCGGAGAAGGTCATAGGTAACCTTTCATCCCGGAAAATAATATTCTTTTTTTGTACGGAACCTTCGGTGGGTGAATCTAACTCGCACTTTTATGGCTTTGCATCAAGTTTGTAGTTCCCCTAACCCTGTGCTTCTCCGGAAAGTATGGGACACTCAGTTTTAATTTGTCAAAAACTAGTGTAAGTTTCTACTTAATAAAATCATTGTAACAACGCTTGAAATATTTGATGTCGATACTGACTGGGCTATTAAAAGCTAAACGAAAAAAAATTTCGTGTTTTAAATATCACGAATAACTAAAAGTATTAAATAGGTATATTAGATAAAATATATTCGAAGTTGGTTAATTCACAACATACGTAAAGATTTTCTATTATTATTAAATATTCCAAATTAGACGCTGTCACTTTCGACTTTCAAATAGTATTACTACATACATATAATATGAGATCTAATTACATATCGATGTATTAAAATACTTATAATAATAGCTACTTACTTTTTGTTTGTAACATTTTTGTAATGGTCTTGAAATGTCTATGGACATTAGTACATAGTAGATTACTTAATATTTATTGAATTGTAATGTACCGATCCTTCAATATTTTACAAGTTAGAAAAATTATGATGTAAGCAGATTATTTACCAAATTCGAACTTCATTTAAGTCTTTCAGATTTCGGGTGCTATTTATAGGTATCTAACCTAAGTTGGTATGCGGGTTAACTAGTCTGTAACTATAAAACTTTTAGAAAGTTGTTATTTTGTTAAAAAAACACTTAGGTATTACATAGACATATATAAATTTTGCCAATTCAACTTTTAGTTTTAGCGTACTTAACTAGAACTTTAGGTCAAATAAAACCTCTCACAGAGTTTTCCTGTAAAAATTATATCTTACAATGTGTGAATAACAGTGACTATAAAGTTTTCAAATTCCTTATTTTTGTTATGTTACAAATTTCAACTAGGTGTGTGATAGTGAAATATGAAAATTACTAAGTACGGAAATAATACCGATAAAGGTACACAGTTCTGACTTGATACATTTGTATGAATTTAATAAATACCGTTTCACAATGATACGTATAATAAGAATTATTAATTTATACCTTTCGTTTCACAAAGGTTATTTACCTGGTATATCTGATTATATATCGTAGGTAGACATATAGTAGGTATTACATCAAGAACATTTAATCATGAAGTGTTGCGCCGCCGCGCCGCATCAATGGCGTCTTTAGCCCTCTGCGGTCGGTTCCTTTATCAACAAAAGTGGTCAAAGAGTCTATTACCTTACAAGCAGCACCTACCTAGATACACTAGTAATTATTTTTTTAACCAGTGGGTAGTTAAGTGCCTAACTTTTCACAAAAATATTCAACCACCCGATTATCACAAAATTATGGCAAATATCTAATAAATACATATATACTTAACATCAATACGTTAGGGGCGAATTCGACAACATTATAAATCTTGTGATAAGTACTCACTGCATAGTTATTAATACTATCTACAAGAACATGACAAATAACAATGTTCTCTGGAAATAACCTAACACTGAAAGCTAAGTAGGTATAATCAAAGATCCAAGAGGCATCTTATAAAATCGCCTAACTAATGGGAAATCTTATAATTCAATACATCTTATTTTACAAACTCGCCGATGTAGCATGAATACTACGTATTTGGCATTTCTTGAACATTTATATACCTATGTACATCTTTACCTTTAGTATTTGATATACAAATGAAACACCTTAAGGTAGGTTATATTTTTTGGAATACGAAACATCCTATCTCATAAAAACTGTTTGGAAATTGGGAACAACTTCTTAAAGGTTTTTAATTAAATTAATGTACCTTCGTAAAATAACTAGATGTCCGTACTTATTCTTTGTGGTATTATTTTTTAAACTTAAATAGTTTTGTAGGCAGACAAATAAATTAATTTATAAAATAAAACCAACAATCAGTGACTCATTAAAAGATTTCATTTCACTAACTAATGATCGGTGACATCCTACTAAGAAAACTAATTTCAATTATACATCACTTAGTCAAAACGAAACATTTTTACGAAAATGTATATTTTATACTTCTTATTTAATTTAATTTCTTAAGGAATTCCTTCCCCCATGTAATTAAGTACTTACCTTATTTAGGTAGGTAATCATTTAATACAAATTTATTTAGTGCAATATATACTTTTGTATTTTGGCAATTGATCCGATTACTAATATGCCAGTGTCGTACGTATAATTTACTTATTAGTTGTTTAATACTTTACGAAACTGAACTATCTATATCAGAATCCTGAAATCTTCTCGTACTTACAACAAGAAGCCTATGGATCTCAAAAATAATTGATATTTTCTTTGGAATGAGGGTAAAGTTTGGTCTTCCGTTTGGTCTTTCAGTTGTGCGGCTTCGTTTTACTTGTCTACTTTTCCTAAAACAAATCGCCTATATAGGCACTTTGGATTAAATACAATAACTTGAAATTACATCTAATCCACACGAGATACTCAATATACTTATAACACTCATCCGAGCATAGTTGAGGAAAATTACTCTAATGACTTTATTTTGAACAAGTACACATAGGCAAACGTGATACAACAAACATAAATTTAGTGTCCTAAAAAATAATAACCCGTAACAAAAGTTAGTGAGTACATTGTGATATACTTATTAGGTATTGAAAATCGTAGTGTCCCACAATTGTCCGTTAAGCCGTAGACTAAATTTAGTCAATGCTATTTGTTAAACAATTTTTTTTCGCAAGTGAAATATCTCTGTGAACGTTTATAACAATAAGCACTACGAAATAAAATCTAGGCCGGCTAAGGAACATACTCTACAGTAGGCTCTACTGAGTAGAGCCTCTACTGAACTAACCTACTATTAATACTGATACTTGATTTTTGGCACTCCTTATTTGGATCAACAATTGATTTTCGTGATTCGAGTATTAAAAAAATAAAAACTATTTATATATTGTTTTAAATAAGCGAAGTTATTTTTGGTAGAATGATTAAGTTAGTTACTCGTGGAAGGAATAGTTATTCATGTTCATGGACCTACATATGCTTGTGTTAAGGAAAGACGTTTTTATAGTTATAATTGTTGCACTTCATTGTGTAATATGCAAATAAATGTTTTCATTTCTAAAGTGAAGCATTTTCAGATTGAAGTATTGTACCCAGGATATCCTTTTATGCAAGCATATATATTAAAACATTTCTTTTCAGTTAAGTAATTTGATTAATACAAATTCTAGCAACACTTTTACAATAAGATAAAACAGGCTTCCTTAAACTTCATGGGGTCAACAATATGGCAATTAAGATATTCATCGTCAGGAAGATTCATGAAAAAGAAAATGATTTATAGAAATTTAGGAAAGCTATCCAAATATGTTTTTTGAAATGAATGCAGGACTTTAATTATTTAAATATATTCGTCTTAAATTTGTTACGAATTAAGAACTCTTTTATTTGGAAGTAGATTACTTACAAAGGAATTGCACAACAGTTGAAACATGTATAAAAATATAATGGTAATTTTTAATTTTCGTAAAAGTACTTTTTGCCATCTAACACCCAGTAATTTGAATTATCCCTATGTTTGGTTTGTGGCGGTGAAATTTTTCAATCGATAGTCTATTTCACAATTATTATGAATATTTACTTATTTAAGTGCAGAGTGACTAATCCTCCCTCTATTTGGATTCTACCTACTTTTAAACGGCCCTTATGATAAGTGACTATAGAACTTCGTGACATATTCGACGTACTACCTGATGCTTTAACGTTTTAAAAGTTTTTCACTTCATACGTAAAAATTTGTACCTTAGATCTTATAAACAGTAAGTTTTATTAAGTTAATTTTTTTTCTCAGTTTTGGTATAAAAGTTGTTTTGATAACTATTGAAAAAATTACAATCGCTGATAACAAGCCATAACTTCGTCGAAATATTTGATAATAGAAGACCCGTGTGATTTTGTTGTCCGATCTAGAGCTTAACGATGAATCATCGTTAAAACTATTTTATAGGTAATCAAGAAATGGAATTCTTATTTACACTAACCATTTTGTGTACACTCATATATAGATTTGTACAAAACATTGCATATTTGTTACAAACGGTCTAAGTTCCTAATACGAAAATGGTACCAAAAGAAACCATCTCAAAATCCCCTGATATCTTCAACCGATTGTCAAGATTAACTCAGATTTTCAATATTCACGACAGTATCAAAAAATCTTCTTTTGAACTTCATGTTAGAATCTGTTAATGAAATCGGATTTTTCCAGAAGCGCAAGCAACAAGATGCATCCTAGGTACGTGTCGCAGTGTACAGTGACAATTGTTACAGAGATTTCTCTGAACTGTTTGAAGATTTCTTCCCAGAGTCGGCAGGAGTCGCTTGAGTCGGCTGCACGCTGATACGGACCTCTCCTGTGGGGCCCACCACGATTTTCACCTGAAATTTGGAGAAAAGCTATTCTGTCATATTTTTCATTTCATAAATCGATAATATTATCAGTAATATAATAAAACATAATAAAAACAAACTACCTCTGTGGTAGAGCGTGGTGGTAGTGGTTAGAGCGTGGTGGTAGTGGTTCGGCTCTCACTGCGGAGGTCCTGATCGCTGTCTAGACAGTCATCATTACACAAAACCGTGTCAGAGGCCTATCAGGCGGTTTTTAAAACCAGAACATAGGGTCATTATTTAATCCAAGAAATGAAGATGATAATTAAGAACTGTCTAAGACATGTTAATTTTAACGACTTTCCTGTCCATAAATGAGACACAACAATAAAATGATTGAAATGTTCATATATGACTCATAGGACAGGGAAGTTGTTAAAATAATCGAGATCTATTCCTGTAGGCACGCACAATCTTAGAAGCGTCTACGCTCGCTGAGTCGTAGATACAATGTCGCGGCGTAGCCGCTAATAGTGTAAGCTGGCAATGGTGGTAATGCTACGACGTAGGTAATGTTTGGCATTACTACAACTACTATTCGAATTCGGAAGCCATTTATTGAAGTAAATACACAATAACGTCAATTGCAATTGGTGTAAGTAATTGTATTCATCTAAAAAATAAGTACCTACCTAGTCCCCCCGTCAGACGTTCATGGCATAATACACGGGGTTTGGAGGCGCTGCCATCGGTGAGGTGGCTGCTGGAGCGTTGACCCCAGCTGGAGCGCCTTCTGGAGCTCCCCTGGCGGCCCTAGAAGGTGAACCTGGTGCTGGTTGATATAGTGGGGCAGCTACCTGTTGAACGATGGTTTTGTTAAAAAGAGTTTGTGAAAAATGAGTGAAGAAATAATAATTTTAACTAACGTGAGATAAGACATTAAAATATGTAACAACGGGTTACTCACGTACGAAGTCAGCACATCAGGAGCACGATCTACATTCACCCTGAGGAAGACCTCCGGATGAGGTTGAAACATGTCGGCCAGTAGCTGACTTCGTACGTGAGTAACCCGTTGTTACATATTTTAGTAAAATTATAATCTCGCGAAGAAGAAATGTTCTAGAATTATCCCGAACATTGTCTGTCCTACTCACAAACTCTCGACCCGCTAACAAAGATATGTATTCTATCGTGATTCTCCTACTCCCACTGTTGCTTTATTCCGAATAATTTGGAGATTCTAAAATAATTGTAGAAGTTAAAAAGTAATAAAATACCAAATTAATACTTAGAATCCCACTAATAAAAAGTAAAAAAAATATAATGACTCCGAATGAGAAATCCAGAGAATCTCAATTCGTTATACAGATAAATTATTGGTATAAATATAATATACTTTTTAAAAATAAAGACTGGGATATGTACTAAAAAATAAAAATAAAATATTAATTATAGTGTCAACCTCTCTTTCTTTTTCTATTCAGTTGTTAGAGCCCAACAGGCCTTGTCTACTACTATAAGCATAATCTACGAGTAACTATCGTAGTAACCTAAAGATGGCAAATTAACCTAATTAACGTTATTTTTCTACCACAAGGTATACTTATAGATAAAACTTGTAAGGTGTTCACCCTTTTTTGTTCGTTATACGGCCAGTTTGGCCAGAAGTCAGCGGTGAATTCACAAAGTAGAGCAATTTGACACACCCATAATAATAGCACAGAATAAACACTAGGTACCTACAAATACTAGATACTAACGTAAGCGCACGAATCCGTAAAAAAAGACAAAAAATATCCCGGTAATTGTCCCGGTAAATTGATGATTAGGTACTGGTTGTAGATTTAGCTGGTTCAACCGTATAAGGCGAAAGGATTTCGCTAAGCTAAAAAAACAACTGTAATGCAAACAACATACCTTGTTACACTCGAAAATAACATTTTTAAATTAATAAAAATAAAAGCAACACTTAATATTATTATTCTTAAAATAATCTTTTAATAATATTTACCTATTTCAAACAATCACACAATCTTTTAACTAACAACAAATCAAAAAATATTCAATTCAAATTATATAGAAATAAAGAATGTGATGAATATTTTGTAAACGTATACAAATATTTACAGTGAGGATTAACGAATTCAGACAGAAAAACAAGAATTCAGTACCTTTTCTGAGTAACATATCATCTGTTTCCCGCCGCCTGGTTGAGGAGCTGGGACCGGTCTATACCTGGCTGGAGCCGGACATAGTGTCTGAAAAAGTAGATGTTCGGGTGATCTAAGATTCGGTCTTTCTCATAGGACAATTTTTTGGATGTTCTGATAATATCTCGTTACACTGCTACCTACTGTCAGGACTCCTTTTTTAGGGTTCCGTACCTGTAAAAACGGAACCCTATTAATATCGCTCCGCTGTCCGTCTGTCACCAGTCGCCAGGCTGTATCTCATGAACCGTGATACTTAGATAGTTGAAATTTTCACAGATGATGTATTTCTATTGCCGTTAGAACAACAAATACCAAAAAATATGAGAAAATAAATATTTAAGCGGGCCCATACAACAAACGTGATTTTTTTGCTTGTTTTTGCTCGATATTGATAATGGAAATATAAAATAAATACATAATATATTTTATACCTATATTAGAATACGATTGATGATTTTCTAAACGATAAAAATATTTGGCCAAAACTCGGTGCCGGTCCCTCGTCATGATATGAATTGGTACAATTTGTACCTACGTATTGTGTTTTGACGATCAATCAAAAATTTAAATATTTTCTTTCAGTACTAATTTTTCTTAATACAAATTGAATTTTATTTTATTACATGACAATGTAAGCTTAACACACATTTAGTTCTAAGTATGTCGTAGATTGTAAGTTGATCTCATTTGTAGAAAATGCGCTGTGCAGTTTGTTGCCGCTTCTTTTGCACTCCGCCTTGGAAACGGCGTAAACTTAGCTCTAAGTAAGTTATTGACGTCAACAATTTATTTGTAAATAATAATGTGTAATTTAATTTAAGTTAACGTTCACCAAATGGTATTTAAAATATCTTACGACGAATAAAATATTTGACTATTGACTATTTAGATAGGTATAGGTATACTTACTTTATACCTTTGGGTACGGGACCCTAAAAAATTTCCAAGCGCGATGCAAACTCGCATATAAATTATCCTTACTAATATTATAAATGCGAAAGTGAGTTTGTTTGTTTGTTTGTTGGTTACGCTTTCACGCCGTAACTACTGAACCGATCATCATGAAATTTTGCATACAAGTTCTCTGGAGTATGGAGAAGGACATAGGCTACCTTTTATCCCGGGAAAAAGTACTATTCCTAAGGGATCGACATTGACGCGGGCGGAGCCGCGGGCGAAAGCTAGTACACTATAATTATAAAAAAATGTTATATGGGAGCCCCATAAATATTTATTTTATTTCATCGTCATCATTAGGTCTTTTTAGCAGGCTCCACTGCAGGAGCATGATCATTATTTTATTTAATTAATTTTAATTATTTATTTTTAAATGAATATACAACTTACTTAATATTCTGTGAATATTTTAAGTGCCTATCTGTTGCCGTTATTACGAGTAATATCGAGGAAAAAACGCGGCATAATTATAATATAGTTTGTTGTATGGCAGCCGCACTTAAATTTTATTTTGTTTTTATAGTTGCAACAGAAATACATCATCCCTGGTGAAAGACAGAAGGACAGTGGAGTATTAGTAATAACCATCCGTTTTTGCCTTTCGGGTGCGGCACCCTAAGCAAAGAAAGAAAACTACTTATAGATTTTTAAACTATTAGCTAAAAATAAAGCTTTTTAAAGTATCTATTAGCAATTACTTAGTTCCGGTCCTGATATAATAGAAAGTATTAGGTACCTACATGGTGTTTAGTCCTCTACATACAATGACAATATTCTGCTGGTGTATCAGTGTATATGTTACGGACCAACAATGGATAAAGCCCGCGCTTTATGAAAAAATCGCAATATGTGAGGACCATGTGATAGCAACTGTAGAAGTGATCAAATTGTCCAGCTATTATTTACAATGCTTATGCCACTATGAGGCAGAGTAATTAACATCATGTTATTCTGTCTATCGGAGAACGAATATAAAACTGCGGCTGCCCGGTCGTTAGACTCATTCAAGAAAGTGGACTTTTTGAGTAAACCGAAAGGTGACCCATTGACTGACAAGTACCACTGCGGCTATTGCCGTTACTAGAGAAACCCTATCGGATTCTATTTACTTGGCATAAAATGTTTTATTTGAGTAACCCCTGACTCACTCACATAATTATAACTGGCAATGTTTGAAGAACTGAATTATCAAATTAACAAAAGATTAATATTCATTATTTCCATAGAGTAAGGTCATTATTCATAATGCCCGGGCGTTATTAAAAAATACACCATTTATCACTTGGTCCATAACATATTATATCTTAATATATATAAATCTCGTGTCACAATGTTTGTCCTCAATGGACTCCTAAACCACTTAACCGATTATAATAAAATTCGCACACCATGTGCAGCTCGATCCAACTTGAAAGATAGGATAGCTTTCGCGGACGAAGTCGCTGGCAACAGCTATCTTAATATATATAAATCTCGTGTCACAATGTTTGTCCTCAATGGACTCCTAAACCACTTAACCGATTATAATAAAATTCGCACACCATGTGCAGTTTGATCCAACTTGAAAGATAGGATAGCTTTCGCGGACGAAGTCGCTGGCAACAGCTAGTATTATATATGAAGTATGCACTATAAAAGACTACGGTTAAGATCTAGCTTTACCTGTAGTTGCAATGCGTGCGTGTAGTGCGCCCTTTGTGGCTGGGCAGCTACAGGTTGGGGCGTGCTGGCCCCGCTGCGGCCCTGCTGCTGATAGTACGAGTGCATGCGACTGTCTGTGGGCAACAAATTGTGGTAGTTATCTGTCTGTAATTCTTCATAATCGAAAAATAAAATACATAGGTACCTACTATATATTATCACGTCTTTTTCCTTTACACGGGGTAGACAGAGCTTAGAGCTATAAGACCCAAAGGCCACGTTTAGCTTGTTAGGGGGCGTATAGGTATCAAATAGGGCTTATAGGTGATGGGTTGCCAGCCGCACCACCTCTTGATATCTATGATTACTAAGATTTTCGTTTCGTTTTCCATTCCTTCGGCCGGCTTTACCGACTACGCAGGAAAAAAGGCCCCTGCTACATTTTACGATTTTTTCTTGTCTCCAAGACCAGCATGGAAGGAAAAATAAAATGTTGTGGCTAAAGAATTTATGAGTAACTGCTGTTCCACGCGGGGAGCTTATATCATTAAGACTGTTTGAAGAACGGACAATCATTTATGAAAGCTCGTAGGTATTGCTTTTAGCCCCAGTTTGATTTACTGATAATTTAATTAAGGAAGTTGTAACGATTATAATAACTCAATAGTTTCTGGGTATATTTACTTACAATCATTGGCCGTCCAATGTGCTCCATAATCGTGGTGTTGATAATGATAGTGGTTGCTATACGGCACGTACAGCAGTTGGTGGTGGCTCCTAATGGGTGGCGGGGACTCGGGTCTACGGCATCGTGTCGCGTTCCTCACTGGCGAAGTTTGTTCTGAACTGGTCTGCGAACTGTACAGCTCCTGACTACTGTCCGAGCAACTGAAATGTATTAAATAAACACTCAAGTAATATAAATTAATAAATAAATATAAAGGCAAATCACACATATGGAGCTAGCCCCCTGTAAGTTGTGAGCTATTGTCGTGGGATAAACTGTTATAAAAAATAGTTTCGTTGAGCTACTCAACGATACTATTTTTTATAACAGATAAATATCCAAGACCTAAGTCAGTCTGAAAAAAGAGCGTTTTTCCACTTGACCTGACCGGGGATCTAACCAGGGACCCTGCGATTCAAAAGCACTCGCGGTACCACTGAGCCACAAAAGTCGTAACTAATTTAAAGATATATAAATGGAATTTATTGGCAATGACAAGTATTTTTTGTGGTCGACCTACGCGTACATTTCATTTGAAATGGTCGACCTAATTTCACATTTGCTACCAAAACTTCAAAGTCAAGGCCTTGGAGAAATACAATAAGGAAGCCCACTAAGTAGTGTAGCATGTGAGGAATCTTAGGATGAGATACCTACATTTTGTGTCTCTGTGACTTGTTGGCTAGTAAGCGTTTGGACCTCTTCGGATCGGTTTATCCTGAGCTAGAGGGATACAAGCACTACGCACTGGGCGATATTTTGAATCTCATGCAGTTCTTCTGCAGAAATCACCATAAAATAAATATATTAAAATAAAATCTTAAAATAAAACAGGTAGGAGAGCGATCAGATTTTCGCAGATCACCCTCAAGCAGGCCCAAAAAAGAGGGGAAAACCTATCCTCCAGCGTTTCCAGGATGCTATTAGGACTGTAACTGGGACGAGGTCTATCTGCTATTTTCCGCAAATAGACCTCGTCGCTAATCTTCAAAATATAACGGGATTCTGATTAGCGACGAGGTCTATTTGCGGAAAATAGCAGCATAGCCATCAACTTGGTATTCAGCAAACATAGCTGTGGCGCTGCGGAACCGAAGCAATCCCAACATCATCCTGGAAACGTTATTGTATTGAGTCCGTTACGAGTCCAGCGTTTTTTTGGTACAGCTGACCTACAGATTTCCTGTGTACAAATTTTGGAAATATGCTTTGAAATGTGAGACCGTAGGTACCTTCCGTTCAACGAGAAAATCTGCGGATCAGCATATTCCCTATCGATGTTTTTATCATCTTTAAGGTGGAAAGTGTGGCTAAATCCCAAATATTTTTTATTGTTTTTATGATATAGGACGGCAAGGCAAACGAGCAAGCGGGTAACCTGATGGTAAGTGATCACCGCTGCTCATGGATAACTGCAACACCAGGGTGTGACAGGTGCGTTGTCAGCCTTTCAAGCAGTTGGGGGAAGGAAATGGGGAGAGGTGGGGGAAGGATGGGCCTACGACTCTCTCACTCACCGAACGAAGCATAGAAGCGGTAAAGCTTCTACTCAAACGTCAATTTTCTTTGAGAGTGTGTTACTTCCCTGGACGTGTCTGCCCATTTATGCTACTAGCAATTCATTTTGCCGGTAGCGTGGCTCTACCACGACTAATATATTTTAATTTAGCCACACTTTTATGTGCAGCTCCATTGAAAGTAATATTTGGTGTGACATAGGAACCTATTGCTTGACATTATCGATATGCCCATGATCGGCTGCATATGAGTGACAAACTCCAAGTAGTGTGTTTACTTTTTGGCGGGCAGAGCTGCACCATGTCATCCGCGTAGCTGATATTATTTAAATTTATCTCAAGGCGGATTTAAGGGATGGGCACGATGGTATTTGCCCCACCAGACAGTATTATTATGTAGTACTGTGGAGATTTAATCATAGTACATACTTGGAAGCAAATCAAATTATCAAAGTTGTTAAAATATGAAATAGTACAACATTTAATTTTCTATTGTTTTGACACTTTATAAACCTATACATACTTGTAGATTGTTTGCCCGTCCGCCCCTTGTGGTGGGTCTAGGCGTATGCTTCTATAATAAAATTCCTGCAGAAATATTGTATACTTAAGTTTAAATTGACTGTATAAAACTAGTTAATAAAAAAAGCTTATTGCTGCATAGATGATAATTGATAAAATGCTTGGCAATAAATATAAATTTATTTGTCAACAATGTAATCAGATCCCTTCAGGCACAAAGGGACCAAGTCTGAATTGAGTTTCTTTCGGCGTATTCTTCTCACCAGTGGTAGTTCCGAAACGCTAACAGTATTTCGATTTTGCATATATAAAAAAAAAGAAAAAAAATATAACGTTCAAAAAGAGATACATGTACCCAATTTTAAATAAAAATCTTTGACTTTTTTTGTGCCCCTCCTTGATAAACATCCTGGATCCGCCCTTACACATGCTGCGCAACTCGAAGATAAGATCATTTATATACATGTTAAAGAGTGTGGGTGAAATCAGGCCAGAGCGAAGGTCCCTAATTATATTTATCGAAATATCCATGACTTGACACGTCATAAAATTTGTCACGCATAATCATGAGAACTAACAAGGTACGGGATTTAGCCCAATTTCACATCGGGCGCGGTCTCCACTTGGATGCGTGACCGCAAGTGGCATAAAAATATTTCGACCTCCTCCGTGCTTCGGAAGCCATGTTAAGCCGCTGTTACCAGCTGTCATCATTGATGGCAGTTGTTTAGCTATATCTTTAGGCAGCTTAAATAATTTGACATCAGTGTTGGTAAGTGGCCAACACTGATGTCAAATTATTTAAGCACACATGAAAAACAAAGATATCAGATTGCTAGGAAAAGCTCAAGCCAGATATATTTCTATGGTACAATGTTTACCATTAAATTTATTATGGTTATTACCGACTTCCAAGAATGTAGACGAAAAATTTTCCTGTTGAGCTATTTAAAAATAAAAATAAGTAATTACACTTGTACAAAGGAGAACTTACATCAAACGCAAAAAGATGTATACTTTACACCTAGTGAGAGTCGATTATAATAAATCATTTTGAATCGGCTTTTCAAGAGGATTTTCCGAGAAAATAATTATGGTTTTAATATGCTGCTTTTGTTAAAATATGTATACAAAAAGCTACAGAAACTTGTGAACATCTCTATGGACGTGAACATCAAAGCATCATTTAAATTCCTTGAGAACCGTTATTGTGATCAAAATCCGAATTTAAGGTATACGTATCGTACGTAAGGTACGTATCTCAATGGTTTTAGGAAACTTCAATGAAATATCTGAGAATGTTATTTTTTATGAATTTTTGGAAAAAATCTAGGTACTCTACCTTCAAAATCACAGAGTAAGCATTACTTAAACTTAGTTAATTCTGTGGTATATATAACTTTATGTTTTTGTCGTATTAAGTATTTTAACTTTACCCTAACAATCGGGCATCTGTAGGTGTAACCGTGTTACAAATACCTCATCGAGATGGGTCAGTTGGAAGATTTTTATATTTATAATCAAAGGAAAAATGCCACCAATATGACACAAAAGTTTAAGACAAGAAAAATTGAATGAGCGATTTATAAAAACTGCCATAGAAATACCGGAATTTCTGAATTTCATAACTTAAAAGTTCAACATGATAATGGCTTATTATGTAATAACAAAAGCAGCCGGATAAAATGAAATTCCCAATAGTCCCTTTAGATTATGTGACAATTATGCCAGAAGTAAAAAAATTGTAGATCCACCGAAAATATATTCATTGAAACATATCCGGTAAAATCCATATGAAAACCCATATAAATTAACAGAACTGTGTACTTGCATTGCAAGTTTAAAATTACTGACCCAATATTGGCGTAGAGCGAACAGTTTCGATACATGCTCTCCTGTTGTTGTCTTTGCTGGTAATGTGCATATGTTGCCATATTCTGAGCGTGCGCGTAGCAAGCGTCAGTGTGCTGCGCGGGAACTGGGGTGCTACTGCATTGTCGGGCTGTCACGTAGTCTGAGGACTTGGACCTGGGGAATTTTGAGCCAAATTTATTTACTTATCACAAACTACCTAGTTATTGAGAAAAATCATAACATTTTTCGATCGCAGATGGAACAGAACTTAAAATTAGTTTCGTGAGCTTAATATGTTATGAGTTGAGTCTGATAAAGTCCACCGTCACTTGTTCCTATTCTGTGGCAAAATTTTGCTGGAAACTATAAGAATATTAAATCAACAATGAGATGTGAAACACTTACCAGTTAGAGTTGGCACTGGCTCGGCTCTGAGGCCGAGAGTTGAGGTTCGCCTCCGAATAATATGGCCAAGAGTAGTTTGAGTTGGTACGCTGACACGAGTGGGATGGTATCTGTGTAGGAGTGGCGCCAGGGGATGGCTGTAACTCGTTCTGCATCTGCTGAAGGATCTCGTCAGAAGCTCCTAATTGCTGCTTGACAGCAATTCCTCGAACGGCAGGACGGCGGTGGAACCCTAGATAAAATAGCTAATTAGTATAGTGGACTTGGTGGAACAGGAATCCATAAGTTGGGCGGTTTTAAAGTTATCGGAGAAAATGGTAATTTACAAGTGACATTCATGCTCATGTAGTGGAAACAAGCAGATAATCTTGCTCTAGATCGTGGCACAGTTTATGTAATGGCTTAGCGAAAATCTTGCATTATTTTTGTTGGTCTGTTATTTTGGAGAAGGAGAGGATCCTACCGGAGGCGGGGCGGCATATTTAAAGCAGCGATTGTTTTCTTGATGTTTGAACACAACGGAAATTCTTACTAATTTTTCAGGTTTTTTGAAGGTTAAACCTTCAAAAAACTAACTTACTAATTTTTCAGGTTTTTAAAGAAATATTAGTAAGAATTTCCGTTGTGTTCAAACATCAAGAAAACAATCGCTCATATTTACAAAAATCTACAAAAATCTATTGATATATATAAGCATGTTTAAGTTTTTTTGTAGAGTAATTAAAACTCAAAAAACCGGCCACCCCGGAACGGGACCCTAAAAACCAATGTGTTAAGTATAAAGGTACCTAGTCGTACGTTTCTTGCTTTAAAATGTTTAACTTTGTTCGTAAACAATCATCTAACTTCAATGAAGTTGAACTTTCAATTCTAATAATAGAATAAATCCTGTACAAACAAAATTCCTTTATCAAATTCTGGGCAGGGTATGGCATATTTTAAAAATCTATGAACGCATGGGTAGACGATATAGTCTTAGAAGCGGATCGCTGTTGGATGAGAACAGCACATAACCAAGATGTATGGTGGAAACGATTAAAGGCCTATGTTTAAGCTTAGGTCGGAAGATGGGCTGATATGATGCTGATGAAATTGGTAAACTAAAATGATATTATATACGAAAAGAATATATACCTAATTTATAATATACTAGCGACCCGGACCCGTTTGCAAGGTTGCAATGTACATATACCTAAACCTTCATGTTGAATCACTGTTGTTGAGTTGCGTAGTTTAAAAGATCTAAGCATACATAGGGACAGACACACAGCGGGAAGCTGTGTTTGTAATATGTAGTGAAGACTGTAAAAAGTACCATAGTCATCGTGTTCGTCGTCACTGCTGACCGGTTGTGATTCTTGGCCATACCGCTGCCGTAACCTTTCTGTTCTAGGGGCTGTGGCTCGGGCAAATGCGGCCAGACCATCATCACCATCGCCAGCTCCTAAAAGCATACGCACTTGTGTACTCCTAAGTTGTAATGGTAAGACAATATTTTTGTTGTGATTTAGTTCTTCGCCCAGTCAACTTACTCCACTCCACTCTCCCTACTCTTCACAAAATATTATGCTGATCAAAAGCTATAAATAATAGCAACAATAGGGTACCGCACGAACGAAAAACGTCGCTCGCAGTAGCGACCAAGCCATTAGGCTGCGCAGAACTATTAGGCGATTAGGAAAAAAGATGAAAAGTCTTAATATTTTCGAATTAATATTTTTATAAAAAAAATAAGAAAGGTGGCGACCTCCGCGATGTGAATATAAATAATGTCATGTGAGAATTATTGTTTTAGATGTAAAAATTACAAAGCTTTCCAACGAAAAAGTGTTTAGATACCATAACATATAATAAAATTTTTAAATTTCATATACATCTGTTTCAAATTCCAACAAGAGGGCGATCTTGTTTAAGGATCGACCTAAATTATACAAATACTTTTGATGTATTTCATTAATTCAGCGCATAGTACTAGTGATTTGAAAACACCTAAATTTTCACAATTTCGTGCAGTAGCGTCTTATATGATGCAAAGCCTAGTGTAGGAACCAAAGTAAATTTAATCAATAAGAATCAGCTGATCTCTATGCTTTCATTACTTAGATTTCATGTTTTGGAGCAATTTAGGTCGTAAGACTAATGATTATAAGCTTGTAAAATAAATTATTATTATTTAATATTTAATTTAATGACGGTATCTGTATGTAAAAAAATCTTACCCGGCGTACCAGCAAGTACGTCTGGTGCTGGAGCGTCTGTGTGTTCTTGAAGGTCGATGCTTGTGGCTACTGCTGCTGAGGTTCGGTCTCCGGGTGGAACGTAATAGAAGCCCTCGTGGTGAGCTGTATTGCCCACGCAAGCGGTTAACGGCGCTAAGGTCGACAGGAACTGCCGTCGGGGTTCTGATCTCGGCTAAAAATAGATTAACAGGTAAGTATTTACTTTTATTGCGTTTTATTCTTACCTGGTATGGGCAGTATTTTTTTTTTCCTATGTGGAATTATGTACTAGTGGTTGAAATAAAAATGTTCTCGGAACATAATGCTTAATAGTAAACAAGTCTTTGTAGGAAGTAAAAGAAAAAGGTACGCATTTCGTATTATAAAAAGTAAATTCTTAATAAAATTTATTTGATAAAGGTTTATTATGTCTAGCTATAAACATTGGCATAGGGTTCACACACATAAATTAAAATATTTAGTATCGCTTCGGAAAATGAGGACAGATTCCTTAGAAAAAAAATTGAGAATGAAAGACATCCCTTGTCAAAGTCAATCTTCGCTGTGTAACATAAATAATACAAAGTGCAAATAAGCAATCATTAATATTTTGTAGGATTGTATGACACGACGAATCAGTTGACAGAAAAATTAAATATTGCATAAGCCAACTTTGATAAAATTAAATTAAAAATTTAAACAAAGCGCTACGCAAAAATACTAATAGTTTAAGGAAGAACCCTTAAAAAGTAATAAAAGCACCAGGTCAACGTGACCGTACCTATTGCAAGATCATAGCCTGCAAGAAATTTACTCATTCAAACTAATATATTGAATCATAGTTGTAAGTTTTCGAGTTAGGTTTGAGTTTAGTAGAGAGTTAGGTTCTCCGGAGACCATCCTGGATGCAGCATCAGGTCGAAGACATCAATTAATTGTCATTTAATGATTATACTAGCACGCATGAAGCATTTAATCGAGTAATCAATCATACGCCATTACATCATTTTGGAAAAGAGCTGACTCTACGCTGAGATACTCTTACACTGCTGGAACGATATTAACCAAATAGAGCTAAGAACCGCCGCAAGGAAACTTTCAAATGAAAAAACCGCATCGAAATTGGTCCATCCGTTTGTGAGCTACGATGACACAGACAGACACACACACAGACATCGACGTCAACCTTATAACACCTCTCTTTTTGCGTCGAGAGTTAAAAACAAGAATAGGATAACATAAATACCTATTAAGACGGACCATCAAATTACCTTTTGAGGTTCCTGGTGGACATCTCCCAAATCGGGCGGTTGTTGGCGCGTTGGGACCGGGGCGGACAGGGTTGAGGACGACGAACTAGAAGAGGCACTCCCAAAAGCCTTTTCACTGTTCTTATCCACGCTAGTGTAGGACTTGTCACTGGACTTGTCGCTGTTCGAGAACTTGTCAGGGGCTCCAGAGGGCGATGATCTTTGTTCCTCGGGCTCATCCTCCACGTCACATGTCAGAAGACGTATGCGTTCGGCTAGGGACGTCGTCTCCTGCTGCAAAAATGTAATAAGGCAAATTGGATTGATGTTTTGGGGTTTTAACGTTTATTTTAGGGAAATTTATTTTTAAAACGAGTCTTTTTAGCATTTTCTTGGTAAGATTGTTAGGTATTGGGTCCTTTACCTGATGAAATTCTAGAGAACTTGGATTAAAAGATTTTTTCATACTCACGTTTTTAGTATTATTTCAGGTTTGATAGATTCAAGTAAAGTGAAATGTTGCATGTATTTACGGACAACAGTACCTACCTAAGCTTGATTTACGCATTATATATACATTTACAAAAAGTTAGAAAAAGAATAGAAAAAAAATTCTGATCACAATATCTGAAACGAGTCTTTTCATGAGCATTTTTCATCAATTAAATTGCTAAAAACTAAAAAAATATGCATGCGGAATGTTATTAAAATAATCCACTTGTAAGTTTAACACTTTCCGGGACGTCCTGCCCGTAGACTTAGACTTCGATTGTTATGTCTATTGCTTCGATCATTAATACCGGTATTAATGATCGAAGGTCTATTGTGTCTGGTCTTGTGTCCGTGAACGATAAAAATATGTCTTTAACTGAAAATCATAGTCATTAGGAACAAAATGGCTAGCGGATAAAAAACGCCAATTTCATAGGTAAACACCCATTAGGAAACTTTTTACTTTGTAGTAAAGATATATATTTTCTACATATGTTAAAAACAGTGATCAGAATGGATATACCTAGCTGATTGTATATTTTTTGCCGCTAACGACTTCACAGGGGAATAACTGAGACACATAAATCATTCCCTGTTATTAACCACCTCCAGTCACAACTTTTTGCAGGGCAATATTTTCCATTTGATGGATTCAAAGCTGTCTTGTAAAAGGATTTGGTGACTAAGCAAGTCTTAATAGGTATTAAATGACCAACCTGATTTATAGAATTTTCGAATAGGTGTTCTATAATCGTATCATTATTATTTAACCGATTTAGCCCAGGGATTATCTCTGACAATCTCGAATATCTCTTTGGTATTAACTATTTACTTGGTTTGGTTTTGGATTTTTCGTGTGTGTAAGAGACCCACACTTATGATAGATTTTCAATCAGCCCAAAGGCATCTTACATAGCGCCGGATATACGTGATTTCCGAGCGAGGAGGAGCTAATGTAAGAAAATGAAATTTTATTAAAAGTTAGATATCATGTATCTATTTTTGCGTCATAGCTATTATTATATTTTAATATTTGCAAAATCAATAAATTACTAGCTTATGTATCTCAGTGACATGCCTTATTCAGTTCTTATTCACTCCGTGAATTAGGTCATCATCATCATCAGGTCTTTTTAGTACCACTGCAGGAGCATGACCTTAAACTACCGTAGCCATACTTGGCCAGAGCAGACAGAGGATTTGGCCTACACTCTCCTCGCTAGCCAGACGGGTTGGAGAGGTTTCATTGATGTTTATGAGTTTTGTTTAGCTTGTATTTCCTAAGTCGCCTCTTACGACATCCATGCGAAGACTTGAAGTGGTCCTATTCTACTCTGCCGGAAACCACACGGCTAAGTAAAAGTGAATTAGGTAATAGCAAATTATTATATTCAAATTCGGAACTGGAGTGAAGGTGAATTATACGAGGTTTGTTATTATCATCAAGTAATTTTCATTAAAAAAACCGACTTCAAACAAATAACAGAACCGATTTGGATGAAATTTAAATAGGACCAATTTGTAAGCCTCTCAGACATAAAATAATTTTTAAATCGGTTTATAAATTAAAGATTATAAACATTAAAAAAATAAAGAATACGCCTTAATTGATAACCTCGACGTTTTTCATCACGCTGTCAGAAAAAATAACAAGAACGATTACAAATTTACCTTGTTCAGTAATTCCATACACCTTAATGGCGTACATTTGTAAACGTTTTTAGTGTATTTTTTTATATTACTATTTATAACTTCTAAGATAATGAAAAACATAAAATAGATAAAACAAACCTACTGATGGTAGACGTTTAAGAGGGAAGCCAAGAACGAGATGGAGAGACGAGCTGTTTGCTTTCAATGAGGGATGGCAAAACATGGCAATAAATAGAACAAGGTGGAAAACAGAAGGGGAGGCTTTTGCCCAGCAGTGGGACCTAAATGGCTAATAAAAAAAAATAATATTGAATAAATATCAAATTGAAAACTCGAAGCAACACGCTATTTCCCCATTGATTAACTTTCTTGGACACATATTCATCCCTACCGAGAATAATCTGGTAACTAATAACTTGCTTAGCCTGCAAAACCTGGCCTTCTAGAGCTAGGCTCTGTCTGCCCCGCAAGGGGAAAAAACCTTGAAAGTATGTATACAAAATCTGACTCACTTTTCATCTGAAAATTACGTTAAAGAACGTAACGAACCGAATTCATTTATAATATAAAATAAAGGAAATAGTTTTTTACAAAATTGTGTTCGTGCTCTAATCACTTCATCATTGTAATTATTGTTTATATAAACACAAAACTAAAAATAAATAAGGAGGGAATGATACCAAGCAAAATCATTTTCTAACGCTTATGACCGCGTCTGTACATTTTACATAACGCTTAAGCTTCTATTTTTAGACAGTAATTCCATATCACAAGGGAAAAAAAGACAGAAAATGTGTTTTCCTATGAGAAGAATAACAAAGTATCCGTATTTGTGCGTGCAAGAGGAAATGGACTACCTACATGCTATATTAAGAATACATAATAGCAAAACAGTATTCAAATGAATAGGACGGCTGCTATGTATATTGATTGATTGGGTTATTCAGTAAGTGTCTGTTAAGATTTTGCTTAAAGCAATAAACTGAGCTAGAGTTTCGAACCGGCGAAGAAAGGTTATTACAGCACTTCGTGCCAGCATAGCGGAAACTGCTACATAAAGCGCACCGCGATCCTCATTCTGCATTATGGAAACTTATTTTTAACCATAATTATATATATTCAAAAAAGGAGAAGGTTACCAATTCGGTTGCATTTTTTTAAAATGTTTGTTACCTTGGAACTTCGTCATTTATGCCAACCGCTTTTATTTTATTTTTGCTTTTGAAGTCGGTTCATCATCATCAGGTCCTTTTTTAGTCTCCACTACAGGAGCACGACCCTCTCTGTACTACTAGGGCCATACTTGGCTAGAGCAGCCAGAGGACTTGGCCTTCACTCTCCACGCTGGCCAGACGGGTAGGAGAGGTGTCTTAGATGTTTATAAGCTTTGTTTAGCTTGTATAAAGACAAGAAGTCGGTTATTTATATGAATTATTCGCATATAAATAGATGGATTTTTGTGCAACGTCTAAGAAATATCACATGTAAAGCTATGCAGTTTATTCAGAAGTAAGATAATCTTAGAAGACCAATATCTCCGAATTAGCTATTGATTGATTGATCACAGTGACGTAAGTAGTGATACAGGTAATGGAATGCGAAAGCTTAATGGATATTAGATATTCCTGGTATAATTACTTAGTTAGACAGTACTACGGTTACTAGGTAGGTAGGTATAAAGTTACCGATAATAGGACCTAATTATACACCTTTCGATAGCATAGATATGGACACTTCGATATAGGGTAAAATAATCTACAAGTTGATCTGAACGAGGGAATATGCTGTTGAATCAGGCAAAATAGGTATATTTTTAGTAAACTATTTTGGTTGGATTGCCGTTGGACAAGGGTTGCAACCCCACAAACTTGGATTTAACTTTACTCTAATAATAATAATAATCTTATTTATCTATATTTATAATAATCTATATTCATAAAATTGCGTTCTCTGACCAACTCAACCCCAAATGAAACTTTTCAGTGGAGTATTAGCGATACTCAATTTTGACGTGAGGTTAAAGTTTAACACGAATAACAACAAACCTTCTTCTTCATGTTTAGAATAATAACTCTAAAGCAGTGTAAGTGGCAATCATAGTTCTACGTCTGCAATCAATGACAGCAGCCGGGACTATAAGGTAGGAATATAAGGTATTAATAAAAATATTAATATTTTTATCGATATAAGGTATCGATAAAACCTGATAAAAAATACTAAAACATTGAGTATCAATATTTTTACTGATATTTTGTTAGTATCGATACTAACAAAGTATCGATATTTTCATCCCTGGCCGGGACTAACGGCTTAACCTGCCTTCCAAACCACGAAAGAGCTCGGGACATTTTTATTTGTATTTGGAAGTGCTATATTACATATAGTTACACTACATGTAGTTATCTACTTAATTAGTTATTTTTACAAGCGACACTTTTAAGATTTGACGGCCTAGTTAACATGCCACGCAAGCCACAAGGGTAGACTTGTTTCGATTCCCGGCTCGGGCTAATACTTGTACTTCATTTTGTACATAAACGCGGACCACGCGTCCCAACCCAACGCATCACAGCTGAGGATATAACCGGGAGAACGGTTAAAAGAGGAGGAGGAGCTTGAAAGCTTTTAGTTTGCACTAGAAATAAAAGAAGACGAGTGAGGTAATCAGACTAACATCGCTCATGCTTTCACCACTTGGCTCTGAAACGAAAGCTTGGCTCGGTGAAAACTTTCCAGAAGCCACTTGAACGCTTTTGAATGCTCGCTAACGAATGAAGGTAACAGAAAAAGCCCGACAAGAGGGAGTCTTGCTTCGCGCACTGAGGATTTAAGAATACTTAGAAAAAAATCATCATTACAATCTACTTCTATACTAGCAGATCCGGTCACATGTAGCTGTGCCTTAATTCACACATCACTTTATAGACATCACACAACAGACACGCACACACGTCCCCGCATACACCTCTACATATCACAAAACTTTATCTACTTAATCCTATTTAATCGGTTAAACTTTAAAATGTAACAAGTATCCCATCTCTTATTATAAATGCGAAAGTGTGATTGTTGTTACGCTTTTACGCCATAACTACTGAATCGATTATCATGAAATTGCGTACAGGTTCTCTGGAGTATGGAGAAGGACATAGGCTATCTTTCATCCCGGAAAAACGTACTGTTTTTTTATTTGATACGATATGCATCCAGATTGCTCCCATTTCAATTTCATTAAAACCAGTTCGGTAGTTTATTGAAAATATCAGTTTTTTTTCATATGAAAGATTATATTACTTAGTATCTATTGAGAAACATGGAACCCTAAAATGTGCAGAAGATGTGAAATAAGGTCAAGTTGTGTTGTAGGCTCTACCAACTTGATAATACTAATTGGACCGCAACGAATTCGTTAAAAATCGGCGTAAGTAAAATATATCTACATCGATACATTTTGAAATACTATTAACGTAACCTCCAGTCTAAATATAACGAGCTTAGGTAAATAGTGTATAGTAACTTTTCCCTAATAAGGATACTTCAACAACAGTTCAATGATAGTAGTATGAAAGAGAGTAGTTAAAAATGTTTTGGTATAATAAAGAATCGTAGTAATGAAAATATGTATATATTTGGATTATTACAGAGTAGTTGTAGCTACTCGTATTTATTATATAATAAATACGAGTATAGCTACAATTGTTTCACCAAAATGTTGTTAGTAGTTTTACGGTCGTTCACCTTTTGCCTTGTCGTTATTCTCTGAGATTAAACTTTTGAATTTGACAATAATGGGGACAATATTTGTAAAAAAATTCAGAAGATGCGAGTTTTTTATTACATCCGTCACCACAACGCAACTTTTTGAAGTGAAAACTCTTTTTGGGATAGGTAAAAAATGTGAAACTTGCATCAGGACACGTGACCTGATAGAAAATTCGTAAGACGGAAAAATAAAATAAGACTGCTTGCACGGCGTAGGAGAGGAATTAATATCCCCCTCTCTTTCTATCGCGCGGAGTTTTCACTTCCACCGGTGCTTACGGAGTACACATGTTAGTTCTTGTTCTGACGTACACAGTTTTTATTCAAACTATGTCCGTCGCACTCTGTCGCACTTGTGCTCTTGTCTGACACAGTTTTACGGTCTTACGTGACAGTGACGTCATACGTCTCGTCGAATCAAAGCCAGATTCGATATCCTTAGTAAATGTAATGATAGCCTTTGTCAAATGCATATTTTATTTAAGTATCTTAGGTTCATGCCTTATGTGGACGGGCTTTGCTGTTTCCTACTGTACATGTGCAACTGTGTAACATTATGAAGTAAAATGTGGGGCAACTAAGCATGCTTCACTCCGCCATCCGTCACACAGATTGGGCCACAGTACTCTGTCTTATACTTAGGGGCGGATTATCCACAAGGCAGAGTTGGAAACTGTCTAGGGAGCCAAGTGCGCTGGATTTACCAGCAGGGCGGCGTAATTAGGAGGGGGCCGTCAGTGGCTTAATGCGACCCCTGTCTCAATGCAGCAAGACTTTTACTTATTCAAGATTGATTTGATTCTTACTTTAGGTTGTTGTTTCTTCCGCGCTTCACTTCTGAGCAGAGAGCAGCGTAAAGCGTTTCTTTCCGCTACCCGTCGTACCGCTGCCTCCTCTGTCTTTGGCCGCACACCTGCATCCCACGCTCTGCACAAACAATTATTACAGTTGCTTAGTAACCCGTTAATAATTTTCGGGTGAATGGACACATTTGCCATCAGTATTTAGGTATACGTAGAACAAAGAAAATATGTAGCAGTCAATAATATAGTTCCAATGTGTCGTACATTGGAACTATATTATTACTCATATTAAATGAAGAAATAAAATATGGTGAAAAAATTCCAAGCGGGCGGGATTTGAACCTGCTACCTTAAGTCTATGTACGACTGCGACTTAAGTCGTACATAGACTTAAGGTCGCAGGTTCAAATCCCGCCCGCTTAGAATTTTTTCACCATATTTTATTTCTTAATTTAATAAGAGTATATCAAAAATAGCATTGTGAATGCAAAATATGTATAAACGCTTAAAATATATTATTACTGCAGTAATCAGTCGATATGCACGAGCGTCAGTTTAAACTAAGTTGATTCTTCTTCTTCCTCTCTTCATCACATTTTATGTGAGGTCGGAACAGCATGTAAGTCTTTCATAATTTCGATGCTGTAAAAAGTTTCAGCTTATTTTACGACAGAATTTTAAAACTAACTTGCTTATATAAAGTTAAAGGGCTGTATAATCTTTTGCAAGATGTTTTATTGCGCCAGAAAATAAACTTAGTTTGATATGTTAGCGAGCTATATGAGAAATTATTAAGAGTTAAGGTAAGTAGGTAATTTTTAGTTATGACCATGACCTGAAAGGTTTTTCCATTGGTATCATAGTTGTTACTTAAAGACTACGTTACCCTGTGCGGAGGTCAGCCCAACACGCTGTTCCTCCGGCAAGGGGACAAACAAATTTACATACTTACAAAACAAACGAATGCAGCTCTGCTACCACTCTAGATAAGGTCTAGAGAACCTACTAACCTAATTATAACCTAACCTAAAATATATTAAACTAATTTGTTTCAATTGCAACCGTGCACAAAGTAATTGATATCACTTACAGTTTATATTTTCTTCGAACGACCTCGTTCGGCAGGATCCCGGGTCCCTAATCAACCCCCCTGAGCTCATATTCTGTCGCCCCAAAACGAATATGACGATAGTTATCACTCCACAAACTTTTTCACAAGGTTATTATTTCACTCAACCAAATCAACAAACTTGGGGGCTATGACGTAACCCCATGCCACGTCTTTTATAACAATTCACAAATGGATTAGTTTTAAATGAGTCACAAACACTAATTTATTTGATTTCAGTACAAAATAACTTCCGTTTCCGACGGGGTCCTCATCTAGGTTATGCGGCACATGCGGTTTTCAATTATCCGACAATTACACTGCTTTTACGTATATATCGTACTTAATTTATGGCACCATGCCTTACAAACAATAGATCAACCCAACAGGGGCATTTAACAAACTATAATCAATGAATAATTCACCCGGACACCGTGGCGAATAACAAACAAAATCGTAAGGCGTGACACGACCGCACGTCAATTGAGATTCTGAGAACTGGCTGAGCAGGCCATCCGCTCCGAGCCCGATGCGACCGTTTTTATTCGAAACATGGAGGTAAGCGAATATCTGGCGCGTCGTAATACGCGGCGAAGTCGTTTTTTACCGAACAATAGTAATCATTGTTTTTTTGATGAGACAAGATACGATAAGCTGCCAAGGTGACCTTAGTCATTTTCAGGTTTTAAATACGCATCTAAAATCCAGGGCAATAAAAAAAAAATCGATTTTCATCTTGACCTGGTCGAGGCTCGCACCCTTACACTTCAAATGCACTTGTGGTAACCACTGCGCCACAGCCACAGAGGGCGTTAATGAAACGTACCTGAGGGTTTCTGATGTGACCAGCTGCGGCTCGATCGCGGGCGGCGGTGGTCGTCCACTGTTGAACAGCTGCTGAACGGCTGAATTCGTTTTCGGCGCTTGGATTGTCAAGATGAGAGGGGTTTCCAACCTTTTGAACAAGTATAATCGCCATTAAAAATATATCGTAGATATTTCGTACTTAGGTGTACAGTTTTACATTATTAGGCTATCACCCAGGCCTGTTTCACCCCCCGTATAGGTATCAAAAACATATTACCTACGCGCGGCGACACCTTTGAACTTCTTTTAAAGGCGAAATCCGAACAAGTCCGGTAGGAACGGCGCGCATTTGGTCTTATGTATTCACCGACTTAACGAGTTATGAATCGTATGTTCAGAGTTCATATAAGTGTAAAATTGACTTGTTGTAGGTATCTAAACTAAAAGGTGTTGCGTTCCGACGCGAGCTAAACTATACCGTATACCGCTAACTACATTGAGTTGATATTTCTGTGAATACCTTTGCAGAGTGCGACTTCTGTACGTAAGTACTACTTAGTACTTATTCTGTGCTATCACTTGGCTATTACCAATAGTATCATTCTGGAAATATTGAATAATTACAAAATTTACTGAGTAAAACTACATAGGAAAAATACTATGCTAGAACTGACTGGGTTTCATACAGAGAATTGCTAAAAATCGAATTAGAAGCACCAGGGACCAGGTTGAACTCTGTAATTGACTTGGAACTTGAAGCTCAGCGTATATCAGATGGCATCAAGAATGCGTGGATGGATAGCTGTCCTGAGCGCAGACCTAGGAGCCTTAAAGAACCATGGTGGACTCCGGAGGTGGCAAGGATGCGCATGGAGACGAGAAGACTCTTTAATGAAGCTAAGGCTAAGAAGGATTTCAGTGAATATCATAAGGCCCTCACTGAATACAGTAAAGCGGTTAGAAGGGCAAAGAGCTCTGCCTGGAAAAAGCAATGCGAATCTATCGGTGCATTGCCCGAAGGGATGAGACTGGCAAAAGCTATGTCCATTGGAAAGGCAAATCCATTGTCGACTGTCAAGGACGAGAATGGTAGGCTAACTGAATCAGGTATGGAAACGTTAAAGGTGATGTATAAAACTCACTTTCCTGGTTGTATTGAGACAACTATGGATCAAGCAGACCTCAACAGTCTTGAATCTTGGGAAGTAAGAACCCTTAAAAGAGACTGGGATGTGGCTAAGAAGATTGTAGATGACACCAAATTGAAATGGGCTTTGGGAACCTTGCAGCCATACAAGGCACCGGGCCCAGATGGTATCTACCCAATCTTTTTACAACAAGGAATCTCTATACTGAATCCCCACCTTTGTAGGCTATTCAAGGCCTGCATTGCGTTTGGGTACATACCAAAAGCATGGAGATTAGTGAAAGTCGCTTTTATTCCGAAGCCAGGAAAAGCGACATATGATGAAGCAAAAGCTTTTAGGCCTATAAGTCTTCAGTCCTTTGTATTGAAGACATTGGAGAAATTAGTGGATAGTCATATAAGAGATGGTCCGCTAAAAAAGCATCCGCTACACAGCATGCAGTGTGCCTACCAGCCTGGCAAATCAACAGAAACAGCTCTGCATTGGGTGGTAAGTCAGGCTGAGAAGGCACTGGAAAATAAAGAACTTTGTCTGGGAGCCTTCCTTGATGTAGAGGGGGCCTTTGACCGGACTACTTTCGAATCCATTGGCAGGGCGGCGACAGAGCATGGAATACCAAGAACGCTCTGCAGGTGGATAGAAAACATGCTGAAAGGCAGGATAATTAACTCAGAACTGCTGGGTGATAAATTATCAGCGGTAACGACGAAAGGTTGCCCGCAAGGAGGAGTTTTGTCCCCGACTCTTTGGAGTCTAGTGGTAAACTCACTGATAGTGTCCTTAAATAAAGGACCGGTCATCGTGGTAGGTTATGCAGATGACATAGTCATCCTTATCAGTGGGAAAGTTCCTGACACGGTGAAAGAGCTCATGAATAAAGCTTTGGGAGAAGTACAGGAGTGGTGTACCACAAATCACTTAAGTATTAACCCAAAGAAAACGACAATTGTCCCCTTCACAAGGCTCCGGAAATTGACAGCATTGAGCAGCCTCAAAAATAACGGCATGGCGCTCAATCTGGCCAATGAAGTGAAATATCTAGGAGTTACGCTGGATAAAGAACTGACGTGGAATACACACGTTACGGATGCCATAACAAAGGCCACCAGAGTATTTGGCATGTGTCGGAATACCTATGGTAAAACCTGGGGCTTGAAGCCAAACATCCTACGTTGGATATATGAGATGATGGTGAGACCCATTCTGACCTACGGAGCACTGGTTTGGTGGCCAAAGGTTAAACAGGTAACTTGTATAAATGCCCTGAGGAGAATACAAAGAATGGCATGTTGTGCTATCTCGGGGGCATTCTCTACAACACCAACGGCATCTATGGAGATAATCCTAGGACTGCCACCGCTACATTTGTATATTGAAGGCGAAGCCTGCAAGGCTTTATACAGACTATCTTCTTCTGGTCTGTGGAGCAGGCACGCACCAAGGACAAGGCATACGCAAATTGAGACAACACAGGAGCTCGATAGGATGTTGAACATGGGAAGTGATAAGCTGCTCCCAGTATACAACTTCAAGAAGAACTATAAAATATATATCCCGACAAGGGATGAATGGAAGGGTGAATTTCGTCCTTCTGAACGAGAATGCTCAATCTGGTATACTGATGGATCAAAGAACAATCATGGAACGGGAGCGGGCATCTACTCCGGGGACAGACAACTGTTCCAGAGCATGGGTCAGTTTGCTACCGTATTTCAATCAGAAACATATGCGGTAACTGTCTGTGCTAAAATGAATTTAGAGCAAGGGTTTAAAGACCACAATATCTATATTCTAACTGACAGCCAGGCGACTCTTACTGCGCTTAACTCTGACAGAATCGATTCCAGATTGGTCTTGGATGGTGTGAATGCCTTGAACCAACTGGGTAGACACAACAGACTGAGACTGGTTTGGGTACCGGGTTACGTTGGGGTTGAGGGCAAAAAGAGCGCCGATGAGCTGGCAAGGAAAGGATCGAGTATGCCATTCGTGGGGCCCGAACCCTTCGTAGGCCTATCCTATAGCGTGGTAACTACTGCAATCAATGCGTATGTCGACAGTAGACACCAAGCTGAATGGAGAAATATGAGTGGACATATACACTCGAAGGAAACACTTGGCTTGGACAGCGCCAGGTGGCACAAAGTGATCTGCAAATACAGCAGGAAACAGACAAGAGTTCTAGTGGGAGCCCTGACTGGACACTTTGAAAATAACAGTCATCTCTTTAAACTAAAAATTGTCGAAAGCCCACTATGTAGGGCATGTGAGGAATCGGAGGAGACAATGAGACACATTTTGTGTATCTGTGACTCGTTAGCTGGTAAGCGTTTGGACCTCTTAGGATCACCTTATCCTGAGCTAGAGGACTACAGGCACTACGCACTGTTCTGAAGCTCATGCAGTCCTTCTTCAGAATAAACCGTGCGGGTGAGTAAGGCATGGGGTAAGTACAAAATAACCCAAAGGTTAGACGTGCTACCGACTCTGAGTCGGCCCCATCGAAGATAAGATAAGATAAGATAAGATAAGATAAGATAAGATAAGATAAGATGCTAGAATTGACATACTGCCCCATCATGGTTAATTAATTGTACCAAATTCTAGCTAATATCTATGCAAAGATCCTAGCATAGGTGCCTATGATAAACAGTTACGGGTTCCAATAAATATTTAAAGAGAATGCTAATAATGCTAATCTTAATTTGAATGGTTATTATGAGTATGTTTCATGGTAAATTTACCGCTGGCGGTTCACAGCTGGAATTACGATTTCCATGAAAGTGAATAATTATTGATAGGTACATGCATTGATACTTCGTACCATTGTTCGTACCTAATTTATTTAGATTTATTGACGCATGACTAATTAAGAACATATTCACACTGAACTAATTTTTCCTTATTAAGAAAGAAAAAAGAACTTTATAGTGAAAAAGCCACAGCTCTGATTTTTAGCTGGTACAAATGAGAAGGTAATTTAATTGCATAAATTTGCCGCAATAATTTGTTTTTTAGGTATGTGTTTACGGAATATGGCCACAGAGAAGATATTCAGCATGGGCAGAGGTTACTTATTCCAAATTTTTGTTGCGGCATACCTATACTAGAACTTTCCTCTAAAGCTAGTAATATTTAAATTATCAATTATTGTACGAAAGATGCAGAAACATAACGTTAAAAATTTCTTCAATAGTAGGTAAGTACCTTTTGCCTCGTCTGAGATGCTTTGATTAATTGTACTTTTGTTTCTTTTTCCTGTTTTCATACGCAATAATTCCAAAAAAAAAACAATGTTTATCTTGGAAATATTTTAAATCTTATCTAATCGACTTACCATACGAATAACTTATTCGTAGAACTAAACCAAATTTACCTGTGTGTCGTATTAGTGCTGAATTCCTTCTGCGTAGGAGTTTCGTTGTCTGCCGCTGAAGCCTGTTGGGGTTCCTCTTTGGTTTTTGGCTCGGCCTCGTTCGGCCGCTCTACAAACCGAACCGACCGAGTGACAGATCCATCTTCGTCGCTGGCAGTGGTGTTTGATCGTTGGTCGTCATTCTGACAGAGAAAGTTCAATAAACCACTTATTATACTCTAAATTAATTCCAGAAGCTATTTATTGTATAATTTATTGAGAGCAATAAAATCTAAGGGGCCAAATTCCAAATTTCCAGATTTCCCTCCCTCTCAGTGTCAATGGGACGGGCCGCTCTGCAGAGTTGTACAGAGTGCTTGAATCTTCTGGTAGCAACTCTGTAGAACGCGCTCATCTACTTGCCATGGTGAAATGGGAGTCTGGTTTATGGCTGCAAGCGTTGCCCTCGTTCAGCTTAGGAACATTTTTGGGCCATAGCACTTTTCGCTTGGGGACATGTCTACGTTTAGATGCAAATTCAAATGTTCCACATAGATGTCACTGCGGCTACATAGTCGACCAGTTTCATGTAGCTTTTCAGGGACAGAAAAGAATAAAAACCACGGAATTTGTTTAAAAGCGCCTGGTATGGAGTTAGGAGATAAAACAAATTATCTAAATTTGAGATCATAAACGAAAGCCCTGATGTACTTTTAAAAATTAAGCGTTCTTGTTATATACATGTTTATTTAATTTTAACGTGACCCAGATTAAACAGAACAAGTCCCCTTAAATTTTTACATGAAGCCCAGGTTAACCGTTAACCAGAAAAAAGTCTCCTTAACCACATGACTAAATACATGACGAAAAAGCAAAATATGGCTATAACATCAAGATATATTTGGTCACTAGTAAAAAATCGAATTGCGTCAAATATAGGTATGTAATATGTCTTTTCATTATGATAAAGATATACTTTCAACATTTTTATAGTAATGACTAGTTATGTTACCTGTTCGTTAGTATCCTTTTCAGTGTCGAGAGACTTCCAGAGCCGGCCCCCCTTGAGGATGCCGCCACGGCGTTGGCGCAGCGGGGAGCTCTCTGCTGATATTCTCCCTTCAGTTTCAGCCGTGTCGCTATCCTCGCCTGGTGGAATCAGACACGCGTTATTAATATTGCGCCGAAAGGATTGTCTTCAGATGACAAATTGTTAATTAAAGACAATGCTAGCAGCAGTCCGTAATATTGTAACGAGCATTACGATAGCCATTTAACAGAATAAAAGCCGTATTAAAATTAAACACTTTGCTTTTCTTTCTCGCAATACAAAACAAATCAAGAGTGAAACGTAGGTACATACTTAAATCTTGTAAAGCTAAATCGGCTGTATTTCGAGTATATCTACTACTGAACGAATTTTTCAATTACTGTACCAAATCTCTACTATAATCACAGTAACGTGATATTAGCCAAACATAATAAGGTAGCTTCCTAAGACAAAATAATAATATTAAAATCAGTTTATAAACAAAAAAAAAATGAAAATAGAGCGCGTCAAAGTTCATGGTTGGGGACTTGTGACGTCAAAGTTTACTAAAAAGTGTAGGAAACTATGACGTAGCACGAAATTTCAAAGGGGTATATATTTATAATTTTTAGTTTTATCGACAGAAGAAAAAATACGTTCCCGATATTTTTTGATCATCTAACTGACATTTGATTTTTAAACAATTAAAACACTACCTAAGTAGTTTATCCCGCTATCGTAAAAGGAACAAAAGTGAGATTTACGTGAAAAAAAGAAACGAAAAATGAAGTGTGCTACAGTCTTAGTGAAACTTTGACCAAAGAAGGAGTTTCTACTCAATTGTGTTGCGTGCGTTAGAGTATGCTAGAAATAAGGCGACGCTGGTTTTCATAGAAATCACGCGTGTTAACACTTCTATTGTATTTATTGTTCTGTGAGCAGAATGATGCGCGGACTTAAGTTTCCTAGATGACTTTACGATTAAATTCGCTACGTTGACAGATACTTTTTAGTTTTTCATCCGTGATATTGAGACGTCGGTGGCCTTTTCACAATTACGGGGATCGTGTTAAGATCTCCGTGTTTATAGCGGCACATAGTTGAACTGCCTGTAGGTGTGGATGATTATATCACCTATTTAGCGATCGAAATCTGCTGACTGTCGCTGCTGGACTGTCTCGAGATGTAAAGAATGATGTTTGATTCATAAACGAATTGTCTTTAATTACATTATTTCTTTTGTCACAAATTAGATGCCTTGTGGCGGCCTCACGGGGTCGCAAACCGGTCAACCGCCCGGGGTCTTGCGCTTACAAGGTGGCCTCGCGCTGTGGGGTCAACCAATAGCACCACCGCGTCCTCCAAGGTCAAGGCCTAACCTCGCCCTCATATAAAGGAGGTGAGGGGCGTTGCTTATGATCTCGGCCTCATAAACGCAACTTGCCCTGGGCGTCGCAAAGATCTGCTGCCCGGAGCCTTGCAATTGTTAATACCGCTGCTGAAGATGACTCTAGTAGTAGATTGAGATAAAAATGCAGCTAATTCTTTATTTTTGAAGTGAAAACTTTTTTTGCGGCGTTGTGCACTTTTTGGGATGGGTAAAAAATGTTAAACCCGCGCCAGGACACATGACCTGATAGAAAATTCGTAAGACGGACACGTGACCGGCGGGCCTAGAGAGATAGTAATATCCCCCTCTCTTTCTATATGATATAAAATTAACTCTTATTATGAGGTATTACCTGATTTATATAATTACTAGCTTTCACCCGCGGCTCGCGTCAATGTCGTTTCCTCGGAAATAGTACCCGGAAATAGTTTTTCCCGGGATAAAAGGTAGCCTATGTCCTTCTCCGCACTCCAGAGAACTTGTATGCAAAATTTCATGATGATCGGTTTAGTAGTTACGGCGTGAAAGCGTAACAAACAAACAAACTCACTTTTGCATTTATAATATTAAAGTAAGGATTTATATGAGTTTCTCAGCTTATATACAATGACAACTAGTTAGGTGCTCTGACGAATGCCTAGGAAGGTAGGTATATTTTCTCTTACTTGTCATCGGCGCCGATGAGACTTCCGTTTGTGTTTCTTCCATGCACATATCTGGCTGGCATTCTGTAACAATGAAAAATAAGTACTTCTACATTAGGGTTTTCGGTCGCCAGTTATATATAGCTCAGGTGAATAAAAGAGCGGGGCCAATTTAAAGCTAATTTCGAGGGCTTTGTAACTTTCCTCGTATTCGTAAGTTTGACTCATTTTCAGACGCCGTCGAAATTCTCACTCAATTGCCCATTCAAACGCAGAAAATAACATTGTATACCTAATTTCACATTTCATAACTCCTGGGTATTTTGAACGCGTATTTTCAGTTCATATCTTTTTACTTTGTTCCAGGTATAATGGGACGACAACTCCTCAAAGTTTTTTAATCTCTGGCGTAAAATGATATATATCGGGGTGTTATATGTTGGACCGCTATGTCTGTCTGTTTGTGTATCTATTTAGTGTATATTAAATGGGTGAACCAACAGATGGATGCGTTTTATTATTAAAATCGGTCAAGCTGTTAACATAGAAGTATTTTCTTTGAAATAAGGATCTTCAGGAATATCTTTGTTTCAGTTTTTGCCGATAAAAGATTTACGATGATGAGATGAGTATGAATGAAAATTAAACTAACTATTTATTTCATTAAGTTTAAAATAAATTAACGAACTTTTATTACGAGCGATATCCTTACTAATATCCTTACTAATATTATAAATGCGAAAGTGAGTTTGTTTGTTTGTTTGTTAAGCTTTCACGCTGTAACTACTGGACCGATCATAATGAAATTTTGCATACAAGTTCTCTGGAGTACGGAGAAGGACATAGGCTACCTTTTATCCCGGGAAAAAGGATTATTCCCGAGGGATCGATATTGACGCGGGCGGAGCCGCGGGCGAAAGCTAGTTTACTATAAAGAACTTTCCAAGACCAATCAAATGCGCCCAATTATGATAGCTATCCTCCCTTAGTCTAGAAGAGACTAAAGCTACCTTCCGATTCTATCATCAGGTTATGACTACCTGTAATAATTATCATCCGTCTACTAAAAGTACCTACACACAATTTCAGCAATATTGAAGCAATTACATTGAAGCCCTATAGTGCTTCAAAATTGTATTGCAAGATTTGACCTAAACAATCAAAAGATATTCATACATATATAGCAAACTAACTTTCGCCCGCGGCTCCGCCCGCGTCAATGTCGATCCCTCGGGAATAGTACTTTTTCCCGGGACAAAAGGTAGCCTATGTCCTTCTCCGTACTCCAGAGAACTTGTATGCAAAATTTCATGATGATCGGTTTAGTAGTTACGGCGTGAAACCGTAACAAACAAAGAAACTCACTTTCGCATTTATAATATTAGTTAGGATTAAATCAAAGCTTGCAAAACCCCCTTTATTCTATTTATAATAGCGTTACCGAACTCATCTGATGATGAAAATCTCATCTGAAAAACTCGGGTACTAAAACTTATAGATTAAAAAAGCGATGAAATAAATATCTTCTATTAAATATTTTCTTTATCTTGTTCTAAGAATTGCCATATTTCTTTACGTTGCCAATAAATTCAGTTAGATTTTTTACCATTGTAGAGTTACGAGTATACTGATGTTTTTGTTACAAGTGATACCAATAAGAGTAAAATAATCTTCAGACGGTAATCGAAACGGTGGCGGAGGGGAGCCCTAATTTAAACAATAAAGCATGGCCAAGAAATTGTAAATTCTCTTATTAACAGCTTTATCATTCAGTATCAGTCTCCATGTGATCCCAAAGTATTTTTATCTAAACCTCTGCAGCCTACTATCAAGATCACGTTTCCATTCGCATCAATGTAAGTAAGAGCAAACTTGCTCGTAAGTAGTATTTTATTTAAAAAATGGTTTTCCTGTATTTTTTAAGTACAAATTTAAGGTTGGAGGAGGGGAGGGTCATTTTCAACTAATTGTCCGGTGGTTGCAGGTATCGCCTCGTCTACGCGCGCCGGACCTTCCGAGCTGCTTTTTTGCTTTTCCCATCTATCCGAGTGAGTACCAATACCTTAATTTCTTTCGCAAATCCAAAAGTCCTATCCTGAAGCTTAATAATGCTTCCGGTGGGCAGAAGCGTCTAACAAGCGCATATCCTCGCATGGATCGAAGAATCCTTGGGAGATGCTTTTGTCCAGCAGTGGACTTGAAATTATGACGATGTTATGGTTTTTTAAAGGTTTTATTTTACTTCGTAGGTTTGTACTACCTATTGCTAAAACATTATTTTTTTAGCTGCAATATTTAATTTGGTTTCCAATAATTCGTATAGCTATAATAAAATTTTATATATGTCCTGGGACAGGCGAAAGATTAGGTCTGGTTGGCGAAGTTTTTTTATAATTTATAAATCTGCATAAATTCGTACTACGAGTAGACGCCAGTTCATCTTTGTTCATCTTTGTGTGTCATTTGAAACGTTCAGGGCCTTTAAGGCAAATGTGCCAACCCTAGTTAAAGTGAAGTATCCGAAGGTCGGAATCATCTTGTAGCCGAGAGAATCTATCATCGGCATGACACCTATCATATATCCCAGCCTTCGTACGTGAACGACGTTGATACCATAGAGATAATATAATCCTGACGGATAGAGATTCATACGGATGCTGTCAAACGAGACCGATTTTGAAATGCAGTTGTGGGTGTGATTTTGCATATGTATTCAGTAGTGTTTGGCTAAAATGTACCTGGTGTATGTCAATGTATCGATAGTCAAATCATTATACCTTCCCATTGAGAAAAGAAGCAAAATTATACAGCTTTACAGGGATATATACATTTTCCGAAGAGAAACTTCACAAAGAGTAAAAGGCAATGAACTTCTATAAATAATTTATTTACATTGAAACACAGCAAATAAAACATAGATACCTTTTTCATTTCTTTATTGACACATAAATAAATAATAGTTTAAATATTTTTCATACAAAAAACCGACTTCAATCAAACTACAGAACTTATTTTGATAAAATTTAAATGGAAAAAACTTGAAAGCATACCGTTTTATATAAAAAAGATTTATGCGGTTATGAGGACACAAACAGTCATGCGATTAAAAAAGGCATACGGCCGAATTCGTAGTCGTATGTATTCGAAGTATTCGTCCTTTTTTGAAGTCGGGTAACAAATTAGCCAATTTTTAAATGGTCAGCTAATAATATATAATAATAATAATAGATAAAAAGATAATAATTTAACCAGACAATCAATAGATTTAGCAATGTATTTTAACTAGTATTGCTCCTATAGAGAAAATTTGTCATGTGCACAGACTAAATGACCCAACCGAGGATATATAATACGTACATTTTCACTATGCATATCAAAATATTTTACGAAAAATAAACCATAAGTATACAAACATATTTCACACCTGATATACAGGCTCAGGCTACTCTAAACATAATTTGTTTAGTTAGTCGTACCTAAATAAACTCTATGATGTTTATAAAAGATTCGCTGTATGATTTTTTTATGTCCATGTGAATAGTTTCACCCGCGAGTCTGCAAGAATAAGAAACATGCATAACAAATAGATTCTAAAAAAATACGGCGACGTAAGCATCTAGCTGAAAATACTTTTGAGCACACTTTTGTTAGATATCGTTACGTGAAGTGGACGGACGGCCTATGGAATAGAAAGGTTCTCGAATGGCAACCATGTACCAGCAAGCATGTATTTTGAATTTAGTCGGATTTAATGGAGTCCAATGGAGTCCATTGACATTTCAAGTCGGGACAACCATGAAAATAATAGAAACTGACTGAAGTTTTTGTCTCATTCTGTCATAAGCGAAAGCTCATAAGAAAAATACCGTGTCAACTATCTGTTTTCAGTTTCTATTTTTATGCGGCTTCTATGTACATAGGGCGCACTGTAAGTTTCCGGAACTGGCCACTTACATAAACAATATTTAAAAATTTATTGCAACATTAGAAAATAGAACTCTTTGGCTGCAGAATGCAGTTTGTTTCATTTGACTGTCTTTTGTTTTTACCTTGTGGCGCCATTTAAAAAATTGTGTGTCTGCATCAACATGGATTTAACTCGGGAAAATTTTCGTAGTATGATTTTCTACGATTTTAAGTGTAATTTGACAGCTCAACAGAGCATCGCTCGGCTTGAAACAGCTTTTGGCAATGAAGCACCATGCAAGACAACTGTTTATAGCTGGTTTGCAGAATTCAAGCGTGGTCGTATCAATCTCAGTGACGAATCTCGCGATGGTCGGCCGTCCACCGCTGTGACCAACAAAAACATCGATGCTGTGCGCCGTATGATTGAAACAGACAGGCATGTGACCTACCATGAAATCCGCGCATCCTTAGAAATAGGCATGAGTCAAATACAATTAATCCTACACAAACATTTGGGTGTGAGAAAGCTGAGCTCGCGGTGGATCCCACACAACTTGACCGAGGCTCAAAAAACGGACCGCGTCACTTGGTGCAGTGCCATGCTTACCAGATTCAACGAAGGTGCGTCAAATTTGGTGTGGGACATAGTAACAGGTGACGAAACATGGATTTATTGCTACGATCCCAAAACAAAGCAGCAATCGAGCGTATGGGTCTTTCAAGATGAGCCGAAACCAACCAAAGTGGCGCGCGTGAAAAGTGCATCTAAGCGGATGATTGCTTCTTTTTTTAATAAAACTGGACACGTGGCTACTGTTGCTTTAGAGAATCGTCGTACAGTGAATAGTGACTGGTACACGACCATTTGTTTGCCGGAAGTTATTGACGAACTCCGTAAAAATAACCGTAAACGCCGTATCATCCTGCACCACGACAATGCTAGTTCTCACACGGCCAGACAGACAAACGACTTTTTGAAGGCGAAAAATGTAGAACTCATGAGTCATCCTCCATACAGTCCCGACCTGGCACCTTGTGACTTTTTTCTGTTCCCAAAAATTAAGAACCAATTACGCGGTCAACGATTTTCATCACCAGAAGAGGCTGTCGAGGAGTATGAAAAACACGTTTCAGAGGTCACCACAGAGGAGTGGCACAAAAGTTTTCAAAACTGGTTTCATCGAATGAAAAAGTGCATAGACGCAAAGGGAGATTATTTCGAAAAACAATAAATTAATTTTGTACCTTTAATAGTATTTTTTCATATTCATTCCGGAAACTTATAGTGCGCCCCACGTATATTATTCTTCTGAGGTTTTTATCCTCACGGGACCAAAAAACAAAGAATTGGCCTGCGTCTTGAATGTTTATCTTGTTATGTATGTATCCTTACTAATATTATAAATGCGAAAGTGAGTTTGTTTGTTTGTTTGTTTGTTTGTTTGTTTGTTTGTTTGTTTGTTTGTTACGTTTTACCAGCAAGCGCAGCGTTGGACACCCACAGACCAGGTGGTCTGACGACCTGAGTTGACCTTTCCAATTATAGTACTGGAAATCCTTGGAGAAGGCCTATGTCCAGCAAAGGACTTTTTGTGGCTGAGGTGATGATGATGATGACGTTAATTTTGGAATAACTTCAATGGGCAAGTTAAAAATTAAAAGAAATAATACAACCATGACACTTGTTATTCATAGCAATTTACAACAATGCAATATTTAACAAATTGGTCATCGTACTCAAAGTATGCTAATGATGCTCTACTAGCTCTGCTCTTATTAAAAACTGTAATGCAATAAATAAAACACAAACAATTATGTTAGTTTGGGCTATGGAGCGTACCATAAAATGTATAGATACATCCGTACTATTACATTTTTATTCCCTCGCGAGGTAGACAGGTCTAACCCAAAAGCCACGTTCAGCACGGAATCAAAATATTGATGGGTTGCTAGCTGCATCTCCTACTAATATAATTTATCAGATTTTTGCCCATTTCCTAGATCGGCTTTTACAAGATTTTTTTGGAAGAGAAGCAGTCGGTTCATTCTACGTTTTATTCTTTTCTGTCTGAACAGTATGGAAGAGTGAAATAGCATACCATACATATAAGTACGTGAAAGCTATAATAAACCTGCTCCGGACGCAGTCGGGTAAAATATCAAGTAACAATATTTCAGTGAGTGCAATCGAAACTATTGTCGATGTCGATAAAATATGAATAACTTCAAGCACTAGTGTAAACGTGTGCGAACTTTCTTTACATAATATTTTCGCTAATTCTCGTTGATGTTTAAATGTTTTAAGTTTCCTATCGATTATGAAGCATACTTAACAATACTATCCTAGTAGAAATCAAAACTGTTCGAGATTTTAACCGAAATTATACCGGTGACAAAAAAGTATACTTACTGATAAAATGTATATTTGCTAGGATTATTCCTACAGGTTGTAGTGCACTCGACAACCGCACAAGACACTATGTTGGTATTTACCTAATTTTATTGTGTAAGTTAAAAGATTATTTATATTTTAGGTAAAATAATTTCCTTTTCGAATTCAGCGGGCCTTGTTGTGCCCAGGTAATGTCAAATGTCATTAAAAATGGGCCTGCTGTCAGCAGTCTTATCTCTCTTTCTAAAGCACAGTGAAGCCGTATAATGACGTACTACTCATTTTCATTTTGAAAGTCTAGGTATGTCTATGGTTGATACATGTTTGTAAACCATTAATTTGCCTTGCGGAAGCGTAATTCATTCACCACTGCCATTCTCCTTCTGTTTGCTTCCAGTTGTTTGTAAAAAGTTTGTGATAGTTCTTATTGACTTCTTTTCGACTTCCTTTTCAATCTGCATTCCTTGAGAAATACTTTAAGACAAAGAGTAACTTAAAAGTTTTCTAGAGTTACAGTTCTGTTAATAAAATGGATGTTTCATTAACACAGGTAGAGTATATAAGAATACAGTAAATGTATTGTGATATACTATTTTACGATTATACGAAGTGTCATTTTATGAAGTGCGTTAAACGTGCCATAATATGAAGTGCGTTATAAATGTCATTTTTTGAATTGCGTTATATATGTCATTGCATGAAGTGTATTATGCTGGTTATGCATGTTATTATATGAACTGAGTTACACTTGTCATAATAATATGAAGTGCATTATACATGTCATTACACGAAGTACGTTATAAATGTCATTATATGAAGTGCGTTATACATTTCATTATATGAAGTGCGATATGCATGTCATTCCACCGTTTACTCTACTATGACTATTATTGCAAAGGCAAGCAAACTATACGTTTAGACGTAAATGTCACATATTTGTAACTTTTTAATCATGGTATTGGGGCAAAGATGTTAATTAATTATTTTTAAATGTGTTTATTTGATTACTTTTCACCTGCCGCTCCGCTCGCGTCGCGGGGGAACAGTGCCCTTATCCGGGATTAATGGTAACCTATGTTTTTACCAGAGCTTTTTAACCAACTCCATACCAAATTTTATCTTAATCAATTCAGTGGTAGAAGCTTGAAAAGGGAAACAGACAGGGTAACTTTCAATTTATTCAATTAGTAGGGGTTATTTTCCGTACTCTGGGGTAAATGTCTCGTAACGGAGTAAGAGATATACTGGACTAAAATACCCTGTCTATTTTTTATATATCGTCCTTAGGTTATAACATATAAATATTTCATTATTCTGTATGTATGTATGTAAATGCACACAAGTATCTGTAAACATGGTTAAACCGTTATTTTCCGGTTCCCGTTTCAAATTCAGGATGTAATTCCGGAACCCAAACATGACAATATTTTCAAACGAAAACGATACGCATTGCAGGTCGAATATACCAAAGTTGCCGAGGCAACTCCTGAAATGTACCTGAGCCTGAGTATTTACATTAAAAATACGAGCGGTTTATATAAATTGGATCTTTTTCATAAAAGCGTGTTTTGGTTTAAATCCAAAGCCGTAACAGTTCGGCTGATGGAGTCTGCTGTTAAATATAGCAATTATAACTTATATTCCGAGGAACTTAATTGCCCAGTGGCTCTAAGCATTGTTATAGCTTAGTCTTATGTAACCCCGGGAGCGTTCCCCACAGTGTCATAAAACTATCTCGGAAGAAACGATAAGCCGTTGGTCCCGGCGTTCATCATCAATGGCAGATATTAAGCGATGTAAAATACCTTTAGGCAGTTAGAGAAACCTGACACTAGTGTTAGCCAATATACACATGAAAAACAAGAAAATATATCTAAATAAAAAGAAACGCATTGCGGGTCGAATAGTGTCATACAACAAATTTATATAAACTTTATTTGATCTGTTTGTAAACATTGTAAGCATCTTTATAATCTATATAAACATTGTTTATATAGATTATAAAGACTTATAGGAAAATTAAGAACATATCATATGAATACGATATACGTAAGGTAGCTGGCAGTAATTGGACAACAAAAGCTCAAGACCGAGCTCAGTGGCGTGCCATGGGAGAGACCTATGTCCAGCAGTGGACGAGTACCTATAGGTAGGTTGATAATAATGAAGAACATCGGAGTTACAATATTAAAACATTAATGATGTTTACATACATATAATCTTTCATATAAAAAAACAGACTTGAATCAAACTACTAAACCGATTGTGATGAAATTTAAATGGGACCAATTTTTAAGCATACCCTTTTAAACAAAAAAGGTTCATACATGACGGAGTTCTAAGGTAATAAACAAAAAAAAATACAACTGAATTGATACCTCCTCCGTTTTATGAAGTCGCTTAAAAATCAAAACTTTTTAACTCTATATCATAAACGCGTTTGTTTTAAAATAACAACTACATTTGTTTGGTTGGAAGTGGTAGTGGCTCAGTCAGTGGTCTAAGAGCGTGACCTATAAGCGAAAGGTCCCGGGTTCAAACTCCGCCCGGTCCGACCTGTACCTCTGAGTTAGTAGACCAGTCTGACTTTCTTTTTCTTCTTTCTTCCGGTGAAGGAAAACATCGTGAGGCAACCTGCACATTAGTTGACTGTTCACTAGAGTGTGAAATGAAGAAGGTAATTCACAAACCACTCCATAATTTCCTGCCAAAAACTTCCACACTGAAACGGGCGGCGAAACTGATAAAAAAATATAAAAAATATATCAGACATTTATTTGAAATAAACAACGCTCTTAATTAATCCATACCTACTATACATTCATATTATAAATGCAAAAATTAGTTTGTTCATTTGTTACGTTTTCACGCCGTAATTACTGAATCGATCATTATGAAAATTTGCATACCCGTTGTCTGGGGTACGGAGAAGGACAAAGGGTATATGCCCCGAGTAAAAGTTCTGTTCCCGAGGGATCGACATTGACGCGAGCGGGGCCGCGGGCGAAAGCTAGTTCACCAAAAAAATAATACTGAAACAGCGGGACGCGGGGTGTAATTAAATGACGAGCGTACGGAAGCGAAGGTTTATAGGGTCGACGAGACTTAACAATTTTAACTACAATGAGGATCAGTAAAGTTGTAGCGAATTCAATAGGACTAATATCCACATTATTCTTCATGACATTATAATGATATATCTTTTTGAATTATCCAAATCAGACCATTACTTACGAAGATATTAATAATAAACGTAATGCCGTTCCTGCCGCGCAAAGGCATTGCACGCCGGTGCGTGTGACGTCACTGTGACGGACCGAGCGCGGTCGGCAGTCGGCACTCATAGAGCGATCATTCAACTGAGCGACGACGACGCGGTTCGTCGCTATATTTAACAATTTATTGAAATAAAGTCTTGTTAGAGTGCAATTTTTATAATATTTAAGTATAAAACGAACTTATTATGGGAACTAATATAGAAAACAAAGTAAAGAAAGAATTTTTATTTTTACTCTTGATTGCTATATAGACGACAATCTTGTAAATTAACTAAATCATATGCTCTTGTTACAATATTATCAAAAAAAAGTATGAAATATGGACATATGCGTGAGGTCCGATCATTTTATAGTCTTTCAACTTCCATATGCTTCTTTCAACGAGAACTCTTATTGCTTATATCAGCGATCGTTTTTGTTTGCAAAACTTCATCTGCTGTAGGTTTTGGGTTGGAACTGTCCGTACTTAAAACTCATTAAAACTGTTCTATTTCTTATCTTTTCTTAAAATCAGGTCTATAATTTATAGGGTTCCGTACCTCAAAAGGGAAAAATGGAACCCTAAGGGTTCCATTTCATCACTTGGTTATCCGTCTGTCTGTCTGTCAAGATCCTTTTTCTCAGGAACGTAGGAGCGTAGAGGTATCAAGCTGAAATTCATATCAAATATTCAGTCTATGCCGCAAATTTTCGAAGCCAACGCAATCTAAAGATACAGCTGGTTGTGCCGTAAATTTTCGTGTTTTTTCGATTTCGCAAGGGAATCGATACCTACCAGGGAACTTCCCATGAACTCAGAATCTTAAAATTTGGTACGTAGCAACGTCTTTTAGCACAGATAATGGAAAAATTGCGAAAAACATATATTTTAAGCTACGTCATATAAGAAAAATATTTTAATAATCTTTCGACATTCGCAAGGGAATCAAAACTTCAGGGTACTTCCCGTGAAATCAGAATCTTAGATTTTGGTACGAAGCAACGTCTTATAACACAGATAATGAAAAAATTGCGAAATGCATACATTTTTAGTTACATCATATAATAAAGATATTTATAATAACTTCAAACTTATACGTGCGCAAGGCCAACTCGCACTTCACCGGTTTTTTTAAAGCTTTTGACATTCAAACTAATGAGGCAAAACTCCCTTCTTCAGTTAAACTTAATGTAATTTTCCATGTCTTTTTCACCTGAAATATATAAATATAAAATAATACCATATTTTAATCGGCCTTACATTTTTGTATGAAAATGTCGATATTGTTTTCTAGCCCAATCCTGGGTCCCATACTTTGTTCATTTAGACGGGCTGATTTAATGGTTTTAGGTACAACGGTGTTCACCCTTACATCCTGTGGGGCAGATACATATTATATCATTCATTATTTGCTTTTTACTCCAGTACGTCCCTGTGTCATTGTTTTGACCTTGGAATATTACATAGAAATGGAAACGGAAGTATTGGAAGGTAAGTAGGTTTGTCCACCAAACTAGAAATAAATTAATAGGTATGTTTTTATTAATACGTCCGCCTTATAAAAAGAAAATACATAGGTACTAACTTATTTCCATATCAACTTAATAAAAGGTAAGAATAGTAATGTAGGTACTTACATCGAAATTATATTTACAACATTGTCTACTAGCCGGGGTAGAGGGTGGAGTCTTATAATCATCCCTTTTTACAACGGAATACAATTAAATTGTATTTTGTTGTAAAAAGAGATGATATAAAATTCACACAAAACTTCGTGAAAAATTATTAATTTTTCCAGAAGTTTTGTGTCTTTCGGCACGTTAAAAGATAGTTTTTCTGGCGTTTTAAAAGAAGTGTTTGTATAGTTCGGCACTATACAATATTTGTACATAGTTAAAAAGAAAAATTAGACATAAATAATTTGTTTTAAAGTCGCCATTACCACGAAAACACTGCGCGCCTTGTCACTGCCAACGGGCATCTAGCGGCGTCCGTCACAGTGACGTCACAGCCACGTTGCCGGCCGGTCAGTGAATTTTGCTAGTAATTTGGTCATAACTTCGTCAATTTTTATCGTAGAACAATAATTTTTGCACTGTATGTTATGGATTTCTTAGCTCTATAATCCTGCATTCTCAACTAAAAACTTTACGGATCCTCATTGTAAGCTAATGGAAAGGCTGGGAGTCCAAGCACAGTCCCTCACAGTGATAGAAGTATCAATCTCGGGAAGATCCGATCAGTGACACTTCTAGTGCTAAGAAGGATTTAGGATAAATAATCAACATCGGTGTGTTGACGTCATGTGTTGGGAAAAAACTTTCATAGCGAGTTTTAATTTCGTTCTAGCGCCATCTAGTTGATGTCCGGGGAAGCTCAATATGGTAGGCGCCTTCTAGTATAAATTGTTTAGCTATGCGGTGTTACATTCTCCCCCTCTGTCGTCGAAGTCGTCTCGACGAGATAGACAGGAGTTTAGTGGGGATTCTTTTTCGGGCGTCCCCGTTTTCTCTTTTCAGTCTCTGGTACGTTGGCATCCACTGGGTTCTTCTTGGGTCTTTTCTTCTTGGGTTTTTTACGTATCGGATTTATTGGTTCCGGTAAGGGTGAGTCGTCCCGGTGTAACGGCGTAAGGGCGGATGCATAAAACGTTCCGACTGACTGATACGGGTTGTCTGGTGGAGCCAATACTTATACGACACCGCTCCGGCGCGGCCCTTCACTAAGTAAGGCCCATCTCGGCGAGGTACAAATTTAGCACTCACTACTCGTCCTGATTTACTAACTTTGCCCTCCCCCTGCTCTAATACCGCACCGATGGCTTAGTTGCTAGCGTTCGTCTTTAATATGTATGGGGCATAAGAGTCCGGGGCAGTGTTTGCATTCAATCGTCTATAATCTACGCAAAACGCAAGGTTCCGTTCTTCTGGTTACCATCACGATTGGAGCCGCCCAAGGGTTAGTAGAGGGTTGGATAATTCCCTCCTCAAGCATTGTATCGATTTCCATCTTCACCGTTTCACGTCTGTCTGGTGACATCCGATAGGGAGGTACCGCGATTGGGCTATGGTCACCTGTATCAATGACATGCTCTGCGAGAGTGGTAGGCTGTTAGCTCGATATAAATGCTTCCTCGTGGGTGTTGAGTAGGTCTAGGAGTTGCTGTCCTTGGCTGTCATCTTTGGTTCCAATATCAACTTATCCTATGGCCAGAGAGTTGGCTCCAATATCATCCCAGGTGTACCCTGAAAACAACGCCTCTGCTTCCACTCGACGAGTAAATCATCCTGCGTCGCTGTATTACGTAGGTTCTAGAGTCCGAGTCGTTGTCGGCGCACTCTGGTTGACCGTCTCGACTCATTAATATGGCACGGCACAGGCGCATCCGGCGTTGTCGGCGTACCCCAGTATGTATCCGGCGCGTAGTCGTAGTCGGCGTGGCCGGCGTACTCGACGTGACCGGTATATCCACGGCGCAGATACTTGGGATACGGCGTGAGCGACGAATACGGCGCGCGCGATGCTTTCGATGTCAACGAGATGATCGGCGTCAACGGCGTGTGCGGCGTGGCGAGCTCGGCCCCACGTTGGGCGCCAGATGAAACAGCGGGACGCGGGGTGTAATTAAATGACGAGCGTACGGAAGCGAAGGTTTATAGGGTGGACGAGACTTAACAATTTTAACTACAATTGTAAGCTAATGGAAAGGCTGGGAGTCCAAGCACAGTCCCTCACAGTGATAGAAGTAGTGATGAGCCCCTCACTCGTGATGCACCTCGTTTGAGTTCCTCGTCGCGTCGAATGGAGAGATTACTCGTTTTTCAATCTTGAACCATTTCATTTTCGTTGAGGGCCTAGTCGAGGGCGAGGCGCGTGCGTATATTACTCACTGCTTTCTCACTGATGCACGCACACGCGTGAGGTGTGTGAGTGAGGTATCGTTGGCAGCCAGACACTATTCATTTCATTCCCTATAAAACATTATGAACGTTATTTACATAACATAAACGTTCAATTTACAAACGGGCGCGTAAACCTCTCGTGACGATTGTTGTCGCCCCCTCTCATTCACTCATGCAGTACGAAGCGGCAACGCTGCGAGATGTCGCGAGGCGGCCGCGCGCGCCCGCCGCGAACCAAACCAACGCCACGTTGCCGCTTTGCGAGCGAGCGCTTCACCTCGCCTCAAACGAGAGGCTCGTCGCGAGTACCTCGCGAGGGAAAATGAGGTCCTCCCTCGTTTTCATTTAAAAAGTAGGAGTTACACATCGCTAGATAGAAGTGCTAATCTCGGGAAGATCCGATCAGTGACACTTCTAGTGCTAAGAAGGATTTAGGATAAATAATCAACATCGGTGTGTTGACGTCATGTGTTGGGAAAAAACTTTCATAGCGAGTTTTAATTTCGTTCTAGCGCCATCTAGTTGATGTCCGGGGAAGCTCAATATGGTAGGCGCCTTCTAGTATAAATTGTTTAGATATGCGGTGTTACAATACTTTAAAACTAAAAACAGACTTTTATTTATCCCCTGTCGACTCTATTTTTCATATAAATACATATTTTTTTTATGTAATAGGCTAGCTTTTTGCTGAATAATGGGCACGTCTTCTGAAAAAAATATTTCAAAATAATTATTCCGTCTGGTAGATTATTGAAAAATATTTCATCAAACAAAAATTGATAAAGATATAGTCCGTTAAAGTTCCACGTGACGTCACTGTCCGGTACACTTTTTACCGGCCTGTTGCGTCATGACATGAGCCCCCACTCCTGAACTTTGATGCTTTATCTTTATCATCTTTTGTTTGATTAAAAAAAAGAAAAAATACGTATCTATTTTTTTTCCATCCTTATCCTTACTAATATTATAAATGCGAAAGTGAATTTGTTTGTTTGTTTATTTGTTTGTTTGTTACGCTTTCACGCCGTAACTACTAAACCGATCATCATGAAATTTTGCATACAAGTTCTCTGGAGTGCGGAGAAGGACATAGGCTACCTTTTATACCGGGAAAAAGTACTATTCCCGAGGGATCGACATTATTGCGGGCGGAGCCGCGGACGAAAGCTAGTAGTCTATAAAACGGACTAATTATATAAAAAGTTTATTTTTTAGAAACACGAATAAATAAATGATTTCCCATTCAAAGTCGCCGACCAGCTTTACGAATTTCTATTTAGATCTTTTTTTTTCCTTTTTTACTTATTTTTTTTTGCAATTCTGTATTTCATTAGGTAGGAATTCAATATATTCCAGGATTTCAATATAACTACATTGAAATCCTGGAATATATTGAATTCCTACCAGAGCTTCAAAATCACTCTGTGTATTCAATTTATTTAGCTAGCACTGTTATTTTATCTAGTCGCAACTTTTCTCCTTCATTCAACTAGAATAGCGTAAACGATGTATTAATTCTGTGTAGTAAAGTTGAGCAACATCAAACTTAAACAACAGGCATAAACGTGGATGTAATTAATGCCTTAGTTCTCGCTCGCAACTTACTCCAGACTCCAGAAGTTACGAAAATACTATTCGAACGTGGTAAGTACGTTAAATTGCGCGTAACTGAGTTGAGACTGTTATTGCTCTGTTTTACAAGAAACAAATCTAAACAATGCGTATAGAATATATTCCATTAGGAATTACGATTCCAGGACTTTAATATAGTTCAGACGTTCAAAACCACACTGTATATTCAATTAATTTAGCTAGCACTGTTATTGTATCTAGTCACAACTTTTCTATAACTAATAGAAAAGTTGTGACTAGATTTTTATGCGCCCGGAGCGAGCTCCTAGTCGCGCCCTTCATTGTTTCTTAGCGACTGTGTAATCAAAGTCGCTAAGAAATATTAATTTCTCTCTCTCAGATTCTGACAATAAAATGGACCAAATGCCGCAGTCCGAACGGCAGTCACAACTCGTAAAGGCAACATTTATGATCTTAATCAGCTTTTATATTATTAATGTTATTTACTTGTAAGACAAACATATTAAATAAAGTCCATTTATAATATAGCGCAAATAAGTAATTTTAGGGCTGGCTCTCGTAGGTCAAAGAAATATTCGTTACTATTTGATTTCTCTGCTCATTTACAACCCTTAAATTAAGCACTAAGATATACCTATAGGGGAAGAACTTTCAAAAATGCCTTTACAACTCACAGTTGTGAGTGCTCACTTACGTAATAAAAAGAACACTGAGGCAACATGACAGCAAAGCCAACATGACAGTTCAAGTATAGGAGCAGAAAAGGAGAGTTATTCCATTGCAGAGAGGCGTGGGACGGGGAGACGTAATATCTCCGAAACTGTTCACCGCTGCTCTAGAGGATGCCTTAAACCTCCTAAAATAGGATGGACTTGGTATTAACATCAACGGCGAGTATATCACTCACATTCGACTTGCTGATGACGTTGTTGTCGTGGCGGAGTTGCTGGAGGACGTAAGTACCATGTTCGATGTTCTCAATGAAGGCCTTAGAAAGATCATGGACAAGACGAAAGTAATGTCGAATGTCCATGTTGTGCCTTCACCAGTTTCTGTTGGGAACTGCATCCTTGAAGCTGTAGACCAATATGTCTACCTGGGTTAAAAGATTGAAGTTGGAAGTTCCAGCTTGGAGGACTGCTTTTGACGAATCCAATTCGGCTGAGCAGCGATCGGGAATCTCCTCAGTGTCTTCTCGTCCAAAATACCTCAGTGCTTAAAGACTGAAGTCTATCATTGTAGGTCATTAGTGGTTATATTGTCTCTGGTTATCAGTGATGACTTATGGGTCCGAAACGTCGCTTAAAGAGCTATGAAAAGGGCTATGCTTGGTGTTTATGTTTACGAGATCGAATCAGAAACGCTGACATAGCTCCTTTGAAGTGGCAGTGCTTTCGCCTTTTCCTCTGTTGTAAATATTTCTTATGTTTTAATGGTTATTCTAATCGTGGCTGGCAAATATGAAAGAAAAAATATCAGATCATCCGTTTTTGAGTTCTCGACTTTATTTAATATATCTTTTACCACGTTCGTATATTTTTCCAATTGGTAGGTTCAGTAGGTACTTTGGTTGAGTCGGTTTTTTATCGGGAAGATTATCAAACATATTGTTCAAATTCATTTCCACGCATACAAAACATGTGACATAAAACGTAGACCCTCGATCAAATGTCTAATTTAATTTGAATGCTTTTACGACATTTTGGATAAGCTGTGATTTCTGAATCCAATGGCCTTTACTTAAACGGCTGTTTGTTTAGTTTCCTTGGGTTATTATTGAACATACAACAAATATAAAATCACACCTTTATCCCTTACGGGGTAGACAAAGGCTAAGGCTATAAGACCAAAAGGCCACGTTTAGTGTATTGGTGAGCGTTTGGGTAGGAAACGGAATATAAATAGTAATAGTACCTAGGAAAGGCCCTTCTGGCAACGTTTAGGTTTAGGCCCAAAAGGCAAAACATGAGAGATGCTTGCTCTCCAAAGGCTTTGCCATTGCTTCTCAGATCAAGTATTATGAGAGTTTGCTACCTCTCCAAGCCTTACGCGTACAAGCAACACCCAAAGCCGATGAGGATGCAAGTGGTCGCTCCTATTGATTACTGTAGGTACAAGGATTTTTTATTGACTAGTGGGCAGTCATTGAAATCCCTACCTCACATCTGGGAATGGAGGGCATCGATAGTACCGGGGTGGCTAAAAACTGTCTGCCCACTCTGTTTTTACATTTTGACCTCGGAAATCGGATTTATAAACTTATGTTTTAATCTTTCTTGTTATCTATCCTATCAATATTTAGCTATATGATTACAGTAGTTTAGGATATTTTTCCTATTTACTCCGCTAATGATTTCAGCTACAACATTGATATTTATATGAGTGGTATGGGTTCACTACGCCAGTTCCAAGCACCATACATTGTTACACTTTAACTATGACTACTGATCGTCTACTTATTTGAGCTAAACTTCTATTTAAGAAGTTACATTGCACCGGTAGTGGTATAGTCCGATTAAAATATATTTAGTAAGTCCGGGTACGTTAGTTGTATTGTTTGGTCCGGGGTCCGGGGTCAAGTCATCAGGAGGACAAGATTATGTTTATTCTCGCAGTTGCAATACTTGTATTCACAGAGAGAGTTCTGCTAATGGTGATACCGAACAACGTTCAAATGTTCAATATGAATTTACTTTTATTCTATACATAAGATTAACGGCACTTTAATCTTATAAACTAATATAAATAAGCCAATGATAAATCCTATGATCCTTTAATATATGTCTGAGAGCAAGGAGAAAAATAAATTGTATTTATTATTCTAAGGTTACTTTTCAGCCTTAGAAAATAGTAATACTTACGTTTTTTTGATCCGAAACGCTAGTTGGCTTTTCGATTCATACAGGTATATAATAAAATAAATAAAGAAAAATATGACGTTCAATCCAATTTTGAATAACAATCTTAGACTTATACTTTATCATACATACATAAAATATAGACTCAAAATTTCACTTTACCCTCTAAGCTTTCCAAGATATAGCGATTCAATAAGCTGGTGGGAGAATATAAACAAAGTTGCCTGTTTGTATACGGAGATTGAGTTCTACATTGTTCCAATGCACAGTTTGAAGTATTTTCATTGCAATTCCAAACGATGCAAAACTACATCACAGAACTATAAGAATACAAATAAAGCTGGTTATTCCTTTGGGTCATATTATATGCGACAAGGTAGATGCAAAGTTTGCAATGTCAGGTTTCACTCGACCCGACGTTTTACAATCAGTGAGTAGTGCAATTTCGAGTCAATAACCTAAACGTTATATATCAAATGTTTTTCTTCTGACAAAAAAAAGTTTTTAGCTCATTTCTATATAGCTTTGTACATTTTTACTAGCAGTATATTAAACAAAAAAAAAAACAAGATGAAAATATTTTATATTGAAACCGTACCAAGTGGGATTTAAAGGCATATCCATATTAAGAAAACCATCACGAAATCCTGCAAAATTGCAATACTTATTCTGAACACAATACAAATGAAACCACTGTGGCCGACAACTCCTACTGAAGGATGCAAATATCTATCATCTATAACTAAGTAACTAAGTGTACGTATTCTGGGAACTAAATCCTTCTTGGCTCTTTGAATGTCGGGCTAAATAGATAAATTAAACTACTGCGGCTAGCTTGTTTTATTATTAGGTCATACAGCGCCGGTGAATGCGACGGGGCCGGATTTAACCATGGGCGCCTGCCTAGGCACTGTAAGCTCGAGGGCTCGGCGCTAATATGAGACTATTTTCGCGGTTAACGACTAAAGTGAGAGTAATGATAAGTATTGTCCGACTGGACGGGGTTTGTGGCGGGCCCTGGATTGGTGCATCCATCATTAGCATCAATTCAGCAGTAAGAGTTCACTGCTGGACAAAGGCCTCCCCTAGGATTCTGTTGCCCGCGACTACGCGGCAATTTCTGTTATTATGATTAATTCGTTTTTTTATTAGTATTTGAATAATTTTCCCCCGTTTTTAAAACATTTTTATTGATGCTTCGCTTCTATTGGTCGCAGCGTGATGTTTTAGCCTAAAGCCTTCCTCAATAAATGGACTATCCAACACAAAAAGAATTTTCCAATTTGAACCAGAGATTCCTGAGATTAGCACGTTCAAACAAACATACAAACAAACTCTTCAGCTTTATAATATAAGTATAGATTCATCAACGATATTTCTTTATGTTTTTCGTGGCGTAGATTAAGAAACAGTTATCTGATGAAAAAGAAGCCGACATTCGCATATTTGTCTATGTTTTTAGTGACTATGTACTTTGGGCCAGGGGTTGGAATACCGGTAAAATTCATTACCGGTACTTCTATGAAACGACAGTACCGGTAATTGGATTGGTACCGGTACATTTGGTAACGGTAAAAATCAAGTACCGGTACCTCTATAATACAACGGTACCGGTAATTGGATTGGTACCGGTACCTCAATAAAACGATGGTACCGGTAATTGAATTGGTATCAATAAGTTTAATAACGGTAATAACAGAAGTATCTGTACTAAATACCGGTAAACAGTATCGGGAATTATCATTTTGTTAATGTGTGTCGTTGTCGTGTTGTGTATGTGCGGCGTACGTGAGGCGGGGGCCGACAATGGGACGGAACTTTTCCAGTCGAGCGAGTCCCATGCGGGGGACGGCATCAATGCGTAGGTACCGGTAAATATAACGGAATTTTTAACACTATTATTACCGTTATTTTTCTAGATGATTACCGTTAAAATTTAACACAATAGAAGTACCGGTACTTACCGGTACTTATAATGTGAATTTGGTACCGGTAAAATTACCGTTAACTGTTATCAATATTATTACCGTTAAATACTAGATTACCGGTACCCCATATTACCGTTAGAATTTTAACAGAATAGTAATACCGGTACTTACCGGTACTTATAATGGGAATTTGGTACCGGTAACAAGCCCTGCTTTGGGCCTCTTTATTTTACAATAACCTTTCGACGTACAGGATTGAAGCGCGGCAGATCAATTGGCAGAGCGTAGGGACCTTAAGGCTGGAAATTCAAACCCTGCCCGCGTGTTTTTTTTTTTACCATGATGGCAGTCAACAGTCGGCAAGACGCTAGACGTGGGGACCTCGTGCGCTCGTTGGCGACATATTACGACGCGCCGGGCAGTAACAACGCCTGGAGTTGTCAACATTTTGGTGATTCTTTCACTACATCCTATTGCTACGGAACAATTAAAAATGTTTTAAGATGTTAAAATAAGTTTGTAATAATAATAATGTCATCGGTATATAATTTTCTATTTTCATTAAAATTTGCAAAAAAAATCATTATTTTAACCTTTATACGGCACAATCTTTAAAGATTATTGTTCAATTAGTAGTACCAATTATTTTATCAGTATATTATAAAGTAAATTAATAATAGTTAAAAATATATAACCATAAATAAGCGTTTATTTTTCTTTTGTATACATAACGACCAAATGTTTTTTTGTGTTTGGTTGAATTTAGTCCTTCAAGAATACATCGTACTCCTAGAAGGACGTGCGTATAACTTCATACAAATTGTCGTCCTGCTCGCAGGCCAATTATAATCCTTCCAGTAAACGCTTCTAGAAGGACAAAAGCTTGGACGATCTATCATTAAAATTCATACGACGAACTAAAGCATAGAGATAAGATATTCCTGACGGACAGGTAATTTGAACTACTGCGGCTCAAACTGCGGTGAGCTTGTCCTCAAAAGCATGTAAACAAAGCCATGCGCAGCATTGTAATAACATACACAGCGCATACACGCGGGCAACTTTAAAACTAATACCATTAAAAGCGTGTGGCAACTGCACAGCTAAGCTAAGAATAATTAATTTTTAATTTGGATTACAATTTAAAAAGTAGTAGACGAGGTTCTTGGTCGTTTTCTCAACTTCAAGTTATTAACTATTAAGTTAGAATATGATTGCTTAAACGCAAGCGAATGGATAATTAATTCATGAGAGAGACGAATTTTTTTTTTTTAAATCTATTATGAAATCAATCTTAAAGTACCCAAATGCCATTTGACGGGGTTATTTAAATGTCAAAATGACATAAACGACCGTTTTTGAGAGGCAATTTATCTTTTAAAAACTCCTTTTACAAATAATTTTAAACCTAAATAATCAACGTCGATTGATCTTGTGACGATGCGATGTTTAGCTTTATGAATAATTTATCCGACGAATTCAAGTAAAAAATATGACCCCAATTTTTTTTTACTAATTATTGAAGTAGGCATTTGTCTCCCATCTCACCTGATGGTAAGTGACGATGAAGACGAGGATGTTACATGCCTATTCAAGAGATACCCATTTATTCTACTTTTGAATGTCCCCATAAACCTTGTGTCGTTCTAGGTAGTAGTTAACAGATACATGAACACGATCTTTCAAGCGAGCCCCAATTGTGGTCATTGAATGTCAACCATCACAAAATCAATAAACAAAACTTACTAAACAATTGAATTTTAAACGGAGCTAAAATATATTTGTTTGCTTATATAAAGAAATTATCTCAATTACCTTCCAATAACATCCATTACTTTCCATTATAAATAAATCTTAATTGGAGAAAATCCAGATGATCGTTTGTTATTGTTAATCGAAAAATTTTAAGACAATAAGGATAATTGTTCGTTTTAAGCCGTGTTTGGGCGTGTTATTTTAAAAAGCAAACTGAGATAATAGCAATATTTATTTTCTAAAGGCGCGGAAGTAAAGCAAAATGAATAAATGTCAGTAAATTCCTCTTTTTATTTTATTGGTGCGTACGATACGCACCAATAAAATAAAAAGAGGTTCGTGTATTTCAAAACTAACAACGGAATAAGTACTTTTAGTGCAAATTTCTAAGCTTATTTGATTCGTTGTTCAACTTATATTTATACAGGTAAACTTTAAAGTTCGTCAGCAACGGCAAACGGCAAGTATGCAGTTTGTATAAAAGGACTGAGAGACTGGTGTCGCTGTCGATTAAAACATAAATGGAAAAATAAAGAAAATGGTCCAGTGGGTGTGAGCTTTATTAGCGCTTGCATATGTTAAGCAACCACAGGCACGGTCCGCACTGGCATAAAATTATCTCGAGCTCCTCCATACATCGTAAGGCATGCTAAGCAGTTGGTCTTGGCTGTCAATATTGATGGCAGTTGTATAGTTTTGTCAGATGCCTTTAGACAGCTTGAAAAATCTGACTTAGTATTAGCCACATACACACGAAAAACACATAACCAAATTCTATTACTGTGTATTTAAAGTGACAAATTGTTATAAAAGGCGATATAATCTAAATATTTATGGGGCATATGCAAACAACGTGTCTGTACTTTTTATGCTTTTGGTAGAGATACAGCACTCTAATTACTTCTATCAATGCTATAGCGTTAGATGCATTGATGTCAACTCCTCGAATGATGAGATAAGACTCGCAGACAGCTACATTAGCTACAAGGAAGATATGATCAGAATAGGTAATGTGACCTATAAGATAATTAAATATAGATACAAATTTAAAGAATAATAGTAAAACATACGAGTTACCTATTACTCGTATGTTTTACTATTATTCTTACTCTTATTTTTATTCTCACGTATACTTTTTACATACATGTTTGTGTTACAAAATTTGTTTACATAGTCTGGTGTAAAAACTACCAGTTGCTTCTCTTCCTGTGCTGATCGCAAAGTGCAGCCCAAGGAAAAACAAGCAGTGGCACTCTGAGCTAATATTAGTTCTGGCCCTGCTCATTGGGCTAGTACTAGTGAGGTCCCTACACATTGTTGCAATCTTGCATAAAAAAAAAAACAGCAAGTAATTTGAAGATGTTCTAAATTCATAAATGTCGCAGCAACATCATAATATGAATTTGTCAGCGAAAACAAATAACTATTTGATCTATTCCTAAGATTTACAAAAACTTAGGTAAAATCAAATATACCTACATGAAGCCCTGGGCCAAAGTCCAAAAAGCCCTTAGGTAGATCCGGCCCTGTTTGTTTCTTTGCATATATTACTTACATATTCATCGATGTCAACGACTCGAGCGTAGTAGCTGCATTTAGTATGCTACAAGCATGAGCACATTACCTATTTACATGTATTAGATGCGATGCTACTACGAGAGAACGGGTTAATTGGACCCTCCAGCTGGTTTCTTTGATAATATAAGTTGGAATGGAGCAACAGGGTATACAGTAATGGAATAAATAGAATTTCATGACTATTTTGCATTATCAGCAGATGCACATATTATAAAAGTTGTATTTTGTTTTTTAAAAGTATTATACTAGCATAGGTACAATTCCATAGAATATGATGTACACATATGACAGCTGGTTATGCGTTAAGCATTAAGCATTCATGACGTAACCTACCCGCGTTTGTATTCAACGAATATAAGGGCTGTGTTTTCAAAGGCAGAGAATTTTTAGCTGAGGAATTTTGGCTCTCGCAAATGACGTGTGTGAGGCGTAATCTGTTGGTCCATTGTCACTTTTCTAGAATATCAGTATTTTCCGATTAACTTGGCGAAAATAGGCAAGGGAATAATTATATATATATATATAATGTCGAAAGTTTGCAATTTAAGGCACAAGCATGGTGAGTATGGCGATATCCTTCTGTGGAACGAAGAATTCTTAGGAGAGGCTTTTGTCCATCAGTGGACTGTATGATGTAATGATGATAAATGAATATTGATGAATGTTCACTTAACGAACCTTCCAGATGTGCCGATTTGCTGCACATTTCTGTTTACTCACAAAAGCTCATGAGAGTTTTCTATCCAACGCAATGTTCAGGAAATCGGCGCGAGGTAGCAGATCGATTGGAGGGCCCGTAACAGTGATTTCCACGTGAGTAGGAGTGAAAGGACGAATAGCGAATACGCAATCTAAAATACTAATTTTACCGCCTTTGACATCTATCCGATAGGGTTAGTTTCACGCTTTCTATCTAGGTGACCCATTTTTAGAATCTCGTATAAGGCGTCGTGGTTTCAGTCCAGTTTTTTTTAGTATCTTTTATTTTTATTTATTGCTAGCTTTTTTCACTTTGTTACTTGAATAGTAGGATATTATTTCAAATTGCATTCGGAGTTAAAGCAAAAGCGTAAGAAACGTAGTGTCCCCAGACCGCACACCTTTAATTTCCTCTCCCGCCGCTTCTCAGTAAACGCAGTTTCGCTGAGAAGTGTTGATATCCAAATTCAGCGGTGTTGCGCCAGAGGTAGGCGTCAGGCACAAATCCAATTTGGGTGGCGCCAATTGCGTTACTTATTTAATTTGAGGTGGGTGCACTAAACGAAATTAGGCAGGTTCAGGTCACAAATATTCGGAGTACTGATTAAAAAAACAACTAGATAATAGCTCCACCTACTTTACAATTTTTTTGCAGCTGTATTTGTAGAAATTTTTGAACCATGCGAAACAAATTTTCATTTTTCAGTTGATGAATGTTGCTTTTTAAAATTCAGGGTTTGGCTTTTTGCGGAATTTTTATAATTTAACTGGTAAAATTATTGAAATCGTCAGGCCTCAATGAGGCCTCAATGAATTTCCATAATTCATCGAGGCCTCCAAACCATCCGATAATTTCCAAAATTACTGGTCGGAAGCAGCCTGCTAATAAAAGTAGTTAATCAAAGTACATGTATACATTTGGCTTTCTATTGTCCACATGTGTCATCGTTACAATGCAATATTTAATGCATTGGTTCCATAAAATGTTGTATTAAGTATCTATACATTGACTGCCCCATATAAACATCTACTCTTCTATCATCACAACTAATTAATGGACGTAATTTATTGGTAACAAGGAGCCCCAGTTTTCAGAAATGCTTACCATCAGATGGCAGCACTGTGTCGAGAATAAGCTGCTGTCATTGGATAATATTTGACAAACAGTGACAACTGACACATTGAAGGCCAATTATACAGTTAACCAGACCCGACTCATCAGTGCCGCTGCCGCTAATTTCAGAAAACCCTCATTAAGATTGACAATACTATGAGCTGGGCCACTAGGGGGTGGGTTGCCAGCTCGAATAAGTATTATCTGGCAATAACTCAATTTTTTGGCAATATTCACATTTTTTTTACCGAACATAGTTGAATGTGTGATAATAAACCGAACGTTATCGACGTTGTCAAAATGGAATAGACGTGGAAATTTATCAGATGCTCGTCGTGATTTATCGAAGCCAAGGGAGACCAAAACTGAGGTTCCAGAATGTCGAAAGAGACCTCAAAATATTGACATAAAATTAGGTAAACCAACATTCCAAAATATATATGTAGACGCGTATGAAATAAATACTGTTCCAGGCCCAAACACAGCTAGAGTGCCTTGAATGATGATGATGATTATAGTTGAACGCTCGGAAATGATTTCTACTTCATTTTCTAAAGTTGCTACAAGTTGGTTACAAATTTCACCATTACCACACATACTAGAAGATATAAAATACAGGTATCGACAGGTATCAAGCGAGCCTTAGCCCTTAGCAAGTCGTGTTTTACGCTGAGCGAAGTGCTGGACGAGCTAATCTCATAGCGTCGTGGATAGGGTGCTCACCGTATTCGTGATATATTACTAAGAATAGACTAAGTACATAGGTACATATTGCTTGAACACTTGTACGCGAAAAACTTGCTTTTCCCCCATTCATCTCAGTGAGTAGTTTCTCAATACTTAGCTTCCATCCCAAATCCTACAGATTTCTATCCTTCCCCAGATTATAAAATGCTTCCGATGGGTAGCAGCGTTGCAATCACAAGAAGCTAAAAATGTACAAAATACAGCCTGCCAAGCGTGGTGAGTACGGATAACCATACTCCATTCCTGGGAGGATATAAATCCTCCCATGGAATGATCAATCCTTGGGAGAAACCTTTGTCTAGCAGTGGAATTATGCCGGCTAAAATAGGCGGTTTACCGTATAAGCCTTGCCAAAAAGACGGCAAGAATACTGTTATACTAGCGAATCTCGGGCTCCGAGTGGTCCAACACACCACAGCTGAGAATAGGTTGGGAATATGCTCAAATGAGGAGAAGGATATTGTCACCTGGAGAAGAAATATAGATTTTATTTATAACTAGTCATAATCTCCCAGTACTGGGCAAAGCCCTTGACGTATTAAAGCCCAAATGTCAGCCAGCCAGTTACCTGACTGACTGATGTCTGACTAAACAACCCACACTGGTCTAGCGCGGACGGGTCAAGGTCCAAAGTAATCCAAACTCCATCGTGATGCTCCGACACATAGGAAGGCTCCAAGTGCCTGACAACTCCAGGAACACCGTAGTACCAAGAATAGTTAAGTCTTTTCTGATTGTGACCGTAACAAATGTTCATTCAAGTTACCGTGTTTACTAGTTCTCGGAATAACAAAGTAGGCGGGCTTCGAGTGCGACTCGATCAATTGAGCGCATTGTGAAGTTCTGAGAATTGTAGCAAGTTGTGCTAAGTTTTAGTAGAAACTTACGACAGTAGTATAAATATTATCGAGATACGCGATTTTTTTTATTTTTCTTTATTTTGTTTACTAAGTTAATATTGTACATAGAATTTATTTCCTGCTGTTCACAAATTTTCAAGAACTGCCATTCTCGACACAGGAATCGAAGCTTTGCAATTCATAAAATAATTGTTTGGAGGTACTTTTTAAAATAAGTACCTTCTGAATAAATGTGTTGGATATATTATTAAAATTGATTGAGCTTCTATTACTAGTAGCGTTTAGTACCCAATGAATAAAACTATTTTTAAGAAATGGACGCGGTTCTGTTCCTTGTTTGGTTAAAGTAGTATTTAAAAATGAATGCATTTTCTTAAAATTCGGTATCATGGTTCCTTCTCAATTGGGAGATGGATTTTTTATACGTAGATAAAAAAAACCTGTACATAAACATAAAGCCCGATAACATAATACTAGGTTTTGTGCTGCCATATAAAAATTAAACAACAAAAGCAAGTCTTCTCTTTTGTAGTACTGTACCACTTACAAAAACCGAGAACCTCAACTACCTATTGTCTGGCGTAATATTCTTGAAATAAAAAGTGCCATTTGTTGCTTACAAAGCAAGTATGTCATATCAAAAATGACGGGTACACTTAGTTTATTTTTATTTTTTCTACAAGTGTGGTGGTAGTCAAGTGGTGAAGAAATGAGATTTGTTACTGAAAGGTACTGGTTTGAAACTCGTGTGGTTCTCGGAGTTTTACATTTGACTCATGTTCTGTCATTTTCATCAACTTTGATAGCTTTTAGTGAAGGAAAATTTAAGTAGAAAGAATCCTGCACACTTCAAGTAGATTATATCTGGTAAAGATAGTCTGCGTTGAGTTTGTTCCATAATATCTCAGACAAGAGCCAAGCTTTTAAAAATAAGAAGAAAAGACTTTTCACTAAAAATAATTTGGGTTTATAAACTCGAATAACGTGGCAGTCGCGTGCGTCTGGTTCAACTTTTAATAGACGCGGTTTTAAACCTGAAACAAATCCAACTTTGCTGAAGTTGGAGCGCTATTTCATTTAAGTACATTTCAATTGACGTTGATGAATTTGATTTCTTTTTTTTTGTATTTAGACGTTAGAAAAAAGAAAGAAAATTTTAAGGATTCTACTTATTCACATGTTTAAAATACTTGTTCTTAAATTAGACAAAAAAGCAGCGTGGTTGTAGAAAAGAAAGAAAATGAATGGTCGTACATATAGAGTTTTTTCACCATATTTCTTTATTTAAGAAGACTTACGAGAAAGAATCTTTGTCCAGAAAGAATTTCCTTATGGTTATTCTTCAACTGAATTCAATTCGGAATGTATTCTAAGTTTGATTTATAAATATGTTACGTGATACTTACTATAGTACTCAAGAATCACTTTACATAGCCAGACATAAAGAACTTCGTTCTAAAACTTTTAACACATATGAATGACCTTGTGAATTCATGAAATCCAAACTCCATTTGTGTTCCTGTGAATATCCTGTAAGATAATAGTAGGAGAGCTATTACCAAGTTTTGGGTAGGTATTTGAAGCAAGTTGAAAACTTGTCACATGTCTCTCCTATTATATACCCCAACACGAAACTGCAGAACTGGCTGGTGAGTAGCGGGGCTACATAAACCTCTATTTTTTATCTCTTAAAATATAGATATTTGTGGCAATATGCAATTTTATATGTTGTAGTATAATGTTTAAAAAATACAAAAAAATATATAAGCCAGACGATTAAGTCGGGGTTTTAACATTGCCAGACGCGTAAAGAATGTTTGAGGCCACTTGAAACTTAATAGGAGAGGTATGTGACAAGTTTTCAGGTTGCTTCAAATACCTACCCAAAAAATGATGCCAGCTCTTGGACTAAACGGATGTAGCCACTGCCGTCTAAAGATCTGTTGAACTAACAAACTAGGACTTCTCGTGCCCACTGCTCCGACGTAGATACGGAGCAGGCCAAATAAGTGGCAATCCCTAAATCCGCCCAGCGGGATTCGCGCTATAATCGGATAGACAGTTTTTTGTACCTTTGTCTGTTGCTTTATTCTGCTTGGAGTACAAATTAGCTTTTATTTTATCGTTCAATTAGATAAGGAGGGCAGTAAACATAATTAAATATCTAGCAATGTAATTACTCCTGTAAGCAATCAACTTAGTCTGTCTGCTGTTCTTGACCTCTTTGAATTAGTTAATTGGGGACACGGCCATGATTTTAAAGATAAATGAGAGAAATTATTCGAAGCTAGTTTAATCAAATAAGTAAGAGCTTTTTAAACAACCTTTACACATTTTTTGCAAGCTCGTGAAGAAGAAGTGAATGTTATATGTAAGTGACAATATTTTGTAATTCTTTTTCCTTAGCCGTTGCCTTCCCAGGCTATGATTCTAACCAAAATAAAACAATAACGAAAAAATTTAACAGCCTACGTTCAGTATGCAGAACACTTATCAAAACATGGTTGTAAATCGAACTGTAATGTAACAAAAAAGGAAATTTCGTAAAATATTCTTATATCGTAGTCATAAACTGCCTTGTTACATCAGTTCGTTTAACAGCCTCTGGATGCGCGTTCGCGGGTATATAAAGAGAACTTTATACCGTAATAGAGTGTACAGATCGTTGTTGCCGCTAAGGCCTCATTAAAAATGTCTACTCTCCGTAGCTTCACGACCCTTGTTAATTGGAATTTAAACATTTTAGAATATAACACTCACACATATCACTTAATGGACAAATTACGTCATATATCTAATAAAAGTGGCTAAAACATGGCAATTTCTTATTGTCTCTGTCTTCCTTAAATGGCCGCTGTTATTTATCCTCTTGGGTTATTAAACAGCATTAAAATGTAGTCAACACACAACTATTACATAGGTTTTAAACAAATAAAGAAAAACATTGAAAAGTTAGCGAACATCTATAAAAAAATGAGAATTTCAATTTGTCGATATAACTTTCATTTCTACCTATTTAATTTCATATCTACCTCTAAATAAATGCCTCTTTCATAATATTTAAATATGCCAATTTACCTTATGAAAATGTAAATTCAAGGCCACTTTCAAAATTTCAGTGAACAAAATATAAACCGAATTATATTTATGAGTTTTACATAGTTCTAGTTTATAGTTAGTGTAATATTTTAATTATTATATTTAGGTTGCTTTATGAATAAATTTTACTGAATTTATCTTTTATGAAACTACTTTAATTAATCTTAACTACATCTATATATATAAAAGGAGAAGCTGACTGACTGACTGACATATGAACGCAGGGCCTAAACTATAAGAGTTAGAAACTTGAGATTTTGCACAGGGGTTCCTTTTATAACGTAGGGGAGCACTAAGAAAGATTTTTGGAAATTCATCCCCTAAGGGGGTAAAACGGGGGTGCAAAGTTAGTATGAAACTTTGCCGTTTTTGAAGTTATTCGAATGAAATTCAGCATGAAGGTTTTTTACTACAAGGCATGAAACATGAGTAAAATACTTTTTTCAAAATTCATCCATTAGGGGGTTAAACGGGGATTCAAAGTTAGTATGAAACTATGCCGTTTTTCAAGTTATTCGAATGAAATTCAGCATGTAGATACTATATTGAAAGACATGAAACATGAGTAAAATACTTTATTCAAAATTCATCCCTTAGGCGTTTAAACGGGGATTCAAAGTTAGTATGAAACTTTGCCGTTTTTCAAGTTATTCGAATGAAATTCAGCATGAAGATACTATATTGAAAGACATGAAACATGAGTAAAATACTTTTTTCAAAATTCATCCCTTAGGGGTTTAAACGGGGATTCAAACTTAGTATGAAACTTTGCCGTTTTTCAAGTTATTCGAATGAAATTCAGCATTAAGATACTATATTGAAAGACATGAAACACGAATAAAATATTTTTCTCAAAATCATCCCTTAAGGGGGTAAAACGGGGATGCAAAGTTAGTTAATGAAACTTTCCGTTTTTGAAGTTATTCGATTGAAATTCAATATTAAGGTGTTTCATTGGAAGTCATAAACCAAATCCATGCTCATATTATAAATGCGAAAGTAACTCTGTCTGTCTGTCTGTCTTCTTTTCACGCTTCAACCATTGAACCAATTTAGATGAAATTTGGTATGGAGGTAGTTTGAGGCCCGGAGAAGGATACAGGGTACCTTTAATTCCGGGAAATTCTACTGTTCCCGAGGGATCCATACTAACGCGGGTGGAGCCGCGAGCAAAAAGCAAACCTGACTTATATATCAACGACAGCTGAAACTGAACCGAAATTTGGTACAGGGATTTTTTTATGATGTGAATGAACATTAAGAAAGTATTTTTAGAAATTCACCCACTAAGAGGGTGAAATAAGGGGGTGAAGTTTATGTGGAAATTTCTCATTTCTGGACTTAGAAATATTAAAGTAGGTATATAAACTCTTGATTAAAATTTTCTTGATTAAAATTAAAAAAGAACTGTGTAGGTGAACTAGGCAAAATTCCCCCCTAAAAAGGTAAAGTTTATATGGAAATTTTCTCATTTCCAGACTTAGAAGTATAAAAATAGGTATTTATGTTCTCGATTACAATCAAAAAAGATCTCTGTTGGTTAAATGGACAAAATTGCCCCCTGAAGGGGTAAAATAGGAAGTAAAATTTGAATGGAAATTTTCTCATTTCCAGACTAAGAAGTATAAAAATAGATATATAAGTTCAAGGTTACAATTAAAAAAAGGTCTGTGTTGGTGATATGGACAAAAAGGAAGGGGTAAAGTTTGTATGAAAATTTTCTCATTTCTAGAATTAGGTAGTAAAAATAGGTAGATAAGTTCACAGTTACAATTAAAAACCGGCCAAGTGCGAGTCGGACTCGCGCACGAAGAGTTCCGTACCGTTATCTATAAAAAGGGCAAAAAAATCATTTCTGTTGTATGGGAGCCCTCCTTTAATATTAATTTTATTTTTATTCAATTAATGATTTTTAAAGTGGATATATTACTAAATATCCTGTGAATATTTCATACGCCTATCTGTTGCCGTTATCAATATCAAGCAAAAAAAGCAAAAAAATCACGTTTGTTGTATGGAAGCTCCCTTAAACATTTATTTGATCCTGATTTTTAGTATTTGTTGTTATAGCGGCAATAGAAATACATCATCTGTAAAAATATCAACTCTGTAACTATCACGGCTCATGAGATACAGCCTGGTGACAGACAGACAGACAGACGAAATTAATAGGGTCCCGTTTTCACCCTTTGGGTACGAAACCCTAAAAAGGGTATATAGGTTCATGATTACAATTAAAAAAGATCTGTGTAGGTGATCCCTGTTTGTCTTTCTGTCGTGTTTTCACGCTTCAACTATTGAACAGATATTTGGTATGGTGGTAATTTGAGGCCCGTGGAAGGATATAGGTTACTTTTCATTCGGGGAAATTCTACTGTTCCCGAGGGATACATAAACGCGGGCGAAGCCGCGGGTAACAGCTAGTATAATATAAATACATAATTAACGAAAAATATCTAAGATATCCTAAATTCGTCAGTGACACAAATTACGGGTCATACGAAAGATAAAATGACCGCTATTTTGTGAGTCTCTTTATTGTTATTTTGGCACTTTTATACCTATATTCAAACATTTTCTATCTGAAATAAATTGTAAAGGAACTCAAGAAAGCACTAGAAATTTCAGTTAAAATGATACCACTGTAAATAAGGTCGTTCTGAACCTTATTTATCTCGCAAAATACTTAAATTAGGAGTTTCAAATCTAAGTAATATGATTTTTGACTATACGTTTTGATAAATTTTTCTCGATAGAAATATTTTTTGAAAAATGGTCTTCGTTCGCAGAGTTTTTGTTATTGTAGCTCAAATGCGACGAATGAAATAATGATTTTTAGACTAAAAGATAGGTTATTAGTAATTCATCAAAATGTAAATATGGAAATACAATTAACCGATCTGATTTTATATAAAATAGAAATAACGAATTTGGCGCTTACGTTTTTTTCTTTGAGCGACTTGAGACTATCTCCTATCTCATCATTCACGGGCTAAACCGCCAAGCGCTATCCCTTGCGCGCACTTGATCAGTCCTTTGCCGAGCGAAGGTACCAAACATTTGAGTCCTCGCCTTACGGTGACGCAGCTGCTTGTGGCCCTCAGACAGCTTTAAGCGTACCTATTGCTCTCAATTTAGTCAATAAAAATATTTGTACTAGAATTTTGAGAGAAATTAAATAAAAGATATTGTTAACATAAATATCTAATATAAATCAACATATTCTACCGAGCTACAACAAAAAATAAATAAAAATTAATATATATTTACAAATAAAAAAGGCCGGGTAAATCGTTGCCTCGCGGCAGCGTGCCCAAAAGGCTGGCAGCATTGCCACGTTGGATATTGATATATAAAGATATTGTTTAATTATATAGAATTTAAATTAATTAAATATTTATATTTTATATTTTTTCAATACAAATAAACTAAAGAAATAACATACTAGCACAAACTTTGAGACATTAACCTTAAATAAAAAGATAAAAAATACAAAAGTACGAGATATGACATTACAATAAACTTGTATTTATTTCCCGTCAGGGCAGTTTTCTCCGTTTTCTCCAAATTTCTACTATGCATGCCTAAGTGTTACCTGTTGTTAATCGTGATAAGTGCCCTGGCAGAAGACTAAAACCCTAGAAGTGCGGTGCGGGCTTGATGTTGTAAAGGACTAGTCGTATGCCAATAGTTTCGTAACCAAGAATGCCGAAGACGGCGTACAGAGAAAAAAATTACAACACAAGAACACCATTCACACGTTCGTGCTTATGAAGGTTTGTCGAAGTGAGCAAGCGTGTGGATGCAGTAATTAAGCTTTCTAAGGCACAAACTCATAAAATAATTAATATTAAAAGAATAAAGCTTGCGGTTATGCCTTTTGTTGGGGAATATTTCGCAAAATCTCTCAATAACTTGCTCAAAACTTCGCAAAAACTCAGTAGCAATGTTATAGACTTGGATAGTCTCATTTTGCCTTATTTTTTGATATTGATTTCTATGATAATGCTAAAGGGACGAAAATGATACCACTTTGGATGCTCATACACGACTGTTTATTCAAAGATTGGTTACATGATTATATGAGTAAATACCTCTACACTACAATGCGATGAATTTTTTGCCTCAAATCAACCTTCCCTGGGTATATAACACATACGAAAAAATATATTTATTGCAAGGAGATTTAATACGTAAAATCTCCATCTAACATGCTGGTCTGGGAGAACAGAAAAAGGGTACTGCTTCTCTTCCCACGCAGATCGTAAAATCCGATCAAGGAAATGGGCTATAATATAAAGAATCATATAGGCAATGCGGCTAGCAACCCGTGATGGGTGATGGGGTATTTTGATTTCGTATCCCAACTTATGCCCACCAAATTGCGAAACGTGGCTTTTAGGACTTCAAGGGAAAAAGACATGATAGTATGTACCTATGTATCCAAAATGTTATTAGTCGCAAGAAGGCGAAAAGAAGAATAACGCCGTAATAATAATGTAGATCGTTCATTAAAATGGTGTTAGCTCGTGTTTGCACAGAAAAGTTATGATTGATTTTATTGATTGAGTATGTTTGACAAACAACTGAATCGATGCGAAAGTTTTCCGATGTAACTCAGTGATAGGCATCAGTGGCGGAGCGTGAAATCATACTAATATTCTAAATGTGGAAATTTGTATGGAGGTGAAGATTCTTGTCGCTCAAGGCAAAATCGATTTGATGTATTTTAATGAAACTTTACCTAGCCTGTAGCTCAGTGTATTGGATACACAAGTGCCTTTGTATAGCGGGGTCCCAGGTTCGATACCCAGACCTGATGTAAAACGATCTTTTTGAGATTGGGTCTTCCATGTTTGTGTACATATATATACTTAAGTATTTATGTAGTAAATAAAATATCGTATAGTTAGTACCTATATTAGTACTTGGAGTTAGCTGAGTCTGTGCGTTTTGTCCATATATATTTATTTATAGTAACATAAAAATAGCACATATCTGAAATAAAACCGGTCTATGAAAGCAATTGTTAAACTTTAAATTTATGCTTAAAAATAGCATCACTGTCTTTTCCGATGTTGAGTAAGGCAACGCTTATTTAAAAATATTTTAAATAAATTCTCATTATAAAAAAAATCTCCTTCCATTTCGAACCTTGGAATGAAAATGGATACCTCTTCTTAAAACAAAACGCTTAATTCTTACAAAAATGTTACATCAATATTTTCGTTATATGAAATACGAGTATTATTTCGTAATAATATACATCGTCAAATATAGATCAACAGAATTAGATTAAATTATGTGCTTCAACAATTCAGATGATATAATGGATTTGGTAAACTTACTATCACAACGTAACAAGTATTCTTGGTAAAAGCAAACACAAACAATTAGGTACAAAGTTCCAGCTTGTGCGGGTTCATAATATTTAATTTCATCGCGGAAATTATGTTCTCTAACAATCACCGACAACGGAGGCGTCAAACGAGACTTACTTTGAACAAATTAAACTCTTGTTTCATGGCACGACGAGATAAGCCTAACGATTTGCGAAAAAGAGCCACAAGCCAACGAGAAACGTGTCTTCCCCACGCGTAACTAAGAACTTACGCCGCCATTGCAGGAGGCAGAAAGCGGCCGTACTGATTACGCTATGGAGCGTTTATCATATACCTATGTAATTACGAAATATCACAAAATTATGTTTTGCATTATTTCGAGTAGGTGTCACGGTCACGGTGAATCGACCATGTACACTCTGGTGTCAGAGTACTTCGGAACCGCCTCTCGGCCTTTGACGTGGTTCCTTTAACTTTGACTTTGTCAACATGCCAGCCTGCGACACGGAGTGACCGGGTTCGATCCCCGGCCAGGTCAAGATGGAAAATGATTTTTTTCAGATTGAATGTGTATCTATATATGTATTTGTTATAAAATATAATATCGTTGAGTGAGTATCCCATAACACAAGTCTCGAACTTACTTTGGGGCTGGCTCAATCTGTGTGATTTGTCCGTATATATTTATTTATATTTAACGACCAGATGCCGGGACCAACGGCTTAACGTGCCTTCCGAGGCACGCAATCATTTTTATTATCAGACAATCAGGTGATTCAAGCCTGCAATCTCCTAACCAAACTGGAAAAAACTAAACAAAGATGCTTCCCATGGGAACCGAACCCCCGGGTCTACAGGCAAACGCTTTAACTACCTACTGGACTACGGAGGCAGTCATTATGTTTCTTATTCAATGTCAATCAAACCATACATATTAATATACTGACGTAATAAATGTATGGGCTGGACTATTTAAGTATCTGTCGCTGTTGCCTTGATATGGTAATAATCCAAGCGGACAAAGTCACGGGCAGTAAACTTATATTTTATAAATTTATATGCTTGGAAGGTGCTAATTTAAATTACATTCCAGGTACTTAACAAACGCACTGTCATTTCTTTTTAAAATATGATGTCTGAAACTCAGTCAAAAGAGATTATAAATGTCTAAGAGTACCTACATACCTAAATCGAAATTTATATCAAACACTACGTGGTGAAATTTTGGTCGTTCTGGACTCTGGACCCCTAAAAGATGATTCAGCAGTCGACAACTATAAGGTAGTTTATATATGTGATGTGGTCGCCCTAACCCGCTCAGCTTGTTAGCAAGTCTAACGTAGTCGCTAAAGACATAGGTATGTCTTAAATCGTCTTATAGAATACGGCAAATCGAGAAATAAATTTTCGTATGACTCAGGAATACCAACCAACAAAAATCTATTTCCAAGTAATATTTATACACTAAAACTAAATTAAAACAAAATAAAAATATATAAAACAATACTGTCAGGTTCGTACTCTGCTGCCTTATTGCAGCTAAAGTTACGCGATTGGAGCTAAAATACAGTTATGTACAAAGAAGACACGTAATTTAGTAGATAAAAATCCGCGAGCCAGTGTTTTAAGGCTAAAATATTATACTTGGTTTATTTACCCAGATTTTGCTATACCTTAAAATGACCTTAAAATGACTTAGGTACATAAACTAGTATTCCTATTTAAGTATATGATAAAATGTGCAATGATGATGGGCAGTTTAGTTCATCTCTCTAATGAGATATGATGTGGGTAATAATCGCGTTACGTCGACGGTTTATAGTATATTGTGATGTATTTAATAAGATCATGGTACTGTTCAGATAAAGATGAATAAGAAAACCGAGGAGAGTGGCAAGAAACAGGAAAAGCTATTAAAGGAAAAATACGGTATGAAATTTCAACGTTCATTATAATTGCGTAACCATGATTTTATAATAAAATCCAAGCTCTAAAATATGTGTCTTACACACACAGTGGTGGAAGAAATAAGAAAATACGCAAATGTCTCAGTAAAGATCACGAATAACGGTGACAGTGGGTTCTAATGAACAAAACAGGGCTCAAATAACAGGCATCTTCAGCCAGCCACGCAGACCCCGGCGTTTGTACTTGCACATTCAAAATGGATGTTCGTGGGTGCCAGCGAATACTGGTGGCTTAAAATTCGAGATAGAAGTGCTGGCAAGGTTCCAAGCTCCTTAGTCGCTTGTCTTTGCATATGAAGAAACAGCCCTAAGGTTGTAGGTCGTAATTAAAATGTTGTGTATTTCTATACATATACTATATACGTATATACAATACCTCCTATATATACAATATAAAGAGTGACATATACGTCTTAGCGGTTGTGTTAGTAACATGCATAGTTGATTAATATGATAATGTGTTTTTAGGGCTCCGTACTTAAAAGGCAAAAGCAGAACCCTTATAAGATAACTCGGTTGTCGGTCTATCAGTAACCCTTTTTGTCAGGAACGCGTAGAGGTATCAAGCTGAAATTTATATCAAATACTTCGGTCTACTGTCCCTTGAAGCTGTGAAAAAATCAAATTTATAAGCCAACACAATGAAAAAAATATAGCTGATTATGCCGCAAATATTTCGTGTTTTTTCGACATTCGCAAGGGAATTAAAACCTACAATCTTTAAATTTATAGTTAATAAAGAACATTCATACAAAGAAAAAGATTTGAACTTCATCGGCTCATAACATTATTATTAATTTATTCGTGTTTGGATGGATCCCGCAAATATCACAAGTTTCATTACATTAAAAATGTTACGCAGGGGAAGCCACGAGAAAAGCTCATTTTTATTTACTGATTGGCCTCAATACCGTTGGCATTGAAATAAATTGCAGTGATAGCATCAATTTGTCGACTTCAGCAAACTAGACCGAGCACTGCTGTATCACGCTGTGATTTCAATCAAAGCTTGTTCATCAGACGATCAGTTTGATCTAATTTTTTAAACAAACTACGCCCAAGATCATGGTAATTAAATATCGCTTCCGAGGCCAGCACCGGCAAATTTTGACGTGATAGTGTCTTATAAATCGATGAACGCCTACTGCACGCAAGAAAAAATGTCTGCCTCCTTCGCGGCGTGCAACAAGATTGTCATCTTCATTTGTATGTCTTATCATAATTGGAAAAAAAAATTAAGTACCTAGACTATCATGTGTCCTGTACGTCTAAAAGTTTATCTACCAAGTTTTATAAAATTAAGTTCATTCGTTTAAGAATTATGGAGCAACTTACATACATACATACACAAAAATGTTCTGAAAATCCTTAGCACTTATCTTTCTTTAACTTACTCCATGACCAACCCTTGCAGATTTATTATAAGTATTGATTGATATTTACCGGGACAAAACATTTACAAACTTTTCTTTAACAATTTTGAATACATATGTACACGTAGTAGGTTCGTGTTTCAGCTTTGTGTGAAGATGACATAAAAGGTTCGAAGCAGCGATGTTGTCAGTAAAACGATCTAGGTAGGTTTTCTGTTTTTAAGCTCGAGGGTCACACGATATTTATAGTTCGATTTTCTCGCCCACTTAAGGTTGAAAATAACGTATCATGTCCTAGTTTTATGAAGGTGCAAATATACATGCTTATACCCAACTTTATGATGTGTGCTCGTGACGTATAATTATTTTTATAATATTAGTGAAAAGGGAATAAAGAGGTATTTTTGGAATTTCATCTCCTAAGGGCGTTAAATAATGGAAAAAGCGTTTGTATTAAAGTCTGTGAGATTTCAAGATGAAACATGCAATTTTGTACTAGGTATGCTTAGTTACTAGAAACCAATTAAAACTCGTATATATATTTTTCGAAATTCTGGGATAAATTTCGAAAATATATATAATGGGTCAGCCCAATGGGAAATCTTATTATATTTCAATAACATAAATAAATATATATACATGGACGTCGCATAGATTAACCTAGTAAAGTTTGAAACTTGTGTATTGAGATACTAACTCAACGATACTATATTATATATAAGAAACACACATATATAGATAAACATCCAAGACCCAGGCCAATCTGAAAAAGATAATTTTCTATCTTGACCCGACCGGGGATTGAACCCGGGACCTCCGGTGTGACAGCCTGGCATAATGAACACTGGGCCACGAGCTATGAACCGAGACGAGCTCTGTGGCATTTTTCATCATTACATAGTATAAAACAAAGTCGCTTCTCGCTGTCTGTCCGTCCCTATGTATGCTTAGATCTTCAAAACTACTCAACGGCTTTTGATGCGGTTTTTTTATAGATAGAGTGAGTCAAGAGGAGGGTTTATATGTTCATTGCACCCGTGCGAAGACGGGGCCCGGGTCGCTAGTCTCAAATAAATAAACTTTCATAATGTTTATCATCTGGAATAAATACTTATTTAAATTTTCAAATCATGCCATAAAGGGCTCAAACAGGGTTTTTAATTTATTGCGGACATTTCATGATTTTTTAAGCCATCGCTATAAAATTTGGTATCAATAATCTTTAATAAATGTTTGAATAAAAACTTAATAGTATTTTACACAGGGATTGACAGTGAGTTTGTTTGTTTTATTATTTTCCTAGTCATGAAAGTAGGTTTTTATTATCTTGAATAAAATTAAAATAACTTGGATGTAGTTTTCGAAAATCCTCAATAACTAGTTTTTGGTAGGAGAGAAAAATCTACTGTTACTATTGTCGTAGTATCTACTTTGGTGGCCCAAATTCATATTATTTCACTAAAAAGTAAGTGTTCTATCTAAGAAATAAAATAAAACAAAGAAAATATGGTTATTCAGAATGTGGGTCGTTTGTACTGCCGCCGCGCTGTACTGAAGAAACACTATTACTTTTTATAAGGTTTAGTTCCACTACTTTCTGTGGTTTTTGTGTGTTTATTGAGTTGATGTGTTGTTGTTCCAAAAAACTTTGTTATTTTACTATTAGTAGTTTATGCTTTGTATGACCGATAAGAGGATAATGTACCAATAAGAAGATTATGATTCGTTTTATAAAAAATATTTTATGGTACTCCTAACTTTCATCGTCAAAGAATTCTTTGTACTCTAGTAGTATTCTTCCACGTATTATTTGTAGATGTTATATTATATTTGTATAACCGGCAGGCTGCCATGAAAATTTAATGAAAGAATAGTACCTCTATATTGCCATGGAAATTTAAGAATCATACTTTGGGTAGGAAAAGCGAGTGTTTCCTGAGCAAATACTCGTTTTCCAAGGTTACTACATCGTGACTACATCAGACCCTAGTTAAAACAAGGGATTTTTATGCCCCGGGAGGAAAGGTCGTGGAACAAACGGAATATGCTGACTAGATATAGAACCATGGATCTAAGAATAGGTCCATGTATAGAACACTATTTTTTGCCGACAGCTTCGCCCACGTGAATGTCGAGCGCTCAGGAACAGTACTTTATTCCGGGTTGAAAGGTATTCTATGTTCTTCCCCAGGCATTAAACTAGCACTATAACAAATTTTATCTAAAAAGGCTTAGTGGTGGAAGCGTGAAGTACAGATATAATTACTTTTCATATGGATGCCACACATATGGATTAATATAGCCATAAATGGATTAATTTAATCTCTTTTTCAGATTTGCCTGGGTCTTGGATGTTTATCTATATATGTATTTGTTATAAAATATAGTATTGTTGAGTTAGGGGCTAGCTCAATCTGTGTGATTTGTCCGTATATACGAGCATATATATAAAAAACAGTGTTCGTTTTGTATGTTACTACTTAGGTATAATAATTCTGAGCCTGGATGTATTATTTTATCTCTATGGTGCCTGGGGTCCGCGTTTTTGACAGTATTCTTACTGAAATATGATTCGGCAAACTTTTTACGGCCAACCTTACGTGAATGAAGGATACCTACTACTAAATCATGAAAATTACTTATAGTATTCTTCTAATACTACTAGTAATATTACTAATTAAAAGTTTTCAGGCAAAAACATGCATTTTATCACCCGAACTTCTTAGTACTTTCGTTATATTCCCGCTTTTACGTCATTATTTTCCTTTATTTAAAAGCTCAAATAGACTTTTCTCGGAGTCTATAGCATACAATACGAACTTTCCGATATTATGGAAGCAAAAATAGATATTCGCAGAACTTCAACTCTTCGTATTTTCTAGACGTATATGCGGATGCTAAAACTTGCATTTCATCGAGTTTGAAAGTTTATGATTTACTAATTGAGGGAATCAACCTATTTTGAAATGATATAAGATGTGAGATAATCGTTACATGATCTCAATTTCCTTTTATACGGACGATACTTCGACGAAAAGATCTTTGTGGCTTAGTGGTACCGCAAGCACCTTTGAATCGCTGGGATCGGGGTTCTATCCCCACCCAGTTCATGATCTTTTTCGGATTAGCTTGGGTTTTGAATGTTTATTTACGTATCTGTTATATAATATAGTATCATTGAGTAAGTCTAAAAATAAATAAAATTTTAGTTAAGAATACAAGATATATAAGATCTAACCGACTCTAAAAGTTTTGGTACTAAGGTACCCAAAACGCTACCCGCGTTACCGCGTCGCAAACTTGGCCATCCTTTGCACCAGAAACGAGCCAGAGTGGGGAGTCAGTTGAGTTAGCATCCCAAGTCTTACTGTGGGCTATTTCAATCTATGTAATTTGTCCCTATATATTTATTTACTTTATATTAAATAAATCTAGCCAAGGAGGATGCAGGCGGCCGGCCGTAAACGCTTTTCCAAATCATATTACAGAATGAATGTTGCCATGATGGATCTCGGGCTCCAACGCTCCACAGCAAACGTAAGCGAGAAAAAGGAGAACAAAATCGGGAAAGCGCTCAGATGAGAAACAAAACATTTATTAGTTGTCTGAAAAAGTTAAATAAATAATAAGCAATATAAATCGGACATTTTGAGAGATAAGGGGCTTTTACAATTTAATTCAAAAAATTCCTCGGATTTGTTGAGCTCTAGAGAGACAGCGCGATACAGAGAGGCCGCAGGTTGAGTTCCTGCGCCCCATTTGCCCGGGTCAAGGCTACGCCCGCCCCCTCAGCCTGCCTACTAAATTGTGAGATTTACAGAACGATAGCTTACGTAAGTACTCCACTTCTTAACACATTTCTCATTAATTTTATTTCACTATTAGTTACATTAACTAAACATGCTTCGTATTGTCTAATCACCTAAGTTCAAATCTAAGATATGTTACAGAACTTGGTATACAGACTGTTTTATACCAAATAATTGTATGCGTTAAAAGTTAAACGTGTTTACGATTTAATAACATACAAATTATGTATATCCTATGTTTTTTTACATACAAAAGAACTTAAACTTGAAAAGATCACTAAATTAATCGAAGACCTCGCATTGATTTCCAAAATGTAAACGCCTCTTCACGAAACTGGCTAATAATATTTGAGTATGTCCCTAGTCTAAAAAAAACGCACTTGTGCCGTTTTTCTTTCGAAATGTATCCAAATGTAGTTTTTTTTAAATCTATCTAGTTTTTGATACATAAGTTTTCCTGAGGTGTGGCATCTACTGTCTTTTATTTGTGCTCAGCATACGGTCGGGGACGGTCTCCCGGACCTCTAAATCGAGCGTCCGACGGACGGGGAACTTTATTCACATCTCGTGCGTCGAGAGTAGTATATATAAGATAATTTATATGGGCTGTTAGGGCTTACATTTATTCTGGGCCTAGCTTTATTCAGCAAGGCATTATTTAAAATATGTATGAGGTAATATATTAAGAGTATAAAAACGTAGCTTTGAAGAAAATAAGCACATATATGGCTAGGCACAGATGAAGTACGCTCTTTGTCAGTAAGATTCTGACATTTTTATAGGTAACCTTAACGTCGTGTTTCTATACACACATATATTTTTAAAAAATTGCTTCTGTTCATACTTCTATGTATACACATATATAAAAAACTACTATAACCATGAGATATTCCCTTCAAATATCCATACTCCTTTTTAAATTTCGGAATATATTATTAAGCAGTTTAATTACAGAAACACATAAGTTCATTTTTTTATAACACAAATCTAAAAAGATAATAATTTTTAACGAATATTGTTAGTTCTATATATTTTTCACCAACTTAGGGTGAAACTTTTGCCATAACAAAAACTATTTGGCCACAGAGGGTAGGTTAGGTCCATTAGGAAAGAGCTTTTGGTCCAACAAAATTCTGGCACATGGAAGCTCAACAAATAGTTCTTATTTGGAAGTGATATGTGTAATATACAATAATACATCGCAGTACCTAAGTATTGCGACTTAAAACAAGCAGTAAAATTGAAGAGTGAAATATATATTTCACTAGTCATCAACGTTATAGTAAAAATATACAGCAATGCGGGTTGTTGGCGTAGACACCCGTTACGAAACTCGTAGAACATCGTAGACATCGACATCTGCTCAGTTATCGCCATGAAACTGAATAATATCATAACTAACAATAGAATTTGTATGAAATACAACTGTATATTAATGACAATATTAACTTGGTAAAAACATGGTGTAGATTTACTGGTGTAGGTATCTGCCTGCTAAATAATATAAAAATTCATATGAATAAAATGATAGCATATTTAGTACAGAGCTTCGTCAATCCTTTAAATTTGGGTTAATAACAAGGAAGAAAATTGACAGCCATTCTTGAAGTCTACAATGTTCTACACTATTTATAGCATCGGTTACGCATTTATATGTCTACGAAACTAGTTCGGCAGATACCTACACCAGTAAATCTACGCCAACAGTTACCTGTTATATTGAAATATAATACAATATTAACTTGGGCATGCTTTTATGTGAGTGAATGACTAGTACGTTCTGTGACTGAACTATTGAAGGAACAAAAAGTTTAAAACAAGGATTATCGGTTCAGGATAACAGAAGTTCGTTGGGATAACAGAAGTCGGCGTCATAGGACAGGCTTAAAAAGCGTAGGAATTAAGAATGACCTAGACGTTTTCCAGCATCATTAATTAGAGATTGCAAAGGACAGGGACTAATAGAACGAAATAGACGTTTGTCTAGCAGTGGAACAGTAAGGATTAAATAAAATAAGGATTACGGAAAGTGACCCCTAAATGAATTAAAAGATTAAACAAGTTAATTTGAAAGATCAACCCGCGTATCGCATGTTAGTTGAAAATGTTAGCGAAGTCTGATTATGGAATTAAAACTGGACACATACTTCATTAGTTAAAATCCTCGTTATTTGATTTAATTTATATCGTTTATACAAAGTAGAGTTGTTATTGGTTCTGCAATTTAAAAATATGTTATTGGAAGTTTGGCCAAAGAATTCGTAAGCTTATGCTTATTAATTTTTCCTAAAATTATCGAGATTAATCTTTACAGTTTATTCGTTTCAGAAGAAGGCACGCCGCGCACATTATTAGAGCAATTATTTGAAGACAACCTTTTTTTGTAATAGATAGAAACAACGCATAACAGTGTCACTCGTTAAAAAGCACAAAAAATAATTAATCATATTTTTGTAAGCTTTTATTTATTTTGCATTGTAGGTATACAATATGTGTATATATGTATGCGCGTATATGTATTAAGAATCACGTCTCCATACATTTATTTATTCATCTTGAAGGTATGTTTGTTTGGGTCAAATCTCCCAATAGATGTTTTTTAAATTGACTCTTTGTGCAAGTCAGATGTAAATGCAATGTTACAATTAAATGAGCTGTTCTAATAATGAGTCGGAAGGGAAAGGAACTCCATAATAATAAACAAGATTAACCCATTGTGTTTGGCATAATTTGTCATGGAAGCATTTTATAGCATGAAAACATTCAGTATAAATGCTTGTTACAGGAATTATTAGAGCTATTTTGTTATCAGACTGGTTTCTAGTAGGAGCACCGCGAATGTTTCTGTTTATCTGTTTTTCACTTTACTTAGTGGCATCCGTCAATCACTAAACCAAGTAATTTCGAGATATTTTTAAGTTATTCCATTAGTGAGCTGTTAGTGTTTTCTTTTTCTAGTCGTAGCCGTGATAAATTGATATTTTGTTTTGCTAGACTTAATATTGCTTCTCAAAGCTTCGTTGACGTGCGGCGCGTGTAACGGCGTGTACTTTTAGAATTTAAATAAATAATATATAAATTAAAGAATATATACGGACAAATCACACAGATTGAGCTAGCCCCAAGGTAATTCGCGACTTGTGTTATGGGATACTAACTCAACGATACTATATTTTATAACAAATACATATTTATATAAACATCCAAGACCCAGACCAATCTGAAAAAGATAATTTTCCATCTTGACGACCTGGCCGGGAATCGAACCCGGGCACTCCGTGTCGCAGGCTGGCGTGTTACCACTGCGCCACGGGGCTGTCAAAAAATTTAAAACATATGGTAAAACTAGCTTTCGCCCGCGGCTCCGCCCGCGTCAATGTCGATCCCTCGGGAATAGTACTTTTTCCCGGGATAAAAGGTAGCCTATGTCCTTCTCCGTACTCCAGAGAACTTGTATGCAAAATTTTATGATGATCGGTTCAGTAGTTACGGCGTGAAAGCGTAACAAACAAACAAACAAACTCACTTTCGCATTTATAATATTAGTAGGGATACAGGACGAGTAAACAAAGCGTATTTTCAAGCGATTTCTATGGCATTTAATTGCAAACGTACGCGATGTTGCACGCGTCAGTGCATGCTGCCTCGGTTACAAGGCGAGAACGAGGTAAAGAGATACAAAATGAAAAATTAAACTAAATCTAATTTAACTTTACTTTTTACTTCTTTTGTAATACATTCCTGGTGCAATAATGTGTTTTTAATTAGTAAGTAAGTAAGTAAGTAATTTATTAAAACTATAGCACATAAAACATACAAAAATGAAACTAATATTAACACTTACATTAAAATATAGACTTAACATAAAGTATGTGTGTGCTACAGTAATATATATAATAATAATTACTTAACTTCATAAACCTAAGTTTAACCTTAAACCGATTGGGATAGGAATTCTTTTCCTTTAGCCTGCCTACCACATGAGCTGAATTTGGCACGGGCTCCACAGTGGAAAAGGTCCGCCATTGCATCTCCGTAAACGACTCAACTGTTAAAAACAATAAAAAATCAATATTTATCCTCAATAGTTTATAGAACTTCCCACAGTCACTGTAAGTTGCAACAAACAGAAGAAAGGATAGGTTGCTTGAGCCAGTTTCTTACGTTATCATAAACGAACAGAAATTGGTAGTCGCTGAAGAACTATCCGGATAGACAAGGCATGTGGAATTTCTGTTCGATCGACTAATGCCTTGTGGAATGTATACCCGTGCATCCCGCCCCCTCGTCGAAGCAACGCCAGTTCATTATTTAAGTATTATCAACAATTAACATCTAAATGCCTGTCTATTACCGCACAGATCGTATAGCGTAGACATGAATCTATTGTCAAGTTTTAACGGGTTAGGTTCACAGCTCTAGTTATACTCTCTAAAGGAATATGAGACGATCTTTGATTATGGTCTCATATGAGATGGAAATTTCATATTTAGAAAATTATGTCCTGAGTTGGGTGGAAGACCAGTTAAAGTTGAGGGTGAAAACATATTTTTAAACTTTGGTCAGGTAATAATATTTCTGAGGTATTAAATACCTCAGAAATGTGCAAAAACGTGCAAAAAAATCTGTCTATTATATGGGAGCCATGGGAGCCACTTTGAATATTTATTTTATTAAGTTTTTTAAGTATTTTTGTAATAGCGGTAGAAATAAATCATTGGTGAAAATTACAACTGTCTTACTATCATGGTTCATGAGAGATATCCTGTGACAAACGGACGGCAGCGGAGCCATATTAATAGGGTCCCGTTATTACCCTTTGGGTACGGAACCCTAAACAAACCTTAAAATATATATAAATAGATTTTAAGGAGGTATTAAGCCAGGGCTATGACTTACAGTAAAAGATCGAAGACTGAAGAGGACTCCTATTCTTCGTCAAATTTGAATTTAAATCAATATTTCAATATTGAGACTTTTCAATACCATGTACAGTAGACGAGCTAAAATGAAACAACAACAATTTTTGCTTATGAATTCTTATGTTCATGTTCTTTCATATGTGACTTTCATCTTCTATTTTTAAAAGGATTGTTGCTTTTAGGCTTTTAGGTTACAGAACTGTGCCCTACAGCCTGAATGATGAAATAGGCTCATAGCTTCGTGTAATATCTTAATATCCTAACTAATATTATAAATGCGAAATTGAGTTTGTTAATTATTTTTTTCCTCTCCTTTCTTTACTTTACACTCCTTATCTACTGAACCGATCATTATGAAATTTTGCATAAATTCATCCCGGAAAATGTACTGTTCTCGACAGATTGAAAATATTAACGCGGGTGGAGCCGCAAGCAAAAGCTAGCAGGTTAATAAATATGAGTGATAACTCCACCCAAGCAATGGGTAAAAGCTAGTAAAAACATGTTTTAGAACAATGAGTTTATAACGGGACTTATTTTGAAATTAAAAAATAATTGAATCCCGCTCCACCCGCCGTCCTTCAAACTTTTCCGAAGTGTAATCTACATAATTCATTTGCAAATTCCAGTAAATCGCAAATATAAATAGAGTATATTATATTATCCGAAAATGTTAACAGTTTTAAGTATTAGTTTTAAAAAATGCCAAGCTGTTTATGTTGTAAATAGTTTGAATGTTTGAAAGCTTTTGTTAAGATATGGACATCCGACTTTTTGACATTGTTTTTAATATGTTTTATCACCTGTTATTTATAGAAAATTAATTTCCCTAAAAAAGAGAGATACCAGAAGCAAATACCAGCAATATTATAAAAATAATAGTAATAAATTGCGATGATTGTTACTGAACTTTATAGCTGAAAAACAGCTTTCAGTCAAACTATTACACTCATTTTAATTAAATTTTAATGAGATAAATAAGGTTGATATAATTAAATAAAAGACAGGTAAAGACATTCCGACGAATTATGAACATCTTCTTTTAAGTACGTACGTTTATTGCCAATGCAGTATTTTCAAGACATAAAATGTATGCCATAGCGACATTCATGGAATATGTAAATGCCTCAGAAATGTGCAAAAACGTGCTTAATAATCTGTTTGTTGTATGGGAGCCATGGGAGCCACTTTTAATATTTATTTTATTAATATTTTTAGTATTTTTTTGTAATAGCGGTAGAAATACATCATTTGTGAAAATTACAACTGTCTAACTATCATGGTTCATGAGAGATATCCTGTGACAAACGGACGGCAGCGGGACCATATTAATAGGATCCCGTTATTACCCTTTGGGTACGGATTCTAAACCAACCTTAAAATATTCTCGATATTGATAACGGCAGCAGATAGACGCTTGAAATATTCACAGAATATTGAGTTGTGTTATTCACTTTAAAAATAAATAATTAAATTATATAACTTATATTTGAGGGGTCTCCCATACAACAGACATAATGTTTTGACGTTTTTATAGATAATGGTACGGAACCCACCGTGGTCGAGTCCAACTCGCACTAGGTCGTTTTATTATGTCGGATGTGTATTATTATGTCAAAATATATCTATGTCGGAACAAGAAAGTAGGAGCGGGTAAATAATTGAAGCCTTAGGCAACATGCCCGCCGGCATCTCGGAATAATACGTAAAAAAATGATCTCTCGATAGAACAACAATGCTCAACACGACCTACTTCGACCAAGTCTAACTATGAACTGGTCTTAATTCACTATGTTCAAATATAATGAGAATTCCCCCACTACGATGAATTGTTCACTGAATGAATGAGAGTTAACCAACTTGAAACTGTAACTTCTTGAAATCAATTAGCGTCCGTTTACAATAATTCCGTATACGATCCGTCATTTATTTTATTCCTTAGAGCATCTATCAAAAAACACTTTTCTCTAAATATAAGTTAACGCTGAAGTTATTAGCCCCTTAAGAGCATGTCAATTCGCCTTAAGAGCCCACCATATGCCAGGCGGCGTGGCGGTACAAACGCGGATGGTCTAAACGCGTCGGCTACTTTAGATATTTTCGTTTTTTAGGAATATTCAAGGGTTATTCGAAAAAGAAAAGCATATGATGGCTGCCTTATCTGTAATGCAATAATAATCAAAAGTTTCAAGGTTAATTTTAATGTATTTGGTGAATAATGCTATATACCGAGTAAATTAGACGTGATTTGGAGGCAACTTTGCAATTTTTTTCTATCGAGAAAATTTAACGCAATCGTGTTTTTGAGTCATATAGTTACCAGAGTTAGTCCTGAGCTTTGCTGCATTTTTATTTCAACTTGAGTATTTAATTATTATTGATATAACAGTCAATCATGCAAAGCAGTGTGAGGTAGTACGGGCCCTTAAAGCGCATCATAATTGTGTGTGCGGAACCGTATAATAAGTTCCGCAATCTGTCAGCGGCGCGTGTTGCCCTTTCAGTCGGAATGAAATTAAATGCTTTTGTAATAATTCCCAACACAATATATCACTTCCGATGCCTTACGGCAACGGAATTATATTTCTGCATGACAATGCCGTGAAATATTTGAAGCGTAGATGATAAAAGAAATGTGTTCATCCTATCCTTACTAATATTATAAATGCGAAAGTGAGTTTGTTTAATGTTTGTTACGCTTTCACGCCGTAACTACTGAACCGATCATCATGAAATTTTGCATACAAGTTCTCTGGGGTACGGAGAAGGACAAAGACTACCTTTTATCCCGGGAAAAAGTACTATTTCCGAGGGATCGACATTGACGCGGGCGGAGCCGCGGGCGAAAGCTAGTCATTGATGAATGAACAAGAGTGACTATGAATTTAAAACGTAAGATTCACGCTGGTTTCACGTTTAAAAAAATATGATATCCCTTTAATGCGAAAACGGTGAAATGTTTAAATTTCAATTAACTCTTTGTGTATTGATGTTACTTAAAATTTAAACATGATATTGGTACATAATTAATTATATTTAAAAAAAAATAAGTTTGATTAAGAATGATTAATTATAATGTAATAATTAGTTATAACGTATATTAATTATAGTGATGGGTTGCTATAGCTATCTATCATGTTATAAAACCACCTGATCTGGGAGTGATGCCGGTTTCGTCCTAAGCTAATGGTCCTTTTGGGTCTTAATTTTATTACACTACGTAGCCAAAATCTTATGAAGATCGGTTAAGCATTTAAAAAAAAACAAATATAAAAACAAATTCACTTTAGCATTTATACTACTTTTAGAATTAACAATAACAGACCAAAACCTCAGGATGATTACCAGTCATTGTCGAGATCGAAGGCCTTATTGACGCGATTAAAGAAATCTTCGCTTACGTCCGCAGGGAAATCGCTGCCTTCTGCGCGACGTAATTTCTTTTTTCTGACAAGAAAAGTTTTCTTGAATAGCAGAAGCTGTGCCATTTTTTGCCGTGTAGTTCCGACCAAGATAGGCCCGCTCTTCTTATGACGAGCAAGGTAATTAAACAACATCATCATCATCATTATAAACATATACTTAACAGACACTGAACGAAGAAAATATACCCCTAAAAACTTGAAGATCCACAATTGAGGGTGTAATTTGAAAAATGCTCTGCTGTTGTAGATTAACTTGCTGTGGTCCTACTTGTATGCGGCACAAACGAAAAGACGCATGGGCTCCGCAGTGAGTGGAAGAAGAGAAGAGATGATCTTGATCTTGAAAAGAGTTTACTACACTAGATCTCAAGCCCAAATTAATGGGGATTTTTTTCCGTAACTAGAAAAGCTTCCTTAGAATTCAACATGGTTAGTATCCTGTCATCGCAATTAAACCTTAATTTACAATATCAACACTATATACTACAATAATTCCTTTTGCAAGGCTTGACCTACACAATTTAACTAACGTGTCTGTACAATGAAAGCTTTTAAGAAACATAGTCCCATTTGGCTGCTTCTTTATAAAATCTTAGTGTAGTCGTTATATTATCAGTTCTTCCTTTTAAATTTGTTTTTTTTTCTAAAAGCAATCGCTACTGAATTTATCTCCATTGAAAAAGTAAAAAGAAAACAACGATAGAAATGTTTTCCGCTTCTTGATTTATTGCGAATGGTTTGAACAAGCTTCGTTTGACTTTTAATCCTGTCGTTTACAAATATACTTAACACCGTGGGAGGGAATGGGCGAAAATCTAAGGGACATTTTACACCGTTTCTCACGTATACACCTACCAACTTGTTATAAAAAACATTTGGGAAGATAATCACAACGACAATTTAAGTCATAACCCTCCTCCTTTATGTTGTCAAGTAATTAGCAGTTAGCTGACGCGATAGATCGATCGCGTTCGTATGAGTTAAAGATGATGACAGATGCGGCATTTGTTACAATGGTACGTGTTTCAAAAGAGTGAACATAGTTTTTATGTAGTAGGTTGACATGGTATTCTACCCTATTTTATTTAAACTTTATTGCACAAACGATACGTACAAATAGGTGGACTTAATGCCATAAGGCATTTGCCAGCCAGACCTTTAGACCAATCTGAGAATATATAAGGTACGATAATGTTTCAAGAGAAACAGAAATTAAATAGATAATAGAAATAGATAAATTTATATATACCTATAATTATAGATATTTATATGGCACAGGTCAAGTCGCATTATCTATTGGCGTTATGGTTCTTATCGGGTCTGCAAAACGTGAGGTAACAGTAGAGCAGGAAATAAAATTTATCTTTATCCCATTTGAGCCAGCGGTAAAGATCTTAGACGAAAGTATATGTTAGAAAATGTGTTTAAGTACCTAAATCGTTAAATAAATTCGGTTGACTGTCTTATCCAAGTGGAGCTATATATCAACTCTTGGTGAGCTGTAATAATCGCAGGGCAACTCGTGTTGAGCTATTAGTGAGTAACGACAAAACGACGTGACACCACTGAAGAGATCGCAGGATTCTCGGCGCTAGATGGCAGAGAAAACAAATCTCACCCATTAACATGCCAACCAAGCCATGATCCATATCTATAGTGTATAAGAACACCCGTGGAGTTCTATGTCTGAAGATCAAACAGTTGATATACCTCCTACTGTAACATCTATGCAGTATATTACTACTGATTGAAGATATGAATCAGCTTACCTATGTTATCCTTCTGTGAGATATCTTTGCGTAGCGTGGTCAGCAATTAGTGTTGACCGTCCTAACGCGACGATTGGCGCGTGTAGATTCCACACTCTAACATGGCCTGAATACAACTGGCCTAATTTTTGCACGATTTAGATAATTTTAAGGCATAAAATTTTGGTCATACTAAAAAGGTACTTGTTTTTCTCCGAAAAAGAGGGGCGTTAAAATTTATATAAAATAACTCTTATATTAAATAACATTTTTAAAGCCCGTATACGTAATTTACATTTACGTACAAAATAGGATTACATTACATTACAATATTGATTTAAATCACACCGTATAGGGGGCCCATGTCGCCTGTCGGTCGCCTGCCTACCAACCGATCTAGTAACAATACGTGTGTTTGTCTACTCGCCAATCAGCCTCGAACATTCGGTTCTAAAAATCTAGTGTTTAACATACAACGAATATGCCAAATTCAATTTAAAAATGACGCAATTCCGCGCTATGGAAAACTTCGCGCTATACAAATGGTGTCGTAATGAAATTCCAATGCGAAGAATATGTTAATTCATGCTAAGCTATTGTAAAGGGTTCCTATATACATATAGTAAGAATAGGATCGCATAGAGCAGCCAAGATCGAAGGCATCTAGTCTAGTGAAATAAGAAAGTAAAATGTCAATGTTCGACTCAAACGATTAGTATAGTATTCATAATTCCATAACAGTGTGGTCTGGCTGGAAAACCGAATCAGCACGTGGGTGAAATTAATATTGATCTAAAAACAAAATAACCAGTAAGCTCAAGTTTCGGTGGTCAGTAAAAATGTTGACGTGTTTTTCTGGGAAATGTTACATATGCTGGGAAAATTTAGACATATCGATAAAAAAGTGTTCAGCTGCCCGGGAAATTTATAAGGGTATGTCAAGGGAATGGCGAGAGTAAATTTACATGCTGTAACGAGGTCTGACCAATGACATTTCACTCTCCAACACACAAATCACGTATAAAAGCGCTGAAACATGGCACGATATTTAATTGATTCTATCCTTCATACATTGGTAACGTTGAGAGTAAATTTACACGCTATATAAAGAAGAAATTTAAAATTGCTGGCATCTTAACTCTTTGGCACAGCTCTGCTAACCAAGAAGCTATAGTTGGATTCCCGACGTGGGTAAAAATACATGTAGGTACTAGTTTTCAATAATTGGGAAGATTGGCGTTACAAACTGATTTCTTTGGACCGTAAAGACACTTCATCAGGTACTTGCTGTAGGCATCTACATCTCTCACTCTCATCTTAGCGGTTTTCCGGTTGCATCCTCATCCGTGAGCTCGTGGTCCGGTACATGCACTGTATATCAACTACCTTACATTTAAAAATGCTTATTTCCATTTAAATAGGAATGCAAATCGACTCATCATTATACGATGATTTATTGGCTATTTCCAACAAAACGTCCTATAACAATGAGACGACGTAGAATGTTAATTTAGTACCTCAGAACATTACACTACTCTATGCATTTTTCATTAGCCACTGAGTGAATAATATAAATCTAATTATGCTACCTTCATATACAGTATACACTTATGAAAGTAATTCACAATAAGTGACACTCTCTTAGTGTAATTTTGAAATAAAATTCAAATTTTGTTTTAACTTCAAGTTCCTAATGGGAGAATTTGCAAGGGATCACGACTAGTAAACGTAAATAACCAGTGTGGTCATGTCTTCGATCATTAATACCAACTAGATGTCGGGTCAGCGCATAAAAAACGGCTCGGCAAATAGCCCCTCACTCAAGCAGTGTGGGGCTATTTTATTTAGTTCGGTCCAAACACAGCCAACGTAACGAAGTGTCACGATGCCGCAGTGTGCACTAAAAACTTATCGAAATAATGGCCGAAAAAAGAATTTTTCGTCCGGAGTATCTTATTTTCGGTAGGTAAATTAACTATTTTATACATTTTACCTTTTAACTAATAATAAACATTTTAAATAAATGTTGCCGATTTTCAACCACGGCAAGAAATGTTTGGCCAAGCTAGCCAACATCCGCACAAACATTTGAAGAAGCAAACAGAAACGAAACAAAACGACGTAACTCGCAATGTAATCAACGAGAAAAGTACTTTATGATTAGTGCAATAAGGTTGTCATCACAATGGATGTTCTTAGACAAAATGATTCTTCGTTTCTAAGTGACAGGTGTTATTTATTACTTTGCTAGTCTTCGTGACGAATAATCGTAAGCATAAGGTAATTGTTTTAAAAAAAGCGACTTTATTGTAAGGTGATATGGTCTGAAATATCTTGATATTAAAATGGTTTTAAAACTTTAGTCTCTGTTTATTAGTAAGTCAATGTAGATGTATAGCTATATGTTCGAGCGGACAGAATTTTGCTACGATTTTGTAGGTAATGCGTTATCTAGTTGGTATTAATGATCGAAGGGTCATGTACACAAACATACAACGTGATTTTGAACCTCCTAGCTTTATTGAAATCTCAGAATCAGAATCCCTAATGAAATATAGAATTGGAAGAAAAAAAGCTGAAAATCGAAAAAAATATTAGGGTTTCCCATACAAAGTCGCCGATCAGCTGGACGAATTTCTATGGAAAGTCAATTTTGTTTTTTCGGATTTTACCTTTTTTTCTTACAATTCTGTATTCCATTCGGGATTCTGATTCCCAGATTTTAATATAGCTAGGGGGTTCAAAATCACGCTGTATATATAAGTTGTCGAAATAGGTAGCGATATACCGTCTCAAAGTTCTATAGCCTAAAGAGGGCATAAAAGGAGCAGTGCAAAAAACTGAACAACTATGGGACCCAATCTACATCTACATTAATATTATAAAGAGAAAATATTTTATTGTTTGTTTGTTTGCATTGAATAGGCTCCAAACTACAAGACCGATAAGAACATTTATTTCACAAATAGAATTTTCATTATCTATAGGCTATAAAATTAAATACCTACATATATCCGCTCTCTAATCAATTCGAGACTTGTGTTATGGTATACTAACTCAACGATACTATATTTTATAACAAATACATATATAGATAAACATCCAAGACCCAGGCCAATCTGAAAAAGATCATTTTCCATCTTGACCTGGCCGGGGATCGAACCCGGGCACTCCATGTCGCAGGCTGGCGTGTTAACCACTGCGCCACGGAGCTGTCGAGCTACATATACCTACCGTAAATAATAAATACTAAAACAAAAAGTTTCACTTAAAGTATTTTAGTCCATATTGTCCACAAGTTTCAACCTATTTAGAAGGTCATCTTCAGGGCAAGTCTCAAGGACTTCGCGGCATTGCCTTGCCCCGAACACTGAGTTTAACCGCTGCATGGGTATTCACGTACAATAGCGGATGATGCTAGATTTCGGAAAAGTTGTTCATAAGACTGACCCTACATTTGCACTCTTTGATATAATATAAACAATTAAATAAGTACTAGCTTTTGGTTTGCCACCGAAACGAAAAGAAGACAGCTAGTTTCTCTTATTCGACGTTAATATATAAAATACCTACATATAGTTATATACAAATATATAAATACTTATATTCAGGTCGAGTAATTCATAAAGATAGTCGTGTATGTTGCAGCGACAGCCACCCGCGTCGCCCATTGTGTCAGATGATATATCGAGCGCCGCTCAACCTTCGTCACTGCTTGTTACCATCATAACACACCCGTGTAGGTACTACACGGTGTATACAAACAATATACATAAATCTTTAACTTTGTGTGTATTATAGTATTCTCTCTAGCAGTATCCGCGGTTTGCAACGCGCATTTATTTCGATTACTTACACTTAATTTGTCAAAGTATAAAAAATCTTTGTATAATAAATATTATACCTATATCATTTGGTGAAATCTAATTACAACAGTTGTTGAAGTCAATAATTTTACATCTGTTACAAGTGTTGCTTAGTATGCCTAAACCTTAATAATGCGTCGCCCACTAAGCTATCGAGCTCTTTATTGAGTAAGGATAAAGACAATCTTAGAGACTGGCAAACTCACCCAAAGGTCTAAAAACTTAGGGCCTGCTTTAAGTACGTATGTGATCTACATTAAATTAGAAAAACAAAAACTGTTAAAGCAGCATTGCGCTTAAAAACGGACAACATGCTATGTAGATAAAAGCGGGCGGGGCTTAAAAAGTATATCTTTTTGCGAACTACTCTGCCACGCGCTTCGTGACGGAAGGGCGCGTCGATAAAAGCATTTAACGACATATTTTTTATGAACATCGGCGAAATCTTAAAGATTTAAGAAAAAAAATACTTTTTGAGTAGTAAAATGGTGCAGGAAATGCAAGGAAAGACGGAAAAGTGGCACTGGAGTAACTTATCATAGCGAGCGAGGCGATTTGCTGTCGCGAGCGGTGTCTACCTACCTCCGCTATGTTAACACCATACCGTTCATTAGATAATGTTAACACCGCCCCGTGACCTTGACGTGGCCAATCGCAAATTATCTTCGTCTATGATTGCGTAAGTTTTTCATTGTGATTTGAGTTAAGTTTTTTTTTTTGCGTAAATGAGACTGATATTGAATCGTTAGTTGTATGAGAGTTACGCTCCCATAGTTTTTCTAATTCAATGGTGTCCAATGTGCCGATTTGTTAGTTCTATTATCTGCCACGGCTGGGTGACAGCGTCAGCGCTGCAGTGCACTTTTCCACTCGTCACGAGATGGCGAAAATATTTAAATCATTTTTAAATAAGACAAGTGCTTTTATATTCTCTTATTATCGTGGATACAAACTTGTGACAAAACCTATGGCGCCATAGATTTAAAAAAAAGGTGACTCTCTATGGCGCCATACATTTTTTAAAAAAATTGCGTCTCTATGGCGCCATCTATATTCCTTTGTAAGAACAAATCGTACGCACAGTTGGGATAATTGTACAGTTGGGACCACATGGTTAGGATAATGAAGCGATGCTGTTAGTGGTCACACTGGCGCCGCTCCACTTCCTGATTGATTTCAGCCACGGCGACTGTTACACACTTTGATGAAAACTGCGCTGGTTTCCACTGTTTTGCACTAAAGGTAAACTTTGCAGTTCAGCGGCTATGTCGTGCAATTTGTATGAAATGTCAAGTCACGTATTTGTCGCTGTCATTTCATACAAAATGTGTTACACATACCGCTACCGCCGAATTTCATAGTTTACCTTTACGTATTGTAGTCATCTTTGTTCACTACAATAGCCGCCTCATTTCTAAACACGCGCATACACTGCAGACACGTCAAAACACCAAATAGCCGGTTGAGTCTAATTTTGAGAGCATCGCGTTGCATCTAGTTCAGCCTTCCTGTTTGCCTCAAAGTTGTTGAAGTTGTTTAGAGTTTGGTACACACCAAACTTCTCAATATTAACCGACAAGCGGCGAGATCCTCTAACTTTAATGGATCAATCTCACATCTCTACGTCAGGTGTATTTTCCTAACTATTGACTACCTTGCTTACGCTTGCCAGTTTGGAGATCGGAAAGGAATATACACTCCTTCGATATAGTGTGAAAACGCAGCCTTATCATTTTGTTGTTTTGTTACCCAGTGAAAATGGATTAGTTACGGAACTGCACTTTTATAGTTCTTATATCTACTGCTTAATACGATTCTCGCGTGCAAGACATACCTTGCTTCGTGGAATCAATATAATGTTACAGTTTTTACCTACTGGGTACTTCGTTTGTACTCTCTGTTATTTAAGATCTAGGCTGGTTGTCGGTGTTATTGTGTGGAAAGAAACACACACGACGACTAGCTTTGGCAGGAAATAATGGAGTGGTTTGCCATTACCTTCTACATATCGAACACTAATAAACAACTCATTAGCGTGGAGGTTTTAAGTTGCAACGGCAGCCACACAACCCAGCGTCGTGGCGTAGCACTTTTTATTATTTGTTTCCGTTGACGTTTTCATGGAGTTACATCCACCGTGTTCGCAACGAGACTTTTATTTAATTGTTAATAAAGGCTTTAAAAAATATTGGATTTTTATTTTGACGTCCAAACAAACAATTTGATTGTTCCAAAAGCTACACGTAACTAACTTATGCCTGCCATCAGCAGGGTATTGTTTGTACGGTTCCCACTAACAATTTATACTCGCATTTGTGTTTCACAGTTGGCTTTCGATACAGTTTCATAGGTATTGCCCACTGTATTTATTTTTAAATGCTGAATGGATTTGTTGATGATGTTCATCAATTTTTACTTTTATTAGCAAAAAAAACAATTTACGGTTTACGGTTATTATTAAGCTTATTTGTGTGTTGTATGTTTTTATTAATGAAGTGAAAACGTCTTTATCGGCGTTGTTCACTTTTTGGGTTGGGTAAAAAATGTTAAACCCGCGTCAGGACACGTGACCATCTAAAATTCGTAAGACGGATACGTGACCTGAGACTGCCGCAAAGGTGAAATTTTCACTTCTGCCGGCACTCCCGGAGTGCAACCCGTTGTTTTTTTATTGTAAAGAAAGTGTTTATTTAATGCGCATATGAATCACTATTTTGATTCCTTTTTCCATCTACACGCACTCAACGCGCTAAATGTGGCTTAAGAATAGACATAGGCTCTGTCTACCCTGCAAGGGAAATAGACGTGATATTATGCATGTATATATGTATGTATGCGTATGAATAAGGTTTGAATACAATGCAACAATATTTACTTTGACAGCTTGACAAGATATGCCAATAAAACAGTTTCCCTAAATATTGTCATGGCGGAGAGTGACATGACTATGCCACAATGCAAATTTATAGGGAAGCCAGTTGAACGAAAGAAATGACACCGCGTCATATTTGATTTCAAGTGGTGATATAAAAGTATAGAACCAAGGTCACTTCTAGGCTAACCACCACATCGTCCAAGCCACCACATCACTATTTCTCAAATCTAATATCTATAAATTATTCAGTATAAAAGGAGCGAGATGGCGATGGCTATAGCCCGATAAATGTTCGCGGGGTGCGTCGTGCTGCGCTCAAGATCTATTACCCGACGCTTTGTCTATCCCATTAGAAATAAAAATCTGCTAAAAATTAATTAATGAAACATTCAAAGTTATATTATGTAAGTTTCAAAGTTGATCTACTTTTGGATAATAATAGGAAGAATTAGAAAAAATTTAAATCACTTCACTAACAAAAGCCAGGCTTTTAAATAGAAAGAAGAAGGAAAAAATAATAAATCCATTATTATAGTATTGTTCGAGCTCCGTGGCGCAGTGGTTAATACGAAAGTAACTTTGCCTATAAAAATTTTCACGTTTTAACCGATGAACCGATTTCTATAAAGTTTGGTTTGGAAATATTTATAAATTTATAGGGACATATCACACAAATAGAGCTAGACCCACAGTAAGCTATGAACTTGTGTCGTAGGATACTAATTAACTCAATGATAATATGTATATTTTCTACTCTAATATATACTTAAATAGATAAACCATGATCCAGGTTAATCTGAATAAGATCGTTTTTCATCATGACCTGACCGGGGATCGAACCGGGGAACCTTAGTGTCGCAGGCTGGTGTGTTAACCACTGCACCACGGAGCTCGCCAATGAAGTGGTTTGAAACTTTAGGATAATTTTATATCGGGAATCATCTTGCAATGTGAATAGAATCAATATTTTTTTAAATAAGGCTACGCCAAAGTCGCGGACAAGAGCAAAAATATTTTGCTGTGTGCTGTCCTATTAACGAGACAGAGGGTGGGCCGACGACCCGCATTGTTATGCAGCTGCCGTCTTATCTCCATTGCCCTACTTATTGTTGCGTTCATCGAAAATTGAAATTCATAAACTCATAGTAAAGAGTTTTGAAAGTAGAAGCAAAATACTTGTGGTAATTATATGCAAATCTGATATATTTAAATGATTTCTTTATGAATGTTTTTTTGATTAGGCGGTACATAAGTATTAATTAAAGAACCAGCTTTTGCTCGGGACTTTAACTGTGCAAGATGAGTAATACTACTTAAAATTTTCCCTCCCCTCCTTACTCCTCCATAATATAAAAAAAAGATTTTATAATCAAATAAACTATCTGTCCTTCCTAGGGTTTCAAACGATATTGATTGATACCATAGTTAGTCTTATTTGGTTCAGTTATAGTGAGAAATACAGTGTTAATTACGTGGTATTATTATAGATAAGTAGTAAGGATTTAATTGCACCATATTGCAAAATCAGATATTGTGAGTATCTATATATATATATATATAGATCTACATCATCACAACTTTTGAAACCTGAAACAGACGGCCCAGAAATCTGAATAATCAAAAAAGCAATTAGGCCCATCCCATCAAACTTTGTCAACAATTTCCCAAACACGTACTTCTATGTAGTACATTGAATAGTACTAAGCTTCAGAAATAATAAATCGAAAATATAAATGCAATGCAATGAAAATTATGAAAATATGGTCAAGGTGTCATCCACAACTGCCTGTCCGGTGGCTGCAGGTAAGATTGGCATCAAGTATGCGCGCCCGGCCTCCCGGAGCTGCTTTTTCCCCAATCATCCGAGTGAGTAGTATCCCAATACCTTCATTCCTTTCCCAGATTCAACAAATTCCTACCCCGCCCCAGCTAAAAAAAAATTCGTATGTGCAGTAGTGTTAAAAGCACAAGAAGCAAAGAAACTGCGCTCCCAACACGCCTGGGAAGCTTGGCGAGTATGGCAATATGCTCCCATAGAACGAAGAATCCTTGGGAAGTTGAAAGCCCACTGCTGGACAAAGGACCTTCCTTTGTCAAGCAGTGGACTTTTAACGGCTGGAATGATGATGACGAATGAATGCAATGAAAAATGCGTAAAAATTTTCCCACCTCGCTTCGATATGCCGCTTGCACGTATAACTTCCGTCCGACCTATTTCGAACTTCCGATTCGGTTTGATGAGAATCTCGCTTTTTTACCCTCATCCGTTGAGGCAGAACCAAAGATTTAAAAAAATCACGTTTGCGCAGAACAGCGCATATTTGAATACTACCTACATAGTATTAAAACATTAAAACGAAGTCGCTTCCCGCTGTATGTCTGTTCCTATGTATGCTTAGATCTTTAAAACTGAGCAACGGATTTTGATGCGGTTTTTTTAATAGTAACACTAATTCAAGAGGAAGGTTTATAGGTACAATTTACCGCACCCGTGCGAAGCCGGGGTGGTTCGCTAGTTGTACATAAATAAAGGTTCACATTTTAGGGATTTCTGTGTGGATTGCGAAAGCTGGGATCGAGAAGGATAGCGCAGACAAAAGAAGGTTACCCAGCAGTGGGTCGCGAAAATTTAATAGACGAGCGAACCTTGTTTTACTTCCATGAAACTGAATATATATTTAAAAGTACCTATTACACGTCCGACGTGTCACAGGTACCGGCCGGTAAGGCCCGGGCCCTCTATTACACAGCATTCATGTTATAACATGATTTGGCATAGTTTGAACGGCCGGCCGCCTGCTTGACGCCAACCCTCCTTGAGAAGCTCCAGAACCGCGGCTATACACTTCTGAAAATGTAGTACAAGTATTTGCCCGCCGCGGGATTTAACTCATCGTGTAGAGTGATAACCACTGCGCCACGTCCGTAACTTCTAACTCAACAATACTATATCTTATAGTAGATTAAATACATATAGTTATATTAATAAATATTTAATAAATAAACATCCAAGACCCAGACTAATCTGAACCACGCCGTTTTCCATCTTGACCTGACCGGGGATCGAACCCAGGAGCCAGGAGTCTGCGATTCAAAGGCACTTGCGGTCACTGCGCCGCAGAGGTCGTCAATAGAAAGCCGTAGTTTATTATATTGCGTTCCGTTCACTAAAATTGCACGTAGGTACATTTCGCGCAGACTCCTGGGAGACAAATTTAATAAGAACAACTCTTCAAATTGTAAACATGTACTCAATTACGAAATACAGCAGAGTAATGATTACTTTTCTACAACAAATACGAGAACATACAGCAAGAAATTGCGCAGAAACCACTACTGAGGTATGGCGTTTGTTACAAGTACCTAAGTTGTTTTTAAGTTATGTGTTAAAAAGAATTTTGTATTAAATTAGTTTGCTTTTTGTTAATTAAGTTCGTACGTCGGATGACGTATGATTAGCCCAGATGTTATGAGAATGAAAGTCGTAATATTTTAGGGTAAAGGGGCGTAGTGCGAACTTTACAATATTATCTATTAATCGTAATTTTAAATGAAAACTTAATTAATACTACAAACTACAAAATAGATAACTGATTCTGGCAGCCAATATTTTTGAAATATTTTGTAATTCAATTACACACAAACGGGTAAACACGGTACTTTTTTCTAAGTAAATTACCATTAAAATAGAAAAGAAAATTTTGCTACAACGTTTCTCTTTCAATACATTTTAGCTTTTTATGCTGAACCAATAGCGCTCGGACGGCGTCTGTTGGTATTTACTAAAATCACGACGCAAACAAGTTTTCCCTATTCATATTTTCATATTTAGTTTATAGGAACACAATATTTCATATTTTAAAATGACGATTGACATCGCTGAGATGAATGATATGATTCTTTAAATATTTAGATTGCGTTTACTAATAAACTGAATTGTTTGTCCGCTCCAGCCAGACTATTGTAGATCTAAGTATTTGATATTATTTTTTTATTTATTTTAATAAGATAAGACAAATGTTACAAAAAGGTAAAATGTTATAAGTAAAAACGTATAAAAAAAGAAAATACTTAAATCCTAATGTAAGTAAATATTGTATGAATTTCAGAGAGATAATAAACAATACAGATTAATTAATATTGATGATAGGTATATGTATTGTTACTTTGTTACCAGTGTCCGACATGTTCAAGCAATTTATGTCTATACATAAGACAAATAAAATTTACGCTTATCGGTGCTATGTCATTCAGATCATTATGCATGCAAAGATTCTTGCAAGTGGGTGGTAAATTCTCCTTGGTGGTAAAGAATTAGTTTTAAAGAATAGTAGGTTTTTAATGTTTTGGATAATGGTTTCCGGGAAAAATTAAAAGATATTTCTAATGTTCTCGCGATTGTTACATATTTAAATTAAATAAATTATCGGTTGTATCGCGTTTATTTAATTAATTTTACAGCTACCGTTTCGAAAACTTTACAGTTTTCAAGTTCGCAGGTAGGTTGAAGTTGAAATTTGTTTTAAATTTGTGTTATAAGAACTATGCAAAACTACCGCCTACAATATTTATTGATAACGTTCCGTATTGGCTCATTGTGCCTGAAGGTCTTGTGCTGAGCTTGAGATTCCATTATATTTATAACAGGATCCTAAACTGCTGGTACCAACCACCCTTTTTTCTTCTATTTGGCCATTAAACTTCATTCCGAAGCTTATTTTAGCCAGTGTCTATTAATCTTTGAGTTATTCTTTTGTATCAAAGAAATGATGATGTAATTCATTTCGATTTCCACGAATGCACTGGTTTGATCATAAAGGCGAGCAAACACCAGCCCGCTAAGTAAATTTCACTACAGCCGCATGATGACACTTTATTTTAGTTATTCCACACATTGTTCATAAACATGGGTATCTATACTATAACACCAAATTACACCGAATTCACATTATAAATTCCACAAGAAACAATTTGCAAAAGAATCTAAAACAAACGACGCGCAGTCGGCCGAAATTCCCGTCAAGAACTCTACGTCTCTATTGAAATAAGGATTTTTTTATTTCAATAGCCTCACGAAGCATTCATGAAATATATTTTCAAAACTTTCTTTTGCAAAGACTTGAGAAACATCAAAACGCATAAAGTACTTGAGTTTGTCTGTAAAATCATGTTGAATTTTGAATCTTGCATCGGGACGCTGAGCTCGTCTTTAACCAGAATATATATACTAGGTAAGTATTATTTAATTGTACGTATTAAATTATCTGGTAACATGCTCGAAGGACGAGAAAACTATTCCCAAACTCAATCTAAACGGGATAGATTAGTTTGGAACAAACACGGAGGGTAGACATACTGTATCTTAGACTCATTAACTTTTACTTACTCGTAGACTTGAGCGACATTATAACAAGAACATAAAGTTCTTGAGCAAAACAAATAAAAAAAAAGTGAAAATTAGTGAATTGGGTACGAGTATAATATCAATATACTTTCAAGAAATATTGCGCTTCGTTTGGCTTATCTTGGTGTACCGTGCCTCCAGATAAGACATACTTTTTTTTCGTTTATTTATTTTTTTATTTTAGTCTACGTCTTGTTTTTTCTTCATTCTTGTGTATAAACGAAATGATGGTGTAATTCATTTCGCTGATTCTACGGAGTCCTTGGTAACAATTTCCACGAATCCACTGGTTTGATGGCCATAAACGAAGGAGCAAAGCAAGCAAACACCAGCCCGCTAAGTAAATTTCACATTTGATTCTGAAGCTTATTAAGAAAAGGAAAACAAATTAAAGTAGATTTGACAGAATGTAGAAAGACACCAAGAAAAACATAGATGTATGATGATCTGCAATTTTTTTTTAATCTATGAATTAAAACGATTTTTATATTGAGCCCCGTTGATATTTAATTTTCTTTTTGTTTTTATTATGTCGTAGCGGCTAGCGATTTACACATTCTGTAAAAAAACAAATGTCTATTACGTTTCAAAAGATCTTTTACCCCATCAGGTGCTGGTTCTACGCTCTATGTGTCGATCCCGACCACTACTACTTTAAATAGTTTATCTACTGAGCTATGTCAGTCATTTTTGTTCTTCTACGCATCTCGTTAATGTCTGATTAAGTCTCGCAGAGAAATACTAGGCATGTATGCCATCTACACAAATCTTTGGGAAACCTTCAAATGCCACCGTCTGCGGAGAGATTTTTCCATGTTTCTTTCTTTCTTCTTCTCCAGTCAAAATGGCTATTCTTCACACTAGTCTTGTCCACCTCCACGGCACGAGCTTTCGCCTCAGTGGGTGGGGTTGTCAACGACGTAAAAATCTTTGATTGCAACACAGAGACGCAATCGTCTAGACTATAAATTCGAAATAATTTGAGAGCTTAAGTTGAAAGCTTTCGTGGATATGATCTCGAAATGGTTGAAGCGCAGACTTCATCTGTCGACTATAATTATATTGTCGCTCAGTGGTCGAAATTCGACCATAATTAATTTATAGTACCTGGGCGATTTGTTGTAATATGGTGGTGTTTACCTAGTAGATAATCTATATTTATGAGAAATATATATTGTTATCTCAAACATTAACTAGGTACATTTTTTTAAAATTTGTCTAAAAACAATAAAAATTAATAAATCCTTACTAATATTATAAATGCGAAAGTGAGTTTGTTTATTTGTTTGTTTGTTACGCTTTTACGCCGTAACTACTGAACCGATCATCGTGAAATTCTGAATACAAGTTCTCTGGAGTGCGGAGAAGGACATAGGATACCTTTTATCCCGGGAAAAAGTACTATTCCCGAGGGATCGACATTGACGCGGGCGGAGCCGCGGGCGAAAGCTAGTTATATATAAAATTGAACATATAAAAAACAGGAAGTCACCGAGCGGGATTAGAACCCGTATCTCGTTTTTTACCGTCAGGACGCGGTAACAAAAATTTACAATATTTGCCGTTTTCCGGTTCATTTTCCGATTAATTCATTAAGTGCTATGGATACTAAAACGTACAGTAAACCCTTTACAATCATTCATATAATTTTATTTTGTATAAAAAGCCGTATAATGCTGTAAAACTAGTTTTTCCTAGCCTCTTTTCGCGAAAACAACAAATACCTACGGGGTATAGTTTCGGTAAAAAAATCTAAGCAATTGTAGGATTATTCATAAAAAGAAAAATACTGGCATATAAAACAGATAATCAACATTTGATGATATTAAAAATTGTATAAAGTTTCAACAAAATATATAATTTATAAAAATTATCAGTTTTACAGTTTCGTTTTACTTCTATAGTAAGTATAAAGTGACGGACATTTCGAATAAAACTTCAGACAGCGCTTGTGCGCCACTGTGGAAGGACGTCTCCGTGTCGCTCGACGGCAAAATTTCGCCGACAAATATATCGCTGCGGATAGGAAGACTTTGTTGGATCACATGATTTTGATACGCAAAAGTACATATTTATTTTATTTCTTCTTCATTAGTATTCCTGTGTGTCTCGAAAAATTTTATTGGGGAAAGTTTCGAATCTTTAAAACTGCTTCTCATCAGGGGACGAGCATACTTCCCACCTTAACTGTATTACTTGGAACTTTTTTAAATTAAGTTTTCATTATTTCTGCAGTCCTCGATGAAGACAGGAGTCCGAAATTTGTAATTATACCATGTAACCGTGCCGAGTTTAGGCTCTTTTGGCTAGATGAAGAACAGAGTCACGCATGATGATGGAGCCTTAAGGTTGCCTCAAAAGAACTATATAACTAAACCATTTATAATCCTCTCGAGTTTGGGCTTGTATAGTTTTGAACTTCATTTCAAAAGTCTTTACTAGTACTTTAGTCCTAAATGAAGTCCAGAATCCTGATAATGATAAGACTAGTGGACCTGATGGAATTTCAGCAGTGACTTTAAACACACGTTGACACGCGTCTACAGACTTTCTCTAGAGACTAGCAAGGTCCCTAGATCCTAGAAGCTTGCCAATATACAACCTGTACCTAAAAAGGGAAGCCGCTCCGACTCGGCCAATTATCGACCTGTTGTGATCACCTCAGATTTTGTGCAATATTATGGAGCATGTATTGAACAACCGTTTCCAGGCCTACCTGGAAACCAACGAGTGTCCCTAGTGACAACCAATATGGTTTTCGCAAAGGTCGATCAACCGTTGACCTATTGGTATTTGCCACGCATCTATGGAGCGAAGCCTTGGAGGGTCACGGTGAGGCAATTTCCATTTCACTCGATATATCGCAGGCAAATTGTATGATTCCGCGTTTAACAAACGGCGTCGTCTGTTCAAACGCTGGCTCCTTATAGTATATGCCAAGGGCAAATCCAAGGGTCTAGCATGAAGCTCTCCAAAGTAATCTTCTGGCGTATGGTTTACCAGAGGAACTTTGCAACTGGATATCCAACTTCCTACGGACGGTCGATTGTGGATGGCTGCTCTTCCGGCCTAATTGCTATTAATGCCGGGGTACCTCAGGGATCTGTTCTCTCTGCAACCTTGTTCCTGCTGCACATTAACGAACTCCTTACGTCTGGCATTATTGGCTATGCCGATGACAGCACCGTTGTAGAAAGTTATACGTCCAGTGCCCGTGCAAGCCCACAAGAAGTCCAGTCTCTGAGAGTGTCTATGATTGAACAAGTTAACTCGAAATAACAGAGGTAGATGGTTGGGGAGACGCCAATCTTGTTAGGTTTAAACCGTTCAAAACACAGGCGTGTCTCTCCTCCACTTTCCAAGGTGATTCTTTGCCGTTAGTTGACCATCTTGAGCTTTTGGGCATCACTATCACGTCCAAACTTAGCTTATAGTTAAACTTTAACACCCTTTCTTTTTTCGTTGGCGGTTGAAAATGAAACAAATTATACGTTTTTTAAATACGGCTCATATAGAAAATTACTAAAATATCTACTATAGATCAATATTACCCCTGCACTGAAATCAGTTATGAATAAAACAAAATACTATTTAGAAATATTCTGCGTGAAAACAAAACGCATGAAAACTCGAAAACACGCGTTTTCCCAAATATAAGACTAATCTAGATTGATTGTTTACCCCCGAATACTCCTATGTACCAAATTTTAGCGAAATCGTTAAAGCCGAGTCCGAGATCATAGAAATAAATTTATATACATATAAATAAATAAACAAGAATTGCTTATATAAAGGTATAAGATTATAGGTAAGTTGTGTGTCAAATATATGGTAGTGTATGTAATGTTAATTCTGTAATGTCTTTTTATTGATTTACTAGCTGTTGCCCGCGGCTCCGCCCGCGTTAGTGTCGATCCCTCAGGAACAGTAGAATTTCTCGGAATTAAACATACCCTATGTCCTTCTCCGGGCCTCAAACTATCTCGGTACCAAACTTCATCCAAATTAGTTCAATGGTTGAAGCTTAAAAAACGACAGACAGAGTTACTTTCGCATTTATAATATTAGTATGGATATTATATATACTTCTAAGTCCAGAAATGAGAAAATTTCCATAAAAACTTTACCCTCCCATTTTGCCATTTAAGGGGGGAATTTTGTCCATTTCACAGGTCTTTTTAATTGTAATCAAATATATAAAATAAATATATATATAATAGTCTAGAAATGAGAAAATTTCCATACAAATTTTAGCCCCTTCTGGGGGATTTTTTCCGGGGCAAAATTTCGTATAGGAATTTACTTATTTCTAAACTTAGAAATATATTCATAAGAAATAAGTAAATTCCTATACGAAATATTGCCCCGCTATTTTACCCCTTCAGGGGAAAATATCGTCCATTTTACCTATACAGATATTTTTAATAGTGACCTAGAACTTAATACTTATTTTCATACATCTAAGTCCAAAAATGAGAAAATTTCCAAACAAAGTTTATACCACCCACCCACCCCATTTTAACCGTTATGGGGGGAATTTTGCAAATTTCATCAAAACCCATCTTTTTTAATTTTAATCGATAACTTATATACCTACTTTCATACTTCTAAGTCCAGAAATGAGAAAATTCCATATAAATTTTACCCCTTCAGAAGTTAAATTTCTAAAAATCCTTTCTTAGCGCTCACTCACATCATTAAAAGAACCCCTGTGCCAAATTTCAAGTTTCTAGGCGCAGCAGTTTCGGTTGCGTTGATATACATACATGGTGAAATTTTGATCGTTTTGGACCCTTGAAGGACCATCAATATGAACAACTTTTTCTATGGGACCAATGTTGGGAACTCAAAAAAAATTTCGTCATTTCCATACAAAAGAGTCCCGCCGCCCGGCCAGTTTGTATGGGAATGTCGATTTTTTTTTAAAGTTCACAGCATTGTTCCCATAGGAAAAGTTGTTCATTTTGATAGCCTGAGTCACCCCTTTAAGGGTCCAAAACGATTAAAATTTCACCATGTATAAGTCAGGTTTGCCGTTTGCCCGCGGCTACGCCGCCGCCGATAGTGTCAATCCCTCAGGAACAGTAGAATTTCCCGGAATAAAAGGTACCCTATGTCCTTGTCCTATGTACCGGGGTCTCAAACTACCTCCACACCAAATTTCATTATTATTTAATGCTATATATTTGCAGGCAAACTCATGCCTTGAGTTCATTCAAATGACGATAACTTTTTTTTAATGAACCGATTTTGATGAAACAAACTTTAAATGTTTTGCTGGGTTAACAAAGCAATTGGTGAAAGTTTGAAGTAAATCGGTTCAGTATTTTCGGAGATAATCGTGATCATACATACAGACAGACAGACAGACAGACAAAAAATTCGAAAAAAAATTTTTGCTTTCTATTATTCTTTTTAAGTGTCCCTCTATCCATTTCAGTCAAAAATACTAAATGTACAGACAAAATATATTTACTGTTTTATTATATGTATAGATATAGATTGTATTTTTTATGCATAATTGTAAAAAAATATTAGCCTTCTATAAATAAAGTGTGCAAAATTTCATACTTCTCCGACCGCGCAATTTTCGTAAAAAGGGGTACTTATAAAGTTTTTGCTTCACGTATTAAATATATAGATATTAAAAATCAATGACAAAGTTCACATAATTCGCAGAAGAACTTTGCCCCCAGATTAACATAAAGAATGGTCTCGGGTCAGTGCCACGGCGACCCCGTGACTCTAAGAGGTCGGGTGACTTTAGTGCTTGTCCTTCATGCCTCGAACAGCAACAAAAAGCGTTCCGAGATTTCGCACATTTTTAAAGAAAATATAAGTTATTTCGTTCTAAATAGAGTATCCTTGCTGCTAATGCGAATGATATGTTGAGGTTACTATGCCCTTTCGATATACTTATTTTTCATTAAACTTTATATATTATTTATGACAAGTAAATTAAAAGAATAGATTTGAATAGCGAACGTAGTAGTTGGATTTTAGCAAATTTTAGCCTGCTAAATGACCTAACACGTTTTTGAATACATCATCATAATTTCGAGTAGGCCATAATACACAGTCAAACGACCATGCGCACCCTGGTGTAATAGTTTCGAATACAGCGAGGACTTAGTTATCACTGCGCACATTATCGCACGGAATACTTATCTGAGGTACTATTTATGAACGAGTGACTTTACAAGACGAATGATTTTCCTATGCAAAGTTCAAACGATTTTCGAGTAGTCAGTCGTTTAAAATGGCACTGCTCTGCTTTAAGCTGATATTTTCGCCATAAAATGTGTGTTAGCCCTTGGGGTGTTTTATGTGTACATATGTGTTGAGATAGAGACTAATCCTTTGGCGGGCTACGCACTTACATAACTATAGTGGACATAGATTCCCTCTGAGCAACCAGGAGAATTTGAAAATGAAAATGAATAATTTTTATTCAAAGTAGGATACATGTATCGCTTTTTGAACGTCATATGTTTCTGTTGTTTATTTTTCTTTCTTTTATGTTTGTAAAATCGAAAAACTACTAGCGTTTTTTTTTTTTTTTTTTTTACAAAATTTGAATTAGGCATTTGTCTCCCATCTCACCTGATGGTAAGTGACGATGAAGACGAGGATGTTACATGCCTATCCAAGAGATACCCATTTATTCTACTTTTGAATGTCCCGGGACTGTACTTGTTTGGGAATATAGACGCAGGCAGTTCATTCCACACCTTAGCTACTCGAACCAAAATGAAATGAATGTTTCGGAATGACTACTGCTGAGAAGAATACGCCGAAAGAAACTCAGTCCAGTCTTGGTCTCTATGTGCCTGAAGGGCTCGGACATAACAATATATTTTACAATATTTAAATTAAAGTACTTACATTAAAATATACATTTAAATTATTTCCAAGCATTTTTATCGAATAAATAATCTTTTATACAATAATAAGCCCTTTTAAGTATATGATTTTTTACAGCCGTTTTAAACTGAATTAATGGCAGACCTAATATTTCTGCGGGAATTCTATTATAGAAGCGTACTCCAAGACCCAAAAAAGAATCCATAGTTTTCTGCAATCGCAATGCTGGTGTAAATAATTTATTTTTATTTCTAGTGTTTCTGCTATGTATATCACAGTTTTTTTTATATAAATAAATGTTATGGCGCACAAACATAATATTAGAAAAGATATACTGTGAAGGGAGTGTCAGAATATTAATATTTTTAAATAACTCTCTAAGAGATTCTCTGGCGCCTAATTTATATATTGATCTAATAGCGCGTTTCTGTAGAACAAATATGGTATTTACATCTGCAGCGTTTCCCCATAGTAATATTCCATACGACATAAGACTATGAAAGTAACTAAAATATACCAAACGCGCAGTATCAACATCAGTTAGTTGTCTTATCCTCCTATCCGCGTAAGCCGCAGAGCTAAGTTTACCTGCCAATTTTTCAATATGGGCAACCCATTGAAGCCCAGCACCAACAGTTATTCCAAGAAAAATTGCTTTGTCTACCAATCCTGTTTCATTATTGACGACTATACTTGTTGAAACTTTTGCAACATTTGGTAAGCAAAATTTAATACATTTAGTTTTACTAGCGTTTAACAAAAGATTGTTCGCAGTAAACCAGTCCAACACTTGAGCTAATGTACTATTAACCTCGTCAGAAGAGTCAGTATTCCTATCTACTCGGAAGATGAGAGATGTATCATCGGCAAATAGTACAGCCTTGCATGTGTTAACATAGTACGGTAAATCATTAATGTATATAAGGAACAGAAGAGGCCCTAGGATAGAGCCCTGAGGTACACCCATCCTAACACATGATCCGGAAGATTGAACCCCATTTAAACTAACTTTTTGAATTCGGCTACTCAAGTACGATTTGATTAAGTCGAGAGATTTACCTTTGATTCCATAGTGTTTCAGCTTGGATATAAGGGTATTGTGATCTACGCAGTCAAATGCTTTAGAAAGATCACAAAAAGCACCAATAGCATTCTGTTTTCCCTCCCAAGCTTCATAGATATGTTTTAAAAGAGCTACACCCGCGTCAGTTGTTGACCGACCCTTAGTAAATCCAACTGTTCACTATGAAAATGATCATTTTTATTAAAAAAAGACAATAATTGATAGAAAATCATTTTTTCAAATATTTTACTGAGAACTGGTAGAATGGAAATAGGCCGGTAGTTTGTGGGATTACTTTTATCTCCTGATTTATATAATGGTATAACTTTACTCAGCTTCATCAAGTCTGGAAAAGTACCGGTATCTAAACATTTATTAAAAATAGAAGCTTAGTAAGGTGCTATTACATCAATGATATTACTTATGACGGATACCGAGATGTCCCACAAATCTCCAGTTTTTTTATTATTTAAGCTTTTAAATGTATCAATGATTGTGAGCGGAGTCACATGTTGAAATATTAAATTATTTTTACATTCGGGTATACAACTTGTTAATAATTTTTTAGATTCATCTGTCGATGAACATAAGGAGGCAGTGGTTGGTTTGATACCCAGCATGTCCTGGATCTCATTTTCTTGAGAGTGAATTCACCTTTTTCCCACTATTATGTGGGGTCGGAACAGTATATCAGTTTCTTCCACTTCAATCTATCGCTGGTGATATTTTTGGAGGTGTTATATACATATTTAGAATGTAGGATGGTAAATTTTTACGTGAACAGAACAAACCACCTCCGTGGTCCAGTGGTTAAGGCGGCCTGTAGACCCGGGGGTCGTAGGTTCGATTCCCACGGGAAGCATACTTTGTTTAGTTGCTTCACGTTAAATCACCTTAAGCCAAGGCCAAGGCACGTTAAGTCGTTGGTCTAGGCTGCCATCTGATTGTATTTAAAGGAACCACGTCAGAGGCCGAGAGGCGGTCCCGAAAAACTCTGACACCAGGGTGTTGGGGGGATGGGCTCGATAGACCGTGTCACCTACACGAAATGATGATGATGATGACGTGAACAGAACTTTGTACTACTGCGTGTTGTTATTACGTCCATACCTTGTATATAAATGTTCCCCAAGCACAAGCGAAAAGAGCTTTTATTTCCTCAATCATAACTCTGATTGCCTTGATTTGGGTAGTAATTAGGGGTAATTTCGTCAGGAAGGAACACATTTACGAAGGCGTGGAACAAAGGTACGTTGCGGCGGGCACAACCTCGATCAGTCATGTGTGCGCCGCTGTCTAAGCTTAGCTGTAGTTAATAATATAAATTACCCCACCAGCCTGCAACGGGGTTGCGTGGTGAAGCAAACCTCGTTTCAAATTTCATGGTAAATTGTGATAACTGTGACTCTGCCCAAAAAGAGAGTAGGTGTGCTCCGAAAGAGAATAAACTCATTGTTTTACAGAGCAACTCGATTGGGACGATTATTTTAAATTATATTTCTATATGAATATCTTGAAGTGTTGTGTTGTTTGTATGTTGTGTGATGCGGGCGGAGCCGCGGGTGAAAGCTAGTAAAAAAATAAACTTCAAAGTCTTTGAAGTAGACGCAAAGTCACCAGCCTATGTGTCTTTTACAGGATATTCTTCGGAGGTGCTCAAGAGCTGCATGAACTCATGCCACCTTATCCTTTCTTTTATCGGACGTTCAGGCGCACCGCTGGATAAAATTCTGCTGGCAAAAATTCCTAAAATTTGTACTAATCGCTTTTTCTCATCTTTTATTATGCGCACAGCTAGATATTGGAATGCGTTGCCTGCGTCTGTATTTCCGAGCGCATTATAACCTGTACTTCTTTAAAGTGTAAAAGTAAAAGTGAATAGGCTTTTTCTGGGTGATCTCGCTCGATCTTTGCCTCTGGCCTAGATTATGCTCAAGAGTAAACCCATTTAATATAAAAAAATGACAATACAATATTATAGAATCATCGCGCTGGTCTGATGATGGAGTCGGATGGTGGTCAAGGAACTCCAAACGTTTGCAACAAGGTACACCATTCTTGTTAGCGCTCATTTGATTTGCCTTGGAAATCACTTTATAATATTGAATCGTTTATAATAAAAGTTTGTCACAAAAATTTCATTGTTTTTGTCGTGATTTTCCAGGTTTCACGTCCAAAAACATGTACCTACTTATATTTCATACAAATGTTCTTGCTGGTAAAACTTGCCTCGTATGTTGAAGCAAAATATGTGGTTATTGTTAATATAGTTTTTGAAATAGCTATTTTCTTTTTACTGTCTGTGCTTCTAGCTCTGTTATTAATTATTTTTATTATATTATTAATTATATTATCTAAACATATGAAATCTTCTTATTTGTCTAATTTTATTAGACAAATTATATTTAAAAACAGGTCCTGTTATGAAAACCATCAAACTGTTTTTGAAACTACGACTAGTGTATTGTTTACGTCACGTAGGTACGGAACTTAAATAAAAGTAGGTAGAACGATAATGAAAGATTGTATATACTTACTTCTGAAAAATAATAGGTCGGGTTTGGTAATTTAAAGAACTTTGATAAATATTATATTTACGATCCTCCTGGCGTACATAAGGATCAGGGCGAATGTATTCGATAAATAATTCATAAAGAAAAGTCAAACATGTACCTTCACATTGTAAGGATCGCAAGGAAGCGAAGTCAATGACCCGGCGGAGAGGAAAAGGCGCTCTAAACAGCAGCGTTAATAATGGAAAATCTTTGTTTTGTGTGAAATGGGTATTATAGAGACTAGCAATTAAATCACATCAAAAAGTGTCGCGTCCGTGGTAGTCGTAGCTCGGGAGACGGGATTCACAAAAAGTGAAAACATGTTATTTTTACTTCATAACTAGCTGTTGCCCGCGGCTCCGCCCGCGTTAATGTCGTTCCCTTGGGAACAGTAGAAATGATAAAAATTCCATACAAACCCCTGCCCCTTTGCATTTTCCATTTAAGGGGGAATTTAATACATTTCACCTGCATAGATCTTTAGCCCTTAAGGAGGGGATTTTGCCCATTTCACCTACACAGATATTTTTTTATTGTAATGGAGAACTTCTTATTGTCATATTTCTAAGTAAATAAAAAAAATCCATACAAACTTTACCCCACCTATTCTAATATAATAAAATTCGACCATTTTAACTACACAGATCTTTTTAATTGTAATGTAAACATATATACTTATTTTTATACTTCTATGTCCAGAAATGAGAAAATTTCCATACAATCCCCCTCCCCCCCTTTATCCCTTAAGGGGGAAATTTTGTACATTTCACCTACACATATCTTTTTTAATTGTAACCTAGAACGTATATACTTATTTTCATACCTCTAAGTCTAGAAATGGAAAAATTCCATACAAACTTTACCCCCTATTTACCCCTTCAAGGGAGAATGTTGTCTGGTTCACCTAAACAGATCTTTTTTAATTTTAATTGAGAACTTGCGTACCTACTTTCAAACTTCTAAGTCCAGAAATGAGAGAATTCCATAAAACTTCAACCCCTTTGATTTTCTAAAAATCCTTTCTTAGTGCTCATTTATATTATAAAAAGAATCCCTGTGCCAAATTTCAAGTTTCTGCGCACAGTAGTTTCAGCTGTGCGTTGATATATAAGTCAGGTTTGCCTTTGGCCGGCGGCTCCCCTCGCGTAAGTGTCGATTTCTCAGGAACAGTAAAATTACCCGGAATACATTAGTTTATGACTTTCAATGAAACACCTTAATATTGAATTTCAATTGAATAACTTCAAAAACGGAAAGTTTCATACTAACTTTGCATCCCCGTTATATCCCCTTAAGGGATGATTTTTTAGTAAAATATTTTAGACGTGTTTCATACCTTTCAGTGAAGAACCTTCATGCTGAATTTCATTCGAATAACTTCAAAAACAACAAAGTTTCATACTAACTTTGCAACCCGTTTTTCCCCCTAAGGAGATGAATTTCCAAAAATCCTTTATTAGTGCTCTCCTACGTTATAAAAGGAACCCCTGTGCAAAATTTCAAGTTCCTAACCCTTATAGTTTAGGCCCTGCGTTTATATGACAGTCAGTCAGTCAGCTTCTCCTTTTTTTTTTAGTATGGATTACTATGGATAGTATGGATAGGTATAATGCTATCGTATAATGATGATGAATTGACTTTAGATTTTAATTTTCTTATGTCATTTATTATTTTATTTTATTTTTGCTATATGTTTGCAGGCAAACTCATGCCTTGAGTTCATTCAAATGACGATAACTTTTTTTTTAATAAACCGATTTTGATGAAACAAACTTTAAATGTTAAACTGAGTTAAAACAAAGCAATTGGTGAAAGTTTGAAGTAAATCGGTTCAGTATTTTCGGAGATAATCGTGATCATACATACAGACAGACAGACAGACAGACAGACAAGAAATTCCAAAAAAATTTTTTTTGCTTTCTATTATTCTTTTTAAGTGTCCCTCTATCCATTTCAGTCAAAAATTCGAAATGTACAGACAAAATAATTTTACTGTTTTATTATATGTATAGATTATATGTATAGATTATATGTATAGATATGATTTTCTCAAACATGCTTGGAAATTAGAACATTATTTTGACAACCTTGTTTGAGATAAATGTAAAACGCATAATCTGCCGTGTAATTCAAAATTGGAACGGCCCATTTGCTTCGAAATGAGGCAACATAGAAATGAGACACCTTTTTTTAAAATCTATGTAATGTAACATGGATATAACGAAGCTCGAAGCCACGGCAATGATATTCGAAGCTTTGCTGGGAATCGAACGCAGAGCCTCTTTTATATATATTATATTGTAAGAGAAGCGGAGGCCGTTTGATAATTAGTTCACTTAGCGTTTATAATGTTAGACGCAGAAATTTTTTAAAAATTAAATAATTTCGCTCTCTTTGCTATCAAGTTCCAGTTCAATTCATCACGAAGTGTATTTACATGAATTTTTCGAATGCAGAAATAAAAAACATGGTTTTTGCCAGTGAATAATTTATGATTTACTAGCTGTTGCCCGCGGCTCCGCCCGCGTTAATGTCGTTCCCTTGGGAACAGTAGAAATGATAAAAATTCTATACAAACCCCTGCCCCTTTGCTTTTTCCCCTTAAGTGGGAATTTAATACATTTCACCTGCATAGATCTTTAGCCCTTAAGGAGGGGATTTTGCCCATTTCACCTACACAGATATTTTTTTATTGTAATGGAGAACTTCTTATTGTCATATTTCTAAGTAAATAAAAAAAATCCATACAAACTTTACCCCACCTATTCTAATATAATAAAATTCGACCATTTTAACTACACAGATCTTTTTAATTGTAATGTAAACATATATACTTATTTTTATAGTTCCATGTCCAGAAATGAGAAAATGTCCATACAATCCCCCCTTTATCCCTTAAGGTGGAAATTTTGTACATTTTACCTACACAGATCTTTTTAATTGTAACCTAGAACGTATATACTTATTTTCATACCTCTAAGTCTAGAAATGGAAAAATTCCATACAAACTTTACCCCCTATTTACCCCTTCAAGGGAAAATGTTGTCTGGTTTACCTAAACAGATCTTTTTCTAATTTTAATTGAGAACTTGCGTACCTACTTTCAAACTTCTAAGTCCAGAAATGAGAAAATTCCATAAAACTTCAACCCCTTTGATTTTCTAAAAATCCTTTCTTAGTGCTCATTTACATCATAAAAAGAATCCCTGTGCCAAATTTCAAGTTTCTGCGCACAGTAGTTTCGGCTGTGCGTTGATATATAAGTCAGGTTTGCCTTTGGCCCGCGGCTCCGCCCGCGTAAGTGTCGATTTCTCAGGAACAGTAGAATTACCCGGAATACATTAGTTTATGACTTTCAATGAAACAGCTTAATATTGAATTTCAATTGAATAACTTCAAAAACGGAAAGTTTCATACTAACTTTGCATCCCCGTTATATCTCCTTAAGGGAGGATTTTTGAGATAAATATTTTACTCGTGTTTCATGCCTTTTAGTAAAGAACCTTCATGCTGAATTTCATTCGACTAACTTCAAAAATGGCAAAGTTTCATGCTTACTTTGCACTCCTATTTTACCCCCTTAAGGGATGATTTTTAAGTAAAATATTTTACTCGTGTTTCATACCTTTCAGTAAAGAACCTTCATGCTGAATTTCATTCGAATAACTTCAAAGCAACAAAGTTTCATACTAACTTTGCAACCCGTTTTTCCCCCTAAGGAGATTAATTTCCAAAAATCCTTTCTTAGTACTCCCCTACGTTATAAAAGGAACCCCTGTGCAAAATTTTTTAGTTCCTAACCCTTATAGTTTAGGCCCTGCGTTGATAAGTCAGTCAGTCAGCTTCTCCTTTTTTTTAAGTATGGATTACTATGGATAGTATGGGTAGGTATAATGCTGTCGTATAATGATGATGAATTGACTTTGGATTTTAATTTTCTTATGTCACTTATTATTTTATTTTATTTTTGCTATATGTTTGCAGGCAAACTCATGCCTTGAGTTCATTCAAATGACGATAACTTTTTTTTTAATGAACCGATTTTGATGAAACATACTTTAAATGTTAAACTGAGTTAAAACAAAGCAATTGGTGAAAGTTTGAAGTAAATCGGTTCAGTATTTTCGGAGATAATCGTGATCATACATACAGACAGACAGACAGACAGACAGACAGACAAGAAATTCCAAAAAATTTTTTTTTCTTTCTATTATTCTTTTTAAGTGTCCCTCTATCCATTTCAGTCAAAAATTCGAAATGTACAGACAAAATAATTTTACTGTTTTATTATATGTATAGATAAAATACGTGTTTACTGATCTCTCATTTTCTGGCATTGCGTGGAAAATATCTGTGTATAAAAAGAAATCATGGGCGCAGATCTACGAAATCATGTCAAATCTATTAAATCTGCTAGCACCCAACAACTACACTCTATTTGCGGCTTTTGGTCTTGGTCTCGGCTCAATCTACCCTGTACTGAATAAAGACAACATTATTATAAAAAGGTTTACAAACCAGCCTTAATTTTTTTAAGTAAAATATTAAGGTTGGTTTGTAATGTGCTGGTTGATTTAAAACTTAAAAGGAATGAAAAAAAAATCAAAAAAATCGAGTCAATCAATAGGCGATTTGGCTAGTAACCCATTACTATTTTGGTTTCGTTTTACACCTAAGAGCTATTCGTTGCTTTTCGGTTTTATATAACCTTAGACTGTAAGTATGTCACGGTTTTAGGTACCTACATTTTTTTGTAACATAGGTACGGCTACCCATTTGAAGGGAAAGTGTAGTTGACAAAAACATTTCCATATTATTCCCTAACTCAACCTAGTGAGCTCCACATCATTCAAGAGGCGACCTCGCTGCGGCCTCGACCCTCGCTGGACGGAACCCCCTTATGAAATATTTGCATAATTATATTACCTCTCCGTTTCCATGAAACAAACAAATTGACCTTAATTTATCATATTGCTATGTCATAAGTACACTATCTACTACTTTTACCCGTGCCTTATTCGGCATACGTTCATAGCATAGCTGTATCTTAGTGGCTCAAACTGTCTTAAATTCAAATAACACTTGACAAGCACTAGTAACAATACCTATAAGTCTATGCACTTGAAAATAAAATGATTATTTTATTAATATTATTCAAACTTAACTCTTTATTTTCTTATTTATGTACTGATAATTAAATAATTTTTTTATTTACGTTATTGTTTTGTACGTATATATTGCATACCTGAAAGGCTAAAATGAAGGGTAGGGATAAGAAACTGATTTTTTTGTTAACCACCTATGTAAATAATTTGCGTTTGAGTTTTTCTCGTCATTATGAACTACTGTGGACTAGATAAAATCTACGACATCCAAAAGTGTTCCACAGTCCTCGCAAACCGTGAGCAGCAGCGTGTCCAGGCTGGCAACATATAACTGGAACATACAAGCTATCAAGGGATAGCTCGAGGATTCTCTTTGAATAAAATACCGTTTACACAGAAACTAATTAATGTAGGTATAAATTTTAAAATTATGTTATTCTTTTATTTTCGAGAGACACATACAAAGCAAACCATTATAGAAATTTTATTCAACTTTTTAAATATCTATTTCAAAATAGAACGATACATTTCTTCATCAAAGAAGAACTTAAGTTATAAGAGAAATATTTGTGAGCAATGCATTCAGATGTCAACTAAATGGTGCAAAACTTTCTCGACAATCCATTTGAACTTAAAAGCTCCAGTGCGGTTTTAATGAAGCAGACGCGGCCCCGACCGCCTATACAAATCCCCGCTTTGTCGTGATTTCACTCTAGAGTTGAGTATTTCTTAACTCTGACCAAAAAAGAGGTGTTATTAGTTTTAGACGTCAGTCGGAGTTCGTGTGTACGTGTGTGTCTGTGTAAGCTTAGCCGTTGAACGGTGTTTGAGCTTGATGTTTATAGCCATTACCGAAGTACGCTGATTAAAATTGCTGATTGAACATCGGTTTAATGTTCAATTGATAAGTATTGACGAGAAAATTTCATATTTAACGTGTTCAAGGTCAGGTGAAAGACCAAGGCAGAAGTGGAAATATTTATTTTAAATTAGCTACACTAATCAATTATTTATATTCTAGTAGTAGACGTGGAAAATTGGAGAAAGAAATCACGTTGTACCATACAAGCTTTGCACCCTTGTAGTGACTGGTGTGATGAGATTGTGCCCTAGACCCCTTATTTCACCCCCCTTAGGGGTAGAATTTCAGATAATCCTTTGAAATACGTTGCATACGTCATACAAATCACACATGCACCCTGCAAGTCTCAGGTCTCTACGATGAGCGGTCTAAGCTGTGCGTTGATCCGTCAGTCAGACAGACATTGTTATATTCTCTTTCAAATACAAATACAAATATATTTATTCACATGAAACATGGTACAAATAGGTGTTAAATATAGGTAGGTAACTTTACATGTTTCGCCAGAGATATGGCATGTAAATATTATTTGGAATTTATTTAAAATTACTATGTTAGCATTCAATTTGATTACATTTAATTAAGCTATAAGATATCAAGAATCCAAAATTAAGTTTTATAAATTGATTATAGTAAATTAAGGTAAATTGTCATTATATAGTAAATTAAGGTTATTGTCTTTGTTCAGGACCTTCGATCACCATTGGTATTGTTGATCGAAGTTCAGGACGAAGCAATTTATATGAAGATATAGATAACTGTTGCAAACATACATACAAAAATCTTTGTATTTGAGATCAGTTTCGGTTGTCACATACGGTTGTGTGCTTAACCAACACAGATACCTGCACATTGCAAACATAAACTGAGTTGCAAGTGGAACAAACATCGAGGGAATGGTTTCACTCGGCTAAACATCTAAAGCGTGCAAGCATGTTTACGTTTGTAACCAATATTATTACATTTGTTATTTTCTCCGCCACACTTTACCAACCAACATATACTGTCGAAATAAAATTAGTGTAGGTCGTTGTGTTTCGGGCACAAAATAGAAAGAAAGGTAACGTTCTTGCTGTGGATGATACATACATACATACTATAACGTCTTTTTCCCTTGCGGGGTAGACAGGGCATAAGTCTACAGAATCTTATGGCCACATTTAGGTGGGCGTGTAGATGGAAAACGAAATCAAAATATTGATGGCTGCTAGCCGCATCACTTATTGACATGATTCCGCAGATTTTTGCCCATTCTCTTGATCGGTATTTACTATCTGCGCGGGAATCTGCTAGCACATTCTACGTTTTTCCTTTTCTCCCAGAGCAGCGTGGAAGAGCTGTGGATGTTACCTGTTTTATAAAAGGACATACGCACTAACATCCCGTTTAGAAGCCTGATTTGTGTGGAGCAGCCGGGCGTAAAAATTGTGCTAACGCATGTAACTATGTTCAAGTCAGGGCTATCATCCACAACTGCTTGGTCGGTGGTGCAGGAATGTAATAAGATACGCGCTCCCAGCCTCCCGAACAGCTGTTTGCTTTTCCTCCACTTAGAGTGAGTAGTATCCCGATACCTTCGTTTTCTTCCCAGATCCAACAAATTTATATCCTTCCCCAGCTTAAAATACTCCCAATGGGCAGAAACGTTTGGAGACGAAGCCAAAAATACTGCGCTTGCCAACGCGCCTGCCAAGCATGGTGAGTATGGCAATATCCTAACACGGAACGTTGAGTCCTTGGGAGAGGCCTTTGTGTTTGAGACAAAGATGATATCGATGCGTTTACGTATATAAATAAACACGCTATCGTAATAGTGGACCTTTAATTCGTAACACCACATCTAAAGACGCTCGGAACACACTTGGCAAAACGTGACCACACTTAGAAAAGTAACATTGTTTTGCGCTGATAGACTGTTTAACTGTAACGTTTACCTTGGTCATTCGTCGTATACGTAGGTATTTGATCATTTTGAATATACCTAACTCCGATTCAAGCATAATTAAATTAATGTTACAAAATCAAGTGCCAGTGCTTAAAAGTTAAGTATCAATTAATAAAGTAATATACATACGAGTATAATTGAGATGAGTACTCCATCGACAAGAGCAATCATCATCATCGTTATTAGGTCCTTTTTAGTCTCCACTACAAGAGCACGACCCTCTCTGTACTACTAGAGCCATACCTGGCCAGAGCAGCCAGAGGACTTGGCAAGAGCAATAAAACTGTTGATTCAAAACACGAGAGCATCAATTTTGTTATCTTAATTAAATTATTAATTATATATAGCAATAAATTGAGAATCTAGAACTCGTTTATGAGTTCTTTATTAAAAAAGGTAGGTTAGCTTCTAAACTGCCCTCTTGGTATAATTTATTGTAGTTCTGTTGCAAAATAATAGAAAAATAGTAACATGCTAAACTAATACACATCAGGCAAATTCGTCTAAAGAGTTTACTTAGATATTTATTTTTGTCATATATTGACGTCTTATAAATCGAAAAACGCCAGCTGCACGCACTAAAAAGCGTCAAGTTCGATGTGCAAGCGAGAGCGTGGAACAAGCAAAAGATAGTCATTATCAGCCGTGTGGTTTCCGGCAGAGTAGAATAGGACCACTCCAAGTCTTCCCGTGGATGTCGTAAGAGGCGACTTAGGAAATTTAAGCTCATAAACATCAATAAGATCTCTCTAAGCCGTCTGGCCAGCGAGGAGAGTGTAGGCCAAATCCTCTGTCCGCTCTGGCCAAGTATGGCTCTGGTAGTCAGAGGGGGTCATGCTCCTGCAGTGGAGACTAAAAAGACCTGATGATGATGATGATGATGATCGGCCTATGCGTTCGGCTTGTGACGCATCTCTCTTTTCCACCGTTATCACGTAAAATTAACGTCCGTAAACCGACTTTAGATAGTTCTCGTCATACCGGTTTAAGTTGTGTATTGATCGATCAGTTAGTCAGTCAGCCAGTCAGTTTGAATACAGCTTGTTCATGAGTTTCTACTTTGAGCGTTTACAATCAGTAAGTTATAAAATATTTACACCCGTAATTTTCCTCCACTTTAACTCGGAAGACATCCAAAGTTGATCTCCCATCGACTGAGGAAGCGTCATGATTCGAGGGACGTTCTTACTCCTAAGATTACCAATTTGGAAGACTGACGTAAGAGTTAACAAAGCATTGAGGCAATGACGTAGAATACGACTGTTATAGTATAGTAGCAGCACTAGGTAAATTGATGTATAGTAATAAGTAATTTGTCATACTAACACTAAGCTCAGAATAATAATAATAACACATTATTAATAAGTAAATAAATAACAAAGGACAAATTACACAGATTGAGTAAGTTCGAAAGTAAGTTCGAGACTTATGGTTTGGGATACTAACTCAACGATTTCTCATTATTCACTCAATGATTGATTAATTACACTCAAACATTAAGCACCTGAGCGACCGGGCTTCGCTCGGTTATTACTATTTGTTGTAATATGGTGGTGTTTAGGTGATAATCTATATTAATGAGATATATATTATCTCAAATAACCACATTTTTTTTAACTTGTCTAAAAACAATAAAAAATATAAAATTATATATAGATAAAATTGAACATATAAAAAAAAGTAAGTGACCGAGCGGAATTTGAACCCGTAACTCGTTTCTTGCCGTTCGCGCCTTATGGACCAGACAGACAGTGGCCGGCAGGACGAAATTAGCGACCATATTCTGTGTGAAAAGAAAAACGCATGAAAACTCGAAACGACGCGTTTTCCCAAACTTAAGACTAATTTAGATCGATTGTTTACCGCCGAAAACCCCCACATACCAAATTTCAGCGAAATCGTTAGAGCCGTTTCCGAGATCATAGAAATAAATTTATATACATATAAATAAATAAACAAGAATTGCTCGTTTAAAGGTATAAGATATGTAATAAATAAAGTAACCTTACTGTTCAGGGGTGTTACCCCTGTCCTTTGAGAAAAAACGTCGAAGCCCTATTTGGAGAAGTTGATTTAATGAGTTCCTGGAAATAATAATGTATGATATGCCCTTGAACAGGTCTTGGCCGGAGGAGTAATTTTAGCATATTGGTTTTTATTATTTGCTGTTATAGATAGGTATAAGATTTAGGTAAACATTCTATGAACACTGCGTCCCGTTGATACTCTTTGTGTACGGAACTATAAAAATTATGCCAAGCGATGAAAGTTATTTATCAAATAAGTTTTAAGGTGATACCACTGTAAATAAGGTCGTTCTGAACCTTATTTATCTCGCAAAATACTTAAATTAGGAGTTTCAAATCTAAGTAATATGATTTTTGACTATTTCATCTCCAAAAATTGAAGATGAAAACACGTTTTGATAAAATTTTCTCGATAGAAATATTTTTTGATCAATGGTCTTCGTTCGCAGAGTTTTTGTTATTGTAGCTCAAATGCGACGAATGAAATAATGATTTTTAGACAAAAAGAAAAGTTATTAGTAATTCATCAAAATGTAAATATGAAAATACAATTAACCGGTCTGATTTTATATAAAATAGAAATAACGAATTTGGCGCTTACGTTTTTTTCTTTGAGCGACTCGAGACTATCTCTTATCTCATCATTCACGGGCTAAACCGCCAAGCGCTATCCCTTGCGCGCACTTGATCAGTCCTTTGCCGAGCGAAGGTACCAAACATTTGAGGCCTCGCCTTAACTCTGGACGGTAAGTCTGGAATAATCGCCAACTATGAGCCGGATTATCACTGCATGCATAACGGGGACGATTTTCTCGGCTATCGCTCGGAAATTTATTTTCTGCAGGAAGCCACTCTTAATGAATAACTTTTAAGCGTTAGTGGTGTGGCCCGCTAATAAGTCATAGTCTAGTTACTATAACTTATTTTTACGATACAACGCCTGTCGGTCCGTCTGTCACCATGCTATATCTCATGAACCGTGATAGTTAGACAGTTGAAATTTTTACAGATGATGAATTTCTGTTGCCGCTGTTATAGTACACACATACTAAAAAATAGAATAAAATAAATATTTAAGGGGGCTCCCATACAACAAACGTGATTTTATTGCTTGTTGTTTTATCTCGATATTGATAACGGCAACAGGTATTCTATTATACTCACTATTCTTACTAACACAAATATTATTGTTAAAATTGTGCATTCCTTAATTTATAATTTATTTTTTTAATATTTTCTTCTTGTTAACATAATTATTATTATTAAATTGTGCATTACTTTTACATTAATTTATTTTCTTTACTATTTTTTCATGGTATTTAATATGTTTGCACTTAGTCTAACTTTATACCTAACTTAATATTAAGCATATTTAATTTACCTGTAGCGAACATCTATTTGTCATTATTAAAGTTTTGAACTTGTTAGGCATACATATGTTTGGATTGCAATTTGGATCAACTCTCAGTGAATATATAATTGTTGTTGTCATTGTGATTGTGATCTGTTTTGTGTGCTAATAAATAAATAAATAAACAGGTAGAAGCCTGATATATTTACAGAATATTTAGTTATATATTAACTATTATTCACTTTAAAAAGATATATAATTAAATAAAAACAAAATTAATAATAAAGGGGGGCTTTGATTTCCTTTTCCTTATCTATAAAAACGGCACAAAAAATCATGAAAGAAGGGTTCCGTAAAACCCTTCGTAAGCGAGTCCGACTAGCACTTGGCCGGTTTATATTATGCATATTTTTTGTGTATGCTATGCTCATTCGTTTCACAACTCCCGTATTCATTATTTTCATAATTCCCGTAGTCTCCATTATTTTTTCCAGGCCATAGCTATGCTTAAATCATATAAGAAAGTTCCGCAAAAATCATAAAAATGGATCGACAAAAAATCTATATTGAACTAGCTCACAAAGTTTCACGTGAATCGGTTGCGGAATGTGACATGTGTTTTAGTACCATCGATTTTTATCCCCAAATTATTATTTTTTTCAAAAAGTTTGACCTTACACATCAACACGATTAATGAATATAAATAAGGCAACCCAAAAATCATACCATTTTGGTAGATATATTGAGGACTGCGCATTCGGTACAAGTAACTAGTTTAGGTTGCCTCCCCGTATAACTTGGATTAATTTACAAACTGGCTACTGGTACGGGGAAGATAGGAACGAGTTGTGTTCGAGTCTCAAGCCTCTCAAGCCGTGATTACAGTTAGGAAGATATGTTAGCGTAAACGTGTAGAGAACGGTGCAAGTTGCTATAATAGTTTGCCTCCCCATATAATTTAAATTTACAAACTGGGCTCTGTTACGGTGAACTTATGAACGATTTATGTTTCAGTCTTATTCAACTGTGACCACATTATACACTTATAAGGCCAATTTAAATTATGCGCAAATATTTTAACGGCTGGCACCCACAAGCTAGAGAAATGCTTTAGAAACATTTTTTTCATTTCATTTCAAGCCATTAACTGTCCATTTCTTGCATTCTGTTCGATCTTCGGATTATTCCAGCTCTTTTGGAATTTGTCGAGTTCGTCTCGCCATCGCATTCTCGGCTTAGCAGGTCTTCTTTTCAAAGTAGGGATCCAGCAAGTGGTGGTCTTTGTCCAATAATAGTTTGGCTTGATTAGAGTCTATTTGAAAAGTATATATTAATAAAAACACTAGTATTACCATATGATAAGTATCCCTTTTATGAGCCTATTCGCATAAACGCAATATAACATAGCTACCGAACAAACTCATATCACCGATACCCAAAAATGGGCACATTTTTACATTTATAGGTGAAATAATGTAAAAATGTGCCTATTTTTGACAGGTCATCACACACCATAAAACAATACCAATGCCCGTTCTTTTTTGCGTTACAGAGTAATTTTATAATAATCTAAATTGAGATATAAGCCCTAAAACAGGTTTCCCGCTATGACAGTTATTTTTTGGATAAGTGGAAGTTAAAACAGAAACAAGATTTTTGATAAAATTAAGTTTTGTGACAAACTTTTATTATAAACGAATTCTTACTGTAAAGTGCATTCCAGGACAAATGCGGCCACCTTCCAACTACATCATCAGACCAGCGCAACGATTCCATAATATTGTATTGTCATCCAATTTACGTAAATTACGTGAAAGAAACTAAATAAAAACTTGTAAAAAGTTAAACTAGTTTAAAAAGTTAAGTAGGTAATTACTGAGTTCTGGATATGTTGTAAAGTTTCGTCAAATAAAAAGCTGTAGTGCTAGATTTCTGCATAACATACCGTCAGTCTTCTTCAACTTGCGACCACAATTAAGTAAAAATGAAGATGTTAACACGTAGGACGGTAAACTTGGTGCAAGTAACTCGTAGTTTTGTTTGTCTCGCACTACCACTTAGAAATTAAAAAATGGCTGGTACGGGAAAGCAACGAGTTATGTTTGAGGCTCAAACCTCTCAAACCACAACCGCAGTTTGGTAGATATGTCAAATAACGTTTAGAGAACCGCAAACTGTTCTAATAGTTTATATATATAACTTGGATTTACAAAATGATTCGCAAAAGAAGACATTTTGTTTTAAAAAGAAAATACTTTCTATAGGGAGGGTGAAGGATTCTAACGACACCCCATATATCCAAATCCATTGAGGCATTTAGAAGTTACGGTGGAATAAAGAGACTTACACATACATACGTATGTACTTTCATAGAGCTCACAAATTATTTAAATTTCAATGTGTCTATGTTTTGCCCCGCCTGGCATTGATTAGCTGTGGCGATCGGGGGGTCTCCAAACAAGGGTGAACAAGACTAAATACCAAAAATGTACTTAACACTTAAAATTTAGAAACTTACCTAGATATAAGACTCACCTTTGTAAAGGAGAAAATAAACTTTTATTATCGTTCGTCGTTTTCTGTGTATTTGTGTAATACATCTGATGATGTATCATAGTAGATGATGTATCTGTACTACCGGAGCCATACTTGGCCAGAGCAGACAGAGGATTTGGCCTACATTCTCCTCGCTGGCCAGACCGCCAGACGGATTGGAGAGGTCTCATTGATGTTTATAAGCTTTGTTTAGCTTGTATTTCCTAAGTTGCCTCTTACGACCACCATGGGAAGACTGGGAGTGATACACCAGCCATCTTTTATCAGTCCACTCTTTTATTAAAGTCCCAGTTATGGATCCTATGCTATGTATGAGTGGATAATACTTGCATTATATAAAAGTTTACTTCAATCCGTCCGGCGAGATTATTGTAAATTTAGTGTTGACAGACTAAAATGCTAAGCAATGTCAAAGTATGAATAAAAAAAATATTATGGAATAACACGTCCGTTCTAGCCGGCGCTTATATTTTCATTGCACAAATCGATTGATAAATCCGCAGTCCAAAAACTTGTCAAGACGTTTTGGAAAACCAATAGTGCGGATCATTTTAATGCGTAGGTATTACACATGTTATGGAACACGGCTCGTTAATAGTTATTGACACCATACATCAGCTTATTAGTAAAAAAACTGCACAATTGTTTGGCTGCATTTCATAGTTATTGGTAATAGTTTAGAATTAAGGATTCCACTATACACACACTAGCCAAGACATGGCACACGTTATAAAAGTTTACTTCGTTTTCATTTACTTATAGGTGATTAAATTTAGAATTACGGATTCTACTATACACACACTAGCCATGACATGGCACACGTTATAAAAGTTTAGGTACATTGTTTTTTTTTTACTTATAGGTGATTAAGTTTAGAATTACGGATTCCACTATACACACTATTAGTAAAAAAAAATAAAGTATTTTTTTTTTACTAATAGGTGATTAAGTTTAGAATTACGGATTCCACTATACACACACTAGCCATGACATGGCACACGTTGTAAAAGTTTACTTTGTTTTTTTTATTTATAGATGATTAAGTTTAGAATTACGGATTCCACTATACACACTATTAGTAAATGAAAACAAAGTTTACTTTGTTTTTTTTACTAATAGGTGATTAAGTTTAGAATTACGGATTCCACTATATACACACTAGCCATGACATGGCACACGTTGTAAAAGTTTACTTTGTTTTTTTTATTTATAGATGATTAAGTTTAGAATTACGGATTCCACTATACACACTATTAGTAAATGAAAACAAAGTTTACTTTGTTTTTTTTACTAATAGGTGATTAAGTTTAGAATTACGGATTCCACTATATACACACTAGCCATGACATGGCACACGTTGTAAAAGTTTACTTTGTTTTTTTTATTTATAGATGATTAAGTTTAGAATTACGGATTCCACTATACACACTATTAGTAAATGAAAACAAAGTTTACTTTGTTTTTTTTACTAATAGGTGATTAAGTTTAGAATTACGGATTCCACTATATACACACTAGCCATGACATGGCATACGTTATAAAAGTTTACTTGATTTCTAACCTACTAAATAATCATTTAAATACGGCATTTTCTCAATAAAGTTAATCGTGGCCGGTAAGCGGATCAAAAAGTAGAGCTGATTAAAGTATCACTTGTCGAAAACTTTGCTTGATGGGTTTCAACATTTATCGGTTCAAGTTTTATTACAATTAAACTAGTTTTCTTTTATGTAAATAATTAACAAATCTTTGATTAATAGTCGATTTCGTAGAAAAGTAGGTATTCAGTAGAATTAGGGATTCCACTAATGTTGATATTTACCACCTATATTTCTAATATAGGTGAACGTTAATAATTTATTTCTCGGCCATTAATTGCAGTTGTGGTTTATATTTTAATTCTATTTGTAATTTAATAACTTGGGTACTTTGTTGCATGATGATACTTTTCGTTTTGCGGCAGCACTCCGCTTAAGGCGCAAAATTACAGTTCCTCATCGAGTGCCCTGAAAATTAAGGCGACGGCTGGTATGGGACGCTACTTGCGTCGACACATTGGCGCCATCCCATCTCCAGTGTACCAAGTCAAAGGCAGGCACAGCCGCTGCAGGAGTAGAAACCCTTAAAAGACGCAAATATGTAGATATCGAAGGTAACTACATATTTAAACCATCTGAGGTAGAAACATTAGCGCATAAGCTTTTTAGTTTCTTGGCTAAAAGGCTAATTGAGGTTTCTCGGGAACCAAAGGGCTAAAAACTACCTAGTTCAGTACCCAGTAATGCTGCCAGCCTTTGGGCACGATGCCCAGGGGTGAGCACCTGAAGGAACGGTACCATTCTTTTTTATTATTATTATTTTAGGTTTGTCTTTTTAAGTATTTATAAGTAGTTCTTTTGTAATAATTGACCTTTGCTATTTATTCTATAAATGATCATCTAACTCAGATCTCGAGATCGTTTGTCGTTAATGCTAATTAATTACAAAGTTTTAATCGCCGTGCATACTACAATTAAAACTTTGTAGTTGATTAATGACAAATATGAAAGTCTCAACACTAATGAAATCCCTATTCCTAAACTAAATCACCTATAACTACGAAATGCAACCTAAGGTTTATTAAATTTTTAGGGTTCCGAACAAGTAACCCTTATAGTTTCCCCATGTGTGTCGGTCTGCCCGTCCACGGTTTTACTCAGATACTATAAGTACTAGAGAGCTGTAATTTGGTATCGATATGTATATTAATCATGCCTAAACAATAGTAAAACAAAATTTAAAAAAAAAATTAAGGGTAGGTCATACCATACTAGTAAGTAAATTTTTTCGTAGCACATTGAATTAAAAGTTAGTTAAAACAGTTCTTAGTTACTTAAAACAACTACTGAATATAAATTTTCGAACCACGTAAAGCTTTAATAATAATAATACTTAATATAATAACAATGTGTATACGTTCCACAGCGCGCGGCGCTTGGCGGAACGATAGGAGGCCGCTTGGTACCTATTGCGCTCGGGAATCAAAGTAGGTAATATACCTGCGAAATCTTGTTTGCAGCGCTTGCCTCTACTCGTGATGGTTCTCAAATGGATAATATCTTTTCTAATTTCCCATGTGAAGTAGGATTTTATAAATCTTTCTTTAGTTACCACTGTCTTATGTGGGCTCGTTTTTAGACATTAGATAATGGTACGGAACCCTACGCGCGCGAGTCCGACTCGTCCTTGGGTGGTTTTTTTACTACTACGCTGATGTATATTGTTATTTTTATGTTTCGTAATTTTCAGTCACTTACCTTATAATTTTCTTTTCGCTCAATGCTCATCATCATTTCGCGTAGGTGACAGGTCAATCGACCATGCACACCCTGGTGTCAGAGTTCTTCGGAACCGAATCTCGGCCTCTGACGTGGTTCCTTTAACGACTACCAGATGGCAGCCGGGACCAACGGCTTAACGTGCTTTCCGAAGCACGGAATTATCTTTATTATCAGACAATCAGGTGATTCAAACCTAACTAAACCAAAACAAAGTATGCTTCCCGTGGTAATCGAACCCACGACCCCCGGGTCTACAGGCAAACGCCTTAACCACTGGACCACGGTGTACGACGCAGTTTTGCTCAATAGATCATCATTAAACAAGCGTTGCTCCATAACGCTACCAAAATTATTTGTTCAATTTTTGCACAATTCATGAAAGCATAAGTAGTAGCTATTCCCTGTACTATTTTCAGCCATTTATTCATATTTTTTCTGGTCATGGTAACACATTTTTCAGGCACTATATACGTAACGCAACCACTTCACGAAGGCACACAGATATATTTATTTAGCATCTGAAAGTAGCTCTCCATCCTGTGACGCTAGATTAAGCCATTTACGTTATCAGATTTGTCATGACCAAGAGATAGCAAAAAGTTTAATTATTTGTAATCCGCACAACGTGAATTAGTGATTTCTATCTTTCTAAATGGGAAATAAAAGCGAGTTGTGTTGGAGTTTTTTTTTTCTTTTTTTGTGTGTGATCAACGCTGCCCATGGACAACTGCAACACGTGAAAGGAGCATTGCCGGCCTTTCAAGGAGTTGGGGGGTGGACATTGGGAGTAGAGAAAAATGGGGGACATGGAGGAAGGGGTAGAAGGATGGTCCTCCGGCTCTCTCACTCACCGAACGAAGCATAGAAGCGGTAAAGCTTCCACTCAAACGTCGTTTTCTGTGAGAATGTGGTACTTCCCCGGACGAGCTGGCCCATGCATGCTACTAGCAAAAATGAATTTAGTAATGAGTTTATCTCAGGCCGCAAAAACAGATAGTTAATGTCGCTTTATTGGACGGTAACTTGGTGCAAGTAACTAGTTTAGATTGTCTAGTTCTCACGTTACCTTCTGCATAAAAATGGCTCCTAGAGTGATGCGAGTAGAACGACTTCAAGAAGTCAACACTTATATAGTCATATGGCTTATTATTTTTAACTCTTCATTTTTTATTTGAATTCATAATCCGAATATTACAATTATGTTATGATATGATATGGATCTGTATTATGCCTGAAATAAATAAATTACTATTTTTATTATATACTTATTTGGCGAGCTCCGTAGCGCAGTAGTTAGCCAGTCTGCGACACGAGGGTGCCCGGATTCGATCCCCGGTCAGGTCGTGATGGAATACGATCTTTTTTAGATTGACATGTTTATAAATGTCTACTATAAAATATAGTATCGTTGTAGTATCCTACGATACGAATTCACAACTTACTGTGGGGCTAGCTCACTTTGTATGATATGTCCCCTTTGATCAAATATAATGGTAGATACACAATTCGCGCTCGAAAAGTGGCACCGGCAAAACAGCGCACTAATCGAGTTTCGGAGCAGTTTTGTCCACAGTTTCAATAAACCGCGCTAGCACTCACACGTTCAGTGAAAAGATGCAAAAACTACGCATCAAAAGTGACAAAAAGAAGGTGGAATTATACTTTCAGTACGAACCGTTATTGTCGTTGTTTGTAAGTACGCATGATGTTTTGACTCGGGGACATTTTTGTATGAGACTTGTACTACCATTATATTTGATCGAAGTATGTCCCTATATATTTATTTATATTTACATAAGTAGTTGGTACATAAATGTAGGATTACGCATGTTTAAATCTAAGAGTTCGTACATCATTCCCATATAAGTACAATAACTAAAATCCTGTATCAAATTGAAATCTGATGTGCTGCCACTGAAATTAACATTGAATCAATAAGTTAGAATTACATTATGTTCAATTAATTCTCCTCTCTTTGAATGGCAGCTCCCTCGGCTTTTAGTATTAAATCCTTTTCCCCAATGGCGTGAATTGATGTTTTGAAATCAACGTTCGTTGCTCTTATTTCCGAAAACCCATTATTCCTTTCATGCACGCTTATTTAAATTCCACGAATAGTTGTTAACAAAGTTGAATTTTAACGATGAATACATTGAAGTATTAATTTTATACACAGTTAATTAATTTGAACGAGTAAATTTATCATCAACACTAATAGTAAATCTGTAAGTGTTGGTCATGAAGTACCTAAGATACTTTGTTTCCCGAGATATCGTGTTTCTAAGCTCTATACATGATATTTATGAAACTAAATTGACGACTTCTCAGAATTTTTTCTTTATGTATGTATGTACATATATTCCTCCATAACTCTTAAACAGGATAAGCAACTTAATTTTTATCTCCAGTCATGATAAGACGTGGCCCCCATACAAATGTACACGAACGGAGTCGCGGGCACAGCTAGTTTACAATAAAGTAGAGGAACAGAAATGTTGTGACAGACAGTAAAAATAGGGTTTTAATTGGTTTCTTCAAAATAATGGCATCCGTGGCACTGGACCTCTGCGTTATATTCCATCCTAACTTGCACTTCATTTACAGTTTGTTTGCGAATCTGTAGCTACTACCTGCTCTACTAATCGGAGAGTCGTCGACAGGCTGGCCTTAATAACTGCCAAATTATGAATGCTGTCATAATAACCGACTCCAAGCTCCGATACACCGCAGCAGCTGAGGATGCTATTAGACTTATGAAAATATTAGTGAGCCGTGCGATGCATTGTAATTTGCACGTTAACAATTAAAGAGTATTTCAAGGTTGAATTTACAATAGCATAATAAGAAAAGTTGCCTCTTAGTGTATTTACTTGATTGCTTTACATGTAATGTTACCGAACTGGCTTAGCTTAACGTGCGTTTCAATGACAGAGATTTTATTGTGTTTTGTAATCACTAGTCAAAGCTAGAACCACGCCCGTCAAAATAAAGCCACCGAGCTTCTCAAAATTTCATCATCATATCAGCCGCGAGAAGTCCACTGCTGGACATAGACCTCCCCCAATGATTTCCAGAATGACCGGTTGGAAGCGGCCTGCATCCAGCGCCTCCCTGCGACCCTTGTCAGGTCGTCCGACCACCTGGTCGGTGGGTGTCCGACGCTGCGCTTGCCGGTACGTGGTCGCCATTCCAGAACCTTTCTGCCCCATCGGCCATCGGTTCTACGCGCTATGTGCCCCTCTCACTGCCACTATAAAAAACTAATCCGCTGAGCTATGTCGGTGACTTTTGTTCTTCTACGGATCTCCTCATTTCTGATTCGGTCTCGTAGAGAAACACCGAGCATAGCCCTCTCCATAGCTCTTTGGGTGACCTTGAGCTTTCTTATGAGGCCCATTGTAAGGGACCACTGAGCCGTAAGTCATCACTCTGGTAACACACACTGATTAAAGACTTTTGTCTTTAGGCACTGAGGTATTGCCTAAAGACAAAAGTCTCAAAATTTATTTATTATTATGAAATACCTATGTGTAATATTTAAATAATTTTCTTAGTCTTATTTTTCAAAGATAATGCCGCTTAACTTGTGTAAGCCGAGATCGGCGGCCTGGCTCAGCAGCAAAATTAAATCTATTGTAGCTTGTTTATGGCATCAACGACGGGCTTCGACGTTGATTGGGAATACACAAGGGTTTCACTAACGATTAACATAGTACTTGTGTTTGTATACCTGTACTGTGAACAAAATTACACACGAACCAATCATACAAATGATTGGTTCGTGTGTAATTTTGCTCTACCGGGAAAAAGGCATTCATCTATTATTCCACACATTGTTCATAAACATGGGCAATTATAACACCAAATTACACCGACTTCACATAATGTCCACTAGAATAAAAAAAAAACAAAAATAATCAGAAAAAACTATCTTATCTTTAAGTACAAAATAACCCAAAGGTTAGACGTGCTACCGACTCTGAGTCGGCCCCATCGAAGATAAGATAAGATCTTATCTCTATGGAAAAAACCGTGCCCTCCGCGCAATTATCATGCTCGAAAGAGTTTTATTAACCTCCATAGATTTAAAAAAAAAATGCGTTCTTCGTACTTCTATGTTAACCTCCGAAGAGAAGTAGTTAGAAAGAGGTTTTAAGCGTTCAAACATATTAAAGTGGCTATACAAAAGACGTGCTTTTGTAGTTAAATATTGTACGGTGGCAGGTGACTCTTATTGTGTGTACTAATGCGACTCACACTTGGCCAGTTCTAATTACTTCGGTACCTTTAATTGAAAAACACCCATCAGTACTTCTTAGGCCTCGTTTACAGAGACACGGCGCTTTGAGCGGTTTGTATTTTCCATCGAAATCTTAACGAATTAAGAAAAATACTTCTTGTGTACTAAAGTGGAGCAGGAAACACAAGGAAAGACGGAAAAGTGACACTTGAGTAACTTATCATTGGTGAGTAAAATATGTTTTCAGCGCGTGCAGGGAGCTGCTAACCTACCTACTCCGCTATGTTGACACCATAGCGTTCATTAGATATGTTGACACCACCCCGTGACCTTGACGCGGCCAATCGGAAATAGCTAGCTTCGTCTATGTGTGCTTAAGTTTTTCGTTGTGATTTGAGTTAAGTTTGTTTGCGTAAATGGGACTGATATTGAATCGTTAGTTGTATTTAAGTTAAGCTTCCATATTTTTTTTCTAATTTAATTCTGTAAATTAGCCCTCACTGACTTCCAAGTAGGTATGTACAATTATTGAACCCAGAAAAACGAGTATATATCTAACGAGCGCAAGCATTAATTGCCGCTAGAAGGAACTGAGACACAAACAGGATCCAAACCACCACACAAAAACCGACTAAAAACTTTTATTTTAACTTTTGTTGGATTATGTTTTTCTCTGGCGTCTAGATAATAAAATAAAAACAATAGAGAAGGATAATTTTTATATTTCGCAAGTTGGGCAACACCGCAAACATGGCTTTATTGGTGTCGCCTACCGATACCAATTCATAAGAAAATATTGTATAATCGAATTAAAAATAATTGGGTGTAAAAGGTAGTCGGGCAGATAAAAACTTACAAAGTTTCAGCGATTGGGCTGTCAAAATTATTTGTCATCGATCGTGGATATATATGTAACTTTTATGCCACTAGATGACATCATCTTTTAATCGAGCGAGCGAAGCGAGCAAGGTGTGCTTTCACCTTGACTTGAATCAAGTAGGGGTGAAAACACATTTTTTTATGTAAGTGTGTATCTAGCTATGTTTTTACCGTGATAGCTCTCGAACTTCAGAATCTATGTTGGCAAATATTGCTACAATTCTAAAGTTGGGCATCAAAGTCTCTTCTGTAGTTTAGGGATTACAATTAATGTTCGCAAAGTCCAAGTTCGCGGCTAACTACCAGTTTTATAATGAACATGCTGTAAAATTGGCAAAGTTGTTAAGCAGCCGTCTGCACTACAGATCACATAATATGTATTGATAGATACATATTATGTGATCTGGAGTGCAGACGGTTTCCTTTAGGTATCATTTTACCAGAGGTGTTCATGCGTAACCATAGTTCGCCTTAAGCGACAACCTCGTGAATTAAGCTACAAACCACACGGCGCTGTCATATATGACTAGAAAGCCTACAAACGCAAAAATAAAGGTGACATATATACAAAGTAACGCATTTGTAAAATCTTTATTATTGTCGAGTCCCGTAACGCTTTCTGCCATGTGGGCGTATAATAAATTGCCTGGTTGTGCGATACGTTCAGGAACAAACTCAAAACGTTACCTTTTTCTGCCTTCATCCACAGAAATTAAAAATATACACAGAACATTTTAAACGGGTGTAATTAAATTTTAAATGTACGACATGATTTAAATACTTTATAATAATAAGATCAACATTATTCCTACGTAAAATACATATGAAATAAACTATTCATACAAAGTTTTATAAAATAGCATGTTGGTGGGAAAAACTTTTTTCGTGGTATGAATACAGTTCTTACACTCACTAGCGTTAAAGAGGCATTGTTATTGCTATATATGCACTTTTGTGTACGAAACATACATAATATTAGTATTTTTCCCACTGTGAAAAATGTAGTATTCTTTGCAACAGACTAACTTGACGCTGCTGATACTTGACATTGCAGGGGTAGGAGTGTTAAAAGGGTGACTGCACAAATCGTTCATTTTGTGCAGTCACCCGTTCAAAAATAGAATACTCGAACTGTAACTCGAGCGTCATCGGAAAATTTAAAGAAAAATACTTCAATACTTTGTAAATAATTTATAGAAATGGAACACTTTGACTTGTTAAAGTCTATTAGGCCTTCGATTAACTTTCATTGCTCTTCTAACCGATGTGTCTTTAAATATGTCGCAGGGATTTTATTAGAGACGTGGTTTTATAATTCCACTAGAGAATTTATAATTTCACAGATTAAATAGCGACCGGTTTGCATAATTTCACGATCTCTTTTCAGTGATATTGTAATTTTACGGGGCTGCAACAGTGATATTTTAATAACCCTAGGTATATTATAATGTTTGTTTGTGGTGGCGGAACCGCGCATTCTGATTGGTTTGCTGAGTTACCGAGACACCATTTAAAAAAAAAATATTGAGTAGGTATGCTAACTTAAAAATATTTTATCACATAAATTTTGCTGTTGTAGTGCTGTTGTAGTTCTGTCTTGTTTTTTTATTATTACACCAACATTGCAAGTACCCACCATAATTGTAATCATCAATTAGAATTGCAACAAACATCGAATTAATAAAAAACATGTGATTTCAAATACCTGTCTATTATTTCGTAACTCTATGATTATACTTTGTGGCCCTTCTGTATCCAGTGTTATTGTTAAAATATCAATTTAACTGTATCGATAAAGTAAAATTATAATGTCACTAAAACAGGGTCGTTATATCGTAAGAAATATAACATATATATTGACAAAAAGCCGTGTTATTTTAATGTCACTAGTAAGTTTAAAATAATATCCCTACGACAAATACACTTCTTGCAATTTACAGCAACTGACGTCTATCGCAGTAGTATGCATCAATGAGCATATAAAAAGAAGCAGCGTGAACAGATTTGAAAAATGCGTCGATGTGTGTGTACACTAAGTACAGACAGAACGGCAAAAAAATTAGAAATAATAATTGAAATATTTGGATTTCACATGAATGTAGAAGAAATACGTGGCAGTAAAAATGGTGTCTCGGGTGAAAAAAGAAGCAGCGTGAACAGATTTAAAAAATGCGTCGATGTGTATGTACACTAAGTACAGACAGCACGACAAAAAAATTAGAAATAATAATTGAAATATTTGGATTTCACATGAATGTAGAAGAAATACGTGACAGTAAAAATGGTGTCTCGGGTACCTTATTTACTACAAGTAAGTCCCGCTACTAGCGAACCGCTTTTAAGGCGCTGTGCATCAGAAGAATACCATAAAACGTCTATTTTTTCGTCGCGCTCGCGCAGTTATCTTTTTTTGTCATGGAATACTAGCATGAAAAAAATATGAAGTACAGTTCAAAGACCAAAATAAAGTATTAAATCAAAATATTTAAAGCAAAAAAGCTATATCCAGAAGAAGTTTCGTCGCGAATTACTTGATATTTTCAGCGACAACTATTAATTTTTTTACGTCTATAAAAAGTATAACTAAATGAGCAAGATGGGTACCTAAAAAATACAATATTTTTTTATAATTATTGAATTATTAAATTAATAGTGCAAATTAATACAGAAATGGCAGACATGGGTTTGAAATGAGACTGGTGACAGACCAACTGGTATCGTCACTTTCAACCTTATTTATATCGCGCGATGTCCGCTTCAAACGGCGCTGTATCCCTTATACAGCGCCGAAACGTACATAATGAAAAAGACCCTAAGGCCCGCAAGACTAAATGATTTTTATAAACTAGACCGACCAGCAGGCCTACTTGCTAACTATGTTATAAACAGTTTTGATACTCACTTCAACGTCCATTACGGTTTATATAGCTTACATAAAAATAGTTAATCATACGAAAGCCGCAATGTATTATGAAATGACGATCAAAACGAACACCGTAGTTGCCAGAAGTTAGCAAGTAGGCCTGCTGGCAGTTCTTGACCGGACACAGTCAAGAACTGCCAGCACACAGGAACGCTCACAATACTGGAACATCGGGATTAGTGGGATCCAAAAAAAAAACGGCCAAGTGCAAGTCGGACTCGCCCTGAAGGGTTTCGTAGCAGGAAGTAAGGCCCTCAGCACGCGGCGCATTTTAAACGCGCCGACGATGCGCGTTTCTGGAACGCGCGTTTACGGCGCCGTAGAAGTCGATTTTTGCGTTTGTCCGATTCAAGCGCGTTTAAAACGCGATACAATGACGATACAGACGCATGTTTTACGATGGCCGTGTGCTTAGGTTACAAGGATGCGTTCGAATCTCGTTTGAAGCGTGTATACGCGTCTCATCTGCACTCTGCGCGTCGTCGGCGCGTTAATAATACGCCGTGTGCTGAGGCACTAACATAGTTCTTGTTATAATTAAGTTGATTAAATGAACGGTAAATTGCGGTTTAAGATTTATGACGTATTAATAAAAAGTACTACAGTGGGGTTCCCACCCCACTGTAGTACCTACGTAGTTTTTTGTGGGACACACATTTTACCACTTTGGAAGTCAATACACGCGCAAAATATTCAGTTTAGAAAAAAAAAAATAAGAAATCTCAACATCATTTTTGAAGACCTATCCATACATACCCTACACGAATGGGTTTGATGAAAAAAAAACATTTTTGAGTTTCAATTCTAAGTATGGGGAACCCCCAAAATTTATTGTTTTTTTACGTCTATTTTTGTGTGAAAATCTTACTGCGGTTGACAAAATACATCTACTTACTCGTTTTTTGCTATTTGGCTACGGAACCCTAAAAATGTAATACTCAGCGTCGCAAGCGTGTGTGAACGTTAGACGCTACTATTATGTCAAATATTGGATACTTTGTCAAGAACATTGGATACTTCCTTAGACTTCAGAACAATCAAAAAAAAATCAAACTCAAAAATCTTTTTATTTTCTCCACAATCTTACATGTATTCTTAAAATAAATAATAAAGTTAACAAGTGGTATAGTTAAGATTGTGAGAGACTGGTGTCTGAACTAAGCAGAGCCTGTATCTCAGTACACCAGCCTCTCCCCACATGGTGTGAAACATATATATTTTTAATTTTTTTTTTTTTTTACTAGCTTTCCATGTCCCACTGCTGGGCAAAAGCCTCCCCTCTTTCTTTCCACTTCTTTCGATTTTTGGCAGTATCCATCCAATTCCTATCAAACGCTCTTATTTCATCCGACCACCTTGTTTTGATAATTGGGTATGTAAGTGCATATATAATTTTGGAGAAATGTATGTAATGAAAAAGAGAAATATGTGCTACCGTGCAAATATGTAAATATGTATGTGTAGTTATCATATATATGTAGTCAAATAAATATAAGTATGTATGAATGTAATTGTAAGTATGTATGTATAAAATAAGGTGAGTTTAAACCATGGGCTGAATCAAATCTTCAGTCTCATGGTAGGTGAGACCATTTAAGTAGGTCGTGACCTTCTTTTTACAGCTGAAAGATAACAGTCCATGTAATTGTAAAATGCGATTTAATTTATTATATAGGAAAGGGCCAAGAAAACAGTAAAAGCGATTGGAAAAACGAGTGTTCAGAGATAGAGTATTAACTGGGGGTGGGCGCCGGGTCGACCGTGAGGAAGTAGGTGTTGTTTTATATTCCCGATGCTGTTTGAGTATAGTATTTAGGATGAGAAGCTGACGGACGGTAAGTACTTGGGCTTGTTGGTAAAGAGCAAAAGTAGGGAAAAGAATGGGTTTGAAAAGGCAAACTTTAAGAACAGCCCTCTGAGCGCGTTCTAAGCATAGAAGATGGGTTTTAGCAGCACCTCCCCAGGTTGTGATAGCATATAGCATTATAGCTTGGCATAACGCTGTGTACATCATTTTCACTACGGAATGTTGTGCGACATGGCGAATTTTCTTAAAGACAAACATGAGTTTACGAACTCTTCCGGTAGTGATTTTAAGATGATTCTCGAAGGTAAGTCGATTATCCAGGGTAATTCCAAGGTATTTTACAGTATCGCTACGATGTAAGGTAGGGCAAGAACAAGAAATAGAATAAAATAAAGAAGGTTCTAAAAATTGGTAAGTTGATATTGAGGTAGGTACTTTGTCTACAGGGAAAAAAGTTAGACGATGTCTTGACTTCTCATTATCTTAAAAGCAACCGTTTCGTGATCGAGCTGGAGAAATCCTTTCATTAAGGGTTTTTCGTAGAATCATTATATCAAAAGATTTTAGGTTTACTTAGGGAAAATTCTCAATCGTTTCAATCCACATGTGGTTTGTTTACGGTGTTTTATTTTGGTGTTTACATAAAAAAATAATAAATATAGATATTGGGACAAATCACATAGATTGAGCGGGTCTAGGTCATAATATCGTCAGTCACTACATCGCCCGTCGCTGCATCGCGCCCGTTCCATCGACGATTTAATGTAGCGAAGGTACACAATATCGCTGGTACGCTGCATCGACAGCCCGCCATATCGATGGTAAACTGCATCGAAGGCGCATAGTATCGATGGTACATAGCATTGATGGCGCACTAAATCGATTGTAGCTTGTATCGAAGGTGCATAGTATCGATGGTAAACTACATCGACAGTGTCCCATATCGATTGTAACAATATCGACGGTGCACTGTATCGATAGTAAATGCATCGATAGTGTCCTATATCGATGGTAGACATTATCGAAGGCGCACTGTATCGATAGTAAACTGCATCGAAAGTGATCCATATCGATGGTAGATAGTATCGACGGTGCACAATAGCTATAGTAAACTGCATCGAATATTATGCAACCTTAGAAGCAGCCCAAGTTTGGGTTTTGTTTTCTAGGTTTTTTAGGGTGCAGATCTCGAAAATTATGTAAGTTTTGGAATTAAGGATGTCAGACGCGACTTGTCGTCAAAAAATCGACATGGGTGTCGTATCCCAGATTTTCTGGGGTAAGGATCTCAAAATGACGCCAATTTTTTACTTCATGATGGCGGACGCGACTTGTCATGAAAAATCGACATGGGTGTCGTTTCCCACATTTTTTGGGGTCAGGATCTCGAAAATAACGTCAGTTTCGAATTTCAAGATGGCGGCGTCCGCGAGTTTTCGTGAAAATGATATGGGTATCGTTTTCTAGGTTTCTTGGGGTGTAGATCTCGAAAATGACGTCAGTTTAGGAATCTAAGATGGCAGACGCGAGTTTTCATGAAAAATCGACATGGGTGTCGTTTTTTAGGATCTTGGATTCCATAACTGACGTCATTTTCGAGATCTTTATCCAATAAAAACAGACATAATATCGATTTTCTTTTAAAGTCACGTCCGCGATCTTCAATTTCAAAAATGACGTCATTTTCTAAATCTTTACCTAAAAAACCTAAAAAATTACACCCATATCGATTTTTCATGAAAACTTGCGTCCGCCATCTTGAATTCCAAAACTGAAGTCATTTTCGAGACCTACCCCCCAAAAAACCTAGAAAATGACACCCATGTCGATTTTTCATGAAAACTCGAGGCCGCCATCTTGAAATTCAAAACTGACGTCATTTTTGAGATCTTCATCCCAAAAAACCTAGAAAGCGACACCCATGTAAATTTTACATGAAATGTCGAATCCGCCATCTTGGATTCCAAAACCGACGTCATTATTGAGATCTGTACCCATAGATTCAACATAAAAGGCATCCACTTTTTTGGAAGTAGTGTAAAAAGATAATTTTTCATATAGGTAACAAAAATCGACTCTAATCAAACACCGATTGTAATGAGATTTGACTGGAACTAACTTTAAAGCATACCCATTTAAACAAAAAAAGAATATTAAAAATCGGTTCAGAAATGACGGAGTTCTGAGGTAGATAATAAAAAATTTAAAAAAACCACTGAATATAAGATAAATACCATCTTTTTTTAAGTCGGTTGAAAACTATCAAAAACTCAAATTTCAAGTACCGTCCTACACTACATCAGAAAAGAAAATCATTTTTTACCTAGAATTATTCTCCTAAATACGTCCACCGCCACTGACTCACTACCGCTCTCGTTCTAACATAAGGTCTGGCACAGCATGCTGTCTCTTTCTACTTTTGCGCAAAGCTGCCGCGCTGTGTTTGCGCGCATCCGTGCCATTCGATGGAACGGACGCGATGCAGCGACCGGCGAATGTAGTGACTGGCGATGTTGTGCCCTAGACCCTTCTAAAATTACCGGGGACTAGTGCATGATTTTAGTGCATAATAATCGATGCAGTGCAGCTTACTACCGATATGGTGCGCCGTCGATACTGTCTACCATCGATATGGTGCACTGTCGATGCAGTTTACTATCGATATGGTGTGCCGTCGATACTGTCTACCATCGATATGTAGCACTTCGATGCAGTTTACTTTCGATATAGTGCACCCTTGATATTGTCTACCATGGATGTGGGACCCTATCGATGCAGTTTACCATCAATACTATGCACCTACGATACAGGCTACAATCGATTTAGTGCGCCATCAATGCTGTGTACCATCGATACTATGCGCCTTCGATGCAGTTTACCATCGATATGGCGGGCTGTCGATGCAGCGTACCAGCGATATTGTGTACCTTCGCTACGTTAAACCGTCGATGTAACGGGCGCGATGCAGCGACCGGCGATGTAGTGACTGACGATATTATGACCTAGACCCAGATTGAGCTACCCCGCACTAAGTTTGTTCACTTGTGTCATGGGAAACTTAAAAATATATGATTAATAACAATATACTTGGCTTAAATACGAGTATGCAGTGCCAAAGTATAGTTGTCAAAAAAAAGTTTGGGCCCCTGTAGTTTATGAGATAGTAAGAGTGGGCTCGTACCAGGGCTGGGCTTTTTAAAACATATCTATAAAGATTCTTTCTCCCATGCTGCTCTGGGAGAAAGAAAAAACCCGGCCAAGTGTGAGTCGGACTCGCGCTCGGTAATTTTAATTTTTATTTAATTATTTATTTTTAAAGTGAATATATAACTAAATATTCTGTGTATATTTAAAGCGTCTACCTGTTGCCGTTATCAATATCGAGCAAAAACAAGCAAAAGAAATCACGTTTGTTGAGAGCCCCCTTAAATATTTATTTAATAATATTTTTTGTATTTGTTATTATAGCGGCAACAAAATATATCATCTGTGAAAATATCAAATGTCTAACTATTACGGTACATGAGATACAGTCTGGTGACAGACGGACAGACAGACAGACGGACGGACAGCGGAGCGATATTAATAGGGTCCCGTTTTTACCATTTGGGTATGGAACCCTAAAAACGTAGAATATGCCAGCTGCTTCTCTTCCCGTGTAGACCGTAGAAGCCGGTCAAGGGAATGGGTATATATATATATATATATATATATATATAATGGGTAGTAACCCATCACTATTTTGGTTCCGTTTTCCACCTTTACGCGTCTATATAAATAATTCGTCAAAATCGTTTCAACACGGCACACAACACATCATGAAGCTATAGTATACAACACATACACAAACGGACACGTCAAACGAATAAAACCTTTCTTGTTGCGAAAAGAAATGAAAACGGAATTGACGTAACCGCAGACGCTCAACAACGAACGTAGCGTAACAATGAATACCTATATATTCTATTTAGAGGTACACTAGTTTGCGCTGGTTTCCTATAAATTGTGAGGTTTCACTACACTCGAGTTCCCGTTTGCTACTTCTTATCAGAACACACTTTTAAAAATACTTACAAATTATATATTTATCTAGAAGGGTTTCTTAAAGTGTATTTGATTAGATAGGTGCCGTCAATCGTCAGATATCTTTTACGGCTATTTCTGCAAATATTCCAAATGCTGTTTATAATTTTGAGTACGACCTTCAGGCAGACAAAATATCTTATATTATAGCTTGCTATATCCGCGGCTCTGTTCGCGTGTAGGTCGATCCGTCGGGAACAGTATTTTTTCCGGGATAAAAGGCATTATATGTCCTTCCACGGACGTCCACATGCCAAATTTAATTAAAAATTGATTTGCGTAGTGAGTTACGTAGTGCTGACCCTGGCGCTAGCCTTTACCCCTTCAGGGTAACGGCAAACTACAGGACGGGCTCTGGAGCACTTGGCCTTGGGGGCTCCCCTCGTCAAGCCAGAGTATCGGTTAGGTAGTTAAGACCTAGGTTCGTCCCGCTTGCACAAACAAGGTTGGCAGCGGTCAGTAGGCAGGTTCCTTTGTAGTTTATAAGTAGGGCGGTAGGGTTCCCTCTGCGCCACCCAACAGAGGATAGGGCGTTAGGGCTCTGAGTTCACCCCTCAGAGACGTTAGGTTCTTTAGGGCCACGTTTTTACCCCAACGCGAACCCTCCATGCGGCCTTCGTAATGGCTGCCATCCCCTCCGATTATGAACTCCTCAAAGAGTTCGTAATCAACAATCCTTCCATTAGGAAGGATTATAACGCTTACAAGCGCAGGTACCGTGCTCGGCATCTCTCGCGAGGATCTCATCACCGATGGGACTCCAGACGTGACGCGTCCCCGATCCCCGGTGGTATTTTCTGCCCCGGCTTCCCCCTCTCCGACCGCGACCGCGACCGCCCTCCCCGGTAATAGATACGACGGCCTCCCCGTAGATGAGACCGGCTACTATTACACCGACGACCTGGCTGAGACCGCCGCTCAGCCCTTCGAACCCCGATTACCAGCTGCGACGTTAGAGACTGTCCTCGAGTCCGACGATATGGAGACGGAGACAGCCTCCCAGCAGATCCCACCCTCTGGACAGGAACCCGAGCCAGAGCAGTCGCGATGCTCCGACGACGACGATTACACCGTCGTCACCGGAGCAAAGCGCCAGCGTAAGGCGAAGGGCTCCGAGAAAGAGCCTGCCCCTAAGGCACAAGAGACCGCGAACGGCTCATCCGTCGCGAAGACGCTCTCCCAGCCCGCCCCATCTTCCACCAGAAGGAAGCCCCGACCACCTCCGATGGTGGTCCTACGCGACCCCAAGCAGTGGGAACCGCTTTCCCGCTCGCTAAATGCACAAAAGGTGCAATATACACGCGCGTCCACAAACCGCGACGGTAACATTGACATTAATGTCAAGTCCATGGAGGACTACCGCTCCCTTACCCGTCTCCTTAACGAGCGCCAAATCCCTTGGCACTCATTCGGCCTTCCTGAGGACCGCAAACTCAGGGCGGTCATAAAAGGCATCCCCATTTCGACATCGGTCGAATACGTTAAAGAGACCCTTGTCTCTCAGTCACTCCCCGTAAACGAGGTCTTCCGCATGTACGGGAAAAAGAAAACCCCGTACCCAATGGTGCTAGTTGTCTTAGACAACACACTGGAAGGTAAGAGGATTTTCCAAATCTCGTCGTGCGCAGGGCTAACCTCATTTAAAGTAGAGCCCCTCACAAGCGTGGCATTGTCGGTCAATGCCACCGCTGCCAATGTTACGGGCACTCGGCCCGTAACTGTCATGCCCACCCCAGATGCGTGAAGTGCTTGGGGGATCACGGCACAGCGGACTGTGAAAGAGTCCGCAGTGCGGAGAACGAGACTCAGGCGGCCTGCGTACTTTGCGGGCAGGAAGGCCACGCACAAATCGTGCCCCCCAGGCGCTGGCGCCCATCCCTCCTCAACCCCTTATGAGCAGCCAAGCTGCCTTCCCCCCTCTGAAGCAGAGACAGCCGGTGTCTCACTCAGAAGCCCCAAAGGTTCCAACATGGAACCGCGCTCCCCCTAGCAGACCCCCACCTCTGATGCGCCACAGCGCTCCTCCGCCTAGCCGGGACCAGGACGCTCTGGCCTTCGGAGTGGTTCTCGACATAGCGCGAGAAACACGTGAGGACCGCGCCGAGATCCTCGAAATGGGTCATGCCATTCTCGCGACCAACGGCGACGCTTACGCGATCTTGGACATCGTATTCCAACACCGGTTCCTAATGGAAAGGTTAGAAAACGCGCCCTTCCTCGCGCGTTACTTCGCTCGTGTTAATATGGGTAGTCTCAATAAGAGAATTAAACACCGCTCCCTCACTATCGCGTACTACAACGCCAACGGCAAATTCACCGATGTGAAACCCCTCATCCAGGAGTTTCTTACAACACATCAGGTGGACATTTTCCTTGCACAAGAGACCTTTTTGAAGCCCCACCATCGCAATCCTCGGATTGCGAATTACAACATCATCCGTAATGACAGATTACGCACCCAAAAGGGCGGCACAGTAATCTACTACAAAAGGTCACTTCACTGCTCCCAGCTAGACCCCCCAGCTCTTACAAATATCGAGTGCTCCCTCCTCCGGATAGCCATGACCGGTCATGCGCCTATCAAAATCGCCTCGATTTACCTCCCCTGCAAAAAGACGTTGCTCCGTAGCGACCTCGAATCCCTCTTCTCGCTGTCAAACTCTACCATTTTGGCTGGAGATTTTAACAGCAAGTCAGTCCGCTGGCACTCTGTCACGGACTCGCCCAACGGTCTTATCCTAGAGAGTCTCCATGACGAACTAGATTTCGACGTTGTGGCCACGTTAGCTCCCACGCGTTACCCCACACAAGAGGGACAAAACCCCAGCGTTCTTGACATTGCCCTCCTTAAGAACATCACCCTTCAGGTGTGTTCAGTAGAGGTCCACCCTGATATCTCCTCCGACCACCGACCGGTAGTGTTACAACTAGGACCAACAGACAACGGACGTATAGTGCATACAAGGACGGTGACTGACTGGAAGAAACTTGGAAAAGTTATCAACCAGCCAACACCGCACTTGGATGCAATCCCTGACCAAATCACCACGACTGACGACACTGACAGCGCAATCTCCTCTCTCACCAGCCACCTGCAAGCTTCCTACAAGGAATGCTCTCGGGAAGTCCCTTCTGTGGATCCCACCCACAGAATGGAGCTCCCCGAGGATATGCGGCAGCTGTTGACAGAGAAGAATCGCGCTTCACGCTTACATGACAATTATCCCACTGAAGAGGCCCGTGCCCACCTTCGTTTCTTGCAACGGCGAGTCAAGGAACGCATCGCGGAAATTAGGAACGAACGCTAGGGCGATCTCCTTGCCGAGATGACGCCCTCCCATCAGGCATACTGGCGACTAGCCAGAAGCCTCAAGTCCGACACGGTTGCGGCCACTCCCCCCCTCACGCGTCCAGACGGCTCCATCGCCTTCGATGATGACGAAAAAGCTGAATGCCTAGCAGACAGCCTGGAGAGCCAATGCTCCCCTAGTCGTGAGCCAGTTGACCCCGATCACCTTCGCGAGGTGGAATCGCACGTAGAACGCTTCGTAGCTTCTAAGACGATCCCACCGAATACCCCCCTAGCCCCGACGACACTTGACAAAGTGAAGTCAATCATCCGCGATCTCAAACCCCGAAAAGCGCCCGGCGCTGACGGACTCTCGAACGGAGTGCTCAAATGCCTCCCACAGACCCTCCTCCTCCTGCTCGTAAGCATCTTCAATGCTTGTCTTGCAAATTGCACTTTTCCAGCCGCCTGGAAAGAAGCAATCGTGATCGGGATCCCTAAACCAGGCAAAGACCTGAAGAACCCCTCCTCCTACCGGCCTATCAGTCTTTTGAACTGCATAGGCAAGATCTACGAACGGATCATCCTTAAAAGACTCAAGGACTACGTAGAGTCCAAAAGTCTCATTCCCGACGAACAGTTTGGATTCCGGGCCAAACACGCGTGTCACCACCAACTGCACCGCCTCACGGAGCATATTCTCAAGTTGAGAAATTGGGGACGTCCTACGGGAGCACTCTTCTTCGATGTAGCGAAAGCCTTCGACAAAGTCTGGCATTCGGGCTTGATATCCAAGTTGACCAACTTGGGCCTGCCGGATAGTCTCGTGCACATCATACGAGACTGTTTGTCGAATCGGTCATTTCGGTACAGAGTAGAGGGATGCCTCTCGAGGCCCCGTCCCATTCGAGCCGGCGTCCCGCAAGGCGCTGTTCTCTCGCCCCTCCTTTATTCGCTGTACACAAGCGATATCCCAAAGACCCCAAATGTAGAAGTGGCACTATTCGCCGACGATACGGCCCTCTACACGTCCCATCACCTTAAAACGGTCATCGTGAATCGTCTTCAGTCCGCCGTGGACGCTCTCGGCAGGTGGTTCAAGAGGTGGCGTATCGAAGTTAATCCGGAGAAAAGCACAGCTGTGTTTTTCTCAAAGGATAACCAAGCTGTGTCACGTCGAAAAATCACCATGTCCGGAGCAGAACTCCCCTCGTTAGGATCAGTATCGTTGTACGGAAAGCCCATTCAGTGGGCAGGCAAGGCTAAATACCTTGGAGTAGTAGTCGATAGCGCGATGACCTTCGGCCCCCACATCACCAAAGTCCGCAACCATGCCGCCTTCGTATTAGGCCGTCTCCACCCCATGATAGGCAATGCTAAGATGTCACTTAGAAATAAGTTGACACTCTATAAGCTTTGCGTCCGCCCTATCATGACCTACGCCGGCGTAGTCTTCTCCCATATCGCGCCCTCCCACATCGATCGGCTGCAACGCTTGCAGAACCGCTTCGTCACCCGTGCCACAAATACGAGTCACCATCGGTACTTGCGCATGACAGACTTACACCGTGACCTAGACCTCCCATCCATTCGCGGCTATCTCAAAAACGCCTCCAAGCGTTACTTTGAGAAAGCCGCACGCCACCCCAACCCGTTAGTAGTGCAAGCTGCTAACTACTTCCCCAACTTACACGATACGACCTTACGTCGTAGACGTCCTAGGAACGTACTTGACGATCCCGATGATCCTATTGACATCGCACAAGCCCGCCCCGACCCCTCTTCGGCTCCGAATAGCCAGAGGAATCCCACTATCCGACCCCGTCGCACTCGCCACCGGAATAGAGTGCGTAGAGTAGGATTAGCTCCGATTACTGGTGACCGCCCGGCGGTCCCGGGTGACTTGCACCCAGGATAGGCCCTTCTGGCAACGTAGCTTTCGGCCCATAAGGCAAAAGATGAGAGTTGCTGCTCTCTAAAGGCTTTTGCCATTGTTTCTCAGATTGGCCCTTCAGGCTTGCATGCACGCATACGCGGCCCATCAGGCAATATGAGAGTTTGCTGTCTCTCCAAGCCTTGCGCACACAGGCAACGCCCAAAGCCGAGGTCCGTCCCTCCTGGGGGCCCTTTGGTGATGTTGTCTAAAAAGGTTGAGGGCACTCTGCCCTCGCCTCAAACGCCCGGTGAAGTAGCGAAAGCTCACTTGGAGCTAGCTACACAGTCATTTCCAAAAAAAAAAAAAAGTTGAGACACATTTCTCGTCGGAGCAACAACTATAGTAAAATCTATGCTGTATCGATTTGCCTTTTCTCTTTTGTTTTAAATTTGTATTTATCGCAAATTAATGCCAATTGATATTTTGATGTTATGCACTTGTTTTTAAAATAAAAGTAATTTCGGTTGTGTATAATTGTTTTTTATAAGCACTCGCATGTCGGGTTGCTAATATCAGAATTGGGATTCTTATCCCTTTCACACGTCCATTTCCGCTTTGCTTTAATTTTGTTAAAAAAAAGGCAATTCGACATAGTTATAGTTGTGTGCAAATTCACAAAGTGACGGTTTTTGTGTTTGTGTCTGTTTTACAGTGATTATAGTGGTAAGCTTAGTGGTAAGGGTGATATACCATTCCTAAGCTGTTGATTTTGGTGAGTACGTTCCAATTTGATTATTTAAAAAGTGAACGTTATTTTAATGAGCTGGTACAGCAATTTTTTATTTTTCCTGGAATAATTTAAGAGTTTTGTTTAAGTAATTAACTTTGTACTTGATCACTAAATCTTGGTTTTGCCTAACGTTTATTTGCCCTGGTGATAAAAGAAAAAGATGCCGAATAAGCGAGCATTTAAAAGTCGTTCTAGCAATCGCCATTACCGTTCTAGAAGTCGTTTTTCGCTCTTGTAGCCGCGATCTACGTTCAAAAAGATGTGATTCCTGGTCAAGGATTCATCGTACTCGTTATAATCAACGTAATTCTCCTCTTAATGTACTAACCGAAACAATTCATCAAATACTAGGTCATGTGACGTCATTGAAAGCCATCTTCATTGCGGAGCCGCGTGACGCGTGTATCTGAGCCTGCGGCTGAGCGACGAGATTCGGCGGCTGAGCGTCGCAATTCAGCGGCTGAGCGTCGTGAGTCAGTGGCTGAGCCTTGTCGTTGGCAGCGCGCTATGTGAGTGCTGTCATGGACAGCAAAATACTGCGGTGAGATCCAACCAAACTTACTTTATTTCAAATGATGATCGAAGCATCGCCGATACGAACACATGGTGCGGCGCAGTAAACCGTGCTAAGTATTTATGCCCGGAACTAGTTAGAAACCATCATAGTTTGGTCAATTTTAAGCAATAATCTCTGTGCCCTAAAAAACAGGATATTGCGAACATTCTGTACGACGTTATCGAGCAACAGTTTCGATAAATACCTGACATATGTTAATTATACTCAGACTGTTAAAGCCGCGTATCATTAGGGCGTCTAAGTGATGAGTAGATTTCAGCTATTGTAATTCTGACTCCCAAATCCATGTTTCAGTTAGTAATGCTTAATGATTAGGTCGAATTCTCTCATTTATATCCAAATCGACCAACTATTTCCTCTTTCTTATTAACATGTTCGCGCAAGCCTACATTTGGTATTTGAGTATTGGAACTAGGACAATCGAGTCCACCTATTTTTCATAACATTGCTAATAGAATTTATTGAGGATACTCTGTAAGTGGACTTGAGTGCGGTGTCCCTTAAGCTCATGAGTGCTGCCATTGCTGTTAGAACCAATGTGTAGAACAGAGAGGGTGTTACTTGTGTACGTACGCGTCACTATCAGTATCTTTCCTGCAAGCCTCGTATGGTGCATTACACTCCTTTAGTAGGCGATGATTTAAGAGATTCCGAATTTGATGAACGATTTTTAAAAATCTTTTATTTCTGGCCCTGGTCAATACCGGTAACATGTTAATAAAGTTGAATAGCAGTACACTTGTCTGTTATATGCCGTTTAGTCTGTTGTTCGGAGATTTTGAAAGGTTGTGTAAGATCATCAAAGATCTTCATGCAACGAACAGTCACGAGTCGGAATCTGTGTCTGCGAGCACAGTTTTATTTTTGTTTTCTAGTCATTTCATTTTTCCTTACCAGTTTTTGGCCATGCTTGTGGCTGGTTTACCTTATTAGTTGGAACTGCCTCTGTCGTCTAGTGGTTAGGGCGTTTGCCTGTAGATCCAGGGGTCGTGGTTCAATTCTCACGGAAAGCATCTTTGTTTAGTTATTTCCAGTTTAATTAGGACAATGCAGGCTTAAATCATCTGATTGTTTGATAATAAAGATGATTCCGTGCTTCAAAAGGCACGTTAAGCCGTTAGTTCCGGCAATCTGGTAGTCGTTAAAAGGAACCATATCAGTAGTCGAGAGGCGATTCCAAAGAACCCCAGAGCCTTGGTGTACATAGTTGATTGACAGAGTCACCTACACTAATGATGATGAAGATTACTTTATTAGTTAAAACAAATAGTACGAGTGCATATTCATTGATTTATTGAAATTGAATTCGGGCAAATATTGTTTTCCATTGTCAAAAATCTAGCAACAGAGATCCACTCTTCTTTTCCGAGTGTAAATGGCTCCAATTGGTCATAATTCCTTCGACCAGTGTTTGGCTACGCTGATCGCTTTATTGTTGGCCTCATTAAGGTCCTGTACCGTGCAACTAGTGGGGCAGTTGGGGCATGACAGAAGGTTAGACATGGACTGATTGGCATCGCAGTCACACAAATTGTTGGTAGAGAAACCCCACGTAACTCTGTTTTGTCGACATCTCCCTACACCAATCCGGAGTCGGTTACGGGACTTCCAGACTGTCCAGGGAAGATCTCTTCCGGGTGGAAGCTTCTCGACAGGTGAAATATCAGACTGACTCGGTGGGTACATTTCATCCCAACTCTATGAGCCTGGTTTTTGGGGCTTCTTTGGTATCTATTTTGGGCTGCCTCATAAAACTGTTTCGGCTCTTAAGGCGCGATGGGGGTGGAATCTGTCCGTAGAGCAGGTGTCCTTTGTTTTGTGTCTGTTTGTATACTTCCACCCTATAGATTACGTATCGTCGCACTTGCGGTGGGTCTATCCCAGATAGGGCATAAAGGTTCGAACACGTTAAACTATCCATCAATCGCTGAAGTCTGGTGACGGTGTAGTTCTAGTGGACTTAGACTGACTTGCTGGTTCATGATTACCATTGGGTAGGATGATTCTTCGGAAGTTGCTTCTGATTTAGATTGATCCAGGCTGTCATAATGTTTATTTTATGCTGTATAAGCAGATGGAATATAGATAGTTTGCTGGGTGCAGATTGTATCAATGGAAGGCGCTGTGTTGGATATCAGATGTATTATGAATTCACAAAAATATGAAAGATAAAATGGTGTCATGCCGTGTCGATGGCTAGGTCCCAAAAGTCCTTCTATGTAGTGACATATATTCATGGCCCCGTACGGCACCGCAACGTCCGGTGTTGCCAGTGGCCGCAATACTACTCAACATGAGTATTTGGGTCGCACCAAGTACAGCGTATTTTATGGTCAGGTACAACCGAGCGAACAAAAGGTACAGATTTAAGTAGCCTCTTGTATTTCGAAGGCCATAAAGTAAGTTTAAGCCAGTGCCTGGACTGGGCAAGTTATTTGTGACACCTGCTTCCATTTACGAAGCTGACTATAAAGAAAAATTGCTGGACAAAGGACGGCCAAACGGTTGAAGTAAAATCCAGTTGCCTTTGGCTCCTGGCATGCGATGGTAAATGAAAATACGCAGGCTCCTTACACATGTAAGGAGAGTGAGATGGTGTTCATCGTGAAGTATGTGCAGTCAGCAGGAAGTTAGATCACGGGATGTGACCTTACTGAGTTGTAAGGGTCATGTCCAATGATGGCTTATGGCTGGCACAAACCGGAAGCGAACGAGCACTGCTGTGCCATGTGATACCTTGGAGAGGTGAATGGACACCTGACACTTGCGCTGCATTTTTTGACTGTAAGTGTTTTAATTTTTCTTATCAATAATTACTGTATGGGTGTAGTTGCTTTAACTGCGTATTTTATCCGATGAGTTCGTCCCTTTATCCTAACTAAAATTGTTTTCATTATGATAAGTCCCCTTTTATCTCTTAATGCCATGAAACTATCTGACCAACTCTACTAACAACAGTACTATATAGGTAACGAGCAGTTTCACTTATACAGTCAAATATTGGGTTTGAGTGTTATTTTCTCTTGGCGTCTTGGACATACGGTTCAAAGATGCTTAGCGACGGGAATGTGGGCATGCTATTTAAGATTATTCTGCCTAGCGACGGGATCACGGGTATGCGATTTATAGTGCCTCTGCCCAGCGACGGGATTACGGGTATGCGATTTATAGTGCCTCTGCCCAGCGACGGGATTTTTTTTTTTTTTTTTTTTTTTTTTTTTTTTTTTTTTTTTTTTTTTTTTTTTTTTTATACTTACACCTCCAACTTAATCGGAGTCTTTGTCCGTCTTTTTCCTCTTGCATACCAGTTCTCACTTTTTTGCCTCTCGTACTTTCATACCGCATACTTTCCTTTCATTCCTTCTATCTTTCGTGCTCTTTGCGAGTGGGACTCTCGCCTAACTATCTACTATGTATCTTATTTACTAGGGAGGGATTCAATAATTTAACACATTTTTATTTTAATATATCTTAGGGATTTTTACATTTCTTTTCTTATGTCTATGCTTTTATTTTTACATTCCTTTTTTCCTACCTTCTATTGCACTTAACAATGTATTACTTACTTACTATTATGTTTATTTTACTTATTTCTATCTTATGCTATTTCATCGTCATATTTAGTTTCCTACTTGACTCAATGGTGTACTCAAGATATAATACCTATATCTGGTCATCATCGTTTATATTACACTTGGTGTCTTTTGTTAACAATTTTAATAATTTGTATGCAATTGTTTAGGAATTCATCTCTTACATTGCCGGACATGATAGTTGGTAGGTTTTCTACCGTTATTTTGAGATCTATTTTAGTTTCTATCTCTCTTCTCTTTGCTGCGAAGACGGGACATTCAACAATGATATGGAGGACCGTTTCGTTTATTACTGGGTCGCATATGCAAGCGGGACTGTCCTTTCGCTTGAATCGGTGAAGGTATTCAGCGAAACCACCGTGTCCCGTCAGCATCTGCGTTGCCAAGTAATTTATTTTTATTTTCTTAATGGTTTTATATGCCTCCGAAGCCTCGGGGAAGAAGAGCTTCGTCACGCCGGCGGTCCCTATCGATTTATACCTGGCGTTCCATTCATGTAGGGTGGTCGCGCGGAGCATACGTTTGGCGTGGGAAATGGGGCACAAATCGTAGTCGGGTTTTCTCTTGGAATTTACAGCGGCCTCCTTAGCCAGTTCATCAGCCCTCTCGTTTCCCTCCAGTCCAGCGTGGGCTTTAATCCAGAATATCTCGATTCTCTTATTCTGTCGAATATTTTTAATATTCTTTCTCGCTTCCACTGCCAAGGGATGGAGGGAGAAAGGGCTGACTACTGTCTGAAGCGCAGACATCGAGTCGCTGTAAATTCCAAAAGAGTTTGCTTGGTGTTTATTGGCTCTTCGTGTTGCTTCGCATATCGCCAGCAGTTCGGCCTGGTAGACGGTACAGTATGATGGCAAGCATAGTTTGACGGCTTTTGTCTCTACCATGCTATCCCATATGGATAGCGAGGCTCCGACTCGGCCGTCAATCTTGCTGCCATCCGTGTATATTTTTATTTCAAAATCACTATGTGCTTCCAGGTGGTCCTGGTCTACCAGACTTATGAACTGAAGGTCGATATGCTCCGCAGGGTGAGGAGCCTCCAGTGCAGATACTTTCCGCTCTATCTCCCGGTCGCCCAGCCCCGGTAGAGCAAGGCCCCTTCTTATCTCGTACAGTTGAGACGCTTCTCGTACTCGGAGATCTAATGGAAGGATGCCCGACAGTACCAGGGCCGAGTTCAAGGAGACAGTGCGGTAAGCCTTGCATATTTTTTGTGCAATTCCCCTTTGTAATGCCCCAAATTGTTTTTTGACGCCAATTTTTTCCGCCGCTGGTGCCCATGCGCTTGCCGCGTATAGAATTATAGGCTCTATTGTGGCGGTATAGATTATCCGCGTTACATCTGGATTTAGGCCCCAACTGGCTTTTGCAGCTCTGGCCAGCTGTTTATATATACCAACCGCCTTTCTGCATATGTTGCTGACGTGTGTATTAAATGTAAGTTTGTCGTCGATAGTGACACCGAGCACCTTCATCTCCTTTGACATGCCGATGTCGACCCCTCCCATGCTCAGGCGTGGGGTGTCGTATTTGAGTTTGCGCGTTATTGTCATAGCACAAGTTTTGTGAGGTGCAAATTTCAATTTATTTTGGACACCCCAGGCTCGAACATATTCGAGGGCAGCATCGGCTTTTGTCTGGATTCCGTATCCGGTGTCTCCATCGAAGACCAACACCACATCGTCAGCAAATGCCTGACAATAAACATTCATTTTCCCGAGGCTGTCCAGTAGTGGGTCCAACAGCAAATTCCACAGAATGGGACCCCCAATGGAGCCCTGTACACAGCCCTTTGAAGTACTTTTTGTGACTTCCTTTTCCCCGTATCTTATTTTGATTTTCCTATCCCTAAGGTAGCTGTCGATGACCCGTCTCAGACTCAACGGGCAGTTTTCCTCAGCCAGTCGGACCCTTATAGCTGGCCACCAGGCACTGTCAAAGGCTCCCTCTATATCCAATGACACTACAACTATGACCTTCTTTTGGTCCAGTCGTCCTCTAATGTGTTTCATTAGGGTATAGAGGGAGTCCTCAGTGCTCCTTTGTGGCATGAATCCGTACTGGCGAGTACTCATTTTTGGCAATAAGTAGAATCTAAGACGGGCCACTAACATCTTCTCATAAATTTTCCCTAGGATAGGTAAAAGGCCTATTGGTCTATATGCCTTTGGGGTGTCGTAACTGTCCTTGCCCGGCTTCCTCAACGTTATTACTGTGGCCTCTTTCCAGGCTGCGGGGAAATAGTATATTTTTAGGCATTGGTTTAGCAGGGCGAGGAACAGCTCTATTTCGGTTTCAATAGCGTGTGTACATATATCTGCCGTAAACCCATCCGAACCCGGTGCTTTCTTGGGGTTGAATGAGGAAGATGCCGCTTTTAACTCTAAGATTGTGAATGGTGGATCGCAGAACTCAGTTTGTTCTCCAGCATTCACGCTTTCGGCTTTTTCTCTCGTCATTCTATGACTGGAGTTATCGGAGTCGGCGCTATCTTCTGGATAGAACGTCTCAGCCAGTAGTTTGGCTGAGTCCTCCATACTCAGAATTTTGCCATCGCTTCTGAGTGGAACATCCTCTTCTCTTTTCATTGTCCTTCCTATCACCCTGTAGATTCCCTCCCATACTCCCTCCTTTTCTTGTTTGCAGCAAAACTCCTTCCAGCTCTCCGTTTGTGCGTTTCTGGCAAGCTGCTCATACTCCGATTTTTGTTTCAGGTACTCACTGATGACTTTCATTCTACGCGACGGGGCTGCACAACGTATTCGACGCTTCTTGGTGGCGACCGCTTTCTTCATCTCCGCGAGTGTGTCGGACCACCATGGCAGGGTAAGTATTTCTTTTTTCTTTTTCTTAGGCATAGATCTCGTACAGGCCTTACTTATTAGCTTGTTTAGGGTATCAACAACTTTGTCAATTTCCTCCAGGGTGTCCATTTCCTCTATGTTGGCCTTGTTAATTTGGTTCTCTTGTAGTAATTGGCTGAGGTTCTTCCGAAACTCAGTCCAATTCGCCTTTTTTGTATTGTACACCCTGGTGGTTCTGCTGACTTTGATACCCTTACTTTTGCGCAAAAGAATGTTAAACTCCATGCCATTGTGGTCCGAGCTCGTGAGACTCTCGTCCACTTTCCATTCGCTCACCAAGTCTAGCATATTTGTTGTACAGGCTGTAACGTCGACAAAGCTCGTATAACGTTTTCCTCCCCTAATCGTGTCAAATGTTGGAGTATCACCACAGTTCAACACGTTGAGACCCATTTCATGGATTGCTCCGGCTGCTTCCTCACCTCGATCGTCTATGTCTGGGCTTCCCCACCATGAGCTCTTAGAGTTTAAGTCACCTCCCATGATCCACTTTTTTGGGCCCAGTTTCATTTCGATCTTTTTGAGATGACTTATGTATGGCTGTATCGGTTTTGGGTCGGGTTCGAAGTAACAAGAGACCAGCGTAATTTCCCAGGCTTCAGTCTGAATTCCCAGTACTACGATATTGTTTGACGTCAGCTCTGGGTATTGAACGACGTTTATGTCGTCGTCAAATATCGCTATTACGGCCTTTGCCACTTCGTCTCCGGGCCCTGTGTTTTGGAACAGCCTAACACCTTTGCTGCATTTCATGGTTTTTCCTGCACCTACATATGGTTCTTGGATAAGGGCAGCCGCAGCACCTCGTTTCTTTGCTTCCAGAAGGATCTCGTTGGTTGCCAATCGTTTACGCTGGAGGTTTGCTTGCAATATTTTGTATTTTTTGTTTCCGTTATTAGCAATTTGGGTGCCTTTAGCAATACGCTAGAGAGGATCTCGCCAGTTCGTCCCATTTGTGCCTTGTCGGGCATTCCCTACTGAACGCATTATGCTCCGTGTTTGGCTGCTTTGTGGCTACGCAATTTTTGCATTTCGGTGGGACTTCCGCCATCCAGTCCGCGCAATTTGCCCTGAGATGTGGACCTCCGCAGTGACTGCACACGTCCACTTCTTCTGTGCAGTGACGCCTGCCATGTCCGTATCCCAGGCACCGCGTACACTGGATTAGCGGTGTTTGGTCCTCTGCTCTTATTTGTTGCAAGTCTATATGCAATGTTTGCTGCTGTATAATTCTGCGCCAAATTATAGGTGAGACACGGACCACGACGTGTGCCTGTAGGGGGTTCCTTGCTCTACGTCTATATCTTATCTCCATCCTGTCGTCCTCCTTGTCGAGTCCGCAAAAAACATCCCGGTTCTGGTTCCTCATGGCCCTCAGAATGTCCTCATCGGGGAGGGCCTTCAGAACGCCATAGAGAACCACAAGCGGGTCCTTGTTTTTAACGTCCTCGACAGTGAGGTCGACTCCTTTCCTTTGAAGTCTACCCTTTACTTTGTCCCGTTCTTCTGTTGTTTTAAAACCCATTATTAATTTTTTATCTTTTGCCTTCCTTATTTTTTCCACCTTCACCCATCCTTCTTTCGCATCCACTGCCTTTCGTACCTGGTCTAGGATTTCTTCTCCGCTTTGGGTGTCGTCTTTTGATGATATCACCATCGAGTGTAGTGTACCCCTTTTTGCCAGAAGATTTGAGGCAGAAGTGGGAGCAGCAGTCACATTGGCGTATGTTGTCGCCGCAATCACCGCCTGTTCTATATTTCCCTTTTGTTTCCCCATTTCCTCCTTTATCTCGTCCATTTTCTTGTTTCCCTCCTGGAGGAGCCTTGTTTGTTCCTGCAGATGGGCTACTATTTGTTCCTGCTCGAGAGTAATGGGTGGAGCAATTTCGGCGCTTCGGCCCTTGGTTGTCTTCTGTTCCGCCTCTAGCTCTTTTACTATTTTAGAGAGCTTTTCTGTTGCTTCCATTACACCGGCTTTGATGTCGGCTCTCAGGTTCCTGGACATGTTTATATATGTTCTGAGTTTTTTAAGACAGTCCTTGGCTTCCGTCAGTTTGTCCTTTTGGACAATCTTTGGTGATGGATTTAATTCCGCCTGGGTCTGTCCGTTCGTCTCCTTTGTCTCCTGCGACAGGATGTTTTTGCCTTTCGCTGCAGGGCCAGCCTGCATTGTCCTGGACGATACTGGAGACGTAGCCATCGGTGCATTGGAGCTTGATTCCCACTCCCCAATACTGCGCCTTACTGACAGTGTCACTGTTTTAGGGGATAAGTCCCCTTTTATCTCTTAATGCCATGAAACTATCTGACCAACTCTACTAACAACAGTACTATATAGGTAACGAGCAGTTTCACTTATACAGTCAAATATTGGGTTTGAGTGTTATTTTCTCTTGGCGTCTTGGACATACGGTTCAAAGATGCTTAGCGACGGGAATGTGGGCATGCTATTTAAGATTATTCTGCCTAGCGACGGGATCACGGGTATGCGATTTATAGTGCCTCTGCCCAGCGACGGGATTACGGGTATGCGATTTATAGTGCCTCTGCCCAGCGACGGGATTACGGGTATGCGATTTATAATGCCTCTGCCCAGCGACGGGATTACGGGTATGCGATTTAAAGTGCCTCTGCCCAGCGACGGGATAACGGGTCTGCAGTTCGAAGATGCCTCTGCTCAGGTCACATGCTTCAATAAAGCATCTGCCCATAGTAAACAAGATGCCAATGAATTGAAACAAGTCGCCGGGAGGTATGCTAACTGTGCCTATGCCTACGGTGGAAAATCTTGTGCGGTACGCAAACTCGTGGGCCTATGCCGACAAGTCACTGTGTGGTACGCCGAAAGTCGAGCCTATGCCAAAAGTGTTGCATAGTTCCTGCATGTGTCTTATCTCGGGTCGACCCATTCCCTGTCACTTTTTTTATACGGAAAATGATGAGAACTTGCCTGTTTTTACGTAAAGACTTGCATGATAATGTGAATGTTGTACTGTGTCTGTATATTGGTGACAACACTAATAACGGGTTTGTTTACAGAACAAATTTATGATGATACCTATGATGAGTTGGGTATGATGCCGACCCTCAGCAGTTCGAAGTATATATTCCTGTCGAGGACGACAGGAAGTCAGGAGAGGCCGTGTTAGCAGAGAAGCTCGTGCGGGGGTAACGAGAGTGGTGGGAGCGTGTCTATATAAGCCACTGCACGCGTCAGTTGAGACACATTTCTCGTCGGAGCAACAACTATAGTAAAATCTATGCTGTATCGATTTGCCTTTTCACTTTTGTTTTAAATTTGTATTTATCGCAAATTAATGCCAATTGATATTTTGATGTTATGTACTTGTTTTTAAAATTAAAAGTAATTTCGGTTGTGTATAATTGTTTTTTTTAAGCACTCGCATGTCGGGTTGCTAATAATACCATATTTTAATCGGCCTCACATTTTTGTATGAAAATGTCGATATTGTTTTCTAGTCCATCCTGGGTCCCATACGTTGTTCATTTAGACGGGCTGTTGTAATTGTCTTAGATACAACGGTGTTCACCCTTACATCCTGTATTAACTTATTTGCTTACAATAATCAGGCATAGCTGGGGCAGATATATATATTATATCATTCACTATTTTCTTTTTACTCCAGTACGTCCCTGTGTCATTGTTTTGACCTTGGAATATTACATAGAATAGAAATGGAAACAGAAACGGAAGGTAAATAGGTTTGTGTAACTAGAAAGAAATAAGTAGGTATGTTTTATTAATACATCAGGCTTATAAAAAGAGAATACATAGGTACTAACTTATTTCCATATCAACTTAATAAAAGGTAAGAATAGTTATGTAGGTACTTACATCGAAATGATATTCACAACATTGTCTACTCGCCGGGGTAGAGGGTGGAGTCTTATAATCATCCCTTTTTACAACGGAATATAATTTTAAATTGTATTCCGTTGTAAAAAGAGATGATATAAAATTCACACAAAACTTCGTGAAAGATTATTAATTTTTCCAGAAGTTTTGTGTCTTTCGGCACGTTAAAAGATAGTTTTTCTGGCGCTTTAAAAGAAGTGTTTGTATAGTTCGGCACTATACAATATTTGTACATAGTTAAAAAGATAATTTAGACATAAATAATTTGTTTTAAAGTCGCAATTACCACGAAAATACTGCGCGCCTTGTCACTGCCAACGGGCAACTAGCGGCGTCCGTCACAGTGACGTCACAGCCACCGCGCCGGCCGGTCAGTGAATTTTGCTAGTAATTTGGTCATAACTTCGTCAATTTTTATCGTAGAACAATAATTTTTGCACTGTATGTTATAGATTTCTTAGCTCTATAATCCTGCATTCTCAACTAAAAACTTTACGGATCCTCATTCTGATTATCGAATATCAAACATAATTATAGAAAAGAACGTCATTAAATTTATTGCGACTTCATAGAGTGACGGAATCATACGAGCGATTCAAATAGTTATAGTAAAAGATGCAGGTAAAAGTAGATGTAAATGTTATTCCTCCTACTCCATTTTTTTCCTAATGTTTTATTCATGAATTGTTTTACATTTGCAGTACAGGATTTGAATCTCTATTCAAGTATATTAATACCTAATTGGAGAACCCACTCTTCAATAACAGAATTCCATTTTAGAGAAAGGTTTCAAAAATAACTATACAATTTTGTAAAATGTTATTAAACATTTAAAATACATTATGCTAATTAAATTTACAATTAACACAAGAATAAAAGGTTAATTAACTTCAAAGACTCAAAATGAACTGTTCAATAATAAAGTTAATTCATTTTTAAATTGTTTAAGAATTATTTTATATTGATTTATCCTTTATTATACTAAAAATGGAAAAGGAGTTTGTTTCTTTTTTGTTTGTAATGCTTTGACACCGTAAATACGTTGTCCCGGGTACAGAAAAGGACATAAGCTACCTTTCATTCTGAAAAAGTACTGTTCCCTGTGGATTGGCATAAACGCGAGCGTAGCCGCCGGTGGAATAATAAAATAATTTGAAAATATATTTTTTTTATTATATACTGTCCATACATACATTATTTACAGATAATACAATTAATAAGTTAGGAACGCCTTATGAGTTGGCAGTGTGATTCAAAAGGGATTTCGTTTCTTTATAGTTCCATCCAAACTAAGTCATTTCATGGATATTTAATATTTTATCTTCCATGCTGGTCTAGATATATTTAAAAAAAAGAGAAAAAAACGTAGAATGTGCCTGCTGCTTCTCTTCCCGCGCAGACCGTAGATGCCGGCCAAGAGAATAGGCGAAAACCGAAAGAATCATGACAATAGACGATGCGGCTAGCAACCCGTCTCTAATATGTATGTTAATATTTTATTTAGGGAATTGAAGAGGTTTGAGGATTGCCAGGAGAATTGCTCTTGTTGTTTTTACTGTTTTAACCCTGGCAACGGCGTGTTTTATTCTTTTGAGTAGCTATTTCTCTATCATTTTTTATAATACACCTATATTATATATAAAAGCTACCTGACCGCGAAGATCACATTCCGAGTATAGCTCAACGATAGTGTATCTATGAGGTTCAATAGTACATCTTAAAATCAATAATTGTGTACTTGTGTAGCAAACGTTTGAATGGAATAAGTAGGACATGTTATCGGGATTCGGTAAACTCGCCCAAAACCACCAAACCGCAATCTATTTTGATTTGATCGAGCGTTGTCTACGGGAGTGTTGCCGCTTCGGTGAATAAATCTTTATATTGTCGTATTCCTCATTTCCAATTGGGCAACGCTCCACTAAATACATTGTAGGAATATATTCCATATTGAAATTATAATTTAGGCATCTCTACTCATATCATAGAGAGAAAAGATTTGTGTGTTTGTATTGTAATACATTAACGGTACCGGTTTTAAAAATTCTTTCACCAAAGGAAAGCTACATTATCAGCGAGTAATATATAGGCTTTATTTTATTTTCTTAACAATTCTGTACTAAAATTGCAATCTTTTTTTAAATCATAAATCATTATAAATACAATCTATATAAATAACTTATGGGTAAGCTATACCATTTATACCGGCTGGACAGATTTTGATGAAATTTGGTATGGTTTGGTATAGAGGTAGCTGACATCCTGGATACAGGGTACTTTTTACCCGACTACCCAAAAAAAGGGGCGGTTTCTAATTCACCGGGTCACCTAGTAATGTAACAAAGTTTGTCTATAAATATCATTCAATGGGCGAGTGGCGCGACCTGGGTTCAGAGTTTGACAAGGGTCGAACTCGGGAGAAACTCGAGTGCGAATGAACCGAGACCCACGCGGAAAGAGTCGTATAAACTTATGAGACTGAGTAAGTCAAAATCGATTAGATTGGCCGGTCAATTTATGCGGAGATCCAAAACCTTGTTAGAATGCTTGAAGCAGGTACAATTTTTCGTAAACATAATTGAAACTTAATTTTATTTTATTAATCTTCGACTTACATTGTGACATATCTACAAATGACATGTTGCGTTATTCGCTTTCAATCGTCAGTTAAAAACGGTTATCCCCCATACAGCAGGCCTACATCCCCGCTACACTGATCACTAAATTTGATAACTCCGTTAGTCTGATTGAGAGTTTGCTCGGCGATAGCAACGCGATTATTCTACTTGTGACGCGAGACAACCCAATCAGCTGAACAGAACTACATACGATAACAAACCTGTGAACGGGGAATTTACACGAAAATGAGATTTTAAATATATAGATTTTAAAAATATTTCTGATGATTAGGTGAAAAATACTATTTAGCACACTATTAATTTGAATACATTACAAAATTTCTTAATATGTATCATAACGTCATAACTCTCTAGTCTTTTCAAAGGACTGTTTTAGGCATAGAGATAATATAATCCTGACGGATAGAGATTCAAACGGATGCTGTCAAACGAGACCGATTTTGAAATGCAGTTGTAGGTGTGATTTTGCATATGTATTCAGTAGTGTTTGGCTAAAATGTACCTGGTGTATGTCAATGTAATGATAGTCAAATCATTTTACCTTCCCATTGAGAAAAGAAGCAAAATTATACAGTTTTACAGGGATATATACATTTTCCGAAGAGAAACTTCACAAAGAGTAAAAGGCAATGAACTTCTATAAATAATTTATTTACATTGAAACACAGCAAATAAAACATAGATACCTTTTTCATTTCTTTATTGACACATAAATAATAGGTTAAATATTTTTCATACAAAAAACCGACTTCAATCAAACTACAGAACTTATTTTGATAAAATTTAAATGGAAAAAACTTGAAAGCATACCGTTTTATATAAAAAAAGATTTATTCGGATTTATGAGGACACAAACAGTCATGCGATTAAAAAAGGCATACGGCCGAATTCGTAGTCGTATGTATTCGTAGTATTCGTCCTTTTTTGAAGTCGGGTAACAAATCAGCCCATTTTTGAATGGTCAGCTAATAATATATAATAATAATAATAGATAAAAAGATAATAATTTAACCAGACAATCAATAGATTTAGCAATGTATTTTAACTAGTATTGCTCCTATAGAGAAAATTTGTCATGTGCACAGACTAAATGACCCCACCGAGGATATATAATACGTACATTTTCACTATGCATATCAAAATATTTTACGAAAAATAAACCATAAGTATACAAACATATTTCACACCTGATATACAGGCTCAGGCTACTCTAAACATAATTTGTTTAGTTAGTCGTACCTGAATAAACTCTATGATGTTTATTAAAGATTCGCTGTATGATTTTTTTATGTCCATGTGAATAGTTTCACCCGCGAGTCTGCAAGAATAAGAAACATGCATAACAAATAGATTCTAAAAAAATACAGCGACGTAAACATCTACCTGAAAATACTTTTGAGCACACTTTTGTTAGATATCGTTACGTGAAGTGGACGGACGGCCTATGGAATAGAAAGGTTCTCGAATGGCAACCATGTACCAGCAAGCGCAGCGTTGGACACCCACAGACCAGGTGGTCTGACGACCTGAGTTGACCATTCCAATTATAGTACTGGAAATCCTTGGAGAAGGCCTATGTCCAGCAAAGGACTTTTTGTGGCTGAGGTGATGATGATGATGATGACGTTAATTTTGGAATAACTTCAATGGGCAAGTTAAAAATTAAAAGAAATAATACAACCATGACACTTGTTATTTATAGCAATTTACAACAATGCAATATTTAACAAATTGGTCATCGTACTCAAAGTATGCTAATGATGCTCTACTAGCTCTGCTCTTATTAAAAACTGTAATGCAATAAATAAAACACAAACAATTATGTTAGTTTGGGCTATGGAGCGTACTATAAAATGTATAGATACATCCGTACTATTACATTTTAATTCCCTCGCGAGGTAGACAGGTCTAACCCAAAAGCCACGTTTAGCACGGAATCAAAATATTGATGGGTTGCTAGCTGTATCTCCTACTAATATAATTTATCAGATTTTTGCCCATTTCCTAGATCGGCTTTTACAAGATTTTTTTGGAAGAGAAGCAGTCGGTTCATTCTACGTTTTATTCTTTTCTGTCTGAACAGTATGGAAGAGTGAAATAGCATACCATACATATAAGTACGTGAAAGCTACAATAAACCTGCTCCGGACGCAGTCGGGTAAAATATCAAGTAACAATATTTCAGTGAGTGCAATCGAAACTATTGTCGATGTCGATAAAATATGAATAAATTCAAGCACTAGTGTAAACGTGTGCGAACTTTCTTTACATAATATTTTCGGTAATTCTCGTTTATGTTTAAATGTTTTCATTTTCCTATCAATTATGAAGCATACTTAACAATACTATCCTAGTAGAAATCAAAACTGTTCGAGTTTTTTACCGAAATTATACCGGTGACAAAAATGTATACTTACTGATGAAATGTATATTTGCTAGGATTATTCCTACGGGTTGTAGTGCACTCGACAACCGCACAAGACACCATGTTGGTATTTACCTAATTTTATTGTGTAAGTTAAAAGATTATTTATATTTTAGGTAAAATAATTTCCTTTTCAAATTCAGCGGGCCTTGTTGTGCCCAGGTAATGTCAAATGTCATTAAAAATGGGCCTGCTGTCAGCAGTCTTATCTCTCTTTCTAAAGCACAGTGAAGCCGTATAATGACGTACTACTCATTTTCATTTTGAAAGTCTAAGGTATGTCTATGGTTTTAGGTGAGTCGCAAAAGGTTCCTACTTTGTACCTTTTTATCTTGAAGAGACTTTGAGTTGGTAGGCTTAATTTTTCACCGATGATTTTAGGGGGATATTTTCATGTCTTTCCATAGTAAAAAAATCAAAAGTAAAAATGTGTGCAAGTTTCATAATCGTTGATTTTCCAAAATACAAGAGAAAAGAAACAAATTTTAAATATTTTTTTTTTGCAAATAAACTATTTCAAATTTGAGTATCGAACATGAATCGATCTTCTGGAACACGATTATCTTACTCATAAGACGGTACTGCATATTAGTATTTTCAAATCACTAGTACTATTATTTAAATACATCAAAAGTATTTGCATAATTTAGGTCCAATCGAGATACATATGAAATTTAAAAACGATATACTAGATATATTATAATATATATATATATATAAAAACACTACTTTGGGCATAGCGAGCAGAACCGATGGCCGGTGGAGCAGAAAGGTTCTCGAATGGCAACCACGTACCGGCAATATATATATATATATATAATATGATAGCGAAAAACATTTGTCTTCCAAAAGTTTGTAAATTACGTCTAAAACAATAATTTTCACATGACAATATTGATATTTACATCCCACCATTCTTATTTTTTTTAAATATACCTAATTATATTAAGACTTTTCATCTTTTTAATCGCCTAATGGTTTTGCGAAACCTAATAGCTTGCGCAGTAGCGACGTTTTTTGGTCGTGCGGGACCTGCTTAAGAAAGCCGCAAACTCATCATAATAATATGAGAGTTAATTCAGTCCAACACAGGCAAACATCTTTTATTTTCCGGAAAACTTTTACTCGTGTAATGTGGCTCGCCTTTAACTGTCCTTTTTGCTTTGTAAAAGCGGAGAATGCCGCAAATTGCTTTGGAACTTAGGCATGATGATAATGCCAGAAAATAATTGTTATTTTGAGTTTCATTTATACCTACGTGAATAGAATGGTAATTTTGAGTTTCGTTCATACGTGTGTTAAACTTACGCATCTATAAAAAAAAACATAACCACCCGACTATTGGTAAAAATAGGAACATTAAGAAGATAAACATTTGAAAATTTCATCATCGTATTATTCTACCTTCGTCGCTTGAAATAGAATATTCAAGTATGGCAATTGAATCATACGAACATAAATTTGCTAGACAAAGAACGTAGTTACAAATTGATAACGGAGCAGGTAGATAGATTCTACTGGCAAATTATACGCGAGTCGACGAAAATACGGGAACATAGTTTCTTTATGTGAAGTGAAACAGCATTTCAATCGAGTTTTCATTTTATAAAAGAGGCGGACTGAGTCTTTGATTTGGTTCGAGTGTCTGAAATAGATTTCAGGAAAAACCTAGCTACCCAGTAACATAACTAGAGTTAAAAATCTAGCAGCAGTTTTATAAGCCTTTTACCCAACTCGTCGCTATCTCGTATGTTTGTAAGTACCTCGTCTCTTCCAAACGGCTTTCGACAGTAAAAATCGTCTCAAAAATCCAAATTTAAGGAAGATGAGGTCTTTTTAGGGTTCCATAGTCCACAAGGAATCTAGTTTCGTCATGTCCGTCCGTCTGTCTGACCATCTGGGCTTACGAGCCCACGGAGTACACTAGCGGAGTACGCTCCGCTCTACTGCACTGATTGTCACGAAAATTGGTACAGAGATAGATATTGAAGTTCCAAAAGTTGGTTTTTAAAATTATGAAAAATATTTATTTTTCCGCCAACGAAAATTCCCGAAAAGTGAATTTAAAAAAATAAATTGGACTATCCCCGACGTGTGGGGTATCGTTAAAAAAGTATTTTAAAAATTCAACAATAACTACTTTGGAACTATGTAAATCAAACCTGTCTTGAGATAATCTAATACAAAGGTAAAATTTGAGGTGTCCAATTTTGAATATTTGACGGAAATAAATTAAATATTAAACAGTTTTTGTAAATTACACGAACACATCCATCGAGCTTCAGTACTCCTCAAACCAAATTTTTTACAAATAAACTTAGGTAAAAAAATTAGGTATTGTGGAGGTAAATTAAGGTAAACTTAATAATATGTAGTTATAACCAATCAAAACAACGGATAACATGACTTAAGCTGCATTTTTGCGCGAAGCGATGGATCCAGTGGGACTCTGTAAAACAGTGGGTGCGATGCGAGTGGTGACAGACCTAGCCTAGGTCCTGCGAGGGAGCGGAGCAGTGTATAGTATATAGGTTTTTTTTCTCATATACACCGGTATATGAGAAAAAAAACCTATATTTATTAGTATTGCTTCATTTTCCTAGCCTCGGTTGTCGTGGAAAGGATATAGCGAGAATAGTGTGTTGTGACATAATCAGTCAAACACATGTCACATTGAAAATGCTCGCTTTAGACACGGTCCCTAAATAATATTTATTTCTTTATTTAGACACACATTACAGATCATTATATTAGTAGTATCGCTCACATAGTTTTCCAGCCTCGCGCCACATCTTTGGTGCAAACGCAGTTTAAAATCACACTAGGCAAGCACACACGGCAGACAAGGTGCATGACATTTCTCATTTCACGCTACAGTCTTATACAATAAGTTGGTGCGAGAATACTAGACTGTAGTGCAACTCGCAAAAAGTTTCACGGAAAATGAAACGCGAGATGCTGTGAAATACAGATGCTTGTGCTGTTCATATGTAGCACGGGTTGGCATTACCAACCCGTGCTACATATGAACAGCACAAAAAAGATCTTTTTTTAGGGTTCCGTACGCAAAAGACAGGTAAACTATTTTATCAATAGGTTTCCGCCTCCGATGTCTGTCTGTATGTCTATCACAGGCATGTATCTACTGAATACCGCAATAGGTAAAGACTTCAAGTCTCTTCCAATTACACATAACTATCACCGTTATACAGAAATAATAAATATAAATTAAATTTCAAATTTTAAATATATCTAATAGAACAAACGTGTTTTAGAATGGTTTTATATTTAAAATATGTATGGTGGTACGGATCTCTTCGTGAGCGCTTCCGACTTGCACTTAGCCAGTTTTATTTATTCTATCTTTCACCCGCGGCTCCGCCCGCGTTAATGTCCCTCGGGAACAGTTTCTTTTACCCGGGATAAAATGTACACTATGTCCTTCACCGCACCACAGATAACGGGTATGCGAAAATTCATGACGATCGGTTTAGAAATAGGGCGTTAAGGCGTAATACCAAACAAACAAACTCACTTTCGCATTTTTAATATTAGTTAGGATAAAAAGAGAATATATGGAGCGCAAGCTAAAGTTAGAAATCTGTAAGGTTTGAGCACAGATTAAAGAAAAATCGTTCGGACATTTCTCGGATATTTATCACCATGAGCAAACGCTTTTTTTTATCTATCCAGATAGAAGATAATCATCATGAAAACTCTCAGAATATAAGAAAAACTGTAAATTGAAACTCATATGCGCGTAGATATTATGAGGCTGAATAAAGAACGAATATACTTTTTAGGGTTCTGTAGTAAACAAGGAAACCATACAGTTTCGATATGTCTGTCTATTCGTCCGTGTGTCTGTCGGTCCGCGGTGTTACTCAAAGACTATAAGTAATAGAAAACTGCAATTTGGCATGGATATGTATATTAATCAAGCCGAAAAAGTAGTGAATAAAATCTTGAAAAAATTATATTTTAGGGGTACCCAAGCAATGCAAGTAAAGTGTGGGTAATTTTTTTTCCGCGACTAACTTAACGTGTGGGATTTTGTTGCGCTCGAGAGTCAAAGTGAACCTACAAAATTTTGTTACCAGCGCTTGCCTCTATTCGGGTTGGTACTCAAATATAATATTTTTTCTTTTTTTTCCTTGTAAAGTAGGATTTTATAACTGTTTCTTAAGTTACCACCGTCCTATGTGGGCTCGTTTTTAGTCGTTAATCCGTGAGGCGTGAACTCAAAGCTCGCATTCGCAACTACCGCAACTACGGAATCCTACACTGCGCGTTGCCCGTTTTTGGCCGTTTTTTTTTAAGCTGATTTGCTAAAGTAGCCACTAGCGCAATCAGTGTTTTTTTACATATGAAATGAAAAACCTCGCATCAGCGAGCAAGCTACCAAGCTTGCTTTAATAGAAGCGTTTTACCTGAAATAAAACGCATATTAAATACTTACCTTATTTGAAACTGTACATATTGGAGATAGGCCCTGTGTTTTCTGCTTTCTCTTTCTACCTATATAGTGCTGTCTCGCTCGCACGATCCCACCATCTCATCTCACCAGGCAGGGTGGGGGGCCCTTGTGGGGGCGCCCGCCATCTTAGAATCATTGAGACGAAATATGTACCCAGGCAGGAATTAAATTACAGTTTCAAATAAGTTAAGTATTTAATATGCGTTTTATTTCAGGTAAAACGCTTCTATTAAAGTACTTGACCGTTATTTGAAACTGTACATATTGAGACTTGTTTGTTATCGCCTGGGTGAGATGGACGCCAATGTGAGACGAGTAAGATTAAATAATGATACGATGTATCATTTGTAATCATTTCCATGGTAAAATGAATTTACCAAATATAATAATCTCAATTATTATTTAATAATTGAGATGATATACAAGTGGGAAGTGCGAGTAAATAAGCTCTTATATTTTTTACAAAAAAAAAAAATATTTATAAATGCGATTCATATTCATCACAAAGTATGCGTAAAGTAAAGAAAATGAAATTATTTGAATCACTTTTGTATTGAAAATACACAATCAACTTATTGGAATAAACAACAAGTGATGTTTCTATTAACGGGAGTTGGTATGACCTGTTCCCTATAAAATTATCTAAATATCACCAGATTGCCAATTACCTCTTGATAAGATGTCGTCTATAGGTATATTTTACAATTTTCGTACCAATCAAAGTACGTGAAGCCGAAAGCATAATATGGCTGTGTGTCTACTTGCGGAAAATAAATCGTTTATGTCTAAGCTATATTTCAAGAGAAACGATAATATTCCATATTGTTTTTTAAGGCGTTTGCCTGTAGACCCGGGGTCGTGGTTTCGATTCCCACGGGAAGCATACTTTGTTTAGTTGCTTTCAGTTTGGTTAGGACATAGCAGGCTTGAATCACCTGATTGTCTGATAATAAAGATGATTCCGTACTTCGTAAGGCACGTTAAACCGGTGGTCCCGGCTACCATCTAGTAGTCCGGTTCCGAAGAACTCTGGACACCAGGGTGTTCATGGTCGATTGACCATGTCACCTAATCGTTTTTTTTTTTTTTTTTAACAATAGATATCAAACTATGCTTGACCAGTACATAAGAACTTAGTTGACCAGAAATTTCAGTACCACATAGTGTGGAAACTACTGATTTATGAAGCAAAATTGTACTAAAGGAAAGATTTTTCCTTTAGGTGTAAGTCAGCTAAACATTTAACCAGAATCGAGCCATCAGGATGAAATGGACTCAAATGCAATTTATTGCACCAAGATAGCCACCTACTCCAGACCACTTTATAAGTTTTCCTAGTAGAAGCTCTCCAGGAACTTCGGGCCAAACTAATCTGAGAAACATTCCAGGTTGTTAGGCTATCTGCCTTCCCTTACATTTCCATACTTCCAGGGTCATGTCCTGGAGTTTGGGTGGAGGCAAACCGGTTGAAGTATCGATTAGATACTGGTGTAGGTTGTGAATTGTGAATCCAGCCGCTATCGCTCGGGACTCCAGTCTGCTTTCCAAAATGCTCGTTCCCATCGTGGGACTATTAACAAGAATACACCACGAGCCTGATTGGCTAATACCTTGAGTATCAGGTATGGGGGAGGGAATACCCACGCTAGGTTGTAGTCCCAAGTCCGGGAGAATGCATCGTGATAAAAGGCTTGACTGAACATTCGGTCCAGGGAGACATAATTGCAGACAACTTGTGCGTTCTTTAAAGCAAATCTCTCTCAAAGACCTGCCACGAGAGGAACACCGTATTTCTGAAAAAAAATTTTTTTGTTCGAAGAGGCAATTGATTTCCGTTCTATGAGTAGACGGTAGCGAGACAGATGATCTGCATGCCCATTGTACTTGCCTGGAATATAACGATCAGATATCTGAATCTGAGAGTGATCTAGCAATTGATCAATTCTTGCTGTTATATTAATCAGCATTGACGACTTGGTCCTCCTTCGTTCCGCACGTGAGCAACTGCTGTCTTGTTGTTGCATTGCCACAACAGAGTGGACTGGCCCAAATTCTGATTTTGGGTTTCCGAGACCTTTAGAACTGCAAGGAGTTCTTCTTGGTTGCAGTGCAATCCCTGTTCTTGGTTGGTCCAATGACCCGAAAAAGACTGGTTGTCCAATTGGGCTGCACAACCTAAATCGGATGCATCCGTCACCATAAAGTGAGACAGCCCATAAGACTTTGTAAGCTTTTCAGCTCGACTGCAACCTGATTGAAAATTTGCATTAATTTTGCAGAGAGAGTAATTCACTTCTCTTTGGGTAACGATTTCTTGTTGGTTCAAGTGTCCCAATGCACACCCAGGAATACTAGATTCTGCTGAGGGGTTGTGATTGACTTCTCCATATTCACTTGCCAACCCAGATACTGCAGTCTCTCTAGGAGGATGCGGCCATGTGAACTAGGACCTGTCGGTCTTGGTCTTGGACCAGCAGGAAATCGTCCAAATCCTAACTAATATCATGAACGCGAAAGTGAGTTTGTTTGTTAGTATGGACGTATGGTATCCCGGGAAAAAGTACTGTTTCCGGGGGATCGACATTGATGCGGGCGGAGCCGCGGGCGAAAGCTAGTAGACTGTAATTTGTAAACAGAGTTCACTTAGGCTTTGCGCCACCCAGTTTGTAAGGGAGGCAAAGACTTTCGGTGTCGTGCTGAGGCCAAATGGCAGGCACGTCATTTCTAGTAGCTGGTCTTTATAAAGAAACCGCATAAACCTCATGTGAAAAGGTTTGACTCCGAGATGAAGATAGGCTTGCGATAGATCGATTTTGCATAGCCAGTCTCTCGGTTGCAAAAAATCTGGGATGCGTTGTACTTTTATAAGACGAAACTTTTCAGTTATTACATAATCGTTCAGAGACGTAAGGTTGAAAATGGGACGGTGAGTGCCGTCGCCTTTCGGTATAAGGAACATACTCGAAATAAAGCTTGGAGACGGTTTGACTACTTCTAAGACATGTTGCTATTTCATTTGTGACAACACGGTTGTAATGGCTTCTGATACAGAAGTGTGGAGCCTTTTTTCGATCTGATGAGCCATCGAGAGTGGTGGTTTTGGTGAAGAGGATTACCCTCCTAAGCTCCAGAGTTACCGTCTTATTATTTTTAAAATGAACGGTGGAGCACCGAGCCTTTCCCACCTTTTGTGAAATAAAAGTAGTCGCCCCGCTCTGAATTGGTTGTCAATACTTACCTCGTTTCTTCTCACGCATCTTGAAGTCTGAGGTTGGTCTCGATGACTTGTGCTTTTTATACTTTTGGGACCTATAGGTCTGCCGACCTCCTCTGGGTCGAAAGGAACCTCTAGAGTTTGAAGGCGCTGAGTGAGAGTCATCGTTATAATTGCCATGTCCCTGCGAAGGTCATGGGTGACAACACCCCTGCGGTTGATTAGCATGGGAAATGTGCGATGCACACCATCCATGTGAGTTTGTGGTACCCTGCGAGGGTCCATTAAAAGTTGCCTGCCCCTGCGGGGGGTGGCAAGTTTGCTTGCTCGTACCAGCTTGTGCAGCTGGAGCATTAAAGAGTCAGCGTTATAATTACCATGTCCCTGCGGAGGCCATGAGTGACAACAACCCTGTGGGGGTTGATTAGCATGGGAAATGTGCGTCGCACAACATCCATGTTAGTCTGTGGTACCCTGCGAGGGCCCATTAAAAGTTGCCTGCCCCTGCGGGGGGTGGCGAGTTTGCTTGCTCGTACCAGCTTGTGCAGCTTGAGCATTAAAGAGTCAGCGTTATAATTACCATGTACCTGCGGAGGCCATGAGTGACAACAACCCTGTGGGGGTTGATTAGCATGGGAAATGTGCGTCGCACAACATCCATGTCAGTCTGTGGTACCCTACGAGGGTCCATTAAAAGTTGCCTGCCCCTGCGGGAAGTGGCGAGTTTGCTTGCTCGTACCAGCTTGTGCAGCTGGAGCATTAGAGCTGTTTTGTTATTTTTGTGTGGGTAGGAATGTTTCCCTTACTCCTCCAGCTTTTTTGAGGATAGAAGTCAAAGACTTAGCATTAAACAAATGTTCACATGAGGGTGGAATTTTACGCAAAGCTACTTTGGTAAGTGGGTCACGTACAAAGTTAATTATTCCATCTCTGCTCATTTGTATAACCTCAGCTGTGGCCACAACTGAGTTGAAGTAATTCTGATGAAACTTGAACACATCACCCTTTAAAAACAATTCCTATATTTTCCACGTAAACCGTCAAAAGAAATTTCAGATTCTTGGGCCCATTCCAAAAGATACCGAATATATGATTATAAGACATCGCGTTGTTTGAGAACACAACAAGTTAAAGAAGCGTAGGCTTTTTCAGAATTTGCGAAATGACGTTATGAATCATAAGCTCTTAGCTCGTCATTTACTTCTAGTTCCACAAACCCCGGTGTAGGATTATATATTTTTGCGTATCCGCGTAACGGACTTCGCATCATTCACTTTTATCAAAATGTTGCATGTCCTTTAAGATGATTAAATACTCAACCGAAGTTTTGGACACAGCAGGCTCTTTTAACTGTCTCGATTTTGAAAATAAATTTGACTCACGTGTAACTGATTGGGGTGGACTATTATTGACATCATACAGTTCGCCACTAAATTGTCATCAACAACAGTCATTTTGACAAGTGTTTACACAATTTTGGCTGTTTCCCTCATAAAAGGTGGCTTGCGCCTGCAATATTTGCCCCCCCTTTTCTTTCGTTTATATCTATTAATATCGGAGGAACTAGAACTAGACGACGAACAAAAACTACTTGTAGACTTTAGTATCTAAAAGTACTTCGCGACGTTTCCTCTACAACTTTGTTCTCAACATAAGATGGGCCCGCTCGGGGGGAATTGTTTTTGTAGAATTTAAAATAAATGGTTATAAATTCGAACGGAAACTCCGTTATTACAATATTAGTCACATGAATTTGTAAATTAAGTAATCATTTTATAAAATGTTATCCGTAATTTTCCATGTGAAAGAAAAACGGTTAAATTAAAATGTAATTCATTTTACCAGAATATTACGCAGTCCTTAGCACGACCGTGCACCGCAGAAAACAGGACGCCAATGATTCTAAGATGGCGGGCGCCCCCACAAGGGCCCCCCACCCTGCCTGGTGAGATGAGATGGTGGGATCGTGCGAGCGAGACAGCACTATATAGGTAGAAAGAGAAAGCAGAAAACACAGGGCCTATCTCCAATATGTACAGTTTCAAATAACGGTCAAGTACTTTAATATTAATTTTGTTTTTATTTAATCATTTTGTAAAGTGATTATTAACTAAATATTCTGTAAATATATTTTAAGCGTTTACCTGTTGCCATTATCGATATCGAGCAAAAAAAATCACGTTTGTGGTATGGGAGCCCCCTTTAATATTAATTTTATAGTATTTTTTAGTATATGTTGTTATATACAATAGAAATACATCATCTGTAAAAATTCCAACAGTCTATCACGGTTCATGAGATACAGCCGAGTCACAGACGGACTGAAAGGCAGACGAATAGCGGAACGATATTAATATGGTCCCATTTTTATCGGAACCCTAAAACGAACGGGTTGCACCCTGAGAATACCGGCAGAAGTAAAAACTCGCCTTTGCGGTGGTCTCAGGTCACGTGTGCGTCTGTCGAATGTCATGTGTCCCGTGACGCGAGTTTTAAATTTTTTACCCATCACCAAAAGTGCACCACGCCACTTAGGAAATTTTCACTCCAAAGATTCATTGATGTACCTCTACGAATAAGTAATACTTATTGGTAGTTATACCTACGTGAATCTGTATTCCAGTAATCGCTCCGTGTCGATTAACTAGGACGATTGACATTCGATGATAGGATTAATTCGGGCGCATGCCATCAGCGTTGATTAGCTCGTCTCGGACAAAGGCTATAATTTCAACTACCGTCCAGTGTAGAGAGACTTGCCGGCTACGCCCACCTTTGGAGCTTTAAGCACAATAGAGTTTGCACTCAGTAATAAATTTTCTGGCTTTTTTTCATGACTGTCCAAAAGGGAGTGCTACGTTTTCTGTCTCAGCCATTCACTTCGAAATAATAATACATTAATATATGATATTATTAAAAAATTAATGAATATGGAGTAGTTAAAACATAGAACGAAATAATTGCATATATTTCGTACTATATTTTTGAAAACCAACTATTTTGTTGTTGTATATAATGTACGTTATGAAATAAAAGTAGGTAGCGCGCCTATATTGCACAAAACAATGGAACAAAACATAGTACGTAAGTTTTTATTCCACCACAACTTTTATATGCCTGAATAGTTATTAACCCCTGGTAAAATAGACATACATTTTTTATCAGAACAGTAGATGTTTTTATTTTCCTTCAATACGTGACTTTACAAAGACACGACCTATGATTTTTTATACGGAAAACCTAAATAAATGAGCTTACGTACAATTAAATAGAGCGTTTAGCACTATTTAATTGTACGTAAGCTAGACCCGTATATAAAATGTAATGGGATGGTTGTTCTATTTTGAAAAATATTTAAAGTATTAGTCACTGACTTGTCTCATTAAAAGCTCTGTTGATTTGTAAGCTCGCAACAACGTGGCAAAAACCGATGGTTCGGAGATCCAACTTTAGCAGTTAGTCGCCCGCATCTAACTGAACGCTTCTAACGTATATGAAATACCTACAATTTGTGCTATCCATAGTTCCATTCTTATATATCTACACTGATATATATAATCATTTTTATTATTTGTATCTCCACACGGGTGTTACCCCGGTCCTTTGGGAGGCTTGCGTAGGGATATAAATTCATTAAATAGAGGCCTTTTGGAGAATTTGATGTACCTAATATTGGTCTCCAGCCAGAACCTGTTCCTGGAAATATCAATGTATGATATGCCCTTGAACATGTCTTGGCCGGAGAAGGAACTATTGCGTTTTAAAAGAAAAAGAAGTGGGTTATGGGATTGAAATATGGGTGGACTAATGCTGGTTTATTATAAAAGGTCGGACACCTGTCAATAATTATTATTATATAATAAAACAGTAAAAATATTATGTCAGTACATTTAGTATTCTTGACTGAAATGAATAGAGGGACACTTAAAAAAAATAATAGAAAGCAAAAAAAAATTTTTTTTTCTGTTATTAGAGCTCGCTTATCTTTGAAAGTATTGAACCGACAATTTTTTTTTATAATAATAATAATCATTTATTTCAGGCAACGAGTAAAACATTACATAGGCCCATAAATATATATATACCTTACAGACATACATACGAAAGTATATATCATAAAAAAACTAGTTTTCACGTAGAGTCGACGTGAGGCGCGGGGTATCAGCAGGCAGCCGTCCTCGGAACTTCCGATAAACGACTCCCTGCGGCCAGAAGTCCTCCTTCATGAAGGTCTCCAGATGGTGGGTCGGCACTGTCACCACAATTGAATTAAAGCTCACTTTATGGCGAGAAGCCAACTAACTGTTCGACCCCCAATGTGAATTTGGACGTCTTCAGCACGAACGACGTCCTCTACCCTCGTAGACCAATGCAAGCGGGACACATACAGCTGCGTCGTCTTCACTTCGGGACGCAACAGCAGGGTCGATTCCGTGTCGTGGTGGTTACGGCTGGTGGGCTTCTTTTTTCTCCGTTCTACTTTAACGAAGCCCTCCTTGTCGCACGGGTCCCTTCGAGAACCCGATTCAACAGGCATGCGAGGGCTTGCCTGTTTTTTCGCCTTTGTGACGGGCCGCTGCGGTGACGCAGCAGCCTGGGCGGCGGCTACGGCTGCGTAGGCACGTGTCGGGGTTGACGTGCTCGGCAGTGACGTCGGCTCCTCGCGGAGAGAAGAGCGAGCGGCGGGGGGCGGGGCATCTTGAACGATGTTGACAGCTGGCGGTGAGTTCTCCAATTTCGCCGACTCAAAACTGCCGATGGATGCATTTTGCGCTCCGCGACGAGTGTTGACGTTAGTAGCCACGGGTGACCTACATACTGATTTACTACTTTTTAATGATAATAATTCGGTACGCAGCTCGGTGATGGTAATTTCCGAGGCTTCTAACCTAAACTGCATCTGTGCCAGGCTGGTCTTCAGGGCCGTGATGTTCTTGAGAAACCTGGTAACGTCCACATGGTCAAAAGAGACTGGTGGAAGTCTCGACAGATTGGCAGCGCATAGCGCTGGCATGTCGTCAGGGTCAGTCTCCTTCATCAAGGTGATGATATCCTGGAGACTACTTTCGCCTTTCTCATCTCTCCTGCGAGATGGCATCTGTGCGGTCCTGCCGAGCACCTCGTAGAGCAGCACCTTGCCGCTGCAAATCTCCTCCACGGTGAAACTTGATTTGCAGATCTGCATGATGCTGACCTCGTCCATCGTGTCTTTGGCATGATCGATAAATGCCAGCAACTCGTTGACTATGACTTGCTTACAAGTCATAGTGGCAAGTTCGAGCAGCGGCTGAAGCCGCGCGAAACGCGGATTAAAAATTCGTATGCAGTATTGTACCGAGGCGCGTGTAAAAACGTTTAGCTCAGCAAAACATTTAGAGGTTGTTTTAATCAAAATACGTCATTTGAATGAACTCAAGGTATGAGTTTACCTGCAAATTTAAAGCACTTAATTAAATATGAAAATTAAAATCAAAAGTCAATTCATCATAATTACTACAGCATTATACCTATAAACATATAAATATAAGTAAAAATCAGTTTGATAACATCTTGGTTTTGCCGCAAATAACATGACAACTAATTCTTCAAATATCCCCTAGATAGCGCTGTTTCATTTAATCAATTTTCACAACGCGCTATGTTTTCAAATGAGGCCTAATACAGAAATATGTTTCGCCGTACAGCAAACTTACACCGCCGTAATCAATATCGTTGTACGAAAAGCCCATTTAGTGGGCAGGCAGTTAACCTTGGAGTCTTACTCGATAGAATGATGACCTTCGGCCCCTACATCTTGAAAGTCCGCAATCATTCCGCCTTCGTATTAAGCCGTCTCCACCCCATGATAGGCAATGCTAAGAAGTCACTTAGAAATAAATCGACATTCTATAAGCTTTGAGTCCACCTTATCATATGACCTACGCCGGGGTAGTCCTCTCCCATATCGCGACCTCCCACATCGACTAATACGAGTCACCATAGTTACTTGCGCATGACAGACCTACACCGCGATCTAGATCTCCCATCCATCCGCAGCTATCTCAAAAACGCCTCCAAGCGTTACTTTGAATAAGCCGCACGCCACCCCAACCCATTAGTCGTGCAAGTTGCTAACTACTTCCCCAATCTACACAATACGACCTTACGTCATAGACGTCCTAAGAACGTACTTGACGATCCCGATGATTCTATTGATATCGCACAGGCCCGCCCCGACCCCTCTTTAGCTCCAAATAGCCAGAGGAATCCCACTATCCGACTCCATCGCACTCGCCACCGGAGTAATGTGTAGAGTAGGATTAGCTCCGATTACTGGCGGTCTCGGGTAACTTGCATCCAGGGTAGGCCCTTCTGGCAACGTAGCTTTCAGCCCATAAGGCAAAAGATGAGATTTGCTGCTCACCAAAGGCTTTTGCCTTAAATTCTCAGATTCGCTCTTCAGGCTATGCATGCACGTAATCGCGGCCCATCAGGCCGAGAGTTTGCTGTCTCTCCAAGCCTTGCACACACAGTCAACGCCCAAAGCTGAGGTCCGTCCCTTCTGGGGGCCCTTCGGTGATGTTGTCTATAAAGGCTGAGGGCACTCTGCCCTCACCTCAAACGCCCGGTGAAGTAGCAAAAGCTCACTTGTTTTCGAAATCCTCTCACTGTGAACGGAATAGTAAAATTTCTTTTTTTTTTTTTTTTTTTTTTTACTAAATATTGAATTAGGCATTTGTCTCCCATCTCACCTGATGGTAAGTGACGATGAAGACGAGGATGTTACATGCCTATCCAAGAGATACCCATTTATTCTACTTTTGAATGTCTTTGAACTTTGTTTTGATTAATTTGATTATTTTGATTTTGTTTTGTTGAAAGTAACTTTTAAATTGATGTTAGACATTCCTTTTTTGTTTGTATTTTGTTTTTGCTTTGCGTTTAGGATTTTGTACCTATTATACGAACCAATTTCACGACGGACTATTGCGGTGTATTTTTGGATTTTGTTTTTGCTTTGTGTTTTAGAATTGGTGTTAGTAGATAGAGTTTATTTCACGACGGATATTGCTGTTATTTTTGGATTTTAATTTGGTTAGGGTTTAGAATTTGGTTGGTGTGATTGCTAACTTCATAACGGTTATTGCTTTCCACGGCCGCTGACAGGTCAGTAGTGCATATCATCTATTTTTATTAGGCACTGAAGGAAAAGCTAATAAAATCGTATATAAAGAAATTATATGAGTCCATTCTTCTTATTATAGTTAATTCTTTAGTTTTAGTCTCAAATAATTGCTTTATCAACCAAAAATATTTTATTCGGTAAGGTCAAGGTAAGGCCAAAGTCATATAAGTAAGTATTTTATATATTAATATGATTTATCTATTGCTTTATTTCACATTATTACACATTTAACTCGTAATTTACGCGAATGAAGTCGCGGGCAACAACTGGTATATTATAAAGAGGAAAGAGTTTATTGTTTGTTTGTTTCATCATCATCATCATATCAGCCGCAAGAAGTCCACTGCTGGACATAGGCCTCCCCCAAGGATTTCCAATACGACCGGTTGGAAGCGGCCTGTTTGTTTATTTGCATTGAATAAGCTCCGAAACTACTGGAACGATTTGAAAAATGTAATAATTCTTTCACCATTAGAATCTTACCTACATTATTCCTGACAAACATCTACTCGTGCCGGGGAGGGCCACTAGTAATATTATAGTTGCAAAATTAACTCTGTATGTCTGTTACCACTTCACGCTTCAACTATGAAACCAATTGCGACGAGATTGTTATCGAGATTGAGGCCCGGGGACATTCATCCCAGAAAAATTTAATGTTCCTGAGGGATCCACAATAACGCCGACGGAGTCGCGGGCAAAACCTAGTTCTCTATATATCTTTCTCTTGGCTAAATGTGTTCACCCCATTGTATTTGTGATGCTTATGTCCAAATACTTAAAAATATTTTTTTTCTTCTAATCTATAAGGTATTTTTTCAATTCGTCAAATCTTCAAATCTAATAAAAGGCTTCTATTATTTAAATCTAAATTAAGGTTATTTCAATTCTTAAAATTTAATATAAGGTTTAAAGTAAGTTTAAATAAAATAGATAGTCATAGATTTAAAAAAAAAATTAATCAGTAAATACAGTAACAATGAATTTAAAACGTTCTCAAACCTCGTGTTGTCGTTGTCATTGCTAGGCAATTACCTAGTGTGACAGAGATGCGTCTTTCCATTCAATACAACGCCAGAACGCAGCCATAGGAAACTGCTTGCGTATTGTAATCCTGTCTTACAATGCATACACGAATTTTGCCTATCGATCGTGTATAGTTTGTAGTGTGGGTTCTCGCGTCTTCGTTCCAAATTATACTACTTATACCATTTAGGAACTTACACTTGTCAATAAAAGTCTTTTTTTTTTGATTCAGTAAAATATGGAATTTTATTTAAACTTTATTAGGTAGGAACTTGGGGTAGGAATAAAAATAAAACAATGACAGAAACATACTTATTTTTATTAAAAAGAAGGTCTTACTATATGCGAGGTCGTGTTTATGTTTCTGTCTTCCTTTTTCAATTTTTTTTTTGCAGTGGTTGCTGAATGTCGGCCTGATTGTATTCTATGTTTCGTTCTATACAGATACAGATTTCAGCTGTACACGAATCTTGCGGGACAGTCCTTTTTTCAAGTAGAATGGCTTATACATTTGATGAAGATGGATGTGCTTCTAAAAGAGATTTGAATTTGTTAAAACTTTCTTTCTTTTCAGTCAGTGTTTCATAATAGTAATAGGAAAAACGGAATCATCATCATTGGTGGATAATAAATAGGTTCGAAAGAGTGGTCAATAAAGCAAAATGGCTAGCACGCAACTGCTCGCGTACAAATTGTAATCTATTGTTTGGCGCGCTTATTCTGGAACATACATGATTAGTTCGTATACGTACTGGCGCTGTACATAAGGAATAAGATATACTTCTGCGTTTTTTTATGTAATATAAAATAATTTATTCAAATATATATACAATTTAAATTTAAAATAACTAAACTAATGCTACAACTAAAAATAAATAAAAATTTATATATACTTACAAATAAAATAGTCCGGGTAAATCGTTGCCTCCCGGTAGCGTGGGTTACTACGAAATATACGCGAGTATTTGCGTAGCAGTACGCAAATATTCGCGTACATTTCGTATGTATTCTATGTATGAATTGGGAGAACTTAGTGAAAGTTATTTCCAATCTATACTTCTTTTGTGCTCCTAGCTGTAGATATGGGTAGCTGGGAATCAGACGCTAAGCCTTTAGTTAAGGAGATATGCCACCGCATAGCCGATAAGACAGGGGACTCTCGCTCTGGCTCGTTCCTGGTGCAAAGGATGGCCATAGCCATCCAGCGTGGCAATGCAGCTAGTATTTTTGGCCAACACCAGAGACGCTAAAGGGCGGGCTATAAAATATGTTTCTTTTTTTGTTTTTATGTATTTTAATTCTGACATATGTTTATTTTACATTGTATATTATGACTAAGGAGTTAATAAAACAATTTTTAATCTATACTTACGTGTTTCGTTTCATACCCTTGCGTTCTGACCTTGTATAGAATGGAAAGACGCGACAGAGATAGCACGAGACTAAAGAAAGTCATTAGTTAAAATACTCTTGATTATTCGGCGTTAGTCGCCCAGAGCCCGCTTTTATTCTTATGTATCTACACGTTTACATACATTATTAGTAAGTTCGGGGGTGTATGAAAAGCGAAATTAAATGGTTTGCAAGCCGCATCGCCTTTACATGTGAACTAAGTGATAGCTGAAGAGACTTGTATCATTATCTATTCTTTTCTTTCTTCTATACTTATGAACTCCGATCGTTTCGGATAGGAGCAACGGTGGAGAGCCATTATACAAGCAGCAACCCACGCCCAAGGGACACCCACCTAATCCGACATCTGTACCCTGGGCGTAACTACAGTTGACCTTAAAGACTGCCCGACTATAAAGAAACATTATCATAAGAATAATCTTCAAAGGTCCATTCAAAAGGCAAAATGATATCCTTTTTATATCAATTTTAATTTTATCATCTAAATTTATACCTTTCAAGTAGGTACTCAAATCTGTGGTCCATCTGTTAAAGCTGCGATAAAGTCAATTAAGTCCAATATATTTTGTTGATCTAAAACAAAATAACTTTTTTGTACGAAATCCTCGGTGCGGGACGTCAACTCCCACTTAGTTTGTATAATAGGTTAAAAATTAAAGCTTCTAAATCAGTAGCTAGTAAAACCCGGCCGACATAACAGCAAGACTCACAGGACAAATTGACTTTGGTATGCGGTTGCACCGGCTTCCAGTCCAGTAATCAACCGCTGAACAAGCTGTGGAATTACTGGCAAATTACTAACGGCAGATGTGACTCCATTAATCCTGCCAAAAGAAGTTATTGTCTGCGTTAAGACAATGACTCTGACTAGTTAAATATCAAAGATAAGAAAATCGAGATCGACACAAAAACTTTTGTCCAAAACTAGGTAACGAAGCAAATGTGAATCCGTACAAATTATAATCTAGGTACCTATCTCATAACTAACAAAATGCCTTAATTAATTTTAGGGCTTAATTTAAGAACATGAGTCTATGATAAATAATCAAAATTTCAATAATTTATACCTCTATGTGGGATTGCACAAGAAAATCTATTCAAAGGGCGAATGGAACAAACGATAATTAGTAATCTAATTTAAAACATTTATTACCATGACTTTGCGCAAATAAAATCTAATTTTTACACTGCGTATAAACGTATCTATATACGTTTAAACTACGTATTATTCTAATAATAAATACGAAGGCAGAGTAACAGGCAAATTGACTTGGTGGTCATTCGACAACAAAGCGATCAGTCACACGCTAGAGGCCCAGGCTCCAATAATCGGATAATAGGGAGCGCGCCGGGAAATCAGCCGAACAGATGTGACGCTTTAGAGTAGTAATTTAATGATATTTAAGGCGAGCGAAGTAAATGTAAATCTGTACAAATCCATCAATCACATCACTAATTATATTATCGGGCTAAAAATGAAAACTTTGTAATGAAATAAGTTGCCTAAATCATAAAAAGTAACACGAAAAATATTTTAGAGTGCGGCAAGCTTACGAAACGTATTGAAACAGGTAAATGGGAACAAATGATAGCCCTAAAATATGTATGTTAAATAATAATAATAGCATACTTTAACCTACCTGTATAAGTACAAAAATTAAACCAATGTAACATTCAAATTATAATTTTTACGGCATAAAATGGCAAATTGACTTTGGTGGTAATTCTGTAACTAACAAAGCCAACATTTAACATGCTAGTAGCGCGGGCTCGAATGGTCGGATAATATAAGCCCACACCTGGGAAATCATTTGAAATGTAACACAAAAATTATGAAGTGAGTTCATGGAATATATTGAAACAGGTAAATTGAACCAATGAACTTATTCAGATAACTTTTAATATAGCCTTTCAGTACAAAAACATAAAGTTTGTAGGTTTCATTCAAATTACAAAAACGAAGGTAAAATAGAGGTTAAATTTACTTTTGCGGTCATTCGATGAACAGCAACGGAAAGCCGCTCGTGACGCGGGCTCCGGTGATCGGATAACAGTGAGGTGCTCGCCGGGAAAATACAAACGTACAGAAGTGACGCTTTAGAGATGGCGATTTAACAATATGTAAGGCATCTTCATCATTATTTTAAGAACAATATTATTGTCGGTTGACTATTTCCATCTTTCTCAATACTCCACTATCTCCTTGACCTCTCTGTATTGCGAGCGAACTAAAAGTGACTCTGTTCAAATTATCATACACCTATTTTATCTTTGACGTAAACATCATCATCATCATCAGGTCTTTTTAGTCTTTAGATATAACTTTAGATATAGCTCACGACATGTCCAATTGTCCACGCTACACACTGTCTTACGGCACCGCCAAACGAATAATAAAACTAATGGACATAATACACCGAGCTGAGCAGGCCGATGTGGCGCACTTACAATGCAAAATGGAAATTGATATTTCTTTACGTCATGTAAATTTTCTATATTTGAATAAAAACAAAACCTCGTCACAGGCCATTAAAATATGAAATTTATCTTCCATATAAGAAGTCCAATTATTTCCATTGTATTGCCTACTCAGAAAAAATCATACTTTGGAAATATCAATTTAGCATTATTTTTGCAATACGATTTAGAAAGTGGAGAGAGGTAAAGTGAAGTTCTACATAAACGTAGGCCTTATAAAAATGATCTTAGTTATAATTACGGTTTTAATTTTGAAACTTCATCTAAAGAATTCATAAGCAAATTAATTTAATCGTCTTTTTCTAAGAAGAAGTTACCTTGACCCTATATTTCAATGAAGTAACTAAGAGTAGTAGATTATTTAGTACTTCAGTTTCAAGGTTGTATAGTTTCTGTAATTTGTGCAACAGTGGCGGGAAATACTGGAAATTTTATTTTATATTGGCGGTGTGCCGCGGCGCGTATATGGAACCCCTACCAGTATTCAGAACCTCGATAGTTCTGAACTGTGGAAGCCTTTAAGCGACTGAATTCGCGGTTTCATATATTAAATGCTACCCTGATTCTAGTTCTGTAATGCGGGAGGCTTTTCAAACACTATATTATCGTTATATTTATGAGTTCCTACCGCTACTCAGATTAGTCTGCCCAGCTTTTAGTTCTGTAATGCGGGAAGCATTACAAACGCAATACTAGCGTTAAGGGTATGCTACTACTCAGACTAAAATTTTGCTTACCAATGGGTTCTATGTAAACGAGCGAAGGTTAAAAAAATATGAATATCATACTAGGTATTATAAAGAAATTATAATAATTTAATTTAAAATATTATATTTATAAAATTTTGAAACTAAACTTAATTTTTAAAAGGCGTGCCCAACATTCTTACCTATTTATTTAGACAATGAATGTTCTTTTTTAATTACACAAACCAAATCACCGTTGCTTAAATATTATTTAAGTCTCTCTTTGCTGCAAGACATAAGCTCATTTTTTAGTAGTAGTGCGCTCTATATATTGCTCTGCCTCTTTTGGTACGGAATGTACGAAATATTAGCGCGGAAATCCCTTCCGCGTGTCAGGTCGCACCTATTTAAATACTAATGCTTAATAGGGATCTAAGTAGTTGTTTTATGTAATATTGAATAACGAATCGGAAACACTACCCGAATCCAGATCGTTCGCAGCTCTGATTAGCGAAATAGTTAAAGGTCATTTTCTGTGAATTCATGCTAGTAAACCCTCCCGTATATCAGAACTACAGAGGTTCTGAATACTGGAAGGGTTTCCATATATGTACTCTGCCGCGGCTGACACAGATTGATTTAGTGCACGTAAATAAACTTAATGCAGGCACGATAGCAAAACTCTTTTGATAGAACATTGATGACGAGTTAATTACGGAATATAGATATGTAAAATGTTAAACTTTGAGAATTTAATACCAAACATTTAATTGATGCCCTCTGTGGCCCAGTCGCACAAGTATTTTGAATCGCGGGGTCCCGGGTTCGATCAGCTGTTGCGTAGGAGCCCGGGGTCTGCTATTATGACAGCATACGTGCGGTAGTATGATTTGCTGAAATTTTCTACCGCCGGCTGCCTGCCTGACGCCATTCCTCCTCGGTTATAGCAAGAACCGAAGACAAAAACCTGTCAAAATGAAGTATTTTCCCGCGCCGGAAATTGAACCCGGTGCCCCTTGTGTCCCCTGGGCCATGGAAGCCGTTCAAACTGAACCAAAATCGTCTCTTTTGAACGTAGAGTGCTACAATAATATACGCCAGTCGGCATTTTGGAAAATGTCAAATTAGTAATCACTAAGTTTTGTCTGTCCGTTTTCAGGTAATATAATAAGACCTTCAAAAGTTAGCGCACCCAATTGATAATCTTTCAGATGAAAACCCGTCGTCAACTAAAGTATTGAACCGATTTTCATGAAATGTCAGACCAGAGGTCTTCGAGTAATTACAGCATAAATAAAAAGATTCCGACGAATTCAGAACCTCACCATTTTTGGACTCGGTTGAAAATAGATGAGAAACACACTGACAATATTTCCTCTTTATAATTATAAGATTACACATATATAGATATATTATGTACTTAAATAACAGAAGTTTCCGAAAAACATGAAAACACAACATCAATTAAAAGTCATTTGTTATTCTAAAAAGCACTTCACTTTTTCATCGACATTCGCACGAAACATTCTTACGATAACGAAATTTCGTTACATTCTAACTAATAACGTTCTCGGAGAGTCATATTTGGCAAACGAATTTTAATTATAGCAGTTTTAAATTGCCGCCTAGCTATATACATGCATGTTTTGTTCTCCAGGTTTTCGACCTGAACTAAACTGTTGATTGTTAAACTTTTATTTGCAAACATTTTCTCTCTATCGTGCCATTTTACGTTCGCATATTTTGCTTAACTTTTAATATTATTCTAATGTTGTTGTTGTTCGTGTGTGAGCCATCAATGATGCCAGCCGACACCAACGGCCCAACATGCCTTCCGAAGAATGGAGGAGTTCGGCCACCGCGTCCAAGGTTCCTTAACATACGAAAGCGGTAATAATGCTCAGACCCACTTGGCCCAGTGGTTCAGAATCTACTATAGTATAATATCAGACTAGTGAATTGTTGAGGGTGGTCTATTTATTTTGATGGCTTTCCTCTTCAAATCAATTTCATGCTTCCTGTGGTCTTCAAATAAGATAACGTTAAGCTGAACCAACCGTCTCCACTCGGTTCTTAGCGCAGCCAAATTTTCTCAACAAGCAACTTATTCACGATGTGGTCACCTCGGCCCCGCGCCGCGTTTACTTGTATTGTCAGCATTCATGTACTTACAACGGGTAGCCGCAGTCACCTCAGTCCTCCTCCGCCCACCGTGCGCACATTCAGCGCGTTGGCGCAAAACCTGAACTTACCGCCAGTGCGTCACGAACAAATATTGTTCGTACATAATTTCTCCTGCTGTGCGTTACGAGTATTTTAGACGTACCACAACCTGAATTTCAGGGTCCACAGTCCACTGAGACGTGGAAACTCATCATATCAAAGACTTTTTCGGTCATATCATTGTTTATACACAGCTGCGGTAGCGTGGGGTTCCGAAGAATATTTTGAAATATATAAGGAATCCTAATCATTGATTTACACGTTGTTTGCAGGCAGAACTAGTGCGAACTAAGGCTCAGCGTGGACGCAAGCGGGGAGTTGCGGGGTTGGGGGTGCGCCAAAATACCGGTCGAACCGCACCAAACGCAAATATTTTCTTTTCTATGCGATACGACCATTATTTTGCCGTTAATTTTTTTTTTGCAGATTATTGTTCTACTAGAAACAACAACAATGGGAATACCACTACACGTATGGGAACAAAGAAAAATAACCCCCGCACCAAGCGTAAAATAAGGACAGAAGGCTGCCGCGCAGTGCAGTCGCAAAGTCAAATACGCCAAATTTGTGGTCGTAATACATTGAATATGTTAAAACTTTGCAAGTTACTGTAGCCGAAATCGGCAAGGGAGTTTATTGACAAATATTAGACGAATATACAAGTAATGTGATAATTATTCTTATTGCATTAATGCTGATTCCCCGGGAACATTTTTTTCCAAGATTTAAGGTACACTACGCTCACTTCACTCCAGACAATGTGTATGCAAAATTTTATGATGATCAAGTCGGTACTTAACACTAACTAAATAATCTACGATGTTTTTCGACACCTAAGTACACCAACTAATACAAAACGGAATTAAAACTGCAGTTATTTCTCGGAAACTCGTTCTTCATTTCATTTATAGACATACATTTCAACATCTCTAACAAGTCTTTCATTTTAATTAACTCTTAAACTAAAAAAGTGAGATTTTCTTCATTCCGTTTAAAATGAGAGGTTTCAGCATTACTCGCAATTTATGAGATATTAATGAGTAAGTATATATTCTTATATTTATTTCAAATGTTGATAAAGGTGAACTTTGTAATTTAATTGGTATCACCCTCGAGTTCTTCAACATAAGATAACTTGCGAATATAATATCTATGATGTCATCCTCATATGTGGTTGTTGCAGGTATGGCATTTGGAACGTGCATCCAGTCTTCCCGAGCTGCTACTTCCTTACCTCACATTCTTTGTGTGGGAAGTATCCCTATACCTTCATTCCCTTCCCAAATCCAACAAATTTCTATCCTTTCCCGGCAAAAAAACTTCCAATATGCAGCAGCGTCGGAAGCACAAGAAGCCAAAAAGACTGCGCTTGCCAATCCACTGAAAACCAAGAGTGGTGAGTATGGCAATATTCTGCTAATAGACCAGCAGAGGACTTCTTACGGCTAAGATGATGATGGTTAGTATCGAGACTCTCGGGGTAAAGTAAAGTAAATGTAGGCTACCGAAAAGATTTTTATTACACGCGTTGAAACAAAGTTTACTTTTCAATCATATTATTTACATAAACTGGGTAAACTTTTCTTCTATACATGTTAATATAAAAAGTATCTAAGAAATGGGTCCAACGATTTCATTCTATAGCTATATTTATATAGCTTAGGGAGCGCAAAATGGATGTGAAGTAGTGGGAAAACATGTTTTCCCATCTAAATATTGGCTTTTCAGGTAATAATCCTATTCAATATTATTTCGGAGACCTCACGCTTCACTAGCGCCTCTAGCGGAAAAGCCATACGCGATAGCCATTGATGCAAAAAATACATGCTTAAATGTTTCTCCAAACAAAATCTGTTATCCTAACTAATATTATAAATGCGAAAGTGAAGATTTTGTTTGTTTGTTACGCTTTCACATTGTTACTGAACCCATCATCATGAATTTTTTCATACACGTTTTTTGGGGTACGGAGAAGGTCATAGAGTACATTTTATCCCGGGAAGTACTGTTCCCGAGGGATCGACATTGACGAGGGCGGAGCCGCGGGCCGGGCGAAAGCTAGAAGTAATAAAAGTCTGCCTTTGATTTAACGTCAATTTACCTCCTGCTAAGGAGTCACAGTGTATCAATATCATCAATTAGGTAATTCTTAATAGCTTCAGTCTAAAATCGACGATAATATTATGCAATGTAAGTTAACGTTAACCAAATGATATTTAAAATGTCACGATAAATAAAATATTTGACTATTGACCAATTCGGCTTACTGAGTTTTTGCCAGACATTTAAAAAAAATTTAGGATTTGGCATTTAAATTAAGTTTTATCATATTAAAAATGTTAAAATATTCACACAAGAGGAAGTAAGCCGCTATTTCGGACATACTCGTACTTCACGGTTCTAGAAATCAGTGAAAGCACCGTCTGGAAATTCTGTGTTCTGAAAGTCAAGATTATTGTTTGGCACTGTTCAGATGATGTGAATATAGTTCTGTGAAATAATATTTATATCTTTAACAATTCAGTTTGCTACTATAAAAAACTAATAATATTTTAAATAACCTATATATAAACCTAGATATCTAAAAATATTTTCCTTTGAAATATTTTTAAATTTTACGTCTAAAACAATAATTCTCACATGAAAATATTTATATTTGCATCCCCCCCTTTCTTTTTTGTTCTGTGAAAAGAATCAACGCTACCAGTAGCGTACCCAGGTACTCACCCTCGGTGGGCGTGGTCTGTTGGCTGGAGTTGATGCGCGGGCGCTCCTCGCCGGCCGCGATGTGCTTGGCTGTGCGACGTACCACCGGCCTTAGCTCCCGGTCGCCGTCACTTGTCTCTTCTTCCTCGTAACCATATTCCATTTCTGCGAACAAACAAGCGTTGTTGCATATGCATTTCGTGGTATAATTAAAATTTCGGGACCACCTGTGCAAAATTATATACCACATTTATTTAAAACGTTTTCTCTAATATACAATACATAGACACTTAGTAGTACACCCTACGCTGCTAAAGCACTCTGGGTTTGATACTCAGTGCTGGTAATGCTTTTCATCGGTATTTTTAACTAGAGTTACTCATCTAGGAAAGGAGTCAGGCGGCAAGGTGTAAAACTTTGCCAATCTGCTGAATTAGAGAGGAAGGGTATAAACTTGGCGAGAAGGGGGGGATTAAATAAACTTTATAAATTTATTGGTCGATATTACCGCTAGACTGAAGAGGGCTGAAAGGAGGTGGCCTTCTTTCAGCAATGGTAGTCTCATTGCAGAACTGAGATATAGATACGATTAGTAAAAAGACCTTTACAATACCGAGCCTCTACGGGGGACGCGCAGCTGGCTCCCAACGCCCCCCTTGGTAATGCCCTTTAGTACGGCATGAACCGTGTAAACTTATTCTAAAACGCGGACTAACTTTAGTACCTGGTTTAAACCATTATCTGACCAAAATAAGACGACACTTATCATTTTCACGTTTGGTCAACTGTCACTGTCAATTTGTTTTGGTCGGATAATGGTTTAAACCAGGTACTAAAGTTAGTCCGCGTTTTATAATAAGACCGATTATGTTGTCTAAATAGCTGTTTCCAACACAGTCACACCACAACTAATCTGGCAAGAGGGAGGCATTCAAGCGCAAGCTCTCTGCAAATGTGTTATCTTATGGTCATATTGACGTAATAAATACAAACAATACATAGCCTACGCTATTGTTTGTGTACACTCGACCCGACCCTCAACCGCTCGTTGTAGGTACTTAGGTCTGTATCAGTACGTTCTCATAAAAGATTTCCGATTCTTGATCCGTTCCCACTATAACGTACAATAGCTTAGCATTAATACGACTAAGGTAAACGTCCCAATAGCCGTGAAATTCTGAACTACGCTGACTTTGCAAATCTCTTGTGTTAAAACTATTAGTCTTACAATGATGATATATACACGTGCTTGTAGGTAATTTACAGTAGTCTTGACGTAAATAATTTAATTAAATAAAATATAAACATTTACTTAACAATATTACAAATTAAGATAAAAAGGGCTGATTGTTCCAATATCCGGCAAGTTTGTACTAATAACCGTTATTATAGTGTACCAGAAACCGGTAAACTACATCACGATTTTGAATTCTATTATAATTAGCATAAGACTCACAAAAACATCATTTATACATTTTCGTCAGGACGGTCGGACTGCCGACCTGTTTTATTTTATTTTATACTTTATGTAATCCGAGAACTGTCGACAAAATGAAATATAAAAACTGATCGAGTGTGAGTCTGATTCGCACACTGAGGGTTCCGTACCAACTTGCATGTTTTTCAAGTTTTTATAGTCAAGCATGAACTGATAAAAGTTGAGAAATTTATGTATTTGATATAAATTTGAATTTGATACCTTTACGCGTTCTTGAGTAAAAGGATCTTGACAGACGGAAAGACGGACAACCGAGTGATCTTATAAGAGTACTGTTCTTTTCCTCTTGACGCACGAAACCCTAAACACAAAAAGATCCCTTCTAATTTTTTCTCAATTACCAGTTATCGGATACAGTGTGATCTTTCGAGCCGGATCGGATAGTCAAAATAGGTACATAATTTGTAATCTGAAGTTTATTTTAAACATATCAAATTATTAAACTATAATACCCTGTAGTCACAGTAGGCAAAAGTGCTAAAAACGGCCACTTTTAATAAAATACATAAAAAAACTGCAACTGTTCAGCAAATTTACATGATTCTAGGTATAAAAAATAAAGTAATTCAAGCGATAGCAGAGAGTAAAAAAATAAATTATATAGCGAAAATAAAAATGTATTTGTGATTATCTTACCCTTATGCAACTTTTAAGAGGTATTCAAATTTGTTTACTAAAGTAAAATTTTTCACCATACGTTGACCCTCCACCCTGATGCACATTGTTCTATGTTTAATTTGAATCCGGTAATAACGTTATACAGTATTTCAAAGGAAAATCAAACTTATTCCGTTGCAATAAAGTCTTAAAACGGGTTTAGGTACAATAAATATTACTGGATTGATGCGTGTACCAATAGCCGATAAATTTTTGCCGGATTATAGGTCAAGTAGGGAATTTTGAGTACCAATAAATGTAACAGCCCAAAATATTCACTTTTTTAAAAGACACACTAAAATGTATAGTTTGTGTTGAAAAATACATTATTTAACTTGTCAAATACATAAACAAACTTACCGAACTCCTACTCGTACGAGTATGACACAAATAATATTACGAACAGGTCGTTGATTCGTTCAGCAACTGCACATAGCCAAATTATAAAAATGTTGGAGTACAAACTTTTGACATTTTATTGTGGTGAATCTGTCATAGTTTTTGGTAAGTGTTGCCATTATTATAGATCAAAATATTACTAAAAACTATTTCTTGTATAGAAACATTGTAAATTTATTTGGAAAATCGTGCAAAATATAAAAATATGTTAGATTACCGGTAACAGGGACACTGCCGGGAATAGGTACTTCTACCTTATAGTCCTACGCATTTAACTTCTTTGTTTTATTTATATTTTATCTCGGATATATATTGAAATATAATTTGTCATGAATATTTATTCGAGTTGGTATTGTCTAACGGCAGTGTATTCAAATATTTGCAGGAAATAACTGTATTTACTTGACATTTACATTGACACCAGGATATTTGCTGTGCAGTATGTTAATATACTCGTATTGTTTAATTATCGAAAACACCAATCATTGTTGTCACTAACATTTACAGCTCGCTTTGCACACAGTCAAAATAAATGCTGGAATATTAAACAGGTTAATTTTTTATTCATGCATTTCGCATTTAAAATATGTAATTACACTTATTTGAAGCATCTGCAATACATATATAGTTTGTGGATGAAAATAATGAATAGGTATAATAATATTTAAATAAAAGTGCTATTATTTTTAATAGATATCTACATTTCATTTTATTTTGAAATACATCTATGGGGCTATTGTTAACGCGTTCCATTCTCGCTGGGACCCGAATCTACATACATACATACGTACATAGTATCACATCTTTTCCCTTGCGGGGTAGACAGAGCCTAGGTCTATAAGACTTTATGGCCACGTTTAGCATGTTGCAGGGCGAGTAGATGGAAAATGGGATCAAAATAGTGATGGGTTGCTAGCCGCCTATTAACATGATTCGGCAGAATTTCGCCCATTCCCTCGATCGGCTTTTACGATCTGCGCGGGAAGAGAAGCAGCTAGTACATTATACGTATTTTCTATTTTCCTTTCTCCCAGACCAGCATGGAAGGCGCTAGACTCGAGCACCAGCGGACAAATGCATACTTGTACTCCAGAACAGTTAAATAGGTATTTGTCTGGATGCTTGTGGATTTTGAATTACGTCTACAACTCAATTTAATAAGCACAGCCTTATAGTCTAATTCTAATTACTGCACAGTGATGAGCAACACGCCGAATCTTCTCAGATATCACTACAATTAATGTTTAAGTACTTAAACTTATTTTATTAATTAGTTCAATGGATATAAAATTGCATAGTTTTTGTAGCTGTAAGGAATCGACTTACGGTATTCGAAAACCTTATTTTTCTAATTTGTTTAATTAGTTAAGTTTTATTAGATAATAGATAATCATAGTGATTTATAATTAATAATAATAATATATAGAAATAATAATAAATATTTATACTACGAAACTACGTCATGGTAAAAAAATATTTATAAAAAGACTAACTATAAATAATGGAGAACTGGTGCCCATGCTAGGTTTAATTGTTCTATAGACTAAGCAAATTAGTAAATAAACGATTGACTGTAAAAGACGAGAAAATACAACTAAACATACATTACTTCTATACGAGCCTAGCCTACATTTTTCATCTATGTATCCAGGGTTACTTGAAAAACATTAATACCCAGATAGCTAGCATCATGAACAACAACATTCTACGGCTTTCGGATTTTCCGATTAAATGTAAACAACTCTACGCGTATCCCAAAGAAAGACTACGCACGAGTCTCACGTCGTTTTTCATTAAGTCGGTACCTACTGCACGAAATCGTGGAAATTGACGTGTTTCCAAATCACTAGTACTATGCGCTGAATTAATTAAATACATCAAAAGTATTTGCATAATTTAGGTCAAGTCTTGCACAAGGTCACTCTCTTGTTGGAATTTGAAACGATATATATATATATATATATATATATATATATATATATATATATATATATCGTTTCAAATTCCAACACGCCGAAAAAGTGTATATATATATATGTTATTATACCTAAAAACATTTTTCTTCGAAAAGTTTGTAAATATTACGTGTAAAACAATAATTTTCACATAACAATATTTATATAACGGAGGTCGCCTTTTTCCTTTTTTTTTTTATAAAAATATATATGAAAATATTAAGGCTTTTAATTTTTTACATGAACGCCTAATGGTTTTGCGCAGCCTAATGGCTTGCGCAGCCGCGACGTTTTCCATTCGCGTGGCACCCGTTTAACATCTAGTTTACATAGACTTAAAGTGTCACGGCCTGACACGGCAAAACATTAAAAACTTAATAAATCATTTTTATTGAATTTATTTATATAAGTCAGAACGGTCAGAACTCGTAAAATAAACGTAGTTTTTATGATGTTAGCTATCTCTATCTAGGTAGTGCTGTGGCATATTAGTGATTTTCAAATAATCCTGTATACACAACTTCTACTGTTCATTAGATAAGAAATATTTCTGATGAAAAGTAACAGCCCAGTATAAATCACGTTGAGGCAATTAAATTGTATTTTACCAAGAAACAAGAAAAAACCCATAAACTGATGGTTGTTGTAATGAGTTATCCAAGTAATTAGCGCGTGGAGGTTGCACTAAGCTGCTTCTTTTAGAATCGTGAGGGGAGAGCAGGAACACTCGAAGTTATTAACTTGGAAAATGATTTTGTTGGTAAAAGTAATTTTAGCGTTAAGAGAAAAGGAGGGAAAAAATTATTACGTATTTTGTTTGTATAAAATTGTTATTAAACATCTTTAATTATATAGGGGTATACCCACTGTATGCTCCTGACTGGTTTTTATACAATTCTAAAAGTGCCTACAATATGTTCAATAAAGAAATAACAAGTAATTTAATTTAAAAAATCAAAAAAACCCGACTGACCATTGACCCAGCACCATCTATTTTGCGAATTAGGAACTAAGTTTATCAATTTGCTATTCAAAAATTGATGCATTTATATCCGTAAAATTTATGTTTTCAAAATTGGTCAAGCTATTGGAGCCAAATTGGAGCTGACAGGAAGTATCAACTCTTTGCAAGTTTTGCCAGTTTATGTTTGCCATATTGATATTTTACTGATGTCACAAGCTTATGACATTCCAGAGAAGAATACAAATCATATGACATCTTACACTTCAAAATCAGTCAAGCAGTTTAGGCTTTTATTCTTTTTTTTATTAGTGGACAATGGAACAGACATACTTACATATATATGCGCGAAAAACATTACCCTCCTTCTGGGTGGGTCCGTCGGGTAAAAAGGGAAATACATATTCCAACATCTTTTCAGTAGAATATATAATTATATAAAATATAGTAAGAATAACATAGTTATATTATTGTCTCTTAAATTGTATGAGATTAACGAAGAAATATAATTCATTTTTCAAATTTTATTATAAAAGTGAAACATGCAGGATAGCGCGTTTAAATTTGATGTTTATGGACACACCGCAATATCAGTGAGACTATCACAAAGTTGTTATAGGTATGCGTTTTCTATCTGAGATTTTTTTTATGACAAAGATTTTGTTCTTTTCAATGGACGGGTAATCCCCATTCAAGATACAAAAACACTTTCCCTGACCTAATATAATATTAAACATCTGATGGATTATTTTGTACGATTAACATTTTAAGTATCCATCAAATAATAAAACAGAAAATCGACGTTAGAGTAGAATCTTCTTCGTTCGGCGAGTGAGAGAGCTGAATACCCATCCTCTGTCTTATTTTGCAACCCGGTGAAAGAAAAGGCTCACGAGTCTTGAGCCGTGTCAAGCCTGAGTCGTCGGAACACGGACTCGAAATTAAATAGAACACGAGTAAATACATGAGAAAGTAATAATGACTCGACTGCTGTTTAAATATAAAGTAGTTAAAAGTTTTCTAATTACATTAGACTGGACAGCCGAGCTCCCCTTGAAGAAGTTCCTGAGATAACAAATTCAAATTAACTAGCCATAGACCAGTGCCGAAGCCTCTGAAAATGATAAAAAGTAAAATTAAATTATAGTAGTATGAAACCCATTACAAATTGAAGAGAATACAACCAAAAAGTAAAGGAAAAATAATATAAAATCGAGATAAACTGTTTTTTACCCTTAAAAGCTCACTCCCTTCCACTTCCTGACCTCAGATCGCCCGTAATTTATTTTTCCTTTAATTTTTGGTGTATTCTCTTTCATTTGTAATGGGTTTAATCCTACTATAATTTAAATATGTTTCAAAAGTTATCGGCTCTGGTCTACAAGGTATCATAAAGTAAATATTTTTTTAGCAAAATTATCACACTATATATCACACTATACTTATAAATCTTAGAAAATTCTTGAATATCTTTTAATATTAATACACAAGAAATGACCTTTTAATAATATAAGATAGAATAATAGAACCACTTTGTAAAGAATCAGTTGGTTTTAATTGCACCCACAGTGTTTTCTTTAGAGACTAAACTTATGGAATTCGCCACATAAGTCCGCTTCCGTTTACAAATAGACTTTAACAACATCCTTTTTTATGAGTCTAGTAACTCGACTCTTATCGCAAGTGTTGACTGGACTCTAGCAATAAAATGATGACTGGACGCCTTTTTACGTTTTGTACGTAGGAAACACCGCATTGCAGCGAAATCGTTGTAAAATTAGAAGGACGTTTATTGGACAGCATAAATTGCACGCGAGCTCAAACGATTTATTGTATTAATTCATTAAAGTTAAGAAATCTTTCCGTCATTGGGTTTTAAGGAACGTACTTATACTTTGTGACTTGTTCAAGGGAGGTTCTTCAAAATGCGTTTTTACCCGACTGCGACGAAGCCTAAAGAAGGGTTATAATTTTGATCGCTATGTATGTTCGTTTGTTCCCTTATATCGCCTTAAGTAAACGTCTTGACTGCTTAGTGCGCCAGCTAGGTATTGTTTTAAATCACATATTTTTTATACAATAAATTGCCGGTTACGTATCGCGCCCGTCCCGAATGCAGATTTGAAACACTAACGTAGCCCGAGGCTGCTCAACACGCCGCTAAACAAAACAACGGTCACTTTACACACTTTTTTGTACGGCTATGACGCAATTTTTTTTTAAATCTATGGCTATAAAGCACTATTTTAATGTTTGACTTCACGAAACGAGATATATTATATTCTATAAGAATCAATCGTTTTAAGGCAGTTGTTCATTCAAAAAAAGTACTCCTACACTGGGTTTGCATTGTTGCTACTTATATACCGGTTGAAATTAAACCCCATGGTAATACCGACATCTCACAATGAACTACAACAAGAAGTTTTCACGACTTTTTTATTCCACAAACTCAAAATAAGTACAAATATAAATACTTGAATTGTAAATCAAAGCATAATACCCAACTTGTACTTGATTGTTGTATTGCCTGTGAGATGTCACTCATCGCAAATGCAGATTTAATAAAGTGCTAATTAATCCTGAGGCTACGCCGCGCCGTCCGCCCCACGCATGTTTATATGATACAGTCCAGTACAATGTTTACCATAGTTTTAATTTTATAAAAATATTTATAAAAAATATAGTTATTGCGTTTTAAGTTAGTGCTATATTAGTTGATTTTGAACATCTTTTATTTAGATTATAACTTCTATTTTCGTCTCGGAAGTAGGATCACCTATAGAACCCTAGGCTACTAATTTCACCCCCATTCATCCACGTGAGTAGTATCCCAATACCTTTGGTGCCTCCCCAGATCCACCAATTTCCTATCTTTTCCAAGCTTAAATGCTCTCGATGGGCAGCAGCATCGAGAGCTCCATAGACCAAATAAACTGCGCTCACCAACCCCATGCAAAGCGTGGTGAGTAAAGCAATATCCCCCATGAAACAAAGAATCCTTGGAAGAGACCTTTGCCCAGCGGTGGATTTCTTACGGCCGAAGTGATAGAACCCAACATATTACGAAAACAAAAATTTAAAAATAAATTTGGCCCTATATTTTCCTTCCTTACGGATTCACCGACAGCTGATCTGATTTCTGTAGGTAAATATTTTTGCCATATTTTTTCTTATGTTTTAATTTTTTGTGATCCTGATTTAAAGATGTTTGTTCCACTGTTTTTCTCCGAAGCTATTGTCTAGGTTATTTCAAACAACTGGCAAATTCTAATTTAAAAGGCCGCTAACAACTCTGATGTTGCAGATGTCCATGGGCGACAATGACAAATGCGAGTCGGACTCGCGCACGAAGGGGTACGGAACCCTTTATCTATAAAAACGGCAAAAAATCATGTCTGTTGTATAGGAGCCCCCCTTTAATATTAATAATAACTAAATATTCTGTGAATATTTCGAGCCTCTTCCTGTTACCGTTATCAATATCGAACAAAAGCAAGCAAAAAAATCACGTTTTTTGTATGAGAGCCCCCTTAAATATTTATTTTATTCTATTTTTTAGTATTTGTTGTTATAGCGGCAACAGAAATCGAAAGCGGAGCGAAATTAATAGGGTCCCGTTTTTACCCTTTGGGTACGGAACCCTAAAAAAGAGAGATTTCAATATTGCGAGGGTGTTTGAAAGACCAAATAGTATGATAAAGTTTTTTTAAGTTAATGACTTTCACAAGGGCAGATCCGGCCTTTAAGTTGGGAGAGGTCTAAAGTTGTATTTAGTTAGGACAAGCTTCAATTAGATGAACCGCTATCTGGCGCAGTCGCTAGAACAGCTTTTTGTCGCTATGGGATCCTAGGTTTGAATCCACATAGATAATATATAGAGAAGAGATGAAAGACCTTCATTGAGCATTATGTTTCAAATATATTACAAGAATAAATGTTTTATGTCAAAATTATAAACGATCAAACGCAAAATAGATATTTCTTAATCAACACATATGTATATATACTTCGAATATACATATGTACATTTCGAATTTAAAGAAAATAAGCATTATTTTTTTGTATGTTATGGAAAGACTCCCAAATTTTTACATTAGTGAAAAAATACCTTTTTGGATGAAAATACCAAGGTATTTTCATCAAAAAGGTATTTTTTATATATCAAGATATGAAACAATAATATATCGCTTTTATGTATGGGTGATATGATAATTTAGTTCGGCAACTATATGTTAAATATTGCGATTATCGGGAAATGGCTGAATAATAAAAAATAAAAGGTGCTTAAATTTTTAAAGGATGTGGTAATGGGCTAATCGTTCTCATTCGGCCCAATTTAACTGAGTTTGGCCGAGTTGATACCTACATCGAAGGTAACCCTGTGAGTACGTAGGCGCAAGGGTAGACCGCGGACGAGGTGGCGGGCTGAAATCGACAAGTTATTCGAAGATTGGCAGCAGGCTGCGTTAGATAGGGATTAGTGGAGAAAGGAAGGGGAAGCTTTTTCCCAGCATTGACACAGTACAAGACTGAAATCAACCGGCCAAGTGCGAGTCGGGCACGCGCACGAAGGGTTCCGTACCATCATCTATAAAAACGACAAAAAATATCATGCTTGTGTGGGCCCCCCTTAAATATTAATTTTATTTTAATTTAATTATTTATTTTTAGAATGAATATATATAGCGTCTACCTGATGCCGTTATCAATATGGAGCAAAAAATCACGTTTGTTGTATGGGATGATGATGCCCCCATAAATATTGATTTAAATCTGTTTTTAGTATCTTTTAGTAATAGCGGCAACAGAAATATATCATCTGTGAAAATTTCATCTATCTAACTATCACGGATAATGAGATACAGCCTAGTGACAGACGGACGGACAGACAGAGCTTTTACCCTTTGGGTACGGAACCCTAACAGCCTGATTTTATATTTTTTCAATTTATTCACACTTTGAAAATAGACTATCCCCACCGACTTTAATCAAGCTTAACGTACAAATATAAAATGAAAAGTGTGCTCTTACGTAATCAGTAACATTTTTAAAATCTACACACATCATGCATGTTTTCTAATAAAGCTTCCCTAGTCCGCCCAGGACTCATTACCCTCACCACCCTACATTTAATTATTGATGTGGTATTTTCCTGCAATTTGAGATATCGGCTTAAGTTCTTTAATTGCTTCAGTCAGTGTGCGTGCATGGTCAATCGACCATGCACGCACACCCTGGTGTCAGAGTTCTTCGGGACCGCCTCTCGGACTCTGACGTGGTTCACAGCAGATCTAATAAAGCAATTTTGAAATTGCCTCGTTTCATTTAAATATACGGAATCCTGAATTACCTAATCCTACTACAATTTCGCGCGAGAGATTGTAGTCCCGTCCTTTTCTTACTGGCATTATTTTAGACTGTCTGTCCCGGTCGGGCCCGAGAGGAAAAATCGATAAATTTGGATTTATGGCCCTAGCGATGGCTCGTAAACGTGTGTTAGGCTTCGTTCACGTAGCCAGATCCAGTTTCAGCATTTTTATAACAGGAAATGAGATTTTGTCAAGATATTTGTGATGTTCCTCTATGACACAACATTTTATCCATTTGTAACTAGTCATTATTTGGGGAACGTTGCCAGAATTCATGCAATGCTATTTACCACACGGAATAGGAATTGTTTTGTAAAAAAATGCACCAATGACTATTTGCCCCAGCGACTGTACACGTACATAAGAGCGATTATTCGCTCAGTCAGCGTGTTAAAAACTTTAGACAGAATTTCGAATCACATTTTTAGTAACCGTTGCTAGTTTTGCCAAATTTTACTCTTTTTAATTATTAACATAACATAAATATTAAAATATTAATTTAATAAATAAATTCTGGTTCTCGTTGTGTTTCTCACGGATTTATTTTATAAATATTTATAAATGTGAGAAAATTTTATGTATATGGGCGCTCTGAGTCAATGGAAGAACTTAAAAATAAATTATACTTCCAATTCTTCAAATCCTCCAACCCTTAGTAAATATGTAGGTTGCGAAAACTGGATAAAGTTGCTAAATTAAAAAATATTAGATAAAGTTTAGTCATTTATCTGAAATGACTTTATCTGTTTTTTTTTTATTCTTTAATTTCAATAATACCCCTATATTATTCATAAATTATATTCTTTTAAATCGAGTGCGTTCTTAGACACTCTTTAAATAGACTAGCAAAAGTACATCTATGATCAAGACCGGTTTTATAATTTCCTACACACCGATAACAAAAAAACCGGCCCCCCCTTTAATATTAATCTTATTTTTACTTTTTTTTTTTTTTTAAAATGAATTTATAACTAAATATTCTGTGAATATTTCAAGTATCTACCTATTGCCGTTATCAATAACAAGCAAAAAAATCACGTTTGTTGTATGGGAGCCCCCTTTAATATTTATATTATTCTATTTTTTAGTATTTGTGTCTGTGAAAATTTCAACCGTCTAACTATCACGGTTCATGAGAAACAGCCTGGTGACAGACGGACAGACAGACAGACAGACAGACGGACAGCGGAGCAAAATTAATAGGGTCCCCTTTTTTACCCTTTGGGTACGGAACCCTAAAAATGAGCTAAAATACTTCGCCATTGACCATGTTACAGTGAGCGTGAGATGGTTTATTGGACAGATGTCCAATAAACCATCTCACGCTCACTCCTGACAGAGCTATTTGCATGGCACTCGCATGCTAATTCACTGAAACGCCATGTCGCAATTACGCAGCGCACCCTGTGTTCGCCGCCGCGTGATTCACGGTTAACGACTCCCGTGATCACGTCACACACTACAGATAAAGGGGCGGACAGTTCTCGTTAGCTTGCAGTTACAGCAATTTGCTTGATTTTATATGTGTCAGTGGTCAACACCTATCTTCAGATTTTTCAACCACCATTTTGAAATCTGCAGTCCCTTGAAGCTGTGAGAATCTAAAGCAATAAAAAGATATGGCCGTTCGTTTAGTTAGTTTATTTAGTGAATTTTCTCAAACTTGCAAGGGATCCAAAACCTTTATGGACTTGACATTCTCGACCTCTCATTGACATAGAATCATTGCTCGAAGTGTGATATACCAACCTTTTTCTTGTAATCCAGGTCGACATCTTTTTGACATGTAAAAATCTATGATGTCATCATTATACATTTATTTAATAATTTCAAACTTATCATATATAATGTACGGAACCCTTCGTGCGCGAGTTCGACTTGCACTTGGCCGGTTTTTTTTAGTCCGGCTATATCATCATCATCATCATCATCATCAGGTCCTTTTTAGTCTGCACTACTCCTGTAGTGGAGACTAAAAAGCACGACCCTCTCTGTACTACTAGGGCCATACTTGGCCAGAGCAGCCAGAGGGCTATATAAATTCTGGAAATTAATATTTTGTTCACATATGACAGAAAATCCGAGTCGTATCAGCAGACTTTTTCGTGTTTAGATATAAATGTATCTATGTGAAAACATTTAGAATGAAGTTTGAAGATATGTGATTGAACGTTAAAGGTTTATGTAGAGTAGGTATTCCTCTTATTCGTATTGGGACAAAATTAGCTTTTGACCAGTTGTTGGCCTTGCTGTGCGCATATTACCTTTTAACTAGCTTTCGCTTGGAATCTCACTAGCTTCAATGTATTTCCTTCGGGAATAGCGCCTATTTCCTCTTTATTTTTCTTTTCCAAGGCCCTATGTCATTCTCCGGAACCATATAAAACTGTCATCAAAAATTGTTCAGTACTTAACGTGTGAATAGGTATCAGACAGGCATAATTACTTTCGCATTGGTGATATTTATATAGATTAGGTTATATTCATTGCAATGTAGAAATCTGCCAATAATAAGCTATTACTTTTGAGATCCATCCTAAATGAGGAAATCTATTTTTATCTCGATTACCACGCAGAACCAAGCGAGCACCGGTTAATTTTAAATAAGATTGGTCTTAAGTAATTAAGGGCATGAATATTTAAGTAGTTTCACTGCGGACTGATCCGGGTCGCGACCATTTGTTATTTTGTAGGATTTAAATGATTTATGGCCAAATTACTTTTCTCTTTTCGGGCCAGCGAAGTGCTTTGAAACTAAAATTGACACTTTATCTCTAAAGCTGAAACAAATCACTTAAATTTTTTAATGATTACTTTACTTGTAATAAATAGTTCATTAAGCTACCAAGTAAATGTTGTTTTGCAACGCTGCACTGTCTTCTATAATCTAATGCAGTACTTATTTTTTAATAGCCTCCAGATTTTGTGTCCCAATGCTGGGCAAAGATCTCACTCTTACTCCTCCACTCGACTCTATTCGCTGCTACTTTTTGTCAAGAATTTATCTAAATCGTCCCACCACCTCCTTTGGGGTCTCAGTCTCACTTTGGCAGCCATTGTGTAGCCAAAAGGATGTTATTTTCTCTTATCTTTCTGGCCGCATAGGGCAGACATGTCCCGCCCAATTCCAGTTCAGTCTAGCAGTTTTTGCACCCACAACTGCAAAGAGCTTCTTGGAGCGCAGCTCAGTATTGTGTACTTCACCTTTGAGGCCTCCAATATGATACGCTCCATTGCTCGTTGGCAGACCTTGAGTTTGCACCTTAGAGCCTCAGTCAAAGACCAGGTCTGTGAGCCCTAGGTCAAGATAGGCAGGATAACACGTCAAGGAGCTTATTACGTTTGAGCGTGATAGGAAGTGTGCCCATCATCAATTCCTTCATGGAACTGTAGCACATACAGATGTTATAGATGCGGCGGTCAACTTCCCGCTCTTGCCTACTTGACCCAGATAGATATACTCCTCGACGTATTGCAATTCCTGCCCACTTGCCTCGTTCCTACGCTTGGTGCTGTTCGCCATGACTTTGGTCTTTGACTGAAATCGTGAGTCCAACCTCAAGGCTTGCTGCGATCGGAGCTTAAAGCTTTTTTTCCAGACAGGGTGCTGAATGTGAGAACAGAATAATGTCGTAAGCACAGCGAAGGTTGAACAACCTTCTGCCGTCCACGACAACACCCATGCTCTCCTGGGAAACCGTCAGTTTCTAACAAATCTCTTTGAGGCTGTTAAAGAGTTTTATTTTCATGTTCTTAATGATTTAAACTTTATTGCACAGTATGGCAGTAAGTTCTATTACGAATAGGTGAACTTCCTGCCATAAGGCATTCTCTTCTAGTCAATATATATAGCCTGCAGCTGAAAAGAGTTGGACAGAAAGCTATAATGGTAAGAAGGAGTAGCAAGAATAAGGCTATTAGAAGAACGAAGAGATCGAGAGTGTGTAGAACTAAGTAGAATGAATTTTGATTTAACACTTGGATTTGGGGTGGTTGGGATCTACCTCCTAGCGGTCCACCCTGGGCAACGGAACCATTATGGTGACGGCAGAACGATCCCACCCGTGGTGGTAGGCCCCCAAGGGGCCGTCTGGTTTGCGACCACCCTCCTGCCGAAGTCAGGCGCCAAGCAGCTTGCTGCGTTTCGTCTGTGCGCAGGAGTACCAGAGCCTTTTTTGGGAGATGGAAAGTTGTCAGTTGCGTTGCTTGATGCCACTTATGGATCTTTAAGTGACATTTAAGTGACACCAAGTCGAGAGGCTCAAGCTGGAGGGTAGCGGGATCCGAGGCACGGTCTTGCCGGTGACCGACCGCAGGAAGTTGGGGGCCCAAGTAGCGCGCTAGCCACGTGCCAAAGGCTGCCCCGCCACCTCGCGAAAAATCCTGGAATGACTCCACCGTGCCAGCTGGCGACTGGATGGGAAGACCCAGTGGTCATTTCAGGGGGGCTCGGGCGTCCCCGCAGTCTCCAATTGAGCCTCTCACTGCTTGGCTCAGCTTAAGGGATCCTCCTCGTAAAAGTAGCGCCTCGACTTCTGACTGTCTCTCAACAACCCCACACTCCATTGATGAAGAAAAGCAAAAGGAACAAGAATAAGAACCGGCAGCACTTCTTCCCACTGAAAGTGCACCTTACTAACATCAGAGGGTTGCACTCAAATCTCAATCCTGTCCACCACCACCTTGAGACTGAGAAGCCGCACTTGTTCTTTTTGACCGAGACGCAAATTAAAACCCCAGCGGATACCGCGTACCTCAACTACCCAGGCTACTCTATGGAACATAAGTTCAAAGAACATGCTGGGGTCTGTGTGTACGTTCGGGATGACGTATGTTGCAAGCGTCTTCGGTGCTTTGAGGCTGCCGGACTATCTACTTTGTGGGTTATTGTTGATACAGGTACTGGGAAAACTTTATATGCCTGTGTATATCGGTCACATAGCGGAGACAAGGAGACAACTAAGCTTTTTGACCACCTTACTGAGATGGCAGACAAAGCCCAACAACGGTACCCTGCGGCGGAACTCGTATTTCTCGGGGACTTTAACGCCCACCATGAGGAATGGTTGTTTCCCTACGAGAAAACTTGCCATGCTGGGAGAAAAGCGCGCAAATTTGCAGTATCGCTGAACCTCACCCAGCTCATTAATGTTGCGACGCGGGTACCGGATGTTGCTGACCATACGGCTAACTGCTTAGACCTTCTGCTGACAACTAATCCAGACAAGCATTCTGTTTCGGTCACTGCTCCGCTTGGATCATCCGACCATTGTTTGGTGAAATCCGTATCAGTCTGCTCTCCTCCTGACATGAGCCCTGTAGGCACGAGAAGAATATGGCGGTACGAATCAGCAGATTGGGATGAGATGCGGCATTTCTTTGCGTCTTTCCCTTGGAGACAGGTCTGTTTTTCCTCGTGCGATCCCTCATGTTGTGCCGAAGGCGTTGTGGACGTGATTCGGCAGGCAATGGAATATTTTATTCCGTTCTCCGATATCTCGCTCGATCACAGAACTCGACCTTGGTATAATGCAGAGTGTGTCCGCGCTGAGGCTTTAAAAGAATCTGCATACCAAGCTTGGGTTAAGGCTCGTGACACCAAAGCTAAGGCTCGGAGGATCCACATAAAAAAGAAAGCCTTTAATTCTGCCGCTAAGTCCTGCAAACGAGTCCTTCGGAAGGCTCGATTTGATCATGTCAGTCGAATAGGGGCCAAACTAGCCTCCTACCCTCCTGGTAGTAAGCAATTTTGGTCACTGTCCAAAGCGGTCGAATCTAACTTCTGCCGTCCCTCACTTCCACCTCTGCAGAAACCTGACGGAACACTGGCCCACACTGCGCTGGAGAAAGCCAACTTACTCGCCTCTCAGTTTACGAGCAATTCTCGTCTTGCAGCAGGCTCTAAAAATCCACCATCTATACCTCGCTGCAATTCCTCTATTTCGCTAATTACCATACACCAGAAAGAGGTACGACGAGCTCTGCAAAATCTTGACGTGAATAAGGCCAGTGGACCAGATGGTATACCTGCACGTGTACTGAAGCAGTGTGCGCCCGAGTTGTCTCCTGTACTAACACGCCTGTACCGCCTCTCTCTGCAAACAAAAACGGTGCCCGGAACCTGGAAGCTTGCAAATGTGCAACCAGTACCCAAGAAAGGTAACCGTGCTGATCCCTGTAATTACCGACCCATTGCCATCACCTCTATGCTCTGCAAGGTCATGGAGAAGGTTCTCAACAGTAAGTTGCTGGCATACGTAGAAGAAAACGATCTACTCAGTGACCGTCAATATGGCTTTCGCCGTGGGCGGTCTACTGGAGATCTTCTAGTATATATCACGCACTGCTGTGGCGAAGCCATTGAGAAAAACGGGGAAGCGCTTGCAGTTTCCCTTGACATCTCGAAAGCGTTCGACAGGGTTTGGCACGCAAGTCTCCTTAACAAGCTTCCAGCTTATGGCATCCCTGCTGATTTTTGTAGCTGGATTTCAGACTTTCTGAGAGAACGATCGATCAGGGTGATCATTGATGGATGCTCTTCGGACTACATGACCATTGACGCCGGTGTTCCTCAGGGGTCTGTTCTCTCTGCAACCCTTTTCCTGCTCCACATCAATGACATGTTACAATCTGGCGTTGTTGGTTACGCAGATGACAGTACGGTTGTTGAGAGGTATTCGGCCAGCACAAAAAGCAGCAGGGATGATATACGGTCAAAGAGGGAAGCCATGGTTGAGCGTACAGACTTGGCCTTAAGTCGGGTATCAATATGGGGAGAGGCCAACTTGGTCTCATTCAATACCATCAAAACGCAGGCTTGTTTGTTTTCAGCTAAACGAACTCTGTTTGACCTAGCACCTACTTTCCAGGGTGCACCTGTATCTGTTACTGGCAGCCTGGAACTCCTTGGCATGGAGCTGAGTTCAAACCTCAACTTCGGTACCTTCATTGAGTCTAGTGCACAAACTGCGGCAAAAAAGCTGGGCATCCTTAATAAGGTTAAGCGGTACTTTACACCTGGACAGCTTCTAACACTTTACAAAGCTCAAGTCCGATCCTGTATGGAGTACTGCAGCCACCTTTGGGATGGCTCAGCTAAATACCAACTTGCCATATTAGACTCGGTGGAACGTAGGGCAAGGAGAATAATTGGTGACGAAAGGCTGATAGTAGGGCTGCAACCGTTAGCCCATCGGCGTAAAGTTGCCAGTCTGTCAGTATTTTACAGACTACACTTCGGGGAGTGTGCACAAGAACTGCACGAATTAATCCCACCTTCCCCTTTTTACCATCGGACTTCCAGGCGCACGGCAGGTCTACACCCCTTCTTGGTGGATATTCCACCCATTCGCACGAACCGTTTTTCAAGGTCTTTTATTATGCGCACCGCCAACGAGTGGAATTCATTGCCCACGTCAGTTTTTCCGAGTACATATAACCCGACAGCCTTTAAGGCTAGAGTGAACAGGCATCTTCTAGGCAAGCTCGCTCCATCGTAGATCTTGTCTTTACCCCCAGGGTTAGTCTAAGGTCAAGAGTAAGCCTATTAAAAAAAAAAAATAAAAAAAAAAAAAAAAACATAATGTGGTAAAAAAGAGTTAGGAAAAAGCTGTTCGCCCTGTTTTAAACCTCGCTCTACATTTAACGCAAGTCCTGGTTTTTGGGTCTGTATAATTTAGAGAACCTATGGCTACTACCTTCCCACGCCATCATCAGATGAGGTGTATTACATTATAGTATTGTCATTTACATTAGTAAAAAAAAATTAAGTCAATCGGTTAAGGATGTTAAAAAACTGAGTAACATCAAAGATTTGACTCTCACAGACGGGTCTAGGCACAATATCGCCAGTATTCGCCAGTCACTACATCGCTGCATCGAACCCGTTACATCGACGGTTTAATGTAGTGAAGGTGCACAATACACACAAAAGCTAACGATATTTTTTTAGAATGTATTTTCTTAGTTATCCGTCCTGCATTCCTGATCACATCATTCCCTTCTGCGCGTAATGTGTGAATTTAATAAACGAGTCATATTCAAAGTCATATTACCATTTTTAGGTCCAAACAGACGTTAAAATTCTCATTTTCATGATTGTATATTTATATGATAATCAAAGTGTTTATAACATAGGACGCCTATTCATACCATATTATTGTAGCATCTTAAAAAGCAAGCAATAAATGTATTCAGATGATATTTTTTTGTAATTTTACTCTTGAATAAAAGAAAAAACGGATGAACCTTATGGACGCTGGCGCTTTAGACGTTTACAGAAACGAATCATACAATTTTACTTAGCTTTATTAAACACAAAGTCGTAAGTGCCAGTGTCCATAAAATACCTTTATCCATGGAATGTCACATATAGTCTCTTTGTTCTTTACTAGTAATTGCTGGTATTCCTATCGTCTATTACCAGACTGTCGTTTTCGGTAAATTTCTGTCCTTTTCCGCGCCCTTTAGTCATGGATCTAAGAATAATCAGGATAGGACCTTGAGAATGTGGCAGTGAAGCAAATCACAATGTATGCAGACGTGTCGTGACACGAAACTCACGCACACATCGGCACTCAAATGGATGCAGGTTTTCCCCCTTCGAAATGTCAAACTCACTAAATGTCAAACTTGTACTTACCGCGAATTTGGTGTGCCTTTTGAAACTCGTTGAAAATAAGCATAAAAACATAAAATAATGCCGAGCTGTGTGGTAAAAGAGTGTAAAAATTATAGTAAACTACACAAAAAGTCCGACGGTATCACGTATCATAGGTACAAACTTCTTGTTGTTTTCGAGACTATGTAAGTATTTCACTCAATCGCATATTTTCTTGGTTTAATTATACTATTTACACACACAACACCACAGTTACTCGTATGTACGAGTTGGTTGGTAACCTAAACACACGTTTCAACTCCAATTTTAACAAACTAGAAATCATATTAGATTTTGTAATTTTCTTTGCGCCGCAAAAGTCAATGACCCGGTGACAGCGCAGCGCTAAGTCGGACTGTCGGTGTTGCCAGAATATGATTTCAAGATTCCTGTTCTTTATTTTTAATATAAAATTTTATTTTGTTTATTTTTTTTAAGGTTCCCCATTCGTGATGCTTATTTAAAAAAAATAATGGATCGATATTATTAGAAGAAATAGAAAGGATGCATCATGGGTACCATCAAATTATTCATTTGTTTACATTTTAAAAATAGCAATTTTTATATGACAAAAGGAGCATATCGCCGGTTGATTAAGTTCGCGTGCCCAGAAAAGGTATGTTTCTTATTAATACTTTTACTCGACTTGAAAAAAAGGAGCAGTTCCAGTTGTATTTCATTTTGCATATTTTTACATCATAACTCCATCATTTATGAACTAAATTTAGAAAATCGATGTATGTGTTGATGATAAATGTATGAAGTGAGATGATTTTGGAATCTAAGATGGCTGACATTACTTTTCATTTAAAGTCAACTTTAGTGGCGTTTTTGGAATTTTTTGGGATATCAACAAAAATTAAGTCATTTTCAGTTTTCAAGATGGCCATCACCATTATTTATGGAAATTCGACTTGGGTGACGTTTTCGGAGTATTTCGGGGTAATACTGACGTCAATTTTGTGTTGGGATTCAAATTGACTGTCACAATTTTTTGAAAATATGACTTAAGTGTCGCTTTTGAGTTATTTTTGGGTGCATCACAAACAACACCTATGGGATGCAAAACAGGGGTGATATTTTCGAGGTATTTTGGCATATAGATCACAAAAGTGGCGTCAATTTCGGGATCATAGTATAAAACAAAGTCGCTTCCCGCTGTGTCCGTCTGTCCCTATGTATGCTTAGATTTTTAAAACTACGCAAAGGACTTTGATGCGGTTTTTTTATAGATAGAGATATTCAATGTTTATATTTTATACTTATATGTAAATGTGAAAGTATTTTATTCTCATTTGTCGACGTCAGAATAAAAGATTTTAACGTTGAACAATTTCTGAATTTGATATTGTTGATTTATTGATGACACTAATAATCTATAGAACTACTGAATCTATAAATCTGCAAAATTATAAAAAAAGTAATTCGAAAAATTTACCACCAATATAAGGGTTTGTTTTTCTGTAAGTAAAATTATATGTATTGTTATTTATTAACTTAAAACACAGTAAAATAAAAATGTTATCTATAATTTCGTTCTTTTATTCCCTTTATCGAGTTCCCCAAAACGTCTAAGGTCGCTCAAAGATGAGATTGATTCACAGTTGCCCTTCTGGATCATAATGTCTAAATTCATTATACTTCTCTGATACATATGTTACGTTTTGTAAAAAAAATATAAATAATATTAGTGCTACTAGGCATCAGTACCACTCACAATTTATTTACTCTAATTATTGGGTAACTTTTGATGACAATGGTCACCCTATACTGCACACATGTAACCAAAGTTTGCTTCACTTTGACGTTCCTCACGCCCGGTCCATATTATTCTTAGGTCCATGCCTTTAGTACCCGGAGCCCGGGTGCGCCGCACCCCTTGTACCCCCCGGGGGTGGTTAAGAGGCCCTGACCTTCATCATTATATCGTTGAATCTAGAGCCTTTATTAAAAGGATGTATACTCTAGTTAATTGAACCTCCAATGGCAGGTTTCCCGCGGTAATCCTTCGCAAGTCAATATCCGCACGTTTATGAAGATGATCGATAGCTTTTTAAGGTCATAAGGAAACGATGGTGATTGATTTTTATACGGATGAATAATTCAAAATAACATCAATTATACTCAATAATGAAAGTGTAAGTACTTATTTATTTTTACATTTAGACTAGATCTGAAAATATAATTTTTCACGTGACATCCAAAGGTCTTCTCAAAGTTTCGTATGTTAGGGGATTCGGCACCACACTATCAAAATCTAGTAGTAGTAGTCTATCTAGTAAGTCTTACTACTAGATTGCGATAGTTTAGAGCATTCGTAGTATGGCGCCCACGACGCCGTTTATATCGCGCGATAAACTATTTACATCTCGCTCTTTGATATGATGGAAAACAAGATAGTAGCGATAGTCGATAAACGATGTCGCGCGTGCCATGCTACGGGGGCTGTATCCGTAGCATGGCGCCCGCGACGCCGTTTATATCGCGCGATAAACTATCCCCATCTTGCTCTTTATTAACTCACGGCAAACCAGATAGCAATATTCGATAGACGCTGTCGCGCGTGCCATGCTACCGGCTACAGTGACAATTTCAAAACACGAGACATTACTTTTAGAATATTCAATAAGTGTAAATCGGAGCGTTTAACAAAAACAACCGGCTAAGTGCCAGTTTAACTCGCGTACGAAGGGTTCCGTACCGTTATCTATAAAAAGGGGAAAAAATCATGTCTGTTGTATGAGAGCTCCCTTTTTATATTCATTTTATTTAAATATTAATTTTTAAAGTGACTATATAACTAAATATTCTGTGAATATGTCAAACGTCTACCTGTTGCCGTTATCAATATCGAGCACTTGGACGAATAAAGATCGAGCAAAAATAAGTAAGAAATCACGTTTGTTGTATGGGAACCCCTTAAATATTTATTTTATTCTACTTTTTAGTATTTGTTGTTTTAGCGGCAACAGAAATACATAATCTGTGAAAATTTCAACTGTTTAACTATCATAGTTTATGAAATACAGCCTGTTGACATACGGATAGGCTAACAGACGGACAGCGGTGCGATATTATAAGAACACTAAAAAAGAAAACACAATGTTCAAATTGTTTTTTTTTTATTTTACATTACTATAAAAACAGTTTACTAAAATCATCTATTATAGTTTGTTTGTTAGTATGGCGAATTGTTGTTTAGACTGTTTGCTAGGAGCGTTAGGGGTGTTTCTGTTCCCTTGGCGCTGGACCCGGCTCTTGCGATAAGTGGCTATACGGGGTAAAAGGGTTGTGTCTATGACGTATTTGTTTAGCAAAACAAACTACTGTGTTCGACGTTTACATTGGCAATAGAAGTGTTGCTATTCCCTAGGCGAGTGTCGCGCTCTTCGTAGACTTGTGGATCTGCGTCCAACACTTTACCCCGCATACAGCTAGGAAAATCGTTGCGATAGTGACGTATTTGTTTTCATAAAAAAAAAAAAAAGTGCCAGTTTACACTGTTGCCAGTATTAAGTGTTGTTATTACCTAGGTGAGGGTCGCCCCGTATACAGACTTGAGGATCTATGCGCGAGATTTTTCCCCGTATCCTGCAAGGCGTGAGTTGTGTCAGTGAGATATTTGTCTACTTTAAAACAGTACCTGTAAAACAAATGTAGGTGTTTCAGACTATATCATTAAGTAAGTAATAGAAATGTTGATATTGCAAAGGCGCGAGGCGCGCTCCGTACAGCGTTACAGAACAATACAGGTATATTTCCGACACTATTACCTTCATTTCCGCAACACGTCGTATATAATTGTCTCGATGACATATACCTACTCTTGAAGTCAATTTAATTAAGCGCAAATATTTTAAGGGCTGGCACCCATAAGTAAAAAAAATGAATGAATGAATGAATGAAATATTCTTTATTGCACCAAAATTAGGATACATTATTTAAATTATTCTATATAAAGTAACACAAGGGGCGGTCTTATCGCGTTAAGCAATCTCTTCCAGACAACCCTGAAACAAAATGCATTGGAAGCAAAATTTTAAAAATAGCTACGTTAATTTTAGAGATATTTTGACATAAACATTTAGAAATACAGACGCCAAAAGCACCTTACATACATACATAGTATCACGTCTTTATCCCTTACGTGGTAGACAGAGCCTAAGGTCATAAGACGGAATGGCCAAGTTTAGCGTGTTTTGGTGGGCGTAATGATGGAAAACGGAATCAAAATAGTGATGGGTTGCTAGCCGCATCGCCTATTTGTTTTGACCAGCTTCTATGGTCTGCGCGGGAAGAGCAGCAGCTGGCTTATTCTACGCTTTTTCTTTTCTCCCAGACCAACATGGAAGAAAAAAACACCCTGTGCGCAAAAAATCTCTTGGCGTAGTTACAACTTTTTACCATTACTGTGGATACTAATGTGCTGAAATCGACAATCAAAACGACTGATTTATCAATTTTAATAAAAAAAAATATAAAGAAAAAAAAAACACGAAAACAAACTAGTGTTGATTTCAAAAAAATTGCTACTAAAAATTTCTATAACGTACGTGAGCCCTTAAATTTTTTTTCGCTTAATTTAATGGACTTTATGTATCTTTACGAGTTTTAGATTACTTAGTTGGTGTTCAGATTAGCTCTATGGGCGATACCTACATATGTTGCTTTCATGTCGCGTCTCGCGTTCATGGCAGCCAGATCTTGGTCCGATATAATGTTAATTTTTTTAAGGGTACAAATTTTCAAATTTGAAATATGTACTTATTATATTAAAAGCGTCAGTTAACTCGCGTACCAACGTTTTTGTATAAAAATAGTTTTCAATTTGTTTCCTTTATCATGTCAAATTTCTTACAAGAAACGTGTTTTTGTAGTTAAATATTCTACTGAACCCTTAATGTGAGTGAATCCGACTTGCCAGCTTTATTTGAAGTATATTGTGAGCAAATTTTGTGTTGCAACATTTGGTAACTGCGTTGAGTTTGTTCATTTGCATTATCATACGATTTACATGTTGTACAAAATGCTGGCTTAATTGGACTCTGAAATAGAAATGTCAGTGAAATAACTATCACAACAGCTTATGTTACAACTAGATTGTTAAACAAAGAGCCCTCTAAAACGTTCTAGTAGCTGTCTTCTCCGCGCGTAGCCGTCCGTCAAGCAAATTAGTGTTTTTACAAGCTTTTATTTAATTTCACCTGTCCTGATGTCTGTAATCAAATCTTGCAAGTCAAATTTGATCTACTTCCCGATTACCGATTGAACTGAAATTTAGCATGCATTTGTAAATCAGATGTCAATGGAATCGTTGCGCTAGTCTGCTGACGGCGTCGAAAGGTGGCCATAGGAACTAAATAAACAAAGTACACCAATCATGTATGGGCTCATTTGATTTGTCTTGGAAAACAATTTACAGTGTGGATTACAGTGTGGTTTATAGTAAAAACTTTTTATAAAAATGTAATTTTTGCATAAAAATCTTTCCTATTTTTCAATTTATAGTCATGAAAGTTAATTTGACCGTCTTTTTATATGAATGTTATTTGATATTTCCGTCATAGAGGTATGTATTAAACCCGATTTAAATAAATATTTGGCAGGGTTCCTGTTCGTAATTTTTTAAGTCCGTTGTATAAATTCATTTTAAAACCGTTATTTTTTAACTAAAAGCTTCTCAACCTGGTTGTGTGCGATGAGATCAGTTTTGTTTGTATGTTCACTGAGAAGAACGACGTATCCCGGCTGCACGGGTCGCCTCGGTTTTCAGCGGTCCAGTGACATATTCCGATTCAACGACACCTGGTAATAGCCGTCTATTCCCAAGCGACCCGTCCCGACGTTTCAATTACCTCATATGCTATGGGTTCCTAGGTGTAAATAGTTTTTCGAAGACTACAGGAACTGAATGATCCCTCTAAGGGAAAACACCTGTAAAATGAGAGTATGAGCTTTGTATCCAACTTAAACTCTACTTAATTGAATAAACAATCAAAATTTAAATAAACAATGTAAGCGTGAATTCACATTAGACAATAGGAGGAATATTATAATATTTTTGATGAAGATCATAGATTTTAACAAAAAAGCGTCTCAGGTCTTCTAAAGGATCATTGTCTGGCCCCTATGTCCGAAATGAATCCAGGAATACGGGTTACCCACCATTCAAATTTCAAGAAAGAATTTTCAATAATATTTTTTTCATCTTATCTGTTCAAAAAAGAAAAAAAAAAAAAACATAGCCGTATAGTGTGTTATTTGGAATCATAAAATTTAACAAAGTAAGTAAGCGAACAAAAAATATGCTTGCAAACTTTGTTAAATTTTATGATTCCAAATAAAACACTACTACATAATATATATAGATATATATAATTTAATGTTTACAGTTTTCGGCACAGAGACACAATTCTACGCACTTTGTTTGTTTATGCAGTTGCAACGATTATTGCAACATGTCTTGCCCGTGCACCGATTAAGTTGCAGGCACACATTTACGACATCTGGTAAACTGACGCAGTCCAGCTCCCCGCGCTGCAGTTGTTAGATTTTCTTAACGGTATTTTTGTAAATGCAGTTTTTTAACCCCAACCCGTTAGTAGTGCAAGCTGCTAACTACTCCCCCAACTTACACGATACGACCTTACGTCGTAGACGTCCTAGGAACGTACTAGACGATCCCGATGATCCTATTGACATCGCACAAGCCCGCCCCGACCCCTCTTCGGCTCCGAATAGCCAGAGGAATCCCACTATCCGACCCCGTCGCACTCGCCACTGGAATAGAGTGCGTAGAGTAGGATTAGCTCCGATTACTGGTGACCGCCCGGCGGTCCCGGGTGACTTGCACCCAGGATAGGCCCTTCTGGCAACGTAGCTTTCGGCCCATAAGGCAAAAGATGAGAGTTGCTGCTCTCTAAAGGCTTTTGCCATTGTTTCTCAGATTGGCCTTCAGGCTTGCATGCACGCATACGCGGCCCATCAGGCAATACGAGAGTTTGCTGTCTCTCCAAGCCTTGCGCACACAGGCAACGCCCAAAGCCGAGGTCCGTCCCTCCTGGGGGCCCTTTGGTGACGTTGTCTATAAAGGTTGAGGGCACTCTGCCCTCGCCTCAAACGCCCGGTGAAGTAGCGAAAGCTCACTTGGAGCTAGCTACACAGTCATTTCCAAAAAAAAAAAAGCAGTTTTTTATATATTTATATTTTTTTAATTTGCATGAAATGCGCTATATTATAGTATTTTTTGATTGATATTTTTTGTCACTATACAAAAGTTATAACTTATAAGCTCTCAAAGCAAAAATCTCTGACCAAGATTTTCGCCTTTTTGCGTTTTTCTTGGAAAATTACCATTAAACTGATAATAATTAATACCAGCAATGAATTCTACGTCTACGATTTATACAAAAATGATACCAAACTTGCCCAAGTAGCCACCTGGACGAGAATAGATTTTTTAAAGGATGACGGGTTGCGGTCACCTATGTCTATGTACGGAGGGTACACCCCCCCCCCCCCTCTGCTACTCGAAATGCTTAAAATCACTAAGGGTACATATACGATGAAGCTCATCGCTTGACAAAAATTGAAAGGTCAACTTCATAACTGCCTCCACATTTTATCGAGGAAATGCTTTATCAGTGAAACAATGTACACAATTTAAGTCAACGAGTTTGTGTTTGTAACGTCTCGCGAAACTATGACGCCATAAAGGTCCGCGAGTCAACTTTATCTTGCAATTCTGTCCTCAGCCGGTCGATGGCAGCTAAAATTCAATTTTCGTATTTTCGTTCCGTTGCAATCTTGCGTGGTCATGGTTTATAAGAGACACCGCATTTCGGCTTTTCGAATATGGAGTGTTTGAAAATTTGATGAGCTGTCACGCTGCTGGTCCAACACAATAGAAGACATGTAACTTGTGCCTTATTTTACTGATCCAAAAAATCTATGGATTGTATCATATGTTTTATTTTTCCATGCTGGTCTGAGAGTAAAGAAAAAACGTAGAATGTGCCAGCTGCTTCTTCCCGCTCATACATATATAAATAAAATCTATAGAATCATGACAATAGGCAATACGGCTAGCAACCCATCACTATATTGTTTCCGTTTTCCACCTTTACCTAGGCCCACGAACACGCTAAACGTGACCTTTTGGTCTTATGACCTTAGGCTCTGTCTACCCCGTAAGGGATAGAGACATGATATGTATGTATTGTTTCATATGTAATGCGGCTAACAAAACATTTCTATGTATCCCTTTACTATTTAGAGCTCCATGGCCTAGTGTAATCATTACTAGCGCTTACGCATGTAAAACAACCCCGAGCACGGTTCCTACTCCTACGGGTAACCACAAGCAGCAGATGATAAAAAAAATTGAGCTCCTCCGTACTTTGGAAGGCACGCTAAGCCATTGGTCCCTTGCTTGCCTTTAGGCAGTTTGAAAAATCTGACACCAGTGTTGGCCAATTACGCATACGAAAAAACAAAACCCTGCCGCCATCACACTCATTGTGGCCCTGTCTACCCCGTAATAAAATAAGTAGTACCAGACACGGCATAAAACACTTCAACAAATTCCATCTCCATATGTCAGTTAGGCTATGAGCAGGAAAGCGGAGAATTTAAAAAAAAATTGTGTAAATAATCTTGAAGGTCACCTTAATTTTACAGTTAGACGCTGAAAGATCATGGTAATTTACAAAACCTTGTCGAATTTAAATATTATCCACTCACATATTCAAATAGTTCATTACCTACTACGCAACGCGGTAGAGATTGTGAATCTCTCGGTAGAGATCCACAATAAATTACAATACAAGTACAATTCGTTGCTAGTTGCTACGCAATAGCTACGAGCAAGGACTGTCTACAAGCTGGCTGTAGAACGAAAGGTATTTCTGCTACAAACTGCTACCAGCCTACCACTGTTACACTCCAACAGGCTACGCTACGATTGTGGCGCTCTCGTAGCGCAGTAATGTACACGTTTTGAACCACGGGTTGTTAGAATCAATCTCGGATAAAGTGGCGATGGAAAATTCTTTTTTAAATTCACGTGGGTCATATAAAATATTGTTATATATGATTATTTGTGTATTATAAGACCATGGTGTAAGCATCCCATGACATATATTCTCAATTTACTTTAGACTAAGCTCACTCTATCTGAATGTCCGATGGCCCAGTCGGTCATGAAATTGAAACCGATTACGCTTGTTAAGCAACCCTGGGTACCGTCCCCACTGTGATGAGTGTGTCCTGTGATGAGTCTCCGCAAGTGATATAAAAATATCTCGAGCTCCACTGTGCTCCACCGGAAGGCACGTTAGGCCGTGTCGGTCATTAAGCTGCCTTTAGGCAGCTAGAAAAAAATCTGTCACCAATGTTCGCCACTTACTCACACGATAACAACAACAACTATGTGATTCCTTTGTCCCAATATGTTTACTTATTGTAATAAGTATATGATAGACTTCCTATGATTTTCTATCTATATCATGATATACTAAGGCCATAGAAAGTCCGAGTAAAATAATCACATTTATGAACAATCCGAGTTAATTGGTGGAACAAACAGTCGACTGACTGCGGAGCGAGATTAAGCCGCGTTACTACGAGCTACGCCGGTCTACAAAGTTTGCCGACTGAGAAATCATTTTCTATAAACCGATTGCACTGGAAGTTTGGTTTCGCATAATCTGTTAGAAAAGTAAATAACATTTTTTTATTTATAAAATTATTGCTTACCGATCAAAATCAGATACTTAGGTATTTATCTAAGCTTCAACTTAAAATGCCGGTACGATGTCAACTTTGCTCAACGTTTCGTATCGTATATCAACAAAACGTGTTCGCATTCTATATCAAAAGTGTATCAGATGCGAGAGGTTCGACATGTCAAAAACATATCTTGTTACCTTATAAATATAAACTCGCCCGCTCTAAACACGTGTCAATATCTTAAGGTCGGAGGTCGGACGTATGTATGACGTCATTACCTGGAATTTCATGGATGCTCATGCTTGGCGAGTGAGTAAGATATATCAAAAAATAATTAAATTAAGCCCAAAATACCTTTAGAAGTATTAAAAATCCATTGGCCTGGAAAAATATTTAAAATTATGGGCAAATCTATTGCCTGACAAAAACTTTATAGATAAAGATCAAAGAGTAAAGGGACCAATCAAAAAATTAACCCACACAGTCTCAAGTAATTATTGGACCCTAAATAAGCTTTTGAGGTGTATCTTTACATTAAACGAAAATAAATTTAAAGAATAAACACAAAAACGTACCTATTTAAAATGAGCCGAAACTATTTACAGCATGGAAAATATAAAAGACTAGCATATTGTCCCAACCCCACATAAAGTGGGATGAGGAATAGAAGAAGGCGAAGAAGACAGGTCCCGTACTTAGTGTCAAATGACGCCACACGTTGTGGCGAAAATATTTCAGCGTGGTACGTTGGGGTTGGAGTGAAATCTTATTGTAACAAAACCCACCAAGTCGAGACAGCCATATAAACACAACTGAACTGCATCTCGAATTCCGATAGGTTTGATCTTGTCAATATCAAAGATCGAATCTACAAAGGACATCTTCTAAGTTTGTCAGATCATAATAGAAAAACTTATCGGCGTTTCAGTGAGTTAGGTAAAACTACTTTGTCTGATACACCCTATGATCCGCCCACAAGAAAAACTTGACAAATCAATATCTCGATAGCATTTCTTCCATGTTCAAAGACTTGAATGAGGAACATATCAGAACATTCAGTCAACAAAGTATCGGGAATGGATGATTTGTTTATGAGTTCCGAATTTTTTGTTGGATTGGCACTACTTTTTTTTCATTTTAGCGCGGAGTTTGATTTGCATCTGTTATTTATATTTAATACAGTGCTGTTTTTAGTTATATCAATTGCGATTTTCATAATGGACAAAACCATCGATCAAAGAGTTTGACTTAAATTTTGCAACACCAATGGAATTACGTGTTCGTAGTCACAGAAAATGTTACAAAAGGATTACGGTGAATTGACTTTATCGAAACCGGCCAAGTGCGCTTTGAGTTCACGCCTTACGGTTTAACGACTAAATACAAGCCCACATAGGACGGTGGTAACTGTAGATAAACTCCTATTGCTACAAAAGAGAGTTGGAATAAAGGCAAGCGCTGGTAACAAGATTTTGTAGGTATTATTACTTTGACTCTCGAGCGCAGAGAGGCACCAACGTATCATTCCGCCAAGCGCCGCGCGCCTTCGAACATAAACACATTGTTATTAATTTAGGTATTATTATATTAAATCTGCTATGATTTCATATTTTATTTACTTTACGTGGTTCGTTAATTTATATTCATATGTTGGTTTACGTAACTTACAACTGTCTTAACAAATTTTCAATTCAATTTGTATGAAATGTTGCTTTACCGAGTACATTTGTAAGTTGGTTGACTCTTTAATTTGTAAACTCTGATAGTTTTCCTTTAAATTTCGTTATATAAACTTGAATTTTTTCACGAGTTCACATACAACCATTTAATAGATAGAGGGGGGGGGGGGGGGGGGGCAGGACTACCAAATTATAGTTCTTCCTAGTATAGTCTCTGAGTAAAACTGCGAACGGACAGACATGGCGAAACTATACGGGTTCTTTGGTTACTACGGAACCCTAAAAACACGTGGTTGCGAGTGGTACAAAGCGTTCAAAAACGGTCGAGATGTGATGGAAGATTTGCCTCTCTTTGGTAGGCCATCAACGTCTGCAACTCAAGTTAACATCACAAAAGTGAAGGAAATAGTGACTGAAATTACTCATTCAACTTAAACAGAGATAGCTATCGTACTTTCTGTATCTCACAAATCGATCTGTACCATTTTAAATAATCACTTGGTATGAAACATGTTGCCGCTCGGCTAGTCCCAAAAGACCTGAATTTTCTTTAAGAATTAATAAACTAACTATAAAGAATATTATTTGAGCATTACGCGGCGTTTGAGAAAGCAAATTCGACAAAAAAGGCCAGATTTGTAAAAAGAAAAGCCTTGGATTTCGCACCACAATAATGCGCCTTCGCACAAGGCTATCAATGTGAACGAATTTCTGACCTTCACAAAACTTCACAAATACCATCGACCAACCGCCCTTATTCACCAGATACGGCTCAATGCGAATGCTGCATATTACCACGTCGTGGCCCCCGTTTCCGTTCGGTAGAAGACATAAAGGAAAATACGCGGCGAGAACTGTACTCAATTCCGGAAAAAGCATTTAAAAATGTTTTGGTGATTGGATTATTCGTTAGCGTAAATGTATCGCTTCTGAAGGAGCATACTTTGAAGGTGATAAAATACATTTCAATGATGAAAAGTACATTACTGCAGAGGCCGGGAAGTAAGTGATTGCCGGACGGGCTTGCTGACGCTCGGCCTTTAAAAGTCTACACTTTTAAAGGCCGAGCGTCAGCAAGCCCTTGACAATAACTACGATGCATGTATAGTGCTTTTCTCAATAAATGTGTGAAAATAATGAAAGACGTAATACTATAAACAAATGAGTATAATAAAAAAAAACAAATGAGATGGATAAAGTAATCAATTAATAATAAATGTAATGTTTGACATATTCGGACAGTTTGGGAAAGAGAAGGTTGTTGTTTTTCCAGGACCATTCATTTCTCTTATTTTCTTTTTGTCGGCAATAAATTAAATAGGCTATAAAGCCGGGCGCGCGGAACCGTTGCCATACCTACAACCATCGGCCAAGCAGTTAAGAATGACACCCCTGACCTTGCCCAAACATGACTGTCAAACCTGACCCTTTCACCTAGCCAATCAAATATGAACCCATATATTGTCCCCTATATATGCATTAATTAATAACCTCAAAAACTTACAGACACGATACTCCATAAGCTTATAAACGAAAGCTTAGAAACTTAGTTGTGTGCTTACACAAGCACAGTACATACGAGTGAGCGAGTGAGACGTATATTGTCAGTCTTATAAAATAACGTTCCCAAAAATATATTCTACGAGGCCAGCATCCAATTAATTTTACTTTAATTAATAAATTCAATTGCTTTCCATTTAGAGCGGAAATTGAGAAGAAATCATTTCGAGCGAATATTTTTTACCTTTATAGATTGTGCTCTTGTTGAAATATTTCGTTTTAAAATACTTATTTTTTGAACAGGAAACGAATTCGCTTGAATATTCTTTTATATTTTGATAGACGGGCAAAATATTCATTCCTTTTATAACCGCTTTTTGTATGTACAATTTTACAGTCAAACTTTCATTTACTTCATGTTTTTAAATAAATCGGCCTAGTACTAGCTAAAATCGCACACGAATGGTTCCGTAGCACCATACAAGTTTTATTACAAGCTGTTGCCCGCGAATTTGGCCCGTGTGACATATGTTACGCGGGTGAGGTCACGGTAAACTACAGCATATGTCGTTTTTTTTTTTTTTTATCGTAAATTTGAATGCGTTTGACCTCCATCTTGCCTGATGGGAAACAACGATGAGGTCTAGGGTGGTACACGCAAACTCAAATAATGCCTATTCACTCTTGCCTTGAAAATCCCTAAATTGTACGAGTCGGGAAACAGCGACGCAGGAAGGGAATTCCATTCCTTCGCGGTTCGCATAATGAAGGAGGAGGCGAATCTAGAGGTGCGATGAGCAGGAATATCGACCATATATGGATGGAATCCCTGTCCACGCCGTGTGGACAGGGAATGGTGCAGGGGGAATTAGATCGTGTAGTTCCTGTGTGCACTCACCGAAATGCAGTCTGTAAAAGACACTCAGACTAGCTACTAATCGGCGGTGTTTAAGGCTCTGGAGTCGCTTTACCGTAAGCATCTCATCATCGATGAGTCTTCTGGCACGTCTGTTGATAGCTTCCAGGGCTTCGAGCTGGTAGCGGGCGGATACATCCCACAGATGGGAACAATACTCCATACAGGAGCGGACTTGAGCTGTGTAAAGGCTCAATAGCTGGCCTGAAGAAAAATACTGTTGGACCTTGGAGAGGATGCCCAGTTTTTTTGAAGTAGTCTTAGCCCTGGATTCGATATAGCTACCGAAGTTAAGGTTGGAGGATAGGTCAATACCAAGAAGTTCGAGATGATTTGTGACGGGAACAGGAACATTTCGAAAAGTAGGAGCCAAGTTGAATGGGCTCTTCTTTGCGGTGAAAAGACATGCCTGTGTCTTCGAGGCATTAATTCTTACAAGATTGGCATCGCCCCAATCGGAGACAGCCTGCAGAGTAAGATTGGTGCGGTCCACCATTGCCTCTCTAAGATCATCGATTTCTGTTCTTTTTGCCCTTGCAGTTGAAAAATATCTTTCCGCAACGGTGCTATCGTCTGCGTACCCAATGATTCCTGGTTTTAACAGATCGTTAATGTGTAGCTAAAAAAGCGTCGCGGAAAGAACAGATCCTTGAGGTACCCCAGCATTAATAGCCAATAGGTTCGATGAGCAGCCGTCAACAACTACTCGAATAGACCGTTCTCTCAGGAAATCTGAAATCCAATCACAAAGACTGGCGGGGATACCGTAGGTTGGAAGTTTCGCCATAAGACCGTCATGCCAAACCCTGTCATATGCCTTTGAAATGTCAAGTTGTGATGGCTCGGCCGTCCCGACGCTCAAGCCGAGTTCCACATATAAAGATGGTAGGGAGAGCACAAGACGAACACACAGAACACAGCTAATAACTTTATTAAAATCTTTGCTTTTACAACTTCAATAAATAATTATCAGAGACTTATGCTCCAGGATATGGTAGTAGACTCAATGAGTGATAGACTGAAAGATGTTAACCGATTGAAAGGTGGTAGCAGACTGAAGAATGATCGAAGAATGAGTGATGAGAGAGAGAGAAAGTAATCTAAAATTGGAATGAAATTTGAATTAAAAATGAAATTTGAATTAAAATAAGGAATGAAAAATGGACAGGATGTGAGAAATGAGGTTGGATGAGATGCAGCATGCAGGTGGCATGCTGCAACGTTACAATACCGGGGGGGGCGGGGTAAAAAAAAAAATTTTTTTTTTTTTTGGAAATAATAAAATAAAAATTAATTGAATAATAAATAAAAATAATGATAAATGTGTGATAAATTTAGGTGTAAGAATGGAAATGTATAATGAGTATTTATATAAAAACAGTTTCTCCTTTCATTCATCAATCAATTATTCTCCAAACATTCATCTTCTGACATTGTCTATAAGTCTTTAAGACATGAAACGCATACAAATTTTTTTGAGAAAATAAATTAATATAAAAAATATTTTCTCAAGAAACCGTTTTCGATCAGTATAGGCTTATTTTTTTAGTTACCAACCGCTAACTCGATGTAAGCATTAGGCTTATTTAACGTGTTACTACGACCGCACGATGATATTATTTACAAGTTTTTTTAAATGTATTCGCGTATTATCGCGTACACGGTATAGAGAGAGCACGTATTTATGCTAATTAAGATATACGATCAAGGCTTATTTAGAGTGTGATCAACCGCACTTAAGGATATACGATCAAGGCTTATTTAAAGTGTGATCAACCGCACTTAAGGATATACGAAAAATAATTGCAGGTCAACATATGACTGCAAAGAATAAAGAGTGAAGAAGATAAAATAGGTAAGTTATAAGAAAAGATGATCAAAGTTGGAGTTGACGTCCGTCAATAAGTAATGGAACCAAAAAAAATAATGGAGGTGAATAAAAGAAATTGAGACTATAAAGTGGTAATAAAGTATTATATTATCAAATAAGAAGGTAAAAGAAGAAGTTTTTGAAAGTAAAATAAAAAAAAATAATTAAGAAGGGATATTTACAAGGAATGATATAAGATGTTTTATTTTAAAACATCAAAAAAAAAAGTTAAGTTTTTAATTTGGGAATTGGTTTGATATCTTTAATGTGCCAACGACCTAAATCTTTATTGTTTAAATCAATAAGGTCGTATATTAAAGGAGAGACTTTATTTGCAATGGAACATTTAATAAATTTTGGTGCAAATTTAGCACAAAAGTGTTTGCTTGAAGAACTAATAGGATAATTGCGTTTCCAAACAATATCACCTTTATTAAATTCAATATGTTGGTGATGTTTGTTATAATAAGTGGCATTACTATTATGTGCTTTAAATAAGCGTAATTGTACTTCTGAGAATATTGGGATCAAATTTCCAATATTTTCAGCATAAATATCTCTAGGACTGAAAATCATGTCACTAGATGTATCTTTGTTTGAAAAAATAGAGCCACAAGAAGCAAGTTCTCTTCCGAAAACTAAAAATGCAGGTGTAAACTTAGTTACTTCGTTTACAGCTGTATTCATTGCAAACTGTATTTTGTTTAAGTGACTATCCCAAGTACGATGATCATCATCAACGAAGGAAGCTATTGCTGTAATTATGGTTCTATTATAGCGTTCAACAGTATTTACTTGAGGACAATAACGTGGTGTATAATGTACTTTAGGTATTTTATAGAAATTAAATAAATCTGTAAGTTCTGTGCTTATCATTTGAGGACCGTTATCTAAGATTATAGTTTCAGGTATACCGTAGTTCATGAAAACTAAATTTTCAAGAATATGTTTTATAATTGCTGAAGTAGCTCGTTTAATTGGGAAAAGTAAACAATATTTTGAAAAACAGCAAGTTATTACTAAAATAAATCTGTTAAGTTTACGAGTTATTGGTAAAGGTCCTATCAAATCCATTGATAAACATTGAAATGGACGTGAACAACTTTTAGGTTTTTCCATGAGTCCTATTGTATTTTGATTTTGATGTTTATAAGCTAGACATGTATCACATTTAGAAATAAATGATGCTATGTCTTTATACATTCCAGGCCAGAAGTAATTATTTTTTACGCGGTGGTATGTTTTAAAAGTGCCAAAGTGAGCTGAGGTAGGGTTAGAATGATTTTCTATTATAATTGATTCTCTAAATTCAGATGGGATTACTAATTTCCAACTGAATTCTGAATGTAAAGGTGTATTAGAGCGTGCATATTTAAAAAGTTTGCCGTCTTTAATTAAATAATCAGGAGTAGATTTAGGGTTAGTTTTACATTTATTAAAAATTGAGTTATACCATTCATCTTTAGTTTGGGAAGGAAAATTAATAATATTTATTTGTTTTATACGAGACAACGTGTCTGGAACAACGTGTTCAGAGCCACGTTTATGTTTAATATCGAAATTAAACATCGATAGACGAATACTCCAACGAGCAAGTCTACCGGTAGGGTTGTCAAGGTGTAAAAACCATTGTAAAGCGGAATGATCAGTGTAAATTGTGAACTTTTGGCCATTATCTAGGTAACAACGCCAATATTCTAAAGCTGTTATTACACTGAGAAGTTCGCGTTCTGTAATGGAATAATTTCTTTGGGGGCCTGTAAGTGATTTGCTCATATAAGCTATAGGTTTTTCGATGCCATCGTAATCTTGAGTGAGCATTGCACCAATGCCATACGATGAAGCATCACAATGAACTGCGAATGGTTTTGTAAAATCTGGACAAGCAAGAATGGGAGTACTGACAAGTGCTTGTTTTATAGCATTAAAAGCATTTTCAGCTTCAGAAGTCCATTTAAAAGGGGGAGCTTTTTTACTGGTTGAAGTAAGTTTGGTAAGAGGAGCAGCAAGTGTGCTAAGATTAGGAACGAAGCGTCGGTACCAGCTTGCGGTGCCGAGAAACCTTTTAACTTCCCTAGCTGATTTAGGAGGCTGGATATCAAGTATAGCTTGGACTTTTTTAGTATCCGTATGAAGACCTTGTTCGTCTATAACGTAACCAAGATATCTTAATTCATTACGGAAGAATGAGCATTTAGGAAAGTTAACTGTTATGTTTGCTTGTGTTAACTTTTTATTAATTTTATTGAGGAGTTCGACATGTTTATCAAAAGTTGCTGTAGCAACGATAATGTCATCTAAATAACAGAAAACAGAGTTATCTAACATAACATCAGATAAGAGATTATCTATAAATCTCTGTTGTGTAGCTGGGGCGTTAGTTAAACCGAAAAATGGACAGGATGTGAGAAATGAGGTTGGATGAGATGCAGCATGCAGGTGGCATGCTGCAACGTTACAAAGTGAGACAGCAAGTGCTTCACCATGTTTTTCAAGGGCCTCACTCCAAAGATGCGTGGCATACACAAGAAGATCCCCAGTAGACCGGCACTGGCGGAATCCGTATTGCCGGTCGCTGAGAAGATCATTATTTTCAAGGTATGCCAGCAGGCGCTTGTTTATAGCATGCTCCATTACCTTGCAGAGAATGGAGGTGATCGCGATTGGGCGATAGTTTGCAGGGTCGGCACGACTACCTTTCTTGGGTATGGGTTGAATGTTGGCAAGTTTCCACGCTTTAGGTACATTCCCAGTCCGAAAAGAAAGACGATATAGGCGAGTCAGGACAGGTGACAATTCGGCTGCGCAATTACGTAAGACAATAGCAGGTATACCGTCGGGACCACTGGCTTTGTTTACGTCTAGGTACTCAAGCTGCCTCCATACAAAATATCTTCGGTTCGGGCGTGAAGAGAAAACATACAAACGGACAGAAGGACAGACGCTCAGAGTGCTTTTACAAAAGTCCTTTATCGCATTGTAATCGTCTAATGTAAGGTGTCCATTACACAGAAAAAATTAAATTATATAGCAAAAAATACCAGTTGTTTACTAAAGTATTTTATTTTGATATGAAACATAACAGCTGGTGCTTAAACTATTTCTAAATGTACCTATATTTGATGTCTTTGGCTATTACGTAGGATATCACTAAGTTGATGCTATTATAGTGACGGTCGTTCTTGTAGGTCGGTCTTGTAGGTCTCGAAGTTTAGAATATCGAGTTTCGTCATACTTTTCTTTGTATTTACCATAGGCATAAAGAAAAGTATGATGAAAGTGGATTACGCCCGAATACCTACATAAAATCATAGTAATTTAAAAGGTTGTCACATCTCGTTGTATCACTACATAGACAAACCTAGCTAGACAAAGACAGCACGAGCGAGACTTAAAAATATGTAGTTAAAGTAGGTGTCACGGTCAATAGACCATGCACACCCTGGTGCCAGAGTTCTTCGGAACCGCCTCTCGGCCTCTGGCGTGGTTCCTTTAACGACTACCAGATGGCAGAACATCTTCAGTATTCGGGGGTTAGTTCATTTATTTTTGCCCTTGTATACTCAGGCTACGATTTATATTATTAAATAACTCTAAAATTCGTGTTTCCTTTTATAGTGTTTGTTGTTGAGAGAGCTATAGCACTTCGTTCATATAAGTGAACGTCTATGACCTACATGAACTACACAAAAATGTGCCGTATACTCGCGGCACAGCACTTCGATCTATCACCGCCACAAACAATAACAACCCTAGACCAAATAAAACGTTTTACGCCCGTTTATGTTTAAATATGAAATATGATGGTAAAATAAATTTTCTGACACCTATTAAAATATGTAACAACGGGTTACTCACGTACGAAGTCAGCTACCGGCCGACATGTTTATACATATTATATACCGTTGTTACATTTTTAATAATTTCTATATCTCACGTTATTAATAATAATAATAAGGTCGCAGGGCAGCTTGTTCCGAGCTGTTGGTGAGTAACGACACCACGGACCCGAGTGCTCCAGAGAGTCGGTCAGAGCCCTCGCCCCCGACGTGTCTTCATCGGTCGGGGTGGAAACCCAAGAGGGCTCGCAGGGCTCTCGAGTCTGGCTTGCCTTAGTTGGCAGTCCAGAGAGGAGTCGTGAGAGCTGTTGCTCCAGGGGTGGAAGTGTTAAAGGGCATAACGCCGCGAGTAACTTCGGAGAAAGCGCAGCACTCCTCTCGACACCCCTGAGTCGCCCGCACCGGTGTTGCCCCTTTTGCCGGCATTAATCGTTGGCTATTTTGAGGGGCCCATCTAGTGGGCGGCAAGCCACCACCTGCCAATTGTAGTCAGTTATCATGATTATGGCAGGTGTACGTCCCTTTGCAATAACCCAGCATAAGTCCACCCAAATCTCAATCCAATAAACCCATTAATTTCCTTTTTAAAATGCAATAGTTCCTCCTCCGGCCAAGACCTGTTCAAGGGCATATCACACATTGGTATTTCTAGGAACGGGTTGTGGCTAGAGACCAACATTACATCAACTTCTCCAAAGGACCTCTACGTGTTGGATCTATATCCCCACGCAAGCCTCTCAAAGAACCGGGGTAACACCCGTGAAATAAGAGAGATACAAATAATAATAATAATTTATTTATTCGAACATCAAAGTCACAAAAAAAATGAAAAGACCATGGCACCCAAGCTAGGATGAACCTGTGTTATGGTGTACCAAGGCCCTCCGCCGCAAAACAATTTCATAAGCATGTACTTAATTATATTAAACTAGCTGTTACCCGCGGCTTCGCCCGCGTTTATGTATCCCTCGGGAACAGTAGAATTTCCCCGAATGAAAAGTAACCTATATCCTTCCACGGGCCTCAAATTACCACCATACCAAATATCTGTTCAATAGTTGAAGCGTGAAAACACGACAGAAAGACAAACAGGGATCACCTACACAGATCTTTTTTAATTGTAATCATGAACCTATATACCCTTTTTAGGGTTTCGTACCCAAAGGGTGCAAACGGGACCCTATTAATTTCGTCTGTCTGTCTGTCTGTCACCAGGCTGTATCTCATGAGCCGTGATAGTTACAGAGTTGATATTTTTACAGATGATGTATTTCTATTGCCGCTATAACAACAAATACTAAAAATCAGGATCAAATAAATATTTAAGGGAGCTTCCATACAACAAACGTGATTTTTTTGCTTTTTTTGCTTGATATTGATAACGGCAACAGATAGGCGTTTGAAATATTCACAGGATATTTAGTAATATATTCACTTTAAAAATCATTAATTGAATAAAAATAAAATTAATATTAAAGGAGGGCTCCCATACAACAGAATCGATTTTTTTGCCCTTTTTGTAGATAACGGTACGGAACTCTTCGTGCGCGAGTCCGACTCGCACTTGGCCGGTTTTTAATTGTAACTGTGAACTTATCTACCTATTTTTACTACCTAATTCTAGAAATGAGAAAATTTTCATACAAACTTTACCCCTTCCTTTTTGTCCATATAACCAACACAGACCTTTTTTTAATTGTAACCTTGAACTTATATATCTATTTTTATACTTCTTAGTCTGGAAATGAGAAAATTTCCATTCAAATTTTACTTCCTATTTTACCCCTTCAGGGGGCAATTTTGTCCATTTAACCAACAGAGTCAAAGTCAAAGTCAAAGTCAAAGATTTTTATTCAAAATTGGATACATGTATCTCTTTTTGAACGTCATATTTTTATTTCTTATATATTTTTTTATATATGCAAAATTGAAATACTACTAGCGTTTCGGAACGACCACTGGTGAGAAGAATACGCCGAAAGAAACTCAATCCAGCCTTGGTCCCTACGTGCCTGAAGGGCTCTGAATACATTGTTAACATTAAATACAATTTTTCATACTATAGATTAATTTTAACATTTAATAATTGTTAACATTAAATAAATTTATATAAATTTCCACGCATTTTTATCAGTAATATAATCATCAATGCAGTAATAAGCCTTTTTTATTAACTGGTTTTTTACAATCGTTTTGAACTTAAGTAAAGGCAGACCTAATATTTCTGCAGGAATTTTATTATAGAAGCGTACTCCTAAACCCAAAAATGAATTCATAGTTTTCTGCAATCGCAATACTGGTGTAGCTAATTTATTTTTATTTCTCGTGTTTCGGTCATGGATATCACTATTTTTCTTATATAAATCAAGATTATAGCGCACAAACATAATATTCGCAAATATGTACTGAGAAGGTAAAGTTAAAATATTTATATCTTTAAACAATTCTCTAAGAGATTCTCTAGCACCAAGTTTATATATAGATCTAATAGCGCGTTTCTGCAGGACAAATATGGTGTTTACTTCTGCAGCGTTACCCCATAGTAAAATCGCATAAGACATAACACTATGAAAGTAACTGAAATATACCAAACGCGCAGTATCAACATCAGTCAGTTGTCTAATTCTCCTGACAGCATAAGCTGCAGAACTAAGTTTACCCGCTAACGTAGTAATATGGGCACCCCATTGAAGCCCGGCATCAAGAGTTATTCCAAGAAATGTTGTTTTATCAGTTAAATCTAGTGGTTCATTATCCATTACTATTTGTGTTGGAATTTTTGTAACATTTGGTAAGCAAAATTTAATACATTTCGTTTTCTTAGCGTTCAACAATAGATTATTCGCTGTGAACCAATCCAACACTTGAGCTAAAGTACTATTAACCACGTCAAAAGAATTAGTTTGTCTATCAATTTTGAAGACAAGAGAAGTGTCATCGGCAAATAGTACAGCCTTACATGTATTGACACAGTAAGGTAGGTCATTGATGTAAATGAGGAATAACAGAGGCCCTAGGATAGAGCCCTGGGGTACGCCCATCTTAACCGATGATCCGGAGGATTGTACCCTATCTAAACTAACTTTTTGAGTTCGGCCACTTAAATAAGATTCAAGTAAATCGCGAGATTTACCTTTTATTCCATAGTGCTCCAGCTTGGAGAGAAGGGTATTGTGGTCTACGCAATCAAAGGCTTTGGAAAGATCACAAAAAACACCAATAGCATTTTGTTTTCCCTCCCAAGCATCATATATGTATTTCAACAGAGCTACACCCGCGTCTGTAGTTGACCGACCCTTTGTAAATCCATACTGTTCACGATGGAAAAGGCTATTTATGTTAAAAAAAGCTAATAACTGATTAAAAATCATTTTTTCAAATATTTTACTAAGAGCTGGCAGAATAGAAATGGGACGGTAATTAGTGGGATCATTTTTATCGCCAGATTTGTACAAAGGAATGACTTTACTTAACTTCATCAAGTCAGGAAATGTCCCAGTATCTACACACTTATTAAATATAGAAGCTAAATATGGTGCAATTACTTCAATGATGTTACTAATGACAGCTACAGAGATATCCCACAAATCTCCAGTTTTCTTATTGTTCAAACTCTTAAATGTATCAATGATTATTTGAGGTGTTACATGTTGAAATATTAAATGATTGTTACATTCTGGTATACAGCTTGTTAATAGTTTTTTAGATTCCTCAGATGATGAACGTAAGGAGGCAGTAGTATTTACGGGAATGTTAGTAAAGAAATCTTCGAAATATTTTGCGACGTCTTCATTAGTACTGAGGATCTTATTATCTACTTTTAATTCTATTTTGTTGTCACGATTTTTGGTTTTCCCGGTTTCCATGTTAATAATTTTCCAAGTGATCTTTATCTTATCATGAGAATCTAGAATAGCTTTTCTTGTATATAAAGATTTTGCGCACAGGCACGCCTTTTTAAAAACCTTAGAGTAAGTTCTAACATAATTAATAAATTCAGTATTTTTATTGTAAGCTTTCATAGCTAATAATTCGTATAACCTGTTTCTACTAACGTAAATACCAGTTGTAGCCCATTCACTAAATTTTTTACCGATACGTTTAGTACATTTTTTAATTTTGAATGTATTTTTGAATTCCGATTCAATAATACCAAACATTTTATTATATAGAGCATCCGGATCATCTCTAGTTTCTTCAATTAGGGGCATTTTTTCAGATATTTTTTTCTTAAATACATTTATTTTAGCTTTGGTTATAGATCTAAAGGTTACTTTTGGTAAGTCTACTTCTACATCATTTATAAGTTTTACAAACTGACCGTAGTGATCCGAGGTTAGATTTTTAGTTATATATTTGTCAACAGCAGTGCAATTGCAGAAAACATTATCTATGCACGTTGCAGAATCTTCAGTAACTCTAGTTGGTTCCAAAAACAAATTAACCAAATCAAATGATTTAAAGACATTTAAAAATCGAACACTTTCAGTTGTTGTAACTAACAAATCAACATTAAAGTCACCGCACACTATAATATTTTTGCGACAACAACATAATTTTCTCAAGACATCTTCAATAACTGATTCTAAAGTATTATAATCTGATCTTGGGGGTCTGTATACACATACTATAATATAATTCCCTAGTTCGATACATGACAGCTCAACATTACAATCTACCGAAAGACTAACAATATCCTTACGTTCTTTACATTTTACGTCACTTCGAGTTAGAATTAAGCTACCGCCTTTCTCTTTAGTCTCTCGGGTGTAAGAGCTTGTCAATAAATAATTTTCTACATTGAACTGTTGCTGGTGCGACTGCATAAAATGTTCAGTCACACAAACTACATGCAAATCTTTACTGTTTATAAACAACTCTAATTCTAACAATTTGCTAGTCAGGCCTTGGACATTCTGATGAAAAATATTTAATTCTTTAGCCTCGACTGTTGTCTTATTAATTAGTTTAAATCAGACTGAGGATTTTGTATTTTAGGTATATCATTAGTTGCAATACCTGTGTCAAATTTAAAATTATTTGCAGTTGTACTACATACAACAGAAGTTTGTAAATTAAAAGCTACTACTGTAGCTATTTGTCTTTTAAAATTAAAAGGAAGATACATAGTATCGTTAGTCAACTTAAATCTACTTATAAACTTATTTATATCTAAATAAAAAATAAAATCGCCATGACGATACGTCATGTTGTACATATGTACATTTAAATTGTGTATGTGCTCGTTTCTTTTCCTATCTAAAGATTCCGAATACGGAAAGGCACATATCATAAATTTACATTGTGTTCTTTCATTTATATTAATTAATTTGTCCATACTTTGTTTAATATTCCTTTTTGATACAGAGGAACTGTCACCACATAATATTAATATTGTACAGTTTTCATCAAGACTGTCACAAGTAATACTGTTTACCAGGTCTAAATAAGAAGCGCCGGGTGTACATGTGTTGTAGACAGAACAGTTATGGTTGAGGTGACTCAAAATTATGCTACTAAGACCTTGACCTAATTTATCAGAGTATATAAATAATTTGTTACAAAACCTTTTTTTATTAAAACTATTTTCTATCGTACCTATCCTCGTTTCTAAGTTACATTTACCAGTATCACATTCTCTAGACTCGGGAACAATGGCTATTACAGGTGACATTGTAATTGCCGTTTCAGGAGTACTATAGCACTGCTGTTTTTGTAAGAGAGCATCATACCGCTCTTTATTATAGTGAGCTTCAGCCACAAATTCTTTGGCCTCTAAAATATATTTACTTATATCTTTTTGGGACAATTCATACATTTTTGATAAATTATTTAAGGACTGTTGCAATTCCGAGACCTGTGACTGCAACTCATGAATCTCGGTGTCATATATACGGCTAGCCATATATAGGTCATCTTCACATGATCTAAGTTCCTTAGACAAACACAGTTTTTCCCTACTTAACTGCGCTAAAGATTTACATTTTATTTGTTTAGATAATACTTTCTTAGTGCGTTTTATTATTCTATTAATTTTTACATACTTTTTAATTTTATTATGACTATTTAAAATAAAATACTGTGACTGCGGAGTACTCGCAGGTATTTCCATGACTGGTCCCGAGCCACACTCCATGAGTTCGCTGTACAAATGAAGCGTTTTGTTACATATTTCGGCATCTTTTTGATCTTGTATCTCTAATGCAGATTTTTGTGAGAGAGATCTTTTTTGATTGTAATCGAGAACTTATATACCTATTTTTATACTTCTAAGTCTGGAAATGAGAAAATTTCCATATAAACTTTACCTTTTTAGGGGGGAATTTTGCCTAGTTCACCTACACAGTTCTTTTTTAATTTTAATCAAGAAAATTTTAATCAAGAATTTATATACCTACTTTAATATTTCTAAGTCCAGAAATGAGAAATTTCCATATAAACTTCACCCCCTTATTTCACCCTCTTAGTGGGTGAATTTCTAAAAATACTTTCTTAATGTTCATTCACATCATAAAAAAATCCCTGTACCAAATTTCGGTTCAGTTTCAGCTGTCGTTGATATATAAGTCAGGTTTGCTTTTTGCTCGCGGCTCCACCCGCGTTAGTATGGATCCCTCGGGAACAGTAGAATTTCCCGGAATTAAAGGTACCCTGTATCCTTCTCCGGGCCTCAAACTACCTCCATACCAAATTTCATCTAAATTGGTTCAATGGTTGAAGCGTGAAAAGAAGACAGACAGACAGACAGAGTTACTTTCGCATTTATAATATGAGCATGGATTTGGTTTATGACTTCCAATGAAACACCTTAATATTGAATTTCAATCGAATAACTTCAAAAACGGAAAGTTTCATTAACTAACTTTGCATCCCCGTTTTACCCCCTTAAGGGATGATTTTTAAGAAAAATATTTTATTCGTGTTTCATGTCTTTCAATATAGTATCTTAATGCTGAATTTCATTCGAATAACTTGAAAAACGGCAAAGTTTCATACTAAGTTTGAATCCCCGTTTAAACCCCTAAGGGATGAATTTTGAAAAAAGTATTTTACTCATGTTTCATGTCTTTCAATGTAGTATCTTCATGCTGAATTTCATTCGAATAACTTGAAAAACGGCAAAGTTTCATACTAACTTTGAATTCCCGTTTAAACGCCTAAGGGATGAATTTTGAAAAAAGTATTTTACTCATGTTTCATGTCTTTTAATATAGTATCTACATGCTGAATTTCATTCGAATAACTTGAAAAACGGCAAAGTTTCATACTAACTTTGAATCCCCGTTTAACCCCCTAAGGGATGAATTTTGAAAAAAGTATTTTACTCATGTTTCATGCCTTGTAGTAAAAAACCTTCATGCTGAATTTAATTCGAATAACTTCAAAAAACGGCAAAGTTTCATACTAACTTTGCACCCCCGTTTTACCCCCTTAGGGGATGAATTTCCAAAAATCCTTTCTTAGTGCTCCCCTACGTTATAAAAGGAACCCCTGTGCAAAATCTCAAGTTTCTAACTCTTATAGTTTAGGCCCTGCGTTGATATGTCAGTCAGTCAGTCAGTCAGTCAGTCAGTCAGTCAGTCAGCTTCTCCTTTTATATATATAGATTATAACAGATATGCTTAAATTATAATAGTATTTGCAATATTTATAAATTAAATTAATTATTGTAACATATTTATATATAAAATTAAATCAAATTACATTCGATATTTAATTAAATTTAATAACATTAGAACAATTAATTTAGGGTTTTTTTAAACTGGTATTACTAAAATATTTTCAGTTGAAACATAGTCTTGGTTTAATAACCATTCCTTGAGGGTCTTTTTACACTTATGACTCGAGAGAGGATATAACTTAAGTTTTTTATTTAACTTATTGTAGATGTAGGCACCCATAAAGTAAAGGTTACTTCTTGCAAATTAAGTAAAGCAGCGAGTTACAATACATAAAGATTTCTGTCCTCTGGTTCTTGCTACACTGTTCAAATCAAAGAAAGTTTTTTTGTTATAAAGTAGTACCAGTTGAAAGATATACAGTTGACGAACAGATATAACTGCTTTCTGTGAATAGGGTATTTGTGGGGTATCGGTATGGTTTAAAGAACATAACTTTGAGGACCGAGCGTTGTGCTCTTTCAAGTCTTAATAACGTAGTTTTACATGCTCCACCCCAGATAGAGATACAATAGCCTATGATGGATTAGCAGATAGCAAAGTATACAATTTTGAGAAGTTCAGGTGTTGCAGAATGGCGAAGATTTTTAAATACCCATATGAGTTTTCGTATCCGTGTTGTCAATGTGTCTATGTGAGGTGTCCATGTTAATTGTTCGTCCAAGATTACTCCAAGATATCTAACATTTTTAACTCTTTCCAAACTATTACATTTACAAAGGCTGTAGGAAAAATCTCTACAAGTATGGACCTGAATTTTAAAGTTAGCATTTAATTTAAGTAATTGATTTTTAAGGATACTAAAATATACAACTTTACTTTTATCAGTATTCAAAGTTAAGAGATTTTTGTGCAGGCATATGACAATATTTCTAAGACCCTTTTCAGTGTAGGCTCGGGCTTGTTCCCATTTGTCGCCAGCAAATACAAGAGCGGTATTATCGGCAAATGTTATAAATTTTTCATTATTTGGGCAATACTGACAAAGGTCGTTAAGAAACACAAGAAAGAGACTTGGACCTAGGATGCTTCCTTGCGGTACACCAAAAGTAATAGGCTGGTCTTCACTCGTAATGCCACTTACGACTACTCTTTGTTTTCTACCGGTTAGATAGCTTTTGAATAATTGAAGTGGTACTCCACGGATACCTATTTTTTCAAGGTTTTTTAACAGAATGGGAATCGAGACAGTGTCGAACGCCTTCGTCATGTCAAGGAACACTCCAACACATTTGCGTTTATTGTCTAAGTGACTAACAATAAAGTTTGTTAATTCGGAGACCGCTTGTTCCGTCGATTTACCGGCTCTGAATCCATATTGTGCATCTGACAGAAGGTTTTTACTTTCAAGAAACTGCATTAGACGCTTGTTTATAATTTTTTCGAGCACTTTAGACAAAGCGGTTGAAATTGAGATAGGACGAAAGTTATCGACACTCTCCCGAGATCCACTCTTATGTATTGGGTGAATAATAGCAATTTTAAATGCATCCGGAAAAACACCCGTCGAGGAGCATAGATTAAATATGTGCGTAAAAATGGGAGAGACAATTTTGCATGTAGCTTTTAGCAATTCGGATGAGATTCCGTCCCATCCACATGTGGTATTATTTTTAAGATTTAAAATTGTACTTTCCACCTCTTGTTCATCAGTATTCAGTAAAACAAATGATTTGTTGTGAGTTGGCTCATTAATATCACATGGCAAGTCAGATATTGTATTATTGGAAATGGTTTTCGCGAGATGTCTTCCAATATTGGCAAAGTAATTGTTTACTATGTCAGCAGATATCTTAGGATCTGGATCTAATTTAAGTAGTTCTTCTGGAGGAGTTTTATCTTTACTTCCATTAGTAATATTTTTTATCACCTTCCATGTATTTTTCACACTTGTTGCTGCTTTTTGAAGTTTAGATCTTTCATACTCGCGTTTTAATTTTATTAATAGGTTGTTGCAAAAATTACGATACCTACGGTAAGTTGTTGCTAGGATATGATCGTTTGGTTTCCTTTTAATCTTTAAATGCATGTTGTCTCTGTGACGAATGCACCGTAGGAGACCATGTGTTATCCAGGGTTTGTTAATTTTCTGTCTACATTGTATAAGCTTGTGTATAGTATTTTTTTGTATAAGGGACGATATTATATTAATAAAAGTATTAGTTGCTTTATTCACATCGTTAATTTCTAAAATTTTATATAATTCTGGTAGATTTAATTGTTTGACTATATTTGAATAATTGACTTTCTTTATGTATATATCTTTAGGCCTAGATCTTGCAACTGTAGTAGCCAGACATAATAGAACAGGATAGTGATCAGTTACCGTTGACTTTAGAACAAACGTTGACGCTGAACATTTTGATTTAAGCATTACGTGGTCGAGACAATTATTTTCTCGCGTTGGGAAAACATGTGTCGGCAGGAGACCATACTCTGCTATAAGATTCAAATATTCAGGGGCTTTAGTATCAATTGAATTTGGCTTAATATCAATATTAATGTCCCCGACAATTATTATATTCTGTACATTTCTTAGAGATTCAAGAATAGTAGCAAGAGATTCCAAAAATATATTTACACTAGAGAATGATGGCGAACGATATATTGCAACAATTGCTGTATGTATACCGATGCGAACTACCAGACAGCTTGCCTCTTGAAATGATGGTTCCTCTATTTGACAAGAGATTGTGTTTTTGTGAAAGATTACAATGCCATCGTTTTGATTGTGTAAATCTTTGCTGCATATTTGAAAGTAGTTATTAAGTTTAGGGGGAATTCTGTCACCAAAGAGCCAACATTCAGTCAAAATTAACACATCGCATTCAAAGTCCATCGTTGAAAGAATAAGTTCACATTGTTCAAAATTCTTAAATATGCTACGAACATTAAATGAAAACGTTAGTTTTTATCAAAAAATTTCTGACATCTATTTCTATTTTTAGCCTTGGGCACAGAATTAATATAAATACTAACCTTGATATAGCGTCCCGCTGCTAGACAAAGTCCTCATTCGTTCCTTCCAACTCTCGCGATCCAGGGTTTATTTCGCTCTAATTTTGCACCAGTTAAACTTCATAAATTAAACACATCAAATAAAAAAAATGGTTATCTGTAAAGTCGGTTAATGGACGATAATTTTACGTGATAAAGATGAGAGATAGATGCGTGATAGATTCTACTACTACAGCAGCAGCAGCAGCTGATGCTGATTCTACTGCTGCTACTCCGGAATGTGACATTTTTCGTGCGTGCAACCGGTGTTCATGGATTTATAAGACGTTATCAAGTCAAAGAATACTTTACTTTTGTCTTCATAATTGCACGTTGTATTTTTTCTCCTGTTTATCATTTTATTTCAACTGTGCTTATACATACATTGCAGGATAAGTTGATCGCCGCTTGAGCTGGGGCCCTCATCCACACCCTCAATCTATTTGAAGAGAGAAATTATTTTTTTATTTATTAGCCAGAAATTCTTCTGGCTAATGGGCGCGAAAGCGAATAGATATCGCGCCGGTACGAAAATGTTATGTTAATTTAATTGTAAAAGCGCACGCCCTTATCACTCAACGCCCACAAACGACAGGCTTCAGTATCACAAAGAACCTATTTCGAGGTTTTTTTTGCTGTTAGCTAAAATACTTTTACTTACAGAATTCGTAAAGGTTAATTGCCGTGGTTAATTGTTAATGACTAGCTCCGTGGCGCAGCGGTCAACACGCCAGCCTGCGACACGGAGTGACCGGGTTTGATCCCCGGCCAGGTCAAGATGAAAAAAGATCTTTTTCAAATTGGATTCTTTTTATAAACTAAACTATGATATCAGCACAAATCAGCCTTAGCTTAAATCTCGAGGAAAAGAGTTCTCTTTTCCTCGAGCTGTGCTTAATCCCAGTCCAGTGAGATCGCCACGATCTTATCTCCGGCATTAGCGGCGCCTCCGTGAACTAATGCATATCGGTCTCGCTCGATCAAGATATAAATAAAACTAAGGGCCTACAAGAACATTATATTATCTTTGCTATAATAAGTAAGAATAACCTCTAATCCAGTTCATAAAAATTCAGTTGAGAGTTTCATACTGAACTTCGATGTTTAAACTAATTAAGCTTCTACTAGCTTCGCTCGCGATAAGGCCTCGACCTTGAAAACTGTATTTTGATATGGATTACAAACATACTATCGCATACGCATGTTCCCTGGCGAAGTAAACTGAGTGAAAGTGGATAAGCTGGCTGGTCTATCAGGCCATAATACCCCTTGTACATGTTGGTGGGCATTTAGGTGTAAAATGGAATCAATAGTGATGGGTTGCTAGACTTTTTTTTAAATCTATGGTTGCTAGCCACAGATAGATCTGGATTATATGTCCTTTTTCTCGTTAGGTAATATTAATATTAGTAAGGATACATAAGTTAAAAAATATTATATTTATAAAAAGAACAAATAACCATCAGAAAGTTTCATTTTCACAACGTGAAAATAAATATTACTATATAAAAGGTTCTTTCAAGTCCTGTTAATGAGAGAACTTGCATGATGAATAGAACTTGAATAGCAATTAATGAGTCATCAATTAATTGTTATTCGGATTCTACTCACTACATCTAACTCATGGCTCAGATATAAAAATATAGTTACATAGTTTCCATTTTATATGGGTACGTTAAGTTTAGTTAAAGTTGGGCATGTCAATTTGAAAGGAATATATTATTATTATTAACAATATACAATAAAAAGAACATAAGGGACATGGGTTCGAATCCTACCTGTGGCCGAGTTCTTTTTCATCACATATTTTCAATTTTAATAATAATATACCGAGCATTGTAATGCTATTTAAAAACAATTTAAGTGAATATATTATTAGTATAAAAAATAATATTAAATTAAGATCAATTTATAGCTATTTTTGTTATGAAGGCATTCCCGAAAACGTAAAAATTATCGTAACTGCAGGATATATTTCTCATAAAACATATTTTATCCTTTTTCTTTTCAAAGGTCTCAAAAATGTGTCATTGTAACTGTTAATCTCAAAGAGTTTTTGGACTAACACGGTATTATTTGTAGTGATATGTCTAGTTTTTGGAGTTCTTTCCATAGCACGACGCAAAAAAATGTATGCATGCTCTATGTTGTATGTTTAAAGCACGAAAATTTAAAAAGGAGTATCCGAAATACTTAAATAATACTTTTCAAACGTGGGTATAACATTACAATATAACATTGCAAAACAAAACCGGAACCGCAAATAAGAAATAAAAAAACTTTGCGTGCAATGCGCAGAGTATTTACTAATTCTTAAACTACCGACAGCTTCAATAAAATATTTTAAAAGAAAGGTTTATCGGAAAATCGCGGAAAGCAATTCAGGATTAAGTTCCTGCAGAATTTCGTCCTACATAGCGCCGCCACAGTCCGCCACACTGGTGTTAAAAATATTGTTACATTTACAACAAAGGACGGCAAATCCTTTTGTGCTTTTGATGTTTAGAATTATGTGATATTTAATTTAAAATATAAATAAACCTAAAGGTTTACAAAATAAGCTAAACTGAAATATGTATGGCTGTACACATGTTTCTAGGGAATTTGAGGCAGTGTTGATAAAACATTGTTATTATTATTTGAATTCTATTGGAACAATCTATCAGATGAAGTGGATAAGCTGGCCGGTCTGCGGCTTTTGCAATTTTGCACCAAATCCTAACGAATATTATGAACGCGAAAGTTTTCTTCGTTTGATCATCACGGAATTTTGCATTTACATTTGTGCGATTTGTTACGCACACATAGAGTAAAGAAAGAGTGTGATAGATTGATGTTAGTCTGTACTGGAGAAAGTAGAAGGGTTTATTGATAGAACTCTGAATTGCAGGAATGATAGATGAGAATATGAGATCATAACACTGTTAGATGTGAGTTCGACCGGAATACACTCATATGCTGAAAGAAGAACTGAAAGAAAAGATAGCAATACGACACTGCTTTGCTCGTTCCGTCGTAGACGTGGACGTGACGTGAACCGACTGTGTTTTCGGCCAACCGTCGCACGTTGTGTAAATGTGCTGACGCTTGTAATTTGTACGCGCCGTGGCCCGTACAACCTTATCTGGTCTATAACAAACCTTTCGTCCCGGAACAGTACAGTACAGTTCCCGAGGAATCGACGAGAGACGGGTGCTAACTAGTAACTAAGTCAATATCCTCCGTGCCAATTCCATTATAAATCAACCGCACAACCAAATAATCGATAACGTTCCAATAAAGATATTAACCCACGACATAAGGTCATAACTTAGTGTGGTGCTAGCTCAAGAGTATCGCACGACACAAGTTCACAACCTAGTGTGGGGTTTATCAATCTGTGTGATTTATATTCTTAATAAGAAAATATATCTTACTGAAATTAATACCCGCACCACTGTAACAGCGCCATACAACGGCCGTCTACAAGCGAGGCGCCAAAGCCGGTATCGGCCGAAGGTTGCACTGCACCGGGTAATTCTCCTCCGACGCGATCCGCTAATTTTACCGTCTGGAAGCTTTGCAATATTCCTGGAAATCCGCTGCGGATTAACCCATTATTGGATTAGTTCGAATTTGTGTTTGTAACTGTTCAATTAGGAAATTTATTAATTGAACTAGATTTTGACCGCGGCTTCGCTCGCGTGAAGTAGTAGTCATATGCTTTATGTATGCAAAGTCTCAGCCCGATCGGTTTAAATTGACAAGGTTTCATACAAACTTTCATCCCCTATTTTACCCCCTTGGGAGTAGAATTGATCAAAATCCTTTCTTAGCAGATACCTACGTCATAACTTCTACCTGTATGCCAAATTTCAGCCCGATCCGTCCAGTGGTTTGGGCTATGCGTTGATAGATCACTATTTCAGTCAGTCACCTTACAATTTCATTCTAATTGCTGGGCCAGCCAAACACTTTGATAAGAAAATGTAAAAAAAAATTATCTCCCAGCATTGGTCCCATATCAAAAGTTATTCATATTGGCGGACTGAGTCACCCCTTCACGGGAACGTCGTTTGTTATGTTACACGCTAGTTGTAATTATGAGATTCTGCCGTATGTTTTGTTTTATCCTTGGTGTGTGTAAGTGACCAACGCAGGTGCCAGATCTTTGAAGCTCTCTGGCAGGTATTTGACATAGCTTCACGACTTCCATCTTATCATGATAACCTAGGACCTACGGGACCAAAACTTTTACGGGCCTTTTGAAGTGCGGAGGAAATCGAGAATGATTTATGCCACTTATGGTAACTCATCCCAGTGGGGACTACGCCCAAGGTTGCTTGACATGCGTAAGTACTAATAATGCGTTAGCCCACTGGGCCATCGACTTCCTCAAATATGCCATAGAATAAATATTTTATGCGATCTACTTACTCTTACGTTTAGTACAAACAGAGGGGCTCTGTCCTTTATATATAATTTTCTGTATCATTTAAATTAATAAAACTTTTATCAAATAAATAACCGGAATAGATCTCTTCTAGATCAAGTGTTAACTATTAAAAACAAGCAGTCCTGGCGAACTCTTTTTGCTATTTTTTTGTCGTTAATATTTCAATTTCAATAGTTATTCTGTTACTCGGGGTGATAACAAAACAAACAAATCAAGAATTATAAAGTTTTATGCGATCTTAAGTAATAAGTGTTCGAACAAACCCGACTTTATTTAATATATTGATGAACATATGAAGTGACAGTTATTGGCACATATTAAGCACATTCTATCTAGAAACCTTTGTAGTAATTCAATAAGCATTTAAATTACCTGCTCTGGGGCAAACGATATTTGCATGAATATATTATCTATCGTCTCGACTGAGCCACGCATAAGCGCTTCAATTTGGAGTAATATGCAATTCAATATGGTTAGAGTGTACCTGGTGTGTGTATTGTATCATGATAAGGTTCGTTATAACCAGTTTTTGCGTGAAGGATTATCAAACATCTATTAATTCAGTAAATTACCCACCGTCATTTCTTTGCAGGGGTGACTCAGCCCGTTAAATTGAACAACTTTTCCTATGAGATCAATACAGGAAACTAAAAAAAAAAATATTATTTCCATACATTAAAGTAACCCTTGAAAACCAAACGACAGTCACTGCAGATTGCTATGTAAATACCTACATGCGTGCCTAGGGTTTAAAAAATCGAAAAACGCCGTCGCAGCAAAATCGTGTTCACCACCACAAGCTCAGTTAAGGTAACGAATGAGTTTTTAAAGCCTCAAATGTAGAACTGATGACGTATCCACCATACAGTCCAAACCTTCACATCTTGTGATTCTTTATTATTCCTGAAAATTAAAGAACAGCTAAGAGGTATACCGAAAAGCCCGGAAGAGGCGGTGGATACGTCCTAAGGGACGTCCCTCAGGAAAACTGGAACCACAGATTTTACAAAGGATCCAAAGAAGGCAAAAATATTTAACTAGTGAAGGATTAAACAACAATAAATATATCATAAACTTTATTAATGAGAATCCCGAAGCTTTCAGTATGACCTAAGTATATAGTATAACTAGACGTGTGTCTTGAAAAGTCATTCAATAATATTGATAAACAAGAGATAGAGCAAAATGCTACTTATGAGACATATTATATTAGTCATCGGTTAATTTATTAGATACCTATATGCGGGTTAATTAAGTTGTGACATGGACACAAAGTGTAACGACATTAATGTTTGACTAGCTCCGTGGCGCAGCGGTCAACACGCCTGCCTGCGACACGGAGTGACCGGGTTCGATCCCCGGCCAGGTCAAGATGGAAAATGATCTTTTCCAGATTGGCCTGGGTCTTGGATGTTTATCTATATATGTATTTGTTATAAAATATAGTATCGTTGAGTTAGTATCCCATAACACAAGTCTCGAACTTACTTTGGGGCTAGCTCAATCTGTGTGATTTGTCCGTATATATTTATTTATTTATTTATTTATTTATTTATTTAATGGGATAGTATTCTTAGCCGAAATGGATACCATGTATTGTTTACCCTTTTATGGAGTCTGTTTTGTCCTTATCAATATTTATTACAAACTAGCTGTTGCCCGCGGCTCCGCCCGCGTTAATGTCGTTACCTTGGGAACAGTAGAAATGATAAAAATTCCATACAAAACCCTCCCCCTCTGCTTTTTCCCCTTATGGGGGAATTTAATACAAATCACCGGCATAGATCTTTAGCCCTTAAGGAGGGGATTTTGCCCATTTCACCTACACAGATATTTTTTTATTGTAATGGGGAACTTCTTATTGTCATATATCTAAGTAAATAAAAAAAATCCATACAAACTTTACCCCACCTATTTTACCCCTTCAAGGGGAAATTTCGTCCATTTTAACTGCACAGATCTTTTTAATTGTAATGTAAACATATATACTTATTTTTATACTTCCACGTCCAGAAATGTGGAAATTTCCATACAACCCCTTTATCCCTTAAGGGGGGAATTTTGTACATTTTACCTACACAGATCTTTTTTAATTGTAATCTAGAACGTATATACTTATTTTCATACTTCTAAGTCTAAATGAAAAAAAATCCCCCCCATTTACCCCTTCAAGGGAGAAAGTTGTCTGGTTCACCTAAACAGATCTTTATTAATTTTAATTGAGAACTTGTGTACCTACTTTCAAACTTCTAAGTCCAGAAATGAGAAAATTCCATATAAATTTTACCCCTTTAAAAGTTAAATTTCTTAAAAATATTTTCTTAGCGCTCACTCACATCATTAAAAAAACCCCTGTACCAAATTTCAAGTTCCTAGGCTTCCTAGGATTTTTAGAAAATCAAAGGGGGTGACCCTTTGATTTTCTAAAAATCCTTTCTTAGTGCTCATTTACATCATAAAAAGAATCCCTGTGCCAAATTTCAAGTTTCTGGGCACAGTAGTTTCGGCTGTGCGTTCATATATATGTCAGGTTTGCCTTTGGCCCGCGGCTCCGCCCGCGTATGTCTCGATTTCTCAGGAACAGTAGAATTACCCGGAATACATTAGTTCATGATTTTCAATGAAACACCTTAATATTGAATTTCAATATACCCCCTTAAGGGATGATTTTTGAGAAAAATATTTTACTCGTGTTTCATGCCTTTCAGTAAAGAACCTTCATGCTAAATTTTATTCGACTAACTTCAAAAATGGCAAAGTTTCATGCTTACTTTGCACCCCTATTTTACCCCCTTAAGGGATGATTTTTGAGTAAAATATTTTACTCGTGTTTCATACCTTTCAGTAAAGAACCTTCATGCTGAATTTCATTCTAATAACTTCAAAAACGACAAAGTTTCATACTAACTTTGCAACCCGTTTTACCCCCTTAGGAGATGAATTTCCAAAAATCCTTTCTTAGTGCTCCCCTACGTTATAAAAGAAACCCCTGTGCAAAATTTCAAGTTACTAACCCTTATAGTTTAGGCCCTGCGTTGATATGTCAGTCAGTCAGCTTCTCCTTTTTTTTTTTAGTATGGATTACTATGGATAGTATGGATAGGTATAATGCTGTCGTATAATGATGATGATTGACTTTGAATTTTAATTTTCTTATGTCACATAATCTTTTCTTTTATATTTTTGCTATATGTTTGCAGACAAACTCATGCCTTGAGTTCATTCAAATGACGATAACTTTTTTTTTAATCAACCGATTTTGATGAAACAAACTTTAAATGTTTTGAGTTAAAACAAAGCAATTGGTGAAAGTTTGAAGTAAATCGGTTCAGTATTTTCGGAGATAATCGTGATCATACATACAGACAGACAGACAGACAGACAGACAGACAAGAAAATCGAAAAAATTTTTTTTGCTTTCTATTATTCTTTTTAAGTGTCCCTCTATCCATTTCAGTCAAAAATTCTAAATGTACAGACAAAATATTTTTACTGTTTTATTATATGTATAGATATGTGTCTGATAAAAACCGTATGTTCTCCCGACCTCTAGAAATGGGTCACTTGACCCCAATTCTATTATTATTGATAAAAGGAATCGTCGGTGGTCATGGGTTGTGTTCGTATCAAATTCTTTGTGAATCTGTAAGATACCCATTTCGTATTCATTTATGTAGGACTACCGCCCTTTGTCCAATGTCATTGTCTATAGACTTTATTAGATGGCGTCTTTTTAGCATTTAAATTGGATTATTGATTGGCAGAGCCATGGCAAAACCAAATTTGTCACGTGAAACTGTTACAATGGTAGTTATTTTATGGCCTAAGGGCCTGTCCTGTGATAATATGTCTAAATAATTTGTAATACGTTTTTGTTTTTCCTCTGTGGTAAAAGTTTCATCGAGCCGGCGGCAGATATACAAATACATATTTTGCGAAATCATCATACAGTAAAAGTGTCATATTTATTTTATATACAATATAACCCTCAGAATCCCATTAATTATTCATTAGATACATATTTACAACGTCGGCAGATTATATTTAAAATTATATATATCTCTATGAAATCAAAATATATTTTTAAAATAACAAGTCATTGGATCATTCCATTCTACATAAGAGTACCTATGTTCTTTTTATAAATAATCTCTGTGCAATCTGTGCATAAAAAGTATTAAGTAAATTATATTCAGATGCTCTCAAACAAAGATTTTCAAGTATTTTTGGTATGACTCATTCTAAGAGTCAAGCCCCAGACAAACTTCATGTAGCAGAAACAGTAATATCACAAAGACTTGCAAATTATTTGACACGAGAAGGTCTTAATTTACCAAGTTGTCTGCATAGTTGAGGGGCGCTCAGTTATTCACGCTGCCAGGCGTATGTTCTAGTTCCCTTCCTAAGTAGTTGTTTCTTGATAATGAGACAGGAAAAGTACTACAAGTGCAATTTTCTTAGATTAATAGTTAATTTTAAAATACGTAAAATGTCATGTAGACGCAGACGAGTGTATCCTTGCTAGAAAAAATTTAACAAATCTTGACTTGAAAACCATATTCGTATTTATAATTATTGTACTCAAAAATGACGTATGGATTATGATATAAATACGTAGACCCCTCAGACAGTGACCACGTTTAGCGCTATGGTAAAATGGGCTAGCAGACGAAAACCGTGTCAAAATACCTACTAATACTGATGGGATGCGTCGCCTATTGACATGATTTCTTAGACTCTCCTGCAGTACTTTATCTGCAGTATTTTTACGATTTGTGCGGGAAGAGAAGCGCGCACATTCTATTTTTTATTTTCTTGTTCTTTTCTTCCTATTCTTCTTCTTTTTCATGGATACTATGAACTGAACATTATTTTTAAAAAATAGTAGTTGTCTATTAGACTATAGGAAACGTTAATTCATGATTATGGGCGGGGTCGCTAGTTTAAGAATTGATCGACCTTTCCATTACTCTAATTTTTGGATTGGTGTGCTTCAGAACGCTCATATCGTACTCATGGCTTGCATTATTAGATGGCAGTCGTGAAACTACGATATTAGTGTTAGCCACGCGCACATAAAGGAACAACAACAGTTGCCATGGCCGTGTAAGCATCGACCGAGTAAAACTTCGTATAAATAATTTATTGTTACCTACAGTGAAAATAACATCAGCAAATTTCGATACAAAATAGGGATGTCAAAAGTCAAAAGTCGACACACTCCTACCCCCATTTACATAAGAGAAAGCAAATTACTTTATTTCGGTTTGATGCATATTAAATACACGTTGGTCAATATGTTCGCTATAACTGTGACCAACACGCATTGACCATCGTGTATTGTAAGTGAATGTTGAGTGCTGGTGTAGTGATGGCCAATAGATAGAGGTGGTGGTGGATAGTGGGAGGTGGTGGACGATGGTGTAGTGTAGGCCTCTAGATTTGGTTGGCGCCGGAATTTTCAACGCAGATCTAAAAGTTTTGGCTTGTGGCGTGATTAAAGCCCATAGAAGTATGAGACGCAACTTTTTTTTTATCTATGTCAAAGCCACTACGTTAGTTAACGTTCAGTTTTCCGCGAGCTATCAAAGTGACCTTACGCATGTAAAATTCCCTTGTCTTATTACATACTCATTACACACTCATTAAGTAGATCAATATCTCAAAATCTATTTAATGAATATCTTTCAAATTAAGTTCGCACATTGTTATGAGCAAGTAACTGAACGTCCTCTGGCTGCTCTGGCCAAGTATGGCCCTAGCAGTACAGAGAGGGTCGTGCTCCTGTAGTGGAGACTAAAAAGGACCTGATGATGATGATGATGAAACTGAACGAACTTCCGACGTGTGGATACCATTACACACTCTTCGCCAGTGTGTTGGACATAGTTATGACGATTATGTTGGCCAACGTGTAGAGGGGACTTCAGATACTACTCGTACCTATACCGGACCGGTAGCAGGCTTTACGTGCAAACTAATTAATTGGCGGCCACCCGACCGCTCGGATCGTTACCGCGAACAGCAGGTGATTTGCTTAACAGCAGTATTCGGTTACAAAATGTGATGTGAAATTGAAATATTGCTATTGGCCACATATTTGAAAGTACAGTCTGCTAAGCAAATATCTGACCCCCCTACAACAGCGCCATTTTTTGCAAACTAAAGAACCATCCGTGGTTTAAAACCAAAGATAAAAATATACAAGTGTAATATCCTTTGCGACTAGTGCCATCTATTGAATTGTGAATGAACAAATAAGCTTAATAAGCAGAAATCTGATACCCTTGATGACTAATGCCATCTATTCGATTTTTGATAAATAAAACAAGCCCTAGCATATCATACGCTTATTTCAAAGATACTTCCATAGTTAGATGTGGCGCAAGAGGTAGGCACTACGTTTTAATAGTTAGTGTGTTTACGAGGGAACATGTTCAAATTCTCCAAAGCCTTTTATTTTTTACAAATATCACCAACTTCGTATTGTGATGTTGGTGTAATTTTGGTTGTTTTAACATAATGTTACCGAGCTAATTATTGTTAATAAAAAGCATTTTAAATGTTTAATTACTTTATTACATCAAAAAAATTTTACAGTGAAATAAATACCTGCCTACTTAATTCAAATTATGATTAATCTTCAGTAGAGAGAACCAACATGTTACTTAATAAGTAACAATTTACATCTCTCAACTTTTTTTTAATCATAGTTAATCATTAGTTATATACTGTAATGTGTAGGGTCAAATAGTGCTATGGGAATAACTTTGCTTCGATAATAGTATAAGAATCAATATGTAAGCCTATGGCATTAAATGAATTTTAATATGAGAGAGGATAGCCCCCATTTTGAAGCTCTTGTTCAAGTCTATTTGTCATTTCACTTACCATGTTAGATCAGATCACATATTACTTATGCGCATATTTATTAATTTAGTATAACCTCTTTGTCTAAATTGATTTAAGTTCAAACTTCACTCGTGTCTCGTGTCCCGGTCAAGCACTATTTGACCCTACAATCTGGGATTTTAATTGGTCACTCAGTAACAGTTAGATCACAGAACAATTGTCTTAAATAAAATATATTCTACATTGCACTCTGTTGGAATCACCACATCTCATAAAATTTCCAAGTATTTTTCTTTATTCATCCGGCCGCCGAATTCTACCAGCTCCCCTGGGCCCATTGAAGACATCTGTCCCCAATAACCTGCAAAACAATAATACGATCAGTTACCTAATAATCTACACTGCGTAATACACTAGGTATAAAATATTATTATTATTTTACTTAACTATTTAATGAATATTTTTACCTAATGTAAAAAAATAATTTGCCTTTGAGAACAGTGGCAGGATAGCTGCCACTGTTCTCAAAGGCAAATTATTTTGATGGCTATACGCTGGCCATGTCTTCTCCGCAATATTTTTCTGCCATCATCATCAGACTTAAAACTTTTTTCATCAGAATAAAATACGGTCTCGTTCTTGTTGAATGTTTCCTCACTGTTTCAATTGAAATATTATATGTTACGGCAGTTGATCGAGTCTTCTTAAATCTCCGAATCCACAAACGGACGGTGTTTCTCTGTAAGAGATATATTAATCTTAGACATTTATCACAAACTCTATGTTTTACGGCACAAAAATAGTGTGACAATTAAGTAAGTATATTAAATACTTATAATTTCTACTTACCGCGATACCTAATTCTCTAGATATAGATACTTTAAATACTGTGGTTGTCTTCACAATACACTATTAGCTTTCACAAAATCTGCTATAGTATGAGATGAAACAGGATGCCTAATAACTGGTGGGGTTTTGGATCACTACACAGTAATCGCAGTATCTTGAATGTAATTGTGACGCGAGTGAACAATATTTTTGATAAGTTGGTATCAGGTATAAATAAATCTGATAGATTACCCTCAATTTGTTTGTTAAAGCAATGCGTTGCAGTTGGTGACAATGATGTCATAGCAGTAGAAATAGATAGCCAATTTCGGACGAGACGTCATATCGTCGGTTGGCGTATTGAGATGAGAGCTAGCTTCTCAAGTCGTAGGTCCATGGTTCGAATCGAACTTCGCGTAGGATTGTTTTTGATTCTTTCTTGTTCTTACCGTTGATGATATCTGATTTACTTGAATCATTCATTCATTTCGAGTAGGTGTCACGGTCAATCGACCATGCACACCCTGGTGTCAGAGTTCTTCGGAACCTCCTCTCGGCCTCTGACGTGGTTCCTTTAACGACTACCAGATGGCAGCCGGGACCACCGGCTTAACGTGCCTTCCGAAGCACGGAATCATCTTTATTATCAGACTTGAATTATTAGCTGAGATTATTAGAAATACAAAATTTGCAACTGAGCAGGTTATCAGAAACAAGTTTATACAAGCAGTTGTCTGTCTACTTGCCAAAAATCACGGTAGGTGGCGCATCACAGCAAAGTGTGAATTTACGTTTTAAAAGTCAGGGGGTCAGGTATCTGCTTGGCCGACTGTACATAATTCATTCCTGTAAATGGACCACGAGGCAACAGACACCACTTTTGCGAACACTTCGGTGCCTTTGTTTTGCTCTATCGTCGGACTTCTGGATTTGTCTATAGAGCTACCGATGCACATCTGCGTCTTCAGTGGTCTGCAGGGGCATGGATCATCTTGAGACAATCAAGCCTGGAGTGAGATTTTTTTAAACTTATGATTGGTATTTTTACCTTATGAACTTTGATTCCACGTCCTGGACAGTCTTTATGAACTCTTTAGCTTGTCTACTGAAACCAAGACTGACACGTAATCTTTTACTGAAAGCAATCGAAGCGCTTTGAGAGTTCCAGTTGAAACCTTAAAACTATGCTTAGTGTAATGTAACAGTAACACGGTATATTTTTATAAAATAACTTTTTAATAAAATAAGTTTAAAAAGGTTTTTGTTATCATCATCAGGTCCTTTTTAGTCTCCACTACAGGAGCACGACCCAGTTTTTGTTATAATTTATCATAAAAAGGCCCCGAATCTGATTAATTTTGCCGGACTAAATAAAAAAACTGACTATTTCCGGCTATAATCGGACGCCTGGCAACCTTACCTGCACCACCAGAGAGACGCATTTTTTTTTTATAAAACTATGTGCACCACTCTCGCTCGTTCCGGAAGTATGTATGTAATGAAGTAAAGCAATGCAAATTCAAGCTGAAACCATTCGACGAGCAGTTTACGTTTTATGCACATTAATCACAAATTGAGGCCACTAAACGAGCTCATTAACAACTAATTGAACTCAATTCTCGTATCGGTCATTTGTTATCTCCCAGTCAGTCTGAACTTCATCATCATCATTGGCCACTACATGTTACAGATGATTTTTGCAGCGGCGGTTGCCACATCTTCATTATGGCTGACTAAGCCGATAGCAATCTAAACTTAATCGTATGTAAAAAAAACATCGTTATAAAACATTTTCGTATATTTTCAAAAATTCACTCGAAAGAAGGAGCAAATTTTATTTAACACTATCCGGAATATTTTAATATTATGTAAATAATTTATACGATATGTTTCATTTTACTACCCTACTGACCCACCCAGAAGGAGAGTATGTTTTTCGCGCGTATGTTTAATTGTATGTATGTACAGGAGTGAACAATGGAACAGACATACTTAAACTTATGTCTGTTCCAACAGCCTGAATGATTTTGAAATTTATGGTGTCATATGATTTGTATTCTTCCCTGGAGTGTCATAGACTATGTGACGTCAGTAAAATATCAATATGTAGAACGTAGACCGGCAAAAACTTGCAAAGAGTTGTTCCTTCCTGTAGCAAATTGCTTGACCAATTTTGAATAATGAGGCCTCATTAGATTTGCATTCTTGCCAAGAGTCTTATGGGTCAATTTTACAGACATAAATGCAACAATTTATAAATAGCAAATTGATAAACTTAGTTCCTAATTCGCAAAATGTATGGCGCTGGGTCAATGGTCAGTCGGGGTATTTAGATTTGTTTAATTAAATTACTTGTTACAATAGGTTTTCGCTACCAACTCCAGAATATGTTAATACTAATGTTATTCTAATTTTTGCAAATACTTTAGGTATTTTTTTAACTAAGGAATATGAAATTTCTAAGAAAAGCCTTGCCTTGTACCTTCTCCAGTACAATTCATATTTTTCCGCGCCTTCCAACGCCGAAGGTAATTGAAACTATGACTTCACGGAAAGCGCCTTCTTTCTTGTTTGATTTTACTGGGAAAAATGCGTCATTACTCTATCTCTATGAGGAAGGATATTTTCTTTGAAAATCAATGTCTATTTATATTTACTGCTCTCAGCAGCAATAACCATAAGGTTAATAAATATTTTGCTTCATCGTTACCTATTTACTATGGTTGGTGAAAGTGGTAGTTGGTTATTGTTGGTAGCTGTTGTTGGTTATTGATAGAAATGCTAGCCAACTGAAACCTAAGGGGGTTATTAGCTATATATATATATATATATATATATATATATATATATATATATATATAAATATATATATATATAGTTGAAAACTGACAAACAGGCAGATTTGTTTTTCGAAATAACAATAAATAATAATAAATAAATATATACGGACAAATCACACAGATTGAGCTAGCCCCAAGGTAAGTTCGAGACTTGTGTTATGGGATACTAACTCAACGATATTATATTTTATAACAAATACATATATAGATAAACATCCAAGACCCAGGCCAATCTAAAAAAGATCATTTTCCATCTTGACCTGGCCGGGGATCGAACCCGGGCACTCCGTGTCGCAGGCTGGCGTGTTAACCACTGCGCCAAGGAGCTGTAAATAATACTCCTTGGTGAAGTATAAAACACTATGTACCACACAAGGAAAAAGGGTTGATTCCCAACTCGTGTGGTTTGTGACCACGGAGCAGATACAGATATATATATACTCTGTATCTGCTCCGTGTTTGTGACGCTCTCCCGATAATTGAGAAAATGATTTATTTACAAACAATGTAATTGGCGGACTTAAAGCCGTAGGCTTTATCTACCAATTAACAAAAAGGTGATGCCGAGAACAAAGAGAGAAATAAGTGCAAAAACAAAGTGATTTACTTTATCCTTTAGACTACTACCTATTAAATAAAAAATATTTTCGAGACACAAGATTTTTATCCATATTTAGGTGTAGATAATAAATCTAGCCAACACGCTAAACGTGTATGTCTACCCCGTAGCCCGTAGGAATAAAGACGTCATAATATGTATGTATGTAATAAATCTAGTCCCTTATATACTCGAGCATATCCAGAATTGAAAATGTTATGCCAATTACACAAGCCACTAAAATTTAAAGTTAAAATGAATCTAGCAGCACTATTGAAGTCATTTCGCTTGTGTAAATTTACACAATCGCGCCCTAGCTGACTAAAAGATCTTCAAAAAGTATAATCTTTTTTAATTTCACGCTCGTTACTCCGGTTCTTATTAAGCGGCTTGCGTGGGGATATAGATCCAACACGTAGAAGCCCTTTGGAGAAGTTGATATAATGTTGGTCCCCACCCAGAACCCAGTCTGAAACTACGAATATATGATATCTCCTTGAACAGGTCTTGGCCGGAGCAGGAACTATTGCATTTTAAAAGAGAAATTTGTGGGTTATGGGATTGAATTGTGGCTAGACTTGTACTGGGTTATTGCTAAGGGTCGGGCACCTGCAATAATCATGATAACTGACTACAATTGGCAGGTGGTGGCTTGCCGCCCACTAGATTCCCCCTTAGTGGGACCTTCAAACTAGCCGACCAGTATTGCCAGCTAAAGCGCCGGCAAAGGGGAAAACCGATGTTGGCGACTCAGGGATGTCGAGAGGTGTGCTGCGCTTTCTCCGAAGTTACTCACGGCATTATGCCCTTTAACACTTCCACCGCTGGAGAAACAGCTCTCACTCGATTCCTCTTTGGTCGGCCAACTTAGACAAGCCAGAGCCGAGAGGGAACCCCCTTGGGTTTCCACCCCGACTGATGAATACGCGTCGGGGACGAGGGCTCTGACCGAATCTCTGGAGCACTCAGATGCGTAGTGTCATTACTCAACAACAGCTCGCCACAAGCTGCTGTCCCACGGCTGTATAATTATCGTTATGGGTACTTATTTATAACATTGACAAATATGCATTCCGCCCCCAAACCGCAATCGGCACTTACCAGCATCGCCTCGTCTGCCGCAAATAGGTATCGAAGCCCATTGAAAATGTATCGTCAATATTCCTCGTTCTATGTAATTCCAGTCACTTGTGTAAAAGCACAAAGCCCACAATAATTTGCTCTCTGAGTGCACTCATTGAATGCGTAATATTTTAAATTAATATTTCGAAGATCACTTAAATGTTAGTAAGCAATGGAAGCACAATTTGAAGGACCGGTTTACATTTTACAGAACACTTAGCCCGCTTATGCTCGCCTTATACTAGAGCGGATCGAAAATGCAACGACGTTCTGCCGGCCTTACATTGCGGCTTTCGTATGATTTATTTAAGATGTATAAAACGTAATGTATTGTGAAGTGACATAGGCCGGCTGGTCCGGTTACTTTAAAACAAACCTCGTATTAATTTGCTCTACAACTACGACTTTACAAGGTCTATGACTAGCAGCAACAAGCAAGGGTTAGCAACGTAACTTTATTACTATCCGAAATTATGAGAATCTTTTCTTGTAAGACGCTCATTACCAGTTTGATTTCGCTTTCCGCCTACACGCTAAACGTGGTCTTTAGATGTGTTATGGCCTACCGTGGAATTAAATAAATAAATCTATATACGTACCATAGTTATTTATTTAATTCCACAAAAATAACACTTACATGATAAATTATTCAGGATATACAAAAATCTTGTTAGGTTTATCCACATATCTACTTACTCAAAAATACATTTTATTTATTCTTCTTGTCGCTTACATAGTAGGTATGTTCTTCAATATGATTCATTATACATAATCATAATCAGGAAAATAAATGTTCTTTAGAAGAAATACATTTCGTAGATAGTAAAGTATATGTATCTACCTACACAAAAAAAAGATAAAAGTGACAATAAAACACACAACGTCCAACCGCAATGTAAATGAAAATAAATACATTTTGGCATACATAAAGAACTTTAAAATCGGTCCAGTAGTTTTTGAGTTTACCGTTACAAATCACTCAAATTGACACACAAATCTTTTCACTTTATAATATTAGTCTAGATTTCTTTTCACCCGTTTATCTGTCAGTCAAGACCTTTATCTTAGTAAGGCTTCGATCAAATATAAGGCTTCGATCAAATATAAGTTTAAATTTACTTATATAAAACAATCAGGTCTGCAGTTCCTTAAAACTGTGAAAACTTAGGTAAGTTCTTATCAACGTGTACAATAGAAAAGGCAGTAATATCGTATATTTTGCAAATTTCTTCTTAAGCTAACCAAAATCTATAGGGCACCTTCCGCTAACTTAAATGGTTCTAGGATGACATTTGTCAATGAGTAGGAAGATATCGGAATACCGTAAATATGTAGTTACTTAACAAAATATATATTTTATTGTACTAAATACTGGATAAGCCAGTTCAACTCGCTTTTAGACGTATTTTACAATGGTAATGGAAGTAAGATTCCTTAAATAAAAATTTGAAAGTATATTATAAATATAAATCACCTATTTTAATAAAACTTTTTATATCTCAAATTCTATTAAACCTACAATTAAGTGCCTTTAATATTGAAGGCTGATTGCTTGAACGGTTTTTATTAAAAAAAAAACACGTGTGTTTTTTTTTAATAAAAACCGTTCAATTGTCGACTAGATTCATTTTGGATGATCGGACATGCGAAAGACGTACCTAGGTATTATTTTGTTACAGCAGCGATATTATGTTGAATCATTTTTTTGTTCTTTTTTTAAGTAAGCAATATTAGAGGTAATATAATAATTTTTCTTTCCGATTACGATATATCCTTTCTAAATTAAAAAGTTTTCATTAAATATTTTTTATGTACCTACATGTGGTTATTTTTAACCGACTTTAAAAAAAGGTTGTTTTTTTTACTCTTTGTTACCATAAAACTCCGTCATTTATTAACTGATGTAAAAAAAATATTTTTATTGGAAAGAATACGGTTTCCAACTCATCATCATATCAGTCGCAAGAAGTTCACTGCTGGACATAGGCCTTCCGCAAGGATTACCAATAGGACCGATTCGAAGCAGCCCGCATCCAGCGTCTTCCTGCAACCTTAGTCAGGGTGTCCAATGCTGTGCTTGCCCGTACGTGGTCGCCATTCAAGAACCTTTCTGCCCCTTTCCAATTGGTCCTATTATTTATTTTTAAATGTTTTAGTAATTTGATTGAAGTAAATTTTATTTAGTTTGTAAGATTATGTCCTCTGTAATGTTAGGAACTGATAGTAGCATAGATGAAAATATTTTTTACAACTATAATATTACGGTAGTACAGAGAGGGTGCTCCTGCAGTGGAGACTATAAATACCTGATGATAAAGATGATGATGATCTATAATATTAATACTATTCTGTTTTAGTTGTTAAGTATCTACAAAGTAGTTTCGCAATGAATAGAAAATTGAGGTTCCCCATTATGCATGTTAACTATTTTGAAGTCATTATTTTATCTTTGTATCTATAAATAAATAAATATATACGGACAATTCACACAGATTCAGCTAGCCCCAAAGTAAGATCGAGATTGTGTTATGGGATATAACTCAACGATACTATAATGTATAACAAATACATATCAAAAAAAACATCCAAGACCCAGACCAATCTGAAAAGGACCATTTTCCATCTCGACGAACCCGGGCGCCCTCGTGTTGCAGGCTGGCGTATTAACCACTGCGCCACGGAGCTCGCCTATATGAAGTAAAAAAACATTTTAAGAATTCCACGATTTATCAAAATTTTCATTAATTGACCTGTATTGTAAATTTTCTGAAAGTAAAGTTAATTTCGCGGCCGCTTAAAACGCGAAATAAATTTTATTATAACTCAGTAATCCGTCGTTTATTAAAACCTGTAATATCGAAATTATTGTTACTTTAACGTGTACTTCGGGATGGTTTTAGATTAAGCCAGTAAAAGAAACAGTTAACTTAGCGAATTATATTAGGAACAACAAACAAAATCCGTCAGAAGCAAAGTTTGTAAATATACTTTTACTCATATGTTACTACTTGTTCGTTATTGTATCATCGAAAATAACGAAATTAAGGTTTGGGTGTAAAAATTGTTTTCATGGAGAAATAACAGTTAAGTATACAGGTCCTTAATTTTAAAACAGCATCGGGAATAGAAATATCGCCAATTGTTTGTTTTCAAACATTTGTTTCCAAACGAATATCGAGGCAAGCAAATTTTTTCAACTGGAAAAGATACCGAGCGGTTCCACCTGAAAACCGTTCATTTAGAACAGATAAATGGCAGTGACAGGCTGACTTTTGGCCCAGATTTGTCGATGACAAAACATAATATATAGGCGATATCGTCTGTACCTCGTTAAGACATATTGTTCATAAAATAACATCTTTTAGATAGTGTAGCATGTCGTTATCGGATACCTTATTTTTAATTACTTTATTAGTTTTTATTCACGGAGTTTTGTTTTGTTTTTCATCGTCTTTTTTCTTTATAAATTGCTTATTCACTATGATCAATTTAAATTAAGCGCAGATATTCAATGGCCAGAAAGACGTAAAAATAACTGAACAAGCAAATTAAAAAAATAGACACGCTAGTTTTAAATTTTCGAGATATCTTGACTTTCTTGAACATTTTGAAAATCAGAAGCAAAAAACATCCAGTACACAAAAAATAAAAATTGTACGTTAATAATAAAGTAATACTTTGTATGAAAAAGCTAAAACAAACAAAAACAAGCGTGTTGATTTCTTAAAATTTGCTACTAAAGAATTTTTAAACCTATTGCCAGCCCTTAAAAACTTTTGCTCTTAATTTAAATGGACCTTATATAATAATAATATATCATTCTTCGTTCTTCCTTACAGTTAAATAGAGCAAGCACGGTATAAAAATGTTCATTTTTCATAGGGAAAAAGCAAAAAGAATAGGTAATTGCCCAGGTTCAAAAGACGCCAGCAAAGGGTAAGAAGCTTTTGAACCAGTTCCTTGGGGAAGAAAGTGGGAGATGCCCCCTTGCAGGAACAAGTGCGGAACAGGAACAGTTGGGACCACCCAACATGCTGCTGCGTGCTGCCGTACCATCGACTTAACTCTGTATCTCCTTTTGTGGTAAGTTTTGTGGTATGTGGCCTAATCGGGAATCTTAGTATAATGACTTATATTATCATATTTGAGCAAAATTTGTTAATTTCTTTTCTTTTTAGGTTCTTAAGTTACTGTATTTTTAGTAAAGTTTATTTTTTTATAAGTTATTTTAAATATGTAAGCTATGATCACGATTATCTCCGAAAATACTGAACCGATTTACTTCAAACTTTCACCAATTGCTTTGTTTTAACTCAGCAAAACATCTAACGTTTGTTTTATCAAAATCGATTCATTAAAAAAAAAGTTATCGTTATTTGAATGAACTCAAGGCATTAGTTTGCCTGCAAATATACCCGGTGAATTTTTTATCGTTTTGGACCCTTAAAGGGGTGACTCAGACCATCAAAATGTACAACTTTTCCGATGGGAACAATGCTGGGAACTAAAAAAAATTCGACATTCCCTCCCATACAAACTGGCCGGGCGGCGGGACTCTTTAGTATGGAAATGACGATTTTTTTTTAGTTCCCAGCATTGGTGTCATAGAAAAAGTTGTTCATATTGATGACCTGAGTCACCCCTTTAAGGATCCAAAACGATCAAAATTTCACCGTGTATAGCACTTATATAGTAAGTGATTAAATAATAAGTGACATAAGAAAATTTAAATACAAATTCAATTCATCATCAGCATGCATTATACCTATCCATACTAATATTTTAAATGCGGCAGTACATTTTTTTTGACGTAGGGCGGCAAACAGTAAGCGAACACCGCTGCCCATAGAGAACTGGTAATGAATGTAACATTAATGTATGGTCGATGGACACTTGTCGATCCAAAGCTAGTTGCTGTTAGGGACAGCGGGCCCTCAACCTTTTATTGAGAGCTAAACGCGCGCCTGACCGGATCAAAGCGTTTTTTTTTACGTTAGTTAGGTACCTACGCGTTAATAGCTGCACAAGGCTCTAGTTTAATTTAATTTTTATGGCAGAATTTAAAACTGCATTTAATGAGGTTTATTTATTTACTTCAAACACTTATAACTATAAACGTTAAAAATGTTGTCACACGTCCAAACACTTCTAAGTGTAAAATGTTCCACGTGGCAGGCATCTGCAACTTAGGGGGTATAACGTAAACCTAAGTCGCAAGTTCAAGTCTTTTTTCTTTTTGTCGTAGCTGTAAAGTAATTCGCCCGTCAGATGAACAACTTTTTCTCTAAGATCAGCCCTGGAATCTCGATAGAAATTTGACATACCTACCTGCACATTAAACTTTGTCTGATATCACTTTACGCTTTCAATATTAAATCAATTACAATGAAATTTGAAATGGAGGTAATTTGAGGCGTGGGGAAAGATGTAGGATCTAGGAGGACCTTTTATCTTGGAAAAAAGTATCTACTGTTCTTGAGGAACTGACATGACAGTTGTCGTTGCCATTTCATACCAAATGCGTGTCACTGGTCGCTGCCACCGTACCACAAGATTTTTTTGGGATTTTCTTTTATCCTAAAACGGCAATGGTATCTTAGCTTTATTTTGGATATATGTGAAAACCCTTTCAGTATTCAGAACTCCAGTACTTCCGAGCTGCGAACGCGAAGTTTGAAAGATCAAAGCATACGCAGCTTATAGTTTTGTAATGCGGGAGGCTTTACAAACGCAATATTAGCATTATGAATATAAAATTTAACCGCAAATCAAATGAGCCTCACCCGCTTTTAGTCCTGAAATGCGAGAGGCATTACAAACGCAATAGCGTAATGATTATGAATTCCTATAATTAATTATAATTATGGTTTATGGGTTTTCAAAATAATCTCGGTAAGGACTTTTAAGTAGACAAGCAGGCGAAGATTAAAGAAAGGATGAATCATACTACCTAAAAGTATGGCACACCAAGTTCTGCGCAATGGTGTCTGCTTATGACAGAGTTAGACGTTAAGCAATATTTCGAAATGGATCTTGATATTGAACGATTTATCTTTGGAGATTAAATCTAAGTAATTCCGAATCTATATTGTTCATAAAAAGAGACTAGATATCTTTTATAGGCACGATTTCTTCTATCAACTGTTATAAAAAAACCAAAGAAGTAATGTAACTGTAGCATCCAGAATGCGTTCTACATTAATAACCATTTTTATATAAAACAATGCTCTGCACTGTACTGTCACCATCGCAACCTGCTGTGAAATGAGGCCTCCGCATGCTACATTGCAGCCCCGCGCGTTTTTGCGAAGAATTCTGCATGCATCTGCATCAGATCTGCACTCCCGCAACGACGCGCGTGGGTCCGTCGCCACGCGCTCCGCAGCGTGGAGCGGATAGTGTGTGAATCGCCTTAGTAGACAAGGATACCCAAATATACTCAGGATACATTTCCAGAGAAAGCGTTCCTGAGGAATCGAAGAGCAAGTGAAGCCGCTGTCGAATGCTAGATTTTATTTTCCTACATTAGAACTTATTATTTCCTTAACTGTTGGTGTACCTTAATACATAAATAAACTAGAAATAAGTATGTGTAAAATCCACAAAATGCCAGCGATGGCAACGTGTCGGCATTTAGCTAACTTAGTGATGTAGTTAAGTCCTTAGTCCGCCTCCCTGGTTCAATTACACAACTTTTTGTTGACAAAGCAAAAGTTTATCTGTGAATCACACGCTCTCACAAGGTAAGCTCACCTCTCATTTAATTTGTGAGGCGGTTTGTCAAATGAATGTTACAGGATAGTAATGTTACTTTGGAAGGCATCATGAATTATCCACGAATTCCTCAGTAAAGTTTGTTATCTAAAACCAGGGACTAAGTACATATCGGTAATATTTTTTTAAATAGTACTTTTAAAATATCAGTACCCAAATTTTGATACTGGCCCAGGAAATGTATATCGGTATAAGGTATTTAAATAGGAGTAGTAGAATAACAGACCTGTTTGAATGTTTTTCAGTACTAGTACAATAATTTAAATATTATTTTATTACTGTACCGAAATAAAATTTATAGTAGTTAAATTAGACAGCTCCGTGGCGCAGTGGTTAACACGCCAGCCTGCGACACGGAGTGCCCGGGTTCGATCCCCGGCCAGGTCAAGATGGAAAATGATCTTTTTCAGATTGGCCTGGATCTTGGATGTTTATCTATATATATATTTGTTATAAAATATAGTATCGTTGAGTTAGTATCCCATAATACAAGTCTTGAACTTACCTTGGGCCTAGCTCAATCTGTGCGATTTGTCCGTATATATTTATTATTTATTTATTAAATTAAGAAGCGAGCGAATGGGTGCCGGGGTTACGGAAGAGGAGCGGGGAGAGCAGTCTCAAGTAGCCACAAGTTCACTAAAACTGAACGTCTCTTCAGTGTATTCACGCTCACGTACAAAATATGTTGCCATACACATTAAATTGATGTTCGCCATTGGTTTGCCAAAAAATATTGTCAATTTCCCAAACTCATGGACTTGTCGATCGATGACAACAAAGGACAGGGGAACGTTTCGTCTCATACAATTGACGCAAATGCCGCCATAGTTGACAATGCCTGGATCTAAGGCCTGGATCGATGGCGCAATCGTGTCTTTTCGTGGCAAACTAAACGACAACTAATCATGACCTACTATTATGTAATAAGCATTTGACATTTAGTGTATCACTCAAAAAAGTGGCCTCACGCATTCAAGCAAAACTTTACAAATAGGTAGGTAAATATTATCCTACAAATTGAAACAATCATAACTTGTGAAGGGGCGTTCATTTATAATTTAGACAATCTCTACTTATAATACCTGCGCTTTAAGTAATACAAAATATAAAAAGTATTTTTTTTTAAATCCATCTGAACCCGGATGTACTAAATATCTATTTCGCTTTACGAATAAGTCATTACTTAGGTACTCGTAGATTTTGCTAATCATTTGCATCTAAAATCAACAGTCTGGCTGCATTACTTCATCAGATGCCTTCAGTCCTGGCTGCAATTTTTTTACTAACAGGCGATAGGCTTAGAACTTAGCCCGCTAAATAGTTACAAATAATAGATTTATCTGGGTCTTGGATGTTTATCTTTAATAAGTATCGTTTCTTCCATGCTGGTATGGGAGAAAAGAAAAAACGGAATTTGCCAGTTGCTTCTCTTCCCGCGCAGACCATAGAAGCCGGTGAAGGGAATGTGCAAAAATGTAAAGCATGACAATAGGCGATACGGCTAGCAACCCATCACTATTTTGATTCCGTTTTCCACCTTTAACGCCACCAACACGCTAAACGTGGCCTTTCGATCTTAGGAAAAAGACGTGATAATATGTATGTAGTATAGTTTATAAGATATTGAAGCGTTGAATTAGTATCCCAAACACAAATACTATATACAACAGAGTGTGGGGCTCAATTGGTGTGAATTTTCCTGATACTCGTTAAATGACTAGTTACTTACGTAACAAAATTAACAACACAAAACTTAAAAACATCAATGAGTTCTCTCCAACCCGTCTGGCCAGCGAGGAGAATGTAGGCCAAATCCTCTGTCTGTTCTGGCCAAGTATGGATCCGGTATGTACAGAGAGGGTCATGCTCCTGCAGTGGAGACTGGAAAGACCTGATGATGATGATGATGATAACAAAATTGTCCATTTTTGAAGACGGTTAATAAAATCTTGTAAAATTATAAGTTGTTATCAAAATTCTCTTCCGTGTCACATCGGGGCATCGAAATTGAGGCGCCACCATCAAGTTTGCAAACCTACTTTTGACATATGTACATTTAATTAGCTAACTTGAGCCTGAATCCTAAATTGAAAACTTATACTTCTCTAACGAAAAAAGTCTTGTTCGTTTGAGTTATTGTGAGAGGAGTCGGGAAAATACCAAATTTTCGTTTTATTCAGCCTTGAATAAAGTTAGGATATTTAACGATTTTGAGAAGGAGCGGATAGCGGCCGAAATTTTATTAAAAGCACTTGTAAAAGTAATGAAAAGTCGAAACTGTCCCTACGTTCTAAGTTCCAGCTGTATTTTTGTAGCTAGCTTAAATATCTACTTAATCAAAATGTTATTATTTGTCACGTATAAATATAAATTATATTGATTTATCCTTTTACGTACAGTCTATCATACGCTCTGCTCGCGTGAATGTTGTGACATTACTCGGGAACCTTTTTAGGAGAACAAAGGTACTCTATGTCATTCCCCGAGCCTTAAACTATCTCCATACCAAAATTGTATCTAAATAGTTATAGCGTGAAATGGTAACAAACCGACAGACACAGTTACTTTTGCATTTATAATATTAATAGGGATTAATTATTATCAAAATTTTAACCTCAAGATGTTATGAAGACTGCTGGATACAGGCCAAAATTGTAAATGTGCATTCAAAAGTGAAAAAAAAACGGCATTTACCATCACTTCCTGTGTCTTCAGTGAAGTAGTACCTATTGTACAAGATAATAAAATATTTAAAAACATATGCGTTTCAATCACTCATTAATTTAACTCACATCAGCCCAATGCTGGGCATAGGCCTCTTTTTTTTTATATTTTTCCACTCAGCCGAAAATGTGTTTATTACAGGTAAACTTATTTTTGTCTGTAACTGATTTATTACTTAGGTACGAAACTTATAAACCTATGTTAGTAACCTATGTTCCTGGCCGATTGGTTGATCACAAACGAAAATTGATCTCGTCTTAAGTTATTTTTCACAGGCAAACTTGGATGGAGATGATCAGCTATACTTTTAATCCAAATACATGTATGATATTGCTGAAGTGCAAGTTTTTATAAAAGTGCAGCTTCTCTTGAAGGAGCATGCAAACGTGACTTAATATTCATAAACCGGGAGCAAGCTATCTGAAACCCGATTTTCCCGACCACCGCAATCGAGTTAAGGGTGTAGACAGGTTTCTGTGAAGGTAGGGCAGGTGGGGAAAAATCCAGAGCATGTTGTTAGTATCTCAATATATCGCTACATGTGGCGACTAGCGTGGTTTACTAGTCCTAAAAGGGTAATACTAATAACCTTACAATTTATTTATTTTTGTACCATGCGTCCATTTATATAGTGCGAGACGTGTTGGCCTCAAATCAAGAAAATATACACCAGAAAGTAGCTAAATGGAAGCAAAAACAACACTCTGCGTCTGCTAGAAATATGCTCTGTAAATCAAATCTTTACATATCTATTTACTCTTATTCGTGCTGCATTCCGTCGGGCCAGTTAATTAACGAAAACGAAGATCAACAGATGTCTCCCCCTTAATTCGTAACTTACTAAGCCCTTAAATCAGGTTGTCTATATCTACGCCCTTCCGCGAAGAGATGCTCGTTGCCGGTACTTAAATTCCTCCTTGAAATCTTGTTGCAATATTTGAAAATTACCTTTTATTGCGTACCTCCAAATATGTAGAATTTATTTTCTACATATATTTATTACTATATATATATTCTACATATATTAATACGTGAAGCAAATCTTTGTACTCCTTTTTACGGGAATTGCGCGGACGGAGGAGTATGAAATTTCGCACACTTAGCCTATATAGAGAAGGAGTGCTAATATTTTTAAAAAATATTACATTCTCCACCATCAGGTACATGACACACAACTTTATGGTCGAAGTTCGACCACTGGGCGACCACTAGTCATTATTTAAGAAAATATAACTTTTTGAAAAGCAAGATAATGTCCTTTTGACCATGTTAATCGCAATAGGTAAAGATTAAATTTAGGGTAGTTTACAAAATCAGATATTAAGTATGCGCCCTTCAGAAATATAAACACTGTAGGAAAAAGAATGCGCCCATGAGGAAACACAACACACTTTTGGGACTGCATTTCAAATATAATGGTAGGTAGTTGCTTACTTTCGTAGCGTAGTTGGCAGGATTTATTGAGCACCGCTGTATTCTAGGGCACTGTTTCCCAAACATTGTTCGCCATGGCACGGTCATACACTGCCCCTTTGTGCTTGTGACCCATGTAATAATTCAGGTATTGTCATTAGAAGTATGTTCATAGTACGACATTTTTTTTATTACTATCATGGTATCATCTTTTTCTTCTCCAGTACGTTTCAGACAAACTAGAGTTACACTACAATTATACACAGAGGGCGTTACGTTCAATACATTTTACTGGCATTATACAGCATCTTCGATTATTCAATTTATTTAAAATATATTAATTTCATTTGAATAAATGCGTAATTACTACTTTTAATCTTAAACACTTTGTACATAGACTAGTTCACTAGCAGTGGACCTACCGCCATATAACGATGGCTTTTGGTCCAGAGCCTATGCCAGAGCACGTGCCGCCGTATTATATATCTATTTCCGTAGAATTATAAAACTATGGTATCGCCTATTTAGTGCGAAGTATAAAACTGTTGCTTTTCCCCAAATAATCCAAGTCCATAATTTTGTGTATTTTTAACCACGAAATCAAGTCCAAGGTTGGTCCGTCCCTTTTTTTTGCTTAAGTGTAAGCAATAATGAAGGTCAACCTCGGAATGAGAGTTATAAGATGGAAATTCGTATACCCCTTAATGTAGGCGTCGTTAAAGTAATCTCTTCTCTCCAAACACAAGTATTTATATACTTAAATGGAGATCCCAATAATACCGAGATACTGTAAAAACAAAGTGACAAATAAAAATAATTATTATTATGGTTTTTCTTTTTGAATCTCTCAGGCTAAGCCTGGTGATGTTTGTGAAAGCACGGGTTTATAACCAAGTACTTACACATTAAACTTAAATTTATAGACTGGTGGTCAAAGTATCGGAGTCCAGTTGAAGAAACTTTCGCACTATCCTACATGTATTTAATATAGCGGCCTTCTGTAGTGTAATATATGTGAATTTTGGTAAATCTATCTGGTTCAGTTGTTTGAATATATCTTTTGGTACTACTCCCGTCGTGGATATGATAAGAGGTACTATAATGACGGAGTTCATTTTCCACATTCTTTTTATTTCTTCCTGAAGTTCGGTGTACTTTCGCAACTTTTCTGAGGTTGTGGCTTGTAAGTTGTGTGTATTTGGTACTGCTATGTCGATTATGTATGTTCGTTTGTTATTTTTATCGATTAGAGTGATATCCGGTCTATTGTTGTAAATTGTGTGGCCTGTCAATATGGTTCGGTCATAATAAAGTTTGTGGGTGGAATTTTCTAAAACAGGTTGGGGAATATACTTATAGTAAGGTGTAGCCATGTCTACGATAAGTTTATATTTGAGAGGTAATTTCTGATGAATTATGTTAACTAACTGGTTATGTCGGTGTGTGTAATCATTTTGAGTCAGTTTAATACATGCTCCTGTAATGTGTTGTATCGTTTCTGGTTTATTGTTGCATTGTCTACATAAATCATTATTTATGTTTCTGTCTTTAATAATGTGCTTCTATTATTATAATCTCGTGTCTGTCATAAGTTATTCAAGGTCAAAGGTAAAAAATCGGCTTTTAGCTATTATTTAAGTTTCAAAGGCTCCAATGATGTACATCTATAATATATATATTTTTATTATTATAATGTATATGTATTATATGTTTGCAAAATATTTATTTATTTAAGTATATATTTTCTTCTTTTGTACGTTCTTCTGCCCTACTTTCATTTGGCTAGTTGACTGGTAGAGAACCCTTTATGGGATAAGTCCGCCATTGTATGTTTACTTTTCGTTTATACTATGTTTTATGTTCTGTATTTTTATCGTACAATAAAGATATTACAAACAAACAAACAAAACATGTAGAACACTGAATTTGCCTATAAATTTATAGCACTTTGTATATTTGGTAAATTTACAAATTTTAATCAAACAGCGAAAAACTTATTACCATCCATCGCACGGAATCAGTCTAGTTAATTTAAAAAGGAGAAAAGCCACATTACATAATGTCCATCCAACCTTGATGCTAGAAAGACAGACAAGCGTGCAACTCCATTATTGAGATAAAATCTAGCTGAAACGACCAGAATATGATTGTGATTCATATCCGCCAGAGTTTTAAGCCCGGAGCAAATATGAGGGCTTGTCGTTGTTTTCTTTTTTGCGGCTTCCAGCGTGCACTTTAGCACTTTATTCGTTAAGCGTAAACGCGATAGTGTTTATTTAGTACATTTGACCAAAAAGGGAAATATTTTAAGTGCACTAGCTAAATTTTTCATTTCATATTTCTCCAATTTATGCTCACCATTTTTTTTCTCAGACAGAACTCAGCTAGGAGTGAAACTAGCTACACACAGAACTATTGGTTAGCTATAGCTGGATTACAAACAGCGCGTTCTATGTAACGATATATTCAAAGATAACATAATAAACATAATTTCGAATAATCGCCAAGAAAATATCGTGCTGCATGTAACTCTGTCTCTTATTCTTCACTTGATGTGAGAGCGTAATCTAGGTGTGAAGATCTGAGGTGCGAAAACTCACAGGTATAAAAGCTGAGGTGCGAATGAATTAAGGCGCGATAAGCTGTAACGAGAATCGAAGCAAAGGAACCCAGGTGTAAAAAGTTGAGGGAAGAAAGATTGCAGTTGCGATAAACTAAGCTAGGATGAGAGGATTTTCTATATTACCTACATTTGAATTATGCTCCACAGATCTGTACATATTTTATTTGTAAATTTTCACATTTCATCACGTATTACGAAGTCATAAAAACCTTAATTTAAAACCTATCAGATATATACGGAAATGCGCCAATGAAGGATCTGGCTATCGTGAGAGTGATTTAGGGGTAAGATTAAGCAGTAGTTATATGGGTATCCACCTCGACAATAACTCTTTAAGAGTGGCGGTGGCATTGAGGTTAGGCTGCGCAGTGTGTGAGCCTCATCTGCGTTTGTGGTAGGACGGTCGAGGCTGATGCTCTGGGTCATCATCATGCTCTTGGTTCTACACGATGTGCTGGTCGCTTATCTCGTCATAACACTTTAAATGACATTATTCGTAGGACGCCAGTTTTGGCAAATGTTCCGTATCTGTTGGAACCACCGGGTATTTCGAGAACGGATGGTAGACGGCCGGATGGGATAACGTTAATATCGTGGCAGAAGGGGCAATGTCTTTTACGGGACGCAACTTGTATATCACCTTTGCGGCGTCTTATCTCGCAAATACTTCACGACTGCAGGCGCTGACGCTGCAGCTAAATCAGCTGCTGCTCAAAAAATTACAAATTTTTTTTTTTTATTCGTTCCGGTTGCTGTCGAGACAGTCGGCCCGTGGTGCAAGGAAGCTAAGGACTTAATTTGGAAGATCGGATGTCGCTTGAGAGTCCGTGGGTATGACTACCGCTCTGGGTGGTACCTAGTTCAAAGGATATCCTTAGCTATTCAAAGGCAAAATGCGGCTCTTGCATTCTGGCATTTTTGACTACTTTTCTTTTGTGAATGCCTGTCTAAAAAAAAACTATCAGAGCTAAGTAGAGTTTACAAAAAAATAAAGAGTTATAATCGACCAACTTGTAAATGTACTTGGAAAAGTAACATTTCATACAAATTGAATTGAAAAATAGTTAAGACAGCTGTTAGTTACATAATCAACTACTGGATATAAATTTACAAACCACGTTAAGTTAAGAAAATATAAAATCATGGCAGCTTCAAAATAATAATATCTAAATTAATAGCAATGTGTTTACGTCCAAACGCGCGCGGCGCTTGGTAGAACGATACTAGGCCGCTTGGCTGCCCACTGCGGAGTAATATACCTACAAAATCTTGTTACCAGCGCTTGCCTCTACTCAAGGTGGAACTCAATCAAATAGATAATATTTTTTCTAATTTCCCTTGTGAAGTAGGATTTTATAACTCTTTCTTCAGTTACTACCAACGTATGTGGGCTCGTTTTTAGACATTTGTAGTCGTTAAACCGAGTTCACGCGTCAGCTTGAACTCATACTAAAAAAATGTGACGTTTAAACAGCGATAAATGTTTTTGTGAATAAAAATATTCATTTTCATTTTCAAAGGTGCATCCTTATACAAAGTGAATGGCTAGCCAACGTACTACACTCTCGCTCCATTTAATTGACAATTATTCAATCACTCCGCGCCAGGCAGGGCTGCGTTGGATGCCGGATAAAAAATGTTTGTTGGTAAACAATGGTAAGCTTTGTGCACTTTTACTAAATACATACTATCACGTCTTTATCCCTGACGGAGTAGAGTGAGCCTATGGCCTAAACGTTTAGCAACTTTTAATAAAAAAAATCACAATTTCATAAATAAAACCTATTACAGAACTGCTGTGAGTAATTTGTGGTTATGGAGAACTTGGCAGGAGTTTCAGCGGATTGCATGGCTTTTGTTTTTAAGCTTTTATTTAGTTTCACCTGTCTTGATGGTTGTCTGTAATCAAATCTTGTGAGTTAAATTTGATCCACTTCACGGTTACCGATCGAGCCGAAATTTTGCATGCATGTGTAAATCTGATTACAATACAATATTATGGAATCGTTGCGCTGCTGGTCTGATGATGGAGTCGGAGTGGTAATTGTAAAGTTTATAAACGTACACTCACACCGAGCTGCACTGCAGCAGAGAAGACAAAACGCAGCACTGCGCCGCATGGTATTCTTCGTATGAAATGGGAACATGCATGAAGTCTATATTTTGAAATACGTTTCTGATTATGTAAGCATCTAGCTTACTAGCTAGACTGGTAAGAGAACTATACATTTTATATGGATACGTTAAATTTGGTGAAGCTTGGTTAGAAAAGTCAATTTCGAAAGTATGAAAATTTAAAAATATTAGATACAATAGATAGCCTTTTAAATTTATAGCAACTTTTATTCTGAAGCCATTTCCATAAACGCAATTTTAAATATGGTGCCGGACAACGTTCTCACATACCAAATGCCAAATGTGATATAACTACTCTGATATATGTGTTTACGCCGAGAGAAAAAATTGTAACGTTTATATACCAAAGAGTATTTGAGTTATCAAGATTATTTTTTTCAGAGTTCTTTCAATAGCACTACAAAAACGTTGGTTGTCTGTAAAGTCGGTTAACAAACGATAATTTTACGTGATAACGGTGGAAGAGAGGTAGATGCCTTACAAGCCGAACGCTTAGGTCGATCGATGTCTTGTTCCGCGCTCTTACTTGCACGCGGAACGTGAAACTATTTCGTGCGTGCAGCAGCCGTTTATCGATTTATCACGTCAAAAATGTGTGCAAGTCATTTGTTGAGCCCGGAGCAGCACTGCAATGCAGCTAATATACATATCGCGGCACGGACGCCCACTGGATTTTGACATGCTGTGAATCTCCACTGCATTGCAGTTCTGCTCTATGCTGGCGTGGATGTCGTTTAGTGTAAGAGACAACACTATTTGTGAAATCTTAGTAAAACGTAGAAGGGCTACTGTTACTAAATAGATCTGTTTATACCTGAACCTCAACACAATTACATCGTCATAATAATTAATATCAAATTTTAAAATATATCTAGTAGTGTGCCATCCCTAATCTAAAGTGAACAAATTAGCCCTAAATTCGTCTGAAGGTTAAACAATAGTACTTTGCCTCGCCGTAATTACTGCAGCTACATTCCACAGCTACACTGAGCGCCTATAGTTTCTGCTGCAGGTTTCAAAACATTAGTTTGTGATTAACCTACTGCAGACTAGCTAGCATTTTAACCAAAGATTAAAAAAAAAAAAATTCGTCGACTTCATACTTCTATGGAGCAAACGAATTCAATCATAGGCATTTGAAGTATTCATAAATGGTTAATATTTACTTACATCATACAATCACTTGATAATTATTAAAGTAACGTGAGTAGATTAACGAATTATGTGTATTGATTCCACGTTGATATACACGTAACAACTAAGTAGTTCCAACACCAGTTTTATATCCGCAATTTTGTCGCTTTGAAATCATGTCTTGTTCATCACTCGAAAACCTATTATGACTTATTACATAAATGTATTTACCATTTTTAGGTCAAAATGCCACCTCATGTTACTTAAACGATACTTTTCAGAGCCTTTTTATCTGTTATTTTTAAATACAGGAAGTAGGCAAACAGGCACACGACAATGGAGTGCGATTACCGTAGCCTGCAACACCAGGGATGCAACTAGCGCGATGCTGATCATCAATTTAAAATTTTTGTTTGTTTTTCGGGTGTGTAAGTGGCCTACACTAATATCATTAATATGTGTGTAATTGAGACATTTCTTTTATTATATAACGGGTGCGTTTTCCAGAAATCCATACTAGCCAACTTAAGCTTTATGTCCATGACAAGAAGTCTACACGAAATCGAAAAAATCGACCTCTTGTATGGTAATCGGCAAATTTTTACGCTATTTCGAAAATAAACACCACAAAAGTTTCGTGAGTGCTGCATGCTGTGGAAATCCGGCGAGTTTTGTATCGACGAGATCGTAGATATCTACTACAATACCTGCTGTATCCTATTTTGCGTTGAAATTGAGTCGAGATAAACGTTCAATGACCGGCAGAATTATCGTATTTCATTCTATTGACACCGCTCAAGCTAAACAATAGTTTTATATTAGCCATTGCACACCATCTCAGCTCTGTGCATAAGACGAGATTTTCTTTATGAAAATCTAAGGAATAGACGAAAGAAAAGGCCATAATATGAAAATGTAAAAGGTCAACGCGGAAAACAGGCTTTGCCCGTCAAAAACACGCATCCTAATGCGATCCTATCATATTACCGCTTCATGGTTGCTGCAATTAAGTTTGAATATTCCATCATGCACTTCGAATGGTCGGTGTTCCGCGGTCTCGTATATACGCCACCGCTGAATGCGTGATGAATTCCTGGGCACATGACGCCCACAAAAAACACGCATTGAAACAACTCACTCGCATTGATGCAGAGTGCACCTTTGTGTGCAGGTATGGATGTAGGCGCTTGTTGCTGTCACTAGACGAGAGGACATCGGCTAGCACGCTTTTCAGCCTTTGCCTTCGGCCTAGTTTTGACTTTTTTATGTGTGCGAGGAGAGTGTAGACCAAATCCTCTGTCTGCTCTGGCCAAGAATGGCTCCAGTAGTACAGAGAGGGTCATGCTCCTGCAGTAGACACTAAAAAGACCTGATGATGATGTGTGCTTATAGTTAATAGGTGTCGCTTCCCACGCTCACAATACATTTTGATTTAGTCGCTCAAAGCGTGGGCGCCAGCTAAAATATTAAGATTAATGATAACATCTCCGTTATATATAACTAGTTCCTATTCAAAACTTCGCAGAAACGCCAAAATAATTTTTCGAAGTCGAAGATAATATTAGACTCTGTGCCAAAAAGAGAGAAGGATTTGGGGATACGCTTTATCTCGTGTAGAATTAAATGTTTACACCTGTTCATCATAATTCTATACAAATATCACATGAAAAATACACATTTCAAGAAACGTTTACGTTGATATACATATAATTAAAATATAATATTAGTTCCATTTAACGCCATGCCACTTCCCTTTCTGCACAGAGTCTATTTATTAGATATTAATCTAAACTAATATTATAAAGAAGAAAGATTTGATTGTTTGTTTGCATTGAATAGGCTCCGAAACTACTGGACCGATTTGAAATCAACATTAGAATCCTACATTATCCCTAATGAACATAGGCTTTAGAATATTTTCAAAAAGTTAGGAATCCTTATAGAAACTCCGATAATGTAATGCAGAGTGTGAAAAAAAATCCAAATACCAAATCTAGGCTACCCGTGCGAAACCGGGCGCTAGTTTGAAAATGAATTTAAAAAGCATCGGAAAGACGCCTGACACTTCCACGTGAGTATTTCTTGGGAAATAGTGCACTCTGTGGAATTATCCGCGAACTAACATTTCTCCAGCGTTCCGTCCTATGAAATCTTTTCATCCCGAGTCGGCCACTTCATGACGTTGCATCTACGATTCACTTACATCAGAGATAAGGTGCACAGATTTCAATTTAATCAGAGAAAAGGGAGAGATATTTTCTCTCGATAGGATTATCTCAACGAACTCTTTTCCTTGTAAATATTGACAAGATTAATCTGTTTCCACAATCCCTTTACTACTGCCATCAGCAATACTATTGAGTTAATAATTCAGTATGTACATAGGTAAATATATAAATACGTTATTTGTAACTTTTGTTTTAAGGTGGATTGTGATCAAAGTTGTGGAAAATAAATTTGAAATATGATGTGGAAGAGTATAACTATATCCATACAAGGTATTTAGGGTACCCCCATGGTATTTGTGCCGTTGCCCCCACTGGTATTTGTGCCGTTTGGCGTTGGGAGTTTCTTTTAAGATATTTCCCCACGGCTTATCTTCGCCGCCGGTGAGGGAGGGCTGGCTGCTTTTGCGCCTAATGGATTCGCATAGCTATCCAACACCATGCCACACGCAAATTTTAGAGTGGTTTAATTAGCGTTTCCCTCTCTCTCTCTCTCTCTCTCATCTCATGTTAATGTTCCTTTAAAAAGTTTAATTAATAGAACTTATGTTCAACATTCAAATCGTAAGTTTGATTTCACAACAATATGATGATCAATTTTTAGTGTTCCGTACCTTGGCATTGTGGCTGGCGGCTATCGAATACGCAAGTCCTGTATGGGCACGCTCAGCACACGCCAAGAACGGATATTGCCCTCAATGCTTCCTGCAGAATGTTCTCTGGCACTTTAAAACTTACCCTACTGCCCCATCTATATACTTTGTCTGGTATAGCCCCCCCAGCGTGCGCTGTGACGTTGCCTGTGGGGTAGAAAAATACAAGCATGCACGGACAGGCCCCTCCACCATCACGTCTGAAGAGCCGGCATAGCTTTCCCTACACCCTAGTATACCAGCCAAAGAAGCTAATAGGACTAAACTCTTATGGTGGAAAAGCAAGTACCCACCATCACTTCTAACATATAACCTGCTTAGAAGCTTCCACCGGGTAGTGATCTGCCAAGGGGAGATCTCTACGAGGAGGATAGCGGAAGGTCTGGAAGTCTCAGAACAAGCTCCGATTTGGTGTTGGGAGATGTCGCGAAAACCGAGTTAGGTGGGGTTTCTCAAGCAAAAGTCTATATGGCCCACCTTTTGTCGTGTCCCAACTTGCCCAACTTCTTGTACAAATGAAGATCTTAACGAGGCCAACGACAAGGCGGTCAGCGTGACCAAATATTGGTCAAAATAGATTTGAAAATAGCCATCTCCGACTCGATATGAAGAAGAAGTCTTATAGTGGTATAGGTGGGCCATTTGTACAAGTATACCTAACTACAGAGGAAATAAATACTACGTAAAAGTATAACTTAAAACTAATAAATCATTAAGATTTTAAAGTTATATTAATTATAAGTTAATAAGTGGATTTACTTATTCGGACTGAGTAGACATTGTAAATTAATGTCAAAATTTAACAAGTAAATGATGATAAATGATGTCAATTGATTTAACAGAAATTATGGACATATTTAAATACTACATATAACAAGTAGGTAAGTATTGTGCTCGTAAATATACAAATGACTTCCTGAATCCTGTGTAAGTTGTAAATATAAGTACAAATAGTGCTACTCCCGCATCGGTGGTCGATAATCCCGCAATTCTGTTTTTTCTTGCTGATTTGAGTGCGTTACCCCTATCTTACCTGATAGGAAGCAACGACGAGGTTTGCCATGTGTCACAGGCAAAAGTACGTTATACTCATAGAGATAATATAATCCTGACGGATAGAGATTCAAACGGATGCTGTCAAACGAGACCGATTTTGAAATGCAGTTGTGGGTGTGATTTTGCATATGTATTCAGTAGTGTTTGGCTAAAATGTACCTGGTGTATGTCAATGTATCGATAGTCAAATCATTATACCTTCCCATTGAGAAAAGAAGCAAAATTATACAGTTTTACAGGGATATATACATTTTCCGAAGAGAAACTTCACAAAGAGTAAAAGGCAATGAACTTCTATAAATAATTTATTTACATTGAAACACAGCAAATAAAACATAGATACCTTTTTCATTTCTTTATTGACACATAAATAATAGTTTAAATATTTTTCATACAAAAAACCGACTTCAATCAAACTACAGAACTTATTTTGATAAAATTTAAATGGAAAAATCTTGAAAGCATACCGTTTTATATAAAAAAAGATTTATGCGGTTATGAGGACACAAACAGTCATGCGATTAAAAAAGGCATACGGCCGAATTCGTAGTCGTATGTATTCGTAGTATTCGTCCTTTTTTGAAGTCGGGTAACAAATCAGCCCATTTTTGAATGGTCAGCTAATAATATATAATAATAATAATAGATAAAAAGATAATAATTTAACCAGACAATCAATAGATTTAGCAATGTATTTTAACTAGTATTGCTCCTATAGAGAAAATTTGTCATGTGCACAGACTAAATGACCCCACCGAGGATATATAATACGTACATTTTCACTATGCATATCAAAATATTTTACGAAAAATAAACCATAAGTATACAAACATATTTCACACCTGATATACAGGCTCAGGCTATTCTAAACATAATTTGTTTAGTTAGTCGTACCTGAATAAACTCTATGATGTTTATTAAAGATACGCTGTATGATTTTTTTATGTCCATGTGAATAGTTTCACCCGCGAGTCTGCAAGAATAAGAAACATGCATAACAAATAGATTCTAAAAAAATACGGCGACGTAAGCATCTAGCTGAAAATACTTTTGAGCACACTTTTGTTAGATATCGTTACGTGAAGTGGACGGACGGCCTATGGAATAGAAAGGTTCTCGAATGGCAACCATGTACCAGCAAGCGCAGCGTTGGACACCCACAGACCAGGTGGTCTAACGACCTGAGTTGACCTTTCCAATTATAGTACTGGAAATCCTTGGAGAAGGCCTATGTCCAGCAAAGGACTTTTTGTGGCTGAGGTGATGATGATGATGATGACGTTAATTTTGGAATAACTTCAATGGGCAAGTTAAAAATTAAAAGAAACAATACAACCATGACACTTGTTATTCATAGCAATTTACAACAATGCAATATTTAACAAATTGGTCATCGTACTCAAAGTATGCTAATGATGCTCTACTAGCTCTGCTCTTATTAAAAACTGTAATGCAGTAAATAAAACACAAACAATAATGTTAGTTTGGGCTATGGCTATGGAGCGTACCATAAAATGTATAGATACATCCGTACTATTACATTTTTATTCCCTCGCGAGGTAGACAGGTCTAACCCAAAAGCCACGTTCAGCACGAAATCAAAATATTGATGGGTTGCTAGCTGCATCTCCTACTAATATAATTTATCAGATTTTTGCCCATTTCTTTTCTGTCTGAACAGTATGGAAGAGTGAAATAGCATACCATACATATAAGTACGTGAAAGCTACAATAAACCTGCTCCGGATGCAGTCGGGTAAAATATCAAGTAACAATATTTCAGTGAGTGCAATCGAAACTATTGTCGATGTCGATAAAATATGAATAACTTCAAGCACTAGTGTAAACGTGTGCGAACTTTCTTTACATAATATTTTCGCTAATTCTCGTTTATGATTAAATGTTTTCATTTTCCTATCAATTATGAAGCATACTTAACAATACTATCCTAGTAGAAATCAAAACTGTTCGAGTTTTTTACCGAAATTATACCGGTGACAAAAATGTATACTTACTGATAAAATGTATATTTGCTAGGATTATTCCTACGGGTTGTAGTGCACTCGACAACCGCACAAGACACCATGTTGGTATTTACCTAATTTTATTGTGTAAGTTAAAAGATTATTTATATTTTAGGTAAAATAATTTCCTTTTCAAATTCAGCGGGCCTTGTTGTGCCCAGGTAATGTCAAATGTCATTAAAAATGGGCCTGCTGTCAGCAGTCTTATCTCTCTTTCTAAAGCACAGTGAAGCCGTATAATGACGTACTACTCATTTTCATTTTGAAAGTCTAAGGTATGTCTATGGTTATACTCGTATTATAAAACGTACTTTCGTATGTAATATTTGATGCCTATACTGAATGCGACCTTTTTTCTTTGACCTGAATGGAACTTTTTGGATTTTCAATAAAATACATCGATAAACACTTTAAATAAATGCCAATATAAACTAAAACAAAGATTCAGTATGTGATATATATATTTAGCTTTATTAATGTTATATACGATTTTCTCGAAATACGACTTTAGCAAACTTACCCTCTTGGTATTTGCACAAAACATTTGTAATACTTAAATTAGCACAGAATAAGTACTAGTTCTTATTAGTAAGATTTGCCGACTGACACTAAATTAATTTAACAAATTGACAAGAGGATGGTATAATTTCTGATTGATAATTACTTGGTGGTATCCACTAATCTGTTTTCATTGTGCATATTACGCTACGTGCAATAGACAGACAGCAACGTTCATAAATTATGCAAATCATTACGTAATGGATGCGACGCCCCAATCAAGCGTTAACTACATTGACCTTTTTAGCAATATAGCTATTACCACGTGGTATGTGATGAGTAATTTTGTAGAGTATGTTACCTAATGTTTTTTTTTAACCCTCACTGACAGACTTACGAGCATGTTAAACCCATAAAGATGATTATTCGATGGTTAAACCTTTTGGTGTACTTACCCATCCTGCATTAACAGGTCAATCAATTATTTAAAGACCTCATAACGCTTGTATGTCAAAGATGGATTACGGTAGTAACCTCTTTTTTTGGATTAGACAGCCTAAAGGCCTAAGTAAATAGCCTATAGATGCGCGTGCCGCCACTAAAGGTATACTACCACGATGCTTGATGAAATAGCTATTTTCATTGAAGAACAGGTTGTTTTCAGTTTGCATATAGAAGTGGGTATGTTTATTAAATGGAATATACATGTCCGCCTCTCAAGCTCAATTAAATATGAAATAGTAAGCCATGCGGTTTTCGTACTGCTCTACGTCGCTCGCGTTACTCGAGCTTCGTGTCCCGAGCAGCCAAAATAATTGAGGTATGAGCAACGAATGAGGGTGACGGATGGTATTTTTGACAGTATAGACAGATGGTTTGTGGATTGTGACAGCTGCTGCCAAAGATACCTCTCGTCACAATGCCGCCACTTGGAGAAAATCAATTCCGTAAACCCTCATTAAGGAAATATTGGATCTATGACTCTCAGAACTACACGATACTATTTTTTCTCTGCGCGTCTTATTATGTATTTTTTCTTCTTGTCGAGTTAAAATGATTCCATTTCATTAGATATTTTTTGACAAATATTTGACTACGCTGCTCGCCTTATCATTGGCCTCATTGAGGTCTTGTATAAGTCTCTCTCTGCCGAACGTGTTCCCGGTTTCATTCTCAGCTGGTGTGGTTGAGCCGGGGTTCGCTTTCCGGGTCGTTCTTCTCCACTTTGCACAGTTTGCAGCATCCTTGATTGTGAGACCATTGGCACGCATATCCTCCCTAACGACATCATTTTTGGGTTTCCCCCTTCTGGTAGGGCCCAGTGGGACGGCATAGCCAGAAATTAGTTCTATAACTATTTTTAAAATTTCGCCATTCGTGAACGAGCGATTTTTCCATACAAAAGTCGCTCGAAGACGAGTGTTACTTTCAAAAATAGTACCCCAGTCTTCCCCTGTCCGCATCTGTCAGTGTGAGACCGTACCGTGTAAGCAATGTAGATAGGTATTACAAAATTGTGAAATAGGCTCCAACTACGTTTTTACCTATCACCCGTAATAACTCGTAAAAATATAAACGGTGACGTAACGATTCCTAATTGGTGTTTCCAATCACCTCTCTCGAATAAAAAATATATTTGTCTCTCGGGAAAATAATATAAATTCATTACCATATTTTCTAAATTTATTATTTTAGTTAGGTATTTCAATAGATATTATTTTCTAAATTTATTATTTTAGTTAGGTATTTCAATAGTAATTTAAAAATTTAAACATACCTATTGTTAACTGGCGGAATTAATCTTTCTGCCACGGGAAATAATTGATATAACAACACACACTATCACGTCTTTTCCCTTGCGAGGTAGACAGAGCCTAGGCTAATAAAATAGCCTAAAAGCTACGTTTAGCATGTCGATGGGCGTGTTGGTGGAAATCAGAATCAAAATAGTGAGTGGGTTATTAACCGCATCACCTACTAACATGATCGGCTTTTACGATCTGTGCGGGAAGAGAAGCAACTGGTACATCCTAGGTTTTTTCTTCTCTCCCAGACAAGCATGGAAGATCGGAGATATAACAACATTTAAATTAAATCAATTAACGAAACGCATTATAGTATTGGGTTTGTTAATCATTTGTATAAGTTGAGTCTGTGAGCATGCTCACAGACACTAGGTACAGATACTGGGTTGAGCGTCTATTCCTCATGTCAGCCATATATTCTTTAATACGGGTAACAGTGATTCTCTTTGTTTGCTTAATGTATCATAAACAACACTCACGGTCAATTTTATATACTCAACTAGCTGTTGCCCGCGACTTCGTCCGCGGCAATTTCTGTTATTATGATTAATTCGTTTTTTTATTCGTATTGATGAATAATTTTTCCCCCGTTTTCAAAACATGTTTTTATTGATGCTTCGCTCCTATTGGTCGCAGCGTGATGTTTGATAGCCTAAAGCCTTTCTCAATAAATGGACTATTCAACACAAAAATAATTTTTCAAATAGAATCAGTAGTTCCTGAGATCAGCGCGTTTAAACAAACAAACGAACTCTTCAGCTTTATAATATTAGTATAGACTAGCTGTTGCCCGCAGCTTCGCCCGCGTTAGTGTCGATCCTTCGGGAACAGTAGAATTTCCCGGAATTAAACATACGGGCCTCAAACTACCCCCATACCAAATTGGTTCAATGGTTGAAGCGTGAAAAGAAGACAGACAGAATTACTTTCGCATTTATAATATTAGTATGGATAGGTATAATGCTGTCGTATAATGATGATGAATTGACTTTGGATTTTAATTTTCCTATGTCACAAACTTGAGTTCATTCAAATGACGATAACTTTTTTTTATGAACCGATTTTGATGTTTTGCTGAGTTAAAACAAAGCAATTGGTGAAAGTTTGAAGTAAATCGGTTCAGTATTTTCAGAGATAATCGTGATCATACATACAGACAGACAGACAGACAGACAAGAAATTCGAAAAAAATATTTTTGCTTTCTATTATTATTTTTAAGTATCCCTCTATCCATTTCAGTCAAAAATTCTAAATGTACAGACAAAATATTTTTACTGTTTTATTATATGTATAGATATAAAGACAATTTTCCAGCTAGGGATAAAATTTCAAGCTCGGCACTAGATTGCAAGACCTGACACCGTAAGCTAATACTGCGTAAATACATCCGGAACGTTATCAATTAATATTGTAGGCGGTAGTGGTACTATGCGTAGTTCTTAAAACATAATAGACGAATGCCAACTTAGTCTACCTGCGAACATGTAGACTATAAAGTTTTCGAAACGTTAGGTGTAATAATAATGTAATAAACGCGATTAAACCGCATTAAGTGATTTAATTTAAATGTGTAAAAATCGCAGTCGATATTTCCAGCTGTTCTATCTTAATAGTATCTCATCATTTCACGTTTCTACTGGTACCTCAATAATATCAGATTACTTTTCCCTTTATTTCATTACTAGCTTTCGCCCGCTGCTCCGCCCGCGTCATTGTCGATCCCTCGGGAATAGTACTTTTTCCCGGGATAAAAGGTAGCCTATGTCCTTCTCCGTACTCCAGCGAACTTGTATGTAAAATTTCATGATGGTATGATTTCATCGGTTTAGTAGTTACGGCGTGAAAGCGTAACAAACAAACAAACAAACAAATAAACAAACAAACTCACTTTCGCATTTATAATATTAGTAAGGATAAGGATAAGGATGATTGGAAAATACGAGAAGTCGACAAAGATAGCATTACAAAGGAAATCTTGATATGTATTACTTTTTACGTCCTTAACTGAAGAGGGTAAAGCTTTCCCCACCTAATTGTTTTTAAAGAAGTTCAATGTTTCAAAAGGAAACCTTCACAACTGTCTGAGAAATGTTCACCAAGGGGGAATGTGAATGGGCATTTGAACGAACAAGAGGTGAACCTGCATGAATGCCGTTTATGTTGGAGCATTTTATATTTCAAAGCATTTTAAATTTCAAATCTTTTTAATCTTATAGTTATGGACGAACAATTATAGCTTTTCGAATTGCTTTTTGATGAATTAAAAATACTTTTCTCAATCTAGCACAGTTTTCGTTAAAATTATACTATGTAGCACGCAACAGTTTATTAAGCTCATATCTAGATGGTGCTACGAGTATGTTAGAAGGCGCTAATTAAGTTTTTTTGGAACAGCCATTGTTCTCACGGAATATTGAGGGTAATGGAATATGATCTGCACTCTAAAATATATCGTCTACCACAATATACTCAAAATTATTAAATTTTACATTTTCGTCTCTATATTCTTCTTGACTTACCTACTTAACTTTATACAATAAAAAAATATGTCTTGTTTATGTATGAGCATCTTAAAGATACAAAAACCATTTGATATTAGGCAACATTTATTAATAAGTGTTTTAGTTAATGTAAAGTATACATCTGTGATAAAGTTGTGATTTGATGTAAAGTTTAGACAATGTCTAAAATATTCAGTTATAGTTTTCATGCTAGGCCGACACGGCTGCCAATACGCGCGCGTATGAAAGGATTTGTTAACGGCAGTAGTACTGGTCCGTAAAATGAAACTTCGAGTAAGGGAAAACGCGGTTTATTGCGAAAAATGGCAACGTGCGGACGCGCCGAGGATTGTATACAGACTGATTTTGTGGAGGGGCGCGGCTTAAAGCTAGTACATTTTTTAACTTATTCTACGAGTATTAGGTACGGTAACTTGGCAAAATACGAATAATATATTTATAATAACCAATATATGAGCCGTCGCCAACACTCCCCACCCCAGTGCTGATTCAGCACTCTAAACCAAAGGTACGGGAGCGACGCGCGCCGCGGATCGCCGCAGTATTCCACTTGCGGTTCGGACCTCAACGACTCGTACACGACCATCCTTACCTGGAAAAATCTTCTCAATGATACCGCGAGGCCAGACATTTCTAGGTGAATCAGGATCCACTATAAAAACAAAGGTACCCGCCTTCAAGGGGTTTTTATCCTCCTGCCACTTAGATCTAGGGATTAAGGACGGTAAGTACTCCTTCAGCCATCGTCGCCAGTACATATCGGCTAGCCTTTGCGCTTGTCGCCACTGTTTGCGTAAATAAAACTCTGAGTCATCAAAGACACCGGTTATAGGTAAATTAGTCGAAGAGCCTATAAGAAAATGGTTCGGAGTTAGCGACTCTTGAGTTTCAGGGTCCACCGAAACATGAGTTAAGGGCCTACTGTTGACTATGTTTTCGGCTTCCAAAAGCAGTGTACGTAGCACTTCATCTTTAGGAGCTCGCTCTTTCAGGATGACGCGTAGAGTGCTTTTAACACTGCGAATTAGCCGCTCCCATGCCCCCCCCCAGTGAGGGCTTGCAGGCGGTATAAATGTCCAATGGGCGCCAGTGTTCAAGGCCTCCGCCTTTAAGGCTTCACTATCCAGCTCCAAAACTGATTTGCGAAGCTCAGCATCGGCACCCCGCAAATTAGTTCCATTGTCGGAGAAGATATATCGCGGCCAACCCCGACGGCAGGCCATGCGACGGAGCGCCATGATCAGCGAGTCCGTGGTGAGCGAGTGGACTAGCTCAATGTGAATGGCGCGGACAGTGAGGCAGGTGAAAAGGACCCCGTATCTTTTCTCTCGTCGCCTGCCTACCACGACCTCCATTGGGCCGAATAGATCGATCCCGCAATACGTATAAGGCCTCTGGTGATGTGCCATCCGCGCTTTTGGCAAGTCTCCCATCCTAGGTACACAAGGCTTAGATTTCCTTAACCGACAGAAGAAACAACTAGACGCAACGCTCTTAACAGTAGGTCGCATTTTAAGCACCCAATATTTCTGCTTTAAGTTGTTGACTACAGTCTCCTGATTACCATGTGCAGCCTTCACGTGGTAGTGCCTGACCAAGAGCTTCGTGGTTGGATGGCGTCCATCGAGAATCCAGGGTCTCTTAGTATCGCAGTCGACGTCAGATGTAGCATCGATGCGACCATTCACACGAAGAAGACCCTTTTCGTCTAAATAAGGAGACAAGTTCCGAAGCCTACTATCGCGAGATACACACTTACCGTTTTTGAGCAGACTGATTTCAGTGCCGAAGGAATCTGCTTGTGACTGCTGTAGAAGTAAACACTCCGCCCGCTCCATGATTATGCTGTCATCAACGCCGGTAAGTTTTCTACACTTATTAATAAATTTCAGGACCGCCGCCGCAGATCGCAGTAGCCGAAGCCAGGAGGAGAAAGACTTGGAGTCTGGAACTGGTAAGTTGGTACAATCATGCACGATTCCTACGTAGCTTGCAACCAAATCTACAGATTTTGATTCTATAACATCGCATGGCCAGTTGTTTTCCTCCTCGTATAAGAACTGAGGCCCATGAAACCATTCATTCAGAAAACTATCATAATTAAAAACATCACGTGTAGCTATATCTGCCACATTTAATTTGCTGGGTACGTATCTCCACTCAGAAACATTAGTGAGATCGTCGATTTCCCCTAGGCGATTCGCTTCGAACGTTTTGTATGTGCGCGTGATATTACGTAACCAATGCAGTACGGTAGTCGAGTCGCACCAAAAAAATCGGCGCTCAGGTACAAGCTTATGCTCTTTACCTATAGTATTAGCTAATCTAGCTGCTAACACTGCAGCTTGTAACTCAAGCTTTGGGACTGTCACGGGCTTGACGGGTGCGACTCTGCACCTACTCGCTAACAACGCAACACAGATATTATTATCGTTAGTATGCCAACGCCAGTACGCCGCACAGCTTATCGCTATCTGAGATGCATCACTGAATATATGCAACTGTAGGTTGCTATAACTTGGTGCGAGCGTGTCCTTATAATGTGGGTCAGTCGTAGACGTCGTAGCACAGCTACGGATACCTGCATCGTAATAGACCGGTGGTGGATGCGGCGACGTTCGCGGTGTCGTAGCATTCGCAGGCCGGCTCGTAGCACTCGTGGTATCCGCTACGACAAAACAGCCGGTAGCCGCCTTACCTTTCCTCTCGCTTGCACCTATGTTTGCTAGTCGACTACACCTGTGATAGCACCTAGGTATACGTATATTTTCAACTAATTTTATTAATTGAATCCAATCGAGCCATTTAGCGTAAACTTCTTCGGGAATGGCATCATCCCAACCTAAATTCAACCGCCAAATATTTTGCAGCATTATTTTGCCCTGAATAAGAATAGGAGAAAGAAACCCATATACATCGAAAATTGACATGACTACACGAAGCATTATTCTTTTAGTAGGCCTTTGAGTACCCTGCATAATGCTTTGTGGAATGCGCTTAAATGAGACGTCGAACGCTAACTCATCTGTACTTGGGAACCAAATTAATCCAAGTGTGCGTTCGCCGTCGCACTGCTGATCGATTTTAAACCTTACGGCTACAGTGCCTAAGGTTTCTTTTGGAACAGCGTTTAAAACAGCTACACTGTTGCTGGTCCAGTTTCGCATATGAAAACCTCCTTTTTGGTGGATATTGGAAACATTTTTTATCATATTGATTGCGGTTTCCTCGTCTGGGAAACTTTGGATGTAATCATCAGCATAGTGGGAGTTAACTATAGCATCTACAGCCGCTGCCATGTCTTTCTGGTATAACTGAGCATTTTTATTTTTTATGAATTGCGCCACAAAGGGCGAACATTTAGCGCCAAAAATTAACGATGACATGACATAGGTATATACTGGCTCTGTAGGGTGCTCCCGCCAAAGAAATCGGAACGCGTCTTGGTCCTGCGGTAAGATTTTAATCCTAAGAAACATATCCTGGATATCTCCCGTGACTGCTATGAGATTCTCCCTGAAGCGCAGCATTATTCCATAGAGTGAGGTAAGTAGGTCTGGACCCTTAAGTAAATAATCATTGAGACAGAAACCAGTGGAAGCATCTGCCGCGTCAAATACGAGGCGCATCTTCTTTTTGTTTGGGTTATCTACCCCAAAATGTGGTAAGTACCACGTTTTTGAGGTACGATGAGTTTCTTGTAGTACCCTAGCAAAATTATTATCTAGTAAGTGACGCACCCTTTCTTTGTACCTTTCGGCGTAACCAGCGTCCTTTTCCATCTTTCGTTCTACTCCCTTAAACCTTTTTAGAGCAGAAGCGAAGGTGTCCGGCGTCGTGAAATTAACATCCTTCCAAGGTAAACCCACGTGCCACCGGCCGTCAATCAGCTGAGCGGTCCGCTCCAGCTGTTCGACGGCTCGGGCGTCGTCTACATTTACCCTAGACTTACCTGTCACTCCCATGGACTCCAACGTGAAGCCGCGACGTACCTCTTCGTGCAGGGCCTGCAGGTCTCGTTGTTCCGCCTGCAGCTCGGAGACGTGCAGCACAGCGGCGTCGCGTCGCGCGGCGCGCGCCTTCCGCGGTACCTGTACACTCCCGTGAATACACCAACCCAAGGGGGTAAGCGTCGCCGACGGCTCATACGATTTACCTACCACAACTTTTAAGGGTAACAACAAATTATAATTATCTTGCCCAATTAAAATTTCAGGCTTAGTATCGGCATTAACAAAATTATTTTTTATCTCTTTCAAATGCGTAAACGAGTCACAATTTACAATCGATAACTTTTGCATAGGTAAACATAACTCCTTAACACTGCGCGCTTTAATAGTATGAACCTTATTGTCAATGCCGGAGAGTCTCAAGTCCACAACTGTCGTGTCACAAACCAGTTTGTTATCACTCCACGGACCGTGCATACGCAATGTCTCACGACGCCCGCTCAAGCCCGCGCGTTCGGCGAGCTGGGCGCTTAAAATTGTAACGGTCGAACCGTCGTCTAATAAAGCAGTCGTATCGACGAAACTATCGCGGCTGCCATACACACGAATCGGCACTACTTTTAACAGGACCGTGCGTGCACTCGCGTTCACGTTCGTAACTGCTTCGACTGTAGCTGCAGGTGGCTCGGTCTCCGTTTCCTGTGACACCTCCTGGGCCGCGGGCGGTTGCTTATCCGGATAGTGCAGTAGTATGTGGTGCGCTCGACCACAGTTATCTTTCTCGCACACTGGCGCGGGACATGTCTCTCTTTGGTGTTTAGCACTTAGGCACTTAAAACAAACACCATGACGTTTCGTGTGTTCCCATCTTTTCTTGCATAAAGCTTTTTTAAACTTTTTACACTCCGTTAGTTTATGCACTGACGCAAGGCAGAAACTGCATTTGTCGTCACCAGATTTATCTAATTGCATCAGAACTGCGTGCGATCGAGTATTATTATTCTGCGGCTTATGTTTATAGCTATCATCTGTGCGCACATTTAATGCATACATATTTGCAGTTGTAGATATTTTAATCGCCTCGGTGTTTAAGAATTCTGCCAATATGTCTAATCGTGACTTAGTTTTAGATTGAATGGGTTCGAAGCTATAATCTGTCCATTTCGATAGAAGTACCATTGGCAACTTAGATAGTATTATGGACACTGTACTAATACCTTGTAAATATTCTTCTCTGCCAACAGCACGCACTGCCTCCACAAAATTTTGAACTTTCACAGAAAATGTAACAATATCCTTCGAATACTCTTGTGATACAGGATGAAGTTTCTTAATATCTTGTATTAAACGGGATAAAATATAGTCGGGATCGCCGAAACGAAGCTCCAACGTTTTCATTATGCGTTCAGGGGACGTAGCACTGATTAGCAAAGCAGAAACGGCTTCCTTTGCTTGGCCACGTAAACACTTTCGTAACCTCCATAGGTTTTCTTTAGGAGTAAAGCTGCACACCTCGGTGGACTCCTCAAATGCCCTTTTAAACTGAAGCCAGTCCAGCGGATCTCCTGCAAACTCCGGTAAATCCTTTGGCGTACATATCCGGCTTAAAAGGTTGGAGTTACTGCGGATAGGATTAGCAGACAGATTTTTAACTGCCGTAGCCAGATCGTGAATCGTATCTATAGGTCCGGCGGCCGTAGCCGTCTCCGGAGGCACCGAACGGCCCATTTTTGTTCCATGATTGCGGGCGTCCTGCTTGTCCAATTCTATCTGGCTTTTATTCATCCATTCCTCAACTTGGCGGCGTGCGCTGGCTCCTTCGCTTCCGTGTGAACTGTATTCTGAATTTGTTAAATTAGCTAGATCAGCTTCCAGCTGCTGATCAATGATTTTCATCTGTATCTCGGCCTTTTTCTTTTCGGCGTCCAAAATTAAGGCCATTCGCCTTGCTTCCAAAGACGCATTCGACTTATTCGATTTTGAGTGTCTAGATCGAGGTGATACAGCCCTTTTTTCGGTCTTGACACTGCTAGGGCATGGTGGCGGTGGCGGCGCGGCCGCCTCCATTGTTCCTGCGTTCTCGATCTTTCCTTCGACCGCGTGTTCACGAGCTTCTTGTTCACGGCGGTTTGAACCGCGTGTGCCCACCATCCTTGGTGGAGTATGGAACATGTACGTCGTTAGATCCGGCTGGAGGACCAGCTGTTAACGGCAGTAGTACTGGTCCGTAAAATGAAACTTCGAGTAAGGGAAAACGCGGTTTATTGCGAAAAATGGCAACGTGCGGACGCGCCGAGGATTGTATACAGACTGATTTTGTGGAGGGGCGCGGCTTAAAGCTAGTACATTTTTTAACTTATTCTACGAGTATTAGGTACGGTAACTTGGCAAAATACGAATAATATATTTATAATAACCAATATATGAGCCGTCGCCAACAGGATTTTCTGCGGTGTTTACTCACCGCCATTTCATTCAATGCGCTGAATGGCGATGCAGTCACACATCCAGCCGTTTGCAAACGCACACTCCTCTATCTGTCTAGCTAGCCGCATGTCTGAACCACAGAGGAAAATAATAAATCACTATAACTTATAATTATGTAGAGGCGGTTTCGAAGAACTCTGACACCAGGGTGTGCTTGGTCGATGGACCGTGACACCTACTCGAAAAGATGATCGGGTTTAGCCGGTAATATGCACAATGTCCTTCAGCACTCGTATCCAACGCCTATTTCTCACATATATATGAAGAGGTAGAGAACTAGCTCTAGATACATGAACTAGCTACAAACAATGATCCATGTAGCCCCACATAGCCCGCTTCTTCGCTGAGCGGATATAGCGCTTCGGAAACCCTTATTCTACATTATTTCTGGGCAAAGGTGGGTATCACGGCGTGCATCCGCTGATTCTTAGGCAAACTAAAGTTGCAGATTCCTGATTTCGGACAGAAATCACTGGTGAAGTTCCATGTAAATTTGTTCGAAATAAGATTTTGTTCGAAATAAGATTTTGTTCGTAACGCGAATTTGTGCAGAATACAATAGGTATTCACTCTGGGAATTGTTAGTTTAACAAATTATTTTACCGGCATACTGTTTGTTCTATATATTCAAAATTCTAGTTCAATCTACACTCTATTTTACTTGTTGGATGAGAACTGGAAAAAATACAAATGAATATTAAGAAGTAAATATTTCATACCATATTCCAGTTGTTATTTCATTTTTCCATAAAGAAAGATAAATATTCTAAGCCCGATCTCAATATTTGTTCGGAGCTTTGGAAAATATGATTGCAGATGAACTCGATTGTTGTAACTAAGCTGGGAATTTTGACCTAGATCACTGAAACAGCGCGATAGATGATTCTCAATCTCCTCGGACAAAGTTGCCCTTATAAGAGAATTCTCTTCTTCTCCCTTGCCTTTTCCCTATCTAGAGTCGGCTCTGTATGCCAATTAGCTCCAATTTTCTCTATTTCGAACCACATCGAGACCAGCTCCTCGTTCCAGCATATCATTCCTCACACTTTCACCCCACGACTTTCACAGCCTTCCCTTTTCTCTATATCCTAGGAATACAATCTGGCGCCTTTATATACACCCGGTATAGAAAGAGATAATGTTTTGAAGAACTAGGCATGACATATCTTAGAAAATTCGTTGCACTTGTATACCTCGTATTGTGTATTCATATTGTCGAATGTAAGAACACAAGTATCCGTAACTGTACCCAAATATGTACATATATGCCGATGTGAATGAGATTTCGCGCAGCATCTAACGATTGCAGTCTGGCGGAGCGTTACCCCGTTGACGTACCGTCTCCGATCTCACGGTCACCTTTGAGGTCGTCGACATCGCAGGTCGTACCGCAAAGTCAACGAACGTTGAGAGTAGGACATAACTACGTCCCTTAGTAACCTTTGTTCTAATTTGTCTATTTCTACAACAACAATAGCCGCGCGTAGGGCGCTGAACTCTATCCATTTAAATCGCGTATCGAAAAATCTTGCATTCGTCTGCGTGAGTAAATTTACTGTCTGAAAAAATCTCAATATTCCTATGTACCCATCGAATAAAGTTGAATCTAGATATTGCTTGCTGTAGGTAGATAAATACGGGTTTAATAGCTAAAGTTGGGCAAAACTCAGTTTTTAAAAATAGACTTGTAAGTGTTAATGTATTAAAGGCAAAGTGACTAAATATATATTTGCCACTTTAGATCACACAAATCCAAGTAAGTACACCCAGGGTTGGTACTTTTGTATGTGGGTGCCAAAACCCGGTTTTCCTTTTCAATTATGCCAGCGCTACTGTTATCCGTAAAATCTCAATTTAAACCATCCATCCGCTTTTCCCTCATTAATTAATACGTTAACGCAACACATTTAATTAACGCTTCATTTTAATAGTTAGTTTAATTTATTTTGCTGCATTTACAACTAAAATGGTAATATTCATTTTAAATATTTAACAAAAACAAATCTTCATCAAAACGAGTGCAAAATTGCATTATGAATACCTACACAGTTCATTGCTGCAAGAAATAAAAACATATTCAACTTTTACGATCATTGAACTTTATCATGTTAACCTTTGAAAGTAAAACCTTTTAATTTGAAAAAAGTTTACATATTCACTAGCTGACCCGGCGAACTTCATACCATCTCTTTTTTTGGATAATCGGGTAAAAAGCCTATATGTTAATCCAGGGTATCAGCAAATCCATTAAAACCCGTTCCGCCGTTCTTCACTACATACTCTTAATGTAAAATAAAGTCGCTTGCAGCTGTCTGTCTGATACTTGGATGACCTCTTAGATGTTTAAAACAACGCACCGGATTTTGATGTGGTTTTTTTTAATAGATAGAGTGATTCAAGAGGAAGGTTTATTACATATAGTACATTGCACTCGTGCGGAGCCGGGGCCCGGGTCGCTAGTAACTTATAAATGGTAAAACTAACCCGACTTTGTATTCTTACTAATATTATAAATGCGAAAGTGAGTTTGTTTGTTTGTTACGCTTTCACGCCGTAACTACGGAACCGATCATCATGAAATTTTGCATACAAGTTCTCTGGAGTACGGAGAAGGACATAGGCTACCTTTTATCCCGGGAAAAAGTACTATTCCCGAGGGATCGACATTAACGCGGGCGGAGCCGCGGGCGAAAGCTAGTTATATATAATTTGTAAAATCATTCGTTTTAAAAATAGCTATAAGTACTCACTTTAACTCCATGTCCACAAGATATGCATTGGCATATACAGCTTGTAACATAACCAATGACGTTCCCGTGAAGGACTCAGCCCGTTAAAATGCACAACTTTTCATATGGGACCAATGCTGGGTACAAACAAAAGTGAAAAAGAAATGACATTTTCATACAAGTGTTCGGCCGGCAATTAGAAGGAATATGTGTTCCCAAGATTCCCATAGGAAAAAAAAGCTATTCACTTTGACGGGTTGTGTCACCCCTTCACGGGAACCTTGTTGGTTAAGTTACACGCTGTATATAACGTGTTTTTTATTAAAATACTAGCTGTTGCCCGCGACTTCGTCCGCTGCAATTTCTGTTACCATGATTTAATTAATTATGTTTTTTTATTAGTATATTAGATGAATAATTTTCCCCCGTTTTCAAAACTTTTTTATTGATGCTCCACTCCTATTGGTCACAGCGTGATGTTTTATAGCCTAGCCTTCCTCAATAAATGGACTATCCAACACAAAAAGAATTTTCCCATTTTAACCAGTAGCTCCTGAGCTTAGCGCGTTCAAACAAACAAACAAAGTCTTCAGCTTTATAATATTAGTATAGATTTCGGTAGGTATGCTATAGATACAAGTAAGCATTGTAAGCGTACAGTCCGTGAAAAGAAGCCACTTTTGCCATTTGTCTACATCTACCTACACTAATATTATGAATAATTATTGTTTATTTGCATTAAATAGGCTCCGAAACTACTGATTTTAATTTCATTTTTCACTATTGGAGTCCTAATCGCTTAGTGAAAATGGGATTGGGCCGACCACGTCAGCCGTATGCCATCAGAGCTTTGGGCAGAATTTCTGTCAGTATGGATCCCAACAAATGGACACCGGTGAACTGGAAGACCTCGGAGATGGCGGGACGACTTGGATGCGTACTGTAAAGACCGGCCAACCAAAGCTCGGAACAGAGTAGAAAGCAGATAGGGAGGCCTTTGCCCAGCAGTGGGATTTAACGGGATAGTAATAATAATAATTAGAATCATGCATTATGAATAACTGAACATAGGATATAGAATATTTTCAAACAAGTTAGTGATGCCTATGAAAACTTTGATAATGTATTTCAAGGTGTGAAAAATATAAAAAAAAAACAAATACCTATATCTACACGTGCGTAGCCGGGGCGGGCCGCTAGTTTTTAATATGAAAGCGGTTATATGTAAAAATATAAATTAAAAGTAATAAACACGGAGGTAATAAACTTTAAAAAAAAAACAAGCTTTTATTTACATAACTTTATTTTCAGCGAGCCCTTTAACTTAATATCCATATTGTCGGATTGCATCAAAAATAGCTATTCCGCCATGTTGGGTATTCCGCCATGTTGGGTATTCCGCCATGTTGGATTTAGAATGACGTCACACAGCTAACCATGCATTGTCATTCTAACTAAACGAGTATACAAAATTTCAGCTCATTCGGTGGTAGATATTTGCTTCAAAATTGAGTTGCAAGAATCCACCCGAACAAGCATAGTTACATAGGTACATTGCAAGTTAAATAAAAGACTCTCAGGTTATTAAAACAGTTTGAATCAAAAATGGAATCACCGTTTACTAGAAAAAAAAAAGGGCCTAGTCAAAAGTAGTCTTACCCTCAGGTCTTCCGCGTAGCACCCGCGTAGGTACGCGCAGAACGAACTCCGCCTTCGCCTCTTTGCATAGAGTAAAATACAACTGAAACCTCTTTATCCGCCATGCCGCCCCTCCCGCCACAGCGTAATCGGTGACCGAGCTGCGTGTCTGGGCGGTGCATCTAGAATTCGTTTCATCATTCTACAGTGTGACCTCAGGACAGCCCTTTGTCTTTTCGATCACGGTATCGGACACGGATACGATAGTTTGTACCTTTTTTACCTGAAGAAGTACAAAAGAATTTATTTCTTACTAGCTTTCGCCCGCGGCTCCGCCCGCGTCAATGTCGATCCCTCGGGAATAGTACTTTTTCCCGGGATAAAAGGTAGCCTATGTCCTTCTCCGTACTCCAGAGAACTATTATGCAAAATTTCATGATGATCGGTTCAGTAGTTACGGCGTGAAAGCGTAACAAACAAACAAATAAACAAACAAACAAACTCACTTTCGCATTTATAATATTAGTAAGGATTATAATATTAGTAAGGATTTACGTGATCATGTTATTTATTTATTTGATAGACATTTTTTTCGTAACAGCGCTACAAGTTATAATAACGGTGGCTGAATAAGATTTACTTCCGACGGTTTTCACTATTTTTTTCCGATACTAAATGAGTCACCAAAATAAAATCCTGACTAATATTATTAATGCGAAAGTCAGTTTTTCACGTAATAATTTTAGTATTTTTTTTTATTTGTTTGTTTTTAACGCTTCCTTGCCTTAACTTCTAAACCGATCATTGTAAAACTTTTGCAAAACGTTTTTAGGGTTCCGTACCCAAAGGGTAAAAACGGGACCCTATTAATATCGCTCCGCTGTCCGTCTGTCTGTCTGTCTGTCTGTCTGTCTGTCTGTCTGTCTGTCTGTCTGTCTGTCTGTCTGTCTGTCTGTCTGTCTGTCTGTCTGTCTGTCTGTCTGTCTGTCTGTCTGTCTGTCTGTCCGTCTGTCACCAGGCTGTATCTCATAAACCGTGATAGGTAGACACTTGAAATTTTCACAGATGATGTATTTCTGTTGTCGCTATAACAACCAAATACTAAAAAATAAAATAAATACTTATTTAAGATGGCTCCCATACAACAAACGTGATTTTTTTGCTTGTTTTTCTCGATATTGATAACGCCAACAGGTAGACGCTTGAAATATTTAATTATATATTCACTTTAAAAATAAATAATTAAATTAAAATAAAATTAATATTAAAGGGGGGCTCCCATAAAACAGACATGATTTTTTTGCCGTTTTTATAAACAACGGTACGGAACCCTTAGTGCGCGAGTCCACTTGGCCGGTTTTTTTTAGGGTACTGAGAAGAGCGTAGGTTCGTCATTAGCACAAGCAAAGTCGAGTGCGAGAGCCGGTTAGTAGTATAATGAAAAATATAAACATTACTGAACCTACCTTACTGTTTCTTAGAAATTGTTACCTCGCAAAATAAGTAGAACTACAAGTTATTTTTGTATAAATAAATAAATATATACGGACAAATCACACAGATTGAGCTAGCCCCAAGGTAAGTTCGAGACTTGTGTTATGGAATACTATTGTCTATGTGATTGTGTTTCCTATTTTGTTTATTAGGAACTGCATAAATATCTTCTCTGTCCGCAGTCACACATTCAAAAAGAAAACTGTTCTTTGGGCTATAAGATAATATGGGGCCAAATAGACAGAAATAGACCCATTCCAAAAAGTTATAGAGCGATTCACACCGCAGTGCTTATACTTGATCGAAGCCGCAGTGCAAAAGGACCTATTTTTACTATTTGTCCGGTTCAATTATTTCTTGTAAACGAGTACAATACCCACCAAGTTTCAGACCGAAAAATATCTTTCCTAAGCTACTAAGAAATAAAACAAATAGCAAGTACCTATCCGGCAACTTGTCGTTGCGAAGCCTCTGCAAAGAAAGCTCTGCTTAAGCAGCAGCAAGCACTGACTAAAATTGTTTGCCTTCACTTTTAACGAGTGCGTTACCCCAGCCGACTAAGTGCTCCTTTTAAGAAATGATAAATGCAAATAATTAGATCATTACTTCGTGTAAATGTCTTCGAAAGTAAATAATTTGACACCCCGCCGTTTCAGAGATAATGATGAAAATAAAATTCGGCTGGCGTAACGTTACCCCAGCCGACTTTTTTTGATCCCGTCGGTTTATCTGGATAAAAAGTATGCACAAAGATAGATTTAATTTGCTCTCAGATGTCCCTGATAAAATTAAATTTGACACCTTTATGGATTTCGAGTTATTTCATTTTCTGCTGCGGTAACGTTTGGTCAATCTCTGTATCTCTGAAACCGTAAGACGCAGAATCATGATTTTTTTTATACGTATAGAACGGAATTTGTGTCCATTAGACACCTAGTTATCTTAAATATTAATAATATGGTTTGCGAGTAATAATTATTATTCTGAAAACCATATTTTCGGTTCTAGTTATTAAACGAGGGAACCCTGAAAATTCAAACTAGTCCTAATAGATGCCTCTTATAGAGACATACAAAACATCAAAACTTTCATCAGCCTAATCCAAAGCATTGGCAAGTTATAATGATATTACTGGTTCCAGAAAGCCAGATTCTGGGCTCTCGATTTAAATGAGGAAAATAATACTTTCCTTTTACCTGGCTGATTCCATATTTAAACAATAATTAGACACTTTAACCAAAAATATACATACAAATTTTCAGCTTGATATAGTTTCGTATATAAGAAATAATAATTAAAAACTAAACCTAGATAATTTTTCCCGATTACCCGACCAAGTTCAAATGTGCATCTAAAAGCGGCCGCAGGATACATAACGTATACCTTCTAAAATCTGCACAATAATAATAAGTGGTTGGGTATATTCAAGTAGAAAAATTGTTAGGATTAATTTTAATATTATAAAGACTCGTATTTAATAAATGAAACCTTAGGGTCAACCGCAGAAACAGCCTCCATGGTCCAGTGGTTAAGGTGTTTGCCTGTTGACCCGGGGGTCGTGGATTCGATTCCCACCGGAAGCATACTTTGTTTAGTTGTTTCCAGTTTGGTTAGGACATTGCAGGCGTGAATCACCTGATTGTCTGATAATAAAGATGATTCCGTGAAGGCACGTTAAGTCGGCTGCCATCTGGTAGTCGTTAAAGGAACCACGTCAGAGGCCGAGAGGCGGTTCCGAAGAACTCTGACATCAGGGTGTGCATGGTCGATTGACCGTGACACCTATTCAAAATGATGATGATGATGATGATGATGAATGAAACCTTAGTGTGACTTACAGATTTTCTCTTTCAGCAAAACTATTACTTAAATGGCAATGTCTACATACTAAGAATGTAAATAAAATATCTTTTTATGCTTTTTTTGTTTGAATGATTTTAAGGCAGACCTCTTAAATAGAGGTCTGCCGTCTGCATAATAGTTCAATCCAACTGTCACCGAAGTTGGTAATCAAAAACCAACGCAAACAAGGTTATATTCTATAATGTAAGACTATCAAGAGATAAATAAAAAAAATCTTGAGTGTTATTTATTTTTGCTGCTCTCGCGTAGAAAGTGTCAGTTTTACACATTGGGAGTAAAATGTGTATCCATCAACTAGGAAAACGCGTCGTTATTAGCTAAACAAATGAACTAGAAGTCCGTTTTCTTTTTCTATATTATGTACTGCTTGTTTTATTCTGCATTGCTTTATGCGAAGATGTAGGGGACATCTTACAAAGATTTGTTCGAAATCAAAAGTAGTCGGTACCACAGTACAGAGTATCAATACTTTTTTGTGTCCTTCTTTGAAAAAAAAATATATATATATATATATATATATTTGTTATTATGCGCGAGCAAAACTAGGGACGCTCGCTGTTCCGCTCGCGCACATTAGCGCCAATGAAATTGCAGTTCCGAGCAAGTGCAGTTGTATTTTTTTCTAATTCTATCTAACAACGCAAGTATTACATACTCGTATTTCCAATATTACCTATAGCTGCCTTTGGTCTTGCAATAATAGACTTGGTCAATCCCGTTAGGAATCAATACATTATAAAGTATAAGTATGGAGGAAATAAGTTATTCCATTATATAAGGCATATATTTTTTTACTAAAAAAATTTCCACTCGCCTGTACCATCCAATTTAGAATACAATGCCGTCGAATATGGAAGTATATCTAGTAGTATGCCGCAGCCGCTTTCAGATGCACATCAGAACTTGGTCGAGTAATCGGAAAAAATATCTAGGCTTAGTTTTTAATTATTATTTCTTATATACGAAAGTATATCAAGCTGAAAATTGGTATGTATGTTTTTCGATAAAGTGTCTAATTATTGTTTAAATATGGAATCAGCCAGGTAAAAGGAAAGTATTATTTTCCTCATTTAAATCGAGAGCCCAGAATCTGGCTTTCTGCTTTGGATTAGACTGATGAAAGTTTTGATGTTTTGTATGTCTCTATAAGAGGCATCTATTAGGACTAGTTTGAATTTTCAGGGTTCCCTCGTTTAATAACTAGAACCGAAAATATGGTTTTCAGAATAATATTTATTACTCGCAAACCATATTATTAATATTTAAGATAACTAGGTGTCAAATGGAGACAAATTCCGTTCTATACGTATAAAAAAAATCATGATTCTGCGTCTTACGGTTTCAGAGATACAGAGATTGACCAAACGTTACCGCAGCAGAAAATGAAATAACTCGAAATCCATAAAGGTGTCAAATTTAATTTTATCGGGGACATTTGAGAGCAAATTCAATCTATCTTTGTGCATACTTTTTATCCAGATAAACCGACGGGATCAAAAAAAGTCGGCTGGGGTAACGTTACGCCAGCCGAATTTTATTTTCATCATTATCTCTGAAACGGCGGGGTGTCAAATTATTTACTTTCGGGAACATTTACACGAAGTAATGATCTAATTATTTGCATTTATCAATTCTTAAAAGGAGCACTTAGTCGGCTGGGGTAACGCACTCACTTTTAACACCCAGTTTCTAGGAAATCGTTCCGAAGTGCGCAATTGAATTGTTTGACCTGAATCGACTGATCGGAAAGTGAGTTTCAGAGGGATCTGAAGTTGTTTGCTGAGTGCGGCTTCTAATAGAGATCATTGGTAGGTACTACCAGACTAAGCGAGTCTATTAGAGAAATAAATTCGTTTACGTGTAACATCCATTCTGGGTAACTGTATGATAGACGAACACTTAGAATAAGAGATTAACTTATGGCCTCTCAAAATAATTTTAACTGAAAAATTCTCAAGTCTTGTACTGATGGCGACGCGCTCATGTAATAGGCTAGTTTCCTAAAATAAAATAATTAGTCCGTCAGATAGATAGGTATTCAAAAAATATTGGAAGCGTATTTTTTCGTTTGTCGATTAAACCAAAAATGATAAAGATATAGCCACGGAGCAGATATAGAGTGGAGACGGCGTAAGCTACTGTGCACTGTGATTCCAACTAGGTCCTGACGTCATCACGTTAACATCGAGAGTAGGCGTGGCCTATTAGTCTGCTGTTGTAGCTGTCAATGTTCGTACTTGGTTCGTTCTGTGCACACAGTGAGATTTTCGGACTTTTCTTGTTTTTTACGAAGAAAATCATGAAGTGTTGTATTATATCATGTAAAAACTACTCCGATAAACGTTCAGATGCTATGGTAGGAATCACATTTCATTTGTAAGTATTTTAATTCGTAATTTACTTAAATTATTCTAGAAGAATCTTTTGGCGACGTTCCGTGCTACTCATCGTTAGATGGCACCACTTTGCGTAATGGGACGTAAGAACTATAAAAATATATTAAAGCTAATTATCGTAATAACTAATAACCATAAGTACTGAAATTTGTTCTAAATTTATACCTAAAGACTTTTACCTTGACAAAAGATTTTGTTTATGTAGTTTCATAATTCTCTTTTAGTAGCAGTAGGTGTTAGGGACATCTAGTGACGGATAGATAAACTAACAAGAAAGATCAACATCGAACTTATTAAGTAGTTGGGCTATTCGCCGCTAGATGGATATAAAGGAGGGAGTGAGACACAGAGCAAGTAGAGTGAGACAGATAATACTCCCCTCACCCCCTGTAAGTGCCACGCATTGTTTCATAGAAAATATTCCTTAGGGCAACTCCTCTCTATATCTGCTCCGTGGATATAGCCCTTTGAAGTTCCGTGTGACGTCATAGTTTGCTACAATTTTTAGCAAACTTTGACGTCACGAGCACCCACTCCTGAACTTTGATGCGCTTTATCTTTATTATTTATTTGATAAAAGAAAAAATACGTGTCCAATATTTTTTGATTATCTAACTGACGGACTAATTGTTATATTATTACGACCCAGGAAACTAGCCTATTTCATGTTATTTACTTTCTTTATGTTTTCTATTGTTTTAAATTGTTTACGTATAGGTATGTTATGATACTCGGTATTAGTGAAATGAAACGTACTTTCACGATATATTTTTGTCCAATTTAGTATGTGTAATATTAAACTACAATTGCACATAATATTTTAAATTTTATGAGCAATTGGTAGTTTTATGCCCACAACGGTCAGGTCGATCCACACAGAGAAAGCGAGCAAGCCTTTTATAAATATTTTTTCTGTTTTTTTCTAAAATCTATTTTGTATCTGTATATTTGTGCCTAATACATATTTAGTTTCCGCCCGTGATTTTCTTGATTAGCCGTGACCCTATTTGTTATTACGTACTGTTTTCATTTAAATTACAACGACAGAGGAGAAACAGCAACAGACTTTAATAAGGACGATCCAATAACAACATAGTGAGGTTTTAAGTTCGGTCGTTACCCATACACATCACTGTAGAAGTGATATGTACTTTTACCTAGGGAGTTCTTTTCGAGTCAAAGTAGCTATATATATATATATAATAAATGTTATATCAAGTTAGACCAAAATTTGGCCACTTCGACCTGGTAAGTACAGTCTGCTTATTAAAAATAATCGTATCTATTTCAGATACTAAATATTTAGATGGGAAATGTATTTATTTAGTTTTCGTAGCGTCGATTCACATCGAGACGAGTCGCGACACTGCATGTGCGCCCTAAGTACGATACAACGCTAGACTATGTTTACCTACTGTGTACAGTTCAGTTCAATGTATGTAGCTCGATGCAACTCGCCCGCCTCATAGGTGCATAGAACGGTGCATAGATATATGAACTGTTTTCAGCTCCACAAGTCTATAGTATGTACTCGATGAAAATTTAATTATATATCAAGTTTAGGATGGTTAAAAGTTAGCGAGTGGGTTGCCTAAAAAAAGGTTATGGTTAATTAGAATTCCAATATTTTTACACAATTTCGCCAACCTTTTTGAACGTTTATTTTGAAATATGGTTATATGATCATCCAGTAAACATATAAGCACAAATTATCTACTAGTACAGACTAACCTGTTTATACATGTCAACCCTTTGCTCTTTTGTATAAATAAAGATTGTTTATTTGCATTAAATAGGCTCCGAAACTACTGGCCCATTTTGTTTTTTTTTTCACCATTAGAATCCATTAGGATTAGCGCTTAGCTAAAAGAGCATTCAGAGTTTTTTAAACTTGTGACGTTCAAAAATAGACAACCTAATGTTTGCATATTCTATCGACTTCATTTCTACTAATATAAAGTTTGATCAGTAACCAAATAAGTGCTCAATAATTCCAATTAACAAAATAAAAATGTCCTTGACAGGCTTTTCTAGGCAACCAACTCATGATATATATTTTTAAACATTTAATTTGATGTAGCAAATTTATCATCGAATAAACAGAAAGGTGAAGGTCGATCCTCTTTGTTTTTTTTTCGTCTTCGTTACATTATTATTTTATACACATACATCGTCGCGTCGTCTCAATGAGAATTTATTATTGGTACTTATTTAAGACATTTACCTAAACAAATAAGGACGTTAGTCACCTACGCTTACATACGTGCCAACAAAATAAGCCCGATTCATTCATTACATGTAGGTGTCACGGTCAGTCGACCAGCCCGATTGGAAAATATAGATGTGTTTTACCTAAATATAATCAGACTCGACATCACTTAGTCACAAGAAACTGTTATTTGTAGTACTTAATCTCGCTGGGTAGCCTTGCTATGTATTATCCAAGTATTATCACAACATACGTAGTATAAAACAAAGTCGATTCCCGCTGTCTGTCTGCCCTATGTATGCTTAGATCTTCAAAAAAACTACGCAACGAATTTTGGGGCGGTTTTATCGGTCAAGAATCAAGATGAAGTTTTAGGTAGATACTTAATGTATAAATCTTTTTTTTATTAGACTACAAAACCTGTCACTAATAGGTATGGGGGCACCTGCCTATTGTGATTTTGAATTGCCTGAAAATACTTACGAGTAGGTAACCTCTGCTTACTAAGGGCGCGGCCAGAGTGCTGCAAGATAAAATGTTGATATGGCGCATTACGAACGAAATGTGTTAGAGCCGCGGGCGCGGGTGCTCCATGCATGCCCATGCATACATGGAGTCCGCTTTGTATATGAAGTTCCTTATTCAATATTTGTAATATTATGTCAAATAGTTTTTCCAATTCTATATAATTAAGATTCTAGCCAAACTAAGGTCCGGCTAATTCTCCTCCTGACCGTGGATATACAAAATATGTTACGTGTATTTACGTGTTTAGCTACTATAATTTCAAATCACAATCGATCTTCTGCTTCGAGCCGGTTTATTCATGTATCCCGATTACTTAACCCATTTCCATTTTAAGCTTAGAATACAGCTTGCTAAACCTATTTTCAAAGAAATACCGCATTCAGGTATACCTACGAGTAGGTTATAGGTACAGTTAACGAAGTGGCACTACTGTTGACCGAAAACCACACGGCTATTAATGGAGATCTTTTCAATAATGCTTAAGTACTCGTATGCGTAACCCCAGCGGAATATTGCGCCTTAAAGAAATTAGAGCACAACCGATAATTAATAATAATAAATATATAGGGACATATCACATAATTTGAGCTAGCCAGACTGTAAGTTGTGAACTTGTTGTGGGATAGTAACTCCACGATACTATATTTTTTAATAGATACTAGTATAGAAAAACATCCAAGACCCAGGTCAATCAGAAAAAGCTTGTTTTCCTTAGTTAGTAATTAGTTCATAGTAAGCTGCAATTTGTTTAAATATAGCGGTATTCGTTCAATCCGTACTTTAGACGTCAAAGAAGATTTGTTCAACTATTAGTATTTCGATCGATCAACAAATATAAATGTAATTAATAGATTTTAAAAATCAGAAAATATATAATTTCTCATAAACTAGTACTTTTACAAACGAATAAGAACAAGCTACACATTCCTATATGCTGCTCCTTTTAACGAGTATAAATCTGGATTAACAAACTTTACACAATATGATAATACAAAGATATTTTCTTTTATTTCAAGCGGTGTTACTTTGGCAATCTCTTGTCTTTGAACAAATCTTAAACACAGTACAGCTTGCAACTTCTTTTTTCAAATATATGCGTCTTACAGTTTTCGAGAAATCGAAAATCCCAAATCGATACCGCAGCGGAATCTTGAATATTTCAAAAACTATAGGATGAACAAATGCCGCTATTCATAAATATTTAGGTACAACTCATCACATCAAAAGCTATCTTTTCATGTACTTGGTTCCAGGATAAACTCCCATTTTGAAAAACATGCCGCTAGGGTAACGTTACCGCAGCGGAATCAGTTTTTGTCGAATAACTTTGAAAATGCGGCTTGATATTTAAACAAATTGCAGCTTACTATGAACTAATTATCTCTTGTACTCTAATTTCTCTAAGACGCAACATTCCGATAGGGTTACACATACAATGCTTACTCGTATGTTCTATTATTAACTTCATAGACTTATAAGATACACGATAAACCATAAACCTTCAGGGCAGTTGGTGGAAACCTTTGACAGTGAAAGTTAAACCTTTGTTGAACATAAAGGGGTGGGCAGATTTTATCATGTTATAGCTTTCAAATCCTTCGACCCGTTTGGCCGAATTATGCCATAGAGACATACACGCAAACAGATTAACAAGTGATGACTTCCCTCTTTTTGATCGCAGGTTCAAAACAACCGCACTTGTGGGATACTCGTACCTCGAGATGCAATGTAATTTTCAAATTAGATTAAGAGCAGCCTCTCGAGCTGAATATTGGAGATACGCGGGCTTATCCTCTTAGCCTATAATTAAAAGAGCATCCCAGAATTATTATTAAAATTTAGCGAGTTCTTACTTATGTAATTTTCAAACATGGTGTAAGGTATACCAGTTTAGAAATACTGTTTGGTTTTACGATTATGGATAAACATTCTGTCACAATAGCCCGTTATTTAGACTATACTTATGTGTAGGTCATATATATAACATATAAAGTGTGACACGATATAGTACGACGACCTCAGCTGTTAACGTAACCGGAAACACTGTTCGGATAAAACGGAAGTTCTTGGCAGTACATGAATAAATTTCGTCTATAAAAGCGTTCAGCGTTCTACTACAGACTACAACATTTTTGCTCACCAGACCTAACATTTATTTCGGATATCCTCATTTCTGCGTTAAAATTTTAACAGAATAATAATACCGGTACTTACCGGTACTTATAATGGGAATTTGGTACCGGTAACAAGCCCTGTTTCTGATTCGGTGTCGTAGAGAAACACCGAGCATAGCCCTCTCTTAGGTCTTTGGGCGACTTCAACTTTCTAATAAGGCCCATAGTACCTACCTAAGGGACACCAGAAGAGAGATACATTTAAACGCGGTTTTGATTTTTTGAAACTTGGTTTAGCGATCTACGATCTGCCCGCCTATTTGCTAACTCAGTGTATAACGTTTTAATAGTCACTTTAAAATACATTGCGGCTGTCGTATGATTGATTATTTTTATTTAAGATATATATAAAACGCAATGTATTTTGAAGTGATTATCAAAACGTTGTACACTGAGTTAGCAAATAGACTGGCTGGGTTCTCTCAGGCCTTGTTGGTAGAAATGGTATCACCCTGAGCGGGCTAGACTATGAAAAACGTAAATTCTTGCTCAAACGTTTATTAGTATAGTTAAGAAAATTTTAATTAGTTGTCCTAGTGGGGTGAAAGACTAAGTCATAAAAGGGGAACATTGTAATTTATTTTTCTTTGATCAATTTTTAAGCTAAAATACTTATGTTATCCATAACGTTAGAAATCGGTTTTATTTATGATTGACTAGCTTTCGATCGCGGCTCCGCCCGCGTAAATGTCGATCCCCGGGAATAGTACTTTTCCCGGGATAAAAGGTAGCCTCTGTCCTTCTCCGCACTCCAGAGAACTTGTATGCAAAATTTCATGATGATCGGTTCAGTAGTTACGGCGTGAAAGCGTAATAAACAAACAAACAAACTCACTTTCGCATTTATAATATTACTAGCTTTCGCCCGCGGCTCCGCCCGCGTCAATGTCGATCCCTCGGGAATAGTATTTTTTCCCGGGATAAAAGGTAGCCTATGTCCTTCTCCGTACTCCAAAGAACTTGTATGCAAAATTTCATCATGATTGGTTCAGAAGTTACGGCGTGAAAGCGTAACAAACAAACAAACTCACTTTCGCATTTATAATATTATTAGTTAGGATTAGTAAGGATCTATTGACTGACTTTATTTATACATAAACCTTGCTATGAAAAATTACATTATGCCAACATATTCATGTTCGATGATGTTTGCTTTTCGTGTGTGTAAGTGGCCAATTTGGTGTCTCATTTTTCAAGTGCCTTAAGGCATCTGACATAGCTGAACGACTGCCATCAATGATGACAGCCAGGACCAACGGCTTAACATGCAAGCACGGAGCAACAGCAACTCTGGGCGCAGTCCCCATCACAGTGGGGACTGCGCCCAGAGTTGCTTAACATGCGTAAACGCTTTTAATGCTGACGACCACTGGGCCATCGGGCTCCTCGATGATGACACGCTGCCATGCGCATGCTAGATGATCGTAATGATTATCCAGCATGCACATGTATGACGGCCTGAACAGGCGAAGAAAATTGTCGGAGGTCCAGCTTTAAGATGATTTGTCAATATACTTATAATAGTGGGTCGCTTCTGGAGGTGAGCAATATAGGACCGAGATGATCGGGGAAACTTAAAGAGGCCTATGCTCAGCAGAGAGCAGAAATAATGATGATGCTGAGGAAAATCATCTGCTATGTAGTAAGTTATTGTTTTCCTCACAAATTCCTTAAATTATTAAGCCTCATACCGCACAACCCAATTTAGTTATGAAATTCTGTTACGCGATAAAATTGGTTTCATTTCGTTAACTGTCAATTACGGAAAATTCCCGTTATTCAGACTTTAACGATGAAACATACAGCTTACTTACTGCAAGATGTATTATTCGCCCTCTGAGAAATAATTAAAATACCCGACGAGATTGATATATAGCCGTAAAATACTCGACGAGATCGATATTAGCCGTGTGGTTTCCGGCAGAGTAGAATAGGACCACTCCAAGTCTTCCCATGGATGTCGTAAGAGGCGACTTAGGAAATACAAGCTTAACAAAGCTCATAAACATAAATAAGACCTCTCCAACTCGTTTGGCCAGCGAGGAGAGTGTAGGCTAAATCCTCTGTCTGCTCTGGCCAAGTATGGCTCCGGTAATACAGAGAGGGTCATGCTCCTGCAGTGGAGATTAAAAAAGACCTGATGATGATGATGATTGATTTATAAGTACAAGCTTTTATTTAACTTTCCTATCGTAGTCAAATATTGAATCTTATAAATAGACCCACTTCTGCGGTCGTTTGATTTAGATGAATTTGGTATTGGCATCTTTGGTGATTATTCAATAGTACGGTACCACGGCGCTAGTGTGAAATAGGTGAGAATTGGAAAGTGGTCCTATGAAATACTGAACTTAACACAGTCCAAACCCGATGCCCTATCGGGTTTGGGCTCATTTAATTTGTCGTGGCAAACAACTCTACACTTAAATCTACTCATAATGAAAAGTTTGTAAAAATCATACACATATTCATAAGTTATTGTAAATTTCACATCCCCACAGATGTGAAATTTAAAATAACTTATGAATATGCTTACTACCACTCCGCAGTGGTAGTAAGCATTAAAGCTGCCAAATGACATAATCGCATTGAAAGAATAAGGGGTTTATCGGAGAATGTCCAGCAATTGTTGATGAACATTGAGCCAAAGCAAGGCATCAAGACAAGGCCTGCCTATCTCTGTGCATCTTTGTATGTGCATTAATCGTGCATTACCCGACATTGCACACCCGCATTACGAGACAAACGATTTCAAAAACACGGAAATATATTTCCACGTTTTTGAAAAAAGAGAAAAGACGTTTTCCAAAAAAGAACTGAAAACACTGAGTTTCCGGTGGCCTATAGGCCCCCACAGCTTTCAACATAAGAAAGAGCCGGGAATATTAATTCATCGGCAAGTGATATATTATGGAATAAAGGCAAAATAGATTTAGAATTGTTTTAAAAATGCGTATATGTAATAGGTATTGTGGCTCATATATTAACGCATCTAGTGCCGGTAAATGATGCCTTCGCGTACAAACAATGTAATATGCATTGCATTGTTATGAAATTCCCACAGCGAACTCATTATTGGGTTTGTTGTTTTAACACTTACCAACCAATATACAAAAAGAGCCTTGAAATCTAATCAGAAATGTGATTTTTGTTATACTTTCCTGAAAACAGGACCGGGTTTAGGTAGTTGTACCAAATAAAAAGGCAACAATTTCCAATCATGCTTTTGCACCGCCAAGTCATGTAATAAAACACGATAAGAGTCCCCATATATAGATGTGGGCACGTACAAATAAGATTTATTTTTCTATATAAGTTAACTAGAACATGAAGCTTAGAAATAATATTGAACTTGTCTATTTACTTTTACATTTATTGAATCTACTAATATGTAACTATTGATGTACATATATCTTAAGTAGTATAAAAGCATGTTCTAAACAAGATTCATATATCAATGTCTATTACTACTCCTACTAGTATATTATCTATATCTCATATTTGTTAGTTATTTTTACAATTATTTTATTCTTTCATATGGATTAATGTTAAAGGGCGTATGCATTCTGTACGAGCGTCCGAGATAGCAGTCTATGGTCCTAACGGAAGACCAGCGCTGGACTTAAACATCCAAATGCTGAGTTGGGTCCATGTCTGGAGAAGTTTATTGTTTTCACGCCAATTTATCTATATTCTTTGTAGATTACTGTTTATTTTTTGATGACTTTGTATGTTACTCTTTAATTGGTTTCTCTAAGTAAATCTTATCTTATTTATTGGTCTGTTTAGGAGAGGCCTGAGTTCAGCTTATATCTGTGTTGAATTCAAAATAAAAAAGGGTTATAGGTTAATTATGTGCCTCATATTATTTCTACCGAAAATACCGGGATCACGCGAGTATTATCTAAATCTGCAGCTACCAAGATTTAAAATAAGCTGAGGGATTGGAAGCCCTAATTTGATCAGTATCATTTTTTTAAACTAATATCATCTGGCTCTACACAAACTACAATGTTTTAAACTCTAAAAGAAGTTTAATTTCAATGCCATATTTCCTAAACTATTAGAAAAAAAAAACTCGGTTCTGCCTTCTGTGTTGGCCGGGATATATGCTAGCTGTTTCTCATCCAGCAAACATTGCAGAAATAGATCAAAGGAATGGGCGTAGAGCTAGGATTCTTATCATTGGCGACAGATTAACTTCCCTTTTAGTTCTGCCTTGCGTTAAATAGTTTTACAGTGTTGAATTGAATTATTAAAAAGCAATACATTAAAATGCTACTTTTCATAACGCAAAATAAATTATTTCACGTTACAAAGACTTATGTTGGAATCGGAAATATTTTTAGCTAGGATATAGGTGGTTGGTGGGTATAATAAGAAGGAAATTGACTCTGCTATCTGGCCTGCAATTAATAAGGATAATTACTGGAGCCGTTATCTCTGTTATTGATTTCGCTTCATTGCAATTTTTCTCACATTCCTAGCCGAACCTATAATTCTCTAGACAACGGGCCCAGCATTTGACTGTCAGGGCAATAACATCTAGATGATTTCCCATGTTTACCCGTGCAGATATTACAGTGAAATCTTCCAATATTATTTTCCTACGCTTTTGAGAAGAATTTTGATGCGTGAGCACGTCTATTTTTTGTGTAGTGATAAACATTTCCATGTAAGTGTCGAGAAACCGATACGAATCGTACGAAGGTCACCTACCGAATTTATTCTTTTGCGCAAAATATATAAAACCTTTTCTTGATTTTTATTAAGAAATGTTTGTATAATTGCCTTGTGATATTGGGTTACTGGCCTTTGAGCGTCTTTGCTCAACCATGAACGTTCAAAAAGACTAAAGCACCGAGTGCTCTCACTTTAGACGAGCACAATAGATTCTCGGTTGTTTTGAAACATGACGCCCCTTACGTCACTTGTTCTAATAACGATCTCAAATGGTATTTTATACATTGTTATAAATCAGACTAAACTCCATTGTTAGTTGCAGCGCATTGCAGCTGATATTTTCGCTTAGCTTAAAAACTAATCGAAATAGGCCTTAGTAATTAATGATAAGGAAGACATTTACATGTTAATTAGATACAATCGCTAAGCATTTACGTTCGCTTCAGCAAAAGCTACTAAATGTTTTTTTTTAAACGTAAGTAGAATACGTCCGTGAGTAATCGAACGTGAGAGAAAAGAATAGTCCTAAGGTTTCCGTTCGTTTTATCGGGCATGGCGTCGGAACGTGGTTCGCCTGTGATGTCACGGATTAGAGATACCTAAACAATTGTTGTAAGACGAGAAATACGAGAGGCGGAGCAAGGCCGACCGGACTGTGTTTGTCCTTGCCAAGGACAGAGGTGAGATGACTCACCGAGAGGCTGGTGGAGCGCGGCGTGAGCGTCGCAGTCTGCACAGATGGTGGAGCGCAGCATCCGCTCGCGCTGCAGCCGCCGCAGCAGCTGCAGGTGCTGCGGCGTGAACACCGTGCCCGAGCGCTCGCCCACCAGCACCACGTCGCCCGCGTCCCACCATGCCTGCTCCCGCAGCGTCCCGTCGCGGTTGAACAGCCCCATATCCTTGTACCCCTCCGGCGGACTGAGCGCCCCGGGCTCCGGTTCCTGGTAGCGCTCGCACGCTCCGCATCCTGAGCACTCGTCACCTTCGCCTTCATCGGAGTACCCACACTCATCCCGGACTACAATAATATAATCGGCTTCGAAAAATTCATTAGCGCTCTCATCGAAGACGACTCTGTGCTTTTTAGTCTTATTCCCTTTTTTTAGGGACGACTTTAAGTTATCGTGATCTTTATTGTGGCGCGTGTCGCGGGCGGCGCGGTCGCCGCGCATCGTCGCGTGTTGTCGCGACGCGGGCCGTCGCCGGAGTGTCGTAGGCATAGAGCGGCGACGGCTGCAGCGCCGCGCCGCGTATCGATCGCAGCCGCCCGCCGCGGCGGTGCCCGCCACCGTCACGACGCGCCCGAACATCGACACAAACACTCCGCGATATGCGACTCCGCTCCGCCAGCCATAAACATTCATGGCCCACACTCGTTCATTACACACTTACTACTAATCTTAGCAATTTTGGTTTCCTTTTTCATTATAATACTGTTATGTCCTCAAGATAAATATATAGATACTGTACAATATCGTACCTCACTATTTATTAAAGATTGTTCCTCATTTATTAAAATACTTATTTTCTAATATTGTAAATGCCCGAAAGGGGTTAGTAATTTATTTATATCGAATAATAATAATTAAAGGTCAAATAAGATATTTAAGAACTTAATAAACTCAATAAGTAAAATAAATGTTAATAATTCATAAGATAAGCATTTATTCAGAATTAAAACATCCTAAAATAATATTAAAGTTATAATATTAATAACTAAAGAGTGTCGTAACCATCGTAACTAATATAAATTGCATTGCATTTGACATCTCGTCACTTGCACCGCCGCCGCTAGTGCAGCGCAATGCATCGGCAAAACGCCGATAAGTCCACACGATGAAAAAGTCCACGATAAAAAATCACTTACGTTTCAGCGTGAGAATATGATGAACTTTATAGTTGTTGATTTTTATTTGACTGTTGTCACGTATAAATTAACCTATCTATAGGGTAACCTATGCGGACAATAAAAGAATACAAATTATTTATCAAAGATACAATTTATTAATATGTACTACAATTAAGCTTAAGATTTAGATTAAGTTAAGTTAAGGTTAGGTTAAGTTAAGTTTAAAGCAATTATTTTAATATGGATGTATAAAAGTACAAGAAGTTAAACGTGGGTCCGAAGCCTAGATTCTGGGTATTAAGCTGAGAGATGGGTCGGTTCTTCAGGAAAAAAACCTCACGCCCCTTGGATGCGACCGCGTGGTAGCTCAGGCGGTTGACGGCAGCTCAGCTTATGTCCAACAGGGATGTGGATGACTCAGGCCTCCTCTGCGGCCCGTAGAGGATCAAGCGCCAACAGATAATAGACGCAATCAAGTCCGTCGTCAATCGCTACGGGTTGAACCCGTACGGTGTTCCCATCAACGGGATAAACACTACACGATAACTATGTATATTGAGTACAAGGAAACGTCCACACGGGACTCAAAGCGTTCCGAATGAAATTATAAGAATTTTAAGCGCGGCAGCTCGTAGCAAGTCCCGCAGCGAAGTGTCGCGGTAGGAGGCCCTGAACGACGATTCGGACGGAGGTTCGGAATACATCGTTAAAACTCGGCTAGGCTCGGAACAGTCGTCACCTGCGCGCGAGTATATTGAAGCGGAAGGTCATTTCGTTCCTTATTACAACGATGCTAAGACAACAAGTAATCTACTACTCATTTATAAGAATTATAAAATATATAGAATTATACATATATAAGAATTATAAAATAGTTTTATATGTTACACTGTTTTTAAAACTTTTCCATTTGACTCACTTACGCTATTTTTATGGGGATTTCTATTTTTTTTTAACACTGGCTCTAGTTCTACATTTTTTTTTTTTGCCGAAAATATGGTAATACTACTTATTAATTAAAACTTTATATTAATTATATTAATTACATATCGGTTCCATCACAGGGTTCAATGGTTGAAGCATAGTAACAGAAAAACAGACTAAAATGAGTTACTTTGGTATTTATAGGTATTTATTAGCCCCCTACTCGCATCCAGTATGACTAGCTCCGTGGCGCAGCGGTCAACACGTCAGCCTGCGACACGGAGTGACCGGGTTCGATCCCCGGCCAGGTCAAGATGGAAAATGATCTTTTTCAGATTGGCCTGGGTCTTGGATGTGTATCTTTATATGTATTTGTTATAAAATATCGTATCGTTGAGTTAGTATCCCATAACACGTGTGCGTTACCCCAGCAAAAAAGTACTGAATATTAAAACGTAATATTACTAGATAATCAGTGCGTAACGTCATGTAAATGTGTGTGAAAGTTTGAAATTTGTGCGTCCATTAATTTTTGAGATATTAATTAAAATCCGATTCTGCCAGGATGACATTTCAAACGTTACGCCAGCAAAAATTTTTCTCGGATCCGAGTGAAAGTTAATACAATAATTAGTAGTTGATGTGTGGTAAATGTAGCTGTATAAATAGAATTTGTGCGTCTTCAGACTTTTGTGATATTCAAATTTTTGCTGGGGTAACGTTTGGCCGATTGCTAGATCTCAGAATCGGCACGGCGTAGGAGTTTGATTTTTTTTACACACTCTGTTATGAATTTGTAGGTCATGTCTGTGAAAACAGAATTTCTAAAAATGTTACCATTCAGGGATTAAAAATGAAAATATGAAATCAGGTATTTTGACTCCAGTACTTTAAATATGGGACCTAGAGACTAATTGTTGACGTTAGTTTGTACCTTATAATTGCCTACAGTGCCTAGGTAAGTATCAATATGATATCTTAAGTATTAAATAAGTTATGAGAAAAAGTACCACAACTCGGTCGCTAGGAATTTCGACAGCCGATTTGATCAGTTTTTCTATTAGTTCGGAAGGTGATAATTATCGCACTATTTGTAAGGGTAAGTTAACTATTAGTTCGCAAAAAATCAGCTCAGTCCACGCAGTAGTTTAAGAAATATCATTAAATATTTAACCGTTGGTGAAATACCATGATAAGCCAACCATTTTCGGGAGTATAGCAAAAAGCGACGGTACCGTATATTTGGCTGTGTTACTGAAATTGGTCGTGTACTCCTTGAATTTTTGCGATACTTGTGAGTACTGAAGTGTTCGCATGCATACCAAATAATATACTATGCACAAGCACATATTGGATTTATGACTGATGCACTGATGCCTGCCACGCAGGATTTATATGACATATATTTTATAACTAGGTACTTAGTTATAAAATATGTGTATCCAATCACCTATTCTTATTTCTTTAGAGTAATACGCTACGCGCTTGCAAAATACATATTACGACGAGTAGGAAAAATCTTTACTTTTTGGAGGCTTCCGGATTTCTCTCTTGTTTAGTTTTGTTAAATCTTAATATATATAAATCTCGTGTCACAATGTTTGTCCTCAATGGACTCCTAAACCACTTAACCGATTATAATAAAATTCGCACACCATGTGCAGTTCGATCCAACTTGAAAGATAGGATAGCTTTCGCGGACGAAGTCGCTGGCAACAGCTAGTAAGTATATAATATTTATTTCAATTGCAAACTACGAATCAAATCGCATATAGTTTTGGAGATCAAAATCAAAGATTTAGTTTTTTAATTTGACGCTGTCGAGAGTAGAGATCTACATCTATAAAACATCTAAGTACTAACTTTAGTCCTTGTTCTGAGATTAAGTGCGAGACCGAGGCGTCAACACAAAAAAGATAACTGTCGTGTTATTCATTCTCTAAGCATTTGGTCGACCCCACAGAAACATCATTCTGCAGGAGCGCCATCTAAATATCTAATCCTGATCTAAACAATTTCAGTGTATCTCACCCATTGTAAAAATATGATAATTTTTTCACTCATTTTTAGGGTTCCGTACCCAAACGGTAAAGAGAATCCTATTCATATGGCTCCGCTTTCCGTCTGCCTGTCTATCTGTCTGTCCGTCTGTCTGTCACCAGGCTGTATCTCATGAACCGTGATTAATAAACAGTTGATATATTTCTGTTACGGCTATAACAACAAATACTAAAAACAGAATAAATATTTAAGGGTTCTCCCATACAACAAACGTGATTTTTTTGCTCGATATTGATAAAGGCAACAGGTAGACGCTTGAAATATTGACAGAATATTTAGTTATATATTAGCTTTAAAAATAAAAGTTAAATAAAATCAATATTTAAGGGGGACTCCCATACAAAACACATGATGTTTTGCCGTTTTTATAGATAATGGTACGGAACCCTTCGTGCTCGAGTCTGGCTCACAATTCTCCGATTTTTTATTTTAACCTGTCAGCTTCAGCTCCCAAGAAACCCGGGGTACTATTTTGGAAGGTATGACCATTCGTCTTCGAACGATTTTTTTGTATGGAAAAATCACTCGTTTACGAACGGCGAAATTTTAAAAAAAGGCACTCCCGATTTTGTCGCATTAAAATTAAAACTCGATTGTGACTTCGTTTCCGCGATTGACTGGTTAACGACTATTTAAGCACATTCCAATTGATTGTATCATAAGTGCGACATAAAAAAATGCGGTTGTAAACAAACGACAGTTTTGGATAAGTTAAAATAGCTTGAATTCAATGATGTACACGACTGTACTATTTTACGTTAATACAACTGCTAAATTAGAATGGTTAGCAATGTATACGGCAGCGTCGCTTTTTGCTATACTCCCGAAAATGGTCGGCTTATTATGGTATTCACCTACGGTTGGATATTTAATGATATTTCTTAAACTACTGCGTGGACTGAGCTGATTTTTTGCGAACTTATAGTTAACTTACCCTTACAAATAGTGCGATAACTATCAACTTCCGAACTAATAGAAAAACTGATCAAATCCGCTGTCGAAATTCCTGGCGACCGAGTTATGGTACTTTTTCTCATAACTTATTTATTACTTAAGATATCATGTTGATACTTACCTAGGCACTGTAGGCAATTATAAGGTACAAACTAACGTCAACAATTAGTCTCTAGGTCCCATATTTAAAGTACTGGAGTCAAAATACCTGATTTCATATTTTCATTTTTAATTCTTGAATGGTTACATTTTTAGAAATTCTGTTTTCACAGACATGACCTACAAATTCGTTACGCACTGATTATCTAGTAATATTACGTTTTGACATTCAGTACTTTTTTGCTGGAGTAACGCACACCCATAACACAAGTCTCGAACTTACTTCGGGACTAGCTCAATCTGTGTGATTTGTCCGTATATATTTATATTTATATCCACAATTTATAAACACTGCCATCAATTGGAAAACGCCTGTCCACCGCCTGTCTACCAGTTCATACAATTCTACGATGTATTTACTTGAAACAATAGGGGACATTAATTTTGGATAATTAGAACCTTTATTCCAAAACATCTTTAGAAAAGTAACATAGAATGTACCAGCTGCTTATCTTCCCGCGCAGATCGTAAATGCCGATCGAGGTAATGGGCGAAAATTTTTCGAATCATATTAGGGTAGGCGATGCGACTAGCAACGTAACACTACTTTGATTCCGTTTTCCACCAACATGCTAAACTTTGCTTTGAGGTCTTAAAGATCTGGGCTCTGACTACCCCGCAAGGGAGAAAGACGTGATAGCTATGTAGATATATATCTTTATTTTACGCTTTTATTGCCTTCGATAATGTCTAATTTATTGCCAAGAAATGTACGAGTGAGTGCAAACTTACGATTATGTTTGGTTATTTCGAAGCTAAGTGAGGCATTTCAATTTGAACATGGTCGAAGTGTCATCCTCAACTGCTTGCTTGGCCGGTGGCTGCAGGTAGGCGCGCCCGGCCTCCCGTGTTGCTACTTGCTCTTTCCCCATTTCATGAGTAAGTATTATCTCTATATCTTCATCAACTTCCCAAATCAAACATGTTTTGATGGGCATCAGCGTCGAAAGCAGAAGAAGCCAAAGAAACTACGCTCGCCAACCCGCCTGCCAAGCGTGGTGACTATAGCAATATCCTCCCATGGGACGAAGAGAGCCTCTCTTTGGGAGAAGCCTTTATCCAGCAGTGGACTTTTTACGGTTGAGATGATGATGAAGGAATACCAGATGGATGTAAAATAACAGATCCGTCAAAGGTATTTTAAACCCATGAACCGATTTTCATGATAGTCGGGTCGTGTGACGTGTGGCATTTAGGTATAAAAGACGAAAATAGATAAATAAGGTCTTTTAATTAAGCCTTATGACAAAAAACTGTTTTCTACTAAATTCAAATTGAGCGTTAAGTTTGAGATACCCTATATTACTAAGTATCATTTGTTTTAAGTGTTCTGCAGTGTTCCGGAGCCAAATGGCGAAAACGGACGCCCTGATATGACCGTGTCCGTCCGTTTGCCGCGTTCATATTATTTAGATAGCGCTGTGTGGTACGGTATACGTATGTTACTAAAATTATACGATGCTATTGCATTAATTTATTAAAATATTATAAGTATCATCATCATCAGGTCTTTTTAGTCTCCACTACACCCTCTCTAAGTATAAACATAATAATTGTTAAGCATATAAAATTCGGGTGTTTGTAACTCAATCATGCAGAAAGTAAGTGCTGCACGGATTGAGTGGACTTGGCACCGGTAGCCCGATCTACCTGGATATATAACTACATGGATTTTTCACGTTTTGAAGTCCGGAGCTCATTTATAACACGCAAGTAACTTCGAATCTCGTAATGTAATTGAAATCAAATGCTAATAATAACTCAATGCTGGTCTGGGAGAAAAGAAAAAACGTAGTGCCAGCTGCTCATCTTCCCGCGCAAGCCGTAGAAGCCGGCCAAGGGAACGGGCGAAAATCTAAGGAATCACAATTTTGGTTCCGGCCGACGGACCTTTGCGTTTTATTTTTATGGCCTTACGATGTGACTACCCCTAAATGATAAAGGCTTGATTAATGGTTCACTAATGTTCAGCCAAAAATTCATGATGTAAATTAGTGATGTAAATTAACGACTAAAAATTGGCATTTGCAGAACGTTTAATATTTAAAACAATTTTTACATAAACAGATGTAGGCTTGTAACTTTTTTAATTTTGATTTACAAAGATATGATAAGGTAAATAGTGTATTTTATTAAGATTATTTATAAAATTAGCCGTAAGTTTAAGTCGCATTCTCGCGCTAGCTCGCGCTAGCTGGTGACAACCAGGCGGCCTATTTGCAAACTTAGTGTACGTTTTGACAGACACTTCATAATACATTACGATATCTATATTATTATTACAATATAATAAAAATATTTTGGAAGTACATATTTTTGACTAAGCAAAATATTTATTTAAATTTTTTGTCTATCTGTATGTAGTCACGCTTATCTCCGAAAGTACTGAACCGTTTAACTAAAAACTTACACCACTTGCTTTGTTTCAACTCAGCAAAACATTTACAGATTGTTTCACCAAAATCGGTTCATTAAAAAAAAGTTATCGTCAGTCGAATGAACTCAAGACACAAGTTTGCCTGCAAAAAGTTATATAGCACTTAAATAAATAAATTACATAGGAAAATCCAAATTCAATTCATCATCATTATATGACAGCATTATACCTTTCCATACTTAATATTATAAATGCGAAAGTAACTCTGTCTGTCTTATTTTCACGTTTCAACCATTGAACCAGTTTGGATGAAATTTGGTATAGAGGTAGTTTGAGACCTGGAAAAGGACATACGAGTACGTTTCATTCCGGGAAATTCTACTGTTCCCGAAGGATCGACACTAACGCGGGCGGAGCCGCGGGCAACAACTAGTCTTAAATAAAGATAGTCAATCATACGAAAGTCGCTACGTATCTTGAAGTGACTAATAAACGTAGTACGAGTACACTAAGTTAGAGAAAATAGGCCGGCTGGAAACCTAACAAACCTAATTTACCTCTCGTTGTCAAGTTGAGTGAGTATGAATGCTTCTGTTATCCACCTCCTTCCGCCCTAATCTTGAGTAGCTCGCTCGTGTTATCTAATTAACCTGCCCTCCGTGGTCAAGTTGAATTAATATGAATACTTTGATGCGAATGGGCAATACACATAGTTTTTAAAATTATTTTCTACATAGTCATATTTTTATGTAAATCATTTTACTAAATGTTTATTTGGAAAATGAATAAAGAAAAAGAAACACCATGATAGTTTACCTAACATTATAAATATATAAATAAATATATACGGACAAATCACACAGATTGAGCTAGCCCCAAAGTAAGTTCGAGACTTGTGGTATGGGATACTAACTCAACGATACTATATTTTATAACAAATACATATATAGATACACATCCAAGACCCAAGCCAATCTGAAAAAGATCATTTTCCATCTTGACCTGGCCGGGGATCGAACCCGGTCACTCCGTGTCGCAGGCTGGCGTGTTGACCGCTGCGCCACGGAGATGCAATTATATTTAATAGAAATTATATGTAATAGCCTCATATCCAACCCTTTGATAGCAATTTTGAAAGTATTACGTTTAGTATTTTTTATTATTAGTCAAAACATGTATTAAAAGTTAAATTTTAGACACTAAGGATGATAAATACTATACGACTAAATATTTTCAAAATTGCTTCCTTGGGGTTGGATATGAGGCTATACATATCTATAAATAAGAGCGATTTAGTCCAAACAAAATAAGTACATCTAGAGTAATTTTTATGAAAAGTCACACGTACAGTCACGAGCATTGATATTAATACAATTGTATTCGATTTTACACCTTATCACATTGATTTATGACTAGATATGAATACATATATGTTCGTGATTGTGCAGTCAAGCGTCAAAAGTGGAATCATAATTTCTCATACAATTAGTATATGGGAAATTATGACTGCCCTTTCGAAAATCATACTTACAGAGTCTGCATAAATAAAACTCGCTGAGACGGCACCATAACTCGAGTATTCAAGAAATTTCTGGTCTGCAATAAGATGCACCGCACAAAGGAAAAGTCTCTCAGCACACAAACTTTGTAAGCTTTCGAAGTTCATACCAAGTATTGAACTTTTGATGTCAGGTGCTTTTACGAATTGGAAAACCCCGCAATGCTATTAAATAAGGTAAATGCACCATATTACGGGATATTAATGCATTTTCTACTTTGAATACATTTAATAATTTTTTTTTTTTGCAGAAATCTATACTAATATTATAAATGCGAAAGTAACTGTCTGTCTTCTTTTCACGCTTCAACCATCGAACCAATTTGGATGAAATTTGGAATGGAGGTAGTTTGAGGCCCTGGGAAGGACATAGGGTACCTTTCATTCCGGAAAATTCTACTGTTTCCGAGGAGTTGACACTAACACGGGCGGAGCCGCAGGCAAAAATCAAACCTGACTTATATATCAATGCACAGCCGAAATTGTTGTGCCTAGAAAATTAAAATTTGGTACTTTTTATGATGTGAATGAGCACTACAAAAGAATTTTTAGAAATTCAACCCCTAATGGGGTGAAATAGGGGGGGGTGAAGTTTATATGGAATTTTCTCATTTCTTGAGTGAGAAGTATAAAAATAAGTATCTAAGTACATGATTACAATTAAAAAGATCTGTGTAGGTAAATTCTGTCTGTCGTCTTTTTCAGCCTCAACCTTTAAACTGATTTGGATGATTTGGTATGGAGGTAGTTTGAGGCCAGGGGAAGGACATAGGTTACCTTTCATTCCGGGAAATTCTACTGTTCCCAAGGGATCGATATTAACGCGGGCGGAGCCGCGGGCAACAGCTATTTTAATAATTATTCGACACTAGCAAGGGAATCGAAACCTACAGGGTACTTCCCGTGAACTCAGAATCTTGAAATTTGGTACGAAGTAACACAGCTAAAGGAAAAATTGCGAAAAGCGTTAAGTTATATCATATAATATTTTTTAGGGTTCCGTACCTCAAAAGGTAAAAAGAAACCCTTATAGGATCACTCAGTTGTCCGTCTGTCTGTCTGTCTGTTAGTCTGTCAAGACACTTTTTGTCAGGAACATGTAGAGGTATCAAGCTAAAATTCATATCAAATACTCAGGTCTACTGTCCCTTGAAGCTGTGAAAAAATCAAACTTCTAGGCCACGCAATCAAAAGATACATCCATTAATGCCACAAATTTTCGTGTTTTTCGACATTCGCAACGGAATCAAAACCTACAGGTACTTCCCGTGAACACAGAATCTTGAAATTTGGTATGAAGCAACGTCTTATAGCACAGATAAAGGAAAAATTGCGAAAAGTATACATTTTTAGTTACATCATATAATAAACATATTTTTAATAATTTTCTACATTTGCAAGGGAATTAAAACCTACAGGGTACTTTTTTTCCAAAACTCTGGAATGGAACGACATGGGTATCAACATAGACGGACAATACCTGAGCCATCTTCGCTTTGCTGACGACATCGTTCTACTTCCCAAGACACCTGAAGATTTAAAAAAGATGCTCAGCGATCTAAGCCAAGCGTCACGGAGAGTCGGCCTGAAGATGAATTTAGAGAAAACGAAGTGGATGGGCCCCACAGATACTCAGATTCTAATTATCCCATCAATCGCAGAAACGCAGACACAATGGAGTTTTAATTGTTATGCGGCTAGATCTGGCCTCTTGGGGGCTGAAGGATTAATGGCATAATGGTGGAGAAAGTCAAAGATTATGTGTATTTGGGTCAGAAAGTTGGGCTGGGGAAGGACACAATGGAAAAGGAAATCGACAGACGTATACAACTAGGCTGGGCGGCCTTTGGGAAATTGACAGATGTCTTCAAGTCGAAGATACCCCAGAGTTTGAAGACTCGAGTATATGACCAGTGTGTTCTTCCAGTTAATGCAATTTTCTTATGTATAAGATAGTATTTGGAGACTATAATATATGGATGGGCAACTCATTTGTATAAAGTAAATATCCAATTTCTTAGATACGGTTTGGAAGCGTATAACAGTTATGGAAGTTTGAAAATGTCAAAATTTGATTAAAAGATATGTAGGTGCGATTGTGTTTAAAATTCTTTATATGCCCAATCTCTGGTGTGATCCAATGGATTTGACAGATTGATATAAGGAATATCAAATTACTGACCTGGATGTGATAGGGTCTTAACCAGTAGGAAATCCTGGAAAGAGCTGTTTTCTAAAACATTCTTCGACATACTTTTTTAAAGGAGGAAATAGAATCATTCTGAATAACTAATAAAGACGACGTACTTGTATCCGATTTTTATTTATGTTTAGCGGTGTCGATTATTTGTCATCATTTCATTTTTAAGCTTACATCAATAGCAAAATAAAAACAATGTTTGTTTTAAAAACGGGTAAGTCAGTGTCAATGTCAATGTCGTGTTATCTGAATAAAAAAAGTAAGGTAAAGGAATCATGTATAGAGTGAACTAGTGAATGTGTGGAATAAGGGTGCTATTTTTGAAAGTCTGAGACTCATTTAGCAATTTGTATGGAAATATCGCTCGTTTAAAACGGTGACGTTTCAAAAATAGCACTCCGTGTGGTGCCGGTAAGTTGTCAATTCAATCGACCCCTAGATCGATTGAATTGACAACTTACAACAAACCGGAAGTGATGGTTTTTATTTATGCAATCGAAAGTACCTTAAACGTAAAATACTTCCAGAATTTTTCAATTTTATCTTATCCAAAATTCAATTTTTTTTATGAATTTTTGAGTAAATCTCAAATGATAATTATAAAAGATGTACTGAAATTATGAAGTGACGGGTTTTTGTATACAGTTTGAATTGACAATTAATTAGAAACCGGATGGAAGTGATGGTTTTTATTTATGCAATCAACAGTAGCTTATATGTAAATAGTGGCAGAGTTTTTTAAAATTTTTATCCAATATTGTTTTTTTTTTTAATGAAAAATGCTGATTTCTTTGTGATTATTTATACTAACTCTTTACAGGATAGGATAGCTTTACATAAAAGTCTTACGTAAACTAAGTTCTTCATATTATAAAGAAAAAAGATCTGCTTGCAAAAGAAAAAAGATTTGTTTATTTGTAAAAAAGCTCAAATATGGCCTCCAAATAAAATATGCCTTAATTTTTAATTATCTTATGGTAAATTTAAATGACGATTATTTTATATAATTTATGGAATATTTGAAGTATCCTTACTATCCTATCCTTACTAATATTATAAATGTGAAAGTGAGTTTGTTTGTTTGTTTGTTACGCTTTCACGCCGTAACTACTGAACCGATCATCATGAAATTTTGCATACGAGTTCTCTGGAATACGGAGAAGAACATAGGCTACTTTTTATCCCGGGAAAAAGTACTATTCCTGAGGGGTCGACATTGACGCAGGCGGAGCCGCGGGCGAAAGCTAGTAAAACATAATCCACAAAAAATCTTGTGATGCTAATTTATTGAAGTCAAGTTACTTTTATATATATCCTTTCCAATAAGTTATTAGAAACACTGGTAGAATCATGGATGATATTAGTTTCTTAATCTTTATCCAACGAAATAGTTTTTTACATTAATATATTTATAACTTTCCTGACACTAATTTAGGTTTTTACGAGTAGATTTAGTTTAAGCGATTATGTTTTTTGATGATTACTATTATAATTTAAAGTTTAATAAATTAATTCAGATGTCTTCATTAAATCGACATTCAATAACAAAATAAATAAAGAACAATATGATATATGTTAAGTATGTTCTTTTAACTGTAAGTCTATGGTAAATTTATTCAGATGGGAAGACAGTTGCTGTGAGCTTTGACCACCGCAGGCCCGCATGACGAGAGCACCGTCCTTAGAAACCACCCAAACTTGATTTCATAGAAAATTTACATGGGGGACGTCATTCAACGTTCACGGACGGACGCACGATAGCGGGCGCGGCAATCTTCAAAAACCATACCTTTACGCTTACATTAAAGATCAGATCATTCGTAAACGAGTGATTTTTCCATGCAGAAATCGCTTGAAGTCGAGTGTCACACTATCAAAAATAGTACCGCTTATTCCACCTGTGTGTGTGTCATATAGGGATAAAAAATATAGTTTATAAATTAGTACTGTATTAATGAAAGGTTTTCACTCCGATAGCAGCATTTATTGTTATTTTAACTAAATATGAACTACATTTCAAAGTTATATGTAAACATCTCGCACTTGACATTACAGGATGACAGCTTAATATATTTTTTTAACAATCAAAAAGGACCTCATTAAAACATCTATTTAGTAAGCGGTTAAAACCATTTTTGTCTTTATGTTTAAAATAGGTAATATCGCTTAGATAAGTACAAACTGTATTATTTATCCCTACTTGTCTCTTTACCTATATTTTATATGCAGTAAATTATACCGGGTGAAACTTAATTAATTAGCAAACGTTTAAGGAGTGACTCAGACCACGAATCTGAACAACTTTTACTATGGGACCAACTTAGAAATTGATAAAAAAAAATCAGCTGTTCCTAGATATTCCACTTTTGCATGAAAGAGCCGATAATTTTTTTACGATGTCGAAGTTGGTCCCATTATGAAAGTTGTTCAGATTCATGGTCTGAGTTACTCCTTAGACGTTTGTTAATGAATTCTATTTCACTTGTATTGTTTTATATAGAGGTAGAAAATCTTGTGAATGCGGCGCCGCAACGGTAGAAACCATGCTTTAGGATTGGGACATATGTTCAGCAGCAGCAATCAAGGCTATACCGCCGCCGACGCCGATCATAAATGCGATCTTTCTATACAAAAATCGCTTGAAGACGTGTCACACTTTCAAAAATAGTACCCTAAATCTGTGAAGAAAATGTCTATTGTTTCCTGCGTAGTCTGTCTTCCTTCTGTCAGTGACTATCTCTTTGGTTTATTTGGCTGCTTGTCTTTTGCCAATAAAATAGTGGTTGGTCTCTGTTTACAAATTGTACCCTCTTTCTTTAAATGTTAATATTATCAGTATACCTTTGACTATTTCGTTATAAAAGGCGATATTTTTTTGCCTATCGCAAGCTGTAACCCTCTGTAGAAGACATGTCTACGAAGTTACGGTGAGTAAAATCAAAAATATTGTGATAAGTGTGGACTTCATTGACCAGATGGAACGAAATAAGTCTCTTTGAGTAGTTATCTTTGATTAATGTTTTTTCAAAATGTTCCTTCCACTTACTGAAATAATCATGACCACATTTAGGATGCAGGTACAATACATATGAGTCATAAGTTCGTAAGAATCTAGCTGCATGCTTTTAAACTCTATCTAAAGGACTCTCAAGTTAATGTTATACATTCAAAGCATTCTCAATACTAGTTTTGATGTCTTATGGCAAACACAATATTTATATTATTATTATTATTATTTGTATCTCTCTTATTTCACGGGTGTTACCCCGGTTCTTTGAGAGGCTTGCGTGGGGATATAGATCCAACACGTAGAGGCCCTTTGGAGAAGTTGATGTAATGTTGGTCTCTAGCCAGAACCCGTTCCTAGAAATACCAATGTGTGATATGCCCTTGAACAGGTCTTGGCCGGAGGAGGAACTATTGCATTTTAAAAAGGAAATTAATGGGTTTATGGGATTGAGATTTGGGTGGACTTATGCTGGGTTATGGCACCTGCCATAATCATGATAACTGACTACAATTGGCAGGTGGTGGCTTGCCGCCCACTAGATGGGCCCCTCAAAATACGCTTTCTACGAAGTTACTCGCGGCGTTATTATTATTGTTGAACACACTAGCAGCTTATTAAGCTGTGCGATGCGTGTGCGTCTTGATGTCTGGAGATTTTGACTTTATCCAGTCTATTCTTGAAGCTGTTTACTGAAGGTGCAGTAACAACATACTCTGGTAGGCTATTCCAGTCTGTGACTACTCGATTGGGGAGAAAATTTTGAAATGGTTTCCTTTTAGCTCTCATACAACACAATTTCAGCTGATGTCCTCTCAATCGTTTATTGTCAGATAATTGGAATAGATCTTGTAGATTTGGTACATCATAATATCCTGTTAGAATTTTGTAGGTCTCGATTAGGTTGCCTCTTTGTCTTCGACATTCTAGTGAGGTAAGATTCAGTTCCTTCATCCTTTGTTCGTAGGGCATATTTCGCAAAGATTTAACCTGTTTTGTAGCTCTTCGTTGTACATTTTCAATAAGCATTTTGTCTTTCTTGAAGTATGGATCCCAGATTACATAGGCGAACTCCAACAGCGGTCTTATATATGTCTTATAAAGTTTGACAAAGGTTTTTGGTGTTAGACTCATGAAAGATTTTCTAGTAAGATATAGTATAGAATTTGCTTTCTTTACCATACTGATTATATGAGTTTCCCATTTTAAATCGGTAGTGATTGTTATACCAAGGTCTTTTTGTGATTCTACAGGGGTCAATTGTCGATTGCCAAGAGAGTATGTTTTACGAGGATTTTTATTCCCTATATGTAGAACGGTGCATTTGTCTATTTTGAGTGTTAATAGCCAGTCACTAGTCCACTTTTGTATATTATCAAGTCCTTTCTGGATTTCTTGGAACTGAGTGTTAGGATTACCAATAAGTTTTGTATCATCTGCAAACAATGAGAAAGGTACTTGCAACGCCTGTTTTAGATCAGCTAGGTATAGGATAAAGAGCAAGGGTCCGAGAACGGAACCCTGCGGGACACCGCTAAGAACTGGTCGTGGGCTTGAAAAGGTATTTCCCACCCGTACACGGAAGGATCTGCCTGTAAGGAAGTCTCTAATCCACGCTAATAGTTTTCCACGTATACCAAGATGCTCCAACTTGCATATCAGTCTTTTTATAGGTACGCGGTCAAAAGCCTTTTCATAGTCTAGATAGATTACATCGGTAGGTTGTCCATTATCGTGGTTTTTAATCCATTCGTTTACACATTGTAATAAATTGGTGGATATTGACCGTCTTGGGACAAATCCATGTTGTTCATTTGAAATGATACCTTGGTTTAATAAGAATTCCCTAAGTTTAACAGCTGTAATCTTTTCCATTGCCCGACATAAGATACTTGTGACGCTTATAGGCCTGAAATTCACAGGGGCCAGTTTGTCGCCCTTCTTGTAGATCGGTACTACTGTCGCGACTTTCCAGTCGACTGGTAGACGTCCTTCTTCCATAGATTTGTTCATCATTGCGGCTATGATCTCTGCCAAGGTTAATGAGCATTGCTTAAGCAGGATGGAAGGTATTCCATCTGGACCAGTAGACGTGTTATCATCAAACTTTTGAAGAGCATCAAAAACGTCATCGGCAGTAAACTTAACATCTTCTAAACAGCTTTCTACTCTTGGCATCGTAATGAGAGGCATTGGTCCATCAGGTTCTGTTATAAAACTACTTTCAAATTGTTCAGCAAAGAGCTCGGCAATTGTTTGCGGGTCATCAACCAATTCTTGAGACTTCCCTTTCAGAATATTAGGTACACTTACCTTACAATTGAGTTGCTTTCTAATATGTCCATAAAATGCTTTAGGTCCGCTCTCTATAATATTGGTTTCGAAATAAACTCTTCTATTTTTTGCTAGTCAGTAGATAAGTCTAATAGAATCAATAGGAGACAAAAACCCTGGATTAATAAAGAAATTCTAGACCTAACCAAAAGAAAAAAGGATCTATGGCACATATACAAAATTAATAAAACAAATTCTTCATACCGTGATTACAGAGAATTGAATCATAGGATAATAAGACTAGCAAAAAATAGAAGAGTTTATTTCGAAACCAATATCTAATAGAATCAATAGGAGACAAAAACCCTGGATTAATAAAGAAATTCTAGACCTAACCAAAAGAAAAAAGGATCTATGGCACATATACAAAATTTAACATATGCTTTGAGCATGAGCTTTAACATATTTTTCTGTTGATTTCTGTATCTGGTCTTTGAAGGAAAGCCAATTTTGATTAATATTATCTTTGTTATTTATAGTCATGTTTTCTTGTAGGTACTTATTAATCTTGTCGTAGTCAGCTTTATGGTAATCAAGAGAAGTATAAGGTATTCCGACGTTTTTGTCATAATTGATGATCTGTATATAAGATAACAATACAAGGTGATCGCTTTTTCCCACAGGTGGAAAATATTGTATATTGGTAATAAGGTTTTTGTCATTGCTCAAAATAAAGTCCAACAGTGACTCTTGATTATTTCGTATTCTAGTAATTTGTGTAACAAGTTGGGAAAGGTTGCTGTTTGAATACATCGTTACAAAACTTTCATGAAGTTTGTCCAAATTGTTGTTAATTACAATAGGCCATGTTAACTGGGGTAAATTGAAGTCACCAATTACAAGAACAGTTCGTTCAGATGCTGCCTTTTCTATGGTATTAAATAGTATCTCATCAGTGATTTTATATTTCCGCGAAGAAGGGCGATAGACGCAGGCCATGAGTAGATCAAGATGTCCATACTGTATATCTAACCATAATGCTTCTACCAATGAGTTATGGTATAATGTATTTACTTTTGTTTTGATAGGAACATTTTTGACATCATGGGCGACATATATGACCACCCCTCCACCTTCTCTGTTTGTCCTGTCTAGACGAAAAAGTGTGTATCCAGGTATATTCACAAGACTATCATTAATTTTAGGTTGTAAGTGGGTTTCTGTTATCAAGATAAAAGCTGGTTTGTATTTGTTCACTTCAATGAGGAACAAATCGAATTTTGCCATTAGGGAAGCCAAGTTCGTGTATAGTATTCCAAGTTCTGTAACATTTTGATGTTCTAGTTTTTGAGTTTGTTACAATTTTGGGTATCTTATTAATATATTTTATAGTCAAATTGGGTTTACCTTTTTCTGTTCTAATAGCCAACTCCTCTCGTAGCTTCCTGAGTTGCTCTCTTTGGTATGGTGTCATGTCTGCCTTGACCTTAACATCTTTTGGTAGCTTACCTTTATTCTTGAGTACGTTGATAACGCATTATTTGTTGGGGAGTACTACTTTTAAGGGGCGGGGCTTGGCAGCATTGGGTATTGGTTTACCCAGACGGAAGATGGTTACTAGTTCAGGACTGGCAATTGGCAATGAAGCTAGTGAATTGGAGACTTTGTCCTTGTCATGGGATTACCTGTCTTCTGGCAAGTCAGACTTGGATTCAGGTATTCCATACACAATAAGATTGCGGCTACGGCTCTTCCTGTCCTCAATTTCATTTATAACGGAGTCTAAATTTACTATATTTGTTTGATTTGTCTGTAAATCTTGGACCTGCTGTTGGAGAAGTGTAACCTGTCTGCGTAGGTCAGGAACCTGTCCAAGGCCCTCCTCACAGTCATCACATAAATAGGACAATTTGGGCGATTGAAGTGCGATTACACGCATTTCAGTTGCAGACAATCCACTACATGTTGCACATATTACACGTTTACAACCTTTGCAATTGATTTTTGGGGATTTGTTATCGATGCGCGAATTACACTTGAAACACTGTGCCATTATTTATATATTCTCTACTGAATTGGTAGTTTATTCAAGGCACTGGCAACCCAGTTTGTCTATGCTCACACTTCCGGTCTAGTGTTGTGACAGATTTAAATCTTATGTTTTATGTGGGTAGTTTATTAAAAGCGAAAAAACAAACGTCAATGGTATTTTTAGAGCACTATTTTCACTTGATTTAGTCACAGTTTCACAGTTCCTTTTATTTCAAATGGTAAATTTATAGTTTATCTCCAAACACAACACAAAAACTACAGCACTTGAGCACTTTTTATCAGGTTTCTTAATTTTTGTAGACAGAGTGTCGAAATACGATGTTGTTCAAGTGACAGATGACAGCAGAAAAAACTTATTATATTAAAAACTTATAATATACTTATTATATTGCAAAATATTGAGTAGGGTAATAAATAATCTAAAATTGGATGGTTTTTTATAATAAGCTAATGCGAATTCATTGTGTTCTTATTTGGAAATCAAAATATTTTGTTTCTTTCTTTCATCCATGGATAAAATCTTTTCATGTATAATCTCACTGACAATACTTGATTCATTCTTTGGTTTCTTAAAAATATTTTACTTATAGCATTTTCTTTATACAAATAAATCTCTGTCAAACACTTCCATGCTGGTCTGGGAGAAAAGAAAAAATGTAGAATGTACTAGCTGCTACTCTTCTCGCGCAGATTGTATAAGCCGATCGAGGGAACTGGCGAAATTCCGAGGAATCATGTCAATAGGCGATGTGGCTAGCAATCCATCATTATTTTGATTCCATTTTCCACCCAATGCCCACCAACATGCTAAATGTGGCCTTTGGGTTTCATAGACCTAATCTCAGTCTACCCCGCAAGGGAATAAGACGTGATACCATGTATGTATGTAAATATATCTCAGCACCTCTATATCGGGTTTTAATTTCGTCAAACAGATTTTCCCCATTCACCAGCACCACATTACGCACATTTCTAAGGCAGCTGGTTCTTACATGTTGGGTTGCTAGACTCTCTTTCTAGTCCTTGATGTTTTGTTTTCACTTTTTCTGGATATTTTACTGTGGATAGTTGCTTTTAATAAAGATGTTTTTATAGTCAAAGCTATTCATATTGAGTTTGTCTAAATACCTAAACTTCACGGCTCAATTACAAATAACCAATTTCAATTAATTTCAAATTATTTTTACAGACTTGGTAATTCTCGTGACCATATTTAATTTACCTGTATTAATTTCCTTTTACTTAAAAGGCACTTTTTAAAATTATATGCATTTGTTATCACAAAATCAAAATGAATATTGACTATGGTATGAAAATGTTATTTAATTTGCACCTGAGATACAAGTTAGTTCAAACACACAAGAAATTATATTTTTCTAATATTGTTTGTCTCTATTGTAGCCTATTAATTGTAAACAGTGTTATGTAAAATGTGATTGTCAATTCATAGATTCACAATACTTAACTAGTATATACTTTTTTAAAGTTTCTTTCATTGAAGTTTTTACACACTTTCGAAATTTGTGCGTCCTGTAAAATTTCCTGTGTCCGCGTGTCTTCCATACCCACAAGTTGAAAATGGTAAGTTGGACAAATCCTATTGAATATAAAAGTCCTATGCAAGAGCGGCAAGCTCCATGGCGTTAGTGGTCAACGCCTGTTTTGACCTGCGACACGAGGATTCCCGGGTTCGATCCCTGGTCAGGTCATGATGGAAAATGATATTTTTTGATTGACCAGACCAGGCAAGACCCAGTCTTGGATGTTTATCTATTTAAGTATCTATTATAAAATATAGTATTGTTGAGTTACCGTCCTAAGACACAAGTTCACAACTTACCTACTGTGGGGCTAGCTCAATTTGTGTGATATTTATTTATGAAACTGAATTTATTGAACTGAATTTTCATAGCGTTTAAATTGGGTGACAATGCAATATAATGATGTCTGCGAACCAGAGAACTCATCAAAGCTGAGTAGCTCGGTAACCAAAATTGGCAGCACCTGGCTCACGCTAGTATATAATCTTATTTCGTTAATTCGCTTAGACAATTCCAAATCAATAGATATAATAAAAAAAAAATATTCTTGCTTGAAAATGAACTCCGATGTACAAGTTTGGTTTTGATATTCATTAATTATGGTCTTTTGTACTTTTGTACAGGCAGAGCCTTTTTTGTATTCTATGTTATTCAATTCTTTGCAGGTTCTATTTTGTGCCTTTGACACATATGTTGTTAATTTTAATTTGTTATGTCTGTCACTCTAAAACAGATCTTACTATGCATAGATAAATCATTAGGCGTACAATAAGGGTGATTTTGCACTACACGGAATTTTACTGTCCGGCAGTCCGACTTTTTACGGTCCGATCTGGCATGAAAAATCGGATGATGTGCTTGTGCCTAATAATTTGGAGGTGCAGTGCAGTAAAGAGTAGCGTAGAACGTCGGCAGTTACTTGCTTTATTACTCTACGTGCGAAGACTTAGAAGACAAAAATAATTATGGGTTCTACTTTAGATTCAACAAGTTCCATTAGTGTAAAAGTGTCCTACATAATGGTGAACTCAATCACGCCTGTTTGAATGAAATGAGAGAGAAAATTAACATCTGATCATAAGCAGCAAACAACAAAATACAGAAAATTGGTTATGGAGCCTTTTACGACGGAACAACGTGTTTTAATTACTGAAACGTAGAAACGAATCATTAAAAAAAAACCTTTTCCCGGTCAATTAATTTCGAGAAACGGTGACAAGATTGATTGGCCCCTAAGATCGCTTGATTTAACAGCTCCTGACTGTTTTTCTGTGGGGCTATCTAAAGGGACGTGTCTATGATAACAGGCCAATTAACCTTCAGCAATTATAAGCATTAGTCCTCTGGCTGCTCTGGCCAAGTATGGCTCTAGTAGTACAGAGAGGGTCGTGCTCCTGTAGTGGAGACTAAAAAGGACCTGATGATGATGATGATGATGATGATGATGAATTATAACAAAATATTCGAGAAACAGTTACTGAGATAATGCAGGAAATGCAAAACGCAATGTGAAAATGTTATGAAAAACGATATGAAAAGGGTTATTCTAGAGGTGCATTTGTCTGACATTATTTTCCACTTTTGACTGTTGGCCCTAAATACTATATTTAACAAAGAATAATTAATATTTTTTTTTATATTTTATAGAATAAAATTACGAAACTAAAGTGTATGCCTGTTATTTCCGTACTCGTAAAAATAATTAAGAAAAAGTCATTGACTTCAATATGTATTATTGTGTATTACAAATTAATTGAATAAATTTTCAACTTCAACATGAAACAAATATATAATTAGGGTCATGCTCCTGCAGTGGAGACTAAATAGACCTGATGATGATGAAATATATAATTCCGAATACAAAAGGGAAGTAAATGATGATCTTTTTATATAGAGTTGAACTCAAATATTTCACGTCACGACCGATTTTTATTTAATAGAAACTAGTTATTATTGCATTAATGTAACCCTCCTCGATGTAACCCAAGGCATCATTTTTTACTATAAACGTCGTTATTGGGCTAGCGCTGTTAAAGCTATTGATCTATGTCTCTAAGCGTATTTCCGGTTACATTCTCATCTGGTATGCTTCGGAACCCGGGGTGAGGGTGACGTGGGCTGACCCGGGGGCCCGAATAGACTGTGTGATAAACTGAAACCTATGCGGATAGGTCGCGGGGAACAGCTAGTAATCTATACCGATACTAACAAAAAATTTAAAATTATCAATGCGAATGTGTTTTTTGTTTGTCATCCCGGTAAAAGTAATGTCCCCAAAGTATCGACATATGCGAGCGGATCCGCGGACGATATATAGTAAAGGAATGTGGTTAAATTAACCCTTTTGACAAACATCTTATTTGATTATTCTTAGAGAAATTTAATGTCAACTACATTGAAAAGCTCGCGCTTAGCTTGATACGTTTAAAATTATTGATGTCCGGCCAAGAAAAGGGGTGTTAAATACATACACACACACACATGTCTGAGAACGCCAAAGAGACGGATGGATTAAAATATGAACAGACAGTATTGTAGGCCTGTGATAAATATTACAGCTACACAAGAAAATACCATACTTAGGCACCTAGGGCACTATACGACCACGACCACGTGTCATCGTATACAGTCAAACTCGCGGCGCGGCAATTTTACAGTTACGACCAGGAGTGGAATTAAAAATGCTAAGTGTTGTTCTTGTTATTTCAGGTAATGGGACTGTGTTGCTGCAAAGAGAAGGCCCAAGATGAGGAAGGTGCGTACGCGCCGGCTGTGGCCTCGACGACCGCGTCGTTGAGCTCTGTGGAGCCCCGCGTGCGTATGCCGAAGGTCGTCGACTCGATGATAGTCGACCAGCTCGTGCTCGAGATGCTCACCCTCATCGCTTCGTTCGTTGAGAAGTAAGTGTCTTCCATCGTCGATTCTCATACGAACGCGTTCATGGTTGCATCATAAGCTGTAGTTGCAAGCCTGGGTTCCATTATTATAACCATATTTATTATATGCTGCACCCGAAGTATGTGCCCGCGACGCCGTTTATATCGCGCAATAAACTATCCTCATCTCGCTCTTTATTATTACGGAAAACAAAATGGCGATATATTCAATAAATGTTACTGTACAGGTGTTGGAATATTATGTGGCAACGATTTTACAGTCGGTCGCCTAGATTACGAGGACCATCTATAGGTAGCTCGTGTTAAAATGAGACCTACAAGTATTTTCCCACGCTAGGAATCGAACTAAGAGCCTCTCGGTTATCGAGGTAAGCAGTGTAATTTGGACAGTCACTGGGAATCAAAAATCACATCATGAGGAGGCAAAGAATAAACTTGTACATGATAACATCACATGGGCTCTATTGAATTCTGTCGGTTTAATTATAAAAAATAATCTATACGAGTTACAATTTCAATGTTGTCAGAAAAAATAAAATATGAAGTCCTTAGATGATGATACCGATGAAAGTAATGATGCAAGGTCAGTAAAATAACTACTTTTCATTAAATATTACAATATCCTCAAGCAGGTGGTTGGATGCTTGTTCCTTATTTTATTGCACATATTATTGATTGGGTTGTTTACAATCTCGTCACCGTCAGTCACCAATGATAATACAATCATAAAATATGGTGACGTGATACTGGAATCAGAACAGGACGAGGTTAATGGAGTCAACCAGTGATATTTCACTCTCTATGGACATCGCGTCAGCCCGCTGAACGCGGGCCGCCTAATAGTGTCGCTAAAGATTGTGTCGTGATCGCTGCTGCAGTAATTGTATTGTATTGTATTTATGTATATATATTACGTATGTATTATAAAATTATGTTAAGTATATTTAGGTATATGTAGGTGTAATTATGCAATTATTTATTTCAAAGTATAAAAGAGTATAACTGACACTCTTTTCTATATTAGTTGTGACTAGCTCCGTGGCGCAGCGGTCAACACGCCAGCCTGCGACACGGAGTGACCGGGTTCGATCCCCGGCCAGGTCAAGATGGAAAATGATCTTTTTCAGATTGGCCTGGGTCTTGGATGTGTATCTATATATGTATTTGTTATAAAAATATTGTATCGTTGAGTTAGTATCCCATAACACAAGTCTCGAACTTACTTTGGGGCTAGCTCAATCTGTGTGATTTGTCCGTATATATTATTATGTATATATTACCTTTATGTAATTTTCACAATGTCCCAAAGCACCTGCTTTTTTTTAGATGAGATGAGGTCTGGGAGGTGCAGATTAAAACTCCTGCTGATACCTGATCTTACGTTTAATTTTTTAAATGAGGTTTTGATCTTATTTTTATAATAAGTTTACCGTGAAAACCAATACACTCGTTTAAACGAAATACCATATTTTTTATTACTTTTTTTTACGTTTCTTGCTATTTTGTTAAAACTCCGCCGCGAACTCGCGAATATTTATTTTTAACTGAAAAAAAGTATTGTTTGGATTGTTAACGTATAATCTTAATCTGATGGAGCCTCATAAAAAAGCATTTCTTTTTTTATTTGGAACTAGCTGTCGCCCGCGGCTCCGCCCGCGTCAGTGTCGATTCCCGGGATAAAAGGTAGCCTATGTCCTTCTCCGTACTCCACAGAACTTGTATGCAAAATTTCATGATGATCGGGTTAGTAGTTACGGCGTGAAAGCGTAACAAACAATCAAACAAACTCACTTTCGCATTTATAATATTAAGTAAGGATTAAAATAGTTAATAAGCTGTAAAATGTGAAACGACTTGTAGAATTACCCTAAAAATGTCAACTGAACTTTTTGCAATTTCGGAGTTGGTGCCATAGTGAAAGTTGTTCAGATTCATGGTCCGAGTCACTCCTCAAACGTATGCTAATGAATTAAATTTCAGCCTGTATGTATGTATGCGAGTATATTTATTTAGCAAACTTCTTAATGCCTTAACCGATTTGGCTGTATGAGATATCCACAGGATCCGTACACTCTCCTGAGTGAGTGAGTTTTTTATCATTTTGAAAAACATCTATTTTCGTGACTTGTTCGCGTAACAAGCCTGTGTTCTATTCTGATGAAATCAAATAGAACTTATCACATAATGAAATTAAATAAACAGTAAATCAAATCTATTTGTTATTTGTCCATTAGTAAGCTTTTTTAGGTTCGATATCTGCATTACACTGACAAAGCGTCACATACTGCCTCAGTTTCCTTGTAATAATTAAATTTCAAAAATATATTTGTGGTGTTTTAATATCATGGTATTATCTTAGTTTTTTTGTTGACTAAATTCCCTTTGTTGCCCGTGGTACCGCCGATAGTCCTATGCTACCAATAGTAACACAAGAAAAAAAACGTTGGTATTTAGTTATGTTATGAGTGAGAGTGTAAGCCAAGTCCTCTGGCTGCTCTGGCCAAGTATGGCCCTAGTAGTACAGAGAGGGTCGTGCTCCTGTAGTGGAGACTAAAAAGGACCTGATGATGATGTACTTATTATATTTCTAACTAACTAAAGAACTCTTGCTATAAATCATGGGTGGTTGATACGCATGATTTATAGCATATAAGAGTTAAAAATCGGTGGTCAAGAATCGATTGATGATACGGTGTATTGAAAACAAACGCATTTATAATATTGGTTAGGATAGGTTTATTTATACCTCCATTAGTCAATACCACATTGCTGTATATTAAAGTTTATAGTGCACCGGACACCTGTTTCGTTGCGTGCATTTAATGATACTTATGCAAATACTTATGTCCGACATGAGTACCTACGTTCTGTCTTCTCAATGGTAATAATTTAACCACGTACAATTATTTTGTCTGATCTCTTTTCCGAAACAATACTACATATGTGTCTGATCTGTTTCAAGGCATCTTTAAACCTCAGACTTAGTAAAAACCCATTTTGCCTCTTTACAGATTCAACATACACTTTAAAGTAAATCTTTTATTATGCCTGATAAAGCACGCGAATCAAACAAGGACTTACTTATAATACTTTCATATCTTGAGTTTTTCTTTTTCATAAATATAACTGGCCAATGAATCTGTTTAAAAATATGATTGGACAATATTTGTGTTCACAATTCCTTTGGGAATAAACACATATTTTAGACCTTGTTTTCGGGCAGCCGTGCTATGTTTTTGAATAGATGAAGTCTAAATTGTTTTTTCCCCAGATGGCGGCATTGTGGCGATAGGTATTTTTGACAGCATTCTTCGGAATCCTCTAGTCCAAAATAAATGGTGGATTTTGACAGTGCCGCCACCTGGGGAAAAAGTCTATTCCAAAAAACCTTTATTGCGGTCGAAAGTAAAATTAAAGAAAAATAACAGGTATACCAAATTGCGTCAGCATTCTCCGCCCAATAGACCTATTAAAATTTTCCTATGGAAAGTAGACAAATTTAAAACGGCTTCTAATCATTTAGTATTTGGAATAAGGTAACCTGGGAGTATTTGGAATAAGGTAACCTGGGAGGCGCGACTCAAAAGGCTGCAAAGAAATACCTTTAAGTTGTAGGGAACAGTTTCTGAGATCCGATTATCCGAATTTTTGGATTCCATATGGCCCTCAGTTTTCTTAATTCTGCAACTTCATAAGGCCCTCAATTTTCTCAATCCTAAATCAGTTTACTTTAGAATTGGTTCACCTTATTGACCCGGCCTACCGGTATATCCTTTAATACTTTATTTATTGTTGTATGTATCCGAAGTGCAATAATGTCATAAACGGAATACAATACAATGCATGGATGGTAAGTAATAAATGACTTCCTCCAATGCAACCGGGGCCCGGAATTGAGGGCGTATAATGCGACTGACATTGCACTCGGACTGAACGTGAACCAGACCTTCAACTCGATGATTGTACCACTCCTCCCACATGTCTGACAGACTACTATAGGTCTAGTCTACGTTGGAGATACGTATGTTATGCGTAATCAAAATCGTACAACTGGAAAAAATTAAAAAGGAAAAAGTAATTTGGACACCCATATGTTAATTCACCGATCAGTTTTTAAGGCTCCGAACTCGGAGCCTTCGCTGTACGTCCATCTTTCTGTAATGTGACTTTCACGGAATTTGTATCTGTATATTCGGCTGTTATAACAATTAATAAAAACAAAATAAACATAACAAACTTAAAGAAGACTATAAGAAAAATATTTTTGGCGTTATTTCTTGATTCTGGCAATGTTGCTACTAAATTATAACTGAGACGACACATACAGATAATCAATAGTCTCCATCCAAGAGTTTGGTTTTAACATCACAAGGGAGGTCGCATGGAAGAGTTACATCAGGGCTCACATACAAAAAACGTGATTTACAAATATAGTTAAATATTGCACAAAACCCTTATTGTTTGCGAATCCAAATTGCAATTAGTTGTTTTTATTTATCTTCTTCATCATCATCGTCGTCAACTTTTCTTGACAGTAGGTCAAGAATGCTGGCTATAAGCCTTTTTTCTGCGTCATTATCCCTAACCTTCGCAATCCATTCTTATCAGCAATCACCGCTACCGTATTGGTGACCCCTGTAATAGCAACTAACGACTATCTGTCGGACCACTAGTGATTTTACTTTTTTTGTTACAGTGATGAAGAGTCACCAGTATCCCTGGTGAAACTCCATGTGATCGCAGATAAGGAGGATGGCTGGATCCAGGTGGTTTCCTCCATGGTAAACGTTATCCCGCTGGAAAATCCGTTCGGGCCGTCAGCGATCACTATACTGTTCGACGACTGCCCTCTGCCGTCCAAAGAGTCTGTTATTAGGGTAAGGACAATGTCGCATATTTGCCTGTACCTACATTTCAAACGCAGGTGAACACTCGGCTAGTAATATTTCTAATGAAATAACCGAGCTCAAACAAATACTGAACTGATTTTAAAATGAAATTAAATTGAGACCAATATGAAAGCATATCCTTACCAATAAAGTTTTTTTTAAATCGGTTCATTAATGACGGAATTATGAGGTAACAAACATTTAAAAAAAAACATACAATCGAATGGAGAACCTCCTCCTTTTTTTGAAGTCCGTTAAAAAGGACAGTTTGCCTCCTGTCTTTCTGTGTGTAAGGGTGCGTGTGTGTGTGCGTGAATGGCGTCGTAACGGCCAAACGAGTGCACGTATTAAGGTACAGATTTCTTTCTCTACATCTCTATAAAGTATGGAAAGGCATGCACGCTATTTGTCTGGGATTGAGTGTGTGCTACAGTAGCTGACGCCGCCGCACGCATCTGCAGAAACGGAAAATATTTTATAAATAGAAAAACAGGTTACAAATTTATTTACGAAAATCAACAGCTTTTAAACAGACATTTGACATAAAAATTATGTTCCCTTATAATATAGAAAGTTTAAAGACTAGCGAAACAATTGAATGGTATTTTAAGTATCATAAATAATAGCGTTTCATTATAGTCTTCGCCAATGATTCATAACCAGTGACGCGAAAATAAGTATTGTTATTGTAAAGCTAGTATTTCGCCACGACATGAGCCCGTGAAGCGTATCACCTTTTTTGCATCATTGACAGTAAAGTTTAGTACTTTACACGATAGTGAATAAATATTTTGTCAAGGCCTTAAGTTCCTCCCGGCCCCTTCGTTAGCTTGTCAGGTAAAGAGATGGCACTTGGCGCTTGTCAGAAACAGAGAACGAACTTGGCTATGAGTAATATGGATTTCGATGCGATGTGGATGAACCCAACTCTCTCTTAGATGTTAGTTAACTGCCTCTGTGGTCCAGTAGGCAAGGAGTTTGCCTGAAGACCTGGAGGTCGTGGGTTCTATTCCCACGGGAAGCATACTTTGTTTAGTTGTTTCCAGTTTGGTTAGGACATCGCAGGCTTAAACCCATCAGGTGTTTCAAGCCTGTAATGTCCTGTCTGATAATAAAGATAATTCCGTGCTTCGTAAGGCACTTTAAGTTGTTAGTCCCGCCGTGGTCCCGCCTACCATCTGGTAGTCGTTAAAGGAACCACGTCAGAGGCCGAGAGGTGGTTCCGAAGAGCTTTGACTCCAGGGTGTGCATGGTCGATTGACCGTGACGCCTACTCGAAATAATAGTAATAATAACTGTTAGATTTAATCAAATTACGCTTAATACGAGATTATAATGGGACGGATTAACACATGGTGCTACCATGTCTTAATCCGTTCCATTATCATGCCGCCAATGCTTTGCGAACTACATAGCTATAGTTTATTTTTGATCGGCCGGATTCGCATGGTTTCCTCTCAATCTGAAGACAACAGGTACATAGGATCAATAAAGGAAAACCATCAGTATTTTAATCTCTAGCCCGATAGACAAATATTTTTATACATCGTCTTTACGTGCTCCCTCTCGAGAGCTGTCAGTTTCGCTGTGTCGCAAATAGTCCTAATAGTTTAGCACAAACCGTAATGGGGGAGGACAGGAGACAGGGCGTTCTACGCCAGCTCCTGATCAAGTTTCTTCTCTTCACGATCTACAGCAAGATTGATAAGTCATACCCAAGGTTGATTATAAAAGTTTATTTAAATCAATATTTATAGTATGTGTAGATATGAAATAGGGGATGAGTGTTATTATGTATTTTAAATATTATTTGAAGGGATGCAATGTCTTCGCATCCCTTCAAAAACCATGATGTTAAATGGAATATAATTTGTATACCTAGCACAGTCGCCAGTTTAAAAATAGCACCCCTGGTCAAAAATACTGGCATGTAAGCACAGAAAAGCACATGTGTATCCCCGTCACTGCTTTAACCACGGTTTTGATACGCTCATGATGTAATGTTAATAAAGTTGATTGTTTTCAAAATAGGCTTGTTTCCAAAAAGTACCATTTATAATAATAAGTCCATCATATAGATTATCGATAAATATTAGATCCGTATTTTTTATTTTCAATCAAGCAAAAGGTGATAAAGATGAAGCGCATCAAAGTTCAGGAGTGGGGGCTCATGACGCAACAGGCCGGTAAAAAGGGTACGGAACAGTGACGTCACGCGGAACTTTAACAGGCTATATTTTAATAAATTACTGTTTGATTGAAAAAAAAGAAAACAAAAATACGTATCTAATATTATTCGATAATCTGTAAGACGGACTAATTATTTTAAATGTTTTTTTTTAGGAAATTAACAAGCCTATTGTTATTTTATTCACAGGCGACTCAACTGTTTGGGCTATCGTCGCAACGCGCAAATACTGGAGAACTGAACATCAGGGTGGAGAGGAACATCTGCGTGGTGCTAGGCTGCATAGCGGAGAAGCTGGCCGGGCCCAACAGCGTAGCCGTGCTCACATCTGAAACGCTGGACTATCTGCTCACATTCCTGGTAAGATTGGCAACTAATTTCTGTAACAATAGAAATAAATATTTGTGACGTTACACGGGTAAAGGTATGTTTTATGTACGCTGGCGCTCAAGAAGTTAAGAATAACTATTCATTCAATGTTCCAATGGCTAAAACAAAACACAATGTCGTAAGTGCCAGCGTCCATAAGGTACTTTTACTCGTGGAACGTTACATTTAGTTACAGTATTCGTTTCGTTCCGTTCTATTCTAACCGATAAAGTACAGCCACCTCACGCAAGTACTGATTTAAATGTACTAAATAATATTTAAATTAATTGACACGACTTTTGTTAAACCTAAAGAAAACCCAGTGCACTAAATGTTCTAATTTAAAAATTAACAAATTTATTTTAGCCACAAAATTTTATCAATTTTTAAATTGGTTAGCTGGACTCATAACTGGAAAAATACGTTTTTCCGTCAAAATCTTGGTTTCCCAGATGTAAGTATTAAATCTCAATTCAGATACCTCACGCTACACTAGTGCCTCTAGCGGAAAATTCACACGCGATATTCATTGTGACTGACTGTGAGAATATAAATTCGTCAACTACGCCTGTGCAGATTCGACTCTATTATTATAGTGAATCAATAACGTTAACTTTCACTCGCCGCGATTAAAATATTGCAATGAAAATAATGTTAAAATAAATTATACGCCAATATCTTTTTATTAAGATTGCCTTGGAGGCGCGAAAGGGACTCGCGGCAATTCTAACTAATATTATAAATGCGAAAGTGAGTTTGTTACGCTTTCACGTTGTAACTACTGAACCGATCATCATGAAATTTTGAAAAGGTCTACAAAAAGTCCGCGATGGTCTATCTCTTAGGGATAACTTACAATAACCATCTTTTATCCTTTACTTTTTACTAGAAATAACAGGTTATTTTACGAAGTGATTGTAAGCAATACAGTATTAATCCTTATCCAATTAAGCACCTTTAGTTCATTGTGCATTTAATATAGATCAAAATAATGTAGCCCTTTACAGCATGTAATTTAATTGAAGATATAACAGATTTAAAATGCAGGGACAACCCGGTCGGCCGGGTTTAGTGTCAGCATTGCACCCGTACGCAGCCGGGGCGGGTCGCTAGTTTAATTTCGCTAATATTTATAATCGTCGTCTCTTCTCGCTCGCTCGCTCGCTCGCGTAGTGCCCCCGTTTCATGCAGATGAAACAACAATTACCCGGGAATATCTACAAGGTTCCGCGGCAATCCAGTCAACTCTTAAGTACTTAGAATTAACTACTTTTTTTTTTACAAGATAACTCGCCGCGAAGCCTGCATAGTACTGTTCGCGCTGATCGCCCTAGAAAAATTTGCTAGCACAACAGAAAACAAGCTGACGATAAAAAGTAGGCTGGAGCGGGAGCCTGTGAACCCATTGCTGGTGCTGGAGTCGCTGGCGGATGACGAGAACCACATGTGGCGACAGGTCGGCTTCTGTGCCAAGTGGGCGCTGGATAATTTGTGTGAGTATTTTACGGTGATAAGGAAGCCTTAGTGGCCAGTATTTTTTTATGGGTGTTAATTAAACAGGATTCTTTTTAATAGCATCATCCACCTCTAAAAATGTATGTTGCCTTTTAAATTACTAAGTCAGCCACAATTAAAGAGCATCTAAATAATACCATCTTAGCCACTAGTTATCTTCTATGTAAGCCACTCTAAATACAACTCAGCATGATGGTTATTATTTAGCATCTAAATTTGTAACTCGCATTCTAACAGTAAACTTCTAAAATACTAATAGTTGAAATCAAAAAATATATTTATTTAGCTTCTATTTTTTTAACTCAGCATGTTTAAAATGTAACTTATCCCAAAATAATTGATCGTCAATATTTAGCTAAAATTGTCATCAAATAGTATATTATGGCCACTAATATTACCAGTAGCTATTGAGGAGATACAAAATAAGACATTATTTTCGAAAAAAAAATGTTTATTAAATTACCATAATTCTAATAGTAATAGAAGGAGAGCTGGTACAAATTTTTGGGCAAGTATTTGAAGCAAACTGAAAACTTGTCACATACCTCTCCTATTATACCCTAACACGGAACTGCAGACCTGACTGGTTAGTGGTAAATCAACCCCTAATTTTTTGGCAGCGTGGCAGGTAGAAAGTCCCACTAAAATAGTACCCAGTTAAAATTTCAACCTGCCTCAAATTGATTTTTTATATTTTTTTGTAAATTGTTTGCACGCTTCTGGTAATGTTAAAACCCCGACTAAATCGTCTGGCTTATATTTTTTTTTAAATTGCATATTGCCACAAATATCTATATTTTTGGTAATGAAAAAAGAATATAAAAAAAATAGGGGTTGATTTAGTCCCGCTACTCACCAGCCAGGTCTGTAGTTCCGTGTAGAGGTATGTGACAATTTTTCAACTTGCTTCAAATACCTATCTACCCAAAAATTGGTACCAGCTCTCCTGCCTATCGATACATGAATCACGCCATATCATGTAATGGCTATTTTTACGATAAAAGAATATGACGTATTATTTTACATGCCAAGTTATAATAAATGATGCTGACTGTCGAAGTTTGAATTATATTTTTTTGAGGACATAGTTTTGATGCTGTAAAAAGGAAAATGGTGACGAAATATAAAATCCGTGGCTGAGTTAGTAAATTAGGTGGCAACGTATAAATAATGTCCTTCTTATTTAGTCATAATAATTGATGATCTTTATTTGACGCTTTCTATAGAATATTTAGTTGGCGGTGTAAAAAAGACGAATTAGTTTATTAGAGGTTATGTAATTTTCCCGTTGCTTAGTTATGAAATTAGAAGTTTGCTCACGTGGCCAATAAATAATTTTGTGGCTTGATTTATTATTTCCCTTTTTTTTATTTTCTCCCAAAGCGCCACGAATTATAAATAAAAACTTTTTTATTTCGTTCACAGTCACGATAGAAGACAGAAAATTATCGTACGAATTAGTGGACATGTCGGGTATCAACGTGATATTGAACTCGCACGACGTGAGTGAATATCTGAAGATATCATGTAATGGCCTAGAAGCTAGGTAAGTTTCAGTAACAGTATCTTCCTCTGTTTTGTGCTTTTAACTTGATCTTTTCGGCCATAACAGACATACATACATATTATCTCGTCTTTTTCTCTTTAGAGGTTGACAAAGCAAGACGTTACGAAAACAAGACGACTTTTAGGTCTTATAGACAAAATCTATAAGACCATAAAGCCACGTTTAGCATATTGGTGAGCGTGTGGATGAAAACGGAATCAAAATAGTGATAGGTTGCTAGCCGTATCGCCCATTAACATGATTCCTCAGACTTTTCACTATATCTATATACCCTCGATTGGCTTTTATGATCTGCGTGGGAAGTGAAGCAGCTGGTATTTAAAGAAATTACGAAGAAAGATTTAAAGAAATATGTTTTCACGACAGCAGCACTTTACATAACTTTTCCATACATGGTGTATGGGAAAGTTATGGAAAGGGAAGAAACTGCTGTATTTCTTGATCTAAAAGACTAAAATGATTGTACCGACAAGTTCTTTATTTTATTTGCACTTTATTATTAAGTTTCGTTTTCGGCAGAATATCCTGTTTCGGTCAGTATGTACTTTCAATGTAATCATACCCTAAAAACAATGTAAGGTGGTTAAAATAAGTTAACTTTCTACCGATCCAACACTATTTCGTTTGTTTTTTTTTATAAATATTAGATACAGGATTTAATTTATTCCTCACCATCTACTCTACTACAATTTGAATCCACAGGAATATTATATTTTTCTAAATTGATAAGTTTCAATTCCTGGCTCTGATATCGCAATTTTAGAAAAAAATCTAAGAAAGCTGCTTTTATTTTCTCAAAAAATAGCTGTCGTAGTTCCTTTAACCATTTTTATCATTATTGTAAAAAAAACTTCTCGTTCTTCTTCTTCGTGTCGAATTCTTAAAATGATATGCTGTTTATTTGATCCTCGATGAGACATTCAACCTGTATTTTGCTTGTCCATGAAAAGTACTTTACTCATTATTATTACAGATGTGACTCGAATTCGTTCGAAAGTGTCCGCTGCACGTTCCAAGTAGACGAGGGATGCTGGTACTACGAGTGCGTGATTATAACGCCCGGCGTCATGCAAATTGGATGGGCCACCAAAAACAGTCATTTCCTTAATCACGTAAGTTTTTTTTACATCATCATCATTTTTTCAGCTGCACGAATTCCACTGCTGGACAAAGGTCTCTTCTAAAGATTTCAAAAATGACCGGTTGAAAACGGTCTGCATCCAGAGTTTCCCTGCGATCTTGGCTGGATCGTCCGACCTCCTCGGCGGAACCCGATGCTGCGCTTGCCGGTATATGGTGGCTCTGCGCGCTATATGCTCAGAATGTCCTTATAGTGGCACTCCAATTTAAGGACATGCTGCATAAATGAGTACTCCTGTCTTGGTCATTTTGTGTCAAAAATACGTTTCTATTCCTGAAGCACAATTTTTTTTTTAAATGCGGGATTTTTTTTTATTCCCATGGTTATGAAAACACTAATTTGTTTTTCTCATCATCGAGGGAGATTGTCTGTGTCGAGGATGTCTTCTCGGGACTTACATAATACCTTTACTTCGGGCAACATAGTCTGAATCCCTCGCTTCACTCAGGAGTCTACTTTAGGAATCCCTCACTACGCACGGAATTCTATGCTAGATTCGTTGCGCTCTGGATTCCAAATATTGCCCTCACCTAAAAGTATTATGTTAGGCCGTTGTGTCACAATCTACTATTCCAAAGCGTGTCTGCATATGAGCTACAACTGCATCGAAGGGTAGCCTGCGTCGTGTGTAAAATAAATCATGTTTTTTCACATAGGAAGGCTATGGCATCGGCGACGACCTCTACTCGTTGTCTTACGATGGTTGCCGCAAACTGGTCTGGTACAAAGCGCGGCCGACCTCCATCCCCGAGGTGCCCACATGGAAACCGGGGGACGTGCTCGGGTGTCTCATAGACATGCCCGCGAGGGAAGTCATATTCGCCATCAATGGCCAGCGGCTGCCCATCTGCAGGGAGATCTTTGAGACTACCAGGTAAATTTCATTAAAAGGGACATCTTATTATCCCCGAAATAGCCTCGTGGAAACCAGGAGACGCGCTCGGATGTCTCATAGACATGCCCGTGAGGGAAGTCATATTCGCCATCAATGTCCACCGGCTACCCATCTGCAGGGACATCTTTGAGACTACCAGGAAATTAGAATACAACCGCCCAGGTGTATACTTGGGCACTGGGAGACTGCTCGGGTGTCCCATAAACATGCACGCAAGGGGAGTCAAATATATTTTTCGTCAATGGACAGCAGCCGCCATCTGCATAGAATTGAAATTACTAGTAAAATGAAGAGGCAGGTATTGTCGCAGTTGGTGTAAATCAGGTGGTGTTAAAAAATCCAAGTACTAATTTAGTGTAATAAAATAACCTGCCAAAGAACTTGCCTGCCGCTCGTCATAATAAACTTATGTAGCTTAAAAACTTGTCTCGAAGAGATTTTGTACGAACAAGGTAATCTTTACACTGATGTATCTATTTCTGGAAGTTTTTGTCGATTTGGTTGTCCATAGCACAACAAAAATGTAGCTTAAATTCTGTACCTCGCCCCCATGTCATAGAAATAGTGTAAAAGAGTTATTTTGTTGTTGTGTCCAGGTTTGGCTTCTTCGCGGCAGCTAGCTTCATGGCGTTCCAGCAGTGCCGGTTCAACTTCGGCAGCCAGCCGTACCGGTACCCGCCCGCTGACCGCCAGTTCTCGTCGTTCAACGACCACGGCTATCTCACAGACGAACAGAAAAAGGTAAGTACTTAGTATAAATTACAATACAAGACAATCACGGGTGAGAATGTTTTTGCTATTCATATCAATAGTATAGGTACAGGTCTCCCAAAGTTATAAGTCCCAACGATGTACCTGCGTAGAAGTCATATTTTTGACGGCGCGAAAATGATCTTTGCCAATCATAGCGCGTCACATAATTCCGCTAAAATACCCGCTCACCATTGGCTGATGCGTACGCGCCGTCTGAAGGGAGTGGCGTCTCGGCAGTCGGTACTTGTCTAGACAACAGACTAGACGCGTTCGTTGCTCTGCGAATATACTTGAGTGCAAAGTTATTGTAACAAACATTTCTTTTTCTACAATGTCTTTACTTAAAAGAGGTAAACCTTTGAGGGGTCCAAGCAGGGAAATCGTGTACAATGTGTATCAGTTCATGCACATTGAAGCTCAACGTGCTAAAAATCAAGTGTTTAGTGCAAACCATTTCCAGTCGGTCATGAAACGTACCGCAACGGCTACTGGAGTATCTCGCAAAATAGTCGCTGCCATCATCAAAGAAAAAGAATCTGCTTCACTGCAACCGTCAACGAGTGGTCCTAGTTTCAGAACTCCGAAAAAAGGACGCCGCAAATTGCCATATCGTGCTAAATTAGATGACTTTGATTATCAAGTAATACGGCGTAAAATATATGATTTTCACACGGTAGAAAAACAAGTTCCTACTATAAAAGCTTTACATAGTGTTTTGAAACGCGATATTGAGTTTAGTGGAGGATTTAAAACGCTTAAGACCATTGTAAGGGAACTTGGTTTTAGATTTAAGAAAACTGAGACAAATAGAAATATTCTTACAGAAAATGACGAAGTACGTTTATTAAGAATTAAATATTTGAGAAAAATAAAACAATACAGGAATGAGGGCAGGAATATTGTTTATGGTGATGAAACATATGTCCATACTTCTCGTACTAAAGAAAGTGGACAGACAAAAGTGGCAAAGGGTTAAAAAAGCCTATTTCTAAAGGACAGAGGCTAATAATTGGCTTCGTCCCTGGAGCATTATTAATTTACAAATCATCGCTGTCAACCGGGGACTACCACAATGAAATGAATACTGAAAATTATGAAAAGTGGGTGAAAAATCAGCTCATCCCTAATTTGCCGCCACAATCCGTTTTCGTAATAGACAACGCATCATATCATAATACTTTAAAAGAAAAACCACCTAATTCTAATTCAAGAAAAGCCGAAATGCAAACGTGGCTTATCAACAAAAATATAAACTATGATCCCAAGTTTACAAAACCAGAATTATATGACCTTATTAAAAAACATAAGAATGACTACATTGAATATTCTATAGATACGATAATGGAGGAACATGGCCATGCAGTATTGAGGTTACCACCGTACCACCCAGATTTCAACCCCATCGAAAGTATTTGGGCTCAAGTTAAGGGTCATGTGAGCAAACATAATGTTAAAATGAATATAACCGAAATAACACAACTTTTAAATGATAAATTTTCTTCTATTGATGTGGAAGTTTGGCAACGCGTTGTCAATCATGCTATAAAATGTGAGGACGAATTTATGACCCTTGAAGATGCTATTGACGAGCATTTGGACCAATTTGTCATCAATACTGGTGATTCGGATTCATCGTCGTCAGAAGAAGAAGAAGATAACATTAGCGATGATGGGATGTCTGGAATTGCGCCACTAGAATAATCCAAACTGTCATTTTTATAATTCATTTTTGTTGTATGTTTCAAATTCAAATAAACTCCACATACATAGATTGCTACTTTTCTTTGCCCTCAAGTGTAATATTAGGAGGTGGAGTGGACCTGAGATGAGCGAGACAGCACGAGTCTGGTGGTTTTATTGATTTTAAATTTTATAACCTTGGTATAAGTTCGTTATTTCATTGTTTTTTCGTTCGTGTTGATTCGGCGGTAAGACTTACTACTCTGCGCCGCCGAAAAATGCCGATGCGACTTATAACATTGGGAGTACTGTACAGTACTAGCCATTTTATAAGTTATACCGATGTACATGCGCGGAAATCAAATTTTTGTATGGCACGAATATAATCCGTCTGCTATTGACTGATGCGTAAGCGCCACATTTGGAGTTCGCTGTGGCGCCGTGCCCTACAAGTATTATGAGCAAGACAGCACTGTCCCGTTTTTTTTTTATTTCAAATCTAACGAAAAATATTTCACTGTTTATGACGTCTTATATTCCAAAAACTTATAATGCAGTGATTGATACTATCTTTATGTGTTAAAAAGTGTTACAACTTTTCAGCTGAACCATTGCACTTATCAACATGAAAAAAATATAATGCAGTGTTAGGGACACCAGGGATGTAGTGGAACTTTCATAAAAAAAAAACTGTTCCCTCGGAACCTTCTAAAACGCAATTTTTTCCCGCTGCTCCGCCCGCGTTAGTGTCGATTCCTCGGGATCAGTAGAATTCCCCGGAATGAAAGTACCATATGTCCTGGCCACAAGCTCCATACCAAATTTATCCAATATGTTCAATGTTTGAAGCTTGAAAAGGTGACAGACAGAGTTACTATCGCATATATATTATTAGAATAGATGTAGAATATCTAACTTATCTGTTGTAGGTGGTGCCCCGTAGGATATATCTAGAGCAGCTAAGGTGCTCCAGTGTCAAGGAGGACTCCTGCACGCTATGCTTCGACGACACGGCATGCTGCATACTAGAGCCGTGCGGACATAGGTAAGTTTATCCTGGCCCTTTATGCATTCACTCTTAGGCTAGGACCGAGAGTCGTCTTTGGCTAAATATTCTCGGGCGCACACCTAACTAACCAACACATCTTGCGGCCACCGTGATATTGTGACTGTCTACCGCTCCATAAATGTAGATAGCCATTAGTCCCGTATATGATAATGACATGCCATGATGTGCAGTCAATATAGGTAGTTAGACTTTGTCTACCCTCAACTCACTAATATTTTTTACTTTAACAAAAATATATTATGCTTGGCGACCCTATATTAAAATTTCGCGAGCAAAGTTCTCCATAAAGTCGCTTTTGATCAAGCAATTTCGGAGGTCATATACAGGTCATCCAGTGTGCAGGTCTCGGAGCACGCTGGGCATGACAGCAGGTGTGTCATGTTATGGGGAGATACACCACAGTTGCCGATATTGTTCAAAGTTCATTGGTCCCATAGGAAACTTGTTCATATTGACGGGCTGAATCACACCTTTGAGAGTCCAAAACGAACAATATTTCACCGTGTATAGGGTGATGGACATTTACCCCAACGCATTTGTTCAGTTCGTGTTGGTGAGTCACTAGAGTCTCGTTGGCTGTTTCACAGCAACGCGCGCAGGCTAGGATGGCTTGGGCTTCATCCGATGTTATACTAATTCCCTAACGCCTAACGGCCCTAAAACTACCTAACTTTTAAACTGCATTATATAGCCATTTTGCTTAGTCCCTTAATAGAATTGTATTGTACAAACTGAAAACTTACTTTACAGAGGTTTCTGCTCGCTATGTACTTTGCAACTAAAAGAGTGCCCGATGTGCCGGGCGGCCATTTTGAACATCCGCCGCGACGAGACATGACAGGGCAGTGCTCGCTCCCGCAGCGAGACCACAAGCCCCAACATCACCCTGGACGAATCCCCCACGCCCACCCGGGAAAACACCCCCAGCGAACCCGATGACGAGCTCGAAGACCAGGTGTTCGAGCTTCGACCGAGGGATGCCATCAGTTGCGTTCGATATCAGTTAAGTTAGATTTATTTTTCAGATTCCAGAAATATATTCTTCATACCCATTAAAATTTTACTTTTACCAGTAATAAATTATGGGGACTCGTCATCTCGTATTATATTCAATTATATGTCCACATCATCCTGATTTGTTTTTGTACTGGTGCTTGACATTACTTGAGATAAATTTTGTTAATTGCTGTCCTGCATGCTCAAATAACTTAACTAAGTGTCATTTAAATATAGCAAAAATTAACACAATCAGAAATAATATCAAGGAATTTATGTTTATTTGATTACGCTTTTCTTTTGCTTTAACTATTTCTATAACAGCAGATTAGATTATTACATTATTATGGAATTCGGAAAATTACGATGAACAGTATTAACGTATTGTAGGTCACAATAAACGCTACGCTATGCCTAGCTTTAATTTTTCTCGCGTTGGCGCGTTAGATTGGTCTTCTTATGCTGTCCATCGTCTCGGATAGGTCAATATATAACATCTTTGAGTAGCACTGACCGCGTCTACGAGCGCCTGTCGCCGTCGCCACGCGCAGCCATGATGCGTTGTCGCCGACCGTTCGAGCCTATGATCAGTGTGAGAAGTAAACCAGCCTTAATGTGATATGATGGGCGCAGGGTGATAACTATTGGGCTCTAATTAGTTGATTCTAATGTTATACAGTAGGTGTGCGCGTTGTTATAAGTGTGCACTTTAGTTAATAGAGGTTGGGAGCTGACGTGAATATTTTATGCCAAGTGTTACAAGACTACAACTTAGCATTTGAGGAGTTGTGCCATTTATTCTATCTTTGAGATTTAATGTCATCATCATCGTTTATCAATAGATAAGATTGTCTTATTTAAACTGAAGCCCCTTCACCGATTATGATTATTTCAATGTGTGAGAGTAAAATACTTATTGTAAAGTTTTTTAGTCAACAAACTAATCAACTAATCGAGCTATCCATTCAAGTATTGTTAAATATGGCAGCATCGCGTTATTTGTATTAGATGACACGTCCGTCCAGTCGTGTCGTATTTAGTGTCATTAATTCACAAGTTGATCGACAAATCTAGTAGTTTGAAAATTTGTCAAGACTTGAAAACTAATGGCGAGAATGAATGTTATATGGATAACGCACAATAGTCAACATACTTTGTTTGTGAGCGTAAATTCACTGAGGGGCATTCAATGTTAGATTAGACAGTCTCTAAATACTTGTATACTTCGTATAGAGTTTTAAAAGGACTAAAAAACAATAGGTAATATTTATTTATATATATCGTTAATACGTATTTTTCAGGGACAAATGAAGTGCTCTATATCAGGCTTCTTACATTGTCGCCAATTTATCTCCAAGAAAGAGTGATATGTTGCACCATATCATATACAAATGCAGAATATTAAAGCAATGGTTGCTCTTTGGCAGACTTTATAATCTTAATATAAATCAATTTTCTGCTGCACCAATTAATTTCCGTTTCAACATTGTTATATACGTTTGATGTATTATTACTTATTATTACATTGATGTAGTATTATATAAGTTTGATAAATACGTTTGATGTAACATTACGTACGCCGTAACATGTTATTGTGTAAAATGTCCGTATAAAGGCATTTATCGACTAAATATCGACTAAATAGTCGAGTTTAAATTAGAATAACTGGCTTTACTCCCGTACGACTTTGACTGAGTGTACAGTTTGTTAGTAGTTGTTTTAAGCTCAGTATTTATCTAAACGTAACTATGAAAAATTGTAGAGGTCGATGTAGTCCAACAAATATCTGTAATTTATACTAAAACCTATTTATTGGATTCGATCTATTTCAACGCCAAAAATAAGTGTTTGTTTTAATAAAACTGAGCTTTTTCGTATGTAAGTTTAAGGGTTATACTTTAACTAAGTTAAAAGTGATTCAAGTATAATCCGTTCCTTTTAAATGACATAATTTGGCTAAAAAGGATAGTATTAGGTTCTTTTTCGCATCACTTTAGTTAGGGTCATTGGCCAACATGAGATGCAGCGTTAAGATTAAGTTTGACAAATAATTTAAATTTAAATTGTAAAATCAGGCAGATGACACGGTTCTACGGCCTAAATAATGTCTCCCTTCAAGCGCGAGAAACGCAGACACCATTGATTTTCTATTGTTATGCGTCCTCATTGGACCGCTTGGTGGTTGAGAGGTCAAAACAGCTATAACGATTTATATGGACAGATTCGATTTCTTGAGGTTAGGTTAAGGTAAACTTTAGCTGCAGCGACAAGTGTCGTGTTTTTGTATGAAATAACAGCGCGCAACGCGACAGTTGTTGCTGTCATTTCATACAAAATCACATTAACTACAAATTAACTCGAAGTTTACCATAATATGTCTTAATAACTTGTCATTAAATGAGACTCAATGGAAGATGGCTCCAGCCACATGGCATCGATGTCGTAGATTTAGATCTTGCTAGTGATAGTATTATCTGTCAGATTTTGCGTAGAATTAGCGATCGAGATGGTAGTCCAGAGCGCAATATAACTAAAATGCTATGTCGCGGGAGCTACTGCTAACAATTATACTAAAAAAGTATTCAACAATGCAATAAATCAGCTTAATTTATAAACACGTATTTCTTCCGTGACATCTGTTTGATATTTGTGATTAAATATTCTAAGCGAAGCTGCCCCACTACCAAAAGAAGTATTCAAATAAGTAGAGATTGCATAGACAAAAGAGTATTAACTAGTGATGTGCCAGTACATGTTTTTAATGCCGATATCGATACTGGTCTCTTTAATTTTTGGTACAATTATGAGCGAAGCGTAGGACGTCCGAGAACAAGGTACTAAATAAGTTTCTGCGAAAGTTACTTGATCAGCCACATTCTACTCATGCCCTCGATCAACCAAGTAAGTGGACCAAAATCAAATTATTTTTACAGCGCGATGCTTTGAAAGCCACGGCGTAAAATAGGCTGCCGCAATAGCTGCAAATTGTGGTTATTTGTAACATACAACAAGATGACGCACGTCACAATATGAATATAGCATGTGGCAATGCCGCACAGCGTTACCTCACCATAAAATAGTATTTATGCAAATTAAAGGTCACAGCATACTTATCAACTCGGAAGGGATCGAAACCTTACCGCCTTTCCCCGCGCCGTCCACCAGGCGTCAACCTGACGTAGACTCTGCTACGACTAGGCGACGCCGCGCTAACCGCTCGCCAATCGCTCTGGTCTGGCTGGCACAAGCCTGTTTGCTAACTTTTTTTCCTTATGCCAAAATATCTCTTTTATAACATACTGCAGTCTATAGAAGAATTTATTAGAAAGCAGAATACAACATTCAAGAGAATCAATACAACCCGAAGACAGACGGACTTTACGGAGAGACGTAAACGCGTGGACTAAAAGTGCAATAATTCCACTTGGACGATAAATTCGATAACTAAGCGAGCATTATACTCTTCTGGCAAGCGCCGTGGTGCAGTGGTTAACACGCCAGCCTGCGTCACGAGGGTGCCCGGGTTCGATCCCCGGTGAGGTCATGCTGGAAAATGATCTTTTTCAGATTGGCCTGGATCTTGGATGTTTATCTTTATATAATATAGTATTGTTGAGTTAGTATCCATAACACAAGGCTATTGTAATTCCATCGACATATAAACTTTAACTGTGCTTGTAAATTCCATACTCCGCCATACGCGTACTTTTCGTAAAAAATATATATTAAGTTTTTAATTCATGTAGGTATTCATTTATTGATTTTAGTTACGAGATTTTAGAATCTATATCATGATCTGAAGATATAATTCCATACTTTCATAATTTTACCATAGACAAAAATACCAGTATCGATATCGGCATTAAAAACATGTATCATCATTTATTAATTATCCTTTGTCTATGACAGTGTGCGTTTTAATTTCAAAAGACTACTTTTATGCTTTAGTTCTTGTTCTAGGGACCACCCACATAACTGCGACTGTTTATCTCGGACATAAAACGTTTTCCGACATAGCAGTTTACAATGAAAATTGTAACAGGCTGCAATGCAACTAAAACAATGTAAGCTTTTATCTTTTCAAGCAAAACTGTATTTAAAGACCGCAGTTTAAAGATCACATTTGAATATTTTTTCGGTGGTTGTGGAGCAATAATGTCCTGAAATTTACTTCCATTATAATTGTGCGGATAGCAATAGGTTGGAAGTACAAACCTAAGTTAGCCGAATAAAAAATATACCTAAGGTATCAACATCATTGTATTATTTTGAATGAGTGCACGTATTAATTAAATTGCTAATTCCATACAATTTTGCTGGACAGGCAACACACAATATATCCGAAGGATTCTTTGTTTGCTTTAAAAAGTGAGGCCTTTGATATCTTAAATTAGACTGTGAAATATCAAAATTCTCATTGTAGAGGTATCTAGCCTAGCGTAATATAGGAGCAAAACTTATATCGATCGAATTTAGACCTTGCTATTGGAAGCGATGTTTATGTATTACTGTTGTAAGTAATGTTGATTTATCAATATGTCGCTGTAAGACGCATGTAGGCATGATATGGTTATGACTTATGTATGACTCTAAATGATGCCGTAATAACGATAATTAATGATGATTCTGTAACAAGTACTGTTAACTAAACATATTTGAATTCAACCTGAAAATAACATTGTTTTAAAATTATAAGTGGTTTTAAGATGTGCGTTAGGACCACGTGTGTACATAACAGAATTGAAGTGCTTTTCTACAGAAAGGTGCTACCTACCTGTAGTGTACCTCAGTGTTCCCATAATGAAATGCAGTGTACTTCTTTGGATAAAATGTTATATAGTACACCCGCCATTTTAAAGTTAGGACTGCAGGTGTACTTTTTTTTCGATTAGGAGAAGCACATTTCACTTTATTTACCGACTTAAAAAAGGAGGAGGTTATTAATTCGGTTGTATTTTTTCTCCGTCAGTGATGAACCGATTTTAGAAATTCCTTTTTTGTATGTAAGGGTATTCTTTCAAGTTGGTCCCATTTAAATTTTATCACAATCTGTTCAGTAGTTTCATTGAAGTCGGGTTTTTATTTGAAAGATAGTTATGTGTACCTGCAATGTACTTGTTATACCATTAATGAAATCCAGCGTACTTTTCCTGATAAAAAGAAATATAATTAAAATGTGTGCACCCGCCATTCTACTGTAGTAAGAACCACGGGTGTACATGTTTTCGGTAAGGACATGCTTATTTTGTTTGTTATGCGTACCTACTGTGTACCAGTATATAAAATAAGCAAAATGTTGACAAATAATAGTAAAAAACGTAAAGACAACTTGACTTTTAGAAGTGAAATGTAACTGTAGATGTAAAGTAAATACTGTAATCTGTAAACACCGGATTATATGCTACAAAAAAACCCAAAATATGCAACATGAAATAATAATCTTTAGACTTTGTCACCTGCCTCGTTGACGGAGCTATCAATTGGGTACAGTCCTTGGGTTACAGTTCAATATGTTTTCAGACTTTTCTTTTTACCCGGGAAAAGCTTTGGTAACGAGGAGTTCAAAAGCTAGCCATGCGCAAAGCGATCAGACGTCTATAGTGTCACTATGTGAGGCATCCGAACGATGAACGAGATCGAGCATAAATATGCAAGAATTCAATTTTTTTGCCAAAATACGCAACTACCGCTGAAAAAAAAAATTACACCCGCAAGTCCCAAATTTTAGAAAGGCGGGTGAACATACTTTATTATATATTTTTGATCGAAAGAAGTACACTGGATTTTATTACCGTTTCACTGACTTAACACTTACAGAGATTTATAGAGTGGGTGTAATTATTAATAAGTGGGTATAATATTCTAAAATCTATGGGTACACCGCAGGTACCACCATCTTTCTGTAGAAAAACAGTTCATTTACACCCGAGGTCGTCACGCACATGTTTTAAGCATTCGCAGTATACGAGGAATGAGATATGGTGGAGATATTCGACGTGCAGGATTGAAGCGTGTTAGCTCAGCTTGAAAAGCACACCCTGTCCGCATGGACTTTGTTCACGATATCTTATTTCTTAATTTATCAAAACTTAGATTGTTTTTGTTACTGTAGGATTTTGATCTTTGTACCTATATAAATCTATTATTAAATATAGTATCATTGAGTAAGTATACAACACAGGTTTACAACTTGGTGTAGGACTAGCTCAATATGTGTTATATGACTCCGTTATATGAATTGGTTTCATTATTTTTAGCATATTTTAACATAACTTAGTGTTCTTAGTAATTTCCTTTACAAGATGGTTAGTAAGTTGTAAATCTATATGATGTCTTACTAGGGTATAACCATAGCACGGCTACACTATCTTACTGCGAGATATATTTAGCGTTAAGGGTTGGCTTTGGTGTCGCTTGTTGTTCATCATGGGGTGTTGTTGAACTGCTCATAGAATATTGCGACCGATGTGATATCAACAATTTTGTAGCGATGAATACAGTCGCTAACAAAACTACCTATTTATTAACAGCGCATCGAACGAGTGGCGATTCCAATTAAATAAGTATTTGATTGTCGATAACACATACGTTTTGTGTTTAACTAGTATGGGATTTACATTTTAGTACTCTTTCGTAGCTCAACTTATTGGACAAATAACTTGTTATTGCACAAATTTATCATAAAATTACAAATCGCCAGGTTGTGGTTCATTCATCCGTCAATACATTGAAGAAATACCCCAGTCCGTCTAAATACATTCTATTTTAATATTAGTAAAAAACTACCGAATAATAGTTATAGGGCTGTAGCATGATGCTTGAATGTAGACTATCATAGATTCAAACATATTTTATCAAAATAATATACGAATACATACATGTTTTCCTAGCTTAACACACATTCAATATAACATAAATGGGAATTATTCATAAGAAAATCAGTAATTACTTGTAAAACATAATATATTTTTCGTATACTCGTAAATGCCTTACCGAAAATAGAGAGAAATAAATACTTAGATTATTTTTGAGACTTGCAACGTCGTTGCCACTCATATATTTATTTGGTCAATAAACACAAACAATGCTTATAGCTCAGAACAATAACTAAAGCATAGAAACCGTGTTAAAATAACAACAAAATACAATATTCTACACTGTTTTTACTTATGGCATTGTTAAAGCATCAGAAAGAGATGCATATACAATGCCATTTGCGTAAATGTGCAGGTTGTCCTGGGGTACTGATGTGATCAGGGTTGTACTATATCGATGAAATATATTTATCGACTAAATGTTTCGTCCTAAGAAAGTCATAAATGTACTCTACTCTGATTGTATCGATTCGTTAAATGAGTACGATTCATAAAAAAAAAACAACTAGTTGCACTCCAGGAGTGCCGGCAGAAGTGAAAACTCGCCTTTGCGGCATACTCAGGTCCGTGTCCTTCTTACGAATTTTCGATCAATTCACGTGTCCTGACGCGAGTTTTCTATTTTACCCATCCCAAAAAGTGCACAAAGCCGCTAAAGAGGCTTTTACTTTAAAAGTTACGTCAAGATACACCTAAATAACTCCTAATCGCATGGCGTCGCTTGGCTTCATCTGATAAATAGGTAAAAAAAAATCCATACATTACCCACCGCGCGTCTACTGTCTACTGCTGGTCATTAGGCCTTACCCAGTATTGGTCGAACGGCAGAATACCTAATATGATGTCAATCATATTTTCGATTATTTCGAAATTCAAACAGTGCCTACTTACCTACCTTACCTATGAATGCGCAAAAAACCCAATGCATTCGATTTACAGTCCCCAATGTGAGGCAGTCCAACGTTGACATACTAGTTGAAGGTAAAATAGACTTTGTAAATGATACCACCTTCTTAGGAATCACAAGCAATGGGGCGCTCATGTATCAAAAGGTAATATAAGGTCAGATATATTTTTCACTTGATCAATGGGCCATTCAGCATATTCCAAAACCATCTAAAGCTTTTCCCAGCTAGCTTTGAGGAACAGTCAGTAAAGGAAACATAATCAGGTAGGTAAAGAGAAACACATAATTCGAAGTGATATTTTTTATTTTATAAAACTTTTACACTAGGGTAAAAAAGTGCCAGTGTGTTATTTGTGAAAAATTCACAGTGTTGGTAATAGAAAAACAAGAGGTGAAGAAAAACAAGAGATTACTTTACCCACTTTCATTACTGTCCAAAATAAAATGTTTTTCATAATTTTAAATATAAATAATAAAACCGTTTCCGTAAACTTTCTTATTACCATTGATTTATAATTCGGCAAATATAAATGTAGGTAAAGCATCGTGTTTCAATCGCTTCCATTTAATTTTATATTCGAAATTAATGTATCGGCACGGCAGTAAAATATTTTGAACAAATTCGAGTATGTATGACATTTTATGTCCAATATGTCGCTTGAAAGTTCCTCGGATCCACACCTTTTTATCCTTTTACTTCAGGGAGCTGCAATAAAATTTCAACAATAATTTTCTTCATATTAGTAAAAATCGATTCTTTTTAGGGTTCCGTACCCAAAGGATAAAAACAGGACCCTACTAATATGACTCCGATATCCATCTGTCTGTCACCAGGCTGTATCTCATGAACCGTGATAGTGAGACAGTTGAAATATTACAAACAAAAATTTCGGGCGTTTTTATAGCTTACGCCCACGGCTCCGCTCACGTTAATGTCTATCCCCGATAACAGTACCTTATTCTGAGATGTAATTTATGTCTATGTTCTTTTCCGTACTCCAGAGATCGTGCAATGGTGATGATGATGATGCAAAATTTCATGATGATCGGTTCAGAAGTTACGGCGTGGAAGCGTAACAAACAAACTCACTTTCACATTTATAATATTATATGTAAGGATGGTACGGAACCCTTCGTGCGCGAGTCCGACTCACACTTTGCTGGTTGTTTAATTACCATGATGGTTCAATTTGTTACATTACTATTGCATGGCTCAACACTAACAAAAATATCCCTGATAGCAAGACCGTCATAAAAAATATCGATATACTCGTAGATACGTGATTTTACCACATCACTAGCAAAAAAAACTAACCTAATTTGAAATAAGGAAAAAACGATAATTTTAAGCAAAATACCTATAAAAGTTGTCATTTATACAATACGTTATATAATTGACAATATTATTGTTGTATTTTGAGGTATTTTGGGTTTTAATTATGCACTTTTAACTGAAAAACTTACCGAAGAAAATTATGTTTTACAGAATTTATTTCTGTTCGTCCTGAATGGGATTTACATCGCTCCATTGCACAAGACATTGTTTAGTATAATGGTCATTTGATAACGCACCAACCCAACACCGGTTAAAACATTTTTTCGTGAGAATTTTAGCACAATCCTATATTTAATTTGCAGACATCACAATTCCGCCGCAATGTTTTTGTCGATATATAACCCGATCAAATCGGCAAGATGCTAATATTACAGACGTTGAACTGTAATAAGTTATTTTGAATTTAGTCGGATTTAATTGGAGTCCAATGGAGTCCATTGACATTTCAAGTCGGGACAACCATGAAAATAATAGAAACTGACTGAAGTTTTTGTCTCATTCTGTCATAAGCGAAAGCTCATAAGAAAAATACAGTGTCAACTATCTGTTTTCAGTTTCTATTTTTATGCGGCTTCTATGTATATTATTATTCTGAGGCTTATAGTAACCCCCGTTTACTCGCTACATTTTGGTATACTTTTACTACCATAGACAAATATAAAATATTTAACATGAAAGCTATACTCCAGTTTTCATGAATTTCTTTTACTACATACTATCCTTCTTTTAAATTATACAAAAGTGAGACAATAACCCTTGAACTATTTTGTTTTGTCTATGGTACCTACATCGGAAAAAAGTACAAAATGTTTGCATGTTATTTAGTTATATAGTTCTAGCGCTGCCTTCTTAGTATAATTCTTTGTATATCTTTGTTTTTATAGATAATCTCCTGTGTATAATTAATTTGTACATTCAATAAGTTTCTTAATGTTTAGATACTTTACGAATTTTAAGTAATTTATCTTGTTGTCTATACAAACTTTCAGCTTTACCCCACAAGCTCTTTGTGACCTAATTCAATGTATAATATATATTCTAGATTAAGAAATGTTACTTCTATTTAAAAATGTATCACCTGCCTCATATACTCACTATTAAATGTTATATAAAATATATATTTTCATACGACTTTGTAGTAGTTTTAACTCTAAGGAAGCACCTTCCTATTTTCAATTCTTCCATGTGACATCTCACTATTCTGAATCCTTTTTTATCACACTCAAATACGCTTTGTAAAACTTGTTAGGTAAATATTTTAAAGCTAAGGGTCGCGCCATAAGAGGGTAAAGCTCCGTCGAGAGATCCGAGTAACGTATTTCAAATCGGTAGCGTGTAACCGTATAGTGAGAGCTTGCGGATAGAACGGCATATGAATTAGGATTTTTTGACCGCGATCTGTAATCTTTGTACGGATTAGCAACCTTATCGATGTTCGCTCCCGCCAAAAATCAAACGAAAAGTACGCCCGAAATACCTATCATTACATTATGCCGCGGTCTGATGCGGCGCTATTGAAATAAATAGAGTAAAATTCAAGATACTTATCAAGGTGTATGTTAGCAGGTTCTAGTTTAATTACCTTAAATAGTATATTAAATAAAACATACTTTATTGTGTCATAAATGTTGTGAAAACATCGAGATTAAAACATACGTAATCGTAATATCTTTTGTAAATCTCAAGTTATAAGATAAAATTTATGAATGCAGTTTTTATGCGTCGACCGTTTAATCTCCGAGCCCGCGCTGAATTGCGAAGATAGGCATGCAATAAGTTACTCTTGCTTGATGCGGGTGTAATGGCAGCATCATTTCTTTAATTCCTGTCCTCAAAAAAAACTATCGAGGTGTATGCGATTCACATAATCGATCATGCGCTCAAGGGCATAAAAAGCTCAAAAGAAACTGAAAGTTCAGAAATACAGGCTGCAAGTCACATTTGTTTTTAGTGCACTAAGGCACGAAATCACTGATACCGTATTTTTGTTATGTAAACTCAAAATACCTCGTCTGTGTGAAACTGAATAGGTACTGTTGCATTACTTACAGAAAGCGACGAAACAATGTTTTCAACAAATTATTACTATATTATTTTTAACTTCCTTAATATAGGTATTGTCATTCATTACAGATTTAATATTTTTGTTAAGTTAGCGTAAGCGCGTTCATGTGCATGTAGTTTTAATGTTTACAAACAAAGTCAGTCATTTATTTCTTGACGGTACATTGCATATCGAGAGTAAAATATTTACACTATGTTGTTATGATCGGAGTCACAAGATGATTAAATAAAACAAAATACGAAAAACAAGCTGGATTTTTATTGTTTATTTTCTACTTCTCTATAATATATGGATAGGGACTTCATTAGGTAATTTGCTATGATACCTAAGCTTTTCTCTTCTAGAACTAAAATATATATGTTTGGATTATAAGTAAAAACTAAAAAAAAATACGGAATGTTTTTTTAGTTATATACAACCTTAGTATGCGCCATATAACTCTGAAATTTTTACTTGTTTGCTGTTTTTATATAGAGATTTCATCTAGTTATGTAATACACTTTATTAAACGTAACCACTTAAGTTTGTTAAGTATGCTTGCTTGGTAACCGGTGTCGCCATGACGAATTTTTAGTTGCTATGGAATGACATGCAGTGGACTTGATGGCTATCAATGAGACGTGGCTTCGGGAGGAAGAGGATGCACGCGCGCCCACAGTATCAGGCTACCGTTTGCGTCACGTGCCACGTTCTGTACATGCGCCACGCTGAAAAGAGCAAATCAAATTTTGTTTGTTCTGCGTGCGCCAATTTAGAACATAGCCCGCCGTGGATAACACAAACTAAAGGACATGAAGAAATTACGAGACAATGTTTATTTAAATTTCGTAAATCAAAGCTTAAGAAAGATAAAGATGCATACAAAAAAATAAAAAAAATTGTCAACTTAGCTATACATAACGGCATTTATTGATATAAAATAAATCATAATTTTAAAAAATATGAAACGCGAGAAACATGGAGCGGTCACTGAAGATCAGGATTTTATAATAAAACAAAGCAGCTGGCGCATAACAATGCGCATTTTAATCCACTAGGGACAATATCAACACAATGCATAACAATATGAAGCTACGCTTAAGTTGGTCGGTCGGCTGCTCAGCAAGAAGTGTGGCTTTCTCTAGGCGGTGAACGCAACGTCGGTACGGCGGGAAGGGTGGGGCGAGCTGTGACGTCACGCCAGCATGGCAGTTTGGGTTGGTTGCGTTACAATCGGCCATCCTGCAACAATTGCTCCCGCAATGAGAGCAAGACATCTGGTTAATAAAATATTCTAAGTTCTTGGCTTGGACCGTTGGTAAACAAGTTCTTGACTTGGACTCGTGGTAGACAAGATCTAGGCTTGGACTCGTGGTAGATAAGATCTAGGCTTGGACTCGTGGTAGACAAGATCTAGGCTTGGACTCGTGGCGAACAAGATCTAGGCTTGGACTCGTGGCAGACAAGATCTGTGCTTGGACTCGTGGTAGACAAGATCTAGGCTTGGACTCGTGGTAGACAAGTTCCAGGCTTCGACTCGTCGTAGACAAGTTCCAGGCTTCGACTCATCGTAGACAAGTTCCAAGCTTCGACTCGTCGTAGACAAGTATCAGGCTTTGACTCGTCGTAGACAAATTCCAGGCTTCGACTCGTCGTAGACAAATTCCAGGCTTTGACTCGTCGTAGACAAAGTCCATGCTTCGACTCGTAAACAAGTTCCAGGCCTCTGACTGTTGGCTTAGCTTGGGTCCATGGCATGGCTCGAGCCCCTGGCTTGGCTTGGGCTCTTGGCTTGGCTGGGCCCCTGGCTTGGCTTGGACCCTGGCATGGCTTGGGCCCCTGGCATGGCTTGGACCCTGGCATGGCTTGGACCACTGCTTGACTTGGGCCATTAGCTCGCATTAAACATTGGCGTGTCTAGGGCAAATGACCAGGCATCTTCTAGATTCATCATATCATTATTTGCAATGTACGAATGAATATTATTGATTAGTACACTCAAAATGTTCCCTTTTCAAGACTGTATAGTAATAGGACCAACTAGCACAGTAACCTTATTACAGAACTACAAGTCAATCAACACTAATAAAGTTACTATCAAATATGAACTGCATAATATCAAGATGAACTGCAAGTCTTTCAATAAATACTGTCAGACTTATAGCAGCATTATGAAAAAGGCTTCATCTTAAAATTTACTCCGTTGATATTTCTATACGATTGGAATAAAAAATTCAAAATAAACTAGCTTCACTTCAGATTCAACGACACCTAGCTATACTATATAATTCACGAGTAGAATGAAGTACATCGGCCTGCGATAATATCACAGCGATATGACAAGAGCAATCTTGAAATGAACACACTCCCAAAAATATAAAAGAGCACCTTTATTAAAAATGATACATGGTCGGTGGAAAAGATTGAAAAGGAAGAGCTGGCCTACAATGAACTTTTTAACCTTTTCTAAAGGAATTGAAAACCCAGTGCATTACTAGAGTATTATCAGATTTGTCAGAAAAAGAACCAGAGAAGTTCCACTACCAAGGCAGTTATAGGAGTAATAAAGCTTTATACAAAATAACAGTTACGTTTGACTTTACATTTTAAAAGATAATTATAGGCGCTTCCCAAGACTTCTGCTCATAAAGTGCACCTCCGCCAAAATATGTTCACGGTATGTACAAATAAGATCAACCACGAAAATAAGCAAGGCACCATCAACAACAACTAGGCAGGAAATCGGTCAGGTTAGGAGTAACCAGTAGGAATTAGTCACGTGACTTGCTGCGCTGGGCACCACTGATAAAACTAGCTATGCGCCTGAGAATAAACATCGGCAACAAAAGCCTCAGAACAATAACTAAGTTATTGTTCTGAGACAAAAGCGAACTTCATTATTAATCATCATCATCATCATCAGGTCTTTTCAGTCTCCACTGCAGGAGCATGACCCTCTCTGCACTACCGGAGCCACACATAATTAATATCTACGGCTAAAACAATTATCATGAGTGACTGATAATTTGCCAAGTTAGGTTATTTATTAGTTCTCGAAAATAGTTTGAAATAAGCGCGTTTTTCAATATTTTAATTTAAATTTCGAAGGGTATTATAATAATACCAGCAGAAGCGCTTATTGCCTTATAAAGAACAAAATTGTGACACCAAAATGAACGTAGTAAGTAATCATTAGCAATACGACTAATCTGGTTAATAATCAACATGTGATAGTATTTAGTCAACTAACAAAATCTACATATTCGACGAGATTGTCAAAAAAAGGAAGAGCTAGGAATACGGTAATACTGAAATAAGGCATATGAGCCAATAGGGCGAGTCACAAACATTAATCTAGGTACTACTACCGACAAGCATTAGCTGAGAAATCAGACTAGACATAGCCAACAAGAACTGGTTACATGCCTATGGTGGTCCAAGGTAATAAAAGCCAAGGCAGACCAAAGCAGATATGCATGAGAAAGCATAGATCCGAATGAAAACTTAGTTGACCTGGTCTAAGCCTACCCGCGGCTATAGTGCCTTGGATGATGAAGAAATAAAAACCAAAATAAATGACCATTTTCGACATTTTGATTAAATTTTATGCCTCATATCATCATCATTCAGCAAACGTTTTTTTTTTAAAACGTTACCGTTATTCGGCCCGAATAACACAAACAAACGAGGCATTTAGAATCTTAGAACAAGTATTTGCAGAAAGGTAGGCAAGTGACCATTTTATTGTTATTTACTGGCAATTTGACTCGTATTTAGCTTGACATTGGCAAATAAGATACTTTTTGTTTGCTATATATAAGCTAGGATATTGGTCATTAATTGAGCGACTAATCTGGCTAGGAATTGGCAATAAAATTGGCTGACCTGGCTATATACTGGCTGCTTCCCCGACTCTGTTCTCGTTCCACGTAGTCTGCATGTCCGACGACACAGCCACTGCTCGTGTAGTCAAGCTCGTGCAGCCCTCGCAGCCTTGTGGAATGCAGTAGCTGGATGGACGACAGCTGGATAGTCCACGTGGCTTGGAGATTCAGATGCCAGCGGCGTATTCATGGAAAAGAAGGAAAATGCATTAATCTCCAAAATAACTTGTAAACACCTTCCACTGGATATAATGGCACGCTAAAGCGATATTGATATAACGTTTCTTTTTTTACCCAATGGATCAGATACTCACCTAGATTGACAGTTTTAACGAAAAATTTGAAACTTTGTGCAACGGAAAATTTTAACTTTGTGCAAAGGAAAATTTTAACTTTGTGCAAAGGAAAATTCGAATAAGGCAATGGAAAGTAAACGTGCTATAAACTTATTTAAATCTTAAATGATGTGCAACGGAAAATTTAAATCGATCAACAGAGAGTAAAGATTAGACTAATTTAAATGGCACAACGTAAAAATACAATAAAGTAATAGATTCTCGTCGGTAGTACTTAACCATGTGGCGAAAAATTCCATCGGCGTGGTGATGAAAGACGATTTTTTTCATCCATGGTCCTATACCACTTCTGATTGAAACGCGAGAGACATGGAGCGGTCACTGACGATCAGGATTTTATAATAAAACAAAGCAGCTGGCGCATAACAATGCGCATTTTAATCCACTAGGGACAATATCAACACAATGCATAACAATATGAAGCTACGCTTAAGTTGGTCGGTCGGCTGCTCAGCAAGAAGTGTGGCTTTCTCTAGGCGGTGAACGCAACGTCGGTACGGCGGGAAGGGTGGGGCGAGCTGTGACGTCACGCCAGCATGGCAGTTTGGGTTGGTTGCGTTACAAATAATAGAATTGCGTTTAAGAAATTAATTTCAATAAACATCAGTCTGAATACCGAATAATATCAACAATCCTGATGACATTAACGCATTCGCTGCCGCCGACAACGTATTTGCGTTTTCTTAGTTTTGTAGAGGTGCCGCCGACGTGTATCTGCGTCCATACAAATTTGCCTTTGCGTTCAAGGGGTGCCGCTAGATACGTATTTGCTTTCTATTGTTTGTCTTCTTTTGTGTTTTAGGGCCAGTCCCTTTTGCACATTTTCATTTACTAACGTTTCGCAGGTACCTACCATGAATACTTAATCGTCATTTTTTACATGTTTCCAGGAATTCTAGCTTAATATATTGCAATTAATGAATTTCTGGTTTAATCGATTTGGTCCATCAGTATTACCTCCAAACGGTTGATAAAGTAAGTATAAAGAAAATATCAACTAATGTAAATTTATTATATATAACTATACTATCAATGCTATACTAAAAGAAAAGAAATGATGAATACACTAAAAAGAAATGGAATAGATTATAGAGAAAGAAAAATAATATACGAATTATACAAAAACCAACAAACAACAATAGAATTAGGAAATTAAAGAAAAACCGCCAAAATTCAACAGCGAGTTTAGACAACGGTGCCCTTTGTCACCAACAATATTTAATATGTTTATAGAAAGTGTTATTTCTAAATTTAAGGAATCTGAAGTAGGTGCAGTAAAATTGAATGGGCAAACAATTTATTTCATCAGATATGCAGATGACATAGCAGTTATGGCCGAAAATAAATTACAATTGGAACAAATGCTTGCATATATGGATAGTAATTTTCAGGAAATTGGTTTAATAATTAACGTAAATAAAACAAAGATATTAAAAATAAGCAGAAACAACCATGACACTAAGTCTCAAGTTATAAACAGAAACACTCTTCCAACAGACCAGATCACACTTCACGGTTTTAAAATAGAAGAAGTAAATAAATTTTAATATCTGGGAAGTGTTATAAGTTACGACTCCAGATGTAAATCTGATATCATTGCCAGAATATCCATGGCCAAAAGAGATCATGATAACAAGAAAATCTTTCACTCAAAAATGAGACTGTGTCTAAAGAAACGACATAGGTACCTACATCTGGAGTATCGCACTATACGGTAGTGAAACGTGGACATTAGCTAAAAAGGACAGAGAACGCTTGAAAGCCTTCGAGATGTGGTGCTGGAGACGTATGGAGTGTATTAGTTGGACACAGAAAAAGACGAATGAAGAAGTGTTGGGACAAGTAAATGAGAAACGGAAACTGCTGAAGACGATTGAAATGAGAAGAGGAGATGTTTGGTCACATTATACGACACGATCAATTTATAAAAAATATTATAGAGGGAAAAATTGAGGCAAGGAGAGGGCAAGGAAGACCAAGAAGAACATATTTGGATGAGATAAAGGAAAGGGCTGGAGTTGTGTCATATGGAGAGGTGAAGAGAATGGCTGAGAACCGAGAGACATGGAGAGTACTCTACCGACAAGAACACAGTTTTTAAATTATAGATAGAGATCTAAATATATGCTATAAATATTATTAGGTACTGCAATAGTGAATATGTCCATCAGAACCGGCGTCTTTCCAGATTTATGGGAAAATGCTATCGTTCTGCCGCTTTCCAAAATATATAATTCTAAAGAATATCCTAAATATACATTTTGGACAGATGGCAACCATACATTTTGGACAGATAGCAACCAGCCTGTACCTAACCAAGTTAGGGCAAATGCTTCCTAGAACAGTGACAGAAATCGGTCTAAACTGTTCAGAACAATACTGTCGAGCTATAAAATTTCTTTATCAGCACAATGCTTATAAAGAAACTAGCTGTTGCTCGCGACTTCGTCCGCAGCAATTTAGTTATTACGATAAATTAGTTTTTTAGTAACTAGATGAATAATTTCCCCCCGTTTTCGCACCTTTTGGTCGCAGCCATGGACCTAAGAATAATATGGACCGGGCGTGAGGAACGTCAAAGTAAAGCAAACTTTGGTTACATGTGTGCAGTATAGGGTGACCATTGTCATCAAAAATTACCCAATAATTAAGAGTAAACAAATTGTAAGTGGTACTGATACCTAGTAGCACTAATATTATTTATATTTTTTTTACAAAACGTAACATCTATATCAGAGAAGTATTATGAATTTAGACAAAATGATCCAGAAGGGTAACTGTGAATCAATCTCATCTTTGAGCGACCTTAGACGTTTTGGGGAACTCGATAAAAGAAATAAAAGAACGAAATTATAGATAACATTTTTATTTTACTGTGTTTTAAGTTAATAAATAACAATACATATAATTTTACTTACAGAAAAACAAACCCTCGAGGCCTTATATTGGTGGTAAATTTTAAAATGACTTTTTTTATAATTTTGCAGATTTATAGATTCAGTAGTTCTATAGATTATTAGTGTCATCAATAAATCAACAATATCAAATTCAGAAATTGTTCAAAGTTAAAATCTTTTATTCTGACGTCGACAAATGATAATAAAATACTTTCACATTTACATATAAGTATAAAATATAAACATTGAATATCTCTATATATAAAAAACCGCGTAGTTTTAAAAATCTAAGCATACATAGGGACAGACGGACACAGCGGGAAGCGACTTTGTTTTATACTATGATCCCGAAATTGACACCACTTTTGTGATCTACACGCCAAAATACCTCGAAAATATCACCCCTGTTTTGCATCCCATAGGTGTTGTTTGTGATGCACCCAAAAATAACTCAAAAGCGACACATAAGTCATATTTTCAAAAAATAGTGACAGTCATCTTGAATCCCAACACAAAATTGACGTCAGTTTTACCCCGAAATACTTCGAAAACGTCACCCAAGTCGAATTTCCATAAATAATGGTGATGGCCATCTCGAAAACTGAAAATGACTTCATTTTTGTTGATATTCCAAAAAATTCCAAAACGCCAATAAAGTTGACTTTAAATGAAAAGTAATGTCAGCCATCTTGGATTCCAAAATCATCTCACTTCATACATTTATCATCAACACATACATCGATTTTCCAAATTTAGTTCATAAATGATGGAGTTATGACGTAAAAATATGCAAAATGAAATACAACTGGAACTGCTCCTTTTTTTGAAGTCGAGTAAAAGTATTAATAAGAAACATACCTTTTCTGGGCACGCGAACTTAATCAACCGGCGATATGCTCCTTTTGTCATATAAAAATTGCTATTTTTAAAATGTTCGGAACAAACAAATGAATAATTTGATGGTACCCATGATGCATCCTTTCTATTTCTTCTAATAATATCGATCTATAATTTTTTTTACATAAGCATCACGAATGGGGAACCTTAAAAAAATAAACAAAATAAAATTTTATATTAAAAATAAAGAACAGGAATCTTGAAATCATATTCTGGCAACACCGACAGTCCGACTTAGCGCTGCGCTGTCACCGGGTCATTGACTTTTGCGGCGCAAAGAAAATTACAAAATCATATTAGTTTAATTTAAAATTGTAGTTGAAACGTGTGTTTAGGTTACCAACCAATTCGTACATACGAGTAACTGAGGTGTTGTGTGTGTAAATAGTATAATTAAACCAAGAAAATATGCGATTGAGTGAAATACTTACATAGTCTCGAAAACAACAAGAAGTTTGTACTTACCTATGATACGTGATACCGTCGGACTTTTTGTGTAGTTTACTATAATTGTTACACTCTTTTACCACACAGCTCGGCATTATTTTATGTTTTTATGCTTATTTTCAACGAGTTTCAAAAGGCACACCAACTTCGCGGTAAGTACAAGTTTGACATTTCGTGAGTTTGACATTTCGACCGGGGGAAACCTGCATCCATTTGAGTGCCGATGTGTGCGTGAATTTCGTGTCACGACACGTCTGCATACATTGTGATTTGCTTCGCTGCCACATTGTCAAGGTTCTATCCTGATTATTCTTAGATCCATGGTCGCAGCATGATGTTTTATAGCCTCAATAAATGGACTATCCAACACAAAAAGCATTTTCCAATTTGAACCAGTAGTTCCTGAAGTTAGCGCGTTCAAACAAACTCTTCTGCTTTTTAATATAATAGTATAGATTTAAATACTAATATTAAAAAGCAGAAGAGTTTGTTTGAACGCGCTAACTTCAGGAACTACTGGTTCAAATTGGAAAATGCTTTTTGTGTTGGATAGTCCATTTATTGAGGCTATAAAACATCACGCTGCGCACAATCACTACTACATTTTTTTTTCTTTTCAAGCTTCCATAATTCCTACACTTCTTAACGAAATTGATACAAATAAGGCCTATGCTCAATTAAAATATAAATAAATAAATATATACGGACAAATCACACAGATTGAGCTAGCCCCAAGGTAAGTTCGAGACTTGTGTTATGGGATACTAACTCAACGATACTATATTTTATAACAAATACATATATAGATAAACATCCAAGACCCAGGCCAATCTGAAAAAGATCATTTTCCATCTTGACCTGCCCCCGTAGCATGGCTACTATCTACAGCTCACGCCAAAGATAGATAAAAAAGCAGCCTACTTAAAATTTATCGAAGCCCACCAATGAAAACGTAGTATTTATCTCATGCGATTCGTAGCACGCATGCAGTCTAGAAACATTATTCATATTTCAAACACGAAACTACAAATAAAAAATTAAAACCTCGTATGATTAAAGAAAACGAACGTATTAGACATAGGTAATTTATAAAATACCTAGTAATATTTACTTAAGAACTAAATATATTTGGGTTTATTTTTATTCAATATGGAAGTATCGGAATGTAAATCGTGTACCAATCAAACGCAAACATCCAGTTTACACCATCTATTTAGTAAGCGGTTCCTTAGTACCCTGATAGAACTGTTTCAGATTTTGATATACGATATTAAACCTTAACGCTTTAAGAATAGAGAGCATAATACTGTGCAAAAAATTCTAGGGTAAAGTGAGACGGAAATACCTCGGCATTTTTTCCCTCTCGCACCCTTGCCATTGCATAAAAATGTAAATAATGGAAGAAAATGGTAGTAAAGCAAAACAGCAATATTTAATTAATAATGAAATAATTCCTGTTTTATTTTACATGGAATAATTAATTTAGTAACTAAACTGTATGTTTACAGTTAATTTGAATTTTTTCTTATCGAAAATAAAAGAGCAATCTTAATATAGTATTAAATTTAAATTTACTCTAGCAACCCTAGTACGATCTCAACATTGCCGCCATATTATTAATAAAAAATCCCGCAGCCTTCGAATTTTTTAAGCAGACTGAAAGAGTAAAATAATATAACTTGTTGTTTCAAGAGATCTCGAAGCGACAGTGCAGTGCATTGTGCATTATCCTTTCTCAGGTAAATAACATAACCGTTTTCAGTTAGTAAATGTTGTGCCTTGGCTAGGGTGTCCATCTTATCTGCCGAGTTTGTTGAATCTGATTTATCAGTACTGTGTACTTATAGGTACTTCGTACATAAAATCCATATTTCCATATTAATATTATAAATGCGAGAGTAACTCTGCCTGTCTGTCTGTCCCCTTTTCACGCTTCAACCATTAAACCTATTTGGAAGAATTTTGGTATGGAGGTAGTTGCAGGCCAGGGGAAGGAATTCTACTGTTCCCGAGGGATCGTGACTAAACTCCCCTTGAAAGGGTAAAATAAGGGGGGTAAAGTTTGTATGGAATTTTTCTCATTTCTAGACTTAGAAGTATAAAAATAGATACATAAGTTCACGATTACATTAAAAAAGTTCTGTGTAGGTGAACTCTGTCTGTCTGTCTTTCACATTTTCACGCTTCAACCATAGAACCGATTTGGATGAAATTTGATATGGAAGTAGTTTGGGGCCCGAGGAAGAACACAGGTTACCTTTCATTCCGGGAAATTCGACTGTTCCCGAGGGATCGACATTAATGCTGGTGGAGCCGCGGGTAACAGCTAGTTATAGAATAAAGTTTCAAAGGCGTACTACGAACATCTCTACTGTTGCTTTTCCCTTCTACAGTTGCTATTTGTCAATAAATGATCATAGCATAGGGTCTTATCAATGACACCGACATAGTTTCCAACCACAGAAATATATCAGGATAGAATGGCTACGCGTGGACTTTGCAAAGGGAACGCGTTTGTCAGTTTTTGCATAAACTACGCCACCACCATTACGTCATTACTAGCGAAGTGTGTAGTAACTGCCTTCGTGGTCCAGTGGTTAAGGCGTTTGCCTGTAGACCCGGAGGTCATGGGTTCGATTCCTACGGAAAGCATACTTTGTTTAGTTATTTCTAGTTTGGTTAGGACATTGCAGGCTTGAATCACCGGATTGTCTGATAATAAAGATGATTCCGTGCTTCGGAAGGCACGTTAAGTCGTTGGTTCCGGCTGCCATCTGGTAGTCGTTAAAGGAACCACGTCATGGGCTGAGAGGCGGTTTCGAAAAACTCTGATACCAGGGTGGGCATGGTCGATTGACCGTGACACCTACTCGAAATTATGATGATGATGAGCGAAGACATCCACAGAAATAAATCGCGTCATTTCGATAAACAGTCATTTGTATTTGTCGATTGGCTTTCCTTTCATTCATGTACATCAAAACGCGACTTTTGATGTATTTTAACTTTTTGTATGCCAAAGTTTGAATTCTTTTCGTAACATGCATTCCATAATAGTTACTGATAAATATTTTAATCAACACATGGGAGCAACCTAAAAAATCTGAGATAATAATGTTAACTATTAAATAAATAAATATATACGGACAAATCACACAGATTGTGATCTGTCCGTATATATTTATTTATTTATTATTGAGCTAGCCCCAAAGTAAGTTCGAGACTTGTGTTATGGAATACTAACTCAACGATACTATATTTTATAACAAATACATATATAGAACATCCAAGACCCAGGCCAATCTGAAAAAGATCATTTTCCATCTGGACCTGGCCGGGGATCGAACCCGGTCACTCCGTGTCGCAGGCAGGCGTGTTGACCGCTGCGCCACGGAGCTAGTCTAACCTAAAAAATCTGAGATAATAATGTTAACTATTAAATATTATCGATAAGATCAGTTCGAGTGCAACAACGCAATGCTAATGCAGCTTTCGTGTTGCTATCACACAATTGAATTTACACTGCGCGTTCTCCTTGGAACGAGCTTTATAAAATGTTTTTAGAACGCGTATTGGATGTGAATTAGTTGTATTGTCGTTTTATATTGAAAATCGTGATAGGTCTTTTATTTTATCTTTTTTTGTTGTTAATCACGATTTTAGTTAAAAAAAGTATTGATCCATGAAAAAAATTCTTTGGTTCGACCTATTTACTTTCATACTTTTGTTTTTATAATTAAATACCGCTTAGTAAAGCATATGTTCAAGTTGGGACGTGCGCGCTGACTGAATGAACGTTTAACGAATCTCGTACGATCGTACAAGATTGAGAAACGCGTATACCACCCACTTAGCCGTTCTATCCTATATATTTCTGTGGTACCTACCTAAGTACTTCATATCCGAGAAATCTATTCTATAGTTGGTCACCCTACTTTAGAGCGAGATAGAATTCCGAAGTTTGTCTTCGCTTTCTGCTCCAATTATTACTATGAGAGCTCAGTCCTTCTACTATAACGTCCTTGGTTACAAGTCGCGGGGTGCGCGTCTTGCGAGCATGGGTTTGACAGCTCGCGATAGACAAATGCAGGCAAAATCGAGGTTGGTACCTTGAAATCGCATAAATTTATCGGGGTTTAGCAAAGCCTAGATAAAATATGTTTCATACGCATTTCGAACATTAAAAATCAAAATATTTTATTTTGTGTAGTTACAAGCTGTCAGACACCTATAATGAGTATAATATTTTAATGTACAGTACAAAAACGAATGATTTTTACGAAACTAAAAGCCCGATACTAGTACGCCATCTTGCGTGAGAAACGAAAACTCGAACGGAAGGAACCATTTTACCGATTACCGACAGATTAATGACAGATGTGTACTGTCAGTGTAAACCAAGGACGTTATAGTAGAAGGACTGAGCTCTCATAGTAATAATTGGAGCAGAAAGCGAAGACAAACTTCGGAATTCTATCTCGCTCTAAAGTAGGGTGACCAACTATAGAATAAATTTCTCGGATATGAAGTACTTAGGTAGGTACCACAGAAATATATAGGATAGAACGGCTAAGTGGGTGGTATACGCGTTTCTCAATCTTGTACGATCGTACGAGATTCGTTAAACGTTCATTCAGTCAGCGCGCACGTCCCAACTTGAACATATGCTTTACTAAGCGGTATTTAATTATAAAAACAAAAGTATGAAAGTAAATAGGTCGAACCAAAGAATTTTTTTCATGGATCAATACTTTTTTTAACTAAAATCGTGATTAACAACAAAAAAAGATAAAATAAAAGACCTATCACGATTTTCAATATAAAACGACAATACAACTAATTCACATCCAATACGCGTTCTAAAAACATTTTATAAAGCTCGTTCCAAGGAGAACGCGCAGTGTAAATTCAATTGTGTGATAGCAACACGAAAGCTGCATTAGCATTGCGTTGTTGCACTCGAACTGATCTTATCGATAATATTTAATAGTTAACATTATTATCTCAGATTTTTTAGGTTAGACTAGCTCCGTGGCGCAGCGGTCAACACGCCTGCCTGCGACACGGAGTGACCGGGTTCGATCCCCGGCCAGGTCCAGATGGAAAATGATCTTTTTCAGATTGGCCTGGGTCTTGGATGTTCTATATATGTATTTGTTATAAAATATAGTATCGTTGAGTTAGTATTCCATAACACAAGTCTCGAACTTACTTTGGGGCTAGCTCAATAATAAATAAATAAATATATACGGACAGATCACAATCTGTGTGATTTGTCCGTATATATTTATTTATTTAATAGTTAACATTATTATCTCAGATTTTTTAGGTTGTTCCCATGTGTTGATTAAAATATTTATCAGTAACTATTATGGAATGCATGTTACGAAAAGAATTCAAACTTTGGCATACAAAAAGTTAAAATACATCAAAAGTCGCGTTTTGATGTACATGAATGAAAGGAAAGCCAATCGACAAATACAATTATCGAAATGACGCGATTTATTTCTGTGGATGTCTTCGCTCATCATCATCATAATTTCGAGTAGGTGTCACGGTCAATCGACCATGCCCACCCTGGTATCAGAGTTCTTCGAAACCGCCTCTCAGCCCATGACGTGGTTCCTTTAACGACTACCAGATGGCAGCCGGAACCAACGACTTAACGTGCCTTCCGAAGCACGGAATCATCTTTATTATCAGACAATCCGGTGATTCAAGCCTGCAATGTCCTAACCAAACTAGAAATAACTAAACAAAGTATGCTTTCCGTAGGAATCGAACCCATGACCTCCGGGTCTACAGGCAAACGCCTTAACCACTGGACCACGAAGGCAGTTACTACACACTTCGCTAGTAATGACGTAATGGTGGTGGCGTAGTTTATGCAAAAACTGACAAACGCGTTCCCTTTGCAAAGTCCACGCGTAGCCATTCTATCCTGATATATTTCTGTGGTTGGAAACTATGTCGGTGTCATTGATAAGACCCTATGCTATGATCATTTATTGACAAATAGCAACTGTAGAAGGGAAAAGCAACAGTAGAGATGTTCGTAGTACGCCTTTGAAACTTTATTCTATAACTAGCTGTTACCCGCGGCTCCACCAGCATTAATGTCGATCCCTCGGGAACAGTCGAATTTCCCGGAATGAAAGGTAACCTGTGTTCTTCCTCGGGCCCCAAACTACTTCCATATCAAATTTCATCCAAATCGGTTCTATGGTTGAAGCGTGAAAATGTGAAAGACAGACAGACAGAGTTCACCTACACAGAACTTTTTTTAATGTAATCGTGAACTTATGTATCTATTTTTATACTTCTAAGTCTAGAAATGAGAAAAATTCCATACAAACTTTACCCCCCTTATTTTACCCTTTCAAGGGGAGTTTAGTCACGATCCCTCGGGAACAGTAGAATTCCTTCCCCTGGCCTGCAACTACCTCCATACCAAAATTTTTCCAAATAGGTTTAATGGTTGAAGCGTGAAAAGGGGACAGACAGACAGGCAGAGTTACTCTCGCATTTATAATATTAGTATGGAAATATGGATTTTATGTACGAAGTACCTATAAGTACACAGTACTGATAAATCAGATTCAACAAACTCGGCAGATAAGATGGACATCCTAGCCAAGGCACAACATTTACTAACTGAAAACGGTTATGTTATTTACCTGAGAAAGGATAATGCACAATGTACTGCACTGTCGCTTCGAGATCTCTTGAAACAACAAGTTATATTATTTTACTCTTTCAGTCTGCTTAAAAAATTCGAAGGCTGCGGGATTTTTTATTAATAATATGGCGGCAATGTTGAGATCGTACTAGGGTTGCTAGAGTAAATTTAAATTTAATACTATATTAAGATTGCTCTTTTATTTTCGATAAGAAAAAATTCAAATTAACTGTAAACATACAGTTTAGTTACTAAATTAATTATTCCATGTAAAATAAAACAGGAATTATTTCATTATTAATTAAATATTGCTGTTTTGCTTTACTACCATTTTCTTCCATTATTTACATTTTTATGCAATGGCAAGGGTGCGAGAGGGAAAAAATGCCGAGGTATTTCCGTCTCACTTTACCCTAGAATTTTTTGCACAGTATTATGCTCTCTATTCTTAAAGCGTTAAGGTTTAATATCGTATATCAAAATCTGAAACAGTTCTATCAGGGTACTAAGGAACCGCTTACTAAATAGATGCTTGTAACCAGCGTTGCCAGAAGGTTACATTTCTTACATTTTTCGTAACTTTTGACCTCCTCGCGTAACTTGTAAGTAATTTTTAGATTTATAGCAATTTTCGTAACTTTTGAGAATATTGAGTTTTGTAATACTAGATTTTTATTGAAATTAAACGCATTCAATTTGGACGCAAACTAAGCTACCTAAAACTGGCGCGTCTAATAAGTATTTCACTCCATATCACATTCAGAGATGTCTCTGAATAGAAAGCGCCATATTATCATATCATCTAAATAGTCTTGTTAATACGTAATTTCGGCACTCCAGCCAGATTATCCAGTAAGGTATAGACATCGTGACGATCTAGATCTTAGAATATTTTTTTTGTGTTTTGCTAAAGACAGACTTAAATATGACGCAGACTATAATAATGGGACAGGGTAGGTTGGTACAGGGTAGGTGATCTCTTCTTTATTATAAACAAAAGTCACCGCCGGTATACTTGACCGATTAGATGCCGCAAAGCGTTATGCTGTATGGTGGGGTCATGGGGTCATGACCCACCCCCCTGGGCTGAGTCCAGGACCTAAGTGGACCACTAATTAAAATTGTTAAACATATATTTTTTTTAATATTCATCCATAAAAGCGTACCCATTGATATAGACGAAGTGGTAACGCGTTTCGGAAGAAGGCGTACAACAGAAATTGATTTTGTCATTTTAATATATGTATTTTTAAGTACAGTAAGTACTTACATAGGTACATTAATAAAATACCTACTTTTTACACCTTTTACTTGTATCTATGATTATAAAAATTAAATTATAACTTCTTGTGACTTAATCACGACTTTGTGATCCCCCTGGCACCAAAGCTGGATCCGCCCTTGACTATACTTCGACACCAATAACACGAAAATTTAAAAAATTACAATTATGTAACTTTTGCTACAAAAATGTAACATTTCAGGAATTGAAACGTAACTTTTAACTCAAGGTCCCTGGCAACACTGCTTGTAACGTATTTATGAATGAAATTTGACATTATTTAACGCGTGTGCCATGCTCGCAAGACGCGCACCCCGCGACTTGTAACGTATTTATGAATGAAATTTGACATTATTTAACGCGTGTGCCATGCTCACGTGGTTAAAAGACGCAAAACGCGATATTTTGTCTTTTTATCAACGAAGACCATGACATGACATGACGAAGTAGCCATGCTACGGGGGCTGGCCGGGGATCGAACCCAGTCACTCCGTGTCGCAGGCTGGCGTGTTGACCGCTGCGCCACGGAGCTAGTCAATTAAGGCCTATAGTTCCGAAAAGTACATTAAAATATATTTATATCAAAAATTCTTCACACATGCATTAGACAACAACTCTACGGATCGGCAAACAGTGCGCGAGCGGCCCGCTTGCGTTCACAGCGAGGGTGGCCGACGGATGTTTCTAAAGACGGTCAAAGATGGTCGTTTTCATAGGGCGTTATTAGTTTGTCGTTATTTCTAACAAATTTTAATACGTTATTTTTTGAAGATTTATTTCAAACAATCAATAAGGATCATAGTAACAACATTAAGGTAACTAGGTATGATTCTGATTGTTCGTGTTTTAATTAAATTCAATACAGAATCATTTATAAAGTATGATGTACTCAATAAAGCCAGGTTTTATATAAGGCTTTATTTGTGACAATTAACTTAATTATGTAAATCTGTCGAATTTTAACTTTAATATGTTTATTTACAGATCGAATATCTTTGTATGTCTCCTCCAAGACCAGAACGAAATGAGCGGCATTAGTGAAGCGCGTTGTGGCCGATTGTCGACTAACAAAGCTTGGGCGCAATTTGACGTAGGCCTTTTTAGGTATTAAGCTTACCTTGTTTAATGAACGCCTAGTTTTCTGCCTTTAGAGTGTTTCAACTTTTATATAGAAACCAACTAATAATATCATGGCTTTAAGTTTTGCCTTCTTTGAATATTTATTAAGATTGTGTTTGAAATTAGGTAGGCCTTATGTGAATCAAGTACCTTATTTAATTTCACTAATGAAGTGCTCATCCACATATTATAGTCCCCAAACACTATCTTCTACATCAGAAAAACGCGTTGGGACGACGGTCTATTATTTCACGTAAGTAACAAAACATTTATGAGAAATATAGTTAACACTAGTAGTTCGCTGCGAATGTGGACCTCGCGATTATTTAATTTTCCTGATAATTTCGTGAGCTAGCCACTATTATACTGATTTTGATAAGCATGTTGTCATAGTGCTAGTGTTTAGATGGCTTTAAAATCACTCTTTTTATTTTACTCACCACGACTTATTTCAAATTAACATACAATGAACACAATATCCTTACTTTCTTGTACTAATAGTTAACATTCATTTCTATCCAAACAAATAAACTACCATACAACGTTAAACCCCTTTTTTTATTACTGTTGCAAGAATAGTTGAAATAGATTTTTCCTTCTAATCCCTAAATGTACGAGTAGAATTTCATCTAATTAATATGACAAAATCAAAACCGGGTTTCAATACAACATCTTTGAGGCGTTTAGCTCTCGATAGTGCAACGTGTAGATGAAGAGCTGCGTTGCACTATCGAGTAAAATTTGAGTAGGTCCTGACAGAAAAATAAATATAATTTCACTAAGGCACAAATAAATGTAACAGTTTTGTCATATCTGAAAGACTATGGTAATTAACGGAATCACAACATTGGACATTTTATAAAAATAATTTTCGTACCAAATATTGGTCAATATATCAGGCGTGTTTGAGTGTTTGAAAATGTCAATAGGCCTGCGATTTAAAATTCAGGGAATAGAAATATAAAATGCCAGGTCATTTAATAGGTAAGTATCCGGGTGACTGAGCTTCGGTCGGCATGATTATGATGATTAAGGTTCTAAAACCGAGACATATGTGTTTTGCTTTCGAAACCTATATGGTTTTGATGTGTACCCTTCAATGTTTAATTTTTTTAGCCCCGATAGACATATTACCCCCGTTTCTTCGCTTGAGCTTTATATTTATAAAACTTTTGGTTTTCATACGTATCAATTTTCTGGCTTGTTTTGTCCGGACGAACCCCAGCTCTTTTTTCATTTGGCTTTTGTATTTGTTTCTCTCGCAGAGTGCTGCTCTCCCATACTCCTCTTTATATGCTTCGGCTTTACCTTCTAAATATGGTTTTCGTACGTCTGGATTCTACATCTGTACTTATCTTTCGCCCACCGAACCCCATTTTTTTGTCTTTATTGTGTCTGTTTTGCGGAATTATTTGTTTCTTCTTGCACTATTTTTTTCATTTCATTTTTAGGGTTTTTTACTCAAAGGGTAAAAACGGGACCCTATTAATATCGCTCCTCTGTCCGTTTGTCTGGCTGTCTGTCTGTTCGTCCGTCTATGACCAGGCTGTATCTCTATCTAAACCGTGATAGTTAGACAGCTGAAATTTTCACAGATGATGTATTTCTGTTGCCGCTATAACAGGAAATACTAAAAAATTGAATAAAATGAATATTTAAGTGGGCTCCCATACAACAAACGTGATAATTTTGCTTGTTTTAAATAATCATAGAATATGTAGTTATATCCTTAAAAAAATAATTAAATAAAAGTAAAATTAATATTAATGTGGGGCCCCATGCATCAGCCATGATAATTTTGCCGTTTTTATAGATAACGGTACGGAAACCTTAGTGCGCGAGTCCGACTTGCACTTGGCCGGTTTTTTTACCAGCTTTTATTGTGAAAGGATTGAATCTGTAAAATGTTGTAAACGGGATGTTCATCATTAAATAGCTCGTTATCTTCAAATCAGATCAGTGATTTTTTATAATTATCTTCCACCACTATAAAGTTAAGTACAATACGAAATTGCAGTTAAATTGGTTGTAAATAACTGCTTTAATTTTTGGGTGCAGGCTTAAACCCGAACAAGCATATACATACTTAAAATTAAAGATAAACAAAAACTTATTAAAATATCCTTACGCATTTTTGGACCTCTGATTCCATCTGTTGGAGAAATTTGGAACTAACAAGAATTTATTATAGAAATTTTCATGGACTGGTATTTTTCTGTTCTAAAGGAACGAAACGTTGTAAATTAAAAATAAGAGAGTCACTTGGAATTTAACTTGGAACAGACAGCGAAAAAAATATTTGCAATCATTGAGAAATCAAATTTTCTTGCGCGGCTCGAAGTCTAATCTTTTCGATCGGGTAACTACCGTACTGCGACTAAGCCAACCATTTGATAAACGAAGTATAGAGGAGAAAGTACCGTTCTAGTTTGTAATTGTTCATGTTTTGTGTAATAAATTTAAATTTAATACACAAAGCATAGACAAAGCAGGCTTCAACGAAATACCGCCACCTAGCGGCGGCTGTCGTAACCTCCAAAATTAAAATTTATTTCAGCGCCATCTTGTAACATATTCAGCCTAAACGTCGTTTTCAATTTTCATTTCTCGAAATTCTTTAACATTTATTTAAATATCTCGTAAACTGCTGAACCGATTTTGATGCCCTACGAACTTGAAAATTGTATTTATAAGACCTATATACATTCTAAATTTCATCTTAATTGGAGCATTAGTTCTAAAGTTATCGTGGAACAAACATACATACATACATACATACAAAAAATGTCTTTTCGCCCCAACTTGAATTGAAGACCTCGCTCGCTTCGCTCGCTCGGTCAATAAATTCGTACTCGTATGTCGAGCCACACGTAGTGCTGGTAAATTATTTTCATTAAATAAAGGAATATCTATATTTAGGGTTGTATTTTGATCTCCCTGGCAATATTTCAATAAAGGAATCAGAATTCCTAATAGAATATAAATTCGCAAGAAAAAAGGTAGGTAATTTATGTAAAAAGAACGCTCCATAGAATTTGACCAGATGATCGGTGAATTTCTAAGGGACACTTAACTTTTTATTCTAATTTTTACATTGGTTACTGCGGGTTTGTATTCTACTAGGGATTCTTATTTCGACATTAAAATATTGCTAGGGTCTTCAAAATCATCCTGTATATAAAACATTCAAATAAACAAACTTTGATTGGTGTTCTTTTATCATGTATAAATAACTAGATTCACAATTCGCGATGATAAAAAAAGCGTACATTGGTAATTGACATATCAACGTACAGCCGTAATCACAAGGACTAGGAACCTGATATTTTGTACAAAAGTTATTTTTATAATATCAACGTGCACTAAGAAAGGATTCACTCAGAATTCATGCGAAAAACAAGTTTGTACAAAGTTGGTGGATTTTGAAGACAGAAACAAATTATGTACTAGGCTTACATATAAAAGAATCTGTCAATAAGAACCCATTCATCTTCCCTGAAATAAAGGGGTCAAATATGGATTTAAATCTCAAAAGCTTATAGAAGTTCATCCCTTAAAAGGCTTAAATGGGGGTTAAAAGTTTGTTTGGACATTTTAAGTTATCGCTATGGATGTCGGTATTAATGATCTTGAGTCTGCGACTAAATAATAAGTCTTGAGTAAAGATTTTTGTAAATTTATCCCTTAAGGGCTCGAAAATTGGTATGGGACTATCATTTTTATCAATTTATATCATGGCTTTTTAAGAAGCAGTATAGGGTACCGAGAAATGTTTATTTTTTACTAATTATTGAAGTAGGCATTTGTCTCCCATGTCACCTGATGGTAAGTAAGATACATTTCAGATACATAGCCAGAAAAAGCGTTCCCAATGGATCTTCACTAACACAAGCGAAGCCGCGAGCGAATGCTGGTTTTAATATGATGCGGTCCGAGATTTGATCTTCCGCGTTCGCTTGTTCCGCCTGCTGCTCTACAAGATAATAAATCTAGAAGGTTGTGTCCGAGAGATCCAAGGTGCCAGGAATATTATTTACTATCAGTAGGAAAATACATTATATATACATTGAATTTCGTAATCTGTGTTTAAACTATTTGTACTAAGTATATCAATATCCAAGCGTGTCTAATGTGTGACACACGCGCGTCGTTACCACGATGGACGCATGCACCGTTAGTGCGTAAGGCAGCGTCACCAATATCAATTTACTCGTATATACCGTTACTTATGTGATAGCGCTTATTTATCCTCCCATCCCAAGAGAATTTGAATCATATTATTTCTAACCTTATTAAATAACTTAATCAGTAACTTGGTGTGTTCAACCCCCCTAAGTGTGCTGTAGTGTTGTAAAAACGCTCGAGCAGTTTGTAAGCGCTCATTCAGAGCGTCTACACTCGACGCTTCGACGCTCGATTCGAGCTTGAGCGCGTCAATCATTAAGATACATATCTATTCCTATTTATGTTGTACTAGCTGTATTCCTGCGACTTGTCCGCTTAAATTATAGCCTATGTTGCTCAAGGGTAACGTAGCATTCTTACAGTGAAAGAACTCTTGAAATCGGTTAAGTAGTTTTTGTGTTTATCCATTACAAACACGCAATCCTTGGCGGCCCGGCGGGTTGAGATGCCGGGCCGTCGCGGCCTCGGAGACCATTACGGACGCTTCGACACGCTTGAGCTGGAAACCCGAGAGTTAAAGTCGCGAGCCTTAATGCTCATGAGCGTTCAACGCTTGAGCTTTTAACGCTCAAAAGCGTCGACTCTCAGCACTCATTTTTACAACACTAGTGTGTTGTTTGTGTAAGAAGTACCAACCAGGTTACACCAAATAGGTGGGAGGATTACAAAGAGGTGTGCGTTACCCCAGCAAAAAAGTACTTAATATCAAAACGTATTATTGCTAGATAATTAGCAAGTAACGTCGTGTAAATGTAGGTGAAAGTTTTAAATTTGTACGTCCATTAATTTTTGCGATATTAATTAAAATCAGATTCTGCTAGGATGACATTTCAAACGTTACGCCAGCAAAAAAATTTCTCGGATCCGAATGAAAGTTAATACAATAATTAGTAGTTGATGTGCTGTAAATGTACTTGTATAAATAGAATTTGTACGTCTCCAGACTTTTGCGATATTCGAATTTTTGCTGGGGTAACGTTTGGCCGATTGCTGGATCTCATAATCGGCACGGCGTGGGAGTTTGATTTTTTTTACTTACACTGTTATGAATTTGTAGGTCATGTCTGTGAAAACAGAATTTATAAAAATGTTACCATTGAAGGATTAAAAATAAAAATATGAAATCAGGTATTTTAACTCCTGTACTTTAAATATAGGACCTAGAAACTAATTGTTGACGTTAGTTTGTACCTTATAATTGCCTACAATGCCTAGGTAAGTATCAATATGATATCTTAAGTATTAAATTAGTTATGAGGAAAAAGAACCATTTCTAGGTCGCCAGGAATTTCGACAGCCGATTTGACCAGTTTTTCTATTAGTTCGAAAGTCGACAGCTATCAAACTATTTGTAAGAGTAAGTTAACTATTAGTTTACAAAAAATCTGCTCAATACACGCAATATTTTAGGAAATATCCAACTGTAGGTGAAATACCATGATAAACCGACCATTTTTGGGAGTATAGTAAAAGGCGACGGTACCGTATATTTAGTTGTATTACTGAAATTGGTCGTGTATTCATTTATTTTTGCGGTACATTCGTGTACTGAAGTGTTCGCATTTATAAATATAATCTTTATTTCTTCATACGAGAGTGTAGAATACAGTTACGTATGCAAACATAAGGATGAGTTTTTAATGCACATGCATATATTCTTGGATTTATGCCTTGGTTCTATACATAGGTAGGTACAGATATCTTAATATATATAAATCTCGTGTCACAATGTTTGTCCTCAATGGACTCCTAAACCACTTAACCGATTATAATAAAATTCGCACACCATGTGCAGTTCGATCCAACTTGAGAGATAGGATAGTTTTTAACTTATGGCGAAACGAAGTTCGCCGGGGCAGCTAGTATAATATATATTATCACCATATTTAATTTTATTTCGAGTAATAGGTACGCTAGGCGTTTACAAAATACCTATTTAGATGAGTAGGAAAAATCTTTTACTTTTTGAAGGCTTCCGGATTTCCGTCTTGTTTAGTATTTGTTATGTAAGTTTAGGTATAATATAAATTAATAGTTATTTCATTTGCAAACTGTAAATTACAAATCTCATTATTGGATAACAAAATCAAAGATTTTTTTTAAATCTGATGCTGTATACATTTGGTTTACATCATTGTATTATGTGCGCGACCGAGACGACACGAAACGTCAACACAAAAAAGATCAACTGTCGTAGTATTCACTCTAGACATTTGGTCGATCCCGCAGGAGTACCACAGACCGCTCTGCAGCAGCGCCATCTAAATATCAGTTTCTGAACTAAACACTAATTTACTCCACTCATAACTCTGTAAATACACAGCAATTTTTAACTCATTATTTATTTTAAATTAGGACATTTAGTTAGTGGTAAATAATATGCTAGTATTTCATACTATGTCTCATTCATAATTGGCGATTTTAAGTGTCAAACGGAAAGAAAAGAATGAGTTTACCACTCAAATATATAGAGGGCGTTTACTAATATTGTAAAGAAAGTATCAACCCCATGAATGCACTCTCCTTATCAGCGTTGCTAAATGCTGGTCAGTGACTCATTCTTGTCATGGCCACAAACTAGTTAGAACTTGAGATCCCTGTCAAAGTAATATAAATGTACAGATCTATAATTTTATTCTGTGTTCTGAGAAGTGAAATATGAGCTTTATCGTATACCTATATGTGGTGTGCATGCGGCCGGGTGAGTCGTGGAACGGGGGCGTACGGCCGGACTGGCGCATGGATACCGGTATTCTGAAATACCGGTGTAGTGTATCGATAAACATTATCCGAAAATGTGATCTATGTGTGATCTATTTTTGCAAGGTTGTTTAAAGACTAAGAAAGCCCGATTTCTTAATGCCGTTTATACTGCTGATGAGTTTTTATATTCATAGCGTAGAAAAGCTGCCTTAATCGCTCTCTGCAAACAAGACTTCCTCCTCCTTCAGACGTTTGAGCGTCGTGATGCCCTCGACCTGAACAATACTTACCAATCGTTATTGGAATTATTTAAACATTAACGGCCATACAATAAAACTTTACATTTACTTTTTTTACCTCCCTGATTTCTGATCAACTGAGTTGGCAACCCTAGTGGCGCATGCAACTAAGCGCGCGAAGCGCATAGTCGTGGTCTTGTAAAGCACTCTGCCACTCCTCATATAAAAAAACTAATGAGACATCACATGATAACCTGTTAGGGAACCACCAAATAAACAGATATATAATTCCAAAACTATATGTACATTATGAGTGTAAGTGCAGCAGCCCGGTTGACGGAATGAGAATAGTACTCATTGAAATAGGACTGTTGGGCACATTCCAATTGAGATTGTATCATATGTACAATATAAAAAATGTGGTCCTAAGCAAACAATAGTTTTGTAGAAGTTAAAAAAAAAAACTTGAATTTAACGATGTACGCGACTGTACTATTTTACGTGAATACTACTGCTAATTTAGGATGGTTAGCAATATATACTGTAGCGTCGCTTTTTGCTATACTCCCGAAAATGGTCGGCTTATTATGGTATTTCACCTACGGTTGGATATTTAATTATATTTCTTAAACTACTGCGTGTATTAAGCTGATGTTTTGCAAACTTATAGTTAACTTACCCTTACAAATAGTTTGATAACTGTCGACTTCCGAACTAATAGAAAAACTGGTCAAATCGGCTGTCGAAATTCCTGGAGACCTAGATATGGTTCTTTTTCTCATAACTAATTTAATACTTAAGATTTCATATTGATACTTACCTGGGCATTGTAGGCAATCATAAGGTACAAACTAACGTCAACAATTAGTCTCTAGGTCCTATATTTAAAGTACAGGAGTTAAAATACCTGATTTCATATTTTTATTTTTAATCCTTCAATGGTAACATTTTTATAAATTCTGTTTTCACAGACATGACCTACAAATTCATAACAGTGTAAATAAAAATAATCAAACTCCTACGCCGTGCCGATTATGAGATCCAGCAATCGGCCAAACGTTACCCCAGCAAAAATTCGAATATCGCAAAAGTCTGGAGACGTACAAATTCTATTTATACAAGTACATTTACAGCACATCAACTACTAATTATTGTATTAACTTTCATTCGGATCCGAGAAATTTTTTTGCTGGCGTAACGTTTGAAATGTCATCCTAGCAGAATCTGATTTTAATTAATATCTCAATATTAATGTATAAATTTAAAACTTTCACCTACATTTACACGACGTTACTTACTAATTATCTAGCAATAATACGTTTTGATATTCAGTACTTTTTTGCTGGGGTAACGCACACGCTCAGAAGTATAGGTACATAACGTACCTATCTATCTACTTAACTCCTATTAACCTTTTAGGTGCTCAAATATCTACGAGCTTAGAAAAAGTTCTTAGGAACAATCGTAATATGATTAAACATATTTCTAAGTCTCGTCACAGAATTAATATACCTAAGTTCTAACGTGTCTCGTGGTCTCGTAGATTTGAGACAATGACATTATTAGAAATTTGAAACTAGAAAGAATAACTTCTTCCTCGTTTTTATTAAGGAATTACTTTTAAGGAAATAATAAACATACATACTATCACATCTTTTTTTCTTTGCTGGTAGTGATGGATCTTTTCTAGTAAAACACTACAAACCCCACTAGCCTACAACTTGTTGAGACATACAATAACATCAAGTACATATAATTTTCGCACTTAGCATGATTGGTTTACCGATAGGTACCTACTACTCGTAATCTAATTTCAGCAGTAGGTAATATACAGAACCTAATGGAAGTGCTGTTGTTGCAATGGTTTTTAATTTAATTTACGTCAGTGCTCCTGGTTTATACCCGACTCGACTTCCCCTTAGCGTCGTTTCGTGCTGAAATTATTTTTGTTAGAGACCCAATTTCCGACTGCCACGGCAACACGAGCGGCACAACAGCACATAGCAGTTAGTCTGATGACAACCTAGACAAGCCTTTCATTTATGCCCAGTTTTCTATATTAAAAAAAATCAGACAGCAGTTTTCGAGGTAGACTGTGGTTACTCCTAAATTGATTTTGCGAGCATTCATGAGCTTGCAACTTGTATATATTAGAGCAAGTAAGCAGTACCTCATCAATATTTCCTAAAATTATTCACAAACAAACAAAAAACAAAATGTTTTATTTTTTGCATAACTTTTGTTTTCGATATATTTTTAACGAGCTTTTAGAATATGTTAGTCGCTGATAATGAAGTTTTCTATATACTTAGAAAAATATCATGTGAAATATTATTGTAATCGGGTCAGTAATTTTTGATTTTATTCATTACAAATAAACAATCAGATCTTTCCAATCAAAGTTCCTTAGTAAATATTTAAAAACAATACGATTTTGTTACTTACCTATGTGATAAATAAGTTAGGTATAGTAATTTGGAATAACCTACTCATACGCACCAAAAATTTTAGTTGATAACTAGGTACCTACCTACATACTGTACTGTATATATAGATACATACTCGAAGGTAATTTTTTATTTTTAATGGATATTATGTAGGTACGTGGGTAGTTAAAAGTAAAAACATTAAAGCAAGACTGAGACTGACTACTGACTAGTAGTTATTGTCATTAAGGGACTTACCGCGATATATTTTTGGCATTTACGTGCGCGCACTATAAGTTTCCGGAATGAATATGAAAAAAATACTATTAAAGGTACAAAATTATTTTATTGTTTTTCAAAATAATCTCCCTTAGCGTCTATGCACTTTTTCATTCGATGAAACTAGTTTTGAAAATTTTTGTGCCACTCCTCTTTGGTGATCTCTGAAACGTGTTTTTCATACTCCTCGACAGCCTCTTCTGGTGATGAAAATTGTTGACCGCGTAATTGGTTCTTAATTTTTGGGAACAGAAAAAAGTCACAAGGTGCCAGGTCGGGACTGTATGCAGGATGACTCATGAGTTCTACATTTTTCGCCTTCAAAAAGTCGTTTGTCTGTCTGGCCGTGTGAGAACTAGCATTGTCGTGGTGCAGGATGATACGGCGTTTACGGTTATTTTTACGGAGTTCGTTAATAACTTCCGGCAAACAAATGGTCGTGTACCAGTCACTATTCACTGTACGACGATTTTCTAAAGCAACAGGAGCCACGTGTCCAGTTTTATTAAAAAAAGAAGCAATCATCCGCTTAGATGCACTTTTCACGCGCGCCACTTTGGTTGGTTTCGGCTCATCTTGAAAGGCCCATACGCTCGATTGCTGCTTTGTTTTGGGATCGTAGCAATAAATCCATGTTTCGTCACCTGTTACTATGTCCCACACCAAATTTGACGCACCTTCGTTGAATCTGGTAAGCATGGCACTGCATCAAGTGACGCGGTCCGTTTTTTGAGCCTCGGTCAAGTTGTGTGTGATCCACCGCGAGCACAGCTTTCTCACACCCAAATGTTTGTTTAGGATTAATTGTATTTGACTCATGCCTATTTCTAAGGATGCGCGAATTTCATGGTAGGTCACATGCCTGTCTGTTTCAATCATACGGCGCACAGCATCGATGTTTTTGTTGGTCACAGCGGTGGACGGCCGACCATCGCGAGATTCGTCACTGAGATTGATATGACCACGCTTGAATTCTGCAAACCAGCTATAAACAGTTGTCTTGCATGGTGCTTCATTGCCAAAAGCTGTTTCAAGCCGAGCGATGCTCTGTTGAGCTGTCAAATTACACTTAAAATCGTAGAAAATTATACTACGAAAATTTTCCCGAGTTAAATCCATGTTGATGCAGACACACAATTTTTTAAATGGCGCCACAAGGTAAAAACAAAAGACAGTCAAATGAAACAAACTGCATTCTACAGCCAAAGAGTTCTATTTTCAAATGTTGCAATAAATTTTTAAATATTGTTTATGTAAGTGGCCAGTTCCAGAAACTTACAGTGCGCCCTATGTATCTAAGACAAAAAGTAGTGATAATAGTAATTGTAAACACGAATGTTTAGATTGAGAGGTAGGTAGGTAGGTAACTTTTCATTCCCCAATACTCATATTTGGAAATACTCCCGATATACGAATGTTCCTTTCATGCCGGTCGCTGCAGTCTGGTACCGAGTCGGACTTGGCTTCCCGAAACTAGCAGCATACCGGAATTGCCTTCACCTGCTCCCAACTGGTTGTCCGGCCCAGTGTCCGGCCTGATTGCATCATAAAGTGACGTTTGTTAGTTAGAAATTGTCACATTTTTAAGTACTTGGGCGACCGACTGCGACCGTGCTTTGATCGGTTATTACTATTTATTGTAATATGGTGGCATGTAGGTGATATAACCTAAAAAGTAAAATGTGAACTGACAATTATTATTATTTACAAACGATTTCTGTGTAGATCAGGTGTTTGATTTCAGTGATCCTAATTATCTTTTTTAAAGTTGTCTAACAACAATAAAAATTAAAGAAAAATATATAATCTTGAACATATAAAAGAAATCGTTAGAGCCGTTATTGAGATGATAGAAATAAATATATAGGTACATATAAATATACAAGAATTGCTCGTTTAAAGGTATAAATTTATTTCATTCGTTGGAACAACGCCCGCAAAAGCCAATGTGGTTATATTATGTATTAACTATTGTTTTATTCGTATATTACCAAAATGTTTAAAAATCTTGCCTAGGGCCTTATAAAAAGAAGTAGTATAAAAAAAAATATGTTTTTCCGTATCCAGTTAATCAGGGATCTACCTATACCTACCTACCTATCAGTTACAAACAACAAATCAGTCAAAATCCACGTTGCGTCGGCCTTAAAGCATTTTCGGCTTTGATACCCTGCTTGGGTAAATACTGGCATACAAGACATATTTCCACAGCTAACGAACTGAGATGTGTTGCGAACTAGCAAAGGATGTGTACCTACTAGTGTATAGAACCGGGAAATCCCGGTACCGAAAATCCCGGGAATTCCCGGGAGTTTTGAGCGGTAAAAGATCCGGGAATTCAAATACTCGGAAACGGGATTTTCGGAACTTTCGGGATTTTTTTAAAAATAAATATAATTCGTTTATTTCAGGTAGCTACTAGCTAGCTACAGGCCTATATGGGAATAATATTACTTACATTAAATTTAAAATTCAGTTGCAAATTAATTTAAAATATTAAATGAATTTATTATACGACAACTGGGAACATTGACGTTACTTGCGAGCGACGCTCTTCGCAACGAGCGTAACGCGGAGCGGCCAATCATCACAAGCTTATGACCAGCTTCTGAGTATTCCACCTACCAGTGTTGAACCTGAAAGGATCTTTTCTACAGCTGGCCTGCTGTGTAATAAAATTAGATCGCGTTTAGGTGATGTAACTTTGGTCGCATTGATCTTTTTAAGGACATATTACAATGAAAAAAAAAGCTTTCAAAAAGACCAAATAATTTCGGTTTATCTAATACTAATACTAATAATTCTTTATTAATCTATATAAATACCAATTACAAAGATCCTTAAAAACTACAGTTACAGCATTCATCTTTAATTTCACTTTGGACCCTGCACTAAGCGAAGCTTGTGTCGCAGGAGTCCAATTTATATTTACATTTTCATATTTACATATTTATCATCGGCTCTAATAACACAGATTTTCTGTCAGAGGATTGTGATTGTGTGGTGTGTATAGAATGGACGTGAGTAAATGGGTGTTAGTTGTCACTTGATGGTAAGATGTCTTCGGTTTGTGAGTAGTCCAGCGTCTTTAACCATTCCTCGATGGCACTTTTAGCTCCAAATGTGGTACGTCTCATCATATCAGGGATAGCGCGACAGGCTTGGTTATAAATATATGTGAAGATGTAGGGTGGAAGATGCTGTGCAAAAGTAGTTTTCACAAATGGGATCTTAAGTCTAGGTACTCTCCTGCTTATAAGCACGTTGTAATCGCTAGATTAAAGTACAGTTTTATGCAATGCAATAGTAGCTCTCAGAATGAATAACTGTCGAACTCTCAAGACGTTACATTCTCTATACAAAAGATCAGTGCTGAATCTGTACGGTTTATTTAGCATAACCTTCAGGACTGCGCGCTGAGCTCGTTCTAAAGTGAGCATTGAAGATTTTGCCGCACCACCCCATGATTTGATACAGTATATAAGATTCGATTGACAAATTGATTTGTATACCAGAATAAGAGTGTTGCGGTCTGCACACTGTCGAAGCATTTTCATTATGTGAATAACTTTACGAGTTCGATTTGCGAGGTAGGTTACGTGTGCTTTAAAGGACAACTTTTCATCTATCACAACACCAAGGTATCTCAGGCTAGACACGCGCGAAATATTGTCGCAATCACAGGGCTTCGAGAGACTGTTTCGTGATTGACACTTGGTATTGTGTAGTTTTATAATTTTGTTCTTAGGAGGTTGTGAAGCTAGAGTCTTATGGAATGCCAGGTACTGGGTCTTTGTGATGTTTAAGGTCAGAAGATTACTGGACAACCAATGATTTACCGTAGCCATTCCCTGTTCCGCATTTTCGTAAACTTGCGCCCATGATTTACCACTAAATAAAATTACCGTATCATCTGCGTAGCAAATGACCTCTCCACCTTCCAGGCACATGTCAAATATATCGCTAATGTAGAGAATGAAAAGGGTTGGTCCGAGAATACTACCTTGAGTGACGCCGTAATTTATTGGAGTAGCATCGCTAAAATTATTATCTATTTTGAGCATTTGTTGTCTTCCTGTGTGTTCCCACGTACTCCAAAATTTTCAAGTTTTTCAATTAATATTTTGGCGGAAATCGTGTCAAACGCCTTTGCGAAGTCAAGAAATACTCCAATACTGGCTTCATTTCCATCCAAGGCGGAAGAAACAACTTCCGTCAAAAGAACCACTGCATCTTCGGTTGACTTTCCTTGACGAAAGCCAAATTGGCGAAATCTGTTAAGGTATTTTTGTTTTGATTGTTAAACATTTGAATTTTATTTTGTTTGTAACTTTAATGCAGCTTTTCTACTAAAAGTTAACTCAGCGTTCCTACTTTTATAGTCTGATTTAACTAGATTTTAATAAATGTTGTCATAATTCTCATTCAATGAGAGACTTGTTTCCTTAAAATAGTTCTATTGATGATTATTTGTGCAAATTTTATTATTTTGGTTATTTTTGAGAGTTAAACTTTATTTAAAATAAGTTGATTGGTGTTAGAATACGTTTTTTAGTTGGTTAGATAGATGTGTTCCTATTAATCTCTTGACGTCAATTACGAGTACTTTTATAGTCTGATTTTTACTAGATTTTAATAAATGTTGTTTGTCATTATTCTCATTCAATGAGAGACTTATTCCTTATAAATAGTTCCATTGATGATTATTTGTGCAAATTTTATTATTTTGGTTATCTTTGAGAGTTAAACTTCATTTAAAATAAGTTGATTGGTGTAAGAATACGTTTTTCAGTTGATTAGATAGATGTAGCTTAATTTGATTTCTATTGATCTTATTCAATGACATACTGACTGATTGTAATTTGTATCTAGTCTTGATTATAGTATTAATATTAAGTTTGGTTGTAGCTAAAGCTGATTACTGCTGAAATATAAGTTTTTTATGATTCTTCTTTAATTTTGTAGTTTTATTCTTTAGATAAGACCATTATAGTTTAAATTTATCAATAAATAAAAATTCTATATAAAAATTACCGAAAATCCCAAGAAGTCCCGGTTCCAGCTTAGTCCGGTACCAAAAATCCCGGTTCCTTGAAACAGAGCCGGTTCTCTATACCCTAGTACCTACTAGGCCCCGCGAGCGGGAATGCGAGCAATCACTAGATGGTGTTTATTAGAGACGGGTATGTTTTGTACGGAGAATATGAATCATTGGAAAATACACTTTTATATTCAACTAGGTATTTGCGATAAAGAAATTTAAAAAGAGCCCTTGTCAATCTGCATCAAAAATTGTTAGTCCGCCATCTTGGGTCTTCCGCCATGTTGGATTTAGAATCACGACATACAGTTACCATGCATTGTCATCCAAACTAAACGAGTACCTATACAAAATTTACTTTTGGTATGCACAACAAATTATTAATTATTAAAGAAACTACAGCAGTTAAGGTTTTTAGTGTAGGTAAATGTTTACAATTTACCTATATCTACAACTTCTCATGAGTTTTATATTTTATGTCTTCCTAATTTTGATTGCACTTCTAAAAGAAAAACACAAAGCGAAAAGCAAAATGGAAATGAGCCTCTTGCTCTTCTGTGTCGCGGTTTGCCTCTTCTTAATTGAGCCTTTTAGCGGAGTCCGCTTTTATGTCAATGTTCGTGCTGTGATATGATTTCGCGAAAGTTTTTACGGCCACATCCCCAGACTCGCAGACACATACCAGTGAAAACGAAGTAAAAGTATTTGCACGCCTCGGTAATGGTACCTATTATTTTATTACCCTTCTGTCGCAGTCTAGCGTGTTAACCTTTGTGCCATGGAGATCGTCAAATTACAGTACAGTAGGTACAATTACAAATATCCTCTTATGTCAAGTAGAATTTTATTCTCTTTCCTAGCAATGAAGAATTGTTGCTTGAAAGCATGGACCTATTAATAATAGGGACCGGTGCGGAGAAGAACGTCACACACAAGTGACGCTAAGTTTTTACGTTCATGTGTGCAGCATATAAAGCGTGCAGATATAAAGGCACTAATTATCATTTATTTGAATTTGAATTTCGAACGAAGGAAAATTGCATAACTTTACTGTCTATGTGTGCTTGAGTCGCGATCAAAGAAATAAAAGTAAACAAGCTTTTATAAACATTCCTTTTTTTCGAGTTATGATCAGCCAGCCCTTTGATATCCATATAATTTGATATCCACTCGACATCCATACTGTCAGAGTGAATCAAAAATAGCTAGTCTGCCATCTCAGGTGTTCCGCCATGTTGGGTTTTGAATTTGGTCACACATATTGTCATTCAAACTAAAAGAGTATACAAAATTTCAGCTCAATCGGTGGAAGATATCTGGTACAAAATTGAGTTGCAAGATTCCACCCGAACAAACATAGTTTCCTACATACATACATACACTACAAGTTAAATAAAAAGCTTGTAAAAAGGAAATACTTATTAAACTAGGTCCATTTACTTTCGCGCAAATTAACACACTTGTTTTTTAGTATTTCAAACAAAATATATTTTTTACGAAAATTGGTAAATCAGATGTTTTGATTGTTGATGTCAGTGAATTAGTATCCATAGTGGTACCTAACCGTAAAAAGTTGTACGCTTTTTGTAAACAGGGTGCTTTTTGCGTCTTGTTTTTCTACGCCAAGTTATCTCGAAAACTAGCGTGGCTTCTTTAAAATTTGTTTCTGAAGCCTTTTTCCAGCTCAAATAGATATTTGCGTTTAATTAAAATGGATCTTAAGATATATTTACATAAATTATTATTTGCGTCCCTGTTATGTTACTTACGAGTAGTGATGATAAAATACTTTTCTGATATTTTTTGATTGGATTAACTCTATTTATTCAATAAAAAAGCTTTAAATTAGGTTGAGGATACGCCTGTTTATCTTGTAATCATAAATATGTTTTCCTTTGAATCCATCTACATTTTTCTAAATATAACGATAAAGTAGGTTTCATATGCATGGTTGTACCTAGGTACATATTGCAAATCCTCAGAAAATAAACAGCCAAAATGGTAATTTCTTTTGTTAAGATTTCCTTGATTGTTGCCACAATAAGAGCATTTGTTTTCATTCTCTAAATAATTTCTAATATTTTTACAAATTCTTATTTTTCGGAAATACAAATTGAAAATTTTTCATTGGGAAAATTTCGGAATATTTCCTATCACTACTTAGAAGCCTATCCATATTTAAACTTTACCTACCTACTCTTAGACCCATGTCTAAAAGATCTGTGTCTATAACTAAACTCCTAACAAACTAGATGAGTGCATAAAAATACTTACACCAAAACTACGGATATACAGACTTCAATTTATGCATCAAATTCCTGACAAAGTAATGAGACAGATACATAATTACGCATGGGATGCGCAGCTCACGGAACTCACTTAGTTGTAATAGACTTATTAAATAGCTAAGCGAATCACGCGAATTTAAACGTCAACGTTGGGACTTGCGACGTAAAATTGTAAATTATACGAGTTAGATTAAAAGCCAGTACAACGTTTTGATAGCCACTTCAAAAACCATTGCAGCTTTCGTATATTTGACTATTTTTATTTAAGATATATAAAACGTAATTTATTTTGAAGTGACTATCAAAACGTTGTATACTCAGTTAGCAAATAGGCCGGCTGGTCGGTGGGTGTGCAACGCTGCGCGGCCGGTACGTAGAAGCAATTCGCAAAACCTCCCATCGGCCATCGATTCTACGTGCTATGTGTACCTTCCACTGGCACCACACAAGAGCTTACCCGTTGAGCAGTGAGCTATGACGGTGACCTTTGTTATTCTACGATCTCCTCGTTTCTATTATTCGATCTCGTTGAGAAACACCGAGCATAGCCCTTCATAGCTTGAGACGACCTTGAGCTTTCTCATGAGGCCCATAGTAAAGGACAAAGTCTCGGATCCGTAAGTCATGACGGCTTCGTCGCAAAATGTCCTTTTGCAAAATGTCCCTTTCGCAAAATGTCCCCTGGTAGCAAAATGTCCCTTTTGCAAAATTTCATTATTTTTATAAAATTACTAAAAAGTGAGTTTATTTGTGGTTTATTTGTTTGTTACGCCTCCACGCCGTAACTACTGAACTAATTATCATGGAAGAAGCTTTCGTGGCAAATTTCATGTAAATCCCATAAGCCGTTTAGGCGTGATTAAGTAACAAACATACAAACTTTCGCACTTATAATATTATTTTATATTTATTTTTTAATATATTTATATTTATTCGAACTTAAAGAAACAATGACAGAACTCAACTATGCTTGCACCCATGAAAAAAAAACCTAACGTCAAAAATGACTATCTTTATAATGTCCTATGTTAGTGTCCTATATTAGTAGGATAAGATTGTAGGATTGTACATACACGTTGTCTGTGAGCACGTAAAAAGGTTATAGGGTAGGTAGGTTACCGAATTTCTTATTTTTATTTTGTTTAAAATGTAAATTATAGTTATAAATTAAATAAATTTTGCATAAACATTTTCTGGGTAACGGAAAAGAACGGTCTTTCATCACGGAAAAAATCGGCGGGTGAAACCGCGGGCGAAAATTAGTGTTAAATAATTATAAACAATTACCGGTTTTCTTGTTAATAAAAAGTAAAAATAAGTCCAAATACAAACTACTATGACTATACTACATCTTCATCACCATCTGAGCGTATTTCTCGGTTGCATCCTGAGCTATTGGAGTCCGCTATTATGACTGCATTTATGCGATAATTTCATTCGGTATTTTTACAGCCAATGACTTTTTACATAGTTAATCATAACTTTTCGACTTTACAGAATATTTTCTGTAATTTTATAAAAATAATGAAATTTTGCGAAATGGACATTTTGCCACCAGGGGACATTTTGCTACCAGGGATCATTTTGCGAAAGGGACGTTTTGCGAAAGGGACATTTTGAGAAAGGGACATTTTGCGAAAGGGACATTTTGTGACTAGGGGACATTTTGCGAAAGGGACATTTTGCGACGAAGCGGTCATGACTGACAACACACATTGCTCAAATAATTTTGACTTTAGGCACTGAGGTATTTTGGACGAGAAGATATTGCGGAGCAGCGTAGTACTTAGGCTAACATCCGCCCGCGGTTTCGCTTTCGTTAATAAACTATATTGATTTTCAGGCGATAACTTGATAAATAAATATATTTTCATACCAACTTACAACCCGTATTTGACCTGTTATGGGGTCAATTTTGAATTTTACCAGTACTACTAATATAATAAATACCCACTCTAAAAATAATAGATTCTTTGCTTTAATATCAAAGTCCTGCGTACAGGTTTTGGGCAGAATTTAATAAAAGAAGAAATTTCGTACATGTTATTTAATCAAAAATATCAAACAGATTTATTCTAAAATTACTCCTCAAGCAATTGCTTTCCTCGAGTATCCTGAAATTTAAAATAACCAACATTAGAATCAGGTATTAATAATACGTATTAACTACCCTCTTAAAATACACATATACTTTTTATTTATATAAAATGAGATGTAAACAGATAAATAAACAATGTAGATTAATGAGCTAGTGTAATGTTAGAAAAATTAAATTGAAGGAATAGAAATATCAGTAGAAATAGATGAAATGAACAGTAGGAATAGATGAGATGAGCAGGATATACACACAATTTAAAAAAAGATATAACAACAAACAATATGGTCAACAATAAAAATATGGATTAATGACAAAATCAAACAAGTAGCAATTTTTAATATTTACGTTTTACAAATCGATTCATCTTTATTGCAAAGTAAAAAGATATGGACATATAATAATATACACAGTGTGGTCCGATTTTAAATAATGTGTACTGTACAATAATAAAGTGTCACATTACACAAATTGAATTTCAGATAGAGATTACATAAAAAATATAAACATGTAGGTAAAAGACAATTATTGTACTATTATTACTGACATTAATATCACAGTACCATTGATTTACCTATTTTACATGAACAATAAATGTTTGTTTTCCTACTTGTACACTTTATGTAAATACAGGAAACAGTTAACAAAATACAATTCAAACACATGAAAAAATTTCACACAATTAAACATTGCAGAACATTCAACAAAACCCTGAAAACATACATCAAAATATGTACATATACGGTTAGAAAACATATAAATGACAGTAGAGAAAAGAATGGAGCATGGTGATGATCTTCGGTCGCTGCTGGTGTTAGCAGCCGTAAAGTCAACAAAGCTGGCTGTGATATGCTAGTACAGGCCCCATGTCACAACCAGTTTGTCGACCCCCAGCCGCCGTCCGCCGCGCTGCCTGCACACACTCGGGATCGCGCGCCTCCCGTCGCTCATCAAAGCTGGCTGTGATATGACTATTAACACATTACAACCACTTTGTGAGCGACGGGACACACGCCCCGTCACACAATTTTCTAACACCGACGCGAAGTTACGTCGCACAGCCCAACTCGTCAAAAATGGCTGTGATATGATTTCCAAACTACATGGCACAACCATTTTTACGAATGGGCCACGGACTCGTGGCATCCCAGTAGTTGAGCTTCGTTGTGGTCGTCTCCGTAAACCGACCACATCAAAGTGGCTGTGATATGGAGACGGAAGGACATTTCACCGCCGCTTTGACAGGCTAGGCTCGAGAAACGTGCTTGAGATTTGCTTGCAGTGTGTTCTTTACTGATGTGTGCACAAATGAGGCCATGCTCATCAAAGCTGGCTGTGATAGTTGCATAATGATCTATAACAAACCAACTTTAATGGCAGGGCCACATTGGATATGTCTAAATCTGAAAGTGACACGCACAAAGTTTTTAAATGCATGAAAAACACAAGTATGGAAGTCGAACAAGTTAAAATAGAAATGCACGTACCAAAAAGGATATCACTGTAAAATTGATCGACGTATACATGATGGTCTCAGAAGAAGAACATAGATAGAATTTATGAATATTGTCATCATATCAATAAAATTTCCGCATCAGTTGATTGCACTGAATTAAAACTGAGAAATAGCAACGAAATAAAACGTGGTGAGGATGTTGGGAAAAGTAACAATAGCAATTGAATAAACTTGTGGATCGGAATCTTCGGAAAAGCTGCAAGACTGTACAATCGATAAACGCAATCGCAATTTTCCCGCGCAATGAATAAATGCAACGCCACAGACACGCGATTAAATGCAATAAGTTTACAGTCCAGCGCGCAGCCGAGCTTTCCAACGGGTGCCCCCGCTCCAGACGGGAAAGCTAACAAAACTAACTAAATCTGCTTAAAAATAGATTCACCGTACTGCACAATTTCCACAAGACCATTGAAATATGACGATCTTCGGAATTGTTTATATCATGGACGGAATCTTTCTGTAGAATATTCTTAGACATTATCAACTACCGTATAAAACTAACGACCTATTATACGCATGAATATTGTGTAACAAAAAAAACGTTCATACTCGTTTGAACATATTTTTGCACTATGTTGCGTTGACTGATCCTATTACTATGTCGAAACGGAATGACGGATCGGCGTGTTGTTTTCGCATAAAAATAGATGGACGTAATCCGATGAGTCCTGGCTTTGACACTTGCGTGTGACTCAGCGGCTCAGCCCGCCAATATAAACAACTTTTCATAAGGGACCAATACCGGAATTTGGTAAATTATGGACACTTCCATAGAAAAGTGTTCACCTGGCCGGGCAATTAGTATGAAAATGGGTTTTTCTCATCATTAGTCCAATGGGACTAGTTGTTTATATTGACAAGCTGAATCGCCTGCTCAAAGCTATGTCGATGATAAAAAAATATCGGCTGCAAACATATAGTTGCAATCAAATCAACATATTTATTCGCGCAATAATCACTTAATTAAAGTAGTTAGTAGATCACTCATCAGTTAGAGAACAGACTTGACAGTTAATTCGTTAACTTTTTATGGCCATTAGTTCGGCCATTATTAGTTTAATTCGTCTATCATCAATAAGCATCATAGACTAACTACAATGTTGATAATATGTGAGTTGCTATTTCGGCGCAAAATCAAAGGCAAAGCCAGGGACCAAATACAGAACAGCACAGTTTGCTAATTGAAAACTTCGAACTACTACGGCTGCCGAAGCTTTTACGAAACTTTTCAAAGCTTTAAACACAAAAGAGTGTTTATTAAGAGAATCACGGTTTTATTTATTAAAATTTTATTTATCTCGTGCAATCTATAACAATGTTATCGCTTTGTTTTGTGTTTGTAGGTTATATTTGAAATATCAAATCGCTACTAAAAATAAATCGACAGCATTGTCGGAACTTAATGCAGCCCTAGACAGGTATTTGATGTGGAACTTGTGGGTTATTATAAACTTAACTTTGTATTAGTAAACTTGTGTGATATAAATTAAATCATAAAAACAGTGTTCAGTATCGCCAATTCCAAATCTTATGAGTTTGCGTCCGTTTTCCACTTATCACCAACACGCTACGTAGTGTTTGGCTCTTATGGCTCTATCTCTACCGTAAGGGGCTACTTCATATATGCATAAGCTAGCAGTATTAGCTAGTAGATACACGATTCGCGTTCGAAAAGTGACACCGGCAAAACAGCGCACTATTAGGAGTTTCGGAGCTGTTTTATCCACAGCTTCAATAAACCTTGCTAGAAATCCCACGTCTCGCAATGATGAAGGTACAGTATAGATTCAAAAACTACGCAACAAAAGTTAAAAGAAAAGATGCGAGTTATACTTTTAGCATGTACCATTTTTATCGTTGTTTGTAAGTATGCATGATGTTTTGACTCGGGGACATTATTAAGGCTCCATTTTGTATGAGACTGTCTACCATTATATTTAGTCGAAGTGTATATTATATACGTTAACCCAACCATGGGCATCGGATAGCCAAACTCTAGTCTAACACCCACCGCTTGTACTGGTCGCGGAATGCAGGAAGCAATAATTAACCGAGCAATATTGGTGGCTACAGGCAGGTTCAATACATAGCATTAGCGCGAACCGCATTTGTAATAATGCGCGCCGATGGACTGCGGTCACGGGAATCCTGGAAACCGATTGCGATAATTATAAACATACCTTTGTCGCTATGCTCATTCAAATTAGGAAATCGATACACGCATGATGTTTCATTGCATTTGTCGCACTAACAAATTAACAGAATTCTGAAAAATATACACATTCATGATGTAATACCTTGCTATCTTTGAGATATTGTATGTTAAATTTCTTTGAAAATTGAACGTCCCAAGACAGCTAACAGTAACATGGAGCTTTTATACGCGTGATGTTGAGACACTTGTTTGGTAGCTATGTTCAATACTGCGTTTATAGAAACGCATTTATTGTGGCTTTAAATATTGTATTAGATCGTCTTGGATGTCTTTAGGTTATATTTTTTAAACATTTATTTATACTTTTGTCCAACCATCTTTAACTATACGTATGAATCGTAAGTTTTTTGTCTTGCGATGGATGTTCCCTGGGGATAGTTGTTTAATATTATGGACTGATCATGCCCCTTAAATATTATTTCGTAGTTTTGTAACACCCGGTATATTATACGACTGTCCAAAAAAGAAGTGAATTATTTTTAGAGTTCAAGTATGTCTTTCAAAGCTGCATTCAAATCCTGCGTAGCAGTTATTCAATGTATATAAAATTAAACTTTGATCCACGATGAAAACAAAATTTTACTCACATTTATATCGCAGGTAAATATTTTAGTATTCAAAGCCCTCGGTCGGTGCACTGACAGAGGGCTTTGAATACAAGCTAAAATTTTGATGGAGCTTTCATCAAAATTTACAGCAGCTACTAGCTGTTCATCTATTGTCTGGTACGGCTTGCCACAGTTTAATTTAGATGGATGGATAAAGATTAGTTTACTTAGTGTAACATCGCGGAACATCGGTCGATAATCACAGCTACCCGTCGACTCATCCCTGCAGAAATCAACAGGATTCGATGCAGGAGGAATACCAGACTGGAGCTGAAAAAGTATTTCTTTTTTTGTATATTTTCATTTTAAGGTATATATCTCTCACGTGGTAAATATTTTAATATTAAAGAAATTATTTTAATACTATGTATACCACCATACATAGTATTGAGTACTGTAGTAACGTAGTAACGATATATTTTATTTGAAAATAAGATACCAAAGAAATTAAATTAATGAAAGAAACCTAATTCAATTATTATATAACCACATTTATTAACTACATAACTTCATCCATATAACGCGCACTACAGAGCTTACGCCAGTTTTCATTTACTCTTAATTGTCAGAATCAGAATCATTTATTCGCATATAGTATGGTAGATACAGTTGTTATTTTATGCCTTTTTGAAACACATACTTTGCCAATACTGGCGTACGAATATTTAACGTTCGATACATCACATTTACAATAATAGTCAACTAGAAAAAAAATCGTTTAGAGAATAAAAGCAGTTTTCTACAAGGTATTTGTGCAATTTATGTTTAAATTGTTTAATATTTAATTGTCTTAGATCCTCAGGTAGTGCATTGAATATTTTACGGCCATATAATACCTATACATTGTCAAGCCTATACCTATACAGTTTAAGCGAGTATTGGGGAATTTCGAGCTTATATAAAGGCCGGGGGCGTAACTCTTTAAATTTATTCATTACCTTTTTTTTAAAAAACATGTAGATTTTCTTTAACGAAAATACAGATTTGTTTTATGTAGAGACTCGTTAATGTAAGTAATTTATGTTTTTTGAACAGTGGTCTGCATGTGTCTATCTGATACTCTCCAAACAACGATCTGATACACTTCTTTTGTAACCTGAACAGAGTTTCAATATTCGTGCAATTTTCCCATATCATAATCCCGTCCTGTAATACCGATGATACATGCGCGTGATATGCTAGTAGAGCCGTTTCTAACGAGGAAATTTCTCGGAGACGTCTGAGCGCAAACGAAAATCGACTCAATTTCTTCATAACGGTTTCAATATGACTTTTCCAGTTGCATGTGTCATCAATAGTAATACCTAAAAAATTTGTTACATTAACAATATTGATAGTGTGTCCGTTGTATATGATATTTAGATTTAATTTATTTGTTTTATATGTCCCAAATTGCATAATTTTCGTTTTTTTTAATATTAACATTCAAATTATTTTTATTCATCCATGATATTATGTCTTTAATTGTAGTAATTATATTATTTTCTAGAATTATATTGTCTAGAATTATATTTAAACTGGCTCCATTTATAATTCAGAGCCCTTCTATTTGAATATTGGAAGTTGGGCTTAAAAGGGTGGAGTCTACGCCAACAAAGCCGTCTATTACATGGCTCAGCACACTTAATCTTATTAAAATTTTATACAGCAACCAAAAGATCAACTTAAAAAGAAGCGCCGTTAAAGTAGGTTCTTTAAAAACAGACGAAATCGTAAACTATTTCATTATTTAACTCTAAGGGTTCCGTATGTGAATTGTAAAACGGATGCCTATTACTAAGCATCTGCAGTCCGTCTGTCCCAAGGCAAAATCATATTAAAGGGTTTCTAGATTCTGCTTAAGATTCTGTCAAATAAGCAAGTAATTGAGCGTTTCCTCCCAATCACAATGGGACGTAACGTCCCAAGGATTTAAAAGTAAAACAGAAAAAAAGTCTAGCGAATAATATATATTATATAGGGTGCTAATTAAACAGGATTCTTTTTAATAGCATTATCCGCCTCTAAAAATGTATGTTGCCTTCTAAATTACTAAGTCAGCCACAATTAACGAGCATCTAAATAATACCATCTTAGCCACTAGATATCTTCTATGTAAGCCACTCTAAATACAACTCAGCATGATGGTTATTATTAAGCATCTAAATTTGTAACTTGCATTCTAACAGTAAACTTCTAAAATACTAATATTTGACATCAAAAAATATATTTATTTAGCTTCTATTTTTTTAACTCAGCATGTTTAAAATGTAACTTATCCCAAAATAATTGATCGTTAATATTTAGCTAAAATTGTCATCAAATAGTATATTATGGCCACTAATATTACCAGTAGCTATTGAGGAGAGACAAAATAAAACTTTATTTTTGAAAAAAAAAATGTTTATAGTAATTTATACCATAATTTTACTAATAGTAATAGTAGGAGAGCTGGTACAAATTTTTGGGCAAGTATTTGAAGCAAGCTGAAAACTTGTCACATACCTCTCCCATTATAGCCCAACACGGAACTGCAGACCTGACTGGTTAGTGGTAAATAGCGGGGCTAAATCAAACCCTAATTTTTTGGCAGCGTGGCAGGTAGAAAGTCCCACCAAAATAGTACCCTATTAAAATTTCAACCTGCCTCAAATTGATTTTTTATATTCTTTTGCACGCATCTGGTAATGTTAAAACCCCGACTAAATTGTCGGGCTTATATTTTTTATACATAAAACATAAAAAATTGCATATTGCCACAAATATCTATATTTATGGTAATGAAAAAAGAATATTAAAATAAAATAGGGGTTGATTTAGTCCCGCTACTCACCAGCCAGGTCTATAGTTCCGTGTTGAGGTACAGGTATGTGACAATTTTTCAACTTGCTTCAAATACCTACCTACCCAAAAATTGGTACTAGCTCTCCTGCCTATCGATACATGAATCACGCCATATCATGTAGTGGCTGTTTTTACGATAAAAGAATATGATGTACTATTTTACATGCTAAGTTATAATAAATGATGCTGACTGTAGAAGCTAAAATTATATTTTTTTGAGGACATAGTTTTGATGCTGTAAAAAGGAAAATGGTGACGAAATATAAAATCCGTGGCTGAGTTAGTAAATTAGGTGGCAACGTATAAATAATGTCCTTCTTATTTAGTCATAATAATTGATGATCTTTATTTGACGCTTTCTATAGAATATTTAGTCGGCGGTGTAAAAAAGACGAATTAGTTTATTAGAGGTTATGTAATTTTCCCGTTGCTTAGTTATGAAATTAGAAGTTTGCTCACGTGGCCAATAAATAATTTTGTGGCTTGATTTATTATTTCCCTCTTATATATATATCGTAGCTTACTCTTTTTTGTGACTTTTTTTGTTGCTTTCCTTTAAATTACAAATAAATATTACCTATTTACAAACGAACGGACGAATCGCACTACACAAATTGAGACTTATGAAAGTAGTTTTCCTCCCAATCAGACGAAAATATAATAGGACGAAACGCTCAATTACTCAACTATGCTCCTAATGTATAAAACTTTTGCATCATTTAACAGATATTTTTTTTTTTTGCTATTTTTCCTTTCTGTAGGGAAGGCAAAGGGATTTTCAGTATTAAGTATGACACGAAAAGAAAAGTCTATGCAAGAAAGAGCGGTGGTACGGAACCTTCAAAATGTGTCTGTGAATTACACCCTCACAAAATAATCACTAGAAATGTTAAACGTAAAGTGAAAGATAAGATGTTAAGGTTGCCCTGGAGGCATGTTCAAATAAACGGCGAAAGGGACTCGGGGCAATATTTGATAATGTTGTACAATTTTAAGCATTAAATCAATTTAACTCATCATAATGTATTTATGTTTATAGAAGGTTAAAAATTAATCGTTTAAAAATTATAAGTCTCTTAACATCGATATTTTAGAGCCAACCCAACTTTAAATTTAAATAAATATCACTATGAACATGAAGATTCCAATATTTTTCACCTGCGTACGTAGTTTGGTTACTCATAAGTAGGAACAAATAACATATTTTTACGTAAGTATAGAATAGTTTTCTCAAAATACCTTATTTTCTAAAGGACCGACGGCGCGTTGGATAACGCTCTGAATTTAGGTATAATCGTCGTCACATCCCGCTTGCTCACGTACCGCCCCCGTTTCATGCGGGTGAAACAGCAATAACCAGGTAATATGTCCATCGCCAAGGTAGCGTGGCTGTACAGACAACTCTTAAATCCTCTTAGTGCATTCCTAAAACAAGCTTGCGCTCCCAATCAAGAAAGAAGTAGGAGAGACAAAGAAAATACTCGAAAGCCAATTTCCAGGCAACAAAATAATGCATTTCAAAAAGTCTTTGGTCTAAGATCTCCAGATCGATAATAAGATACCAAGTAAGTATATTAACCCTATATTAACTAAACCAAGGTAATAACTCCATCTTGTAACGTTTAATCTATGCTGTGATGCTACATATATTTGAGGTAGGAAGAAACGATGGTAACTACTGCATACAAATTACAGAACTTGCAAAAAAGTAATTTTGTATTGCGAAATCTGATAATTCCGTTATTGTATTTAAGTCGTTTGTAGTCAATTAGAGTGAATTATCAATTAAATAAACAATATATAATCTATATTAATCAAATATTTGTATTGTGTGTTCGTAAAACGAGTAACATCTAATTTTAAAGTCTGTATCAATATATGAGGCTGTACAAATCCGGCTTGTAGTCATATAATAATGTTATATAAAAAGATACATAAAAGTACCTTCAAACCGCTGGCAAAAGGCAGGCGAAAAACGAAATGTTCAAAATAATCTGATAATGCTAGCCATTTTTTTACAAAAAGCATGTCTCCTTTTCCGCAAACATTTCACAGTCAAACGATATCAATTTGTTCTACACACATCAGTCATTGAAAAATGCAAAAAGTAGCCCTCTGGACTATGAATGGGAAAACTAAGCTCTTTTTTATTCCAAGTCTGTTACACTATTTTTTATTGGACTTTTGATGGAACGTTTAGTTCCGCATAACAAGAGCGTACTCTCGCATCGAATGAAATTCAAGTACGGACCGAATGTCAGTACGAGTACTTTGACTACTCCTACATTTCAACGTTCCACACTGATCTTGATACGTAGCCAAAACGAGTTTAAACTAGAAGGGCCTTTGCCATGCGACTGCTCAATTTCCAGTTCTTCGCTTGATGTTATATATTCCAAAGATTTCTCATGACCGCTGCATGAACAGAACATACTAGTAATTGTAAGATTTTAATAAAAGTTAAAATGTACAGTTGAATATACAAACACTTTTTTTGTCTACCAAAAAGTGGTTGATACAAGCACTGTATAAACGGCCTTACAAATAAGTTGTAAAAATGAAACATTATTAGATAATCAGACAGATATTTTTCAAGCATTTTTATCGCGACAAGAATGAACGAGCACTGCAATAATGCAGTATACATACATGTCTCGTACATATGTTGTATAATCATGAACGAAATCATTTTTCAAAACAACAGTAACGTGCCACTCATCGCTGTACAAATAGCACTGGCAGCGATGCGATGTTTATAGCAAAACGGATAAGCTCAAAAAGACGATTCTTGCAGATTCTCACGTTCATAAACTATAATAATAGCGTCTTGTTAGACGTAGAAATGGTGACACTCTAGCTACAGTCAAACCTCAACCTCAAACCTGAACGGTTCTACTAAAAGATATATAAATAAAATTCAGACAAATATTCCCTCGCAATAAAAGCTTTACGTTATGTTATAAGAAAACCCACCAAGTTGTAGCACCAATAAAAAAAAGAGTATAAGACAGCATTGTAATTTATTTATTGCAAATATTAGGGCCGTACAGAAAATATGAAAGAATACAGGTGAATTAGACATCCTCTTTGAGACAAGAGTACGTCTGCCATATCTTTTCATAAATCGACAACAACCGAATTAATAATCTCCGCCTTTTTTGAAGTTGGGCAAAATATTTAACTCGATTTAATTTGCAAACTATAGTTTAGAATAAAAATTATTAGAAACCTCAATATCTTTAATGATTTAATGAAGACTTATTCAAAGTACGGGCTAAATGAAAAAAAAAATGAGTTTCAGTTCTAAGTATGGGAACCCCCAAAATGAATTACTTTTTCTTTCTATATTTGTGTGTGAAAATCTTAATGCGGTTCACCGAATAGAAGTTCCAACAGTATAGTTCTTATAGTTTCGGAAAAAGTGGCTGTGACATACGGATGGACGGACAGACATGACGAATCCATAAGGGTTCGGTTTTTTGCCATTTAGCTAAGGATCCCTAAAAATCGAATCCCTTTAAGTGTTAGTTATTTCCAAACCTTCAAAGGAGGAAAGAAACAAGTAACTCAAAGTGATGAAAGGTCTTGCCAAATAGACCACGCCTGCACTGCGTAATACAAAAAAAAATCCCTACAATACAAAGTGTGGAAATTTCCAAACTTCAGAAGTAGGAAAATAATTTCGGAACGAAGTTGTGAAATGGCAACAATCAATGGTAACAAAGCAGCAAAAATTCACGGAACATTTAAAAGGGTTAACTTTTTCTAACTTTCCTCAAAGGCATTGAAATGTGTACATGTCGTAAATTAAATTTTTGCTACAATACGTTGCGACCTGAACTTTTATTTTCAATTCGCAGTAGTCGAGCATTTGTTAATTAGTGCGATAAATAATTAATTTAAACTTTGAGGGTCGAAGTTGTGCAGCAGACTGGTAAAGCTTGCTGTTTTTCAAGAAGTTAGTAATATTTTATTTTTCTTCTACCGTTTTTAATTTGAGTTCTCATATTTTTTCTAATATTTTCCTACTTCCATACAAACACTTATTATATACATTAATTTTTTAATGCTTGGTTTGGCCCACTTACTTCAATGTGAGGTCGGCACAGCTTTTTAAATATCTTCCATTAGCCCCTGTCAGAGGCCATCACTTTTAATACACCTTTCCCTTCAATACTTTCTTCAATACCGTCCATCTATCTCCTCTTAGGTCTTTTTCGGTTTCTGGTGAAATTCAGTCTCATATCCAATGTCCTTCTCGTAAGATGGTTTTCCTCCCTTCTTGTCATGTCCTTACTAAGTTAATCTTAAACTTTTCAGTTACTGGCGCAACTTTCATATCCTCTTATGTACTCATTCCGTTTTCCTGTCCACTCTTGTCACACCACACATCCATCTCAACATTCGCATCATTATTACAAGAAACTTGTTTTCTTTCTTCCCTTTACCTTACACGTATTTCTTTCTCGCAAATGTAAAGATTTCTCGCAAATAGAATGGATGGAATTTCAAAATAAGGATACATCACGATACTAAATAATTGCCTTGCGAATCTTTCATAATAACCACAGTACATTTTTAAAGGAAATGATAAAACATTGTATAGCCTATATTTACCTACATTCCGGAAGCTATCGTATGCAAAATGGTACAAACCGCAACAAGCTCCCCCTTGAGCCTTTCAACACAGATATAAATAAAATCTGATATCTAAAACTCGTGACCGCAACACCAAACGCACTTTCGCATACTTATGCAGGTCCCGACCGTTGCATGAATGCATAGGCATATACATACATTTGTACATGCATGTGGTTTACTGTTCTTTGAGTTTCTGCTGAATGAAACGTAGGAGTTAAACACAAACGCATTCCGAAGCTCCAGTCGTCCAGGACCATCAAATTGTTTGCCTCGTAACGGCAGGTATTTGCGACAAATGCCTTTGCTTTCCAGCATGCTGTGTTTCGATACAGAATTAAACCATGTATTGTTTAATTCTCTCTTCACATTCTAATCAAATGCTTAGATTGAATTTCGAATAGGAGGAAGATGTGACAGATTCTTAGTAGATATAATAAAAACATATGATTTACATAAGGGTTTTTATTTTTATTTTTTAAATCATGCACATTTGTTACTCTTCTGATAGTCATATAGAGAACTCTGCACGGATTAGAACTTCAAGTCCAATTTAATATTATATGGTACATGCACAATTTGTAAGTCATTAATAAACGGGTTCAATTTTAAGAGTAAAATCAAAGAGTTTTATCTATACATATAATAAAACAGTAAAAATATTTTGTCTGTACATTTAGAATTTTTGACTGAAATGGATAGAGGGACACTTAAAAAGAATAATAGAAAGCAAAAAAAATTTTTTCGAATTTCTTGTCTGTCTGTCTGTCTGTCTGTCTGTCTGTCTGTCTGTCTGTATGTATGATCACGATTATCTCCGAAAATACTGAACCGATTTACTTCAAACTTTCACCAATTGCTTTGTCTTAACTCAGCAAAACATCTAAAGTTTGTTTCATCAAAATCGGCTCATTAAAAAAAAAGTTATCGTCATTTGAATGAACTCAAGGCATTAGTTTGCCTGCAAATATACACGTTGAATTTTTTATCGTTTTGGACCCTTAAAGGGGTGACTCAGACCATCAAAATGAACAACTTTTCCTATGGGAACAATGCTGGGAACTCAAAAAAAAATTCGACATTCCCATACAAACTGGCCCGGCGGTGGGACTCTTTTTTATGGAAATGACGAATTTTTTTTGACTTTCCAGCATTGGTCCCATAGAAATAGTTGTTCGTATTGATGACCTGAGTCACCCCTTCAAGGGTCCAAACTGTTCCTGAGGGATGGACACTAACGGCGGCGGCGTAGGCGCGGGCAAACCGCAAACCAACCGAAACTGCTGCGCCTAGAAACTTGAAATTTGGTACAGAGGTTCTTTTAATGATGTGAGTGAGCGCTAAGAAAGGATATTAAGAAATTAACTTCTAAAGGGGTAAAATTTATATGGAATTTTCTCATTTCTGGACTTAGAAGTATGAAAGAGAGTATATAAGTTCTCGATTAAAATTAAAAAAGATGAAATTTGCAAAATTCCCCCCTTAAGGCGTAAAATGGGGGTGGGTGAGTGGTATAAACTTTGTATGGAAATTTTCTCATTTTTGGACTTAGACGTATGAAAATAAGTATATAAGTTCTAGGTTACAATTAAAAATATCTGTGTAGGTAAAATGGACGATATTTTCCCCTGAAGGGGTAAAATAGCGGGGTAAAGATTGTATAGTAATTTACTTATTTCTAGACTTAGAAGTATGAAAATAGGTAAATAAATTCACGATTACAATTGAAAAAGATCTGTGTAGGTCAACCGGAAAAAAATCCCCCAGAAGGGAGTTTGTTTGGAAATTTTCTCATTTCTGGACTATGAAGTATGAAAATAAATAGGTATGTAAGTTCGCGATTACAATTAAAAAACATATATGTGGGTCAAATGGACAAAATTCACTTCTAAAGTGGTAAAATGGGAGGGTAAAGGTTTTATGGAAATTTTCTCATTTCTGGACTTAGAAGTATAAATAATATCCATACTTCCATACTAATACTAATATTATAAATGCGTAAGTAACTCTGTCTGTCGTTTTTTTACGCTTCAACCATTGAACTGATTTGAAAGAAATTTGGTATGGAGGTGTATGTTTGATTCCGGGAAATTCTACTGTTCCCGAGGGATCGACACTAACGCGGGCGGAGCCGCGGGCAACAGCTATATTAAATAATACATTTCATATCATTGGGTGAAATTATTTATATTAAACAAAATATTCAATATAAATGTGGTATCAAATATTTACGAGTATTATACATAAAATATATAGAAGTACTCAACGAAACTTAGAAGAAGGATAAAACGTTTACAAAAGTTATAGTTGTCTCTCAGACAAAGATATTAAATATCTACATATAATAAAACAGTAAAATTATTTTGTCTGTACATTTCGAATTTTTGACTGAAATGGATAGAGGGACACTTAAAAAGAATAATAGAAAGCAAAAAAATTTTTTTGGAATTTCTTGTCTGTCTGTCTGTCTGTATGTATGATCACGATTATCTTCGAAAATACTGAACCGATTTACTTCAAACTTTCACCTATTGCTTTGTTTTAACTCAGTTTAACATTTAAAGTTTGTTTCATCAAAATCGGTTCATTAAAAAAAAAGTTATCGTCATTTGAATGAACTCAAGGCATGAGTTTGCCTGCAAACATATAGAAAAATAAAATAAAATAATAAGTAACATAAGAAAATTAAAATCTAAAGTCAATTCATCATCATTATACGACAGCATTATACCTATCCATACTATCCATAGTAATCCATACTAAAAAAAAAGGAGAAGCTGACTGGCTGACTGACATATCAACGCAGGGCCTAAACTATAAGGGTTAGGAACTTGAAATTTTGCACAGGGGTTCCTTTTATAACGAAGGGGAGCACTAAGAAAGGATTTTTGGAAATTCATCTCCTTAGGGGGAAAAACGGGTTGCAAAGTTAGTATGAAACTTTGTTGTTTTTGAAGTTATTCGAATGAAATTCAGCATGAAGGTTCTTTACTGAAAGGTATGAAACACGAGTAAAATATTTTACTCAAAAATCATCCCTTAAGGGGGTAAAATAGAGGTGCAAAGTAAGCATGAAACTTTGCCATTTTTGAAGTTAGTCGAATGAAATTCAGCATGAAGGTTCTTTACTAAAAGGCATGAAACACGAGTAAAATATTTTTCTCAAAAATCATCCCTTAAGGGGATATAACGGGGATGCAAAGTTAGTATGAAACTTTCCGTTTTTGAAGTTATTCAATTGAAATTCAATATTAAGGTAATTGAAAGTCATAAACTAATGTATTCCTGTTATTCTACTGTTCCTGAGAAATCGACACTTACGCGGGCGGAGCCGCGGGCCAAAGGCAAACCTGACTTATATATCAACGCACAGCCGAAACTACTGTGCGCAGAAACTTGAAATTTGGCACAGGGATTCTGTTTTTGATGTAAATGAGCACTAAGAAAGGATTTTTAGAAAATCAAAGGGGTTGAAGTTTTATGGAACTTTCTCATTTCTGGACTTAGAAGTTTGAAAGTAGGTACGCAAGTTCTCAATTAAAATTAAAAAAGATCTGTTTAGGTGAACCAGACAACATTCTCCCTTGAAGGGGTAAATAGGGGGTAAAGTTTGTATGGAATTTTTCCATTTCTAGACTTAGAGGTATGAAAATAAGTATATACGTTCTAGGTTACAATTAAAAAGATCTGTGTAGGTGAAATGTACAAAATTTCCCCCTTAAGGGATAAAGGGGGGGGGGGGGGGATTGTATGGAAATTTTCTCATTTCTGGACATAGAAGTATAAAAATATATACTTAATATATGTTTACATTACAATTAAAAAGATCTGTGTAGTTAAAATGGTCGAAATTTCCCCTTGAAGGGGTAGAATAGGTGGGGTAAAGTTTGTATGGATTTTTTTTATTTACTTAGAAATATGACAATAAGAAGTTCTCCATTACAATAAAAAAATATCTGTGTAGGTGAAATGGGCAAAATCCCCTCCTTAAGGGCTAAAGATCTATGCAGGTGAAATGTATTAAATTCCCCCTTAAGGGGAAAAAGCAAAGGGGCAGGGGTTTGTATGGAATTTTTATCATTTCTACTGTTCCCAAGGGAACGACATTAACGCGGGCGGAGCCGCGGGCAACAGCTAGTATAAGAATATAATCAATCTCTTTGGTCCCAGATAGAATTTATAATATTTCATCTACTTTCAAATGTATAATTCTAACTCTGTCCCTGAATGTATACGAGTACAGTTATACAGTAAATGAGCAAGTTTTGCATCTGTATGAGATAAAATCAAAAAGACAAATATGTAATCAATAATTCATACGAATCATGCAAATTTCATACGCGGCGGGTGACGCATCCGTACAAATAGATGAAGGTAAATCGATGATGAAATGAAACACGGTCATTTAAATTCTATCAATTTGATACTAGGTTCATTGATCTTATTTAATTTGCACCATCGAACTGCAAAGAAGTATATAATATTGTGCCGCAGATAATGGCAAATATTGTTTTAAATATTAAGGAATCAACGCTTGGAAGCGATCGAGATGTGGTCGATAAATGTGGGATATGTAAGGAAAGTTTAACAACACGAAGTACTAAAGCTTATTAGCAAATAAAATTGGCCAAGTGCGAGTCGGATTCACAGCCACGCAATAAGGGTTCCGTACCACCGCACACTAACTACAACAACCACGTTTAAAGCATGGGAAAGTGCGCATGAAAAAAAAGAAACCTCTTCTATGCGGCCTCTTTTATGATGTTAACATAACTGTTTGTTGCATGGACTCCATTTTTCCACAAATCTGTGATATTATTTTTTTTATTCTTCAAGTGTGACACAAGTCTGAAAATACATAAAATTGGCCAAATACATATTAAAATCCCAAAAAACATAACACCTTTATTCAAAATGTACGAGCCCAAAATACCCGAACTCAAAATACCTTAAGATTTAAAATACCTGAACCGATTACACCTTACTGTACAATGCCAGAATTCGAAACACTAAATCATTATTATGTCAGATTTTTAAAATACCAAACCTTTAAATATTAAATTTTCAATTAACCTTAAATTACAATTCTAAAATTTGAAATGCATAAAATAAATAACCCAACCTAACCTAATATTCTGGTAGCAACTCGTTTCTGACGACAATCCGTTTTCTAGTGGGTTCACAGTTCTAACCTAACCTAACCTAATATTCTGGTAGCAGCTCGTTTCTGACGGCGATTCGTTTTCTGTTGGGATCGTAGTACTAACCCAACCTAACCTAATATTGTGGTAGCAACTCGTTTCTGACGACAATCCGTTTTCTGGTGGGTCACAGTTCTAACCTAACTTAACTTATATTCTGGTAACAGCTCGTTTCTGACGGCGATTCGTTTTCTGTTGGGATCGCAGTACTAACCCAACCTAACTTAATATTCTGGTAGCAGCTCGTTTCTTCTTCGAACTTATAAAATCAGTTAAATTAGGTTATGTCTTTTTAAAGTCAGGTATTTATGGATAAGGTATTCCGTAATAAGATGTTTTGACATTGAGCTATTCAACCATAAGGTTATTTAAATCTTTTATTTTAATATGTAACCAATTGGCCATATACCTTTGCCTTCCCTTTAAAAAGGGAAAAGAATTTTAGCGGACTGCACAGTTTTTGTTTTGAATTATTTGGCAAATTGCTTCTAGTGGACTTTATAATGTGAAATCGATTTTTTATAAATGCCCATGTTTATGAACTATGTGTGGAATAACTAAAATAAACTGTCATGGTGTGGCTGCAGTAAGATTTTCTTAGCGGGCTGGTGGTTGCCCGCCTTGCTGTGTCGTCTACGATCAAACTAGCGGATTCGTGGTACACCATCATTTCGGTGTTTGTAACACAAAAATAACCCGAAGAATAACTAACCAGATACTGACTAAAATAAGCTTCTGAATGAAATTATATCGCTAAATAGAAAAAAAATATCTTGTATTGACGTCCCAAACCCAAAGACGTAATTTGGAATTTTGGCGCTGCCAATGATCTATTTTTGTCTCAGTTAATACCACTTTTAATCTCATGCACACTGTCACAAATATACGGAAACGCACCAACAAAACCATGAGTAAATCCCACTCGACTTCGTGAACTGAGAGAACATAGACTACAATTCAAGCGGAAGAAGAGATACATAGAAGGATATACGGGAATATAAAGTGGAGTGGGGGTTTGGTTGCTTTTAGCAACGCAACAAAATCGTTTGGAGGCGGCAACAGCCCACAAACTGAGTTTGTATTTACGGGTGGATGCTCAGTTTAATTTCCTAGGTTATGAGATTAGTTGACAAAACGATAACTGCCCACGCAAACGAAAACCTCATTTAAATGTCGAGATGACAAAGTCAATAGTGAAGAGGCGGATATGAGAGCAAAATAATATAAAAGTAGCCAAAGAGAAAACGGAGTGTCAATGTAGGGTTATTAAAATAAGTCTCCTGAGAAGTTCTGCCAACTGGAGCCCTGATAAAGTAAGTTGCAAACATAATCAAAGTTCAGTACAATAATATTCATCCAAGTGATTATTATTCCCTTCCCAAATCCAACAAACTCCTATGATTCCACAGCTTAAATATGCTTTTCATGGGCAGCAGCGTCTGTAGCACAAAAAGCCAAAGAAACTGCTCTCATCGACTCGCCTGCCTAGCGTGGTGAGTATGGCAACATCCTCCTATGAAACGAAGAATCCTTAGAAGAGGCCTTTGTCCAGTAGTGGACTTCTTACGGATGATGATGATGACAATCAAAGGAACCCGTACTTTGCCGAGCTGCCATAATAACTGCACTACCATAAAACAGGTAGAAAGGATTCCGAAACTCTTGACTAAATAATTGAACTGATTCATTACATCCATGGTCGACACACGTACAGTAACATAGTACTGCTCCTATATAATTTAATACCTCCTTACTTCCAATCAATGAGATTTCACAAATACTAATTAAATTGTGAATAATAAGTTAATAATTTTATAATCGAGATTGAATTATTTTCTCAGGAAATACTATGCCGTTACATTTCTTTACCCATAGGACATAATTAATTTAGGACATGGACCACCAACCATGGCTTTGGGAAAGCAGTGGCTTCGTGTTAGATATTTGAAAATGACATTGAAAGCCTGTCCAAAAATGAAGTGTTATGTTGTCAGGGTTCACATCAGTAGAGATTGTCTAATGTTAAATAGTTCGCCCCTCCGGTACTTTAAGATCATTGTAATATAATAAAAGTTAACAAAAAAATTGATTTTCGCCATTGGGTTCCGAAGTCTTCAAATTCCCTATTATAGTCATTTTGGGAATTGGACATTTTGAACCTGAACGAAATTCCCAGACTGCTATACTTGTCGAACAACATGTGCATTAATGACGTATAGCTTTAACGTTGTAATAAGTATTATCCTGTTTCACATGGAAATAATCATAGCAGACGGAGGGGCGTTCAGTTTTAAATTATAAAATCTCTACATAAGTGGGTAACTTATGTATGTTTATGAATTTTTAGTGACAGTGTAGTAGTATTAACACATAATAAAATGGTACCAGTAGCCCCGAAAACAGCGTCCTGGCGTCGGCACGAGGACTCTAGTCGCCGATCCACGTAATTACTGAAATATATCAGAGTATGTAGAATATAATCTTCCAAATAAAAAAACAACTACTTAAACCGAACTACTGAACCATATGATAAAAAAATAAATACTATACGAAATTAGAAATTTCTAACTAAAAAATAATTTTCAAACGTTTTCGAAACGTAGTTATTAGGTGACCAACATAATAAATACAACCAAAATCAGGACCGATCTTCTTAATAATAGTGAATGAACAGAAATAAAAAGATATATTTAATTAACATCCTGCTGATTTTAATGCACTAAGCCATGGCAGGCAAATCTTTATGGATTATCCTCGGATGTCCGTTAGGAAGAGTAGCACAAAGGCAACCCGATACGAGGAACAAGCACGGTCAACGCGGGCACTAATTAGCTTCTACAATAAAGAAAGTCCTTTGTATCTATACAGTGCTTGTCCTCGGGAAAGTAGACGACAATGGAAAATATTAATGTGATAATGTCCTTTCATTATTGGAAATATGATATCTATTCTTCTTGTTAGGATAATCAACCTTTCATTGTTCAAAAGGTGACCTTTAAGCAATGAAAGACACATTAATCCTTACATTACTGAAAGGTGTATGGTTGTACCAAGGATTTGCTCCATGGGTTGTACAGCGTATATACAAACAGTATAAGGTAGCTCACCGAGATGAGTCACTGAAATATTTTTGAAATGATTATATACATCGGAATGTATATAATCATTTCATCATGGAATCTAAGAAATCATGATACCGATTTCAAGAAAAGTCTGCATATGTACATACATTTCTAAAAATAGCTATATAAGTTCCGGAAATTGAACATTGTCGATTTCGAAACAAAATGTTGTTTGTAAGATGCTTATTTTATGCATAAATGTTTCCAAATAAATATATGTACTTCATTAAGTAGGGCTTGAAAAACCTTTCTTTCACGACAGCCTCTTTTACACGACTGCTCAAATGAAAGTGTAGTTATTTTGTCAGGGCTTATACTTATATGTTACTAAGTTTAGGTTTCTTTATACCATCAAAACTTGTGAATTCATGAATTGATTTGAATGTATGAGATTCGTATCGTCAGAACCTCAAATCGCGACTGACATTCGCTGTGTTTTTCAGGCAAACAGTGTTAAATTTTGAAACATTATACATTATGTAGAGCAGCAAGAGCAGCCGGCAATTTTTTTTTGTATTAAATATACATTGGTATCCGCCCCTAACGGCCAGTCGATTCATCAAAAAATAATGTATGCCAGTAACTGCTTGGAACTCGGTCGAAGATTAAAATTGCAGAGCTTCGATATATACGAGCAACTTCTGTAAACGTATTATCGATCTACCGGTTATATTTATTTTCCAGGTGAGTAAGTAAGGGGGTTAAAATCATGTCTGCCACATGGTAGGACAACTTCGTAGTCGCTTATAGGACAACTTTGTAGTCACATATTCTATCTGATATTAAATTTTAACAGCCTCCGTGGTCCAGTGGTTAAAGCGTTTACCTGTTGACCCGGGGGTCGTGGGTTCGATTCCCACCGGAAGCATACTTTGTTTAGTTGTTTTCAGTTTGGTTAGGACATTGCAGGATTGAATCACCTGATTGTCTGATAATAAAGATGATTCCGAGCTTCGGAAGGCACGTTAAGCCGGTGGTCCCGGCTGCCATCTGGTAGTCGTTAAAGGAACCACGTCAGAGGCCGAGAGGCGATTCCGAAGAACTTTGACACCAGGGTGTGCATGGTCGATTGACCGTGACACCTACTCGAAATGATGATGATCTGATATTAAGGGACTGTGTGATCTATCCACAACTTGCAACCTACCACCTGTCTATATTTACCGGTTGTTGTAGAGTTTATTTATGTATTATTAAAAAATATTTTGTATTTTCCTACATTCAATATTCGTTGCATATCTCTGGGGTTGCGTAGGATTTGAAGCCTCATTTGACACTGATAAGTAACACAATAAGGCATTTAACAAAATTAACGTATTTTTAGCTCTGCTCATGTCTAGCTAGGACTATCTGTGAATATATTACTCTAATTATGCGGTATCTGCACAGTTTCAAGAGAATCATCAAGCAGTGTACGATACACATATTAAATGAAGTAACTGAATCACCAAATGTTCTTGAAGGAAACGCTCGTTTATCGCGCGAAGTTTTAATTAACCCGAAAAATGTAACAAAATATTATGGTTTTTGATTTGCAAGTCGGATACTGACGTCAAAGTAAACCTTTTCAATTTGTGGAATATTGTAAATAAAATACAGTCTTGACTACAGATATAATGGACAGATGGAGGGACCAATGAATTTTTTTGCCCCTATTTGAACATAAACACGACCAGGAATCTTTTTGAACTGGTGACTGTCCGAAAACGAGTGACTTTATATGGAAAAATTACTTGTGAAGTCAGATCGCAGTCCGCCCGGACTATTATCGTGATCGTACCTATATACATACATACATAGTATCACGTCTTTTCCTTTATGGGGTAGACAGAGCCTAGCCTGTAGTAATAGTACATTAATAATCATAAATAAATGTATATGGAGAAATCACATAGATTGAGCTGGCCCCAAAGTAAGTTCGGGACTTGTGTTATGGGATTAAATTATCGTTGAGTTAGTCTTACCTTATTTTATAACAAATACATATATATATATATATATATTTATATCCAAACCCCAGGCCAATCAGAAAAAGATAATTTTCCACCTTGACCAGACAGCCTGGTATGATGACCACCAAGCCACAGAGCTCGTTATTTATACAAGGCACATTATGATTAGAGTGTAACAACCAAGCGAAATAAAATAAAAGTGTTGTTATTATCAAAAAATAGCCCGCGAGTCCTCAAATCATACGGCGTTCTTTTATCAAATTTAACATCTTAAAAGAGACCTATTGCAAATGTATTAAGTGTCTTATTATTTTCATTACACTCAATTCTTATTCAATCAATCAATCAGCCTATTACCTATTCTTATTGCAATGCTTATATTCAATTAAAACACCTTTAAACATTTAATTCAAAAACACATACATCCTAATAATAACAATTAACATACAGAAATAAAATTATATATATATAAATATATATATAACTAAAACAAATTATTAAGCGGAGTCCCTTTAGGCAAGGTTCCGAAGATACTGGCAGCGTTCCCCCTTTGAATAGCTAGACTAATTCTTTGTCCGAGGTAGCTGCCAGCTCTTCGGTCTCCTGTGACGTCGACTAACCTTTTTGCTATTTCCTTAAAAAGCCCTATAGCGCTAGGACCCCACGGACCAAGGGTTTCGACACCAAATGGGACAAAATCATATTCGGAGCCTAGACCCCTGTATTTGCATGCTTTAGCTTTTTCAGCCGCTTCACAAGCCGCACCAGCTCTGTTGTTGGTTCCATGTAGATGGGAAGAGGCCAGCGTGTCTGAACAGGTTGCATCCCATACCAGCACCCGGCCCATCTTCCATGGAATCAAACTCATGCCGTCCGGTCTCTTGCCATCGTCTCTTGCAATACCAGTCGGCTCAAGTAGACGTGGCAAGGGACCGGCGTATGATATCGTTAAGTGCGGCATGTCTAGAGAAGCGGCCTGCACTTTTTTGGCATGACAGTCCGTGATGTCCTAGCTTGTCAACATCAATGCCACAGGGACATTTATGAGGGGCACATACCGGAACCCCAAGCCGTAGACAGGTTGCGATTCGGCCTCATGCGCACCCAAGGCCAAAAGCCTAGCACGCGCCGAACCTGTACCACAGCTCAAAAGATTATCATAAGTCAATTTGCAGTTTATGTCGTCCCGGCTCCTCTGTGAATTTGGAGAAACTGGAAAATTTTGACCTGGGCATGCAATTAAGAAAGCGTTTCGAGCTTCTTCCAAGCCAGCAATCTCAAAGTTTGAAGGGGATTCCCTTAAAATTTTACTTATAAGATTTACTGAACTATGGACAAACTATTTTATAGGAAAAATAAAATGGTTAGTAGATACGTAACAAAGAATACGTTATTTTTCCGTTAATTAACTTTTTAAACACATACACACACAACTCAAGTGGCACCGATAAACTGACACACACATTTACAACCCTGACTTGAAATAAAAGTTTTTGTATTTTACAATATTTGTATATGTTATCTGCCATTAAGGAAAACAGAACAAAACAGATGAAATCTGTCATTAAAGCGATAAAAATGTAAATTATGTTTTTTTGTTATGAACTCTTTGCCGAATCAACATTAAAAAGTAAGCTTCTGCACTAGCACTATTGCCTTTTTACTTTATTATTACTGTACTATTTTGGCTAAAAACGCACTCGTAGTCCTTAGAGGGACTATGAGTGCGTTTTAGCCACATATCTAAATAGCAACATATCTAAATATGCTGAAATTACTTCAAAGGCCAATTCTTTAAAAACTAAAAATGTGACAATTTATAAAAATTCACACGCGGCAATGACAATGTTTTGTTTGTTTACAGTTTACACTCACTAGTGCCTTGGCTTGTTAATGATCGTGCAGTGAAGTAGGAGGTCATTGCCAAACCGCACCACGGCCAGAACGTATCAGATATCTTCAACACATGGCAACTCGCCGTTTGTTACAAATATTACTCTCATCCATTCAGTTTGTTATATAACTTAGATAAACCCTAATATTTATAGTTCATAGTCTATGGATTGGACAGTAATTTATATTGATGTTTTTTAAGAGCTGTCATAGAGTGATAAGCTTAAGCGAGATCAAATAAAAAAAAACAAGTACACACTTTGAGTGTATCTCTTAGAAGTCGTTTCTTTGAATTTCTTTCCTGATGCTAGTAAGAAATTGTTTTTCTGATAAGGCCGCTATTGTACATCACATTATAGTTATTTAATCTGCCGGCCGCCTGTACACAATCTTCCTGCAATAAAGACTTTCTTATTAAGTTTTTTGCAGGAATTTAATCTCGTGTATCTTATTTACCGATCCTTTGAAGTTTGCATGGGATCTTATTATAATATTCTACGCACGTAATAATTTTTAGATTTTCTTTATTAAATTAAACAATAACGCGCAATTTTAGTAAAAGATTTCATCATACCTCCTTTTAAACGGTGCGGTGAAAAGTGGGCTGGCAGGGATAATGTTTTAATTCGCAGATGTGATGGAAAAACATTTTGTGTTTTTATGGGCGCTGAAGACATTACTTTAGACCACTTCAAGCATTCGGCTTCTTTCGTTTTTTTTTTAATTGCGATGACATTTAATATGAAGGTAGAGTCCCGGGGACAAAGGATAGGTACCTTTCACCCCAGAAAAATCGATTGTTCCCGAGGGATCTCCAATAACTCAGGCGGAGCCGCAAGTAAATGCTAGTATACTATAAAAGTTTATGCAGGAAATAGGGCTTTCAAAGTCTGCAACGGCCAAATTTCATATCATATGGCTTAAATAAAGTAAATTAAAGGGAAAAATTAAAATAAAAAATCCAATTTTTCTAGCAATAAATTGACGAGTTGAAGCGACCAGCGCACTTCATAAAATAATGCATAGTACATTACTGCAGAGGCCGGGACCGGGAAGTAAGGGATTGCCGGACGAGTAGAGTTTTCAAGGCCGAGCGTCAGCGAGGCCTTGGCAATAAATACGAGTCCGGCAAGCCGTTTCCCGGCAAAGGCATGTATTGTGCTTTTCTCAATAAATGCGAGGAAATAATGAAAGACGTACTACTGGGAATAAGTAGTATAATATAAAAAAAACGATAATAATATGTACATTTTTATTTTCATATTTGTTTTACGGCATTTGGCGTCCTACGCCTTTTAGCCCTTCATATTTTTCAACGTTGTAGCAAAAAAATTATGGTGTAATTCATTTCGTTGATTCGACGAAGCTCCTGGCGACAATTCCCACGAATCCTCTGGTTTGATCATAGAAGACGCAGTAACGAGAGCGACCACCAGCCCGCTATGTAAATCTCTAAATCTGCACCACAGCCGCAGCATGATACTTAATTTTAGTTAGTCCACACATTGTTCATAAACATAGCCATTATAACACCAAATTACACCGATTTTACATTATAAAGTCCACTAGAAGCAATCTGCAAAACAATCCAAAACAACAACCTTGCAGTTTGCCGAAAATAATCTAATAGTATATTCCCGCGTTATTTTCTTTTTTAATTTCAATTGTCATTTAGTGCTAAAGAAACATAGCCCATACAGCCCAGTCATATTTTACCCAAAAAATGTAATACCGTAAAAATCTGCTATCCCGCGATTTTTTTTAATATTGGCATATTTTTGTGTAATTTTATACCAACATTTTAATAAAAAAAAATTCATATACATATACTTATATGCTCGAAGAGTGCATTATTTTATAATGTGGTAGCCATTGGCTGTATGACAAGTTACATAGATTAATAGTTTTGAGCAGCGGCCAGGAATGAATTTTCATACCTACTTTCCTGGCCTAGGCCGGTAAAGTAATGCACCAGCCAAGAATTACAAACTTTGTGTCTTCTTTTTACTACAATAATGCCTACACTCGGTTACAATCGGTTACAACAGAATTCAATATAATAGTAAAGTAATCACGCCCGATTGTTGCAGCGCAGCTCACCTGCAGCTAAAAATATACGTAATAAGCGAGCAAATAAATTCATATTGTATTTACGGCTTGGTAAATTAAACCGTCGTCGCGGCGTCGATGCCGTAAGCTCTGATACAATTTGTATAGTTACGCTGCCTTTACAAGCATCACCCTGTTAGATCTTTTAATAAGAAGACGTTATAGCATACTCGTAAATATTATAATGAGGAATTGATATCACGCGCTCTGTAAATTTTTAAATGGTAGTAGATCCACTACCAGTTAAATACACTATTTAGAAAGAGTTAAAAGCGTTGAATAGATAAAACGAATTTATTTCAATAATCTTCTTTCAAATACTATAAATGTTAGTCCTAGTATGATTCTCTTAAATGTAGCACGTAACGGCCTTTGTGTATAGTTGCAGCCAAGGTTACAGCTCAAATCTAGTTTGTTTGAAAATCGTGAAAACATCAAAGATGATACCACCATCTATCTATACATATAATAAAACAGTAAAAATATTTTGTCTGTACATTTAGAATTTTTGACTGAAATGGATAGAGGGACACTTAAAAAGAATAATAGGAAGCAAAATATTTTTTTTCGAATTTCTTGTCTGTCTGTCTGTCTATCGTCATTTGAATGAACTCAAGACATTAGTTTGCCTGCAAATATACACGGTGAATTTTTTATCGTTTTGGGCCCTTAAAGGGGTGACTCAGACCATCAAAATGAACAACTTTTCCTATGGGAACAACGGTGGGAACTCAAAAAAAATTCGACATTCCCATACAAATTGGCCGGGAGGTGGGACTCTTTTGTATGTAATGACGAAATTTTTTTTGAGTTTCCGGCATTGGTCCCATAGAAAAAGTTGTTCATATTGATGACCTGAGTCACCCCTTTAAGCATCCAAACTGTTCCTGAGGGATGGACACTAACGGCGGCGGCGTAGCCGCGGGCAAACGGCAAACCAACCTAAACTGCTGTGCTAGAAACTTGAAATTTAGTACAGGGGTTCTTTTAATGATGTGAGTGAGCGCTAAGAAAGTATTTTTAAGAAATTTAACTTCTAAAGGGGTAAAATTTATATGGAATTTTCTCATTTCTGGACTTAGTAGTATGAAAGTAGATATATAAGTTCTAGATTAAAATTAAAAAAGATGTGTGTAGGTAGATGAAATTTGCTAAATCCCCCCTTATGGGGTAAAACGGGGGTGGATGGGTGGTATAAACTTTGTATGGAAATTTTCTCATTTCTGGACTTAGACGTATGAAAATAAGTATATAAGTTCTAGGTTACAATTAAAAATATCTGTGTAGGTAAAATGGACGATATTTTCCCCTGTAGGGGTAAAATAGCGGGGTAAAGATTGTATAGGTATTTACTCATTTCTAGACTTAGAAGTATGAAAATAAATAGGTATGTAAGTTCTCGATTACAATTAAAAAAGATATATGTGGGTGAAATGGACTGAATTCACTCATAAAGGGGTAAAATGAGAGGTTGAAGGTTTTATGGAAATTTTCTCATTTCTGGGCTTAGAAGTATAAATAATATCCATACTTCCATACTAATACTTATATTATAAATGCGAAAGTAACTCTGTCTGTCGTTTTTTTACGCTAAATTTGGGATGGAGGTGTGAGACCCGGGGAAGGACATAGGGTATGTTTGATTCCGGGAAATTCTACTGTTCCCGAGGGATCGACACTAACGCGGGCGGAGCCGCGGGCAACAGCTAGTGATAATATATTAGCATAATCGGCTTTTATGTTCTGTGTCATAATAAGTTGCATAAAACCTAATTTCTTTCTTTTAATAACTCTAAGAAATTCATGAAAACCTAATATAATGTTCTCTTACGTCTTATTCAGATAAAAATAGCATTTGTCCTTTAAAAGTAGGGAGTTAGGATTTGCACTGTCTAATTCTCGGTAAATTTGCAACACAGATGGCACGTCTACGTACCAACACGGAATTAAACGTAGCTTTGGGGCTTGGGCTCTTATGGCCCTAAGCTCTGTCTGTCCATAAAAGATAAAGACGTGGTGATGAGTGTGTACGCTACGCCTAACAAAACTAGTATAAACCATCTCTACGAATATACAGAAAGCGAAAATGAAAATGAAAATGAAAATGAATAATTTTTATTCAAAGTAGGATACATGTATCGCTTTTTGAACGTCATATGTTTCTGTTGTTTATTTTTCTTTCTTTTGTTTGTAAAATCGAAAAACTACTAGCGTTTCGGAATGACCACTGCTGAGAAGAATACGCCGAAAGAAACTCAGTCCAGTCTTGGTCTCTATGTGCCTGAAGGGCTCGAATATAACAATATATTTTACAAAAATTAAATTTAACTACATTAAAATATACATTTAAATTATTACCAAGCATTTTTATCGAATAAATAATCTTTTATACAATAATAAGCCCTTTTAAGTAAATGATTTTTTACAGCCGTTTTAAATTGAATTAATGGCAGACCTAATATTTCTGCGGGAATTCTATTATAGAAGCGTACTCCAAGACCCAAAAAAGAATCCATAGTTTTCTGCAATCGCAATGCTGGTGTAAATAATTTATTTTTATTTCTAGTGTTTCTGCTATGTATATCACAGTTTTTTTTATATAAATGAATGTTATGGCGCACAAACATAATATTAGAAAAGATATACTGTGAAGGGAGTGTCAGAATATTAATATTTTTGAATAACTCTCTAAGAGATTCTCTGGCGCCTAATTTATATATTGATCTAATAGCGCGTTTCTGTAGAACAAATATGGTATTTACATCTGCAGCGTTTCCCCATAGTAATATTCCATACGACATAAGACTATGAAAGTAACTAAAATATACCAAACGCGCAGTATCAACATCAGTTAGTTGTCTTATCCTCCTAACCGCGTAAGCCGCAGAGCTAAGTTTCCCTGCCAATTTTTCAATATGGGCACCCCATTGAAGCCCAGCATCAACAGTTATTCCAAGAAAAGTTGCTTTGTCTACCAATCCTACTGTTTCATTATTGACGACTATACTTGTTGAAACTTTTGCAACATTTGGTAAGCAAAATTTAATACATTTAGTTTTACTAGCGTTCAACAAAAGATTGTTCGCAGTAAACCAGTCCAACACTTGAGCTAATGTACTATTAACCTCGTCAGAAGAGTCAGTATTCCTATCTACTCGGAAGATGAGAGATGTATCATCGGCAAATAGTACAGCCTTGCATGTGTTAATATAGTACGGTAAATCATTAATGTATATAAGGAACAGAAGAGGCCCTAGGATAGAGCCCTGAGGTACACCCATCCTAATACATGATCCGGAAGATTGAACCCCATCTAAACTAACTTTTTGAATTCGGCTACTCAAGTACGATTTGATTAAGTCGAGAGATTTACCTTTGATTCCATAGTGTTTCAGCTTGGATATAAGGGTATTGTGATCTACGCAGTCAAATGCTTTAGAAAGATCACAAAAAGCACCAATAGCATTCTGTTTTCCCTCCCAAGCTTCATAGATATGTTTTAAAAGGTGTTTGATACACCCTCCACTATGACTATGACAAGTTAAGTAGGATTAACCTAGTTGAATATATTTGAAATCACAAAAGCTCAGTTGATAGTAACGCAACCTGAATTATTGCAAAAGTGATATCCTATAACTGGACGGTCATAATCAGGGGACGGTCATTTCGCATTCGCAATTAACATCACACGAATCGTTACATAGAGGACGGTTGCATACGACAGAAATAAAATCGGAAAGTTAATTTATGTCTACGGGTTCGATTGAATGTTTTGTTTGAGTTGGCTGGTTGCGGAGAGACTGTTAATTGCATTCTGCGGTCCTAGCAAACGCCGGTGGCAATCACGAGACGAGCGAGACTGGTATTAAGATACTTTATTATTTATCCAGGAATACTCAAGCTTGGAAACGTTACGTGGAAAGTACGAAATTAACTGTCATGAACATGGACTTTATGTTGATTGCTTTGAACAGAAGTTGAGATTATTTAAAAGACCTTTGGACATCGTAAGCCAATAAATATTGTTTTTTTTTTTTAGTTTTGCATAGTTATTATAATATTATAGACAAACGTCAACTTAGTATACCTGCGACAGTGAAAACTAGAAAGTTTTCGAAACATTAGGTACACATAACTTTACAAGACGTAAATTCGACACTTATTGAAAAAAAACGATAAAAAAAAACTAAAAAAAAAGTGTAAAATGAACTTACGATAGGAAAAATATAACGCTTTTAACAATGATCAGAAAGGTGCTGTCATAAAGCTGTTATTAGTCTGTGAAAATAACTATTTCAAAGCATTTTGGAGTACCAACTAATGTTTAGCATAAATTAGAGTGCTGATTGATATAAACCAATTGAAATTTGAAATTTTAAAAAGGAATTAGCTGTAGTTAAAGGAGATATTTTTATACAATTTAAAAAGATATAGACAAAAAATAATTAAAAGTGAAATTGGCTGTTATAAGCTTTTACAAAGAGCTATAAGCACTTTAAAATTAATTCAGTTCAGGTATAACCTGTTAATTGCAATTCGCGGTCGCGGTCTGGCCGGCAGCAGCGAGTTTATACGATTGCTGTATTAAAAAAATGTTTTTATCCGTTTTTCATAAGTTTTTTTTTTTGTCATGATCCATTTTTGCTTAAAGTACTAGTTATTTAAAGCTTTAAAAGAAAAAGATTTAGCTGAAAATATTTTTTGACTAAATGTAAAGAAATTGTTGTACTGTAAACAATATAAGTCGTATGAAAAGCCGAGTATGTTTCTTGTTAATTTGTATGCGATAACAATCGGAGCTACTGAAACTCTTTCAAAAAAGTCACATTATCCCTGTGCAACACCCTGCACCACCTGCGCAACTGGAGTACTGTTTCTAATGTTTTCGTTTATCTTAGTTCACGATGTATTTATGGTAAATCGAACATACAAATACAAGCTTGTTAAAAAACTTGTCAAGGCTCGACAGTTAGAGCAGTGCTCGCGCTGGTTAATGACACAAAACAAATACATCAATCGGGGCTGTCAGGGTTGCTGTAATTTTCTTAGGCCGTTGTTTATCACTAAGACGCCAAATGCATTGAATTATACACAATACTAATTTATTGATATTTGTGTTAGACATTATGGACAAGCTTAATTTATCCTGTGATACAACAAGTCATAGGTCAAAATTGTAGGAAAGTAGTTGTTTCATAAAAGCGCATTATAAGGTAACAGGATTTAATTCATCTCGAGGTATGAACTTTGAATTGCACACCAAGCCTTCAGATTCCTGTTACGAATAATTAAAGAAATACGGATACCAGCTATGAAAACCTCATGTCGCTGTTGACAAAAACAAGGAAGAAAATGCATTCAGTATATTAACGCGCGAGAACGTTGCTGCATTTATTCATGGCGTCATAGTAAGCTGGGATAGTAGAACGAGATTTATTGAATTCCGCGGTCACGTTAGGATGGCTATAAGTTTATGTCACATACGCATTAATATGGCGATGGTGGAACAGGTGACAAGCTGGATCGAAAAATTAAAAATCCGACTTCCTTTTTGACAGTTTATATCCGTCATATAATTTTTTTGTTAACGTCACAAAGCCTATGACACTTCAGGGAAGAATATGAATCTAATGATACCTCGCACTTCAAAATCGGTCAACTCGTTTAGGCTACAAAAGACGACAATGGGACAGACATACTTATATACATACATACGCGCGAAAAACATTACCCTCCTCTGGGTAAGTCAGTCGGGTAAAAATTGCAAATGGACAATTGTTTCAATGTTATTTTTTACTTTCGTAGTAAAATCTTGATTTTAAATGCATGAACTAGTATGCTGCTTAAAAATTCAACCACATTCCCAGCTAAAGCATGATGTATGTCTTGCCGTGGAATAGCAAAGTTCCTAACGCAGAAATAATTGAATGCGCGTCACGTGTTTTCTACGGAGTTACTGAGACTCGATCGTGATTATTAATACTTCGATCAATTTTACAGTGAACGACAAAACATGGTGAATTGTAGATACTACATAATGTGAGAATTCCAGCCTGAAAAACATTTGGTGTCATAAGAGAAAAATGTAAGTGGTACAATTTCACAAATACAATAAAAAATCGGTGGATCTTCCGGTAGGATGTATCTTCGGACTTGATGCCACAAGAAGAAATATGCTCGATCCACATGAAAGACAAGGTAGTGAGAATTGTGATGTACGGGACATCTCACTACCCATGTCTTTCACGGGGCAGGGAGCAAGCGCCGGCGACAGTTGAGGAAGAGCTAGATGCTATAAAATATCTTGACCCGAGCCCCTTCCAGCACATCCTGGCTGCTTAGTAACAAGCAAATGTGTTTGCTTGCTGCTCTCCAGACAGGATGTGTGAAAAGGGGGTAAAGTGTAACTGTGCGCCGCGCTGCGTTTTCCTAACAATTACTTTTACAACCGTATCAAATGTAAGTATTTTTTCAGTTGATAATATAAGATTTACTTCCAACGATTAAAAGGTATTTTTAACCCGTTCATGACTAAATACGCGACACTATAGGGAATGTTTTTAAGTTATTTTGAACTCATAGAAAATTATTTTTATGTTTAAATATAACTATCGCCATGAGAATGTAAATCGCTGCGCATAGTTACACTTTCACCAAATAAAAAACAGTACATACAAATCATTCTTGAACATATAAATAAATATAGACATTTTTGAATAAAAAGGTTCCAATCGGATTACGTTATTTTTTGTCATCACGCAGACAAAGTTAACACATGTAAACTTAGGTAAATGTTATGTTAGTTATGTGTTGATGAATTCTGAATTAAAGCGTACGGCTAGATGGAGTTGCAGACTTGAGATGCAGTCGTAGAATAGCATGATTCGTAGAATCCAGATTCGTTTCTCGGTGCACTATTGCGGGTTGTGGATTACTGTACATGTACTTCAAAGTCTATCAAACAGGATCCCCGGAAGGGAACAATGTTCACTCAAATCTAACTGCGATAAGGACACAATTGAAAGAATATCTAATCAGATATTAAGCCTCCAGGACTATCCGTTTTTATTGTAACTCTCTACCATAAAAGTTTGTATTTGTATTAGATAACGCATTAACGAGCTATATTGTAATTAAGATAGCTTACCAACTAATCTTAAAAAGCGACTCTTTGACATGTGATCATTATCTTGTCCACTCTAACCTACGCCGCCCAAACTTGGTAATTGGCAAAGAATATATACATCAAAGCTCAAGTTACAGATTTGTCAAAGAGCGGTGGAAGGCATATAAGGCCTGAAAGATGGGCAGGTCTGATAATGGGTACATACTGATGGAAGGCGCTCAAGAGGTAAGCTTCTTAGCTTACCTCGCTTACGAGATGGAAAGATGAGTCGTTTGCTTTCAATGAGGGATGGCAAAACATAGCAATGGATACAACAAGGTGGAAAACAAAAGGGGAGGCTTTTGCCCAGCAGTGGGAGCTAAATAGGTATTTAAAATGGACTATTCATAGCTGGGGTGGTGTTTTTCTAGTTTTTATAATATACTAAATGGAATTCCAAAGCTTAAATGGTATTTTTTTTTATACTTGAGAACTGGGAATATACTCAGTTGGGCTATACTAAAAATCTTATCTTAATATTTTTGTCTTATAGTTTTAATTTATTAACGTAACACTATTTTCAGAAAATTGTTTTATTACATAAAATAATGATTGAAAGCTTTCAGAAGTTGAATTGACTAGCTCCGTGGCGCAGCGGGCAACATGCCAGCCTGCGACACGGAGTGACCGGGTTCGATCCCCGGCCAGGTCAAGATGGAAAATGATCTTTTTCAGATTAACCTGGGTCTTGGATGTGTATCTATATATGTATTTGTTATAATATATAGTATCGTTGAGTTAGTATCCCATAACACAAGTCTCGAACTTACTTTGGGGCTAGCTCAATCTGTGTGATTTGTCCGTATATATTTATTTATTTATTTATATTTATTTATAATAAAAAAACAGTAAAAATTCAATAAAGCCAAAGCAAAGTGGATGTAATTGAAGTAACTAATTATATCCGTCCAACGTCCCTTTTTATTTGTTAGGTGAATTAAGCCCGCGCCGTCGATATCGTTTGGAAAAATAATTAAAAATATCCGGTGAATAACAACATTGAATATTATTATTATTCGCGATATCCATTATATCCCGAAATCAATAGAATGGATATCGCAAATAAATTAGATATTTATTTTTCAACCGAATAAATTAGATATTTATTACCGATCACACTTATTTTTTTAAGTATTCTGTTATTTGTTTAAAATCATAATTAGAGCACCAAACAAAAAGATTATTGTCTTACGAAAATTGTAAGCATTTTTAATTATTTGAAAATACACAATTTTTGTAGGATTCCAAAATATTTTTATTAATATTAGATGTTAGATAAATTTCAAATGTTAAGGCCATTTTTTAAAATTACAATCTATTCATTTTGTTATTAATTATTAAAAAGCACATTCTTTAAAATATATGAAGTTGATTGTATATTGACTTTAATTGTATTTGTTGTTGTTTTTTTTTTTAACGAACTGTGGCATAGGTAACCTTTAATACACCGATTTTCAACTTATAAAACAGAATATTATAATGCGAGAATGTAAAGTAAAAAAAAGCTTAACCGTTTCTAGCGGACATCGCACGATTTATTATATATTGCGATACCGGTTGGCCTGTCACCAGTCTCATTTCAACCCCGTGTCTGTCATTTCCTGTTAATTTTTACTTTTAATTTAATAATACAATAATTATAACCGTATTGAATTTCTAAGTATCCATCTTGCTCATTTATTTAGTTATTCTTTTTACAGACGTAAAAACGTTGGTAGTTGTCGCTGAAAATATTTATTGAGTAATTCGTGATGAAACTTTTCTGGATATAGCTTTGTTTGGTATTTTATTTTGCCAGGTTTTAAATATCTTTCTGAAAATATGTATATTTGATGTAATAATTTATTTTGATCTTTATTTTTTTCATGCTAGTATTCCATAAAAATTAGGCTAACTGCGCGACGAAAAAATAGACATTTTACGGCATTCTTCTGATGCACAGCGCCTTAAAAGTTATTAGTTTTAAAAAATGGCATCTAGATGCATATAATTTTAAGAAAAAAAGTTACATATATGTTTTAATTAAATTCAAGGATATTAAAAATTAAATAAAACACGACAAATTATATTTTACGTTACTTTTATTTAACTCTAAATGACAATGATGTGACAATTTGTCTGTGCCATTCCGGTACAAAACCTAAAAGTTAACCGCCGGGAAATGAATATGTAGATAATTTTGATTAAATTTTCATGTCTCATGTAATTATTTCTCAGTTATGAAATTATCCTTTATAAAAAAATAGTAATGTAATAAAAATTAGTAATAAAAACTTCTTACAGCTATCATTACAGGATTCGGTACCTAATGCGATAGAGTAGCTATTTCAATCTATAGCAAATTACCATTAATGACATCCTTGTAAATTAAATAGGTATGGCAGAATCATTATCAAAGAGGGCACTAAATACACCTGCGAGTCTCGTCATTGGAGGTCTACACATAAAAGGTAAATTATACGTACAAAAAAGGTAAATTGTTCGTCTATTATTATTGGTACGTGGTGTATTGAAAAACTACGTATGGCACTCGTGTGTATTGATAATTATATTCTCCGTTCATACCTCATGTGAATGGGAAGTGTGAAAGAGAATTATTGGAAATTTCTAGGACAGAGGGGGCTCTATAATAATGCACGGTAGGGAGATTAAGACATTGGACAATGATTTTATTAGGAGAGTACATTTTAGTAAGTTTAGAAAGAAACTATTTTATGTGTTCGCCAGCAAGGGGTATTACTCAGTTAATGAATATTTAAATGATAATTGGAATAAATAATTAATTTACTATTGTAAATAATGTAGTTACTAATAATGACTTATATTAATGTTAATTTTACATATTTTTATTTAATGAATGTAATAATTATTATGTATTTATGATTGATTGATTTGGTAGGCAGGCTTCCGAATATTATTTTGTTTTAAATAATTATACGCTGAGATCAAACTCTGCAGAATAGTTTGAATTATTATTTAAAAAATACCTTTTAACATCTTGAATGTACCATTCATATTCGTAAATAAATATGCCTATGTATTAAATTAATTTTTATTAAAGATTTTAAACATATGTATTCTTCACACATCATTTTATAATTAGTTAGATATTTTATAGAGTGTAATGCAGAATCTACCGAGGTATTTCTATTAAGCTTAGTGTCAATGTCGTCCCGGCGTGGCAGGAGGATGAATAGACTAAAATGTCGGCATTTTCTAACTAAACGTGGTAAAAACGTTTTGTTTATTGTAAAATCTATCTTGTTACCGTTTCAATATAAAATCTGATCTACATCCAAATTACATTCAAAATAAGTAATTTAAAATGTTTTATGAAGTAAACGACTATTTTAATAAGTCTGTCAATGATTTAATGAATACGGCTAGCGGCTGCTAGAACTTCCAGATTAAGTACCGTATTTAGTACTGGTGTTAATGAAATGAAACTGAAACTTGTAATCTTCGTAACGGGTCTAGAAGTAATTAATCGAGTGAATAATTTTCACATTGAAGATAACGATCGATCGTTTTCACTTACTTGACCGACGCGACCGGTGAAATTGACCAAGTAATCGTTCTAATGGACAGAATCATGCAATTCACGTGACGATGAAAATGTGTATGGGTCACTCAATTTGCGGAATTACTTGATAGAAATGATACGTAAAAAGCAATGATGCTTGATTGACTCCACTCATGAAATGATGAATATGTGATGACAAAAAAAAAAAAAATCGCCCAGCGCATGGGAGAAAATAAAACAAAAATACATAAATGAAAGGGAATCAGGATGAACACAAACATGAATATGATACCATAATGTGAGAGAAAGATAACATTTAGAATTAAATGACTGCAATTATGGCATTCGCTGGTATTAATGATGTTTCTCTAACAGAACATTGTTACATACCTTAGCGAAATCCCAGCGGCGGAGAGCAAGCGGGCTGCCAGCGCCTGCCGGGCCATGGCGGGCTGTCAAACGGACCACAAAACCCATTCAAATGATTTATGTCATTGTACACTCTCACGCTAGCCACTTATTGTTAAAGACAGCTAGTACATTTGCGAAGCCTTACGACTAATGAGGGAAATTTATTGCTTGTACTGGAATTATTTTGAGTATTAACAAAATTTCCTCAATTACGAACAATAATCTTCCTGTTCATCTATACATATATTTAAAAAAAATCCTATAAAATAAAACATCGCCTTAGCTAGAGAATATTCGCTAAAAGCTTAACATAGAATTTTTAAATTATCTTAATCTATTCTTACAATAATATTATATTTATCTTACAAAATAAATAAATTGATAGTTACCTGTTTGAATATAATGATGAAGTTATTTGTAATCTGCCAGAAGATGTTCGTGTCGACCATGTTCTACGGAGCGAGCCAAATCTGTAACAAAAGAGAAACTGTTGTTTGATACTAGAAAACAAAATAAAAATATACCACTGTATACAATGTCATACATTATACAAATAAAAGGTACATAAAGACAATTAATACACAGACGCGCAGGGCATGAGCTTTGCAGATACAGTACGAATAAAGACATTTCGCCTTAGCAAAAATAAATACACAAAAATTAAGTTACTTAAAAAACTTACCGGTGGTCTTTTTGAGTAAGGAACGTACTCCGAGTGCTATTATCCCAGCCATTTTTACCTGAGAATCAAAAAAATAAAATAAATCTAAGGCGGTTAAAACACTAGCGACACTAATTGAATTTAAGAAAAATAAGGTGTTAACTGGGCACTTTAATAGATTTTAACAATATATATCATCTTAAATGCACACCTCAAGCGGTAAGTTGCAACAGTTGCTTCGAGAGTCCAGAGTGCGCGCCGGCGAGCGAATGTCTCTGGTTTACGGAGCGTCAGTTATAAGTGCAGGGAAGGCCGATAGCGAACCCGCGATAAGAAGCCGCGCAGGCGCCCACCGTCCGGATCTCACATCATTTTAATTAGGTGCGGCGAGGACACTTCAAAGGGCTAATGATGACTATTGAGCATTTGACTGTACCAATTATACGTCATCAATTACTGCTGGCTTCATACGAGGCACTCAGTGGTGCTTGAGGAAAGCGTTTCAGTTTTAGTGTGTATTTACGCCCTTTGACGTTACATACACGTTTTAAAATTTTGTCGTTTATATTTTAAATATAATAAGGACTGTAAATTGTTGTTAGTTTTATATTAATGATCATCATCATTTCGAGTAGGTAATTATTAATGATATGAAGATCAGTCGGATACTATAAATACTTAAACTTTTACACCAATACCAAAGATTGTTTAACTTCTGACTCGGAGGTATTAATCAAACTACATCTATGGAAATCATTTGTTTAAAGTATTTAATTCGATTACGCAATTATGTTTATTTAACGTATTGTCCACATATTATTGACCGTTCAAATAAAGATATCAACGCGTTTAACAACTCACGATGATAGCCATTTCGACTAATAAGCTCTCCAGACTTCGACTAAGCAAATTACATTCGTAATACAATTACGGTCGTAATTTGCACGGACGTGGAAAATGAGTAGAGCTAGTAGCAGAGTAAGAAGATCAATTTTATAAATACATAGGTACTTACACTTATTTTTGAACCTTAATAAGATTTTTTTTATTGCAATACAAACCGTGACGGGAATATCAATAAATAGCCTCATAAAAAACGAGGTTAGCTGTGGCATTCGAAAAAAAAATCAGTGCTTATTATTGTAAAAAAAAAATCGCGTGTCAAGACAAACAGCGCAGCGTCGCCACTGGCGTTCAGAAATCCGACGCGCATCGCCCAACATGTCGATGCTAAATTATTCAAAATAATCTAGTTAGTATTATACAAAAACAAGGACTATTTACATTTATAGCTATCCATAAAAGGACTATTCACATTTATAGCTATCCATAAATAATATGGTTATATCACTAGTATTGTAAATTGCCGTCATCCGCACGCGTAAGCGGCCACGCACGACATATTTTATTTCGTGCGCTTCCTTTGGGAACGCCCGTTAAAACAAAATTTATATTAAATATTTTATTTAAAAAAAACCTATATTATTTTATCTATACATATAATAAAACAGTAAAAATATTTTGTCTGTACATTTAGAATTTTTGACTGAAATGGATAGAGGGACACTTAAAAAGAATAATAGAAAGCAAAAAATTTTTTTTCGAATTTCTTGTCTGTCTGTCTGTCTGTCTGTCTGTCTGTCTGTATGTATGATCACGATTATCTCCGAAAATACTGAACAGATTTACTTCAAACTTTCACCAATTGCTTTGTTTTAACTCAGAAACATCTAAAGTTTGTTTCATCAAAATCGGTTCATTAAAAAAAAGTTATCGTCATTTGAATGAACTCAAGGCATTAGTTTGCCTGCAAATATACACGGTGAATTTTTTATCGTTTTGGACCCATAAAGGGGTGACTCGGACCATCAAATTGAACAACTTTTCCTATGGGAACAATGCTGGGAACTCAAAAAAAAATTTGACATTCTCATACAAACTGGCGGCGGGACTCTTTTTTATGAAAATGACGAATTTTTTTTGAGTTCCCAGTATTGGTCACATAGAAAAAGTTGTTCATATTGATGACCTGAGTCACCCCTTTAAGGGTCCAAAACGTTCCTGAGGGATGGACACTAACGGCGGCGGCGTAGCCGCGGGCAAACGGCAAACCAACCGAAACTGCTGCGCCTAGAAACTTGAAATTCGGTACAGGGGTTCTTTTAATGATGTGTGTGAGCGCTAAGAAAGGATATTAAGAAATTTTACTTCTAAAGGTGTAAAATTTATATGGAATTTTCTCATTTCTGGACTTAGAAGTATGAAAGTAGGTATATAAGTTCTCGATTAAAATTAAAAAAGATGTGTGTAGGTAGATGAAATTTACAAAATTCCCCCCTTAAGGCGTAAAGTCGGTGGGTTTTATAAACTTTGTATGGAAATTTTCTCATTTTTGGACTTAGACGTATGAAAATAAGTATATAAGTTCTAGGTTACAATTAAAAATATCTGTGTAGGTAAAATTGACGATATTTTCCCCTGAAGGGGTAAAATAGCGGGGTAAAGATTGTATAGGAATTTACTTATTTCTAGACTTAGAAGTATGTAAATAGTAAGTATGAAAATAGGTAAATAAATTCACGATTACAATTGAAAAAGATCTGTGTAGGTCAACTGGAAAAAAATCCCCCAGAAGGGAGTTTGTTGGAAATTTTCTCATTTCTGGACTATGAAGTATGAAAATAAATACGTATGTAAGTTCTCGATTACAATTAAAAAACATATATGTGGGTGAAATGGACAAAATTCACTCCTAAAGGGGTAAAATGGGAGGGTAAAGGTTTTATGGAAATTTTCTCATTTCTGGACTTAGAAGTATAAATAATATCCATACTTCCATACTAATACTAATATTATAAATGCGAAAGTAACTCCGTCTGTCGTTTTTTTACGCTTCAACCATTGAACTGATTTGGATGAAATTTGGTATGGAGGTATGAGGCCCGAGGAAGGACATAGGGTATGTTTGATTCCGGGAAATTCTACTGTTCCCGAGGGATCGACACTAACGCGGGCGGAGCCGCGGGCAACAGCTAGTATATAAATATGTTTTATATTTTATTTATTTTTAATTTCAAATGTGTGATTTGACGGATTTAACGTTAAACCTGATTAATACTATCCGTTCCGTACCCAAAGGGTAAAAACGGGACCTTATAGGTAAGCCTCCGATGTCCGTCTGTCACAGATCTGTATCTTTGGCCGACGATATTTCTTCACCAAAATAGTCGCGACGCGAGCGAAAAATTAAGATTCTGAACAAAAGACGATATTCCGACCGATCGGGCTAAAAGCCAGACGGTCACTGACTGTATTTTTGCAGTTCACGGTGGAATTTGAGCTTTTAGGGAAAAAAAGCTAAAACATACTTTTAACCAAACAAAATACAAATAAGACACCATTAAGTAGATCTGCGATTCGCTACTACCAATATTGCATGTCCCTGTTTAACCCATTAGGAGCCAAATGAAAACACGTGGGAGGATTTTCAAAATTTCTTTATTAAGTCATTCTTTGGAGATAACAGAAAACATATAAAGTGGCAAAAACGAAAAAAAAATTTTTTTCATGATTTTACAAGGGTGTTCCCAAATTGGCACAGTGGCCGCTTATGAGTGGAGATCAGCAAAGTAAGATTTTTCAATGCAAAGTGTTTTTTTATATCTCCTACGGCCTCTCATAGACAAAGAATACATCTTATACGCTTTGATAGCTTTTCAGGAACATGATCTTTACTACCTAATTGTAAATCTGCAATATTAGATGACTAACTTTCGCCTGCGGCTCCGCCCGCGTCTATGTCGATCCCTCGGGAATAATACTGTTTCCCAGGATAAAAGGTAGCCTATGTCTTTCTTTGTACTCCAGAAAACTTGTATGCAAAATTTCATGATGATCAGTTTAGCAGTTACGGCGTGAAAGCGTAACAAACAAACTCACTTTCGCATTTATAATATTAGTAAGGGTGAAGGGCGAGTTTTGGATCTTTGCAATGATTGTCTTAGGTAATATCTGGCTACGCTTCGTCTAAATATAATGATCCATAGGATCTTCTCTCGACATCACATGAAGACGCCATGCATATGACATAGTCATGTCAATCATGTAAGTAAATAAAACTGACCACCTTTTTTTACCGTGAATTTCGATCCGGTAAATCGATATCACTTGATCCAATTCATCTACTCCACCCATAACTTTATTCTACTTAATTTTAAAATAGATGTGGTGGAATCTAAAAATATATTTCCGTCCCCTCAACCCTCAAGTGATATTGAAATTGTCTATTATTTTGACTGGCATATAAATTACTAAAACGGACAATCATTTCATATACTATTTCATCAATTTTTTTTTCGAAAATCTGAATTGAGTTCAATTTATCAATTTCCTTTTACGCGGTTTTCGCAAAGTAATCTCTCTCATCGTTTTCATCATAAGTAGTTGTATCTGAAGTACGCTTTCGCCAAACTGGAATATTCATAGTTCGTCGACGAGGCGGGACAGTACTACTCAGTTCCTCAGCAGATGACGTTCCAGATCTTTTTGTGAGTCGTTTTCTTTCGTGCCCTTTTGGCAGCCAATGGTTCAGCGTCATTGCTGTCATCAGAGTGCGAAAGTGTGCCAACAGGGTGAACAAAAACTCCAATGATAGCTGGAATATCTTTGGGCAAACTAGATTGCATGAGATCATCATCAAATCCCTCTTCTTCATCAGTTAAAATGCTGGGTTCCGGTGGAATTATGGGCACGTCACACAACAGACCATCATCACTGTTTTACAGTATAGCGTGGATTGCTTCTTCAAACCCTTTGTAATCATTGCTGGCGCTAAATGTTTGTTAAAATTTTCTGAAAAATACGTATAATTTTGATACACTTGTAGCCACTGTGCCAAAATTGGCACAGTATTTTTTATATAACTATATATTTGCACACGTTGGATAGAAGTTAGTATAACTGTTAACATATCTTTATTCATCTTTTTCTTAAGTTATATCAATAATAGTTGGTACAATATATTATAAAAAACCATCATAAATATACATACAATGTACTCACCTCGACGCTTCGCAAAATGAAAATATTCAATAATGCAAATAAAATAGATGTTCTAATTGTTACAATATAATTTAACAGTAATAAATTCGCACGCACTATCCACTTCTTAAAAAAGTAACGCAAAATTACTTGCTGTCAATACTTTTTTTATATACCCTCAAAATAAAGTGTTCCAAAATTGGCACAGCGGACGCGAATGGGTTAATACGGTTGGTCTTGAATTTGGTTTTGGTAGGTGGGTCGGAGCCCACCTTTTGTTCAACTTTGAGGACCAGTGTTCCATAGCAACGGTAGGCAACAGCCAGACGGTGGTCCGTAACCGGAGCGCGCGAAAATATTATATTCATTTTCTTTATTACCTCTTTTCAATTAATCCGGCTTGGCTCTTCGTCCAGTGTTGTAAATCATATTTCACTAAAGTGAATTTTCTTTACTGCGCATTTGAAGTTTCCATTTTAAACCAAAGTATTAAAAATTGGGACGCATTTATTTTACGTCCTCTTTTCTATCTCCATGCCAAATTCTATCTAAATAGGTTCAGTAGTTAAAGCCTTAAGAAAAAACTCTGTTACCTGAGTTTTTTTATTGTAAGTATGTATTTTAATTACTATTACAAAGCAAATTAATTTTGTATTCATTAAAATTTGGTAGTTTTAGTAATGGTTAAATGCGTACCGTTTTACATTTAGAAGATGGCTGAGAACAGCTTTACAAACTATAAAGCTGGCATATGATTAGTCCTCGTACTAATATCACAACATACAGAGATTAAATGGTCACTGTATGGTTGAGTGTACACAAAAGTGGCAAATCTTCTTTGTTAAAGTATAGGTTAATTAACTCAATGTTTGTTTTTCGTCTAATACTCAACGATGACAGCGGGAGCCAGCGGCTTAATGTGCCTTCCGAAGCACGGAATAACGCGAAATGTTTTTTATGCTACTCATCCCGGTGGGGACCACGGCCGGGATCTTGCCGGGTTAGCACTAATAATGCTTGCTCCCACTGCACTGGGCTTAAGCACATCACCAACTCAATAACCAATTAACAACAAGCGCTGTGTCGTGTCATGTTAACAACAGTCGGTTGACCACTGTTTGCAATAAAAGCTCATTAAGTTAAGTACCATACATATTAAATATACTTCACTACACTCAAAATTATGTAAGTTGATTGGCTCACTTATCAATATTAGGAAATACAAATTGCTTCACAGATTTCCCGCTGAATTATCAGTAATACACTGGATCAATGTTATGAGCTAGTAATATAAAGTCAATGGTTATGTATGAGCAATGAATCTGTATAATATTTGTTCGGCTCAAATCTTGCAACTGCGACTGGATTTTGAAGCAATTATGCTTCACCGATTGAACTGATATGTACGTAGGATGACAATGGAATATTATGGAGTCATTGAGCGGAACCGATAATGAAGAACTCCTTAGGTTGATTTCAGGGCGAGACGCGCCGTTGACCAGCGCGCTTGACCGTGCGCTGTGAAACGAGTTTTGGTATCGCGCATTTCGTTGCAATGTACAGATGTGTATATAGTCGTCATTATTGACACAAATATAATCACACGTTTAGTTAGTTGTTTATTTTCTATGGAAAACAGTGCATCAGCGACGTGGTAAAACATTGCAAATTGATTATTGACCGCGCGCTTCGGCAGCGCTGGCCAACGGCGCGCGTTTCACGAACGGCGCGTTTGTACTGCGTGCCGATGTAACGGAACTACTATCTAAGTGGACACATTTTGGAAATCCTAGGAGAGGCCTATGTTCAGCAGTGGAGTTCTTGCGGCTGAAATGACGATGATAATTCTCTAAAAGTAAATGTTAAATAATATATCTAATTAAATAATCTCTAATTAAAAACACTTGTTGTAAAACACAACAAAGGGTAAGTGTTTATATCACGTTATGTTAATATAATACACGTTTAGTAGATGGATTCACAGAACAAGTAGACAATATGTCAAGAAAATTATTGTGAATTAATGGGAGACATGTGCATGCATAATCAAATTAATGAGTTTAAAACTTCGTATGACAGACGGTCTCGCGAATATCGGAAAAGCTTGTCTTGTTTAGAAATCGATGGCAGCGCGCGTGCGCGCTCTCGCGTTTACCATCCGCCGCGTCGCTAGCATCACCCCGAAACTTGGGTACCTCGCCAAAATCTACCTAAACGTTATCACAGTACGAACCATTTTCCATTTTCCGGGCCGCAGTACCGAACCTTGTTGCGTACCGCACGTGTACCTTGAGGAGCTTGAAGGCTGTTCGTCGCGGAATCAATTGCGTAGTTGGCAACGGCGTAAATCTTTTTCGCAGTTACAATATTTATGTACGCTGATTGTAGGTAATATCGGAATGTTGGAGAAAAATACTGTGTTAAACGCACAAAAAGATTTATTTCAAAACTACATATACTGAACAAGTTTTTATTATTTATATCATATTATACAAACCTCGTTTATTGACGAGGCAGCTAAATTTACGGGCTAAATGAGATGAATATAAAAACAGTAGCGTAGGTGTATTAGAAAGCGTACAAGCTCCCGTATTAAGTACATAGAATTAACTAAAATGCTAATGAACAGCAATTTATATAATAAAAACCGGCCAAGTGCGAGTCGGTCTCGCGCAAGATGGATTCCGTACCTGAGTTTCTGTTGTACGGTAGCCCCCCCTTAATATATTTATCCGATCGTCAGGGTAACAGGGCTATAGACTATCGGGGCGTCAGGGTAACAGGGCTCAATGATAACAGACGGTTCCATTATGGGCGTAGATTAAAGGGCACACGCACACGAGTATAAAGTCCATCCGAACACACGTTCAAAACTAGTTCGTAAAGTTCGTAATACTCACTATAGATAGGCAATAACTACGAGAATATGAAATCGTATTCGTAGTCTGTAAAGTTCTCACACTTAGAACTAAATCACTTATGTTCAGAGAGCACAGAAAACAGTAACGAATACGCGGATAGCAAGCAGTCACCATGGACCTAGGAATAATAGCAGTCACACACAACGTGGCGTCTGGCCATCGTTACGGTACTCATACGTTCGACAGTACCACTGCCCCGTTTTTCTAGGTATTACAAACAAAGACTACCTATGTCCAAATTCCGATAAGACTTGATGTTGTTAATGTAAACATTCGCCTAGGAGTGCGAGTCGGTCACGCGGGCGCCGGTTGCAGGCCCCGCGCCGACATATTAATTTTATTTTAATTTATTTTAAGTGAATAATATAACTCAATATTCTGTGAATATTTCAAGAGTACCTGTTGACGTTTTCAATATCGAGCAAAAAAATCACGTTTGTTGAATACCATCTTCTTATCTTATCTGTATCTTGTATACCATACTTAATATTTATTTTATTCTGTTTTTTAGTATTTGCTGTTATAGCGGCAACAGAAATACATCATCTGTGAAAATTTTAACTCTCTAACTATCACGGTTCAAGAGAAAACCCTGATGAGATGACAGACGGACAGCGAAACCATATTAATATAATAGGTTCCCGTTTTTAATCTTTTGGGTACGGAACCCTAAAAAAGAGAATTCGTATACTAAGACCGTCGTCCCAACGCGAGTTTTTGATGTATAAGATAATTCGTATCTAGACAGTCGTCCCAACCCGATTTTCCGATGTATACGATAGTGTTTGGGGACTATAATTAGTGGACTTCATTAGTTAACTTAGATATCCATTCCTTACATCCGGTTAGGAAGCGAATAGGAGTTATGGAAGATTGAAGTTCAAATTTTGATATTTATTAATTTGTTTATACTGTTATCAATTTTATAAATAGAATCTGACCACGATCTGACACTCCTTAGCTACTTAACAAAATTAAATTAAATCGGCCAAACGAAACAAACAATAAATAATTTAATAATCCCTAGGTGCGTTGCCTACAGTCACTGTAAATAAATAAATAAATATATAGGGACAAATCACACAGATTGAGCTAGCCCCAAAGTAAGTTCGAAACTTGTGTTTTGGGATACTAACTCAACGATACTATATTTTATAACAAATACATATATAGATACACATCCAAGACCCAGCCCAATCTGAAAAAGATCATTTTCCATCTTGACCTGGCCGGGGATCGAACCCGGTCACTCCGTGTCGCAGGCTGGCGTGTTGACCGCTGCGCCACGGAGCTAGTCAAGAAACTCAAAACCTCAAAACAAAAGACAGCAAAGAAAAGACGAAAAGAACAGCAGCTATGCAAAATAAAACAACCCACGTGTGAGTTGGATAGACCAATAACAAGATTTATGTGTGATTTTTGGGGGACCATATATTATATATTTTTTAAATTTTCTTTGTTATAGCGGCAAAAGATATACACATTTTCTGAAAATTTCAAGTATCTTCCAATTAGGTACGTTTCAATAAACAAACTGCCCTGTGGAACGACGGACAGCCGATGCTTAGTAATGGCGAGCCGTGTTTTTTTACCATTTGGGTAAGAAATAAAACTATGTTAATTCTGAATGAAAATGAGTAGTCGTTAAACGTAACCGTTAGGCAGTCAGCTGAGCCGTCGTACATATTTTCACTAAACCTCACGGCGGAATACCTACCTGACCTCGGCGCAAGTTAACGACCGCAGTGCATCGCACGAGTTCAACGCCACCTGTTTTTCGCCAAGTTTTACAACGTAAGCACAAAGTAGTGAGAATGCGATGCGAAGGCCTTGTAGTAGAAACAACGGACGGTCAACGTACACTTTAAAAGCGTTTACAGACCATTCACAATAGGGGCCAAACAGACGCCATTTTTTTTAATCAATATCCAAACTTATTGTATGAAACATACATATTTATTTAAATAGTTATTTAAATAATGTAGTTCAGTATCTCTAACTTGAAGGTGTCAACTGGATGTACGTTCACAAACAAACAAACTTGATAACGATTAATTTTATAAAAATTACAAAATTTTGAATTTTTTTTAATTATTAGTGTTTGAATATATTTTTCTGCAAGCTCTTTGTTGTAGCAACAAATTTAGCAACGCAGATTAGAAAGATGCATAGATACTGCATACACGACACGAGCTTCACACCTGTAGTGTATAGTTAGTCTGTGACGCCATTGAGAACGCTTAGCCCTCACACTGACATGCACCCCGGCGGATTATGTCAGACATCCGATATCTGCCATTGTGAAGATTGTTCGAACCGGTTGGCGCGTTTGACGACCACGCTGCGAAATACACGGATTTTTAATTGCCTCGACTGTTTCTGTTTGATATTTGATTGTCTGACGCATTGTTTATTTATTGTGTCTGTTATTTAAATGAACGCAGCTTTAATATCTCGATTTAACGATACATACCATGCATTTGGACATTAATATAATACTGTTTTTTTTTACACGTCTGCCCTAAACTATAAGTTTAGGGCAGACGTGTAAAAAAAAACAGATGGCCATTCTGTTAGTAGGAGTGATACAAATTTGTTTTATAGCTGAAGATAACACTACCGAAAATTATAAAACCAAAGTTTTTTTAGCTAAAACACTCCCGATATTGATAAGACCAACGAACGTTCGCATATCTCTAAAGTTCAATCACTGTAGGCGTATGACCGCAGATGACAAAGTGAATACAAATATGCACACGTCAAACCGAATTGGATTTAAAGCGTAGAGCGATAAGCTTGAATTTAGAGTACATAGTGTGTATCTGCGTAGTATTGGTAATGTTTGTCATACAAAATGTGTATCTGCGTAGTATTGGTAGTATTCAATGTGGCTTTGACATTGCCCTTATCGCATGCGGCGACTCCATTCACATTGCGTTTAGTTATCGAGGTCTCAAGAACCTTACATTAACTAACTAGCACCACCTACAACTACATATTCTATTTCTTTTACTACTACATCAGATCAAATTAACAAAATCTAAAACGTGAAGCTAATGACGAAAACCTACTTGTAGATATTTTGTTTTTACTTTCAATAATTTGCAACGTTATTATATCATTTCTAGCAAAGTTAAATTTCAGCTTTTTAAAGAAATAAAATGATGGGTGACACTAGTTGGCTCATGTAAACCTCTTAAGTCAATGGAATAAAATTGTGTATAATATCGTTTATTGAAACCATATACTCTTAAATTAGGGTGTTCTAAAATGCTTACGACCAAAAGGCAGCACTGAATCATAGGGTGCGAAGACCCCAAACATTGGATAATATTTGACAAGCAAATGGTGCTCCTGCCTGCACTAGAAAAAATGAAAATAACAAAGGTTATTATTACGACAAAAAGAAAAAGTAGGAACTTCAAATTATGAGACAAATTTGTTCTACTGCCATGTATTTCGTAAAACTTCATGTAAAGAAAATGAGAGTTCCTAAAGAAGTACATTTATTATATTAACATTTAGATTATTTAATTGAATAATTTTTTGGTGTTAAATACTAGTGATATCCTTTTTCTGTTCCCTGACTGAAATATGTACCTATGTTATGTAAAGAAATAGATTGACGTTAGCATTACGCAAACGTTAGATTAAAATCTACCAAGAAGTATATATATTGGCTTTAAACTGGGAAGAATGAAGGATATTGATTTCTTCATTCTTACATATTCTTTGGATTTGTTTTATTAAAGATGATATGTAATCAAAGGAATACATTAACATTATGCATCATTTGTTTGACAGAGCGTAAGGCCATACAACCCAAAAGCCATATTTAGCGTGTAAGAGGGCATATTACCTCACTCACCTATTCCCTCGACCCGCTTCTACGGACAGCGCGACAAGAGATTTAGGTTAATTCCATAGAAAAACAGAACAGCAAGACAATAAGTTCAAGTAGTATAGTATAGTATAGTACGAGGTGTGTATACATTTCAAACAGTAATACAAATAAAGACACTTTTACAATCATAACATCAGTAATACGATATCACTTCTGTAAGAGATCACATTACTAGTGCTGCGGCCATACAGAGCACTCTGCATACACCTGTCTTGACAGAGCGGCCACCTGTTGCCGGCTCAATTAGCTTATCAATATAGCGTTTGAAAGCTGTAATTTGACGACGGCTACTCATTACACAAACACGTCCATTGTAATATTAAACCGTGGGTATGCCTGAAGCAGCAAATATGTAAATTACCTTTTCCGCCTATAATCAATTATGATTTTACTTTCAATTGTTTCATTACGATATTTGATCTTCACTAATGTATAAACTTATGATTCATTTATTAGTGTGACTTTTAGAATTTTGTTATCTCTTGTTAACTTAGGACGAAGGATCCACAACCACAACCAGTGAAGAATGTTTTTACATTTCGGTGAAGTTGAAGGTTTTAACATTTCACATTATTGATTTTTTGATTAAGTCTCATGTTACTTACTGTCTTCGTTTATTATAGTTTGTATTAGAATAATCACAGTAGAAAAATAACAGTTTCCTTCAACGGTGAGTAGTAATTTGAGGACGCCTACCTATTCATTAGTTATTTTATATTACTTATACCGTATTATGTAAACGTCATATGAACCCGTGGATTTCTCTTTCATAGCTAATAATTTATTGAATAGTATTGTTTGATATTTGATCTTCAGCCTTTTAATGGCGTCTTGGATGTTGTGGTTTACTATTTGATGATTAATAATGAAATTTTAATTATAAGGAAATCTAGAATATATTTTTAAGTTTTTTTGTATTTTTTTCATTACATATCCTAGAATACTTGATTCTCAAGACGAGGGTTGGGCAAAAAACACGTACTCAGCTTTAATAAATATACAAATTACAGAATACTAAATACAAATTACTTTCAAGAAGAGTATTCGAAATACAATAATTTAGGTATTTGTATTAAAGGAACTAATTACTTAATGCTGTTAGATGTTAGCTAAATAGGAATTTACTTAGGCACGTGAACAGTTTTAAATGTACCGTCAAACAAACAATACATATTGAAAAATAAATAAAATCTCACTTCGCTCAAGAAAGCTATCGACCACTTCTATTTTTTTGTATATCGGACTCATTTTTATGCTGGCTAAAAGTATTAACCTATGTAAATGCTTTTTGAATATATATTTGAAATACAAAAGACTTCAGCGTCAGATATTTAAAATACTATTCATTTTTAGGAAGTTACAATTTAAATACAAAATACGTATTTGTACGCAGGCTACGCATAGTCGTTGGCTATACGTATGAATATGTTTTCTTTTTCTTCATCAGTAACTATTGTTTGATCTCGTTGTTTTCAAATAGTCATATACTCGTAGGTCATATAGGTGAATGGTCAGTTATAGGGCTTATAACGTGGCTAAAGATAAACGATACACGGCGATAGAATGTCCACACGAAAACAATCGGTGCAAACAAGCCGCTAACGTCACGAAGCGATAACCGAGTGTTATGTGACAATCATATCGTTTAACGCACCCGTCGGGACGTCACGCGCTATCTTTCCCACGAATTATATATAGAATATGTAATGTAAACGAACGCGTGCGACGGAGAGGCTGCGGTAGGTTACATTATGGACCGTGAGCGTTAATTTCATTTTTAATAGGCGAACATTTACGTAATTCTTGTTCCTGCCGGCTGGTCTGACTGTGGTTGTAACCCGGAACATGCTTAGATGACAGACAAATGTATATTGAATAAGTAATCTATTTATGTGTGCCATTTACACGGAGATATTAGACCATTTCGATTAATCGGAAGTATGCCATGTAATGCCTATCAATGAAATAATTTTCAAAACATTAATATGACCAATTATACCACTCATCATCACGGCTCAATTTGGATTGTAGTTAAACCAACGTATTTATTATAATTTATAAAAATAAATATATTAGATACTAAAAGATCAAAAATATATTTTTAAGGTTCCGTACCCAAAGGGTAAAAACGGGACCCTATTAATTAATATGGCTGCTTTCCATCTGTCTGTCGGTCATGATAGTTAAACGGTTGAAATCTTCACAGATTTCTGTTGCCGCTAAAAAAAAAAATACTAAAAACAGAATAAATAAAATATTTAAGGGTGACTCCCATAAATAAATAAATAAATATATATTCTATATCTTCCGTCATACAGAGCTTTAAAGCAAACGTTTTATAAAAATATAGGTATATAATTAATGTACTGTAATTATACGATCTGGTTAAAAAAATGCACTTCCTTGTGACGCAAACGAGAGCCTTCATCAAATAACATGTCACAAGGTCGGAAGGAAAAAATAATGAGACGATCGACGATGATGACACAATGAACGAAGGTCCCCGAGCAAATGATGGGAAAATATAAGGACCGGAGCAAAATACAGTAATTACGACAGCTTGCAGAATGCAGATAGAATTTACATCACTTTTATATATCTGTGATCTTTCATATTATTGACAAAGTCTTTCAATGCACAAAGCTTTTAAGATTCAACATTCATACTCGTAGATTAATGGGCTTATGATTTCGGCAAGGTTTATATTTTTTGGTGTTTATAAGACCCGCTTAACTTTTCGGTTAATAGATATTGCTCAGGCAACAACCTCTATATACACTCTTCAGATTTCGTAAACTCTACAAGTGAGGGTAAGAAAACTAGTCACGTGTTGGATTTAGTAGATATACTGTAGTAATAAAATTGGCTCGATGCCAGCATCGCGGCGATGTAGCCGGCCGGCACAATACAAAAGCAGAATAATTAGAAAAGATCATTTTAAAATTAGACGTTTTAAGGCGCTGTATCCCTTAACCGTTTGTAGCGGACATCGCGCAATATTTTATATATTTGTGTCATACCTGTCGTCAGTCTCAGTTCAAATTCGTGTCTGCCATTTTCGTGTTAATTTTCACTTTTAATTTAATAATTCAATAATTATAACCAAATATTGTATTTTTTGTAGGTATCCATCTTGCTCATTTAGTTATACTTTTTATAGACGTATAAAAGTTGGTAGTTGTCGCTGAAAATATCAAGTAATTCGCGACGAAATTTTTTTTGGATGTAGCTTTTTTGCTATTTTATTTAGTAAGGTTTTAAATATTTTTTTGAACATATTTTGATGTAACCATTTATTTTGATCTTTGAACTGTACTTCATATTTTTTTCATGCTAGTATTCTTCGAAAAATAAGGCTAACTGCGCGACGAAAAAATAAACGTTTTACGGTATTCTTCTGATGCACATCGCCTTAAAAGATTTCCAGATCAAACATCATCAGAGTTACACACCGATGATGTTCAAACAAATTCCCCGGCCGCATCTGTCATTTCACTTGAAATAACACATGCATTTTATCGAACGTTTTATTAATTCAGAATGATGATTACTTAGATGCTTTTGCCTACGAGACCTTTGACTAAAATATTACAACTTGATCATAGAATTTTGGCTGCGATGATAAAACAAAAGAATTATACTTAGGGGTTCTTAAAATATCCATTGAAATGAATGGACTAGGGGTCGTCTGGTAAATCTTTGGGGATCAGCGAGCCATTTAAAAAATGTTTAATGTAGTATAGACGTTCTGTCTAATCATTTTTAAGAAGCAATTATCACGAAAATACCTAAATAATGTAAAAAATACCTTACTTAAATTTCTTTACGTTTTATCGGCTATATTTTTATCGGTAGTGTGCCTAAAATTATATTGCGTGCCATCAGTGCATACATGCCACTGGTTCACCTTTCCTGGACTAAGGTTTTTATGTGATGCTTGAACAGATTTAAAATCGAGCCAATCGAAACGAAGAAATTAATATATGGTTCCGAAACCAAGCACTACAGTCAGACCACTGAATTTACTCTAGTTTAGCAAATAATTTAACCGGTATGTTACAACAATAATAACAGCACATTAAATGACATCACTTTTGATAAAAACTTGGGCCGCCTCCGATCGGAGTGAGTTACACCGAAAAAGCTAGGTAAAGGAATACCTTTTATGGATTGGCAATGTATTTTATGGTATATTTATAAATAATACTTCCATACTAAGGAATACATACTCGCACACACGATTTATTTATAAAACTATGATTGTTATTGAAACCTAAAAACATTTCCATTTCTTTTTTCTCTTTTCATATCACAGTAGCCTATTATATACTATACCTTTGTAATTATTTTGTTAATCTTATTTTTTATTTTTGGTGCAATAAAGTGTTCTTGTATTGTATTGTAGTAAAATGTTTTTTATGGCCTTCAGAAATGTATGTAATGTGTGTTTACATGTTTTATTAAATTCTCTTACCTGGCTCCACGGGTTTCATTTAGTTTTTGCATTTCGTCTTCCAGTTCCGGAGAGGAAGGTGTTTTCAAACTGATGAGGTGGTTTCCTTTATGTAGAGTTATGATAACGTCAACAGCATCTAATCCATCGAATCCCAGTAGTACTCCGACTTTCGTCTATTATTAACGTCGCATCTGGCGCCATATCTGTGAACAATGAAATTTAAAAAAATCAGAAGATTGGCCAATACAAAACGAAGAAACTCATTTCACAATAAAAGAAAGAATAGCAAGAAATCTTACAGGCAAGAAACAATAAGCTGACTACGGTTAAAAAGTATCTTTGTCCCGCGTCGGCCACTTTGTTTCAGTATTGTTTTCCATAACGGAATTAATTTGCCATGCTCTAACACCCCAGAGGCGCACGAACTAAAGCCAAGGAATGCGTTGCACAAATCTCAACCCGCTTTTTGTGGCAGGGGTGACTTGTTGAATGCCGGCCGACTACCTGCGCATTGGGTCTAAATTAACGTATTTTGCCTTCCCCACAAAGCATCGACCGGCAAATCCCACAACCAACCCTGAGTTAAGCTTTTGTACAGTAAGCCCGTCCACCGATTAGATTCACGTGCAATATGCCAAAGCGTGTGTCTGGCAGTCGGTATTTCACTAATTATTGCAACTTCCAACCGCATCATGGAACGTCACTCAATTTAACACATTCGAGTTTCATGAATGAATTGGAATAAATTATTTATGATGACGTACTGATGGATGATGAATTTGTATTATTTATTACAAATACAAAAGCTTACTTTTATCAATGTTAACAATCAACCAACAAAGTCAGCCAAGTGTGAGTCGCACACCCTAAGGATTCCGTACAAAATTTAACTACAAAAACCATGCTTCTTACTCTGATGTAGGAACGAAGGACACATAAAACTTTAGTGAGGTTAACCAAAATCTTTCTTATATCGACATTATATTTCATAATTATGACGTCTTAGTAATAAATTATTCTGACTGATTTTGATAGAATCGAGAAATAATACCAAAAACAAGCAATTTATTTGGGAACCCGGTTTAGTTTTTTGGTTTTTGATTTTATTATTGCTGTTACAGCGGCAAAAGATAATCGTATATTCACATCCTGTGAATATTACGGTTCAGAAGATACAGTTCTGTGTCTGAAGGACGGATATCAGAGGCTTAATAAATAATAGTCCCGTTTTACCCTTTGGGAATGGATCATTAAAATGCATGAAAGCTGCTTCACTTCACAGTTGCCAAAGATAAAAATCCGGCACATCGTAGCGTCATCGACCTCCACGCGTCGCCATAATTAGCAAATTAGTACACCAGGAAGTTGTCACTTAATTAAAATTATTAAATGAATCATACCGTTTGCCGCGTGTGTAAAAAATAGGATCAAGTGCAAATATTTGAACGGGACGGTTTTAAATAATAATAAATAATTTATTTCACTCTGTGAAGCTTCTGTTACCTTCAGAGGCTTAGACGAGCGAAACCAACGCTACCCATCATTCATTTATCATATATATATAGCAGGTCATTATCTTACATTTGATAAATTAAAAGAATTGTTAATAACGGCAATAGTAGGCAGTTTTGGCGGTAATTGAGCAATGTGTCGATCGTTGCTGCTTGTCAAATATAACCCAACTAGCTTTCGCCCGCGGCTCCGCCCGCGTCAATGTCGATCCCTCGGGAATAGTACTTTTTCCCGGGATAAAAGGTAGCCTATGTTCTTCTCCGTACTCCAGAGAACTTGTATGCAAAATTTCATGATGATCGGTTCAGTAGTTACGGCGTGAAAGCGTAACAAACAAACAAACTCACTTTCGCATTTATAATATTAGTAAGGATAAGGATTATATCAGCTTACCGGACGTTACGATTCAGTGCTGCCATCTGGTGGTAACCATTTCAGAAAACCCACATTGTTTTATTATTATATATTAACTAGCTTTCGCCCGCGGCTCCGCCCGCGTCAATGTCGATCCCTCGGGAATAGTACTTTTACCCGGGATAAAAGGTAGCCTATGTCCTTCTCCGGACTCCAGAGAACTTGTATGCAAAATTTCATGATAATCGGTTCAGTAGTTACGGCGTGAAAGCGTAACAAACAAACAAACAAACAAATAAACAAACAAACAAACTCACTTTCGCATTTATAATATTAGTAAGGAAGTAAGAATGAGAAAAATAGAATAGTAAAAGAACAATATTGTTCTTTTACTATTCCACACATAACTCATTCATTGACAATATTTAAAAGATGAGCGATGTTACTTTGATGTTGTGAAAATGACAGCAATAATAATAAGAGTGAGTATCATACACGTGTAAAGAGAAGAACACCATCTTAGGTATCCAAGAAATGCACTATAAAAACACAAAGTATTGCGCGGTGAAACATTACGCTGAAAGTTACGTTATCTACTCAGATTTCATGGCGATGCTAACCATGCACAACAATGCACTCAAAAACAGTAGTAATATCCCGAGAGTGCATAGCAAGTACAACATCCGGTTGTATAAATTGCATTATCATGACCTGCACAATAGATAACATGCATGATGGGTAAATTTCTGAATATGTAAGCGTCTACCTAAAAAAGACTTGTGAAGCACACTTTAATTTTGATGGCACGTTAAATTTCGTTTAAGTTAGTTGGGAAAGTCCATTTTAGAAGTACGAAAATATAAAATATTTCCATACTTTATAGCATATACATCCCCATAAACGCAATATTTAACATTGCAACCGAACTAGCTTCTCATATCACCATACAAAAGCGACATGTGTGTCATCACATCTGTCTGGTCTTATGACGGCGGACGGGAGCGGCGGCGTCATTAATGGACATGTGACTGCAACGCAGAGTTTTGGGACTATTAAGGTCACTGATGTGCCATTTTGGGAGCGTTCTATAGCACAAAAAATATGCTCATACGCATGTTGCCTATTCAACCGATTTGTTCTATCATGAATGAAAAAGAGATCAACCTCGCTGGGCTAGAAGGATTTAATCTGATTATACTTAGACCCAACTCTACATGTATGTAAAGATGGTCACCTAAAATTAGCCAAAACGAAATAAGTAACAATTAGGCGTAGGATGCAGACATATTGTCTACCATGAAAGCAATGTTAATGCTATATGCGGAATGCGTGTGGCAATGCTCTACTTGGTGTAACGGCACATAGCGTGGACCGCACCACAACCGGTTTTAGATAGACCTTGCTGCGAATCTAACGCTAAATATTGAAAGACATGGTCAACTTTATGTAGTGCTATTTACTCTTAGGTCTCTTCCGATCCCTTCGTACCCTGCAGACCAGTCGCCGCGGTAAGATTCCTTGTACTTGTTAACTTTCTATCGGGCAATCCAGAAAAATCAGTGCAGTTTTTAACACACAGCATTATCACATCAGGCATATAAAGAAAAATACTTTCTCTACGAAAGGTGCGCAGTAAATTTCATACCTCAGTGTTGAATAAATAAATCGCACGTACAAGCAGAAAATATATAAGGATGGTTCGTTACCATAAAGGAATCAATCCTAATGACACATTATTCTTCATTATACCTCATGAATGTCAAGCAGGTCTGCAGCCAACAAGGCAACAAATAAGACGCCACAAAGATCTTCCTGATGGCTAAGGCATGCAGTCGTCGTACATTTAAATTCGATAATACGATTCCAAGTCACGTAACTTAGCACTCCAAGTTACCAACGGGCGGGCGTCGGGCTCGACTCAAATCTTATGCTAGACATCCGGTTAGAGGGTACTCATGTCAACCAATGCCGGAGTAAAATTCTGACTCTAATGGCAAAAAAGGTACAAGAAAGCAAATGATATACTTGTATTTTTAATAAACCTGGTTAAAGACTCGATAATTGGTTAGAAATTAACACTAAAATGACGTCATACAATAAACGTTAGAAACACGTAATATAAACTATACCAGCATCAGACACAGCTGATATCGAAAAGTTTTTCTGGTGACACAACGAAGCATCACAAGCGATAGGAATGAAAGTACCGCGGCGTAGCGCATCTGCACGCAACGTTTGTGTGAGATACAACTGTATTGTATGGATTGAAAACACGAACGAAACAGTAGGGGCTCACGCGAGCGATCGAGCATAACCACGGGTATAACTTTCCAAAGCATTCAGCAACGGGCGGACGACGGGGAATTCTTGTTAAAGTGAATCAGATGGACAGCACAAGATTAACTCCCTCACATGATACAAATCGTCCGATCCTTGCAACTTTTGGAAAAAATAACCCAGCAGTGGTAATTTAAATTTCAGTATATCAAGACGCATCGTGAAAATGATAATAAAAGAAATCCCAAGTTCAATCATGCGATATACACAGCAGTTTTGAATTACAGCCGTGATCATGAACAAGAAGACACTGCATTGATTTGAGAGCACTAAGCTGGTGTTTTCTATTTGCTTGAATTATGTAGGTACCATGCGATAAACTTTAGATACTTAATTGATTTTAAAAATGAGTGGGAAAGTGGTACATTGATAACATTGTTTTATAACGCTGCGTGGTACATGCATGAATAAATGCAGTTAACGCCAGCAAATGTAACTCTCGGTATTAAGTGCACCCGTGACTGTGTGGGTGTTTTTATGTCGCCTCGAGCGTCCGGTTACCCCACATTGCTAAAAGAGATTTTCTTCTGTGATAGTTACAAACTATCTACTAGTTACAAATAAATCCATGTTGTTGAACCGAACGCCAGGTAAGAGAAAAGCAAATTTATTACTCATGCTTCACAAATTACCGCAGAAATTGGCTAAAAAGAACTTGTTTTAATTGCTTTGGTATTAAATCATGAATTACGCCAGTCTGTCACTCGGAAGGGTGTAACGATTCTATAACGATCCACATACGTCCAAATCCTTTGAGGCATTTAGAATAAAGACACTCACATTCACACATATGTACTTTCCACAAAATACATAAGTCCATTCGTCCATTCTAGTAAGCAGCGCTCTTTTTTTTATTTCTTGAGCTAATAGTGACACTATTAGCTAGTAACACAACCAGTATGATATGAATTTCGAAATACGATTTTATAGGTATGAGGGACTATCTCTTCAGTTGAGGTAATTATTGTCACAATGACGACGAATCTCGCTGAGCATTTACCGCGGGACGCAGGAGAGAAGGCTTTCTTCGCATACCTGGCGTCGCGTGTGCAATCAGACGCAGCTGCATTGCTTCCGTTGCACTCCACTTCGCGCGAGGAGTGCGCCCGCGCACAGTCTATTCATACAAGTGATACGAAGAGAAGACAAATTCAATTTTTAAATAATCGTGACTCTCATAATATATTTTTTACATACCTTTTTTTGGCATTGTAAATAATTTTCGTAGTGTAAAGAGATGGGTGAACCCCTCTTGGAACCTTAGACTATATAATCTATGACAAGTCAGCAATTAATAATTCACAGCAAGCGAACACTCACCGTAGTAACGAATGTTGGTCAAGTTATAGTTAACGTTAAAGGCAATCATGACATGGTTGTCATGATTGCCGCCGTACCTTGAAAATAAGGTTACGCATATGGTCAGTTTAATACATGGGATAAAAAAGCAAAACCACCAAGACACGCTTCTTCTCTTTTCCACATATTATCCCACCTTATTGGACCAGCATTCAATATCAATATTTTGTGACACTTAAGTTTTCAATCAATTGATTAAAAAAAAACATAGAATACGGCTTTTTTAAAGCCAAATCAATTATTCTCTATTTGGCTCGTATCATCATCATCAGGTCTTTTTAGTCTCCACTGCAGGAGCATGACCCTCCCCGTACTACCGGATATACCCTACTTGGCCAGAGTTATCTCTCGTTTAACAGTTTTCAATCTTTTTTCATGCAACCTGTACAAAATTCCATTCAATGGATCGGGTTTATCCTGATACACTGGAGTTCTTTTGGCAGGAACTTGTTTTTAGTTTCTCAAGCATTGGTACAAGGGTTAGTAGTACTGTTATGAAGTGGTCAACAACCCCAGACATTCAAAAGACATGTGACGTAATGTTCATAATAATATGCCTAGCCTGATGCTTCTTTACTGCTAGTTTACTCATTTCTCCAACAGTGTCATCAATTTGCTAGATGCTGTGAGTGCATGGCCCTGCTAGCGGAAAAAAGATAAAGAACCATAATATGGCACGCAAAAATATTTAAAAAGGTTGGCCTTACACAACATTTTAAGCAAAATAATTCACCGTATATCAGTTTATGAATATTTTTTTATTTGTTAAGGAATTAAAATACTTGTAATTACAACATGAAACGACTAGTTTAATTTATAACCAAGAAACTAGTCATGCAATGGAAACTTTGTAATTTCATCGTGGTTAGTAAAGACTGAGAACAAACCATTTAATTACCTCCGACGGTGTACTTACAATACCCATCAGGAACTGTGTTACATAATGAGCAGGAACTAAGAACATGGTTGCAAACAAACAGCTTGTGGCCAACACACTAGCGTCTTATTTTTAAGCTGCCTTCTGTGTTAGTTTCAGTAAAGGTCGAGGAACATTTACATGCTCAATATTAAGTAAACAACGCGGGGATCGTAAAATGGACAGAGGCCCAGCAAGGCAAACTGGTCATTGGCACGCCCCACGAGGTCTTCGCCCTATGCCATCTTATGACAGTAACTGACCTAAGACTATGCGCACCTTCGTCACATTCGAGGGTCGCTTTGCACCTGGCGATCGAGTCGAAGCTTGTTTTTCAGCTAGCTATCTGTCGGCAGCAGTTTATTTTAATAGTGCGCGCGCAGATGGCGCGAGCGCAGGGGTCGCACGTCCCACGCCTGCTGTAGCAAATGTGCACCCTAAAGAGCAGGGAACAGGGTGCATATAGGCATGAGCTGCGCCCCAAGCCTCTGTTGTAAACAAACCGGGTGAGGGCAATGGCTGCCTGCCACTCCCCGCGCTTGCCGCGCCGACGACGCCATTCAACCGGGAAGTTCACGCTTTATTTTTAGCGTTCCACGAAACAACCAATGATGATCAATAATATAACGGCGTTTACCAAGCCAATTCTATAAAATTGCGCCTTCGGTATTTTTTTATTCGCCTATTCGTTGAAAACGTTTACTTTTTGTTAATTAATTACTACTAATAACAATAAAAATATAAAAGCGCGCGAAATAGTCACATATATTTTAATTTGTTTTCATAGGATTGAAACATGCCCGTAATGTTAACATTATCATAATCAAACACCAACGAATGCCACCCAACCCTCTTTGCGAGTTTCGTTCGCCAGATAAGATAGAGCAAAATTGACGTGGGTGCTTCAAAGGTGAGTTAAATGGTGGGTGAGAAAAAAAATCTTAAAACGCGCGAACCCTAACCGTACAGGCATACGGCACCGGTCTGTCGACAGGAACTCAAACGGTGGATCGGCTATTTTTAAACCGGTTCGCGAAAATAAAAGAATGGGCTTTTGGTTTTGGTAACTTCTATATTGCATTGCTGGGGGGATTGTCTAAGGGCCAGGTGTAGGGTCGGGGTCAATAACCTAGTTAACGTGATAACTAAACAAGCAGTATCGATAAGACAGGGAGAAGCGTGCGTGCCCTTTGCGTTGCCACCGTTCCACCAAGCCATCAGCATCGGCATTGACATTGGAGTTACCGCGAGCCGCCGCGGCACTAGGGCCAAGAACGCGGTGTCGCTTCCGAGAATTGTTGTCTTCGGCAGCGTCGGCGGCGGTCGGGCGCGAGTCAATGACCCGAGGGCGAGGAGGACGCGGGAGGGTGCGCGCGCACGCAGCCGCGCCCCGCCTTTATTTATTACGCTACGCGCGGCAAGCTCGGCGCCGGCAACGCGCGGTGGGGCGGAGGCCGCATTCCAGGCGGCCGGCGCCGCACACCACGGTGCGCTGCGAAAATAACGCACACCGCACCTCTCATGGACCAGCCGACGTCAGTAAAGGAGTCACACTTTAAAATAAACTAAACGCAAACTTACTCAATTTCGGGAATAAGATGAGAGCACGTGCGCCAACCTCGTGCACCACTAGTGTCACAGGATAGAGTACAGGCACCAAAGACACTGTCCATGATTAGGAAAGTTCAAACGTAGCCGGCGAGAGGCCTGTCTTTCACTGCGACACCTTTAAGTCTTTACATAAGTCAACACTGAAGTTCACATGGTGCGCGCGAATTGCTGCTCCAGAGCGACAGCATGCGCGTCAGCTTCGATCGCGGTATGACGCATTAGTGAGCGCGCGGCGCGGCTGTACGGAGTGCGCAGGCAGACGGGGCGGTGGAGCGGTCGCGGGGGCCCGAGGCAACCGCCCCTCCCCGGGCACCGTGCTGCCCTCTGCGTCGGGCTCATCGACCGCGCTCGCCCTCACCGCGGCACGGTGCTGCTGCCACGCTCATGCCGTACCGCTCCGGCTATACCGCAACACGATGCGTTCCCGCTCGCGCCCATCGGGACACTACGGCCCGCATCACCCACCGCCTCCACCTCCGCCACTAGCGCTGAAAATCGCACGTTTCTCTCGTCCCGCATCAGCGACAAGTGTCTGCTGATCGAATCAATGAATACAACAAAACATTTCTTGAGTTAAATATGTATGATTCACTTAATTACGGAGTTAAACTAATGAGAGTATTTTGATTTATTTAACAATGATAGGTAATGGCAATGATAATAAGAGGAAATAACCATCTCAGACTTCTAAACTGTACGACAGCGGTGACGCCTTACTTTCAATACAATCGATAACGCGTGGATCATGATTCATAAACTGTCGAAAAAACGCTGAGTCGGCCGAGTGCCCGCGCCCCAATAGTCGGTGGCAGTACGCTAACGGGTCGAACGGCGACGTGTCAACAACCACGCGCGTACGATTCGTGGCTCTCACAAGCCTCGCAACATTGCGCCCGCCCCGTCTGCTCGAACATAATTGATAGAAGAGGTACTATCGCTACTACTACAGAGTGCACAAGCTAACAACAATAATGTTCACCACGTCAATAACAACATTGCTCCTGATATAACATTTCATTTATAATTTTTTCCGGCTATAAATCATCAATTTAAATGACGAATTAGGTAAAAAAGTTACGGTAGTTTTTCTCAGCCTTTTCTATTATTGTCATGGGAGCTATAAGCGAAGTCTTCATGACAAATTAATCGATTCATGTAAAGACTTTCCCTTTTTACTAAACGAATCCTAATTTAATAATCGATACCAAATTTAAGTATTAATATTTTTTTAACTATTAATACTTAAATTTGATATCGATTATTTAATTAGGATTCGTTTAGTAAAAAGGGAAAGCCTTTACATGAATCGATTAATTGCGCTACTCTACTACTCGCTATAAGACCTTCCTTCATGCCAAATTTCATGATACTGGCTCTACGGGAAGTTCCCTGTAGGTGTATTCCATTGCGAGTTTGAGCAAGTTGGCAAAATTCAGAACATAATCGGCCGGCCATATCTTTTGTTCTCGTTCACGTAGAAGTTTGATTTTTCAGAGTTTCGAGGGACCGTATATTTTCAATGTATGATATTAATTTCAACTTACGTTCACGCGTTTTTGTGAAAAATAGTCTGACAGACAGATGGATGTGTTCATATAAGGGTTCCTTTATTCCTTTTGAGGTACAGAACCCTAGAAATCGGAGTGAATTTTTTTTATCAACTTCTATAGCCCTAAAGGTTAATATTGTACCAATTTAGATTGTACAGGAGGCCCAAACAAAGCAAAAGACATTCTGAATAACTTTGACTCATTAAATAAATCGTTCACGGCCTTTTCACGGCAAATAAAATTAGCAAAAGAATCTCCGACTGATCATTAAATCCCTTGCATCAAATTTAATATTCACAGAAAGTACAACAAAACAGTTCATAAATAAATATTGCCTCATCCAGATGCTCGATTCGATTCTTAGTTTCGAGTAACCTGCGGTTTTTCTGCAGCATTCAATGAACTAGTTTTTTTTACTCGCCGACGCTTGAGTAAGTACGGCCCCGAATAAGAAATGAAACGCACGATTGTGGCCTCTCTAACGGGTAGACATTTGGAGCAGATTGCCGGGGTACTAGGATACGTACGAAATCAAAAGTGCACAGGTGACTAGCTTTTTATTTTCATTTTGCCGGAACAACGGTAACTGGGGCATCTCTAGGTGATGCAATTACTATTGTATGGATAAAACGTAGTCTGCAAAGACGTGCTGCCAACATTGTTAGATTTAGTGCAATATGTAACAAAGCTACTATTGTTAATTTGTCATCGTTTGTCTTAGAAAGATTCGTTGCGTTGTTTGAATGAGACTAAGAGTAAGCCTTGATAAAAATACACAAATAAAAAAAAAACCGGGAATATTATTGCGGAAACTTTGGCAATCTTACAAACAAAATATATTGGTTGTATATTTACCATAAACAAACACATACATATAGGTATATTTCATCATAATAAGTATTTATTTATTTAAAAATAAGCGAATTAAAGATAAATAACATAGAGAGATAGAGAAAGAGAGGGAACAATTTTCAATAGAACTTTATGATATGTGTGTATTAGTACGCAATAAATTGCGTATACATGTTGCATTTAAACTATTAGATTTTGACACATCGATCAGCATTCTTTCATGTCTCTCAGCGGTCTGAGCAGCAAAGATAAGGACGGCATTAAGCCGCCTACGCCGCTACGTAAATAGCGCGCGCGCCGCCCATGACTCAGCGCAGACAATGGCTGGTGTCCCCGCCCGCGGCAGCTTTCGCCAGCTAACAACACGTCATCGCGCAATTTCGACTGTTGCATAGCTGATAATAACTGTCTAGCCAGGGTGACCGAGTGCTTCCTACAATGTATACAGTTTTTCCCCAACAGGTGTTATATTTGAAGTATTCAGCCGAAAAATCAGGTTGAAAATTAATTTTCTTTCGATAAGTCATCAAAAGGCACTAGAGCGACCAAGAGCTTCTTTCTACACCAAATCTGTGCCGTCATGGCACAGTGAAATTCCTATTTTAAATCAAAAATAAATAGCTACCAATTAAAAAAGAGGTGTCAGTGAACACAGTTACGTCTATTTTTCATTTTTCAGTAGCCTCTATTTTTCGGAACCTTTAGGAAAAAAATACAAATCGCACAATCTCATTATGCTGAGTTTCAATCATAGAAATTCTATGATTTATTCTTTTCGCAAAATACTTTATCAGAATCTAGACTTGACAGATCTCATTATTTTCACAAAAGAGCTTAGAAGAAACTTTCAAAGAGCTTATCTTGTAAAATCATTAAGTCACTGACGGTTGTGTCAAAGCACGGAGGCAAATTAATATCCCTACTTTTTCAATAAGTAAATGATGAAATCTCTTTCAAGTTTCTTATAGAATTATTGACGGCACGGATAATGCATTTTTATTTAATCTTTGAAAACTACTTAACTGCTCACGCGTTCACATCATTTAATTTCAAATTCATATTTAGAGACTGAAAGAACATAGAGAAGTAAAAGAAATATTGACACGAAATTTTTTGGCGGAAATAACTATGAATATTAACTTATTATCTACGAATAAGCTTATTATAACTAAAATTATGTGCACCCCGGGCGGCGAAAGCTCACGCTACGCCACTGTTAAGCATGTCACGTGGTTTTTTCCATCAGTATCAAACAACTAGTTTTTCAGTGGGGGCGCGGGCTGTGAGCAGTCCGGATGGGGAAGACCAAAATATGGAGGATGAATAACTTCCGCAAGCAGCTACTGCTTTTGATTTTGCAATAACAATTGCAAAACACACATTTAAAAAAATGAGACCAATTTGATAACGTACAATAAATAGCAGGCCGTAGCACCACTAGCATCCAAAGAGATTAGTTTTACGTAGAAATAAATTAAATTCAATCAAAGATTATTAAGTAATTCCCAATGAAAATGTAACGTCACAGCATAAGCTATTAATTGTGGATGTTAAATTCAAGACACAGATAGCAAATACAGAAGCCAAATCTCTACCCACGATAAAATGGCACCTATTGCAAAAAACTAACAATGCAGAAGAATGATTGAAATGAAAGACAAAACTGTAAATAATATACGAAATGGCGACTCAAATTGGAAATGTTGCAAAGTGCATTTTAGGAGAACAAAGGGCAGGGGCACGAAGGCAAATAGTATCGACATCTTTGCAAACTCCAAAGCTAAATTTAAGTTACAAATTATAGAACTAATTAAATAATCTGCTGTATTCTGTTTAAACCTTCGCGTTTTAAACACATCATTATTAATTTTAGTGAGAACTTTTCATATGTTTATTCTTAAACCTTAATAACTATTTTACCTGTTGTCTTCAATAAGCGTAAAGTTTACTTTATTAATTAATTTGAATTAGTAAATAGTATGTTAAGTGTTAATTTAAACTCACAATATTGTTATATAATTATTTTTAGCGTTATTTTCACCAATTGCGATAACATTACACTATTGTTAAAGTTAGGGAAACCTGTTATTGGATTTATAATAGTTAATATTAATGAATATGTAACGCTGTTGTATTCTCCATAATCGAAACAAATAAAGGTGGCGGAGTTAAAAGGTTCAGAAAGTTTTAAAAGAAAAGAAAGTTGCATTTACTATTTGTCCCAAACAAAAAAAAAATAATTGTAAACAATGCTTTGACAACTTATAGACAATCTGTGCAACTGACAGGAAAATTACGCGGAAAATTTAAAAAAAAGTCAATGTTGCCAATATTTTTTCCATAACAGTAACGCAAGTTCTCACTTTTTTTTGTATATTAAGCAAGAAACTTCAACTTCAAATGATAACGTGCGCCTTCCGCGCTTACTCGTTAACGAGCCGTAAGATAGTATAGCATTGTGAATGCTTAAAAATCCCTTATAATCCATCTGTTTTGAAGTTTCAGAGTTATGAGAGACTAAAGACACACATTCATACGTAAATCTATTGAAACATCTTCCATAACGACGTCCTTTACCAGCACTTATAAAATCATATCATGTACCAGTTGCTTCCACTCTTTCCTACCTATGCCGTCGTTTTATCTTGCTAAACGTATGTGCTTTCTGATTTTGCAACCTTTGGCTTTGTCTACTTCGTGGGGAATGATGAGGCAGTAAAATATATATCTATATCCTAGATACCTATACCTATGCATTATAATAAATTAATGTTAAAATTCCTTCGTCCCATCTTCAAATATCTTTATCAATATACATCAAATTGGTCTATCGAATTAACAAAGAAACAATGAAAAAATACTATACTATAATATACAAATCAACACGGTACAAAATAACAAGTTAACAAATATTTCAAGAAACTCCCTACTCCTTGTGGCAAATCGGTTACATAAGTTACAATATTTATTTCGGAGGAAATAACACTGGCAAAATAATTTCATTTATTTGTTCAGTCAGTCTGGTTGACATTGTCATTTCTACAGAAGAAGAGTACAAATTATAACCTCGTAATATACGCCTTATCAGAAAATAACGATTTCAGTAAAAGTTTATAGGTAAAATCTAGTGAAATTCATTTAAAAAGGCATAAATCATTACAATGCATCGTTTTAAAGTGTTAGTGTTCGTAAGAATTGTGTGATTGAGGAGTTATTTGCCAAAAACCGTGCCGAGAAGGTTTGTTTACCTTTAAATTTTATTTGTTTGGGACAAATAAGAGTGACAAAGTGTGGATGAAAAAGACGAATTTTTAAAAGAAAGTGCCAAAAGATAGCAAAAAGAACGATTGCTGTTGCGAAGGCTAAAGAAAAAGATCATATTTACGAAGAGCTAGAAAACTCCCTCAGGCAACAGAAACTTTACAGGTTAGCAAAAATTAGACAAAATGATTCAAAGATACATTAAGCATTAAATGCATAAAAGATGACGAAGACAAGAAACTCACGAAAGACGATGATATATATATAAGCGCTGGAAGGAGTATTCTAATAAAATAATGAATGAAGCAAATGAGTGGTCGAGAACGCTCGAAAACTGATTAGTAAATGAAGTGAGTATTAAAGAAATGAAAAGTGCAGTAGTATATGAAGAATGAAACGGTTGGCCCTGAAAGAAAACCTGCAGAATTAATATTATATAAGGTTGATGAATGGAAGTGACCGACTTTATTCTTCAATAAGTTGTTCCAGGGAGCGGCGATTCCTAATAAATGGTGTGCTATTATACAGGTTCCTATTTTTTGAAATAGGGTGATAAACTGGACTGCACCAATTATCGAGGAATAAAGCTCATGTCGCATACCATGAAAGTATAGGAAAGAGTGATAGAGAAAAGAATGAGGAAGAGACTGAAATTGCCTAAGATTTATTTGTGTTTGTACTTAGGCGTGGGACGCCAGATGCTTTATTTGCAATCAGCCAATTTCACGAGAAATCGATTGGCCAATAAAAACCTGCATATGGTATTCGTCTATTTAGAAAAGAGAGGAGAGTGCCAGAGAAATACCTTAAGCTCAAATAAGCTATGTACAGGAGATTTAGTACATGCGTCCGATCCGAGGTAGCATTACCGATGAGTTTAGTGTGGCAAAAGGCTGGCACCAGGGATCGGCTTAAAGCCCCTATCTGTTCCTACTTGTAATGGACGCTTTGACGTCAAACATTCAGTAAGAGGTACCCTGGTGTTTGCTGCGCGCCGATGACATGATCGCGAAGATGGAAACGCGGTTCAGAGCAGACTGGCAAAATGGCAGAAGAAACTAGAGGACTTCGGCATCCGAATAAGCAGAACCAAAACCCCCATCAACTGTTGTGGATTTTGATAGTACATCTGGTTTCACACCAGTTGACTTAGGCGATGTATCCCTGCTTCTATTTTTGATACCTCGGTAACTTGTAAAGTGACGGCAATATGGACGGGACGTTAATAGTTGCATAAACGGTTGAGGAAACTGGCGACAAGTTACTGGGGTCATCTGTGACTCACGTATGCCCCTTAAACTCAAACGAGCGTCCGATGCAATACCTGCAACCACCGGCCAAACAGTTGAGGATCCATTTGAGGACACGACTAAATAAAAATCAACATTAGTCCAATTTTGACAAAAATAATTTTAAAGTAAGTGTACTAAACATAACATTTTTATATTAAAATAAATTTAAAGTCAAAACTTGTTAAAAGCTTTTATTTACATCACTTTATGTATCGAGTTTTTTTTATTTTCTTCGAACCCTTTAATTTGATATCCATATTGTGTCGGAGTGCATCAAAAAGGCTTGCTGAAAATAACTCGGGGTAGGTTTAATTCAATTTAATTAAATTGAGTACTTACAGTGCATCCATTAATACTCGCCAAACTTGAATTTAATTACAACACTCTAAAGTAGTGTTATCCTGACTTTGTAAATGGATTAAGTCACTAAAACACTGTACTGTCCTGCCTGCCTACCTAACGTCACTTTTTAAAACAAAATTGTTTCTACACATCCATGGCGAGTCTCGAGGATGTTCTGCAAGCCCAGCGTTCCATGCAGGAAAACAGGATTTTTATAGGAGAGGAAAATATTATAATAGAAGAACAACATGGGTTTGTACCTAAATGATAAACAGTGACCAACCTTCCATGTTGTCTTGATGAATGGAATAAAAACTGGGATGAACGTCAACCCACAGATGTTATATATTTAGACTACGAGAAGGCGTTTGATCGTGTTGATTTGCAAATTAAAACAGTTTGGATTTCAAGGTGACCTTCTCAAATGGATAGAAGACTTTCTAACTGATAGAACATTCAGAGTTAGAGTAGGGGAATGACTATCTGATTCACATCATGTGCTTAGTGGGGTCTCACAAGGATCAGTGTTAGGACCAATTCTTTTCGAGATCTACCTTACGGACCTAAACAAGATAATAAAATTCAAACTATCCCTATTCGCAGATGACACAATAATAATGGGTAATCCACTTATAACCCACAATGTAATTCAAGATGATTCAAACCGTATCATTGAGTGGACTAAAGATTGGTTAATTAATCTTAATATTGATAAGTGATTTGCATATTGATAAAAACAACCCTATACACAGCTTCGCAGTTGCATCGCAACAACTTATGAGCTTTACCAATTAGAAGGAGCTCGGGATAATAATTACTTACAACCTTAAATGGGACGAGCACATACTGGGTGCAGTAAAAAAAGCAAATTATCTTCCCTACATAATTAGAAAGGCGTTCTTACACATTGATAAAGTTCTGTTTATAAAACTATACAAGACATACGTGCGTCCATTACTAGAATATGGCTTCCAAATATGGAGTCCATATTTCCAAAAAGACATAAACCTCTTGGAGCAGGTGCAAAAAAGAGCAACAAAAATGGTGTCGAGTATTAGCAACAAGGATTCTGAAGAATGCCTCAAATTTCTTGGCTTAACATCTTTAGAAGAGAGAAGACTACGTGACGCTCTTATTGAAACCTATAAGATACTGACTGGTTGCTATAATGTCCCAAAGCTGACATCTACGTTATGAACCAAAACAAAAATCTGAGAGGACACTCATTACAACTATCATCTTTAAGTACAAGCAATCCTCGTTATCACTTCCTAGCTAGCGTGTAGTAGACGCTTGGAACAAACTCCCAGAGACAGTGATTAGTAACCCCTCAGTGAATGCTTTCAAAAACAGACTAGACAAACATTTAAAACAAGTGCAGTGATATACACGCATTAGCACCTAGTGCTGCTAGTGTATCAATATATTGGCTTTGGCCCGCTTATTTGGCGTACCTATACCCTCTTTGCAAGAAGAAAAAACTTGTAAACTTACTATACTTGTCTGGATGTGACGATGAATTTGTAACTTCTTATCGAGGGTATTAAATATATACGGACAAATCACACAGATTGAGCTAGCCCCAAAGTAAGTTCGAGCCTTGTGTTATGGGATACTAACTCAACGATACTATAGTTTATAACAAACACATATATAGATAATAATACAGGACCCAGGTCAATGTGAAAAAGATCATTTTCCATTTTGTCCTGACCGGGGATCGAACCCGGGCACCCTCGTGTCGCAGGTGTTAACCACTGCGCCACGGAGCTCGCACCATTCTCATGTATACTATGCTACTAAGAACGGGATTAAGAAAGGACGACCTACGGGAGATAAATTAGCAATGGAGGGAATTTTCTCTTTTCTGAAAGAAAATTTCGGTAAATGTACAATTTCTATAAATAATAAACGAGTTGTTTTCAAAATTATGTTTTTTTTATTAATATCTCAATAACGATAAATGATACGTGAAAAATGTAAGTCAAGTCAAAGTCAAAATATTTTATTCATCGTAAGATATTTTAAATATCATTTGGTGAACGTTAAATTACACATTATTATTTACAACATTAATATTGTTGACGTCAATAAGTTACTTAAAGCTAAGTTTACGCCGCTTCCAAGGCGGAGTGCAGAAGAAGCAGCAACAAACTGCACAGCGCATTTTCTCCAAATGACATCAACTTACAATCTACGACATACTTAGAACTAAATGTGTGGACTTGAGCTTACATTGTCATGTCGTAAAATAAATTTTAATTTGTAGTATGAAAGAATAGTAACGAAACAAGAAATTAAATTTTTGATTAAATGTCAAAAGTCAAAACACAATACGTACAAATTGTACCAATTCATGTCATTTTTATATTAGTATCATGACGAGAGGCCGGCACCGAGCTTTGGCCAGATATTTTTATAGTTTAAAAAATCATCAGTCCTGTAATACGCCTTTTTACATAGTACCTGTTTTACATACGCTTTAAATTGTCTATCAGGCATATCAAGGACTGATTCTGGCAACTTATTATAATAGCGTATACAGTTACCTAAAAACGAATCACTAACCCTGCTAAGCCTATACCGCGGCAGAAATAATTTGTTTTTATTACGTAATGGCCTATCTGTAAAGTAACTTATTTTTTTGAAAAGCGAAATATTTTTCCTTACGTGCATTATATTATCAAATATATACTGGGAAGCTACTGTCATGATATTTATTTCTTTGAACAATTCTCTGAGAGATTCTCTCGGACCCAAGCCGTAAATAGCACGGATCGCTCTCTTTTGTAATATAAATATAGTATTTATATCGGCTGCTTTTCCCCACAGAAGTATGCCATAAGCCATTAAACTATGAAAATATGCAAAGTATACAAGCCTAGCAGTTGCCACGTCTGTCAACTGTCTGATCCTTCTAATAGCGTAAGCTGCAGAGCTAAGTCTATTAGATAGTTTAGATATATGGGCGCCCCATTGTAATTTTGAATCTATTGTAATTCCTAAAAATGTAGTATTGTCCACAAAATCTAATTTTTGCGTATCTATCAGTATGTCAACAGATGCTTGCCTCACATTTGGAAGAGTAAACCTAATGCATTGGGTCTTTTTGGCATTTAATATAAGATTATTGGCTGAAAACCAATTTGAAATTGCAGACAAGGTACTATTCGCCGCACTAGTATCATCACTATGGCGGTCCATTTTGAATATCAGAGATGTGTCATCGGCAAACAGCACCATACCAGCTTGTTTCTCAACCATGTAAGGCAAATCATTGACATATACTAGAAAAAGAAAAGGACCTAAAATTGACCCTTGCGGTACGCCGATTTTGAGATTAGAACCCTCTGATTTTATGCCATTTATATCAACAGATTGAAGCCTATCTGTTAAATAAGACTGGATTAGTTCTAATGATTTATTATCAAAACCGTATTGACGAAGCTTGAGCAGAAGTGTTCGATGACCTACGCAATCAAATGCTTTAGAGAGATCGCAAAATACTCCGTATGCATCCTGGGAATCTTCCCATGCATCGTAAATATGTGTAACAAGTGCAGTGCAGTAAAGGACCTTAACCCTTAAAGGCTACTGCGGTGTTTTTACACCCGGGTCACTAAATGTTTTGGCAGCATTTTTTTGCATGTGCAAACTTGTCACTCCGTGATTCCGTGTTTTCTCCCAATATGTCATTCATTAAAAGCCCCCAAAAATGAGAGTGGTAGTGCACGCACGCACGCGGATTGCGCTGTATGTAAGTTGACATGATAACCTACAGCAATGGAAGTTGAGGAACCACAGTTACAGTCTCCGCATTTGGCTACTATTGCACCTGCACCTGATGAAAGGCAAGGTAAAAAGAAGTCAACTACCTGCAAGTGGAGCATATGACCACCTCTACCGCATCGTATTTCTGGATGAAATTGTGTGCCTTATATCGGCATATACCTGAGGGCCCCAAAGGTTTGGCTAAGAAAGTTTTAATAAAATAGACTCATATGATTTTTTTTTTGATGAAAGCATCATGGCAAGTTTTGTCGCGCAATTGAACCAAGAAATTATAAAGCAAAGGCGAATTACGCGTGAAACACATATTTTGTCAAGAGTTTGGATTAAGTACAATTGAAAACATATATCGCAATTTTATTTGTAACTGAACTTATGTTTGTGTTCATATTTTATTTAGGTAATAAGATTTCGACTAAGCTGCGTTGATATTTTTAAGATTAGGAATAGTTCCCTTAGTGACATACCAAACGTTGACTCATTTAAATTCTATGAAAGTTTTAATTAATCACACAAGTTTTATATTGTTATTTTTTAGAAATAAATAAATGAAAAAGTTACAAAAAGAAGCTATATTTTTTAAGTTCCTAAATAAAAATGTACGCCTAATGATTGTCGATACCATAATTATAATAAATAAAAAAACTAGTTAGAAAAATACATAGGTTGCAATAGAAGGGGTTTTTATATTATTTTTTTTCAATTATCAGGACGCAGATTCAGTGACAAGTGACATGCTAAAAGATATTTTCATAATGAATATGTATTTTTTTGTATTAATTGTAGGGTTAGAGATCAGAAAGAAATTATGAGCCCATACTTAGGACTCAAAAAACTTTAAATAAGTCATTATATTCCAAATTTAAAGTAGGGTGCTTTTAGGGTATGGATAACCGGTATACCAGTATACCGAAATACCGGTATACCGGTAAAAAATTTCGGTATTTTGATACCGGTATTTGAGGATGAAATACCGGTATTTCGGTATTTCGAATTTTTTTATTTATTGCTGCAAGGGTGTTTAAAGTCTATGAAGAACATTCGATTTCTGTGGTTCATAGTGTTGTTCATACTGCTGATGAGTTTTCATATGCATAAATTATGAATAATCTCGATTATAAAAATATAACAACAAAATCAACTACTCAAGAAACTGCATGTTATCAGGCCATTGCACGCATATCCTCTTCAATTATGTAATTGAAGAGGATATGCGTGCAATGGCTGGCTTGATGTAAGCCTGCACTTCTTGGGTTTCTCCCTTCTGCTGGGACTCGGTGAACTTGGCCAGACAATTGTTCCCTATGTATTTTCCTGGTTTTCGCAAAACATGACCGTACCAGCGTAGGCGACTCTGCAGGAGAAATGCCTGCTATGTGACAGACATGGAGGCTGCCGCGAATGTGTGAGTTCCTTATGCGGCCCTTTCGCCAAACTGTACACATCCAGCGCTGCATATCCATTTCCGAGACACGCAGCACCCTCTTGAGCCGCTAACGTAGCCTGTGCTTCACTTATATATAAAAGGACAGGTCTGATTTGTCCTGTCCTTTTAGTTTAACCGACATTTTTGAGTCACAAATGATACCAGTCACTTTATGCAAGCTTTGATATCTCCGGACGCGTAAAGGTCAGATCTCAGGTATTTAAACTGATCAGTACGCTCGACCAAGTGTATGCCTATGCGTACAGGTACGAAATCTGTAACGTTTCAATCTATGTACTCAGTCTTCGCCACATTTAGTTTCAAGCCGCCGTTCTCAAGCGACTCCTTCCACATATTCACGCGTCGTACACGTCTTCCCCTTTCCGCATCGCCGATGCGATATCGTCAGTATACATGCATGAGCAGCCACGGAGGTAGCTCATGTGTATTTCTGATGCGTTTTGACCATTCTTCTAATATCGCAGTGAACAAGAAGGGGCTGAGAACTGAGCCTTGGTGAACTCCAAATGTGACGGTTCACCAACAGCAATCCTTATTCTGGAATCGGAGTCACGGTACATGTCGCAGATAATGCCAATACTTCAATGCCCACCAGATCATTTCTCGTACATACAGAAACAGGAAGTGGAGTGGTGTGTGTATTTCTCCATGACGACCCTTAGGGCAAAGTGTTTTCTTATCATTAGAGAGTAAAACTAATTTTAATATATATTTGATTGTGATATTTGTGCCAAGGAAACAATTTAAATAATTCTTGGATCAAATAACGTGCTTTATTTAGTATTCTTGATTACCTTTATTCATTTTGTGGTTTCTGAGGAGTTGATAAATAGTTTGTGTTTCACCACCACATGGCCTAGAAAACTACTTTAATCGCTTTCCGGAAACAAGACTTACCAATCGCTATTGGCATATATAATAATATATACCAATATATATAATTTAATCAGTAATTAACAGTATTTAAAAAAAAATACCGAAATTTCGGTATACCGGTATTTGAAATTTCAATACCGGTATTAAATCAATACCGGTATGAAAATCTTTTCGGTATTCCATGCCCTAGGTGCTTTTACACCTGTTGTAGTCATAATAGTACAATGATCCATTGTAGCATTTAAGGGTAAATAATAAAATATCCGTGTTTCAACGGAAAATCAAGTTATGATGAAAAAAAATAATTTTACCCTTTTTTCAAGATGGCTGAAAATGCACAATGTGGTCGACAATTTAAAGTTAAGCTTTTTTAGGCCCCTGTAATATCCTAAATTTAGCCTTCTCGGTTCATTTGCAATTTCTAGAGTATACTGGACTAGTAATAATATAACGGCGGATCGTTTGGCTAGTTTATAAATCTCAAAACAAATAATACCTATATCAGAAAACTGATGGAAAAATCGTATTCTATATTTAGTAGAAAAAAAATACTAAAATAGACGAAGCGTAATATGAATAAATAGCAACTCGCTTGAATAGAATTTCAAACGTTTAATCTTAAATCTAAAATCACCAGCTTTTAAAGCAACGCAACGGAATCTCGATAAACAAAGACCGGTCTTCCACTACTCACATAACAACACATTTATATGAAAATATTAAGATAACCAAGCCCAAGTTTAAACATTCTAGTCGATCATCAAAACCAGTTCACAAGTATATCTCTATAAGAGTGTTTTTACAAAGAAAAACAGAAATATTTTCTGAATACTTGTCGTGTTGTTCAAACTGGTATAGTAAATCGTTATGGGAGTTCAACAAACTACGTCTCGCGATATAAGCAGATGGTCTTCCACGTTCAACTATTAGGTTAACTTAAAAAATATGTATAATTTTTAAATTGTATAGTTAACATCATAATGCAACCTATAGTATAGTATAAATATTACTTAAGAGGTTTCAATACACAGTTCTGACTGATCAGCAATTCAACGCAATAACCGATTCCACAGACACAAATTATAAACTTTCTGAAAGTAGTTTTTCAAAAATTAATAGGACGATACGCTCAATAACGTTAACTTCAGAGCGTTTATATTCTAAATTGGCGATAGCGGGCTTAAAATCAACAAATACTCCTAAAAATATTTGTCGGAGATTTCCAGCCAATTCCAAGGCGTACCGAGCCGCCATTTCCAGCTCACGAAGTGCGGTTACTCAAATATTTCTCGAGTCGAGTGCTCGGCAAACATGACCAGTGGCACATACTAATGCGATGCTAATGATTACGCCGGACACATATTAATTTAAGTACGGCATTTTGGCGAAGCGAGCGGGCGACAAAAGCCCCAATCAGTAACGGTCTAGGCCTTCGGAGAAAGACGTAGCGGACCTGCCTGGCCCCTGGCAGGGTTTTGCAATTTGATGAGAACTAAATCTTTATTTGCATCTTGTTAATTTATTAATAGTTTTGTAATTGATATACCAGTAAGTAACCGAGCATCTAGAATACTGCAGGTGAAAAAAAGATGTTCGTCATATTATATGTACTACAGAGAGAGAGACAGTACAATTTATAAGATAGTATAAGTACTTACCAGTTTTTCTGTTTTTTAATTCTATATAGCAACTATTCAATATAGCAACTAAATACTGCAATAGATCCAAACTAATAAGAGTGCAAAAAGAAATAATAGCTACTTAACTGCTATCAAACTAACAATTCGTTTTTCTTTACTTTTCCCATTTTTTACGTAGGGTCGGACGGAACAGCATGTCGTTTTCTACCGATTCAATCTATCGCGGGTCATATCCTGTGTTACACCTATCTTACCCATGTCCTCCCATACGAATTTCATCCACCTTTTCCTTGGTATATCCCAATTTCAACGACCTCTAACTTCCATTCCTAAGACACTTTTTGTCCCTCCTCACAACATGACCATACCAATAATCTTTTAGTCACAGGTAATACTTTCATTCTTCTTCTTACTCATTCCTTATAACAGTTAATAATATATCTAAATTCATGACTGAATGTTCAGATGACACATTGATCATAATCATTAATCTCGATTCAATTTGCGCTGTAGACGCGCCATAAATTTCACAGATAGATACTAAAATATTAAGGTGAAGCTGCGAGCATTTCAACATAACATGTATCTATCAAATACCTTACATTGAACATGCAACAAAATGGCTGCAATAAGCAAGATAATAACGAGACGTTTCGAATACGGCCGAGCAGTTACGAGAACGGGCCTGTGAATATTTTTGCACCGAGCATCACCAGACTGGTCCAACGGCATTCTCAGCCTCTGCGGCAGAACCGACGCTTTACCTTACCCAGCTTATAACCGTACTCCGTGGAAAATATCACTGACGAGACGATCGCTGATGAATAACAAGTATAAATCAAGAATTTTAGTGAGATAGAGACTTCGAAGCGATATCATATACAATTCCTATTCACTTTGCTAAGGCATACGAGTTTGTGGATGTGAATGCGTAGGTACGCGTTCCTCGAGCCCAAGATCCAAATCAGATACAAATGCAGTCTACAAAAAATAAAACGTTACTACACGAAAATTTAAAAATAAACTCAAAATACAGTTAGTATTCATAAAATATTAAGTTAGGTTAATAATGGAATACGACCTGAAATGTGTTGTGTGGTACAGTAAGATTAACTTACGATGCAGGTACTTTCACTAATTAGCGGCAAATCCCGAATTTCACATAGTTAATAAGTAACACAGACAGCACTTATCGCAGGATTATACGCTACTTGTATTCTGTGCTTATATCTAAACATAAAAGATTACATACAAAGGCACAAACATATGTGTAAGCTTATGTAAGTCGTTTTTGAGTTTATCCATTATTTAACAGGAACATAAAATAGAATCTATTATCTTTATTATAACGTTATTTTAAATAGAAAAATGTACATAGGTGTGAAACATAGTATTGTTACAACAAAATAAAACCGACCAGGTACGAGTCGGAATCGCAAACTTTCCGTACCACAATAATCCAAAACGTTCAAAAGACACGTTTCATGTATGACCCTTAGATTTGAAATTCATAACCGTCATCATTACAGCCACATAAAGTCCACTGCTGGACATGGGCCTCTCCCAATGATTCTTCGTTCCATAGGGGGATATTATCATACTCACCACGCTTGGCAGGCGGGTTGCAGCGTTTCTTTGACTTCTTCTGCTTCCGATGCTCCTGCCCATCGCAAGAATTTAAAGCTGGAGAAGGGTAGGAGTTTGTTGGTTTGGGAACGGAATGAAAAGTATTGGGATACTACTCACTCGGATGAACGGTGGAAAAGCAAGTAACAGCTCGGAAGGCCGAGCGCGCGTAGCCGATGCCATACCTGAAACCACCGGACAGGCAGTTGAGGATGACACCCTGACCATAATTAAAATTATTTTGTTTTAATATAGCGGGAAAAGACTTACACTTTATTGTTGATATTCTTTCTCCGAAAAATTCAAGTCTCTGTCTCTACCTCCGGTTCAATAGATATACAGCCCTGTGCCTGTGGCAGATTGACAAACGGACCGATGGACATCGGAGTCTTAGTCATAGTATCCCTTTTTACCCTTTGGGTACGGAACCCTAAAAATCTTAATAGTATGATTCACGTAAAAACCCTTTATTAAAAAATTAAAATAAACTGCAGAAAAGATTGGACACTACCTAATATTAAATTTAATGCGGATGCGTCGGACTCGAAGTCCTTCAATATACAAAGAAATCGACGTCGCGACGTTTCGTTGTTGCAGAATGCAGACATTGCACCGCTGAGGTCAGAAATAAAGGAGGGCGCACATCGGGCTTATTGATTAAACTTTTTGGTTTTATACGCCTGATTTTTTAATTGAACGTATGAAACAAAAAAAAAACTTACTAACTTACTTTCTGGCCAAGTATGGGTCCGGTAGTACAGAGAGGGTCATGCTCCTGCAGTGGAGACTAAAAAGACCTGATGATGTATGAAACCAGCATTGTATACCAAAGCTTTAGCATTAAGTATGCCGTTCTCTCTTCTCCTCCGGGCGCAATTCCAGTTGGATCTTCAACTGTGGTACTTTAGAGATAGCTACTTAGACAGAATGTTAATTTATACTATTCTTGACAATATACGAGTATACATACTTTTAAACAAGTTGTTATTTTCGCGAGTGATTTTCTTAAGCTGCCTAGTACGAAATATACAATACAAGCTTTCGCCCGCAGCTTCACTCGCGTCAACATTGTTCCCCCGGGAACAATACTTTTTTCCGGAATGACAGCCTCCTTTATCCTCTCTTTCAAAAGCCTTCTCATTCTGCCATCCTTCTCCGTACACCAGAGAACTATGCAAAATTTCATGATGACTATTCAGTAGTTACGGCGTGAATGCGTAAGAACCAAAACTGACGCATTTATAATATTAGTAGGGATTGTAGGGATGTTACGAAAACCCTGTCCAATCCATGAAGGGGGCTCAGCTCATCAATGCAAACAATTTTCCTTTGGGATCAATACAGGGAATTCGATATTTTTTTCGACAATTCCATACAAAAGTGTTCAGCGGGCAAGACCAAATAAAAAATTTTTTTTTTAGTTTCTGGCATTGGTCCTACGCAATAAGTTGTTTGAATTGACGGGCCGAGTAGTTCCTTCAAGAATCGGATAGGGGCTTCTTTGTATATTGTAGGAGGAAAAGACGGAGTGGTCATATTCTAGGGCGCTCCCATGTAGTCTGCCCCGGCTTTAAGAACAATTACATTGAGGAGTGGGTTATAAGTAATTCATAACCTTGGTCAGACCATCAGTAGCTTTATTTATCGTTTAACATAAATCATGGAAGTACTTACTAATTAATTTTATCGCTACATGTTCAGACTTAAATAAAATTAATTAATAATCAATAACTTGCTTCTGTTTTAACATTTTGCTGTTATCTAGAATTAGATAATGATGATGATGAAATACATAATATTTATTTGTTATAAATGGGGTACGTATACATTTATAATACCAATGTAAATTTTAATTAAATATAGGTACTGCTTTCAAGCTATATTTTATACGTGGTTTTTAAATTTATTTAATAGCAGACGATTACGATATGGAAGGTACAGTTCTATTATTAATGTACTTTTTATTGAGATACATTAAATTAATCCGTCCCCTCCCCTTTGCTACATGAAAAAGCTAAACAATTATTAGTAAGTGAATGAAAATACTTTTAATGAACGTATACGTAATATGATTGAACATGTAGTACATAGCTAATTAAATTATTAACGTTACCTGGGACGTTCCAGGTCGCACGCCATCGTCTTTGGAACGCTCTACCTAAAGCAATTAGAAGAGCCCTAGTGATGACTAGGGCTTTCGCATTCAAGCGAGCAGTATATAATCTATTTTTTCATTATATTTTTAATCTATTTATAGGTAATATATCCAACGTCATCCTAATATGTATGTACGTTATTTTATTATTTTCTTAGTGTGTAATTATTTGTAGTTATTAAGTATTTATTGATATTATATTTATTTTATAATAAATTGTTTTACTTAAGTTACTTTATAGTTACTTTTATCTCATATCAATTTTCTTTAATTTACCTTTAACTTTACTTACACTAATTCACACCAGCCACACTTTACTTGATTGGCCTCATGGTTGACTGGTAGAGAATGGCCCTATGGCATAAGTCCGGTAATTGTGCTTTTTTTATAGAAATGTGCAATGAAGTTTAAAAAAATTGGTTGGGCAAGTTCGTTTTCGTTACGAGTAACCTGGCATTTTACAAAATAATTCTTCCTTTCGCGTATTATACTGGACATTTACAGCAAAATTTTAAAATAATATAATATTTGGTGCCACCGGCCGACAAGCACGCCGTCGCCGGTAATTTCATTCATCCATTTGTCATCGAGTGACAAGAAAAGAGCGCCAAGGATACAACTTGTGACTTTCACCGCATTGCTAATTGAACACAACCCAGATTATCACAATGCAAAAATCGTAACTGAACTTTGTTCCAATAGAAAAAATCACATTCAATCTTCTCGATCCTGTTTTCAGCAAACAACACGACAATCGTCAATTCTTTAGCGCGCTTTTTCTTGAGTAAGACACATTTTATATATTTACATGGTTTTAAATTGATTTCATTGGATTTTGAGGAGAGTTAAGATTTTTTCTTGTTGTACAGCATGTCGTTCCATTGCACACACAAAACTAATATGATGGCTCAGCTTGTCAGTGTTGACTTGCTTCATTTTCAAGACTTGTTATATTTTTATTATATATTAATTAAAAAAAGTTATTCCTTTTTGCGGTCTTAATGGTATGAGCATTCTTCCCCACTCAATCATTAGTACAGTCAATGAAGGCCAAAATCAGCCACAACCTCCGATTTCGTTGAACCTCCATAGATTTGGATAAAAATTTGGGATTGAGTTTGTTTTACCCTCTACTTCAAAAGTGACATATGCTCGTCTTGCGCTTTTTGCATTTTAGGGGTGAAATTCACCCCTATGGTTAAAAATGGGAAAAATGAAGATTTAACCATTCCGACTTAAAAAAATGTGTTTAATTAGATAACATACATGTGTTTTAATATTTATATGCATGTTTTTAATTAATTTTTCAACCCTTTTAGCAACCACCCCTTAATACGAAAATATTTTTTTGTATTTCTGAGTTCTAATAACATTACACAAACAGTTTGTTTATATGATATAAGTTTTGGTTGATCGTAAAATTTCATCCCTTAAAAACTACCCCCATACTGCAGAATCAGTGTAAAAATTGGTTTCAAAAACTTTAACCTATTAAATAATACATTACTGAAGTGAAATCTTATTAACTGAGAATTAAAATATTTATTTATTTATTACATCATTATCACCCTTAAAAACTACCCCTTATCATAATAATAAAGGAATCATTTTTTTATCAGTTTAATAAATAAATTATAAATTAATAGATAAGATAAATCTATACTATAGTATTATATAGCTCAAGAGTTTGTTTGAACGCGCTAATCTCAGGAACCACTGGTTCAAATTGGAAAATTCTTTTTGTGTTGGATAGTCCATTTATTGAGGAAGGCTTTAAGCTATAAAAAAATCACGCTGCAAGTAATAGGAGCGAAGCATCAATAAAAAATGAGGAAAATTATTCATCTATACTAATTCATCACAATAACAGAAATTGCCTCGGACGAAGTCGCGGGCAACAGCTAGCTTTTATTAATTTATTTCAAACTTTTCTTTCACTTTCTCTACCTTCAAAATACATATACAAATACCCATAAATGTAGTTTCCCTATAATAAATGCATACCAAATGACTGCTCCAATTTTTTTTTCCAAATAGTATAATTTGTTTTTTTACCATAACTCCGTTAATTTTTAAGATATCAGGTTCATCTAAAAACCATTTGAAAGGTAATTTTAAGAGCTATAAGACCATCATAAATAAAAAAATTTAAAGCCCTTATTTTTTAAAAGATAAAGGGTTAAAGGGTAGCGGTTACATGGTTCTCGCAGTAAAAGTTAGGCTTTGAACATCTCTATCTCGGTTATTTTTCATCCTATAAAAATAAAAAAGAAACCAGTCTTTCTTTGAAAACAACTCAAATTTCGTTTCTTATCATTTTTTACGAATATCCAATATTTTTGAAGTTATTTTTAAAAGAAAATGAAATTTACGAAAATTTTAAAAATTTAGATTTTATTAAATCATACTTTTTTTTCGAAAATAAGCACTCTAAATCGTGAAAAAATTTTGAGGTTATCACTTATGCTAAAAAAAGAAAGTCCTTTAGGGATATTCATAAATTTGAATTTTTGTAGAAATGGTGAAGGCTTTATTTTCGTTTTTTCCAAAAAAAATTGAAAGTGTCATCTTATTTTTATCATAACTTGCTCAATTTTGATGCTATTAACTTTTTACAGTGCTCATTAGAAAGGTATTTTAGGATACTTTAAAAAGTGTTCAGGAAGTATATGGCATAAAATTTCCCGGTTTCCCGTTATTTAAGTTTGAATACTAAGATTGAAGTACTCGCCGAAAAAAATATACATAAAATTACCTATAGCTCAATTTGAATTAATATTAGAAGGTTTTTCAAAATAGGGATTTGTTTGTTTTTTTATTAGCTTCAATTTTATTAATTACACATTTTTTGTAAAAACTCATAGTTTTTGAGTTATTTATGAAAAACCGCTTTAAAACATGTATTTTTATGACGAAAAATTACAATCTTTGATCTTTAATAACTCAGAAAGTATTGATTTATTCCAAAAACTTTATATAACAAATTTTGCTTAGAATTTATCTCTTTATCGATTCCTGGAGTAATATTTATTAAAAGAATTTTCACCCCTGAGAAGGGGTGGCATCCATCCCCAGGGCAATAGCGCAAGTTGGCACTATGTCACTTTTGTTTCCCCCACCTCCTCACCAATTTTCATGAAAATCGATGGAGATTCAACGAAAACAGAGGTGAAAACCTTCATTGACTGCACTACATAGGGATAACTGTAGTAGGTATACTGAGACAAACATGTAGTAGTTGAAAACATCGTCATTATGTACCCCAATTTACTCCCCCAACTGCATCCACGCTACTTTACCGCGCGCACTCTTCCAATATTAGGTTACTCTACCTGTGTATACTGTAAATACAATAAAGTAGGAATATGAGTGACGTCCGTAACGTTATCGAAAGGGTCCAAACTCTACTAACAAATACAAATTTAATTGTAAACATTTATTTACTTACCAGATCTGGTAAAGTAACTCGAACTGTTATTAGTACTAGGCTAGTGAACTGTCTACTCTTAACGTGTAGACAAGACATAGTGGCATAATATGTATTACAACTTATCAACTATTATTACAAAATATTTTTTATATTTCACCAATGTATGTATTTTTGGGAGTTATTACCATAGCACAACGAACAAAAAACAACTTCATAAACTCTTTTTTTACCCATTAAATTAAGAAATAATGACTACCTACACTTGAATACTACCAATAGGTACTTTGAAATAACCTGGAGAGCACAATTAGTTTACGTTATGGAAGCGTTGCGGTAAGTATTATCCTCTTACACGTTGAAAGAATCCAAATAGGTAGGTAGTTTATTTTACAAGCTTTTATTTTGTTTCACCAGTTCCGATATTTGTATGTAATCAAATCTTACGTAACTCGTAAGATTTGATTAGTCGCAGTCGACTACGCCGACTGCACCTCCTCCAGGATATTGCCAAGGGTCGATCTCCATCGCTCGCCTACGACTGCTATAAATATGTTATTTGCAGAAAACTTAAGCTTCTGTTTATGGGAGAAAGATTGGATTAATAATTATTTGTGTAATTAATAGCTAATTTAAAAAAAAAAACAATATGATAGGTAACATATACCTACACACAGGATTCCCAATAGATGTAGATCCATTGGGAGTATCGGGGTGTCTTTATAATTTTAGCAATTGAGCTCATTTCTTTTTCCAAAATTTGTGTTAATAATCACCAGAAAAGTCTAGGACATAACAGATGATACGGTAATAAGTGATATTTGTAGTGTTTTTTTCTAAAACCTGTAATTTAGGCCTCATCTACTTAAAAAATACTTGCAGCTCAATATCTGCTCCTTCACCTACCCAAAAAGATTAATGTTTAAGATTTTTAGGTAACAAACCAATAAAGGTAGATATTTTTTTTCATATTTCAGCTATTCTACGCACAGTAAAACCTCTTTCGAATAATAGCTGTTTAGCCCGTGGTTTAGCCGCTTGATAATCACATATTGATTCTTTTAATTGGTCAAATAAATACACAGATAAATGAGTGTAGGAATTAAACCCATAAGCGAAATTCTGAATTACTGTACGTCTTGTCTTGCGCCTCTGAGAGTTTGTCGTACAACCCGACTCGTGTCCGGTCATTTTGACAATTGACAGCTTGAAAAATCTGACACCAATGCACACATATATGCACACCAACATGCTAGACATGCTAGGCCTTTGGGCCCATAGGCTCTGTCTCCCCCGAAAGAGATAAAGACATGCTAATATGTATAGGAACATGTTATTACTATCTGTAGGAAGTATCTTTTAAAGCAAGTTCCACACATCTTCAGTCAGCATTCAAGCCCTCGCAAAATAATGTTACGGGAAGCAACCCGCGCGGCATAATGATAAAGGTTCAAGTAAGGTGAGCTTCGAGCATAACATGATTGATTTATTACCTGTCTATCTATTGCTTTACGATGCCTAAGGACTATGCTGATTAATTTGGTCAGAGGTTTTGACGTTCTCGAGAAATAATCATAAATACTATTATAAATGTGTTTTTTTTTTGTTTGTTGTATGTAGGTAATTAAGCAGCAGATGATTAAAGAAAAATAAATGATATAGGCGACAACCTAAAGTGATTCCGTTCACCGTATCAGATCGATTTGAATCAGAAAAACTCTGTGATTACTCGTATTTGCAAGACGCACAGTTGTTCCGAACCTCCTCATCCATTTCTTTCCGATCACATCGTAGGAATAATTTTTATGTAGGCAACTTTTTTAAATTGTGATCGTATTCTACTCTTTGAGTTTATGGAATCCCTCTTATTCAATTGTAAAGGGTTTCTGAATGATTGTCATAAAATAACAACGTCCAGGCGAACGCATAAGAAACGTAGTAATTAATAATGGGGATCGAAGCGATGGCGGAACATCGCATTAACCGTCGCCACAATAAGTAACGGAGGCCATCAATATAAACTTGTAACAAAAAGAAACAACTGATCAAAAAGGAACAAAAATTGCGTGTGGTGTAGCGGAGACGAAGGGTGTATCCAGCACCAAGTACTAAGCATGACTGTTTTCGTCAGTGATTCTTAAACTGTTCTCTATTGATTCCCATATCAAGGTTAGCATATGTGAAGGAAGAGGGATACGTATTTTTGTTAAATCATGTGTCGTATCATATTAGACAAAAGGCTTTTTAAACATTCACAATTATATACTAAGCTTATTAAATCATCATTATCATTTCGTGTAGGTGACACGGTCAATCGACCATGCACACCCTGGTGTCAGAGTTCTTCGGAACCGCCTCTTGGCCTCTGACGTAATTCCTTTTAGGACTACCAGATGGCACCATATATATATCTTAATAAAGAAATAAGATATGGTCAAAAAACACAAGCGGGCTGCTGCCCGGCTTGAACCGGGGTTTATCTACGACCTACGCTCAGCTAACTAAGCTACCGCGCTTTAATCCGGAACGTCGAATATCTCCACAATATCCCACTGTCTTATATGCATTAAGAATTTGGTGTGAAAGCTACGATTTGAACACAGACCAATGACAATCTTTTCTTTACAAAGTAGATATTTATGAAGTTGCTTCCGCTGTGTATTCGCATAGATCTTTTAAACTACTCAACGTATTTCAGCAATATATAGAGTGATGAAGAGCAAAGTTATATATTAATATCTACATTGCACCAGTGCGAAGCCGGGGCGGGGCGTTAGTATAAAAATAAAGAAATATGTACATTTTGCCTCCATCAGTTAAATAAATGATTGGGGGAATATAACCTAAAAAAGGAAAAGAAACAACAAACTAAAAAAAACTACGAAAATTAGGTATGTAACTTATAAAAATAAATGATATCTCACGAAAAGCACTTTCATGTAAAGTAAAGCCCAGACAATAAATATTGCTTGAACTATAAAAATTCTTAAAATTTATGGAGAGCAAAGCTCTTAACTTTTACACGCCCAAACATAACACTTTAACTCACATCAGAGCGTATAGCGTTCTGCGTGGATAAACTCTCTACAAACCCATCACATCTTTGAAAATGTGTAGTCTAGTTCGTTTTGTAGACTCCCATGGGCATACACCAATAGGAGTCTATTATTCATAAGAACAGAAATTAATTCATTACCTAGGCGCGAATTTTGTGCCAACGCACCCATTGCACCCCCGCATTTAGACAGCGCTGCAGACCGTATTTAAAGTTTAAGGTATATTTACCAAACAGAAAACAACATGACATTAGCACCACTTACAAGAAAAAGACAAGGCAAATGTTTTTCGAATCCAATCAGTTTAGGAACCACTGGGTTGAGCCGACAAGAGATGCGAGAATGGGCCAGTCTGCGAGAAAGGGACGTCCAAGTTAAGCGTGGGAACACTTCAAGACACGAAGTATGACTGCATTTGAGCCTGAGGCCATTCGGCCAACAAGTTGCTGGAAAAATGTTGTCTGTGTAGGTACTTTGTCATGGCTTTCGAAAGGCTCGCGAAAAATAACGGTTCCTTCTGATGTCCGCATAAAATCCTACATGTATTATATTATGTACAACATATTTTTTTAAGGTTCACGTTCGGTGCCTTATTAAAGTTTGTTCAGGTTTTCGCAATTATTTTTTAAATCTATGAGGTTTTAAGTGGAAAAGTAAAGTCTCAACTTTGCAACAATTTACTGATCAATATAACATTATTTTCCGTAGAGACGGCGGAAATACTTTCTTCTAAGTAATGTAACATCTAAGTTTTGTAATATTGTAAAAGAATTTATGAAAACGAATTATGCACTTGATAATATACCTACAATATGTAAAGAAAACCCTGTCCGATGCTTGAAGGGGTGATTCAGCCCGTATATGAACAACTTTTTCTATTGGTCCAATGCTGGTAACTCGGAACATTTTTTTGACGTTCCCATACAAATTGACTGGGCGGCCAAAATGCTCGGCCGCCCAGATTTAGAAATTTAGAATTTAGAAATTTTTTTATTTAGAAATTTCCATTTTAATTTTAGTTCTCAGCCTTGATCCCATAGGAAAAGTTGTTCATATCGACGGACTGAATCACCTCTTCAAGGATCGGAAATGGTTTTCTTTACATATTGTATAATTTAAATTGACAAGAATTTAAGGCATTCTGATTAAAGGCGGACTTGATTAAAAGTTTTCCAATTTCAGGCCTTCACAAAGAGTATTAATTGGAATAAATTTAATACTGATCCGGAGTGTTGATAATCCACCTTGTAAATACAAAATTTCATTTGATTTCGCAGTAGTTGATTTGTTTTTGCTTGTGAACACTTGGACATAGACTTTATTTTTTACTAAATATGTATTGAAGTAGGCATTTGACACCCCATCTCACCTGATCGGTAAGATGAGACTAGGCTTCTTATCGCTTTTTACACGACCGTCCAAAGAGGAGCTTTACATTTTTAACCGACTTCAAAAAGAAAAGGAGAAGGTCATCAATTCGGTTGTATTTTTTTAATGTTTGTTACCACAGAACTCCGTTATTTATAAACTGATTTTAAAAATATTTTATTGTTTCAAATGGTAATCTTTTAACCGATTATGATGAAATTTAAATGGGAATAGGACCATCATTTAAATTTCATCACAATTGGTTCAGTAGTTTGATTGAACTCTGTTTTTGATATGAAAGAATATTACAATTGGTGTATGTGAGTTTCTATTTCACCCTTCTTCTAAATGCACCGATTTGATGTGTGAGGTTTTTTTTTTTTTTTTTTACAAAATTTGAATTAGGCATTTGTCTCCCATCTCACCTGATGGTAAGTGACGATGAAGACGAGGATGTTACATGCCTATCCAAGAGATACCCATTTATTCTACTTTTGAATGTCCCGGGACTGTACTTGTTTGGGAATATAGACGCAGGGTATTTTAGACACTTCCAGTTTTCCAGCCAAAAGTCCAATCTTAGTGGTCATGTTAATTCCAGTGGCCACACATGACCCCTAATTAGAGATGGGCAATCCACCCACCCGGGTTTAAACCCAGTTGGGTAAAAACCGGGTGTTTTGGGTGTTTTGGGTTTAAACCCAATAAGCACCCAATTTTTTGGGTTTTTACGATTTTTTACTTTAATTATGCTTCTTCTTGACCTGACTAAGCTGGTGCAGTGGACTACAGTTCCAAACCTTCAGGTCCAATTGGTCAACTTCCCTCCCATATTTACGTTTTTGGTTTATGCCCTCATCAAATAATATTTTTTTGCGATAGAGCGAGGCGACATGACCAGAGGATAAAACAAACGGGTATTTTGGACTGTTAGTAGCTCAATAATTTAATTATTGTCGCGAAGGTCCCAGAATGGAATAGTCTAGAACTTATCCGAACACCGTCTGTTGCGTTCATAAATCTTTTATCTTGCTCACACATATGTATTCTAGGTTAGCGGGAATACACACTATCGATTTCTTCTATTATTCTGGCAGTCGGAACCAAAACTATATGGAACTAGAGACAAAACTATTATGAGGGTACGGAAGGGGCCACCGTCATTCAGTTGACCGCGAGTATTCGAAGCGAACGATACCAATACGAGTGCGAGTAATAACAGTGACCGCAAGGCCACGAGAACGCGCGTCGCGCGGCTGCGACAGGCTTCAGAGGCAGGCGCACGCGGCAGATGCAAGCGCTAGCGCCAAGGTGTTCACGAGAAAGGGCGGCAAGGAAAGTGGACGTATTCAGATCAAAGAATAATACATTTTTTTTAAATAATACAATTACTTATTGTTTTGACCGTGTTTTGAAGGATTCATTTATGATACATGCTTTTTAACCGACTTCAAAAATGGAAAACGATGTTCGACAGTTTGAATGTTTTCTTACTGACTGGTTGGTAGCTTTTGGGTAAGGAATTTGAGGATCTCGAAAATGACTTCAGTCTTGGAATCCAAGATGGCGAATGCGACTTGTCATAAAAAATCGACATGGGTGTCGTTGTCTAGGTATTTTGAGGTGTAGATCTCGAAAATGACGTCAGTTTTAGAATCCAAGATGGCAGATCCGAATTGTTATAAAAAATCGACATGGGTTTCGTTTTCTAGGTTTTTTGGGTGTAGATCGCAAAAATGATGTCAGTTTAGGAATCCAAGATGGCGTACGTGACTTGTCATAAAAATCGACATGGGTGACGTTTCTATGTTTCTTGGGAAGAAGATCTTGAAAATAATGTCAGTTTTGTAATACAAGATGGCAGGGCTTTGCATGGTAATTCATCATGGGTGTTGATCCCTTAGTTTTTTGTTGTGTAAATAACGTAATTTTCGAGGAAAAATAGGAAAAATATGTCCTGGGCTGATGCCCGCAAAATCAAAGCTGATGATCTTCAAGACAGGAAGAGAGTGTATAACGCTGCTGCCAAGTCCTGAAAAAAGGTGTTCAGAAGAGCTCGTTTCGACCACGTTGGCCGTATTGGAGACATGATAGCTTCTTGTCCCTCAGGAAGTAAAGCCTTCTGGTCTCTAGCCAAGTCAGTGGAGATGAACTTCTGTCGCCCATCGCTGCCACCATTGCAGAAACCTGACGGTTCTCTGGCCCATGGTGCAAAAGAGAAAGCAGACTTGTTTGCCAATCTATTTGCAGATAATTCGCGTCTAGATAGTAACAATAAAAGCCCACCCCAGTTACCTTCGTTCGTCCCCAAGATGCGGGCCGCTCAAATCCACCATAAAGAGGTACTTAAATGCATGCTAAACCTAGACGTGAATAAGGCTAGTGGACCAGATGGTATTCCAGCAGTGGTTCTGAAGCGCTGCGCACCCGAGTTGTCCCCTGTACTGACACGCCTCTATAGACTTTCTCTAGAGGCTGGCAAGGTCCCAAGATCCTGGAAGCTTGCCAATGTACAACCAGTACCTAAAAAGGGAAGTCGCTCCGACCCGGCCAATTATCGACCTGTTGCGATCACCTCCATATTGTGCAAGATTATGGAGCGTGTATTGAACAATCGTCTCCTGGCATACCTGGAAACCAACGAGCTCCTTAGTGACAACCAATATGGTTTTCGCAAGGGTCGCTCAACCGGTGAGCTACTGGTATATGCCACTCACTTATGGAGCGAAGCTTTGGAGGGTCACGGTGAGGCAATTGCCGTTTCACTAGATATATCCAAGGCTTTTGACCGGGTCTGGCATGAAGCTATCCTCAGTAAGCTTCCAGCGCATGGTTTACCAGAGGACCTTTGCGACTGGATATCCGATTTCCTGAGGGAACGGTCAATTCGAGTGGTCATGGATGGCTGCTCTTCCGACCTAATGGCTTATAGCCAGGGTACCTCAGGGATCTGTTCTCTCTGCAACCTTGTTCCTGCTGCACATTAATGACCTCCTTAAATATGGCATTATTGGCTATGCTGATGACAGCACAGTTGTAGAGAGTTATACGTCTAGTGCCAGTGCAAGTCCACAAGAAGTCCAGTCTCTGAGAGAGTCTATTATTGAACGGGTTAACTCGAAATTACAGAGGGTATCCGATTGGGGAGACGCCAATCTTGTTAAGTTTAACCCGTCCAAAACACAGGCGTGTCTCTTTTCCGCAAAAAAGAGTGCTTTCCCACTTGCACCCACTTTCCAGGGTGTTTCCTTGCCGTTAGTTGACCACCTTGGGCTTTTAGGCATGACAATCACGTCCAAACGGTCGGTATTTTATAGGATCCATTTTGGAGAGTGTGCGAAAGCGCTCTTTGAGCGAGTTGAACCCTCACCATTCCTCCATCGGACTACGAGGCGCAGACAGAAATTTCACGCTTTTATCGTTGGAATACCAAAGAGTCGAACTAAACGCTTTGACAGTTCCTTTTTGGTTCGAGTAGCCAAGGTGTGGAATGAACTGCCTGCGTCTATATTCCCAGACAAGTACAGTCCCGGGACATTCAAAAGTAGAATAAATGGGTATCTCTTGGATAGGCATGTAACATCCTCGTCTTCATCGTCACTTACCATCAGGTGAGATGGGAGACAAATGCCTAATCCAATAATTAGTAAAAAAAAAAACAACACCCATGATGATTTATCATAAAATGTCGTCATCTTTGATTCCAAAACTGATTTTATAATCTAGATCTACACCACTAAAAACCTAAAAAATTACACGCGTCGATTTTTCATGACAAGCCACGTCCGCCATCTTAGATTCCAAAACTGACATCATTTTCGACATCTACACCCTAAAAAACGTAGAAAACGACACCGATGTCGATTCTTCATGAAAAAATGCCTCCGCACTCTTAAGATACCAAAATCGACGTCATTTTCAAGATCTACACCCCAAAAAGCCTTAGAAATAACATCTATGTAATTTTTTCATGACAAGTCACGTCCGCCATCTTGGATTCGAAAACTGACATCATTTTCGAGATCTACACCCCAAGAAACGTAAAAAAGAACACGCATGTCGATTTTTCATCAAAACTCGCGTCCTCCATCTTGAATTCCAAAACTGACGTCATTTTCGAGATTTTTACCCTAGAAACCTAGGAAACGACACCAGTGTCGATTTTTCTTGACAAGTCGCGTATGCTATCTAAGATTCCAAAATTGACGTCATTTTCAAGATCTACACCCCAAAATAGCCTTAGAAATAACATCCATGTAATTTTTTTATGACAAGTCACGTCCGCCATCTTGGATTCGAAAACTGACATCATTTTCGAGATCTACACCCCAAAAAACGTAAAAAAGAACACGCATGTCGATTTTTCATCAAAACTCGCGTCCGCCACAAACATAATCTCTAAAAACAACAATACACTCCTTTTTTTGAAGTCGTGTAAAAGAAAACTATCAAAAACTCAAATTTCAATATCTACATAAGAAAATAAAATAATATCATTTTACACCTCAGAATTATTTATTCTCCTAATTACGTCCACCGACTCACTACTAGGTCATTGCCGCACTCGTTCTAACATAAGGTCTGACACAGCATGCCGTCTCTTTCTACTTTGGCGCAAAGCTTTTAAAATATTTACATCAAGGAAAAGACCAACATGTTGGTCAACTGCAACATGAAAACACAGAACTAATTATTTTCATCTCGGTTTTTATTAATAGTAAACATTTAAAAATTTCCTAAATTTTAATTAAGTACGTACCTAATATTTCTTTAAATTTTTTAACGTACAGCAACGTAGAATTGATCATTACAATTTAATAAAAATATATTTTTCATATATTACTAACGTTTTTGACAAATAAAGTAAACACCCAATTTTTTGGGTGTTTATGGGTGTTTAAGGGTGTTTATTGGGTTTTTACCAAAGCACCGGGTTAACCCGGTGCTTTGCCCATCTCTACCCCTAATAGATTAACATCATTTGAATTTATATATTTTATTGTTACCACCCAGATGTAAATGCATAAAATAAGAATGCATTTCCAACGAAATTTTTCACAGTAAAATCTCAACTGAGATTGAGAGGGAGGGAAGGGGTCAAGATAAAATCTCACTACGAGGCTAAGGGTCGAAAAATTGCCAAAATCGCCTCACGTAATTAATGGACGTTCGCTTAACTAGTTAAAATTTAATTGAAACAAAAAACAACTGCGAAAAAATCTAATATCACGATTTAAGGCGATACCACTGTAAATAAGGTCGTTCTGAACCTTATTTATCTCGCAAAATACTTAAATTAGGAGTTTCAAATCTAAGTAATATGATTTTTGACTATTTCATCTCCAAAAATTGAAGATGAAAACACGTTTTGATAAAATTTTCTCGATAGAAATATTTTTTGAAAAATGGTCTTCGTTCACAGAGTTTTTGTTATTGTAGCTCAAATGCGACGAATGAAATAATGATTTTTAGACTAAAAGATAGGTTATTAGTAATTCATCAAAATGTAAATATGAAAATACAATTAACCGGTCTGATTTTATATAAAATAGAAATAACGAATTTGGCGCTTACGTTTTTTTCTTTGAGCGACTCGCGACTATCTCCTATCTCATCATTCACGGGCTAAACCGCCAAGCGCTATCCCTTGCGCGCACTTGATCAGTCCTTTGCCGAGCGATGGTACCAAATATTTGAGGCCTCGTCTTAATACATGATGACGTGGTGGTTAGAACAGGCGGTGGCTCAGTTGGAAGAGCGTAAGTCGGACATAGACTTAAGGTCGCAGGTTCAAATCCCGCCCGCTTGAAATATTTTCACCATATTTTATTCTTAATTTAATAAAAGTATATCAAAATAGCATTGTGAATGCAAAATATAAACACTTAAAATATGGTTGATGACAGCATAAAACAAAAGTAAGCACTTGCGGTCTGGCAAATACGCATCGAATTTGCGACGGAATTTGTGACATATAGGACGAAAAATAACACGGGGTCATTGGCACTGATGAGGTAGGTTGCAGATTCTGAAATTAAAAAGCCGACCAAGCCCTTCTTAATAAATACGACGATCAATTATTTATGAGGTGAGTTTCGAATATTAAGTTGGACAACCAACGCAGACTCCCATTTGTAAAGCTTTAAGAGAAGCATAATATTAAAAAAACCGACCAAGTGCGAGTCGGACTTGCACACGAAGGGTTCCGTACCGTTACCTAAAAAACGGCCACAAAATCATGTCTGTGTATGGGAGCCCCCCTTTAATATTAGTTTTATTTTTATACAGTTATTTATTTTTAAAGTTCATATATAAATAAATATTTTGTTAATATGTCAAGCGTCTACCTGTTGCCGTTACCAATATCGAGCAATAACAAGCAAAAAATCACGTTAATTGTATGGGAGCCCCCTTTAAATATTTATTTTATTCTATTTGTTGTTATAGCGGCAACAGAAATACATCATCTGTGAAAATTACACTGTCTAGCTATCACGGTTCATGAGATACAGCCTGGTGACAGACGGACAGCGGACAGCGGTGCGATATTAATAGGGTCCCGTTTTACCCTTTGGGTACGGAACCCCAAAAGTTCATGTTAAAATAAGGTTAATTTTAAAAGAAAATCCATACAATATACCTACTTCAGTCTATGGTTAGAATGCATTAAGTTACAAGAAATAGTGTAACTCGGTGTAATATTAAAGTAATATCGGAAAGCCCACAATTTATTTAAAATGTCGACACTTGAAAGTTGCAAGGGCTTCAATAAAAAGCTGCATCTAGTAGGATGCGATGATCGCAAGGCGGTTGACCTTGCATGATGTTTACGTTTACATCGACGCGCATCGGTCGCGAGCGCGTCACGGCCGCGCGTTGCACTGAGCTTGGCCTGGGACACAAACAACCTACATACCCGTACGTATACCGATACTAATGCCGTTCCATCTACATAGTGGTTCGAGTATGCAGGACGCCGCCGACCGAGTCCGGTTAGGCGCGTCGCGTCCCGATCAGGATGGAATGGATGGCAGTGAACTCTTTGCGCGCATTGTGAGCCTTGCTTGTGAGCCTCCTTCAAGTGTATTTATATAGATACAACATTATGATTATTTGTTTATGCTTATTGCATTCCGCCTCAGGAATTTACCGTGGAGTTCTAGAAAACAGGCAGGAGTGGAGTTCTAGAAAGTTTACTGCATATTGAAAACGTAACAAACGTTACCTTTATATTACTTTCAAATTCACTTGGTGAATCATTAATTACCCATCCATTAATGACGTGAGGCGATTATGTAAATTTTTCGACCCTCCCTCCAGCCGTGGTTAGATTTAAATCTCGTAAGATTTAATTCGACCCTCTCCCTCCCGCCCTCTTAAACTCACGTGAGATTTATCTGTGCTAAATCTTGTTATAGGTGGATTTCAAAATATAATTTTAGTAAATTTAGATAAAAGTAGACTACAAGGACTCATGTGTAGCTACTGGAATTGACGTAAACAAAGAAAAGAAAAAAAACGTCATATTTGCCGAGATCCCTCTCTCCCCAGCATAAGATCGGGTGAGATTAGTCTTGTCACCAATACAGTAGTTACATTTTATTTTGTTCAGTTATTAAAATAATAGTATTCGTTACCAATGTAATATATTGTTTACACGAATCGTCTCGCGAACAGGCTTGATACCTTCCAGTCCAGCCTCCCGAACAAGCCGGATTCCGAAAAAGCTACAGCACCATAGACTCCATAAGCTCCATCCATAAGCTGCGGCAGGTTATACAGAAGACCAAAGAGTATAACCGGCCACTATGCTTAGCGTTTATGGACTATAAGAAAGCCTCTGATTCGATCGAAACATGGGCCGTGTTCAGTCTCTCCAGCGATGCCGTTTAACCATCGGTATATCGAAGTGTTGAAGTGTTTATACAAGAATACCTATGTCAGTCCGAGCACAGGAGCAGATCACGAGGTGTATTCCACTGCAGAGAGGGGTGAGACAGAGATGTTATTTCTCCGAAACTGTTTACCATTGCTCTGGAAGATGCCTTCAAACTCCTGGAATGGAAAGGATTTCGCATCAACGTCAATGGCGAGTATATCACTCACCTTCGATTTGCCGAAGATATCGTTGTCATGGCGGAATCGCTGGAGGATTTAAGCACCATGCTCAATGACCTCAATGGAGTTTCACAGCAAGTAGACCTTAAAATGAATATGGACAAAACAAAGGCCTTGACAAACGTCCATGTTGCGCCGTCACCGGTCGACTTACGGCTCAGAAACGTGGTCCCTCAAAGAACAATGGAGAGGGCTATGATCAGTGTTTCTCTGCGAGACCGAATCACAAATGAGGAGATCCGTAGAAGAACGACATCCGTAGTTACCGACATAGCTCAGCGGATTACCTCTTTGAAGTGGCACATAGCTCGTAGAACCGATGGCCGATGGGGGCAAAAAGGTTCTCGAATGGCGACCAGCGACCACGTACCGGCAAGCGAAGCGTCGGACACCTATCAACCAGGTGGTCGGACGACCTGACCAAGGTCGCAGGGAAACGCTGGCTGCAGGCCGCTTCCAACCGGTCATTTTGGAAATCTTTGGGAGAGGCCTATGTTCAGCAGTGGACTTCTTGCGGCTGATATGATGATGATGATGATTGTGGTATTGCTTTTATATTGTTTGGTGACTACATTTTGACGACAAATCTACTATTATGCAGGCAAACCCTATTATTTAAGAAACACAAAACTAATTAAATTGGCGATAGCGTAAATGATACCCAAATTATATTCGTTATTGTTGGTCATGTCTTATTTTCTGCACTACACTGAATCCACTAATTTATTAGTAGTGATGCGCCGATCATGACTTAGGTCGACTAGCCGATTGGCCGATTAATCGGTTGTGAAGAGGCCGACTATTCGGCCGAGCCTAGGCCGAGCTGATTACGGTGTCGAGCATTTCCGTCACCCTTCGTTGTCACCTGATTAGCGCGCATGCGCAAACGCCGCGCCGCTTGCGATCATGTCGCAACCTGTTTTGTTTACTTCGCTTTATTTGTTTATGACAGAGCGGTGTTCTTGTCTTGTATAAGTTTTTTGTGTGTAAATAAAGCTAAACCTTAGAAGTACTGTTTTTATTTATTAAAGTGAAGGAGTTTATAAAAATCATGTCAAAAAAAAAATCTCGTGTATGGAAGTTTTTTGATCAATTGGACAATGATTCCAGTAAAGTTAAGTGTAACCAGTGCCAAGTGATTACATACTAGTCGCCGAGTACCATAATGGCCGGATATTCGGCTTTACGGTCGGAACATCTCTATTTATTAGTTAGATGACCACACTTCTTCCACACTGATACAACGCCGAAAGCAGCGCATAATTCGAAAATGTTAAATTCGAAAATACAAGCAATGTAGTCGCAAAATATGTGGTTTCCACTGCTAAAAGAAAATAGTTACCAATAGGCAAGGCAAGTGCACTCGCCAAATCAGAGGCGTCGCAGCGCCACCTCGAATACATACCTGTATTCGAGGTGACGTTTCGACGCCTTTATGTTCGCGAAATGTAAAGAGGATTCAATTAACAAATGTTATCGTCACATCGTTGAGGATGCGTATGTAAAAGCTTTCACGAAAGCGTGATTTTCCGCGCGTAATGTAGAGTCTATATTATAATTTTAAAAAAATATTTAAGAAATTCAGCGCGATAGCGCTCGGTATAGATCTGTGGAGTGGAAATGGAAATGACTATTAAATGTATTCGCTTTTACAATATATTGTAAACATGTATTGCAGAGAGCTTATATATTGAATGAACAGCGCGGGTGACACGAAGTAAAAATTAACGAACTCATGGTGCTGTTAGCTTAAAATTTGTTGCATGGTTAATATTTATTATAAGAGGACGCTTTGATTAAGCAGGCAAAATACATGCGGCCTAATGTAAGATGCAGAGCCGAAAAGAGAATTTTTTTATAGGCCGAACTATCACGCTTCATGAGATACAGTCTGGTGACAGATAGACGAACAACGGAGCCATATTAATAGGGTCCCATTTTTACCCTTTATATAATTTGTTTTTAATTTTATTACACCACCTGGTTGTTATTAATATATTATACCCATGCCAAATTCCAGCTTTCTAGTACTAAGTCCCTAAGCAAAACAGCGGATGGACAGACAGACGGACATGCCGAAGCCATAAGGAGTCACTGGGTTGCTTGCTATAGAAACCGAAGTAAAATCTAAACAAAAAAAAATACCATTCTTTTAGACCAATCAAATCATCCTCGAATTATAAAATTAAACAAAAACATTTCATTATTTATTATTCAGCAAACTACTTATAGACCAGTTTTATGAAAGCCTTTGAAAATGATAAAAAGTAAAATTAAATTATAGTAGAATGAAACCCATTACAAATGGAACAGAATACACCAAAAATTAAAGGAAAAATAAATTACGGGCGATCTGAGGTCAGGAAGTGGAAGGGAGTGAGCTTTTAAGGGTAAAAAACGGTTTGTCTCGATTTCCGGCAAAACTACAACTCCTGTGGAGAAACGTTATATGGTAATTATGTAGGTAATAACAAGTTCTACTCCTATTTTATTTACACTTTATTCACATAATCTCAAAATATATGTGAAAAATTCAATTTTGCAAGTTTTTGGTTTTGTTATTTTTATCTTTTACAATAATTTATCTTTTTTCACGAAATTTGGTGAAAAATTACCTTTCTATGCCCCAAATACACTGTAATTTTTTCACCTTTTTTGACCTATATATCGAAAACCACCCTTACTTTCAATTGAAAATTCTGACGTCAAAATATATGCTTTTTTTTTAAAGTCAGTTGGCTTTTTGTTATTATATTAGATGAAATCTCTATTTTTTGATAGGGTAATAAAAATTATACATGACCATGGTAAATGTTCTCAGAAAATGCAAAGCAAACGAAACAAAGAAACGAAAAATCTCGAAACCAATTTTTTTTTATCATTATGTACAATTTTGAACTACTTACCAAAAGTTAACACTTTAATTACTCGAAAAACGTGAAGGGAATGGGGTCAATTACGAGGAGGGTGATGCATATGTGTTACTGGGAATCAAAATAGAGGTAGGTGAAAGAAACGAATGGAGTGCGTGAAGCAGGATATAAGGAAAAAAAGATAACGACCGAAAAGAAACGAAAAAGATGTCCATGCTGACCCGACCTCACATAAAGAAGGATGAGGAAAGAAAGAAGAAGCAAAATGAATTTGATATGTAGAGTACGTACAATGATTTTTCTGTAGCGGGGAGTCATATTACTACTACTGAATAAATAAGTCAAATTAGGGGTATATAAAGCACTAATTCTTCATTCACTTCCCCCATGCATTTTGCGCTTAAAACACGTGCCCTGCCAGCCACACCCTGGGTATGTACACTATACATTATATGGACAAGCATTTTATCAAAAGCTTTTAGTGTTCCGATTGAGTTACTGATATTTCCATAAGCTTTTCGTATTTAATTAATTTTTATCCTTAGATTTATATATGTATGGGAGAGGAAAGTCTGTGATGTTAACATATTTTGTTTTATGAAAGCTATAACTTGTGAAGTTAATAAATAAAAGTAACATTTATTTATTACAAACCATGCCATATGGTGTGGTTACCAAAAATATACTCATTACTCTTTTCGTGTTAGGAATGGTTGGATACAATAGGTGGGAGGTGCGAAGGGATCTGACACTAGAAAAATATATGCTTAGTGTGTTCCGGGGCACCGTGGTTCTGGAATCATTAAAATTGGAGGTTCCAAACACAAGATTAAGAAGGGAACCAAGAGCAAGAGTGTTCACGGTCCCCACTGCTCGGAATATATTAAAATAAAATATGCTCCCATGACGAAGGCGATAGAAATACTTTACTGCTGTAAAGATTGATATATTTAATTGTACATTGGCAGAATTTGAACATGTAACAATAACTTATGTTTAGAAAAGTAGAACGTATGAAGAAAACAAATGTATTTATTATTGTATATTTGAGGTCCTCATGTTATGTTTTTTTACTTAGCAGGTGATTGCCCGCCTTTAATTGCTGCGTCCTCAGATTTAAACGTCGACGTGTTTAAGGCGAGGCCTCAAATGTTTGGTACCTTCGCTCGGCAAAGGACTGATCAAGTGCGCGCAAGGAATAGCGCTTGGCGGTTTAGCCCGTGAATGATGAGATAGGAGATAGTCTCGAGTCGCTCAAAGAAAAAAAACGTAAGCGCCAAATTCGTTATTTCTATTTTATATAAAATCAGACCGGTTAATTGTATTTTCATATTTAAATTTTGATGAATTACTAATAACCTATCTTTTAGTCTAAAAATCATTATTTCATTCGTTGCATTTGAGCTACAATAACAAAAACTATGCGAACGAAGACCATTTTTCAAAAAATATTTCTATCGAGAAAATTTTATCAAAACGTGTTTTCATCTTCAATTTTTGGAGATGAAATAGTCAAAAATCATATTACTTCGATTTGAAACTCCTAATTTAAGTATTTTGCGAGATAAATAAGGTTCAGAACGGCCTTATTTACAGTGGTATCACCTTAATCAAACCAGTGAATTCGTGGGAGTTGTCGCCAGGGACTCCGTCGAACCAACGAAATGAATAACGCGATAATTTCGGTGATACACAAGAACTAATTTAATACCGGCAAATTTAATTCCGTTCAGGCATCCTCGAATAATTTTCTTCGAAAAAACGAACTACTGACACCGGCGTTCTAAATAATCTGCAGCATGGTAAACAGGCATATAAATAAATAAAAATGGCTACAATTATCGAGTCGAGAATGCATGGCCATTACGGTGCATCAGAGATATAAAGAAAGTTGCAGATTTAAACGTGGTAATTTGTGAAATTCGTGTTGTTACTGTACGGCACAAAAAGACCGTCGAGATATTACAAAGGCGTGCCGTCCATTTTATATTTCGTACGCTGTTGTTTTTTTATCATTCCCCGCGTAAGTATTGCCAGAATAATATTATTTATTATTTCATTCCCTTACGTCCTACCCACATGCTAAACGTGCTTTTGGTCTTACGGCCTGGCTTAAAGCTATGTCTACATCGAAATCTATAAAGAAATGATTACTATGTAATGTTTGTATCATTCAGAGTTCTATATAAGATCAAAAGAGATCTATGACGACAAATCAGATGAATTTGCAAGAGTATCAAAGCACTTTTTACCCGACTGCCACGATCATGTATGTGTATAAATTTCGTTACTACATCGTATCTTCCAAAAGACTGGATGGATTTCGACAGTTAAGGTATCATTAGGTTCGTCTTAAAACCAGAGTGTCCTTAGATAGGTGTAAAAATGGGTTTCATTTTTAAATACTTCTTGTTTATCACATCTGCTCATAAACACAGCAACTTCTTTTTTATTATAATAAACAAGAAGTATTTAAAAAATTGAGAACCCTATGGTCACATATAGTCAATACTTACCCAAGTGGGTAAAGAGATGAGATCTTTATAATACTTATAGGCTCTTTAATTTGTTACGGGATCATTTGGGAATTGGGATTGAAGTTTAGACCACGCGATTTTCTGTTGTGTACCTATAACAGTATTTGGAGACATAAATATCCAATATCTTGCATCCGGATAGAAAGGTACAGTGAAGCGATCGCAGTTAAAAAAACCGGCCAAGTACGTGTCGGACTCGCACACGAAGGGTTCCGTACCGTTATCTATAAAAACGTCAAAAATATCATGTCTGTTGTATGGGAGCCCCCCTTTATTATTATTTTTATTTTGTGTATACATATATTTAAGTGAATATATAACTAAATATTCTGTGAATATTTGAAGCGTCCACCTTTTGCCGTTATCAATATCGAGCGAAAACAAGCAAAAATTTCAACTGTGTAACTATCACGTTTCATGAGATACAGCCTGGTGACAGTCGGACAGACAGGCCGACAGCGGAATAATATTAATAGGGTCCCATTTTTACCCTTTGGGTACAGAACCTAAAAATGACATTGACAGCTTTAACAATGGGCATTGTCCACTTTTTACAAGAAGGTATGTTTAAAAAACCATTTGGAGGAATAAGATTGGTGTTAAATTTTCTGTAGTTAAAATAAAAAAAGCAGTAGTTAATAAGATTTTTTAATAAATAATTTCGACCTTCATTTGTGCCCTGTGACGTCACCTAAGATTGCACTGCCTTTTTTCTTTCGACACATAATTTTGAAAAAGAAAAACTGTCATGTCACTGCCTGTCTTGTCCAAATATTATAATAAGTCATCCCCAATCAAATCAATCTTACTTTTGTATTATTGGACTTTTTGTACTTCGGTTATTATGAAGTATCATAGAAAATGTCACGCGATGACCTGGAACAATACGAATAGAATAAATGTAGGGAGGAGAACACAAAGCTGGTCTGTTGTTAGTTAAGTAGCTAACAACCGACAGCAATGCGTAGTTTAAGTATTAGTACCACCAAGCCTAGTTATCCAAATGTAAGTATTTGTACCTAATGTAAATTAGGATTTTTGCTCCCCTTATTTAGGCTACAATACAATATATTTGCCACTGGCAGTAATGTACTCCAGTATCATTACATTTTCAACTTTAGGTTAGTTGCGGGAATCGGCCCTTACAAAGTCACTTTAGTTGTAACCAAGAATAAGTGATCTCGAAAAAGAAAAGAAAACCCATAAATCGTTCAGTCCAAGTTAGGTACTCTGTCAATCAAGTCAAATTGTTTTAGAGGTTATTTAAAAAAGATGACACGTATTTTAATTTATAAAGCAATTAACAAAGTAAGTTATAAATTCAAGACAATGCCCATTTTTTAATTTATAAATGGGACATTATAAATTCAAGACAATGCCCATTTTGTAATTTATAAATGGGACATATTACTGTGTAGTAAACTCAGAAAATAACGGCATACATAGTTGGTGTCAATTCCATGAGCGGCATGGAAATCAGACAAATGGATAGCTGCTGTAAACGTAATGCGGAAGGTCCGCATTATTTGGAACCTCAACCGCAACAAAATTTTACATACCGCAATTAAATAAGTTATGAGAAAAAGAAACATCGCGGTCGCCAGGAATTTCGACAGCCGATTTGACCAGTTTTTATTAGTTCGAAAATTTATATTATAGGTATCAAACTATTTGTAAGGGTAATTAAATTGTTACTTATATTAGCTCAATACACGCAGTAGTTTAAGAAATATCATTAAATATCCAACCGTAGGCGAAATACCTTAATGGACGCACAAATCTCAAACACACACACACATTTAAATAACGTTACGCACTGATAATCTAGTAATATCACGTTTTGATATTCAGTACCTTTTTGCTGAGATAACGCACACAGTTAAGGAGAGTTGATTTAAATTTCAGAGCACCAGGGGCGTAGCTACCGCCGTATCAGCGGTATCAATGATACGGGGCCCCCGGGCTACAGGAACGTGTATTGTTTACTAACATATGCTGCTGGGCAAAGGTCTTTTCCATTCCTTTACTAACATATATTAAACTTCTATCTTACTTTTTCTTTTCAAAAATTTACAATTCGACGCTTCCTAGGCCTACCTCGCTTTCTGTAGCCATCCTCTTGTCTAGAGTATGTTTTGACATTTATACCGTAGTTATAGACCATCAGTGAATGGGGATTTAAATATTGTTTCAATATTTTAAACATTTTTAGCAAGATTGATGGGCCCCAGACAAATATCGATATAGGGCCCCATTAGGGCAAGCTACGCTACGTACTGTAACCAAGAAATCGACGCAGCCGAGAACGTGTTACAGTTGTAGCCGTTCCAGCCTTCTGTAAATAGTAATGCCACAACAACTATGTAGGAAATAGTAGTACTAAATTTAGTATGCACTAATATTACGCGCGAGAGAACTCGATTTCATAGCAATGGACTCGATGTAAAGTTTTCAACTCAAGTCGTACGCTCTCGCCCAACGTTAACTTAATAAGGTGGGTGGAGTGTTTTAGGCGCTTTAAATTATCCAATGTGATCAAAGACTTGAGAACTTAATATTATTTTTCCGAGATTTATTATGCTTATTTCGCCAGACAAATAAAACACGCGGATTTTTATAAATCGGTATATTAAAAATTTATGACGACTGAGATAGCTTAGACAAGAGCTAAAGACAAATCGATGGTTAGAATTCAACAAGTTCTTCACATTTTAAATTTTCAATATTATATTATTGTCTAAAATGCGTTTTGCAGAATAAGAGCGGAATTGGCGCCCAACGTGTAGACAGTAGGTAGAGAGCGGCGTCAAATAAAGGCAAAGGGTTGGGCAAAAGGCATCTGGAGAAAACATAGATTCTTTAAATCCTCATTGATTAATCACCAACCAACATTTGATTAAGTGTTGAATTGGAAACAATTAATAAAATTTAAACCAGTATTATGTGATTTTATGTATTTTTTGGTTTACGCAGTTAACATAATATAAATCATTTTGTTCACTCTTCACTCGTACTTACATTTAAACGAAATTTTAAGTTCGTCTGGCACGTAAACAGGAACTGAATTGATCCAACTTTTTGGGATTGATCTCTTCCAAAATAACACCTGCCTAAGATACGTATTTTGGAGGTAATTAATCAGTTTCACAAGCTTGCTACTATTTATAACCGACTAAATGATCTGGCTTCTATTCCTTGAATGTTACATTTAAAGCCTATAAAAATCTAATTGATGTCAATCAAAAAATATGTATTGAAGATTGAAGTATACGAAGTACATGTACCTTACTACGAATAAGAATATGTAAGTATAATAATGTTTGCCCTGGAGGCCATAGACCTGACAGCAATTGAATCTGAAAATCTGGTCACCAGATATTTTGGCAAAACTTGACAACATAAGTACCTACACGTTTAGCATTCTCAAAATTAATTTATGAAGAAAAACGTAACGAAATGAAGAAAAGATTATCAATTTATGTACTTTATTTTTCACTAAGAAAAATAGGATTTTTTAGAATGTCACGCGATTTTTAACACTTATACAAAAATGTGACGTCATGATGAAATTATGACTTTTGACAAACTATATCACAGCACAATGCATGTAAGGATTGCCTTATTGAGGCTTATATGCTAACCCTTTGGCTCCGCACGTATCACAGTTGAGGACGCAACCGAGAAACGTTCGGATGAGTAGGAAACGTTTAAAACTATATGTATTTGAAAAGTTGTCCACTACATACTGGATCAAATATTTATAAAATAGCAAAACCTAATTTATAATAGCAATACCGCAGCCTTTGTTTAAATATGAGAAAACTCGCGTTACGAAGAATGGAATCTACAAAAGGTTTTTTAAATACTTAGTATAGCTCGTTACAATCGCACATAAGCGTTCCGTGGCGTCATGCATTATTTTAGAACGAAAAATATGTATTAATTTTTTTTATTATTTAGCGGCAATATACAAGGTCCTAGAGTATAATTTAAATGGACATATAATAGATGTGTTGTTAAGTGTCTCCTAATTACGGTTCCGAAGATACAGCCCCGTAAGACGGACTAATGCTCTCCGGATGTGGAGTCCAGTGGGGCCTCAGTAATAGGGTCCCGTTTTCACTCTTTGGGTACGGAACCCTAACAAGATTAAATAAAAGTTTAATTTTTGCGATATTTTATTAATGTGAAATAATAATTACTGCAAAACTTGGTGACTGAGCTACAGCTCTCCGTCATATCGTAACCCCAGCTCGTTGATATCATTTTGTTGCAGTTTTGTCTTTCGACTTTCAAAGAGATTAAGCTCATTCAGTTAAAGATAAATACTATAAAATTCAGTTGCAAGATTAGACCCAAACAAGAAACAACACACGTGAAAATAAGGCTAATAAGTAATAAGGATAATAAGGCTTGAGTTGACAGTTGAGGCAATCTAAGGCTTAAAATCTTAAAAGGTTAAAACCTTTTATCCTATATTTTAATCCTGGTGACACAAACAATGGTCAATACTCGTAGTACCGCAACCCTCGCTGAGTGTTTCTGACTTCCTCACCGGTATTTAATTTTTGGCTTCATGGCCATTAGTTAAAAGAACGCAAATCAGACTATCTTGCAAAAAGCTAAACGTGTGTTGCATTCTGCGCTTTACGGCCATTGCCATGTTTTAGTGAATAACTGTCACTTTTTATAACAATTTCTATCAAAGGTACATCTTAATATATATAAATCTCGTGTCACAATGTTTGTCCTCAATGGACTCCTAAACCACTTAACCGATTATAATAAAATTCGCACACCATGTGCAGTTCGATCCAACTTGAGAGATAGGATAGTTTTTAACTTATGGCGAAACGAAGTTCGCCGGGGCAGCTAGTATTTATATAGGTATCAAGTCTCCATAAACATTTGCAAATAAAACTTAAAAATCCTGCCGCACGAGAGCGAACACGCTATCTACATCTTATAGGTAACGAATAGAAAATTCAATAATTTCTTCAGTTGCAAAGTTATACGTACCTATAAACATTTTTTTTGCACTCACTAAATAGCAAACAGCAAGGATTTTTAATTTATAAAGTCCATTTAATGAAAATGAAAGTTTTCATAATAGGCACAGGTATTGAAAACAATCAGACACACTCTTGTAAAGGCGTGACCATAACAAACCTAATAACGAGGCAAATGCTGTGCGTTCAGGCGCAAGTTTCGCGCCCTTCGCGCCCTGCGCTCGAGTTTGGACGCCAAACAACGCACTGCCCACCCGAGAAAGGAATAAAATAGGACAGCCAATGGCCCAGAGCTTGTGAAGGAGCGAGAAAAAAGAGCGGTCGCGGAATGCGGCGCACTTAATTTTTGTAACGGACTATGGGTCGAAAAGCGTGCGTCGCAGGCGAGAGGGCCATGTAGTACGGGCCAGAGGCTCGCGGGAGGGGGCTCGGCTGTAGTACGACGGCCCGCGCTTCTCGTAAAGGAAGCGACCCTGGCGCGGTCATTGCTCGCCGCGGCCGGCGGCCGCATTCCTCGCCCCCGCCCCCCGGCCCTCTAAGGCGCCTGCGCATCAATGAACGGCGCGCGCGCAACTGTTGCGGCCACTCTCCCTATCTCATTCGCCCGGCTGTTTGCTTTATCCCCTTCCTGCTCCTACACCATCTTATGTGACGTGACTATTCTGATAGCTCTATTGCACGTCAGCCATCATGTCACGTATGGTGAAGGCACACTCATCCGTACAATATCATAGACAAATTACAGGCCTATTACTACGAACTGAAACGGGCAAATTGCAAGCCATCTACGTTGCAACTTATCGTTACTACGTGGTACCTTGAATGACAATATAATAAATGTAATCATTCAGGGAAGCCACTCGTTTGGGACGTGCCGATCTACTCACAATCGTGACGGAAGGAGGTCCTAATCGGAGCCGACAATACTTATCATTATGTTGTAGGTATGAAGTGTAAGACAGTAACTTAGAAAATGTGACTGTTGTGATATCATTTTTTTTGTACATACGTGAGCGTTACGGTGGATTAAGAGTATCCCGTTACTGTGCCATCGAACAGAATTATACGATTAAATCTCAACTCACACAATAAGACATCGACGATCATTGATTGATTACTTTCGTTTAGAAATAAACAATAACAATACACCAAACAGGTGCATCAATCAAAAAGACCCAGTACCTTTGTCTGTAGCACAGCTTTATAGCAAATAAATTACAATAAAATACGCCACACGCCGCCGCGTATATGGAAACCCTTCCAGTATTCAGAACCTCTGTAGTTCTGATATACGGGAGGGTTTACTAGCATGAATTCACAGAAAATGACCTTAAACCTTTCCGCTATTCAGAGCTGCGAACGATCTGTATCCGGGTAGTGTTTCCGAATCATTATTCAATATTACATAAAACAAAGCTTCCTCTACTCAGATCCCTATTAAGCATTAGTATTTACTTAAGTGCGACCTGACACGCGGGAGGGATTTCCGTGCTAATATTTCGTACATTCCGTACCAAGAGAGAGAGAGAGAGAGAGCAATATATATAGCGCACTACTACTAAAAAAATTAGCTTATGTCTTGCAGTAAAGAGAGACTTGAATGAATATTGTTTAAGCAACGGTGATTTGGTTAGTGTCGTCATCATCATCATCATCATTTCGAGTAGGTGTTACGGTCAATCGACCATGCACACCCTGGTGTCAGAGTTCTTCGGAACCGCCTCTCGGCCTCTGACGTGGTTCCTTTAACGACTACCAGATGGCAGCAGCATAAAATATTAGTGTCGTCACTAGTGTTTTTGACTCCCCTAAAAAACGCCTAAAAAGTACATACATTGTCTAAAAACGTAGGTTTAAAACAATATTGCCTGGCGTGCCCTTTTTGTTGGGCACGCCTAATATTGTTTTGAAAATTTAGCTTAGTTTAAAAATTTTATAAATATAATGTCCTAAATCACATTATTATTATTTCTTAATAATACCTAGTATGATATTTATATATTTTTTAATCTTAACTCGTATAATACGCCTAGAACCCATAGGTAAGTAAAATTTTAGTCTGAATAGCGGTAGCATACAATTAACGCTAGTATTGCGTTTGTAATGCTTCCCGCATTACAGAACTAAAAGCAGGGCAGTCTAATCTGAGTAGCGGTAGGAACTCATAAACATAACGCTAATATAGTGTATGAAAAGCCTCCCGCATTACAAAACTAAAATCAGGGTAGAATTTAATCTTGGCTTCCTCAGTTCAGAACAATAGTTCCTCAATAGAGGTTCTGAATACTGGTAGGGTTTCCATATACGCCACACCGCCCAGTAAAGTAGCGGTCAAAAATATGTAATAAAAACTTACCGGTGGATACTCGTATTACCCGCATATACGCATTAAAGCCATGAAATCATTAAATATTACTACTGCCCAAGTGTAACAACTCACCATCCTAATAAATTTCCTCGTGTTTATTGTAATAATAAGTATTAAAAGGCTTGTTTGGATCTCAAAATACGATACGGGGCCATAAAAACCTGAGCACATACTATAATAAAAAATCAAAGGACTATCGTTCAACCCATGGCCAGCGGTACTCAATGACGTTAAGACAATGAGTAATGAAACTTTGCCAATCGCTCAGCATCCTATAGTGTAAGGTCAGTGAACTTTATAAATGTGTGTACTTCAGTTTTATGAGCGCCTAGTATGGCTCACCGACATCCACTTAATACTACTTGTTCCACTGCCACTCAACCACTTAAAAAGACAATATTTAAGATACAAAAGCTGTAAAGACTATTGATGAAACCGAAAGCATTCGAACATCGCAATTAAAGGACACAAACTAGTAAAGACTGGTTATTTATTTTCGTAATGACTGCAAGAAATTAAATTGGATTAAAGCCGACATAAATTTGCAGTAAGATATAGTCAAAGCGTAAAAAATAATAAAAATTAAATTTTGCTGCATACTGCATCAATGTGCATCATATACGTCGTTATGAAAAGGAACGGTAAAGGACAAACCGTGAAGACGCTAAAGAATAACGTTTAGAGGTTTACAGGAGCTATCGAAAGCTTCCAACGTAGTTGTCCAACGGCTTCGCGCTTCGTGGCAAGGCGCGCGGTCAACGCACGGCAAACTGCCGGACTTACAGGTTGGACATGGGGCAATGGAATCCGCGGGGACAAAAAAGAAACGCTCCCGCGCCGCCTGCCGCGCGCTTCTCCACAGCTAAAGGGCAATCTAGACTATGCTTCCTATGGTATTAGCAAATATAAAGCAACACCCATTTAATATGAATCCATTTTACACAATAATTATGATACTAGGTAGGTACAGTCAGCGACAGAGATACCTTGCCAGGCCTATCTATATCTTGAATTTTCTCTTAAACTATAAATAATATTAACATAAAAAATTATATACACAAAGATTTTAATGAAGCCTTTCTTAATATAAATTTTCACGTTTATATTTTTTATAGTTTAAGAGAAAATTCAAGATATAGAAACAGGGCCTGGCCAGGTATCTCTGTCGCTGACTGTACTTAAGAATATTTTAGTGTTTTCTTCAATAAGATCTGGTTCATCAAAGTTAGAAGCAGGTATTATACTTGCCTTGACCGCGGTGGTTGGTATTAATTAACCCTAAAATACAAAGTTAAATCTTAACGTCTCAACTAAACCATAGCATATTCGACATATACATACCTATATCTCCCAGTCTCTCCGTGTCCGACATACATGAATATCTCCTGGGCACTCCCGAACTTTAAAATTCAGTTAAAAAACAGCATTTTAATAAAATCACTGGTGACATTGAAAATCGTATGGTAGTCGTCGGCCAAGGTGATGGATCCTACAGTCGTCGGCCAAGGTGATGGATCCTACGTCAATGCTTACATATATTTTTATAAAATATGCGAGGCAACGAAATTTAAAAAACAAAGTAGTGATGCATTTTTTACGATATGAAATATTTATTGTATCGACACACCCACAGCTTTTATACATCAAGTATTCCAAAGAGGCAAAAATAAACATCGGTATGTCATTGAAAAAACCGATAAGAAAGAGATAGGTGGTGATTGCCGATGGCGCCACCCGCCCTTTCTGGGAACTCCTTTCTGTGCAGCGTTCTCTCGGACTCGGAACACTGGCCAACTTTTTACGTGCCAATTTTTTATTACAATGATTTGCGGATGCTACTGTGCATTCTGTGAGAACGAGCGCTGCGCGGCTTTTGCAACCTCTCGCATTCCGTTTCCCGGCTGAACAATTTTCCTCAGTCTAAACTGAAATGTACCTACTGAATAATCCGAGATTTCCAAGACATTACGGATCTCCATTATGCACACTCGCCTCGCAGCGCAGACAAGCAAGCCGTCCCGGGGAAAAATGCGAAAAAACATTACGCTGAGCTGTGTATGCACATCCAATACCTGCTCAAATGTGGTGCCGGTCACAGTCACAAAAAAAGTGACCTGCTTCCCGGTACTCTTGACTTTTTCTCAGAGAATAATAAAATTCATGGGCGCTTTATGTATCTAAATGAAGTATGAGATTGTCTTTTCAGTGGAAAGTTAGGGTGACTAGAATATACATTTGCCTGCTTTGATTATTTTTTTATCATATTTTGCGCCCTGTAAATTATAAAATAAACTAATATGAACATAAATGTTCTGCGATTTGAAAATGTAATCAAAAAATTCATGGGCGCTTTATGTATCTGAGATGGTCTTTTTTGTGGAAAGTTAGGGGGACTAGAATACATTTGCCTGTTGAGAAATATATTATGATGTCTTGATCATTTTACTATCATATATGCGCAATATATGATAACAAAAAATCATGTAAATCATAAAATAAACTAATATGAACATAAATGTTTTGCGATTTGTAAATGTAAACGAAGCAATGAAATTACCGGAACGAAGCAAGCATTCATTCGTAGCGGTAAACGGTAAATACATAGATTTATTAAGTGCAAATTATCAGTTGTAGAATTATCATGTAATTCGCAATTAAAGTCGTTATTGATCTAGTGCGAAGCGACGGCAAAGTGGAATAACCAGGGGCAGGACGTGTGCTTTAAACTCTGGAGCCTAGGAAGATGAGTGCCGATTGTAATAGCTGCACCCTACCTAATCGCTCAACTATGGTTCCGGATCGGTGTCATTGACCGGCCAACGTCGGAAATAGATACTCCCTCTTATAGTTCCGGCGGGGACTCCTCTGTGCATAAATTTAACCAATATGTAATAGCTCTGTATACAGAAACTGTTGCAGTTGTTGGGAGTTGTCTCCATTACTAAGCCATGAGCTTGAGAATTTAACACGAAGGAAAATCCAACTTTGCTTTGTGCAAACTACGAGTTAAAACCACAGCTGTACAAAAGTCCGCGTTTTATTGTGTAGAACAATATCTGTGTAATAAGCATTAGTAAAGGATTCATTATTATGACACTATAAGCTTTTCGTTTTAATCCATTATCAGAAGCAATAAATATGATTTATTCCATTCTGGTCAGGGAGAAAAGGACTTTACGTATAAAAACCTGGGCTCGGTCTACTCCGCAAGGGAAGAAGACGTGATAGTATGTATACAAAACGTTTAAGGAAATATAGTATTTACTATAATTTATCCCTTGTTATTACTCGATTAATAGCTAATAACATCTTTAAAACAGCTAAACCCGATAAGCCTTTTGAGAGCTAAAGTTTCTTATTTCTACAAGCCTGTAGAATATGAATATGACTAAAATAAATCCTATTTTTTTTAAAGTACTGTAACATATTACGATATATGTCAGATGTCTCAGATTTTATGATCGGAAAAGAACTGTACTGAAATATCGAAAATCATAACGATCACAGTAAATATGCTGATATGTTGATTGTTGATACTCATGAGTGTAAAATATTGCGAAATATGTCGAATGCCTTTGGTTATATGGTCGGAAAAGAATTGTACTGAAACATCTAAAACCATAACGATCACAGTAAATATACTGATGTGTTTTATACTCATGCCGGCAACTGTAAAAGTGCAAAAAACTAGTCTAGTTCAGGCAGGTTCAGGCTCGGGATTTTTACGCCCCCATTTTGCAATCATAAATGGGTGCAAAACAAGAAATGTCAATTGAAATAGGAGTTGGCTATATGGGCGACTAATAAACGGCGTGAAAAGCCGGCATAAGGCACGACACGACAGGCGTGTATAGACGCCGTGACTGCAGCATATCCGACTCAAATTCCGATTCTGATCGCTCGATCCGAGTGATGTGGTGTTCCGCGAGAAGGTGGGCCGCCTGATCTCTCCGGCATTGCAATGCATATCCGGGGCGGTCGATACGGGCGGCGACTTGCGCGGTGCCGCGTTCCCCACAGCCCCCGCACCGACATTGCGGCCCCCTCACGTCTTTGAATCCCCCTCCCTCGACGACTCACATCGATTCGCGCCTTTGACAATCATTAAGAGCTTGTTGGGAATTTTTTCTCAACTTGCAAGAAATCTGATTATTAGTCTTACTTTTATTAATAACGCACTTATATAATATATTAATTTATGCACTTTATCACACCACTTCGTTTAAAATCTCTTATTTAGTGATGATTGGTACAATGCCATGTGGTATGTATTCCGACGTACTTTTTTATGTTCAAAGGGTAAAAAAAACCGCCAAGTGCGAGTCAGACTCGCGCACGAAGGGGTTCCGTAATCTCTTATTTAGTCTAAAGATGATTGGTACAATGCCATGTGGTATGTATTCCGACGTACTTTTTTATGTTCAAAGGGTAAAAAAAACCGGCCAAGTGCGAGTCGGACTCGCGCACGCAGGGGTTCCGTACCGTTACCTATAAAAACGGCAAAAATATCATGTCTGTTGTATGGGAGCCCCATTTTATATTAATTTTATTTTTAATTATTTATTTTTAAAATGGATTTAACTACATATTCTGTGAATATTTCGAGCGTCTACCTGTTGCCGTTATCAATATCGCGCAAAAACAAGCAAAAAAAATCACGTTTGTTGTATGGGAGCCCCTTAAATATTTAATTTATTCAACTTTTTAGTATTTGTTGTTATAGCGACAATATAAATACATTATCTGTGAAAAATTCAACTGTCTTACTATCACGGTTCATAAGATACAGCCTGGTGACCGACGGACAGACAGACAGACGGACAGCGGAGCGATATTAATAGGGTCCCGTTTTTACACTTTGGGTACGGAACGGTAAAAACGAGGCCTTATACCTTATAATAACTTAGCTTCCAATGCCCGTCCGTCTGCCACAAACATCTTACACCTTAGAACTAAGAACTTTTATAAAAACATAATAAAATAAATAAATAAAAACCGGCCAAGAGCCAGCCGGACTCGCGCACGAAGAGTTCCGTATCGTTATCTATAAAAACGGCAATAAAAAGTCAAATGTTGTATATACAAATTTCATTTTGCGGTTGACTCCATACTTACATTTTATTCGGCCGACTGTAACTACATAAGTTGTATAAAAATAACTATCTATGATACCGAGACCGCTATAGTTTTAATTGAAAGGACATACTTTGAGGTATATACCACATTTTTTTCAGAATTATTTTAGTAATATTTAAAGGTGGGGGGACACCTCAAATTTTAAATTTGTATTAGATTGTCTCAAGACTGGGGGTTTGATCTACATAGTTTCAAAGCAGTTTTTGTTGCATTTTAAAAGACCTTTTCAACAATACCCCACACGTAGGGGTTAGTCCAATTTAATTTTTTAAATTCACTTTTCGCTGTATGGGAAGGTGGCTAAAAAAAACCATTTTGTCATAATTTTAAAAGCCAACTTTTGTAACTTCAATATCTATCTATCCACCAATTTTCGTGACAATCGGTGCAGTAGCGGCGGAGTACGAGCCCGGACGGACAGACACGAACGGACGGACGGACATGACGAAACTATAAGGGTTCCTTATGGACTACGGGACCCTAAAAACTGGCAGAGAGTAAGTCACATTAGTTCACACAATAAGGGTTCCGTACCAACGTACAATATTTTTTATTACCACTATTCTTGCGCGGAGGCTATGAAGTACGACTACGCTTCAAATATCAACCAAGCGACGTCTCTTGTGAGATTATCCAAACTCATTCAAGCATGAAAACACTATTGTTCTTAATTATCAGTGGTTTTTTTTTTTTTTTTACTAAATATTGAATTAGGCATTTGTCTCCCATCACACCTGATGGTAAGTGACGATGAAGACGAGGATGTTACATGCCTATCCAAGAGAGGTTTGACGTCTCAATAATAAACTAGCAGCAACTTTGACAGAATCGAGAAAAGCGCCAAAATAAAACGTTTCTTGAATGGGACCCCCTTTTCTGTCCGTCCGCGGTTTTACTCAGGGACTATAAGTACTAGAGAGCTTTAATTTGGTATGGATATGTATATGTTACGGTTAGAGTGATTAATCAAAAATTATTAATAATTCTCTATCATTATTAATAATTACCGAATGTAGAGGTAAAAGTGAGAAATTAATCACATTTGTCGGTGATTATTAATAATGTGACCTTAGTACCGATAAATGTAATAACTACCGACAAAAATAAACTTACACTGGCGATTTTTTTCTCGATTGGTCAACAGAGGTGCGGGCAGGGGTGGCGGGGCGGCGTGCGGGATGTGCAAGAGGCTATACCGAAAAAAAACGTAGAAATTGACACTCATGTCGATTTATAATGAAAAGTCGCATCCGCCATCTTAGGTTACATAACGTCATTTTCGAGATCTACGCCTCAAAAATCGCCATGGAACGACTTCCTTTGCTGCATTTTTATGAAAAGTCGCGTCTGACATCATCATCAGGTCCTTTTTAGTCTCCACTACAGGAGCACGACCCTCTCTGTACTACTAGGGCCTTAATTGGCCAGAGCAGTCAAAGGACTTGGCCTACACTCTCTACGCTGAACAGACGGGTTGGAGAGGTCTCTTAGATGTTTATAAGCTTTGTTTAGCTTGTATTTCCTAAGTCGCCTTCTACGACATCCACGGGAAGACTTGGAGTGACATCTTAGATTCTAAAACTGACATCATTTACGAGATCTACACCCTCTTGAACCTAGAAAATGACACTCATGTTGGTTTATCACGAAAAGTCGCGCCCTCCATCTTGGATTACATAACTGATTACAAAAAACCCAAAAAATGACGCCCTAGCTGATTTTTCATGAAAAGTCACGTCCGCCATCTTGGACTACAAAAATAACATCAATTTCCATTCCCATGTTGGTAGGGCAAAATAATTTATAACTATGAATCATCCCGAAGCCTTTTTAATCCTTGGCAATAACCTCGCGCAAGGCCAGCCACATTTTAATCCCATAACCCACAAATTTCTCTTTCATAATGCAATAGTTTCTGCTCCAGCTTAGACCGGTTTAAAGACATATCATACATTGGTATTTCCAGCTGGAGTGGCGACTCTTTATCGCTGCTAAGAGGCTGTTCTCTCACTCTTTTAACTTTGTTTATTTAGATTTCAGATTAAAAGGTGATTTTTGTTGTCAATTTCTACAGGTACAAGACCTACCCTTGTTTGTGTGATCTGAGACAAGCACTGTGTGTCATATCATATTATAAATAAATACCTGCTGGACTAAAAACTTTGTTTTTTTTATTTATTTTATCACTTTTACCAATGAGTGTAGTGAATTATTAATAATAACTACCAAAAGTAATTAATTTCAATTGTTTATTCACATTTACCAAAACACGAGGTTATTATTAATAATGTTATAAAATTATTAATAATTTTTAATTAATCAAATTTACCGTAACATATACATTAATCACGCCAAAAAATTGGAAAATAAACTTTAGAAAAAAAAAATTGTATTGTTGCTCCCATACAAGTAAAAAGTGGAGTAATTTTTTTGAGGAGTGGGTTTTATTGAATAGGTCTTTTAAAAATATTGTAAGCATGTGAACATCATTTTTCAATTTACTTATCCGTTTCGGAAATATATGGTTTTATAGTCCAAATTTTTCTTAGTCCAGTGTCGGGTTAGTAATAGAGGGGCACACCCTGATACAACATGCTTGTTTCATTGGCAACTTTCTAGAATATGGTAATTGTGTTGTTAATCATTTATTACTATTGCATAAAAATAGCAAAACTTGCGCACAATACACGCATTGGTGAGAGATTGGTTGGCTATCCCTCCGGGAGTAGAGCCTTCTGGTCTCTTGCTAAGGCAGGGCAGGGGAATTTCTGTCGCCCTTCACTTCCATCTTTGCACAACCGTCAGGACTCGTTGGTCTAGTGATCTTCATGTGTACCTAACGCACCGATAGCCGCCATCGAGAGCAAGGGAGAAACACTGGCATTTAGTCTAGATATCACAAAGGCTTCTAACCGGGTCTGGCATAAGGCTCTTCTCGCGAAATTACCATCTTACGGGCTTCCTGAGGGACATTCAGGTCGTTGTAGACGGTTTATGCTTCAATATCATGCCCATCAATGCTGGCGTCCCCCAAGGATCTGTTTTATCACCTACGCTGATTCTTCTGCACATCAACGACATGCTAAACACTAATAGCATCCATTGCTATGCAGACGACAGTACGGGTGATGCTTATTATGCAAGTCATGTAAATATCCCTCAAACACAGGTCGAACAGAAAGAGACTTGTGTCTGACATTGAGACCTCCCTGGAGCAGGTCTCTGAATGGGGTAAACTAAACCTAGTTCAATTCGACCCTACTAAGACACAAGTCTGCGTGTTTTACGCTAATAAGACCCCATTTAACATAGCACCGAAGTTCCGGGACACCTCTCTTACCATTTCTAAGAGTATTGGGATCCTTGGCGACGATATTACGAAGGAGGTCCAATTCCGGAGTCATCTGGAAGGTAAAGCCAAAATGACTTCTAAAAAACTTGGAGTGCTCAATAGAGCGAGGCAGTACTTTACTCCGAGTCATAGACTTTTTTGTTATATAAAGCTCAAGTCCGGCCCCACATGGAGTACTGCTCTCATATTTGGTCTGGTACACCTCAATACCAACTCCTTTCTCTTGATTCCATCCAACGCCGGGCAATTCGTATTATCGACGATCCCACACTCACAGACGATTTAGACACCCTCAGTCTACGGGGAGACGTTGGCTCTCTGTGTGTATTTTACCGTCTATACTATGGGGAGTGTTCTAAAGAACTTTTTGAATTGGTGCCACCGTCACATTCCTACCACCGCACCGCTCGCCACAGGAGTAAAGTCCATCCCCACATCCTTGACACTTGGGTCTCCAAAAATGTCAGTGCGTCACGTGGTTTTTTTCCTCGTACGGCAAGATTGTGGAATGGACTCCCTCCCGAGGTTTTCCCTGTGTGCTATGACTTGAGGTCCTTCAAAAGGCGTGTTTACAGGTATCTTAACAGTCGGCAATGCATCAGCACCTCCTCTGGTGTTGCAAATATCTATGGGCGACGGTGACCACTTTCCATCAGGTGAGGTGGCTCGTCTGCTCGTTTGCGGTAGGACATACATAAAAAAAAATATTACTGTGCCGTCGAATCACAAGTTATTAATTCCTATTTTTTTTTTTTTTTAATTTTCTTTCTTTAATATTGATGGGTGCCCATACAAGAAACGAGGTTGTTGTAGCTTTTATTATTGTACACTCAGTGGTACTGAACCGTTAGTGGATGTCTGTCTGACTCGCACTTGGCGAGTTTTATTTTAAATGTCCTATAATATTGCAATAAAAGATCACCCACAGACGTTTTAGCAGCGGTCTATTGCATTGGCTATTGTTATGGAACCTCCATGTCTTTTCGTAAAATTGCTATGTAGAATCCAAAAGGAAATGTTTTGTGTTCATCAGTATTGTATGAATTCTATTCTTTATATGAAAATCACAACTACAGAAATCAACAGATCATACCTTTTAAGCTTAATTTGTTGAGCTAAGTCAACTCATCGAGGTACATACCTATAACGCTTTTATTAGCAGTGACATGTGGAAATAATAAATAGCTTTATAAATGTCAACTAGACAACAAGTAGATTATTTAAAAAAACCCCACGGATTTTTTGACAGTTTACATCCGTCATTTAATTTTTTGCTAATGTCACATAGCCTATGACATTCCGGCGAAGAGTACAAATCTAATGATATCGCGCACTTTAAAACACTTCTTCCCGGTAGGTAAGTCGGATAAAAAAAGTAAAATAATAGTTTTAATAAAATGTGTAGTACTAGTAATACCTGGAAAATATAACGTAAAAAATATATATACATATCATTGACTATGCGATAATGAATGGTTCTATAATATATAATCAATTTATGTGCAAGTAAAAGTAGACTGAATGAATGGAACTGTAGTCACTGGACTGCAAAATTCAGTTTTTTTTTTTATAACGAGCAAGGAACTGAATGTGATGTATAAGATTCTTATTGACTAATTTTTCTTAAGCCAATATTATAGATACTATCAATATATATGTTACGGTTAGAGTGATTAATTAAAAATTATTAATAATTGTCTATCATTATTAATAATTACCGAAAGTACAGGTAAAAGTGAGAAATTAATCACATTTGTCGGTGATTATTAATAATGTAACCTTAGTACCGATAAATGTAATAACTATCGATAAAAATAAATGTACACTGGCGATTTTTTTCTCGATCGGGCAACAGAGGTGCGGGCAGGGGTGGCGAGGCGGCGTGCGGGATGTGCGAGAGGCCACGCGAAGATTTTCCTTCTTGCATACTAAAACTGATGTAATTTTCCAAAACTACACCGAAAAAAACCTAGAAATTGACACTCACGTCGATTTATAATGAAAAGTCACGTCCGACATCTTAGATTATATAACTGACGTCATTTTCGAGATATGCACCTCTACACCCCAAGAACCTAGAAAACGACACTCATGTTGGTTTATCATGAAAAGTCGCGCCCGCCATCTTGGATTACATAACTAAGGTAAAAACCCAAAAAACGACCCCTTTGCAGGTTGCAGGTTTTTCATGAAAAATCGCGTCCGCCATCTTGGATTCCAAAAATTACATAATTTTCAAGATCTCTACCCTAAAATAGACACTTACATATTTTCATGCCTGTTCCCATGGTGGTAATCTCGAGGCCTTTTTAATCAAAGTATTAAAAAGGCCTCATCACAAGAGGCCTTCTTGATGGTGATGACGATTCTATAATTTTGCCATTTTATAATAATAGCAGGTGTCCAATCCAGGCAAACCTAGCACAAGTCCAGCTACATTTCAATCCCATAAATTTGTCTTTCATAATGCAATAGTTTCTGCTCCAGCCTAGACCTGTTCAAGGACATATCATACATTGGTATTTCCAAAAAAAAGTTCTGGCTGGAGACCAACTTTACATCAACTTCTCCAAAGGGCCTCTTCATGTTGAATTTATATCTCCACGCAAGCCTCCAAAGGACCCGGGTAACACCCGTGAAACCAAAGTAGATACAAATAATAATACTAATAACGTTTTATTTTAGAAATACATTTCTATAACATAGGTTAGTACCAAAAATAAGCTTATAAACTAGGGTTAGTAAAGTGAGCCAAATAAAAATATTAAAAACTGAAGTTATTTTACATTGACACGAGCAAGTCTCGAGTCAACGTAGACTCTGTTCCAGTAGCTCAAAGTAGGGCAGCAATAGCGACTCCCTTTCGCTGCCGAGAGGCTGTTCTCTCACTCTTTTAACTTTGTTTATTAAGAGTACAGATTAAGAGGTGATTATTGTTGTCAGTTTCTTTAAAACAAGTACCTACCCTTGTTTGTGTGATCTGAGACAAGCACTGTTATATGTGTCATATCTTACGAATAAGTAGTATCGTCGTCATATCATATTCTTAATAAATACCTACTGGACTAATAACTTTGGGTTTTTTTATAACTTTTACCAATGTGTGTAGTGAATTATTAATAATAACTACCAAAAGTAATTAATTTCAGTTTTTTATTCACATTTACCAAAACACGAGGTTATTATTAATAATGTTATAAAATTATTAATAATTTTCGATTAATCAAATTTACCGTAACATATACACATAGTATAACTTGAAGTACCCCGACGCGTATAAGTATATAATTTGTCTGTCTGTATAGGCTTATCTTGGAAACTACTGGGGCGATTCTTTTTGAAACTAGAAACAGCACCAAAAAGACATGAAGTATAAATAAATATACTGGTCACTAGAGAACTTCAAGGGTAAGATCCTGAGGATTTAGCCCGACGAGATAGGCACAGGAACGCAAAGTCCATCTAAATACCAAGATCTCTTAAATCACGACAGCTTGGTCGAATGTGCACCCGGCCTCCTAAGCTTTTGCTGCTGGCTTTTCCCCCATGCATCCGAGCGAGTAGTATCCAAATACCTGAATTCCCCTTCCCGTATCTAAAAATCTTGTGATTCCCCAGCTTTAAAATGCTTCCGATAGCTGCTTGCCAAGCGTGGTGAGAATGGCAATATCCTCCCATGGGACGAAGAATCTTTGGGAGAGGCATTAGTCAAGCAGTGGACTTCATACGGCTAAAATGATGATATGACATGAATATGTATCGACGATTCCACGTGCGTAGTGCCCATAAGCCGCAGTGCTATTTACTAACATGCGATTTTTTCTGTCAGACGACGGCTAAAATCGAATGTTAGTAAATAGCTTAAATACATAACGCATCGTGTGCTGCAGCTGAAGCATGTCTAGCACGGATGACATACTGTCCCGCTACTCGAGCTCTTCAATTACTTCGTATTTGTTATTACGCGTTGCGAAGAGTAGGGTCATGTAATTAACGGCTGTTGTGTAATTAACTTGTTTGTAAGGGGAATATTAACTCGTTAACTCAGGTATATTTTAATCACATTATTAATATCCATTTTAGTGTTACAAATAATAAATAAATTAATTCTTACATCTTTAGTCTTCACTAGTAAAGCCAATGGCGGCTACAGTTTCTTTTGGGGACTAGTTGTCGCCTTGAGTAAGGTTCCGAAAAACCTATTTATTATACGCGTGGAAAAAAGTTTACATTTCATTCTTATTTAATGCCTTTGTCTACTTAGTCCTTGCAGGCTCCCTTGAAAAATTCTATATTTTTTTTTATCGAAGACCTATTTTACGAATCCAAATTCAAACAATTCGATATACCTACCTTGATATTATTTTAAGGTACACTTCCGAGCACTGCGGCCAATCGCAGACGCGTGCGATTCGTCGCTTGCGTTGCGACCGATGCGACAATATCCGAGCCCTGCACAAAGCAGCGCCAAATTTTTTACGTTTTAGTTATCTTGCGATAGATTAAGTTTGATTTGTTAAAAAAATCGAGTCCTCTCCTGTTTAAATAATGAACAACTAGTCAATATTTCATATTGAGTGACATGAACGTATTATTTCTCCTTTTGATATTTCAAACAATCTAATCCTTATTCATGTTAAAGTTCGCTCTTTAATATAAATTAAATTAATATTAAAGGGGGCTCCCATACAACAGACATGATCTCTTTTGCCGTTTTTATATAGATACGGTACGGAACCCTCCGTCCGCGACTCCGACTCGCACTTGGCCGGTTTTTTCTTTTCTCCCAGACCAGCATGGAAGAATAATAATTAATTAAGATCTCTCAGTAATTCGGAAAATATTTTCGAGACCCATTAGTTTCGAATTAACGTAAAGCGACTGTGTGAGGGTCCGATTCTCAACAACATAAATGAACAAAATTGACCACTAACATAAATGTTAGCTTATGTTAGTGGTCAATTTTGATGACATTTTATTAAGCTGCCTCTAGGCATTAATCATGTCTAAACAGCTGCCACATAATGATGCTATCCGGGACTAATCTATACTAATATTATAAAGCTGAAGAGTTTGTTTGTTTGTTTGAACGCGCTAATCTCAGGAACTACTGGTTCAAATTGGAAAATTCTTTTTGTGTTGGATAGTCCATTTATCGAGGAAGGCTTAAGGCTATAAAACATCACGCTGCGACCAATAGGAGCGAAGCATCAATAAAAATGTTTTGAAAACGGAGGAAAATTATTCATCTATACTAATAAAAAAACGAATTAATCATAATAACAGAAATTGCCGCGGACGAAGTCGCGGGCAACAGCTAGTGCCTTCATATGCCTACCGAAGCACGAGAGCATTCGGGATATTTTAGGCCATTCTTGGTCGCCAATCCATAATACGTCCGGGTTTACTTGAGTTAGCGGTGGTGGACAACCTAGCTCCCAATGGTCATATAAAGTCTGCTAAGAACCACATGTGCATTTGTTCGCATGACCTAATGGCGATAGGAATCAACAAGTGTCATAAAATAACAACTTTCACGGTGTAGTCGTAATTATTCCCAGCTGATTCGTTACTGCATACATAAAGGGAACGAAAAAACAATAGTGAGTAAGGGTAGCCAGCCCATCCTCTATTGGATATCTAGGCATGTCCATGCCGTTTAAAGACGCTCATAATCTATACATCTATACATATAATAAAACAGTAAAAATATTTTGTCTGTACATTTAGAATTTTTGACTGAAATGGATAGAGGGACACTTAAAAAGAATAATAGAAAGCAAAAAATTTTTTTTCTAATTTTTTGTCTGTCTGTCTTTCTGTCTGTCTGTCTGTCTGTCTGTATGTATGATCACGATTATCTCCGAAAATACTAAACCGATTTACTTCAAACTTTCACCAATTGCTTTGTTTTAACTCAGCAAAACATCTAAAGTTTGTTTCATCAAAATCGGTTCAATAAAAAAAAAGTTATCGTCATTTGAATGAACTCAAGGCATTAGTTTGCCTGCAAATATACACGGTGAATTTTTTATCGTTTTGGACCCTTAAAGGGGTGACTCAGACCATCAAAATGAACAATTTTTCCGATGGGAACAATGCTGGGAACTCAAAAAAGAATTCGACATTCCCTCCCATGAAAAACTGGCCGGGCGGCTGGAGTCTTTTGTATGGAAATGACGAATTTTTTTTTTGAGTTCCCAGCATTGGTCCCATAGAAAAAGTTGTTCATATTGATGACCTGAGTCACCCCTTTAAGGGTCCAAAACGATCAAAATTTCACCGTGTATAGCACTTAAATAGTAAGTGATTAAATAATAAGTGACATAAGAAAATTAAAATAATAATTTATGATTAAAATATTAAATACAAAGTCAATTCATCATCAGCATGCATTATACCTATCCATACAAATATTTTAAATGCGAAAGTAACTCTGTCTGTCTGTTTTCTTTTCACGCTTCAACCATTGAACCAATTTGGATGAAGTTTGAGACCCGGGAAAGGACATAGGGTACCCTTTGTCCGGGAAATTCTACTGTATGTTCCTGAGAAAGGGACACTAACGGCGGCAGCGGCGTAGCCGCGGGCTAATGGCAAACTAACCGAAACTGCTGCGCCTAGAAACTTGAAATTTGGTACAGGGATTTTTTAATGATGTGAGTGAGCGCTATGAAAGTATTTTTAAGAAATTTAACTCCTAAAGGGGTAAAATTTATATGGAATTTTCTCATTTCTGGACTTAGAAGTATGAAAGTAGGTATATAAGTCCTCGATTAAAATTAAAAAAGATGTGTGTAGGTAGATGAAATTTGCAAAATTCCCCCCTTAAGGGATAAAATATATAAACTTTGTATGGAAATTTTCTCATTTCTGGACTTAGACGTGTGAAAATAAGTATATAAGTTTTAGGTTACAATTAAAAATATCTGTGTAGGTAAGAAGGACGATATTTTTCCCTGAAGGGGTAAAATAGCGGGGTAAAGATAGTATAGGAATTTACTCATTTCTAGACTTAGAAGTATGAAAATAGGTAAATAAATTCACGATATCAATTGAAAAAGATCTATGTAGGTCAACTGGAAAAAAATCCCCCAGAAAGTTTGTTTAGAAATTGGAAGTTGTTAGGTACTGTTGTTAGGTAAAGTTTGTTTGGAAATTAGAAATTTTCTCATTTCTGGACTATGAAGTATGAAAATAAATAGGTATGTAAGCTCTCGATTACAATTAAAGATATATGTGGGTGAAATGGACAAAATTTACTCCTAAAGAGGTAAAATGGGAGGGTAAAGGTTTTATGGAAATATTCTCATTTCCGGACTTAGAAGTATAAATAATATCCATACTTCCATACTAATACTAATATTTAAATGCGAAAGTCGTTTTTTTACGCTTCAACCAATGAACTGATTTGGGTGAAATTTGGTATGGAGGTGTGAGGCCCGGGGAAGGACATAGGGTATGTTTGATTCCGGGAAATTCTACTGTTTCCGAGGGATCGACACTAACGCGGGCGGAGCCGCGGGCAACAGCTAGTATTTGATAAAAGAAATTTTGCGTCATTATATATATTTTAGGTACAGCCTTTATCTTAAGTTGTCTTGTTTTTAGAAGTTCGTGCCGACAAGTATGCGATTTAAGGCAAGAGTGAATAGGTATTATTTGAGTTTGTGTGTACTATCCTAGACCACATCGCTGCTTCCCTTCGGGCAAGATAGTAGTCAAACGCACTCAAATCAACAATAATAAAGACACGCATTAAACTAAAATCGTTTTCAAATCTCATTACATGCTGTTTGTTGCATGAGTTTGTCTTTACTCTTGCCGTTACGAATTATATATGTACGTGCCAATGGTCACACACCCAGTGAAAGAGTTGGTAAAGACCATGTGAAGTGAAGAAAAAAAGAAAAATGACACAAAAGACTACAGCTGAGAATACAAACGAGAATAGAGATAAATAAGAGACATTTATTATTTCTCCCGGTGTTAGACAAAGCAATCCGCAAGAGCTAAAACTATATTTAGCAACACAAGCTACAAGTTGTGGTTTTGGCCGAGTGTACGTCCAGAAATGGGCAAATAATTATTTATAATGTAACTTAAATCTCTTGCATAAACTGGTTTTAGGTGTTTGGCTTTGTCTAGCCCGTGCCACGAGAAAAAGTGCTCTTCTCATCTATCGCTATGCTTTAGGAAAAGATTTTGGAAATTTCAACATAAAGGGGCAAGAATGGAACATTGGAATAAATAAAGCGTAACGGGCACAGCTAATAATAAATATTTATCCGAGCAAATAATTAGTTTTGTAAAGAAATACTGCAAACTAGAACTTCAAAGGAATCCTTCGTTTTAGTTTGGTGTTCAGTTCACTTTTAATTAAACACAGGTACAACTTGAAACCTTGAAGAAACCTGACTTGTAAAGTTCATTATCAACTTGACTAACAGAAATGTACCTTGCCTACAAAGGAGTCGTCTAAGTTAAGCTTCTCATTGTCGTCGAGAATCTTAGTACGAAGCTGTCAGATGCACGCGCACGGTAGTGCAGATATTTGGTACTTTTAGCACAAATTACTCAATAATGATCTACAGTTTTACCTGGAAGGTTTTCCGTAAGTTTAAATAAAGAATCGGCCAAGTGCGAGTCGGACTCGCGCACGAAGGGTTCCGTACCATTATCTAAAGCGAACAAAAAAATTACTCCCCTTTTTACTTGTACGGGAGCTAAAACAATTTTTTTTTTTCAATATTTTATTTTACTGTTTTTTTGGCATGATTAATATACATATCCATACAAAATTACAGCTCTATAGCACTTATAGTCTGTGAATAAAACCGAGGACGGACAGACGGACAGACATGGCGAAACTACATATAAGGGTTCTTTGTTCGGTACCCTAAAAAATATTGTAGTAGTTTTGTGTTTAAAGACTTCCATCGGCTCTCTCCGAATTTCAACTTTGCTAGCAGAGCAAAAAAATTACAAAATAACGAATTCATATGTAAGTACTGTTTGTCGCAACTTCGTCTTCGCCCGCGTGGATTAGTCTTTATCATGTAGTCTATCTGGATCCCTGAGTCGTCCCCGGGCCCTTGGACCCCGAGCTCTGAACGATCTCAGGTGAGAACCTGAAATACGCTTTGATGACAAAGAGGTAAAACATCATCAATAGTTTTAATTTTTTATTAATAAGCTCATACTCATAACATGGGGGTTCCCCATACTGAAAGACAGAATTTTTTTTTTCATCAATCCCTTTCTTCTATGGATAGGTCTTTGAAAATGATATTGAGGTTCTTAATATATATTTTTTTAAAACTGAATAGTTTGCGCGGGAGCCACTTCCAAAATGGTAAAATAGGTGTCGCCCCCAATGTGACTTCTAAAATAAAAGAATGATAAAACTGAAGATGCAACCGGGATAACGCTCAGATGAGGAAGATTATTGTAAGAGTTTTAGTTAAAGGTATCGACACAGGTAAATCCGCATATGAAAGACTCACACTGAGAAACTCTATGGACTACTTGCCACTGATATAAAATTGCTGTGTTGGATATGCGGAGATTCGCGGAAAGATTGCGAGAGGAATTAGGGTTCCATGCATCATTGTCACTTGATTCTTCTACATTAATGACAAAACCAAATACCTAATTAATTATTGCTATAGTTTGCTACTATTTTTTATTTTTTTGGTTGTACTTAGTGTACACACCACAGGTAGTGGTTCACCAGTCACCATCATAAAATGCAATGACTTTAAAAACCTTTTGTTGGATTGCTTGCTAGATTGCCAGAAGTAAATATTCTAGCTCGCTCAGTTTTGGTTAAAGAGCTTAAATATTTGTGCCATAAAATTTGTGTCAAAGTGAGCTCTTTAATTTTGAGCTTGTAGCATCCTCAGCTATCAGCATATCAGAGAGCCAGAGCTAACCCCAAGTAGTCATGCCAAATTCAGATCAACACTTGAAAAAGGAGTGTTCTACCCTGTGGTTGGTGGAGTAATTCATGGGAATTGTGTAAATGAGGTGAGATCTTATTACTTATTCATATGGTGAGATGAAGGAGAAAAGAGAAAAGGGGGCATGATATGAACTACTGTACTGGTTTCACAAACAATAAAAATAAAAACAAACATTTAATAAAAAATAAGAAAAAGCCTATATAAGAAAATGTGTTTACAACATACTCTATGAATGTTATGACTATAACTCACAAAACCACTTTCACAAAAGTGGCATTGTGAGTTCAGTATTTAATATGCTTGAATGTCCACAATTTTTGCATCTATTTAAATTAAAATAGGATCAGACAAGCAGGCCATCTCCTATTTTTTTAGTAAATCATCATCATAAGAATTTACTGTTCCAAAGGGGAATAATATTATCAACAATTAATTTTGTCATTCACATTTATGTCTATTACTTTTAATTTGTATTCACTTACCTCCTTTTTATTGAGCTTTTGAGTCTGGAATTAAAAATAAGAACATTATAATCATTGGTAAAAGATTTAACATAAATTAATCTTAGGGTGTGCCCTAAGATTCTTTGGGTATTTTTTATAGCTAATAAAATAAAATAGTTTTCAGACCTGTGGTAACATATACTAAGAAAAAATAAAAAAAGAGCTTACAGCAGTAAACAGCTTTATGTAAAGTGAACTCAAAAATATTACACCTATTAACATATACATCAGCCCCCATGTTAAAATACATTTTCCATTCGGACTTGGCTAGAATCATACTATTCAAACTGTTATTATTACTATAACTTAAAAGGTACTGCATAAATACCTAGTTGCATTCGTTTCTACCTACATAAAATAAATCGTACCAGTATATCGATCGATTTAGACAGGATAAATAGGGACACAAAAATACTGTCTACTAAAGAATATAAGACGCATAATAATTATTATTGACCAAGGGATTTCAATAATTACGGCATTTTTTTTATTTATCACGTATATGAATGTACCTACCTAATCAGTTATTATATTTTAGGACTATCCCTTATGTGATGATAAATATAGTTAAAATCTAACAAAATTTGAATATTTTACCTGTATAAACTCACTCGACGTATCTCATTCACCACAGATTTTAGATATTAATTATTCTGGTATTCAGTAAAATTAATGTAAATCTTCCATTTAAAATCGTAACGATTGACAGTTTGATTGACATTCATAATGTTACCAACTTTCAAAAATTATGTTGAGTCTGTAAAAGATTTAAATTATAAATCTTACTAAAAATTTAAGGGGACTATATTTTTTATCACCAAAGTTTATATTAATCATAAACTTGTATCACATAACCTATTAAATAGTTCTATCGCCACGCCACGAAATATTTTCGATGTCAGATAAACAAAAAGTGTTCCCAGCTTAAATTAATGTTCTAATAATATGTAAAACTAGCTGTTGCCCGCGGCTCCGCCCGCGTTAGTGTCGATCCCTCGGGAACAATTAATCCCTCGGGAAGTAGAATTTCCCGGAATCAAACATACCCTATGTCCTTCCTCGGGCTTCACACCTCCATACCAAATTTCATCCAAATCAGTTCAATGGTTGAAGCGTAAAAAAACGACAGACAGAGTTATTTTCGCATTTATAATATTAGTATTAGTATGGAAGTATGGATATTATTTATACTTCTAAGTCCAGAAATGAGAAAATATCCATAAAACCTTTACCCTCCCCTTTTACCCCTTTTTTAATTGTAATCGAGAACATACCTATTTATTTTCATACTTCATATTCCAGAAACGAGAAAATTTCCAATTTCCAAACAAACTTTACCCCCCTTTTGGGGGATTTTTTTCCAGTTGACCTACACAGATCTTTTTCAATTGTAATCGTGAATTTATTTACCTATTTTCATACTTCTAAGTCTAGAAATAAGTAAATTCCTATACAATCTTTACCCCGCTATTTTACCCCTTCAGGGGAAAATATCGTCCATTTTACCTACACAGATATTTTTAATAGTAACCTAGAACTTATATACTTAAATTCATACGTGTAAGTCCAGAAATAAGAAAATTTCGATACAAAGTTTATACCACCCACCCACCCCCATTTTACCCCTTAAGTTTCTAGGCGCAGCAGTTTCGGTTGGTATGCCGTTTGCCCGCGGCTACGACGCTGTCGTTAGTGTCCATCCCTCAGGAACAGTTTGGACCCTTAAAGGGGTGACTCAGGTCATCAATATGAACAACTTTTTCTACGGGACCAATGCCGGGAACTCACAAAAAAATTCGTCATTTCCATAAAAAAATCCCGCCGCCCGGCCAGTTTGTATGGGAATGTCGAATTTTTTTTTGAGTTCCCAGCATTGTTCCCGTAGGATAAGTTGTTCATTTTGATGGTCTGAGTCACCTTTAAGGGTCCAAAACGATAAAAAATTCACCTTGTAAATTTGCAGGCAAACTAATGCTTTGAGTTCATTCAAATGACGATAACTTTTTTTTTAATAAACCGATTTTGATAAAACAATCTTTAGATGTTTTGCTGAGTTAAAATAAAGCAATTGGTGATAGTTTGAAGTAAATCGGTTCAGTATTTTCGGAGATAATCGTGATCATACATACAGACAGACAGACAGACAGACAGACAGACAGACAGACAAAAAATTCGAAAAATTTTTTTGCTTTCTATTATTCTTTTTAAGCGTCCCTCTATCCATTTCAGTCAAAAATTCGAAATGTACAGACAAAATATTGTTACTGTTTTATTATATGTATATAGATGTTTTATTATATGTATAGATAAGAGATGGATTATTAATTTAAATTTTATTTTATTGATAATCCATCTCAAACATTTTTCATTAGATCAAAATAAACTTCGTTCTTTTAATAATAGTTTAATTACTTGAATTATTATTCATACAATGACAGATCTACCATTCTGAGCACAAAGCTATTGCTTTGTGCTCAGAATGGTAGATCTGTCACCAAATCAATTAATGACGACAACCCAAAAAATTTTGTGGAGCCGAATAATTTTTTCATGTGATATAGTATATGATTTATTGATGATCTCTTTGAAAACCTATTATAATACGTACAAAACCATTTATTTGGTACTAGATCCTATAACTCAATGATTTTAAGTGATTTATCGTGAATTGATTTTATATTGTTTGGTGACAAATCTACTATTTTGCGGGCAAACCCTATTGTCTAAGGAACACAAAACTAATTAAATTGGCGATAGCTTAAATGACACCCAAAATATAATATCTTAATTTAAATTAAATACTTAGACTCAAAATCTTTTTATTTTTAATCATCATCTACATCAACTTTCTACCACCCATTGCATGGTATAATTAAGCCACATTTTGTATGCGAGGTGACATTCCTCCCTATCTCCACAAACTAAATAGGGATAAGGATCCTATCTCCAACCACTGCAATGTTCAGCAATTTTTCTTATGTCGTCTACCCACCCAGCTACCGATCGGCCAAAGCTGCGCGTTCACTGGACCGGAATCGAAGCGGACGGAGCGGACGGATTTGTTGCTTTGTATGGCACTGCGTGCACTGCATCGGCATTTCCGTGCCGGAGACCGGAATTTCTGCCGGTGACGTCACCGGCATCGGCAGTCGTCAGTGTTGCCGTTCATAAGAAAACCTACCCCTTATGGTAGAAGTTTTTATATTGGAATATTATTATGAATAACAGCGGATGGTAGAAACCTCATTTCGTAGGAATTCGATTTAGATCATCCATAACTTTTAAATTCATAGCTAATCATCCCATGACATAAACTTAATAACCATAATAATTAAAAAGGAGAATCATTTTATCGCAGAAAGTTAAATTCACACATAGTTACAATTGCCTTTTGCCATACAAATTATTTCTATAGAAGTCAATCACATCTGAGAAAATGTATTGTCAGAATCATCATTTGTTGGTTACATATTATGAGCAATTGATCAACACATTATACAGAAAATTTACGTATATAGTAACCATAATATACGCAGCATTTAATTTAACTTTTATGTCTAATTTTCAATTCTACTGCTGGTATTGAATGAAACTGTAAAAGTTCATTGTGGTGTTCCTCAAATACATATGTCGTGAATGAGTAAGACGAAAAAATAGAGTGATGAAAATACTGACATTAAAAACAAAAATACAAATCGATGAACATTGGCTGCACTCACAAAAAATGTCACGTTCCAGACCAGCAACAGCAGCAGCAGTAGGGAGTAGTAGTAGTATCTATCACGCATCTATCTCTCCCCGTTATCACGTAAAGTTATTAGCCGTAAACTGACTTTACAGTCAACCAATTTTCAGGGTTCCGTAGTAAATAGGGAACCCTTATAGTTTCGCCATGTCTGTTCGTCCGTCCGTCTGTCCATCCGTGGTTTTACTCATAGACTATAAGTACTAGAAAGCTGTAATTTGGTACGGATATGTATATTAATCATGCCGAAAAAGTAGTAAAATAAAATATAAGGTTCAAGAATATAGTGAAGTTCAAAAAATTTTTTTCGGGCCATTGGGATGTACCCAAAGAATCTATCTTCATCTTTTAATAAATCAGCATATAATGTATGAAACTCTCCATAGAGGAGTCTTTTAGAGTTCATATTATGCACCCATATCTTTCTTTTCTTTTTTTTCTCTCCTCCTCTTCTGACAAAATACAGCTAATAACAAAAATATCTTCATCACTATCCTCCATAACGCTAAGCAAGTTCAAGCTATGACGATTGCTTTAAAAAGCAGCGTTGCCAGAAGGTTACATTTCTTATATTTTTCGTAACTTTTGACCTTCTCGCGTAACATGTAAACTAAGTAATTTTTATATTTAAGGCAATTTTCGTAACTTTTGAGAAGAGAACAACGAGTTTGTAATACTAGATTTTGATTGCAATTTAACGCATTCGATTTGAACGCACCTAAAACTGGTGCGTCTAAAAAGTATTTCACTACATATCACACTCAGAGATGGTTCTGAAATAGAAAGCGCCATATTATCAATTTATCATATCATATAAATAGTCTTGTCTTGTTAATACGTAATTTCGGCACTCCAGCCAGAGTAATGATTACCCAGTAAGGTATAGACATCGTGATGATCTAGATCTTAGAATATTTTTTTTTGTGTTTTGGTAAAGACAGACTTAAATATGACACAGACATAATAATGGGACAGGGCAGGTTGGTACAGGTTTAGGTGGTATCTTCTCTATCTCTATTATTATAAACAAAAGTCACCGCCGGTATATGCGCGATATCCTATTTGCTAACTCAGTGTACAACATTTTGATAGTCATTTCAAAGTACATTACGTTTTATATATCTTTAATAAAAATAGTCAATCATAGGAAACCCGCAATGTATTTTGAAGTGACTATCAAAACGTTGGTCACCGGAGTTAGCAGATAGGCCGGCTGGTCGACCGATTAAATGCCGCAAAGCGTTATGCTATATGTTAGTGACCACTTTATAGGATAGCGCTGTGTGGAGGGTTATACTCCGACCCCAAAAATACGTAAATTAAAAAAATTACAATATTGTAACTTTTTCTGCAAAATTGTAACTTTTCAGGAAACGAAACGTAAATTACGACTCAAGGGCCCTGGCAACACTGTTAAAAATGCCGGTCCGGAATCCGAATGCAGTGAACGCACCCCACCGGCATTTTGTAAATGCTGGCGCTCCGGCCGCTCCGTCCGCTCCGATTCCGGTCCAGTGAACGCGCAGCTCAACACTACGTTTCCGATTTCTAGGATGTAACCAAAGATTTGGTTTCAATTGACAACTTGCGACAAACCGGAAGTAATGGTTTTTATTTATGCAATCGAAAGTACCTCCAGAACATATTAAATACTTTATATAATTTTTTTTTTAATATTATTTATGAATTTTTGAAAAAAATATTCCCATGCAATGTCACTGTCAAAAAATTATGACGTAATTGCCAAGTCTTATGAGTTGCCAGATTAGGGTATATTTTCCCCGAAATTCGGAAGTGTACATGGATATTTTGTGGTACAGCTTACCGTATAGAAGCTTAGCAGTATCATTTTACTACAATAATGTTGTAAAATTATTTTTATTTCACTAATGAATACCTCTACTATTCGACAAATTGAGGTTTTCTCAAATGTCACTAACCAGGTGGCAGAACTGAGACGTTCAGTTCAGACAACTGTCAAAAATATCACATAGGTACAGCCTCCACACATATGACTTAAGCTGGAGCTGGAGGTCCGGAATGTGACATTATCCGAGCTATGTCTGTCATGCGAAGACTAAAATCTTATTTAAATAGGCAAATAATATCTCGTATGCGCGCAAATAATATCACCTATTTTGATTAAGATTAGCTTTCAAATTACTAGTTATCTCATCCTACCCTATCTATCATACTTATTAATTATAAAGCGCTGGATGATACATTAAAGAGACTAAGTGATTTCCACCCAAATTTAGGGGATTCAAAAGTAGGGACTTATTAATCCCTAAATTTGGGTGAAAAACCCCTAAGTTGGGAACACTAGACATTCATGTCGGGCAAATGTCGGGCGTGCGTGCGTGAGCGTGACTCACCTAGAGTGAGAGAGAAATGACATTCAGTGGGTTATTATTGAAACAGCGCGTCACCCAAAGACTACGAATTTTAGAATCTCAAATATACGTTTCAAGGACTTTTTTGCACATTGGTATTATAAGTACGTGTTAAAAATACAATCCCATTAATTGACGACTTACTACAAACCGGAAGTGATGGTTTTTATTTATGCAATCGAAAGTACCTTAAATGTAAATACTTCCAGAATTTTTTCAATTTTTTTATATAAACTTCATTTTTTATTATTTTTTTTCAAAAAAATCCCAAATGTAGGATTTATAAAGCTATCAATATCATTGTCAATCTGTCAAATAATGATGACGTTGACAGCCAAGTATTATGAGTTACCAGGTCGGAGAATATTTTTCCCAAAATTCGTACAGCGTACAAGGACCGTTTTTTTTAACCTTCACTATAATAAACTTCACTTCTGAATGAAGTTTGAGGGCCTAATAGTTAATGCTACCAATAATAGCAAAACATGTACCTAATGTTAATGTAGTATAGTCAAAGAAGATATATAGAAAGCAAACCAGATGTAAGGGAAATAAAAACTTTTATTCAAATTTATGCTGTTTTTATTTTACTAAAGTGTATATTTTCAACTTCGATCAATTTTCCATTAAAATCATCTTGCTCTTGATAGTTGAGTTTCACATTCACATAAGTCACATTGAACTTCAATGTTGCTGTAATCATTTGGCACCGCATTTTTGACGTGATATGATAACGTCTTGATGATATCACTCGAATATCACATGATATCAATCGATGAACACCGGCAGCATGCACAGAAATGAACAGCAGCAGATGCTGCTGGTGCTCTTGCTGCAGCTGGAGCTGGAGGTCGTTATTTGTCATATGTGTGGAGGCTGTATGTGACACTTATGACAGTTGTCTGAACTGAACCTCTCAGTGCTTACACCTGGTTAGCGACATTTCAGAAAACCCTCAATATGGCAAATAGTAGCGGTAGGTATTCAATAGTAAAATAAAAAATAATTTGACAACAATAGAAGCTAAGCAGTATCAACAAAAAAAAGGCCCTTCCAAATGTACACTTCCAAACGGGGAATATATTTTCCAAGCGTCATTATTCCTGGCCCGACCATGGCGGAAAATGAAAATGCGAATGTTGCACAAATATGCAGTTTTATATGTGCCTTTCAGTGCCACAAATCCCGAAAAGTGTGCCTTTATTTTTTTTGAGTAATTTTATATTTTATCGTGGTCCGGCTGGGAGGAATATATCCTGGCCCGACCACATCAATCTAGCAAAACGGCCAATAATATGGTATTGTTTACTTTATCAATAAAATGTGCCTAAACTGTGCCTACGGAATTAAATAACAGAAGGTCTATATCTATCTATATACATATTAAAATAGTTTTTTTTTTCTGTACCAGATAGTCGTCTACGTAAGTGCACGGTAGGTACATGTAACAAATGATTCTACATATTTATACATACATACAAAACATACATATTATCACGTCTTTATCCCTTACGGGGTAGAATAGCCTAAGGTCATAAGACCAAAAGGCCACAATACGCGTGTTAATGGGCGTATAGGTGGAAAGTGGAATCAAAATAGTGATAGGTTGCTAACCGCGTCGGCTATATAACACGATTCCCAGTGTTTGCCCAATCCCGCGACCGGGTTCTACGGTCTGCGCGAGATGAGATGCAGCTTGGAAGTGTATTAAAATTTTTTGCACCCAGACCAGCGTAAAGTGCATTAACTACCACAAATTAATATAATCAACCTAAAACCAACCTCAGACGAGTAGTGATATGGTTGTTAATAAAGTAAACATTTTAATGGTATCCAATTTTCAACTGCAGCCGACGATTGCAGAGGACGATATAGAAAAACAAGTAACCTATCTACTTTACGTTAGAATAGTGGGTAACTTAAAATTGGTGTTATGTAAACATGCATTGTAGTCTGAGAGCTGGCACTAAATTTTGGGTAGGAGGCAGGCTGAAAAGTTGTCACATACCTCTCCTATTATACCCCAACACGGAACTGCAGACCTAGCTGTACTCCACGTTTTAATTTACTTTTATCTTTTCTCCCAGTTTAGCATAGAAGAATAAATAAATAAAATAAAAATAAGTTATCTATGTTGTTTGAGATTTAAAGAAGATTCTTAACATTGTGTAAAAAAAACTACGTTATAAAACAACTGAAAAGAGACGTCACGTATCCACCTAAGCGCTTTTGTTGATTTGTAAAAGAGATGTGTTTTGATCGCACATGGCTCGCGGCCTGGCACGTAGAAAGTCCCACAAAAATGGCCTGTCTTTTTGAGAATCTTATTTTTTATTTATGAATAATATTTCAAGCTGCCTCAAATACATCCTAACTAATATTATAAATGCGAAAGTGAGTTTGTTTGTTTGTTACGCTGTCACGCCGTAATCACTAAACAGATGATCATGAAATTTTGCATACCCGATGTCTGGGGTACGGAGAAGGAAAAAGGGTATATTTTGTCCCAGGAAAAAGTACTGTTTCTGAAGGATCGACATTGACGCGAGTGGAGCTGCGCGCGATAGCTAGTTTTTTATATTTTTACACACGTCTGGCAATGTTTATACCCCGACTAAATACCGTACGTCAATAGGAAAAAACGGTACCGTTATAGGATCACTTGGTTTTCTGTCTGTCTGTCGGTCTGTCAAGATTCTTTTTCTCAGCAACGCGTACAGGTATCAAGCTGTAATTCAAATCAAATACTCAGGTCTACTGTCCCTTAGGGCTGTGAAAAAATCAAGTTTTTTCCACATTCGCAAAGGAAACAAAACCTACAGAAACTCATGTTCATGGGAATGAACTCAGAATCTTGAAATTTGGTACGAAGGTACGTCTTATAGCAGAGATAAAGGAAAAATTGCGAAAAATATAAATTTATAGTTACATAATATAATAAAATTATTTTCAATAATTTTTCGTCACTCGCAAGGGAATCAAAACCTACAGGGTACTTTCCGTGAACTCAGAATTTTGAAATTTAGTACGAAGTAACGCCTTATAACACAGATAAAGGAAAAATTGCGACAAGAATAAATTTTTAGTTACATCATAAAATAAAAATATTTTCAATAATGTCTAACTAATAATTAATTTGGAAAAAAAATATTCTAAATATTTAGAGATTGGTTTAGCTCCGTTACTCACCAACCAGGTCTGCAGTTCCATGTCGGGGTATAATAGGAGTGGTATGTGACAAGTTTTCAGCTTGCCTCAAATACCTACCCAATAATTTATGCCAACTCTCGGACTACAATGACATGGTCTATTAAACTTAACGTCTACATGGTATGAATTTTAAGTTACCCACTAAACTAATGTAAAATGAGGAGCCCGATGATCTAGTGGTCGTGAGCATAATTAGTGCTTGCGCAGGTTATGCAACACTGGGCGCAGTCCCACTGGGATGGGTGACCGCAAGTGGCATAGATAATAACATCGCGAGCTCCTCCGTGCTTAGGAAGGCACGTTAAGCCGTTGGTCCCGGCTGCCTTCATTGAAGGCAGTTGTTAAGCTATGTCACATGCCTTTAGGTAGCTTGATGAAATCTGCCACCGGTTTTGGCCACTTACACATATGAAAAAGAAATTTGACATAAGGGAGATAGGTTACCAACTTAATTTTTTATTCTATATCATCCTCTGCTGTCGTCGGGTGCCGTTTGAAAATTGGTACTATTGGTATTTTTAGGGTCCCGTACCGTTGTAAACAAGAGTCTTATAGTTTCTCCATGTCTGTCCGTCCGTTCGTAATAAAATCTGGTAAAAAAAATATTTTCAGCGTTGCTCACATGTAAAGTGGGAGTAATTTTCCTTTTCTCAACCTTTCCAACGTGTGCAGTATTATTAAATAGGTTTTTTAAAAATATTATGAGATTGTGAACATCATTTTTCGATTTACTAATCCATTTTTGAAATATTTGCTAGAGTCCAGTGTCCCCAAGTAGTATATATAACGAAGTTTAAAGTATCAGACTTAAGTAGAGCTTACAAATTAAAGAGTAAAATTTCATACAAATTGGATTGATTGGAAAGATTAGTTAAGACAGTTGTTAGTTACGTAAAACAACTACTGAATGTAAATTTAATAACCACATAAAGATAAGAAAATATAAAATCATAGCAGCTTTAATAACACCTAAATTAATAGCAATGTGTTTACGTTCGACGGCGCGCGGTGCTTGGCTGAACGATACGAGGCCGTTTGGTACCTAGCCCACTGCACTCGGGGATCAATGTAATATACGAAATCTGATAATAACGAGCGCAGTAGGATTATATAACTCTTTCTTCAGTTACCACCGTCCTATGTGGACTCGTTTTTAGTCATTAAACCGTAAGTCGTGAACTCAAAGCTGGCATTCTCAACTACAGAACCCTACACTGCGCGTGGCCCGACACACACTTGGCCGGTTTTTTAATGTAAAGAAAAAGTCACTACGTCTAAGGTCGGTTTTAGGTTAAAAATAAAATAATAAAAATAAAATAATTTTAATTTGTGGTAGTTAATGCACTTTACGCTGATCTGGGTGCAATTAATTTTAATACACTTCCAAGCTGCATCTCATCTCGCGCAGACCGTAGAACCCGGTCGCGGGATTGGGCAAACACTGGGAATCGTGTTAATAGCCGACGCGGTTAGCAACCTATCACTATTTTGATTCCACTTTCCACCTATACGCCCATTAACACGCGAATTGTGGCCTTTTGGTCTTATGACCTTAGGCTATTCTACCCCGTAAGGGATAAAGACGTGATAATATGTATGTTTTGTATGTATGTATAAATATGTAGTATCATTTGTTACATGTACCTACCGTGCACTTACGTAGACGACTATCTGGTACAGAAAAAAAAAACTATTTTAATATGTATATAGATAGATATAGACCTTCTGTTATTTAATTCCGTAGGCACAGTTTAGGCACATTTTATTGATAAAGTAAACAATACCATATTATTGGCCGTTTTGCTAGATTGATGTGGTCGGGCCAGGAAATATTCCTCCCAGCCGGACCACGACAAAATATAAAATTACTCAAAAAAAATAAAGGCACACTTTTCGGGATTTGTGGCACTGAAAGGCACATATAAAACTGCATATTTGTGCAACATTCGCATTTTCATTTTCCGCCATGGTCGGGCCAGGAATAATGACGCATTTTCCAATCTGGCAACTGGTAGAAACCAAGGCATTATCCGTTCATGTTTAACTTTAAAAAGGCGACTTATTATTATTGAATATAATTTTGATTGCATAAATCATTAGTGATTCGTGATCGTGTCATTATTTCATAAATAGCACACCATTGTCTTTGAACAGTATTCATAGACTATCTACGACGGCAGCACAATAATAGACAACATAGGCACATATCTTTTTAATTTTGTATCTGTGGAAATAACTAGGCAGCGAGCGGCGCTGTGGCGGCGGCGGTCTCCCCTCCATTTACATGAAGTCGAATTGTGTTTTGACATAAAATTCTATAACAATAATTTTCAAAATTTAATGAAATAGTAGTGCTTTTATATATACTGTTAACAAAAATGACCTGGGGGTTTGTTACTTGCGGCCCGAATGAGGCACTCGTTGTATCTGGTAAGTAATTTCAATGCAATTTGTGCTCTATCGTTCGATCATAGTTTTATTGTATACATTTAGTAATGTTTTATTTGAGAAAATCTTAATTTTCTATATCACTGGCGCCTGTTTTATTATATATTTGTTGTTAATTACGTATTGTTAACTTAAAACCATTAGCTATGCGAATGTATAACGTTATTCGTGTATATCAGTCATTTGATACAATGCACTCTTGAGTTTCTTTTTATTAGATATGTTTCATATTGATACGATATATTTTATATTTTGCCTGTATGGACAATGGCATGTATGACAAATGACAATTAAAATACCTGTATATCCTGGGTAAAAATGGAGTTGTATTAACTTACCTCTCCCATCCCAAATGGGGCTTCCTTTTACTCTCTGCCGTTACCTTTAGACGTCACTTTACTGATCAGTCTCGTGAGTCTGCTTGACTGTAGGTAGGAAAATCCTCTTTCCCACTTTCCATCTGTTACTACAGGTCTCAAGTAACAGATATCCCGCATCTATTTATTTATGTATTTATTCGTAGTGTATGGTTAGGGCTGGGCTGTATAGGTAGGGTAATAGGGTTGATAGTAGGTTACAGCGCCTCTCTCCATACTTCATGTACAGGTGACTAGCTATTACAGCACATAACAGGACTACAAAGGATTACATGAGTTCAGCTGCTTGCTTTTCTCCCTTTCATCCTAGTGAGTAGTATACTAATACTTTAATCCTCTTCCCAAATACAAAAAAATCCTATCCTTATCCAGCTAAAAAATGCTTTTAAAGGGCAGCAGCATTGTAAGCACAAGCAGAGAAACTGCGGTTGATAACCTGCCTGCTAAGCATGGTGAGTTTCAGCCAGAGGACAAAAAAAACTGAAATAATGACACAAGTCAGATGTATATAAGAATGAGTTACCATAATGTATTAAAATTTGTATGATGCAAATCAACTTTGAACCAATTTATTTACCTAATGACAAAAAAATAGAGTATTCCCATACAGGTGTGATACCAAACACCATAAACTGTACATATATTGTAAGTTAACTTTGTTGTCAGTGATTGAATTCAGTTAAGTGTGATAAATGCTTTGTCTAAAAAATCTAAAAGAATGAATACTTGCTTTGTTTGCTTTTAATCAACTATCAAATTTTTCCTGGATCATCATCTGTAAAATCTGATGACAATCCCTTACGTGCTTGTCTGAGAGAAAACAACAAATGTACCAGCAGCTTGTCTCCTCATGCAAGCCTTGTAAGATGAGAGAATTGATGAAAACTGAATGAATCATGTCAATGGGCAATGTGCAAACCACCACTAATCTTGATTCAGTTTCCCCTATACCCCCACAAATTTGCTAATAATAAAAATAAATAGTCTTGCGGCCTTCAGTTCTGTCTTCTCCATAAGAGATCAAGACTGATGATGTTCATCACATTGTAATATGAAGACTAGAAAGACACTAAAATGATTCCAAATTACTTGTACAATGTCTAGATATTCTTAGTTATCCTTGAAGTAAGAAAACAATGAATATTTTGTTCATAAATCATATTGTATGTTTGTTTTATGCGTGTGTAAGAAGCCAACACTGGTGTCAGATTTATCATGTTGCCTATGCATCTGAGCATAGCTTAACAATTGCCATCAATGATGACAGTTGGCTACAAAGGCTTAACATGCCTTCTGAATCAGATTGGATTGAATATTTGTATGTGTGTTAATGCACATGCTACTTTCTCTCATATGAGTGAGTTCTCAGTTGCAACCTCAGCTGGAGTGCTTCGGAGCCTAGGGCTTGCTTATGTATACTCTAAATGAAGGCCCTTATGTGTATTATAAGCAAAACATTATAATTGAGGTTTGTCTTCAATTCATGAATTGGACGATAATCTCTAAATGCCATTGGCATGAGCAATACTTCATGACTAATATAAATAGACAAAGAGACATATCATTTATCAATATGTTATCATACTTTGTAGGTGGTATCAATCATGTTATTATGGCAGTGTATGTATATTCTTTTTAAATTAAAGGCAATCTCCTGATTGTCTGATAATTAAGATAATTCTGTGCTTCAGAAGGCAGGTGAAGCCGTTGGTCCCGGCTGCCATCTGGTAGTCGTTAAAAGAATCACGTCAGAGGCCGCAAGGCGCTTCCGGAGAACTCTGACACCAGGGTGTGCATGGTCGATTGACCGTGAAATTGCAGTTCCGAGCAAGTGCAGTTGTATTTTTTTCTAATTCTATATAACAAAGCAAGTATTACATACTCGTATTTCCAATATTACCTATGTCTTTGGTCTTGCAATAATAGACTTGGTCAATCCCGTTAGGAATCAATACATGATAAATTATAAGTATGGAGGAAATAAGTAATTCCATTTTTTATGGAATATATGTTACTTTAATATGGAAGTATAGTTCTAGTAGTATGCCGCAGCCGCTTTCAGATGCACATCTGAACTTGGTCGGGTAATCGGAAAAAAATATCTAGGTTTAGTTTTTAATTATTATTTCTTATATACGAAAGTATATCAAGCTGAAAATTTGTATGTATGTTTTTGGATAAAGTGTCTAATTATTGTTTAAATATGGAATCAGCCAAGTGTAAGGAAACTATTATTTTCTTCGTTTAAATTTAGAGCCCAGAATCTGGCTTTCTGGAACCAGTAATATCATTATAACTTGCCAATGCTTTAGATTAGGCTGATGAAAGTTTTGATGTTTTGTGTGTCTCTATAAGAGGCATCTGTTAGTACTAGTTTGAATTTTCAGGGTTCCCTCGTTTAATAACTAGAACCGAAAATATGGTTTTCAGGATCTGGCTTTCTGGAACCAGTAATATCATTATAACTTGCCAATGCTTTAGATTAGGCTGATGAAAGTTTTGATGTTTTGTGTGTCTCTATAAGAGGCATCTGTTAGTACTAGTTTGAATTTTCAGGGTTCCCTCGTTTAATAACTAGAACCGAAAATATGGTTTTCAGAAAAATATTTATTGCTCGCAAACCATATTATTATTATTTAAGATATCTATGTGTCAAATTGAGACAAATTCCGTTCTATACGTATAAAAAAAAACATGATGCTGCATCTTACGGTTTCAGAGATACAGAGATTGACCAAACGTTACCGCAGCAGAAAATGAAATAACTCGAATTCCTTAAAGGTGTCAAATTTAATTTTATCGGGGACATTTGAGAGCAAATTTAATCTATCTTTGTGCATACTTTTTATCCAGATAAACCGACGGGATCAAAAAAAGTCGGCTGGGGTAACGTTACGCCAGCCGAATTTTATTTTCCTCGTTACCTCTGAAACGGCGGGGTGTCAAATTATTTACTTTCGGGGACATTTACACGAAGTAATGATCTAATTATTTGCATTTATCAATTCTTAAAAGGAGTACTTAGTCGGCTGGGGTAACGCACTCCAAAGGGATCTAGCGAAATGTTATCGCAATCTTTTAATTGAGCCAAGTCTTTTGTATATAAAGTCTTTTCGTCTTTAGCTCACGCATGAAAATGACGACCTGTTTGGCATAGTGTTCATCATCATGCCAATTTGTCACATCGGTCAAGATGGAAAATATTGACCTGAGTCTTAGATGTTTATCAATAAATATATTATGTTATAAAAAATAGTATTGTTAATTTCCCATAACACAAATCTCGAACTTACTTTGGGGCTAGCTCAATTGTGTCTTGTGCCTAAATATTTATTGAATTATTATAGGAACATTCTCCATTGCAGTCCATGTCACATGGGGAAAGGCAAGGATTTTTACAATACTTCACAACCAAACCTGTTAAGGCAATTAGAAGTAACCGTGGAATAAAGAAACTCACATCCATACACTAACTCTGCCATACACTAACTTTGTTTAATCATCATCATCAATTCGAGTAGGTGTCATTTGAGAGCAAATTCAATCTATCTTTGTGCATACTTTTTATCCAGATAAACCGACGGGATCAAAAAAAGTCGGCTGGGGTAACGTTACGCCAGCCGAATTTTATTTTCCTCGTTACCTCTGAAACGGCGGGGTGTCAAATTATTTACTTTCGGGGACATTTACACGAAGTAATGATCTAATTATTTGCATTTATCAATTCTTAAAAGGAGTACTTAGTCGGCTGGGGTAACGCACTCATCCCTTTGCCTTCCAAAAAGGGAATAAAATACCAAATTTTCTTTATTATCTGTGATTTAATATCTCAGAAAGACGCCAAAATTCACAAGTATTATTGTCTCTTTAATTATTTATTTTATTATTTTTTGTTATAGCAGCAATAGATTTACACATTCTATTAAAACTGCAAGTATATCTATTACAGTTAAGATACAATTCTGTTATAGACGGACGGAAATGGGAGGCTTAATAATAGCTGCCATTTTTACCCTTTGGATACAGAACCCTTCTTCTATCGAGTCGTAAAATGGCTTTACAGAAAGAACCCTAAAAACTAATAGGTTTGATTTTGTTTCAAAGTACCACAATACGAATAAATGTTGAAATGAGCATATTGGTCCCTTCCACTATATTGTCTGTGCTTCCACCTATTCACACTATGTTATTTCCCGCACTTGCTTGTGTCATATCAATTAATCAGACAATTGAATACTCTCGGTTCAAGGTTCACTTCATTTAGGACATTCGACCTATTACGAGTGCTTGTTTCTTAATAGTGACATGCACGAATGTGATTCAAACAAGGTTTTTGAAGTGAATTAATACTTTTTTAGCGGCGTTGTGCACTTTTCGGGATGGGTAAAAAAATTTCAACTATCTGCAGGACACGTGACCTGATCAAAAATTCGTAAGATGGAGACGTGACCTGAGACTGCCGGCGCGGCGTAGGAGAGGAAGTTATATCCGCCTCTCTCTCTACCGCGCGAAGTTTTCACTTCTGCCGGCAACCCGTTGTTTTTTAGGGTTCCGTACCTCAAAAGGAAAAAACTAAACCCAATCAAATTCTCAAGTCTACTGTGTGATTAAATATTTTCAGTAAACATTAATTGCTTTCGATAAATTTATTCCTTTTTATTTCTAGAGTATAGAATTGTCTGTGATAATGTAGGCAAATATTTAGAATATGTACCCATGTAATACAAATAAAACATGATATCATACGGGCCTTATCATCATTCAGCAACATATCTTTCAAGTGTTAAAATATATACGCCAGATGTTTCTAAAGCGCTGAAGGTGTTAGTCTAAAATATTTTTAGCTGATATCCAAAGACTAGACAAGACAGATTAAACGGAAAGACAGACAGGCAAAAGTTTCCGAAATAGGTGATTTGGCATCTATGCAATAATTATGTCCAGGAGAGGTGATTTTAAAACTTAGCTATAGTCTCAGCTCAGAGATTTAAAATCACACTATGTACAGAAGATCTTATCGCCCTCTTGTTCAATCGTACATTTATGAGATTTTCAATGAATCTAGTGCCTTTAAATAATTTCGCAAAGCTTACCAGAGTAGGCTTTTAGAAAAAAAAACAATTACGAAAAAAAATGATTCTATATATCGTAGAAAAGAATCAAAACCTTATTTTTTTTTCTCTTAACAGAATGTTTATTTATTAATAAATATTGAAAATAGCTCATTGAATAAATAAATAACTAGACACACAGTGGTTTTCTGAAATTAGTGCGAAAGCTGTTCTTCCATTACCTTATCTCACTTTTTCATGTGGGCTCGTCACTGTATGTGTATGTTAACTGCCTCCGTGGTCCAGTGGTTAAGGCATTTGCCTGTAGACCCGGGGGTCGTGGGTTCGATTGCCACGGGAAGCAAGGGAAGAAGGGTACTTTGTTTAGTTGTTTTCTGTTTGGTTAGGACATTGCGGCTTGATTCACCTGATTGTCTGATAATATAGATGATTCCGTGCTTCGGAAGGCATGGTAAGCCGTTGGTCCCAGCTGCCATTCGGTAATCGTTAAAGGAACCACGTCACAGGCCGTGAGGCGGTTCCGAAGAACTCTGACACCAGAGTGTGCATGGTCGATTGACCGTGTCACCTACATGAAATGATGATGGCTGTATGTCAGTTCTCTCTATTTTGTTCTGTCGCCTACCATAACCTTTCTCACTCCTTTCCCACTCCTAAGCTGTTGTCAGTTGTTGCTGCTTGTCAATTTTTCTTCCAATGACAGCAGTTTATCGCATCCTACGATTCTGTGCTGCCATCTGGTGGTAAGCATTTCAGAAAAGCTCATGGGATAGCAATTCATTAACGTGTTACTCAACATAAAGTTATATAAGAGACAACTGCTGCAGTAAAGTGTTTTCTGAAGGCCCATTCCATTTAATTAATTAGCTGTAGAGGCGTTGCCGTGTTTACAACGGTTCGTTGTGGATGTATGTACAATTATAGCTAAAAGCATTGATTATATCTTAGTAGCTTTGCAATTGAGCAGTGTTATTACAAAACTAGGGGTAACATTTGCTCCTTCTGTCTCTAATCCTTCTAAGCAGACTTTAAAAGTTTGAGTTGGTTTGTTTGTCGTCAATAAATAGAACAATGCTCTCGTTTTTGAGGTTTGGAATCAGGTTTCTCACCTCCCGACAAAGTAGAGGGGCGATATAAGTTTGACCGCTATTTCTGTGTGTGTCTGTCTGTAGCACCGTAGCTCTTAAATGGGTGAACCGACTCAGATGCGATTATTTTTATTTTTGAAAGCACGTTTTTAGCGGTAGTTCTTAGCCATGTTAACATGACAAGATGGAGGGATTGTCGTGTCAGGGGTTAACTTGTTGTGGATAATTCATAATCCAAACTTCTGTACTATAATATTATAAATGCGAAAGTAATTCTGTGTCTGTCTGCCACTTTTTCACGCTTCAACCGTTGAACCAATTTGGATGAAATTTGGCATGGAGGTACTTTGAGGTCCGGGGAAAGACATATCCCAAGCCTTTCATTCCAGGAAATTCTACTGTACCCGAGGGATCGATATGAACGCGGGCAAAAGATATTTAGAAATACATATTAAGATCCTTATGGGGTTTTTTTAACAAATTTTGAAATTTTCATACTTCCATAACTTCTATACGCTTCCTCACCGGATGTAAGAAATTGGATAATTATGTTAATAATAAACTGCCTATCTATATATTATAGTCCCCATACACTATCACATGATAAAATCGCATTGTGACGACGGTCTAAGAACACCTGAGTTTTGTAGATCACTGTTATAATACTGAAAATAAACAGGTCTACAATTACGAATTCCGTCAGTCCCATCTATCAATCAATAAAAAACTACAGTCGGAATATAGAATCGTCCACCTAACAATGACTGTTATGCGCAGTTTTAATTTATATTACTTTATTAAGTAAGAAAATAAGGATTGATTAAACTTTGGTTTGGAAACTACATTTTAAATGTATGTGCAAATTAAAAATTGTACCTATATTATCACAAGATATGTTTTAAAATTTATAGCAACTTTTATTATTAGGTTATTTCCATTAACGCAATTTAATATTTCTCAACCTATAGTACAAATATGTGTGACGTCACATCTGTCTGGTCTTATCAAGGCGGTATAATGGACTCGCCCAAGATATATGACTAAAACGTTCATAAAAGTGTATCCAAAAGGATTAGTACGGTTTTGCTGAAGTGTCTATTTTTGGGACAAAAATATATATAAATAAATAAATACTGACAAATCACACAGATTGAGCTAGCCCCAAAGTAAGTTCGAGACTTGTGGTACGGGATACTAACTCAACGATACTGTATTTATAACAAATACATAAATAGATAAACATCCAAGACCCAGGCCAATCTTAAAAAACTCATTTTCCATTATGACCTGACCGGGGATTGAACCCAGGCAACCTCGTGTCGCAGGCTGGCGTGTTAACTACTGCGCTGCGCCACGGAGCTCGCCTGCATCGCCATATGCATGTTCTCTACATAAGTACTATGTGCCAAAGACAATATTAATCCAAACGAGGAATTTTTCGGATGCTGATTTTTTTACTTCCCCTGCCGCTTTGCCTATACTAGCTTAAATGAAAACCTCTATTACGGAAGTATAAGGGTGCAGAAATAACTTACTCTGTGTTAAGAACAATAGTACCAATTAAAAATCTAATACTGTTATTTAAAGTGGTATATCGCCTAATTGTTCTCTATGGTTACTGCTTGGTAACAATAAGTTTTAAAAATATATCTTCTGTCAGTCAAGGCTGTGGATAGGCAGGCATGGGACTATTCCACTGGCAAGAACAAAGTTTTTAAATAATAGATAGTCGTGAAGATTATTTCAGATGGCGATGTCGAAGATTTGGCAACTTAAAAAATCGGACACCAGTGTTTGCTGATCATTACAATGAAAAACAAACATTATGTATAGTACATACCTAGAAATATAATAGCACAGGAAAAACCAGTGATGAGTTAAACTAGACTGCCGTTTATATTAATTTATGTATGACTCAGCCAATTTAAATCATAGCTGGAAGTGAAGCTAAGAACAGTAATATAAGTGTGCAATGTAATATTTATAAGTAGAGATTTTTTAATGATCTAGTTAAAAACTATATATTTCATGTATAGTTACAGCGATTAAATATGCTCATTATCTAAGCGTTTTCCCGTTTTCACCTTTAGCTGCGGTGCATCCAAGCCCGGGGTTCACTATTCTATTAGCATTATAATATGATTTGGCAAAGTTATTACGGCCGGCCGCCTTACGCCAACCCTCCTTGGGTGGCTACGGTGCCCCCGTGTATAAGGTGTAAATAACTCCACCACAGAGGCTATCAAGTTACAGCGATATAATATATTGATATCAAATCGTACAAATCGGGCCAAGAGTAGGTAGTAGTTAGTATCATGTTGTTGTGATAGACTAGGATAGGTATTTAAATTTGTAACTTGCTCTGCGAGTGTAATTTCCTTAGCAATGGTATGTAATAAACTGTGAGCCCATCTGTTTGTTTGTACATACACCATTTTTAAATGCATGGTATGGTAATGTTCTATGATGACAATTATTAACATCTCACTTGATAACTGTAATCCGACAGTTGCCGAGTTGAAACCAATTTTACGCTACTTAATAATCTATATTAGTTAGGTAGTCGTTAGGAGAATCTCGAAAGGAAAGGGGACAATGAAAAGGAACAGTCTGCGTCTTTGTGTCGCTGCAAGGCGGCATTCAAACAATAGTTCAATAGATGGAATAGAGACAAAAGCATTTTGGATAATCCCATAAGACATTTAATTTTAGACTCGAATTGTATAAAGTCATATACTGAGTATTATTAGTTCGAATCCAGCATATGAAATAGCAATAAACCATAAATAAAAAGCGAGCCAGACATCAACATCATGATTAAAAATAAATTTCCAGTATTTACATCGGAAATTCACTGAATGTATTTTCGAGGCGACATTAAAATTTCACTGATATGCGATGCGAAATATATTTGTTTGCCGCCCGTGTGTGCTAACAGGCCCTTTGAGCACTTATTGAATTACAGCTCGATATTCTGAAGAGACTTTAATATTAAATCTAAGAAGCTCACCAGACCAGCGGAAAGTCGCTTTTTATGCGTTTATTTACGTAAAGGAGAACGAAATATAATTCGTCTATGAAGTGAAAAACAACATTAAATCAATTTTTAAGCTCCTAGACGAGCTTAAGTTACGAGTTTGTAAGCAATCTTTTTCTACGCAACTATCTAGAAAAACGTTAACTTCATCTCTATGCTATCACGCTCAAATCTCGCTGATATTTGATGGTCCCGTAATATATTTAGTTTTGTAAGAGATATTTCTAATATAAAAGAGATAGAAACAAGTCTCATTATCCTTTTGACAAGGTACCTCTGTAGCTAAATGGTGCCGCAAGTGCCTTTGAATCGCAAGGTCCACGATCCCAGGTCGGGTCATGATCGAAAATCTTTCAGATTTTCCTAGGCCTTGGATGTTTATCTGTCTCTATTAAGTGTAAGAATATATTACGCCACAAGTTCACAACTTACTGTGGGGCTAGCTCAATCTGTTTAATATGTCCGTGTATATTTATTTATTTAGGTAACATTATATCATGGCAAACAGTCAGATTTTACAAGCTGTTTAAAATAATCTGAAGCAGTCTAACGACCATATAACACATCGATTATGTCCTTCTGAAGCACGAAAAAAATCTTATATCGGATGCTATGTATTCGGTTGGTTTTGTTTATATAGACATTTTTTTATTGAATTTTTCCCTTGTGCTACAAAAGCTAATGCGAATGTAATTACATCTTTTCTTGAGCGACGCTCGATCTTAACTATAGACTAAAGCGAATGCTCTTGTTAAGATCTTAATTAATTACCCTTCTTCTGCTAGCAGCGTATTATTTTTAACACACGTTACTAACGTAATGTGATGTTTTTCGAGTGTATTTGTCTATGTTTGTTTCGTCGCCGATTATCCATCTCTTCTGAGCATTTTCCCGATTCCTCCTCTGTGATGCTTTACGCTGACTGATTTTGTCATAGTGTAATACGATTTAGCAATTTTTTTACACGTTACAAGAAACGTTTCTTTTGCTGTATTCTTGGTAAAAAGACATTGACCAGGCCATTGAAACTGTATAAAAATATGATTAGATCAGGATGAGACGTTTGGACAGAAATTTTCAGAACAATATTTGTGCTTTAATTCCCACAATTCAAATTATTTTAGGTCTCGTTCTCGTGCCTTAAATACTTTGAATTGTGAATAAAAACGTATTTTTTATCTTATCTATATAAAAAACAAAGAACGGTAGCCCGTAAGAGGGTCTAACTAAAAGACATTTTTATTCCCGAGGGACCGAATTTTTTTTCCCATACTATTTTTTTTAGTCTTTTGGGAATGAAATACTAATATTGTTTTTCTCATAGAGGGAAATGGGGTCGATGTTTTGTAAACAAGGAAAAGCAAAATGTCTTCTCGGGACTAACGTAGCAACGTCTTATAGCACAAAAGGAAAAATTGCGAAAAGCATACATTTTTAGGAACATTATATATACAAAATATTTTTAATAATTTAAAAATTATTATAGACTACGGAACCCTTCATGCGACACCGACTCGCACTTAGCCGGTTTTATTTAAGGCGATACCACTGTAAATAAGGTCGTTCTGAACCTTATTTATCTCGCAAAATACTTAAATTAGGAGTTTCAAATCTAAGTAATATGATTTTTGACTATTTCATCTCCAAAAATTGAAGATGAAAACACGTTTTGATAAAATTTTCTCGATAGAAATATTTTTTGAAAAATGGGCTTCGTTCGCAGAGTTTTTGTTATTGTAGCTCAAATGCAACGAATGAAATAATGATTTTTAGACTAAAAGATAGGTTATTAGTAATTCATCAAAATGTAAATATGAAAATACAACTAACCGGTCTGATTTTATATAAAATAGAAATAACGAATTTGGCGCTTACGTTTTTTTCTTTGAGCGACTTGAGACTATCTCCTATCTCATCATTCACGGGCTAAACCGCCAAGCGCTATCCCTTGCGCGCACTTGATCAGTCCTTTGCCGAGCGAAGGTACCAAACATTTGAGTCCTCGTCTTAATACATGACGACACCTCAGGTATTAGTGATAAAATGGCTATTATACATTATAAGCGACCCGCCCCGGCTTCGCGCGGGGTGCAATGTAGATACTAATATGGGGCAGTGAATTATACATATAAACTTTTCTCTTGAATCGCTCTATCTATTGCTGAAAACTGCATTAAAATCCGTTGAGTAGATTAAGAGCGAACAGACAGCGGAAGCGCCCTCCTTTTATAGTAAGTAAAGATTAATGATTATTATGTAAAATTACTAAACATTTCGATTAAAGGACATACTAGTTTGCCCTTGGCGTGTTAGAATAAACAAGTTGGCCTGGGGAAACTGACTTTAAATATTATTTAAATATTTTTGGTAGCTTTTGAGGTGTGTAGATCACGTCGTTGTTGGAATCCAAGAGGCGGATTTGACTTTTCATAAAAAATCGACGTGGGTGTCGTTTCTCAGGTTCATTGGAGTGAAGATCTCGAAAATGATGTCAGTTTTGAGATCTACCTACCCAAGTATTTTGTATGGGCGACTGCTCGAAACTTAATGATTTTTGTTTGACAAGTCGCTCGACTTGTAAAGTCACCAGTTCAAAAATAAAGTAGGTACCAAAGGTGCTAATCTAAGTAATGCCTTGCGGCAATATTATATATATGTATAGCGAATATGCATATAACGAGATTTTCGGAAAAATATGCACTAATATGCAAATGAATATTATCCGGTTCTAGTGATTTTTTTGCTTTGCAGGATGCTGTTACTCCAAGCCATTGCTGGTGCCGGGTGGACGCGCGTTTGTCTGGCCAGCCATCCAGAATGTCCAGAGGATATCACTCAACACCATGACCTTGCAAGTCGAATCGCCCACTGTTTACACAATTCAGGGTGTACCGATATCAGTCACTGGTATCGCACAGGTGAGACCAGAGTCTTGATTTTAACTAGTATCTGTATTATATAGTAGTATCAAGTTTTAGTGTGGAGAATGGAGATCAATGAGAACTTGGAGAATGAGGGTTTAGTTATACCTCTAAATATGTAAGTCTGTTTACACGACAGTAAGTATGAGATTTTGTAAACTCATTGTCAAAAAATGGTATTACACTCAAATAGCCACACTAAGTTAATCAACATGTACGTGCAGCATACCCTAACATTAAGTACACTGGGTATTGTGCTGTTTCGGAACAACTAAAACTCGGACTATAATTTCAGTGGTTTGAATCGCCAATTCAAAAAGAGTAGATCAAGCTAATCGGAAGGCGGTGCTGAAGGCGCCCTATTTAAGGAAAGCACTCCAAGTTTAGGTTAACTCGACATAACCATGTTTTGTAAAACATACACCTATACTTACATAAACAACTAAGACCATAGTCAATCTGAAAAGATCGTTTTTCATCTTGACTAAGTTGGAGATAGAATCTGGTGCTCTTCAATTTAAAGGCACACGCGGTACCGCTGAGTCTTAGAGGTGGCCATAAATTGTTAATGGGTTGTCTGTAATTGCACAGTTGCATAGACAGGGCTCGTTTCAGCTAATATATTGCTGACCCCTCCCTCTGACGTAATGATCGATGACACAAAAGGTAGTGCATTTATACAAACACTAAACTGTTTTTAAGCACAGTAGGCACGAAATTGGTTATTGGTACTTTACAATAAGTGCTGACTTGGATTATAATTACATACCTTTTTCTAGTTTATTTTAGGAAAATTAAATGACAGTCTGTTTATCTTAAATTAAGTAAGATTACTATTACGTGGTTAGGGTTCAGGATTTGGAGTAAAACAACAAACTTTTAAGAGGGAATTTATTAACTACGGAATTCCAACACTGACACTTGACTGGACTTCCAGGAAGTCAAATATCGAAAACTTAAAACACTCGTAGTTTTGATCCGTTGCTGTGGTTGTAGAAAGTATCGGAATCGCTAGTACTGAAATTTTAAAGCGATGGGAATTTGCCAAATTATTACTGATATCAGTCGCACACAAATTATCCGTATTAGTATCACTTGCTAAGAACACTCGGGGTCAACGGATTCACTATCCCCCCATATGTTCCCTTAAATACTGTCTTATGGGTCTCTATTGGGTACTCTTTTGGCGAGCGCCGTGGCGCAGAGGTTAATACGCCAGCCTGCGACACGAGGGTGCCCGGGTTCGCCGCCAGTCAGGTTGAGATGGGAAGTTATATATTTCAGATTGGCCTGGGTCTTGTATGTATTTGTTATAAAATATAGTATTGTTGAGTTAGTATCCCATAACACAAGTCTCGAACTTACTTTGGGGCTAGCTCAATCTGTATGTGATTTGTCCGTATATATTTATTTATGTTCTAGAAATTTCCATATACTTCCGGTCCCGACAGCCGACAGCCAGAACATTCCAGAATGCAGTTAGATAATATATCAGTTGTTAATTACCAGTATTCATACTACGTTATTCTAAAAAATAGTAATCTAAATTTAAGGTTATTGAACCTGTTTAAAAATCATGCTATCTTATTAATCTTCTATATATAAAAATTAGAAGATTAATAAGATAGAAAGAAATGGAAAAAGCTTATATGCTGTGCCGACCCCACATAAATAGTGGGATAAGGATAAGAAGTTATAAAAATTAATCCCTATGTCCCTCTGTCACAGCATCACGTCTGAACGGGTGGACTGATTTGGCGCATTTAATTATTTAAATTATGAACTTAACTGTTGGCGAGTATTTTTAGTTGATGAATTTAATAAACTTATATTATTTCAAAATACAAGGTCATAGAAGGTGCTACAACGAACATGTAACGCAAAAACAGTTGTTGTCTTATTATGAACAAGGAATAATGTAAAATTTTTATAAATTGCAGGTCAAAATCCAAGGACAAAATGCCGAGATGCTGCTCTCCGCGTGCGAGCAGTTCCTGGGCAAGTCAGAACAGGAGATCCAGCATATAGCCCTGTTGACCCTCGAAGGTCACCAGCGTGCTATCATGGGTTCCATGACCGTGGAGGAAATATACAAAGACAGGAAAATATTCTCCAAAAAGGTTTGTATTTACTATGTTAGCCAGAAAACAATACATGAAACGAAGAAAATATTGTCAATTTCTCGTCAATGTAAACTACTGTTCATAAAAGTATTTTTGGCAGTCGTGTAATGAGGTGTTCTTAATAAGTGGTAGCAGCGCTGAGATTTCGGTTTGGACTTTTAAAAATTGCGCGCAAGAAGCAGCTTGTACATTCTATGCTTTGTGTTCATTCCCACATCAACTTAATTTTCTTAACGATGTGATTACTCTTATTAAAAGAAGAAGAAAGATTTGTTTGCTTGTTTGTTTGCATTGAATGGGCTCCGAAACTACTGGACCAATTAAAAAAAAAGACACCATTATCATCCTACATTATCCCTGATGAACATGGTCTTTTATTCCATAGGCTAGAATTAAATACCTATACCTACATGTGCGAAGCCGGGGCGGGCCGCTAGTGTATAATCTAGGTGTATAATATAGGAAATTCAAAGTTACATGATTGAGTGAATACATATCAATGATATAGTGAAATGCCAACGATATTTATGATTATAAGTTGTTTATATTTGCCTAATCAGACTTCCAATACACATTTATTCTTATTCTTCATATAATTATCATTTAACAAATTGCCAGGGGATTACCACTAAGATAAGAAGCTCATGAGTCACGATATAGATACCTTAATACATTACACAGCGATAGCGCGGCGATTCAAATTGGATTGTGGCCTTCGACAACAAATCATGCGTTTCTCTTACCATGTCGTCTTTATTAACCAGGATATAGCCTCTCAGATGAGGTATGTAATATGCTATCATCATCATCATCATCAGGTCGTTTTAGTCTCCACTGCAGTAGCATGACCCTCTCTGTACTACCAGAACTATACTTTGCCAGAGCAGACAGAGGATTTGGACTACACTCTCCTCGCTGGCCAGACGGGTTGGAGAGGTCTCATTGATGTTTGCAATATGCTATGTTATCCGCTAATCCGCAAAGAATCAAAATATGTAACAGTAACTCGCTTGGTCTCCCGCTATATGGTGCACCTCTTCCCCGTTCTCGGATGTTGTTGATGACTTTGAAAACTAGGGTTAGCTGCTACTGTTGCTACGGGACGTCTCATATACACATACGTTATTACTTGAATTCATTCTGCGATGGCGACCCGAATTGTTCACTAACACATTTACAGTGTGCAGGGATGAAAAGTTCCGTTTGTGGTATATGGCATAAATATTACTCCGCTTGTATGAAGCGCCATACCTGTGCCGCTATATAACCAGACCCTCCGACATCCATGAGTCCGATATTCTAATAAGTTCTTCATCTTGACGGGGTGAATCACTGTGTTAAATTTATATGCTGTATATTAGTACTTACTCCTCATACATAAATTTAATCTCTTTGTTTGACTTAGTCTACATTTTGCAAATTAGTATATGTTTTGTTTCAGGTTTTTGAGGTGGCCTCAAGTGACCTCATTAACATGGGAATAACTGTAGTCTCCTATACCCTTAAGGATATAAGAGATGAAGAGGTAATGGTTCATATCACTAAGGTATATTTCCTAACGGAGTTCTACTAGGGCTTGTTTTGCAACAATAGCAAAAACCCTGACGAGTATCATCCTTTTTACTACAGAAAGGCTTTATTTAAAAGTGCTCCGCATAATGTCTCTTACCTATGTCCGAATTGGCATATTACCCACAGGTAACCGAATATGTTTCCCATATTTACATAGCTGTGATTCGATTTGACGGCTTCCATGGCGCTGGGTTCGATTCCCAGGCAAATACATGAACTCCATTATCATAGGTATTTGTACGCGGTTCTGGAGCTACCCAAGGAGGGTTGGTGTCAAGCAAGCGGCTGGATGCAGTAACTACAGACAGCATGAATGCTGTCGTAATACCAGACCCCGGGCTCCGACGCAACAGCTGAGGATGCAACCGAGAAATCGCTCAGATGTTAGAGGGAGTTGTGATTCAATCTAAATAGGAAAGATTTTAGGCAAGTACCTGGGTGACCGAGCACCCCTACACACAAAATTTCATCGAAATTGGTGGATCCATTTCCGAAATCCTGATTATATATTTATGTAGAAATATATGGAGAAATATACAAGAATTGCTTGTTAAATAGTATAAATGCGGGGATAGAGGAAAAAACTTCAGGATGTTATATCCATAAGGTCCACAGAACAGGACGTGAGTCCCTCGGGCAGGTAGTACTTTTATAACACCCAGATTCTTACAGTTATATCTAAGGAGAAAATGATCACGGAACTTTCTCGTTCAACTTACAAAATATACTCCAGGGTTATAGTCTATAACTACCTGCATACGCACAGTTGCTTTATGTTATTTATTTCTATTAAAGTTCCAAAATGCCCATTATAATCTAATTTCTATATAAAATACAAAACCCTTGAAGCCGATGGTAGTTTGTTTGTGCATCAATCGCTCGCATTATTTTAACTGACTTCATAAAAAGATTATTGATGATTCTTTTTTCGATTGATAAGCGTAGTTGATAGGTATTTATTATTATTATAATAAGAGGTGGCCCCATATTTGTTTTATCGAAATTCATCAAGCTTTCTTTGAAACAAAAAGTATACCACGTTTTGTTTCAACTGTCATCACTTCCAGGTTCAGATGGTTAAGAAACATTAAGTTTGGTGTAAATGTATGTTTTATAACCGGTGAAGGGTTATTGCTCGCACTATCTAAAAAGCGGTTATTCTCTAATGAACCATTTTCGAAAGATTAAAACAGAACATTTGACTCGAGTGATATTTTTAATTATTTAAATTACTTGTAATTTGGTGTTCATGAAATTACAGGTTCTGGGAGAAAAAGAAAATAACAAAGCAATCAACAAAATTTATTACACACCTTTTGATTTTTTACAATTTATAATCAGTTTTATTTTTGTGCCAACCAAAGTAAAAATAACTTGCCTCGTGCTGTCTGAAGGTTCGTTGGTTTGATCGGTTCAGTTGATAAAGCGTGAAGCTAAACGAACTGAGCATTAAACAACCACATACAGTTATGAAACTATTTATTTATATATATTATTATGCGAGGAGTCTAGCCACCAATAAATATTGCCATAAAAAAAACAAAGCTTGCCGCATTTATATATTACTAGCTGCCCCGGTGAACTTCGTTTCGCTATTATTTTCTGTCGTAAATATTTTTTCTATTTAAATGGTTATTCTGTTATTCGGGTATTTCTGACAACAAAACCAACAAATCAAAGAATAATCGGTTACCCGTTCTTGAGTTATAATATAAGTGTTCGAACATCCCGACTATACAAGGAGGAATAATTAAATATATCTACAATCGTAAATGTATTCAAATATACAAATTACCTATCTGTAAAAATAATGCTTTCCGTGTCACTTCATTATCTTTGAGTGTACATATAAAATGCTATCACTTGTTTGTTTCACACGCAGATTTTCGTATTATTCTTTGATCTTTCATTATCTGCAATTCAGATTGAGTCCATTGAAATGTTAAATTATTTTGGGCTTAGTGTGTGTTTGACAGAGGATGCAATTTTGTTTTTTTAGATATGAAGGGGGTTTAGTTTAAAGTTAAATCCAAGTTTGTGGGTTTGTAACCATTGTTTATTTAATATTTTTTGTTGTAAATAAAATGATCTACATTTTTGTCCAATAACTTTTAGTCGTAAAACCATAAATAAAAAAGATACACCAGTGAATCCATAAAAATGTGAGAAAAAAATTTTTTTGTCGATATAACTTTTTTCTAAACATTTTAATACAAAATGATATCAGGTCATTTTTATATAATTTTATTTGTAAATTGAAGAAAAAAAAGTTATATCGACAAATAGTTTTTTTTTTCTCACATTTTTATGGATTTTCACTTATAACTTTTATCAGTGTTATTATAAAATAGGGACTAAAGTTAGTACCAGGTTTAAGCCGGGGTCCAAGTCAAGTACTAAGGAAAATCGTATTATATAAAACGAGCTTTATCGTTTAAGCCATAGATGATCCTAGGTCTAAAGATAAACCTACAATTCCCTAGTTTAACTCTAGTACTAACTTATTTTGTTACGAACAAATAGGTCACTTTTCACCAAAAAAATGCTTTGATGCTAAAATCTATGTCAAATCCTATTACCCTATTCGCAATGAGCAAAAACCTGGAAAATGCGAAGAAATGAATAAAACCAACACATATAATTATGAAAAAATATTTTAATTATTTGCATTTTAACATATTAAAATATTTTATTAGATTATTTTTAACGCTTTTGTCGTCATTTATATTTCACAATCGCCACAAAACAATGACTTTTAGGCACCTTAATTTTATATAAGGAAAAAATAGTTTGTACAAATATAAACAATTTTTTACACCATATTCACTTTTACTTTATTCACGTAAATTTTATCTCACAGCAACTATAAAACAATTACTGCACTGTTAATTCATTAAATAAAAATATATTTTTTACAATCATATTTGTAAACAAACTGAGGTTACGGAACAAATTCAATTTGTTGCGCGCGCACACGCGTTCCGTTTCAGGTTTGTAAAATTATTAAATCATTTTGTATAAAGTATGATTTTTTATCTGACCACTGAATATATCGTTTATGACATAAATAAACATGTTTCTCCATTTCAGTTTTATTATTTTTAGTTTTATAATAGTTTCAAACAATAAATTTTATTATTTATTTTAATATTAGTCAAGATCGGAACGTAGTAGTAGCATACTGAACGAATGATTGAATGAATCCTGCTTCCGTTAGATCATCCAGAGATCGTCTCAGGTCTAAGTTAGTCTTGACTTAGTTCACTTTTTGTAATGAAACAAAGTTTAATTTGCTAAACCTAGGTTGATCCATGGCTAGTCCGGACTAAGGTAGACCAGGTTTAAACCAGGGTTTTGCCGTTTTTTATAATAACACTGTTCTACTTTGGTTTTCTCAGTTCAACAAAACGCTTGTACTGTCTGAGAAAACTACAAGTGTTCCCATTTACATCTGAAAACACGTACATCACACACTTTTACTTTGGTTTCCCCGCCCAACAAAACGCTTCATTTAAAAGTTTTGCTGTCTGAGAAAAAAGTGTTTCCATTTACCCCTAAAACACACATTAAACACTTTTATTTTGGTTTCACAGCCGAACAAACCGTTTCAACAATTATACTGTCTGTAAAATTAACAAGTATTCCCCTTTACCTCTGAAAACACGTACATTACAAATTTTTACTTTGGTTTCCTAGCCCAACTAATGCTTTAACAATTGTACTGTCTGATAAATCAATGAGTGTTCCCATTTACCTCTGAAAACACGTACATTACTCACTTTTACTTTGGTTTCCCAGCCCAACAAAACGCTTAACAATTGTACTGTCTAAGAAATCAGCAAGTGCTCCGATTTACCTCTGATACACATTACACACTTATTCCTAATATTTATACTTTGGTTTTCTTTATGCCATGTCGTTTGCGGAAAAAAGTTTTTTTGACACAATATTAGCAATTTTATACTGCCTAGTAATTTCTATAATATAGCCTATATCAACCTCTTGACGTAGCAGACGTAATTTCAATTTTTAGAACATATTTTTCTTCTTCTATGGTGACAGGGATCGAAGGTATGTCGATTGAAAATAGATGTAACTTTTGATTTATTTGCCACGGCTATTGCGAATTGCTGCCTTTATTGTCCTAAGCAAAAATTGTCAAACCGACCGGCGATGTGATATGATAATATTGCGATAAAGTGCATCGTTGCCGGCAAAAAAAGCATTGATTGATGAACACGAGAATGTGTGCCGGTGTCAAATGCGAGGAATACAAACGTAAGTCCATCGATGACTGATTGCGGCCAAGGCCTGTATAGTGCTCTTCTTAAATAATGCGTGGAAATTCAGACTCGGTGCAAAAAGAGAAATGGCGTAGGATTTGGGGGCGTTGCTGTTACTCATGTAAGATTAGGACTCCAAAAAGATTTTACCCGAATACGGCGAACCCAAAAGAAGCGAGGCGAACCAACATAACTTACTCGATATATTACTTATTCGTAGTATACATCGTTAGAAGCGTCTTGACCGTCCGTTGGTTAAAGACTTTTTGACGTCACACCAAATTTAAAATGGCGCTAGAATACAAGTTGTCGTGAACTTGTCGCGAACTTAAAAAAAATTGTCGAACAAGTTGTGTTTGGTATTAAAGGTATTTTTGTTTAGATTACGAAAATGCATTATTTATATATTTTTTACTAGCTGTTGCCCGCGGCTCCGCCCGCGTTAGTGTCGATCCTTCGGGAACAGTAGAATTTCTCGGAATTAAACATACCATACCCTATGTCCTTCCCCGGGCCTCAAACTACCTTCATACCAAATTTCATCCAAATCAGTTCAATAGTTGAAGCTTAAAAAAAGACAGACAGAGTTATTTTCGCATTTATAATATTAGTATTAGTATGGAAGTATGGATATTATTATTATTAAGTCCAGAAATATGAAAATTTCCATAAAAACTCTACCCTCCCATTTTGCCATTTAAGGGGAGAATTTTGTCCATTTCACAGGTCTTTTTTAATTGTAATCAAGAACGTATATACCTATTTTTATACTTCTAAGTGTAGAAATGAGAAAATTTCCGGACAAACTTTACCCCCCCATATTTCACTCGTTCAGGGGAGAATTTTGTCTAGTTCACCTACACAGATGTTTTTTTACTTATATACCTACTTTCAGACTTATAAGTCCAGAAATAAACGAATTCCATATAAATTTTACCCCTTCAGAAGTTAAATTTTAAAAATCCTTTCTTAGCAATCACTCACATCATTAAAAGAACCCCTGTACCAAAATTCAAGATTCTAGGCGCAGCAGTTACGGTTGCGTTGATATATAAGTCAGGTTTGACGTTTGCCCGAGGCTACGCCGCCGCCGATAGTGTCAATCCCTCAGGAACAGTAGAATTTCCTGGAATAAAATGTACCCTATGTCCTTGTCCTATGTACCCGGGTCTCAAACTACCTCCATACCAAATTTCATTTTTATTTTTGTATTGCTATATATTTGCAGGCAAACTCATGCCTTGAGTTCATTCAAATGACGATAACTTTTTTTTTTGATGAACTGATTTTGATGAAGGAAACTTTAAATGTTATGCTAAGTTAAAACAAAGAAATTGGCGAAAGTTTGAAGTAAATCGGTTCAGTATTTTCGGTGATAATCGTGATCATACATACAGACAGATAGACAGACAGACAAAAAATTCGAATATTATTATTCTTTTTAAGTGACCCTCTATCCATTTCAGTCAAAAATTCTAAATGTACAGACAAAATATTTTTACTGTTTTATTATATGTATAGATATTGCCATACTCCTAGAAATATTAGTGGCCAGGGTTTAGTTTTTTAAACGTTATATTGTCTAATATTTATCGGTAATATGTTTAATATGGTTGCTATCAAAAATCGTATTGTTTTAAAAGGGATTTTAAGCCACGCCTATTTTTTCTGCACAGAGTGTAGTATTAAAACAAAAATATATAACCCAGTTCGAATCTTTGTTAAGAGACTGTATTTGCCAGCGCTGGGAATCGTAACTCGTTGCCCCCCATATAGCATACCGCTGTTTACCACTGCGCCACGGAGGCATTGCAGCACTTGAAATACAAATACTTTCAAAACTGGGTCACTCTTTTGACCCGCCGCGTGCGTTTCTGCTGTTGAAGTAACTGATACAATTTCATACGAAGTATACTTTGTTGCGTCGCTTCTGTGCCGAGCTTTTCTGTGCAGTCGTCTATCCGACATGTTGTTTGACATATTTTTGGTTTGGAACAATTGCTTTTGTAAAATAAGTCCGATTAATAATAATATAATAATAATTCTTTTATTTTCGACCATCTTTTGGATCATATTAGGTGTTAGTAACAAAAATTCTTATTTCTAATGTTAGTATAGCACCTACTTAAATTATTACATGTCTTTATTTCTCAGTATGTGATTAATCGGCATTTATATTCATCGTGATCGGAATCCTCTTGTGAGCTGGCTTGGTTTCACTTACATTTAATAGTTCTGAAACACTATCGCAAACAGAATGGAAACAAAATGCCTCGTTTCGCTTTCGTACACGTCTAGGGATGAAATTATTTTTCTCGATACTGCAGCGGTCGTCTAGTATCCATACTTACTCGTATCAAATCGTTTAAGTTAAAACCATTTAAAGTATAGGAATTTATGAGAAAACGTCTGTCTTTGTAGTGCTCCCCAAAAATATTAATTTTTCCAAATGTTAGGCGATTTGGAAGCATTTTTGGTAGCTAAACTTTCAAAAAATTAATTACTTTAAACACAAAACAAACACTGACTACAGTTAAAGGTTAGGAAACGAACATGGGAGGAATATGAAACGAATGAAAGAAAACAGTCAAATACGGCGGCACCGACTGTTTTTTTAGAAACACGCTTTCCAACAACACAAGAGGATGCGTTCAAAAACTTTAATTTAAGATAGGAATGCAATTTTTTATAAATTTTCAAATGAAAAAGTGACTTTGGCATACTTTAAAAAATGGCATACTGATATGAGTCCTTTTGACCGATACATACTCGATACTTTTCTCCGTTACCAAGTACTTTTAACTCGTATCGTTTCATCCCTATACACGTCTTACATGACATCTATAAATCCGTGACGTTACTGTATATATGTATACTAAAAGTCCTGCTATTTATTTATCGGTATTGGAGCTTTGTATTTGCTATTTTGACAAATTTGTTTGGTTGATGTATTGTATAATGCAAACATCCATGTCTCGTCCCGTAAATTATCTTTCATTGCAATCATCAGCTTAGCATCAGCTAAGTGGGCAACAAGTATTTATTTTCGCTTAGAAGTGCCTTTTTAGTAAACCACAGCAAATCACTGTTTTATTGTCAAAAGTTACTCTACTGGAGTTTCCATGCTTTCTCATTACAACGTTCCTATTTTGAGCACACATCAAAGAATTGTAGCTTAAAATAAATTGCGTACTTGCTAATTGCCATAGATTCTTTCATCAGTTCATTCGATTTACCGTGACATTGTATTACAGGGCTACTTAAAAGCGCTGGGTATGGCTCGTACGGCAGAAGTGAAACGAGACGCACGTATCGGCGAGGCCGAGGCGCATGCAGAGGCCAGGATCAAGGAGGCCATGGCCGAGGAACAACGCATGGCCGCGCGGCTGCTCAACGACACCGACATAGCCAAGGCCCAGCGGGACTTCGAGCTCAAGAAAGCGGCCTACGACGTTGAGGTCCAGACTAAGAAGGTAAGCAACTATTTGTCATAAATTTAGTGCAATGTATAGGGGTGAATAATGAGTTTTTATCGGAAATTTCGACTGACTGCAAGGTTTTTGTTAAGGATTGTTTTAATAGCAATAGATGTAATCCATTTCACATGTGAAATCATCTTTTTAAGTGTTTTTGTTAAGGATTGTTTTAATAGCAATAGATGTAATCCATTTCACATGTGAAATGGATGTAATTTAGTGTTATAAATAGTCGCCAGCGGCTCCGTCAGCAAAATTTATTTCATTTCATTGATTCACAAGATAAAAGTAACAAAAAGCGTGGTATACTTCAGCTTTACTTGATACTGGCTACAGACGTCACGACTAGAAGCCATAAAAAAGTTGTATCTTACTTACTGCTTTCTGCTTCTATGGACTATTTTTCACACTTAGACCGCTTGTCTGGGTCCATTTTGTGTGAATAGATTAAGGTGTCTATGATTCTATTTTCTGTTGTATTTAGGAGATCCCATTCTCCTCTCATTATGGCTTGCTATTTTATTTCTACCCGAGCCAACCTAGCTCGTCGAGAAAGCGTATTGTAACGGAACACTTATGTTCTCGTTCACGATTCTCAAATATTAACTGGAAAACTGAAATTCAATCATAAATACAGTCTTTTGTAAATTGTTTCACAATAATTCATTATATCCATCTTATTTTGTTTGATACGAAGCAGAGTGACATTGACGCGAGGAAGAAAATTGATCTATGATCTATGAAAAGTAGAACTTAGAACAAGGACAGGGAATGTAAAATTAAAAATATGAAATTAAAAGTATAGTTTGACTGACTTTATATCTTTAAGTAAGAACAAGGAAATAAATAATCATGATGATAACAAAATTTGATCAAATAATTGATAATTAGTTTATTCTTTTGTCTAGTTGAAAAAAGTAAGCATTTTACGGATAATCGAGAGAATCGATTCAATCAAAATTAAACAAATATTAAAATAAATTAATACTCAGCGTAAAAGGAATTTAAATGGTAAAATTATAATCTCATTTATTATAATATCTCGTGATACCAGATTATGCTAATAGGTCAATTCAAGGGATCCTATAGATAGCACAGGGAACACTAATAATTAAAAGAAAACTATGAAATTGTCTATGGAATTGAATTTGTTACAAGGCACGCTAACCTTTATTTCATTACGATTAGGGGTGAGCGTTCAATGAGGATGAAAGGGAGAAAGAGACAGGTAGTCTTAGAACGGTCTAGAAAGTTTTGAACCTAACCAATGGGAAAACTTTATTCAATTGAGAATTTAATGAAAAAGGTCTTATCGACAGGAATGAGCAAGGCAGATTAGTTATTAAATGTAGGGATATTAGTTAGATATTTGCATGAGCTTTTTAGAAAAAATATTGGCCAACGGTTTTTCAGTCAAAGTGGCCTGATTTCTAAGAACCGCACGGTAGCGAGTATAAAAGGCTACGGCGCCATTAGTCTGGGTCTTTACGCATCGGGAATTTGAGGAATCAAGAGGAATTGCTAGTGCAAGTTTTATTTTAAATCAAGAAAGAAGTAGTTTAATGTGTGGGTTATCGCGTTATCTTGGCAAATTAGGATCGAAAAGTCCCGCGAAGTCCCTTGCAAAAATATTTTAGCTAAGAAGCACATTGGTATCGTGTTCTGAAGTTAAAATATTGTAGATTCTTTTGAAATATATGAATATTAGCTTGTCCAGAGTAAATTCTCTATAATAGTTTCATATACTGTAAAGTTTTGAATGATATTGAGGAAATGATGTTGGGGGAGATCTTTGATGTCTTCGAAATCTTCACCGTGTCAAATCTGAGATATCCAGTTCCTATTTGTTTGATTTTAATGAAAGTTTAATCGAGTTTTGTGTCGAATTGGGGAATACATGGCCAAGATCAGCGCTGGACCTCTATTCCTTATGAGAGCGATTGTTCTTTATGAGGGTAGCGGCCAAGTAGGAGTAAAAATAGTTCGACATTGTAGCTGGTCGAATGGGCTGAAATTCCCAGCCTAGTTATGCTGCTTGAGGTGTCTAGATGGCTCCAGGGAATTGAAAGGCAACGGTCCGAACGCCGCAGTTATTATTTAACATTCCATTTGCCTGGGGATACGTTTGGAAACCTCAAACCCTTGTTAGGGCGTGGAAGTCTCGATCCTGACCACAAGAGATGACCACAACCCAAGAGTGATAGGAATAATAGGTTCGTGGGCCCAAACTCTGGCTCCCTTTTACAGCTTAGAGATGAAGGTTCCTTGCTAGGAACCTAATCTATTTACCAGAGTAGGAAATCTGATTTTAGGAGCAGTCAGGCAGGTAGAATCATTAAAATAGGGCGAGGGAAGCTTCCTCAAATCTTTTAGCTAGATTAGGGAGCGATCTCTTACACCGGAGTTCGTTCTACACACACTTTGGGGATGGGGGGACAGTAACTTAACACCTTTAGACTAGAAATTAGGGACTGATAGGGACTAGATTAGGCCCATTAACGGTTGCGTCAGGATAAGGAAAAGAGGGGTATAGGAGATAAAATTCCATTCGTTTTCACGGTAAATCCGGTGGTAGCAATATAACCATCCAAGCTGCTGGTGGGTAGGATGTTAATAATTCAAACAATTAATCTTCGACCGTAATTTTAAGGTAGATAGTGGTATCTAATATGAAAGTGAAGTTAAATGTGAAAATATGATAACAAAATGGCATAAGCTGGTTCTGTGATTGTGACAAGTGATAATGCTGACGAAATGTGCGTATTCTGATTGTGAAAGATTCAGGGAATCTGTTTCTAACAAAGGTATGAAATTCCTAACCTTAATTTTTATGTACAAGGCCCTGAGACTATAATAGTGTATAAAGAATCTACCTGAATGATTTGGGGATGTTCATATTGTAAAATCACATAGATTGGCCATGAACAATTAATATCATAACTTGTGGCATAATCTCATAGTTATTTGACAATGGATTGAGTCTGAGTTGTCTATTTAATTACTAAATAAATATCTTCTTGATCTACCCATTTTGTTGGAAAATTCAGATTTGTTTAGTCCAGTGAGATCTAATAACTCTCTGACAATATATTATCATGATAATCATTCTTTGAAGGAGATGGTCTGTTGGTTCCATGGAAGTCATGTAAATTCTGTAAGGTTGAGATATTGACAATCCACTTATATACCATATGATTCATCTAATTCTGGAATAAATAATAAATTCTGGGAGAGTAATGTTCCTTATATACTGCAAAGGGCGAGTGTAAGGTTGACTCAAATCCCTACATATTGAAATCTAGGAATATTACAATCCTCACACTTATATTGGTTAAATCACTGAGACAAATAAGTCTGATGTAATGTACTTAAATACTAATACACATTTCATCTTAATCTATCTCTAAGATCTAGAGTTAGTGCATAATAGTGCTTATACATAACAGCATGGTATAACATTTACATGCTTACATACATAGCTACATAATTCCTGAAAATAATAGGATAATGAGTAACAATTGATACAGGGAGTATTATCATGTAAGAATGCCTTTTCTACAGTGAAAGTTGAGGTATAGTTTGACTGACAAACAAACCCTTGCTATAAAACTCCATCTGAGTACCTAGTACTACCTGCTTGTTGTAAATTTATAAATTGAGTTCTTTGCTTTTACACCTCCGTGGTGATATTTCAAAGTAAATAAGTCTGAACTCATCCCAGCGGTCACAATGAGAGCATAATGCTTGTGTAGCAGGTAATACGCTTGAAGACATTTAGTCTACCCTCTCGACTCTGAATTAATAGTCAGACATAATTTTACTGACAAATTGCCTATCCTACTATTAGGTGGGAACAGGTACTATTTACTCTTTAATGGGTATCCCTTTTGCTTTCCAAAAGAAATTAGCATACGGAGGAATCACGTCCAAGTCTGGATGACGAGTGGTACTCTGGCGGGCGGATGGCGGGGCTCGACTAGTAAACCGTAACACCAAACGCTGGGAATATTCACTATATGGTATATCTACCACCACTGACTAACACATACAATGACAATATTAAACTATTACCTTAAACTTCTATCCAATTCCTACAGTTGTAGTCAACTATAACTCATTATAGGTCAATATAGCTACTTACATTTTAATACTTACTATACATATCCAGAATTCAATACTATAAGAACAAACCGCTGGTAGAGAAACAAGTTGCTGTAGAATGCACCATGCTAGATAAGCAACATGCTCCTTTACGAAAAATAATTAACCAACTCTTCATAAAATAAGGCAATTATATTAATGTGAAATAGCAGGCAACATAAAATAACACAAAGTGCAATTTAAACAATATTTATTAGGAAAAACATAGGCGCACCTTAGGATAAAGTTATTTTTATTTATAAGTAAAAATTAGTCATACACAAGGCCGATAGCAACCTTAGGCATAGCGTAAGATAGGACTAGGCTTCATCACCATAGGTTATGTTCAAAATCACTTCATTTGAGAAGGTCCAGGGGTTACTATGATAAAACAAGGGTTACTACCGCTAGATACGATCACGCCTGAACGAATTGAACAAAGAAACAAAACATTAATAGGGTATGTAGGTTGATAAAGTAGATTAAGAGTAATACAGCTAGTATTTGGTGCAGTTAGGAATTCATAGTAAGGGTAGGCTAGTGAAAAAAAAAATATATATACTTAGGTAGGGTACAGTATAACTGCGGAGGATGTATGTTGTCTCAAGTGATATTAATTTTTTTTTGCAATCGAAGCAAAAAGACAATTGAAGTGTAAAAGGATTAAATAGACAACTTCGAGATTCGACTAGCAAGAAATCATAAAATTTGTAGGAGAACTTTTTCTCATTCTAATGTATTGGCTGTTTTACTCTTTCTCACTAAGATATAGTAGATTGTAATGCAAAGAGTTTATAGCGGAATAAATAACAGCGGTACGCACGGGTAATGCATCTAACCCTCGCTACGCTCGGGATTCTAAAGTAGTCCTGTGAAGCAAGGAATTCAGAGTATGTTGCCCGAACTAAAATTATTGTGTTAGTCCCGAGAAGACTGCTTTTTTTTATAATAAATGTTAATAATTATATTAAGTGAATGGTGAAATTAACAAAATATTTAGAGGTATTAAAGTTATCTTAGGTATATGTCCGCTATATAACCAGAATAATTTCATAAATCAGTAAATTGAAATGTAGGTAAAAACACTATAAATGAAGATATATATTTTCAGATTTCTCCTCTAAAAAAAATATGCCTGTTAAAGCACCGTCATTCAGCGTGCAAATAAAAAAGCATGTATCATAACATAAAATATCGCCAGTTCTTGAGTTTTTCTTTTTGATAAATGTAACTGGCCAGTGAAACTCTAAAAATTATGATTCGAACCTTTTGTTTACGTAAATTTTCGGAATAAAAATGTTTGTATTCACAATCAAATTTTTGTTTAGATCCTTAGAAATAAAAACGTGTTTTATATGTGTTCGGGTAACCGTTGTTTGGTTTTTTAATAGATATCTTAACAAATGAATAGAATGTTACGTTACACCACTTCTCCTTTTCCCTTCCAAATGCCATTATTAAATAATTCATGTATTTTTGTAGGCCGAAGCAGAAATGGCATACGAGCTGCAAGCGGCTAAAACCAAACAGCGCATCAAGGAGGAACAGATGCAGATCGCCGTCGTGGAGCGCACGCAGGAGATCGCCGTGCAGAAGTGGGAGGTCCAGAGGAGGGAGAAGGAGTTGGATTCCACCATACGCAGGTATGGTACATACATACTATCACGCTTAGCATATTGGTGAGCATTAGGTGAAATACGAAACCAAAATAGTGATGGGTTGCTAGCCGCATCGTCTACTAATATGATTCCTCAGATTTTTGCCCATTCCGTCGATCTCGGCTTTTACGATCTGCGCGGGAAGAGTAGCAGCTGGTACATTTTATATATCTGGTAGTATCGTTGAGTTAGTATCCCATAACACAAGTCTCGAACTTACTTTGGCGCTAGCTCAATCTGTGTGATTTGTCCGTATATATTTATTCTATGTTTTTGTCTTTTCTCCCAGACCAGCACGGCAGGTCTATATTAGCTATATTGACTGAGATCGAACTCCCCTCTGTTAGTTATGGTCAGTTTAATATGTATTACTTATTGCATTATTTTACTTGAGTGCATGCGGCGATTCTATGTCAACGAATCGTGATATCAAAACAGGTAATGTCAAAGTATGATGGTTGAGCGCCAGTTTAATTGTATGACACGGTGGTAATGACCCCTTGTTCCGTGCATCTCAGCTTAGGATGCAACCAGAAACTTCTCAAATAAGTGTCCGTAGATATTGGTTGGTACTATGGTACACAAATGCACGATAGGATAGAATTCGGGCTGTTCGGAAACATGCCGTAACTTATCGTGTCGGTGGATCTAAATGTCTAGAAATCTGTTATGTTTTATTCATATATCAGTATGTTGCGACACACCACTCTCGGAGACAGAGTTTAGGCCCTATGACGACCTCGACGATTAAATACTGTGTAACCACGGAAGAAAAAGATTGATAATAAAATGCTTGTAAATCTATAGGTATTTATAAAACAAAGTTGGGTTGTTTTTAAAAGTTCTCTTATAATTTAACTCAAAAACGGGGAACCGATTTTTATAATCTTTTAATATACACAGAATAAACATTAAAACTAAATATTTACAAAAAATGCGAATCGGAAGTTCGCCAGGACAGCTAGTTTGTAATGTAATTGGTTGTTTACAACACAGGCCGGCGGAAGCAGAGAAGTTCAAGTTGGAAAAGCTGGCCGAGGCGCACCGACTGAAGACAGTCCTCGAGGCGGAGGCGGAGGCCGAGGCCGTCAAAGTTCGCGGAGAGGTCAGTTCCTACAGACAAAATGAACAATGTAAACTAATATTATAAAGAGAAATGATTTGGGCGTTTGTTTGTGATGGATAAACATAAAACTAATGGACCATTTCAAAAATACTTCCATTTATAGAAGCTACCTGGTTCACGTGGTTCCGGCGGCAATTTTCCACACCTAGGCCTCTTCTCTGGGCCCATTATGTGTGAGCAGAAGACGGCATGTTTATATTTAAAAAATCTTTAGATATTTTAGATTACTTTGGTTAACTGAAAAGGCGACTTCTACTGACTTCTCGATGTATAAAGCGTTCAATTTCATGAACATTCAATCATTTGACGTTTGATATTTCGTTTTCGTAATTAAACTTTCAATAAGTAGTTCTGTGTTAAGAGAAGCACGTATATCACGCTTCAGTTCGGCGTTAGCCGACATCTCAGTTCTGGTATTTTTAAGGGTAACGGCGCCACACATATTTTACATAAACACATTGGAATTAGCTATATATTTTTCAGGAAAATAATAACGTTGTTTGGGTTATTTGACTAGTAATAAGTTAAATCTGGTTGGCAGGCTGAAGCGTACGCGATCAAAGCCAAAGCTGTTGCGGACGCGGAGCAGATGGCTAAGAAAGCGGAGGCTTGGAAGGAGTACGGCTCCGCGGCCATGGTCGACATGATGCTTGAGACGCTGCCTAAGGTTAGTCTCGAACCAAAGTCGTCCTTGGGGTTATTAACGAGTGACTTCACAAGTCGAGCGATTTTTCCAATCATACGTTTTCGAGCAGTCCCCCATTCAAAAATTGTACTCCTGGAGTACAGTAAGCGAAGCTGTCGCGCTAATGTATATATTATGTAGAGTTATTGATAACTCGAAAACTCGTGTTAGTCAAAACAATCAATGTTGAGTTATCGAAAATCAGATCGATTCGGAGATATTTGACGTTTTGCTTTTTAAGAAAGTCAAATCTTTCATATAAAAATCCGACTTCAATCAAATTACTGAACCGATTGTGATGAAATTTAAATGGGACCAACTTTAAAGTATACACTTTCAAAATGAAACTGAGTCATCAAACTTTTACAAAAATACAACTGAATTTATAACCTCTATCTTTTTTTTAAGTCGGTTACAAATATAACCCGAAACTTAAGCTATGGTAATTTAGGTTTCGGGTTATATTTATATTTTTTGTTTATAAAATAATTTAAGGGCTCGCACCCACAAGCTAGAAAAATGCTTTAGAAGCAACGATTTATCGATTTTAATACAAAATATCGATTTTAATAAAAAAAAAAAAAAAAAACTAGCCTGTCGATTTCTTGAAATTATCTACTAAAGCATCGCATTGACCTAAGAGGGTCAGCCCTTAAAATATTTGTGCTTAAATGGACCTAGTATATAGTGACAAGGAAATTTGATAGTCAGTACGTTTAGATGGCTAGGTCTATTGTTTATTTTTAGTGTGTGTTAATGGCCAACACTGGTGTCAGATTTTTCAAGCTGCTTAAATGCATCTGACATTGCTTAACGACTGCTATCTATAATGACAGCTGGGACCAAAGGCATATCGTGCCTTCCGAAGCACGGGGAAGTTCAAGATATTTTTATGCCACTTACGGCCACCCATGGCAGTGGGGACTGCGCCCAGGGTTGTTTAACATGCGTAAGCGCTTTTAATGCTCTCGACCATTGGACCATCGGGCTCCTCGTTCTCTTGAGTTGGTATGAAGTTATTATTGTCATACTTAGGTGGCAGCAGAAGTAGCAGCGCCGTTGTCGCAAGCCCGCAAAGTGACGATGGTGTCCTGCGGCGGCGGCGAGGTCGGTGCCGCCAAGCTGACCGGCGAGGTGCTCAGCATCGTGCAGCACATCCCTGAGCTGGTCAAGGGGGTCACCGGTGTCGATATATCCAAGGTACCACACAAACTACACTATACCGCGTGATTTTGAAACCCTAAAACTATGCTGAAATCCTCGAATTCGAATCCCTAATGAAGTATAGAATTCCAAGAAAAAAAGGAATAAAAATTTTGGCTTCCCATACCATTTTATGAAAGTCAATCTTTTTATTTGTTTTTTACCTTTTTTTCTTACAATTTTTCATCTATTAGAGATTCTGATTCCAGGAGTTCAGTATCATAGGTTCAAAATCATGTCGATATCAATCATTGCAGCAATTCATATTATTTTGACTAACAACATTTCAATGGGGTTTTCAAAATGACATTTAAAAAAAGGTTAATTACTCTTTTTCGGACTAGATGGCATTGATGAAGTCAAGTAAAGCCCTAGTAAAAAAATAAAAGGCAGAATAAAATTTTGTCATTGACATTTGCTTTTTTATCATCGCCAGGCATCACCAAATATCCTAAAATATGATAATGCAATTAAGTTTATACCTCTTGATAATTAAACTTTCGCAGTGTATGCATCTATGTTAACGTCTTCTGTAAATAAATTACTATGATATCTAAACTAACGTAGAATTTTGAAAATAAAGAAACAAGATATGGTGAACACAATCCATGCGGACAGGGGTTGAACCGGCGACTATATCGTATTAGAACTATATACGACATACGCTCTGCCAATTGAGCTACCGCGTTTAAATCAACTTCTTTATTTAATAAGACATATAGCATTGTGAATAATTATTAACCAATATTAGTCTAACGTAGTAAAAATCTAACACCACTATCTTTCTACCCAAGTGATATTTCATTGTCATAACATCCTTTCACCTCCTGCCATACTTCTTAACAAACACAATCATGAATGATTATATTCGGACGCATGAATTGATAATAATCTATACACATAAATCAAAGTCGGGTTACACCATTTATAACTCAAGAAGGCTGGACAGATATTGATGAAATTCGGTATGGAGGCAGCTGACACCCTGGTTTGACATATAGGTTACTTTTACCCGACTACCCAAAAGAAGGCGGTACGAAGTTCGCGTCACCTAGTTATTATATGTATACCAAAACTCACAAACACAATTTTGTAATTAATACCGTTCATTAGAGCCCATATCAGGTTACTCGGAAAGGGTTTAAGCGAAAAAGGAGTCAAACAACCATCAGGATGGGGTAAGTTAAGACTACCATCCATTATGCAACCAAATATTGGTTCTATAGTTAATCATAATGTATGGTACTCGTAACTATTCAATCGTGTTGCATAACTAGCTGCCTATAAGCATCTGACACAGCTTAACGACTGCCATAATTTATTCTACTTTTGAATGTCCTGGGCGGGACTGTACTTATCTGGGAATATAGACACAGGCAGTTCATTCCACACCTCAGCTACTCGAATCAAAAAGGAACTGTCGCAGCGTTCAGTTCGACTCTTTGGTATTTCAACGACAAAAGTATAACATTTCTGTCTGCGTCTCGTAGTACGATAGAGGAATGGTGAGGGTTCTACTAGCTCAAAGAGAGCTTACGCACACTCTCCGAAATGGATTCGATCAAAAACCGATAAGCAAGCGACAAGCGACTTTACGGCGATGCTCGAAGAATTGCAATTTACAATTTGAGACCATTTCGTTGTTTATAAGCCTGCGGGCTTTTCGGTCAACAGAGTCCAATGATTAAGCTGATATTTCGCTGAGCCATCCCAGAGGTGACTGCAGTACTCCATGCAAGAGCGAACGTGGGCTGTGTTAAGATTGAGCAGCCGTTCAGAGCTGAAGTACCACCGAACTTTTGAAATGATGCCTAACTTCTTGGAAGCAGTTAGTGCCATAAACTCTATCTGTTGGCCGAAGCTGAGTTTGGACGTAACAGTGATGCTCAGAAGCCTAAGATGGTCAACTAACGGTAAGGAAATACCATGTAAAGTGGGTGTAAGTAGAAAATCACTCTTTTTTACGAAGAAGAGACACGCCTGTGTTATGGACGGGTTAAACTTAACAAGATTGGCATCTTCCCAATCAGACACCCTCTGTAATTTCGAGTTAACCCGTTCAATCATAGACTCTCTCAGAGAATGGACTTCTTGTGGAAAGGTCACTGAACGTCTAACTCTCTAAACGGTGCTGTCATCAGCATAGCCAATAATACCAGACGTAAGGAGGTCATTAATGTGCAGCAGGAACAAGGTTGCAGTGAGAACAGATCCCTGAAGTACCCCAGGTATTCATAGCCTCTAGGTCGGAAGAGCAGCCATCCATAACCACTCGAATCGACCGTTCCCTCAGGAAATCGGATAACCAGTTGCAAAGGTCCTCTGGTAAACCATACGCTGGAAGCTTACTCAGGAGAGCTTCGTGCCAGACCCGGTCAAAAGCCTTGGATATATCGAGTGAAACGGCAATTGCCTCACTGTCACCCATATACCAACAGGTCACCGGTTGAGCGACCCTTGCGAAAACCATATTGGTTGTCACTAAGGAGCTCGTTGGTTTCCAAGTATGCCAGGAGCCGATTATTTAATACACGTAGTAGTTACACCTGAAACACGATTCACGAATAAGTGTCAAAGATCTTTGTCTTATTTTGTTATTAAAAGAAGAATAATCACAATAAATTGCGATAGTAAAGTAAAGTAGTAAAGTGCATACGCACAACACTGATGACGACCTGTGTGGCTTAATGATACCGCAAGTGTCTTTGAATCGCAGGTTTCGATCCTCGGTCAGGATATGTTGGAAAACGATCTTTTTCAGAGTGGCCTGGGTCTTAGATGCTCATTAAAATATAGTATCGATGTGTAAGTATCGTATAACACAAGTTCACGACTTACTGTGGGGCTAGCTGAATCTGTGTGATTTGTCCGTATATATTTATTTATAATATCTTTATCTGAAATCGACAAGGTTCTAATTTCAAATTGGGTTCCTTTTTAAAATCCCTGAATGCAAATTTTATTTTATCAGAAGTGGTGGATGAGACATCCTGTAGACAAATATACATATTTAACTCTCACATCAACGCTACTGCTATCGATTGAGATAGATTATTTACTTATGAACGAGCGAGCTTACGTCATGTGAGGGTCTACTCCGCCAAAGATCGTGTCGGGCCAGCCTCTTAATATAACTTATTTGTCTGACACACTTAGATAAACTTAAATTTCCAGGCTGATGGACACTGCGTCTACAGCGAGCCTAGCTCAGTAATTTCTGAGGTATTCTTATATATATTTTTAGCAGTTATTTTATACACAATTTTCTTTCCTATAAGTTTGGTTATTTGCTTCCATTAAAGAAATAGTTACTAACAGAACACAATTTACATGTAATTTTATCTGTATACACTAATAGACCAACAAGTTTCGTTTTTAAAGGCTAAAACTAGTGTTGTAGAGATCGTTTGTGTTGGTAGTCAACCTACACGTGGGTATGGTTTTAGTAGCAACAGTATGAATTCATGTATTTTCATTCATCATTCACGAAGAGCATTCAATGTTATTCTCTGTATAAGGGTGATTAGCTATTCAAGTGGGTTACTAAAGAAGCTCATTAGTTAATTACATTATCAGGCGGCATATATATTGTCGCGAAGCTCCCAGAACAGAATAGTCTAGAACTTTTCCGAACATCGTCTGTCGCGCTCATACATCTTCCATCCTGCTCACACATATGTATTCCATCCCGCTCGTACATATACTGGAATATTCTGGAATGTTTTGGTTGTCGGCCGTCGGGACCGGAAGTATATGGAACTTTCTAGAGACCCATAAGTCAGTATACGTGGGGCGCACTATAAGTTTCCGGAATGAATATAAAAAAATACTATTAAAATTAATTTATTGTTTTTCAAAATAATCTCCCTTGGCGTCTATGCACTTTTTCATTCGATGAAACCAGTTTTGAAAACTTTTGTGCCACTCCTCTGTGGTGACCTCTGAAACGTGTTTTTCATACTCCTCGACAGCCTCTTCTGGTAATGAAAATCGTTGACCGCGTAATTGGTTCTTAATTTTTGGGAACAGAAAAAAGTCACAAGGTGCCAGGTCGGGACTGTATGCAGGATGACTCATGAGTTCTACATTTTTCGCCTTCAAAAAGTCGTTTGTCTGTCTGGCCGTGTGAGAACTAGCATTGTCGTGGTGCAGGATGATACGGCGTTTACGGTTATTTTTACGGAGTTCGTCAATAACTTCCGGCAAACAAATGGTCGTGTACCAGTCACTATTCAGTGTACGACGATTCTCTAAAGAAACAGTAGCCACGTGTCCAGTTTTATTAAAAAAAGAAGCAATCATCCGCTTAGATGCACTTTTCACGCGCGCCACTTTGGTTGGTTTCGGCTCATCTTGAAAGACCCATACGCTCGATTGCTGCTTTGTTTTGGGATCGTAGCAATAAATCCATGTTTCGTCACCTGTTACTATGTCCCACACCAAATTTGACGCACCTTCGTTGAATCTAGTAAGTATGACACTGCACCAAGTGACGCGGTCCGTTTTTTGAGCCTCGGTCAAGTTGTGTGGGATCCACCGCGAGCACAGCTTTCTCACACCCAAATGTTTGTGTAGGATTAATTGTATTTGACTCATGCCTATTTCTAAGGATGCGCGAATTTCATGGTAGGTCACATGCCTGTCTGTTTCAATCATACGGCGCACAGCATCGATGTTTTTGTTGGTCACAGCGGTGGACGGCCGACCATCGCGAGATTCGTCACTGAGATTGATCCGACCACGCTTGAATTCTGCAAACCAGCTATAAAGTTGTCTTGCATGGTGCTTCATTGCCAAAAGCTGTTTCAAGCCGAGCGATGCTCTGTTGAGCTGTCAAATTACACTTAAAATCGTAGAAAATCATACTACGAAAATTTTCCCGAGTTAAATCCATGTTGATGCAGACACACAATTCTTTAAATGGCGCCACATGGTAAAAACAAAAGACAGCCAAATGAAACAAACTGCATTCTACAGCCAAAGAGTTCTATTTTCAAATGTTGCAATATATTTTTAAATATTGTTTATGTAAGTGGCCAGTTCCGGAAACTTACAGTGCGCCCTATGTATAAGGGAGCGGACGTGGCGATCGTTAATCAGTTGACCGCTAGTGTTCTTAGTGAGCCATACTAATACGAGTGATTTGTGTGCGACTGATAAGTGATAATTTCTACGACCACAGCAACGGACCAGGACTACGAGTGCTTTGCGTTTTGGATATTCGACGTGTTGGAAGACCAGTCAGTGTTGGGATTCCGTAGTGAATAAATTCCCTCTGAAGAGTTTGGTGTTTTACTCCAAATCCTGAACCCTAACCACGTAACAATATAAAACTACCTTTCGTCCGCGGCTCCGCCCACATAAATATCGATCCTTCGGCAATAGTACTTTCTTCCGGGATAAAAGGTAGCTTATGTGTTAATCAAGGTAATAACATATATGTGTGCAAAATTTTGTCAATATCCATTTAGCCATTTTGGCGTGATTGAGTAACAAATCTAAACGTCCAAACCTACAAACATTTGCATTTATATTAGGATTTCAATTGTTTGTGGTCATTAGTTAGCTAATAATCCTCTATTAACCACAAACGTAATGACTGATGCGAAAGTGTTGAAGGAAATTGAACGCGCTGTAATTAAACTCCTTACAAAACAAGGAAAAAATTCAAACACGATTCACGAAGAAGTGTCAAGTGAATTCAAAAGGGGTATGGAGAGAGTTGGAGATTGAGTGGCCCCGTTATTACCTTGACTTATGGTAACGTAAAAAATATTGTAAAAGATGAATAATTTAAAAAACAGAGATGACCTATCTACCCTATGGTAATATTTATAACATCAACGCGATCATCTAAATTGAAATGATACGCAACATGATGTCGTGTCGAGACTGTTTCTTTATTGTCATTGAACGTACTAAAGAGTATGAATACACATCATCTCATCCCTTATAAAAATAAAAGAATTAATATTGTATGCTTATTATAAACCTTACATTAACTATATAGGGAAAATCGTATGTTCACTTAATCATACATGCCTACCCCATCTTAAAAAATAATAAAACCTTCGTTACTTACTAACTTAAGGACCATTATTATCAATCAAATACCTATGTAAGTACATTGTAAAATAATTAAATAAATATAAAATCTTTCCTAGATAGAAATCTTTATAAAAAAAATTATACTGTATCGATGAGAAAGAAACAAAACCCATTCATAACTTCAAAAATAGTCTTACAAAAATAACAATATGCATTTTAGTAATTGCGCTAACTTTTTCCTGACCTCACGAGCAGCAGCAAATCTGATTTTTATCTTAGTCTACTAAACTATCGCACAGCTCCTAGAGATGGTTTAGCTAGTCCAGCAGAACTTATGATGGGTCGTAGGTTGGCTTTACGTTTGCCTGCTCATGTATCCAAGTTACAACCAGCTAGGGATAACACAGGTGATTACTCAAAAATAATGCAAAACGTAGAGACGAATAAAAAAAGGTTTGACATGAAAACACGGCTACTACCTGAGCTGGAAACAGGTGACGATGTTGTTGCGGTTGATAACAACACCGCTACACGGCGCCTAATGCGAGTAGCTGGGCGCGCGCCTGCTCCTCGATCGTACTTTCTAACAGACCAACGTGGCAAGCGTTTCAGACGGAATAGGAGACACTTGATAAAACTACCATCAGAAAACAAATCTCCCCTAGCAAGTCACAAGTCATCATCTGATTCTGATAGTATATATGAGGAATTGCCTAAAGAGGAAGGATGCGATTCGCCTTTAAATATTGCCATCAACGAGCCTCTAGTGGTATCGAATGAAGAAAGCTCCAGAGGACATAGTCCGCCTCCTATACGAGCTGCTGCTCGTGAGGCCAGGAAAAAGTTAGCGCAATTACTAAAATGAATATTGTTATTTTTGTAAGACTATTTTTAGGTTATGAATGGGTTTTGTTTCTTTCTCATCGATACACTATAATTTTGTTTTTATATAGATTTCTATCTATGAGAGATTTTATTTTTATTTAATTATTTTACAATGTACTTACATAGATATTTGATTGTTAATGATAGTCCTTAAGTTAGTAAGTATCGAAGATTTTATTATTTTTTAAGATGGGGAAGGTTGATATGTATGATTAAGTTGACATACGATTTCCCTTTCATATAGGCAAGCAATATTATTTCATTTATTTTTATAAGGGATGAGATGATGTGTATCCATACTCTTTAGTTAGACGTTCAATGACAATAAAGAAACAGTCTCGACATGACATCATGTTGCGTACCATTTCTCGTGAAGAACTTAAAACGCATTAACGTTGTATTTGTTTTTGTACCAAAATGCGTCTCAAACTTCTTAATAACCTCATCAATCTTATCACTATCAGATTCATTGACAAACTTAAAAGAAGAATAGATATCATAACCTTCCGGTCCGATGAGATTAATCAGTAAGCTGGCTTGTACATCCTGTGGCTCCTTAAATATTCCTGAAGCTTTTAAAAAGACTTGAAATTGTTTCAACCATTTCCTCCAAGCGTCAGTGCGAGCCGCCAGTCCGCCCTCTAAATCCAAATCAGCTGGTGGCCGTGCGTGTTCCATAATTTAACGCAAATTTATTAAAACGTTTGATAAACACTAAAATAGTGCCTATTATTATGTTTTTACGCGTGAATTCATATATTTTAAATAATTTTCACTACCGCTGCCACCATGAAATGATGTCGTGTCGAGACTGTTTCTTTATTGTCATTGAACGTCTAACTAAAGAGTATGTATACATATCATTATCATTTCATTTCTACCCGTCACTAGATGGCGATAGCTTTCTTGATCGGACATGTTCTTAATTATCTGTGAGTTTCTACTAATTTAACTTTGTGACAAAAGACTACATAAGCTTTAGATAGAGATTTGGCTGTATAAAATCCCTTTGGGATAAAGACAAAAATATCTTAATTATCAGTGATGTGACGTCTCAGTAATAAATAGACAGCACTTTTCACAGAATTAAAAGAGACGTTTCTTGTTTTGAGCCCCTTTTTAATTATTGATATTATTACTTGTTGTTATACCGGCAAAAGATATACACATTCTGATTCTGAGAAACTTTGAAGTGTCTACCTATTTCGGTTCAAAAAATACAGCCCTATGATAGACGGACAGTGGAGGCTTAGTAACGCATCTCGTTGGCACACTTTCGGTACGGAACACTAAAAAGGTGAAACTATAAACGCAATATCATACGTAACCACGTAGCGTAGGTAATTAAACGACCAGCCATCAAAGCAAAAAAGGGGAAATCTGAGCTGGTGTGTTGATTTTCACGGCAACGCTGAAGTTCACTACGGCGCGTTTATCGAAGGCTGCTGTACGAGATTGTGGTTTTAGAGATCAATCATACATCCTATAACCAGGACCTGGCACCTTGTGATAATTATTTATCCCCAAAATTTAAAAAACCTGCGTGTGTCTATTTTTCATACAATGAAGAAAACATTTTTTAAGGAAATTGAAACGTTTAAGTTTAAGAAATGAATTAAAAGGTATTAAAAATAAAAAATATTCTACGTCGAGACAATATTTAATATTAATACAGAAAATACATTAAACTCGTTCATGTAAATATGTTCACTCGTTCGTGAACATATTGACATGACAGCATAGCGCCAACAACAAGATTATAAGTGGCACTTTGTCTTGTTTAGGCGAACAGATAAGACACATAGGTACATTTATTTATACCTAACTTCAGTCACTAAAAGCAACATAGTTATCAATAGGTTACAATTTTGATAAAACTGAATATAATATAAGTTCTTTGAATAATAGTCTTACAGAAAATAACGATGGTATTTTAAATACAGTAAACTAGCGACTTGGACCCCTGCTTCGCACGGGTGCAATGTACATATAAACCTATTGCTCTTTAATCACTCGTATCTATTAAAAAAAAGCATCAAAATCCGTTGCGTTACTTATAAAGATCTAAGCATACATAGGGACAAACAGACAATAGGAAGCAACTTTGTTTTATTACCCGTTATTTTCGGATTTAAAATATTTAATAACTGACTCGAGGCGGATGGCACGAAGGCGTGACTTCACGCCACAGCCAGAATTTTTGATGAAAATGAACGCCGCGCAAAATCGGTTAATCTGATTTAATATCCAAATATAACTATTTAAGTAAAGTTTACTCTACAAATACATCATCGTTTACATCTCCATAAGATATTACTGTATTATATAATATCAAAACGAAAACATCATAGAGCATCTTGGTATTGCAATAGAAAGCGGCATTTTCCGCTCGCATTGTAACGCCCTTGACAGTGGCTGATGACTACACAGAAGATGCCTCATTACATTAACCTTTTGTCTGGCGGGTCTTCGTGGCTTTCTGTAAAGCATTGTTATTATGCAACGTTACTTCAATGTTACAAACAGCTGAAATGGTTTTAAAAATATATTATTCTTAGTATTAGGCGTACTTATGGTGACCTACAGACTTCATCATCAAATCAAACTCAATAATATCCCATTATCATGTAAATTTACGAATCCAAAATATCAGCTCAGTCAGTTAGAAAGTGGGTTATAATTGAGCTTCAAAGATTTAACTCACACAGACTAACAGAGCAAGTTAAAGCTTGTAATAAGTAGTCGGATCATAATAGACCGGCGGCCGGTGGCAGGAGTTCCTACCTCATAAGATACCTGAATGAGACTAGTATGTAGTGAAAGTAGGTGCTTTGGAGGTGGGGGCCATGTAGGGTTGCCACCCCGTAACCTGGAAGAACCATAAAAAAAAAGGTGTCGAAAACGTCAATTTTGGCCAAAAATTATCTCATCAGATACTCGAACGGGAGTTTGATGCAGTGAAAGATATCCTTATGGAGAGGTGAACCAGCTAAGGTTGCCTGCGGCAACCCTGGAAGAAGTCCAAGTTCAGCCACCCTGAAGGGGGCGATTTTTCATGGTATTTTATCTCATAAGATACCTCAATGAAACTAGTGCCCGATGTTAGTTCTGAGGGTCGGCACTGCGAATAAAATAGGTTGCCTGCGGCAACCCTGGAAGAACCCATGTTCAGGCACGTTTTAGACGTGGAATTTGAAAATTAAAGTACTAAAAAAATACTCGGAACCATATCCAAAAGCACTGCAGGATTACGATCGTAATATTATTTTTAACCGACTTCAAAAAAAATAGGTTTTCTATCCAATGTTCAATATATTCTCTAAAACTTTTAATTGCATTGTAACTAATATTAACTGATGTTTCATATTACATTTGATTTAGTGTAAGTTCCATCGAAATCGGTTCAGTAGTTTTCGAGATATAGGCTAATACGTATAACTGTGCCATTTTTTTAAATCCCATTATTACATGAATGAAACTAGTGCCCGATGTTAGTTCTGAGAGTCCGAACTGCGAATAAAATAGGTTGCCTGCGGCAACTCTGGAAGAACCCATGTTCAGGCACATTTAAGACGTTGAATTTGAAAATTAAAGTAATAAAAAAATCTCGGAACCATATCCAAAAGCACTGCAGGATTACGATCGTAATATTATTTTTAACCGACCTTAAAAAAAATAGGTTTTTAATCCAATGTTCAATAATTTTTCTAAAACTTTTAATTGCATTGTAACTAATATTAATTGATGTTTCATATTATATTTGATTAAGTGTAAGTTCCATCAAAATCGGTTCAGTAGTTCACGAAATATAGGCTAATACGTACAACTGTGCCATTTTTTTTAAATCTCATATAGTACATGAATGAAACTAGTGCCCGATGTTAGCACTGACGATCTTTTATATGAATAAAATAGGTTGCCAATCCGTAACCTGGAACAATCCAAGTTCGGGGATGAACTTGGATTGTTCCGGGTTACGGATTTATACGTGAAATTTGAAAATTAATCATTTAAAAAAGAAGTTGGAACCATATTTAAAAGCAAGGCGAGATTACGATTGCGATGGTTTTTAACCGACTTCAAAAAAGTGAGGTTTTCTATTCCATAACCTATTGGTTATAGTAATTATTTATATATAAACATTAAATATTTTTCTCGGTTCACCTTGTTTCGACTCGTCTACAGTAGTCCAACAGCGTTTCCCTTATTTGGTTGTCTGCAAATGCTCTCAATGTATTTTCATGTGTCAACTCCATACCCAGTCCCAATCTTCTTCTTTTCGAATCAAAATGGTTATGTTTGCCTTCTTTTATACAGTTTTTAGCCGTGTGGTTTCCGATAGCCGTGTAGTTTCCGGCAGAGTAGAATAGGACCACTCCAAATCTTCCCATGAATGTCGTAAGAGGCGACTTAGGCAATACAAGATAAAAAACAAAACTCATAAACATCAATGAGACCTCTCCAACCCGTCTGGCCAGCGAGGAGAGTGTAGGCCAAATCCTCTGTCTGCTCTGGCCCAAGTATGGCTCCAGTAGTACAGAGAGAGTCATGCTCCTGCAGTGGAGACTAAAAAGACCTGTTGATGATGATGATACAGTTTTTGACCAGTAGGTAGCCACAGCGACGCCTTTGTCGCTTGCTTTATTAAGGTCTTCGATTGAGCAGGTAGAGGGACAGTTGGGTACTATATGAGATAAAAAATGGCACAGTTATACGTATTAGCCTATATCTCGAGAACTAATGAACCGATTTTGATGAATCTTACACTAAATCAAATGTAATATGTAACATCAGTTAATATTAAATACAATGCAATTAAATTTTTAGAGAATATATTGAACATTGGATTGAAAACCTATTTTTTTTACAGTCGGTTAAAAATAATATTACGATCGTAATCCTGCAGTGCATTTGGATTTGGTTCCGAGTTTTTTTTTAGTACTTTAATTTTCAAATTCCACGTCTAAAACGTGCCTGAACATGGGTTCTTCCAGGGTTGCCGCAGGCAACCTATTTTATTCGCAGTTCGGACCCTCAGAACTAACATCGGGCACTAGTTTCATTCATGTACTAATGAGATTTAAAAAAATGGCACAGTTGTACGTATTAGCCTATATCTCGAAAACTACTGAACCGATTTCTATGGAACTTACACTAAATCAAATGTAATATGAAACATCAGTTAATATTAGTTACAATGCATCGGGCACTAGTTTCATTGAGGTATCTTATGAGATAAAATACCATGAAAAATCGCCCCCTTCAGGGTGGCTGAACTTGGACTTCTTCCAGGGTTGCCGCAGGCAACCTTAGCTGGTTCACCTCTCCATAAGGATATCTTTCACTACGTCAAACTCCCGTTCGAGTATCTGATGAGATAATTTTTGGCCAAAATTGACGTTTTCGACACCTTTTTTTTTATGGTTCTTCCAGGTTAGGGAGTGGCAACCCTACCTGGCCCCCACCTCCAAAGCACCTACTTTCACTACATACTAGTCTTATTCGGGTATCTTATGAGGTAGGAAGTCCTGCCACGGGCCCCCGGTCTATAATCAGCATTTCGAGTGGTAGGTTACTCCAAGAAACCTATATTTAATTGTAAATTCTTCAGCCATTCATCAGCTCTCGGAGTTGAGAAGTGCTCTGTCCTCCGTCGAAACGATGTAGTGGGTGCTCCTCGGCAATATGCCACAAAGTTTGGTCTGCTGCCCCGCAGTCGCCCTCTGGAGAGTCCTTAAGTCCCCATTTATTTAACAACAAGGTAAAATTTAAAATCTAAAACCCGACTATTTTCATATTAGGCATATTTTGAAGTGTCGGGAAAATTTTATTATGTAATAAAAATACCTTTCATTTGATACCAAAATAATATACTTCAAAATCTTTTTTTTAAGTACGCGACGTTTTGTGTTCTAGAGAGCGCCATTTTGAATTTGGTGCGACTTCACACAGCCTATAACCAGCGGCCGGTCAATGGGCATCTAACGATATGTCAAGTTACGTTAGTTAGTTTAGGACATACGAGGACTAAACGAACATACATAATACATATAGTGACCAAAATCATAACCCTCCTTTTGGCTTCACCGTAGTCGGGTAAAAAACTTCTTGTACCGCAGTCGAGTAACAAAACAATATTATCCAGTTTAACGACACGTGACCGCTTCAATGTTGCAAAAAATGTAAAATCAAGTTGAATACTAACGCGTTGTTTGTCCTGACTTTCCAAGAACCTTATCTTGTAGCAAAGGCCATCGGTATACACGCTCATTATTATCATATTCGCGATGTTTGTTTGGTGATTTCTTGTATATCACCAGAATGTGGAGATGCCAACGGTTAAATAAATACATTAGTTGTATGTACAATTGTACTAGTTGTGGCCGCGGCTCCGCTCACGTTAATGTCGATCCCGCGGGAACAGTACTTTTTCCGGGATTAAAGGTAGCCTATGTGTTAGGTTCTATCTGTGTGCAAACATTCATAAAAATCCGTTCAGCCGTTTTGGCGTGATTGAGTAACAAACATCCATACATACTCACAAAGTTACGCGTTAATAATATTAGTAATGATTTCGATAATTGTTAAGCTATCCACAATACGATATGTCAAAAAGAAAAATAGTCATAAAATTAAAAAGACCTTTAGGTGAGTGAAGTTATTATACCAATACTGTTGAAAAGAGTTTCTTTTGGCGTCTCTTCTCTGCAGGGTTCCGAAACGCTAGTAGTATGTAGATTAATAATATAAATATTACTACATAAATTAGATCCTTTAAAATGTGATTTGACGTGAAAAAGTGCCTGCAAAGGCCTATTTTCTGAACAAACGTTTTGATTTTAAGATATATTATTGTAGTTTACAAGTAACAGACAGCCAATAATCAACAATTAAACAAAGAGGTTTTTTCGGCGTTTCTTTTTTGCGGTGATCGGTTCCAAAACGCCGAAACGCAGTTTTGAACTTTAATTAATAATATACCTAAATAGTAATACTTAATAGATTCTTTAATATGTAAATTGTGCGATTTAACGTAAAAACTGCCTGTAAACTTACTACTGTAACATTGTCCCATCTTATGCGAATATAAATGCTGGTCAAACCCCTTTAGTCCCCAATTACCTCCGTTGCCTTGATCAAGTTTATTTCTGATTAACTTTAAAAGCCGGCCATGTGCGAGTCAAACTCGCGTGGAGACAAAGAGAGGATTAAACAAACAGTGGCCACGTGACCAGTTCAATGTTTAAAAATAGTAGTTAAGTTTATAATCTTTCATGTTAAATAGGGCATGCAGTACCGGAAAGTTATCAATACCGGAACTGATTTTCGGTACTAGAGCCCTAATACCGGAATACCGGTACTAGTTCCGGAATTGGCACAATTTGTTTATTCTATAACTATAACATAGTGTGTTTAAATAAAAGAACAATCATGTAATCAGTCTTTTAATTTCTTCATTAAATTCTTATGTTTTACAATGCAAATATTTATTTATTAACATTAATTAAAGTTTGAAAATAATTTGAGATCATATCAACGACCTACATCACATTAACAGTAACCTCTCTTAAATCTAAACCCAAATTGAATCAACATTCGTAAAAATATCTATGAAAAAAGTAAACAACAGTCTGTGAATTTCTTTTCCAAAAGCTTTACCATTTAAAAATAAATTCGAATATTTTTATAAGTATACTTAAATGCGAGCTTATGTAAACAAACTTGAGATCAAATCAATGACTTACATAATAGACATAATTTAAAAATACGTCTCCATGTCGATCTTAAATCTAAAGTCTAAATTAAATCAACTTTGCTAAAATATTTATAAAATAAACCAAAAAAACAACAATATTTGAACTAGATGTTCAAATATTGTTGTTTTTTTGGTTTACTTTTTGACAACAAAATCAACAAACATTAGGGATCAAATCAACTTTAACAATAATAGATACGTATTTACTTGGTTTTGACCAGTAATCTCTGCTCCTGATGTGTTCTTAAGAACAATAGTGCGTCCAACATTTTATCAGAAAGTGAGCTTCGTAGGAAGTTACAAAAATAACCGGCGCTCGAAAAGACTCTCTCACTTTCTACACTAGTTGGTAAAATGCACATTATATATTTATATGCTTCTGTCAGATATATCCCTCGTTCCCCTCCATTATTACATATAGCCTTTTCTATTTGGACGAATCCCAAAAGGTCGAAATTGGTGTTAGAGGACGGATCTTTTTTCTTGTTAAATTGTTGACATTTTTCTAGTTCTTTTTCTAGTTGTTCTTGTAATGTCAACGATTCGTCAGACCTTTAGAGTTGGAGATTAAAGTCACGGCTGTCGCTGTTGCGTAAATCAGTTGCTGACGCGGCCGTAGTTTTGTATTTAAGCTGACTTAGTAAATTAACGACATTGTCAGATATTTCATCGCTATTAGGTTTGGGAAAAGTATCATCATCTGGTTCCGCAAAAAAATCCTCTACATCATGCAAATAATGAAGCACACCTGCTAATAATAGCCTTCTTGCTTTGATGCGACTTCGCAAATTCGATGCCAGATTTTTGCTTAAGAAAGTGTCCTGTTCATCAAGTTTTTTGATCATGAACTTTAATGCAGTATCGGCCGTATACAGCGTCGTTTCACGTCGGCATAAAGACATAACTGTAAGTTTTACCACATTCAAGCTGTGATGGATATCGTTTAGACACTGGATATCATTCTCCGAAAAAGAAATATCTGATTTCCAATCAATTAAAGCTTTCGAAATAGAGTCTTTTAACTTTAAAAATACCCCAATCATATCAGACATGCTCGACCAACGCGTACGACAATCTAGTTGTAACTGTATATCTTTGCCATGTTCCCTCAAGACATAGTCTCTGAGTGTGTCTGCTTTAAGAGGAGATTTTCTTATTGACTTTACAAGGCTTCGAACTTTTGATATAAGTTCCGGATATAACTTTAGACCAGCACGAGCAGTAGGAATTTCGATTTCAAAACGACTTTCATTTGTTGCCAAATTCTCATCTTCGTCATCACTTTCAAATTCCTCATCAGTTGTATGATGAACAATAGATGTTTGAGATCCTAGTGACGAAGGTTTGTACAGAGTATCAATAACAGCCAGTTGAATGCCATGAGCCAGACACAGCTGGTGATGACCTTTAAAATAAGTCCCCATTTTGATCATCACACTCGTCCCGTCAGTGGTTTGACTTATGACGTCGTCATCCACAGAGACTTTGAATTTTGCAAGATGGTCTCGTAATATTTCAAATGCTTTCAGAGCTGGCATTGAACCAGTAATCTTGACGAGACCAAGATTTTTAAAATTAAAACCACCGAAACCTTTGTTGTGTAAAATTATGTTCATATAGCGCTTATTACGCAAAGACGTCCATTCATCCAATGACAAAGCAAATCTTTCTCCAGCTGTTTTTAATTCCAATATTTTGGTAATGGTTGCAGCTTTGACTTCTTCAGCTTGAGTTAATATTATTTTTCCTATTGTATTGGATGATTTGGGCAAATCGTATCCACTTTTTTTGAATACATTTCTCAAATCTTGGCTCTCCGTTAAAAATCTAAAGGTACACCCATCTAGTGCTGCCATTCGGGACACAACTACCTCTACCGAATCACTGGATCTAAAGAAATCTGTCACGAGTTTTCTCTTTTTTGTTTCTGCTGCCGGTGGGTTTTCTTTAAATGTCCCTGGAGTGATGTCTGGTGCACTTATTGATGTAACATTATCATCTCCAGTATTTGTTGTATTTATATATGGGTGTGCTGATCGCAAATGCGTATGTAAACCGGTAGTAGAACCACCACCAATTTTTAATATTTTGTGACACGTTTTGCACTTTGCGCTTTGACCATCACTTGCACGAAGAAAATGATTCCAGATATTAGTGGTTGTTCTCTTGTTAGAGAATTCAAGGTATTGAACTTTTTTATTCAAAGTTGACCTAAAACAATAGAAAATAGCATTAATGCTTTTGATAGTAACAAATAACCAGTTAATTTATTTTTTATTACAAACTTTATGCTCAATAACACAAAATCCAACATAATTCTATACAGGTTTGCCTTCGAGTGATGCAGATCAAAAGGTGTATTAAGCTAAGTAATACAATTGAAAACTAAAGCATAATATAGGTATATTATAAACAATACTGTAACATATCACTCAACGTTATTGGTCATATAGGCTGAATTGCCGGTCTCCCTCTTTATATTGAAACTCAAATCTCTTGTATAAAAAGTCCCGGTGTACTATCACATTCGTGATCTGATCATACAATAGAAAATCATGACAAAGTTTTGATTATATACCTATTTTAGTTTAACTTAACCGTAATATACGTAAAAAGCTTTTTACGTATATACCGAATTATACGTAATAAGCTATAACTATATTATTATATAAATCAAAGTCGCATGCCGCTCGTTTTCTGTCCCTATGTACGTTAAGATTTTTAGAACTACGCAACGGATTTTGACGCGGTTTTTTTATAGATAGAGTTCTAAGCTCAAAAAGTCTACAAAGAGTGTTAATAATATTTAATTTTTTTGTAAAAAACCTATTACAACTTGTGCCACTAGTTTAAACAATAAATAAAAAATCTAGCCGCCATTTTGTCGATAAAAGACGCGAAAGAAACAAGTGAATGGAAGCTCGGACGGCAGCGCGGCTCAAAGGAGAACTGTTTCTTTACTTTTCAGAAACTACCTAAAATTACCTATACAGAATTAAAATTATTGATAACATAAAATATTCGCTTTCCAGATACACAACAAGATGTAAAAGTACTTACATTGTATATTCACAGTCACGTGACGCCGCGCACTACACCGCAAACGTGCACACTCACTACAGATGTTTAGGCGACTGCAAAATTATAGACTTATAGAGAACAAGCTCGGTGAAGGCGGGGGAAACAGCGCGGGGAGCGGGTTTGTCGCGGTGCGGGGTACGTGGCAACATGGCGCATGGATAAGGGTGTCGGATTAAAATATTGTAGGTTTCGTTCGGTGCAATCACAACAATCTAGTATTATTAGGAAGATTTACTTATTATTCATCTTTTCTTAAAGCTGAAATAAAGAGTATAAGTACTTATATGTATTTGTTATAAAATACTTATAGTAAGTATAATCGTTGAGTTGGTATCCCATAACAGTCTTCTGTCTGCCTGCCTGTCTGTCCATCTGTCGTCTGTCGTCTGTCACTAGGCTGTATCTCATGAACTGTGATAGTTAGACAGTTGATTTTTACAGATGATGTATTTCTGTTGCCGCTATAAAATCACATACTAAAAATAGAATAAAATAAATATTTAAGGGGGCTCCCATACAACAAAGGGATTTTTTTGCTTGTTTTTGCTCGATATTGATAACGGCAACAGGTAGATGCTTAAAATATTTATAGAATATTTAGTTATATACGCACACCCAGTACAACAGTGCACTAAGTCAAAATATCTCATTTTTCAGAATCAACCAAAAACGGGTATCTCGTGTTGCATGAAACTATTTGGCATAGTCTCACACATAATAATATGCAAAAAATAGTACGTATCAGCATTGTTTAAGTTCAGCCAGTTAAAAGTGTAAATAGAGCAAATAATACGCATTTTAGACTTAATTCGCTGTTGAGGAATGATTGTAATTAATAAAAAATAATTATTTTGAGTTATGCCTATTTTACTGATTAAAGTTGAAATAATACACTTTTATACTACTGATAATTTACGTCAATTGAATTTACAATAACGACCTATTTGCTTTGTTTTATTACGACATACCACTTTTTTTGGAAAATAATACACCCGATTAAACTAAAATGAATGTATTTCTTTTATCATTACACGTAACAATCACTAAACTTATTTTAAACAGTAATTGACCAGCTTTTCTACGGTTATCAATATAAACATATTTTAGTTGAAAATTCTACAAAAATGTGGAAAACTTTATATTCAGATCTAACAAACAAAACAGTAAAAATATCCAGTCTTCTAGACCAGGGATGTTGCGAATATTCGCATCCGCATCCGCAAATGCGGAGCCTCCGCATAAATTTGGACGTCCGCATCTGCATTCGCATCCGCAATAGATCAATGCAGATTTTCATGCGGATGCGAATGTCATACGAATTGCGACAAGAAATAAAAGTGGCGGGGCCTGCGAATGGCGCGTGCCACATTATATTGTAATATTAAGTACAACGCTCCTATTTTTAACTTCACGATCTATGAAATAAAAAAAATGTGTGTGAAGTAAAAATATAGGAGTTTTAGACTTGATGCATATTTCATTAATAAGAGTGTTAATTATTTCTTTATCATACTGACTGAATTGAATACAAATTTTCATTTATAAAAATAATGATTATTACTTTTTCATTGTTTTAATTCTTCATTTATATAGGATCTTAAACATGTGCATACGCGCATGCGAGCCTTAAAAAACCTGCGTCTGCATTCACATCCGCGGATGTGAAAAAATCGGCATCCGCAACATCCCTGTTCTAGACTATCAAGTGATAAGATCTCTTAGTTTAAAATCACAGATTTGAATGTACTATTATTATAATATGATGGACAATTAAAACTTATAAAATTAAATTTAAAAAATCTTTGAAACATTGAAAGAAATACTGAACTACTCATTGAATATTCTGCTAAAAGTTAATGCTGATGCATAATTTAAATTATTCTGCTTTTGGAGGTTTTTTGTAATCTCGATATAAGTCTGCCAAAAATTCATCACCTGAGATAGACTCTCTTGTAGTTCGTGCCCTGAGATAGTGCGATTCAATTCTAAGAATAGCATTCATAAAATCAATTACACTTTTCTTAATTTCATAGTCTATTTAGCGCTGATTGCCATGCTTTCCGCGTGTTTCAGATCCCATAAAACCATCATCTGATTTATATTGATATATTATTACGCAATGTTTGGACAATCTTAGACTTCCAGCCAGATGGGTATCGCGTTCTTTTTTTACTTGTTTTGGATTTTCTACTTCTGAAACAGTGTCAGTTGCAAAAGATGTGAAGGGTGCGAGTGTAGAAGTGAAATCAGAATCCTCTGCTGTATGTATAATTGCTGTAGAGGGACCTGGTCTATTGGATTCGCCATCAGATGGGCTACGTGAACTGCTGGGGTAGGAGCTTGATGAAGATGAGCTGGAATTGGATGAAGATGAGCTGGAACTTGACGACGATCTCGACGAGGAAGATATTCTTCTAGGAATTTCAGGACATCGAAATATGTGTTTTTTTTGGAATAGTAAAAGTAGGATCAGTTTCTGAATCATCTATAAAATCATCACTGCTGTGATCCGATAAAGCAGGTTAGGGCACCTCCCTTTCTGATGCTTCATCAGCTGATAAAATGGAAACGGGCATCTCCTTCTCTGATACTTCACCGGCACATAAGGTAGATACTTTACCTTCTAATGTTTCATGAGTTGATTCTTCTCCAATTACCTCCATCGCCTTTTCCAGCAACAAAAGACCACGCCCTTTCATCATCTGTCAAATTAACATAAAGATATAAACTAAATTGATCAACACTGCATTATCTCAAAAATTAATTATTATCTTAATAGGTAACAAAAATCATATAAATCACATCATTTTCTATTAATTTATAGAAGGTAAGAAATATTCAAAACATAAGAATATAGTTTATAATGCATTTTTATGAAAATAGGACATTATTTTTATCTACCATCAATAGTGCATCATTTCACTAAAATTCACTTTTTAAAAATAACATAGAATTAATTAGGTATAATACAAAAAAATACACATACCTTCGTCAACAATAGTGTAGTATTTCGAAAAAGTATCAAAACTATGGTACAATCTACATCACCAATATTGAATTAAAGCGAAATAATTCTCTATTGCGTAAACGCTCTACACTCCGTTCATATCGACTGACAAGTTGCAACAAGAAATAGTTCAGTGTCCGCGGAATGGCTCGGACGGCCCATCTTCACCAACAGAGAGTTAGCGCGCCATCTATTGGTTAATTTTGTAAGCAGAAATATGTCTGTCTTCGTGGTAAACACGTGAAATTTTTGTCTATTGAAATATGTGATTAAGTCAATTTTTCAATTTTTCGACATAATTCAGTATTGTACTGGGAGTGCGATATCCACTTTAAAAATAAATAATTATATAAAAATAAAATTAATATCTAATGGGGGCAAACATACATCACACATGATTTTTTTGCCGTTTTTATAGATAACGGTACGGAGTCCGACTCGCACTTGGCCGGTTTTTTTTTAATGAATACCGGTATTACGGTATTTGGCCTTTCAATTCCGGTATTGAAATATCGAAAAAATCTGTCCGAGATACCGGTATTACGATATTCCGGAATTCCGGTATGCATGCCCTAATGTTAAATAACTGACTTGAACCAAACTACTGAACCATCTTATTTAAAGTTCAAACCAATCGGAAAGCATATTCTTCTAAATAAAAAGTTTTTTTAACTTGTTCCAGCACCACATAACAATTATGAAGTACTTACTTGCTATTTATTTAAATGTCAGTTTTATTTATGAGCTCATCTTAATATATATAAATCTCGTGTCACAATGTTTGTCCTCAATGGACTCCTAAACCACTTAACCGATTATAATAAAATTCGCACACCATGTGCAGTTCGATCCAACTTGAGAGATAGGATAGTTTTTAACTTATGGCGAAACGAAGTTCGCCAGGGCAGCTAGTTAGTTATAATATTGCAATGCACACAATTATTATTTATTGTCAAGGTCGAACATTAGATAACAATAAGAATGTGTTGAGTATTTGCTATATGAACAACACTACTTATTATGTTTGCTAGTGTCAAGGTTTCTCATGCTGCCTAGAGGCATCTGACGTACGTTAAAGACTGTCATGTTATCAGCCGGAAGTACCAATTTACCGTGCTTCTGAAGAATTAAAGAGCTCGAGGTCTACATCGGTTACTGGGGGTGAACAACATATAATACACGCTATCTGGGCTATCAAGCTCCTCAGCAATACTTTTTAGGCAGATATATCAAGACTACCTTTTTTATCAGACGAGACATTGCCACTTGCACAGGGCATCGGTTCTAATTTATTTCGCGGTGGACCCCTTTCGGAAAGCAAAATATTTTGCACACACTTGTACATCCTAGTATCTGTTAAGACGGGGAAGGTGAATCAGAGATCGGCGTAAATTAACGCTGCTAATGCTGTTGATTACCATTTCGCGGAGCCCTGGGGTACTGCTGAGTACACTTTGATAATGGCTGGCTAATGGGATACAAATATTTTTATCCATGTTTCTCATGGGACAGGCAGAGACAGTAGATTTGATGTGATCTTGGTCACAATTGACACTGAATAATAAAGTTATACCTATAATATAAAGAATAATTTTCCCACGGGTTTTCTAGAAATAATTAAATATATAAACTAAAATGAACGTTAATATTTGATAAGCATATGTCTTAAGTTATCAAACAAGTTAATCGATATCACAGCTATCGTGCGCTTAATTAAAACATTGGTTACGGCTTGCTTTTTAAATAGACATGTCAATTAAAGTTGCTGTATATATTATAAGCCGGTAAGGTAAGTTTCTTTTATAAATAATATATATAGGGTCAAATTACACAGATTGAGACAATTACTAACCACGCTGTTATTTGTGAACTTGTGTCATGAGATACTAACATCCCGGGCATGGCTTAAACTCTAGCTAGATTAATAAGCACAGAAGGCAGGGCTTGGAATATCGGTAAATCCAGTACCGGTACCTCTATGAAACTACAGCACCGGTAATTGGATTGGTACCATTAAATTAGGTAACGTTAATCACAGGGGTATCGTTTATTCGTGGTAACGATTATTTGATAAAATTTTGCCGGTATTTGGTACCGTTAATTCCGGTACTAATTTCTGCTACCAGTACTTTGTAGAATCGGGAATTACTTTTTTTCATAATTTATTGATGTTAGTTAGGCAGTCGTTAACTTCAGACAGAAAGTTCGATTCAGTCTAAGACAACGCCGAGACTAATTTTAAAAGGTTCGCCGAGCTGATTATTTAAAGTTTGAATGAAATAAACTATTATGCCCCCTCTTTTTATATACAATAAGCTATGTTCTTTCTGTTTTCTTTTTTTCAATGACCATATATGTTTGACAGTGAACTGTTATTTTGTTTCCGCAAAATAATATCGATTTATGTTAAAAAAATCTGTTCAAGTTTAAATGCTAAATACTCGCGCCGAAACAGCAGCCGCCATTATCGTGACGTCATTAGTATACAAACATAGAAACGTTTTTACGTGGTTTTTCCCTCAAATGCAGGATTGTGGAATGAGCTCCCTCCTGAGGTTTCCCTGTGCGCTATGACTTGGGGTCCTTCAAAAGTCGTGTTTACACGTATCTTATGAGTCGGCAACGTATCAGCAGTTCCTCTGGTGTTGCAGATGTCTATGGGCGACGGTGACCACTTTGCATCAGGTGGCTCGTCTGCCAATAAAAAAAAGTTAAACATGTAATGCGTACATTTAGAATCTTTGGTCTGAAAAGAACTTGAGTCAACTACCTTAATCAAAGGATTTATATCTTTTTATTCAAGTGAGTCTTATAAATTTTAACATATGTATAAGTTGATAAAAGTTGTTAGATATTTTGCACATAATCTGAATACTTATAGACTTACAAGTAAACTTTTCGTCGAAAAATACACAGTATTATATTGTTGTAATAAAGTTTTAGAAAAAAGAAATATATTTTCAGAGCTTTTTTAATATTTTGCATTCTGCAGAAAACGAGTCTGTATTACACGCAAAGGACTTTGCTATCATTACGGCATCTATCTTCGAAAGATTCGTACTTTCTGCTTTGACGAATGCGACGGCCTTTGTAAACGTGTTAAATAACGTAATAGAAGTCCAAATAACTATAATTTAAAGTAAAAAATTCACAATATATAGATATTTCAATTTTTCGCTGTTTATAAAGACGTATTTTAATAATGATGACGTCACTCAGAAACATGGCGGATGGCATTTTCGAGCACGTGACATACGGATATGAATAAACAGAGATAGTGATCAAAACTATAATTTTAATTTTTAAGTTCGTCTTTTACAACAAAATAACATTATATTCGTATTTATTTTGGTAAAATCTATACAAATAACATAATTTTCTCAAACATGCTCGGAAATGTAGGCATTATTATAGTAAAATGAAGCCACGAAGTTTGTAATTCTTGGCTCGTCCATTACTTTACCGGCCTAGGCCAGGACGGCCTGCTCAAAACTTTTTAATTAATCTATGTTACTTGTACTATGTAACTTGTCATACAGCCAGTGGCTATGGCTACCACATTATAAAAAAATGCACTCATCGAACATATAAGTATATAAATATGAAAATAATTTTATTAAAATGTTGGTTTAAAATCAAACAAAAATATGCCATTAATAAAAAGAAAAACGCGGGAAAGTAGATTTTTACGGTATTACATTTTTTCGGTAAAATGTGACTGGGCTGTATGGGCTATGTTTCCTTAGCACTAAATGATAATTGCAATTAAAAAAGAAAATAACGCGGGAATGTACTATTATTTATTTTCGGCGGACTGCAAGGTTGTTGCTTTGGATTGTTTTGCAGATTGCTTCTAGTGGACTTTTTAATGTAAAATCGGTGTAATTTGGAAAATATGAATAATTTGTGGACTAACTAAAATAAAGTGTCATGGTGCAGCTGTGGTGCGGATTTAGAGATTTACATAGCGGGCTGGTGGTCGCTCGCGTTTCTGCGTCGTCATGATCAAACCAGAGGATTCGTGAAAATTGACGCCAGGAGCTCCGTCGAATCAACGAAATGAATTATACCATCATTTTTTTGATAAAACGTTGAAAAATATGAAGGTCTAAAAGGCGTAGAACACCACATGCAGTAAATCAAATATGAAAATAAAAATGTACATACAGTTTTTTTTTTATATTATACTCATTTATTCCCAGTAGTACGTCTTTCATTATTTCCTCGCATTTATTGAGAAAAGCACAATACCTGCCTCGCCGGGAATCGGCTTGCCGGACTCGTATTTATTGCCAAGGTCTCGCTGACGCTCGGCCTTGAAAACTCTACTCGTCCGGCAATCCCTTACTTCCCGGCCTCTGCAGTAATGTACTATTTATATTGATAGATGATAATTGCCTATTGTTAATTACAATGTAAATATTTTATTCAAAATACACATTCAAAACCTGTACAGATCGTTACCTTCACTACAAAGTGTAAAACAAAGTCGCTTGTTATCACTCAATTCAAACTTCATTCATCTTGTTTCACAAACTAGTATTGTTTCTATCTACTGGTATTGTTTCTGTATGTGTTTAGTGTATACTAGTATATTTATGTTGTACGCAATGTTTATCAAACACGTTGGCGTCGTGCGTTTGAACATGATGCAAAATCAATTCCACTAAATTTTTCAAATTAATAAGGAGTAAAGTAAAATCTTTTTATTGGGAATGAGCTGATCCATTATCAAATCCATGGCATTGTAACGTTATTTGCTTATCTGTCGCCTTTGTATAATATAAGAATATGCATATTCTCGTATGTAAATTTAAAAAGCAAGCCCAGTTTAAACTGAAAAGATAATTTACCACCCTGACCTGGTCGGAAGTCAACCCGAAATCTCCGTATGCGAAACGAGCAATAATTAAATACTTCTGAAAGAAAGATAATAGGACAGTATGTACAAGTTGTAAATACTTATTTTCCGGTGAAAGAAAACTGCATAATTGTGGATTGCTAACCGGTGTGTGAAATCAAGAAGCTAATAGCAACTCCGTTATACTTGGAGAATATTCATTGTGTGTTTATTTTCACACTGAATGAAACTGACAAGACACTAGCTCTAAATGAATAGAATGTCTTACTGAAAATGTGGCAACGTGACGATATGCATCGTAGATAAGCATATCGCGCTGACGTGCGTCGCCAACACGTATCTATTGCGTATACAATGGTTGCTGTAGATTCATATAGAGCCACCATTTCTATGCCGGTGGAACTATAGAATATTTGACACGAAATTTACACTTTCGTAGAACCATTGACGATATTTTAGTCTTTCCATCGGCACAGAAGGCTTGGTGGCCCTGTAATACTGTCATAATTTTCTTCCTGTTTCTAACATTGTCTAATATTGCACTGCTTTGCTTATGTACTAACTGTGACTGGGGTGGTGGTGGCAGGCCGTGGTGGAACCGCCTTCTCTGCTGACGCCCACGGCTCGCGGCGACTCGGCGAGGAAGGCTCGATAACTGGACGACGCGGCCTAGGCAATTACTCAATGCTCAGGTAAGACGGCAACCCGTTTACTCTTGGAATCATGCTCGTATTCATCTTCTTTTTTGTTTGTTGTTTTTCGTGTGTGTTTGGCTTCATTCTGTCATGAAAACTAAGTGCCTGTACATATTATATGTTCTGGCAGTAGGTGGCACTATGTTTGTTTTTAAAGTAAAGGCTTTTTAGACGCATTTTCGGAGAGATAAACTTGTGGATTCGCGTCACGCGTCACGCTAGTGTTGTATTCACTTTTATCTGCAGTCCCTATGACAGCCTACTTTTTTACATTACTTAACAAATGTTTATTTACTGTTTGTGTTTTGTGCATGTGGGCAGCACTGGTGTCAGATTTTTCAAATTCTCTATGTGTACATAGAGAATTTAATAACATAGAATAAGGCATGTCAAGGTGTATCTAATGTATTAGATACACCTTGACATGCCTTATTCTATATTTTTATGCTTGAAACTCCTAGGTTTAAGTTGCCTATTTGTCACTATAGTGTTGCTGTGTAAAACAATAAGGTGTATTGGGTATTGGCTGTCTCATAAAAAACTATGTTTTAAATGAACACTTGCTAAAACACTTATTAAACAAAGGTATTAGTTATTAAAAAGTCTACCTATAACTGCGTCCATGTTGCCACGAAGTGGTATCTAGACCACAAGGAGGAAGACGAAACAGATGGAGACCGCGAACAAGATGAAGTTACGATATGCGTAAAATTAATAAGGAAAATTAAAAATAAAAGGATGAAGTTGGCAAAAAAAGAAAGCCCTAGAAGACAATAGGGGAATACTTTTACCAGCAGCAGAAGAATATAAAACAGAACGGCCATTTTTAACGTTTCTCATTAGGCGTCAACTGCGCTGTAATTTAAGCGGCGATGTTACGTTGTCATTTTACAAACCATGTGTGATATGAAATGATACATAACAATTTTAACAATACGTCAAGCAATGTTCCCGAACATATACCTGCTGCTTCTTGTATACAACACTTAACATTCTTATCGCGGCCTTAATGTAATGTCAAGTGTTCCACTTTAGACTAGTTGCAGTTTTTATTGTTCGAACGTGAATGAAACTTAGAAAATATTTCATTACATGAGGAATCAATAACAAAAAGGATCAGATCCACAGGGTTATTTATAAAACACTAATGGCCAACATCATTAACAAAACGGCAACATTTGTTCTACGAGTTCTTTAAAATAATTTTTCGAGTTTTTAACATCCTGTCGTGACATTTGCAAGTTTATGTAAATGAAAGGACGATGAGACGCTCTTGCGATATGCGTATTTAACATTTAACTGAATAAATTAAATTAGATAATATTAATTTTTGTATGAAAGTAAAATCTAACAAATTATGAAAAGTCGTAGAACAAACGTTGTTGTTTATGATATTAGCTATCTAGTCCTGAGAGGTTTTTTTTTTTTTATTTGACGGCAAACGAGCCGACGAGCCACCTGATGGAAAGTAGTCACCGTCGCCCATGGGCATCTGCAACACCAGAGGAGGTGCTGATGCGTTGCCGACTCTTAAGATACCTGTAAAGCCTTTTGAAGGACCCTAAGTCATAGCACACAGGGAAAACCTCGGGAGGGAGTCCATTCCACAATCCTGCTGTACGAGGAAAAAACCACGTGACGCTATGACATTTTTGGAGACTCAAGTGTCAAGGATGTGGGGATGGACTTTACTCCTGTGGCGAGCGGTGCGGTGGTAGAAAGGTGACGGTGGCACCAATTCAAAAAGATCTTCAGAACACTCCCTATGGTATAGACGGTAAAATACACATAGAGAGTTTTACAAATAACCTTGAAAAAAGTGTGATTGGACGGAATAAAGAGGGAAGCATTTGTTAGAAACTTCTGTACAGCATGATTTTGAACCCCTGTATATTGTATTGTCGGAATCAGAATCTCTGTTAAAATACAGAATTGCTAGAAAAAGGGTAAAATATATACTCATAAAATTCTCCCGGATGATCAGTGACTTTGTATAGGTGATGTCTAATATTTATTTTTCAGTATAATTCAAAAATCTGTCACATTTTATTGATCTGGTTCTTATTGTCATTGAATCCTCTAATAATTCTGTAACATATAGCCTAACTTATAATCCTGGCAGAAAAAAATGCCAGCTATTTATAGCCAAGTTGCATAGTTATTGAATATTAGTATGATTAAATAACTATGCAACTTGGCTATAAATAGCTAACAATTTTTTATTTTTAGTAGAAATTGATTTATTTAAAAGGAAGAAATAAAACCTAACTTATGCGCTCGCTACATTAAAGCCGACTTTTATTACCACTAAAGCCATATCAGGTTTATTGGTTTGTTTTGATTACTTTCCCTGCGACGAATCGATCAAAGAAGTGTACGCACGGAATCAGGCGGAACGAAATCTGACTCGAGCATTAGCCAATTGATTTAATTCTTAATTAGGACTTTCGCAACTTAGTTCATAATATACAAAAACAATACTAAGAAGATAAAGGCCAGCGTATTATAAGCCTTTATATGTATTATATGTACCTCCACTCAAAGTCAGCGGAGGATGCCTCGATACTGGTGTAACATTGGTCTGTATATCGCGTGTTAATTGATTCCTTTGAAAGAGTCACTCAACCCGTCAAAATGAACAACTTTTCCTATGGGACCAATGCGAGGAACTCGATAAAAAACGTAATTTCCATACAGTGTTCGGGAGGCAATTAGTAAGAAAATGTGGAATATGTAAGTTCCCAGCATTGGTCCCATAGGAAAACTGACTGAACCACCCCTTCAAGGGAAATTCGGTGATCAATTTATACTTGGTTTTAGATTAAAATATACTTGGTGTATATTTTAATCAAAGGAATTTATATTGAATCTTGTAAATGCTTACGATTTTCGCAGCAGTGCGTGTAGAAAAGTATTTTTCTCAAACATGCTCGGAAATGTAGGCATTACTGTAGTAAAATGAAGCCACGAAGTTTGTAATTCTTGGCTGATGCACTACTTTACCGGCCTAGGCCAGGAAAGTAAGTATGAAAATTCATTCCTGGCCGCTGCTCAAAACTTTTTAATTAATCTATGTAACTTTTACTATCTAACTTGTCATACAGCCAATGGCTACCATATTAAAAAAGAATGCACTCATCGAGCATTTAAGTATATGAATATGAAAATAATTTAATTAAAATGTTGGTAAAATCACACAAAAATATGCCAATAATAAAAAGAAAAAACGCGGGAAAGCAGATTTTTACGGTATTACATTTTTGGGGTAAAATATGCCTGGGCTGTATGGGCTATGTTTCCTTAGCACGAAATGACAATTGAAATTAAAAAAGAAAATAACGCGGGAATGTACTATTAAATATTTTACTGCAAGCAAAGTTGTTGTTTTGGATTGTTTTGCAGATTGCTTATAATGGACTTTATAATGTAAAATCGGTGTAATTTGGTGTTATAAATGGCTATGTTTATGAACAATGTGTGGACTAACTAAAGTGTCATGGTGCGGATTTAGAGATTTACATAGCGGGCTGGTTCTCTCGCGTTACTGCGTAGTCTATGATCAAACCAGAGGATTCGTGGGAATTGTCGCCAGGAGCTCCGTCGAATCAACGAAATGAATTATACCATCATTTTTTTGATAAAACGTTGAAAAATATGAAGGAATAGGCGTAGAACACCAAATGCCGTAAAACAAATATGAAAATAAAAATGTACATACTATTATCGTTTTTTATATTTTACTCTTTTATTCCTAGTAGTACGTCTTTCATTATTTCCTCGCATTTATTGAGAAAAGCACAACACATGCCTTTGCCGGGAATCGGCTTGCCGGACTCGTATTTATTCCAAGGCCTCGCTGACGCTCGGTCTTGAAAACTACTCGTCCGGCAATCCCTTACTTCCCGGCCTCTGCAGTAATGTACTATTCTAGCAGCAAAACTCTTACCATTTAAAATTAGGAAGAATCCCATCTATGCCATAAGTTTATTTTTGTTTGATAATCATCTAAGAATAAATAAATACCACTTCTATTTCTGCCCAAATCGACAATTACAAGATCTCTGTCCTGACATACGAGTACTTTTTTTAAATACTCACACTATCCTAAAGTCCCTATTTTTTTTTCAGAATATTCGCACTATTTAAAGCTGCATTTGCAAGGAAGGAAAAAATAGCAGTCGCTGCACCACAACAATTTTACTTTCCTACGTTTGATTGTTCCCGCTGATTTGAATTTCTTGGAGTAAGTGAGCGACGGATTGATTTGCATTTAAATCCACTTATATGTTTCTCTAGTAATTTTGATATATGTATATGTTACCTCAAAGACTATCCGTCTCTACGAACGACGAAAGCAGTGGTATTCGAAGTAATAAATATATTTCAATATAAGTACATATTTTCGTAAAGATAATTAATAAAGTAGCTTGTCGAGCTGTACGGCCAGGGTGAGATGTGCCGATTGGTTCTACTACAGAAATGCATTGGCTTAAAGCATTGCATCTATTTGTGATGGCAGGACGACAGTCGAACTGGCTAGTCAGTTTATCTCTAAGGTGCGATGGGCCACTAATCTAGCGTAACACTTTGACGTTTGTACGTGTTCTATTGCTTTAAAACACTAGATTTTTTTAGAACTGTGTTACGCTTGATGTTTGGTCCAGTGTACAAACATGTGGCAAAGAGGCGTATTCCGCACTCGACCAGTAAGAGCAAGCAATGCGTCCCTTACTCGCAAACCAGATTAAAGTGTTACTAAGCTTTTTGACCTCGGTTTAGACAATATTATGTTTTGCTTTCCATATACTACCCCCTTCATTTTATTTCAGTTTCATACGTGCCAAAACATATCGACTTGTTCTCAGTTTGACAACTAGGCTTAGTACCGATTGCAAACATGTTTATACTATGGAACAGACTGATTGATCGGTTAAGTCTGGATCTTACAAAGTTTAAAGCAATATGAGGCAATATCAAAAGATTTCAGTTACGTGTTAGAAAATAACACACGTTTTGGGGGCGCTCTGACTGTTCTTGGTGTGATTCCGAGTAGCTACTGTAAGCGGTGCCCGTGCCGGCAGTTTATCTGAGTAGTACAGTAGCGACTAAGCAATGTACAAGAGTTGTTCTAGCGTGCGTTAATTAATTAAATAAAGTAAACAATTTTTGACCAATCGCCTAAATTTTTTCCCTATGTAGATGGTTACAAATTTAATGACTGTTATACAAACATAAATAATACCTATATTTTTTTATTTAGCTAAACTGTCGTTAGGGTATATGATAATATTTGGTGTTCAAAAATGCAGTTTAGAAAATTCTAATGATAATTGTAATTTAGTGCATTCGTAGACATAATTAAAGAAACATTTTCTAAAAAAAATATGTACTTCGATAGTAGTTCTCATAAGTTCTCAATGTCATTTGTGACAGTCGTTTCTAAACTCTGTATTGGCCTCACCTAATTATTTTACGATGTACATACTATTGGAATAGTACATCGTAAAATAATTAGGTGCTATTGTATTATGCCTTGTTATTATTTCATTTTATTGTTTATGAATATTTGGTTTAATAGAATTACAATGTGATTGTAGTCCTATTGCATAATTTATTAAAATAAATTGTATATTTTATTTATTACTTTTTATTTTGTTTTGATGATACAATATGAATAAGAGAAACGATCGTCTCGAGACTTGCTTAAAGAATAGTGTTGTGGGAGTGATACTTACTGCGTTCTTAGCGTGAATCTCGTCAAGAGAGAGCAATTTATATAGGTACAAACAAACTTACTCTGGTATTTACCTAACAAGCGGAACAAAGCGGAAAATTACCTAAGTGAAACAATTTTGTTTACCTCATTTTATTTACGGCCATCACGTGCCATAACCAGATTAGAAATTATATTTTTATTATCATTATTTATAGTTAAATTAGTTTTAAGTGATTGTATAATTGCATGACAGATTAATATTTTGTTTTTAATAATGGAGTTGAATGCACAAATCACCACCGACTTGTTTTTATATTTTTTCTGCTACTCACAATATGAATTATGATTTTACATTACTTTGTCGGAAATAAGTTACACAAAAAATTATATACATATAGGTATGTTCATTTATAACAAATTGTAAACAGTATTATATTCCACTTCGATTAATTCGGATGATTATGATAGGAATAGATCTTAAAAACTCCTTTATAGTTAAAAGCAAAATTTTTCTATTGTCAAATTAAGTAGGCAACAGTTAATGCTATTTTTGATATTTAGATAGGTATTTATATAGCTTTAGTAACAAAACGTGTACAATTTGTTACGGAATAAATGTAGCTAGTTTGTGTCATGATTTCCAATTAGATCTAGCCGCGCGAATCTCAGAGTCATCAATAACAAGCGCCAGTGGCGGCCTTAGGGGCAATAAGCTAGGCAACCGCCCGGGGCGCCGCGCTTGCAGGGGCCTCGCATTCATTTCAAGCGCCGCCGCCGGCAGGGGATTAAGAAATGTAAAATTTCGATAGAACTATTAAAAAATTGTGTGCGTATGTTTTGGAGTACAATCTAGTGATTATACTATATTTTTTCTTGTAATTTCCATACTGTAATGATTGTAACCGGTTTTACGTAACAAAATAAATAAAATAGAGCCCCACAAATCCTGGACACATCTCGCAAAGATATTTTGCCTTATGCCTCGCAATGTTAAGGCCGCCGCTGCGCTTTAACGGACACGACAGGAAACTGACAATAACTAAATGAACGAAAGGCATTCTTTGCTTTACAAATCAAGTCTTTTCCTATCATAATTAATTGCTTAAAAGGGAGCCCAAGACGCTAAGCGTATAAACTCGAGCATCGTGGTGATTTGAATTAGACTTTGAAGATTAGATGGTAGATAGAAAAACAGATTATTGTGATGTGTACAGGAGATTTAAAAAAAAATAAAATTACCCCCGTGCCTAAGATTAATGTCAGCTGGTTTAAATAACATGCTGAAATTAAGCAAGGAGGTGGTAGGGTTGGAAACGTGCGTCAGCACGACGGAATAAAATATAATCTGCTGATTTCCAAAACCAAGTATTTGTAAAGTGATGGTGAAGTATTCTATTGTGGAATTTTACTTGGTCCATTCATCTTTATGTAAATCTGATGCGCTTGCGCGAGTTTATCCGAAATTCTCTTCTTGGGCTCTTATTACTACTCATATTAGTCAAACATTTGACGTCAAGAGAAGTCGGTTTGTAATTATACCTTTGCACATACTGTTAAGTATTATTTGATGTATGGATACATTTTTGTGGAAATTATAATAGCGTAAGAAATTGATGCACTGAGAGTGGCACAATTATTTCTTTACCTTGTGTGAATCACAATTTCCCATAACTAATGTATGTATGTGTATTGACGTGGTTTTTATTAAAGTATATTCAGTAAACTTGAAGATCAGTATTGGGTTTTATTTTTACCTAATCCTTGTTACATACAATTGAAGAGTTTCAAGGTAAGATAGTTAAAGCATCGCGTGAAATAAGGAATACTTATGCATACTAGGTTGCTCGCTACATATCAACCAAAATTAAAAAAGGTTCCTTTTGATCATGTTGCCTAAATAGCAATAGCCTACCAAGATTGTCAAATTATTAAAATATCTAAGAAGTAAAATGCCGCTAATTTTGTTATGTACCTACTCCTAGCTTTCACCCTCCACTCTCTTATAGATTCCTAGGCAACAATAATTAATTTTCAGGATGAAAGGTTCCAGCAGCCTCTTCTAGTATGCAGTGCTATTCCTGTACTGTGTGTACCAATGCGTCGTTTGCGATCATTACGATAATTACACTGATGGTAGCGATTATAGGTAAGGGCCCTTTTCCACAAGAACAACTACAACATGTATCAAGTAAATATTCATATCTGACTCGAGTCTGCAGACCCTAGGAGGTGTGAAAATCATACTTCTAATTGAAAACCATCAAAACACGATCATTTAGAAAGAAAAATATTAAGCTTATTTATAGAAAAAGTAAATGAATATAAATAACTCAAAGACTAAAAAAGACATTTCCCCCGTCCATTCCATCTTTGTTGCTTATAGTACCCGACCCCCATAGTTTATACATATCGTACTATATTTTAGACATTTTGCTTTGTTGGATTCTTGACCTTTAGGCAAGTTTAAGTCAAGGACGTTCTATGGAAAAAACACTTTAATGATTTTAGTATACCTGGTACGCAATTTGCTTTGTATGAATTTTACTCAATAACGCGTTATTGATGAATGATTACTATGAAAAAAAAAACAATGAAATAGCGAACCAAACCGCCCTTATTTAAAACTGAGCATGTCCACATGAAGATCTTCCTCATCAATGTGGAATTTGACTCGGGAAATATATTAAAAGTAAAAACGTTTTTGAAAGCAAGCTTATGAATAGGTACATCACTTAATTCGAGTTTCCTTTTTTCAGTGAACCCTCTTTGATATCCATATTGTGCATCAAAAATAGCTAGTCGCCATTTTGGGTGTTTCGCCATGTTGGATTTGAGGTCACTCAGCTAACCATGCATTTTCATCTTAATTAGTATAAAAAGTTCAGCTCAATGGGTGGAAATCAAAATTGAGTTGCAAAAGAGATGCAAGATTCCACATTGCAAGTTATATATAAAAAAAACGAAAAACTATGTTTTATAAATAATAAATATATTTATTCTACAAAAGGCAAATACTTTAACAATGGAATATGAGCGAGAAATCACAGATTATTGATATTTTAATGCACTGAAACTGTGCCAACTTCATAGAAATCGCTGGATTAAATATTTCTTGATGCGTTAAGTGACATATTAGACACTTGTTACATTTTGTACGAAACATATCCTTTCCTTCTTAATACAGTGCAATTACAGACTGAAATAAACGAATGGGTAGAATGCATGCAGAACACGACCTTAGGTACTGACCTCACTAGGTATCCAGGCGAATATTCATATTTATTTTTGAGACCAGTGCTGCCCCAATTTTGAAATAAAATAGAAAGAAAGCGGAGATGTTATTTATTGTTTCTCATGTGATGCACTAGATAATATTTTATAAAGTGTAAGCGTAGCTGTCTAGATTGACTAAGCGCTTTCGCCTACTGACAGTTTTTGGTAAACGCTTAGTAAAGCTCACTGTAAACTCGAAGGAAGGGATAACTTAGGCTTAATCAGATCACATTTTCACTACATCTCAGTTTCTTTAAATATTTAGTTTCAAATTTATTAACAAATTACAAATGGGGGCAGCACTGGGCTTCGAAATGCTCAGGTATGTATTTCCTTAATCAGAACTCACAATATAAGACAAAAATATAAGAAATAGATTTTTACATAGGTGTGAATACAAACTATCAATTAGAAATTCCGAACATAAATAACGGAAGTAAGGAAGCGTTAGCGGAACTTATTTGGATACAGAATGCTACTAAACTCGGAGCACATACATAGAAGTCACAAATCAATGCGTCACAATCACAGCACAAGACTATAAATATCATATAAATCACTCATTTTCTCTTAAAATATTGATTTGCATGTGATTTGCATACACGCGGTCATTTTAAACAAAAATCTCTTTCATGTGTAATATTTATATACAGGGCGTAACAAAAGTATCTTCGAAATATAGGACTGCAGGTAGGTAATCTAGAAATCTAGAAAAGAAAAATTTGTTTTATTTTTGAGGGATGAGATAATTTTCTTATATCTAATTTCTTTCATCCTTTTAGTCTTATTTATTGTTACGTCCTATGTATTAAAAATTACTAAAATCCAACATAGGTACGAGTATAGTATACATACATACAATATATACATTTTAAATAAATTTTTCATTTACATTACACTAAAACTTATATTTACGTTGGAAATGTATTATAATAATTTGTAATAGTAGTCATGGATGGAATTTCTATGCTTAATCATTACAGCGACTGTAATCTGCTTGGGCGAGAAATTATCGAAGCAACGGCCGATTTGTGAGGGGCGAGTGAGTGATCGCATAATGGAGTAAGTGAGACCAGTAAGACGTTCTGTTTGTACTGGTTTACGATAAACAAAATATAAATTTAGTATGTAAATTTATGGTAGGTTAATTATTAGTTTTATTTTTAGTTTGTATTTTTATCATAATGTTTGGTCTACATAAAAATTCAGAGGGCAATCACTAACATTTTAAAGTAGTTTCGTGAAAAGCTCTAAGTATTAACTGAACTTCTTGACACTTTAGCATGTCTTCGATAAAGTCTCTAATAAAAATCGACAGTGTTGATGATGTCGTGTCTGTCAATATGCTATCATGTTCACGATAACTAGACTCCCTCTACTCATATATTTATTGTCTTTTTAAATTCATTACTAATGTGATTTGATTCATTGATTATTTAGATAAATAAATTGGCATCTTTAAAAAAAGCGTGTATATTAAAAGCACATTCCTTATGGAGCAAGGTGTTTCGCAGCGGTAAGATTAACTTCTTATCATCTCAGTGGCTCAAACAAAACTAAAAAATATTAATGCTGTCCCTTCATACCGTAGGTTGCGGAAAATTAGCTACTGTATTAGGAGGGAACTGCATAAGAGATAACAGACAAACCAAACACTAGTAACGTTTATTTACAAAACTCTTTCAATTGTGTCAAACCAGATTATACTTATGCTGAACGAAGTTTTAGAGCACACCTAACTCCTGCGATCTGCCCATTTCTCTATCCATGTTACACCTTTCCATGTCACCTAGTTTTTGACGGACTGTCCATTACTGCCCAGATTGGAGCGCAGCAGGGTGATCCTCTCGGTACTTAAATTTTTAGTCATGCAATCCAAAATGCCATCACCATTGAATGTCAACATAGGTATTTGGTTGTAATACGACCACGAATGATGGGACACTGGCAACTGATTTACCTACAACGCCTGTTTGATAACTCTGAGACTTGAGTCGAGTCAATATAATAGTCGACATATAACAAGAATTTTTTTAATTTATTTTAACGAATTGACAACACTTTCGATCTTTTGGATGTTCCTATTGAATGGAGTTTCTGGTGCTACGTTTCACGAGGTTAATAATGCCGCTTCGGTATTGGAAAGTGTGCTGAATGTCAGCTTTGATGATAAACAGTGGGTCCAAGCTTCCTTGTCGAAAGTCATGGAGGTGACAGTTCAATTCTGTGTGCCAAAATTCTGTGTCGGCTAGAGCCAGAGGATGGAAAGCGATGATGGGCCCTTGATATCGATATACAATGGACATAAACATATATAAAGTACCTACTCAGTTTTATCAATACATAAATATCGTTCTAGACTCCTTAAAAGGGCTGGCCCGTGGTGTCAGGATGCAAAGTCTCATTGCCAGAATAGGGCGCTGGTTGAGACACCGAGGTAATGACCACCGCTCAGAATGGTACCTGACAAAGGATATCCATAGCTATTGAAAGAGGGAAGTCCGCAAGCGTAATGGGTACCTCATAGCTGGGTACAGTACCGGGTGTTATTTTTGACTAGGTTTTTTGTGACAATTATTCTATTTATGAAATGCATCTTTAATAAAAAAAATTGCATACTTTATATTCATGATGATTTCTACGCATATTTGTGATAACCTACGTACATGGTAACAAACATGACTCGGTCAAATCATCGTCAATATCGTCATAATAACAAATACAAGGAATGTTCAAGCAAGACTAAAGATTAGAGACCGACCGAAGGTCCGGTATCGGTTACAAGTTTCGGCGAAAAGGAATTGTTTCGGCGAGTATCAAATTTGCCATAAAATAGGCCGAACCTTTAGCCTCGCTGAAACTCACGTGTTCGGGTGAATAGATCTCACGACACGGGCGTCTATAGTCAGCCCAGTCTAATAGAGGGCCTATTCTTTAAACTGTTGAATTTATTGCTTTTTATTAGGTACTATGATTTACGTCTCTGTATATGTTTAAAACATAGAAGATTTTAGTAAATAATGTAAGAAATGTTATTATTTACATATTTAAATAGGTTTCAGATTCGGCCATAGAAGACCAATACTGCAGTTTCGGTTTCGGCAGAATATCCTCTTTCGGTCGGTCTCTACAAAAAATATACATTAGGGATTTATAATAGTGTTTAAACTTATGCGAGATAAATTAATTATAAACACCACGATTTCACTCCCATTTATTAAGTTGTAATTGCTTACGAGTCCCCACCCCGAGCACCCGCCCTGATGATGGTCTTCGTAACAGACCGAAACTAGTTGGCGATTCCAAAATAAACGTGAGTGAAACCGTGTTTTTTATTTATGAAGGACTTGTCTTTAAATATAACAAAGAAGTCATAGAGTTAGTCGGAAATCACTTAATATAAACTCACTGGTCACATCTTATTACAATAATTAAATACTACCTACTGAGAACTTTACTGTCACAAAGCTATGCTATGATTTTACGTTTTGGCGAAGCTTCATTTGTTTACGCGCTATCTGTAATAATTTAGAGTTCTATGTACTACACTCCACATACAAATCCTTCGATAACAATTTAGCAAGGGAAAACATTTTGGCAGCTGTCTATTACCCCATATACCTGAAAATAAAGAAATATATTAGTATTACGAAATAGAAACATATAAATTAGCATTTATTTGAGGATACTGTATGTCGACACATCGAGTTCGTCTCCTTTTTACAAGCTTTTATTTTACTTGTCTTTGTACTTCGGGGCCCAGTGCTGGCCCTACTTGAAATAAATTATTTGTAGTAAAACGGTAATATTATATAAAATGATGTATTGCGTGGCCTTGGATAACTCTTCAAACTATTTTTTTATGACTCTGTTTACAGTTTTAAAAAAAAGTGGGAATATAAAGCCTTTATTGGCATTTTAGCGAAAAGTGGCCGTTTTTAGCAAAAATGCTAAGAAAAACTTCACATTCTTACTTTAAACTATAAACGGTAGTTCATTAAACAGTTTGAGGTTTATCTAGAGCCTCGCATACTACATTTTAAGTTATATATTCGTTTCTCTACAAATAATTTATTTCAAATGGGGGCAACATTGAAATATTCAGGTACGGCCCTGACTATGGGTGAGAGACAGATTTTGCGACGAAACTTCAAAACAAAGTGACTACCCAAACTTTATTTTTGACCCGGAAATTGTAATAATTATGCTCATATATAAAAAAGAAACTACGTTCTACGGTCTGGGAATGGCGTCGACGCTCTTCCGCTCGACATATTAGGTATAAGTGACGAACTCGATACGCGTACTTGGATGAACGTTTAGTATATTATTATAGTCCAGGCCATGAAGAAACTTATTCGAAAGTCAAATAAAAGTAGTAAAGCACTTTCATGGTCGTCTTACCATGATATTTACTTGACATATCATTGACTTTGTACAGTTCTTATACACCGAATTGTTAGGTAAGTACAATGATATTATGACTTTCAACGGTTTAAATAACAACTGAGTCCACTTTAATAAATCTAAAAGAAATCCATAGAGGTACCAGTGCTTACGCTATTTAATACTCAATATTATGGATCAGGTTTAAACATTGGTTAAAAGTCAATGAATGTCAAGTAAAATGTAAAATTATGAAAATAATAAGCTTTTAAATTAATACTAAAGTTATGTGCTGTCCATGTAGTCCGTGCGTGGAAATAATTTTTAAGTACCATCTAAGTAGCTATATCAATCTCCCCTCTTTCCACACAAATTATGATTCCAACAGATACAACACTCCGTACAAATTGTACATACGTATACACGTATGAATAAAGGAAGCTGCCCACATATGTTTACTAACAAGATATATACATATATGTGCGTGTGCTTACAACAGCATTCTACATGTGCTTCGATAAATATAACGTTCAAAAAGGTATAGGTACTTCATGAACGATACACATATTTAAATAACCAAAAATTATTTTGTCTAAAGCTCAGTAAGTGTACTCGTCTATTTTGAGTCGTGTCGTGAATAGGTACTATGTAACCAATAATAAACTTGTCTGCTCAGAATGTAGATAAAATCGCTCTAAATTGCTGGCATCTGTGCGGATGCAATCATTGGTGGTCACATTGGTACTTGCATGACAAAAAGTGGTATCTAAGATTTACAAGTACTATCGAAGAATTATATTTTGACATATTATTATTATGAGTAGTACAACTCGATTTATAAATGTGCAAAATTATGTAGTACAGTATGGAAATGTAGGAGTGTCATAGGTAAACCGCATAATTTAGACCCAACCTGAGGAATGTAAAGCGCCTATTAAACTACCCTGAATCCAGTAACTGACGAGAGGAACGCCGCAGTGCATGAGACACGAATGGAAATATTCGTGTCTCATGCACTGCAGTCCTGTTTTTGTTTCTTCCCATGAAACTTATGCGAGTACTGTTGAGAGCAGAATTGTCGAAAGAATAAATTAAATTATTACCAAATTTACAATTGGTTATGTAAAATTTGGTTTGCATGGAAATACGTAATTTTAGACGGTATATGCCATGCGCATCGCGGAAATGGCTACACGGCCGGTCCCGAAAAGTCACGAGGGCGCCCTACAATTTTTTTTGCACGCAGTAAGCATGTGACAGAGCAGACAGGGGTTATCTTGCCGCCCGCCTGTTTTTACCTAAAATGCGAGATATCTGGTATAAACAAAATTTGCCACCTAAAGAACTGGAAAATAAGCACATAGCTGAGATGGGCCCGTGATGTGGACGGATGGCGCAGGAAAACAACACTAGGCTCCATAACCCATGATGAAATTTCAATATGAATTGTTGTTGACCCGATGTCTCTAGAAATAAGGTATGTAATGGTTGGGGTATTTACGTGCATTTTTTTGTGCCAGATAGTAGACTAAAAATAATAATACGAGACAATCATTTTAAGTACCTATAGTTTTAATTTGGTGCACTACATATTCATTTAACTTTTATTTCACTAATTCATTTAATATTTACCTTGAAGCTATGTTACGAGAGGGGGTCAAAAAGTTCGGGAATGGAGGGCTTAGCGGGGGGTGGGGGACCTGCCGCAGGTAGTAACTAATGAGCAACTCTTTGTGAGTATATATGCCAAGTTTGAACCCGATTGTGTCAACCCGCTGCCCTGTCATGCGCCAGGACCTTAACAGACTGGTGGAGAGGGTCAAAGATGCCCTAGAGGAAGAAGCAGCCAAATCGTGGGAAAGCCACCTCCTCACGGTGGGCGATCACGTCCCCTCCGTGCATCGCCTCTGCCGACAGCTGTCGCGCGAGCCACAACCCGTGCGGCCGCTGCTCGGCCCGGACCGCTTCCCACGATTTAAAGCCCAGGACCGCGCCGACATCCTGGTGCAGCACTTGGAGCGTCAATTTACGCCAAACGCCGTCACCGACCAAGCCCATCACGACATGGTCGTGAACAACGTGCGAGAGTACCTCGCAGCGCCGCTAGCAGCCGATGAAGACTCCATCGTCGTCTCGCCGGGCCAGGTGCAGCGGGTGATCCGCCGCTTGAAGCCCAGGAAAGCCCCGGGCGAGGACCGTATCACGAATGAGGCGCTCCGCCATCTGCCGCCGCGAGCCATCGCAGCGGCGACGCGCCTCTTCAACGGGATACTTCGCTCGGGACACTTCCCCTCAATCTGGAAGGACGCCCGGGTCATCATGCTGCCCAAGCCGGGCAAGGATGCGAGACGACCCGAGAACCATCGGCCCATCGCGCTGCTGAGCAAGCTCTCGCAGTTGTTTGAACGGCTAGTGCTCAGGCACATTGCTCCGCACATCACACCCCGTGCGGAGCAATTTGGCTTCAGGCCGGAGCACTCGACGACGCTCCAGGTGGCAAGGATGCTGCACAGGATGTCGGAGAGTGCCAACAAGAAGGAGTGCGTGGCTGCCGTACTCCTCGACTTCGCCATGGCGTTCGACAGAGTGTGGCACGAGGGGCTAGTGCACAAGCTGTCGACGTCAACGATGCCTAGAAGACTGGTCAGGACCGTGGCCTCCTTTCTGCAAGACAGAAGAGTCCACGTGGCGGTTGAAGACGCCGTGTCGGAGGCGCGACCCGTCGGAGCGGGAGTGCCGCAAGGAAGCTGTCTCTCGCCGGCCTGTTATGCCTGGTTCACTGACGACATCCCAGTCGTCGGTCGGGTAGAGCTGGCGCTGTATGCGGACGACGCGGCATATTACGCGTCGTCCCTGAACCCGCTGCATGCCTGCAAAAAGCTGCAGCCCACCCTTGATGCTCTACCTGACTGGCTCTCCAAATGGAGACTGTCAGTGAACGTCAGCAAGACACAGGCCATTCTGACGGGTGGCCGTCATCAGCCGCCTCCTCTGCAGTTACTCGGCGAGCCGGTGCCGTGGCAGCCGCACGTCAAGTACTTGGGGGTCAAAATCGACAGAAGATTGACGATGAAGCCGCACGTCGATGAAGTCGTGGCGAAGGTGAAGGTAGCCAGGGCGAAGCTGCGTGGAGTCCTCTCCTCGCGCTTGCCCCTGAAGACGAAGCTCGGGATCTATAAGACCTATATTAGATCCCGCCTCACATACGCGGCCCCGGCATGGTACGCGTACTGCTCGGAGTCGAATAAGAAGAGACTCCGCGCCCAGGAAAACCAGTCTCCGAGCAGTCGTCGGGGCCCCACGTTACGTGAGGAACGCGACGATCTTCAGGGACTTGAGGATGGAAGGACTCGACGCCTTCATCGCCCGCCTGGCCAAACAAATGTTTGCAAGTGCGGACGCGTCGGCGCATGCCCACCTGCGTGGCATTGCGCCTCTACACGCCCGCCCGCCCGACCGCCGCACTAAGCCTTCACCTCGCAACGCCATCACCGACGTCGCCGCTGCCGCGGACGCGTCGGTCGACCCTCCGTGACCCCCAAGGACACAACCGGAACACCGCAGGCCGCCACGGCCACCCCAACGACCTGCTATGGGCAGCGTAGAAAGTTACTGCAGAGGACCAAGTCCTGACCAGTCGCCTCACCGCCTCAAAAAGGTGGTAGAGAAGGCCCGCGAACGATTGTGTCAATAACTTTTGACCTGTCGTCGATCAAACAAGTGAATCCGGAAGAAAAACTTGAACATGGAAAAAATCGAGTTTCGTGCCGTCATAAAGTTCCTCACTAAGCAAGGAAAACCACCTCAGAAAATATTGGAAGAAATGTCATCAGTATACGGGGACTCTTGCCCTGGGAAAACCATGGTGTACAAGTGGAATAGCCTTTTCAAGCAAGGCAGAGTCTCTTGAGGACGACCCTCGCTCAGGACGGCCGATTGAGGCCACCACCTCAAACATCGCTGAAAAAGTGGAGAATCTTATACTGGAGGATACTCGTTTGAAGAAGAAACAACTTGCAGAAATGGTTGGAGTATCACCTACAACCATTTTAAATATTCTACACGACAATCTTGGGATGTCAAAAGTCAGCGCAAGATGGGTGCCAAGAATGCTCACACCACCACAGAAACAGCTGCGCGTCGAGTATTCAAAGGAGTTTTTAGACCTCTGTAGCGCCGACAAGGAAGGAATTTTTGCAAGACTTGTTACTGCAGATGAAACTTGGGTTCATCATTATGAGCCTGAGTCGAAGCAAGAGTCTATGCAGTGGCATAAAAAGGGTCAGCCCCCCCCTAAGAAATACAGGGTGTCACAATCGGCTGGAAAAATCATGGCAATTGTTTTTTGGGATACAGAGGGTATTTTACTAATAGATTATAAAGATAAGGGTGTTTCTATAACGGGAGAATACTACGCTAATCTACTGAGACAATTAAAAGAAGCAATCAAGGAGAAAAGGCGGGGAAAGTTGACAAAAGGTGTGCTGCTTTTGCATGACAACGCACCGGTACACAAGAGCCGCGTTGCGATGGCTGCCCTTCATCACTGTGGCTTCGAAATGTTAAACCATCCTCCCTATAGTCCAGACTTAGCCCACTGAGATTATTTTTTATTTCCCAAATTAAAAAAAGAGCTTCGTGGGAAGAAATTTTCCGACGATGAAGAAGTCAAGTCGGCGATTTCGGCCTATTTTGAAGACAAAGACAAATCATTTTTTTTCGACGGTATTAATAAGTTAATAGAGAGATCTGAAAAATGTATTCGACTTAAGGGGGAATATATTGAAAAGAAAAATAGTACAGTATTTTATTTCACCTCCCTTCCCCTCCGTTCCGCGAACTTTTTGACCCCCCACTCGTATAATTTAAAAAAAATAGTCGTACTAATATTATAAATACGAAATTAATTGTCCGTATGTTTTCTCTTTACGGTTCAGATAAAATTTGGTATGGCAATAATTAAAGACCAATTCTATGGGGTGGTACCCGAAAATGGTACTTGTTCCGAGGGAATTACAATTTCGCGATACGAGCGGAGCTGCGTGCAATAAGCTGGTAGGTAAGACTTATTATATCCAAATGACATGAGTAAGAAGTCTAATTATTGTTTTTTTTCTTACGAGTTAATTAGGTATAATGTTTATTTCTACATGGTATATACAAGGGTTTCGTCCGAGCGTGCGGTGTCCCTCTCAAGTTATAAAAACGATACCGTGTTGCCGTAACAAAGTAACAAATTACAAAGTTCGTGGCACAGACTCAATCTTGCGATTTCAAGGCCAGGCATTCAATCGTAAATATTCTCCCCATATTTGTCGCAAGACAATATTTTTTAGAATAAGCACCTAAGTATTTTTGTTCTTGTTTTCCAACATAATGTTTTCGAATATTTTATTTGAAATGACAACGCATATGGTGCATCCAAAAAATGTTAATTTAATGTAAAGTAAGTTACTTAATTACTTAGACTAAATTGATTATATCTGAAAGTAGGTATTGATTTTTGTCATCCTTACTTTGTATGGATGATATAACTTTTATATATACTTGTTTGTTAAGAAAATATATTTATTTTATTAATCACTTATTTGAACAAATAATATGATAAAGCAATAGCTTAAAAAATATGCAACTATGTACTAGTACGTTTAGCTCGAGCATATAATATTTACAAACAGCACCCACCACCACAATACATTCAAATATCTAAATAACCTCGACTGACCTTCGTCTACACCGAAGCCGTATTCGACCAGGCGACGAGAACCAAACTGTGTAAAACAAACATTATTTCACTACGGAATAAACAAAAATAATAATTTAAAGTTATTACTTAGTTTTATATTCGTATCTTTTTACAATTATCGGGACATTTGATGTTGTACTTGATAATGTATAAAATTATTAAATAAAGATATTAACAACAACATGGTAACCAGCGTCTAGCAATTCTATTGCTAACTTAAGCCATAAAATAGCATGAATTATCCTATTATATCTAGAGTTGTATATGTAAATATTATTTCTTAATTATATTATAGGCAGTTCTCGATGATATGTCATTTTTATCTACTTTATTAAAGACCATCCTAATTAACCTACATACAAACTTTCTAATCTCGATTCAACTATATTCAATACTAATATATGAATACTGGGAAATTAAAGAAATCTCATTTTCCTTTGAGACTTGCGTGGGAATATAGACCCAGGACGGAGTGGCTCATTGGGGAAGTTGATGCCATGTAGGAATGATATACCCTTGAACATGACTTGGCCGGAGGACTATTGCATTTTCAAAGAAAAACTTGTGGGTTTTGAAATTGAATTTAGATGGACTTAATCATGTTAACTGACTATATTTGGCAGATAGGCTTGTCGCCAACTAGATGGACACTCAATCAAGCCGACGATTATGCGAGCGACTCTGGGTGTCGAGAGGTGTGCTGCTCTTGGCATAGCTTTCGATGGCCAACTTACAAGACACATAGGGGGCGAGAGCTCTGACCGACTTACTAGAACACTCGAGTCCGTAGTGTTGTAGACACCAACAGCTCGCCACAAACCGTCCTGCTGTATTTTTATGATTATTATTCTTCTTATTATTTAAGAGCCATGGTCTTTTCGGTGGAGTGATTTCCAATTTACTATCCTCGGCTAATTGTTTTATTTCCTTAAAAGTAATGATGTTATTTTTTGGGTCCTTGGTTTTTCCCTCCTTTGTTTTCTTTCTGACTCTCCAATTATTGTTGTAAACAGGGCATTATGTCTAAATAAGTGATCCAATATTTTTTCACTTTTATTTTCTATAGTTTTCAATATTTCTTCTCTCCAACCATCTCTATTAGACCTTTTCATTCCCTACTTTCCCTTCTGACCAGCTTATTTTCTTTATCCTTCTACATCACCACATCTCGAACGCTTCCAGTCTTTCTCTATCTTTTACATGCCCTCCTCAAATCCATACGAAGGAATACTCCATATAAATGTTTTGATAAATCTTTTGTGTACATTTAATACTTAATTCAAATCCAATACTCATTTCATACAATCGCCAAAAACGGCTTTTACTACTTGAATGTATTATTTCATTCAATTACATCTTGGAATGTTTATAAATATAATCTTTTTGAAGTGAATACTTCTTTAGCCGCGTTGAGCGCGTTTTGGTAGTGAAAAAACTTATGAGATCGTGTTGCGCGACAAGCTCGAAACGCGATGCTGCATTGTGTTCTATCGGCAGTTCGCGATATAACTAGCTATTTTTTAGTTGTTTCTCCATTTGAAGCGAAAAATATTGACTTTTCATCATCATCAGGTCTTTTTAGTCTCCACTGCAGGAGCATGACTCTCTCTGTACTACCGGAGCGATACTTAGCCAGAGCAGACAGAGGATTTGGCCTACACTATTCTCGCTGGCCAGACGGGATGGAGAGGTCTCATTGATGTTTACGAGCTTTGTTTAGCTTGGATTTCCTAAGTCGCCTCTTACGACCTCCATGGGAAGACTAGGAATAGTCCTATTCTACTCTGCCGGAAACCACACGGCTAGTTGTGTACAGGATTAATGTGAGCCTGTGTGATGTTATAAGATGCACTATTATTAAGTAGGTATTAATTTATGGTCCTATTGTTCTGAATTCATACAATAGCATGTTAATTTATTTGAACTGTGACCACCTGTCCGAGATCATGAACGACGCCGCCAGTGCAGGGTATTAACGTCACAGTTGTTTTTCACCATACTATATCCGAATATCTAATGAATCACGTCTTGTTTAAAAAATAAAAAACCGGCCAAGTGCGAGTCGGACTCGCACACCAAGGATTCCATACCATTATCAATCATGTCTGTTGTATGGGAGCCCCCTTTAAATATTTGTTTTATATATTTTTTATTACTTATTTATAAAGTAATTATCTATATTATAAAATATATATCTTATTATTCTGTGAATATTTCAAGCGTCTACCTGTTACCGTTATAAAAAAAATAAAAATGAGCAAAAAAATCACGATGATGGATGGGAGCCCCCTTAAATATTTATATTATTCTGTTTTTTAGTATTTGTTGTTATAGCGACAACAGAAATACATCATCTGTGTAATACAACCTGATGACAGACAGACGGACGGACATACAGACAGACAGCGGAGCCATATTAATAGGGTCCCGTTTTTACCCTTTGGGTAAGGAAACCCTAAAAAAGGAACGTCAAAATTTTTGTACATTATAAGGCTTTAAATTACAGTATTGCAAGTTATTTATTAGTGATCTAGAGTTTTAGATATTTTTAATTATACCTGTTTTAAGTGTAAAAAAAATAAATGATGGGTGGCGCTAGTTGACTCATGTAAGCCTCTTAAGGTTTATAGGTACATTGGTGCTGCTACACAACTGAAATGTTGTACCTGCCTAAATAGTTAGTGAGCATTAAATAAGTAGTTAAAAGATTTTTGTAGTTTGTTATCCTAAAAATGTTATTAACAATGGACATTAGGACATCTAAAAATATCATATAATAGGCACATTAACCCTATCACCGCGACATTGGGTATATATACCTTAAGTATATGCTCCGTGCATATACTCCTCATAATGCGTAGTTGAAAAAATATTCCACAATGTATGGGATCAATTAAGTTGTTGTTCTCTAGTTACACAAGGTCGTAAAGTAACAAAAGTACAAAAGCTTTCTTAAAATATTATTAGCCAGTAAGATATTGTACCAAATGACAAGTTATCCAGCTAGGCTATATCACTAGAGGATGGCAGTCCCATAGAACCAGTTGTTTATTAATCAGAGCAATATTGAGAAAGTTCTACTACTTACATATAAATTGCAGAGTCAGTCTGTAATAAATTTATCAACAATTTAACTGCCTATTTAAATTATGATATTAAAATGATCAAATAATATGTATTTAATGGAGAAGAACCATTTTGAAAGGCAGATGTCACATTGCAAGGAAGAATACATAAAACTACATGTGTAACTCGACAGATGAACAGACAATCCAAAGATGACATTGCATTGCAACTTTTAGTAAAATGCTTGCAAATATTAACTAAACTAAATGTGCAACTAAATGCTAACTATGCGCAACTTTTACTTAATAAAACATGCTATTCCACTATTACTTAGTAAAACATGCTAATCTATTATTTTATTACTCAATCACAATATTTTCACTGGAAACAGTGACAGATTTGACAGAAAAAAAAAATACTGACCAAGTGCATCGAGGGTACAGTACAAAAAAAAATTTTTTTTCAATCTACAAATTAACAGTTTTCAGATTATTTCCCATCACTTGTGCTATATGACCTTGCTTCATGGCAAATTCCCGTGTATTCTCGCTGTCCCCATTAATGGGGTCAAAGGGAAATTAATAAAATAATTCAAATTACTTCTCGCTTTCTCGATTGCATTGCAATTTTAAATGAGTGTAACACGGATTTAATATAACACAGCGGGTCTAAGGACCCGCTGTGCTATATTAAATCTGTGTAAAAAAAAAGTGGACAATGATACATGAAATTTTAACTGACTGTCCCCCATTGCCTATATGTGCAATAGAGACAACAGTAAAGAATTTATTCACTGTTTTCTTTATTGCACATGACATACATGTAGGTTAACAGGAAGTTCCCTATAGGTTTTGATATCCTGAAATGACCATACATTTTGATTGTGTTGACTTAGAAGCTTGAATTTTTCACAGCTTCAGGAGACCGCAGATGTTAATATGTGGTATACTTTAAAACTTGATATTTTTACGCATTCCTGAAAAAAAGGACAAACAAGTGATCCTATCAACTTTATCTTTTGACATACGGAACCCTTTAAAAATCTACATAAAGAATAAATAAAACATCTACTATGCATTCCAATTAGAAATAGAATTTGCAGAGGCTATCATTATTTCATGATTTGAACATGTTCTGCCTCTAAAATCAGTTTTGAAATTTTAGTTGTAATAGGTATGTATCATGGTGTATACAATTGGAATTTTAGGCAAAGAGAACTGTTAAATTCTATCTGCTATTATTAGGTAAGTTGCCACATTACACACATTTGAATATATAAAATTTTTAACTTAAATATTTAAAAAAGCATGTGGCATCAATGTTTTGAGAATTGCGTGGAGTTAGAAACACTACTAATCCTATTTGAATTGCATAGTATACAGATAGTTAATACTAAAAATGCGCAACCCAGAGTAAGGAACAAGAATTAACACATTCTAAACAGTGAATATTAACCATCTCATAGTGAATATTAAATCCAATGTTATACTTTACCCCTTCCATACTTGTAAAGACGTTTTCTGTAAAATCTTTTTGTTAAGAAATATCTTATCACTAATATAAGAATAAATAAACAGAATATGTACAGGAGGCCAAATTGCAGAAGGGACATCCCCATGTCCAAATTGGAGAACGGACTTGCTGACGCCATCGCCTGCTTTGAGCTTGCATCTTTTATGTTGTCTGCTTTATATACTGACAATAAGTATTGGTAAACTACAGGCAAGTTCCATCTCCCCCCACCATCTCTACAGTCTGGACATCTTGAAACACTAGGGTATTGTATCTTAGGATGATCCGGATCTTCTGTTACATCACCAGCTAACCGTAAATTCACTTCATTGTGAGATATCCACAACCAAAGTACAGCTTTGTCATTTTCTTTAACATCATATATTTTATTCCTGGCTGCCATATCTTGAAAATGTTCAGAACATTCAGTACAGCCAAAGAAATACTTTACATATCCATGCATAGCTTTCAGTACTTCCGGACCTTCCTTGCCGGCATTTTGAGCTGCATTTACTGTCAATGTGTGGAACAAGGACCAAAGACCGCAGCTGTACCCTCTGTACTTAGCTTGACTGCCTTTGCATCCAATGTACTCTAAATTTGTTGTGTACACTGGTGCATGTGTCGACTCCAGGCGTTTTACGATTTCATAGATTTCGCTTCCACTCCATTCTTTCTGTCCACTTAATGTAACATAAAGGTCTATTAGATAGTCTTTAAGGTTTCCTCTGGCAGGAAAAACACTTCTGAGCATGGCCAAGTAGTTTAACAAAGCCTGCAGTGGCTCCCCAGACAAAGTTTTATGCCTAGTTATTTCTGTAGTCAAGCTAGTTTTAATAGTTTTTTCTAAATCATTGTAATATACCACATCAGAGTTAATTGTATTACTTCTTCCACTTCCATTTTGATTTGATTTTGTGTCGCTGCTGTCTATTTCACGCACAGGGAAGACATAATTTCTAGAAACCAGAAAATTGTTTATTGCTGACAGTAAATTGACTTTGCTTACAGTTTTAGGTGTAAGTACCATTGGTTCTAACTTTAGTCCAGTCACTACCAGGGCAGGAAAGTGGTTCAAGCCCGTGACAGTGGCTAGCTCACTGTTTTCATGTACTCTTTTTACTTTTACATATTGATAATCATGGACATCAAGAGCCAATTCAGATCCTATAGTTGAATTCTGATTCTCAAAAATAAAGAATATGTATAGAACATCATTAGGCACATCTCTTAGTGCAAGAGGGAAAGATGCATAGGATGCAATACGGAAATCAGGAGCCAAGGATAACCTCCCCATAGCTTGCTCAGTTTGCATTTTGGTGATTATCTGGGCCTTGACCTTGTCAGCAGTATCTGTCATTGTAATGCGGTCCCCTACATTGTCATTGGCTTTAGTGTATGCTTCATGTAAGTATCGCAACGACGGGTAGGCCATCACCTCAAACAGACGACATATTTCGTTATTTTCCTCAACTGAACAATCCATAACAGCCAAAACTATAATATTTTTCCATGGTGCAAAATCAGTAGCCATAGACTTAAACTTCGGAGCGAAAGCTCTGCAATGTCCGCAGAAACTATTGTAAAATTGCACGACTGTAGCGTGCTTCTGTCCATATACTTTTCTCTCAAAGTTCTTTTGAGTGAGAATGACGACATGGTCTGACTTACTGTAAAGCCCCTGCTCATCGACATCACCGTCGTTTAATATAACTGCACCGTTCACTAGAACTATAGAAAATACGATTGCTATCGCCACTTGATGCCAGCAGTTCATCTTGGAGTAGCCGCAGTTATAGCATGCGGATTATAAAAGAGTACACTGTTAAGATTCTTACAACACAACTGCAAATAATTAAACCGTACACGGTACAAATTCGTCACATCGAACGTTTCACAAGTGTGCCATCGTTGGCGAATTGAACTCTGATGGAAGCTAATAGAAAACGAACCGACCGAACTAAATTATAATATTGAGATTGAGAAGGACTGCTGACTTATTTAATTTGTGACAGCTGACCTGACATTGACATATTTTTTTTTCATATTTATTTTACGGCATTTGGCTTTCTATGCCTTTTAGTCCCCATATATTATACTACTCTATGCTTTTAGCCCTTCATATCCTGACATTGACACTGACAACTTTTTTATTCTTTATTTTTTTGGCGTTCATCCGTCGAGGATTATCTTACTTTCCCGCATCATGTTGTATTTAGCCAGTATCAAGTATAAATGAGTTTACCCCGCACTTTTTGTAAAACTTGATAATCAACAAAATGATGGTGTAGTTAATTTCGTTGATTATACGGAGCCCCTGGCGACAATTGACAACATACTACACACCGGAAGTGATGGTTTTTATTTACGCAATCGAATGTAGGATTTTTAAAGCAATATTCCCGCTTAACCACATGACAATGTCAATGTCATTGTCAATCTGTCAAATAATGATGACGTTGACAGCCAAGTCTTATGAGTTGCCAGGTTGGGGAATATATTTCCCGAAATTCGTACAGTGTACAAGGACAGTCTTTTTTTTTTATACTGCACTATAATAAATTCACTTGGTGTGTTTGTTGTGGTGAGATTTACTTAGCGGGCTGGTGGTTGCCCGCCGAATGTATAAATTACGCCAATTGCTTCTGAACGAAGTTTGAGGGCCTAATAGTTTATGCTACCATGAATAGCAAAAAAATATACCTATATGTTAATGTATTATAGTCAAAGAATATATATAGAAAGCAAACCAAATGGAAAGGAAATCAAAACTTTTATTCGAATTTATGCTGCTTTTATTTTATCAAACTGTATATTTTCAACTCCGATCAATTTTCCATTAAAATCTTCTTGCTCTGGCGTTTGGTGGTTGTTAGTTTCACATTCACATAAGTAACATTGAACTTCAATGTTGCTGTAATCTATTTGGCACTGCATTTTTTGACATGATATTTCATTTCGAGTTGGTGTCACGGTCAATCGACCATGCACACCCTGGTGTCAGAGTTCTTCGGAACCGCCTCTCGGCCTCTGACGTGGTTCCTTTAACGACTACCAGCTGGCAGCCAGGACCAACGGCTTAACGTGCCTTCCGAAGCACGGAATCATCTTTATTATCAGACAATCAGGTAATTCAAGCCTGCAATGTCCTAACCAAACTGGAAACAACTATACAAAGTATGCTTCCCGTGGGAATCGAACCCACCATTCCCGGGTCCGGGTCTATAGGCAAACGCCTTAACCACTGATATAGTGATATGATTCACATATGTCACATACGTGATATGTTACCGTCTTATAAATCGATGAACACCCGCAGCATGCACAGAAATGAACAGCAGCAGCAGCTGCTGGTGCTGCTGCCGCTGCAGCTGGAGCTGGAGGTCGTTATGTGTCGTATGTATACTTTTGACAATTGTCTGACCTGAACCTCTCAGTGCTGCCGCCTGGTTAGTGACATTTCAGAAAACCCTCAATATGGCAAATAGTAGAGGTCTACCTCTCTAGCTGCCAGACTCTAGTCTGGCCATCGAAACGTGATACTGAGATTTTGTTTTTAAAGTTTTTAAATGTAGATATGGCAATCCCTTATGAACTAGGAATAAACAATCTTGATAATATAATTAATTGATTTAATTCTTACACACTGAGACAATGCAAGTACTATATCATACGTATACACGATACTCAACAAAAAAAGAAACAACAGTTCTGTTTAGTTAGTACCCACCGTTTATTTAAAAATAAAAATTAAAAATAATTCTCTAAATGAAGTACTAAACCTAGTTTAGGTATCATATTCAAAATCAGATTCCAAAAATTAGATTGACTCCTCAGTAACACTGCTCAAATCAATATCACTGATTACATTTATTATAAACGGCTCTAATGTTGTGAAGATTCTATCTCGTTCTATATATTTCTGTTCCTCATGCAGTATCAGTGCATTGTTTCCAGTCGTCTGAAGTTACGGTCCCAAATTCGTCTGAAATCGCTATTTCTACGTCTTTAACAGTAAGACTCATATTTTTGCTGCCAACTTTTCTTTTAACTTAACTCCATATTTGTTCAATGGCGTTAAGGTCGCAATGGTATGGGGGCAACCGAAAACGTCATAACAAAAGAAAATGTCTTTTAAAATTGCATCGACTTCATACTTTGGCTGGGTCTTGTGTCTGTGCACAGACACATCAACTGACTATTGTCCTCTAGTTGTTGTAAACTCTTTACAGCATTTATAATGTTATTTAAGCTGCTATCATCGTTATAGGCTTTGTCTCTCATTTTCCAATACCATCGGAACATAACCTCTATACGTAGGAAAGGTTACTCTTTCGCCAAAAATAAAAGCACAGTTTAACGAATAATATTTCGAGTCCAACGAAATATCTAACCATGGAAATTACAAACTATTCACCAAATATGTATCAAAATCGTTTGAGTGCACTAACCTGTCGCAGAAATGATTCCATGGAAATATTGTTTTTTCTCGCGAAGAATAGAGGCTCGTTCTTCTTGTTTCGCTTTATATTTACACACCATTGTATGAATTAACTTCCTCGCTGAACTTTAGATAGGTTTCGACATATTAACACAAAATAGCCGTTTATTATTTCGAAATCAGTTTTTGAAATAATAAACGGATATTTTGGCCAGGTTGGGGAATATTTTTCCCGAAATTTGGAAGTGTACATGGACTGTTTTTTTTTTTGTGATACTGCTTAGCTTCTATTGTTGTAAAATTTATTTTACTATTGAATGCCTACTTCTACTATTTGCCATATTGAGGGTTTTCTGAAATGTCGCTAACCAGGCAGCACTGAGAGGTTCAGTTCAGACAACTGTCAAAAGTATACATACGACACATAACGGCCTCCAGCTCCAGCTGCAGCGGCAGCAGCACCAGCAGCTGCTGTTGCAGTTCATTTCTGTGCATGCTGCGGGTGTTCATCGATTTATAAGACGGTAACATATCACGTATGTGACGTATGTGAATCATATCACTATATCAGTGGTTAAGGCGTTTGCCTATAGACCCGGACCCGGGAATGGTGGGTTCGATTCCCACGGGAAGCATACTTTGTATAGTTGTTTTCTGTGCATGCTGCGGGTGTTCATCGATTTATAAGACGTTATCATTTCACGTATGTGATGTGTGGTCAGACCACATCACATTGTGATGTACGTATGTGACGTATATGAATCTCTATCAGTGGTTAAGGCGTTTGCCTATAGACCCGGACTCGGGATTGGTGGGTTCGATTCCCACGGGAAGCATACTTTGTATAGTTGTTTCCAGTTTGGTTAGGACATTGCAGGCTTGAATCACCTGATTGTCTGATAATAAAGATGATTCCGTGCTTCGGAAGGCACGTTAAGCCGTTGGTCCTGGCTGCCAGCTGGTAGTCGTTAAAGGAACCACGTCAGAGGCCAAGAGGCGGTTCCGAAGAACTCTGACACCAGGGTGTGCATGGTCGATTGACCGTGACACCAACTCGAAATTAAATATCACGTCAAAAAATGCAGTACCAAATAGATTACAGCAACATTGAAGTTCAATGTTACTAATGTGAATGTGAAACTAACAACCATCAAATGCCAGAGCAAGAAGATTATAATGGAAAGTTGATCGAAGTTGAAAATATACAGTTTGATAAAATAAAAGCAGCATAAATTCGAATAAAAGTTTTGATTTCCCTTCCATTTGGTTTGCTTCCTCTGTATATTCTTTGACTATATTACATTAACATATAGGTATATTTTTTGCTATTATTGGTAGCATAAACTATTAGGCCCTTAAACTTCGTTCAGAAGCAATTGGCGTAATTTATTCATTCGGCGGGCAACCACCAGCCCGCTAAGTAAATCTCACTTCAACAAACACACAACTATAGATGCAAAAAGTATTTTAAACGTTTAAAACCATTTGGTTTTAAACCGTTTTTTGGTTTAAAACGTTTTAAACCAAATTTTGTGGTTTAATATAGGTTTAAAACGATTTTCTATTAGAATTTACTAACATTTCACAAAAAGCAATTCAAAATATAATTATTGCATTATCCATCATATATTTGGGTTAAGTAAAATGAAAAAAATGTACTATATGTATAATTATGTAAAAAAAACAAACTTTACCATGAAAAATTATACTTTTAGGTGACCTTAAAAACCTAGCGGACGCGACAGTGACCCTGGTTTGATCAAATGACTCAAATGTGTATTAGACGCGACCAGAGTCGCGGGCGCTAGGATTGGAAAATATATTTAACTGTTACATTACTTTGTCATCATCAGTGGTCGGAATAGGTAGATTGATTTTATGTACTTGCTTCATGAACTGTCACTTTCATACACAACATGGATAAGCCTTTTCTCCGGGATTGGTTTCAATTACAATACTTACGGTATTGAATTAAATATATTTAATGTATGTTTTTTTTACACCAGTATATTTGAAATGTATAGAAAGCTAGAAAGACATTTATAATTAATTTACATACATAATGATTTTTTGGAAAGGGAATGTGACTTTTTTGTCCAATCGCAAGTTACCGTATGACTAGTGTAGTAGCGTATGATTATTTGTTTAATGTTTGCTATCTACTACTTGCAGATTTAGCTTTAATAAATAAATTAATAAAAGTTACTATTTATATCAATATTTTTTTGTAGAAGATCCCGAATTCAGTACAAAGCGAGGGTTAAATCACGTTTTCACAACACAAATAGTAAGAAATGCACTCTAGGAACCGAAGTACTTGGCTGCGTGTTACGTGAGCGGACGGAGTTGCGGACGCGCACAAGTAGTTACGATAGCAATTTGTACCCATGCGAAGACGGAGCGAAAAGGTAGTAATGATATATTCTTCATCCTATACGTAACGATTTTAAAATCGCGAAAAAAAATCAAAATATTAAAATCCCGAAATCCCGGAGGCATGTCCATATTAATATATACGTAATTCACATATAAATAATGTTATTATCTCGCGTTAGTTTTAATCAAAAAATATATACGTGTCAGTTTATTGACCCCAAATCAATCTACCTATTCCGATCTCTGGTCATCATCCATTAAGTTAAATGTCTAAATTTCGCAGAAAATACAAACAAAGAAATAACAAACTATTAATTAACATAAATTTAGTTTTTAGGGTTCCGTATCTCAAAAGAAAAGAACGGAACCCATATACGATCACTTTGTTATCCATTTGTCTGTCAAGATCCTTGATCTCAGGAACGTGTTGAGGTATCAAGCTGAAATTCATATCAAATACTCAGGTCTACCTGTCCCTTGGAGTTGTGGAAAAAACCAAGACGTTGAGAAAAAGGTTCTTGACAGACAGACAGACAAACAGACAGTCACTGTGGAGCCGAGTGATTCTATAAGGGTTCCGTTTTTTTTCTTTTGAAATGAAATGGAATGACTTATTTCGCTTAAGCGTAGTTACACTTAGCCGTATCCAGCATGCGGTACGGAACCCTAAAAAGAAAAGTAAGTCACCGAGCGGGATTCAAACCCGTAACACTCGTTTCTTGCCGTCCGCGTCCCAGACGGACAGTGGCCGGCAGGACGAAATTAGCGGCCATATTCTGCGTGGAAAGAAATACGCGTTTTCCCAAACATAAGACTAATTTAGATCGATTGTTTACCTCCGAAAACCCCCATATACTATATTTCAGCGAAATCGTTAGAGCCGTTTCCGAGATCATAGAAATAAATTTATATACATATAAATATACAAGAATTGCTCGTTTAAAGGTATAAGATATAATATATTGACGAGCTCTATGGCCTAGTGGTCACCATGCCAGGCTTCCACACTGGTGGTCCCGGGTTAGATCCCCGGCCAGGTCAAGATGGAAAATGACGAAAAAAATTTATATACATACATATAAATAAATATACAAGAATTGCTCGATTTTAAATAATTTTAAAGTTATTATAGACTAGCTTTCGCCCGCGGCCACGCTCGCGGCAATGTCAATCCCTAGGGAATATTACTTTTTCCCGGGATAAAAAGCCTAGCCTAGCCTATGTCCTTCTCCGCACTCCAGAGAACTTGTATGCATAGTTTCATGATGATCGGTTCAGTAGTTACGGCGTGAAAGCGTAAATATACAAACAAATATACAAACAAACAAGCTCACTTTCGCATATAATATTAGTAAGGATAAGGATAATGACCGTTTTTTTATAACAAAAAGCATACCTACTTACAGCTTATGATAAGAAAAAGAAATGACAAAATACGCATATTTAGATTGTAATCTTTCTAAATCCTAAACATATTATAAAACGTCATTTAAACTAATAAAAATAAAATGTTTTCAATTAATATCTTTTTTTTTACCTTCAAAATAATAATTTGTTAATAAACTAGTAATCACGTGGTCACGGTTTTAAACCACGTAGTTTTGGTTTAAAACGGTTTATTTGCAACTATTCACACAACACTATAAGCGTACAAACGCTGTACGAATTTCGGGAAATATATTTCCCAACCTGGCAACTCATAAGACTTGGCTGTCAACGTCATCATTATTTAACAGATTGACAATGATCATGTGGTAAAGCATGGGAATATTGCTTTATAAATCCTACATTTGGGATTTTTTTCAAATATTCATAAAAAAATTGAATTTTGGATAAAAAAATTTGAAAAAAATCTGGAATATTTAAATTTGATACTTTCGATCTCAGACCAAAGAAAAAAGAGGACTGGAAATACCTACAAAAAAATCGTGTATACCTACATCACAGAATCGTTACATAAAATGGCTGCCATTGCCTAGGGTTGTCACTTCCATACTATGTAATGATCTACTTCAAACAGTACTCTTATTTTGTAGGTATTTAGTTAGCTCCAGCCAATGAAAAGATTTGAAACTTGTACTGCACAGCTGAGATAATAAGTAATACGCATTACTGACAAGTTCATGCATACGCCCTGTATCTTAACACTTAAATGAATATTATAATTTCAGATTTAAAAAATATTATATTATGCATATAATTTTTATTGTTGGATCATAATGCCACAAGGTATTGTTTTATCGAAATATTTAAAAAATATGTTTTATTTACATACCTCTTTCTAAACTTCATCTGATACTGGTAATAGGAATAAAACGTCGTACTAGCAAAATCAGTATTGATATTGCTTGTTTCACGCAGTACAAATTTGTCTTGTGTAGCCAGTGCTGAAAAGTAAACGTGCAAATAATTAACACAATTATAATAAACTAGCTTTTGCCCGCCGCTCCGCCCGCGTCAATGTCGATCCCTCGGGAATAGTAGTAATTTTTCCCGGGATAAAAGGTAGCCTATGTCCTTCTCCGTGCTCCGGAGAACTTGTATGCAAAATTTCATGATGATCGGTTCAGTAGTTACGGCGTGAAAGCGTAACAAACAAACAAACAAACAAACAAACTCACTTTCGCATTTATATATTAGTAAGGATTATGTACAAGTATAATCTATTAAGTGCATTGTTGTATGCATGACATCATTTGATCGCATCCATAATTCGACAATACGTTGTCACACATAACTTTGCGTACATTTGCATGCATGTGCCGGCTACTCCTGCCAAATCACCCAACGGTTTTTAGTATTGTCTGACAGAAAAAACGAATAAACCGGCCAAGTGCGAGTCGGACTCAGGCACGAAGAAGGGTTCTGTACTATAAAAACTGCAAAAAAATCATGCTTGCTGTAGCGAAGCCCCTTAATTAATTATATTATTCTATTGTTTAGTTTTTGTCGTTATAGCGGCAATAGAAATATATCCATCCGTTAAAGTTTCAACTGTCTAACTATCACGCTTCATGAGATACAGCCTAGTGACAGACGGACACCAGAGCCATATCATTAGGATCCCGTTTTTACCCTTTGGGTACCGAACCCTAAAACATTTATTCATTGACATTAACTGTATACATTAAACTTACCGGAAATGAAAATATTGTTGGCGATGAGTTGTCACGAAGTCTCATATCATAACTTCAAGCGTTCTATTGAAACAGCTTTCCTCAAAATGCAAAGAGCAGATGTACCAATCCTGTTGCCGAGGATTAATATTTTTCCGAACCGGATAGCCTCTAAGCATTTATTCCTCAAAGCTTCATTCATCGGAAACCTATAAAAAAAATATTATTTTTTATTTAGATAATGCACAACCCTATTCAAGTATGTAAACAAATGAGGAATAAAATAAATGAAAATACTGACTGTATTACAAAAATATGACCAGTTAACAACAGTTTATACATAAATTTAAGATCGTGTTTTATTTTGCTTCTCAATCAGAATCAATAAAGAGCTTTCTTGCTAGAAAACGGGTTACTAACCTATGAAGAGTCAATTATGGTTGATTTATGTTTTTTCTTGCACCACACGTCACAATACAACATTTAGTCAACTTGATAAACAGTTTTCTCACACTTCCACGTATTTATTACCTTATTTTCGCGTATTTTTGTCCCAAATCTCAACTTTACCAAATAGTAAACAACACCCGTTGACAACACAACTACCACGAAACTCGTTACATAATATGGCGGATTTTGGCACGTACCTAAACTTTTGACAGCTTTGACCATAAATTAGCAAAAACTAAAATATGTATGTCTCTTTTGTCAAAGGCAATTGTACTGAAGAAAGAAAGAGACAAAGTTATATTTCACACTTTGTACCATAAATGCCTGATATTTGTATAAGTAAAAATTCATATATGTTGACAAGGGCTTCTCCATAGACTTCCTTACTCTTAGCTTTCGATTGCGTAAATAAAAACCATCACTTCCGGTCTGTAGTATGTTGTCAATTTGCAGAAAATATTACTTATTCGTAGCCTAAAACCTCTTAGAGGTATTTAAGTACAAGCAGACTGCAGAATGATGAAACATATAAGATTTATGGCGTAAGTCTCGATTTATCTTGCATAGCTGTTGCCCGCGACTTCGTCCGGCAATTTCTGTTATTATGATTAATTTCGTTTTTTCTTTGTACGTTAAATAATTCCTATTGGTCGCAGCGTGATGTTTTATAGCCTGAAGCCTTCCTCAATAAATGGACTATCCAACACAAAAATAATTTTCCAATTTGAACCAGTAGTTCCTGAGATTAGCGCGTTCAAACAAACAAACAAACTCTTCAGCTTTATATAATACTAGCTGTTGCCCGCGGCTCCGCCCGCGTTAGTGTCGATCCCTCGGAAACAGTAGAATTTCCCGGAATTAAACATACCCTATATCCTTCCCCGGGCCTCAAACTACCTCCATACCAAAATTCATCAAAATCAGTTCAATGGCTAAGCGTAAAAAGACGACAAACAGAGTTACTTTCGCATTTATAATATTAGTATTATTTAAAGTTATATTAAAGTTTGAAGTAAATCGGTTCAGTATTTTCGGAGATAATCGTGATCATACATACAGACAGACAAAAAATTCGAAAATTTTGTTTTGCTTTCTATTATTCTTTTTATGTGTCCCTCTATCCATTTCAGTCAAAAATTCTAAATGTACAGACAAAATATTTTTACTGTTTTATTATATGTATAGATTAGTATAAATAAATATAAATAAATATATACGGACAAATCACACAGATTGAGCTAGCCGAGCTAGCTCCAAAGTAAGTATGGATTTCAAGACGATTTAGCAAAACCGTTACTCCAGCAGGAAACTAAATATCCCGAAAACCTGAACAACTAATTATATTTTCGGAGCACATTATTCTAATATCATAAGCTATCTGTATCACAATAAATCTTTATCATTACGATAATTAGTTTAGATTTTTCTTGCTGGAACAGCGTTACTCCAGCAGGATCGTTTTTTTTTCAATGTGTGCGTTACCCCAGCAAAAAAGTACTAATTATCAAAACGTAATATTGCTAGATAATTAGTAAGTAACGTCGTGCAAATGTAGGTGAAAGTTTTAAATTTGTACGTCCTTTAATTTCTGAGATATTAATTAAAATCAGATTCTGCTGGGATGACATTTCAAACGTTACGCCAGCAAAAAAATTTCTCGGATCCGAATGAAAGTTAATACAATAATTAGTAGTTGATGTGCTGTAAATGTACTTGTATAAATAGAATTTGTACGTCTCCAGACTTTTGCGATATTCGAATTTTTGCTGGGGTAACGTTTGGCCGATTGCTGGATCTCATAATCGGCACGGCGCAGGAGTTTGATTATTTTTATTTACACTGTTATGAATTTGTAGATCACGTCTGCAAAAACAGAATTTCTAAAAATGTTACTATTCAGGGATTAAAAATGGAAATCAGGTATTTTAACTCCTGTACTTTAAATATGGGACCTAGAGACTAATTGTTGACGTTAGTTTGTACCTTATGATTGCCTACAATGCCCAGGTAAGTATCAATATGAAATCTTAAGTATTAAATTAGTTATGAGAAAAAGAACCATATCTAGGTCTCCAGGAATTTCGACAGCCGATTTGACCAGTTTTTCAATTAGTTCGGAAGTCGACAGTTATCAAACTATTTGTAAGGGTAAGTTAACTATAAGTTTGCAAAACATCAGCTTAATACACGCAGTAGTTTAAGAAATATAATTAAATATCCAACCGTAGGTGAAATACCATAATAAGCCGACCATTTTCGGGAGTATAGCAAAAAGCGACGCTACAGTACATATTGCTAACCATCCTAAATTAGCAGTAGTATTCACGTAAAATAGTACAGTCGCGTACATCGTTGAATTCAAGTTTTTTTTTAACTTCTACAAAACTATTGTTTGCTAAGGACCACATTTTTTATATCGTACTTATGATACAATCTTAATTGGAATGTGCCCAACAGTCCTATTTCAATGAGTACTATTCTCATTCCGTTAACCGGGCCGCTGCACTTACACTCATAATGTGGATATAGTTTTGGATTTATATATTTGTTTATTTGGTGGTTCCGTAACAGGTTATCATGTGATGTCTCATTGGTTTTTTTATATGACGAGTGGCAGAGTGCTTTACAAGACCACGACTATGCGCTTCGCGCGCTAAGTTGCGTGCGCCACTAGGGTTGCCAACTCAGTTGATCAGAAATCAGGGAGGTAAAAAAAGTAAATGTAAAGTTTTATTGTATGGCCGTTAATGTTTCATCATCATCATCATATCAGCCGCAAGAAGTCCACTGCTGGACATAGGCCTCCCCCAAGGATTTCCAATACGACCGGTTGGAAGCGGCCTGCATCCAGCGTCTTCCTGCGACCTTAGTCAGGTCGTCCGACCATCTGGTCGGTGGGTGTCCGACGCTGCGCTTGCCGGTACGTGGTCGCCATTCGAGAACCTTTCTGCCCAATCGGCCATCGGTTCTGCGCGCTATGTGCCCCGCCCACTGCCACTTCAAAGAGCTAATCCGCTGAGCTATGTCGGTGACCTTTGTTCTTCTACGGATCTCCTCATTTCTGATTCGATCTCGTAGAGAAACACCGAGCATAGCCCTCTCCATAGCTCTTTGAGCGACCTTGAGCTTTCTTATGAGGCCCATAGTAAGGGACCACGTTTCGGACCCGTAAGTCATCACTGGTAACTCACATTGATTATAGACTTTCGTCTTCAGGCACTGAGGTATTTTGGACGAGAAGACATGGCGGAGCTTCCCGAACGCTGCCCAACCGAGTCGGATTCGTCGAAACACCTCGTCCTCGAAGCTGGAACTGCCAACCTGGATCAATTGACCCAAGTAGACATATTGGTCCACAGCTTCAAGGACGGAGTTCCCAACAAATACCGGTGAAGGCACAACATGGACATTCGACATTATTTTCGTCTTGTCCATGTTCATTGTAAGGCCCACCTGTTGGGAAACTCCATTGAGGTCATTGAGCATGGTACTTAAGTCCTCCAGCGTCACCGCCATAACAACGATGTCATCGGCAAATCGAAGGTGAGTGATATACTCGCCATTGATGTTGATGCCAAGTCCTTCCCATTCCAGGAGCTTGAAAGCATCCTCCAGAGCAGCGGTGAACAGTTTCGGAGATATGACGTCTCCCTGTCTCACACCTCGCTGCAATGGTATAGCCTTCGTGCTCTGCTCCTGTACTCGAACTGACATGGTGGCGTTGCTGAAGCACTTCAACACTTCGATATACCGATGGTCGATGCGGCATCGCTGGAGGGACTCAAGCACGGCCCATGTTTCGACCGAATCAAAGGCTTTCTCATAGTCCACAAACGCTAAGCATAATGGCCGGTTATACTCTCTGGTCTTCTGTATAACCTGCCGCAGCGTATGGATGTGGTCTATGGTACTGTAGCCTTTTCGGAAACCGGCTTGTTTGGGAGGCTGTAAAGCATCGAGCCTGTTCGTGAGACGATTCGTGATCACCCTCGAAAACAGCTCAACTGTCGTAGTATTCACTGTTGTTGTTAATGTTTATATAATTCCAATAACGATTGATAAGTATTGTTCAGGTCGAGGGCATCACGACGCTCAAACATCTGAAGGAGAAGGAAGTCTTGTTTGCAGAGAGCGATTAAGGCAGCTTTTCTACGCTATGAATATAAAAACTCATCAGCAGTAAACGGCATTAAGAAATCGGGCTTTCTTAGTCTTTAAACAACCTTGCAAAAATAGATCACTGTATCGAAATACCGAAAATGTTTACCGATACACTACACCGGTATTTCAGAATACCGGTATCCATGCGCCAGTCCGACCGTACGCCCCCGTTCCACGACTCACCTGGCCGCATGCAAACCACATATAGGTATACGATAAAGCTCATATTTCACTTCTCAGAACACAGAATAAAATTATAGATCTGTACATTTATATTACTTTGACAGGGATCTCAAGTTCTAACTAGTTTGTGGCCATGACAAGAATGAGTCACTGACCAGCATTTAGCAACGCTGATAAGGAGAGTGCATTCATGGGGTTGATACTTTCTTTACAATATTAGTAAAGGCCCTCTATATATTTAAGTGGTAAACTCATTCTTTTCTTTCCGTTTGACACTTAAAATCAATGCATGAGACATAGTATGAAATACTAGCATAAATCATAAGGTTACAGCATAGGGTAAGTGCTCCAGTAAATGAAAGCTACCCAGTGAATGAACGAAACGCATATTTTTATCAAAAATAAGAAAACCAGCTAATTCTACCAGGTGAAGTGTATTTTTTTAAACAGATAACACACTTTTACGTGTTCCAGTACTTATTCCGGTGGCTTAAACATCTTTATTGCAAAATGGCAATTGAGTAAAGTTGGGGTGCGCTCTGAAAAAATGTCTTGTATGGGCAGGAATTTACGACTTAGGTACGATATCACTTACTATTGTAAGTTTTATAGCTGTATTTTTTTATTTTTACATTGTTTTTCACTAAAACTAGGTTATTTATGAATATATGCTTGCATTTTCAAAAAGCATTATTAGTTTTTGCAAATACATTTTGAATTAATCAGGTGTTCATGGACTAGCTTAAAAAATGGCATCAAATCTAGTGAATGAACGGCAGTTCATTATAATTATTATTATATAATTAAGTAAAGGCAGACCGCCTTTACTTAAGTTCAAAACGATTGTAAAAAACCAGTTAATAAAAAAGGCTTATTACTGCATTGATGATTATATAACTGATAAAAATGCGTGGAAATTTATATAAATTTTTTAATGTTAACAATTTAATCTACAGTATGAAAAATTGTGTTTAATGTGAACAATGTATGCAGAGCCCTTCAGGCACGTAGGGACCAAGTCTGGATTGAGTTTCTTTCGGCGTATTCTTCTCACCAGTGGTCGTTCCGAAACGCTAGTAGTATTTCAATTTTGCATATATTAAAAAATATATAAGAAATAAAAATATGACGTTCAAAAAGAGATACATGTATCCAATTTTGAATAAAACTCTTTGACTTTGACTTTGCACCGTCCAAACCTGAGGTCCAAACCCAATACGTTATCGTAGAGAGTGAGGAAAGTCATTTTCACAACGAAACAACTAAAACAAAAGACTTTGTAAGGAAGAATATTGTGTCAGAGTATATTGTCAGCTTCGTAAACATCACAGAGGTTGAACGTGGATTTATCTTTTTTGCAGATTTATGTTTTAAAGATATAGAATAAACTGATCTCCCTCGTGATTTAGAAAACGAACAATTTGCGAAAACTCACCTTGTGGCGTCTGGGACTTGTACAGTAGGTTCACTAGCTCTTTCTGCAAATTCACCTCAACCTCTGTGACGACAGAGAGTTGAGTCTCCGACGTCACAGAGCTTGAACGTGGATTTATATTTCGTAGATATCGTAGATATTTCTTTTGCAGAAAAGATATAGGATTAACTGATCCCCCTCGTTATTTAGAAAACTACCAATTTGTGAAAGCTCCCCTTGTGACTTCTGGGCTTGGTACAGTAGGTTCATCGGTTCTTTCTGCTAATTCAGAAATACCTTTAGAGGTTCCTTTTATTGTGATACTAAAGACTGATGTAACTACCTCTACCTCACTCATGATTTTTAAGCAGAAATTACTAAAGCGCCTAGGTACCTAATTCAGTTCACTAAAGTCAAATTATGTTGATTAGTGAATAAATACTTACAACTCTGAAATCTAAATAAGTAGGCTTGAAGTATTTAGAATCTAACTATGATTGAAATTATATAATTATTATGTTTATTTTAACACTTATTAATGTGTCTGAATAAGAACCAGAAAGTATTATTAAGTTAATAGTAACTAAATAAGTACTCATAGTACCTAATCCCTAGTTTTTACGCAGAAATTATTGAAACCTTATTAGGCTACTTATTGTTAAATGAATACAGTTTATTTTTTCTGTTAAAAAATGGTAAAAAGCCTTTAATTTTAAATTTAAATATAACAGATTTTAGTGTTCATTTACTGGGTTTTATTGCGTTCATTCGTTGTAAAATGCTGTTCATTCACTGGTGTTTTAGGGTATTGTCGCATAAAATGTTAAAAATCTCCAAAACTATACAAACTGCAGCTCTAAACGAGAGTTTTATTAAATCTTAAATAATTTACGGTGACTATGGTAAATGTTAGGTCGTCAGAATATTTAAAACAGAATTGTAATTAAATTTCAAAGTTGAACATTTCCTTAAGGGTTCATTCACTGGAGCACTTACCCTATAACTTTTTATTACTGAAAAAGCTATGTGAGATGGAAAAATTGTTTCAGATTGATTGTTTTTCATTTGTTACTATGATTATAGTTCTGCAAAACTACTGAAAAAGCTATGTGAGATGGAAAAATTGTTTCAGATTGATTGTTTTTCATTTGTTACTATGATTATAGTTCTGCAAAACGCACGATCTATTTTGTTGAAGTTTATTTTATTTAGTTTTTATAGAATGTTTTTTTTTTTTTTTTTTTTTTTTGTCTATTCTTTTCACCAATGTAAGTGTTTCTACATACACACATGGCATCCACGGAAGACCAGCGTCGTGGTGCAAGTCACGCACGACACATGCTGAGTGGAGACCATTTTGGTACACAATGTTATTATTACATGTCAATTGTATTGTTGTTATACTGTACCAAATAAACCATTTTCTTTCTTTCTTTCTTTCTATATTATACCTAAACTTACATAACAAATACTTAACAAGACGGAAATCCGGAAGCCTTCAAAAAGTAAAAGATTTTTCCTACTCATCTAAATAGGTATTTTGTAAACGCCTAGCGTACCTATTACTCGAAAGAAATTAAATATGGTGATAATATATATTATATATCTGTACCTACCTATGTATAGAACCAAGGCATAAAACCAAGAATATATGCCTGTGCATTAAAAACTCATCCTCATGTTTGCATACGTACACAAACTGTATTCTACAGTCTCGAAGAAATAAAGATTATATTTATAAATGCGAACACTTCAGTACACGAATGTACCGCAAAAATAAATGAATACACGACCAATTTCAGTAATACAACTAAATATACGGTACCGTCGCCTTTTACTATACTCCCAAAAATGGTCGGTTTATCATGGTATTTCACCTACAGTTAGGTATTTAATGATATTTCCTAAACTACTGCGTGTATTGAGCTGATTTTTTGTAAACTTATAGTTAACTTACTCTTACAAATAGTTTGATAGCTGCCGACTTTCGAACTAATAGAAAAACTGGTCAAATCGGCTGTCGAAGTTCCTGGCGACCTAGATATGGTTCTTTTTCCTCATAACTAATTTAATACTTAAGATATCATATTGATACTTACCTAGGCATTGTAAGCAATTATAAGGTACAAACTAACGTCATCAATTAGTTTCTAGGTCCTATATTTAAAGTACAGGAGTTAAAATACCTGATTTCATATTTTTATTTTTAATCCTTCAATGGTAACATTTTTATAAATGCTGTTTTCACAGACATGACCTACAAATTCATAACAGTGTAAGTAAAAAAAATCAAACTCCCACGTCGTGCCGATTATGAGATCCAGCAATCGACCAAACGTTACCGCAGCAAAAATTTGAATATCGCAAAAGTCTGGAGACGTACAAATTCTATTTATACAAGAATATTTACAGCACATCAACTACTAATTATTGTATTAACTTTCATTCGGATCCGAGAAAATTTTTTGCTGGCGTAACGTTTGAAATGTAATCCTAGCAGAATCTGATTTTAATTAATATCTCAAAAATTAATGGACATAAAAATTTAAAACTTTCAACTACATTTACACGACGTTACTTACTAATTATCTAGCAGTATTACGTTTTGATATTCAGTACTTTTTTGCTGGGGTAACGCACACTTTTTCAATACTGCTACCCCTACTTTTTAGGGTTCCGTAATCAAGAGGTAAAAACGGGACCCTATTAATATCGCTCCGCTGTCTGTCTGTCACCAGGCTGTATTGTATCTCTTGTTCCGTGGTACTAAGGAAACCACTTACTATATAGATGGTTCCGTGATAGTTAGACAGTTGAAATTGTTTGTTGTTAGTTGACACAGATGACGTATTTCTGTTGCTGCTATAACAAAAAATACTAAAAAGTAGAATAAAATGAATATTTAAGGGGGTCACATACAACAAACGTGATTCTTTTGCTCGATATTGATAACGGCAACAGGTAGATGCTTGAAATATTCACAGAATATTTAGTCATATATTTACTTTAAAATAAATAATTATACAACAGACATTATTTTTTTGCCGTTTTTATAGATAATGGTACGGAACCCATGCGCGAGTCCGACTCGCACTTGGCCGGTTTTTTTATTTATTCCGGGGACATTAAGGTACCTACCAATTATTCGTTCTAATCATCTCTCTCTAGGACCTAGGTACTTTCTTGCTGGGGTAACCAAAGAACTCGTGTAATAACGCACACCTTCCTTTGTGCTGTTTGTCAAGAAAAATGGGAAGTCACTCGTACTCGAATGGCGAAATTTCAAAAATAGCACTGCTTTTTCTGCACCTTATTAAGGTACCTTGATCTTCAGTCTTCAGGCATTGAGGTAGTTACCTAGTCGAGGTTTTAAACATCGTCAAGTTTTCGTAAAGCAGCCCATCCCAGTCGAACACGCCTCTCGATCTTCCTCTTCTGCCAATTTGCCTCGAAGGATAAACGATGTCCAAGATAGACATAATCGTTTACGACTTCCATTTAGAATATAATTACTTACGGTGAAAGGTAGATACGTCAAAACTAGGATTTGTCATGAATTTTGGTCTTAAAGCCTACCTTCTCACACAACTCTGCTGCGATTCGCACAACACTACACTGCGTTGCCTCTACGCTGCGACGTATCGCAGGAATGCGTATTCTCACTTGTTTGTAAGTAGAACATCTTTTTTTATTGAAAAACGCGTAGTGCAACACACAGAACACGCATTCATGCGCAGTTACAGATCACGCGCTTACATGCAGAGAAACACGCGCTACCCGCGCGTGGATGCGAGGAAGACCCAAGGTATGTATGTAAGAGTTCTGCAGTAGCTACAGCAACATTACGTAATAGATCTTGATATCGATGGATTTTCGTTACAGTAGTATACAGCGACAGAGTACACAGAAAATAATGAGTTCTACAATAATAACTATTTTATACAGAAAATCAGTGTGCGTTACCCCAGCAAGAAAGTAATTCCTAGAGGGACGTGAGAAGAACGAATAATTGGTACCTCTTCTGCTGTGTTGGTCTATTACGAGTTCAAAGGTAGGTACCTACCAATTATTAGTTATACTCACGTCTCTCTAGGACCTACGTTCTTGCTAGGGGTAACGCACACAGAAAACCATGCTTTGCACTGCACCGCCCTGCACATTTTTGCGAAGAAATCTACATTGATGATGCAGATCTGTTGCACTTCCGCAACCACGCGCATAGTTCCGTCGCCACGCACCCCGCAACGCGTGGTGTGTGAATCGCGTTCCCACCGCCAGCGAGCGAGCGAGCGAGGCGAACGAAACTACATACTATAATGTTCACGCTCAGACGAGCGAGCTCGTGCGTGGCGACGGATACATAACAAAAATGTGATACTTTTTGTGCCTGTGTTCTCAAGATACGTTTCATACGAAAGGAACATCATTTCATCGGTAAGTAGGTACCTATAGGGATGACGGACGGAAGGTATTGGGATACTACTTACTCGGATAGATGGGGCAAAAGCAAAATAGCAGCTCGGGACCCCGACCGGGCGTACCCGATCCCCTACGGACTGTCTTGAGGACCACCAGGCTAACCTAAACTTGCTTATTTTACTACTTCACATGCCTAACTTGGTAAATTTCATCTGTAAAAAAATTGCAAAGCTGTAAGGTGACTGCAAAATTACTCAGTTTCAAGATCGCAATATATTTATTATCATTCTACAATATGATGAACATATAATATACCTTTATAAGTACAACTAGCTGTTGCCCGCGGCTCCGCCCGCGTTAATGTCGTTCCCTTGGGAACAGTAGTAATGATAAAAATTCCATACTAACCCCTGCCCCTTTGCTTTTTCCCTTAAGGGGGAATTTAATACATTTCACCTGCATAGATCTTTAGCCCTTAAGGAGGGGATTTTGCCCATTTCACCTACACATATATACTTATTTTTATACTTCTATGTCCAGAAATGAGAAAATTTTCATACAAACCCCCCCCCTTATCCCTTAAGGGGGAAATTTTGTACATTTCACCTACACAGATCTTTTTTAATTGTAACCTAGAACGTATATACTTATTTTCAAACCTCTAAGTCTAGAAATGGAAAAATTCCATAAAAACTTTACCCCCTATTTACCCCTTCAAGGGGTAAATAGGGGGTTGTTGTTGTTGTTGTTGTTGTTGTTGTCTGGTTCACCTAAACAGATCTTTTTTAATTTTAATTGAGAACTTGCGTACCTACTTTCAAACTTCTAAGTCCAGAAATGAGAAAATTCCATAAAACCTCATCCCCTTTGATTTTCTAAACATCCTTTCTTAGTGCTCATTTACATCATAAAAGAATCCCTTTGCCAAATTTCAAGTTTCTGCGCACAGTACTTTCGGCTGTGCGTTGATATATAAGTCAGGTTTGCCTTTGGCCCGCGGCTCCGCCCGCGTAAGTGTCGATTTCTCAGGAACAGTAGAATAACAGGAATACATTAGTTTATGACTTTCAATTACTTTCAATTACCTTAATATTGAATTTCAATTGAATAACTTCAAAAACGGAAAGTTTCATACTAACTTTGCATCCCCGTTATATCCCCTTAAGGGATGATTTTTGAGAAAAATATTTTACTCGTGTTTCATGCCTTTTAGTAAAGAACCTTCATGCTGAATTTCATTCGACTAACTTCAAAAATGGCAAAGTTTCATGCTTACTTTGCACCCCTATTTTACCCCCTTAAGGGATGATTTTTGAGTAAAATATTTTACTCGTGTTTCATACCTTTCAGTAAAGAACTTTCACGCTGAATTTCATTCGAATAACTTCAAAAACAACAAAGTTTCATACTAAATTTGCAACCCGTTTATCCCCCTAAGGAGATGAATTTCCAAAAATCCTTTCTTAGTGCTCCCCTACGTTATAAAAGGAACCCCTGTGCAAAATTTCAAGTTCCTAACCCTTATAGTTTAGGCCCTGCGTTGATATGTCAGACAGTCAGTCAGCTTTTTTTTTTTTTTTAGTATGGATTACTATGGATAGTATGGATAGGTATAATGCTGTCGTATAATGATGATGAATTGACTTTGGATTTTAATTTTCTTATGTCACTTATTATTTTATTATATGTTTGCAGGCAAACTCATGCCTTGAGTTCATTCAAATGACGATAACTTTTTTTTTAATGAACCGATTTTGATGAAACAAACTTTAAATGTTAAACTGAGTTAAAACAAAGCAATTGGTGAAAGTTTGAAGTAAATCGGTTCAGTATTTTCGGAGATAATCGTGATCATACATACAGACAGACAGACAGACAGACAGACAGACAGACAGACAGACAGACAGACAGACAGACAGACAGACAGACAGACAGACAGACAGACAGACAGACAGACAGACAGACAAGAAATTCCAAAAAAAATTTTTTGCTTTCTATTATTCTTTTTAAGTCGCCCTCTATCCATTTCAGTCAAAAATTCGAAATGTACAGACAAAATAATTTTACTGTTTTATTATATGTATAGATAAGTTCAATGCATATTTGTCTACTGAAACAAGAATGGTACTTATTGGCCAGAGATCCCACTTACATATAGCTGGATTTCTCAGTCCGTCTGTACGATATCGCCAAACGATAATATAAGCCTTACATTATATATAACTTATCTATATAATATAAAATATGTTTGAATAGGATTTAAATACAGCTGCATATGGATTAATGACTTCCTACTCGTATTATAGTTTTACAACATTAATGAATTATTATTTACAGCGTTACCACCACGTAGGTACCTACGTGGTAAGGTCACACAAGCTGAGGCATTCCTTTGCCATTTATTATTAGAAGTTAGCAATTTTTATGTTTACTGTAAGCAAAGGCAATAAATTACTTTTTTATTTTTTTTTTATTATTTACATTGATTAATATATTTTGATTACACGGTTATACAGTAAGCTATGTGCAATAATTGGTAGTTATATATATTGATACGCTCCGTGCGCTCACGCGTACACAACGTTTTGCTAACTGTTCCGCCTTTAATATTCAATTTACATTGTTAAAAGTTCATTTTTGTATCAAAAAATTTCATAAAGTATTTTGTTAAAGACAACACACTTTTTTTGTGATATTCAGTCGTGTAGATCTGTTCGATATCAAGAAATATTTGCTAATATCGAGAAGGAATTATCATCATTCGCAAGTTTTGCGTTACCGAGCCCGGTCGAGTCGGTGAGTCATCCTTGTGCCATCGCTTATCGCTTCTGCCCGCCCTCCCGCCTGCCCCCGCCGTAAGCACTCGATTGTCATCGCTGCGTGCGCTGCTTAGACGCTAATATATCGTGCATCATCTCGTAGCTGCCTACGTGCCGACTGCCGAGCTACGATTTTAGTACCTACATATTGACCACTGACATTTTTACTCGTATTTGGATTGCTAATCTTCTACCCTTTTGAGACGTTGAGGTCATTATGCCGAACACAAATTGTGCAGGTTGTCCTAACCTTATAAAAAATAATGAATACCTGCAATGTAAAGTTTGTTCCTTGTATTATGATATTCTCTGCGCTAATGTGTCTTTCAAGAAATTCTGTGCCATGTCTAAACAAAGCCGGCAGGCGTGGCAGTGCCAAGCATGCCAAAACAAACGTCCTAAGGCTGATAATCAGAATACGCCGGTTCGCACCAGTTCAGAGTCTCATGCAGAAAGCGATCAAACTGCAAGTTCATCCAAACCAAGTAAACGCTCAAGGTTTACTTCACCTGAGATTGATTTGGAGACTAGTGAATTACAAGAGAGCTGTAGTCAAGTGACTGATTTAAATGAGCTTATAGTGCGCGCGCTCAGAACCGAAGTACCCAAAATATTAGAGGGATCTTTGACAAAGGAACTGGAGCCAATTAAGAGCCAAATAAGTGACGTATTGAGTTCTATAGAATTTATTAATAAAAAATACTACGAGATGAGCAGTTTGTTAAAGTCTCGCGAAGAAGACATAAAGCAACTAAAATCCGAAAATACTGAACTACGCAATACGGTTAAGGACTTATCTAGCCGATTGGGTGCCCTCGAGCAGCATAGTCGCGAAGCTAACATCGAAATACATGGATTACCAGAACATCGATCGGAAAACTTAGCTCAGATTGTAACCCAAATTGGCAATGCTGTGTCCCATCCCATACATGACGGAGATATCCTTTCTTCTTTCCGAGTCGCTAAGATGAATGTAAATAGTAACCGTCCTCGTTCGGTGGTTGTAAAACTGCGCAGTCCCCATTGTCGCGACGCCTTACTCTCGGCAGTATGGACATATAATAAGAAAAATAAACAGGACAAGCTAAATACAAGCGTGATTGGAATTGGTGGAGATAAGAAGCAAATTTATTTAGCCGAGCATTTGTCCCCAGAAAATAAGTCACTACATGCTGCTACGCGTATAAAAGCCAAAGAACTTTCATACAAGTTCGTGTGGGTAAGGAACGGGAAAATTTATGTTAGAAAAACTGAGTCATCGCAATCTAGTGATTATTAATAAAGACAGTTTGTGTTCGTTATAAACATAAATGTAATGGAGTGGTATTTACTCTTCAAAATTTATTAATTTGTACTATCAAAATCTACGAGGAAGGCGTACGAAAACAAACGATATTTATAAGAATATTTTAATGAATAGTTTTGATGTAATTGTATTTACTGAAACATGGCTTAATATTAATGTTTTGAATAGTGAATTTATAGACAAAAGATACCAAGTATACCGCCGTGATCGTACGCATTCCGAGTTTTATTCTAAGGTTGATGGTGGTGGGTTATTAATTGCTGTTCATAATAAGATCAAAAGTAGACGCTTAGTAGAAAGGGAAAGCTCTTGCGACGACCTATGGGTTGAAGTCGAGTTGATGGATGATAAAGTAGTTAAAAAGATAGGAATTTGCGCTGTGTATACCGTTTGTAGTTCATCTTCTTTTAAATTAAAGGAACTTGATACGTTTTTAGATAATACTTCTGAAGTAGCTTGTGAACTCAATGACATTTTGATAATCGGTGATTTTAACATGAGTAGTATTAATTGGTCTAAGGCAAACAACGCTCACCATATGGTCCCTAATAATTACAATAGTGCTCTCGGATACGCTCTCTGTGATTTTATAGCTCTAACAGGCCTTCAGCAGAGAAATTCGGTCTTAAATTCTGAAAATAAAATACTAGATCTAGTTTTAACCAATATGTCTTGTAATGTATCTCAATCATCATGCTTAAAAAGTAAACTTGATCCTCTTCATCCACCCCTTTCTTTATCTTTAGATCTTCAGATAGATAAATTGTTGGACTCTGTACCTCGTTCTGATTATAATTTTTATAAGGCTAATTATTTTGAGATTGTGTCGGAATTGAAGAAGATAGATTGGTTCAAACGTCTAAGTAGTTCTGATAAAGTTGATCAGACAGTGGATATTTATTATAAAATATTAAATGATATCATAAGTAAATTTGTTCCAAAGCGTAAGCTGCGGAAACAGGCTTACCCAACTTGGTTTACCTATGATTTAATTTGCTTACTAAAGGAGAAGGATAAGCTTAGAATCAAAGTAAGAAAATATAAAAACCCTCGCGACCGTTTTGAGTTAGACATTATTAAAAAACGATGTCACAAATTGTTTTCTATATGCTATAGAAATTATATCGATAGTATCGAGACAAATATAAAGAAACACCCAAAGGCTTTTTGGACTTTTGTAAAGCAGAGAAAAAGTTCATCCCGAAACGGAATTCCCTCTGTAATGCACTCTGATGAAAAAAATACAGTTAAAACTGGGCCAGAAGTAGTCGAACTGTTCGCGTCTCATTTTCGGTCAATATATAACAATGCAAGTAAGGATCAGAATAAACCATATGAACATACAATTAAAATCAGCTCACATAAATACTTGCAAAATAGGTTTGATACAATTTAGTGAACGTGACGTTCTCAAGGAACTTAAAAAAATAGATCCCAACAAAGGTGCGGGTCCTGATAATATTCCCCCGCTTTTTGTAAAGCGTTGTGCGGAGGCATTATCATATCCTCTTACATTAATATTTAACCAATCTTTGCGTAGTGGCTGCTTCCCTACCCTTTGGAAACGTGCAAGAATAGTTCCAGTACAAAAAAAAGGCGATACATCTAATGTTAAAAATTACAGACCTGTGTCGATCTTATCCACGTTCTCGAAGATATTTGAATCCCTTGTAAGTCCTGTACTCACAAATCACACAAAAACATTAATAACTCCAGATCAACATGGTTTTCAAGCAAAAAAGTCTGTTGCTACGAATTTGTTTCGTATGTAACACCCATCATGTATGAGGTAGACCAAAACCGTCAAGTCGATGCTATCTATACAGACTTTTCGAGCGCTTTTGATAGCGTAAAACATTCTGTATTGCTGGATAAGCTACATGATCAATATGGTATATGTGCTTTACTTCTAGATTGGTTCGGTTCATATCTCGCTGACAGGGAGCAGTCTGTTGTCGTTAATGGGTATCAATCTGCACCCTACTCTGCATTGTCTGGTGTACCACAGGGTTCACATCTTCGTCCAATTTTGTTTATTTTATTCATTAATGACATAACACACTGTATACGTAATTGCAATTGCTCGTTGTTTGCGGATGATATGAAATTATACCGTGTTATAACATCATCTAATGATGAAGTACTGCTTCAAGAGGATTTGGATCGAATTTCACAGTGGTGTATGAATAATCAAATGCTTTTGAATACAGGTAAATGTCAACACATCTGTTTCACTAAGAAGAGAAAACCTATTTTAACGCGTTATTATATCAACGGCGAGAAAATATCATTTGTTTCGGAGGTTCGCGACTTGGGCATAATTCTAGATAAAAGATTAAGTTTCATTCCTCAATATAATAATATAATACAGAAAGCTTCAAAAATGTTAGGTTTTATTAAACGCAACACAAAAGACTTTAAGAACCCTTCTACTAAAATTCTGTTATTTAATGCACTGGTTCGGAGTATTCTTGAATTTGGCAGCGTAGTTTGGAATCCTGTGTATATTGTTCATTCTACACGAATCGAACGTATCCAGAGATCTTTTTCAAGGCATTTGGCTTGTACTTCATCTGGTATATCGCACAGGTGCTCCTATGACGAGCGTCTTTCGTTTTTTGGTCTCAAAACTCTGGCTCAACGACGTCGAATGCTAGATTTAATATTTTTCCAAAAAATAGTACAGGGTATCTCAATGTGTCCAATGTTATTAGATCATATAAAAATCTATGTACCTAGGATGAATAGCCGTCGGCGGTGCAAAAAGGACTACTTTTCTGTTCCTTCTTGTAAGACCAGGTTGGGTATGCATGCGCCCGTGTCTAGATATATATCAACTTTTAATGATTGGCATAAAATTCTTGATTTAGATATATTCCACGATAAGTCTAAAATGTTTAAAGAAAAAATATTGCTTAATTTAAAATCAAAATAACTTTTTTCTTTTTTTTTTGACTTATTATTATTATTTTTTATACTATTTAATTTTAAAACTATTGTATCCAAGTATGGTATCAAGAATATAAAGAATGCTCTATGGATAGGCAATGCTGTGCGCATCTGTAAAAGATGTAAACATTAGAATAAGTTCTTGATATGTAAAATGTAATGTCGATGTTGATGTGCCTAATAAATAAATAAATAAATAAATGATTCGGCAGCACGGAACGATGAATAGAAATAACTAAGTAAAGGGTGGATCCATACCTTACTTAGTAATTTCTATTCCTAACAACGAAGATATGAATAACTAAATAGGTGGATCCATATCCTATTTTGGTTATTTGAAATCCTCGTTAGTTGTTAACTTGTTACCCGTACCGTACCGTCAATTTATTTCTGTCATTCTTCTCTTAATCGGCAAAGAATTTTTAAAGGAAGAATACAAAGCACGGCCTTAGATGCATATACCTTCATCTGTTACAAAGAGATGATAGATAATAACGAGGACTAACTTTATTACCTGATTTAAATCATTATCCGACCAAAATAATATGACACTTATCATTTCGACGTTAGTCAACTGATATTGTCAATTTCTTTTGGACGGTTAATGGTTTAAGCCAGTTACCTACTAAAATTAGTCCGCGTTTTTTAATAAGACTGAATATGTAAAATTATTAGTCCGCCGATAATTCTCACACGTGTTGCCAAATCCCGGGCCTATACTGTAAAATTAAATAAAATAATTTCTCCGATCGAGCACTAGTCGAAAAATACATGAACAATTGGAAAATGTACATTGCCTTCTTTTCAAACAACCGATGAAGGCAATAAGAGATCAATTTATTTTACTGTATGGGCCCGGGATTTGGAAGGGCCCACATGTGGGATCCCTATTTTTTGCATAATTCGTTTCGTCCTAATATGCTTTGGCATACTGGTTTTGGCATAATTATTGTTGAGGCTAATTTGTTTTGGCATAATGTTAATTAGTATAATCTCCATAGGCATAGTAACTATAAATCTAATAGTAGATATTTGGGCATAACATTTTTAGGAATAATAGAAAGAACATTTAAAATTTAGGCTTATGTTTATAGCTTTAAATTTAAAAAATACGTTAGAAAACTCTTCCAGAAAAGTAAAAATTGAAACTCGAATGAAACGAACTTCTACCAGAAAAGTAGGTTGGGTTAAAACTGCGACCCTACCAGAAAAAGAATTGCCATCAGAAACGAGTAAAATGATATAATAATGTTTAAACAGAATTATGTGGCGCATAATTATTACGCATAGTTAATTAGTTAGCATATTTAGGCTTTAGAATAGTATGCTTAAAAAATGCGCCTAAAAGGTATGCCAATATAATATTGTGCGTAACTATTATTAGGATAAGTAAAAGTATGCCATGTTAAATTATGACATAAAATTTTATGCAAATAAAAATAGGGATTTATTTGTGGACTAGTGATCATATTATCTTTATCATCGTCGAATAACAGATAAGGCAATATCTTTCGGTCCAAGATATAAAATTTTACATATATGCTATTTACCAGTGAATTGAACTGAACGTGCATATACTCTTAATTATAGATTACAATCAAATACATATAGATTACATTGTGTTATTTATTAATTTAATATTATTTTAATCTAACACGTTATAATAAGTAAATTTTAAAATAGTAGTCGGCTATCTGTAATACAGCAACACTGTCAAACTGCAAGTCATTGCTTTGCTACGGTGAGGAACACCGCTAATACATAATCATCATCAGTTTGAGAAGCTATATTGTTAGTATAGGAATGGTCCCCTTTTTAGGGTTCCGTGCCTAAAGGGTAAAAACGGGACCCTATTAAATATCGCTCCGCTGTCCGTCTGTCACCAGGCTGTATCTCATACACCATGATAGTTAGACAATTGAAATTTTCAAAGATGATGTATTTCTGTTGCCATGGTATTTTGAAGTATTGGCCTTCGATTAGGAAAGTACTGTCTTAGGTTTTGGACAATCGAGTTCAGAAATAAATTCGGGTTTGTGAAGTAGGTATTGGGCATTGTTTTACAAAGTATTAGTTAAACATGGCCAATATTTCCCAAAACCATGCCAATACTTCCTTATAACATAAAGTAATGAAGTATAGGCATGGTATTGGGAAAATTGGTAATGGAATGGCCAATGCTTCTCAAAACTATCATCATCCTAATCTCTTAGTGCCAATCTCCTTCAAAACCATCGCTGATAAGTTTCAAACAGATCCGTAATATTCTAAGAATTATCCCCTAACATAAAATAAAAAATAAAGTAGAACTACTCTTAATTATAGAATAAGACTAGTCGGCCATGTAATTTTTTTAATGGAACTAATAATAGTAAGAAATATCAGTAGTTCCATCATGGTACAAATAATGAGTTCTCGGCATTGGTCCCAGTCCATCCCACAGGAAAAGTTGTTCATATCGATGGGTTGAATCACCCCTTAAAGGATCGGACAGGGTTTTCTTTACATATTCCATAGTACACCTGCTGTTAAAAATCCAAGTCTAATATTACCGTTCATTAGATCCAGCCCGTCCGTAACAGACAGTCGGACAGCGGAAGCTTACATAGGGACCCATTTTTACCTTTTGGGTACAGAACCAAAACGTTAAAGTTCTTTCTTCAATCCATGTTAGTAAATATTTAAAAAAACATTTTTATTTTTAGTAGGTACTTGTTTTAATGTTTTAAAGTAATAAACTAAATATGCTTTGGCATTCTCTTAAGACTAAAATATAGATAGACATTGAGCTTAAACTAAGTATTCATATTTCCTCTCCATATATACCTAGACTAGGTCACAGGTTGATCGCAAACTATATAATAAATCAAGTATAAAAAATTTTCAATCAGTAAAAGGCATGGTCACAGACATTAGCTACCATGTAGCAATTTTCATATTGGATAAATAGAACCAAGAAAATGGTATTAGATACCTAAATTCGTACATTCGTACAACCCAGTACTCTGTGGTACAACCTACTGCAACAATTTAAGAGTACAACATCAGGTTGTACTCTTAAATTGTTATGCATTATAAATATTTCAAAAGGAAATAAGAATTATTTAAATAAGAATTGACTCTGGGGCCCTTGTTCTTGACTGTCAGCAGTAGATCAGCGACCGGGGTAAGGGTTGTCTTGGAGCGCGAAGCCTCTATCCAGGGCAAGTTACATTTGAAAGGCCCTTGGGTCCTTGTTGTTGATCATCAGCTGTAGACCGCCGATGAGGAGGAACGAGCGAGGGAGGGCTGGCTTGAGCTCAGGGCGTTTACCTGGTTCCCCACTGCCTGATTCCGCCACTTCATTTTAATATATAGGTAGTACAGTTTTACTTATTTTTTTGCAATTCCAATATATTTACAATATGAGGAGTATGTAATTGATCTCCAAGAGCTCTAATACTTATTATAAATGAAATGCCTGGATATAAAAACTTAAGTAGCCTATTATCCCAAGTTTGAGTTTCCTCAGTTGCGCAGTAAATAGATACTACATCACGTTCGAGGAATGAGTCCCGAATAGGCTTGATTCTATCAAGTGGTACTTCTATGACATCTCCCCAGTCTACCAGTTGAACTAAAGCTGAGTCAGACTGTTCCATTTTTTTTATAATACCTCGTTCATATTTGTACCGCTTGATGGTTGGAACACATACAGGTAGTCCTTCCCGGAGATCTTGAAGCTTAATAGCAACAGCCTGACGGGCAAAATAAGCAATGTTTTCCCTCTCTTCTAAATACATTTTATAGCTGTTTACATCTGCTACATAAAATTCATTCAAACTTTTACCACTTTGCATTCGTACTTGTAAACGATCGCCAATTTGAAATTTACGGAAACGATAATAGTTTTGTTTGGGTGCAAGTTTAGCAGAAAACCTATTGATTGAGTTACGGGAGTCGTAACCAAATGTGGAGTAACCCATCAAAGCTAACATCGTAGATATATCTTCAGGGCATGAATTGTACATTTTTACGGTTAACAAATCATCTGTTTTATCTTGTACTATAATTTTCGTTCGTTCATCTCCAACATAATATTTCATTGCTTCTGTAGATGATTCTTCCCATGTCTCGCCTTTAGGTTTGCACAGCTCCAACTGGCAGTGTTTAACCAGGGATGGGACTGCATTAACATTAAGAGGCTTATAAACTTTACGTAATGGTATGTCCCTTTCAATATGCCCATAATCCGAAGCAAATAATTCCAATTGTATACCTTGGTCCTCTGTATTTATAAATACTATTTGGCCTCTTATGAAGGTTTTCAATTTTTTGGATTTATATACAATAACATTTCCAAGATAAACGTCTTTGGGATTAATCATAGAGCCCGGGGCCTCTAAGCTCGGCAAGTGCCTATTGCAGCCTGTAGGACGAACATAAAAGCTGGTGGGGTTGTCTATGTGGGTCACTTCAATCCAGTGAGAAGACCCGACATTGAAAGATGAAATGCTTATATTGTCCATCAACTCGGTAATTGAGTCAACCACTTGATCCTCATCCCTAGACGTCGCCATTATTCTGGTTTATTAATTTCTATGTTTTACTTCTACACAAAATTTTTTGTGGCACAGCATCTGAAAGAAAAAATATGTTGAAATTAAGTTGTTTATCTCATAATTGTACTGCATTGAGCTCCGAACAACCAAAGACGCGCATTTGGGGTCAACCGAACGCCTGGACAAATTCTGATCATTAGAACAACAAGACAAGAGAGACAAGTATTGCGCCTAAACATAGGGTTAATAGAAATTTGTTACTTAGGAACATAAGAATTCCGACCGCTATTATTTCAAAAATTATAAATTCCGATCACTCTCTTTAAAGGTTCTTTAGGCGAACATAAAAATATCTTAACTGTCGAAATCTTTCAAGACATTTGGAAGATACAATGTAAAGAAAAATTTACAAACATACAATTTTAACAAAAAAGACAATTGTTAAAATTTTGGGAATTTAGTAAAAAGGAATACCATCTTCTGATGTTTATTTTCACATTTTCAGGCAAAAATAAAATTCATTTGTGTTCACCTGATAGTGTGCAATTTATTAGTATGTCCTCTGTTGCTGCACATCATCTACACTACTTATCAGAAATTAATCAATCAAACTTAAAACTTAAGTAATATTATGATTGTGAAAGTAAGTACAATTAGGTTGTAAGTTAATTGTTCATCCTGGGAAAAATTACTGCTCCAGGTTGCAGATGAAACTACAGCACCTGGCATATAAAGAGGCAAGACAAAGGCATCCCATTCCCATGAGGGATCCTGAAAAACAGGGAAAAAGGCTGGCACATTTACATGGTGATTCTACTTCTCTTGTCATCTAACACATGTTTCAGGTTCATCCTTCCATCAAATGATTTAGACACAATTGTTCAACTTACAGATGTGCAATACTGACCATGGCAACGCAGGAGTGTATTCATCCTAGAGTACATCATGAGTATGGACAAAACAGTAATACGAGCATACTTCTTTAAAAGGATCATATATTCATCGTCACACAAAATATTAGACAATGAGTTATATAGGTTGTCTTTAACATTTAACAGTTTTAGGTTAATTGTACACATTTTACATTAACCTAAAATGGTGTTATTCTGTATTTAAGTGTTTAATCTGAGTCATAAAAAAAATCATCTTGTGCCATTGTAATGTCTATGAACATAATATTGGCAAACGCTGTCAGAATACCACATTTATTAATAATACTTTTGAATGACTGTTGTATGTCTTCAAAATTTTCATTTATATTTGTATCAACATTATTAAGTACATTAAACTCTTTCTTAATAATTCGACTATTTAATAAGTCATTGTTATGTTTAATTATAGAATACAGTTGGTCAGGATTGTCAGTAGCTATCTGTATCATACTTCCTATAGCATCATTTATATTCCGTGTATTTATTATTGTCTCTAAATGCTTCAAAGCTTCAGTATATACTTCTCTAATTGCCTTTTGTTCAACTAGTTCCAACTTGAAAGATTTAGCAATACATTGTATATTTTCATCCATATTAAAAATAATAGATTGTAAAAAATCATTTTTTTTCATAAAGAACAAAAAATTTATACAAACATTATATTCCTCATCGTCAGAACTGGGTTCATTGTCTGCATCCAAACCAGAAGGGACCTCCAAAGTTACATCCCTAATAACAGTTGTAAAAGTGTCTCGAAATATAATTATTTTGTTGATACAATCTAACATTTCTGTAATTAATTTGTTACAAAATTTTTTTAAAATATAAAAGTTACATTTTTGGCTGAATGGATACTTTAAGCATCCACAAGGTTTAAATGTAAAATTAGGGAATTGACGAATGTGGAGGTGATGTGACACAGGGTCCATATTTTGTGGCTCATGTTGTATAAGCATATCGCATATTTCATTCTCAAAAGATTCCATTTTTTCACACTACTAAGACCTCAAGGGTGCAAAACCATTCCCAGGTAAAAGGTACCTACCAAAGTCCTCTCTTCTTTCCCGGCAATATTTGTGTATAATATTCTTAAAAGATAGTATAAATAGTCTAATGAAGCAAAAAAATTATAATTTGTAGATGAAAATAATTTCTACTTCGGCCTATAATCTCTCTTTCCCGAAAGGGCGGATTTATAATAAATCTGAAAGGTATCAACAGGTGTTATAACTTACCAGGTACCGGCGTAAACCTCAACAAAAGTAGTGACGGCAAATACACGACGCAAAAGAACGAAGTGTTTATACCTATATTATGTTCTTTACGCAAGCGCAGACAGACTTGAGACGCTGTTATTGCACTCCACCAAACAGTAAACAACTTATTGATTATTCTCCTGTGTTCACAAATATTTTTATAGATAGGTAGGTACAAGGTAGGTACTACCTACCTAGTTGTTTTGTATCTACCCATAGATAATCCTGAGCCTGACCCTCGACCACATGAAGAACTGCACCCACGGCCTACAATCTGCTAATATCGGAACGCAACACGTAGCGGCCATCTTTGCCAATATCCTACATCTTTTCTGTGATTGGTTGATGCTTTGCTGACGTCATGGTCTGACGTTCGTCGCCGGCGCAAATGCTACTTGACTTGTCATTTTTAAAACATTACTGTTATTGTGTCGATCGAGTGAAGTCCTGTGCTTATCCTCTCCACTTTACCAGTAATAGAGCCCTTTGTATTTCCCTAGTGCTCCTTGCGTTTTGCAAAATGCCGTATTATAAGTGTTGTGTGTGTAAGTGTTTGCGAAAGGACGCTAATTATTTACACCGCTTACCTAAAAGTTCTGAGAAAAGACTCAAGTGGTTAGAGTGCCTAAATCGTTACGATTTAATACCATTAGAGAAAGAGATAAACTTAGTGGTTTGTCAAAAACATTTTGAGAAGAGGTTCTTCAGTGAGACTAAACATCGGCCACGACTCACCCCAGACGCTTACCCTAGTCTGTTTACTGAAAGTGAAATTTTAACTGGAATACCATCTCGAGAATACAAAGGTATGTAGTTAGAAGTTATTTCTACACAGATCATGTGTAATTTTTTATTATAGTTTAATGGAACTCGTTTTACCTATATTTTATTTGAAGCTAATAAGAAAATTACATTTAAATAATTACCACGTGTAATTTACATCTAAAACTATAGGTAGTCTTAATGAGAAGTGATATGTATGAGCCATTATTACTGTGGAGATTTGCAAAACAGATACATGGTATTCCTTGTTATTACCTCATACTGGATTTAAAGTAAAAAACCGGAGAGTATGAAGGGTTCCATACCTATAAATATGACCTATAAAAACGGCAAAAAAATCATGTTTGTTGTATGGTACCCTTAAATTTTAATTTTATTTAAATTTAAACATTACATTCCGCATAAAGTGAATATACAACTAAATATTCTGTTGATATTTCAAGCGTCTGCCTGTTGCTATTATCAATAGCCCGTTTTTAACCAATTGGGTATGGAACCCTAAAAAATATAAGTTTTGTTTGAGAATATGGTACAATTTTTTCAATTGAATTAGAGAAGCAGTATTATACCTACATTTAATCAAAGTTTGCAATATTAGATATAGTTCCAAAAATTGTAATTAATTTGACTATGAATGTGCATAAATAAATATATTAATATCTGCTCCAAAAAGCTTAATTCATTGTATTTATTTTTTCCAGAAAACGTGGATGTTCGCATTGAACATAATTACTCTCGTAAAAGGCACTTTGACCACACATACTGTAAAGCTGGATCAACTAGAGGTTTGTTTGATATTATTTTCTTTAAAAAGAATATAAATGAATAAATTGCATCTGAACCCAAGTCATACAGACCGTGCAATAAAATATAAGAATTATTGTACAAGTTTTTTATTTTTTAAAGTTGAACAGGAAAATAAAGCAAATAATACCTATTAATATTACACTGATTTTAACTAAGTATATAGATATTAACATGAAGCGAGAAATAATAAAGAAAGCACTAGATTGTGCAAATTTATTTAAATTGAAAAAAGTGCCATATATGTAGTTAACAGATTTATAATTATTCCGATATTAACTATTTTCTGTATGATTTTGTGTAAATACCATACTGTATTCTGAGCATACTAAGAGTTGTATTTATAATTATTTCAGAAGTCCTTGCTACTGTCAGTGGGTTACAGAATTTACAAGAAACTTTGACTACAATTCAAGATCAAGGTAATTATATAGATATTTATAGTATGAGAGTGAGGCTCCTTTTGGTGTCATTATGTATGTGGAATGAAATGCACACAGTGAATAATTTGGCTAGAATTGCAGATAGTCTAACTGCATCTTAAGCATAGTCATACAAATCTTGCAATTAAAATAGAATAATTACATTGCGTAACATTACTTAAATTGACAATAGTCTGCCATAAATGTAGTTAGCACAATATAATTATATTCATATATTACCTATTTTCTGTGTTCTGAGCATAGTAAGAGTTGTATTTATAATTATTTCAGAAGTCCTTGCTACTGTCAGTGGGTTACAGAATTTACAAGAAACTTCGACTACAATCCAAGATCAAGGTAATTTATAAAAGCTAAATTTAAATAATTACCACATGTAATTTACATCTAAAACTATAGGTAGTCTTAATGAGAAGTGATATGTATGAGCCATTATTACTGTGGAGATTTGCAAAACAGATACGTGGTATTCCTTGTTATTACCTCATACTGGATTTAAAGTAAAAAACCGGAGAGTATGAAGGGTTCCATACCTATAAATATGACCTATAAAAACGGCAAAAAAATCATGTTTGTTGTATGGTACCCTTAAATTTTAATTTTATTTAAATTTAAACATTACATTCCGCATAAAGTGAATATACAACTAAATATTCTGTTGATATTTCAAGCGTCTGCCTGTTGCTATTATCAATAGCCCGTTTTTAACCAATTGGGTATGAAACCCTAAAAAATATAAGTTTTGTTTGAGAATATGGTACAATTTTTTCAATTGAATTAGAGAAGCAGTATTATACCTACATTTAATCAAAGTTTGCAATATTAGATATAGTTCCAAAAATTGTAATTAATTTGACTATGAATGTGCATAAATAAATATATTAATATCTGCTCCAAAAAGTTTAATTCATTGTATTTATTTTTTCCAGAAAACGTGGATGTTCGCATTGAACATAATTACTCTCGTAAAAGGCACTTTGACTACACATACTGTAAAGCTGGATCAACTAGAGGTTTGTTTGATATTATTTTCTTTAACAAGAATATAAATGAATAAGTTGCATCTGAACCTAAGTCATACAGACCGTGCAATTAAATATAAGAATTATTGTACAAGTTTTTTATTTTTTAAAGTTGCACAGGAAAATAAAGCAAATAATACCTATTAATATTACACTGATTTTAACTAAGTATATAGATATTAACATGAAGCGAGAAATAATAAAGAAAGCACTAGATTGTGCAAATTTATTTAACCCGTCAATCGCGGAAACGCAGACACAATGGAGTTTTAATTGTTATGCGGCCAGATCTGGCCTCTTGGGGGCTGAAGGATTAAATTGAAAAAAGCCATATATGTAGTTAACAGATTTATAATTATTCCGATATTAACTATTTTCTGTATGATTTTGTGTAAATACCATACTGTATTCTGAGCATACTAAGAGTTGTATTTATAATTATTTCAGAAGTCCTTGCTACTGTCAGTGGGTTACAGAATTTACAAGAAACTTCGACTACAATCCAAGATCAAGGTAATTTATAAAAGCTTACAGTAAATTATTTGAGAGTGAAACTCATTTGGAAATGCACACAGTGAATAATTTGGCAAGAAAACTCTTTTTCCTGAAACATGTACTGTGTTTTAAAGTAGTAAGGCCTAAGAAACAATTTTCTAACTTACTTTTATAAAACTTACATTGTAATAAATGATTTGTCATGTTTGTTTTGTACGTAGATAGTAATTGTATTTATAATGAACTAACTTAGGTTAAAGTATAATTCTTTTACAAATTTTACTGATGATATGAAATTTTGTTTTGAATGGTTTGTTTGTTTGTATTTCAGGAACCATAGCTTCTGGCTCCAGCAATTTGGCAAGAAGCAAGCAGAAAAAACAGATAACTTCAAATAATTCAAACAAATCAAAACCAACTACTCAGCAACTTGGTAAGTTCATCCTTTCTGAAAGTTTTTTCACAAATATCTAAGTATTTGACAATTATAATAGTCAAATAACAGGAATATATACCGTCGTCCCAACGCGATTTTCTGATCATCATCGTTTCGTGTAGGTGACACGGTCAATCGACCATGCACACCCTGGTGTCAGAGTTCTTCGGAACCGCCTCTCGGCCTCTAACGTGGTTCCTTTCACGACTCTCAGATGGCAGCAGGGACCAACGGCTTAAAGTGCCTTCTTCGGAAGGCACTTTAAGCTTCGGCACCGGCACGGAATCATCTTTATTATCAGACAATCAGGTGATTCAAGCCTGCAATGTCCTAACCAAACTGGAAACAACTAAACAACTTATGCTTCCCGTGGGAATCGAACCCACGATTTTCTGATGTAGGTATAAAATAGTGTTTGGGGACTGTGATATATGGATGGACGCTTTATCAAATTTCTTACATCCGGTTAGGAAGCGAATAGGAGTTATAGAATATCGAAAAATTCAAAATTTCTAAAAAAAAAAATTGTGTTAAAAAATGTTATAAGCACGATCGGTGGTATTTTTCTGAGCAGATTTAACAAATTTTCAACTTTTCATACTTCCATAACTCCTTTAAGTTTTCTAACCGGTTGTAAGAAATTATATATTATTGTTCCTTATGACATACCCATCCATATACTAGTCCCCAAACACTATCTCATACATCAGAAAATCGCGTTGGGACGACGGTCTAGAATATAATGCATGCAATTGTTAACAAATCATATTAATCTTATCTGTGTTTTTCAGTACGACGAATAGTGACAAGTACATTGATTGGCGGAAAGAAGCCACAAACTTGTCGGAAACGGTTAATCAAAAAAATTACAGACCTTACACCTACAGGTCAATTAATATATGACGAGTACAAAAAAGCGAAGAGACAAGCCAATTTTTATAAAAGAGCAAAAAGGGCTTTGACATTCAATAAATCAAACGCTTTTGATAAGCTGACGAAGGACATGAATCCATATGCTAAAAGCATTTTTAAAATGCAAATTAATTTGTGCAAAAAACAGAAAAAGGGCCGCCGTTTTTCAACAGAGGAAAAACTAATTTCACTTTCGATAATGAAACAAAGCCCGAAATGCTATCGGTTTTTATCGAAAATTTTTATACTCCCGTCACGGACCACTTTAAACAAAATGGTGGCACAACTTAATATTGGGACTGGGATATGTCCCCAAATCTTTGGCCTGATGAAAAAAGAGGTATGCATTAAGTTATAATCCAAATTGATTAAAATGGTTTTTTTTTACAAAGTGTTGTTGTGTATTTAATATACCTATACATATTATTTACAGGTTGAATCTTGGAGTGAGAAAAAAAAATATTGTTCAATCATCTTTGATGAAATGTCTTTGGATACTGCTCTCAACTACGACAAGAAGAATGACAACATCAGTGGGTTTGTGGAACTGAACAAGAAAAAAAAAGAGTTTGCTGATCATGCTCTTGTTTTTATGTTGAGAGGAGCCATTTATAAATGGCAGCAACCAATGGCTTTTTATTATTGTCAGGGGGCTACATCAGGAGTAGAACTTAAAAATATATTAAATGAAATTACTGCTGCTGTATTGGAATGTGGTTTAAAACCAGTGGCGTTAATTTGTGATCAAGGAGCAGCTTTCCAGTCTGCATTAAACAGCCTGAAAATGGACACAAGAATTGAAGAAATACGTTTAAATCAAGAATCAGGTCAGAAAATAAATATTTTTAAGTGCAACTAACAAATATCAGTTTGCTGTGCCATTAATACCTATTCCTCGTAAAATATATTGTAAAGAAAAATGGTTGGCTTGTGTGTTTGTTTGCAAAAGTTTATCTTTTGCAAACAAACACACAAGCCAACCCTGATTTTTAAATTCTTTCTCATATAGAAAAGCTACATTATCTGCGGGTGATTTGTCCGTATATATTTATTTACTAGCTTTCGCCCGCGGCTCCGCCCGCGTCAATGTCGATCCCTAGGGAATAGTACTTTTTCCCGGGATAAAAGGTAGCCTATGTCCTTCTCCGTACACCAGAGAACTTGTATGCAAAATTTCATGATGATCGGTTCAGTAGTTACGGCATGAAAGCGTAACAAACAAATAAACAAACAAACTCACTTTCGCATTTATAATATTAGTATTTATTTATTTATTCATATATTTTTCTATTTCAGATGGTTTGGTCAACATAAGCGGAGTCAGATTAAATGTTATTTTTGACCCATCCCATTTGATTAAGGGTCTACGTAACAATTTTCTGGACAAAAATATAAAATATGACGGAAAAATTTCTAAGTGGAGTGACATACAAGATGTTTATGAAACCGACTGCCATCCTACAGAAGCCAGACTTCTTCATAAGTTAAATGACCAACATGTGATACCTAAAAAAATTAAGAAAATGAAGGTGGGTTTCTTAGTACTTATACTACACTACTACTTATAACTGATACTACCCTAAAATATTTTTTCTATTTATGTCAGCCAGAACCAACGACTTAATGGCTGCGTTTAAAGACCCCAATTTACCTTCGTTTAGTTATCTGAAAGACGCTGGCGCTTTTTTCGTCAAGTCATCTCGTACAACGTTCATCAAAAGAAAGTGGAAATACAATATGAATAATAACATGAGTCCTTATATTTTTTTCAGGTGAAAAATTGTGTGAAAGTACTAAGTTACACAGTATCCGCAGCATTGAATTATACAGCTAAGTTTTGTAAGTATTTTTTTATTTTTACTTATAAACCTCAACATTTATATGTATTGATAGATGTCATCTTTAATGATGGATCAGAACCAACTTTGTCATGATTACGACACAAAGGCCGCTCCCAAAGATACTTTGTTCCATAGGTGGATACTGCTGCCCATCAAAAGCATTCTAAAACTAGGGAAGGATAGGAATTTGTTGGATTTGGAAAGGGTATGAAGTTATCGGGATACTACTCACGAAAATAGGGTCAATCAAGTAGCAGCTCGGGAGGCCGGGCGCGCGGACCTGATACCATACCTGCAACCACCGGACAGGCATTTGCACATGACACCTCTGAACATACTTCTTGGTGGTACACATGAAATAAAGGTAACCTATGCAAATAACTTTTGTATGGTCTCCCTCAGATATAAAATTGCACAGTAGGTGTGTAAACAAATTAAAAATCAGTCCAAATATATCAAAAGGCTCCTTCTCGTCCATTTGTGTTGTGTTAGTTAGTTTCTTTAAATCAATCATTAAGTTGTTTTTACTATTTTCATAATAACATTATATTGTTTTTGTTACAGCCCACTATGCAGATGGTAGACCAGTGAGTCCAACTTTGAAAAATACAGCAGACATAGTCTTATTTTTCGATAAGCTTTTTGATAGCATTAATGGTGCAGCAACAAGTTCAAAAAAAACGAAAAAGTTATTACGGAAAGCTGTAGTAGAAAACTCTCCACACCACAATTTCTGGAAAGAAGCATTAAAAAAATTAGAAAATATGAAATTTGTCGACAAGACAGGCCATGAAAAGACTGTACCTACCCTAAAAAACTTTGTAACCACTATTAAAAGTTACATGAGGCTATGGCAGTTTTTTAAAAATAAGGGTATCAATATTATGAGACCTCGGTATTTTAATTCAGACCCCATCGAAAACTTTTTCGGCCAAGTGCGGGCTTATAATTACAGACGTAATGACCCTGACTGCCATAGCTTCAAATGTACTTTTAAGTCTTTATTGATAACAAGAATTATAAAATTTCATAATGAAACATTTAATTGTGAAGATGATCCGGCCGAACAAGTAATTAATTTACACAGTTTATTTGCTGCTGAGAATGAAAATAAGGGAATTGTAGAGCCGGATCATCCACAAGTGGAGGAAGTTATTGTGGAACAGGCCCGTAGAGAACGACTCAATGTTCATTCGCGGGCCTATACCACAGGTTGGGTAGTAAGAAAAATATTTACTAAATGTAAAATAAATTGCATAGAGTGTAAGAAAAGTTTTACTACTGATAAATCAAACATACACGACTGGATTAGTCACAGAGAGTATACCAGTGCCAAGAGCCGCTTGAGCTATCCATCCGAAGGTGCAGTAAGATGTTTTGGAACGATTATATCGGAAACAAATAATTATTTGGAACATAATGCTCATCAAAATAACCTTTCAAAAAATGTAAAAATAATTATCTTAGAAAATGTTTCCTTTGATTTTGTTGAATGTGCTCATCATAAAGACGTAATCCTAGGTCATTTTATTAATCTAACTATAAGATTTACGATAATGAATTGGTGCTGTATATTGAACAAAATTTTAAAGGGCACAGACGTAATGCGCCTGGGAAATCGAATATTACCGCCAATGCAAAGCAAAGCCTATGAAAAATATAAAAAAAAATTAAAAAATAGATCTTTCAATAAATAATTTTTATTGTGGAATACATGTGTAAATAATTGTTTTGTAAATATTGCGAGATAATAAAAATACAATAATAATGAGAAATGGTATTATTTATTTTCCTTTACCCCCCATACGAAAGCAATGAAAATACCTAAACGAAAGTATGCATGATATACAGTATGCATTATGCACAATAAGTATATATATGAGTTGTATATCTATAGGTGTAGTTATCTATAGATAACATTAGCAATGGTTAATGCACGTTTATTCTTTTGCTCGCAACCAATAATAAAAAAAAGACAAATGTCAGTTTAGATATTGGAAAAAAAAAAAAAAAGGCTATGGTATAAATTTTTTGTTCGCAGTTGGCAGTCTGATACGTAGTATCTCTTAGTAGTTTGTGACTGCACCCACCTAGCTCAACCATAGACATATTTTTTGCTTTGTTTTCCTCTTGGGTAAGTAAAAGGATCTAATCCATTCAGTCAAGTTTTATGTATTTTTCTATCTTTGGTTTTAGTGTCTGGATTCTAGATATAATCAAGTGACGAGGTTATGGGTCACACTTTAGTGGGTCAGAACAACTTTCGAACAACCTAATTAGTCTACGGAATAAGGCAGTTGCTGATTGACAACGTACTACAGACCGGAATTGATGGTTTTTATTTACGCAATCGAAAGTACCTTAAATGTAAATACTTCCAGAATTTTTTCAATTTTTTTTTTTACAAAATACAATTTTTTATGAATTTTTGAAAAAAAAATCAAATGTGGGATTTTTTAAGCAATATTCCTATGCTTCATCACATTGACAATGTCAATGTCATTTTGTGTTGACTGCCAAGACTTATGAGTTGCCAGGTTGGGGAATATTTTCCCCGAAATTTGGAAGTGTACATGGACTGTTTATTTTTGTGATACTGCTTAGCTACTATTGTTGTAAAATTTATTTTACTATTGAATACCTACCTCTACTATTTGCCATGTTGAGGGATTTCTGAAATGTCGCTAACCAGGCGGCAGCACTGAGAGGTTCAGTTCAGACAACTGTCAAAAGTATACATACGACACATAACGGCCGGCAGCTGCAGCTGCTAAGTATATAAGTTCTACATTACAATAAAAAAAAAATCTGTGTAGGTGAAATGGGCAAAATCCCCTCCTTAAGGGCTAAAGATCTATGCAGGTGAAATGTATTAAATTCCCCCTTAAGAGGAAAAAGCAGAGGGGGAGGTGTTTGAATGGAATTTTTATCATTTCTAATGTTCACAAGGGAACGACATTAACGCGGGCGGAGCCGCGGGCAACAGCTAGTTTTTAATACTTGTAACTCTCCACTGATTTCAGAATGTAATTCTGATTACTGATCTTTTTTTCCAACGCTTTTTAATAACTTTCTTATTTTGGACCTCTAAATAGTGATATGTTGCCACCGCAAACAAAGTTATTGCACCAGCAACTTTGACGTCCATTTCACTGCGGGTTTCACGAACGACTGTGAGCATCCCGTAATGCGCCTATTACACTATCCATTTTTTAGGAAACCTAATTAGGAACGGTTAGGAACCTAAATCGGAAGCTAGTGATCACACTACACTAAATTGTTTCCTAAATCGGGACAACGCACAGTCCATCGACCGATTGCGCTGGGGTTGCACGTCTCTATCAATGGCGCCGTATTTATCAAAGCAACAGAAAATAGGGTTTGCTTTAGCCGTAGCAGTGGGAACAATCGATATAAAAAGAAGGAAAAAGAGAAATGCTGGGTTAAAGAATATTTATCATTAAGAAAAAAATTGAGCCTGAAGATTTGTTGACAGACATGATTTTTTATAGATAACGGTACGAAACCCTTCGTGCGCAAGTCCGACTCGCACTTGGCCGGATTCCTTATCCTTATCCTTACTAATATTATAAATGCGAAAGTGAGTTTGTTTGTTTGTTTGTTACGCTTTCACGCCGTAACTAGGTACTGAACCGATCATCATGAATTTTTGCATACAAGTTCTCTGGAGTACGGAGAAGGACATAGGCTACCTTTTATCCCGGGAAAAAGTACTATTCCCGAGGGATCGATATTGACGCGGGCGGAGCCGCGGGCGAAAGCTAGTTTATTATAAAGATCCCTATCATTTCCCTATACATTTCGATTATCTGTAATAACACTTCTTTTTCGATGGGCATTGCCGCCGCTTCTGAGACAGTCGCCATTGCATACGTCCACTTCGACCAAGCGCGGGCCGGCAAATAGTCGTCCTAAATCGTAGCGTTGCGATTACACTGTCCTAAATCGGAGACAATTTAGGAAACAGAGCGGTCGGGACCTCCGATCTCGACTAAATCGGATCCAATCTACTCTAACAGCGATTACATATTTCAATTTCCTAATTAGGTTTCCTAAAAATTGGATAGTGTAATAAGCGCATTAAGCGCTTATTACACTATCCAATTTTTAGTTACATTTCTAGAGTAGATTGGATCCGATTTAGTCGAGATCGGAGGTCCCGACCGCTCTGTTTCCTAAATTGTCTCCGATTTAGGACAGTGTAATCGCAACGCTACGATTTAGGACGACTATTTGCCGGCCCGCGCTTGGTCGAAGTGGACGTGTACAATGGCGACTGTTTCGGAAGCGGCAGCATTGGCCACCGAAAAATAAGTGTTGTTACAGATGATAGAAATGTATAGGGAAATGCCCTATCTTTATAATAAAAAACCGGCCAAGTGCGAGTCGGACTCGCGCACGAAGGGTTCCGTACCGTTATCTGTAAAAACTGCAAAAAAATCATGTCTGTTGCATGGGAGCCCCCCTTTAATATTTATTTTATTCTATTTTTTAGTATTTGTTGTTATAGCGGCAACAGAAATACATCAGCTGTGAAATTTCAACTGTCTAGCTATTACGGTTCATGAGATACAGCCTGGTGACAGATGGACAGACAGACGGACAGCAGACCGATATTAATAGGGTCCCGTTTTAACCCTTTGGGTACGGAACCCTAAAAATGACAAAACCTTTTTTAAAAAGCCTTTGGATACCAGACATAAATCGTCAGGCTCAATTTTTTTCTTAATGATAAAATTTCTTTAATCCCAGCATTTTCTCTTTTTCCTTTTTCTTATATCTATAATAGATATAAATATAATATAAATATATACGGACAAATAATATACGGCGCCCGCCATAAATACTTTTTCAAATTAGTGATTGATAAGGACGTGCAACCCCAGCGCAATCGGTCGATGGACTGTGCGTTGTCCCGATTTAGGAAACAATTTAGTGTAGTGTGATCACTAGCTTCCGATTTAGGTTCCTAACCGTTCCTAATTAGGATTCCTAAAAATTGGATAGTGTAATAGGCGCTTAAGTGTGGAGGGCACGACTTGTGCCGTGAATTCATGGCGTGAAGTCGCGCGTGAATTCACGCCACTAATGTGGAGCCGCCATAAGATTTTAAGTGTAGTGTCATATTGTAAACAACTCAAACTTTAACATGGTAGCAGAGCGAAACAAATAATAAAAAATAATTCATTGAATTTTTTACGTAAAATTTGTGATTTACAAAACACGAAAATTGATAAGTACGGTGAATCTGTGCCAGTTGTCCACCGCTATAGTTAAGGTGATCGTAGAAGCGTCGAAGACGCAGATAGGATACCTGGATTCAAAAACTTCAAGTCATGGAATTATAGAACAAGGACGTTATAGTAGAAGGACTGAGCTCTCATAGTAATAATTGGAGCAGAAAGCGAAGACAAACTTCGGAATTCTATCTCGCTCTAAAGTAGGGTGACCAACTATAGAATAAAATTCTCGGACATGAAGTACTTGGGTTAAGCCAAGTGGGAGGTACACGCGTTTCTCAATCTTGTACGATCGTACGAGATTCGTTAAACGTACATTCAGTCAGCGCGCACGTCCCAATTTGAACATATGCTTTATTAAGCGGTATTTAATTATAAAAACAAAAGTATGAAAGTAAATAGGTCGAAACAAGGAATTTTTCCATGGAACTAAAATCGTGATTTAACAACAACAAAAAAAAATAAAAAATAAAAGACCTATCACCATTTTCAATATAAAACGACAATACGACTAATTCACATCCAAAGGGGTTCCAAAGCTCGTTCCAAGGAGAACGCGCAATGTAAATTCAATTACATGATAGCAATACGAAAGCGGCGTTGCACTCGAACTGATATTATCGATAATATTTAATAGTTAATATAATTATCTCAGATTTTTCAGGTTGCTCCCATATGTTGATTAAAATATTTATCAGTTGTTGGAAGGTCGTAATGCTGTCCACGTATTATGTTTTTTATTTTGATGTACAGTGTCACTATGTAAAATATATTTTCTCTGATACAAGTAAACACAATGTTTGCAAGTATTATTTACGTTTTAATTCATTCCTATAGCCACTAGTCCACCCTATCAGTGGTAGCAGAGCGTAGTTGGATAAATATATAGTGGCAAATGGAAGAAACATTTTTAAAATAGTAAGTAGATGAGAAAATAAAAATTTTGTAAAATGAGCTCGAGTTTCAGAAGCATAGAACCGTTAACAAAATCAAACTAAGATACCTGGTGCTTACAAGCACAGGCGATTCTCATAAGATACGATTTGTGGGAATACGCTAGTGGTGATAAAACGATAGCGGCAACTGCGACTGCCGAAGAAAAGAGTGCGTTCCTAAAGGAAGACTTAAAGGCAAGGTCAGAGCTATTTTTACTTATATCTCCAACAGAACTTAAACAAATTAAAGGGTGTAATACATCCAAGGAGGTATGGGACAAACTAAAGTCTGTATATCAAAGTTCAGGACCGGCAAGAAAGGCTACGCTATTAAAGCAACTAGTATTGAAGAAAATGACTCCACAAGAAGATGTGAGAGATCATCTCAGTAATTTTATGGATGTAGTAGGTAAATTAGAAGATATGGATGTCAAAATTCATCCAGACCTATTAAGTATAATGATGTTGTACAGTTTACCTACATATTTCGATAGCTTCCGAACGGCAATAGAGTCGAGAGATGTTCTGCCAAGTCCTGACAATTTAAAAATAAAAATCGTAGAAGAATACGAAGCAAGAAGGCAAACCGAAGTGAGTGAACCTCAGACTTCAGAAGCATTCTACACAAAGACGAAGAAAAAGGTACAATTTTGCAAGGATTGCAATAAGAAAGGGCATTCCACAGAAGCTTGTTGGTCAAAGAAGAGACCCAATAACCCCAATAAAACTAAAGGTCAAGAAAAGACATATCATATCTGTTTATCGACAGGAACGTCGAAATGTAAAGGCAATTTATGGTGTCTTGACAGTGGCTGTACGTCACATATGACGGGTGATAAAAGTATACTCCATAACTTAATCCCCGCGACTGACACTCTAAAGCTAGCTTCAGAAAAGCATACGACCGAAGTTAAAGGGAAAGGAAAAGCCGAGCTTTATACAAAGAATCGACGCTATAAAATTAGTCTTTCTGACACATTATATGTACCTGATTTGTCGAATAATCTAATTTCTGCAAGCAAAATTACGGATCGTGGCTATAAGGTTCTATTTGAAAAGGAACAAGCCAGTGTCACAAAAGGTGGGAAAACTGTATTAAAAGCTTACAGAAGAAATGGATTATACTATCTTGAATTTGATAAACCGGAAGAGACAGCAAACTTCACGCCTAGTGATGAAAGCGAAATTATGAAATGGCACAAGAAATTAGGTCACGTCAATGAAAGAGACCTAAAAGAAATGGTTAAAAATAAAATGATGCGAGGACTCGACTTTAAAGAAAAGACTTTGGGTACCTGTGAGACTTGTATCAAAGGAAAATTTTCCACTCTACCATTCCAAAGCCATGGACAAATAATCTCTACCGAAGTGCTCCAGATAATTCACAGTGACGTGTGTGGTCCATTTGAAAATGAATCGATGGCCGGATCAAAGTATTTCGTAACATTTATTGACGATTATACAAGATACTGCTGTGTATATTTCTTAAAAGAAAAGAGCGAAGTAATCGATAAATTCAAGGAATATAAAAATTATGTCGAACTTTTTCATAAGAAGAAAATTAAAATTTTACAATCAGATAATGGAGGCGAATACAGGTCCAAGGCGTTTGATAAATTACTCAAAGACAACGGTATAAGCCGAAGACTATCTGCGCCTTATACTCGTCAGCAAAATGGCATGAGTGAAAGAAAAAATCGGTCGCTGATGGATAAAGCCAGATGTCTGATCCTAGATGCCAATATCCCTAAAAAATTTTGGGCAGAAGCAGTAAACACTGCAAACTATCTGATAAATAGAAGCCCAGCAAGAGCTCTGAAAGGCAATTCCCCATATGAGAAATGGGTACAACGAATACCATCAGGAAATCACCTACACGTATTCGGAAGTAGAGCGTTTGTGATGAACAAAACCCGAAGAGGAAAATTCACAGCCAAAGCCACAGAAGGAGTATTCTTGGGATATGCGGAATATACAAAAGGTTTTAGAATCTATATACCTGAAAGGAATGATGTTGTTATCAGCAGAGATGTAAAAGTAATCGAAAAGATGCATTATGGCGTTACTCCTGCTGAGAAACGCGAAGATCTTACTCCAGAACCTGAAACAGAACAAATTGAAATTGAAATTCCAGAAAAAAGGAACAAAATTAATGAAAACTTAGCTTTTCAGGAACCTAACCCCCTTTATTCCAGCTCTAGTCAAGATTCTGTTGATGAACCACCTCTCTCAAGTGGAAGACCACAAAGAGACGTGAGACCACCAGCATGGACGAAAGATTATGAGTTAAGTCGCTGCGTGACCATGTTTACGTCAGAAAATAATGACGACTATGACTGCTCTTTACTCACATACAAAGAAGCTGTGACTGGCACCGACAGACGTAATTGGGAGAAGGCGATACAATCTGAAATGGAATCATTACAGAAGAATAACACCTGGGTATTAGTTGACAAGTCAGAAGCCAAAGGACACAAAATACTGTCGAACAAATGGGTATTTCGAATTAAAGATGACGGTACGTACAAGGCAAGATTAGTCGTACGTGGATGCGAGCAGAAAGGCAACCTGGATTTCGAAGACATTTATAGCCCAGTTGTAAGTCAATCTGCATTAAAAACTTTATTAGCAATTGCCGCATCTAAATCTTATTACTTCATGACATTTGATATTAAGACAGCTTTCTTATACGGTGAGTTAACACATGAAGTTTATATGAAATTACCTGTTGGCTATGAGACTGACTGCAATACTACTGAAGTAGTTTGTCGATTAAAAAAATCGTTGTATGGATTAACACAAGCTCCATTTACATGGAACAGAACTTTTGCCCAAGCGATGTATGATTTGGGATTCAAGACAATCAAAACAGATCGATGCGTTTTCATAAACGAAGATAAGTCAATAATAATAGGACTATTCGTTGATGACGGACTTGTCATAGGAAAAGACAAGAAAAAGATCGAAGTTATTTTGAAGAAATTTGAACCCAAATTTGAAATGAAAAAGAATGAAAATCCAAGTACTTATCTGGGTATGGAAATAAAAAACTCAAAAGAAGGAATAATTCTTACTCAGAGATCCTACATAAATGACGTACTGGAAAAATACAATATGAAAAATGCCAAGCCTTGTGACACGCCCGCTAGTAGCGATTCAAAGTCGATACAGGAAACTGCCCAGGAGAAGGAATATCCCTATAGGGAAGCAGTGGGAAGTTTACTGTACCTGTCTACCAGAACCAGACCAGATATCGCACAAGCGGTCAATCTAGTTAGCAGGAAGGTTGAAAACCCCACTAGAGAAGACGTCACAAAAGTCAAGAAAATATTCAAATATTTAGTAGGAACCAAAGAGAAAGGCATTTTGTTCAAGCGAAACAAACCGATAGAGAACATCGATGCTTACAGCGACTCGGATTATGCTGGAGATCCATTGACGCGAAGAAGCACTTCTGGCTCCGTGCTAATGATAGCTGATGGACCAATATCATGGGCATCCAAGAGGCAGCCTATAGTAGCGCTATCGTCGACTGAAGCCGAGTACATAGCCGCAGCAGACTGTTGTAAAGAGGCATTGTATCTCAAATCTCTATTGCAAGAAATAACCGGTTTGGATATAAAAATAAATTTGCATGTTGATAATCAAAGTTCGATTCAACTTGTGAAGTCTGGATCCTTCAACAAAAGGTCGAAGCACATAGACGTGCGGTACCATTTTATACATGAACACTTCGTGCATGGATTAATAAATATTAGCTACTGTCCCACAGAAGTTCAGTTAGCTGACGTAATGACAAAACCATTGTCAAAAGTAAAGTTTGAAAGACACTGTGCAAGATTAATGCATTTATAGAAACGTGTCTCGGCAACATGAGTGAACATCAGGAGAAGGTGTTGGAAGGTCGTAATGCTGTCCACGTATTATGTTTTTTATTTTGATGTACAGTGTCACTATGTAAAATATATTTTCTCTGATACAAGTAAACACAATGTTTGCAAGTATTATTTACGTTTTAATTCATTCATATAGCCACTAGTCCACCCTATCATCAGTAACTATTATGAAATGCATGTTACGAAAAGAATTCGAACTTTGGCATACAAAAAGTTAAAATACATCAAAAGTCGCGTTTTGATGTACATGAATGAAAGGCAAGCCAAGCGACAAATACAAATGACTGTTTATCGAAATGACGCGATTTATTTCTGTGGATGTCACATTACTATTTCGCTCATCATCATCATCATTTCGAGTAGGTGGCACGGTCAATCGACCATGCACACCCTGGTGTCAGAGTTCATCGAAACCGCCTCTCGGCCTCTGACGTGGTTCCTTTAACGACTACCAGATGGCAGCCGGAACCAACGACTTAACGTGCCTTCCGAAGCACGAAATCATCTTTATTATCAGACAATCCGGTGATTTAAGCCTGCAATGTCCTAACCAAACTGGAATTAGTTAAACAAAGTATGCTTCCCGTAGGAATCGAACCCATGACCTCCGAGTCTACAGGCAAACGCCTTAACCACTGGACCACGGAGGCAGTTACTACAGACTTCGGTCACAGAATTAATATAAGTACTAACGTACAGAACGGAAACTCCCTGCGTCCCCCGCAACAAGGCATCGCCGCACCTCTCCCCCGTAAATGGAGTGCGATGCGTTGCTTTGAAACAGGGTTAGGTTTTGTTGCACGTCAAATGCGAATATTACGTTACCGACACGCTTCACAATGAAATACTGTGCTGTGAATCTCTGTCTATCTGCCTCTTATTTTTACCCTTTTTTTTTATCGATTTTTATCACATTTGCCGTAAAGTTTAGCGCCAAACGAGCAATTTATTATATTTCAGGACATTATCCAGTGCTTTTTACTGTAAATGAATCAATAGATAACTAATAAACCAGTGGTGAAGAGAAGATAAAATACATAACCTCTTATTTGTGAAGTGCTAGTTACTTGTTAATGTGTACGTACACCTATAATATATTAATTTTATACGTCATGGTGTTCTGATTGTGCCAGTTGCATTGTGTGCGAGATCTACGAATCCATTTTTGTTTGTTAGCAAGTTTATTTACTTATTATTGAGATGTATTGTTAGGTAAGTCAATAAATACATACCTACATAAATAAATTAAGATCATCATAAATCTTTCAGAATTGAGAGACATACCCGCAAATTTATCGAACTTTAGGTGGCATCATGAATAGGTATATTTAATTTCATTCTTCGGTGTCAACCTTGGTTCTTTACAAAATTTTACATCCGTGCACACGCTAATGTGTGAGACATTAGCGTGTGCACGGATGTAAAATTTTGTTTGTAGTAGTACTAGGTATTTATGTCGTCCCGTTTGTATGAAGTGCCATACCTGTGCTTCGGTAGTAATGACGTAATGGTGGTGGCGTGGCTTATGCAAAAACTGACAAACGCGTTCCCTTTGCAAAGTCCACGCGTAGCCATTCTATCCTGATATATTTCTATGGTAGGTACCTATGTCGGTGTCATTGATAAGACCCATGCTATGCTCATTTATGCTGATCACTTTTGACAAATAGCAACTGCAGAAGGGAATAGCAACAGTAGAGATGTTCATAGTACGCCTGATGGATCGAAACTTTATTCTATAACTAGCTGTTACCCGACGAAAGGTAACCTGTGTTCTTCCTCGGGCCCCAAACTACCTCCATATCAAATTTTATCCAAATCGGTTCTATGGTTGAAGACAGACAGTCAGACTTCACCTACACAGATCTTTTTAAAATGTATACGAGAACTTATATACGTATTTTCATAATTCTAAGTACAGAAATGAGAAAAATTCCATACAAACTTTATCCCCCCCCCCCCCCCCCCCCTCCTATTTTACCCTTTCAAGGGAGTTTAGTCACGATCCCTCGGGAACAGTAGAATTTCTTCCCCGGGCTTGCAACTACCTCCATACCAAAATTCTTTCAAATAGGTTCAATGGTTGATGCGTGAAAAGGGGACAGACAGACAGACAGAGTTACTTTCGCATTTATAATATTAGTACGGAAGTATGGATTTTATGTACGAAGTACCTATAAGTACACATTACTGATAAATCAGATTTAACAAACTCGGCAGATAAGATGGACACCCTAGCCAAGGCACAACATTTACGAACTGAAAACGGTTATGTTATTTACCTGTGAAAGGATAATGCACAATGCAGTGCACTGTCGCTTCGATCTCTTGAAACAACAAGTTATATTATTTTACTCTTTCAGTCTGCTTAAAAAATTCGAAGGCTGCGGGATTTCTTAATAATATGGCGGCAATGTTGCGATCGTACTAGGGTTGCTAGACTAAATTTAAATTTAATACTATATTAAGATTGCTCTCTTAATATCTATAAGAGAAAATTCTAAATTAACTGTAAACATACAGTTTAGTTAATAAAATAATTATTCCATGTAAAATAAAACAGGAATTATTTCATTATTAATTAAATATTGCTGTTTTGCTTTACTACCATTTTCTTCCATTATTTACATTTTTATGCAATGGCAAGGGTGCGAGAGGGAAACCATCCCGAGGTATTTCCCTCTCACTTTACCCTAGAATTTTTGCACAGCATTATGCTCTCTATTTTTTTAAACGTTAAGGGTTAATATCGTATATCAAAATCTGAAACAGTTCTATCAGGGTACTAAGGAAACCACTTACTATATAGATGGTATAGAATACTGGTTGTGATAAAGGCCATCCCTGGAGCCTTGGAAGTTATTGAAGATAGGCGATGTAGACCACAACAACCATCGGCAGACGCCGATTCTGTTGTTAAAACTAAGTTTGAAAAAGATTTACAAGAATTCACGAATATTGATAGTGCCGTCTTAGTTCTCATCATGACAAACATGACAGAAGAAATATTTAATCATGTCATGCGTCTGACAAGTTCACGAGAGGTATGGGAAGAACTTAACAGATTATATGGAGAAAGTAGTGAAGATAAAAGCTATGATCTGTGTCTACAAAATGGAAGGTTAATTACAAAAAGGAACCTGAACATAATATGGCAATACATACTTCTGCATTAAAGAATATCTGGCATGAATTGAACAGCTATTTAGATTCAAAATTACCAGACATGCTATTGATTTGCAAGATTTTGGACATTTACCGACAGAATATTTCGCCTTTAAATCAAGTTGGCTACTTATGACAAAGAAAGACAGAACGGTTAATAATCTTACTACGTAGCTATCATCATCAGGTCCTGTTTAGTCTCCACTACAGGAGCACGACCCCCTCTGTACTACTAGGGCCATACTATGTTACGTAGCAATGTTCCCATAAAAATCCCTGATAAACAAACCTGAGACTGCAAGCACATCAGAAGCAGTTTATGTGAAAAGTATAAAAGGCAAAAAGAAACTAGAAAAAGAATGGAAATGCAAATATGGTGGATTGAGCGGACATCGAGTAAAACAATGCAAGAAATGGATTGCTAATAGAAGACCCCCTAAAGAGGCGACTTCTGTAAACCTAACCTTACCCGTCTTAGCCTTGAACAACGTAGTTGCAGACAAAAAACACTGGTTCATAAACAATGGTGCTTTTGCGAATGCGACTTTTGAGCACTTCAAGGGCCAACACACAGTCACAGCAGCGAATGGTTGGACTGTGGGCAAACCTTTTTTTTATATCATAGTTTTTTATTTTGTGTTTTATTGAAAGAAGAAATTTTTTTATGTCAGTGGCTTTCGTGTGTCAAACAAATATATTCTACAAAAATTTTACTCGTGATTTCTTTCCCTTCTATTAATTACCGGCGGCTATCCCAGTCGCCAAACTGGTGACCCGTAAGGACACAGAAATAAAACATGAGTGATACGGATTCCGCGGCTAGCGCCGTATTTTGTAGTGGTGCGTCGAATGTGACATCGCGACGTACCAAAAGAGGAAAAATTACTACAACCGATGAAGAAAATTCGCAGCATCGTCGGATCAATGTAAAGGTACCAGAATTTTCAAATGATGAGCCCGAGATTTGGTTCGTATTACTTGAAGGCCAATTTGAACATTACGGCATTACGGACGATGGTGTAAAGTTTAATAATGTCATAAGTGTTGGAAGGTCGTAATGCTGTCCACGTATTATTGTCTATGATGCACTGCATTTGTATTATGTTTTTTATTCTGATGTACAGTGTCACTATGTAAAAATATATTTTCTCTCATACAAGTAAACGGAATGTTTGCAAGTATTATTTACGTTTTATTTAATTCCTATAGCCACTAGTCCACCCTATCAGTGGTAGCAGAGCGTAGTTGTATAAATATATAGTGGCAAATGGAAGAAACACTTTTAAAATAGTAAGTAGATGAGAAAATAAAAATTTTGTAAAATGAGCTCGAGTTTCAGAAGCATAGAACCGTTAACAAAATCAAACTATGATACCTGGTGCTTACAAGCACAGGCGATTCTCATAAGATACGATTTGTGGGAATACGCTAGTGGTGATAAAACGATAGCGGCAACTGCGACTGCCGAAGAAAAGAGTGCGTTCCTAAAGGAAGACTTAAAGGCAAGGTCAGAGCTATTTTTACTTATATCTCCAACAGAACTTAAACAAATTAAAGGGTGTAATACATCCAAGGAGGTATGGGACAAACTAAAGTCTGTATATCAAAGTTCAGGACCGGCAAGAAAGGCTACGCTATTAAAGCAACTAGTATTGAAGAAAATGACTCCACAAGAAGATGTGAGAGATCATCTCAGTAATTTTATGGATGTAGTAGGTAAATTAGAAGATATGGATGTCAAAATTCATCCAGACCTATTAAGTATAATGATGTTGTACAGTTTACCTACATATTTCGATAGCTTCCGAACGGCAATAGAGTCGAGAGATGTTCTGCCAAGTCCTGACAATTTAAAAATAAAAATCGTAGAAGAATACGAAGCAAGAAGGCAAACCGAAGTGAGTGAACCTCAGACTTCAGAAGCATTCTACACAAAAACGAAGAAAAAGGTACAATTTTGCAAGGATTGCAATAAGAAAGGGCATTCCACAGAAGCTTGTTGGTCAAAGAAGAGACCCAATAACCCCAATAAAACTAAAGGTCAAGAAAAGACATATCATATCTGTTTATCGACAGGAACGTCGAAATGTAAAGGCAATTTATGGTGTCTTGACAGTGGCTGTACGTCACATATGACGGGTGATAAAAGTATACTCCATAACTTAATCCCCGCGACTGACACTCTAAAGCTAGCTTCAGAAAAGCATACGACCGAAGTTAAAGGGAAAGGAAAAGCCGAGCTTTATACAAAGAATCGACGCTATAAAATTAGTCTTTCTGACACATTATATGTACCTGATTTGTCGAATAATCTAATTTCTGCAAGCAAAATTACGGATCGTGGCTATAAGGTTCTATTTGAAAAGGAACAAGCCAGTGTCACAAAAGGTGGGAAAACTGTATTAAAAGCTTACAGAAGAAATGGATTATACTATCTTGAATTTGATAAACCGGAAGAGACAGCAAACTTCACGCCTAGTGATGAAAGCGAAATTATGAAATGGCACAAGAAATTAGGTCACGTCAATGAAAGAGACCTAAAAGAAATGGTTAAAAATAAAATGATGCGAGGACTCGACTTTAAAGAAAAGACTTTGGGTACCTGTGAGACTTGTATCAAAGGAAAATTTTCCACTCTACCATTCCAAAGCCATGGACAAATAATCTCTACCGAAGTGCTCCAGATAATTCACAGTGACGTGTGTGGTCCATTTGAAAATGAATCGATGGCCGGATCAAAGTATTTCGTAACATTTATTGACGATTATACAAGATACTGCTGTGTATATTTCTTAAAAGAAAAGAGCGAAGTAATCGATAAATTCAAGGAATATAAAAATTATGTCGAACTTTTTCATAAGAAAAAAATTAAAAATTTACAATCTGATAATGGAGGCGAATACAGGTCCAAGGCGTTTGATAAATTACTCAAAGACAACGGTATAAGCCGAAGACTATCTGCGCCTTATACTCCTCAGCAAAATGGCATGAGTGAAAGAAAAAATCGGTCGCTGATGGATAAAGCCAGATGTCTGATCCTAGATGCCAATATACCTAAAAAATTTGGGCAGAAGCAGTAAACACTGCAAACTATCTGATTAATAGAAGCCCAGCAAGAGCTCTGAAAGGCAATTCCCCATATGAGAAATGGGTACAACGAATACCATCAGGAAATCACCTACACGTATTCGGAAGTAGAGCGTTTGTGATGAACAAAACCCGAAGAGGAAAATTCACAGCCAAAGCCACAGAAGGAGTATTCTTGGGATATGCGGAATATACAAAAGGTTTTAGAATCTATATACCTGAAAGGAATGATGTTGTTATCAGCAGAGATGTAAAAGTAATCGAAAAGATGCATTATGGCGTTACTCCTGCTGAGAAACGCAAAGATCTTACTCCAGAACCTGAAACAGAACAAATTGAAATTGAAATTCCAGAAAAAAGGAACAAAATTAATGAAAACTTAGCTTTTCAGGAACCTAACCCCCTTTATTCCAGCTCTAGTCAAGATTCTGTTGATGAACCACCTCTCTCAAGTGGAAGACCACAAAGAGACGTGAGACCACCAGCATGGACCAAAGATTATGAGTTAAGTCGCTGCGTGACCATGTTTACGTCAGAAAATAATGACGACTATGACTGCTCTTTACTCACATACAAAGAAGCTGTGACTGGCACCGACAGACTTAATTGGGAGAAGGCGATACAATCTGAAATGGAATCATTACAGAAGAATAACACCTGGGTATTAGTTGACAAGTCAGAAGCCAAAGGACACAAAATACTGTCGAACAAATGGGTATTTCGAATTAAAGATGACGGTACGTACAAGGCAAGATTAGTCGTACGTGGATGCGAGCAGAAAGGCAACCTGGATTTCGAAGACATTTATAGCCCAGTTGTAAGTCAATCTGCATTAAAAACTTTATTAGCAATTGCCGCATCTAAATCTTATTACTTCATGACATTTGATATTAAGACAGCTTTCTTATACGGAGAGTTAACAGATGAAGTTTATATGAAATTACCTGTTGGCTATGAGACTGACTGCAATACTACTGAAGTAGTTTGTCGATTAAAAAAATCGTTGTATGGATTAAAACAAGCTCCATTTACATGGAACAGAACTTTTACCCAAGCGATGTATGATTTGGGATTCAAGACAATCAAAACAGATCGATGCGTCTTCATAAACGAAGATAAGTCAATAATAATAGGACTATTCGTTGATGACGGACTTGTCATAGGAAAAGACAAGAAAAAGATCGAAGTTATTTTAAAGAAACTTGAAACCAAATTTGAAATGAAAAAGAATGAAAATCCAAGTACTTATCTGGGTATGGAAATAAAAAACTCAAAAGAAGGAATAATTCTTACTCAGAGATCCTACATAAATGACGTACTGGAAAAATACAAAATGAAAAATGCCAAGCCTTGTGACACGCCCGCTAGTAGCGATTCAAAGTCGATACAGGAAACTGCCCAGGAGAAGGAATATCCCTATAGAGAAGCAGTGGGAAGTTTACTGTACCTGTCTACCAGAACTAGACCAGATATCGCACAAGCGGTCAATCTAGTTAGCAGGAAGGTTGAAAACCCCACTAGAGAAGACGTCACAAAAGTCAAGAAAATATTCAAATATTTAGTAGGAACCAAAGAGAAAGGCATTTTGTTCAAGCGAAACAAACCGATAGAGAACATCGATGCTTACAGCGACCCGGATTATGCTGGAGATCCATTGACGCGAAGAAGCACTTCTGGCTCCGTGCTAATGATAGCTGATGGACCAATATCATGGGCATCCAAGAGGCAGCCTATAGTAGCGCTATCGTCGACTGAAGCCGAGTACATAGCCGCAGCAGACTGTTGTAAAGAGGCATTGTATCTCAAATCTCTATTGCAAGAAATAACCGGTTTGGATATAAAAATAAATTTGCATGTTGATAATCAAAGTTCGATTCAACTTGTGAAGTCTGGATCCTTCAACAAAAGGTCGAAGCACATAGACGTGCGGTACCATTTTATACATGAACACTTCGTGCATGGATTAATAAATATTAGCTACTGTCCCACAGAAGTTCAGTTAGATGACGTAATGACAAAACCATTGTCAAAAGTAAAGTTTGAAAGACACTGTGCAAGATTAATGCATTTATAGAAACGTGTCTCGGCAACATGAGTGAACATCAGGAGAAGGTGTTGGAAGGTCGTAATGCTGTCCACGTATTATTGTCTATGATGCACTGCTTTTGTATTATGTTTTTTATTCTGATGTACAGTGTCACTATGTAAAAATATATTTTCTCTCATACAAGTAAACGGAATGTTTGCAAGTATTATTTACGTTTTATTTAATTCCTATAGCCACTAGTCCACCCTATCAATAAGAAACCTCGGTGTCAACCATGCCAAGCAGGTCAAAGATGTTATTATGAATCCACCGCCTTCACACAGGTATGAGCGCCTCAAATATGAACTAATAAAAAGACTTACGGCCTCTCATGAAAGAAAGATAAAACAGCTTCTGACCCATGAGGAGATCGGTGACAGGAAAGCGTCTCAATTTCTCCGCCGCCTTCAAGATCTGACAGCTGCCAACGGGGCCAACATCGACACATACGGTTACGCACATCTTAACCTGGACATTGGCCTACGTCGTAATAATACTTGGCAATTTGTAGTAGCGGATGTAAGTAGGCCAATAATTGGAGTTGATTTTCTTTGCCATTATGGATTAATTGTTGATTGTAAGAATAAGAAACTAATTGATAACGTTACTTCTCTGGCCATCCCCGCCCTGTTAGCTGTAGGGAAAGGTGTCCAATCCATAAAAATCCCATCTAGTGACTCTTGATATCATGTTTTCTTATTCCGGGAATATCCAGAAATCACACGTCCAGCTGGCACGCACCGCATCATACCTCACAACACGCTACATCACATCCGTACTACACCAGGTCCACCGGTTTCATGCGCACCCCGTCGGTTGGCTCCTGATAAGCTCAAGATCGCTAAGGATGAGTTTTCCGCCATGTTAACTAATGGCACTGCTCGCCCTTCCGATAGCCCGTGGTCATCAACTCATCACCGCTGCATTGAGCGCCAAAGAAGAACAACGGCTGGCGCCCCTGTGGTGACTACAGACAGCTCAATGCTAGGACAATCCCAGACAGGTATCCAATACGTCATATTCATGATTTTGCTCATAATATATCTGGTAGCAGGATTTTCAGTAAACTTGATTTAGTTAAAGCGTACAACCAGATCCCAGTTTGTGATGATGATATTCCGAAGACGGCGATTACTACGCCCTTCGGAATGTTCGAGTTTCCGTTTATGACGTTTGGTTTGCGCAATGCCGGCCAAACTTTTCAGAGATTCGTTGACGAAATGACGCGGGGACTGGATTTTGTATATCGTTATTTAGACAACTTTTTGATATTTAGCAGGGATGAAACTCAGCATGAAGACCACCTACGTCAGGTCTTCGCTAGACTACGTGAGTACGGAATGGTCATAAATGTGTCGAAATGCATTTTCGGTGTGTCTGAGATAACTTTTCTAGGTTATCATATCTCAGAGATGGGTACCAAACCACTGGATGAGAAAGTGCAAGCTATACGTGATTTCTCTACTCCCGCGAATGTCAGGTCACTCAGGAGGTTCTTGGGCATGGCAAATTTCTACAGGCGTTTTTTGCCGAACGCCGCACGAATCCAAGCACCTCTTAACCAACTTTTCACGGGAGCAGTGAAAGGATCTACATCAATCACGCTCACTGGCGATGCTCTCAGAGTTTTCTCCGACACCAAGGAGAGTTTGTCGAACGCAGCCCTACTAGCACATCCAGACTGCCATGCAAAACTCGCACTGGTCACTGATGCATCTGACCAAGCTATAGGAGCAGTATTGCAGCAGATGAAAGACGACGCCTGGCAACCTCTTGCTTTCTTTTCGCGTAAGTTGAGTCCAGCCCAGCAAAAATACTCTCCGTACGATAAAGAACTGTTGGCGATTTACGAGTCCATTAAATATTTTCAGCATATGCTTGAGGCGAGACACTTTACAGTCTACACGGACCACAAGCCGTTATGTTACGCTTTTCACGAAAGGAAGCGTAACTGCTCACCAAGGCAGTTCAGGCATTTGGACTATATTTCGCAATTCACGACCGACATAAAGCACATTTCCGGCAAAAACAATGTGGTTGCTGACACTTTATCTCGCGTGGACGAATTAGCGGCTCCAATTTGTCTTACATCTCTCGCCCAAGCTCAAGAGACTGACCCAGAACTAGCTCAGTACCTTTCAGAGAGTTTATCCCTCCGTCTGGAAAAAAGAGAATACCCTGGAAGTCCTGTGCCTCTTTACTGCGACGTCAGTACACCGTCGCCTAGACCTTTTGTGACGAAAGAATACCGAAAGCAGGTATTTCAAAGCCTTCACTCACTCAGCCATCCAGGCGCTAACGCGACGGCAATTCTTGTAGCCGAAAGATTCGTCTGGCCTGGCGTAAGAAAAAATTGCCGTGAGTGGGCTCGCACCTGTTTAGCTTGCCAACGTGCAAAGGTAAGTCGTCATGTGTCTGCACCTTTAGGCACTTTCGATCTACCTCGCGCGCGTTTCAAACAGATCCATATAAATCTTATTGGTCCTCTCCCTGTCTCAAATGGTTTCAAGTACTGTCTGACAGCTGTGGACAGATTCACTCGCTGGCCAGAAGTTGTTCCTATGCAGGATATTACAGCGGAAAGTGTAGCTAAGGCGTTGATATCAGGCTGGATTTCTAGATTTAGATGCCCTACAGATATTGTAACAGATAGGGGTCGTCAATTTGAGTCCGCTCTGTTCCAATACCTGGCCCGAGCTGTGGGATTTCAACACAAGCGAACGACCGCCTATCATCCGTCTTGTAATGGGCTTGTGGAGCGATTTCACAGACAGCTAAAGACGTCAATAACTTGCCACGCCGACATGAATTGGACTGAAATGCTACCTCTAGTGCTGCTAGGAATTCGGAGCGCATATAAAGAAGATTTGCAGTCCACATCAGCAGAGTTAGTGTATGGGGAGACCCTTAGACTGCCTGGGGAGTTCTTCGACCCAACTTTACCTTGTACAGCAGACATGTCAGAGTTTACGGCTCGGCTGAGATCATTTGCCGAGAAACTTAAGCCAGTCACAACATCGCGACACAGCAAAGAAAAAGTGTTCATATTTAAAGAGTTGGCGACGGCGGAACACGTCTTCCTCCGTGAAGACGCTTCACGCGCCACCTTTCAACCTGCCTACAATGGTCCTTATAAAGTGTTGGATAGGAGTGATAAGGTTTTCAAAATTTTAGTCAAAGGTAAGCCGGTCACAGTCGCCATCGACCGATTGAAACCAGCATTCATTTTGAAGGACCTTGAAACACACACTCACACTCCACCTCCAATTACACCTTCATCCACTACATTGCCTTCATCTAGTACTCCACTTCCATCCACGCCTCCTACCGCTGTCATACCTCCCCGTCCATCAGCGCCTCAGTTTCCAAAGAAGACACGCTCTGGCAGAGTGGTCCATTTCCCAAGTAGATTTATAGACCTTAACCAGGTCTCTGGGGGGGAGTGATGTGGGCAAACCTTTTTTTATATCATAGTTTTTTATTTTGTGTTTTATTGAAAGAAGAAATTTTTTTATGTCAGTGGCTTTCTTGTGTCAAACAAATATATGCTACAAAAATTTTACTCGTGATTTTTCCTTCTATTAATTACCGGCGGCTATCCCAGTCGCCAAAAGACCATTGAAGCACTTGGAAAAGGAAATATCCGTGTAGAAGCTGATGTTTGTGGAAGACGAAAGCAAATTACACTAAAAGATGTTTGGTACGTCCATGCCATAAAGGTGAATCTCTTTTCTGTTCTTGCCGCACATGATCATGAGTACAATACAGTCTTTGAGTCGACGCCAGACACGTGTACTTTGAAAGTAGCTGGAACCATACGACTGATCGGAAAAAGATAAAGAAATGGTGGAATGTACAAACTTAACCTGGGAACTGAGGTTAAGTTTGTACATTTTTTTGATGCCTAAACCAGATGTCAATGTGGTATTAACAAATCCACTACATGTGTATCATGAGAGGCTAGCTCATCAAAATAAAAGACATGTCAAACAGCTAATTGAAAAAGAATTCGGACTTTAACTAGAGGACAGCAAGTCAGATCTATGTGAAGGATGTGTTTATGGAAAGGCTTACAAGCAACAGTTTGGCATAAGGATAAGTGCATCTAAACCAGGAAAACTAATTCATGCTGACATATGCGGCCCTTTCGCGTATTCAATCCAGAATTTTCTATATTTCCTGATGTTGTGTGTGATTCCGCTCGAAGTGGGCCCGGTATATTACGCTGAGATCGTAGAAAGTGAGGCGAACTTCAAGCGGCTGGTAGAATTTGCGCACGCATGGCATCGCCTTAGGAGCGGCCTTGAAAGGGGCATCACCTGACCGTCAGGAAGGGTGGAAGAGGACGGGAGGGAGGACGAGGAAGAGGAACAGTGAAGGGTGCTCTGGGGAAGGGAAGGACGAAGAGAAGAAACAGACGGCGCAGCGGACCGCAACCGCCGTTAAATCGGGCTGCCGAGAGAGGAGTCGCACGTAAGTGTATGTGTGTCGGTCCATTCTAGGGCAGACATTTAAGTAGGTTGAAAGGGGGACAGTTGTCAAGTAAAAAGATTTTGTACATTTGTTTCGGGCCCTATAACCGAAAAGTTGGCAGGCCCATGGGTAGAGGCGGGACAGATTTCCTGATGTTCAAAGACGACAACACTCACTATCGATGCATATATTTAGTGAAGCAGAAATCTGAGGCATGGATGAAGCTTGAGCAAATGATAGCACAAGCCAGAGTCGCAGGACACACTGGCAAAGCAATATTAAGCGATAATGGAGGAGAGTTTGATAACGAACAATTTCGGAAAATCCTAACAGCACATGGCATAAGGCAGCGACTGACAATGCACGCACAAGCCGGATGCGTGGAAAAAGAGAATAGGACCGTAGGATAACCAGCACGAGCAATGATGCACGCTCTCGAGGAGATACCACAAGGTCTTTGGGCAGAACTCATTAACACAGTGGCGTATATCCTAAATCGCACCGGTACATCAAGAGTAAAAGGAAAATCACCCTATGAGTTATGGCATGGAAAGAAACCTGGTATCAAACACCTGAGAATCATTGGCTGCAAATGCTATGCCCATATTCCTAAACCCAACCGCAAGAAGCTTGACAAGAAAGCTCAAGAAGGAATATTAATTGACTATGAAGGCGATGAATCATCACAAATTCATTAGATCCAGAGATTTGAAGAAACACCACTACAAGGCTTTGATGGCGAGAAAGATGACAATCACAGTTCACAACCTTCAACGTCTACTAACAAAAATCCTGTATTTGGGCTACCAGATCTACAAGCCAAATCAACAGATATTTTACAGCAGGATGATACTTATGATCAAGAGGGTCAAGCATCTACTTCAAATTCATCATCGCTATCTAACAAACTCGATGAGCAGGGACCATGTGTCCTTGAGACTTGCCGCCTTTCACTGACAATGGAATTTGACGTTTTTAATGGAGGATAAATATGTTTATAATATTGTAAATAAAATGAACTTGCATTACTTAAATGTGAAAAGTGCCAGCGCGATAGTTTACTTTTATATTCATTTTAGTATTTTAGAAGGACAGAACTTATTTATTTATTTAACTCTTTATTGCACCAATTCCAAGAAATAAACATAAATATGTAACAGATTGAGAAAAACAATATGCGGCCTTATCGCTAAATGCAATTTCTTCTAGGCAAGCTGAAGGTAGTAGGAATATAAGAAAATAACAACAGGTAGGGCGCAAAATTTATAGAGGTAGGAAATAAAGGTTATAATAAAGTTAATTCGGTCCGAAGAGAAGAAAAGAAGAGAAACTATTTTTATACATGATAATAGATACATAAATATATACATACATACATACAATATCTGAAGACAAGACGAGGATTTGAAACACAACACGAAAGGAAATAAATAAATATGCCTACAAAGTGGACAAGAAGTGTGATTTGACAAGAGATTTAAAACTGGCTAGCGTTTGAGCACACCGGATCGAGATTGGCAGTGAGTTCCATAGAAGGGCAGCTTGCACTGTAAATGACTGGGAATAGAATTTAGTTGAATGCGTGGGGATTTTGAGACAGAGGTTTTTAGAACTTCGTAAATTAAGACCCTATTCATCTCTGTAAAAAGTAAAGCGTTCTCTTAAATATTTTGGAGAGGAGGGATTAAAAAGGATTGTAAATAGAAGATTGAGAATATGCCAGTTACGGCGAAGTCGAATTGGCAGCCACTTGAGTTGACGGCGAAACTGAGAGACATGATCATACTTGCGTAGACCAAATATAAACCTAATGCATAGATTTTGGAGACGCTCGAGTTTATTCAGCTGCTCTTCAGTAATATTAGGGTAACAAGAATCAGCATAATCAAGGATAGGAAGGAGTAAGGATTGTGCGAGCGTAATTTTGGTGTCAGTTGGAAGGAACTTACTGAGTCTTTTAAATGAGTTAAATGATGCAAATATTTTTTTACTTAGTTCATTAATCTGAGGTGACCAACATAATTTGCTGTCAAGCCAGAGTCCCAAGTTTTTCACCCGATCGCTGTATGTGATAAAGACATCATCAAAGATTATCGGAGGTAGTAATTCCCATTGAAGCCTAGAACGTAACTGTGGGCTACCAATCAGTATTGCTGTCGTTTTCTTAGGATTTACTTGAAGACCATAAGTTTTGCTCCAGGCAGATATTCTTTGTAAGTCTTGATTAATTTTAGCAATAGCTGCATCGATATTGTTAACTTGAGCTTGTGCATAGATTTGCAGATCGTCTGCATGAAGGTGGTAGGAAGACTGAAGTTATGTGGTGATAGAATTTATAAATAAAGAAAATAGAAGAGGAGATAACACGCCACCCTGTGGTACGCCAGCACCATGAAGAGAACTTATCTTCGATACGAATACGCTGCCGACGACCGAACAGGTAAGATCGAAACCAATCAATCACTGTTGGAGATATGTTGAGTGTGTGTATCATCCCAAGTAGAATATCGAAATCGACCGTATTGAACGCATTACTGAAATCAAGGAGCGTAAGGACTGTTAATTGTTTGTTATCCATGCCCTGACGTATGTCATCCGTGACCTTAACTAGAGCAGTAGTCGTACTATGACCAGGACGGAAACCGGATTGGAGAGGATTGAGCAAATCATTAACGGTAAGAAAATGGCTAAGCTGTGATTGAATTACTCTTTCTAGGACCTTTGAAAGGAAAGGGAGAATGGAAATTGGCCGGAAATCGGAAAAGGAAATGGGATTATTATTTTTTGGTAGTGTTGTTTGTTAGTATGATGTGAGCATCCTTCCACACGTCAGGAAATGTACTAGAAGACATGGAGTTGTTTATGATAAGTGTTATAAAAGGAAGGATAATATCAAGGATGGGAAGGATCATACTACTACTAACGCTATCACCACCAATAGCATTCGAGGAAATGGAACGCACGATTTTCTCAACATCACAATCAGCGACTTGACTAAAGACAAATTGAGGTATATCCGGAGTTTTGGAATGGTAAAGAAAATTAAGAGTATTACGTTTATTGGCATCGTCAAAAGCCAAAGAGGATGAAAAATGTTGATTGAAGCCATTAATATCAAAATCAATGTGATTACTATTTTGAGACTTACCAACTCCTAAAGTTCTAAGAAATTTCCAGATTTTAGCAGGATCGCCATTCTGGACAGACTGGTGAATGTGGCGACGTCAGAACTTCATAAATTGGCAAGTTTATAATTTTAAAAATTAAATTCCCCTCTGTTACATACCCCTCGACAGGCGTCAGAGGACTGAGGCCGAGTGCATAGCATACGCTACTTTTAAGGGTATAAGTAACAAGACGGATCAAGTAATGCGCTGCTTCTAGAGACTTCATACTTCTATGCCTCCTTTATACTTACTGCTAAACTCTTTGGTCAAGCACATTCAAATAAGACTTCCTAAGATTTGAAGTGTGTTGTCATATTGTAAACAACTCAAACTTTAACAAGGTAAACCATAGGTGCTTGTGAATGGGTTTTTTCTGCATTGTAAAGAATGTTTACTAGAAATCGCTTTCATCCGATTCTTCATCTCCGCGCTTGAGTACCCTTAATGCAATAAATATTCCAAAAAATTCATTGATAATCACGATAACAGCATAAAGTAACAAACACGAACACGACCAAGGAATTTATTACTCAAGATGTCGGCCGTCACGCGAAAATCCAAATATCTACAAAAACAATCATCACAACACATTAAACTTCCATAATGTCCTATAATGTCAATGATATTTCAGTGTATACAGAACAAGGACTAAAAGCAATGTATACAAAGGTACTCTGTGGATAACTTTGACGTAAATGCGTGTAAACGAGTGGTCAAGACAAGACGTGGACAAGACCACTCGATGCAAATCAAATACTTCGCAAACTATCAATTCAAAAATGCCTCCTTTCGGGAAAGCTCGCGTACATCACTCGTTTTGTGACTCCGCATTTCAAAAATGGCACTCCAAAAAAGCGTCGCGGTAAAACAGATTACAACAATTAAGTGAAATACCGTTTTTCTACTCGGGAGTGCTATTTTTGAAATGATGCCGATCGTAAACGAGTAATTTTTCCATACAAAAATCGCTCGACACGAGTGTCACACTTTCAAAAATAGTACAGTGTAACACTCGTCTTCGTTCAAAAATAGTACCCTCGATGATCTATCTATGATCGACGCGATACGACGACGTGAATTTACCAAATAGTATCTTCTTCGTAGTTTGTGTTACCAAGGACGTTCTATAGTATTACTAAGGAAGAAACCCTCAGAACAACTATCAAAGAAACCGCTATTAGATTGAATCTCAGACGAATTTACACATTATATTATCTCTATGAATTTACATTATACCATAAACTGTACACTCTGTGACTGTGTACAATACAACGCTTCCTTTGGTCTGAGGTACAACCAATGACAATGACAATTAAACGTTGTACCTATTTGTTATATACTATACCTACGTTTTACGATCAGTGTTGCCACTTTAGAGAATTTGTCACTAGATTTAGGGAATTCTACAGTAGCTCAACGATTTTTGCATTTGCTTAGTCACTAGACATAGATTTGGTGACTTCTAGCGACTTTTTTGCCAATAGATGACCACTAAAAAAAAATATTTATTTATTTTCCCCTGAGTAAATAAAGGGAACTTTATAGGGTATTTTTATAATAATGCTGACAACACCGACACTCAATATGACCGATCGTCGCATGAGAATCGTGATTGGTGCTCTCACTCTGACGTACTGAATTAGTAATTTGATATCCTTGTCTAGTCACGGGATTTCCCCTGTTACGATATGGGGAATAACCTTACAGCTTTTTTTTTTGAGATTTTCATTAAGTGTTCACTGTTCATTCCTATTCGTTCTGTTTTGTTGTTGTCGCGGTGTGTTATATATATTGTAAAACCTTTGATAAATATTGTAAAACCTTTGTTATAAAGTTGTTGTACATCGAGAGTCAGAATGGAAATCCCTTTGAAAAAGAAGGTATATGGCCAGAAATATCGCAAAGAATGGGAAATAATTGAAGAGTTTAAAATGTGGCTTAAACCAGTTGTGACAGATCCTATGAAAGCTCATTGTGCGTATTGCCGGACGAATTTACAAGCAAGAATAATTGATTTGCGAAAGCATGCAGAGTCAAGGAAACATAAGGATAAATGTGATGCTATATCTACGAACAGAAGAATTGACTTTTCAGCTGCTCCTAAACCATATCCCAAGACGGATTTGAACACCTTAAGAGCAGAAGGTAGGCTAGCACTTTTTATAACAGAACATACTGCCATATCTCAAATTGATCACCTTACTGAAACTATAAAAAAGTGTTTTCCTGATTGCAAAGAAGCTGCGAAAATTAAAATGCACAGAACCAAGTGTACTGAAGTGATTAAAAATGTTATCGCCCCCCACTTCATTCAGACACTCATAAATGACATCGGATCACAAAAGTATAGCATCTTGCTCGATGAGTCCACTGATCTTAACCTGTCCAAATATTTGGGAGTAGTGTTACGATATTTCAGTCCCGCAAAAAACACTGTGGTATCATCTTTTCTGGCTTTGGAACCTTTGATCGCATGTGATGCTCGTGGTATTGTAAATGCTTTGCTGAAATGTTTAGAACGACATGGCATACCACTGAAAAACATGATCGGATTGGGTTGTGATAACGCCTCTGTTATGATCGGTATAAATAACGGCGTACATAAAATTCTAAAAACTGAATACGGATTAACTAATCTAGTTCTTGTGAAATGTGTATGCCACTCACTACAACTAGCCGTATCTCATGCTTCTGAACACACATTGCCCAGTAATATAGAATTTCTTATCAGGGAAACTCACAATTGGTTTTCAAATTCACCTAAACGCAGAGAAGAGTACAAACTGTACCAGTTAATAAACTGTGGCGAAAATCCTTTAAAAATTTTGAGATCTTGTGCAACCCGCTGGCTGTCAGTGGAGCAGGCAGTAACGAGAATTTTGTCGCAGTGGGATGACTTAAAACTACATTTTGCACTTACGAGAGATAAATGTTACACCTCTGACATACTCCACGCAATGTTTTCGGACGAAACAAATCACCTGTACCTCTGTTACTTGAGAAGCGTTTTGAATGACGTTCAAATAGGAATAAAAACGTTTGAAAGCGAAGATTGTAACCCTGTGGCATTGCTTAGCACTTTAATGACGCTTCTACGCTCCGTTTGCACAAGAATAATGATGCCATCGGCTGCAACTACCAATGACGATTTTTTACACATTCAAATTGAAGAGCATCTGAACCCTGTCCCATATTTAGGGTATTTATTTGAAACGCAGGCTAGCAAATCAGCATTGCCTGTTGAATGTATAAATGCAGTTAGAAAAAAGTGCATTGATTTTAACATTAAACTAGTAAAAGAAATCCAGCAGAGGCTACCAAGCAACTTCACTATATTAAACAAAATGTCTCAGTTTAGTGTTGAAAATACACTTCGACAAGTAAAAGACAACTCAATTACAGAACTAGCTTCAGAAATGGGTGTGGATGCTGAAACAATAGATAAAATTTTGCAGCAATGGCAGACTATCAATTTTGTGAAATGGCAAAATACAAAAAATATTATTAGTTTTTGGCCTGAAGTTTTTGAGTATAAAAACGCAGCTGGAATAAATAGTTTCCAAGAACTAGCTGATTTCGCAATCTCCGTGATATCTCTACCTCACTCCAATGCTGCAGTAGAGAGAATTTTCAGTACTATGAACATCATCAAAAGTAAGTTAAGAAACAGGATGAACATCAGCACTTTGAATAGCATTAATAAATAAATAAATATCAGGCTGAAAGTAATGAATGACCAGTGCTTTAGCTACGAACTCCCAGAAGAAGTAATTGAGGAAATAGGAAAAAATAAAAAGTATTCTTTTAAACATTATAAAGAAGAAAGTGATGTCCCTTCTGCCATATTACCATCAACATCATCGGGAGTGGAAGATTTGACGGACGAGACGGATGTGATTGGCGAAGAATTGTTCTTAATTCTAGGTGATTCTGTGAATTTTTAAATATAGATTAAGTATACCTAAATTTTAAACTTCTACTACTAAGAGCTAAATAGGTGGTTATTATGTTAATGGTAAAAGTTTTTAAGAATAAATTAAACAATCACGATTTTCGTGTTTTTATTTTTTGTTTATGACCACATAATGAAAACTTACTAAAAAATATTTTTTTTAAACAAAATTATGACCTAATAGAATTTAGGGAATTCTAGGGAATTTTTAATATTCTAAATTCTCATTATCTAGCGAGATTTGATTGTACATCTAGTGACTTGTCCAAATTAAAGGTGGCAACACTGTTTACGATTGACGGATTTGTTTGACGGCTCGACCTCAGGGCTCGGCTTTGATCATACCACGGAGACTTTCTTTGAGTTTCTTCTGTATTATCTCACACAGAGTACCTACTTTTATTGTCTTGTCTCGTGTAGTGTAGAAAATCACCTACGCTGACTATAACATTAAAATTCTATCAATTGTTACGGTAATTAATGAGCTTCAAGATGAATAGGCAAGACAAAAAAGAAGATGAGGAATCTGGAAATTACTTGCAAAATCTTGATAAAACGACACTTATACAAGAGGCAAGATATTTTAATTCCACGCCAGTAAATCCAAGGAAATGTGTGCATATTCTTACCAAGATAATATACTTGATTAATCAAGGCGAGAAGTTAACAACACAGGAAGCGACCGATTTGTTTTTCGCTACCACTAAGTTGTTTCAGTCAAAAGATGTGGTGTTGCGACGCCTGGTTTACTTGTGTATTAAAGAGTTAAGCTCATTAGCTCAAGACGTGATCATCGTCACTTCATCTCTCACAAAAGACATGACAGGTCAAGAAGACTTGTACCGTGCTGCTGCTATAAGAGCACTGTGTACTATAACAGATAGCACTATGTTGCAAGCCATTGAGCGATACATGAAGCAAGCTATAGTAGATAAGAATCCAGCTGTTAGCTCTGCAGCTCTCGTATCTGCTCTTCATCTTTCCTCAACTGTTCCAGAGCTTGTGAAAAGATGGGTCAATGAAGCTCAGGTAATTATTTGATTTCTTATAAAACTACTTACACTCTCCTAATAAATTGCATGTGAGTATATGTTAGAATTACTTGATTCATAACTTTAGGGCATGGACGTATAAAAATAGGCGGACTCCGCTTCAGTAACATTAGTAGTGAAGCACTCCAAAGTAAGCCGGCGTATCATAGCGACACATGCGCACGCACACATTCACAGCAAAGTAAGAAGACAGGCCGCCATTACGTTGCCGCGAGTTAAAATTGACACACAAATACACATATTTCGAAAAAAATTATAATGCCGTCCTGCGTCGTCAAATACTGCCGCAATAATAGTGGTTTAACTAAGAAACATGAGGGGATAACCTATCATAGGTCAGTCGGTAAATTCTGTTGCATCTTATACGTAAACAAACAAATGAAAATCATTATTAATTTAAAGGAAAAATGTTAGCTGACATCTCTTTGATACACCGGTGTTGCCATTTATAGAAATGAAAAAATACCCTAAACTGTGGGAGATTTCATTACATGTTATGTGTGTTATGTCCACGGAGTAAAAAGGAGATGCCTTTACCAATATAGAACCGGAATCAAGTTGTAGCCCTGTGACGTCACCACATTAATTCCAGTTACTCAACACCAGAGGCGCTGTCATCAGTTTGCGAGCGTTCACTTTGAAGTCGAACGATCACTGCTTGGTTGTAAATACGTTTCTAATTTTTCCCAAATACCTTATATCATGAAATATCTTATATACACAAAATTAAAAATAGTAAAAAAGATACTACGCAAGAAAACAGGCCTTATTTAATTTTATTATATATATTTTTAAATATTATGATGTCGATAATTCTCGATGTCATCATTATTATGCTTCACGTGAAGAAATTTGTACAAAGCGCCATCTAGTGGTGAATAGAATTATTATATATAGACATGATATAGAGTGGTTATCACCAAGTTAATATTCATGAATGAGATAATCTACGGAAACTTTAAATACAGTATTACAGACTAGTGGTTGTGTGAGAACAGAAGACCTCGCGAGCCCTTACAACCAACATCTACATTTGCCTTCAGTGCTCTAAAATATATCTGTTGCTGTTACTATGCTAATTGACTAAAGGATGGTTTCCTTCAGTTACGACGTCACAGTTACTACTCACCATTTTCATACCTTGTCATACCATAGATTTGTATTTCCGATATCATACTGAATGCACTCATACAAAAAAATATACAGAAAATCGATTTCAGACAACTTTTGGGCAAATTGCCGACTATAAACACGTTCAAGTTGTTCAGACAAAAAAGTTGCGTCGTAATAAGAATAATAAAAAAGTCTAATGACAATTTTGAATTCTTTTTCAAATAGCTGTGCTATTAGTTTTTTTAAGTTTCAGAACCCCATATGTCGGGCATTTTTAAAAATTTCGAAAATTTGGTTCGATTAAAAAATTCTATATAATTACCGAACCTGCTCACAAAATTTCATGAGAATCGGTTGAGAAATGCGACCTGTAGGCGAGAACAGACAGAGAGACAGACTGATGGACAAAAGAATTTTCGGCCTGTCGAAACTGAGACGCTTCGCTCGCTCGGTCAGAAAAGAAATATAGATTTTTCTAATCGGCATTTTGCTTATTATTTCGTACAAACTTTGTTTTTGACAAACATATCACTTAAATAATTATTACTTTCTCACACTGTCATCATCATCATCATTTGAACGTTGTCCCGGTTGTATCCTAAACTGTAGTGCGTTAGAACCCGGAGTCCACTATTGTGACAGTATTAATGCTGCCGTAATAGTGGAAGCCACCGCTTACGGCCACCTTCCTAATGCCAACCTTTCTTGGGCAGATCTAGAATCTAGAAATATCGAGGGTAAATTTACTCGCGGTAGTAAATTTGGTATTAGTCACTCTATGTCATTCGTCATCACGCTCATATTTCAGGACCGTATCTAGGATGACAAATATTTTATTTTTGGAGAATACTCGTGTGTACCAGAAGACGTTGACACTTGTATAGAAAAAGTAGAATTGATGTCCTCTCCACTTTCAAAACCTTTTTTTCCTATCTTCACACTTACACATAATTTTATTAAATTTTCGTACACTTTATTTATTGTTTCTTACATATATAACATGTATTAAGATCTTGTCGTCCTCAATCTACAGCTCAAGGGATGATGACGTGATTATCTAACTTAATTAATTTGCCTGAATTCAAATAAATATTCCAGTTTGTGCCGAGTATTTCATAAAACAACAAATGAAAAGTGCGAGTCGAACTCTGGCCCCGAGCATTTTATACTAAAAACCAGGCCTGTCTCACTCCCCGTGTCGGTATCGAAAATATACCTACGCATGGCGACCATGTCGAAGCGGTAAAATCGGAAAAATCCAATAGGGACGACTCGCGTTTTGTTCTCTGTATTCACCGACTTCAACGAATTAATCGTTTGTCTGAGCTTTAAGAATAAAACTGACTTGCAATGGATTTCTGTAGGTATCTGAACGTACAGATGTTGCGTTCCGGCGGGAACTAAATTACATCATATAGCTAACCACATTGAGTTGATATTTCTTTGAATACCTTTGCAGAGTAAGATTTCTGCACGTAAGTACTAGTACTTATTCTGTGCGAAAAGTTTTAAAGTTTTAACAACATCAAACACGAGCACAATATGGGACCTTGCTTCTTGTGTTGTTGCAATGTTACACTTTAACTTTACAACATAATAATAAAATTAGATATTTTCTAAATTCCCTTAATACGTCCACGCTTGATATAATGACGTAGTCCCGCCATCTATTACTGAATAGCCGAACTTTTTTGGTAGAAATAATATACTCAATTCAGCATCTTGTAATTAGTTCGTCTACTTGTCACTAGATGGTTTAGGCCGCGCACTGCGATTCTGCGCATGCGTGAAGCCCCCCGCTGCCCCGCATTTCGGAGACAAGACGTTTCTAAGGCAGTGAGCATTAAGGCAACTCCTTTTTACTCCGTGGTTATGTCTCTACCTGTTAGCTATTTGAATAAAAAAACTTGTGAACAAATTCAAATTATGTAACTATGCATACTATACATATATACAACTATGCTATAAATGCAAGTTTAAAAATTTAAAATAATTTAAACAAAACTGAATAATCACGATTCATGTTTATTTAGTTTTGTTAACAAGCTTTTGCTCGTGACTTCATTCGCGTAGATAGGTACCGCTTTTCAAACTCTTATCATGTTTCACAGATTTCCTAAAGCGCATGAATTATGGAAAAAATTGTGGATTCATATTATAAGAGAATGCAGGGGAGAAAACGTTTGGGATCCCAGTTAATCGAGTGTTATTTGCAGTCATGCTTACTAAAATGTTCAAACTGGTGGCGGCGTTGTGTGTCTGGTCGTTGAGTTCCCTCTAATATGGTTGAGCTCAGCGATTGCTGATCCATGCGTCAACTCGTGAACGGGTGCTGCCGGGGGGGGACAGGTCGACCTCTTTGAGACTTCTATCCTTTATCTTATCTGCTGTTTCACGCTCGATCGCTAACATAACGTGTTCCACAACATTATGTAAATTGAAATTGTATATATAATAAAATATAATAAAAAATAATAAAAACATAAAAAATCATACAAAGCCCTGCAGGCAAGTAGGCGACCAATACTGTTCAAAAGAGTTTCTTTCGGCGTCTTCTTTTCTGCGGTGATCGATTCCGAAACTAGTAGGTTGCAGCTTTTGAACAATAATTAATAATTTGAATATAATTTAATCAGTATTATTTAAAATGCCTGAAAAGGCCTATTTTCTGAATAAATCTTTGAATCTATTATTATTTTTCAATTTGATATGTCACGAGATGACAATGTTTATTTTAATGTCATTATTTGAAGTGAAACTTCTTTAGCGGCGTTGAGCAATTTTTGGAATGGGTAAATAATAATTATGTATATGTATAAACGGGACTTAGCACGAACCTTTTTATTATTTGTTTTCGTTGATGTTTCTATGGAGTTACATCCATCGTGGTCACAACGAGACTGGAGTACTGCGGTGTCATCTTGTGGTGGTGGAAGTACGTGCTAAGTCCCGTTTATATACCTAATTATTATTTACCCATTCCAAAAAGTGCTCAACGCCGCTAAAGATTCAAGATTCAAAGATTTATTCAGAAAATAGGCCTTTTCAGGCACTTTTTCACGTCAATCCACATTTTAAATAATACTTACTATATTATATTTAAATTATTAATTATTGTTCAAAAGCTACAAAAGATGTTGGAGGGCGTGTAGATGGAAAACAAAATCAAAATAGTGATGGGTTGCTAGCCGCATCACCTATTGACATGATTCCGCAGATTTTAGCCCAATCCCTCGATCGGCTTTTACTATCTGCGCGGGAAAAGAAGCAGCTGGCACTGTTTACGTTTTTACTTTTCTCTCAGACCAACATGGAATGTATTAAAATTAAAAGAAATAATAAATACGATTAGATATGATAGACATAACGTAAAAAAAAACGTAAAAGTATGAAAAAAATCACACTAATTGAAATAAATATTTTTATAATTATGGGTAAATTGTTCGCATATGGCAATTATGTGTAAACTCACACGAACGTCAGGCGCCGCCATTGTTGTGCTTCACTCAATATTTAGTTCACGTTCCGTCCGCCTTTTTTATACGTCCATGCTTCAGGGCTATTCTAAACCCATTCAGTGGATAAAAATACAATAATTAGTTATAAATGAAATGTATTTAATTTATAACTATAAAAACAGTTTACCAATTTTATAGATTTTCACAATTGATAACGAGTGACAAGACAACTCAAAAACATGTTCTTTTCTTGGAACATAAAAAAATAAATTAAACTGAAGAGGTTTTACTCTTCAACACTCCTCCCTTAATTTAATTTCTCTTTGTCACTCAACCAATCACTCATCGCTCATCCATCCATCTTCCATCAATCACGCAACTCCCATATTCTGTACGCACCATTCAAATTTCCCTTTCAAAAGAGGTTTGGTTAATGCATCAGCAATAATTCGAGTTGTCTCTACATACTCAACATTAATGATCCCATTCTCAACTGCTTCTCTTAGGAAATGATGGCGTACATCAATGTGTTTTGTTCGTTGATGGTGCACAGGATTCTGTGCAATCGCAATAGCAGACTGACTGTCACTGTAGATCTTCAACGGCTCTTGAGTAGTTTCAGCAACTTCAGCAATAAATCTACTTAGAAAGATTGCCTCTCTTGCTGCCTCAGATAGTGCAACATACTCTGCCTCAGCTGTTGAAAGGGCTACAGTTCTTTGCTTTTTGCATTCCCATGACACTGCAGCTCCTCCTGTCCATTTGAAAATCAGTCCACTAAATGACTTCCGGTCATACGTGGTTGCATGGCTCGCATCTGCAAAACCCAACACTTTTTCCTTTCCTGAAGCCTGGTACTTCAAACCAAGAGTTTTAGTGCCCTTCAAGTATCTCAGTACCCTTTTAGCAGCTGACCAATGTTGTTCTGTATAACAGCTGTTAAATTGACTAAGATCGTCACGCGTAACTTATGTCAGGCCTCATGCACACGGACAAATACGAGGGGAGGCTGATAAGTAATCTACCTAACTATGAAAGAAAATACTTTGATGGCTAGTTTTTTTTTATTTTTCTATATAGTCTCCTGCAAGTGAAATACACTTATGACATTTGCAAATAAGTGACATCATGCCGTTATAATAGTAATTTTTATTTTGCTCGTCAAAATGGTCAGTCACAGCCTCCTTCATTTCTTCGTCCGTCGAAAATCTGCGACCCCTCAATTTTTTCTTTAAATCTTTGAATAAGAAATAGTCACAGGGAGCCAGATCTGGACTATAAGGTGGATGGTTAATTTCTGTGAAGCCGTTTTTGCTCAGGGCTGACCTCGCCGTTAAGGCTGTGTGTACAGGAGCATTGTCTTGTAAAATCAGAACACCTTTGCTGAGTTTGCCTCTCCGCTTTTCTTTGATTTGTTCACGAAGCTGGTCAAGCAAGTTTGCATAATATTCAGCATTCATTGTTGTATTTTTAGGCAAATAATCAATCATCAAAATCCCTTCGACATCCCAAAATACGGTGGCCATTAGTTTTCCAGCCGACGGCCGAACCTTGAACTTCCTTGGCGGCTTTTCTCCTTTAAATTTCCATTGCATTGACTCTTGTTTGCTTTCCGGATCCCACTGGCGAATCCAAGTTTCATCACAGGTCACAATTCGAGAGATAGTCTCTTCTTCTTTACCTTTGACCAGGTCTAGAAATGCCTGACAACATTCTACTCGCCTTTGTTTGTCAAAGGGGGTCAACATTCTAGGGACCCAACGCGCGCTCACCTTGGACATGCCCAAATGTTCGTGAATAATTTCATGAACTCGTTCCTTGCTAATGCCCACATCTCTGGCTATCTCCCACTGCTTGATTCGCCGATCTGCAAGAATCAGGTTCTTCACCTTTTCAACATTATCTGCGGTAACAGCAGAAATTGGCCTTCCACTACGTGGGTCGTCTTCCAGGCTCTCACGGCCATGTTTAAATTGCTTCGACCAAAACTTTATAACGAATTCAGAAGGACTTGAATCACCAAACACCTTTAACATGCGCTCTCTGATCTGCGTAGGCGTATTTCCTTCTTTACTTAGGAATTTAATCACTGCTCGATGCTCAAATTTCATCATTTTGCAATTTTCTTTCGACATGGTGAAATCAAAGCCGCGCCAAAAAAACAAAAGCAAGCGAAAAAAAATAAGCGTCATAATTTTGAAAAAGGAATAAATATAGAATATGATTTTGCAGTGGCCAGTTCGATTTTCAAAACTTTCTTTAACAAAGTAGATTTTATATCAGCCACCCCTCGTACATCAGTGACCCAATTAGATTTTGATAAGGAATCCTTGGATCTGGTTTATATTCTGGTCCTGGTTTCTCTAATTTTTCACCAAGTGGTGTTGATGCACTCTTGCAGTCAGCCATTCCAAACAGGTCTAGAATCTTCTCAATATATTTATCTTGATTTACTTTGATTCCATCTTGATCCTGAGAAATTTGCATGCCAAGAATAAGGTCTGCTTTTCCAAGATCTTTCATTTCAAATTTGGACATAAGGTCCTTCTTAACGCTTTGCAACTTATTTGCATCGTTCCAAAAAATCAGCATATCATATACTGCCAGTATGACAACCTTTTTGCCTTTAGTCCTAGTGTAAACGCATGGTTCATTTTTGAACCGTTTAAATCCTAGCAATAACAGTTTCTTGTTAAGCTTTTGATTCCAGGCTCTAGGAGCCTGCTTTAACCCGTAAAGAGACTACTTTAAGAGACAGACATAGTCTTTTCCTTTTCTTCAAAACCTTGCGGCTGCTTCATGTAGACCGTCTCTTCTAAGTTTCCATTCAGAAACGCGGTTTTCACGTCCATTTGGAATACCTTAAAGCCAGCTCCAGCCGCGTATGCCAATAGGATTCTAAGTGAGCTATGTCTTACTACCGGCTAAAACGTGTCGTCGTAGTCTATGCCACTTCTTTGGCTAAACCCTCGAGCAACCAGCCGCGCTTTATATCGCTTCCTATTCCCCCCTTCATCTTTGATTCCAAATATCCATTTTGAATCAACGATGTGATGTGAAGACGGTGGTTTTACTACAACCCATGTGCTATTCTTCTTTTATGCATCAAGCTCTTCCTCTATAGCTTTCTTTCACTCCTTGCCATCAGGGCGGGATAGAGCTTCTTCTATAGTTTTAGGATCTCCAAGATCCAGAGGCGTTTGAACAGCTTGGTAAAGAATATATTTTAAAACTCCCTTGGTTTCCTATCTCTCAGTGGGTACCTCCGTTCACTCTCTATTGGCACAATTTCAATAGTTGACGTTGGTTCAAGTTCACAATCTTCAAACTCATCGAGTTCATCAATATCATTGTCTGGCAAATTCCTATCTAATTCCGATTCTGAGGTAGGATTTTCCGTTGTTAATATCTCACTATTGTTCTCTACTTCCTGGGTCAGTGGTACTCTTACCACTGAGGTACTCACCTCAGGAGCTTCAGGTTCTGTAGAGTTGACCATAATGGGATTCGGGGTATTAAATACTTCCTCCGCAAAAATTATGAATTACTCCCTCCAGATTATCTTTTGTTGGTTCTTCTTTATATTTTTGATTTTCAAAGAAAACTATATCCCTTGCTTTAAATACAGCCCCCGTATCAGGGTTGATAAGCCGATATGCTTTGGCATTACCGCAATATCCAACGTGAATAAGCTCTCTGCTTTTCTGCTCCCACTTTTTCCTTCTTTGGTCAGGAATGTGCATGAAGGCTTTGCACCCGAAAGTCTTAACCATGCTCAGGTCGCACTTTTTCTTTGACCATTTCTCTTCAGGCGTCATGTTCTTTACCGCAACTGTTGGAGATCTATTCTTTAAGAATACGGCAAAGTTGACAGCTTCTGCCCAGAACTTTCTCGGTAAACCAGCATCATGAAGCATGCTTCTTGCTTTCTCGCAAATTGTGCGTTTTGCACGTTCACAAATTCCATTTTGCTCTGGTGTGTACTCGACTGTCACCTGGTGCTGAATGCCATGTTGTTTTAGGTAGCCATCCATCCTTTTATTGACGTACTCTGTGCCATTGTCAGTGCGCAAGATCTTGATCTTTTTGCCACTCTGGTTTTCAGCAAACGCCTTAAAATCTAGAAACTTTTCGAAAACTTCATTCTTAGATTTCAAAAAATAAATAAAAGTTTTACGCGTGAAGTCGTCAATAAACGTTAAAAAATAATTGCTGCCACCTATAGAAGGTTCACTCATAATGCCAGAAAGATCTGAGTGGATGATTTGTAATACCTCCTTAGCCCTTGTAGCACCAGTCTTTTTAAAGGGTTGTCTAGTTTGTTTTCCCATAACACATGATACACATTCGAGTGTAGATGTAGTATATCTGTCGCCATTTTATCTCTTAGAAGTTTGAGGCTACTCATACCAAGATGTTCCATCCTCCGATGCCATAACAACAGTTGATCTCCTTCTGTTGTAGCAAGAGCGGAACCCTGAGAAGCAGATTTAATTTTATAAACTCCTCTTTCTTCCACACCTTTTACAACAGGCTTGCCTCTTACCTCACATTCATCACGCTTAAAAATGCCGCAACCACTTTTTGAAAAAATAACTACATGAGCCTTTTTTACAATCGCGCTCACGCTCAACAAATTAGCTTGTAACTCTGGCACATACGTTACATCACTGATAGACAATCCTGACTCACAAATTACTGTACCCATACCTTGAACAAGAACCTCATTACCATCTGCACATGTCACTGCATTGAGGAGTGTTGTTGAGATCTTTGAACCACATCCTACGATTATTCATATGGTTTGAAGCTCCAGAGTCGATTATCCAATCTTCTGTTTGAGGCTTCAGTGCTGTTCCCATCGCATACGCCTGCAATGCTTCTCTTTTAATCTTCTTCTTGGGTATATTCTTACCCTTGCGTTTATTGGCTATAAATGCTGTTGGTTGGCTTACACTCGAGTTAGCATTATAATTGTCTTCCATTTGGAAAAGCTTCGTTTTCACATAATCAGTAGTAAGTGCCAAGTTACTATTTTCGATTGCTAATCTCATAGGCTGAAAATTTGTGGTAAGACCTTGCAGTAATAATGATGCTAACAATTCATCATCAACCTCCTTGCCGATATCTGCAAGCTCTTGTGACGTTGACATTACATTAGTAACATATTCTCTTACTGTTGAAAATTGCTCAAGTATGAAGCTCACTAACTTTGTAAGAAGCCTACATCTATTATTTAGGCCCTTATCTTTAAATGCTTTCTTGAGAGCTTCCCACGCCTCTTTTGCAGTTTTCGCCTGACGTAAATGTACAGTCAGCCAATGAGATATCTGACCCCCTACAACAGCGCCATTTTTCGCAAACTAAAGAAACATCCGTGGTTTAAACCCAAAGATAAAAATATACAAGTGTAATATCCTTTGCGACTAGTGCCATCTATTGAATTGTGAATGAACAAATAAGGTTAATAAGCAGAAATCTGATACCCTTGACGACTAATGCCATCTATTCGATTTTTGATAAATAAAACAAGCCCTAGCATACGATACGCTTATTTCAAAGATACTTCAATAGTTAGATGTGGCGCAAGTGGTAGGCACTACGGTTTAATAGTTAATGTGATTATGAATGAACAGGGTCAAATCCTCCAAAGCTTTTTATTTTTTACAAATATCACCAACTTCGTATTGTGATGTTGGTGTAATTTTGGTTGTTTTAACATAATGTTACCGAGCTAATTACTGTGAATAAAAAGCATTTTAAATTTTTAATTACTTTATTACATCAAAAAAATGTAACAGCGAAATAAATACCTGCCTACTTAATTCAAACTATGATTAATCTTCTGTAGAGAGAACCAACATGTTACTTAATAAGTAACAATTTACATCTCTCAACTTCTTTTTAATCATAGTATTATATTTTTTTAAATGTGTAGGGTCAAATAGTGCTATGTGAATAACTTTGCTTCGATAATAGTATAAGAATGAATATAAACCTATGGCATTAAATGAATTTTAATATGGGAGAGGGTGACCCCCATTTTGAAGCTTTTGTTCAAGTCTATTTGTCATTTCACTTACCATGTTAGATAAGATCACATATCACTTATGCGCATATTTATTAATTTAGTATAAACTTTTTGTCTAAATTGATTTAAATCAAACTTTACTCGTGTCTCGTGTCCCAGTTAAGCACTATTTGACCCTACAATCTGGGATTTTAATTGGTCACTCAATAACAGTTAGATCACAGAACAATTGTCTTAAATAAAATATATTCTACATTGCAAACTGTTGGAATCACCACATCTCATAAATTTTCCAAGTATTTTTCTTTATTCATCCGGCCGCCGAATTCTACCAGCTCCCCTGGGCCCATTGAAGACATCTGTCCCCAATAACCTGCAAAACAATAATACGATCAGTTACCTATTATTCTACACTGCGTAATACACTAGGTATTAAATATTATTATTATTTTACTTCACTATTTAATGAATATTTTTACCTAATGTTATCCTGCCACTGTTCTCAAAGGCAAATTATTTTGATGGCTATACGCTGGCCATGTCTTCTCCGCAATATTTTTCTGCCATCATCATCAGACTTAAAACTTTTTTCATCAGAATAAAATACGATCTCGTTCTTGTTGAATGTTTCCTCACTGTTTCAATTGAAATATTGTAGTGTATATGTTACGCCAGTTGACTCCGAATCCACAAACGGACGGTGTTTCTCTGTAAGAGATATATTTATCTTAGACATTTATCACAAACCCTATGTTTTACGGAACAAAAAATAGTGTGACAATTAAGTAAGTATATTAAATACTTATAATTTCTACTTACCGCGATACCTAACTCTCTAGATATAGATATTTTAAATACTGTGGTTGTCTTTACAATACAATATTAGCTTTCACAAAATCTGCTATATAAGATGAAATGGGATGCCTAATAACTGGTGGGGTTTTGGATCACTACACAGTAATCGCAGTATCTTATTTGTGACGCGAGTGAACAATATTTTTGATTAGTTGGTATCAGGTATAAATAAATCTGATAGATTACCCTCAATTTATTTGTTAAAGCAATGCGTTGCAGTTGGTGACAATGATGTCATAGCAGTAGAAATAGATAGCCAATTTCGCCCGAGACGTCATATCGTCGGTTGGCGTATTGAAATGAGCGCTAGCTTCTCAAGTCGTGGGTCCATGGTTCGAATCGAACTTTACGTAGGATTGTTTTTGATTCTTTCTTGTTCTTACCATTGATGATTACTTGAATTATTAGCTGAGATTATTAGAAACACAAAATTTGCAACTGAGCAGGTTATCAGAAACAAGTTTATACCAGCAGTTGTCTGTCTACTTGCCAAAAATCACGGTAGGTGGCGCTTCACAGCAAAGTGTGAATTTACGTTTTAAAAGTCAGGGGGTCAGGTATCTGCTTGGCCGACTGTACTAGGCAATGTGGTTTTACCATCATACATATTTTAACTCTTGCCTTTTGATCTCTTTTATTACCTTGCACGTCAGTTGCACTCGGTTCCAAACTTGTATACTCCCACAAGTCTTGCTCTATAAGCAACATTTCTATGTAAAATTTCCATGTAGCATAGTTACTCAAGTTTCTCTATATTTGTACTTGTGCTACTCACATTACTAACTAAAAAATTGGTATCTCCTCCTCCGGGAATGCCACTGTTCCTATTTTCGTTCATTGTGCTGGTCATCCATAACCTGTTAGAATTACTTGATTCATAACTTCAGGGCTACTCTAAACCCATTCAGTGGATAATAATACGAAGATGATTAGTTATAAATGAAATATATTTAATTTATAACTATAAAAACAGTTAACCCAGGTTTAAACCTGGTCTACCTTAGTCCGGACTAGCCATGGATCAACCTAGGTTTAGCAAATTAAACTTTGTTTCATTACAAAAAGTGAACTAAGTCAAGACTAACTTAGATTCATTCAATTATTCGTTCAGTATGCTACTACGACGTTCCGATCTTCACTAATATTAAAATAAATAATAAAATTTATTGTTTGAAACTAGTATAAAACTAAAAATAATAAAATTGAAATGGAGAAACATGTTTATTTATGTCATAAATTTTTTTTTTTTTATGTATGTCCGACGGCAAACGAGCAGACGAGCCACCTGATGGAAATTGGTCACCGTCGCCCATGGACATCTGCAACACCAGAGGAGCTGCTGATGCGTTGCCGACTCTTAAGATACCTGTAAACACGCCTTTTGAAGGACCTCAAGTCATAGCACACAGGGAAAACCTCGGGAGGGAGTCCATTCCACAATCTTGCTGTACGAGGAAAAAAACCACGTGACGCTCTGACATTTTTGGAGACCCAAGTGTCAAGGATGTGGGGATGGACTTTACTCCTGTGGCGAGCGGTGCGGTGGTAGAAAGGTGACGGTGGCACCAATTCAAAAAGTTCTTCAGAACACTCCCCATAGTATAGACGGTAAAATACACACAGAGAGCCAACGTCTCTCCGTAGACTGAGGGTGTCTAAATCATCTGTGAGTGTGGGATCGTCGATAATGCGAATTGCCCGGCGTTGGATGGAATCAAGAGGAAGGAGTTGGTATTGACGTGCACCAGGCCCCACATGGAGTACTGCTCTCATAGCAGTACTCCATGTGGGGCCGGACTTGAGTTTTATATAACAAAAGTCTATGACCCGGAGTGAAGTACTGCCTCGCTCTATTGAGCACCCCAAGTTTTTTAGAAGCCATTTTGGCTTTACCTTCCAGATGACTCCGGAATTGGACCTCCGTCGTAATATAGACGCCAAGGATCCCAACACTCTTAGAAATGGTAAGAGAGGTGTCCCGGAACTTCGGTGCCATGTTAAATGGGGTCTTCTTAGCGGAAAACACGCAGACTTGTGTCTTAGTAGGGTTGAATTGAACTAGGTTTAGTTTACCCCATTCAGAGACCTGCTCCAGAGAGGTCTCAATGTCAGACACAAGTCTCTTTCTGTTCTCCTCCACCTGTGTTTGAGGGATATTTGCACGACCTGCATAATATGCATCACTCGTACTGTCGTCTGCATAGCAATGGATGCTACTAGTGTTAAGCATGTCGTTGATGTGCAGAAGAAACAGCGTAGGTGATAAAACAGATCCTTGGGGGACGCCAGCATTGATGGGCATGATATCGGAGCATAATCCGACTACAACGACCTGAATGCTACGCCCAGATAAGAAACTAGCGACCCACAAGCATAGTCCCTCAGGAAGCCCGTAAGATGGTAACTTCGCGAGAAGAGCGTTATGCCAGACCCGGTCAAAAGCCTTTGTGATATCTAGACTAAATGCCAGTGCTTCTCCCTTGCTCTCGATGGCGGCTGCCCATCGGTGCGTTAAGTACACAAGAAGATCACCAGCACTACGCCCGTGGCGGAACCCGTATTGACGGTCACTAATTAGCTGATGATCTTCAAGGTAACCAAGGAGCTGGATGTTTATCACACGCTCCATCACCTTAGAGAGTAGGGAGGTTATTGCAATAGGCCGATAGTTAGACGGGTTTGTGCGGTCACCCTTTTTAGGAATAGGGTGAACGTAGGCTACTTTCCACGAAGATGGGACTTTTCTTAAGGTGTAAGACAGCGAGAATAGGCGTGCTAACACCGGAGCCAACTCAGGAGCGCATGTTTTGAGCACAATTGCTGGAATGCCATCAGGCCCGCTGGACTTCTTGACGTCGAGGGAAAACAGAGCACGTCGCACTGTACTTTAAGTGAAGCGAATTTCCTGCATTGAGTGCTCGCATCGCGGTAAAAAGGGCGGCGATGCTCCTCCGTCGTCAAGGGTAGAATTTGACGCAAAGAGAGTAGCCAAGAGATCGGCCTTCTCTTTTGCGGAGTGGGCCAGCGAGTCCTGACGATTGTGCAGAGATGGAAGTGAAGGGCGACAGAAATTCCCCTGCGCTGCCTTAGCAAGAGACCAGAATGCTCTACTCCCGGAGGGATAGCCAACCAATCTCTTACCAATGCGTGTAGTGTGCGCAAACTTTGCTGCAGTGATCTGCTTCTTGTAGGCTCTTGAAGCTGCGTTGAACCGCTTCTTCAAATCAGAAGTATTACGATCCTTGACATTTCGCGCAGCAACCCAGGCTTCGTAGGCTTCGCGCTTGAGGTGGGCGGCACGCAAAGACGAGCAACAAAACCAAGGTTGAGACCGCCCTCCGATACGAACCGCCGAGCTGGGAATGTAGCACTCCATGCCCAGCAGTATCGCCTTGGCGACAGCTTTCGCACAAATGTCAGGATTTTCTGATGAGAAGCACAACCGTTTCCAATGGTAAAGTGACCTATTTGTTGGTAACAAAATAAGTTAGTACTAGAGTTAAACTAGGGAATTGTAGGTTTATCTTTAGACCTAGGATAATCTATGGCTTAAACGATAAACCTCGTTTTATAATACGATTTTCCTTAGTACTGGACTTGGACCCCGGCTTAAACCTGGTACTAACTTTAGTCCTTGTTTTATAATAACACTGATTAGGTTTTACTCTTCAACAGTATACCATCTCTCAGATATGTAATGTTCTGATAGGCCAAATTATTGTTCCTTATTCTAACTTATTTTTTTAAGATAAACATAGGTATGTATTGAAATGAGTAAATGACTATCATAAAAATATGATGTTTCCAAGTACCAAAAACTGTAGGAGAAAAGTTTAATAAAAAGGTACTAGTTTTGAAAAAGTGGTAGTGTGGTAAAGAAGATTTTTGCCAAACTAGCTGTGCCTGCGACTCTGTTTGTATACATTACATTATGTTTGTATGGGGTCCGCACAAAAATTAAGTAGTCTATCCTGTGTCCTCTAAGTCTAAATGTTTATCTACCAAGTTTCATAAAATTAGTTAATTTGTTTAACAGTCATGGAGGAACATACAGAAACATACATACATATTATCACGTCTTTATCCTTTACAGGAAAGACAGAGCGTGTTGGTGGGTGTAAAAGTGGGAAACGGAATCAAAATAGTGATGGGTTGTATCTTTTCTGTTGACTAGGACTTCATTATTTTTGTTTTCCTCAAGCAGCATGTTTGTTTTCTTTTGGCAAAATGTCTACAATATGTTAATAACAAGTTAAACTTCTGAAATTTTTTTGATTTATGTTTTTGTTCCAAAGATGCGTAACACAATATGAAGCCTCATGAGCTGAGCTTATTGTCCACTAATGTACACATAACGTGTAGGTGTCATGACAATGTTTGCAGAAACAAATGTTACTTTAGACTTACTTCTAGAGTCAGGCTAGTGTGTAGCAGCAGGTATGGTCGGTTATATGACAAATTAGATGTGCCTACACTTCCATTCTCGTACATAACGATTTCTAGATTAAACAAAATCGAAAAAAATATGTAGCATATTCTGTGTCCTGTATGTCTAAATGTTTGTCTACCAGGGTTCATAAAATTCAGTTGATTTGTTTAATAGTTATTAAGGAACATACATACAGAAAAAAGTACATACTGAAAATCGACAATTTAGTTTCAGGTATCATTTAAAGAGCTTATAAATAAGATATCTCTGAAAACAAAATAACTTACTTCATGACCGACCCTTACAGATTTATTATTAGTGTTGCTGATTGATTGATGGATGATGATGATATTGATGATTTGCATAATACACAAGTCCCTGGGTACCTGGCCTGGCTACATATGTCATATAACTGACCGTACATGTTGCGCCGTGTTAGCATCAAACTTCTTTTTAGTTTCACTTATTGTACTGCAAATGTGTTTCTAAACCAGACGTTGTAGGGACGATTCATTATCCATCATTAATTAAAAAAAAATTATTTTATTGCTTCATATTAAGTTATTTAAGTCATAACATTTGAAGGCCGATAAATCAGTTCATTTCTTAGAATTTATCATCTCCATATGGTATTTGGATGTTACATGTCAACATCCAAATAACCTGGGGAGGGATATGATCTTCTTGGAGATGATGATCTCCCTTTGGATGTGCTTTGGGCTATCAGACACCTATAATAAATATTTTCTTTTTATACTACTTGTACTCAAATTAAATGCCAATTGTTTTGTTACAGGAGGAAATAATGTCTGACCAAGTTATGGTTTCCTACCACGCCTTGGCTGTTGTGGCGGGCGCTCGTAGAAATGATCGCCTATCAACTGTGAAACTTGTTACAAAACTGGCCCGTGCGCCGCTGCGTTCACCATTTACACTCAGTTATCTTGTACGGCTTGCTGCAAAAATTGTTGATGAGGATCCTGAAGCATCAGATTGTTTAGACTTTATTGAATCTTGTTTACGACACAAATCGGAAATGGTAGTGTATGAGGCCGCCCATGCACTTGTCAATTTGAAGAAACCGTCTAAAAGTCTCGCGCACGCAGTTTCTGTACTTCAAATTTTTTGTGGTTCATCTAAAGCTACCCTGCGTCTTGCTGGAGCTCGAACGCTAGCCAAGTTGGCTACTAAACATCCCAATTTGGTTGCTAACTGTGCTGCTGACTTGGAAAATTTGATTTCGGATTCTAATCGTTCAGTAGCTACATTAGCCGTGACAACTCTCCTCGCCACTGGTGCTGAAAGCTCCATTGATCGTCTTATGAAGCAAATATCAGGCTTTATGTCTGAAATTCCTGATGAATTTAAGATTGTTGTTGTTAATGCAATTAGATGCCTTTGTTCCAAATATCCTAGAAAGCATCAGTCTTTAGCCTCGTTCCTAGCTGGGATGCTCCGCGACGAAGGTGGTTTACAATACAAAACTGCTATTGCTGATGCCTTAATCGCTCTTATTGAAGAAAATCCAGAGGCAAAAGAAACTGGGCTGGCGCATCTCTGCGAGTTCATTGAGGATTGTGAACATACTTCACTGGCTGTGCGAATATTGTACATCTTAGGTCGAGAAGGACCTAAAGCTCGTCAGCCGTCAAGGTACATCCGATACATTTACAATCGTGTTATATTGGAATCAGGCCCAGTCCGCGCAGCAGCTGTTGCCGCTGTCGCGCGGTTTGGAGCGGCGCGTCCTGAGTTGCTTCCTAATATTAGAGTTCTTCTATCTCGTTGCCAGTTAGATGATGACGACGAAGTCCGTGATCGAGCCATATATTACAGTGCAATATTAGATTCCGGTGATGAACAACTTATAAACGATTACATTCTTAACATATCAACACCAAACCCCATTTTACTTGAACGCGCACTCCATGATTACCTCGCTTTTGAGGAGATCAACGAGCCGTTTAATTTAGCGCTGGTCCCAGTTGAAGAACAAACTCATGACATTAAAGAAGCGCCTGTAGAAATAGAAATACGTAAGTTGCCGACTATTTCCCGTGAAGAAAAATATGCTGATGAGTTAAGAGTCGTTCCAGGAATTGAAAAACTTGGGCCTATCTTTAAGACTTGTGAAGCAGTGAATTTAACTGAACCAGAAACGGAATATCAAGTACATTGTGTGAAACATATTTTTTCCAGACATTTGATTCTTCAATTCGAGTGTTTAAATACTTTGAGCGATCAATTTCTTGAGAAAGTCCATGTGAGACTAGAAGCTATTCCTGGTTATATGATGATCCATGAAGTAGCTTGCGAGCAGTTACCATATGACAAACAAGGGAGCATATACTGTGTTTTTCAATTTCCGGAGAATCCTATTGAAACTCTCGGCTCTTTTGGTGCTACTCTAGAATTTATAGTTCGAGATTGTGACGCTACTACTGGCTTACCTGAACCTGGCGAAGGATACGCTGACACATATCCCTTAGAAGAAATAGAGATTGGATGTGCCGAGCAGTTTAGAACTCGCCCCGGTACTGATGATTGGGAAGCATCATGGGAGAGAGCGTCTTCTGCCGCGGAAGCCAGTGATACATTTGGTTTGGCTCAAACAGACGCGGGAGAGTCTGCGCTAGCTGTCTGTGAACATTTGGGGCTCTCAAAGTCGGCCATTTCCGGAGATGCTGTAAAAGATATTCGAGGTGAAGGGACATGGCGTGAGGGAGCTTCGGTTCTAATCCGAGCCCGGTTGGTGGCTGCCCAGGGGGCAGTTACCATGCAACTAGTGGTTCGATCCACTCGGGAAGATATTGCTACGCTTCTTCTCACTGCTGTGGGTTAACTTCATCTACTTCTTTATAACCTTGCTCTTGTGCCTTTCCTATATTAATTGTTGTAGTTCAAATGTCTAGTTCCATTAGTTAACTAACAATATAAGATTTTAAATTTATATTATTACATGTACCCTACATTTGTTACAAGTAATGACATGTCAAAGATATACTTAAATGTCTGTAAATATACTTAAACGTACATTTTTTTTTCTAAGGGTTATTTGATTTCTTCGTATTGAGTAGTGACGCGGAAGGCACAGTATAAATTAAATTCATTGTATGCGAATTCTGTGTCTTGTCATGCCTCAATGTGAATGGATAGGTTTAAACCACTCTAGGACCGAAGGGTGTAATTTTTCCACCTTCCACGGCCATGGTCCACTCTTGGTGGTATTTTTTGGGGGAGTGCATACAAAGAGTATTGATTACCAAAACCAATGCATGGTTTGCCAATTGAAGCATGAATGCCACATTAATGACGATTTTAAAAACTTATGGGCCGATATTGGGCCACCAGTACTTGAGTGCTTATATATTATTTTTTACAATTGATGTATGAACATTATTTACATATCTTATGATATGCAAAGCTTTTGATATGATTCTAGACCGTACTAGACTTCCTGCACTAGAATTTCTAGTCGCTCGTACTCTAATTTCTTCAGCAGTATTAGCGCTAAATATCAGAACACATTACATGTAATGTAATTATAGGTATAAACAAACATATCAGAAATCACTTAAAACCGGAATCGAGACGTTCTATTGCAGTCCCCCATATCTTCCAAAGAACGGATTCCTGTATTGTGCCAACAAAAACGAACCTAGTATTTGTTTATTTATACGATGCTCTAAATACCTAAAACCTAAAAATCATTCTCGTTATCAGAAGATCTTCTAAGGTATTTGAGGTCATATGGTGCCGGCTATCAGAGTAATAATATTAGGAAATCATCGTCGATAACCGTCATAAGCTTGTAACTTGTTTTCGGTTTGTGGAAACACATTCCAAAAGTAGAGATGTCCGAGAAAAAAATATACAGCACGTCCACAGGAAGCTGCACTGCGCTGTAGCGTAGATGCACTGCACGTTAATATCTAACAACTGTCCGTGCCGCAACGTTCTAACGTTTAACTGTGCTGCAGCTCAATGTGTAACTTATAGCTCATACATTTTCATAAAACAATACTCAGGAGGGGGACACAAACAGCTAATAAAAAAAAAATACAAATTGGAATCGTTGTTGATGTTTTAAAATAAACATGACAAAACCGTGAAAAGTTATTTCATTATGAGCTATTATAATCTTGCATTGACAAAAAGAAACAGTACACACAAGTATAGATTATAACTTCATATCAACTAATTATACCAGTTTCAAAAATGTAAGATTTTTCCAAAATTTTGAAATAATTTTACATGTAATCTGGCATTTTTAGAACTTGGCGTTTTTAGAATCTGTCGTTTATCGAATCCGACATTGGTAGAATCTGACATTTGTAGAATCCGGCAGCGTATTGCCAAACTGTATACTGACCCAGACACCCATAGTCTACACTGAACTACGTCGTGCTCATTAAAATCACAAACAAATTGGAGCAAAGTACATACGAGCTCAGAGCAGTCTGAGACGGTATGCATTTTGCTTGCTTGTATGTAAAGCAAACTGTGACACGCAAATATCTTTAGCTAACTATACAACGTGTTTCGCAATTTCCCGTAACTTTTTTATGCTTTTGCGATTTTTAGGTATCCTATCCGTGAAACTAAACGACTTTCCCCAAAAAACATACCCTTTGTGAAGTAATTTAAGTTTAGCCGTTGTAAGTATGACTAAAAATTAATTTGAACTGTAACAATTATAAAGAGTGTTAAAAAAAACTATAAATGTGTCCACTTCAGTATTTATTAGGTTTCAAAGAAAGATGCACTGACACAACAAATTGTACCTATTTTTAATTTCAGTGTAGGTAATAATAACTCAATTAAGTCGATATTATATTATAAGTGATCGATAACAAAGTAAATTAATTAAAAAACTCAAATAACAAGAGATGGCGTCACACCACGCCTTTTGTGCCTTATTTCCCTATCGATTTGTAATAATCGGAAAGTGCAAAATAAAAATTATATGTTAAAAATATCAGTAAATATGCCAACTGTTTTTCTACCAGCATACTCGTACCGCAAACTAGCCAAGTGTTAATTTTATTCAAATTATTAAGGCTGACACCGATCTATAAGAAACAGTTTTAATGTCAGTTTATTTTTTAAAATAACTCTATTATTACACTTTATTTAATAAACACGTGCGTAATTGCAAATAAAGTCACGACCACTGTCTAAAAAAAGGAGTCAAGGTCGCAAACGGCGCAAGTTTTAGAAGACGAGGCAGGGAAATAAAACATGTCTGCATTCGCATGCATTTCGTTCTAAATTATCATGCCATTACATACTACACCAGACGCTGGAAAGTATGGATGTCTGGAATCGTATGTATTTTGCTCAAGTATTTTAAAGCAAAATGTATTTTGATTCAGACACTCTCTGAATAGGTATACAGTTTGCTCTTCAACTACAAAAGCAAACAAGTCTGGGTCAGTATACAGTTTGGCAATACGCAATCCGGCATTCTTAGAATCTGGCGTTTTAAACTCATCTGACATTTCTAGAATCTGACTTTTATCGACGATACCATAACAACAAATATAAAAAAATTTAATAAATTAAATAATGGGGCTCCCATACAACAAACGTGATTTTTTTGCTTGTTATTGCTGGATATTGACAACGGCATATGGTAGACACTATATGGTATACTATGAAATTTTCACAGAATATTTAGTTTTTATAAGTGTTTTATTTTGCATTTACAATGCTATTTTGATATATTCTTAATAAATTAAGAAATAAAATATGGTGAAAAAATAACATGCGGGCGGGAACCAGCGACCTAGGTCTATGTACGCTCTGCCATCTGAGCTACCGCATGATTCAATTTTTGGCGCCGAAATTATATATTCACTTAAAAAATAATTACTTTTTTTTAGGGCTCCCATACTACAGACTTTTTTGTCATTTTAATAGAAAACTGTACGGACCCTTAGTGCGCGAGTCCGACTCGCACTTGGCCGGTATTTTTTAGCTTTCTTCAGTTTCTCTCAATGGCAAGCGATATACCTATAAGCAGGTAACTAGGTACTATAAGCACAGTCACGAGCTTTTTTTTGTATACAAAGAATGGAATATGAATGATCTAAAATGGGATACAAATTGTATATATATAGGTAGGACAGTCACGCTTGAGCATTTATTTATATATATATATACTCATGTATATATCACATATATATTACTGGATTTGTTTAGGGAAGTGATAAAACAGTGTTATGGTTTTAACATCCTCCGTCATTTGATCAAATCACTTAGGGAATTGACCAATCTCTGTTTTTATCATATCCCTGCGATGTATATTTATATATAAATGCTCGAGCGTGACTGTCCTACCTACAGGTAGTCCGTCGCAACCACAAATGACTCGTTAAATACGTATATTTAGTGAGTCATATGTGGTTGCGACGGGCTAGCGTAGTAGGTGTTGAGACGTCTCACTCATTCCATGAACCTGTAAGAGACGCGTAAGAACATTCGACAGTGACAGTAAATGATGAGTTGCGTTTATGGCAAGGGACTTATTTAGTAATAACTTTAGTAAATTGCTATAAATTTAGAGGAATAACTAAGGTAATATTTAGACGAATTATTGATATAATTTGAAATATTTTCAATGCATGTAAGAATCTGTGCCATTTGTTTATAAGAATGTCAGCTCCCTGGATATACAATATGTAAAGAAAACCCTGACCGAACCTTAAAGGGGTGTTCAACCCGTCTATATGAACAACTTTTCCTATGGGATCAAGGCTGGGAACTCAAAAACATGGACATTTCCAAACAAAAATCTTCAGCCGCCCGGTCAATTTGCATGGGAGATTCAAGGAATCGTCAAAATATTTTTTGAGTTCCCAGCATTGGTCCAATCCCATAGGAAAAGTTGTTTATATCGACAGATCACCCCGTAATGATCGGACAGCATTTTCTTTACATATTGTTCCTACCTATACCTATTTCTTTACATATTGTATATATCTCGACTCGTGCGTGTCCCTAAGGAATACGCTTGACAACTGGATTTGTATAGATTTTCACAACCCTAACGCTGTCTGCGACGAAAGCTATTGACAAGCTGCTTCACATATCTGCAGCGAAGCTTTATATTTTCGGTACCTTTTGTACTCGGAGCCTAGCAAATAGCGATTTAATGTCAATGATAATTTTACATAACTAGTATGTAAATCTATCATACCTAAATGTTATTATGTAAGTAGTTACTTCATTTCTTCGTCCATTTTAAATCTATATCTCATTTATTGTAATATTTACCCCGTGCCACACAAAATTAACTATTGTTAATTCAAAGCATTATTATAAATAAATTGTTTTATCTATATGAAGCTTTTCTTTTGAAAAGAAAAATTGGCGGTCGCACGGGCAATTGAAGCTGTGCGTTCACAGCATCGGAATCGGAGCGGACGGATATGTTACTTTATATGGATCTAAAAGTTAAAAATATTAAATATCATACAAAGCCCTTCAGACAAGTAGGCGACCAATACTGTTGAAAAGAGTTTCTTTCGGCGTCTTGTTCTCTGCAGTGGTCGGTTCCGATTCCGAAACGCTAGTAGTTTGTAGCTTTTGAACAATAATTAATAATTTGAATACAATATAAAAAGAATTATTTAAAATGTGAATTGACGTGAAAAAGGGCCTGAAAAGGCCTATTTTCTGAATACATCTTTGAATCTTTGACTTTACGTAAAGAAGTGGCCGGCACCTTTAAGGCCCGGGATCAAGTCACAGGACAGCATGTGAATCTATTTTATTTATATTTAATTTTTATTTCAGGATCCTAAGTGTTTATTCTGTTTTCAATCATAAAAATTCACAGTATCATGTTTTCATAAAAAAAAAACAAAATAAAGATTTTTCATATTTCAATTAAAGTTCCTTAGGGAAAATTGATCAATTTCACTCCCTCTCCCTCTCCCACTTCTCGTACTTCAACTTCTTTCATTTCAATTTATATTTAACTTTTGTACTATATTAGTCTGTGGGTTTGAGCAATACATAGAGATAAGAATGAGAGATAAGGTATGTCTATGGAGCAATATGGGAGTAAAGTTTATTTCTGTGTAATCTCCTCATAAAGCCCTTTTATTTGATACTGCACATGGTATGTTTCATAAAAAAACATTTCTGTAACGCCGACGTCAAAGTTAATAGTTACAGGAAACCACTTACTATATAGATGCTTTATATCCGCCATTTTTTTAAATTTCGAAAAACTGGCTCTGGCTCGACAAAAAAATATACATAATTACCGAATCTGTCAAAAATAAAAAAAAAAATTATAAAATTCATCTATTTAGTAAACGGTTCCTTAGTACCCTGATAGAACTGTTTCAGATTTTGATATACGATATTAACCCTTAACGCTTCAAGAATAGAGAGCATAATACTGTGCAAAAAATTCTAGGGTAAAGTGAGACGGAAATACCTCGGCATTTTTTCCCTCTCGCACCCTTGCCATTGCATAAAAATGTAAATAATGGAAGAAAATGGTAGTAAAGCAAAACAGCAATATTTAATTAATAATGAAATAATTCCTGTTTTATTTTACATGGAATAATTAATTTATTAACTAAACTGTATATTTACAGTTAATTTTGATTTTTTCTTATCGAAAATAAAAGAGCAATCTTAATATAGTATTAAATTTAAATTTACTCTAGCAACCCTAGTACGATCTCAACATTGCCGCCATATTATTAATAAAAAATCCCGCAGCCTTCGAATTTTTTAAGCAGACTGAAAGAGTAAAATAATATAACTTATTGTTTCAAGAGATCTCGAAGCGACAGTGCAGTGCATTGTGCATTATCCTTTCTCAGGTAAATAACATAACCGTTTTCAGTTAGTAAATGTTGTGCCTTGGCTAGGGTGTCCATCTTATCTGCCGAGTTTGTTGAATCTGATTTATCAGTAATGTGTACTTATAGGTACTTCGTACATAAAATCCATATTTCCATACTAATATTATAAATGCGAGAGTAACTCTGTATGTCTGTCTGTCCCCTTTTCACGCTTCAACCATTAAACATTAAACCTATTTGGAAGAATTTTGGTATGGAGGTAGTTGCAGGCCCGGGGAAGAAGTTCCACTGTTCCCGAGGGATCGTTACTAAACTCCCCTTGAAAGGGTAAAATAAGGGGGGTAAAGTTTGTATGGAATTTTTCTCATTTCTAGACTTAGAAGTATAAAAATAGATACATAAGTTCACGATTACATTAAAAAAATATCTGTGTAGGTGAACTCTGTCTATCTGTCTTTCGCATTTTCACGCTTCAACCATAGAACCGATTTGGATGAAATTTGATATGGAAGTAGTTTGGGGCCCGAGGAAGAACACAGGTTACCTTTCATTCCGGGAAATTCGACTGTTCCCGAGGGATTAACATTAATGCTGGTGGAGCCGCGGGTAACAGCTAGTTATAGAATAAAGTTTCAAAGGCGTACTACGAACATCTCTACTGTTGCTTTTCCCTTTTACAGTTGCTATTTGTCAATAAATGATCATAGCATAGGGTCTTATCAATGACACCGACATAGGTACCTACCACAGAAATATATCAGGATAGAATGGCTACGCGTGGACTTTGCAAAGGGAACGCGTTTGTCAGTTTTTGCATAAACCACGCCACCACCATTACGTCATTACTAGCGAAGTGTGTAGTAACTGCCTTCGTGGTCCAGTGGTTAAGGCGTTTGCCTGTAGACCCGGAGGTCATGGGTTCGATTCCTACGGGAAGCATACTTTGTTTAGTTATTTCTAGTTTGGTTAGGACATTGCAGGCTTGAATCACCGGATTGTCTGATAATTAAGATGATTCCGTGCTTCGGAAGGCACGTTAAGTCGTTGGTTCCGGCTGCCATCTGGTAGTCGTTAAAGGAACCACGTCAGAGGCTGAGAGGCGGTTTCAAAGAACTCTGACACCAGGGTGGGCATGGTCGATTGACCGTGACACCTACTCGAAATTATAATGATGATGAGCGAAATAGTAATGTGACATCCACAGAAATAAATCGCGTCATTTCGATAAACAGTCGTTTGTATCTGTCGATTGGCTTTCCTTTCATTCATGTACATCAAAACGCGACTTTTGATGTATTTTAACTTTTTGTATGCCAAAGTTCGAATTCTTTTCGTAACATGCATTCCATAATAGTTACTGATAAATATTTTAATCAACACATGGGAGTATTAAATATTATCGATAATATCAGTTCGAGTGCAACAACGCAATGATAATGCAGCTTTCGTGTTGCTATCACACAATTGAATTTACATTGCGCGATCTCCTTGGAACGAGCTTTATAAAATGTTTTTAGAACGCGTATTGGATGTGAATTAGTTGTATTGTCGTTTTATATTGAAAATCGTGATAGGTCTTTTATTTTATCTTTTTTTGTTGTTAATTACGATTTTAGTTAAAAAAAGTATTGATACATGAAAAAAATACCTTGTTTCGACATATTTACTTTCATACTTTTGTTTTTATAATTTAATACCGCTTAATAAAGCATATGTTCAAGTTGGGACGTGCGCGCTGACTGAATAAACGTTTAACGAATCTCGTACGATCGTACAAGATTGAGAAACGCGTATACCCACTTAGCCGTTCTATCCTGATATATTTCTGTGGTACCTACCTAAGTACTTCATGTCCGAGAAATCTTTTCTATAGTTGGTCACCCTACTTTAGAGCGAGATAGAATTCCGAAGTTTGTCTTCGCTTTCTGCTCCAATTATTACTATGAGAGCTCAGTCCTTCTACTATAACGTCCTTGATAAAATTGAACATATAAAAAAAGTAAGTCACCGAGTGGGATTCGATCCCGTAACTATATATATAAATAAATAACACAGATTGAGCTAGCCCCAAAGTAAGTTCGAGACTTGTGTTATGGGATACTAACTCAACGATACTATATTTTATAACAAATACATACCTATTTACACTGTGTAGTAACACGGGCACACGCGTGTCGCAGGCTGGCGTGTTGACCACTGCGCCACGAAGCTCACCAATCAAATATTTCCTATTTATAATATACATACATACTATCACGTCTTTATCCCTTACGGGGTAGACAGAGCATAAAGTCATAAGAACGAAAGGCCACGTTTAGGGTTTTGGTGGTATTAAAATCTATACTATCTATACTAATATTATAAAGCTGAAGAGTTTGATTGTTTGTATGTTTTGATCTGGCATGAAAAAAACGGATGATGGGCTTGTGCACTACACGGAATTTTACATGAACTTGTCCGTAATAAATCGGAGGTGCAGCGCAGTAAACAGTAGCTAACTCTGTTTAAAACTCAGGCCACACACATAAATAGGTACTCTAGAAACTGATGATTTCTTTGAACTTCGGTAGTTACTTTCTTTATAGGTAAATCAATTTTACTCTTCGAGCGACTGTAATTTATTATTTTGTATTGTTTTATGGGTCGGAAAGTTACTCGAAATGAATGAATTATATTTATTTATTACTCTTAAGTGCGAAGACAAAGAAGATTAAAATAATTTTGGGTTCATCTTTAGATTCAACAAGTTCAATATTTAGCGTAAAAGTGTCGTACATGATTGTGAACTCGCTCGATCACGCGTGTTTGAATGAAATGAGAGAATAATGAATATCTGATCTTAAGTTAAAACTAAAGGGGTAGTATTTAAACAAGTGACTGTAAATTCCAATTTTAAATGTCAAAAAATACTAGCTTTGTTTACAAAAATAATGAGTGAGCGACTAGCTGCGAGCGACGAAAAATCCACAAAACAGCAACATACAAAGATTATTTGAGTTACCTATGTTGAGTGATTTGACGAGGCTACTGGTCTTTACACAGAGTGAGCGACTGCCGCCTGACCTCCGCAACCCAAAGGGTAGAACAGAAGTAATCCTAGGATAGGTTCAATCAAATGCTGGATGGCGTTGCGCGCACGGATCAATCTGCAGTTTTCATTAAAACATCATATCATAATAGAAAACAAAAGACCCCTAAAAGAATTTCAACAACCAATAATCATTAATAAAGCAGCTTACAAAACGGTGCTAAAAGTCTAGTTTAGTAGTTCGTTGTGTAAAACCTCGGATAAAAAAATCGTCTCTAATTTAATATTGAAGTCGCCCAGTATGAATTTCTAGTTGAGCGACTAGAAATTCATACTGGGCGACTTCAATATTAAATTAGAGTCAGTAATTTTTTCGCACGCCTATTATTTTAATATTCGATTTGAATTATTCGCAGCTCACTTTTAAAAGCTCTTTTGATTTTTTTTGTTGATCAACGTTCGTCACCAGTTTAGTCAATTTTTCGCCATCCAAATTCGTTTCGCTCAAATTATTAATAGAGTATATCATCATCAGTCGCTAAGTATTTTTTTATTCGCCCGGTTAAATATTCCCCAAACTAAAGTAAAAGTAAAAAGCTTTTTAAAAAATCCGGCCAAGTGCGAGTCCGACTTAAATATGTAGGTATTTAATTGTATTTTTTAGAATTTATTGTTATAGCGGCAACAGAAATACGTCATCTGTGAAAATTTCAACGGTCTAACTACCACGATTCATGAGATACAGCCTGGTGACAGACGGACAGACAAACAGCGGAGCGATATTAATAGAGTCCCGTTTTTACCCTTTGGGTACGGAACCCTTATTACCCTTTTATGTTCGACGTCAGTTTATGTTTCGAGTTATTTTCAACGAGCCCTCCATATTGTCAAGTGCATCAAAAATAGCTAGTCCGTTATCTTGAGTGTTCCGCCATGTTGGATTTTGAAAGACGTCACATAGCTCACCATGCATTGTCATTCAAACTAAATGAGTATACAAAATTTCCGCTCAATCAGTGGAAGATATCTGCTACAGAATTCACACAGTTGCAAGATTCCAGCCGAAGAAAGTATACATTGCAAGTTAAATAAAAGCTTGTAATAAATAATACTGAATCGCGGACGCAGTGCACAAGCATAAACATGTTTTTCATTGCTGCCCCCTCGGATCAGAAAAAACGGTCACCAAACCGTAAACTCATCGACATGTGTATTTTGCCCATCCTAACTTACGGCGGTCAAAGTTGGTCGTTGACAGAGGAACAGAATTCCAAAGTCAAACTTACCAGAGAGTGATGGAATAAAGCATCCTACCTAGGTGTCACCATGCTGGATAGTTCCAAACACCAGTGCATCGCTCTAAAATTGGCATCTTTGATGTGGGACATAAAGCCGTAAAGTTGAAGTGGGATTGGGCAGGTTGTTTGCCGAATTTTTCCGGACCAATGGGCCACGATAATTACGAAAGGGAACTATATTTTTTGTCACAAAAGTTTATATTACGAGAATCATCAACTTGTATCACCTAATAAAAAGATCGATCGCCAGGAAATATTTTCGTTCTCAGATAAACAAATATAAGTGTTCCCAGGTATTAGTTATCAAATTAATGTTAAAATATTTGTAAAATAAGAGATGGATTACCAATAAAATTGTAGTTCATTAGATGAATATTAACTTCTTTCTTTTATTAATAGTTTTATTACTTGAATAATAGCTTTGTGCTCAGAATGGTACTTAGATCTGACACCAAATAAATCGATTATCGGTCCCCGACTGCGACTCCTTTTTATTTGTTATTATGTCACCAATACAGTACAGTACTTAGCTACCTACATTTTATTTCGTTTAGTTATTAAAATAATAGTATTCGTTACCAATGTAATACATCAATTTATAATTTTAATGAAATGATGTGCTGTTGCTGATTATTCAGTGATTGTTATTTATAACAATACTAGCTTTCGCCCGCGTCAATGTCGATTCCTCGGGAATAGTACTTTTTTCCGGGATAAAAGCCTATATCCTTCTCCGTACTCCAGAGAACTTGTATGCAAAATTTCATTATGATTGGTTCCGTAGTTACGGCGTGAAAGCGTAACAAACAAACAAACTGACTTTCGCATTTATAATATTAGTAAGGATAAGGGTAGTAAGGATATATCGATTAATTTGATTATGTTTTATTTACTATTTTACTAGAAATTATTAATGTAATATATTTATACTACCTGTGGAAATAAAGATCTTTGGGGAGGCCTATGTCCAGCAGTAGACTCTTTTGGCTGAAACGATGATAACAACCCTTAATTTTTTTTGGTGCGTTATGAATTTTTATGTGACACTAGCTGTTGCCCGCGGCTCCGCCCGCGTTAATGTCGTTCCCTTGGGAACAGTAGAAATCATAAAAATTCCATACAAACCCCTCCTCCTCTGCTTTTTCCCCTTAAGGGGGAATTTAATACATTTCACCTGCATAGATCTTTAGCCCTTAAGGAGGGGATTTTGCCCATTTCACGTACACAGATATTTTTTTATTGTAATGGAGAACTTCTTATTGTCATATTTCTAAATAAATAAAAAAAATCATACAAACTTTACCCCGCCTATTTTACCCCATCAAGGGAAAATTTCGTCCATTTTAACTACACAGATCTTTTTAATAGTTATGTAAACATATAGGTATACTTATTTTTATACATCTATGTCCAGAAATGAGAAAATTTCCATACAATCCCCCCTCCCCTTTATCCCTTAAGGGGCGAATTTTGTACATTTCACCTACACAGATCTTTTTTAATTGTAATCTAGAACGTATATACTTATTTTCATACTTCTAAGTCTAGAAATGAAAAAAAACATCCATACTAACTTTACTCCCCTATTTTATCCCTTCAGGCGAAAATTTCGTCGGTTTTACCTACATACATCTTTTTATTTGTAATCCAGAACGTCCAGAAATGAGAAAATGTCCATACAAACTAAACCCCCCTCCCCCCCATGTTGCCCCTTAAAGAGGGGATTTTATACATTTCACCTACACAGATCTTTTTAATTGTAATCGAGAACTTACATACCTATTTTTATATTCTAAGTCTAGAAATGGAAAAATTCCATACAAACTTTACCCCCTATTTACCCCTTCAAGGGAGAATGTTGTCTGGTTCACCTAAACAGATCTTTTTTAATTTAAATAGAGAACTTGTGTACCTACTTTCAAACTTCTAAGTCCAGACATGAGAAAATTCCGTAAAACTTCACCCCCTTTGATTTTCTAAAAATCCTCTCTTATTGCTCATTTACATCATAAATAGAATCCCTGTGCTAAATTTCTGAGCACAGTAGTTTCGGCTATGCGTTGATATATAAGTCAGGTTTGCCTTTGGCCCGCGGCTCCGCCCGCGTAAGTGTCGATTTTTCAGGAACAGTAGAATTACCCGGAATGTTCATGACTTTCAATGAAACACCTTTATATTAAATTTCAATTGAATACCTTAATAAACGGAAAGTTTCATACTAACTTTGCATCCCCATTTTACCCCCTTAAGGGATGATTTTTGAGAAAAATATTTTACCTGTGTTTTATGCTTTTCAGTAAAGAATCTTCATGCTGAATTTCATTCGGATAACTTCAAAAACGACAAAGTTCACACTAACTTTGCAACCCGGTTTACCCCCTTAGGAGATGAATTTCCAAAAATCCTTTCTTAGTGCTCCCCTACGTTAAAAAAGGAACCCCTGTGCAAAATTTCAAGTTCCTAACCCTTATAGTTTAGGCCCTGCGTTGATATTTCAGTCAGTCAGTCAGCTTCTCCTTTTTTAATAGTATGGATTACTATGGATAGGTGGATGGATGGATGCTGTCGTATAATGATGATGAATTGACTTTGGATTTTAATTTTCTTATGTCACTTATTATTTTATTTTATTTTTGCTATTTTGCAGGCACTCATTCCTTGAGGTTATTCAAATGACGATAACTTTTTTTTTAAAGAACCGATTTTGATGAAACAAACTTTAAATGTTTTGCTGGGTTAAAACAAAGCAATTGGTGAAAGTTTGAAGTAAATCGGTTCAGTATTTTCGGAGATAATCGTGATCATACATACAGACAGACAGACAGACAGACAGACAGACAGACAAGAAATTCGAAAAAAATTGATTTGCTTTCTATTATTCTTTTTAAGTGTCCTTCTATACATTTCAGTCAAAAATTCTAATTGTACAGACAAAATATTTGTACTGTTTTATTATATGTATAGATAATATATGATTTATTGATGATCTCTTTAAATTAGTTTGGTTTAATACTTATTAAGACAAACCTTTAATAATACATACAAAAACATTTATTTGGTACTAGATCCTAAATCTCGATGATTTTAAGTGATTTATTGTGGAATTGCTTTTATATTGTTTGGTAACCACATTTAGGTGACAAATCTACTATTTTGAGGGCATACCCTATTAATTAGGAAACACACAACGAATTAAATTGGTTATAGCTTAAATCATACCCATTACGAAATGGACTCCTGAGGATGCTTAGAGAAAGCGAGCGTGGTAGGCCTAGGAAATTTGAAGATATAAAGAAATTTGAAGCGCAACATAGAGAAATATGGAAAGCAATGGGAGGGTCCTTTGGCCAACAGTGGGACAGAATACGTTAGAAAAGCGTCTCTGTCGCCGATAAAACTATTTTTTAGAATTCAAATTTCTCAATAACGGTTCTCTGATATATCAATTGCTACTTATCTTTTGATATAAGACGACAGTCCTAGGAAAGTTATGTCCGGGTTTTGCGATTTATTTTTTTAATTTCATGATTAAGTGAAGAAGGTAGCACAGTAAAATTTACACATTTCCAATAACACTTTTTATTATAATAGTTTTTGGTTAATCATCATCATCATCATTTCGTGTGGGCGACACGGTCAATCAACCATGCACGCACACCTTGGTGTCAGAGTTCTTCGGAACCGCCTCTCGGCCTTTGACGTGGTTGCTATAACGACCACCAGACGTCAGCCGGGACAACGGCTTAACGTGCCTTCTGAAGCACGGAATCATCTTTATTATCAGACAATCGGGGAATTCAAGCCTGCAATGTCCTAACCAAACTGGAAACATTTAAACAAAGTATGCTTCCCGTGGGAATCGAACCCACCGGGTCTACAGGCCTTAACCACTGGACCACGGAGCCAGTCAAAAGTTTGGTTAATAATAAAATGTTATTCTATTTGCGTTGGTCCATAGCTTTTATTTTTTTTATTGCGGCCCCCCTTCATATTTTTGTGGTAGTTTCAGGTCCATACATAGAACACATCAAGTCTGATTTTGACTAAACAAACAATCAAAATCATCTGTTTGGGAACTATAATATGATGCCACAGTTTCTTTAATTTTAATTATAATAATTATTACACTCGTGATAACTTTTGAATGGTATGTCCGATTTGAATAATTCAAAAAGTAATTTACAGGTACTTGTATACACTTGAATTCAAAGTAATTTATTTTGATAAGGATTCATACCAAGGTACGAATAATGTGGCCTAGTCTACATCGGCGTATCTACTGCATATTTTAACATGAAAAAAGCATCTATATAGTAAGTGGTTGAAAAAAGTTATTGTGACATAACTGTAATAGTTAGACCATAGAGATAAGTAAATCAGTGTTGCGGACTTTTTTGTAGATATTGATGTCTTCTATAAAACTGTGGTAAATCACTTTGCTCTATTGTCAATGTTTCCGCAGCGTACGCGATCGAAGGATTTTTCTTGCTATTTTTAAGGGTTCCCTACCCAATGGGTAAAAAAACGGGACCCTATTAATTTCGGTCTGTCTGTCTGTGTGTCCGTCTGTCACCAGGCTGTATATCATGAACCGTGATAGTTAGAGAGTTGAAATTTTCACAGGTGATGTATTTCTGTTGCGGCTATAACAACAAATACTAAAATATAGAATAAAATAAATATTTAAGGGGGCTCCTATACAACAAACGTAATGTTTTGCTCGATAATGATAACGGCAACAGGTAGACGCTTGAAATATACACAGAATATAAAATTATATATTTTCTTTAAAAATAAATAATTACAACAGACATGATTTTTTTGCCGTTTTTATAGATAACGATACCTACGGAACCCTTCGTGCGCGAGTCCAACTCGCACTTGGCCGGTTCTTTTTTTTCGTAGGTTGAATGTTGAAAATACATAAAAGCAAACCTAATTAAAACATAAAATTACAAATCCTACAATCCCTCCAGCCGGCCTATTTGCTAACTCAGTGACCAACGTTTTGATAGTCATTTCCAAATACATTGCGGGTTTCCTATGATTGGCTATTTTTATTAAAGATATATAAAACGTAATGTACTTTGAAATGACTATCAAAATGTTGTACACTGAGTTAGCAAATAGGCCGGCAGATGTTCGCCCCTGGGCATCGTGCCCGAGAGGCTGGCAGCATTGCCGAATACAATGGCAATGCTGCGAGCGATACTTGGCTGATACGCCAAAGCGATACGCTGAGCTAGATAACTTCCAGCTCTATGGTCACGGTCCGAGTAAAATTATTAGCCATTATACATAAAAGCCTATGCGCTCATGGATTCCATGGACCTATGAAATACAATTTAAGGCTAAGTACCTAAAAGTTTAATTGCTTTTGTTAATAAAATAACCTCAAACTTCTGCGATATTAATAGAATTCGAAGTTAACTAATCAAAGCCAAACATACGGCTATGCCACGCTTTATCCTCCACGCGACTCAATCCAAAATAGAAATATGAAAATAACAGTCAAGCGTGGTCAACCACGAGATAAGATGTAAGTTTTACTTAATCGTTGAGTGAGTAAAAATACTTTGCACCAATTGCACCTAGACATTTGTACACAGGGCCGGATTTAGACATTTGCTACCCGTAGGGTTGTTTTCTTGGTTGTATGTGGGCATTGACATTGATTGAAAATCGTTTATCGTTTTCTATCGATAGGTACGTAAGGTACCAATACGCAACAATCTAAGCTATTGTAAAGCCCACCCCAAGCGACCACCCAAAATCGTGTAGATTCGCAGGGTGTTTCGATTTGCACTCCCTTTCAATAGGTACCTATAGTACCATAATGAATGACCGGTCCGGGTGACTGCCATAAAATCGCCCTCCCCGGGTAAAACTAGTGCTAGCTACGTCACTGTAGATGTGACCTTTAATCCAAAGTATTCTTTGTTTGCATCCCTCTTTCATGCCACGCCACGTATTGCTGCCCTCCTTCGCAGATTGCTAGGAGCTCAATTAGAGCTCAATAGACGCGACGATAACAAAATGCAACTGGGCACACATCGAACGTAACATTACGAATTTCATATAAACTCTATTGCAGCTGAATAAGGCAGGCCGAGCAATAGTCGATTTGCGGGTGGCCGTGAGCACTTGTATTTACGTGTCTACTTGCTATCCCGCTCGCTCAAACAACTCACGTGTTTCTGAGCGTGAACTCTAGAGGTTGACACGAGGTTGATGTCGATCTTAGAGTCGATTGTCGATAATTTTAAACTCTTTTATTATTGCAACAGAAATAAACCTTTTTTAGAGTTCCGTTCCTAAAATGTGCAAACGGTACCTTATTTTTAATGATATCCTATATCATCGGCATACGAGCAAGCGTGTCACCTGATGGTAAGTGATCACCGCCGCCGCCTACAATTAACAAAAAACCTAATTTCTTATGTACGTAATAAGCAAAAATTTGTATTATCGATGGTTACTTTTTCCGGGCACACCAAGAATTTAATTTAATATAGGATATGACTTTGTTAACATGTTACCTACTCAATAACTTCAAAGAGTTAAGTACGCTTTCTAAAATGTATTTGCTAACTAATTGTAATAAGTAGAGAGCTATTTTAGATGCTTTTTGTACGTGTATATATTCCTTATTGTAGACGGACGGATTACAAATTACAAGGTACCTAGTTATTGAACCGTGTTATAAAATTTCACGACTAAACATTGCCTGTATTAAAAGATTTTACTCTTCCATACCATTCCATACATATAATTTATACATAACATAACACATTTTGTATTCTTTTTAAATTAAGTTAACAAAGTGCATTACATTAAACTCATAAATATTATTAACTAGCTTTCGCCCGCGTTTTCTTTAGCTTTTAATGTAGATCCTTCGGGAACAGTACTTTTTCCCTGGATAGCATGTACCCTTTGTCCTTTTAAGTACCCCAGATTACACGTTGTAAGCAAAATGTCATGATGATCGATTCAGTAGTTACACTTTGAAAGCGTAAAAAACAAACAAACTCACCTTCGCATTTATAATATTAGTTAGGTAGGAAGGATAGTTAGGATTTAGGATACATATTAAAATCACGTTCATGGTGTTCTTGAAAAAGTAATATCCATTATATTTAAAAAAGTTCGTTGTCTGTAAAGACGGTTTACGGACAATAATTTTACATGATAACGGTGGAGAGAGTTAATTCTCTTCCCTTCCCCTCCCTCTCCTAATCCTACTAATATATCCCCAAGCACGGACCGGCGTCGGGGACCGGAACATGACACTTGCCGTGCATGCAGCCGGTGTACATCGATTTAAAAGATGTTACAAGTAAAAAAAAAATTGGTTGTCCCTAAAGTCGGTTTACGGATGATAATTTTACGTTATAACGGTAAAAAAATAGATGCGTTATATAAACAACTATATACTATTGCTACTGCTGCTGCTGCTCCTTCGAAACGTGACGTGTGTTCATAGACTTATAAGATATTACCACGTTAAAAAAACAAAATTGCTATATTTAATAATTTTTTATATTTTCTAATTTCTATACCGTCATAAGTTGTGGTTTTTTTACCATTCCGCCAACATTTATTTGCTTTACACTCACGGAATATAAAACCTAAGTTTACACTGCACAACATCATACATAAGGCGTTCGAAAATAAATCGATTGTAATTTAACTCAACATTTCTATCGATACTCGTGGTCTTGTTGTAGCGATGTTACTTCACTATTCTCTCGGCGCGGTACGGTACTGTCGACAACGCTGTGTGCGTGCCATGAACATTGTGAAGTTTTGATTTTCTCTGCGGCATTACATCTTCATTCATTTCAAATTGTTTTATACAATTTGAAAACTGTAAAACGCAAGCATTGTTGTTAGAAGACTACATGAGTATTTAGCGATAATCGAAGTAAGACGTTACCTGTGGGAATAATCTAATTACAAAAGTGTTGATAAAGTACTTGTAGCATTGAGCATTTAGAACTTTCTTGGTACCTTTCCAATGGATATTTAACTTGAACGGGTGAGTACATATTGATTTAATCATATTATTTCCATCTTTTTCATCCAGAACTTATGTTTTTTATACATCGACGCAATTTCTATTTTTTTTTAAGTTTGCACCTACCTTCCCGCTTTTTAAAACCATTGTTCGTGATAAGATATCCTACTTTAATTCCAATTTTGTCGTATTTACCAGAGATCGTTTACTATATGATCCAAAACGAAAAGAAACTTATTCTGATTCATTTTCTAAAGTAAAATGTCAATGAGTGGGTGGTGTTTTCAAGATTATGCAGTTGTTCAGATAAAGGTAATACCTACCTTAACTATGTAAATGTAAGTCAGCGAATGTTTCCAGCCATGAGGTTCTATCCTTTTAGGTTAATACGTTCAAGTTAATTTTCAATCATCAAATTATTTGTATTTCTTAGCTTGTATTGGAACAATGCATCCTTTCGTCTTTTTTTAAAATATTTAACCCGTCAATGACGAAGATGCCCAATTGGGCAGTGCGTCCATTGTTAAACAATTGTTATTGAAATCTCCTGTAACTGACGGGTATAGCGAATCAAATTCACATACATGAGATAATTACCCATGTGGTGTGGGTGTGGCACATTGATTATACATAGGTGCCTATGCATGCCATTTATTTTTATTTATTTATTTTATTTTTATATACGGACAAATCACGCAGATTGAGCTAGCCCCAAAGTAAGTTCGAGACTTGTGTTATAGGATACTAACTCAACGATACTATATTTTATAACAGATACATATATAGATAAACATCCAAGACCCAGGCCAATCTGAAAAAGATCATTTTCCATCTTGACCTGGCCGGGGATCGAACCCGGTCACTCCATGTCGCATGCTGGCGTGTTGACCGCTGCGCCACGGAGCTAGTCACATTATTACTAAGTTATGGATCCCAGTGTAGGCAAGTAACTACTTGTATCTCATTTTCACTGCATATTGTGCTTGCACTTGCACTTCTGAGGTTATCTCGCACAACATAGACATTTTTTGATGACTTACAATTTGTAACCATTCTATAAAGCCTTATAAAATGAATAAACTTGCATAATATTGGACCTACCACACTACTGGGTGACACAAATGTTGATTGGTGATCACAATGGCATACAATATGTCAGGCTCATTTGTATCATGAGAAGATTGATAACATTGACTTTTAAAAACACCAGCTTAGGTGTTTTTCAAAGTCAATGTTATCAACATGTAAAAGACATAATGCAATCAAACTGAAGTCTAACGAAATTAGTAGATATATTTTTATGCCACTTGCTGGCCACATCCCAGGGAGGGACTGTGCCCGGGGTTGCTTAACTTGAGGAAGCAGCCATTGGACTTCGCAAAAACATTGTTAGTCACAGATGCCCAAGAGAGAGAGGAAGAAAAAATATTTTAACTTAGTGCTTACAGTGGGCCTGCAACTGTTGTGTGGAATTTTGTTACTAAGCCTCCACTGTCCATCCTTCCATCAGCCTGTCTGTCACAAAGCTGTATCTATTGAACCATAGGTAGACTTGAAAATTTCACAGAATGTGTAGGTATATCTGTTGCTGTAACAACATACAAATTCAAAGACTTTTTTTTTATAATTTTGTACCTATTTTGTTTTGCTTCAGCGAATGTTTTTGGCTATGCTGTTTTTTATACATCGACGCAATTTCTATTTTTTTTTAAGTTTGCACCTACCTTCCCGCTTTTTAAAACCAATGTTCGTGATAAGATATCCTACTTTACTTCATGTCCGAGAAATCTATTCTATAGTTGGTCACCCTACTTTAGAGCGAGATAGAATTCCGAAGTTTGTCTTCGCTTTCTGCTCCAATGAGGATCCGTAACGTTTTTAGTTGAGAATGCAGGATTATAGAGCTAAGATATCCATAACATACAGTACAAAAATTATTGTTCTACGATAAAAATTGACGAAGTTATGACCAAATTACTAGCAAAATTCACTGACCGGCCGGCGCGGTGGCTGTGACGTCACTGTGACGGACGCCGCTAGTTGCCCGTTGGCAGTGACAAGGCGCGCAGTGTTTTCGTGGTAATTGCGACTTTAAAACAAATTATTTATGTTTAATTTTTCTTTTTAACTATGTACAAATATTGTACAGTGCCGAACTATACAAAAACTTCTTTTAAAACGCCAGAAAAACTATCTTTTAACGTGCGAAATAGTAAAAAGACACAAAACTTCTGGAAAAATTAATAATTTTTCACGAAGTTTTGTGTGAATTTTATATCCTCTCTTTTTACAACGGAATACAATTTAAAATTATATTCCGTTGTAAAAAGGGATGATTATAAGACTCCATCTTTACCCCGGCTAGTAGACAATGTTGTGAATATCATTTCGATGTAAGTACCTACATAACTATTCTTACCTTTTATTAAGTTGATATGGAAATACGAGTAAGTTAGTACCTATGTATTATCTTTTTATAAGGCGGATGAATTAATAAAAACATACCTACTTATTTCTTTCTAGTTTGGTGGCCAAACCTACTTACCTTCCAATACTTCCGTTTCCATTTCTATGTAATATTCCAAGATCAAAACAATGACACAGGGACGTACTGGAGTAACAAGCAAATAATGAATGATATAATATGTATCTGCCCCAGCTATGCCTGATTGTTGTAAGCAAATAAGTTAATACATCCTGTATTAGTATCCTGTAAGGGTGATGAGTGAACACCGTTGTACATAAAACCATTAAATCAACCCGTCTAAATGAACAACGTATGGGACCCAGGATTGGACTAGAAAACAATATCGACATTTTCATACAAAAATGTAAGGCCGATTAAAATATGGTATTATTTTATATTTATACTAGCTTTCGCCCGCGGCTCCGCCCGCGTCAATGTCGATCCCTCGGGAATAGTACTTTTTCCCGGAATAAAAGGTAGCCTATGTCCATCTCCGTACTCCAGAGAACTTGTATGCAAAATTTCATGATGATCGGTTCAGTAGTTACGGCGTGAAAGCGTAACAAACAAACAAACAAACTCACTTTCCCATTTATAATATTAGTAAGGATATTTCAGGTGGAATAAGATATGGAAAATTACGTTAAGTTCAACTGAAGAAGGGAGTTTTGCCTCATTACTTTGAATGTCAAAGCTTTCAAAAAAACCGGCGAAGTGCGAGTTGGCCTTGCGCACGTACGACTATAAGTTTGAAGTCTCTTAAGGTTCTGATTTCACGGGAAGTACCCTGAAGTTTTGATTCCCTTGCGAATGTCGAAAGATTATTAAAATATTTTTCTTTTATGATGTAGTTTAAAATGTATGTTTTTCGCAATTTTTCCATTATCTGTGCTAAAAGACGTTGCTTCGTACCAAATTTTCAGATTCTGAGTTCATGGGAAGTTCCCTGGTAGGTATTGATTCCCTTGCGAAATCGAAAAAACACGAAAATTTACGGCACAACTAGATGTATCTTTAGATTGCGTTGGCTTCGAAAATTTGCGGCATAAACTGAATATTTGATATGAATTTCAGCTTGATACCTCTACGCTCCTACGTTCCTGAGAAAAAGGGTCTTGACAGACAGACAGACGGATAACCAAGTGATGAAATGGAACCCTTATAGGGTTCCGTTTTTCCCTTTTGAGGTACGGAACCCTAAAAATTATAGACCTGATTTTAAGAAAAGATAAGAAATAGAACAGTTTTAATGAGTTTTAAGTACGGACAGTTCCAACCCAAAACCTACAGCAGAAGAAATTTTGCAAAAAAAAAACGATCGCTGATATAAGCGATAAGAGTTCTCGTTGAAAGAAGCATATGGAAGTTGAAAGTCTATAAAATGATCGGACCTCACGCATATGTCCATATTTCATACTTTTTTTTTGATGATATTGTAACAATAGCATGTGATTTAGTTAATTTACAAAATTGTCTATATACCTAGCAATCAAGAGTAAAAATAAAAATTCTTTTATTGCTTTGTTTTCTTTATTAGTTCCCATAATAAGTACGTTTTATACGTAAATATAATAAAACTGCACTCTAACAAGACTTTATTTCAATAAATTGTTAAATATAGCGACGAACCGCGTCGTCGTCGCTCAGTCGAATGATCGCTCTATGAGTGCCGACTGCCGACCGCGCTCGGTCCGTCACAGTGACGTCACACGCACCGGCGTGCAATGCCTTTTCGCGGCAGGAACGGCATAGTGTTTATTATTAATATCTTCGTAAGTAATGGTCCGATTTGGATAATTCAAAAAGATATATCATTGTAATGTCATGAAGAATAATGTGGATATAAGTCCTATTGAATTTGCTACAACTTTACTGATCCTCATTATTACTATGAGATCTCAGTCCTTCTTATTAGAGATTCGGCGGACTGCAAGGTTGTTGTTTTAGATTGTTTTGCAGATTGCTTCTAGTGGACTTTATCGGTGTAATTTGGTGTTATAAATGCCTATGTTTATGAACAATGTGTGGAATAATTAAAATAAAGTGTCATGGTGCGGCTGTGATGCAGATTTAGAGATTTACATAGCGGGCTGGTGGTCGCTCGCTTAACTACGTCGTCTATGATCAAATCAGACTCCGTCAAATCAACGAAATGAATTACACCATCATTTCTTTGATAAAACGTTGAAAAATATGAAGGGCTAAAAAGGTGGTATAATGCCAAATGCCGTAAAACAAATATGAAAATAAAAATGTACATACTATTATCGTTTTTTTATATTATACTCACTTATTCCTAGTACCTAGTACGTCTTTCATTATTTCCTCGCATTTATTGAGAAAAGCACAATACATGCCTTTGCCGGGAATCGGCTTGCCGGACTCTTATTTATTCCAAGGCCTCGCTGACGCTCGGCCTTGAAAACTCTACTCGTCCGGCAATCCCTTACTTCCCGGCCTCTGCAGTAATGTACTATTAAAGTTTGACGCCACTCCATGCCTGCCGAAGTCAAATTTGATGAAGCAAACAGAAACAAAACGCGTAACATTTACTTTGAGACAATTTACTTTGCGTGCTTCCGCCACCAGTTAGTTCATGCAAACTATTGCTGGCCAGCGCCCACCCACTACTGTTAGTCCCTTCATACCCGCCACCAATAGTTGATGCATGCAACCCTGGTCGATACTGCTGCATCCGTTGAGGCTGCAGCAATGTCGGCCGTCGTGCTCGCGACACGTGTTTCGCCTCTACACGAGGCATCTTCAGGCAGTGAAACCTAGATGTTGATCGTTCGAATGACAAACAAAGAATGACAAAAATTCCTTTTTTTTTTTTTTTTTTTTGAAAGGACTATTTAGCTAGCTCCAAATGAGCTTTCGCTACTTCACCGGGCGTTTGAGGCGAGGGCAGAGTGCCCTCAACCTTTATAGGCAACATCACCAAAGGGCCCCCGGGAGGGACGGACCTCGGCTTTGGGCGTTGCCTGTGTGCGCAAGGCTTGGAGAGACAGCAAACTCTCATATTGCCTGATGGGCCGCGTATGCGTGCATGCAAGCCTGAAGGGCCAATCTGAGAATCAATGGCAAAAGCCTTTGGAGAGCAGCAACTCTCATCTTTTGCCTTATGGGCCGAAAGCTACGTTGCCAGAAGGGCCTATCCTGGGTGCAAGTCACCCGGGACCGCCGGGCGGTCACCAGTAATCGGAGCTAATCCTACTCTACGCACTCTGTTCCGGTGTCGAGTGCGACGGGGTCGGATAGTGGGATTCCTCCGGCTATTCGGAGCCGGAGAGGGGTCGGGGCGGGACAAAAATTACGCCGCATTGCCGCCTTTTATACTATCTGGGAGGGGGGAGGGGATTGATCGTAATTTTGGTTTTGTATTGAAAATATATTTAATAATGGGGAATTATTCAAATCTATTTGTTTATTTATCAAAGTAATATTTGATCTTTTATGTTTATTTATTTCTAATTGCTCCCATATACTCATTTTTATTCCCTTTTCCGCTGTATGTAATATTTTGTATGTGTGATTATTTTCCAATAGATGTTCTGCAAAATGTGATCGATCGGGGTGATTCTTTTTAAACGCGTTGATATGTTCGTTATAACGAATTTTAAAATTACGTCCTGTTTGTCCAATATAAACTTCTTGACAATCATCGCAAGTTAATTGATATATATACCGGATTTTTTATCTGATTGAATTTTGTCTTTAGTATTACAAAGTGATTTTAATGTTTTGTTTGTTTTGAGAGCGATATGAATATTGTTTTTTCTAAATATCTTAGCTATTTTATCTGTAATTTTACCGTAATAAGATAAACTCGCTGCATATCTTTGCGTTTTGTCTTGTGTGACCGCATATAAAAGGTCTTTAACGGTGTTCTGTTTCCTTTTCAATATTATTTTATCAACGATTTTCTTACTATATCCATTCGATATAGCAATTTGATTAATAATTGCTATATCGAATGTTATTTTTCTTAAGTTAATGATGTTAATGTTATTCTTCTTGAGTTCTTTTTTGTAATTTTTCTCATTTAAAGGAACGGTCATAAGTCGATGTATCATCGATCGATATGCAGCGAGTTTATGTTGCCATGGGTGGTTAGATGACGCGGGGATTGTTGTATCGGTGTGTGTTGGTTTACGATATATTGAAAATTCATGTTTTGTTTTGTTTCTCGCAATCGTTAAATCCAGAAAGTTTATACTATTATTTTGTTCTATTTCTGTGGTGAATTTTATTTTAGGATGAATTTTATTTAAATTAGAAACAAATAAATCTAATTGTCGATTTGTGCCTGTCCAACAAATAAGAATGTCGTCGACATATCTATAGTAATAAAATATATTATTAGATTTTCCTATAATATGTTGTTGTTCGTAATTATTCATAAATAAGTCTGCCATAAGTGGACTTAAAGGGGAACCCATAGCTAACCCATTATTTTGGGTATAATATTTATTATCAAATTGGAAATAGTTTTGTGTCATACATAGTCTTGTCAGTCGTATGATGTCTTCCGTCTCTCCAGGGTGTATTCTTTTCATTTCTAGTTCAAATTTTAAAATATTTAAACTATCTTCATATGGTACGTTGGTAAATAAACTTTCTACATCTGACGAAACCAATTTTGAATTTATCGGAATTTTAAGGGTTTTGATATTATCTATTAATTGCAGACAATTTTTTAGACTATTTTTAGGGTCAAAAATTATCTTTTCCCGAATATAATAATTGAGGAACTTGGCCAGCTCATATGTTGGGGCTCCAATGTAGGAAACTACTGGTCTCACTGGTACATTATCTTTATGTGTTTTTGGTTGTCCGTATAACATTGGAGCATGAGTGTTCATCGGTATTATTTTTGATTTTAAATATGAATTATCTGGGAAGATAAATTTTGAGCTATTAACTGTTAATTTAAGCTGAGCTAAATATTTGTTTGTTGGATCGTGACTTATGTTTTGGAATTCTTCTTTCTCTAAAATATCGTTTACTTTTGAAATATACTGATTGCGATCTATAATTACGATTGTATTACCTTTATCGGCTTTTGTAAGTACAATATTGTTGGTATCAAGTTTTTGTTGGACAGACACAAATGTTTTGTTTTCTTTTATTGACAAATTTGAAATATGATTATATTTAGAATTAGCCGATTTAATGTTTTGAGCAATTAAATGTTTAAAAAGTTGTCTTTTTTATTTCTAATTATTGCAATTTCCGCGTCAACTGCTAATGTTTCTAAAGATTTTTGGGATAATTTTGGTGTTATACTATACTTAAGTCCCTTTTCTAATAACGAGTTTTCTTCTTGGGTAAAATGAGTATTTGAGAGGTTTTTAACTCTAAGATAAAATGTATGTGAATTTAAAGTTGTTGTTGTTTCTCAGATTGGCCCTTCAGGCTTGCATGCACGCATACGCGGCCCATCAGGCAATACGAGAGTTTGCTGTCTCTCCAAGCCTTGCGCACACAGGCAACGCCCAAAGCCGAGGTCCGTCCCTCCTGGGGGCCCTTTGGTGATGTTGTCTATAAAGGTTGAGGGCACTCTGCCCTCGCCTCAAACGCCCGGTGAAGTAGCGAAAGCTCACTTGGAGCTAGCTACACAGTCATTTCCAAAAAAAAAAAAAAAGTAATTTTTGTCATTCGTTGTTTGTCATTCAAACGATCAACATCTAGGTTTCACTGCCTGAAGATGCCTCGTGTAGAGGCGAAACACGTGTCGCGAGCACGACGGCCGACATTGCTGCAGCCTCAACGGATGCAGCAGTATCGACCAGGGTTGCATGCATCAACTATTGGTGGCGGGTATGAAGGGACTAACAGTAGTGGGTGGGCGCTGGCCAGCAATAGTTTGCATGAACTAACTGGTGGCGGAAGCACGCAAAGTAAATTGTCTCAAAGTAAATGTTACGTCGTTTTGTTTCTGTTTGCTTCATCAAATTTGACTTCGGCAGGCATGGAGTGGCGTCAAACTTTAATAGTACATTACTGCAGAGGCCGGGAAGTAAGGGATTGCCGGACGAGTAGAGTTTTCAAGGCCGAGCGTCAGCGAGGCCTTGGAATAAATAAGAGTCCGGCAAGCCGATTCCCGGCAAAGGCATGTATTGTGCTTTTCTCAATAAATGCGAGGAAATAATGAAAGACGTACTAGGTACTAGGAATAAGTGAGTATAATATAAAAAAACGATAATAGTATGTACATTTTTATTTTCATATTTGTTTTACGGCATTTGGCATTATACCACCTTTTTAGCCCTTCATATTTTTCAACGTTTTATCAAAGAAATGATGGTGTAATTCATTTTGTTGATTTGACGGAGTCTGATTTGATCATAGACGACGTAGTTAAGCGAGCGACCACCAGCCCGCTATGTAAATCTCTAAATCTGCATCACAGCCGCACCATGACACTCTATTTTAATTATTCCACACATTGTTCATAAACATAGGCATTTATAACACCAAATTACACCGATAAAGTCCACTAGAAGCAATCTGCAAAACAATCTAAAACAACAACCTTGCAGTCCGCCGAATCTCTAATAAGAAGGACTGAGATCTCATAGTAATAATGAGGATCAGTAAAGTTGTAGCAAATTCAATAGGACTTATATCCACATTATTCTTCATGACATTACAATGATATATCTTTTTGAATTATCCAAATCGGACCATTACTTACGAAGATATTAATAATAAACACTATGCCGTTCCTGCCGCGAAAAGGCATTGCACGCCGGTGCGTGTGACGTCACTGTGACGGACCGAGCGCGGTCGGCAGTCGGCACTCATAGAGCGATCATTCGACTGAGCGACGACGACGCGGTTCGTCGCTATATTTAACAATTTATTGAAATAAAGTCTTGTTAGAGTGCAGTTTTATTATATTTACGTATAAAACGTACTTATTATGGGAACTAATAAAGAAAACAAAGCAATAAAAGAATTTTTATTTTTACTCTTGATTGCTAGGTATATAGACAATCTTGTAAATTAACTAAATCACATGCTATTGTTACAATATCATCAAAAAAAAGTATGAAATATGGACATATGCGTGAGGTCCGATCATTTTATAGACTTTCAACTTCCATATGCTTCTTTCAACGAGAACTCTTATCGCTTATATCAGCGATCGTTTTTTTTTTGCAAAATTTCTTCTGCTGTAGGTTTTGGGTTGGAACTGTCCGTACTTAAAACTCATTAAAACTGTTCTATTTCTTATCTTTTCTTAAAATCAGGTCTATAATTTTTAGGGTTCCGTACCTCAAAAGGGAAAAACGGAACCCTATAAGGGTTCCATTTCATCACTTGGTTATCCGTCTGTCTGTCTGTCAAGACCCTTTTTCTCAGGAACGTAGGAGCGTAGAGGTATCAAGCTGAAATTCATATCAAATATTCAGTTTATGCCGCAAATTTTCGAAGCCAACGCAATCTAAAGATACATCTAGTTGTGCCGTAAATTTTCGTGTTTTTTCGATTTCGCAAGGGAATCAATACCTACCAGGGAACTTCCAATGAACTCAGAATCTGAAAATTTGGTACGAAGCAACGTCTTTTAGCACAGATAATGGAAAAATTGCGAAAAACATACATTTTAAACTACATCATAAAAGAAAAATATTTTAATAATCTTTCGACATTCGCAAGGGAAACTTTAAATTCACATACATTTTATCTTAGAGTTAAAAACCTCTCAAATACTCATTTTACCCAAGAAGAAAACTCGTTATTAGAAAAGGGACTTAAGTATAGTATAACACCAAAATTATCCCAAAAATCTTTAGAAACATTAGCAGTTGACGCGGAAATTGCAATAATTAGAAATAAAAAAGACAACTTTTTAAACATTTAATTGCTCAAAACATTAAATCGGCTAATTCTAAATATAATCATATTTCAAATTTGTCAATAAAAGAAAACAAAACATTTGTGTCTGTCCAACAAAAACTTGATACCAACAATATTGTACTTACAAAAGCCGATAAAGGTAATACAATCGTAATTATAGATCGCAATCAGTATATTTCAAAAGTAAACGATATTTTAGAGAAAGAAGAATTCCAAAACATAAGTCACGATCCAACAAACAAATATTTAGCTCAGCTTAAATTAACAGTTAATAGCTCAAAATTTATCTTCCCAGATAATTCATATTTAAAATCAAAAATAATACCGATGAACACTCATGCTCCAATGTTATACGGACAACCAAAAACACATAAAGATAATGTACCAGTGAGACCAGTAGTTTCCTACATTGGAGCCCCAACATATGAGCTGGCCAAGTTCCTCAATTATTATATTCGGTAAAAGATAATTTTTGACCCTAAAAATAGTCTAAAAAATTGTCTGCAATTAATAGATAATATCAAAACCCTTAAAATTCCGATAAATTCAAAATTGGTTTCGTTAGATGTAGAAAGTTTATTTACCAACGTACCATATGAAGATAGTTTAAATATTTTAAAATTTGAACTAGAAATGAAAAGAATACACCCTGGAGAGACGGAAGACATCATACGACTGACAAGACTATGTATGACACAAAACTATTTCCAATTTGATAATAAATATTATACCCAAAATAATGGGTTAGCTATGGGTTCCCCTTTAAGTCCACTTATGGCAGACTTATTTATGAATAATTACGAACAACAACATATTATAGGAAAATCTAATAATATATTTTATTACTATAGATATGTCGACGACATTCTTATTTGTTGGACAGGCACAAATCGACAATTAGATTTATTTGTTTCTAATTTAAATAAAATTCATCCTAAAATAAAATTCACCACAGAAATAGAACAAAATAATAGTATAAACTTTCTGGATTTAACGATTGCGAGAAACAAAACAAAACATGAATTTTCAATATATCGTAAACCAACACACACCGATACAACAATCCCCGCGTCATCTAACCACCCATGGCAACATAAACTCGCTGCATATCGATCGATGATACATCGACTTATGACCGTTCCTTTAAATGAGAAAAATTACAAAAAAGAACTCAAGAAGAATAACATTAACATCATTAACTTAAGAAAAATAACATTCGATATAGAAATTATTTATCAAATTGCTATATCGAATGGATATAGTAAGAAAATCGTTGATAAAATAATATTGAAAAGGAAACAGAACACCGTTAAAGACCTTTTATATGCGGTCACACAAGACAAAACGCAAAGATATGCAACATCTAGGTTTCACTGCCTGAAGATGCCTCGTGTAGAGGCGAAACACGTGTCGCGAGCACGACGGCCGACATTGCTGCAGCCTCAACGGATGCAGCAGTATCGACCAGGGTTGCATGCATCAACTATTGGTGGCGGGTATGAAGGGACTAACAGTAGTGGGTGGGCGCTGGCCAGCAATAGTTTGCATGAACTAACTGGTGGCGGAAGCACGCAAAGTAAATTGTCTCAAAGTAAATGTAACTTTGACTTCCGCAAAGTAACACCTGAATCTATTAACTACCAAAACGACGTAACTCGCAATGTAATCAAATAGAAAATTACTTTATGGTTAGTGCAATAAGGTTGACTTCACAATGGTTGTTATTAGACAAAATGATTTTTCGTTTCTAAGTGACAGGCGTTAAATACTTTGCTAGTTTTCGTGACGAATAATCGTAAGCATAAAGTAATTGTTTTAAAGAAATGCGACTTTATTGTTAGTTAGGTGATATTGAAATGGTTTTAAAACTCTGTTTATTAGTATGCCTTGTAAGTCAATGTAGATGTATAGCTATATGTTCAAGCGGACAGATTTTTGCTATGATTTTGTGTGTTGAATGCCTTGCCTTATCTAGTTAGTATTGTTGATCGAAGGTTTAATATCTACAACGTGACCTAGTCGCTCGCATTCGCTTACGTACGATACCCCCTCCCCCGGGAATGACAACGTGCTCGAAAGACTGCTCGATATCGTGGGCAGGCGGGGCACGTTGTTAATACGTAAACTTATTGGATTCCAAATTAGCTACCTTTGCAGTTCTATTCGACTTGTGATAAGGGACGGTTATGGTTTTAGTAGTTATACGTAAGTGTAAGAGTTTGAAGAGCCGTTTGGATATTGTTTATACCTGTTTTACTGAAATAGAGACATATTTCGGTAAAACAGGTAGAAGCAATATCCAACCAAAAATAAATGTGGAATGTTTTGTAAAGAAGGACAAAAGTGTTTTTTATCTTTTTTATATTTTGTAGTTAAAAGTGTGGTAGGTACCTGCATAATTGTCTATCAAATGTTAAGGCATATTATGCACTGACTAGGCAGTTCACATTTAACCTTCAGCATATACCAAAAGAGCGAGCGTTTATAAACAGACGACGCAGTTTGTAAAACGCGGCATCATACAATTTGCCTGCGACATACAGGTACACTACACTAGCAATAGTTGCAATGCACAACACCGTTGGGCTGTCGGTCACGCTCCTTGCGATTGCAAAAATTTGACGTAACTGTATTTTTATCGAAACGCACAATTATTTTGCATAAGCCATAAGCGAACATTTTTAAACGACTCCAAAATTATTTGTATACTAGCTTTTGCCCGCGGCTTCGCTCGCGTTAAGTTTCGTACAAACTTTCATCCTCTATTTTATCCCCTTGGGGGTAGAATTGATCAATATCCATTCTTAGCGGATGCCTACGTCATAACATCTACCTGCATACCAAATTTCAGCCCGATCCGCCCAGTGGTCTGGGCTGTGCGTTGATAGATCACTATGTCAGTCAGTTACCTTTTGAGTTATATTTATTTGTATATTTTATGTAGGTATCTCATCCGAGCGTTTTCCCGGTTGTATCCTCAGCTGTGACGCGTCGGAGCTTGGGTTCTGCTATGATGATATGACTTGTCAATGTTATGATTTGGCATTGTTTCACTGCCGGGCGCCTGCCTGACGCTAATTATACTTGTACACAATTTGCACAGTTATTTTTATTACAAGTATTTGCCCGCGCCAGGAATCAAACCCAGTGCCCTTCGAGCAGCACACTGCCATGTTTACCACTGCGTCATATAATTTTATTTTCTGTATACGTTTTCTCGGGACTCCGTTTATGAATAGTGGAAGTCGGTATTGAATTGAGGGTTCCGTAGCCGAATGGCAAAAGACAGAACCCTTATAGAGACATGACGAGTCTGTCTGCCTGTCATCCGTATATCGCAGCCACTTTATTGCGAAACTATTAGGACTACACAATTGAAACTTAGCGATTTTTCTACAAAAATAAAAGGGGGCTCCCCATACATGAAATAAGAGAGTGAAAAATCTAAGAGAAATATATGCTGTAGGACTTAATAAACACTTCTAACGAAAATTCTATTCAGCAGATCAGATATAGCAAATATGCAAAAATCGCAAGTATAATGGCATTTACATATACAAACACTGGTGAAAAATTATAGTGATGTTTTGGCTAGGTGTAGAAAATCGGTACGTTTAGTGGATACCTAATTGAGTTTTATTATATATCCTTAATCTATGCTTGCTACTGTCCGACTCTCACTTGGCCACTTTTTTATTGTAGTTAAATATCGTACAGTGGTTCGGATCTCTAGAGTGTGCTAATGCGACTCACACATTGCAGGTTTTTTATGTAAGTATATTACTTTGTCATCACTCGGATAAAGGAACTGAAGAAAGTTTTTGTTACAGTACAATTGAAGAAACAACTGCTATGGATAATCTAGATGACTCGGAGAATAATGCAAAGATCTCGGACTCGGCCTATTCCAACAGCTGTAGTAACAGCCAGTCCAGGAGAAGGTTTGTTTTGGAAGCATAGTCATTTTTCCAAAAGTTTTTAAAAAACAAAAATGCCGTTAAGTATGTTTGGGACAAATTTTAATTGTTTATTACCAGTTTGCCTCATTGCATTGCGCTGCATTGTTTTATATATGTAATTGGTTGAGAATATATAAAAATGACGATGCCGTTCCGAACAAAAAGCTTTCACAAAATTGGAAAGTATGAATTAGCTTGGAAACCATAATTGATTTTAGAAAAAAGCATTTCCATCCAATAGTATAGCGCGTTTAAAACTGATGGGCGGACGGTCTTGTAAATAAAAAAAACAATATGGTTGATAGTAGTGATCACTATTGACCTGCCGGCCTATTTGCTAAGTCAGTGTACAACGTTTTGATAGTCAATTCAAAGTACATTACGTTTTATATATCCTTAATAAAAAATAGTCAATCATAGGAAACCAGCAATGTATTTAGAAGTGATTATCAAAACGTTGGTCACTGAGTTAGCAAATAGGCCGCTGTTCTTTTTTTCATCTCAACATGAATAGTCCTCTCCTCCAAAACGGGCACTATTAGCATTTCAAACCGCTCTAAAATAATATGTTTGTAAATCTACGAATAAGTATTAAGCTGTAAATAGTACCTTCTAATAAGCTTTATTTTTTGCAGCCACAGCTCGAAATCCACTCATTCTGGGAGCAACTCAAGCGGCAGTAGTGGATATGGAGGCAAACCGTCTACTTCTGGCAGCAGGTTAGCATTTTACATACACGGTATTGTCCGAACACCAATGCACATTGTTTCAAAATTATTTATTGTTATTACAACTGCCAGTTAGGAAGTCAATAGGGGACGTTGACCCGTGTGATCGTTTGCTTGCGGATGTTCATTGCTTCTCCGGCCTTGCAGTTGGACAGTTACGAAAAATACTCTTATTAAATTAAGAAATAAGATATGCTGAAAAAATCTACACGGGCAGCCTTGAAACCAGCGACCTATGAACCTATGTACCTATAAAATGAACCAAGGTCTATGAACCTTACTCGTAGGTCGCTGTTCAAACGCTGCCCACGTGGAATTTTTTCACCGTATCTTATTTCTTAATTTAATAAGAGTATACTAGAATAGCAAAAACATTATAAAAATAAAGTAACAAAAAGCTGTTTAGTAACGAAGGTACTGTCGTCTGTTATATATTGTAAGAAATAACAGAGGTGCATTTGACGTCAATATTATTTTGCAGCACTACACAACAGCCAGAAAAGAGGATAAAAGACAAAGATACAAAAAAGAAGAAGAGCCAGGTAGATACCCTCGCTGCCAAAGCTCAAGTAGAGGAGGCATGTAGACCACCAGAGCCGGTGCCAGTCTGTGACGTCCCCAAGAAAAAACAGGACGATGGTTGGTGACTATTATGATTATTACTTTGTAATTTTATTTTAACCTATGTATGAATTTTATATGCAAGTATTTCTATTTATGTGATGCATTTCTATCAAATGTATTTTATAACTGGATATTGTTGCATGTATGTAAGTGGTCTGATTCAACGTTTGAATTGAAATTGGCTGCAATCATTATCCAATTTAACGTATGTGTTGCAGTCAAAGGTAAATATTCGCTCACCAGTGATTGAAGAATATTACTTGTTTAGAAATGTAGAATATCTTTTCTATAAAATAAGGATGAAATATATAATATCTATTCTAGAATTCTAGAAATAAAGAAAGAATACTCTTTATTGCACCATTATCATAAGAGAAAAAAAAAAAACAATATGTTAACGACTAAAAAAACACATGAAAGATGTCACTGAACTTTTTTGATATTTTGATACACTTGCTGTCGTTGCTTAACCTGGCTCTGGATGAGGCTAATTATAATAGCAACGAAAATTTTCATTCATAAGCACTATCTTCCGCTCAGATGTTAAAATAATTGTAGAGTCCTAAAAAGTTTTTTACCAATTTTTATATTTTTCAGTTTTGAAATTATTATTTCAGGCTTGAAATTAATTTTATTTCTTTCACAGTTTTATAATTTCAAAATTATTTGCATACCTATTACCCTTGGAAGAATAAACATTCCCTCTTTACTTTTAGATATTAGGTTTTCTACTGAAAGTATCTGATTGACGAGATTTAGGAACCTTATTCATCCAAACAAAAAATCTATCACTTGTAATTGACCAGCACAGGTAGATTTTTTGGACTTATGACTTTTTGCATTGCTCTTAATTGGTATCAAAAATATTATCTTGGCATGTGGCATTTGGTTAAAATACATATGTCCAATAAATTTTTCGCGAGACCAGCTTTTTATATGCATGAATTTATGAACATTCAGCGTAGTTTTTGCTATGGATTATATCATATGAGGAGATTATATACGTACTATATAGTTAATCTCTTTGACGTTATCATTTTTAGTTGTTGACTAAAATATATGTACATCAATATTTTGTCACTTGTTGTAATAAATTCTATGATGTTCATTAATTCTGTAAGAAATATTATATGTATTATGTTTTATCTACTATATTGCCCAATGCAGACACAGTGACTGACGTGGGCGCGCTCTTATTAGTATTAGAATAAGGTTGCGCTTTGTCCGCGGAATAAGTCATATCTATACTAATATTATAAAGCTGAAGAGTTTGTTTGTTTGTTTGTTTGTTTGAACGCGCTAATCTCAGAAACTACTGGTTCAGATTGGAAAATTATTTATGTGTTGGATAGTCCATTTATTGAGGAAGGCTTTAGGCTATAAAACATCACGCTGCGACCAATAGGAGCGAAGCATCAATGAAAAATGTTTTTAAAACGGGAGAAAATTATTCATTTATGCTAATAAAAAAAACGAATTAATCATTATAACGGAAATTGCTGCGGACGAAGTCGCGGGCAACAGCTAGTACCTATATAAAGTGCAACCTTATTTTAATGCTAATAAGGACGCGCCCGCGGACTATTTGTCCGCCACTGTCTGTTGTCTGCATAGGGGAGGCATTTATGTAATATAAAAATTTTTGGTTCGTTAAGTTACTATTTCTGTTTGCTTTGCGTCCTAGTTGTTTTGGTGCAAGTGGTATTTAGGCGTTTTGCTAGGCGTCATACCTTTATGACCTTTGTGTATTGAGTCGAGTTCAGTTGTGTGCATTAGATTAAATGTAGTCGTGTGGATGAAGGAGGTATAATAGGTATCACGTGTACGTGCCTAACCAATGAGTAAAACGTTTTTCTTAACTTAGTTCTAACGCGTATAAATAAAACCCATTGTTAGGGTTCCGTAGTAAATAAGGAAGCCTTATATTCACCATGTCCTCTGCCTGTCCGCGGTTTAGATCAGAGAATTTTAGTAGCAGAAAGCTGTAATTTCGTATGGGTAGGTATATATTAAGCACGCCGACAAAAAGGGGTAAATATATATTTTTAAATGGGTGTCCTTCTGTATATGTAAAATGGGGATATATTTTTTATTCTTGTCAATCCTTTGGTGTCATTGAATAAATCTTTTATAGGTATAGTCTGTTTCTAAATACTACTTTACGATTCATACGTTTGTGATATATTAAGCCTCAAAGCAAATTTATTTTTCTATAACAGTTACGTAGGGCTTACAAGGTTAAGAGTAATATATACTCGACCAACTTAACAATCGCGTACTACTACGGAACCCTACACTTCGTGCCAGTAAAGAACTGTTTTAAAATGATTTTGTATCTCCAAAAGAAAAGAAATGCTTATAAACTATCTTTAAAAATGTATACAGCACACGTAATTATGCCTCATCTATTATGGCATAAACCATAACGCTTTATTACCATACTCTTTCACTACACGATTTTGTACGGGGCTTAAATAAAAATAAAAAAAACAGTAAAATTACATTAAATCCATTGAAATAAATTACAATCCGATCAAGAAAAAGCCTCATCATTGGTCAAAATGTTCGGTTATGTCAATCGATTATTAAAATAAAAAAAAGAAACTAAGTACTCATACATAGTTAAATTTTAGTTGTATGCACACTTCTGTATTTAATATATTCATTTGTTGCCTTCATATTAATGGATTTCGTAAAAATATGTCGTTTATGTTTTTCGTTTTGATACGTAGAACAGATTAGTCCGGCTCCAAAGATGGCGGACGACAATATGCAGTTCGGACTTTTCCAGAGCAACGTTAAGAGACTTCGTTGCAATTAATAATAATGTCTGGTATTTATCTATTTTGACTGTCTTATTATATATATATTGAATTAATAGTTAAATGTTTATTTTTAACCGATTTCAAAAGAGAGACAAAAGGGAGGTTTCCATTCCAGTCATAAATTGTAAGCGAAATATAATATAATATAATAGCAGTAACTTTTAATAATTTAATTGCATTATTTTCAATATTCTAAATATTATATTTTGACGTGTATCTATATATTATTAAAATATAAAATTACATTGAAAGCGGGTTATTTTTTTATATCAAACCTGTATTCTTTAAAAATAGATATTGAAATGTACTCAATACCAGGAAAATTGTTTAAAATGCTTTATGCATAAATTTGTTACAGAGATTTTGCTTTGTACTTATGTCGGAGAATATCGCAACAATCACTCTATATTAAACTTGGGAAATAACGAATTTTGAACAATTTTTTAAGGATGTATAATTATTTATAAATCTTAATATGTTTCAAATAAAAATTGTAGTCTAGATTGCTTCCAATTAGATATTTGGTATATTTTCTAATTTGAACATGTTATGATTTCAATAAAAAAAAGGGTACATATTGTAGTCTCAAAAAACGACGCTTTTATTTAAAATGTACGAGCCCTATATAACCGAATTCTAAACACAGTATATTTCAAATACCAAGTATTTCAAAAATAAAATATTTAAATTACCTTATGGAACCTATATTTTTGCAAGTAGTCAAGCTCAAGTCTGAAGTCTGAAAAAGCTTATTAATTCTAAATGACTATAAAGTATAGTGAAATCTTAACGAATTAAGATAAAAATTTAATTAATACTAAAACTAACTAAAAATAAAATAACCTTACCTACTTAACTAAAAATAACCATTATAGCTTATGGTTGAATAACTTAAGCTCAAAACATCTTATTACGGAATACTTTCTCCATAAATACCCGACTTTAAAAAGACAACCTAATATAACTGATTTTATAAGTTCGAAGAAGAAACGAGCTGCTGCCAGAATATTAGGTTCGGTTATAACTGCGACCCCAAAGGAAAATCTTATCGCCGTCAGAAACGAGCTGCTACCAGAATGTTAGGTTAGGTTGGGTTAGTACTGCGATCCCAACACAAAACGAATAGCCGTCAGAATCGAGCTGCTACCAAAATTATAGGTTTTTAGGTTATGGCACAGGTATGGCACTTCATACAAACGGGACGACATAAATACCTAGTACTACTACAAACAAAATTTTACATCCGTGCACACGCTAATGTGTGAGTTAAAGAACCAAGGTTGACACCGATGAATGAAATTAAATATACCTATTCATGATGCCACCTAAAGTTTGACAAATTTGCGAGTATGTCTCTTATTTCTGAAAGATTTATGATGATCTTAATTTATTTATGTTGGTATGTATTTATTGACTTACCTAAGAATACATCTCAATAATAAGTAAATAAACTTGCTAAAAAACAAAAATGTATTCGCAGATATATTTTAGGTGTACGAACACATCAACAAGTAACTAGCACTTCACAAATAAGATGTTATGTATTTTATCTTCTCTTCACCACTGGTTTATTAGTTATCTATTGATTCATTTACAATTAAAAGCACTAGATAATGTCCTGTAATATAATAAATTGCTCGTTTGGCGCTAAACTTTACGGCAAATGTGATAAAAATCGATAAAAAAAAGGATAAAAACAAGAGGCAGATAGACAGAGATTCACAGCACAGTATTTCATTGTAAAGCGTGTCGGTAACGTAATATTCGCATTTGACGTTCAACAAAACCTAACCCTGTTTCAAAGCAACGCATCGCACTCCATTTACGGGGGCGAGGTGCGGCTATGCCTTGTTGCGGGGGACGCAGGGAGTTTCCGTTCTGTACGTCAGTACTTATATTTATTCTGTGGTTATGGGTTAGGAATTGTAATATAAGATTAATTGAAAATTTAATATTTAAGGTTTAGTATTTTAAAAATCTGCATAATGTTTTAGTGTTTCGATATTGTACACAATAAGGTAAAATCGGTTCAGATATTTTAAATCTTTAGTTATTTTGAGTTCGGGTATGTTGGGCTCGTACATTTTAAATAGTGTTGTTATGTTATTTAAGATTTTAATATGTACCCTAAACAAAACCATACAATAAAAAGGTCTCCAAAAGTGTGAATAGAAAGATAATATAAAATATGAGTTTAGAAGTAATAGAACCTAAGTACTTATTAAGCTATAACACTTAAATTACCGTATTTAATAAATATATAACAATTAGATGTACTAAAGTTATTTAAATTAGCTCTCACGAATTATCCCAACTTTAATATATCAAAACGAATGACATAAGATATTCTCGTGGCATAATGTAATCTAATATGAAATTCATCATCAGTTGTTTTTTATAGTTGTAAGGCACAATCCTGGTCAAAATTATATATTAAAATAATTATTATCGTTCCAGAGGGCCAGGGGATCCTTCGCGTCAGTTGTATACATACTCCCCATTTTATATATTATTTAGGCACTTCACATCGGGTTTAACACAGCAAAGCTAGTGGGAGGTAACGTATAGTCGGGTTGGAAATGCATGGTATGTATATGACAGATTATTATGATATATTTATTGGTATCTCGACGTGGTCGTGGACGTATCTCTAGTTGTGTCTTTATTTCAGATATGGTTCAAGTATGGGTTCGATGTTTATATTCTGTGTGTGCTTTTGTTGTGCAGTTGAGCTGTCGCCGCCCGCTCTGCACGCCCAGGTGGAGAAGGGCGTGGATAGCATGGAGATTGTTACCACCGAGAGGAGTATCGTCAAAGACGAGGTGCGTCAGTTACCGCCAACTTTCCTTTGATCATGTTTGACAGTTTAAAAATGTCGCTATTTATTCTATAGATATAATCAAAACTCACAAACTAAAGCACGAGAATACCCGTGTTTCCAAATTTGACCACCGACCGGCACGAAAATTTGTGTATAGATGTTTGATTTGTATTAGTTTTGTCTCATCTGGAGACATTCTTTAGCTTAATAACTTTCGCCCGCGGCCCAGCTCGCGACAGTGTTAATATCTTGGGAACAGTATTTTTTTCGAAAAGGTACTATGTCCTTCACCATACTCTTGTCAACGTGTATGCCAAATTTCATGTTAGAGCGTACATACAAAATCACTTTCGTATTTTAACGTACTTTCGTATCAGTAGTACGTAATTTTTCGTACTTTCATATCAGTAGACAAACTGGAATGAACATAGCCAAATTGATAGAGAGTGGTCACTACCGCATTGACAACTCCACCTTAAAATCCCAGTTTTTTGTTTCGCTATTTAGGGAACTATACGTATTAAATTGACTTGTTTGAAAAAGGCGTATCAAAACAAATCGTTTCACACATCTCATACGTTAAATAAAACATACTTTTAAATTTATTATTAGAATATTAAGGTTTACGCCAGATGTGGTTGTAATATCCTCTAGTGTAACTGAATACATCGTTGTGTGTGTGCATGTTTTATTAATAAGAATTATAATCTGATTACGTGTTTCAAGCAATGCTTGAATTGGTACTCTGAATTTGATCTAAGCGTGTCCCAGGGGGGATCCTGGGCAACATGTTAGGACTATAAAATTCATGCCGTAATTTTACGGCTTGTTTAACGTTAGCTCCTACATATATATGCCTTTGCATGAAATGTTAGTGCGTTTGTTCTTCCATAGTCTCGCGGCATAAGGTTATTTACCTCATTTACATAGCTGGCTCATATATCCAACAAAGTTTGGTGTAAATACTAAGTCTTGCGGGTAAAAATACCAACTAAACTACTTAAGTGATATTGATAAAATTCCAAACTTTTTTTTTCTTATTGGTTTATAAATGACGAAGTTACCTATGAGGTAACATCTATAATAAAAGGATTTCGATTAATTTAATACCTCCTTCTTTTTGAAGTCGATTGATAAATAACCTATCATGCTGTTTTAAAGCAGATCCCAAGTTCTAAAGGACCATTGCTGTGGAGCACGGGACCGGGCCTGGACCGGATCACGCTCAGATGCTGCCAGATGCAGCTTGCATATCAAAGCATACAATGTTATAGCTGACATATCAGATTAAACGACTTGTCTGTTACCTCTCACCTAAGAGATTAAATATATATATCTACACTATTACTGTAATGGTGGCACTTCACATTTCTATTCGGTGTTTATTTTTCGGCCTTGTTCGCTATATTCGTGTTGAAGTCCGAAATACACGAATACACCGTCTACACATCGTTCGTGATCAAAAATTGACAAATATTTTTGCTATACCTAGTTGATCGATGGTCGTGTTGACTGCAGCAGCTGCTTACTATGTATTTCCATTGTGATAACTAACAGTACATATTATGCATAGATAAAAAATGGCGTCGCGAAACTACGGGACTGATTAAAAAATTCTTTCACCATTAGAATCCTACATTATCCCTGATGAACCTGGGTAAGCTGGGCGGGAGTATTGGTTATATAAGTATTTAATCTCTTTGCATTAAAATGATTTGATGTAATTTGAAATGGAGTTAGTTTAAATCCAGGGGGTAAAAAGTACCTTTAATTCCGAAAAAAGTTACTGGTTTCGAGGTACTTAGATGTACATTGTCGCAAGTGGGCGGGGTCGGGCGAAAGCCAATCGGATATTGAATTCCCAGAAGAAAGCACAGGAAATATCTAGGAGACACATAATACTCTGTTGGATACTGTAAATCAATACCAGGGTGGACGAAACACATCCTAGTGTGTAAATTTGTCCTCGACTATCCCCTGAAGAGCTGCCTCAGTCCGTCAATTAAAATAACTTTTCCTGTAGCACCAACCAATACACGGAACTCGAAAAGAGTCGTCATCAATACAAAATAATAGGAGTAAAATAAATCTTAATGTTGGTCATGAAGTAATATACTTTGTTTTTAGAGATATCGTATTTATAAGCTCTATACATGATACTGAAACTAATATGACGATTTTTAGATGTTTTCTGTATGTATGTATGTGTATGTTCCTCCATAATAACTCTTAAACGAATTAACTTAATTCTATGAAACTTGGTAGATAAACCTATAAACGTACACGACACAGGACGAAGTCGCAGGTCACATAGTAGATTTCATATTGTATAAAAGTGTTCAGCCGGCCACTGGACATTTTTTTGTATAGGTTCCTAGTTTGTCATAGGAAACGTTGTTCATATTGACGAGAAGTCAAAGTGGTTCAATTTTTACTTTTTTTTTAAATTTTGTTATTATGATTCGGCGGAACAAAGTTCGCCGAGTCAGCGTATTAGCTGGTTGTTTAAACGGGTAAGTAATATAACATATAAACACAAAATATATATCTTTTAAGATATATATCAACGAAATACATAATTTTGGTCAGTATAACTATCAAGTAATATAAAAATCGAAAGAAATAAGTTTAAAAAACCTAAAATCTTTTATTATAACAATTATTTAACATATCAAACCTTTATAATACCGTTTTATTATTATAAAATTTAAAAAATCGATTAGTTGTTTTGTATAATAAACGTTATATATACATATTATTACGGATAATAATCATTGGTTATACGAATGAATTGGTAAAAGATTCTCAATACATAACTGATAATAAAATAAAAAAAAACCGAATTCAATTTTATTTTAGGAGTTTCTTCCTTATTTCCAAAGTTCTTCATCATATCTTCACCAAATTAAAATGGGACCAACTTGGTAGTAAAGGTTTTCATACAAAAAAAGAAACATAAAATCGGTTCACAATTGGCGAAGATATCGTATACTTATTTTACTTAAAGTAGTTATAATGTAAAGTGTTAAACTATTATTAAAACAAAAAGAAAGACTGCAATATATTTAACGAAAATCTGAATATTCCGAGTGTGAATTGCTTCGATCTATGGCATCTAATATAATTTAAAAAAAATAAGATAAAATAGCTATTATTAAAAATAATTGTAATACATTATTATTATATAAAAAAAAATATAGTGTTATCTTTCTACTTGAAAAAAATTGTGATGCATACAAAATGCGCGCGCATTTTGTATGTATCACAATTTTTATACATATTATTACGGATAATAATCATTGGTTATACGAATGAATTGGTAAAAGATTCTCAATACATAACTGATAATAAAATAAAAAAAAACCGAATTCAATTTTATTTTAGGAGTTTCTTCCTTATTTCCAAAGTTCTTCATCATATCTTCACCAAATTAAAATGGGACCAACTTGGTAGTAAAGGTTTTCATACAAAAAAAGAAACATAAAATCGGTTCACAATTGGCGAAGATATCGTATACTTATTTTACTTAAAGTAGTTATAATGTAAAGTGTTAAACTATTATTAAAACAAAAAGAAAGACTGCAATATATTTAACGAAAATCTGAATATTCCGAGTGTGAATTGCTTCGATCTATGGCATCTAATATAATTTAAAAAAAATAAGATAAAATAGCTATTATTAAAAATAATTGTAATACATTATTATTATATAAAAAAAAATATAGTGTTATCTTTCTACTTGAAAAAAATTGTGATGCATACAAAATGCGCGCGCATTTTGTATGTATCACAATTTTTTTATTTCTTTAATACGTACTTTGTCTTAATATTTACATACAATAAAATATTGTAAAAGTTATCTTTCAGATTAAAAAAAAAATGTGATACATACAAAATGCGCGCGCATTTTGTATGTATCACATTTTTTATTATTTATTTTATACTTTGTCCTAAAATTTACATACAATAATATATTGTTATAATTTTTTTTTTAGTTATAGTTTTTTTTTTGTAATCCTGTGAGGTTAATTTATTCTTGCTTTATTTTCCGTTTGCTTTAATAATAAAATCGATTACCTACGTCTAAGTTTGAATGATGCACGTTTTGCTGGCTACTCCGCAATATTTTCAAGAAAATTAAGTTATGAGCTTATGAGCTTGCGCGAATTATTTTGTAAGTATTACTGAAATTATTCAAATTCGCAAAATAGACATGAGTCTATACTAATTAGCTGGTATATTTTCTTTTTTTTTTTAATACGTATACATTTTGATATCTATAGATTTTGATTGATATTTATTTTAAATAGTATACTTTTTGAATGGTATACATTTTGGCATGTATACTGCACAAGTTGTATAACAGATGATATTTAGTGTTCATAAACGTTATAAATAATGGGTTTATGCTTTTCAAATTGAAAATTTTATGTATATTATAGCTATTAAGAATATAATCGGTAATGACTATGTCAAGTAATCATTAAATCTTTTGAACTTTATTGAAATGAAAATATAGAATTTGTTATTATATCAAACAATACGCACCCTGTTTAAACGGGTAAGTAATATAACATATAAACACAAAATATATATCATTTAAGATAAATATCAATGAAACATATAATTTTGGTTAGTATAATTATCAAGTATGATAAAAATCGAAGGAAATAACTTTAAAATAACTAAAATCTTTAATTATAACAATCATTCAACATATCAAACCTTTATTATACCGTTTTATTATAATAAACTTTAAAACATCGATTAGTTTTTATGTATAATAAACTTGATATATATACATATTAGTACGGATAATAATCATTGGTTATACGAATGAATTGGTAAAAGATTCTCAATACATAACTGATAATAAAATAAAAAAAAACCGAATTCAATTTTATTTTAGGAGTTTCTTCCTTATTTCCAAAGTTCTTCATCATATCTTCACCAAATTAAAATGGGACCAACTTGGTAGTAAAGGTTTTCATACAAAAAAAGAAACATAAAATCGGTTCACAATTGGCGAAGATATCGTATACTTATTTTACTTAAAGTAGTTATAATGTAAAGTGTTAAACTATTATTAAAACAAAAAGAAAGACTGCAATATATTTAACGAAAATCTGAATATTCCGAGTGTGAATTGCTTCGATCTATGGCATCTAATATAATTTAAAAAAAATAAGATAAAATAGCTATTATTAAAAATAATTGTAATACATTATTATTATATAAAAAAAAATATAGTGTTATCTTTCTACTTGAAAAAAATTGTGATGCATACAAAATGCGCGCGCATTTTGTATGTATCACAATTTTTTTATTTCTTTAATACGTACTTTGTCTTAATATTTTCATACAATAAAATATTGTAAAAGTTATCTTTCAGATTAAAAAAAAAATGTGATACATACAAAATGCGCGCGCATTTTGTATGTATCACATTTTTTATTATTTATTTTATACTTTGTCCTAAAATTTACATACAATAATATATTGTTATAATTTTTTTTTTAGTTATAGTTTTTTTTTTGTAATCCTGTGAGGTTAATATATTCTTGCTTTATTTTCCGTTTGCTTTAATAATAAAATCGATTACCTACGTCTAAGTTTGAATGATGCACGTTTTGCTGGCTACTCCGCAATATTTTCAAGAAAATTAAGTTATGAGCTTATGAGCTTGCGCGAATTATTTTGTAAGTATTACTGAAATTATTCAAATTCGCAAAATAGACATGAGTCTATACTAATTAGCTGGTATATTTTCTTTTTTTTTTTTTAATACGTTTACATTTTGATATCTATAGATTTTGATTGATATTTATTTTAAATAGTATACTTTTTGAATGGTATACATTTTGGCATGTATACTGCACAAGTTGTATAACAGATGATATTTAGTGTTCATAAACGTTATAAATAATGGGTTTATGTATATCACAATTTTTTTAAGAATTTTTTTTTATTTATTTCTAACTTTGTCCTAATAAATAAAATATTGTGTTATATTTCTACTTTAAAAAAAAAGGGTGATACATACAAAATGCGCGCGCATTTTGTATGTATCACAATTTTTTTATTTATATTATACTTTGCTAATATTTACATACAATAAAATATTGTAAAAGTTATATTTCTACTTTAAAAAAAATTGTGATACATACAAAATGCGCGCGCATTTTGTATGTATCACAATTTTTTTATTTATATTAGACTTTGTCCTAATATTTACATACAATAAAATTATCTTTCTACTATTATAAAAATTGTGATACAAACAAAATGCGCGCGCATTTTGTATGTATCACAATTTTTTAAAGTATTTCATACTTTGTGTTAATATTTACATGCAATAAAATATTGTAATAAGTTCTTTTGTTTGTTATAGTTTTTTGTAATCCTATGAAGTTAATGACTTCTTGTATTACTTTCCGTTTGCTTTACTGATGAAATCGATTACCTATTATTAGTTATTCGATAGTCTGTTTGAATGATGCACCTTTTGCTGGCTACTCCGATTTTTTTACAAGAAAATGAAGTTTATGAGCTTGCGCAAATATGACTTATTTCGTAGGTATTACTGAAATAATTCAAATTCGCAAAATAGACATGGGTCTATACTAATTAGCTGGTATATTTTCTCTGCTATATATTTTTAATACGTATGCATTTTATAGATTTTGATTCATATTTATTTTAAATACTATACTTTTTGAATGGTATACATTTTGGCAGGTATACTGCACAAGTTGTATAACAGGTGATATTTAGTATTCATAAACGTTATATAAAATGAGTTTATGCTTTTCGTATTGAAAATATTATGAATGTTATAGCTTTTAAGAATATAATCAGTAATGATTATGTCAAGTTAACATTATATCTTTTGAACTTTATTGAAATGAAAATATATAATTTGTTATTATATCAATCAATACGCACCCGTTTAAACACGAATAATTGAAAAGGTATAAATAATGATCTTTATTACAGATTGTTACATGCAGCACGTCGCTAGTTAACAGCTCATCGATAAACTTTGTGACCAGCCGTCCCATGTTGCCATATTGTTCAGTAAGTACACAACTGCTCCTATATTCAGGTTTCTTACATGGCACAGGTTCACAAACAACTATTATTCGTATATGGAACAGGTTGATTCTGAACTCCCCGCGAATATAAGTATGTTTAAATCCTCAATTTTAAAACCTGTAGTTTTAAAATTGAGAATTTTAAATTGAATTTTAAGACGTGTAGTTTTTAAATTGAGGATTACTGAGATTTAGATAGTTTTGGATACAGCCAGTCATATGAAAAGCAAACGTAGCGATTGGACATATAATTATCGCTACCTCTCCCTGCGTTTAGTAGCGTACAGATCGGAAACTTACAGCGTCAGCACTATAGCATACCCGCCCCGCACCTCGGCCCCGTTTTCGGGTGTGTTTAAAGCTATCAAGCTTTGAAGAACAAAGTTGGTTGCTACCAGGACGTGGCTTCTGTTGCTAGTCGCGCGTTACGCGTCGTCTCTTATACATACGTTAGTACTTGAATTCGTTCTGTGCTGGCGACCCTAATTGTTAACTCACACAATGACGGGTCACGGATGTAAAGTTTTGTTAGTAGTAGTATTAATATTGGCGAGTTCCGTGGCGCAGTGGTCAACACGCCAGCCTGCGAAACGAGGGTGCCCGGGTTAGATTCTCGGTCAGATCAAGACCTAAATCATGATAAACATCCAAGACCTGGGTCTTGGATGTTTATTGACCGAGCGAGCGAAGCGTCTCAGTTTCCTCTGGCCCAAAATTCTTTTGTCCGTCTGTCTGTCTGTCTATCTGTCTGTCTGTTCTCGCCTACAGGTCGCATTTCTCAACCGATTCTCATGAAATTTTGTGAGCAGGTTCGGTAAGAATATAGAATTTTTTTGTCGTGCCAGTTTTTCGATATTTAAAAAAATGGCGGAAATATGGGGGTCCAAACAAAAATGCCATTAGACTTTTTTGTTATTCTCATTAAGACGCAACTTTTTTATCTAAACAACTTTTTTATACGATAAACTTGAACGTGTTTATAGTCGGCAATTTGCCCAAAAGTTGTCTGAAATCGATTTTCTGTATATTTTTTTGTATTAGTGCATTCAGTATGATGTCGTAAATACAAATGTATGGTATGACAAGTATGAAAATGATGCGTAGTAACTGTGGCATCGGCGATACTGAGAAAAAACGCTTTTTATATAAACATACCTTGTGCGGTATCAAATAAAAGGGCTTTATGAGTACACAGAAATAAACTTCACTCCCATATTGCTCAAACCGACAGACTATATGTACAAAAGTTAAATATAAATTGAAATGAAAGAAGTTGAAGTACGTGAAGTACGTGAAGTGGGAGAAAGAGTGAAATTGAACAACTTTCCCTAAGGAACATATATCGAAATATGAAAAATATTTTTTGGCTTAAAGCATGATACTGCGAACTATTTTAATGATTGAAAACACTGAATAAACTTAGAATCCTGAAATAAAAATTACGAATAAATAAAAAAGATTCACATGCTATCCTGTGACTTGAACCCGGGGCTTATAGGTGCCGGTCACATCTTTACGTAAAGTTCGCATGTTTGTCTGCCATAGTAGTTGAAAATTAGCATCCTATGTCCTATTAAAATTTTGACCAATTGGTAACAACTATGAAACAGGGTACTTAAACTTTGCCTCCCATTCACCCATGCCAAGATAGCTATTCCGATATTTCCGATCTTGATGAGGATCACTCCAACTTAGTTAATGTGTACAAAAGCATACTAAACATGGTGCTCAAGGGCCGTGTTTCCATACAAGAGCAGTCCCCTGATTCCTCGCGAGTTAGTACCAATAGAGCAATGATTTTTTACTAAAAAAATCCGTATGTTTAAATTTTTTCATAACTAAATTATTTAAAGAGATATGAACCTTCAAAAACATGAAAAAATTTTTATGTAAAAAGAAACTAAATCGGTTAAGTTTTGGAGAAGAAATCAGAGGACTAGGAAGCGTTAATTTTGTGTACTTTTTTTAAGGTATTTTCCGGCCGAGCTGCAGTCATCTCTATCGCACTTTGCGGGGTTTGTTTGGGCACGCGGCGCGACAGCAATAGATATTATAAATATCTATTTTTCAAATCTCTCGAGCTTAGTGTTTCCTCTTAAAAAAGGGTCTGGTCGGGTCTTCTGGTAAGAGGAATGTAGGTTTAAATTTCCGTTTCCGGGAAATATTAACTGAAGGAAATCATCCTTTAGTCAATTAGCATATCAGTAACAGATATATTTTAGAGCACTGGAGGGCAAATGTGGATGTTGGTTGTAAGGGCTCGCGAGGTCTACTGTTCTCGCAGAACCACTAGTCTTATCTATTATAAACTATAGTATCATTGAGTTAGTATCTTACGACACAAGTTCACAACTTACTGTGGGGCTAGCTCAATTTGTGTGATATGTCCTGGATATGACCCTATATATTTGTTATATATATATTTGTTATATAATAAATAGGATGATGATGTTGAAATCCTAATTTTCGTGCAAATCGATGCTGCTTGGCAGAATTATTTAGTATCGCAGTTTTTTAACTGCAATGTCTTGACCAACGGGTCTGGAGACCACATCTTAGAACTTGACACGTGTTGTTTCAGGAGGGGTTCTCATGCGTCATATCGATGCATGATGGTGTCGTGATGCACACCACGTCGTCACTATCTACCACCCTGGGCTTTCCTAAGGACATGTGGATCGGCCGATCTTTCATAGACTTCGTGCATCCGAGGGTAAGTTAACTCTTATAGATTATTGTTTTCTTAACTAGGGTTTGCTTGGCCAAAAATCATAAGCATTAAAATGAATTCGGCTGCATAAATATAGAGAATTCGTTAAAGAAACATGTTTTTTTTCCTCCTTCACGTTTACACTTTTTAATAAAATTACCACAAAGCGGGTACCATCACAGATATTAAAGGGTCTGGTAGGCCTAGTGACGTACCGCGCAAGAATATGTTCAAAATAAACTTTATACATCTTTCCATATAAGAATTTTTAACCGACTTTCAAAAAAAGGAGGGTATGCTTTCAAGTTGGCCCCATTAAAATTTTATTACAGATTCAGTACCTAGTTTGATAAAATTCTGTTTTTGACATGAAAAATTATCTATGCACTTTACAAATTTAGATAGAGAAGATAAGAAGGAAAGAAAATAATAATACACTATTAGATGTACCGAATATACTAACAATTTTTATGTCAGTACCGAATGGACTGTAAAAGTATGGAATTAATAACAAAATGTTGACGAATTTACATAGTTCTGAATTTTCAAACTATATTTTGTGTACCTTTTATGAAACTCATGTGTGGTGTTAATTTAACTGGAATTTTCTTTTATATTTAGTGAAGGCTTCGAAACACCGTATAGACAGCTGTAACACGGTTTTTTGTGAATCATGATGACCGTGATTATGGCCGTTTAGATTTTTTTGTTGCGTTGTTTATATGTAAAAGCTCTAAGAGAATATTATTGTATAGACTAATCCAATCAATTCGCGCGTATCACGTTTCCGAATGTTAGCTTCACACACACTTCGCTAAAAATAGTAACAGATGACTAACAGTATTGTTAACGAAATTGAAACGTTTTGAGAAATTTTCAGTAATACAAGGGGGACCCTATTACCGAGCCTGTGCCAATATTTAACCTCACAAGACAGGTCGCATGGAAGAGGTTTCATTATGTGTGTGATTTGTTCCTATAAATGAACGAATTAATATATAATCAATCACTTTCTTGCACATTTATAACAAAATAAAATGAAAGTATTTAGTAGACATTACACATAAAATTACCAAATAATGGGGACAATAAAGGCTGATTTATCGTAATGCAGGAACCCTTATTATGTGTCTATGACTGAATCTGATTCGCAAGTGGTCATTTTATTTATCTTGTTTCTTATTACGGTTCCGTAGCCAAATGGCAAAAAACGGTTTCCTTATGGATCGTCTGTCCGTCCGTATGTCAAAGCCACGTTTTTTTTCGAAACTATAAGAACTATACTGTTGAAGCTTGGTATGTAGATGCATTCTGTAAACCGCATTAAGATTTTCAGACTAAAATAGAAAAAATAAACAATAAATTTTGGGGGTTCCCCATACATAGAACTGAAACTCACAATTTCTTTTTTCATCAAACCCGGATGGATATTTCTTTAAAAATAATATTGAGGTTTCTAATATATTTGTATAATAATATTTTGCGCGAGAGACACTTCCAAAGTGGTTAAATGTGCTCCCCCCTGTAAATTCTAAAATAAGGGAATGATATAAATTAAAAAATATATAATTTACATTACCAAGCAAACTTCTCCTCGTTCCTGATTCTAAAACTAATATTTACATAAATTCACAGGACCGGAATACCTTCGCATCGCAAATAACTAGTGGTTTGGCGGTCCCGAAAATCGTAAATGGTACGCAAGAAAAAGGTAAATCCTATCGACAATTCTCCATTGTGCCAATTCATTTCAATAATAAATTTTGTACATTAGAACTCTTTTTTAGAACTTCTTATTTGCTAATTTCACTGTAAGAACATATTACATTGGTTCAGGTGCCATGTCCGGTTCATGACAATACTTGATCTGAGAACTATTGAAATCACCTAACTCTAAAGTTAGTCTTGATGCACGGCCTCTAAAACACAAACTAAAAAATTTGCAAACGATCTAATTCCTCGATAAAGGAAGTATTTATGCGTAATTTCTTCGTGAAGCTAAGCTGCAATAAACTTTTATTATCAGATAGTCGTTTCCCACGATGACTATTTAGCACATGTCTATCAATTGCGCTGTATAACGTGCGAAGGAAGCATAATATCGTCGGAGGTTCGCCGCGTCTATAATTCATGTTGAGTTCAGTTTTTATAGTGACGTGGAAGAGTGCATCATTATGCAGGTTGTCTAGTTCGTGTGTCAAACGATATAAATATGTGGTTGGTCTAGTCGATTACTTACAATCGGGTTACGCCTTAGTTTCTGTTCTATGAAAAGCATAAATACTTCGTTTTTCATATCGAAGTATGCTAAATAATTTGTAAAAGATGTGTCTTAAATCAATTTATTAAATGTAACCTATACGAGTAGCATCGCCTAATAATGTCACTGACAGACACTGCACTTTTTTATTTTGGATTTCGTGTTGTTTGCTAATCTGATGCTTTTTTCAAAAAACATCTACACTACTGTAGCGTTTTTATATTCCGTATAATATTTGGATATGAAAAGAATAACTTTCCGTTTTTCTATAGAAAATATTGATAAAATAGTATTTTTTTGTGCAGCGTGTTTTTTATAGCAATTCCAATTGATATATCTAAATAAAAATGTAATTGTGTTGGTTGTAAAGCCGGTAGGAATAGAATTATCCATAATAAGGGTTTTCGGGATCGATGTTTACTCCAGGCGGCAATATAAGTCACAGAGTCACAGTGCCGCCATAAATAGATTCCAAATACCCTCATACTAGTAGATTTTCCCAGAAGCGATACGTAACGCGGCTCGTTGGCTTGTGTTCAGGGCGTCATGCAGCGTCATTGATGACACGTAACCGGCTAGGTCACGTTCCACGCCGCACTCCATTTAGCCGCACCTACCACAGATGGCTTGTTATATAAATGATACACGCCGTGTGTATGTATATGTGTAATTGTTTAGTATGTATCGTTCGACCTTATTTCTTAATTTAACTCATAACAAATAAACATTTGTAAAATTGGCACATGGATGAAAAGGTGAATGCTGGGTCTAATTTTTATATTTGGCTTAATGTTTAATTTTTGTATTTTCTCGTTTTTTACACACAATGACACGAAGGGCCTTTTGCTTAAAAGTAATGAGAAGAGTAGTAGTGTATTTCTTGTTTTTTGTCGACAATATATTCTATCAATATCTATAAAATTATTATCTACATAAGGCTCGTTACAGTGTCACACTGACGTCCTGCCTTTTTGATTTCGGTTGGAATCTAAATTGCATTTCTAGGCTGATTGCTCTGATCTAGAGTAGTATAGCTAGACCGCCAACTCAAAGCTTGTCTAATTAATGCGGGTGAATGCGAAGGACGGGTGGATGTCCTTGACGCAATCCAACTGTATTATTTAGCATAGAGCGAGTGTGTAAGTACTAACCAGTTTTGTTTTATTTTTTGATGTACGTACTGGTAGTGTTTTCAAGTTTCTGCATTTCTGTTCATGTTTTTTTTTGTTTTTCGTATGTGTATGTGGCAAACACTTGTGTCAGATTTTTCAAGCTGCCTGAAGGCATCTGACATAGCTTAACGACTGACATCAATGAGGACAGCCGTGACCAACGGCATAACGTGCCTACCGAAGCACGATACCATGGAAAAATACTACTAATACTCTAACGGATATGGATACGGATACTTAATACTGATAGTTAAGTTTGTTACATAAAATCAATATGATTTTTTTTTAATTTTTATATTGGGAACACCCGCCCAATGGGGGTTGTAACGAAACGCTTATTATGATAGAAATGAAACAACAGCAATTGTAAAAAACACCAACCTTGACAGCTACCACTCCATAAGAGCACACCCCCAGTGGTACCTGATGTTGTTGGGTTAATTAATTGTGATCAATTTTACACTGTCAGGCCACATACATATATGTCGTTTTCTGGTAGTTAAAATGGCTAATGTGCCGCCTTCCTTACTAACAATTTTGATCTGTTTACTCCAGTTCAGTCACCAGTGAACTCGGTATCTACCATGGTATGTCGCATAAGACGGTATCGAGGCCTCAGCACGAGCTTTGGAGTGAAGGAGCGCGTAATAACCTTCATGCCATTCCTTCTCAAGCTGACGTTCAAAAACATAACCAATGATGAAGGCAAAGTGATCTACTTGATCATACAGGCTGCACCGTTCTTCTCGGCGTTCAAAGGTAGATAACTATTCATAATAATTGCATACATCATTTAGTGACAGATCTTTGTTGAAGTCCAAACGGCATACTGTATAGTGTTTGGACATACTTTTTAGTATAGTTGGGAAATTAAATTATCTGATTATGTGGTAAATCATTATTTAATAATGCTTATAGGTGAAAGGGCACAATGTGTTTATCAAATAGTAGACACAAGTCCATCCCATAATATATTTTCAACCTCCACATGCAATGATGTAAACAGGTCGGTTTTGAACCCCCAGGCAATATAAAATTAAATAAAAAAAATTGATTTTTTTTGTTTTTTTTTTTTTTATAACTAGAATCACTAAATAGCATAAGACCATAGAATTGCAAAAAAAAATGGACCTCAAAAAAATTACTGATCACTTGGGGCTTTGAATATGGAACCTGCTTACCTATACAAAGTGATTTTGAAGCTCTGAATGGATCTGAGCTATATTGAAATCCTGGAATCAGAATCCCTAATGGCATACAGTGTGCCAAGAAAAAACAAATAAAAAAACAATTGACTTCCCATAGAAATTTGCTCAGCTGATCGGCGACTTTGTATGGGAGCTTGAATATTGTATTCATACTTTACCTTTTTTTCTTGAAATTCTGTATTCTATTAGGGATTCTGATTCCGAGATTTCAACGCTTAATAATCAACACATGTATGTTATACATTTTAGTACCAAACGAGATAGTGATGAAACCCGTCCCGTTTGTGATTCGCCATGCTGCTGATGGCCACATCGAGTATATTGACCCCGAGTCGGTCCCCTACATGGGCTACCTCCCTCAAGATGTCATAGAAAAGGATGCCTTGCAACTGTATCACCCCGATGATCTCGGTTACCTGCGACATGTCTACGAAACGATCGTCAAGGAAGGTGCAATGCCGCGATCGAAAACATACAGGTTAGCAACGTTTTTGTTTCATCAATACAACCATAAGAGGCCAGGCCTCTCCTATGAATTCTTCGTACCATGGGAGTGTATTCTCATACTCACCACGCTTGGCAGGCGGTATGGCCAGCGCAGTTACTTGTACATCCGACGCTGCTGCCATAAGAAGCATTTTTAAGCCCAAGCCATGCCTGCAACCTCCAGCCAAGCAGTTGAGGATTATACCCTGACTTGAAATTTTTGTTTATTGTGTATCTTTCTGCTGGCTACAATTGTTTCTTTTGGTGAAACTTTTTGATTTGTTCGAATGCCATGGTTGGAGAACAGTAACACTATTACGGATAAGATTCAGAGAACACAGACAAAACTACAGTTAACCAAATATATAGTAGTAATGATGATGCTCTTAGATACTTTGAAATCCTATATTTGAAAGTACTTTAAACAAATCAATATCAATCTTTGATTTTAATTCAAATATCCCCAGAATGCGGCAGTGTGATAGTTGCTTAATCCATGCAATTTGAGTTAAATTGCTTTGTGGGCTTTCGCTACCGTCAGTTACGAACGTCACGCAAACGAATTGCTGGTCAGCATCTCTCTACTGCTCTCTACTCAGCTACTCTTTGTCCCTTCATGCCCACCACCAATAGAGTGTCAGTTATCGCATATCTCACTGTTAACGATAATAATTATTTGGAATCAATTTACATGGAAGTTCAATGCGTTGACTTCTTTCTCACACAGCGAACAATTTACAACTATCATAGTGTGATATGCAAGTTACGTCATAGTATCCTTCAACGTTTTAAATGGCCTTCATTGAGTCAAATTGGGATACAGAGTCTTGAGTTATTAGCTGGATCGAATAAGACCGAACTTACAAATGCATACCGTGTGGTTTCCGGCAGAGTAGAATAGGACCACTCCAAGTCCTCCCATGGAGGTCGTAAGAGGCGACTTAGGAAATACAAGCTTAACAAAGCTCATAAATATCAATGAGACCTCTCCAACCCGTCTGGCCAGCGAGGAGAGTGTAGGCCAAATTCTCTGTCTGCTCTGGCCAAGTATGGCTCCGGTAGTACAGAGAGGGCTACTACATGCTCCTGCAGTGGAGACTAGAAAGACCTGATGATGATCAAAAGCTCGTATCAGGAAGAGAAGGATCTGACTCTTCATATATCCGCACGACGATCTATCTTCTTTGATTGCTACTGTTGATGTGCGCTGAACCTTATATTCTTTATTTCACACATCGTCTAATCCACAAATATTGTGTGATAAATATGCAATTTTCCTCATAGTATCCATCGACGTTTAAAATGGCTTTCTTTGAGTCAAATTGGGATACAGACTCTTGAGTTACAATACTCGGGTTACAAAGAGAAGGATCTTGACTTTCCATATATCCGCACGATTATCTATCTATGTTTTTTGACCGCTACTGTTAATATGCCCTGACCCTTCTAGAAAAGTTCTTATGTTGAGAACGTTAACGAACAAAATTTTAATAAGCTCTTACAAACCTAATAGACTAACTCCACCAAATTTTACATTTTTTAGGATGATGTCCCAAAATGGCGACTTTGTTCGGGTCGAGACCGAGTGGTCCTCATTCATTAACCCGTGGTCCAGAAAGCTGGAGTTCGTCATCGGAAAACATTACATAATTGAGGTGAGTCTTTATTATTTTTCCTTGTCCTTGTAATCTGTTAATTTTGTTTCGTGGCATTATATGTAAATTTTCATTTTGTGTGGGTAATGAACCTCCCACTACATATATTGAGTTAGGCTTGTAAACCGATTTTAATAAAATAATGTAATGCTATAAATAAATTAAAATTATTTATTTCTCTGAACATGCACATTATTTTCTACACATATACGAAGTAATTGTTGTGTTAAAGAATCCTGCTCTTCCATCATATTCAATAACTCTTTACATATCAACGTGGCGAGGTAAAATATAATATGAAACTTTGATTAAACTGATTTTTAATAAAATTTTATGACAATTTTTTTTACTAGCTATTTATGTCCTACTGTTGGGCAAAAGCCTCCCCTTAATTTTTCCACTTTGCTCTATCTCTTGCCATCTCTCTCCAAGTTTCATCAAATACAGTCAAGTCCTCTGTCCATCTTGTTTTTGGTTTACCAATATAACATAAAAATTACTGGACGTACATGTATTATCTTATCTCTATGGGACGTACTGTTCATACATATCAGTTTAGGAAGAGCATTTTAGTTAAAAAATAAATAAATTGTTTACCTATGTGTTTGTCTCAATTGACACGTGTGTGATGAAGGATTCCGTGCGACAAAATGACAAAACGGAATCATTACAGTAAGATTACACGTCTATGTTTGTCTGTAAGTATGTCACAACAAAATTGATTAGAATCTACTCAACGAGTATGGTAAAACCTTATTAGTGAATAATGACTATGGCTCCGTGGTCCAGTGGTAAAGGCGTTTGTCTATAAACCCGGGTTCGATTCCCAAGCATATTTTATTAATTTATTACCAGTTTGGTTAAGATATTGCAGGCTTGAAACACCTGATTGACTGATAATGAAGATGTTTTCGTGCTTCGGAAGGCACGTTAAGCCGTTGGGCCCGGCTGCCATCTAGTAGTCGTTAAAGGAACTACGTCAGAGGCCGTGAGGCGGGTTCCGAAGAACTCTGACACCAGGGTGTGCATGATCGATTGACCGTGACACCTTCTCGAAATGAATGAATGACTATGGCTTGAAACTTAATGCCTTACGAATATAACCCATAATACAATAGTTATGCCTAATGAAACAATATTCCAGAGTAATATTATGACAAAGAAGTAATTTAAAATTATGCATTTAGAATGAATCCCTTATTTAAGGTAAGTTTTTACACAGCAGTCCTTGTGTGGTCCATGCCGGGGATCGCATAAAATGCGTTAGCATGATTAATCACAATCAATTTTTTCAGTGTGTAAATACTTCTTTGTTCAATTTAATCCTTCGTTATAGGGTTCTAAACGACAGCATGCCAAACGGAATCCTTATACAATGACTTGACTTATGATCATTTAATTAAAATTACTTTGAGACTTTCATTTCAGCCTGTCGCAGAAAAACTTTCTCCGCATCTACTGGACCGATTATGTTGTTTGGTAAATTTATGGCCCCAAACATATTATGTATATACTGCGTGCCACCGTTATTGTTGACGTCAACATTTCACAAAGCCCCCATCCTCATAAACAAAAGACCACCAATCCCCTTTCGCTGCTTATCTTATCCTCCCCACACATTGATAACATTTATGTTCATATATGAAACTATATTTTATTTTCAAAGGGCCCGCAGAATCCAGACGTCTTCCAAACGCCAGATCCTGAAATGTCGCTGAAACTCAGTGAAGAAGAGAAGAACAAAGCTCAAGGTCTGAGGGACAGTATCATCAGGATTTTGAATGAAGTTAGTAATTTTTCTTATACTTATTTAATTTTACATTTTAGTTTTGGCAACTTTTAATACCAGCTGTGGGTAATACCGCTTATATCCAGCTGTGGGTTGTAGAAAGCTGACGATGATAATATAAGTTCATCGCTTATAAATAAAAGTGTTTTTACAATCTTTTATTTAACTTGCAATGTATGTATTGTATGTTTGTTTGGGTCAAATCCCGTAACTCAATTCTGAAGCATTTATCCTCAACCATAGAAAGCGGTAGTGTATTTGAATTTAGGAGTAGTAGCATTTGTATTTAGGAGCTCGTATATTAAATTTCTTGAAAATTGGAGCAGATTTCAAATATTTTCCATACAAACGTTCAACCCCTATTTTACATCCTTAGAGGGTGAATTCTAATAAACCATGAAACACGTGTTGAATAAAATGTTTTAAAGAGCATGTATCTCATTTTTTATCAAAATCGTTGCTGATTTAAAGATTTTCTATAATAACTTTCAACCCTTATTTCTCCCCTTTAGGGTATATTTCAAAATCCCTTCTTAGTGAGTGTTCTCATTTTAAACTAAAATAACTGTCCAAATTTCACGCTTCTACCATTAGCTCTAGCTCCTATATAGCCTATGGACTAGCTCCGTGGCGCAGCGGTCAACACGCCTGCCTGCGTCACGGAGTGACCGGGTTCGATCCCCGGCCAGGTCAAGATGGAAAATGATCTTTTTCAGATTGGCCTGGGTCTTGGATGTGTATCTATATATGTATTTGTTATAAAATATAGTATCGTTGAGTTAGTATCCCATAACACAAGTCTCGAACTTACTTTGGGGCTAGCTCAATCTGTGTGATTTGTCCGTATATATTTATTTATTTATTAGCGGTTACGGTTGTGCGTGCGTCTATATGTCAGTCAGTCAATGGGAACTTCTCTTATAATTCGATATCCGAACGTATATTAATAATTATTAAGTTAATATCCGAACACTACCTGCAACTGATATTGAAATATATTAATTTATGGCAACACCACGCAAGCAGGCAACCATACTAATAATAAAAAAGTAATCTGTCAATCCGACGATTTGTTTTAATTTGACTTTGGTCTTTGGCTGACATTTTTTCATTCCCTGAGGAGCACTAGGAGGACTTGACAGACGTTATTGTTCTGAGTGACAGGCCTACTACAAACTGTCAGTTTGACAACCATTGTGAACTTTTTTAGGCAAACAAATGAAAATGGCAGTGAGACTATAACTTTTATTGTGAAATATTTTATATAATCTGAGGTTTAAAAATATTTCTTTTATGCAGACTTGTTACTAGTAAATAAACTTCAATACTGTTATATAATTCATCTTCTTTTTTTTTTATTCTGTACAATCGTTGTTTGGGCGTTCGCCATGTTAAAGTCAAAGTTTGTTTTTAAATATGGTTATAGAATATTATAGGTAATATATTTTTCATTTAATGAATTAACGGGGCAGTGTGTCGAAAGTTATTGTTTTGCAATTGCTGTGAAATGAAATTGACGTGAATATAACCTAAAAGTTTGTTTAAATTTGTAAAAACTATTTTTTAAACAAACAAATGAAAATCATTATTAATTTGAAAGAAAAATGTTACCTGACATCTCTCCGATGCACCGGTGTTGCCATTTATAGAAATGAAAAAATACCCTAAACTGTGGGAGATTTCAGTACATGGTATATGTTATGTAGTAATGTACCTACCTGCTAGCTATTTGAATAAAAAAAGCTTTTGAATAAATTAAAATTATGTAACTATGCATGTATGCTTTAAATGCACGTGTAAAAATAATTTGGATATTCACGTATTTAAAACAATTTAAACAAATTATAAACAAAACGGAATAATCACAATTAATTATTATTCCAATTTGTTAACAAGCTTATGCTCGTGACTTCATTCGCGTAGATAGGTACCGGTTTTAATTATTGTCATATTTTATGGCAAACAACATACATAGGTATAGAAAGGGGAATTAAATATTCTTGTGTTATGACTATAATTAAAGCAGATAACAAAAACAGTTCTTGCTCCATAGAAATTACGACGTAACTTTTTGTTGTGCTATTTTATGTATGTCTTTGTGATCTTTGAAGATTTTTTGTTAGCTGTACGTTTGATAATGCATAATTATGTAAAATTATTGCCCTTGAGAATACTTTCAATGAGCCATGCTATGAAACAGTTACGAATCTTATACGAACAATACGAGCAATTCTTGTAAATATATAAATTTATTTCTATGATCTCGGAAACGGCTCTAACGATTTCGCTGAAATTTGGTATATGGGAGATTACGGGGGTAAACAATGGATTTAGATTAGTCTTATGTTTGGGAAAACGAGTTGTTGAGTGTTTTCGAGTTTTAATGCTTTTTTCTTTCCACGCAGAATATGGTCGCTAATTTCGTCCTGCCGGCCAGTGTCCGTCTGGTCCAGCGGCTTAAGACGCGGACGGCAAGAAATGAGTGTTACGGGTTCGAATCCCGCTCGGTGACTCTTGTTTTAAATATTTTTATGTTTAGATATTTCTTTTTAATTTTTATTGATTTTAGACAAGTTTTAATAAATGTTGTTAATGTTTGAAATAACAATATACATTTCTCATAAAACACCACCATATTACAATAAATAGTAATAACGCCCAGGTACTATTTGTATTATTTGCGTAAACGATAAAAGTAGCTGAATGTTTTATTTTTCGATATTTGCATTTTGTTTAAAATTAAACATACCAGCCTAAGTCTATAAGAGCTTATGGCCACATTTAGCATGTTGGAGGGCGTGTAGGTGGAAAACAGAATCAAAATAGTGATGGGTTGCTAGCCGCATCGCCCATTCCCTCGATCGGTTTTTACTATCTGCGCGGAAGCAGCTAGCACATTCTATGTTTTTACTTTTCTCCCAAACCAGAAAGGTAGGTATTCAAATCAAAAGTTACAATAAATACGATTAGATACGATGGACATAACGTAGAAGTATGAAAAAAAACACACTAAATTGAAATAAATATTCTTGTAATTATGGGTAAATTGTTCGCATATGGCAATTATGTGAAAAACTCACATTAACGTCACGTGCCGCCATTGTTGTGCTTCACTCAATATTTAGTTCACGTTCCGTCCGCCTTTTTTATACGTCCATGGTTTTACTTATTTTTTCGCATATGCTAGGTTTTTTGCTTATTGTGAATAGGTGATTGGATTTGAAGTAGATGTTAGGCGTGATTTTAGCATCAAAATACATTTTTTTGGTGAATAGTGACCTATTTGTTAGTAACAAAATAAGTTAGTACTGATGTTAAACGTAGGAATTTTTGGTTTATCTTTAGTTCTAGGATCATCTATGGCCCAAATCATAAACCTCGTTTTATAATAACACTGTTTTGGTCTTATTATAAAAATAAAAACTAGGACTAACTTTAGAACCTGGTGTAGGTTAATCCGACTAAACTAAGTCATCACTTGACACTTGGACGTATTTTAGCTGTTATTATTAATATGTTTTGGGCGGTTAATCCTATAAATCAGTGATGTGTATCTTTATGGTATGTTACCATGGGATGTTTATTGTCATTATTCTATTTGTGTCAATGATTATAATATGTAGAATTTTAGCTGAATAAAGCCATGTTTACTTGTGGTTCTGTCTAATTACGTATCAATTTATTCAGCTAAATTGTTTATCGAATAAAGTAATATAATCTGCTACATGGGTAACGAAACAAAATCTGAAAAGCCAAGTATCGCTAATATGTCACGCTATCTTCGCCCCGAACGATTTGATGAAGAACCAAGCGGCGCCGGCTCGGATTTGAAATGGACGCACTGGTATTTCACTTTTAACAATTTCTTAACTGAAGAATGTGCCCCAGAAGCCAAGGATTCCATGAAATTGAATCTTTTAGTTAATCATATCTCTCCAACGATATTTTCATATATTCGAGCATGTAAGACGTATAAAGAAGCCATCGCCGTTCTAGAGAAAATGTTTGTGAAACCTAAAAACGAAATACTTGCCAGGCACATGCTATCAACACGTAAACAGAGAACTGACGAAACGGTGAAAGAATACATTCAGGCACTAAAGCTGCTCGCTCTCGAGTGTCATTTTACGGAAGTTTCGGCGGAGGAGCATCAAAACGAATCTATGCGCGGCACGTTCATCGCAGGTATCAATTCTCAAAAGATAAGGGAGAGACTACTAGAAAAATTTAATCTAAGTTTAGAAGAAGCTGTTAATCTCGCAATTTCTCTTGAAGATGCAGGAATAAATGCACAAACATTGGGAAACACTAATACGTCTCTGAATCTCAACGCCTTGCCTGAATCTGGTGTCACCAATAAAATAGCAGCTGCATCGCCCAACCTTTATCAAAATTCAAAACGACGCTGCTTCTTTTGTGGTGGAAATGTACACCAGCGTATTAAATGTCCTGCAGCTAACGAAACCTGCCAAGTTTGTTCAAAAAAGGGTCATTTTGCCAATGTTTGTCGGTCAAAACAACCACAAAGAGCCAATGCAGTCACTGATGACAATATTCAGTATGATGGCGCACTGTCTGCAATTTCCGCCGCTTCTCCCAGTAGTTTGAGGAAGGCTACCTCACCAATTAGCATCAACGGTTTCACAGCAGTAGCTCTCATAGACACTGGAAGCTCCGTTAGTTTCATAAATAAGAGTTTGGTTGAAATACTGAGACTTAAGATAAAACCAAGCAACCAAACTATCACATTGGCTTCCCTGAGCCACGTATCTTACGTCCAAGGTATCTGTTATGTCAATATTCAACTTGGGAAATATCAGTACAAACACCAACCCCTTCTCATTGTCAACAATTTATGCGCAGATGCTATTATCGGTCACGATATTCTCAAAAACCACTCCTCACTGGAACTGGAGTTCGGAGGTACTCAGGAACCGTTACGAATCTGTAACGTGATGGAAGCATCAGTACCACCAGTATCCTTATTTACCAACCTCTCTCCGCAACTAAAACCAATCGCAGTCCGGTCTAGGCGACATAGTGCCGAAGACGAGCGCTTTATAAAAACAGAGGTGTCTAAGCTGCTTGAAGCGGGAATAATTGAACCCAGTATCTCACCCTGGCGAGCGCAAGTCCTAATTGCCGGTGGAGGTCTACACAAGAAGAGAATGGTTGTAGATTATTCTCAAACCATAAACAAATACACAGAATTGGATGCTTTTCCATTACCCAGGATAGAATCGATTGTAGCGAAAGCAGCCAAATATAACTATTTTAGTCAAATCGACTTAAAAAGTGCGTATCATCAGGTACCTATAATAAAAAAAGAACGCATTTTCACCGCTTTTGAAGCTAATGGAAAACTGTATGAATTTACAAGAATTCCGTTCGGAGTAACTAATGGTGTTGCAGCTTTCCAGCGTACCCTAAGCTATATAATAGAAGAAGAGCACTTAAGCGGCACGTTTGCTTATCTAGATGACGTCACTGTATGTGGAAAGACGAAAGAAGAACATGACATTAATTTGTCTAAGTTCAAGGATGCTGCCGCCAAGTACAATCTGACATTGAGCGAAAACAAATGCGTATTTAACAAAGAAACTATCAACCTTCTTGGTTATACTATAAAGAATAATACTATTTGTCCAGACGAAAACCGGTTGAAACCCCTGCTCGACTTACCTGCACCCGAGAATGCGGCTTCGTTAAAAAGAACGTTAGGACTTTTCGCTCACTACTCGAAATGGTTACAAAACTTCTCGGAAAGAATCAAACCGCTACTTTCTATCACTAATTTCCCTCTCTCTGACATCGCAATGAATACATTTAAAGAAATGAAAGCTGACATAGCAAAATCATCACTGGCTGCTATTGACGAAAATGCAATGTTTACGGTCGAAACTGATGCTTCAGAGAATGCCCTTGCTGCTTCTCTTTCTCAGAAAGGGCAGCCTGTAGCATACTTCTCACGTTCCTTGAATGAATCAGAAAGGCGACAATCTTCAATTGAAAAAGAAGCTGCGGCGATAGTTGAAGCTTTGCGCAAATGGCGCCACTATCTGATTGGCAGGTACTTTCTTTTAATAACAGACCAACAGTCGGTAGCCTTTATGTTTAACCAAGTCCATTCGAGTAAAATAAAGAATGAAAAGATTGAACGTTGGAGGCTAGAAATGTCTTGTTTTAAGTACGACATAATTTATCGGCCTGGTAAAGAAAACTTTGTGGCCGATGCATTAACCAGAGTTTGTGCGCATATCAACATAAACAATCTTAAAACCATACATGATAATCTGTGTCATCCTGGAATAGTACGCATGAATCACTGGGTACGATCGAAAAACCTTCCGTATTCAATTAATGACATTCGACAAATGACTGCCAATTGTAAAATTTGCGCCGAAATTAAGCCCCGTTATGCAAATACAAACGGACAGCTTATTAAAGCAACTGCTCCCTTAGAACGCCTTAATATTGATTTTAAAGGACCACTCCCGTCAAAGTCGAGAAATAAATATATACTAACGATTATTGACGAATATAGTCGCTTCCCTTTTGCTTTTGCGTGTAAAGACATGACGTCAAGCACAGTTATTAACTGTTTGAATGAAATATTTTATATATTTGGCACACCTATGTATATTCATTCGGACAGAGGAACTTCGTTTTTGTCGCAAGAACTTACCCAGTACCTCGTGTCTGTCGGAATAGCTTGTAGCCGGACCACTCCTTACAATCCTGAGGGCAACGGGCAAGTTGAACGTCTTAACTTTACTTTGTGGAGAACGATCCAATTAAGTCTGAAATCCAGAAATCTGGAGATAGCTGACTGGGAAAAAGTCCTATCTTTAGGATTACATTCAATACGGTCGTTGTTGTGTACATCTACAAACGCTACTCCTCATGAGAGAATGTTCAGCCACCCTCGAAGGAGTCCAAATGGGGTATCTTTACCCACTTGGCTGACTACTCCAGGACCCATTCTAATAAAAAGGAGTGTGCGTCATTCTAAATATGACCCTATTGTTGAAGAAGGGCATCTTCTACAAAGTAACCCAACCTATTCTCATGTAAGATATCCTGATGGAAGAGAAGGCACAATATCGAATAGACACCTGGCAACATTTCCCTCAGATGACGAATATGTGTCCATATCCTCTGATGACTATGATGATCTTCCTGATCGTGAGGTCGAAGAACCATCTATACCTGTAAACGACTCCGGGGAAGCAATGGCAGAAGAGCCACGGTCTGCAGGCACACCTCAACCCGACGTTCGTCGCTCGACACGCATCAGGCGTTCACCTGCCTACCTGGAGGATTACCATACATCTTAGGAGGGGGTGAATGATGTGTATCTCTATGGTATGTTACCATGGGATGTTTATTGTCATTATTCTATTTGTGTCAATGATTATAATATGTAGAATTTTAGCTGAATAAAGCCATGTTTACTTGTGGTTCTGTCTAATTACGTATCAATCAGGTACGTTTTATTATGACATAGATTGTGTTTGAACTTAGTCGATTTGTTTTGGAAAGTACTTTACAGTTTGAAAACGCTCATAATATGACCTTGACACAAAAGGTTTATAATTTTTTATAAAGAAAAATCTTGTCTTTGTTAACTATTTATTTATTACTCATCGTAGGTGCTGACGAAACCAGCCGAGTTCGTCAAACAACAGATGACCAAGAAATGCCAGGACCTAGCGACGTTCATGGAGAGCCTGGTGGAGGAACAGCCCAAGACCGATGACGAGATCCGGTTGGAGATACAAGAAGTTGACAATAGCTATTATGTAAGTGACTTTTTAAGATTCCGTTCCCAAGGAGTAAAAATGGAACCCCATTACTAAGCCTCCACTATCCGTCCATTTGAATGTCACAGGTCTGTATCTATTGAACCGTAATTGGGTATAAACTGTAGTAATATGAAGATACTTAAAAGTTCTAAATGTGTACCTATATCTATTGCCGGTATAACAACAAATGATATGGTGGTACGGAACCTTTCGTATACGATTCCGTCTCGCACTTGGCCGGTTTTCTTAAATACTATTTCTTGTGCCCTATGAATAGAAGGATATCGCCCAGCATGTTTTGTTATTCATATATATAATATGTAAAGAAAACCCTGTCCGATCCTTGAAGGGGTGACTTAGCCCGCCGATATGAACAACCTTTCCTGTGGGATCAAAGGTGATACATAACTCAAAAAACACCTAACAAAAATTGTTTCGAATCCCGGTCCATTTGTATGGGAACATCGAAAATAATTTCATATCGACGGTCTGAATCACCCCTTCAAGGATTGGACAGGGTTTTCTTTCCATATTATAATCAAAATTGTTTATTTGTACATATTTTGTTGTTCATAAGACTATCTTTCGGATGCCACATTGCATTATTACAGCGGTTTTGAAAAATGAAACATTCAAGTTCTTTTATTTATAAAAAACATGTGATATACATAATTTAGATGTTATTGCAAAATTAAAAGTCCTTAACATGTTTGGCCGTTAAGGCATACCAATTATTGGTATATGATAAATCCCTTAAAAACATAATAATTCCAGTTAATGTTATATGCAAAAAAAAAGGAGAGTTGATAATCGTGATTAATAATTTTGTTCTTTCAAATGAGATCCAACGAGGGTTAATGATGATACTGAAGGTCGCATATATTATACAGCGTGATTTTGAACCCCCTAGCTATATTGAAATCTGGGAATCGGAATCCCTAATGGAACACAGAATTGCAACATAAAAAGGTAAAAAACTAAAAAATAAATTTAACCTTCCATAGAAATTCGTCCGGCTGATCGGCGACTTTATATGGGAAACCTAATTTTCTTTTTTTCTTGCAATCCTGTGTTCCATTAGGGATTCTGAAACCCAGATTTCAATATAGCTAGAGGTTTCAAAATCACATTGTATAGTTGTTTCACTTTGTGTGTTTTGACTTGTGTATTGTTTTCAGGAGCGCGATTCAGTGATGCTAGGCGGTATTTCCCCACACCACGACTTCAATGACAGTAAGTCAAGCACAGAGACTCCGCTCAGCTACACCCAGTTGAACTACAATGAGACATTGCAGAGGTGAGAGCTTTACATGCCAGCCGTCGAACTTTACTGCAATTAAAGAAGTCGAACGGCATTTACTTTATGGATCATAGGTCATGGGTGTCCTTCAACTGTTTGTGGTTGCAAGTATGGCATCGGGTACGCGCGCCCGGCCTCCCGAGCTGCTATTTGCTTTTCCCCTATTCATCCGAGTGAGTAGTATTCCAATACCTTCATTCCCTTCCCAATATCAATAAATTTTTATTCCCAGTTTAAAATGCTTCCGATGGTCAGCAGCGTTCTAGGTAAGTATGGCAATATCCTCCCGAGGATTGAAGAATCCTTGGGAGGATTTCCTTGCTTGGTAATTATGGCAATATCCTCCCAAGGATTGAAGAATCCTTGGGAGACGCATTTGTCCAGTATTGGACTTCTTTCGGCTGAAATGATGGTGATGTATATGTGTCATAGTCCATGAGAAAGAAAACGCGCAGTTAGCAAAAAAAAAAGGTTTACTCATCGGTATCGCTGTCAGTCGATTCTTGTACAAAATCAAAGTACTTTACATATTATTCCGATTTTATTTTGACTTGATGGATGACAGTACTTAGTGGTAATGCGTGTCGTGGCAACATAAGTAGGGATAGGCATACAAGGCAAAGTACGTTATATCCCTTGCCTTCGCGTCTTACACGAATTGCAATTCACCAGTTACACGGCTCCATTATATAGCCGTTTGTTTAGCCCCTGACCAAAAATAGGTACCTATGTTATAAGTTACACGTTAGTCTATGTGTATGTACAAAAATAAAGTAAATCCAAGCTTAGGTAAACCAGTACATGTCGAAGTTGAATTTGGTTAATGGTTACCTTGACTATTCATTCTTTTTTTAAATCTTTGTTTTTTTTTAAGGTATTTTGATAGCCACCAGTCGTTTTATGAAGATTACAGTGCCGCAGCTGTAGAAAACATGGCTATAAATAAAGTTAGCAACTTAAGGTTTGTTCATTTATTTATATTTAACACTTAACTACTTTAAACGTGCTTGAAAATGTTTTATGTTTAGAGCATATTGAGTTAAATTTTAAGGAAAAGGATAAAAATTGTACCTACTCCGTGCGCGCGCTTTTTGATGATGGTATTATTGATTATTGCGATTTATCACTCTTAAGATTAGGTAAATACACTCCATGTATTCTGAGTGCTGGCCATTTCACATATTTCCCAGGTACAATAAATTGAAACATATTCAGTGTCGACCTTAATTGTCGCCGTGATTCTAAAAGCAAGTTAAACAGTTTGTTTCAGCTCAGTATACAGCCCTTAAGACATGTCAGATGTCATCAACACTCAGGAGTCTTTTGCTAGACTAATTGATTGAAAATAATGCCTTCACTTCGCCTAAAAACGATTGTTAGACCCTTGCGTCACAATATTTCTGTTACGGTTTATAATTCGAAAATTGTCTTCACAGTTGCTTATTTCCGATGGCACTCAATTCTGGAGACTCGGGAGAGATGAGTTCGGGCGAGAGCGGTGAACTGGTCAACAGCAACAGCACAGTAACGCCATTGGACGACTACCAGCCGATGCGGCTCACCGAGACGCTCCTTAGCAAGTGAGTTTTCAAAGCATGTCCAAAAGCTCAAACATTGTAGGTACAACGTTATTTAGTGTCATGCCGTCTCTACCTTGCAGGTAGAAGATGGACAGTACCAGATTTGAGGACGCTTTTGTTTATTCGGGGTAATATTAGTAGGTATAGGAGAGACCTATATCAAGCAGTGGACGAGTGTAGGTTGATGATGATGATGATGATTAGTAGGTAACCCTCTCATAGCCTTGATCGCAACCAGGCGGTAGCATCCCCACAACCGTATTCAGGATATAAGTATATTTTGTCTTAGCATTAAACTTTCTTTCAAGAGTTACGTGTGCGCCCGAGAGACATTTTTGCTCTGGCTGTGAATATTGGGACCAAACGTTAAACTGTCCCACCGATAGTAGGACGTATGGTGATATACCGATAGTACCACAGGTATGGCGCTTCTACAAGCGGAGTGATATTTTTGCCTAATACTACTACAAACGGAACTTTACATTCGTGTACACTGCGATGTGTGAGTTAACAATCAGGGTCGCCACAACAGAATGAATTAAAGTACGAACGTACGTATAAAACTAGCAACAGTAGCAGCTAACTTTGTTTTTCAAACTATCAAACACAATGGTTTCTAATGTTCTCGCGATTGTTTTGACATTCAAATAAAATCACTTAAATACGGTATTATCGCGTTACGGTATTAAATACGGTAATATTACATATCAAACACACCCGAGTACGGGGTAGAGGTGCCGGACGCCATATTGCGGGGGACGCTGTGAGTTCCCGTTCTGTACGTTAGTGCTTATATTAATTTTGTTATTAAGATCAAATTAAACTTGTTTGTAACCCTTTACGCTTCATGTAAGACACACCATATTATTGAATTCTGATTTTGTATAATAAAGTGTATATTTTTTCAAACCCTAATAACAACATTGAATTATTCAATGGGTCTCTTATATACAGGCACAATGCGGAAATGGAGAAGGAGTTGATGAAGATGCACCGAGAAAGCCGCTGGTCGAAAGGGGACAGGGAGAAGGCTTCTCATGACTCTAGAAAGAAGAAGAAGGAACATTTGGCGCGGTGCAATGCGTCCTTTCAACCGACCATGGCTGGGACAATGTCAGTGACTGAACCTATGGTATGTTACATTTTATACCTTAAAAAAAGACAGCTATCTTACCATAATAAAATATAGCCTATACCACACGGAAGGGTGTAAGTACTTCTAATAATATACGTCTAAATCAGCTGAGGCCTAAAAAGGAGTAGTAGTGGCATAAAGAAACTCATTCTCTTTTCCCTAGTATAGCAGGATTGTGGATTGGGCTCCCTCCCAAGGTGCGCGTTAAAAGGCGTGTTCACAGGCTAAAGTCGTATCTTAAGTGAGCAATGCATCAGCACCTCCTCTGGTATTGCAGATGTCCAAGGGCGACGGTGACCACTTTCCATCAGGTGGCTCGTCTGTTCGTTAGCCGTCATATATACATAAAAAAATCTACACATTACTGGCAGTCGTGTAAAAAATCTAGATACACAATTACATTAAGAAAAGACACTTCACGCTGTCCATAATGGAAAGACCTCCAAAAAATAGGCACATTAGTGAAAAAGTACAGTAGTCCACTCTTTGAGATATAAGCGGTGCGAAATGTAATTTTTTGGGTGAATACATTAAAGCCGCCTATTCATACTTTTAAAATAGACTTGCCCAAACAACTTCAACCAAACTTTACGCATCAATATCAATTAAAAGTGGCCCGCTTTTAATTGATATTCAGTGTCAATTATCACTTTGTCTAAATTGAGTAGATAATGGTTGGAAATCATATAATAATTAAAAAATATGAATTTATCACTTTCGCTGTGGCATATATAAAAATGAATCCTTATTTTCCTTGGTTACGCAATTTGGCAATTTGTTTTGACTTGTTTCTTTATCTCTCAAGAATGATTTTATGAGAGAAAATATTAGAAAAATTACGCAGAAATTTAAAAAATGAGAAAACATAACGACCTTATTAACTTTTAAAATGAAACCTTAGCATAGTATTGCCAGTCGATTGACAGTTGGCGTCTATTTATAGTGAAGACAACAACGTTTGTTGGATTAGCTAGTAGAATATATAAAAATAAAAATTTCTAGAATAACAAAATTCTTGGAATTTTCGTATCAAAGTTGTGGCTTGTAAATAAAACGTATTATTTTTACAGCCACACGGAGTCAAACGTACGAAGCAAACGGAAATAGGAGAATCCAGCTCGTCGCCTAAGCACCATTGCCCCTCGCCCCGCGGGTCGCGTCGCAAGCAATCTTCTAGCGCGGCGCAAGCGCAACCATCCGCCACAATCACTACTACACTTGGTGAGCTTCTGCTTCAATACATCTCTATTTTCATTAAATAATATTCAAATTTGTTTTATGAAAATTCGAAACTTCTCGCGAATACCTATTTTCATAACACAAATTTGAAGTAATATGTGAGTTGAGTTTTAACCAGCTTTAGGAATAAAATTGTCCTGGATTTTCCATGACAAATGAATTCTTGACTCTACTATCATACAAATGGCGTTTATAGTGACTTATTGTTGATTTATCCAGCTACGCGTCTTTTTATTTTCTGTGAGTTAAATTTGAGAAACGGATTAGGAACTCTTTTTTTTTCAAGGTACTTTTTTATTGATGATTTAAGTGCGTCTGACGCCTATCTTGCCTGATAGGAAGCAACGACGAGGTCTAATTTTAAAATAGATAGTACACGACATACTCAAATAATGGCTATTCACTCTTGCCTTGATATATACAAATGTGGATTATCACATAGTCAGATCGATAGATCCATGTGAATAATTTATTTGTACCATTAAATTTAGATATACAAGGACAGTTCCGTCACCAGTTTTAATTTCATATTTCAAATGTTCATTGCCACTTTTTACATTAAATAAATAGCAGATTGTTTCAACAGTTAAGAACAATGCGACCGGATGCCGGACTGATGTCTACCCAAAACTTCGTTAAACATATACTAATATGATGTCGTGTGGATGATAGTTGTAAACTGTGAGTTTTTGAATCGACCGAGTCAAATCAATGATTTGTATTGATTCATATTGCCAAGACGAAAAGGCCAATGTCTGTACATAATACTCATGTGACTAAAGGCGAACGAAATAAGTTTAGTCTTTGAGTCTTTATTTTAATTGTATTCACAGATATTTCCGATTTGTCAAAGATGACTTGACGCGAGCTATTTAGTGATATGGGTAGTAGTAAAATCGATTTTTAATCCCGTTTTAACTCGATTCAGTCCAGTTATATTATACCTACTGTAATATGGTTAAAACGCATTTATCATGACTTGTTTTCCGAATACAATATCTCATTTATTAGTCTTATAATCGAGTGAAGTCTTATCGTTTCCACTATACTACGTGATTTGATTACAATACAATACTAATTGCTAAGTTTTATTAAAAAATGACAAAATGAGGAAAACGTGAACATAACGTTCTATTTTAGAGTTTCGAACATGTTAATTTACATTGCGCTCTCTCGCGATGTCCAATATTGTGCCTAATAAGATTAACTTCAAAAATGTTAATAGAAAACTATCGTTCACAGCAGAGCAATTTAATTACTGAATTCGTTTTAAATAATTACGAAATAAATTTATTTCGATATTCTCTTGATACTGCCACGATAAATTGAATACGCCATTCTAGACTTTTTCCGGGCAATAAATCCCCTTAAATCCCCGATTTTAGAATAGATGAGATGAAAGCACTATTGTTTTATTGTCAAACGGATGCAAAGACTCGCCTTTTCGTCGGAACCAATGTATATCGTCTCTTCTCTACCATCACTTGAAAACTAAAGGATATGTACTTTGCAGCCGCTACGCACTGGCCCACTGCTACTCCGATGAATAACATGAACACCTTTTTCCTCGGCGTCGGTATCCCGCCGCAGATGTCCATTTTAAACCCTATGATGCCGCAGCAAATGACGGCCGTGCCTGGTAAGTCTTATTTTTACAAGCTTTTATGTAATTTCTTTGTGTGTTCTGGTCATATTTCGGAAGTTCATTATAAATGGATATATATGCGCTTTTTATAAAAACTGGCCAAGTGCGAGTCGGACTCGCGCACGAAGGGTTCCTATATATTATAAGGGCAAAATCATGTCTGTTGTACGGGAGCCCCCCTTTTTATATTAATTTTATTTTTATTTAATCATTTATCTTTAAAGTGAATATATAACTAAATATTCTGTGAATATTTCAATAGTCTACCTGTTGCCGTTGTCAATATCGAGTAAAAACAAGCAAAAAAATTAGGTTTTTGTATGGGAGCCCCCTTAAATATTTATTTTATAGTATTTGTTGTTATAGCGGCAACAGAAATACATCATCTGTGCAAATTTTAACTGTCTAACTAGCACGGTGCATGAGATACAGCCTGGTGACAGACGGACAGACAGACAGACAGACAGACAGACGGACAGCGGAGCGAAATTAATAGGGTCTCGTTTTTACCTTTTGGGTATGGAACCCTAAAAATGATAATTGGTTTAAGTAAGACCACCCTGAGCAACCAGAAATTAATCCTGGTTCCAGCTCCAAATTAAACATTGGAGACAGAACGTTGGTTTCGTGCCGTAAAGGTCTTAGATCAGCGACACTAGCGCCAACCATATTTTTATTATCTTACTCCAAAATACAATCACTTAAAAAAACCTAAATTTGTACTTCTGTAGTAAATTGCTTGTAGATTTGTGGTATTACTTTTCATTATTTTGCATCTGATAAGATAAAAGTACTGGAGCTGGCAAATATTGTAAAACTAAATCCTCATTTATTTCAGAGTTTATCTGATATAATAGTAAGAAATCGACGAGGTGGTGGTAGACTAAGTGTCCATCCGTCAAAAACTACATACTACACTTAGTGTAGTATGTATGGCACCAATGGTTTATAATAAAATAGCAAAACAGTATAGGGAGTTAAACTTGATACTATTTAAGAAAAAGCTTAAAATATTGTTATCTAAAAAATGTTATTATAGTATTAACGAATTTTTATCTGACAATCTGTAGCATCATATTTAATTATTATTTTTTTGACATGGATTCGATGTAAATATTAAAACTTTCTTCTCACTTCAATTCTAATTTATGTAATTAAAAAAAAAAACATAATAATTGTATTCCTTCTGAACTTATATGAATTTGCACACCAGAAATGGTAAACATATCGGTCTTTTTATAACATATCCATTTAATGTATTTTACATATGTTTACGCAAATAAATACTCTTTATCTTTATAAATTAAGAAAACTGTCTATTTGTAACATCATCATACCAAATAAGCAAAAACAAAACTACTACAAGTAATTTACTACCGAAGTACAGATTCAGACTTTTTCAATTTGATCTGATTTAGGAGATAATTAATAAAATGATGGGTGCTGCTACTTTTGCTGATCTAAGCCCTTAAGAAAATGTAAAAAGCTCGTCGATTAACCTCTTTTATAATGCATATTTACAGCTAGCATGTTCCCAATGTACTATACCCCGGCGGCGACTCCCGCGCCCGTCGCCTCCACCTCTGCCGAACCAGAAGGGAACAAACCCTCAGGACAGTTCCAGCCACAGGCCAGTGAGTATCGTTTTTAGTGTTCCGTACCTCAAAAAGGCAAAAAGGAACCCTTGTAAGTTCAGTCCGTTGTCCGCCTGGCTGTTGTCGAGGCTTTTTTTTAACGAAGTGTGGAGGTATCCAATGTTCCTTGTAGTCAGGAAAATATTATATTTTTAAGTCTTGGTTTGGCTTGCCTAGGCAATGTTGTGTCACATTGAATATGCGACATAACATGGCTTTGAGAGATTGCAATATTTGCCAAATATGCTAAATTTGCTCAGCAAGGAATAAAAACCTCAAGGGTATTTGCCCGTGGTATTTGCCGAGGCTTAGAATTATAAAATTTCATAATAAATAGTCACAAGTGAAAATAAATTTTGACTTTTATGTGACGTAAATACAAACATTTTAAATTTTTTGTTACCTAAGTGTCAAAATAATTTTTGCAGTCGTCGATGTGCGAATCTGACTCACTAGAAACGTTTATTTCTACTGCTACAGGCTGATTTACTTCTCACGCTGACGTTGGTGTTGATAAGTGAGTTTGAATATATATTCTCTTTATTCGAGTAACAAGAGGAAATGGCCTGGAAGAATTTTCGTTCCGCCCTATGTGCTAAACTACTAGATAACTGACACATTTCGTGCCGGCGATCGGAGTGAGAAAAAGAACTAAGCCTAATGTAGACTTTTGTTAATTTAGCCTGCATAATTTTTTATCGTTTTATTAATCGCGCTATGTATATAACCAATGCTTCACGAAGCTGAGCTCCGAATGCTCCTTTTAGCATCGGCGACCGGCGCTTTGCCTTTTTTAGAACTTTTCTAGAAGAGTGTAGAAGCTTCGAGAGTGCTACATACGACATGTTGCGACTGATAGTTTGCTAGCCAGTCGTAAGTAGCCTTGACGTCTACGAAACACTGCATCCATTCTGTTCCCCACGTCCAATCTCGTGCGGCGACCGACATCCGACCAATCCATTATGCCTAGCTGTAAGTAGATTATCAATGGACATTACTCCAACTCGATGTTTTGATGTCTTGATGTAATCACACATTGATATAATGCGTATCGTTTGCATCATTCTGCCGTATAGCTCTGTGATAAATACATCTATACAGTTAGTCAAGTCTTACATATTAAATCTTATTTTTAGAATTGTGAATACACAACAAAAATGATATATCCAGATAATGTCAAAGTAATAAATATAGTAACACCTGTTCCGTCGGCCACTGTGTTTTCATACAAAATGCACGACACTTTATGCCAAATGAGAAAGCTGATGTTGATCTTCAAAGTTTACTTTAAGTTATTGTCATATTAAACTGCTAGATATGTCGAGCGACTATTGCATTAATGACACGAAGAACTGCAGGTACTTTGGCATTATCTGGATTGATGGCTCGATTCGTTGTTTTACTCCTTTGCGAACTAATCTAAAATAATAATAAAATAGCCAAATGCACACAAGTAATGCAATGCAATACGTATACTCTCTCAATTATTGAAATAAATATAATGAGGGCTATCGCGCGTAAATTGTCCGCTATAGGCGCTAGTTTAGCGTGAGATATAACCAAATGACATTTACTATATAAGACTAATACCTGAAAAACCTAGATTTAGACGGAAAACGTATTTTCCCAGATATTGGCACTAGCCATATAGATTTTTCGCCCTCATAACCCCTTATACGAGTATAGTAAATATCGGAATAGTTTAAACCATTTCTTAGATTATTTATTAATACCTATGTATACGTATATATGTTAGAATCGTTTCTATAAAGAACACAAATGCATTGAATATCATTGAAATGTAATTTGTCTTCACCGGTGTAACAAAAACTTTTTCTAAACTTTGCTCAACAATGGCATCAACTACTGAGCCAAAAAAGTGTAGTCCTCATTGGTCGACACCTCTAGCAATATTTTAAATTTAGAATAAATATTCTACGAATGAAGCCGTCATTTATATTTATGCATGTTTATGTACAGCTTTCGTATGACATATGTGACGGCCTACGGGTAAAGCTCAGAACAATTTGTTCTGAGGGGTAAAGGTACTACGGGAAGCTGGCGTTTAAAACTTTTGGAAAAACAATTTCTGCAATTTTACTTAGCGTAAATAAACACAATGTCTTAAGTGCCAGTGTCCATAAGGTACCTGTACCCGTGGAATGTCACATATTAGGTCGGGAAAAAGTTTTTTCGTATTTTGTATGGAGACTTTATCCGTCCATACAAAAGAGCTGCAGCTTTGATATCTAAATTCGAAGAAAAACAATGCTTAAATCAACTTTGTGTTGGATTTATTGTGATTGCAGTATGTAAATAAACATAAGAATTAAATTTTGTACGTTTCGCCTTATTTTTAATAAACTTTTAAAAATGTATAGAATTTCTTCGTTCATCTGATTCATTTTCACTGACAAAAAAGTAATTGAAAAAGCAGCACAATATTTATTACCATTTTATGTATTATTTCACCTTTCCAATGATATTAAAATTAGTCGGATACATACAGCATAACCAAAGATACGAAAACCCTTTCCTCGATCGAAATGTGCATGTGATTTAAAAAAATTGCCAGTCTGATTAGTCCATTGAAATGTTAAATTTTTGGGCATAGCGTGCAATTGTCAGAGGACGCACTTTTATTTTTTACATATGAAGAGGGGTTACCGCTCAGAACAAGGACTGGTTACCGTTAAGATAAATCCAAGTTTGTGTGGGTGCAACCGCAATCGTACGGCCGCCATCTTGAAAACCTTTACTAATGAATAAATTTAAAAATGTTTATAATGAAAATTGTTTCTTAAAACACCATCTAAGTCTAATATATTTTTTTTTTGTAAAATTATTAGAAAAAAGTTATACTGACAAATAAAGATTCTCAAATATTATGAATTTTCGCTTACATATTTTTTATGTAATGTACTAAAAGTTACTGGACAAAAGTTGTAGATAATTTTATTTGCAATAAATGTTTTTTTAGTGAGACCTATAGTTTGGCAGTTAAACCGTAAAAACCATTTGAACAACTTTTTCTAAGATGGCGGCCGTGGAACAAGGGTTGCAACCCCACAAACTTGGATTTAACTTTACACTAACCCCCTTCATAACTAAAAAAGATAATTGAGCCCTCTGACAAGCGCAACCCCAAATGTAAGTTTTCAATGGACTATAAGCACTGCGGACTGAAGAGCAAACATAAAACAATGGAGCATCGCGTCACAAGCTTGTCACGCGTAGGTGATGCGAACCCATAAGCTTACCCAATACGCGCTCAACGGGGCAACGGGGTTCTTTGCAGAAATGTAATTTTTTTAATAAATATATACTTGATTGAGCTAGCCCCAAGGTAAGTTCGAGACTTGTGTTATGGGATACTAACTCCACGGTACTATATTTTATAACAAAAACATATATAGATAAACATCCAGGCCAATCTGAAAAAGATCATTTTCCATCTTGACCTGACCGGGGATCGAACTCGGGCACCCTCGTGTCGCCACTGCGCCACGGAGCTGTCATCTTTAGTTCCTCATTCCACTTTATCGAAGGGCATTACAATTTCTAATCATAGATTGTGTTTCTAGTTCTTTCTTTCTACTTCGCTTTAGATCTTAATGTCAGTGATAGAAAAATACAGAATTAATTCTCTGAAAGCCCGCGTAATTTTCGAGAAAAATTATGATTTCTTTGATTTATTGCCAGAAGATTAAATTAATTAAGCCCGTACCTGATTTTCGGGGTCAGTTAACTAAAATGATTATGTTCCTAATATTCCGTTTCTCGTTTCCAGTGCAATGCATGATGTACGGGCAAGCCATGTATGGGTCGCCGTTCATGTACTCCCCTATGGCATCCTCGGTCTCGTACCCAATGCACAACACGGCCATGCTGGCGCAGATGCAGTACTCCAGCACGCTGAACCCTCTGGGGCTTACCAGCAGCAACTACGAAGAGGTAACACTTAATACTTACACAGTCTTGACCATGACACATATCGTAATCGAGTTTTTCCACTGACAGAGCAGAATCGGAACGGATTTACAATGCAACTAAGGGCCTTATAGATACGTAGCAAACACACTGGGTTTTGTTTATTTTATTTTAATATAGAATTTAAATGTTGTAATACATTCTGTTTAAACAAAAACTATGATAAAATTTAGTGAAATCAATTATGTAAAAACCATGTAAATAAAAAAAATGCATCTTGTTACAGAAGAAGTACGCGAAGAATGACGATTGACGAGATATTTTGCTAAAAATGGGGTCGAGAAGTATTGAATGTAATTTTTTTTATTGGAACAAAGTTAAGAAAGGCCAGTTTCCAGTTCTCTTGTTGTATTGTAAATGCGCGTTTAAAGTATATTACGTAAATGGTTACGAATGTGTTCTTATTGCAATTAGATTAACTCAAATGCATACATTTTAAAATGCTTATTTTCTGCTAGGTAGGGTAGAATTTACTAGCTTCGATCCTTATAAACTTTCTTGCTTTAATAATCTATCAAACGATCTTTTTCCGATAGATCTGGGTTTTGGATATTTATCCTATTGATTAAAACAGAATGGGGGTATCAATATTAAAAGGGCACGATTAACCCATTATTGAACAACATTCCCCAGGAGACCAACCACGAAAAACATAAAAATATACTTTACATAGAAATTCGATCAGCTGATTGCTCATTTTGTATGGGAGGACGATTTTCTTTTCGTGTATGGATGTATGTCCCTTGGAGAAAGTTGTTTAATATGACCTGCCAGCCTATTTGCTAACTCAGTGTACAACGTTCTTAAAGGTCATTTCAAAATACATTGCGGCTTTCGTATGTTTGACTATTTTCATTTAAGATATATAAAACGTAATGTATTTTGAAGTGATTATCAAAACGTTGTACACTAAGTTAGCAAATAGGCCGGCTGGTCATGTCCCTTATTGTGACTATCATTTTGTTACACGTTGTATATATTTTATAAACGATAATATCGTTGAGTTATATCACACGACTCTTGTTTACAACTTAGTGTGTGAGTCAATGTGTGTGAATTATTTATTTATTTATGACTTTTGCACAGACAGTAGTACCCTCGTCATATTCAACGACATATTCAATGCAGCTACTGAAATGGAATAATTTGTTTCATTTCCGACGATCACCATCTTGTGTCACTTTTGTCTTCCCTTGCCGTATATTTGTTGGTATAACGAATACATGTATGTATTTTCGCCCTCAGCAATGATTATCATTTTCTGGTTGATATTTGTTTTTAACATTGGCTTTTAGTTAATACAACCAATATTTTTTCTTATCTAGGCTATAAAAAAGTTTTCATGACTCACGAGTGCGTGTAGTAAAGTATAAAGTGTTATATAATATTACCATAATTGCTAACAGCCTCCGTGGTCCAGTGGTTAAGGCGTTTGCCGGTTGACCCGGGGGTCGTGGGTTCGATTCCCACCGGAAGCATACTTTGTTTAGTTGTTTCCAGTTTGGTTAGGACATTGCAGGCGTGAATCACCTGATTGTCTGATAATAAAGATGATTCTGTGCTTCGGAAGGCACGATAAGCCGGTGGTCCCGGCTGCCCTCGGGTAGTCGTTATAGGAATCACGTCAGAGGCCGAGAGGCGGTTCCGAAGAACTGACACCAGGGTGGGTGTGCATGGTCGATTGACCGTGACACCTACTCGAAATGATGATGACCATAATTGCTGTGAGTATACGGTTTCGAAGTATTTTTACAAAATTACATCGAAACCGGCAGAAATGCATCGAATCCGATTGATCTTAAATGATAAATCAGACATTAGTTAATGCAGTGGCCAAGTGGCCTTTTACAATTATGTAATAAAGTTAAATAAATAAATGCCTAATCGTTTGATAATTAACTAAATAAATATATTAAAATAGGGACAAATCACAGATCGAGCTAGCTGCATTGTCAGTTGTGAACGTATGTCGTGGGATAAAACTCTATGATACTATATTTTATAATAGACACATATATAAATAAATACCTAAAACCCAGGCTAATCTGAAAAAGATAGTTTTCCATCTTGACCTGACCGGGGTTCGAACCCGAGACTCTGCGATTCAAAGGTGTTTGCGGTACCACTGACCTACAGAGGGCGTGAAAAAGATTGTACTTTGTCATGTTCCTACTGCTTGAAATATTTAAAGAAAGTTTATTGGATCTGAAGTTTCAGTAAATAAAATCTTATCTATGATATTTTTCCGAGCCTTCCAATTAATTTTAATATTTATACCTACTAACTTTTTAATTATTTAGCACTGTACATAATTTAAAGTGGTGGGATAGTCTATTTTATGTTTATGGGTTGTTTTAGTTTTGGTATAAAGCATAAATATATAAGTATATATTTTAAGGTTGGTATTTATTTATTGTATATGTAAGTAGATGGGGACCTTAATAACACCTAGATACATATAAATATTTAGCATTATTTTATTACAAGTTATTAATCAACTTTAAATAATGTAGCCTAGTGCCTAAGTATATTTAAGTTGGTCAAATCTAATGGATACATTTAATAAGTTTTGGAAAAACGTACTATCTATAATATTTTTTGTGTACACATATCTCAACGGTTGCAAAATAATGTTGAAATTTGGTTCAATTATTACTGAAAAATATCATATTTTTTAGTACAATGTATGTCCATATTGCCGGATTTTATAAATATTAGTACGTTAAGTATGCGAATTAGGGATAATATCACGCTTTCGTTTCATCTTATTATAAGCATAGTTAGTTAAATGAATTCATGAATCGACACGGCTGCGCAGGCGTGCAAACCCAATTTGCATCTGAGGTCCAGCAAGATCGGCTCCTGGCGACACAAGAAGCGCGCAGAGTTGCAGGCGCCCAAGACCGGCCAGGGTAGCGGGGAGAGTGTATCCTCCACCACCGTTCTCAATCGGGTACGCGGCTTAACATTTTTTTTGACATATTCCATACTTTGCATACGATATCAATCATCGGAACATAGTTATTTAATAAAAAATGAACAGTAGATACCTAAATTTGCTTATTACCATTAGCATTAATATACATACATGCTAAGTTTCCTTTTCTAGTAGTCATTTATTGAACTACAGGTTGTTTAAACTTTATTAAGAAATTTTCATACCGATTCTTTAATTTAGATATCGGCATAGAAGATCGATCTTATCCTTAGAAAGTTGTGTGATGTGATGTAGATAACTGGTTGGTATACCAATTGAAACAGTATGTATTGATTATATTACACTTGTCTGAATAATTTGACAAGCTATTTAAAAGCTAACCTGCACTATCCACCTGTTCCGATTACTGATAACTTTAATATGTATATTTATATGACCATTTTAATTTCATCAAAATGATCAAGTCCTTACAGCAATGTAATATTTCTGGTCAACTTTGTCAAAAAAAGCTTTATTTCGTATATAACGCCCGGATACTCAAAAGCATCATAACTAAAAACTTTTCCAAGCTCTTTCTGTCACTGCCTAGACAATAACCTAGCCAGGCAAAGACGGCACTTAAGAATGTCAGTAATAAAGATTGTTTTGAGTATTCTGGCTCTCAATCATTACATTAATGATATATATTTTATTATAATACACACCTTAGGGTTCAATTCCCTAATTCTATTTTATTCAATGTTTAGCATAATATGCAAAAATCTTTCAGATTTATGATTTCATCAGTGTTGTATAGATAGATATCATTTGAGATGGGTCATTGGTTAATTTTCTTTATTTATAGGAGATAGAGAAAACCGTTCATTGATAACAATGCCGAGAGGAAAAATAACTTAATGTAACAAAAGCCGTCAAAATATAATGAAAAATTTGATGAGCTTTGAAAGCTTGTTTAAGTATTTTTACATCACAATATGTAAGAATATTCAAAGAATGTGATATATTAAATCTCCTATGAATAAAAAAACCCATACCCTTTTGTGCTGTACTTACATTCTACAAATTACTGCATACAATCTTGAGTTTGTTGTGACGTTTTCATATTTTACAAGTGTCTGGGGGACAACAAGCGCAGCAAACTTTTTAACGCTATGTTTCATTCAACATCTTTCGGGCATGAAAACTTAATGAAACTGAACGTAACAACGTACATACTAATAGTGAAGGAAAATTTTCAGGATATACTAATATCACTTTTATTTCATGCATTACATTCCTAAATATAAGTTATCATCTGCTTTCTTTATTAGACGCGCAAGCTGAGCAAGACTGAAAATTGATTGCTAATTAGTATAAACTGGATATCTGCAGTACTGCCACTTATATTAAAGATTTATATTAAAGATTTGTCTCGTTGATTTAGTTATGATTTTATCTTGGCAAACTTTGTTACATTTGTCATCACGTTCATTCTAACCTACCACAGTTATTCATATAAATTATTCGCTTATCAGTTTTTACTGTGAATAAACAAATAATTTAAGGCTAATTTCAAAAGATAAAAACGCGTACATATCTTTATATGTCCATATATTTGATATATTCATATATCTACTTCTGACCAATATATCCATATTGGTAATAAGATTATAAATTTATAAAAAAATATATAAAAAAGAAAATTGTGACATTGCTTATAGCTATTTAATTTTTGTTAAAAGCCCAAAATCTTGTGACGAGTTTTTACCACACGATGTTTATCTTTCTTTTGATTGTAAACATCTATCGAACAGAATTCAACTTGATATGTATGTTAGCTTTAACTAAATGGTCAGGTAAATATGCTCCAGAATCATTCAGAAGAATGTCACGGGGTTAGTTGTGCAACCATTGTTTTATGTGTGTGGTAAACTAATAAACTAGCGAAAATTAAGTGGTAAATCAAAATTGCGTCCATAATCAATATCGTATATAATATCTCCTTCATCAGTAACTAATCGTTAAATTGTAATTTTACAATTTGGATTTGCGATTAACTAAATGACTATCAGTAAAATTATGAACGCTTCTTCCGAAAGCCACAATTTTTATCTGGTTTGCAACTGTACGTTAGCTTTGAAAACTAATTTTTCGGTGATATGTAGGTACCGTTTGATTAATTTACAAATCTATCATGGCATTAATTAACGTTCATACATGTAACGCTGTATGTCAAGATATATTTTTTTTATTTTCATTGCCATTATAGGAATCGACAGCGCACACTAGCGAAAGTTAGAGCGGAAACAGGATATCGACGAATTATTCTTCAAACGGAAGGTCACCGTTGAACAGTTTAAGTCTTAAGGTTAGGCCTTGAATATTTTCATGAGGAAACCAGCATACGACGTTGATGTATTTAAAACGGCTTACACACGGTTCAGTTGTCATCCAACAGAGCCGGATGAAGCTATATACCAAAGCGACACCCTTTACAACTTCTGTTTTCTGGTAGGTCTGTCCTGCTCTGTTGATAAATTGAATCGTATAGGACTTACCCAATTGGCGTAATATAAAGCAAATTGTGTTCGTCTTCCGGTGGCATCGGCAAGTGTCATGGCGGCCTGCGACTCGCGTCGTTCTCCGTGTAAATAATAATCTAAACTCGAACAAATCATTTTCTAGAACAGATTTGTGCAAAAGTGCTCTAGAAATCGAGTTTTAATTGCACATCTCCGAAATATTGGTTTTTACCTACGAAATCGTCGTGTTTTTAGAGAATTTTGAGTAAATTGAATTTTTCATACTCTTGTATTCAGTATTATTTCGGGTTTGATAGATTCAACTAAAGTTAAATGTTGCATGTATATACGGACAACAGTAAGCTTGAATTCCGCATTATAAATTTTACAAAATGTTATAAAAATAGTAGAATAATTTTTCATATAAAAAACCGACTTCAATTAAACTGCTGAACCGATTGTGATGAAATTTAAATGGGAGTTACTTAAAAGTATACTATTTCCAACAAAAATATAATTTTTAAAATCGCTTCATAAATGACGGAGTTCCGAGGTAACAAACATTTAAAAAAAAAGACGATAAGACACAACCGAAGTGATAACCTACTCAATTTTTCAAAAGTCGGTTAAAACATATGTTCCATATTTTTTTTGAAATTTATACAAATAAAATGAAGAAAGTTTATATGAGAGCGTAGCGATGCCGGTCCGACCCCTACTTCACGCGGATTGAGTTTACTCTATGATTTGAAGTCCTGGCTTATTGATATGTCCCTTTTTGAGAAGCTGAATTTTGATTTTACTAATAACGGATTTTAAAAATTACCATTATATAGATACAAAAATCAGCTTCTTTGCAAACTTCACAGTTAGGTACTGAGTAATCAAACCTCACAATATATTTCCGGTAATTAGCAAAAAAGAAACTATTTTTTTTATATAACTTTACAATCATTAAAAAATACACGTTACATCTCTAGAAAGATAGAGCATATTATTATCTTTCGAATAAAATTATCGTAAACGAAATGGCTGCGCCATCTTTAAAGGGTCCCTGCGCCGTCTTTGAAGGGGCCCTTCCCCTTGGTTCACCCACTATTTTTTATACGACTCACAGATTCGTACTCCTGACGTCACAAGGAATCCAACGATACCAGTCGTAGGTATTTCCAAGATGTACTATTTAAAAGAATCACTTTAGTTTGGTAATGAAATTAAATTTAGGCAAAGTTGGTGCGACCGGGTAGTAGTTTTCATTCTGCAGTATGTGTCGTGCCTATGTGTATATATTCAGTCGGCAACGCACCAGCACCTCCTCTGGTGTTGCAGATGTTCATTGGCGACGGTGACCACTTTCGATCAGGTGGCTGGTCTGCTCGTTTGCCGTCAAATATACATAAAAAAAACTGACGTAAAATAAAACAATAAGTCGGACGCGACCTTGCGCCGGTTGAGTCGTTTCAACACAATATCAACCTTTATCAAGAACCCATCACTAAGTTAATAAGTATACGTGTTATTTTTAAATTTCAGCAATTATGTGTTATGATCTCAAATGCATCAGCGTCGCATAAACTTTGGATTTTTAGGAAGCATTCATAAATTACGTAAGGTGACTAGTGCATGAGGCGTCGAATCGCTAAAAAATGTACTTAAAAATCTCACGTGTGATTGAGGGAGGAGGAAGGGGATTTATTTAAAATCTCACGACATTACACCATGGTTTGTTTGAAAAATTGTCGAAATTGCCTTATAATTAATGACGCTTCCCTATACTTCGTTTTATTTGTAAGTATCGTAAGATCAAAGAAAAATAATGGTTACTTTTTTAATTTTCTTTTTTGCTCTAGCAGCTCGTTTTTGTGTGTTCTCATTTCGTAGTAAAATAAATACAATAACCTTTTTCCATAATATACACTACGAATCGTGCTTTATTCTAAGAAATACTCCGGTGTAACAATCAAAACGCCTCTACACTAAGCGCCAAGTAATAAGCAAATAGTTACATTAATTTGTGTACATTTCTCTCTAAAATTCGTGTAAATACTGTAGTGCTGCCTCACTCTCACAATTCCTCATGATTTTACTGTTTGAGTGTATTATAAATGTACGTTAGCGTACGAATTTATTCAAGCAGACGAATTTGAGATTACTGCCCATTTTTGTTATATTTTTTTATGCCACGAGTTCGATGAACTTGTAGCGATCTATTGAAGGTATCCTAATTTTGTTGTATGTTAGCCTTATCATATTTTCCTCGTATACAAATATTATTTAATACGATTTATAAATTATTTTCTACTATATGGTTGTGGTCCTTTATCGTTCATATGGTAATGGTTAACTAAAATTGGGATAATATCGAGAGGCATGCAAAAAACAAAAGCATGTACAGTTTAACGTTATCAGCAAATTTTATCATTGATATCTGCATGAATGAGCTTATCAATCACTTTTTTTAATTTACTATGCTATTTGAGTATAATATTTTGATTTAAGACAAGCCATGAAATAACTGGACACAGCAAAAAAACTCAATGCGGCAGAGTTAAGTTCAGTACTTAATAATTTGTCGTCACACTGGCTGCTAATTTAAAATGAACTGTAAGCTGTAAGTAAGCATCGTTGTTGTATTTTTTATGTTGTGTTTCTCGATCGTCTAAGGAAGGCTCTAAGGTGTGTGTAACTTACCAAGCGAAAAGAGTTAAACATACAAGTTGTCAAATTGCCCACAGAGTACAGATGCGATACAGGACGCGACCTCTAGGGCTGGCAATTCTAAAGGCACTAGGATGATGACGAGCGACGGGACAGTCGACAGGACTGATGGCGAATCATCCTCCTCCTCCTTCTACTCTTCATTTTTCAAGACTGAGTCCGGCAGCGCGGAAGACAGCGGTGGCGGCGCGGACAAGAAATCGAACAAAATCATGGTCAGTCTCCGAAATATCACACGAGGAACATTTGTTATGAATTACCAAGCTTTCTGTCGTGGACGCGGTCAGGAGATCAAAACAGATGGGCTGATGTGGACTCTCTGCAAGTTCGTTCAGTGAATCGTGTGTCATATCGTTATAATTGCATGTGTGTATATAGCATAAGACCTTTTTATCCTAACAGTAAACTGAAGCTGCTTTGACACTATCCTACAGTGGTACGTAAAATAGTTTGAACTTTGTTATTTGGTTGGTTATTTGTCAATAACATAGTGTGGTATTCACTTTGACTTTATTGCATGCCTTTAAGAAACACCGCTTAACAAAATGAGAATTATTTTGAAAGTATTATATAGTTGTAGTACCTAAGTATATTTTTCCTGTGTGATAGTAGTATGATAGAGGTGTTACGATTATATATGATGCGTATCATATATTATTCTAGCCGAATGCAATACGAATTTATGGTTATTTGATATACGAGTAATATGTAACCAGAATTCGGGGCCGTTCCCGTTTTCGCCGCTTGCAATTTTTGCCACGTTTTTACTGCAAGAGTGGCACAAATAGCAGCATATCTTATTTACGGCGGATAAACCGTTCTGGTTGCCTGATATTTACTTGTTACTTGGTAATATAACAATACTTTCATTCAGAAAATAAATGTGGTATATGACAATAAATAATAATCTTACCTAAATAAAAAACCGACTTCAAACAAAGTACTGAACCAAAGGGGCCAACTAGATAAAGTATAACCTTTGACACAAATAAATATTTTTGTAAATCTGTTCATAAATGACGGAGTTACATATAAAAATAATACAATACAACTAAATTAATAACCTCCTTTTTTGAAGTGGGTTGAAAACTACCAGCAAAAACTAAAACAAACCTTCCATGGTAACACATTATACAAAGTGTTATATATTCGAGAACATAGTTATCAGTATAAAACACCTCCATCATATGATAATTTATTACACCGCTACCGCGCTACCGTTTTTCAGCAAACCAAGATATTTCGATTCTTACATGTCATATTTAATATTTTTTATAAAAAATATCACATTATTAAAGAAAATTATTTTATAATTACTTAAAATGATGTGACGTTCTTGCTCGGAACAACATGTTATGTTTTCGATAAATGTAGGTGAACATAAAAAATAATAAAATATGGTTTTGCCTTTGATGTTATAGCAATCCTGTAACAAGATTCGCAAGCCGGGAGAGCAGTCGCCGCAAGAGACACAAGCCTGCAAGGAAAATTGTCCCGGCAAGAAAACCATGAGGAAGATGGAGCCACCATGGATGGATCAGGTACAAAGCTTACTAGAAACCGTTAAAAGTTTTTTACAAAAGTATTTTTGCATTCACAATGCTATTCTGATATACTCGTGTAATAATAAATGTTGAAAAAAATCCACATGGGCAGAATTTTACCAGTGACTTGATATTTGTACGACGAATGCTAAATCAGTTAAGCTACCGCGCTTCGATCCTACACGTCGAATATCTCCCACATCCCATACCACATATACGCATTAAGTCTTGCGTCACCTAACACAAACTACTCCAACATGACAAGTGAGGTATTTGATTTAGATCATTAAACAATGTTTTACATTCTTCTCTGTAAAATGAGTTAAATAAACCACCTCACTTGTAATGTTGGGGTAGTTGTGTTAGGTGCCGCAAGTGAGAAATAAATGCGTAATAAAAATTTAGCGATTTTGTGCTCTAAAAAGCTGGTCAGCTCTTATGTCTATAACTCTTAAAGTCATTGTCGCCTATTGAATAGATAAATGGTGACTAGCATTAAGATAATTTCTATAAGTGTATTGTTTTGCAGGTGTGCGTGACGTCGGAGCTCATCTACAAATATCAAATCCTAACGAAAACTATGGATGAAGTCTTGAGTTCGGACAAACAGAAGATTGAAAACCTTGAACAAGTAAGTGGAATTACATGATGTTTAAAAAAATCCGGTTTATAACAAGAGGCTAATATTACATCTACATTTTTTTAATTTATGACGAGATGTTCTTAACATTGACGTTAAGCTTCTTCAGTCAGCCTGCGGACACGAGGGTGCCCAGGTTCGATCCCCGATCAGGTCTAGATGGAAAATAATATTTCTCCTCTCAAAGGACCGGGGTAACACCCGTGAACTCTATAGTTACGAATAATAATAATCTTAAATGCCGTCCCGACCTCCGTGGTCCCGACACTACATAAAGTGGGATAAGGAAAGGGAAGAAGAAGATGGTAATCATTAAAAATAAAGATTTAATCATTGATATATCTGTCTCTTTGATTTGTGTATATTTCTAACAAAATTAAAGTTATAATTTAAGTGACATACTGGTAGTACTACTCTTAAAAACATAAACATTGACACGCACACAAGACCATGCACGTCGTGTCACTCGCCTTCGTGAATTGCAAGAACTGTATTGAAGTGCCTTGTGAATATTATACCTAACATTTTTATTTACAGTACATTAGCAGGGGTCTGATGTAATTATATATTTTCAGCCGTCGATGGTGAACGAGCAGTTAGGACAACTTTATTTGGATCTCCAGTTGGAAGGTGTGGCGGCGCGGCTCACGCTCGAGGAGGGCATCACCAGCTCCAGCAGCTCGGGCGAGGAACTCTCCACCAGCACCAAGGTATAATACCGTTACATACCAACCAGCCCTTGTCGCTTGGGAATAAAAAGTTATTGGGGTTTGGAATTATTTCACTGCCGAATCTCAATACTGACACCTGGCTGATCTTCAAATACGTTGAATGTACTACTGACACCTGAGTAGTCTTCAAACATGTTGAATGTCTAATTAGTAAAACGCCCTGGTTCGGTGCTGGGGTCGTTAAAATTATTCACTGTTCACTATTAGTATCGCTAGTAGTTATGGTTACAAAAACTCGCGGTCAACTGATTTTCAGTCTGATCCGATCACGGTTCGATGAGACGATTGAAGTCAATACGATCGAAGTTGACACGATGAATGCCGAAGAAAATATTTATATCACCGAATAAGATGTCGATGTCCCGTACCTACATTAGTTAAAAAGATATCTGTATCGGGTTTCCGGGCCAGAGTCACCAAACAAGTTTTCCAGTCGTCGGATTGTTAGCGATCTGCATGCGTGCGTTTTCCTCGGTCATGATGTCAGTAAGGGTGTAAATTGAATTATTGTTTCAATCTATGGTTCTTTTATTTCTAGACTTCGCGAAGAAAACGCGAGTACAGCAAACTCGTGATGATCTACGAGGAAGATGCACCTCTCCCCCCACCCATGGAGGAAGAAATGCCTGTCCCCGCACCTGAGCCCGCTGGTGGGTCAGATCCAGCCGAAGCTCCCCCCGCTCCGAGCACCTCGACTTCTTAGTGGTCGGCTCGCCAATTAAATGCGCTTTTAGCTCTAGCACCAGTTGTGTGGCGACACGTTCAAGTAGTTCGGCATCATAGCACGCGCAAAGAGCTGGACTCGTTTAATGCCTGCTGGTTTCATTGCCATTGCATTTCTTCCGTTGTAATTAAAGTTTATGATATTCGGAACCCCAGGAGAGTATTTTACTTATTTTATAAAATAGAATGTAAGAACTGCCAATTTGCGAGCGGGCTTTACTTGGTCTTGGAGATTCGGCATCCATCGCGTTTTAGTTACCTAGTATGTGTTAAGGTCTGCACACAGATGTCCAGCCCGAGCCGGGGCCGAAATGTGGTAATTTCTTTCACCTTCGACGCTAACATCTATTTAAATAACTACCGTTGTTATTTTAAGCTCCGGTTGGAAGTAGGGCCGGGCGCATGTGTGGCGGCAGACCATTATGTGTTGTACTGCCTAGTCGCGCAAGATAATTGTACTTTTCTTAGTTCAACATAGTATTAAGGCTATGACGTAGGTTAAAGGCGAGCTTGAACCAAACACACTTAAATTTTTGTGTCTGTAGTTTTTAAGTATGATTGGATCTCGAAATATATTTTTCAAGTGTCCGTAGTTTGTTGTAGAACATGACGGATTTCGCAATTGTTTCTCTTGTACCCTTACATACAAATATGTTATATGAAGACCATTCTGTTATTAACAAGAAAACGCTGTGATAGATTAGGAACCATTGAAAGATTACAGAATATTTTTAGATTGCATTCTATTAACGACCGGCTTTAGTGTAGATTGTATATTGGTGGATATTCTTACATAGACGAATTTTCTAGGTATCTAAGTGTTGATCGAGACGTGTCTTTGTGTATTAGTACGATCTGATTCTGAAATACCAATGCACGTACTGGGTTTCAAACAATTTTATAGTTCAATAGTTTATTTACAAATAAGGTTCTAAGTATATTTTAAGATTGTATAAAATAGTTTAAAACTTAACACGGAGGCTTTCATACTGGTGAAATTTGTACATAATATTGTAAGGTATTACAACGAAGGCTCAGAGTCGGATATTGTCTTACATTTTGGTATAAGATTTACATAGGTATGTGTTGTGTAAAGTGGAGAAACCGCGCCTCTGAAAAGCGTTTGTTGTTTTCTCTTATTTGTTTTTCTTATTACTATCTTTATCTTATTTACATCTAAAAGGGCTTAGACATTTTAGACTGTAGAAGGTACGTCTCTTTGGTAACTAGTTATCTACACGACCCGCCTAATTATTGAAGTTGGCTATTAGCGACTATTGACGTTACATAAAAAATAACAAATTGACCAATTACGTAATCGGATCTCCGTGAGAAATAAAATGTCCTGCTCTGTACTTAGTTCTTCTGAAAATGTATTAAGTGTTAAAAAAATAAGTTTACTCTGGTTACAGTCTCGCGCAATCTTGCACAGTATACTAAATTCAAATAATACCCTTACAAAAAAGTGTAATTCACATTGTTAAATATAAGCCGGTTATTATTGGCGTGACCGCTTACGCTCTCTATGTCGGATTGACACTTTGGAAATAACGTTATATTTTTATACATAAAGCAGCTTTTATGACCAAGTAACAATACTGTGCGTATTGGTCTTGTTTGTTTGTAGGCATACATACATTTTGTAACAAGTGTGTTAGTGCCAATTGTCACTTAGTATTAGAGTTACTCAGTGCACATTCACTCTCAATGCCTGTTATGTGCGTACCATACGGGTACGACTACAACACGGCGCGAGCGATCCATCATGGCGTCATTCTGTTGCTTATTCATTTTTACCTTCTGTACAAATTTCATATATTTTTTTAACTAGCCGTAATATCCCACTGCTGGGCAAAGCCTTTGTTTCCACATGGCCCTGATTTGCGCTAAATTCCAATGTTTTCCGAAATTCCGCGGTCTATTTGTTTATGAACTCTGTTAACTCGCTAAGTGACTCTTGGTATAATTTAAATATCTATATATGATTTATATAGAGTAAATAATGCATTAATATTGCAATGTGAAAATATCAGGTATAATACTATAACATATTGCGTCTAAGTATTTGAGAAACATTTATACGTTAGGTGCCTTAGAAGAAAGCCTACCCAGATAATAGATATTCATATATTATTAATACATATTATTAAAGATAAATATTTGTAGCTTAGACCCGATGTCAGGAATTTGGGGGATGAGGGTTGAGTCATCATTTCGAGTAGGTGTCACGATCAATCGACCATGCACACCCTGGTGTCAGAGTTCTTTGGAACCGCCTCTCGGCCTCTGACATGGTTCCTTTAACGACTACCAGATGGCAGCCGGGACCACCGGCTTAACGTGCCTTCCGAAGCACGGAATCATCTTTATTATCAGACAATCAGGTGATTCAAGCCTGCAATGTCCTAACCAAACTGGAAACAACTAAACAAAGTATGCTTCCGGTGGGAATCGAACCCACGACCCCCGGGTCAACAGGCAAAATGCCTTAACCACTGGACCACGGAGGCTGTTAAATGTAATGTTAAGGATAAGGGTTGAGTCAAACGCAGTAAGTGTGGAAATCATGTTAACTTGATTGGCCCTCGCATCGCTCCACACCACCCCTTCACTCTGAGCCCTAGGCCTAAGTTGAACAGTCGCGGTATACATAATGTGATGTTATATAGTTGGTTACTAAAGGACGCACATAGTGCGTGTGTAGAGTTAATGTTATGTTTGAAACCCTTTTATTTGTTACAATACTTCATAAGAACCTTACTGATTATGTATTGCATTATAAATCGAAAACTATTTTCTAACTGTATAATTTTTACTTGTTTGTTACTTCGAACACTTTACATTCCCGTTTATACATGTCACTTTCACATTTTACGTTTTATATGTTATATTATAGATGGTAGTTTTCTTTTATAAATTGTTGATTTTGCCTGCAATTAACTATAAATTATTTAAGTGTCATCTTTTTTGCCGTGTTGCAATTTAATGGAGTTGCTGTTATTTTAAATATTTATATGTCTGTGAAGAATATGTTATGAAGTTCATAAAACTCATTTAGGTTTATGATATAGTGCCATGCATAACATGGTTATTTTTTGTTTGATATACAAATGCAAACAAACATTTTCTCAAAATTTGCATAGCTACGTTTTTAGAATTAATATAAATACGTAATATAAAAATGTAAAATTATGCACAATAGCTAATATATTGAAAAAAGTATATATTTCAATGTTTTTCTAAGATTTATAACCGTTGTAAAAGACCATGTTTTATTGAAATATTATTTTTAAATGTAGTTTAACCACCATTTCAGTAGTATGCTGTGTATCAAGGAGGTATAAAGTGACATCACAATTAAAAAGAATAAACAATAGACATTGGCTCATATAGATAATACCATTCTTGATATATAAATGTTTAAAACATGAAGCATATTTATTTGATATTTGATGGCGTTACTTCCAAAACTGTTTTTTTTTTATTAATGATTTTCCCACTGTTACTGGAAATTACCATTGTTTACTTGCATGTATGGGCTAATATACCTCTGTTTGTGTGATATGAAGATGAAGTGCCTTCATTTTCTGGACTGCCTATAGTTGTTTTTTAATATACATACATGAACACAAGATAATGTAGGCAGGCCTCGCCATGTAATGTTAAGGATAAGTGTAATGAAATGTTGGTCAAGTAAAAGATAATATGAGTATGAACGGCTTTTATTTGGAACTCCCGGGCTATAGTTTAGAAGTTACAAGCATGTTTTAATGGCCAAGCCAGGAAGCACACTTTCTGGCGTGAACGGCACCTAGCGAAGATCTGTTTTCAACACAGACTTAATCGAGAATTTCTCAAAATCTGTCGCCAAATCTCAGAAATGGTCGAGCCGTGTGCATTTCACCAGTTTTTTTGTTGAAAGCTGCCTTCAAATTTTTATCGATGAATAAAATTTTTGTATTCAGTAATTTTTGAGAAATTCGTCATAAACATATCGAGAAAAATTTCGCCAGGAAAGCGCGTTTCAATTAGTGGAGCAATTACTTTATCGTAAGAGACATTTTTTAATGAACAAATGGGCTTTGCATGTAGGCCTCCGAAGTTATTCAAAATGCGGTTGGGGAATAGTTCACCGTTTTACCGAATCTCAATAAACGGTTTGGAATACAGTCTTGATATTTTTTTCACACATTCATATTCATTTGTTTTATAATATCTGTAAATACAAAATTCAAAAAACAACTACTTAGATTAATAAATATACTTACGCATTTGGGTTTTAGTAGCTAAGCCTTGGGAAAAGCTTCGAGCGTATAAATATATATATTACATCTCAGCTTTACAAAAAAGCTGAGATGAGATACCTTGACTAACGTGCTAATATGCCCTGGTGCAAGTAAAAGAACTTGGAGCCATGGACCTAGGTATTATTCTTAGATCCATGCTTGGGGCGCTAACTAAGCTATTATAATAAGTATGTGGGGAAATCAGCTAAGGTACGTGGCCACACTGAACTTAAAAGGCCTCAGTGCATGGCACCGTCTAACACTGATAACTTTGCCACTGGACCTAACCGTGAATAAGAGAATATGAATATTTTCTTCTCAAACATGCTCGGAAATGTAGGCATTATTGTAGTAAAAAGAGGACACGAAGTTTGTAATTCTTGGCTGGTGCATTACTTTACCGGCCTAGGCTAGGAAAGTAAGTATGATAATTCATTCCTGGCAGCTGCTCAAAAGTTTTTAATTAATCTATGTAACTTGTCATACAGCCAATGGCTACCACATTATAAAAAATGCACTCATCGAGCACATAAATATATGAATATGAAAATAATTTTATTTAAATGTTGGTATAAAATCACACAAAAATATACCAATAATAAAAAAAAGAAACGCGGTAAAACAGATTTTTACAGTATTACATTTTTTGGGTAAAATGTGACTGGGCTGTATGGGCTATGTTTCCTTGGCACTAAATGACAATAGAATTAAAAAAGAAAATAACGCAGGAATATTCTATTAGATGGAGTTCTTGGCGGGAATTTCGACGGACTGCACGGTTTTTGTTTTGGATTGTTTTGCAAATTGCTTCTAGTGGACTTTATAACGTGAAATCGGTGTAATTTGGTGTTATAAATGTCCATGTTTATGAACAATGTGTGGAATAACTAAAATGAAGTGTCATGGTGCGGCTGTAGTGAGATTTACATAGCGGGCTGGTGGTCGCTCGCCTTACTGCTACTGCGTCTATGATCAAACCAGTGGATTCGTGGGAATTGTTGCCAGGGGCTCAATTAAATCAACGAAATGAATTACACCACCATTTCGTTGATAACACGTAGAAAATATGAAGGGCTAAAAGGCACAGAAAGCCAAATGCCGTAAAACAAATATGAAAAAAAAAAAATCTATTAGATATTTTCGGCGGACTGCGAGGTTATTGTTTTGGATTGTTTTGCACATTGCTTCTAGTGGACTATAATGTAAAATCGGTGTAATTTGGTGTTATAAATGCCTATGTTTATGAACAATGTGTGGAATAACTAAAATTAGGTGTCATGGTGCAGCTGTGGTGCTGATTTAGAGATTTACATAGCGGGCTGCTGGTCGCTCGCGTTACTGCGTCTTATGATCAAACCAGAGGATTCGTGGGAATTGTCGCCAGGAGCTCCGTCGAATCAACGAGATGAACTACACCATCATTTCTTTGATAAAACGTTGAAAAATATGAAGGGCTAAAAGGCGTAGAACGCCAAATGCCTTAAAACAAAAATGATAATAAAAATGTACATACAATACTATTATCGTTTTTTTTTATATTATACTAATTTATTCCCGTCGTACGTCTTTCATTATTTCCTCGCATTTATTGAGAAAAGCACAATACATGCCTTTGCCGGGAATCGGATTGTCGGACTCGTATTTATTGCCAAGGCCTCGCTGACGCTCGGCCTTGAAAACTCTACTCGTCCGGCAATCCCTTACTTCGGCCTCTGCAGTAATGTAGGTACTATTCTTTTCGTGTGATATGTCAAGATCAAAAATATTAACATTAATGAATAAAAAAAAGTAATGCCGTGTGAACCCAGAAACTTAAAAGATATTAAAATTTCTAAACCACATTTTTACATTTCACATTTGGGCATTGTCACAGTCTCACACAAACAGGTGTGTGAACAAAATCACAGAAAACTCCATCATCTCAGCCGCAAGAAGTCCACTGCTGGACATAGGCCTCCCCCAAGGATTTCCAATATGACCGGTTGGAAGCGGCCTGCATCCAGCGTCTTCCTGCGACCTTGGTTAGGTCGTCTGACCACCTTGTCGGTGGGTGTCCAACGCTGCGCTTGCCGGTACGTGGTCGCCATTCGAGCACCTTTCTGCCCCATCGGCCATCGGTTCTTCGAGCTATGTGCCCCGCCCACTGCCACTTCAAAGAGCTAATCCGCTGAGCTATGTCGGTGACCTTTGTTCTTCTACGGATCTCTTCGTTTCTGATTCGATCTCGCAGACAAACACCGAGCATAGCCCTCTCCATAGCTCTTTGAGCGACCTTGAGCTTTCTTATGAGGCCCATAGTAAACGACCACGTTTCGGACCCGTAAGTCATCACTGGCAACACACATTGGTCGAATACTTTCGACTTGAGGCACTGAGGTATTTTGGACGAGAAGACACTTCGGAGCTTCCCGAACGCTGCCCAGCCGAGTCGGATTCGTCGAAAGACCTCATCCTTGAAGCTGGAACTTCCAACCTGGATCAATTGACCCAGATAGATATATTGGTCAACAGCTTCAAGTATGGAGCTCCCAACAAGCACTGGAGAAGGCGCAACATGGACATTCGACATTATTTTCGTCTTGTCCATGTTCATTTTAAGGCCCACTTGTTGGGAAACTTCATTGAGGTCATTGAGCATGGCACTCAGATCCTCCAGCGACTCCGCCATTATAACAATATCATCGGCAAATCGAAGGTGAGTGATATACTCGCCGTTAATATTAATGCCAAGTCCTTTCCATTCCAGCAGCTTGAAGGCATCCTCCAGAGCAGCGGTGAACAGTTTTGGAGATATCACATCTCCCTGTCTCACACCTCTCTGTAGTCGGATAGCCCTCGTACTCTGCTCCTGTACTCGGACTGACATTGTGGCGTTGCTGTATAGGCACTTCAACACTTCGATATACCGATGATCGATGCGGCATCGCTGGAGAGATCGAAGTACGGCCCATGTTTCGATCGAATCAAAGGCCTTCTCATAGTCCACAAACGCTAAGCATAGTGGCCGGTTATACTCTCTGGTCTTCTGTATAACCTGCCGCAGCGTGTGGATGTGGTCTATGGTACTATAGCCTTTTCGGAAACCGGCTTGTTCGGGAGGCTGGAAGGCATCGAGCCTGTTCGTGAGACGATTCGTGATTACTCTCGAAAACAGCTTATAGACGTGGCTCAGGAGCGTGATGGGTCTATAGTTCTTCAGTAGGGTATTGTCGCCCTTCTTGAAGAACAGCACCACCACGCCCCTGTTCCACGTCTCTGGCGTCACGCCCTCGAGCAGAACGGAATTGAAGAGCCTCTGAAGGACTTTCAGTACCGGCGTTCCGCCCGCTTTCAGAAGCTCTGCTGTGATTCCGTCCTCGCCCGGCGCCTTGTTATTCTTGAGCTGTTTGAGAGCAATCCTAATCTCGTACAGGCTGATGTCTCCAATACTAAGAAAACTCCAATACTAATACTACTCAGGGAGTCTGTTTTTGGATATGCCAAAATCGCAGGCAGCAAGCGTCGATTCTTCCTATTTACCCACATCCCACTCTTACCTGGGGTCGGTACATCTTAACACGCTCTTGCCTGTTAAGGCGTTTGCCTGTAGACCTGGGGGTCGTGGGTTCGATTCCCACGCTAAGCATGTTTAGTTGTTTCCAGTTTGGTTAGGACATTGCAGGCGTGAATCACTTGATTGTCTGATAATAAAGATAATTCGGTGCTTCGGAAGGCACGTTAAGCTGTTTCATATTAATAATTGTAATATATTGGTAAGAGTAATAAAACACGAGTGCGTTACCCCAGCCGACTAAGTGCTCCTTTTAAGAATTGATAAATGCAAATAATTAGATCATTACTTCGTGTAAATGTCCCCGAAAGTAAATAATTTGACACCCCGCCGTTTCAGAGATAATGAGGAAAATAAAATTCGGCTGGCGTAACGTTACCCCAGCCGACTTTTTTTGATTCCGTCGGTTTATCTGGATAAAAAGTATACACAAAGATAGATTGAATTTGCTCTCAAATGTCCCCGATAAAATTAAATTTGACACCTTTATGGATTTCGAGTTATTTCATTTTTTGCTGCGGTAACGTTTGGTCAATCTCTGTATCTCTGAAACCGTAAGACGCAGAATCATGATTTTTTTTATACGTATAGAACGGAATTTGTCACTATTTGACACCTAGTTATCTTAAATATTCATAATATGGTTTGCGAGTAATAAATATTATTCTGAAAACCATATTTTCGGTTCTAGTTATTAAACGAGGGAACCCTGAAAATTCAAACTAGTCCTAATATATGCCTCTTATAGAGACATACAAAACATGAAAACTTTCATCAGCCTAATCCATAGCATTGGCAAGTTATAATGATATTACTGGTGCCAGAAAGCCAAATTCTGGGCTCTCGATTTAAACGAGGAAAATAATACTTTCCTTCCACTTGGCTGATTCCATATTTAAACAATAATTAGACACTTTAACCAAAAATATACATACAAAATTTCAGCTTAATATATTATCGTATATAAGAAATAATAAATAAAAACTAAACCTAGATAATTTTTCCCGATTACCCGACCAAGTTCGAATGTGCATCTAAAAGCGGCCGTACGATACATAACGTATACCTTTTAAAATCTGCACAATAATAATAAGTGGTTGGGTATATTAAAGTAGAAAAATTGTTAGGATCAATTTTAATATTATAAAGACTCGTATTTAATAAATGAAACCTTAGGGTCAACAGCAGAAACAGCCTCCGTGGTCCAGTGGTTAAGGCGTTTGCCTGTTGACCCGTGGGTCGTGGGTGCGATTTCCACCGGAAGCATACTTTGTTTAGTTGTTTCCAGTTTGGTAGGACATTGCAGACGTGAATCACCTGATTGTCCGATAATAAAGATGATTCCGTGCTTCGGAAGGCACGTTAAGCCGGTGGTCCCGGCTGCCATCTGGTAGTCGTTAAAGGAACCACGTCAGAGGCCGAGAGGCGTTTCCGAAGAACTCTGACACCAGGGTGTGCATGGTCGATTGACCGTGACACCTATTCAAAATGATGATGATGATGAATGAAACCTTAGGGTTACTTACAGATTTTCTCTTTCAGCAAAACTATTACTTAAATGGCAATGTCTACATACTAATAATGTAAATAAAATATCTTTTTATATTTTTTTTGTTTGAATGTTTTTAAGGCAGACCTCTTAAATAGAGGTCTGCCGTCTGCATAATAGTTCAATCCAACTGTCACCGTAGTTGGTAATCAAAAACCAACGCAAACAAGGTTATATTCTATAAGGTAAGACTATCAAGAGATAAATAAAAAAAAATCTTGAGTGTTATTTATTTTTGCTGCTCTCGCGTAAAAAGTGTCAGTTTTACAGATTGGGAGTAAAATTTGTATCCATCAACTAGGAAAACGCGTCGTTATTAGCTAAACAAATGAACTAGAAGTCCGTATTTCTTTTTCTATATTATGTACTGCTTGTTTTATTCTGCATTACTTTATGCGAAGACGTAGGGGACATCTTACAAAGATTTGTTCGAAATCAAAAGTAGTCGGTACCACAGTACAGAGTATCAATACTTTTTTGTGTTCTTCTTTGAAAATAAAAAAAATATATATACTAGCTTTTGCCCGCGGCCCCGCCCGCGTTAATGTCGATCCCTCGGGAATAGTACTTTTCCCGGGATAAAAGGTAACCTATGTGCTTCTCCGCACTCCAGAGAACTTGTATGCAAAATTTCATGATAATCGGTTCAGTAGTTACAGCGTGAAACCGTAACAAACAAACTCTCTTTCGCATTTATAATATTAGTTAGGATTTGTTATTATGCGCGAGCAAAACTAGGGACTATCGCTGCGCTGTCCCGCTCGCGCACATTAGCCAATGAAATTGCAGTTCCGAGCAAGTGCAGTTGTATTTTTTTCTAATTCTATCTAACAAAGCAAGTATTACATACTCGTATTTCCAATATTACCTATAGCTGCCTTTGGTCTTGAAATAATAGACTTGGTCAATCCCGTTAGGAATCAATACGTTATAAAGTATAAGTATGGAGGAAATAAGTAATTCCATTATATAAAGCATATATTTTTTATAAAAAAAATTTCCACTCGCCTGTACCATCCAATTTAGAATACAATGCCGTCGAATATGGAAGTATATCTAGTAGTATGCCGCAGCCGCTTTCAGATGCACATCAGAACTTGGTCGGGTAATCGGAAAAAAATATCTAGGTTTAGTTTTTAATTATTATTTCTTATATACAAAAGTATATCAAGCTAAAATTGATATGTATGTTTTTCGATAAAGTGTCTAATTATTGTTTAAATATGGAATCAGCCAGGTAAAAGGAAAGTATTATTTTCCTCGTTTTTAAATCGATTTTCAAGCTGAAAAGACTCTAATTGTATTAATCTAAAAATGTTGGAAGGGTAGCATATAAATATTTCCTTTTCTGAAACTAGATGGCGGTAAGCAGACTTTAGAACGCGCTATGACAATTTCTTTCTGTTTTGATATGGTCTGCTTGATGTACATACAATTAGAGTCTTATTATACTTCGATCTCGTATATCGTCGTTTTATTTTGGGAGGACCTCACAGTAGGCGGAACATGGTCCTCCCGAGTCGGATACGCGAAAATAGATAGGTAGGCCGTTACAGTATTCGGGAGTAGGAGTGCAGTGCAGTTCAGTACAGTGAAAAGTAGAAAGTACAGTGAAGTGAGCAGTCAGTGAAAAAAAAAAAAAAGTTGAAAATAAAAAAAAAATCGATTTCGGTAATCAATTGGAAACTTGGTAAGTGAGTGAAATTAGTGACATTGAACTTTGGAATTGAACTATGTTAACTGTCAAAGACTTAAAAAATTTATTCGAAGTGTGCATTTGGACTTAGAAAAAATATTACGTTGGACACTTAGAAATTATTCAACGTCTCTCGGACTTAAACAATTGTGCTCAGACTTTGGTTATTTGTGAACTTAGAAAAATAAAGACTAGTCATTTGTAAAATGGATGCCCTTATCAGTGCTCAAAAAGAACTTGTTCAGCAAATCACTAGGTCTAATTTAAATTTTAAGAAGACACCAAAGGAGAGATTATCGTTGCCTTATGTACAAACAAAGTTGACTTTGCTAGAACAAACATGGAATTTAGTTCAACAGAATCACATACAGTTACTGAGAACCTTTGACAAAAATACACTGAGTAAGACAGACTATTTCTCTGAAGATGTTTATGGTAATGCTGAAGATGAGTATACTTGGGCAAAAGTTAACATGCTTGAGAAACAAGACCAGCTTACTCCGAAGACGAGCCATGCAAACCAAGCGGCAGCTGAAACGTCAAAAACGAGTGTGTCTAAACCGATAGATGTCAAAATACCGGTTATCCAAATTCCAACTTTTGATGGATCATACACAGAGTGGTTTTCGTTTCACGATCAATTTGTTTCGCTGATTCATGAGAACAGTTCTTTGTCAAACGTCCAGAAGCTTCATTATTTAAAAAGCAACGTTAGTGGAGAAGCAAAAAACTTGATAAAGAATGTAGCTACAACTGACAAGAACTATGAGTACGCATGGGAAAAATTGAAGAAAAGATTTAGCAACAGTAGAGTGATAGTGAACGCTTATTTGCACCGTATGATGATAATTCGACAGATCCAAACTGAGTCAGCAACAGCTATAAAGAATCTACTTGATACGATAACGGACTGTTTGAGTGGATTGAATAGTGCAGGAGTTAAAACTGACGAATGGGACGCAATTATCATATATACAGTAGTCGAAAAATTAGATGCTATTTCTGTGAGACAGTGGGAAGAGTTAGTAAATAGAGAAAATAATCATGATTTGCCCACTTGGAATAAGATGATGGATTTCTTAGAGTCGAGATTTAGAACATTAGAAGGAATTCAATCGAGAAGAGCTGACAACACTGTACGAACTACTCAGAGACCACTGACATATATAGAAGAGAAAAAAGTATATCATGCTGCAACTGAGAATAGAAAAGAGATATGCGTATATTGTAACGGAGAACATTATATACAAAAGTGTAACCAGTTTATTGCCGAAGCCTATGAGGACAAGAAGAAGATCATTAAGATGAGCAACTTGTGTTATAACTGCCTAATCCCAAACCACCCAGTTAAATATTGTAGACAACGCAGACGATGTATTATTTGCGGCAGAAAACACAATTCGCTTATACATCCTCCCGAAAATGGCGAAGAGATCAATGCAGATCATTTGAGAAATGAGACTTCAAATACTGAGATGAAAATACAGTCCACTGTGAATAAGAACGAGGAGATAGCTACACATATTTCTACGAGAGCTAATAAAAATGTATTGCTAGCAACAGCACTTGTTAAAGTTCAAGCAAAGAATGGAAGAGAGTTGCAATTAAGGGCTTTGATAGACCAAGGGTCTGACGGATCTTTCATAACTGAGTCAGCTGCACAAACTCTCGGTCTAAGGAGAAGAACTATCAAAAGCTCTATTAGAGGACTTGGCAAATCGGCAACTCTTAAGACAAAACATATGGTGCGATTTAAGTTGCAGTCAAATACGCAAACTGAGTTTAAGATAGATGTAGACGCTTATATACTATCATCGCTGACACGACTGTTACCTACAAAACGAGTGCTCGTAACTTCACGACAGTTACTAGAACTACCGTTAGCAGATCCTACTTACGGCACTCCTGGGAAGATAGATGTACTATTAGGCGCAGCGGTATACAGCAGAATCATACAGAATGGTGTCATTACAGGACCTCCTGGGACCCCTTTAGCACAAAACACATGTTTAGGGTGGATCCTATCTGGAGAAGTTAGCACCAAGAATACTGAGAATGCAAATCATGTATGTACTTAGCATGCATATTATTGCTACAATGAGAATAAATTACTGAGGAAACGAAGATGAGAATATGTTACTGAGGAAGTTTTCGGGTATAGAGTCTGATAAAATAAGTAAGGTAAGAAAATAATAACAGAAGCAGAACTACAATAAGAAAAAATCTACGATACAACGCATTTGATGACACTAGTAGAAATTCCTTACGATTATGAAAACACGAAAAGTATGCATTTAAAAGATTAGATGAAATAGAGAGAAGATGATACAGAGACAAAAATTAAAGGAAGAGATTTTGTTGGAATACAAAGATTTAGGACATATGAAGAGATAAATAAATCTAAGAAATGTAAATGTACTAACTAAGTATCCGACTTACCTTACTACGGAGTAACAAGAAACGATAAATTAACAAATGTTTAAACAATATTGTGAGAAGTTGTCGTGAGCAAAAGTGGTTGTTGTTGGAGACTGTATAAAAATGTATCTTTAATTAAAGTAGCACGAATAAGCGCAGATATACAGAGAGTTTCATAAAACGTCAACGCAGGCTTAAAGAATTTAGAGATAATAAAGTCAAGTTTGACACATACAGTACGGCGTATCTAAAGACGAAAGGAATAAAGTCGATAAACAATCACAACTGAGAAAGCAGAAGAAGACAATTATTTAAATGATATTTTAACTGGAGCAGAAAGTTCAGAAGAAACAAAAGAGACAATTAACTGAATGACAAATTTACTGACTGATTGTTCCAAGACTCGGAATACTTTGTAACTACCATGGAAAAAGAGAAAATCCTGTTTTACACTTCTTTGCTAATAGCTTAAACCCACAGCGACTAGAGAATTCCCTGTGGTATAATAAACTTGCAAACCTGAAACATATAATACTAAAACAAAGAATAAGAAAAGAGTACAAATTTTGAACAAATGAAAACTGAAGTAATGACAACTTGAGATAAACCTGATTATGAAATACGTATATTCTTAAATAATTGAATGCCATTAAGTTAAGAAATACATAATTATTAGAGTTTTTGACACAGGAAAGATATGTTATATATTTCTTTCTGTTTTGATATGGTCTGCTTGATGTACATACAATTAGAGTCTTATTATACTTCGATCTCGTATATCGTCGTTTTATTTTGGGAGGACCTCACAGTAGGCGGAACAATTGATATGTATGTTTTTCGATAAAGTGTCTAATTATTGTTTAAATATGGAATCAGCCAGGTAAAAGGAAAGTATTATTTTCCTCGTTTAAATCGAGAGCCCAGAATCTCGCTTTCTGGAACCAGTAATATCATTATAACTTGCCAATGCCTTGGGATTAGGCTGATGAAAGTTTTGATGTTTTGTATGTCTCTATAAGAGGCATCTATTAGGACTAGTTTGAATTTTCAGGGTTCCCTCGTTTAATAACTAGAACCGAAAATATGGTTTTCAGAATAATATTTATTACTCGCAAACCATATTATTAATATTTAAGACAACTAGGTGTCAAATGGTGACAAATTCCGTTCTATACGTATAAAAAAAATCATGATTCTGCGTCTTACGGTTTCAGAGATACAGAGATTGGCCAAACGTTACCGCAGCAGAAAATGAAATAACTCGAAATCCATAAAGGTGTCAAATTTAATTTTATCGGGGACATTTGAGAGCAAATTCAGTCTATCTTTGTGCATACTTTTTATCCAGATAAACCGACGGGATCAAAAAAAGTCGGCTGGGGTAACGTTACGCCAGCCGAATTTTATTTTCCTCATTATCTCTGAAACGGCGGGGTGTCAAATTATTTACTTTTGGGGACATTTACACGAAGTAATGATCTAATTATTTGCATTTATCAATTCGTAAAAGGAGCACTTAGTCGGCTGGGGTAACGCACTCATAAAACACACCAGAGACGCCATGACGGAAGTCCTTTATTTTTTAATGATCCTTTTGACAAAGACACAAAGGTTGCCATATCTATATGGCACATCCCCCCCTTATCTATAATTTGAATCCCCCAGTAACACTAAACATAATTAACTTAAATCAAAAAAAATTAAATAACTTGGTATTCTAACTGCTCTGCCAGACCTGGTGACCAAGGCAGTACTAGGCGGCTGCATAGCCTCCATATTAATATCACTTGACAATCTGTTATCGCTAGACAAACTATTATCTAAACTTAAGCTATTAGCATTAGACAAACTGTTATCACAAGACCTTGTATTATCCTCTCTATTTATAACCGCTCCTGTAGATACCACTGAAGTATCCCCCAAACTATCCTTCCTTCTTATAAACCTATTGTTACTCTTTCTAATGTGTTTTTCATTTCTTCTCACTAAATTACCTTTATTATTCATTACTATGAATGATCTAGGACCATCTGCTTCTCCCATTATTTTACCTGTAAACCAACATTTACTAGTGGGAACATCTTGTAATATCACCTCCTCCCCTTTATGAAAAGTCTTCTTTTTTCTAGAGGTTTTGTCATAGATGTTCCTAGATTTTTCACAGTTAATAAACATTTTTTGTTTTACATTTTCACATAACTTTGGTTGAAGAACTTCTTTGGAGCATGGTAACTTTGTTCTTAACAATCTGCTCATTAATAACTCTGAAGGACAATAATCTAAATTAGACACAGGACTGGTCCTATAATGTAACATAGTGGTCCTAGATCATTCATAGTAATGAATAATAAAGTTAATTTAGTGAGAAGAAATGAAAAACACATTAGAAAGAGTAACAATAGGTTTATAAGAAGGAAGGATAGTTTGGGGGATACTTCAGTGGTATCTACAGGAGCGGTTATAAATAGAGAGGATAATACAAGGTCTTGTGATAAGTAATCAGCTACATACGAGTACATATGTGAACCCGGTATATACTTAATTTCAAAGTCATACTTAATAAGTTTAAGAACCATTCTTTGCAACCTAGCCGAAATTTTATTTATGTCCTTATGCATGATGGCAACTAGATGTTTATGATCTGTTTCTACCACAATTCTACGCCCATACACAAATTGATGATATTTTTCCATTGCTAAACATATTGCAAAGAGCTCTTTTTCTATAGGTGCCCATCTTTGTTGACATTCTGTATAACTTCTTGAATAAAAAGAAATGGGTTTCCCTTTTTGAAGTAAACAAGCTCCCATTCCACTTTTGGAGCTGTCACATTGCAACGTTACTATCCCCTCCTTTTCTAGTATAGCTAAAGTGGGCGCGTTACTAATTTTATTCTTTACTTCTTTAAAGGCTTGTGTTTGCGTGCTACCCCAGTCCCAAATCACATCTTTTCTTAGTAAATCCCTAAGAGGTTCTGTAGTTTTTGTATAACTAGGTATGAATTTACTTAAATAATTACACATGCCCAAGAATTTTTGGAGCTCTTTAATGTTTTTAGGCTCTTCTAAATCGACTATAGCTTTCACATGTTCTGGATCTGGTTTTATCCCCAATTTGGATACAAGCAATCCTATATACTTTACAAACTCACTTCTATACTGAACCTTTTTTGGATTAAACTTTACATTATACTTTCTAGCTCTATCTATAACCTTGCTCAATATCTCATCATGCTCCGACAAGCTATCACCTGCAATAATTACATCGTCATAGTATACATTTACACCCTGTATATCACTAAAAATAGCAGTATTTAACCTTTGCATTACCTCTGAAGCTGATGATATACCAAACGGCATCCTTTTAAAAAAATATCTACCAAATGGTGATCCAAAGGTACAAAACTTTTGTTCATCCTCGAGACTTACTTGAAAAAATCCATCCTTCAGGTCTAATACTGTGAAGACGCTTTTACCTGCAAGTGAATTATAAATCTCTTCAGGAGAAGGAATTTGGTAATTTTCTCTTAATATTACTTTATTTAATTCCTTAGGATCTAAGCAAAGTCTAAGTGACTTATCTGGTTTTTCTACTATCACTAAATTGTTACACCAAGTTGTCGGTCCCTCTATTTTTTCGATAATGCCCCGTTTTTCATAATCACACAAAGTTTGATATAGTCTATCTTTAATAGCCTGTGGTACTCTTCTGATAGGCTTTACAATTGGCTGCGCATTCTCCTTTACCATTATTCTATAATTACCAATATTCCCCAGTCCGGAGAAAATATCCTGATTATTTAATAAAAATTGACTTTTTTCCTGAGTGACAATACTGTCTACTTTCTTAATTAAATTAAACCTTACACAATCTTGTAACCCCAACACTGGCTGAACTGGCATGTCGACAATGCAAAACCTAATAGAACCCTTTCTACCTTTAATTATACAATTTAACTCGGTACTTCCCACTGTTTTTACTTCTTGTCCATTATAAACAACCAACACTGTGGCATCCCCTAGCTTACAAATTTCCTTATTTATTTTATTAAATAATTTAAGTGGCAAAGTATTACACTCTGCCCCCGAATCTAATTTAAATTTTATTTTCAGCCCTTCTACATTAATTATCTCAGTCCATTGCAATTTATTAAAACTACTTACAGAGTCCACAACAAACTCTTCGGAACTAGAATCACTGTCCTTCATAGATTCCCTCAATCCATCCACCTTATTGAGCGGCCTCTTCTGATATTTTTCACTCTTCTATTTGGACCTACAAACTGCAGCGAAGTGGTTATACTTGTTGCACACTGCACACCTCTTTCCATAGGCTGGACAATTCCCAAACTCATGGGACTTGTTATATTTGCTACACTGAAAGACTTTTTTTTCCCGCTTTCGACTTCCTTGCAAAACCATGTTAACTTCAGCTTCTGACCTTTCTTCCATATCCTTTATCTGTTTTTTACTATGTTCTGCTGCCTGACACAGTCCAATAGCTGTGTCCAAACTGAGTTCCCTCTCTCTTAGCAATCTCTCTTTTAGACTAACATCTCTTACTCCAATTACTAACATGTCTCTAATCAATCTCTCCTCTTCTTTGAAGTCGCACAACTTGGCTGCATTTTTTAATTTTGTGACAAAATGTTCAATGCTTTCTTCGTACTCCTGCTTCAAATTAAAAAAAATTGTAGCTATATTGGCTACTGTGTTTGTTTTAAGTCCAAAATACTTGTCTAAATTTTGAATTAGAGATGACCACGTTTTGACTTCACTCATGCCATTATAAATATCCAGCATTTCTTCTCCCGCGCATGCCAGGAACACAGCGATATTTCTATCATCTTCTTCTTTGTCAAGTTCAGTTGCTCTCAAATATATTTCAAATACCTGCTTGTATTTTCTCCAAGAACTGGAATCTATTACACAGCCTTCAGGCGGCTTCAAACTCCCCGCAATATTTATTTTGCTAGTTTTGTCTTCGGCCATCTTTATATTTTCTCTCCTTTGGTGCTAACACGCTGCACTGTTTTTACACTTACGTAGTGTATTTATTGTTACTACTCTTGACTAAATATATAAATAAACGTTTCCACTAAGGCTTTGGTGAACAGTAAGTATTAATTTACACCTGACACCATGTTTCATATTAATAATTGTAATATATTGGTAAGAGTAATAAAACACACCAGAGACGCCATGACGGAAGTCCTTAATTTTTTTATGATCCTTTTGACAAAGACACAAAGGTTGTCATATCTATATGGCACATAAGCCGTTGGTCCCGGCTGCCATTTAGTAGTCGTTAAAGGAACCACGGCAGACGCCGAGAGGCGATTCCGAAGAAATCTGACACCAGGGTGTGCATAGTCGATTGAATATGACACCTACTCGAGGCTCTTCTACATAAATACAAGCTAAACAAAGCTTATAAACATCTGAGAAACCTTTCCAACCCGTCTGGCCAGCGTGGAGAGTGTAGGCCAAGTCCTCTGGCTGCTCTGGCCAAGGATGGCTCTAGTCGTGCTCCTGTAGTGGAGACTAAAAAGACCTGATTATGATGATGATGAAGGCTCTTCCACTTATTGAAGTCATGAGTAGGTGTCACGGTCAATCGACCATGCACACCCTGGTGTCAAAGTTCTTCGGAACCGCCTCTCGGCCTCTGACGTGGTTCCTTTAACGACTACCAGATGGCAGCCGGGACCACCGGCTTAACGTGCCTTCCGAAGCACGGAATCATCTTTATTATCAGACAATCAGGTGATTCAAGCCTGCAATGTCCTAACCAAACTGGAAACAACTAAACAAAGTATGCTTCCGGTGGGAATCGAACCCACGACCCCCGGGTCAACAGGCAAACGCCTTAACCACTGGACCACGGAGGCTGTTATTATTGAAGTGGAAAAGACAGACAGATTGCTGTCACAGGTAATATCAATGATGATCTCAGAAGAATAACATAGCATAGATGATGATATGACCAGTGACAGCATCCTGTCCTGTAGGTACACCTAACACCCTTTTTACATTTCCTCTCTTACGCACTTCATCTAACTTTTCCTTGGCATTACCCTATTTCTACGACCTCTTAGGTACTTCCGTTAATACTCTTATCTTGGCATGAACCAACCTCACTTATTTGTTCTTAATTTCTCAGTCACAGGTGCTACAGTAGATACTACCACTTTTATAAGTCGCATGGGCTTTGTAAGGCGGCGCAGAATAGTACAACTTACCGCCGAATCAAACAGAAAGAAAATATCAGTGAAATAAGCTAGGTACTACCATGCTACTACTGATTTAAAATCTGTTCTTGGATTTCAAATATGTCAACAGGATTCGCGCTGTCTCGCTTATAATACTCATAGTAACGCTCAGAACAAGGTCCTTGTTCTGAGTAGTAACACGAAAGGATAAAATAAGAAATGAGTACGTAGGTATCATTTTTATTTTTTGCACTTACGCTACATCATATCATAACACAGCTTTTCAAGCAGCCCTGTTTTCCCACCTGAATAAATAAATAAAAATAAAGGGACAAATCGCACAGATTTAGCACCATACCAATTTGAATATCTCTACATTCTGTTACAACCAAAAAATCCTCAATCTAGTTAATCTTTTTACATAAAACTTGCTTGGGTAAAATTCAGACATATGATAATAAATAAGTCTGGTAAGTACCTGGTAAAAAAGAAATATTCGTTGAGCTATTTGCTAAAACCGGGGTCGTTAAGCTTTGATTAATTAAGGAGCAACGTGAAGTTTCGCATTTAATATTTTTTAATTGAAACCATGGATCTAAGCCTACGAATAAGTAACTAAGCCTAGGTCCATGATTGGAACCTACGAATAGATAAGACAAAGTCTACACAGAATGAGTTATGTTTCAAGAAAGCAATACGGTAGACCATGCTTTTTGTGATAGTTACTTCACTCGGCCATCACTTAAAATCAACTCCATAGCGAAGAACAATAGCAAAAAATAGTATCTACTATAAGATGAAGAAGAAGATATAATAAGATGCTTTCATATTTTGGGACTATCAACATCAACTGAGGTAGTAGGAAGCAACTTTGTCAATATGGTCTACGTCACACAAGCACACAAGCACCTGTTCTCACAGCGTGTTAATACAATGTAATTATTGTCACGCACACAAGCGCAGCGGTCACCGCGGCTCTACCTGCGCAAGAGTCACATTCCGCGTTCGCACTCACGATTGGCCGTCAACCCGACGAAGCCTTCGATATTCGTTTCCAATATATAAATTTAGAAAGTGTTTGTGGCGGTTAAACGTCTCTCCAGCATGAGGACTTAGTGAGGTATGTTTGTGTTTTTAATACCTAAGTACCTTTCCAAAAAGTGCATGCGATATTTCATGTGTGGAAAACCCTTGATGTATTTTTTGTTATCATCTGAGGTGTAATATCCTGCTATAGAGCTAAGCTGGTTTACCTTTACATCCTTATTATCTTGATTCTGCTAACCTACATTGTTTTACTTGCATACTGCGAAAGCCTCTAGTTATTATTTAATAATAAGGTGTCAATAACAAAATCATACAACAACAGTGCTGCTTAGTTATCGTTACTAAATTAACTCGTGATCTAATAGTTTTTTTATTGACATTCTTATCCGATGAGTAAGGTTATTTCTGAGAAAAAAGCCTCAATTCTAAAGTAATTGTTGATGTAGTACAATTGCTTACCTTTGTCCGACGTCATTAAGCCACATTATCAGGCCTATTTAGCCTTAAAGCCAGGAGTTCTATACCCATTGGGTATTCCTAATAATATAAATGCGAAAGTGAGTTTGTTTGTTACTCTTACACGCCTTAGCTATTGAACCAACCTTCCTGAAATTTAGCATACCTACACGTTGTCCAGGGTATAGAGAAGGACTTAACTTTTATCCCGGAAAGAAGAATTGTTCCTGAGGGATCAAGGTAAACGCCAGCGGAGTCGCTGACAAAAGCTAGTGTTTATATGAATAAAAAAAATACACGGACTATCAAGATTTGAATTCTCGAGTGATTCGATCAAGAGATTATAAGTCATAACCAGACATAACCCTAAACCAACGGAGCTATGATCGCATCATAGGTAGATGGTGAAATTATTCTCTTCTGCTACGTTCTTCTGGATTACGTAGTCATTATTCGTGGATATCGTCACATAAGTGAAGTTTATATGTGCGTGAACATTTAAACTTCACTTATGTAACTATATCGAGGCAAGGAACTTAGTAACAAGGCAAGGAACTAGTAACTTAGTATTCTAAAAAGTCTTCAATCCGGTATTTTCAGTAATTTCTCAAATCTCGTTGGAAGTAAGTACCTACTCGTATTGTCCTGTACCTATTCATGAAGTTGAATATTCATGGCCAACTTGGCCTGGCTCATCGCGTCACTGAACCCGTTGAGGGGCTTTGCTCCTAGTTTTTATAGCCTCCCTATTTATCTAGAGCCATATACTCTGTGGCTCGGTAAATACCTGCTAGATGTAGTTTAGACGAGGACAGGAAAGTAAGATCATTTTGCACTTACCTACTTCTACTATATTTAATTTTCCGCTTCACCTATTAGTTGACTGGTAGATATATCCTTTGGCTTTAAGCCCGTCAGTCACATGTTTGTAATACAGGTTTTCAATAATAATAAAAAATCTCTAAAACCCGACCAACCGTTGACCCAGCGCCATTTATTTTGCGAATTAGGACCTATGTTTATCAATTTGCTATTTATAAATTGTAGCATTTATATTCGTAAAATTGATGTTTTAGCTAACGCCACATTGCTCATAAGACTTCTCGAAGTTCTCTGGAGTACGGAGAAGGACATAGGCTACCTTTTATCCCGGGAAAAATTACTATTCCCGAGGGATCGACATTGACGCGGGCGGAGCCGCGGGCGAAAGCTAGTGTAAATATATACGGACAAATCACACAGATTGAGCTAGCCCCAAAGTAAGTTCGAGACTTGTGTTATGGGATACTAACCAACGACACTATATTTTATAACAAATACATATATAGAGATAAACATCCAAGACCTGACCAATCTGAAAAAGATCATTTTCCATCTTGACCTGGCCGGGGATCGAACCCGGTCACTCCGTGTCGCAGGCTGGCGTGTTGACCGCTGCGCCACGGAGCTAGTCAATAAAAATCAAATAAATAAATATAATAGTTAACTAATCGCACCTGAATTTCCTTAGTGTGATGGAATACTAGATTAGATTATTCTAATCACCACGAAACACAAAAAGCACCGTTTCCAAAATATAAAAGCCTGCGGAGCCGTCGAATCAATTGATCATAAAACACTTCGGCCGGGGATAAAACCTACGCAATAAAGCTATTATACACAACAGACACTTGGAGCTCCTCAGTGTCATTGTTTACAGTAGTTTATAGTGCTAAATGTGCTATCAATCCCCAACACCTGCAGTGCGCACTGTGTTTATCGTATGATTTGATTTACGTACGGTAATTCGTAATAATACTTTATTTTTACGGTTCCGTACCCAAAGAGTAAAAACGGGACCCTATTAATATCGCTCCGCTGTCTGTGTGTCTGACTGTCTGTCTGTCACCACTTCACCAGGCTGTATCTCATGAACCGTGATAGTTAGACAGTTGAAATTTTCACATACGATGTATTTCTGTTGCCGCTATACTAAAAAATGGAATAAAATTAATATTAAAGCGGGGCTCCCGTACAACAGATATGATACTTTTGCCGTTTTTATAGATAACGGTACGGAACTCTTTGTGCGCGAGTCCGACTCGCACTTGGCCGGTTTTTTCAATAAATTGTTTAGTACCTACATGCATACGAGGTGAACTTAGCTTCCTTGTGATTGAAGTGAGAAATGTAATTTCCCGTTTTTTTTTAATTGTTGTCACCGACTACACTTTCTAGTTATTGTTGTCACCGACTAAAGTAGTCGGTGACAACAATAACTTGAGCATATTCGACTCTTGCTTTCTTCCTCACTTTTCCCATTCTTGGTGTCAGTTCTGAATTTCTACTTCCTCCATAATTTCCTATTACCACCGTGATCGTATTGACGTCGTTTTTATAACATTTTTATTAATGAACATATTTTTTTTATTGTGACCAACGTTGGAAACTAGAAATCAACATTCAAAATGCTCACCTGAACATTTCTACAGTTATGGCGCCTGATCAGTCCATGATATTGAACAACTTTGCCCAGGAACCTATGTACAACGACAAACAAAACAAATGGGTACTTCTAATTAAAAAGTCGATTAGCAGCTTTTTCATATTACGATGTTTGTCTCTGCGAAAGATCTGATAATGCACCATAATAATTGATTTTTCCGTTACACCCTTATGAGAATGTCGATTTTTTTTCGAGTTACCAGCATCAATAGATCTTTGATTGACCAGCATATGTTCTATATCGGAAAAGTCGTTCATATTGACGGACTTAAGTAAGTCAGTTTACAGGTCAAATTACATGCGGTAGGTATGGAAGCGAATAAAACATGTAGGTAAAGCTAAAGTAAAGCTGTTTCTCTACAAACTCTCCATTCACGCAGAAAGTAGATAGCCAAGATAGATAGGGATAATTCATCCTTATCTAATATAACAAATATATAATATTATAAATGGAAAGCTGAGTTTGTTTGTTTATTACGCTTTGATGTTTTATCGATTGAACTGATAATTATGAAATTTTTCATACGCGTTGTCTAGGATACGGCGAAGGACATTAGCATATGTCTTTCGCCGTTACCATTTTTACTAGCCTGCTTTTGTGTCCCACTGCTGGGAAAAAACGTCACCTTCTTTGTTTCCAAGTATGCCTGTAAGCTATCTTTTATCCCGGAAAAAATACTGTTCCCGACAAAACAACATTAACGCGAGCCGAGCCGAGCGCGAATGCTTGTATATAATAGCTAAAAATGGTCGAATCAGAGCTTTACGATATTCGGGACTGTCTATTCTGAAAATAAATTGGGACGTTATTCTTATAATAGTCGATATCTGCCCAGCAAGTACTAGAGTCATAACATTATTTCATTGCTTACTTAAAATAACCTTTAGAGCAATTTATACGGGCATTGAACATAATTTACCTAGTTAATTGATACATGCATTTCCAATCCCAATAGATATACACAAATACAAATATTTAAAAGTCCAATTGAAATAAATATAAATAACCTCCATTCGAGTGAATTGGGAAGCGAGCGATTTATTTTCAGCCTATATCGTCGCTATATGTCGCTCTTTGCCGAGAGCGTATTCTGATTCTCATATGAGCCGGGTAAATAAAGCTCGTATTTCCGGTACAAAATTTGGATTGACGTTAAAAGCGATTTCATTTAAAGCGTCAGCGAATTTTCGCTAGGGCAGGTGAGCATACCCAGTGTTGTGAGGGCGTCATATCCGGGTCCCAATCATATCCGACGACTACTGTATCGACGACGAATGATTTTCGAGCATCCAGACTCTAGAGCTATACAATACATCGTTATATAGGGCGAGTATAAGGCGAGCTCCGTGGCGCAGTGGTTAACACGCCAGCTTGCGACACGAGGGTGCCCGGGTTTGATCCCCGGCCAGGTTATGATTAAAAATGATATTTTTCAGATTGATTTGGGGCTTGGATGTCTATATATTTGCTATAAAATATAGTATCTTTTAGTTAGTATCCCAGAAAACAAGTCTCGAACTTACTTTGGGGCTAGCTCAATCCGTGTGATTTGGCCGTAAATATTTATTATAAAAGAATTAAAAAATATATACCTTAAACCATACCGAAGCACGGGGATTTACCAAAATATAATTATAAAGCATAAAGTAGGTGAAAAAAATTATCTGGTACAGAAAGTAAAATAATTTTAATAGTCCTGTCGGTGTCATTATGTGTGAACATATAACGAGTAATTTTAGGCAGGTGTACCTAATACAGTGCTTTGCTATTACCTTAGAGTATTGGTTATGAAAATAGACCATTTGGCCAGGTGAGCAAAAACACAGTGATTGAGAGAACGTAATATCCGGCGCAGGACCGGTCCCATCATATCCGGCATTCGCTGCAGGGCAACAATGTGTTTCGAGTGATGTGCTTCGGGGATTGAAAAACAACATAACTATGAGCGAGTGAGGTATACATTGTTAATCACATCAATTAAGTAAAATATTTTAATTTATTATAAATATATGAAAGCTTAGCCCTTCAGGCACGTAGGGAACGATACTAGACTGAATACAGTGGTCGTTCCTAAACACTAGTAATTTATAGATTTTACAAATATTAAAAAATAATAATATGACGTTAAGTAGGACAAAAAATATATCTAATATTTAAGAAAGAAGAATATATTCAAGAGTTTTCTTTTTTATGCTCGGGAGGTAAACCTAATGCAGTGTTTTGTTAGTACTTTCTAGTATACCTTCTAATATAGGTAATGAATATTGACCATTGGGACAGGTGACCAAAGGTAGTGTTTAAGAGACCGTGTAATATCCGGCACAGAACCGGGTGTCCCAATCATATCCGGGTGCACCAGCGTGTGTGCGTGCATCGAGCCAAAGTATACCCAATTCGAATAATCTATTTGTGTTTCCGAGTGACTTGAAGAACCTGTAAATATACGTATATACTTCATTCAGACGTTTAGTTGGTGATAAGTTGCTTAAAGCAGAGCGGCTCCAGACCCTCAGACACCGCCGATTAGTAGCAAGTCTGTGTGTCTTTTACAGGCTGCATTTAGGTGAGTGCGCACAGGAACTGCACCATTCCATCTTCGGACGACACGGCTCGATATTACTGGTCGTCGCACCTCCAGATTCGCCTCCTCCTTCGAAGTTTATTATACGTCCAGGAAAATCAATGAGTAGGAGTCCAACTGTACTTGGGTTATTACAACCAATCGTTAAAATGTACAATATTATAATAATTAAACGTCATTAAAACTAAGTAAATGAAAAAGATACTTATTGGTGTCTTTGAGCACTTAAATTTGGGGTTGGGTTGGGGGCCCATGTGGACTTCCAATTGGGTTCCTATAGTAAACTACTCTTACAAAACCCTAATGTAATAAAATGCAGCATAAATTATTTGGTAAGCCTTTAGACCACAAACAAACACCTCTCACTTTAAACTCACACCCTTCTCAATTCTGTTTTGGGACATTTTCAATTTCAGCGAAGAAATCCATTAGTAGGGATAGGTAGTAGAAAGTAAATTCTTTCAGATAGAATAACGTCAGAAAACCGACTTCAACCAGTCTAAGACCAACTATACATGGTGAAATTTTGATCTTTTTGGACCCTTAAAGGGGTGACTCAGACCTTTAAGGGTCCAAAATGTTCAAAATTTCACCATGTATACCAATGAAAAATAATACCACTTGGGAAGTAAAGGTAACCTTTCTAATAAAAAAGCAACTACCCTTTAAAAAAAGGAATTTTTAAAATAGGTTCATCAATGATGGAGTTTTCAGGTAACAAACATTTAAAAACATACAAGCGAATTCATATCCTCCTAATTCATTTTGTAGTCGGACAAAAACAAAAATCGAACACGCATTAGTTTGGGGAAAATGTTGTACTTGTTCTTAAAAGGCATAATGTGAGAGTATGGACTAACTTCACGAGTGGGGAATCGAATCTTCTTTCCAAATTATGTATAGTGCTTTTTTTAAAGAGGAAAATCATATTTTTTAGAACGAACGGTCACCAACTGTTGGGTCGCGAGCGGTTATAGTAATAACCGCTCGCGACCCAATCGACGCGTTGGCTAGTTTATTTTTATCAAAAACAGCAACTATGATTAACTACCTGTTTTGTAAATATAAACAGAATTCAACAATTTATAAATAAAGCAAATGTTGTTAGAAGAAATAAGAAATCATGTTATTTCTCCAACAAAATCGAACAAATTAAAATTTTATTTTCGTTCGAATTGCTGCAATAATTGAGGAAGCCTTTTAAAGGCTGTTTTCAATCTAAATATTCGCGGCCTTACAGACTCCCTAGCAACCCTCGCAAGATATTTTACGTAATAGTTTTAAAAAAAAAATCTTTCGTGCAGTGACGTGCATAACATTTTGTAGCAAACTTTCCTAATAAATTATGGCACGTAGGTATGTACAGTACAGTAGGGGGCTGATAAATTTGACCGCCCTAAAATTTAAAATCTTTTTTGCCTTGAGCGACCGTATTCAAACAAAGTTGGTAATAAATAAGCAAAAACTTATGCACTGCAACATATTCTTTTGTTAGAATAGGAATAAAATTGAATCTAAGCCTTTAGCGCCGGTAAGCATTGTCTTTTCATCTATAAGGACTGCATGTAACTGCTTTCGCGTGATTGAGCAACATAGGTAGCATTTATAAAGCTTCTCCGAATCGAATCCCCGGATCCAGGAGATTTTGGACTAGCATTTTACCAATGCGCCACGGAGGCCATTAACAGCATCGAGTGGAGGAAATCGAGCACAAACACTAGGCGCCGAAAACTTGTTTAAGCGCTGGCGGATTTAGTGTTTTTGTTCACAATCATCATCATCTTCTTCATTCTAAATGTCGAAACAAAGCAACCTTCAGATCACTATGTCCCTCTTCTTACAATCGGCTCAGTCGCGAGATGATCAGAAGTAATTATTGATTATAGGAATTTCTAGTTCCTTTAGAAATAAAATACTTATCCAACCATTGGTTCCATAAAATTAAACCCAGACGTTATTATTCGAAGTTATTTTAGGAGCATCCCCAGTCATATACAGGCAGCATTAGCTGCGCTACACAGCGTACTTTCCAAGCCGTACACGAATGACTCAACAGCTGTGACAGCAATAAAAATCGGGAATGGTCGTAGCCTGCCTTATTAGACATCAAACTGTTGCATGGATGTGCACAAGAGGACGTAGCCATGAAAACGTTTCTGCTCTTTTTAATTTAAACTTTGCTACTCATGTAATAAGGTGTAAATTTGAACACTTGTGTATTATTTACTAGTTTTATAGAGCCTCGGCTGTTCAAGTGCCGAGGGTTCATCTTGCATACCAATGAGACAAGAACAATGTGTGATTGTCATCCGTCTTGGTGCTTTCCTTGAGGCTCACTTATTGACTTGTGGTTGCCATTAGAATATAACTGTAAAAGCCCTCTATTAGGTAATCTTAAATTTTCACGACAATACCTCCAGAGTGGCTAAAAATCCTACGTAAATAAAAAAAAGGCACGGCGACAGTTATATTTCTGTGTATTGCTCAGAACTTTATATCTTTCTCTTAACCTCATGCATACTGAATGATTACGGGTAGGTTATATGCAGGTAAGAACTCTTCTTTAAAATATTAATTGTTGCGATTAGGGACAACTTACCATATCACCAACACCATCTGTTTCCATGACTCATTTTGTATCTACATAGTCGTAGTCTTAAAATTCGTATTCTTTAAATAAATTCCAAACAGGTTTTGAGTTTTGGGGCCAGTTTAAAAAGGATAATTTTGAGAAACGCAATAAAGACAAGTTATGGTTCCTTTTTTGAATAACATTTCAAAAAAGAATTCTGATTACATGGCATCTATTTAGTAAGCGGTTCCTTCCTAACGTCCTTGTTACATGGTACTTATGTCCAAAGGATGATGCCAGTGATGACTATTTTTACCGACTGCCAAGAAGTGTTTAGTCGTGTCGTGGTAGAGCTTTGCTACCGGCAAAATGAATTGCTAGTAGCATGAATAGGCCGGCTCGTCCGGGGAAGCTTTACCGGTTCTATGCTTCGTTCGGTGAGTGAGAGAGCCGGAGGCCCATCCTACAGGAGACAGTGACATAAATTAATATGTGATATAGGATGCAGGATACTATCTCAAAGATACGTTATTACATAATAGGTACTCATGTAGTTAAATGATAATTATATATAAGTATTTAAATGTTCGAAAATCATTGGTTTGTGAGACGTGCGATGGAACCTCGATCTCAAGGTGACCAAGCATTAGATCACTGCGCGCGCCCAACACATCACGTTTAGGAGTTAGGACATTATGTTTTTCGCGCAGTGGCTCAACAATTTATCTGTTTGACGACAATTCTGCGCCATTTTTCGTATAACACGTGCTTATTATGCATTCCATTCGTGGCACGCGATACCAAATTTTCATTCGTCTGACGTACCGATTTTCAAAAACTTTTACGTTTATTAGAATAAGTAAGATAAAACAAGTAAAATTATTTCAACAATTTTAATACTTTAGAAAATCTTTCTCAGGACACAAGCTGTCGAAATTTAAATTTATCCTCTTGTTTGGAAGATACGAGATGATATAGAAATTTGAAAACAATCGAGAAACGCGCGAAATACATTTCTTTCTTCTTGCCAGTCGGGTAAAAATAATGAACATAATTTTCTTGGTCGGACACTATTGCTCTTAAATATACCTCGCCCTTTCATATCCAAAATAGATACAGGTAACGTATCTATTTTGGATATGAAAGGGTTATGGGATTCTCCTTTTAATTTATAATTTCATTGAATTTTAAATTTTGTTTGTTGTTTATGTGGCGAGGCGGCAACAGAATACAATACATGAGAATTGATGATGATGATAACGATGACACGAGTTCCCGAAGGTTCGCGTAGGAACCCTAAAACAAAACCAACAACAGCAGCCTCCGTAACATGGCACTCGCGGCAACGTTTGTCGACTATCGCCATCTTTTCCCCCGAAATATCAGAGAACGAGATGGTGATAGTTTATCGCGCGATATAAACGGCGTCGCTGGCGCGATGGTACGAGCGTAGAACAACATTTTCCTCAAAATTTTATATATTTATATTTAAATAGTATTTAATATATTCCTTGGCGCAAAAAGCATTTTGGAAAGATATTAATGATTAAATTTAAATTTAGTGTGTATCGGATTCCGGCAGTGAAAAATCGATCTAGATACGTTGTATTATTGGGAAAACATATTCTGAAGAGCAAATCTCTATTGCGAAGTATTGGACTCGATATAAGTCAATACTAAGACCGCACGCTACACAAGCGCCTCTAGTGGATAACTTAGGCGCATTAGCTCTTCAAGAAAACAAAGTGACAACGTGAATGTTGATGGAAGTGCGTTTATGGCTTGCGGGGCCAAGGTATTATATTGTCTTTGGCCAAGAGTAAGTAATTGCAGTTCTTTGTACTCTGACTGAAGTAGGTTATATCTATATAGTATATTATATCGTGTGATTTACAAGTGCCCGAAGTAATATACAAACTGTAATTAAGAAACGTTTTGAATCGATAGATGAGCGTATTTTTTGTCATCGTCCAAAGATAAATCTATGGTGTCCGTCCATGTCACCCTACACCCTACCCCGTATCAATGACATTCTCAATCTTAAAACCGAAACAAATCGAAATACGAGTGCGTATATACGTACGTAACAAATACGCATTTAGCGGTCGAAATACGAGTGCGTATCTGTCGCTAAATGCGTATTTGTTCTATTAATTTTCATTAAGTTGCACCTGTTCTAGGTACTATTAAACGTTAAAGTTATCTGTGTCTCGAAAATAGAGATGATATTAATCTAAGATAGAGATAAGATAATTAAAAAAAATAACCAACAACATTTCAAAAATGTTTTCAATCACGAGGCACTTTTACATCACTGCCCAAAAAAGGAATGTGTTTGTAGAGTTCATAATTTCGTATCATTTATAATTCCACCATAAATTTCTAAATGTCTGAACAGCTTTAGATGTATGGGTTTAGTTGGAATGCTTACATCACCCCTCAACTCGGAGTAACACTGGCTCCATGCACATATTTTTGGCAAGGCAGTCGCGTTATTTCTTACTCTAATATATAAATGCGAAAGTGAGTTTGTTTGTTACGCTTTCACGCCGTAACTACTGAACCGATCATCATGAAATTATGCATACAAGTTTTCTGGATTACGGAGAAGGACATAGGCTACCTTTCATCCCGGAAAAAAGTAATGTTCTTGGGGAAACAACGTTGACGCGAGCAAAGCTGCGGGCGAAAGCTAGTTATTCAAATAAAAACTTGTTCAATTATTTTAATAAACCTTTGCAACCCTGAACGATGTCGGATATAGGCGAAGAGCACACTGCAATGTGATGCAAAATGAAATAATGAAGAAAAGTTAGTCGTGCAATAATTCAGGACATACAAGGGAAGTATGTCGGCGCGCAGCGTCAAAGCGCGCGTTGCCTGGCAACGGGCCTGAAAACTCCATACAATAGTGACAACTAGTACAACTTTTGCTTACAACTTACAACCATGAGTGCATTCGAAATATTAGAACTGCTGTTTCCTCCTTGAAAGTGTTCTGTTGTTGCTTTCATCCTACTTTTCTTAGCTTTGGTAAGTTTAGACAATAATATAAATAGATACAAATTTTATGTGATGTTCAGCTAACATAACATGTTGACGGATGAGTAATCATACAAGTATTCATACTGCTGTACAAAAGATACAGGTATAGGTACGAATAAGTAATAAGAGGTATAGTTATAGATAACTCATCAGGGAGCATAACCGAGATGTATGGGATTTTGTTTTGTCCAGTATGTACCTTATATTGTTTGATTTAGAACAGAATATGCAATATTTTAATTACAATCAGAATCCCTAAAAAATGTCTCCGAAGGAAAACAGGTTAATTAAGAAAAAATATAGACTTCACTTATTCGTAGGACATCCCGTAGAAATTTGACCAGCTGATTGAAAAATTTGTACGGGTGGGGTGGGTCTCTCATACAAATTTTTCGATCAAGTTATTTTTTTATTACTTTTTACTATTTTAGAGTTCCGTTCCGTACCTTAAAAGGAAAAAACGAAACCCTTATAGGATCACTTTGCTGTCCATCTGTCTGTCTGTCAAGATTCTTTTCTCAGGAACGCTTGGAGGTATCAAGCTGAGATTCATAAAAAATACTCAAGTGCCTGTCCCTTGGAGCTGTGAAGAAATCATACTTCTAAGCCAATCAGAAGGTACAGCAGTTTATATCGCAAATTTTCAACATTTGCAAGGGAATCAAAACCTACACAGCATTTCCCGTGATCTTAGAATCTTGAAATTTGGAAATATTGCGAAATGCATACATTTTTAGTTACATCATACAATAAAAATATTTTTATTAATTGTAACTTAATTTAGATAATTGTAGGGAACCCTTTGTGCGCGAGTCCGACTTGCACCTATTTTCTATAAGGGATTCTGATTAAAATAATAGCAGGTAATTAGTATATATTTAATTAGTAATCACCTATATATTTATTTATTTGTCCTTCATTATCTTCATATAGACTGTCCCCATTTTTACCTGACTACGTCAAAGCGGAAAAGAGTGATATGATTTTAGTTTCTTCGATTCGATAACTTAAAATATATAACCACGGGTTACTCACGTACGTAGTTAGCTACTGGCCGATATGTTCCGGCATACGAATAATAATTATTCGTAAGTTTCGACCTAATTCAGAGGTTTTCAGGGCGAATGTGAATCCAGACCACAGACAAATCCAGACGCATATACCGATCCGCACTCTTCGTCTTCACTTTGAGCCTGAACTTTATGTCGTATGCTGGCTACATAATGTTTATATGTATATCGTGCGTGGCCAAACTTATATTTTATTTTACCCTGCCGTATGTAATTAATTTTGAATGGCTTTTGATGTGCGATCGAACTGAAATCAGTTATACATATATATGTAAATAGTTGACCATGCAATACTCGTATCAATAAGACGGCCTAACATAGTAGAGAAACAGTATATTATAATATTCATCAATGGTAGAAACTACCTACTTGAGTTAAAATTTTGTGATACGTAACGTAGGCAAAAAGCTTTGGCGGCACGGCCTACGTAAATTATTTTCCTGAGTATCAAATCTGAATAAATAATCCCTATTTCCCGGTAATTGCTTTAATTCGCATTTCTTAAGAGCTATTAACTGTGTAACAGCGATCTCAATGAGTCGATATTGAATACTTCAAACCTGTAGGATGGAATTATCCATTCGAGAAACTGTAGAAAATGTAGATTTATAACAATTGGCGCTTATTTTCCTTTAAAATCCAGGTTCATTCACCAGTGACCAGCCTAGTGAGACCTTTTGAAGCAGTGGTGGGCTAACGAATCTTGAAAATGTGGCTAGCCCTGTGCCTCTCGTAAAGGGGAGTGAAAATATCAAAAATCATATTTTTTTCTAATTGAAAGTATCGAAAGATCATTTGGAGCTATCCAAATGATCTTTCGATACTTCACTAGGCGTTTGAGCTGAGGGAAGGGTGACCTCAACCTGTATAGGCTCGCTGAAGGGACGTATCTCGGCTTTGTTTTGTGAGCGCATGGCTTGCAGAGCAGCAACCTTTCGCCATAGATTCGAACTTACCAGCTTTGACTTCTGGCTCGTCGACGCTGTCGATCACTGAGCTGCCGTAGCCTCGAATCACCGCGGTGAATTTGCTTATCACACGTACACGCATTCGAAGCATGCGTAATATTTTTTTCATTACATATTTTAATAATAAACCGAGCAATTGTAATGCTATATAATATAATTAACTCTCATATTGGTTGAATGGCCTAACGATTATTATAATTCCAAATACGCTTAGGGCTCTTTGAAATATGCTTGAGTTGTATCGTGCATCACTGGTGATGATGAGCTTAATTTTATTAATTATAATTATTTTTGCATGCATGTGTAAATCGGATGACAATATAATAATGGAATCGTTTGGCAATGGGAACTCTTAAAATAAACAATTTCTCACATTTGATTTGTCTTGGAAAGCACTTTACTGTGTTGTTTCGTTAAATAAAAGCTTGCCACAAAAATATAATTTTTGCAAAAACTTGTTTACTATTGACAATAATTTTGTGTTTCACTACTTATAGATTTTATTATTTTCTATTCTAATGAGTGACTAACATGTGTGACAAGATTCTATTATTTTCAGCAGTGGTCATTCCGAAACATTAGTAGTTTTTCGATTTTGCAAACATAATAAAAGAATAAAAATATGACTTTCAAATAGCGATACATGTAGGATGTATACTTATCAGGACTTTGCAATCCTATCCGGCGTGCGTCCTGTCGACGACAGTCGTCAACAGGACGGTCCGCTTAGGTATACTATATCTTCATGGGTCCGCTCTATTTGGTATTTTTTTTATGACATCCTTACGTAACTGGTGCAGCAGAAAAAATATTATAAGCCAATCAGAACTATCCCGCTGTTAGACGGAATTTTTTAATCTGGAAGAACTGCCATCATATATAAAAATAAAATGCCACGTCGTATCACGTTTCGGAGCAATCACTCGCCATTACGATTTTTGTTGAAGTGGCCAAAATTGAGTTTGTAAATAAACATTATTCGGTTACTTATTGAAAAATGATCTTGTTGTTATAAAATAAATGTATTAGTTATTATAGAACGTGTTTGTCTATGTGAATAAACTCAGGTGGCTATATTTTTATCGGACTATGTTTGTATAATTGAAAAGGCGGCATAAAGATATCAAAGTTTTGTAAATAAACAAAATTATCTCCAAAACTTAGTAAGCTATCCAAATAAACTGTTAATAAGCTAATTACTCAGATATTTCACTACATAAAACAATATCATAATTATGATATACTTATATTACAAATGTACCAATACGTTATTTCCGAAACAATCGGAATTTTTGCAAAGTATGGGGACATGTAACGGGTTAAAAGCTTTGATAAATACAAATTATAAATCAACGCAATCAAAAGATACGGACGTTTGAACCATTTACTTCGCACATTTGCAAGGTAATAAAAATCTATGGGGTTGAAGAAGAATCATGAAATTTTGCAAGAAACAATTTTTTACAGCATCACATGAATCTTGTATATTCTGAGTTACAAGTGGTTACAATATCAGTTATAATCTCGATAGTTTTGCTTTTATAGTTATTATAGAAGTGTGCTTAAATATAAACTAGGTGGTTTTGCAAGCTACGAGCCGGCACTTGATAAAGATCAAACAACACAAACGGGCGGCTTTTTTTTTTTAATTTTGACTTATTTAGAAGATCTTATCACAAACATGTGAAAATATATTTTTTAACAAATTACAACTTATTTAAATCGAAACATCTTACTGAACGTAATGCACGCAATATAACCGTATTACATGCATTACGTTCAGTACACCGTGTATTGCTGAGAGATTTCACAAACGACCCAAGACTGTCTCTTGATACACTTTGGTAGAAGTTTTCAGTGATTTTTTTTATTGGAAAATAGGACATTTCTGTGTCTTTCACCTGCGTATTGCGTCAGAAGGCTTCGATCGATCCACTCTCTTTAGTTTTAAAGATTGATTCAGGGCACATCCTGTATATCGAGAAGCACCGAGCTTCAGGACTCGTTTTGTAATACGCGACAGAGTCCTAGCGAGTATTTTCATTTCTCACCATAAGGGAAACAGGATTTCGAAGAAACTTGTAGTTCTAACAGCACGCGACCCGGACTCGTTCCTTTATTGTTTTTGACAGAGGAAGTGTTGTTGTATCGGTTGATAGCATAGAGATAATATAATCCTGACGGATAGAGATCCAAACGGATGCTGTCAAACGAGACCGATTTTGTAATGCAGTTGTGGGTGTGATTTTGCATATGTATTCAGTAGTGTTTGGCTAAAATGTACCTGGTGTATGTCAATGTATCGATAGTCAAATCATTATACCTTCCCATTGAGAAAAGAAGCAAAATTATACAGTTTTACACAGGGATATATACATTTTCCGAAGAGAAACTTCACAAAGAGTAAAAGGCAATGAACTTCTATAAATAATTTATTTACATTGAAACACAGCAAATAAAACATAGATACCTTTTTTTATTTCTTTATTGACACATAAATAATAGTTTAAATATTTTTCATACAAAAAACCGACTTCAATCAAACTACAGAACTTATTTTGATAAAATTTAAATGGAAAAAACTTGAAAGTATACCGTTTTATATAAAAAAAGATTTATGCGGTTATGAGGACACAAACAGTCATGCGATTAAAAAAGGCATACGGCCGAATTCGTAGTCGTATGTATTCGTAGTATTTGTCCTTTTTTGAAGTCGGGTAACAAATCAGCCCATTTTTGAATGGTCAGCTAATAATATATAATAATAATAGATAAAAAGATAATAATTTAACCAGACAATCAATAGATTTAGCAATGTATTTTAACTAGTATTGCTCCTATAGAGAAAATTTGTCATGTGCACAGACTAAATGACCCCACCGAGGATATATAATACGTACATTTTCACTATGCATATCAAAATATTTTACGAAAAATAAACCATAAGTATACAAACATATTTCACACCTGATATACAGGCTCAGGCTACTCTAAACATAATTTGTTTAGTTAGTCGTACCTGAATAAACTTTATGATGTTTATTAAAGATTCGCTGTATGATTTTTTTATGTCTATGTGAATAGTTTCACCCGCGAGTCTGCAAGAATAAGAAACATGCATAACAAACAGATTCTAAAAAAATATACGGCGACGTAAGCATCTAGCTGAAAATACTTTTGAGCACACTTTTGTTAGATATCGTTACGTGAAGTAGACGGACGGCCTATGGAATAGAAAGGTTCTCGAATGGCAACCATGTACCAGCAAGCGCAGCGTTGGACACCCACAGACCAGGTGGCCTGACGACCTGAGTTGACCTTTCCAATTATAGTACTGGAAATCCTTGGAGAAGGCCTATGTCCAGCAAAGGACTTTTTGTGGCTGAGGTGATGATGATGATGATGACGTTAATTTTGGAATAACTTCAATGGGCAAGTTAAAAATTAAAAGAAATAATACAACCATGACACTTGTTATTCATAGCAATTTACAACAATGCAATATTTAACAAATTGGTCATCGTACTCAAAGTATGCTAATGATGCTATAATAGCTCTGCTCTTATTAAAAACTGTAATGCAATAAATAAAACACAAACAATTATGTTAGTTTGGGCTATGGAGCGTACCATAAAATGTATAGATACATCCGTACTATTACATTTTTATTCCCTCGCGAGGTAGACAGGTCTAACCCAAAAGCCACGTCCAGCACGGAATCAAAATATTGATGGGTTGCTAGCTGCATCTCCTACTAATATAATTTATCAGATTTTTGCCCATTTCCTAGATCGGCTTTTACAAGATTTTTTTGGAAGAGAAGCAGTCGGTTCATTCTACGTTTTATTCTTTTCTGTCTGAACAGTATGGAAGAGTGAAATAGCATACCATACATATAAGTACGTGAAAGCTACAATAAACCTGCTCCGGACGCAGTCGGGTAAAATATCAAGTAACAATATTTCAGTAAGTGCAATCGAACGATGTCGATAAAATATGAATAACTTCAAGCACTAGTGTAAACGTGTGCGAACTTTCTTTACATAATATTTTCGCTAATTCTCGTTTATGTTTAAATGTTTTCATTTTCCTATCAATTATGAAGCATACTTAACAATACTATCCTAGTAGAAATCAAAACTGTTCGAGATTTTACCAAAATTATACCGGTGACAAAAATGTATACTTACTGATGAAATGTATATTTGCTAGGATTATTCCTACGGGTTGTAGTGCACTCGACAACCGCACAAGACACCATGTTGGTATTTACCTAATTTTATTGTGTAAGTTAAAAGATTATTTATATTTTAGGTAAAATAATTTCCTTTTCAAATTCAGCGGGCCTTGTTGTGCCCAGGTAATGTCAAATGTCATTAAAAATGGGCCTGCTGTCAGCAGTCTTATCTCTCTTTCTAAAGCACAGTGAAGCCGTATAATGACGTACTACTCATTTTCATTTTGAAAGTCTAAGGTATGTCTATGGTTGATAGTGCGATATACGAACATACGGCTGGTAAGTACCAAACTTTCAAAGTGTCTAGAATATGACCGACGGCTCCATACCCACTTAGTGCAAGGCGATCATCGTAATCCTATTTTCTTTAACACCCCATTACATATTATAATTTAATAATGAACACGAAAAGGTACCTATATGAAATGGAGCGATTCAAAAAATCTGTTTTAAAATAATAAATGCGTTCCAAATTTAAAATAATTAAAAAGTTGAAAATAAGGAAAGTTATTTAGGGCAGACTAGTTAGTTGAGTCACTTTATAAAAATATAGAAACATAAATCAGCCATACAAACTCGTACAAACCTCTAAGCAAATACTCGGAGTGTGGGTCGGAGTGTCGAATCCTCGCGCACCATGTGTTAGCATGACTCATCCTGTTTACTATGCAGAGAAAGTTTACTAACCTCCAACGATTTTTAGCAAGGCGATACTTGTAGGTATTGCATGCTCAGGTTTCATAACAGCTGTAATACGTAATGAAAAAATGTTAATTTATAAGCGCATTTATAAGCGCTTACGCATGTTAAGCACCCTGGGTGTAAACACCACTTGGATTGGTAATCACAAGGACGTATATAAGCTGCTCTGTATTGCCAAAGGCACTTTAAGCCTTTGATGTTGGCCGTCATATTAGTTTGTAGCCGTTATGTCAGATAACGACTGATACACTAGTATCAGAAAAAGACTAATTATTCGCGTGGTCAAAGTAAGAACTACTAGTTCATCTTTTACTTGCTTTCGTCCGTAGCATCGCTCAGGGTCGGACTGGGTGTCTAGGGTTTGGGTACCTAATAACCCTGGGGCCCACCATTGATATGCATTTCTTTCGCATTACTTGAATATTAGTATTTGATTTTTTTAAAATATATTTATTATTTAATTTCTAATATCTCTGTCAAATGTATTATATTCTATATTCGTCAAAATAAGATGAATCGGTCAAAAGTTGTTACCATTTACACATTTCCGAAAATATTTTCAGTGACGGCCTGCTAAAGATCAACCGTTTTGGAGTTTTTCTATTTCATTTCTCTCTTAATGTATAAATTATCGGTTCTAAAATCGTAGCCTTAGCCTAGCCTGCGCAGCCCAGATGTATGTATGTACGGCAGGGACTACCGCCCACCTACCGCCTGGCTTGCCCCGCTTGCACGGTACCTCAATGAGGCTAATTATAAAGCTAACAGCGCCAAATACTGGTCAAAATACATCTAAACAAATGAGACCATTTCGACTCGAAAACAAAAATAATAAGGAGAAACTTGATTTCAGATCCAAGATGTCCCGTCTCGCGCCACTCCTAGCCGTGGCCGGCATAGCGTCGGCCCAGATCACCCTGGACGGCGTCAGGTGCGGTCAGCTGCGGTGTCAGTTCGACGAGTACTGCTCCCCAGACACTTCCCGCTGCGCACCGTGTGACGTCGTCTGCAATAAGACTCATCACAACTACGACTCTGGTCTCTGCGTTAAGGAATGTCAGGGTAAGTGTTAATAAAAATGTAGCCATAATAAATACCTTTGTCCCGCGTTGTGTGGTGCCGTACGGCTTCACTTGTTTCTTTCTGACTTAATCTAAGCGTTTTTCTGGATGCTTCCTCAGCTATGATGCGTTGGAGCCCGTGTTCATGCCGTGTTATGATTTAGCAAATGTTTTACGTTCGGCTACCTGCCTGACGCGAACCTTCTTTGGGCAGGAGTATGGCTAGTCTAAATGGTGTAAATTATTTTTGATTCCTGTCTTAGTAGCGTGCTACAACTACAAAGTAGTAGAGCTGGCAAAATACCGCAGGCTCCTACTCCGCCTTGGAGACGAGTGGAAATTGGGAAGAGGCGTTTTATCCGTTTCAAAAAGGGGAATATTGGGAAGACGATGCACGACAATTTTCAGTCGAAGCGAAGAAGGAGAAATGTAGACAATTATTTCAAAAAACCTCTATTAGCTGGTTTACCCGTTTGGGAGGTACGGTGACTCAGACAGACAAAAAAAAAAACAAACACACAAACTAACACTTTTGTGGTCGAGGGTTAAAAGGTGTTGTCAACCTAGGGTATTTTATACGACTGCCCAACTGGACACGTGGTAATACTTCTAAAATATTCACCGTTTAAACCTGTGAAGACAAAGCAATGCATCAAATGATAAGGGATCCGTCAACAGTCACCGGTTGTTTGCGCTAAAGAAGAAAGACTGTTTGTTCAACATTATGTCGGAAACCATATTCTGTCGTCCCGAGTAAAATGATGCAAATAGCATTTTGTAATTTCTAAGCGAGTGTTTGAAATACAATATAAAAATACCCAAATCTTTCTTAAAATTCGTAGTTATTTTTTTTCTTTTTTGTACTATCTACCTACTACGTGGTTGGAGCCTGTGTTTTCTTCGTTACACTTTCATACCAGTTTTCACTTGGGCCGGAGCTCCTTTAAAGGCCCAGGTCTTTAACACCTAACTACTTTTTTGTCGAAAATCAGACATATCTTGTGTTTGTTCTTTTTTTTTATCCATAATCTGTTTTCTCTAATTATATCCTACTAACCACCTATCCTTAAATATTACATATGTAACATATTATAAATATCAAATAGCACTGGAGCAATGTATCTCAGGCCCTGCCTCAATCTCCTGTCTACTCCAATCGGAGTCGATGCTTCTCATTAGCTATTAATTGTTATTAATTGTTTATTTCTTAATTTAATAAGAGTATTGTACCAACTTATGAACCGTATTTCTCGTGTACGATAGTTGGAGAAAATAAATGATTTTTTGATATGAAATTTGAAATTTAAATTGTTCAGACAGCTGAACACTTTTGGGTGAGAAATACGTATTTTTTTCTGAGGCCTAAACTATTTTTTTACTGTCATTTCTAAGAATTAATATGTAATAATGACAAAAGTAATTATGATTAAGTGAGTAAACACAGAAGTTAAGTAAGTACCTACCTACACCTTGTATAATATAAAAGGAAATCCATCTGCTCACTTAGACTTATTAAATTCCTAGAAAACAATGAATTTCCATCGTGAAATGAAAATCCTTGGCTCCGGATGATGACTCACTTCATATATGCTTAAATGATAGATATGCTTGACTCAATTTAGCGAATGTTGACTTAATGTCTCAAGTCATAAAGACGCTTGTCTGCTTATGTGATAACTCGTGCAACCAGTTTCGTGACCGCAAGCCACACTAACACATCGGTGTTTTGGTATAGCTGTCTCGCTCTCTCTTATGCAGTGTTCCTCAATCTTTTCGAATACTACGATCCAATTTAGAAATAGGTTATATACTTTACTTACATTTTATGACTTTTTGACAATCTATGTGGCTGTGGCTCGGTGGTACCGGAAGTGGTTTTAAATCGCTGGGTCCCGGGGTAGATTCCCGGCCTGGTTATGATGGAAAAAGACCTTTTCCAATCTGGCCCAGGTTTTGGTCTCGGAAGTTCATTTATATAAGTATCTATCATAAAGAATAGTATCGTCGAAGCTAGTATCCTACGACACAATACAAGTTTACAACTTATTGCGGGCCTAGCTCAATCTGTGTGATCTAAAGGCTAAAATTAAAAAGTAAGGCCTGCTTTGTAAGGAAGTTGTTTGACGTCTGAAAGTTAATATAAAAGGTAATGCGGCCGCTTCACCGGCGAGGCAACAGCTTTGAAAATCACTGCTCTTGAGGTAAAGCGTAGGTTTCAAGTCAAAAGTTTCCTGACAGAGATATTTCAAGAGGCATTGCGGCTATGCATCGAATACTAAGGTATCTATACTAGAATATTATGAAGAGGATAGGTTTCATTGATTGTTTGTTTGTAATGGATAAAATGGAACACAAATGCATCGTTTACTATATCTACTTAATAAAAGGTATGAGTCCGGTCTGAATAGGATACACAAAATACCGCCGACATGCCCTGACTCACGCATGTCAAAATTAACAACTATTTCTATGAGACCAAAGCTGAGAAGTAAAAGTATTCTCGACGTTTTATTACAAACTAGCTGACCCGGCGAAATTCGTAAACGTCATGCAAACGAGTCGTTTGCAAAGTTTGAGCTCAATTGGGTACCTAGAAGTATGTAGATTTGAGTGCGATTGCCCCCTATCTTGCCTAATACTCGTAGGAGGTAACGATGAGGTGATAATGAGGTAAGTGGTACACGCAAACTCAAATAATGATTAATTGCAGACCTCGGGATAAGTGACAATAAATGGCAACCCTCTTTTTGCGTCGGGGATAATAAAAACTTTAAAATTGGCCGATATGTACATAGTTTTGGTTATGAAATTACATAATACATACCTATTATCACGCGTCTTTCCCATGGGGATAGGCAGAGACTAGGGACCTCCACTTGCTACGATTCTTACAAACCTCTCTTGCTTCATCTACATCCATCACTCTCTTTATGTAAGCTGTTATGAAATTAGTTGGATAAAATTACACTCCATATCAACTAAATTACACTGGCCATAAGATTTATGGCTGTGAATGTTGCAGCTGCTGAATAAAAAACACATATTAAACCCGGTATGTAAAGCATCTAATTAAATGAAGCTTGATATTGGTTTTTGTATCCACTCGCGCTTCAGGTACAGGCGCATGTATGCAAAATATATATACTGCAGAAGGATATTCTTTCTCTTTATGATACTACAAAGAAAGGATTTTTGGTACGACGCAGTTTATATCGTGTTATGAATCATAGATATATTTTTCCTTAATATTTATAAAACATAAATAAATAAGGCAGGCATGGCCAGATATCGTGGAGGGTACAGATGAGTAAAGAACCTAGGGGGAGGCCTTTGTCTAGCAGTGGGACAAAAAACCAATAAGCTAGGAAAAAAAATATAAATAAGACGTTGTTGCAGGCATCGTGCTGCATTATGTAAAACCCAACTCTACTATACTATAGCCTTCGATCAAATATAATAGTAGATACACGATAAGCGTTTGAAAAGTGGCACCGGCAAAACAGCGCCCTAATCGAGTTTCGGAGCTATTTTGTCCACAGTTTCAATAAACCGCGCTAGCACCCACACGTCTCGCGATGACGAAGATAGAGAAAACATTACGCATCTAAAGTGGTAATAAGAAGATAGAGTTATACTTTCAGTATGTACCGTTTTTGTCGTTGTTTGTAAGTATGCATGATGTTTTGACTCGGGGACATTATTAAGGCTTCATTTTGTATGAGACTGTGTATCTACCATTATATTTGATCGAAGACTATAGCATAATAATATAGGTGAGAAGTAAGTTACTATAGAATTAAGGCAGAGAGAAAACACTAACAGATCGTAAATGAATGATGATTTATGTTTAAAAGGATAAATTTAGTGCCGTGTATCTAGAAGTAGTAGTTAAGTAGATAGAGTTCTGAAGTTCTAATAATATTAGGAATGAGAGTGGTTTAAGGTTTTTGTAACTCCTTTATGGAATAACTACTAGATACATTTTGACGAAACTTTCAATGTTGTAATAACTCATCAGAGTAGCAGGCTATAAATTACGCCAACGAAATAGTAAGGAAAAGATAGTAAATCTCTTTTTAAAGTTAATCGCACCAACATTTCAGATCTAGGGTCTAATGAACATACTAACTTATAAAATAATATTATTAAACTTACTTTTATAAGCTTTTATTTAAGTTGCACTGTATGTATGTAACTATGTTTTTCGGGTGGAATCTTGCAACTCAATATTGACGCAGATATCTTCCACCGATGGAGCTGAAATATTGTATAATCTTTTAGTTTAGATGACAATACATGTTTGGCTGTAGCTGTGTGACGTCATTCTAAATCCAACGTGGTGGAACACCCTAAGATGGCGGACTAGCTATTTTTGATGCATTCCGACAATACTAACAATAATAATAAAGTAATTTACCCACATAAAAGTTTTGTTTTTAAATTTATTACCTCTGTAACTTGCTTGTTGTTACATTTTTTACTTTTGTCCCCTTCCCATCGGATAAATATGTTGTCGTGCTATCAGCATCTGTACTTTATCTTAATTTGTGGCAGATATCAATTGATAAGTGCGCCTATTAAAGCAAATGTTTCACGTTAGAAATAAGGCTACAAGTGGGAACACGAGTATTGATTTCTGCAAAAGTACTGAACCCTGTTTACGAGATTAACATCGCGTTTGAGTACACTGTTGAGTGCTGCTGCTGAATTCATTCTCCACCTCTTATTTATTGATTAACTAGCTTTCGCCCGCGGCTCCGCCCGCGTCAATGTCGATCCTTCGGGTATAGTACTTTTTCCCGGGATAAAAGGTAGCCTATGTCCTTCTCCGCACTCCAGAGAACTTGTATGCAACATTTCATGATGATCGGTTCAGTAGTTACGGCGTGAAAGCGTAACAAACAAACAAACAAACTAACAAAGAAACAAACTCACTTTCGCATTTATAATATTAGTAAGGATTAAAAAACTGTTTGAGCCTCTCGAGTTACAGCAGGTGGACTTAATGGTACAAGTATTCTTTCCCAGTCTTATATAGCGTTTTTCGGTTGTTTCCTAAGGTGTAACTCATCGGAGGCGTGGCTCAGCTATTTTGACAACATTCATGCAGTAATATAATTTGGCTCCAGAACAGCGGAAAAAGATCAGTGACAATTTTTTAATAACCTGTATTGTCCCTCTGCTGGGCAAAGGTCTCCTATCTCATCTCTCTCCGCATGTCCCTGTCGGATGTTAACCTCAACCAGTCTTTTTGAAAAGTATCAGTGGCAAATTATTAAGAATTAAAATTGTTAAGTTACTCCCGATACTAAAATATTTAAATGTTGTAAACGGCTGGACCTATCCCATAACCGTTGTAGCGGTTGAAAGTCGCGATACCGGGTGGTCACTAGTTTAATTTCAAACCCGTGTCTGCCATTTCCGTGTTTATTTTCACTTTTAATTTAATAATTAAAACCAAATATTGTTTTTTTTTAGGTATCTTTCTTGCTCATTTAGTTATACTTTTTCAGACGTAAAAGAGTTGGTAGTTGTCGCTGAAAATATCATGTACACAATTCGCGACGAAAATTTTTCTGGATATAGCTATTTTGCTAGGTTTTAACATTTTTTTGAAAATATTTTCATGTAAACATTTATTTTTATCTTTGAAATGTACTTAATATTTTTTTCATGCTAGTATTCCATGAAAAATAAGGCTAACTGCGCAACGAAAACAGAGTCGTTTTACGGTATTATTCTGATGCACAGCGCCTTAAATAAAACCATCGCTTAAAAATCTGCTTTCCATTAAAGAATAAACCGCATCCAAATCGGTTCACCCGTTTAGGAGCTACGGTGTCACAGACAGATACACAACTACGGTGCTGTGAGTATTACCGTGCGTTGTTGGTTGGCTTTTTATTACTTGAACGGTAAATTCAAGATTAACTGGGGACATTACTCTGGCAATATCGATATGATCAATAAAGGCTTGTAATTCAATATCTAGGTGTGAGATTATCAAAACATAATAAGAGTCAAAATAAAATAGGTACATACCTATCGATAAAAAATCAATGATAAATATAACTGCTGCTCTGTTAATAATAAATGTAAAGGATGATATGATAATTTAAGGATAGGGCCCATCAAAATCAGTGCAGGCTTTCAAATTGGATAAGATTGATTGAATAAAGCAACATGAACCCTGATAACATACCACTCCTTTTTTGTGTAGTCTTGTAATAACGTCCAGACTCTATCTTAGCCGTCACCATGCCGCACTAAAATAAACAATAATCTCTCACAATAGGAGCGATAACGGAATGACATGCAAAGATCATTGGTATGAGGTGTAACAATGCCATGGATGATATGGTCTGTTGACTCGGACAGGTACCAAACGCACACAGCCGTGGCAGGTGCACACAGGTGCTATGTAATACTCACAGCACACAAGCAAAACGTATTATGCACACAATTGTAACGCTTGCTTTTTCGATGTGTGAAAAATTCCTTTGTTTCCATGTTTAACTGGTAGAATGTACCAGCTGCTTCTGTTTCCAGACAGATCGTAAACGCTGATCGAGGTAATGGGTGAAAATACGAGGAATAAGTAGAATAGTATGGTGTTGTTGTATAGGTCTTTTAAAAATATTGTAAACTTGAGAACATTATTTTTCTATTTACTCAACCCTTTCTGAGATATTTGCAAATTTTTGTTTGAGTCCCGTATCCTCCGATAGAGGGGGGGCCCTCTATCTACTAAATGGTTGTATATGAACAAGTGAAAAAAATTCACGGTGCGGCAGTAAATAGTATATATAACGAAGTTTAAAGGAAAACTATCAGAGATAAGTAGAGTTTACAAATGAAAGAGTTAATAGTCGACTAAAATATAAATAATTTAATAAATATATAATATATTTATAAATATATGTTTTCGGTAAAGTTAAATTTCATACAAGTTGCACTGAAAATTAGTTAAGCCAGTTGTTAGTTACTTATAACAACTACGGAATATAAATTATCGAACCACGTAATGTTAAGTAAACATAAAATCATAGCACCATTAATAATAGTAATACATAAAATATTAGCAATGTCTTTAGATTCGACAGCGCGCTTTTGGTGGAATGATACGAGGCCTATTTTGATTCGCGAGCGCAATAGGTACCAAGTACCTTTTTGCGCTCGCGAATCGCTGCGTTCAACAATGCTGGCTGCGTTCCCCCGTTGGATAGCTATGCTTATCCGTTGGACGAAAAAGCAGCCAGGCCTCTTATCATCGGTAGCCGAGATGAGCCGTGGGGCAATCTCTTTAAATAGTGTTGCCGAACTATCGATTGTTCCACTATCGATAGTTGACCTCGAAAATCAGTAAGGATATCGATAGCACTATCGATAGTATCGATACTATCGACAGTATCGATAGTATCGATTAAGGTTAAATAGCAATATAGCAAAAGAATCTCGTTAAAACCAACATAGTTACACAGGTTTAGTTACTGGGCTGTGCTGTGACACTTCACAGCAAAATAAACATCAAATAAAGGTTTTATATGGTACAATCTTTCGTTGAACTGATTATTAATGTAATAAGTAAGTCTATGTTTGTATCTTATATAACTATTTAACTTTAATTAATACTATCGAAAAATAAACAACTATCGATAGTCCAAACCTATCGAGAGTATCGATACTATCGATAGTAAGGTTGTTAGAGGCGATAATAGTATCGATAGTATCGATAGCATAGCGACTATCAAGGATTAATACTATCGATACTATTGCAAATCATCAATAGTATTACCACATTTTGCACTATCGATAATATCGATATTACCGATAGTCCTATCGAAATTCCCACCATTGCCGCAGCATCGATAGACTATCGATAGTGGCCTATCGATCGGCAACACTATCTTTAAAGAATCCCCCCGCGGTGGGACCCCAAGGTCTTAAAGTCTACGCCAATATACCGATCATTTAATTATATACTAGCATTTCAGTAGCATTTAGCTTACGTGCTAATCTGATTCGTCAGTTATCCGATTGTTAAGTTTCGTCACCATTCCATCCACTTTTTTTGTATCAAAACATCTTTACTCTCATCGTCACAATCTTTCAAAGTAATAAGTTGGAATATTATTGTTAGAGACCGCGAGTTTTCACTTCGGTAGGTTTCCCCCTATATTTCTTCAGTGTGCAGTAATACCGATTCAATGCAACTTACTATTTGCAGGAAGTTTCTAAAGTCTGTGTGACACTATAAAAGTATTACGTTCGTGTGATTGGAGAAATACTTAAAGGTTCTATTTTATTTCTGTTCCTCGGTGTACCGAGTAAAGCTGTAGGTTTCATAAGCTGTTGCAAGCACCCTCTCGTAAAGGGTATTGATGCACGCAGCACAATCCGATATAAAGTGTACTGATTTTGTGGGAATGCGCCCCTACATTTCCACATATAGAGGACCTACATACGTGTAGTCATCATTATCATCATTTCGAGTAGGTAACACGGTCAATCCACCATGCACACCCTGGTGTCAGAGTTCTTCGGGACCGCCTCTCGGCCTCTGACGTGGTTCCTTTAACCACTACCAGATGGCACCCGGGACCAACGGCTTAACGTGCTTTCGGAAGTTCGGAATCATCTTAATTATCAGACAATCAGGTGATTCAAGCCTGCAATGTCATAACCAGGAAACAACTAAACGAAGTATGCTTCCCGTGGGAATCGAACCCACGACCCCTGGGTCTACAGGCAAACGCCTTAACCACTGGACCACGGAGGCAGTTAAAAAAGCAGCGACATTAAAATTAGCCAATTTTAATTATTGGCAATGTCATGTGGCCGGTTTCTTTTATGCTCACCGGAGAGAGAAATAGAAATAAACCGTAATGCAATGGCGCAATGCAATTTTAATTTGCGTGGGAAGAGAATTTCCATGGTGAACATTACAAGGATGAGGATTTTTTTTCCCCGATGGTGGCTTTGCCACGCTGTTATAAATACTTTTCGCTGCCATCGATAGCTCATTACACAATTCCTCATTATATAGGCGGCACTCATCATTACCGACGCGAATCTATCTCTTTTATACATACACGCCGACTATAATGCTAAACATGGCGTTAGGCTATGTCTACCCCGTAAGCAATAATAACGTGATTAGAATGTGGTAATACTACAAATTTTTCTTTCGTATCTATTTATTCTATGGTTTAATCTACATTGAAAATTATTAACAAATTTAATATACGTAATTGCTCTGTGGCGTGATTGCTGACGCTGCTTTCTGCCATCTCAGAGGCTCGAGTTTGATTCCCGATGTATGAATTGGTTTGGGTGTGAATTAAAAGACTCAGGCCAATCCGAAAAAGATTTCCATCATGACCTGGCAGGAGATCGAACCCGGGACCCTGTGAAAGAAAAACAAGAAAGGCTCTCATGAATATACGTATTTGTTTCAGGTTATCTGCTCGACTTGAGGTATCTGCACAACACTGGTGGTAGCTCGCCACCCGCCGACTATGCTAGTAAGTTTATATGTATGTATATCAAATCGACAATAAAAAGTATATCTGGGTTGAAGGGGCGTTGATGCGTCAAAAGTATTGACTTATCATGTACTTAAGTAAGTTTTAATAAAATTCAAACAGCAGTCATAATAACATCAACACAGTTATAGAAAGTTTAACTTAAGTAAAGTTTTCTGTTTCATTAGACGAATAGCTCAGTTAAAAAAGTCCGAGAGCCTCGATGGCCCAGTTTCCGCACATATTGTTAGCGGTCAATGGGCTAGGATCTCACAGGAATGGGTGTAGACACGTACAGCCGTTGACTGTAGTCGTAAAAAAAAACTATATTAAGAATGCTAAGTTGCTTTTTCGTCTAAATTTTCAAATGTCCAGATATCTCGAAAACTAGTGTGTCGATATTTTTATTTTGCTTTTAAAGCATTTTTCTAGCTTATGGATGTAATCCCTTTAAATATTTGGCCTTAGTTTAAATTGACCATAGGTATGTTATTGACGTTTTGAAGACACAATTTTGGAATTCTTGTACATTTGTACTCCAAAAATGTGTCTTCAAAATTAAAATTCAATTCTTCAAATTAACAATAAACTATTATTTTTTAAATATTCGCGGCGCCTCGCTTCTCGACAATTTGTACTATATGTATACAAGGCAAAGCTAAGTGTATAATAATAATATTGTTTTTTGGGCTGCAAATAAATTATTTTTCTATTGTTTTACTATTGCGTTACTTTACATTAGTTCTGGGGCTTCACCAGTAATAAAAACAGTATTTCGAATACTTTTTTAGTTATCAGTTCATATTATTAACGAGCGAACAGTTTAATCCTGTTTTTAATAATGTGAGTGGAATTCTATGTCAGATCCTTTCGGAAGCCTGAAAAATCTGTGTTGACTACTTGAACGACAAAAAACAAATTTTTCCGGGCAAGGAATCATGCATGCACCTTCGCGCTTGAGACCCTGATCTATATAGGTATTAATTAATTTAAGTAATGATAAATATTTAATAACTAATTAATTATTCTTAGTAATAATGTACTTTGCTAATGCGAATGTTGAAACTTATGTAGGTATGCTAAGCGAAAACTGCCTTAGTATATAAGGGCAAATTATCACTGGACAAATTGAATTACTATAGTTACAATTTGAATATGTCTTTGTTATTATTATAATAGATCTCAAAAATTACTTAACCTATTTTGATAAAATTCCTACATCTATAAAATGCTTCATTATCAGCAGGACGTAGACCACCTTCTCATCCACGCGGTTTCCTGGTTACACCTTCAGCTGTGGTGTTTCGGAGCTCGTTTTTATGTCTACTTCCAAGCTCTTATATGATTTGGCAAAGTTTTTATAGCCTGCTGCCTGTCTGACGCTAAGCCTTCTTGGGTAGCTCCAGGACCGACAAATACCTGTGAAAATGAAGTACAAGTATCTGTTGTCTCTTCTGGGAATAGAACCCAGATCCCCTCGTGTAGTAGACTGGTGTTAACCAGTGTGCCATGGAGGCCGTCAATAAGGTAGGCGGACAATATCGCGGAAGTTATTCTTACTTGGAAAAGGATAACAAAATTCGTGAAAAACATTTCTCAGAAGTGTCGGGTAGAAGCACAGGATAGAAGCTTCCTAAAATGTATTAAGGCCAATTATATGAAAATTAATAAGGCTTTGCGAACTGAAAATACTTGCTTTTACCTCTAGTTCAAAGAAATGTGTGGGAAGTCATTATTTTGTCAGCGATTATTTGCGTACTTTTTTAAAAAGATAAAATTAAAAAGAAATTATTTACTTACATTTCATTAATTTGTTTTTTATATATTACTAGCACATTTGATTATAACCTGTATTGTCAAATTTAACACCTACGATTAGTTTAGAGACCCGTTTTTAGGAATTATCTACTGGCGAAATAATTTCGTACTAGCACCTGCAGCATAGCGATTGCACATTTATTAATATTATAAATGCGAAAGTTTGTGAGTATGTATGGATGTGTTATCTGTTATCCGATCACGCCAAAACGGCTGAACGAATTATGATGAAATTTTGCACACAGGTATTACTTGGTATTACACATAGGCTACCTTTCATCCCGGAAAAGTACTGTTCCCGCGGCATCAACATTAACATGAGTGGACCGCGGGCGACAGTTAGTTGAACAATAAAGAAATAATCGAGCCGAGCTCTTGTTGAGGTGGAATGCCATAAATTTATGAAAACATAACTCAAACTCCAGTGCCTCTCGAAATTTAATTCCTAAATAACATCGCCGAGGCTTCCTTGATATATTTCCTGGATCTCGGCGAAGTTTTTATTGATGTACAAAATTAAATTTCAAGGATTGTTTACCTGGAAATACTCTTATAATAACGTCATTGCTTCGAAACTGCAGTGGGAAGTTATTTACTTGAGGGATTCAAAGGAGGGTGCCGCTGCGTAGGCCCGACTTCCTGATCATGCCCACCTCCACCGCCAGCTATTCTTGTAAATACAAAGATTGTTTAGAAAACGAGATATAAAGAAAACATAAATATTATGTGTTCGCTGCTGTAGCTATGCGAAAGGGTTATTATTAGTTTAGTGTGGAGATTGGTCAGTTTTCTTTTAATTAACATTCTAAACTACTCCAACTTAAATTAAGAAGGTAAAGACGCTAGATTTATATTAGACTATCGGTTTTTTCAACTGCACATGGGTGGTAGTTATTAAATGTATTACAGATCAATATTTGCCATTATTTCATAAGATTCCATATTTGTTTGTTTCTTGAGCGCCTTTATGGGTCGTGGCCTCCCTACGATCTTCTTTTATATCGCTCTGTCTTTGGCCTCTCCATATCCAAGATGTTTTTGCTAAATCCCTTCTGTTCCTTCTCCAGACAATCCTTCTACCGCTTTCTAGGTCTTCCTCGGGGTCATTTCTGTTGTGGGATCCATTTAGAGATGATTTAGTGAGCTCGACTTGTGTCATCCATTCTTTTCAAGTGACCTACCCATCTCAGCTTTAGTGACTTGAAAAACAGTAAAATTATTGGTTTAGGTAACATACACATATTGTAATTTTTTACCTAAGAAATCACTGACACTGACAATTTAAGGATAAGTTTTCATATTCCTGAGCATTTCTCATGCTGGCATTGTTTGTGAAGGTCTACAGCGGCAGGCGCAGACGGCGCTCATCATCAGCGTAGTGTCACTGGCGCTGCTGGCGCTTATCCTCATCATCACTTGCCGTAACCGCTTCTCCTGGAGCTACCTCAAGAAGAAATTTCAGCATACGAAGGTGACTTTTTTCTTTGACTATATTTTACTTAAAGGCTTCTCTGACTGAAAGTGACTACGCTTTTGCTGATTAGACAGGGAGAGAGAAGAGAGAGAAAACCACTAAATTGTTGTATCGTATTTAAGTGGACAAACTCCAATCGCTGTGGCCAAAAACTCTCTACGTGTGTTGCACACTCTCAATGGAATTCAAATGTCTGTAAATAATCATAACGGCTGAAAAGACGTGTATGGGCTATTTTGACATCTTTAAAACTCCCACTCAGCGCGTAGCGTTCATGGCATCTAATATGATTTCTATTGCTCAAAAACATCACATTTATAATGATATAATTAAATACCTAACAGATTTCAATATATATTTAGAGCTAATCTTTTATTTAAATTTATATATGACTTCGTTAGAAACATCGAATGAAGTCGCCCACACTACTTTCGATAAGTATATTTCTACTTTAAAATTTTCACTACAATGTTACCAGCTTAATGCTTAGTAGGTACATTAAAGCGATATTTTCTTAGCCCACGCGGTAGTATCTCAATTTGTTCAAATATCTCCAAAGACATTAAACATCTGATAGATATGGTATAATTACATTACGAACCATAAGTATGTATGTGTCATATTCTTGCCATACCAAGTCGAGGGTTCGGATTCGCATCTTTCCTCATATTTTTGCTCGACTGACCCACCTAGAAGGAGGTTGCTGTTGTTCGGAATATATATACACATTCTGTGAAAATTTCAAGTATTAACGGACTCTTAGGTAAAATGTTTACCTTTTGGGTACGGATACGGAGCCCTACAAATGCAGCCTTAATGATAACTATATTGAATCTCTTTATATAAATCCTATCTGTCTGCGGAAGATGTCACAGACTCTCTTTGTTAATGAAAGCTATCGATGTATAAAAGTCGATATCTTCAATAACTGACGGAACGTGGTAACGAGGAGCCTGCGGCAGAACAACACAGTCGTTATAATGGCTAAGGTTGAGCATTTCAAATAAAAATATTTTGTCTACGCTTTCTTTTATTACGTCTGAAAGTAAACAAAGACTGTATTTCAAAGAATGTTTGTAAACAAGAAAAAGAGATTAATTCTTAGAATGCACTTAACAGAGAGATAATGGAACGTAATGGCTTCTTACAAAACACTAATAAAAGTCAAGAAATTATTTTACTCATGCTAATATTGTCTCAGTATAGTTCTACCGATGTACCAATTTAGAAAGTAAGAGAGGAAGAAATATAATTTATTTAGGGTGAAAAAACGGGACAAGGTCTCGTTTACCGAGAGGCTATGCTTTGAGTAGGGCGTTGAGCGGCGCGTGCGTTAAATCTCAAGCATATGGCAATGTACGGGGCCGTGTACTAAGAAGTATTTTTGTGCGTTTACTTGAGACATCACCATCACCGTAAAAAGACGTATGTACTCCATGCTTTTGTTTACAGTATATGATTGAGATTGAGCATACTATGAGACTATATCGCCACATCCAATGAGAGCGGGCTACCGTTTTTTTGCTCACTAGTTGGCGTTGAGTAAGGTTTCGAAAACGATATTTTATTACACACGTGAAAACACATTTTAATGATATTTTTTAAAGCCTTTGTCTGCCTACATAAACTTACTTTAAACAGACGATTCTTGTTAATGTGTAAATAAAAAAAAATTATCTAAGGATAATAATAATGGATTCAACAATTTTGACAAAATTTAGCATAAGAGAAAGTTTTGTGCGCGATAAATCAGTAAAGTGTGCTTTATACACGTATATGGGGAGATACGTAGTTCTATAAATGTCATTTCTTACACCTCACAAATGCAACATTGAATCCAGTACCTTCTCGGTAAAGTAAGAGCATTTATTATTCAATCAAACTGGAAATGTTTGGTAAAAATTTAATTTATATTTTTACGCCACACACATTGTAGGTTATACCGTCATAGAAAAATGTCAGTATATGTAAGAATTTTTGTGTCAATGCTTATAATTATGCGTTTTATTTCCAGAACCGTGTAAACAACCATCCAGCTGGTATCACACATCACAATCCCCACGCGGAGCTAGCCCGCCCAAAACCCGAACTGAAGCTCGAAATACGAAACCCCGACAGGCCCCAACCGCTCAACGTCAGAGACCTGGATACTAGGACTTCACAAGCCGATAGGAGCCAGGGCGCGACCACTCCGAAGACTGTGAGCACGGCGCTGAGCAACAGGCACCCTGCTGAAGACACGACTTTGGATTTTTCGTATGATAATCGGGCCTTGAACGTGACGCCACCTGAGCAGCTGCCCGCTGCTCATAGGTTCTGAGATAGGGCTGTGACGTTTGCTAGCCAAACTGTTCATATATAAACTGATATTTACCAATTTTGGTATAATCAACGTTTTGCGCTCATTAAGATAAATTCTCAAACTGTAGTTCAATAATTATTCTATTGTAATTATCACAAATCCGTATGAACTGCCGTGGTATACATACTTATATTCAATTTTTACAACTTTTCCCCAAATATGGGACTTTTCTAAACTCATTTTGCTACAGTAAAATATCTTGATGATAAATCTTTTGTACTATGTTCATAAATTGTATATAAGTTAAGACATAATGATATTAAGTATGGTTATCGTAGACCTACAAAAGAAATATTTAACAATTAAGAAATCTATATCAAGACAGGCGATTTATTAAAATTCTATTGCTATATCGTTATATAGCGATACTTTTATTAGAGACTTTTGTTGAAATTGTATATAATTGCTTTCTTTTTGTAACGAGAGCGTTATAAGGAAAATATCCCAATTATGTTTATTAATAATAAACAACATCACAAGTATCACAAACGAATTCGAGACGTACTTTATCTTCAAATCTCCGAACCCGCCGTGTTAGCAACTGTGGCAATTATAATTTGAACGCAATTTACAATCTATTTATTCTAAAAATAACTTACACCGAATACAGAAAAGCACCTTAATTAAAAAAAAAACAAATCTCGTTATGTCACTCTTTAGACCTAGCACGACTAAAACAGCGCGAGACTTAACTATGTCATTAGTAAAAAATAAATCAAGTATTGGGGTTCAATCATTTTGCTATTGATATTTATTTAGTAATAAATATATGAGCCTCTCGTATCGAGCCATAGAGCAGCTATGGGGGGTTAATTTATTAGTTAGTTTCATAACTGTAAGTGGTATATAAATAATATAGTTTATATCCCATCATTTAAAATATCACACAATTAATTTTTATATGATAACACGTATCATCACAATTTTATCGTATTTTTGTTTAGTTCTATAATACGTGTAAATAGCATTCTCATGAAATAATGACACCGCACCATTTCAATTTAATATGAGGTTTTTACTATGTAAGTACTTAAATAGGTAAGTATGTAACAGAGTATTCGTAATGCAATATTATGATACCTAGTCTTTAAATACACTCTAAGTGTAATGTTTTCGCGATTGTTGCACATTACAATTTAATCACTTAATACGGTTTTATCGCGTATATATATTATCACACCCAAAGTTTCTAAAATTGTAGTGTACTGTACAGTTTTCATTAATTGTCAACTTAGTGTTGACAATTAATGAAAATATACGCAGTATTAGCTCACGATGTCTGAAGAGCATGCAGTGTTCTGCTGAGCTTGAGACTTTATTAAATAGATGACCGGCACCAAGCTGATGGCAAGTTCCATCATCCTCTCTATTGAAAAAAGGATGTTTTTTAAATTTCAATATTCTAAAGAAGCAATCTTTGAATGTAGGTACATATTTGTTTTCTTTTGCAAGGACTTACAGAGATTGACGAAACGCATCGCATATAGTGGTTGGGTTTGTCTAGAGCATGTTCATAAACTGCAGACATAAAAGAGGGCGTAAGTATAATGTAATTAAGGTGAAAAAACCGCATGAAGTGATTCAATTTAAATGTACTCCAAGTGTAGCCGTAGGTCGGCGATCGACCTCGCGTTTTATTAAAGTAAATAAGTAGAAAAAAGCTACAAATGTATGTAGACATCTACATACATTTGTAGCTGAAATATTGTATAATTTACTGTTATAAATACTTTTTGCGAAAAATGTATTAATATCAGGTATGAAATGCATTCGTCCTTACTTCATATTTTCTTAGGTGCACAAAACAAGTCGCAGTCATATACACGACATATTTCTCTTATAAATGCCAGCTTCAACGACTGAAGACTGAAGTTTTTCAAACTATTGACTTTCCACGTATTGAATTGTGAAATAAAGGTACTTAGTTCTTTGAAAAGGTTTTTGTTTGAAATAATAAATGTATATCTATGCTTTGAATAAGTTGATGTAAGTAGGTAGGTGTTTAAAAGAGGACATGCTATAATCTCATTGTCAAGTTGGTGTACTTATTTGCAAAAACAGTTTTAGTTGTATTGTTTTATGTGAAGTTAGTTATAGAAAGTTACTGTACTGTATATTTTCGAGTTCGACTCGGGTTAAAATAAACATTTCAGCTTGGCTGAGGTAGTTTTTACTTTATATGTTATGTGATGCAGTGATTTTTGTTGCTTGTTGAATATTGAATGTTGAGCAGCGTGTAAATAACTACCGATATCCCCTTATAGGGATGACTTAGTCCTTATTAAAATGGACAACTTTTCCTATGTGACTGATGATGAGAACTTGAATATATCGACTTTCCATCCAACAGTGTGCGGCTGGCCCGGTGGATTGTATCGAATCGTCGCAATTTTTTTAAAGCGAAAATTTCTTTAGCGACTTTGTGCTCTTTTTGGGACGAGTAAAAATATTAAATTCGCGTCAGGACACGTGACCTGATCGAAAATTCGTAAGACGGTCACGAGACCTGGAAACTTCTTTAGCGGCGCTGTGCACTTTTTGGGATGGGTTAAAAACGTTAAACTCACGTGACCTGATCGAAAATTCGTAAGACGAACACGTGACCTGAGACCGCCGCAAAGGCGAGTTTTCACTTCGGCTGGCACTCCCGGAGTGCAAACCGTTGGTTTTTTTTACTAGCACGTCTCATGGGAAACGTTTATTTTGCCGAGCTTAGTTACTCCCTCAAGGGAATGTGGATGGTTAATTTACAAGCTGTTTGCAGGTTCGGTCAAGTATCTAATATTTTTTTCTTAATTCGATAGTGCATTTCCATTACTGATAAGAAACGTACTTAATTCAATATAGGTAACACTAAAGCCCATATATTTAGATACAGTGTTACAAAATGTTCAAATGCTATTAATAATATTTATATTTTATACAGCTAATGCGAATGCACCATAATTGAGATACTTTTCTATTATACAAATTTAAAACTTTCGACTAAATGATTTCCTAAAAGGAGATTGCTATTACTTATAAAAAAATAAGGAGTAAACATTACGGTTTTTTTTCATACAAGCGTACAAACTGTGATTGTGGGTGTGCATTAAAACTACAACCATGGGTTACCCCCGTGTTCGAGAGATAAAAGTACTGTATTTTCCCCTATACTTTTTAATTCGTTATCGGTGATCACACTACTCTTGCTCTAATAAGTTTGTAGATACGTGACCTTACCTATATAAATATGTCTTCATACACTATTTTTGACTATAGTTCATTCCTGCCTGGTAGGCTCATTATGTATTGCTAAAATTCAAAATATACACTCATATTTAAGTTATTTAATATATTCGCATTAGTATATAACAACAATAATAATTGTATTATTAAGGTTAACGGAAATAGCGTATGAACGACACCAAGTATTGTATGTAACAATCATTTTTCATATTTATGTAATGTGCTTAGTGTTATGTGATTTGTGAATCTATGTCACTCATGTAGTTAGCTCTTGCAACACAGGGTGTTATAGCAAAGTCATGAAATTCAAGAACTTACACATGTAATATTACACATGTATATATCTTCAACACGAAGCTAGCTATCAGCTAATAGAGTTTATCGTTTTGGCGAAATGAGACATTTGGGTTTAACTAGGGACGGCGGCGCTGACAGCCTGAAAGCGGCAATATGCCAAAGTAGGATATTTGGTAACCTTAGGCATGATTTCATCTGGTTGTTGAGGTCGAGGCAGCTGTCAAGTTTATGACTGCCTTTGGTAGATACACAGGTTTTACATCTAACAAACGTCCATCAAACATTTGAAGGGCATGCTTATCTAAATAAAATGAAGGGCATAGGTATGCTCTTCAAATGATTACCCTCTTTGCTGTAACACCTGTATATGCTCAAAGTGGGTAAATGTAAACAGAAATAGGTAGAGAAGAGGTACATAACTGTCAATTCTAAAAATTAAACATATTTTTATTGGAACGAGGGCCAGCACTGCCGACCTGTAGTTACGCCACTGGAGTCGCAGAAGTCAGCGCCCACCTCCGAAAGGGGAATATAGAAATAAGATAATGGCGTACGTTTGTCAGCGACCTCAGGTCTTTGTACGACCTAAGAACCTAAAGACGTATTTTCACGCGCCTGCCTGCGTGATGCGCCTTATTTTAAATTAGTAAGAATATATCAGAATATTCTGACTTTGTTAGACGATATATGGAACACAGTTTGTACTTTGAAAAATGATCAATATTTATTGCTGTTCTCCGAGTTATTTTTAGTTAAACTGTAGGAAAAATCAATAGTTATCTTTAGTTTATATACTTAACTGTTTTCTATACCCACGTGGAGTTCGGTCATATTTATAATCACTACTCATTTTGTACCCGTTATACGGTAGGGATTTACTTAACTAAAGGTTATGACCACTAAAACTAAAATAATCTGTCTTTCCAACGTGATTTATAGATATATCTTCTAGTTTCTAATAATACGGCAGACATCAAATTACTGTAATAAGACGAGACATAAGCTGGCTTAAGCTAATTGACTTAGTTGGTGTAGTGGGTTTTCAGTATTCAATTTTACAGACTGTGTTCGTGTACCTCCAGTACACGAACACAGTCTGTAAAATTGAATCGCGTCTTCGTAACGTAAAAAATATATATTTCAATACATGATTTAACTTAAGATGTACTTATTCTATATAAACTAAAATGATGTACTTATTCTATATAAACTAAAATTAAAAATTATAACTATTTGAAGGAAAAAATCAGCTATTAATTTGCGCTATTCTATTTTAAACCTATCATACCTACCATTTACAATTTTATACTCAGTTCCTAGATACAAAATAATATCCATTCTTGATTTAAGTCGATAAAAGGAACTTAATTAAGTACATAAAATCTTAACAAATCTCCTCACCAATAACCTTCAGCCTAAAGCCACTTACAAAATTTTCATAAAAGCTGCACTTTAAATTCCAATTAAGTGTATGCTTGATGCTAAACATTTGCATTCATTTACAACATGACAAATCGTTGTACCAATTTTGCGTACAATTTGTGAAATTTGCATTACAGGAATTTGCTGATATTCGAATTTCAAACGAGCATAATTTCCCGCCGGCGGGATTTAACACTTCTTTTCGAATTTCGAATACAAACACAGTTAGTTACCATAAAATCTCTGACATAATTATAATTGTATGCGGTAATGAGAACATTCAAAGGTACTGTACAATTTTTAGTGGATTCAAGTTGTAAGGTTAGTGGGGTGTAGTCAGCCTTTCCAATAAGATTCTAGCTGTAGTCTCGTCGAAAATGCATATGCCAAGTCCTCTATCGAGAATCAAAGCAAAGTTACTATATACGCTAGTACACTGTTAGTCTGTAACCCTTTAGCCATATAGGAGTACCAGCATGGTTACGTACCTACCTAGTTCTATCATATTAAACGTCGCAGTCTCATGCTTGCGCTCGGTTTAAACCGAAAGTACTTACTTATAATAATATTATATAATATATATATAAACTGCGTACTTAATTACTAATTAAGTTTTTAAAAATATAAAATGAAACCATTATATAAAAATTTTAATTTCTTGATGTCTATTCTCAGGCGTGCTCGGCACCCACTGTTTATTTCTCGTGGGTGCTCAAGCCCCCGAGCACCCACGGAGTCGGCGCCCCTGGAATTAGTTAAATAAAGTGCTTATTGCATTATGTTAGACTGCGTAATAATAAGACAAATACTTTTCTTATTTATTTTGTCTCTTAAATTTTACAGATTGAGATTTTTTTCAGTTTTCCTCGTCTAAGGCGTGGGAACGCATTAATGAGAAAATAGGGGTTTCTTAACGATTAAGGGATCGGTCTTATTCTGATTTTCGTCTACCATTTTTAAGCCCTCTCTATCAGCTCTGAATATAAGGAACAGATTCGCAATTTGTATTTATTCCCCTTACCCGTAAAGTAAATCTTGTAAAAAAAATTTATATAAATCACTAGCTGAGCCGACAGACATATACATAGACGCCTACTGTCAATACGATGCCGATGCTAAGGTTACATTTAAAAAGTTAATAAAGGGCGTTATATTTTCTTATTTATTTTAATTTCTTAATATTTTATTTCAACCATGACACTTTATTTTAGTTATTCCACACATTTTTCATAAACATTGGCATTTATAACACCAAATTACACCGACTTCACATTATAAAATCCACTAGAAACAATTTGCAAAATAATTCAAAACAAAAACCGAGCAGTCCGTAGAAATTCCCGCCAAGAACTCCCTCATGAACTTTGACGCGCTATATCTTTATCAGTTTTTATTTAAATAAATATAATAAAAAAATATGTATCCAATAGTTTTGATTATCGAACTGACGGACTAATTTTAATGTTATTTTGACCCAGGAAACAAGCTTATTCTGTATGTAATATAATTTGATGAAGTGGTTTTAGCTGGCCGCTTGACTCATAGATAATTCCTTCGGATCAATACTTTGACAATTAAGATCATGCCAATATCACGGAGCTCCAAATGTTTAGTGATTACAAATATATTATTTTTAAGTTATTGTTAATTGAATATTTTTAATTTTATAAAATGATACGAAACCGTCCATACAAGACATTCCATTAGGTAAGATTTAGAATTATTTATGTTGTCTCGATTATATGATACATACTTATAGAGCAATGTAATGCTATTTATACAATTAATAAAAGATCAAATGCATTAATCACATGAAATAAATATTATCACAATTCGTATTATAAGACCAATTTGTAACAATTTATTAAGTATTATTACTTAGTTAATATTTGATGAAAAAGAATAAGGCCGTTTATTGAACCAAAAATGAAGATGAATATAAAATACCTCGGATTATTAGAGATAGATTACCATGAAATATATCAATTAACGGCAAACATTTCTTAGAAAATAACAGTTCATGGAAATTATTCTTACTTAATACTAAATTTTGTAGGTTATTTTTTATGAATGTGATATAATTCATGTAAATTCACATTTTATTAGAATGTCCCAAATTTTCTTTTACATTGTTCACGATAAGGTACTTTTGAATATTTTTGGCTGTAGTAGGCATTCATTTTTGTACATGTATACTTTGCAGAAATAATGATGCACTCTGAGAAGTCCGTTTCTTTCTGCCTGTCCTTAGACAGAAGGCTCTGCTCTACAGCTCATGGCGCTGACATACTTGAACGCATTCATATCAGTGACGGTGTTCCGGGACAAAGAAAAGCTGAAACGAAAGTATTAGAAATGTGTGGGTTAATATCGTTCAAAATACAACCATTTCATTAATGACAATTTAACAGACACTACGTTCAACACATTTAATAATATAAATAACAGTGTTTTGTTGTTCACTGTAGATAGTTGGCTATTTTTAATAATTACGAAATTAATCTGTAGTTGGTAAACTCTTGGAACACCAAATTATCAAATTAACACAAGGTCACAAAACATCGTAATTAAGTTACGATACATTATTGTATCTAAATATATTTCGTGGAAGATGTTGTGTACACCCATAAATAAGATATTCCCGGTATACACCAAAATAACATTATTATCTCAGCTAGTAATATATCTCATCAAGTAGGTATATGCTTGTCCGTCGCTGGAGGAAGTTCAGTCTGTGCCTTCTGGTGTCCGGATGATACCTAATTAGCCAGTACATATACACCAGCAGATAGCCTTGAATCTGACGTATTGTGTACACGACAATTCTTTGAGATTAGCAACTGCAGTAAAGCTATTAACTCAGTATTAAAGGATGATTGTAAATACTAATTTAAACAATGAATTCTGAACATACAGGCTTTATATGACATAAAATGTTCGCTGTTACGTAGTAAGTCTGACCGGCTAATTCTGTTAATAAAGAAAGTGTACTACAAAAAAGTCTCGTGTTTAAACACCGTCTTTGTCCCTTGTGGTACAAAGATCCTATGGCCACAAGTAATGTTTAAAACTTCCACTTATTGCCAACAAGGAGAAAATATTTAGCTTATGCTCATAACTTTCATTCTTGCTTAAGGATTTTTTAACGTTAACTTTTAGGAACACGTCTTGACCGGTTATTTGCGTGTCACCGTCTATTAAACAAGCACATCCACTCCCGTGGATACCCAGGGTTTAGTTTATTAGATCAATTATTTTAACTAAAAATCATTGTCCGATATTGTATTCGAAAAGTTGATTGCTCAATTTGTTCTAAGGAGATTCTTTCTCAAACAGTCTTTGTTGAAGTAATATTATAAACTAAATGTTATTGGTAAAATCCCTTGTTCCGTAAACGGCCCTAATTTCATCGATAGTGTAGAGATGTAATGCGGCAGTACTGTACTTAATATTTTTTAATTAAAAATTGTATGAAATACAATTTTAAGTATATTTTGTTAAAGTTATGTAGTTATATCACATGCACAATGTTAGTTGCTCACATTTACTTATGACATTAATGAAACTAAGGTGAAACAAGGCGATTTTAAAAGCAAGTCAATGAGGCGTCGGCTTCAGCAAGCTGATACCGAGCAATACTCGTAATGTGTCGGTTGTTGCTGCTTGTCATTGTTCTCCAATGACAGCGGTACATCGGACCTACCTTCAATTTACATGACTGGACCCTACGACTCATTGCTGACATCCGCTGGTGCAGCATTTCAGAGCACCCTCATTGATTTATGCAATTTAATCTTAAAACTTTATACAAACCTTAAAGGTGCAAGATTTCTTAGCTCATTTGGTTTTTGATCATGCACAAGTGCGTTAGTATTATTTTGTATATGGCACTACTTACCTACTACTTACCTCAGAACAAGGAGTTCTGAGATTTGCTCCCAAATTGACATTTAGAAACATTTTTGAACATTGTCTAACATTCCAACATTCTCAAATAATTGTTTTTATATTGCATGACTGAAAGGGTAATCTGTTTATGTTTACCATCGATATAACACATTTATGTGCAATATATATTATGAGTTTTAAGTAACATTTTGTTGGATGTTTATACATTTATACTGGCACATTGGTATGAGTGGCATACGGTGCCTATACATACCTGTTTTTTTTTTGATGTTACATAACATTGAAATATGTTACGTTTGGTGTAGTTTGTTAAAATAACTTCTAATAAATATTTGATAACATTTGTAAACGTCCTGTAACAACAATGTAGGTCCACTAATTTGATAAAGACGTCTATCTTTTAGCGAAAAAGACGAACTATCCATTGAATCTACTTGTTTTACCAGCCAACATAGCATGTCGCCCTAGACGCCGTTTATATCGTGCTATACGCCAACGCCTTAAAACAAAATAGCGATAGTTGTTAAACTTTGTCGCGGGTGCCATGCTGCGTGGCCAAATTTAACTTATTAATAACTATAAGGGCGTAAAGTAGTAGTTTAAAACTAAGTAATTATAAGTTATATGTAAATATTGAAACCCTTCAGACATTCCGTCCAATACGTAGAGTAAGGAAATATTTTAAGTCATAGCCGTTAAGTTATATCACACATAGAGAAATAGATAAACTAGGTGACACTTATATAATATTATTAACATTTTTGTGTACATTCGATATATAGATCTTGTCAATATGCATTTTGTTTTAAGAGTTGCAATTGTTTGGATTTCCATTGAATGAAAGAATAACTATTATTTCATTTGTTTCGCTTTTGAGTATTACTTTTTGAATTGACTATTGATTGACAATTGAAAAGTTACATTTGGGTTGCGTTTATCAGAAGATGCATTTTTTTTAGATGTGAAGGAGTGTGGGTTTGCAACCCTTGGCCGACATCTTGGAAAAAGGGGTTCAAATGGTTTTTACGGTTTATCTTTCAAACTATAATATTTTGTTGCAAATAAAATCATCTACATTTTTTATCCAGTAAATTTTAGTCGTAGAACTATAAATAAAAAGTTATATTTAGTTAAGTTGACTGTATGTACCAGATACAAACTGAGTAAGGAATTAATAAATGCAATATTCATGACAATGTTTTTATTAACTCATGTAAAAATAAATATGGTATAAAAAAAAAACAATCAAAACCGCCGTGGTCTCCTACTCTTGTACTTTCCGTCCAATCTTTGTATGAGTTTTTTGTATTTCTTTCTGAATTCTTCATTCTTGTGTTTCTCCAGTAAGTCTGAGTAAGCGTCTGAGAAAGGCATCACGTTGATCCCTCCATCTTCGCTGACTATTCCCGGAAGACCAGGTACCACCCCCGCCATAGGTCTAGGGTAGAGCGACGAGTAGTATGACGAGTAGGGATTATACGGAAGCCCTGGTACTGGCACCATGGGATAGGTCGGAGCAATGGGTACGCCAAAAGGAATTTGTGGTGCTGGTACAACTGGTATGGGTACTGGTATAGCTGGACACACAGGACAACCACAATAGAAAGGCGGCGGCGGAGGTAAAGGGATCATGGGCGTTGGTGGTGGAGGACAAGGAGGGCAAAGACAAGGGTTGGGTGGACCTGGTGGCAGGTACGGCAGGGATAGCTGGGGGATTGGAGCTGGAGGAAGTGGTTGGATCGGCTGGAACACGCCGACTGGAGGCAATTGGACGGGTACAGGGACTGGAATAGGCTGAGGTGGGGGACGGGGAGGTAGGGTATCGTTGCGGTAGCAGAAGTCAGGCACATGCTTTGGGTACCAAAAGAGCGGGTTGCAGACATCATTTTTAGGCTTACTGGGTTTCAGTTCCAGCTCATCCATGAAAGTCAAGCCATTGATTGTGCAGTAAGCATAGCTGACTATTGCAGCTAAGGTGAAAACCTGAAAATATTGACATTATTTAAGTTAGTTCGATGTTCTAATTGAAAGAGATAAGGTAATAATAAAATGAGGCACCTACTCTTGTTTCTTTTTAATTTTTAATGCTAAGAAATGCGTAATTCTTTTAAAAAAACGCATATTTTATTTTTTATATGGATTTGCTCTATTTTGTCGTATGTTGTATAGCTGGCTTTGAAAGTAGCGCCGGTGAACGAAAAAATAAGAAGTGGTAGAGTAGCTTGGTATGGTATGTAGTCGTGGTAGAGCCACGCTACCGGCATAATATATTGCTAGTAGCATGAATGGACCGGGTCGTCCGGGGAAGTAGAAGCTTTACCGCTTCTATGCTTCATTCGGTGAGTGAGAGAGCCGGAGTCCCATCCTTCCCCCTCTCCTCCTTGAAAGGCCGACAACGCACCTGTAACACCCTGGTGTTGCAGTTGTCCATGGGCAGCGGTGATCACTTACCATCAGGTGAACCGCGTGCTCGTTTGCCGTCCTATAATATAAAAAAAATGGTCATGAGAAGATCATATTACAAGGAAAGCGCTAGAGATGGAGGTAAGTGGAAACCGGGGAAGGGGAAATCCAAAAAAGGAATGGATGGAATGCGTAAGACAGGACATGAAGGCGGTGGGAGTGGATATGGGCATGATGGGAAACAGGGAGTTGTGGAAGGAAAAGGCATACTGCGCCTCATATCATGGGATAAGTTAAGGAGGATGATAAATTGAAATGACATAACTTTGTGAGTTAACTATTCAATAATAAAGTAATTCGGTAAAGTGACTAAAATAAACACTAAACTCATACTAAAGGGTAAAATATATATTATTTTAATCTGGTTCGCTGGTTCTCAGTATTAAAATATGATACAATCTTTACAAGCGATCTCCGTAGCGTGGGAGTTAACACGCCAGCCTGCGACACGGCATCGGGTTCAATTCTCGACGATGCCTGGCAAATATTTGTACTCCATTATCACAGGTATTTATTGGTGGTTCTGGAGCGATGTAAGGTTAGGGTGGGTCAGACAGGCAGCCGGCTGTTAAAAATTCGCCAAACCATATATATGGTACCGCAAATGCCTTTAAATTGCAGGGTTTGATCTCCAGTTCGATCCTTTACAACGATCTTATTCAGATAGGCCTGGATCTTGGATGTTTTTAAAATATCCATAGTATCGCTGACTTAGTACTCCACGACGAGAGTTTACAACTAACGGTGGGGCTAGCTTAATCTGTGTGATTTGTCCCTATATGTTTATTTATTTAATAGCTTTCGCCCGCGGCTCCGCCCGCGTCAATGTCGATCCCTCGAGAATAGTACTTTTTACCCGTGATGAAAGGTAACCTATGTCCTTCTCCGCACTCCAGAGAACTTGTATGCATAATTTCATGATGATCGGTTCAGTAGTTACGGCGTGAAAGCGTAACAAACAAACAAATAAACAAACAAACAAACTCACTTTCGCATTTATAATATTAGTAAGGGTTCATATGACAACATGAATGCTTTGCTCCAACGCATCGCAGCTGAGGACGCAACCAAGAAAAACGCCAGGATAATGATTGGGATTTGGCTTGCATTTCGCAAAATACTGTATATTTTGATAAGTATACGAGTTTAAGAGCCACCAAGTTCTCCACATTGACGTTTTATTTAAATGTTGGCAGCGATTGTCTTATTTAAAACTGAACGCTACAGATAATGGTTATTTCAATGTATAAGAGGATTCTATTTATTGTAAAGCTTTGCTTCAATGCATGAGCCGACCTCGCCGACTTTATTGTAAACTAGCTGTCGCCCGCGGCTGCGCTCACTGCGTTAATGTCGATCCCGCGGCAGCAGTACTTTTTTCCGGGATAAAAGGTAGCCTATCTATTAATCCAGGTAATAACCCACCTGTGTGCAAAATTTCGTTAAGATCCATTAAGCCGTTTTGGCGTGAAAGAGTAACAATCATCCATACATACTAACAAACTTTCGAGTTTATAATATTAGTCAGGAAAGGTAAAAATATTTATTTATTTATTTAAAATCAACAAATGTGTAAGACGTATGTAAAATAAATTTTCAAACAACTAAACTAGTAACGTGAGCGTAAATGTTATGGAACAGCGTTTAGTTTTAGATCAAAACTTAACTGAACTTAGATAAAAACTTTACTGTCTTTCATCAATGTATTTGAATGGTAACTGCCCTATATTTGGTACCTAATACTTTACATTTTCAGGTTGATTTCTGCAACGAGATGTAGTTTGTCATAATCCACAGTATATGAAATAAAAGAAAATAAAATTACTTACCTTAAAAATAGTTTCCATGGTGCTGTTTCCTTCAGTTACGAAATGAGTATGCTAGCTTCCGAATGTAACCACTGTTTTTACTACTATTCATGCACCTGATATCGTAGTACAATGGCACTGATTATAACACAAGTGCATTAGGTAATGCGTTTACATTACAAAGTTATCTAACGATGCACGTAAAGAGATTTAACATGTACGGCGCATATACAGCGCTTTGTCTTGTTAAATATTATTATGGTTTCATACGAATATATTATTCCCGAAACTTCTTTAATTTCACTTTTCCCACTTTTCGGAAGGTAATCAAGTTTATGTTTGTGTTATGTAATCTCGCATAAAATTAAACAGGCTTATGAACGTACGTACCGATTTTAATTAAGCGCAAAATTAACAAAACTAAACTATGTTATAAATACTTATATTTAAGTTCATTATTGAAATAAATAAATACTTATTTTTAATTGAATATCCTAAGCATGTTTTGACCATTTTAAGTATTGTCAGCATTGTTGCTTTCCGATGCTTTCTCTTCGTCTGCACCAGTTTTACTGCCATCATCGCTGTACTTAAGTATTACTTCCGAGACATATGGGTACGGAAATGGATATGGGTATCGATTACGCCGACTAGTTTCAGCATACATCTTGGAAACTTTCTTGATAGACGATGCACTTTGTTTTGAAATTGGTTGTTCGTACAACGCTACGATTCCGAAGCCAGGCATAGCTGCAATCTTCGGTGCTGTTGGTAAATAGCTGATATCATTCCGTAGTAGCTCCATCATTTGATCATAAGGGCTTATTGGTATTTTTTCTTTTTCACTAGTAAGTATGTCGTCAATTTGATATGTTTTTATTTCCTCTGGGAGTTCTGGTACATATACATCATAGGATTGGTGGACCCGTTTGTCGTAAGAGGTGTAGTGGTATTGTCTTGTGCGAGAGTGTAGTTTTGGTCGATTCGTCATGAGCCTCACGGGTCCGCTGGCTGCTACCTTCTTTCTGATGGCTTTTTCGAACATTTCCGCGCACCTTTCAGGGAGATGCAGGGGGTGCCAGTAGAAGGGGTTGCAGTCGTTGGGATCTGCATATCTCTCTTCGAAATCGAAGTGGTCCTTGTACGTGACGCCTACTATCGATAGTGTCGCTCTTCTTGTGAGTGCAAATAATGCAAGTAACGTCAATTTTGTCTGAAAAAAGAAACGATCAATGCAGCTGATATTTTTTTAAGTATGTAATATACTAGCTTTAGCCCATGACTGAACTCACGTGGTTGTTCCTTGCGAACAGTACCTTTTTCCGGGATGAAAAGAACCCTAGTTCTTTTCGTTGTCCTCAAACTACCTGCTTACCAAATTTCATTTAAATCGGTTAAGTAGTTGAAGCGTATGGGGATAACACACAAAGTTACTTTCGCATTCATAACATTGTTACTAACACTTTATGGGTTGTAAAGCCTGAAATAAACGACTTTTTTTTTAAATACAACGTGATTTTGCACCCCCTAGCTACCTATATTGACATCTGGGAATCAGAATCCCTAATGGGACACAAAATTGCAAGAAAAAAAGGTAAAAAAACGAAAAAGAAAATTAGGTTTCCCATACAAAGTCGCCGATCAGCTGAACGAATTTCTATGAAAGGTTAAATTATTTTTTTGTTTTTTACCTTGTTTTCTTACTTTCTGTATTCCATTAGGGATTCTGATTCCCAGATTGCAATATAGCTAGGGGGTTCAAAATCACGCTGTATAAATATATAATATAAAGATTTCTTACTTATATGAAGTTAAGATAAAGAAAACTGTATATACTGTATTAAATAACGTAATGGTGTTGGCATATAAAGTATTTGAAATACACACATAACTTCTCGTGGACACTATAAAACTAAATTATCCACGAGAGTTCTATAGATTGGTTCTGTATATTTATTAGTTCTATCCTAAGTCACAAACATCTAATCGACCAATTAAAAGTCACCGCCAAATGAGATTTTCCGTCACTGTTACAAAACCGAGCTGCCAGATTGCAATCAGCAACAAAACAATAATACATCTGCCAAAACTGAATAATGTATCAAATATTAACAAGAAGACAAGCTCACTGTCATTTCGTTTGATTCTCGTACAGCCGTCAGCGTCTTTCGTTGGCCGTCGTTCGCACCCACTTACGGCCGCTCGACGTGTGATGCCGCGCCGGCAATTGTTGCCACCTGCGTGTTATGCAAGTGAGTGCACGCGCTCTTAGCTATCCGGGAGTTGACAACTTTTCAAAAATAGTTATAAACGCTTCACGTGATTAAATATAATAAAAATTTTAGCACAAAGTCTATCCGGACCCCCAGGCGGTCCCCGTCCCCGGAACCCAGGGGTCGAAGAATTTCAGGTAAGGTTGTAACCGGGAATACTGAGATGACGTTTCATCATCATCATCATCATCAGGTCCTTTTTAGTCTCCACTACAGGAGCACGACCCTCTCTGTACTACCGGAGCCATACTTGAGAGCAGCCAGAGGACTTGGCCTACACTCTCCACGCTGGCCAGACGGGTTGGAGAGGTGTCTTAGATGTTAATAAGCTTTGTTTAGCTTGTATTTCCTAAGTCGCCTTCTACGACATCCACGGGAAGACTTGGAGTGGTCCTATTCTACTCTGCCGGATACCACACGGCTAAGATAAATAATTAACTATGTAACCTTTATATTTAGAAGAGTTTGAGTTGTCAAGGTATTTTTTATTGAGAGTAAGTTCCTTATTTTTTTAACTATAACTTGCTTTTAACGTAACTTATAGTTAATTAAGATGCTTCACTAATTGTTATCAGGCGTGTCATCCTCAACTGCCAGTGGCTGCAGGTGTGGCATCGGGTAGGCATGCCCGCGCTGCTATATGCTTTCCTCCCATTCTTCCGAGTGATGTTCAGAAGGTCGCTTTTCTTACCTGTGTTTAGTTTTCGTTTAGTTACAGTCCGTGATAAGGTTTTATTGTTTCCAAGCTATAAACAATTTTATGAGAATGTATATACTTGTAGCTCCCAATTACTAAGTTTCTATGAAGCTATATTATTAAAATCATGTGGGTTGTGAGCGCCTTCGTATTCGTCTTATAACTAGATATTTAAGACGCTTAACTTGTTAGTTATTTCAAAGGATCAAAATACCAAATAGAAAACCTACCTACAGATATAACTGACGTCAGACTAATGGATCATTATCTTAAGGGGTATCAATACAATCTGTAAATAGACATAATTCATTGTCTGAAGTGAGGTTCAAGATATACGAGTATTACCGTTACCTGCCCGTGTATACTTATAACTTTGTTGAATTCGAAAAACAAAATTTTGTTTTTTTAGTACATAACATGATGTGATTCAGCCCGTCGATACAAAACTATACTACGTAGATATAGCTTACGTAACTCAAGGCAATAGTCGGTTCAGTAGCAGTAATTCCTGAGATTTCCTATTACAAACAAACAGAAGCACAGCAACGAATAACTAGTATCGGTTATGCGGATTCACGATCTGGGGCAGCGTACTTGGAGTCTACGCAGCTGCATCTGGGATGCAGAAATAGTAATTGTGTGATAACTTGTTAAGTTTACGTAAGTCTACATATTTGTAGCAGATTTATAAACTGCCTAAAGCCATAGCTTAATGACTACCGTAGAGGCAATAAAAGAGTAATTAAAAACACATTAATTTCTTTTGCATTAAGGAGTAACAAACATTTTCACATACATGAAGATAGATATATTAATAAGATTAAGGAAAATGTAAAAACTACAAATAGCGTCGAAAGTACAGGCAAAAGAAATATATTTATATAGTCAATATATTTATCAAGAAAATCTTCTTAAGATATTGGCCTGCGCTGAACTTTTTTGCCGATATTAAATTTTGGGTATCGGTAGAGCTTAATTATTACTGGCTGAATGACCAACGGTGGCTTTTCCACACATGCTGCAAAACAAAAAAGCTATGTAAATAAAAACTCTATTAAAAATAAATAATCTACAATACAATGCACAGGTTGATTCTCATCTTAAATATTGGAATCATTAAAATATACATCCGCTCAACTTGAAACAAGGTAAAAATTAAAAAATATACTTGCAATAGAAAATTAACCAGTTGCAGGTATATGAGGGAAGCCTAATTATTTTTCACAATTTATGTAATTCTGATTCCGTCATTAAAATATTTTAGTCGTGGTAGAGCCACGTTACCGGCAAAATGTATTGCTGGTAGCATGAATGGGCCGGCTCCTCCGGGGAACTACCACACTCACAAAATCGACGTTTGAGTAAGAAGCAAGCTTTACCGCTTCTATGCTTCGATCGGTGAGTGAGAGAGCCGGAGGCCCATCCTTCTTTCCCCCCCTTCCCATTTCCTTCCCCCAACTCCTTGAACGCACCTGCCACACCCTGGTGTTGCAGTTGTCCATGGGCGGCGGTGGTCACTCACCATCAGGTGGCCCGCTTGCTCGTTTGCCGTCCTATAACATAAAAAAAAATCAGAATCCCGATACCGGCCATATTTATATCTAGAAATCAGGGTCATAGGGAATATAGTACAAAATCGTTAGAAAAAAGGTGTGAAAGAAAAACAAAATTAGGCCTCCCTTAGAAATTCGATTAGTGAGATATGTGTACTGTATAAGAGGTTCACTCCATACGGCGCGACACTTGCTGCTGCCGAAATAAAAGTAAGAAAACGGTGCTGCATGAAAGAAGAGCCCCACGCTACGAACCTACAAGTATTTTTATTTGTTTAATCATTAGAAACGTAATGCCGTTAGGCAGCTTGACAAATGTGACACCAGTTTTGACCACCTACACACACGAAAAACAATACAAACAGTGGCACTTCAGGTTACTTGACTACCAACTAACATCTGCCACGTTTGACTTGGAGCATAGGGTGGTATATTTCTGACTCTTTCATTCTTTCACTGTCCGTTTAATGCCCAGTAAGCTACGCTCCATTGCTCGTTGCCAAACTTGCAGTTTGAGACTCTGTTCTTCGTTTAAAACTCAAGTTGGAGCACCGTAAGTTCAAATAATAATAATAATAATAATAATCGTTTATTTCAGGCAACGAGTAAAACATTACATAGGCCCATAAATATATATACCTTACAGACTAACATACATACGAAAATATATCTTAAAAAACTAGTTTTCACGTAGAGTCGGCGACGTGAGGCGCGGGATATCAGCAGGCAGCCTTCCTCGGAACTTCCGATAAACGACTCCCTGCGGCCAGAAGTCCTCCTTCATGAAGGTCTCTAGATGGTGGGTCGGCACTCTCACCACAAATGAATTAAAGCTCACTTTATGGCGAGAAGCCAACTGTTCGACCCTCAATGTGAATTTGGACTTCTTCAGCACGTAGTCTATGACGTCCTCTACCCTCGTAGACCAATGCAAGCGGGACACATACAGCTGCGTCGTCTTCACTTCGGGACGCAACAGCAGGGTCGGTTCGTGCGGTGCATTGCCGTTGTGGTTACGGCTGGTGGGCTTCTTTTTTCTCCGCTCTACTTTAACGAAGCCCTCCTTGTCGCACTGGTCCCTTCGAGAACCCGATTCAACAGGCATGCGAGAGCTTGCCTGTTTTTTCCCCTTTGTGACGGGTCGCTGCGGTGACGCAGCAGCCGGGGCGGCGGCTACGGCTGCGTAGGCACGTGTCGGGGTTGAAGTGCTCGGCAGTGACGTCGGCTCCTCGCGGAGGGAAGAGCGGGGGGCGGGGCGCGGGGCATCTTGAACGATGTCGACAGCTGGCGGTGAGTTCTCAAATTTCGCCGACTCAAAACTGCCGATGGATGCATTTTGCGCTCCGCGACGAGTGTTGACGTTAGTAGCCACGGGTGACCTACATACCGATTTACTACTTTTTAATGATAATAACTCGGTACGCAGCTCGGTGATGGTATTTTCCGAGGCTTCTAACCTAAACTGCATCTGTGCCAGGCTGGTCTTCAGGGCCGTGATGTCCTTGAGAAGCCTGGTAACGTCCACATGGTCAAAAGAGACTGGTGGAAGTCTTGACAGGTTGGCAGCGCATAGCGCTGGCATGTCGTCAGGGTCGGTCTCCTTCATCAAGGTGATGATATCCTGGAGACTTCTTTCGCCTTTCTCATCTCTCCTGCGAGATGGCATCTGTGCGGTCCTGCCGAGCACATCGTAGAGCAGCACCTTGCCGCTGCAAATCTCCTCCACGGTGAAACTTGATTTGCAGATCTGCATGATGCTGACCTCATCCATCGTATCCTTGGCATGATCGATAAATGCCAGCAACTCGTTGACTATGACTTGCTTAGAAGTCATAGTGGCTAGTTCGAGCAGCGGCTAAAGCCGCGCGAAACGCGAATTAAAAATTCGTATGCAGTGTTGTACCGAGGCGCGTGTGTCACAGAGCGCGCATCGCACTGCAAATGAATTGCGTGTCAGCTTAGTGCGTGTCAGTATTGAATCTATACTAATATTATAAAGCTGAAGAGTTTGTTTGTTTGTTTGTTTGAACGCGCTTATCTCAGGAACTACTGGTTCAAATTGAAAAATTATTTTTGTGTTGGATAGTCCATTTATTGAGGAAGACTTTAAGCTATAAAACACCACGCTGCGACCAATAGGAGCAAAGCATCAATAAAAAATGTTTTGAAATCGGGGAAATATTATTCATCGTTGAGAACATCCGACGCATGCGATGCGTAAACGGTTCAAGTTGCTCTAAAAATGTGTATTAAAGAATTATTTCTATTTAAACGAACTAAAAAAATCTGCCAAGTGCGAGTCGGACTCGCGCCGAAGGGTTCCGTACCGTTATCTAAAACGCTGTTCAAACGGCAAAACAATCATGTCTGTTGTATGCGAGTCCTCCTTTAATATTAATTTTAATTTTATTTAGTTATTTATTTTTGAAGTGAATATATAACAAAATATTCTGTGAATTTTATTATTTATTTATTTTATTTATATTTAAAGCGTCTACCTGTTGCCGTTATCAATATCGAGCAAAAACAAGCAAAAAAAACACGTTTATTGTGTGGGAACCCCCTTAAATATTTATTTAATTTATTTTTTTGTCTTTTTGTTATAGCGGCAACAGAAATACATCATCTGTGAAAATTTTAACTGTCTAACTGTCACGGTTCATGAGATACAGCCTGGTGACAGACGGATAGACAGAAAGACAGACAGACAGACGGACATCGGAACGATATTAATAGGGTCCCGTTTTTATCCTTTGGGTACGGAACCCTAAAAAGATGAATGTACCATGATTCATAGAGCTCAAGTAGAAGCTCTAGATAGGGCTCTCAGAGATATTAGAAGCTGTGATAAAATCATGGGTGGGACACTGTTATGTTTGCTGGGGATTTTCGGCAAACTTTACCTACCTATAGTAAGAGGAACTAGAACACTCATTGTAAAGTCATGCCTTAAAAGTTCCCCATTGTGGAAGTTTGTTCATACCTTAAAACTATCTACGAATATGAGAGCACTGGGGGAGTTTTTCTTTATTTATTAACAATTTTTTCTTCAAAGTTACCTTTAATAGGAGACGGGAAAGTACCTAATTTAGAAAATAAAATTGAATTTGATCGCGATTAAGGTGAAAGAGTGACTAGCATTGAGGATCTAATATCAAAAGTTTACCCATAGATATAGTTGAAATAGAAAATAAAGATCATCAATGGATGTGTCAAAGGGCAATATTGGCGGCAAGAAACAGTAGTGTTGACGAAATTAACGACCTAATTTTAACTAAATTTCCAGGAAATATAATTACCTACACATCTATTGATAATGTAATGGATCAAGAAGACGCGCTCCATTACGCACAGGAATTTCTTAATACCTTAAACCAGAGTGGCCTTCACCCATATTCCCTCAAGTTAAAAATAGGTGCCCCAATAATTTTACATAGAAATCTTAAACCACCAAATTTATGTAACGGGACCCGACTTGAAGTCAAGTTTCTCCGTAATAACGTGATCGTTGCAATAGTTTTGACTGGTCCAGCAGTTGGTCAAACACTGCTTATACATCATTTTAAAAGAATTCAATTTCCAGTTATGTTATCTTTTGTTGTAACAATTAATAAATAACAGGGGCAAACATTTAAACACGTAGGAATCGATTAACGTCAAGACTGCTTTTCACACGGCCAACTACACGTATATGTCGCGTTGTGAAGATCGGGTTGCGTAGAAAATCAATATGTTCTTCTGCCACAAGAAAAGCACTTTAAAATATGTTCCAAAATAATTAATCATACGAGACGAAGTCGCGGGCAACAGCTAGTATATATATATATATATATATACGGACAAATCACACAGATTGAGCTAGCCCCAAGGTAAGTTCGAGACCTGTGTTATGGGATACTAACTAAACGATACTATATTTTATAAAATAGATAAACATCAATCATCATCCAAGACCCAGGCCAATCTGAAAAAGATCATTTTCTATCTTGACCTGGCCGGGGATCGAACCCGGGCACGCGGTGTCGCAGGCTGGCGTGTTAACCACTGCGCCACGGAGCTGAAACTCTGAATATTCGTTATGCCAGTATGCTGTGTTATCAGTATTTGTGAAGTTCCTTATTGAATTGAAGTACAACTGAAATATCTCTTAGTAACGGTACCTTTCGCATGATCATCATTTTTGTCTGCTTCCGAATAGCTAGAACCTCCTGAAATTAAGAATATAATTAGAAATGGAATGTACATTTTATATGTTACATATGCCTTTGGAAATATAGGTCGTAATATTCAGGCGTATAAAAAATAACTCATTGTTTGATAAAAATAATGCAATATTGAAATAGTCATATAACAACCTCCGTGTTCCAGTGGTTAAGGCGTTTGCCTGTTGACCCCCGGGGGTCGTGGGTTCGATTCCTACCGGAAGCATACTTTGTTTAGTTGTTTCCAGTTTGGTTAGGACATAGCAGGCTTGAATCACCTGATTGTCTGATAATAAAGATGATTCCGTGCTTCGGAAGGCAAGTTAAGCCGGTGGTCCCGGCTGCCATCTGGTAGTCGTTAAAGGAACCACGTTAGAGGCCGAGAGGCGGTTCTGAAGAACTCTGACACCAGGTTCTGAAGAACTGTGCATGATCGATTGACCATGACACCTATTCGAAATGATGATGAAGATAGTCATAGTGGAAATTGAAACAGAGTAATAATATATAAGCAAACATTAATTTTATTGTACTGCGGTGCTGTATCATACATACATTCATACATACTCTAAAGTCTTTTTCAGTTGCGGGGTAAACAGAGCCCCGGCAAAAGTCACGATTAGCACGTGTGTTGAATCATGTCTATCACTGTTAACACTTTTTACTACGAAATCAATTGCAAATTCCTCACATTTTGTTGTCCATTATTATTATTATTTTTAATAATAATAATTTTTATACGTATTTTGTTACAGTACCTCAGTATGATTGGGCTCTCCATTTAAGTACATAAATACTTGTGTTTGGAAATTATCCAGTTTAGTTTATTCCTTTTTTTTTAAGTTTCTTATTTTTAATTTTGTACTGATGTGCATCAAGCCGTATTTTAATTATGTAAACAAAGTTTCCTTTGCAATTCAATTATTATGGGATTTTTTGTATTTTCTGAAAATGGTCCTTTAGTGGTTTATGTATTGATGCTTCTTTTGGCTTGATAATCTCTCTTTTATTAACTGCCTCTGTGGTCCAGAGGTTAAGGCGTTTACATGTAGATCCGACGGTTGTGGGTTCGATTCCCACGGGATAATTGAATAATAAAGATGTTGCCGTGCTTCGGAAGGTAAGTTTAGCCGTTGGTCTCGGCTGCCATCTGGTAGTCGCTAAAGGAACCACGTCACAAGCCGAGAGGCGGTTCCAAAGAACTCTGACACCAGGGTGTGCATGGTTAATTGACCGTGTCACCTACACGAAATGATGATGATGATCCACAAGAAGTTACTTTAGAAAGATTGGGATTCTTATATACATCTCAAATTTACTTAAGCAATATACTAATTATTGCTCAAAGTCCCTAAAAAAACAAAGACCATGTTCATTAGGTCATCATAATCACCATTATATTGAAAAAATATTAAATGACTAACATCGGTTCAGTCGTTTACGGGAGAGGGCTATATACCTACTTTTCAAGTTCTTGACGGAAGAACCTGGACTGACTAGCATCTATATCCATTAGACTAATATTGTAAAGAGGAAAGATTTTATTGTTTGTTTGTAATAAACTAGAAAACTACTCAATTGCAGTTTATCATTCACCTAACCAGAGACAATAGAATAACGTCTATATTACAGACCGGAGTGTTCCGGATAGTGTGAATCTTCGTTTGTGACAAAGGCTATATATTTTATGGACAGACACGGTCATCATCATCACTATCATCAGGCCATCTTACTCTCCAATGCAGGAGAATTACCCTCTCTGTACTACCGGATATACCAGAATTGGCCAGAGCAAACAGAGAATTTGGCCTACACTCTCCTCACTGGCCAGACGGGTTGGAGAGATCTCATTGATGTTTATGAGCTTTGTTTAGCTTGTATTTCAAGCAAGGCAAGTCACCTCTTACGACCTCCATGGGAAAACTAGGGGTGGTCCTATTCTACTCTGCCGAAAACCACACGGCTAACAGACACGGCAGTCGCGAGAAAAAGTAAATAGAAATAAAAACGTTAATATTAGTAGTAGTAGTAGTTATTTATTCCTGATCAATCACCCTTTCATTTTCTTTAGTTTTGAGTCGATCCAGAACGCTTTCAAACTTATTTTCTGTTATGAATGTGGGCATCATGAGACTGCGGGGAGGGCAGCAGCACTGCTCCGAGTCCTCGACTAACTCGCTAGGGTTAGGACTCGCCGCTCTATTCATCCTCCTCCGCCCTTCCATGAGCTTCGCCTTCAAGTTGGGCTCAGAGTGGTTAGAAGCCTTTATTAGATCTTTCTGGTACGCTTTTACTTCTTTATCGTTAATGACGCCACGGAGGTGTAGAAATTCAATCGCGGCATCGTTCATTTTAAAGTCCACATGACATTCTGAAACAAAGAAAATTTTTAAGCTTTAATGAAGTTTAATGATAACAGAGAATTGCCTCCCATAGATATTTGACCAAATAGTTGTTAAAATTGTATGAAAAACCTAAAGAGATTTTAAAGAGAACCAATTATTTTTTGTAATATATTCTAATATTTTCGCGATTTAAATGGTCACTCAGTATAATGGTCGGTTTTATTGCGAACCAGTACAGTCTTACACAAGCATCTTTGTGAAGGTGGGTACACACAGTTCCACAATGAAATCTTTTACCAGTACAATCTTTCTTCCACGACTACTGATATAAAGTGTGATATTGAACGTCTGAACTGTATTGAAATCCTGAAATCAGAATCCGTAATGGCATACAGAATTGCAAGAAAAAAGCTGTAAATCGAAAATAAAAAATTAGCCTTCCCATACAAAGTCGCCGATCAGCTGGACGAATTTACATGGAAGGTCAATTTTATTTCGTTTTTTACATTTCATTCTTGCAATTCTGTATTCTCTGATTCCAGGATTTCAATATAGTTCAGAGGTTCTAAATCACGTTACACTATCTGGTATGTTTTTCGTGTATTATAAGTAAAATACTAGCTGTTGCCCGCGGCTCCGCCCGCGTTAGTGTCGATCCTTCGGGAACAGTAGAATTTCTAAGAAGCGTAAAAAGACGACAGACACATTTTCGCATTTATAATATTAGTCTTAGTATGGAAGTATGGTTATTATTTATAGTTCTATGTCCAGAAATGAGAAAATTTCCATAAAAACTTTACCCTCCCATTTTACCCCTTTAGGGGTGAATTTTGTCCATTTCACCAACATATATCTTTTTTAATTGTAATCAAGAACTTACATACCTATTTATTTTCATACTTAATAGTCCAGAAATGAGAAAATTTCCAATTTCCATACAAATTTGCATTTGGGAATTTTGCAAATTTCACCTACACACATCTTCTTTAATTTTAATCGAGAACTTATATACCTACTTTCATACTTCTAAGTCCAGAAATTAGAAAATTCCATATAAATGTTACCAAATTGGGGAATTAAAAAAAATGGGCAGTTCCATACAAAAAATTTCGGCCTCTTGGTCAATTTGTAAGGCAAGGTTAAAATTTTTTTTGAGTTCCCAGCATTGCTCATCCCTTCAAGGGTCCAGAACGATCGAAATTTCACCGTGTATTTTTGCAGGCAAACTCATGCCTTGAGTTCATTCAAATGACGATAACTTTTTTGTTAATGAACCGATTTAGATGAAACAAACTTTAAATGTTTTGCTGAGTTAAAACAAAGCAATTGGTGAAAGTTTTAAGTAAACCGGTTCAGTATTTTCGGAGATAATCGTGATCATACATACAGACAGACAGAAAGAGAAATAAATTTGAAAAAAAAAATTCCTTTCTTTTATTCTTTTTAAGTGTCCCTCTACCCATTTCAGTCAAAAATTCTAAATGTACAGACAAAATATTTTTACTGTTTTATTATATGTAATTAATATGTATAGATATAGATAACCTGAAAACGGACAGACAAAACTTAGCTATGGCTAAATCAACGCCAGTCGCTATCTTGTAATATGTTAATATTACAAGATAGCGACTGGCGTTGATTTAGATCCGTGTGGCACTGTGGAATAAGTTGATTTTGTCTATTAATGTTAAATGAACTATGCAAAACTATCGTCTACAATCTCCCTACAATATTTTTAACTAGCTGTTGCCCGCGGCTCCGCCCGCGTTAATGTCGTTTCCTTGAAAACAGTAGAAATGATAAAAATTCCATACAAACCCCTCCCCCTCTGCTTTTTCCCCTTAAGGGGGAATTTAATACATTTCACCTGCATAGATCTTTAGCCCTTAAGGAGGGGATTTTGCCCATTTCACCTACACAGATATTTTTTTATTGTAATGGAAAACTTCTTATTGTCATATTTCTAAGTAAATAAAAAAAATCCATATAAACTTTACCCCGTTTATTTTACCCCTTCAAGGGGAAATTTCGTCCATTTTAACTACACAGATCTTTTTAATTGTAATGTAAACATATATACTTATTTTTATACTTCTATGTCCAGGAATTAGAAAATTTCCATACAATCCCCCCTCCCCATTATCCCTTAATATTTACCTTAACTTAAGGGTGGAATTTTGTACATTTCACCTACACAGATCTTTTTTAATTGTAATCTAGAACGTATATACTTATTTTCATACTTCTAAGTCTAGAAATGAAAAAATTCCATAAAACTTCAACCCCTTTGATTTTCTAAAAATCCTTTCTTAGTGCTCATTAACATCATAAAAAGAATCCCTGTGCCAAATTTCATGTTTCATCAAATCCATACTAACTTTACTCCCCTATTTTATCCCTTCAGGCAAAAATTTCATCGGTTTTACCTACATACATCTTTTTATTTGTAATCCAGAACGTCCAGAAATGAGAAAATGTCCATACAAACTTAATGACTTTCAATGAAACACCTTAATATTGAATTTCAATTGAATAACTTCAAAAACGGAAAGTTTCATACTAACTTTGCATCCCCGTTATACCCCCTAAAGGAATGATTTTTGAGAAAATATTTTACTCGTGTTTCATGCCTTTCAGTAAAGAACCTTCATGCTGAATTTCATTCGAATAACTTCACAAACGACAAAGTTTCATACTAACTTTGCAACCCGTTTTACCCTCTTAGGAGATGAATTTCCAAAAATCCTTTCTTAGTGCTCCCCTACGTTATAAAAGGAACCCCTGTGCAAAATTTCAAGTTCCTAAACCTTATAGTTTAGGCCCTGCGTTGATATGTCAGTCAGTCAGCTTCTCCTTTTTTATTAGTATGGATTACTATGGATAGATGGATAGGTATAATGCTGTCGTATAATGATGATGAATTGACTTTGGATTTTAATTTTCTTAAGTCACTTATTATTTTATTTTATTTTTGCTATATGTTTGCAGGCAAACTCATGCCTTGAGTTCATTCAAATGCAGATATATATTTTTTTTAATAAACCAATCTTTATGAAACAAACTTTAAATGTTTTGCTGAGTTAAAACAAAGCAATTGGTGAAAGTTTGAAGTAAATCGGTTCAGTATTTTCGGAGATAATCGTGATCATTCATACAGACAGACAGACAGTCAAGAAATTCGAAAAAAAATTTTTGCTTTCTATTATTCTTTTTAAGTGTCCCTCTATCCATTTCAGTCATAAATTCTAATTGTACAGACAAAATATTTTTACTGTTTTATTATATGTATAGACTAGCTGTTGCCCGCGGCTCCGCCCGCGTTAATGTCGTTCCCTTGGGAACAGTAGAAATGATAAAAATTCCATACAAACCCCTGCCCCTTTGCTTTTTCCTCTTAAGGGGGAATTTAATACATTTCACCTGCATAGATCTTTAGCCCTTAAGGAGGGGATTTTGCCCATTTCACCTACACAATTTTTTTTTATTGTAATGGAGAACTTCTTATTGTCATATTTCTAAGTAAATAAAAAAAATCCATACAAACTTTACCCCACCTATTCTACCCCTTGAGGGGAAATTTCGACCATTTTAACTACACAGATCTTTTTAATTGTAATGTAAACATATATACTTATTTTTATACTTCTATGTCCAGAAATGAGAAAATTTCCATACAATCCCCCCCCCCCCCCCCCCCCTTTATCCCTTAAGGGGGAAATTTTGTACATTTCACCTACAAAGATCTTTTTTAATTGTAACCTAGAACGTATATACTTATTTTCATACCTCTAAGTCTAGAAATGGAAAAAATCCATACAAACTTTACCCCCTATTTACCCCTTCAAGGGAGAATGTTGTCTGGTTCACCTAAACAGATCTTTTTTAATTTTAATTGAGAACTTGCGTGCCTACTTTCAAACTTCTAAGTCCAGAAATGAGAAAATTCCATAAAACTTCAACCCCTTTGATTTTCTAAAAATCCTTTCTTAGTGCTCATTAACAACATAAAAAGAATCCCTGTGCCAAATTTCAAGTTTCTGCGCACAGTAGTTTCGGCTGTGCGTTGATATATAAGTCAGGTTTGCCTTTGGCCCGCGGCTCCGCCCGCGTAAGTGTCGATTTCTCAGAAACAGTAGAATTACCCGGAATACATTAGTTTATGACTTTCAATGAAACACCTTATTATTGAATTTCAATTGAATAACTTCAAAAACGGAAAGTTTCATACTAACTTTGCATCCCCGTTATATCCCCTTAAGGGATGATTTTTGAGAAAAATATTTTACTCGTGTTTCATGCCTTTTAGTAAAGAACCTTCATGCTGAATTTCATTTGACTAACTTCAAAAATGGCAAAGTTTCATGCTTACTTTGCACCCCTATTTTACCCCCTTAAGGGATGATTTTTGAGTAAAATATTTTACTCGTGTTTCATACCTTTCAGTAAAGAACCTTCATGCTAAATTTCATTCGAATAACTTCAAAAACAACAAAGTTTCATACTAACTTTGCAACCCGTTTTTCCCCCTAAGGAGATGAATTTCCAAAAATCCTTTCTTAGTGCTCCCCTACGTTATAAAAGGAACCCCTGTGCAAAATTTCAAGTTCCTAATCCTAACCCTTATAGTTTAGGCCCTGCGTTGATATGTCAGTTAGTCAGTCAGCTTCTCCTTTTTTTTAGTATGGATTACTATGGATAGAATGGATAGGTATAATGCTGTCGTATAATGATGATGAATTGACTTTGGATTTTAATTTTCTTATGTCACTTATTATTTTATTTTATTTTTGCTATATGTTTGCAGGCAAACTCATGCCTTGAGTTCATTCAAATGACGATAACTTTTTTTTTAATGAACCGATTTTGATGAAACAAACTTTAAATGTTAAACCGAGTTAAAACAAAGCAATTGGTGAAAGTTTGAAGTAAATCGGTTCAGTATTTTCGGAGATAATCGTGATCATACATACAGACAGACAGACAGACAGACAGACAGACAAGAAATTCCAAAAAATTCCAAAAAATTTTTTTTGCTTTCTATTATTCTTTTTAAGTGTCCCTCTATCCATTTCAGTCAAAAATTCGAAATGTACAGACAAAATAATTTTACTGTTTTATTATATGTATAGATAGATGTATAGATAACGTTTCAGACGTACGCCTTATTGGTTCACGGTGTCAAATCTTAGCTTGAGACTTTATTAAATTCATTACCGAATCCCAAGCTGGTGGTAATGGTAACTGCAAACCATCCTCTCTACTGAAAATCGGTTGGTTGTAATTTCAATAGTCCCACGAAGCGTTCTGTGGATGTATCTGTTTTCCTTTGCAAGGACTTGAGGATTTTTTAAAACGATTATTGTGCTTGGGTTTGTCCAGAGGATGATCACAGACTGCAGACTTGGTTGAGCGTCTATGCCTCATGTCAGCGATATGTCTTTAATACTGGTAGTACTAATGTTTCTCTTTGTTTGCCCAATGTATGAATCCACACTCACTGTTAATTTTAAAAGCTTTTATTTAACTTGCAATGTATGTACGTTTGTTAATATCCCATTACATGAATCTTGAAATCAGATGCAGAATCTTGTAAGGTTAACATATGTATGTTTCTTGAACTATTTTTCTTAACTATCTGTGGTTTGATGTCTTAGCAATCATCATTATTACCTCAGCCGCAAGAAGTCCACTACTGGACATAGGCCTCCCCTAAGAATTTTCAATATGACTGTTTGGAAGTGGCCTGCATCCAGCGCCTTCCTGCGATCTTGGACGCAAGTACTAGTACTTATTTTGTGATCTTGGTAATAAGTAAGTAGTAACTTTAACAGAATCGACAAATAGCACAAGAAAACTAGTTTCTTGTATGGGGCACCCCTTTAGATTTTAAATTTTATAATTTGTTGTTTTAGCGGCATGCATAAGATAGATTCTATGAAAATTGGAGGCTTTCCTATTACGGTTCAATAGACACACCCCTGCAGCAGATGGATGGACGGACTTCAGAGGCTCGGAAATAAGGTGCCGCTTTTAAGGCTTTGGTTACGGAATCCTGAAAATCCAAAACAATACTATTATTACAAACGCTTATGCTTTCTTTACTAAAAGTGTGTGAGTAAAACTGTTTGTTAATAGTAATTATGTGTCGCTTAACTTTTAATAATATTATTAATCGTATCTTGTGTTGCCGTCACCGGCCACTATTTACTACTACTATGGGTCAGCGAAGGAAAACACTACTATGCCGGCAGCAACAGGCATCGCTGTCAGTCGTCTGTACATAGGTACTTATGTCGTTGTCCGTGTACTTCAAAGTCTACCATTATAGGCTTACCAGGGCTGATCAAGTCACCTCAAAAAGTAATAGGCTATCACAACTATACATAGTATGCAGATGCAACGAATGAGAGTCATGCATTCATGAAATCCTAGAATCTCTATCGCATTGTAAGTTTTTTTTTATATTGGTCTTATTCCTGGGACGCATTTAAAATATAATTCCATTAATATATTTGTCTATATCTATTATATACATAACTTTATTCCAAAATATAGTTTTTCCTCAAATTTACACACACTGATGAAATGTATTCGTATGTTGAGAACTGGAGAGACAACATTTCCCACGTTATTAAGCGTTTATCTCATGGTTAGACATAACTGAAATAACACACAAACAATTTTTTTGTATAAAGAATTTGCGCTATGCTTAAGGTCCCGTACTACCTCACACTGCTTTGCATGATTGACTGTTATATCAATAATAATTAAATACTCAAGTTGAAATAAAAATGCAGCAAAGTTCAGGACTAACTCTGGTAACTATCTGACTCAAAAACACGATTGCGTTAAATTTTCTCGAAAGAAAAAAATTAAAATTGCAAAGTTGCCTCCAAATCACGTCTAATTTACTCGGTATATAGCATTATTCACCAAATACATTAAAATTAACCTTGAAGCTTTTGATTATTATTGCATTACAGATAAGGCAGCCATCATATGTTTTTCTTTTTCGAATAACCCTTGAATATATCCAAAATTTTGAATTTTGTTGAATAAAAGGAAAATATCCAAAGTAGCCAACGCGTTTAGACCATCCGCGTTTGTATCGCCACGCCGCCTGGCATATGGCGGGCTCTTAACTATTTCAGCTATGTGAAATTTAATATTTATGTTTGGTTTGGTGAAATATAGCTTTAAACATTAAAAATAGTTTTAAAACGGGATCATTCACCTTAAATACTCGTTCATAGTAAGCACGTCAAGACAGTACATTAATACGAACAAACTAAGATGAAGACGAATTGAGACAGAAACTTTTAACAACTGAGCGGTGCTCCGTCCAGAATGCTTAATTGCAGCCTCGACCGTTGCATAATGAACATTTCAGCACTTATTCCCAACTTCACTCTTCATCAACTGCCCTTTTAGTTATTGGTCTGGAATACTTTTAAAATATGAATAACTCTCATGAGCAACGTTCGATACTGAACCTCGAACTTGCCCCAAAAAGCGTGTGAGGTGTACAATCTTAGCTGTGATATGGCAGCTTAGGACCCGCCATAATGTCAGCACGAATGTTATCATATTATCAACTTTCCAGCTGTTAGAAGTCCACTGCTAGACAAAGGTCTCTCTCCACTATTCTTTGTTCTATGGGAGGATATTGCCATGCTCACCGGCTGAACCCAGCCGGTGAATAAGAAACTTTTAAATGGAAACGTGGGGTCTCCTAAATGTATTGTTTGATTACTTGTTAAATGCATTCCTACATAACGCATCCAACCAATCGAGACGCAGGTCTGTTCCTAGTTCGGTTGTGGGTAGCTTGACTGTGCTTTCTTTAATTAAAACTTTATAAAACTATCCATTTTAATGAATGTAAGAAACAAAAGAGTAATATGTTTTTTATTAAAAAATAAATAGGCTTGTTGGCTAAACGAGCGCTCACAATAAAAATATATAATCTCTGAAAAAAATCTAATATAAAGAAATAGGAAGGAAAGTGATAACGGTACCTTTGTTGGGAGGACATTCGCAGTGGACGTTTGGCGATTTTCTAAACATAGTGGGATTTCTTCGGAAAAAGTTTTCCATAGGGTTGCGGGGTTCTACCCAGGACCATCGGTCCCATTTAATTTCAAACTTTTCGGCCTGCACCACTAGTGATATCATGACCAGAGCGAAAACCTGAAATAAATATTTTTATATACATATGTATCTAAGGTTTTTGCATTTCGCCATAATCCTGAAACCTGAAATGCAACTGCAGCATTTCTTCTCATTTGAGCGTTTTCCCGGTTGCATCCTCAGCTGTGATGAGTTGGAGCCCAGAATCCATTTGCCATAGCCATATCATTCATGCCATAATATGCTATGGCAATTCTTTTACGGCCGGCCGCCTTCCTGACGCCATCCATCCTTGGGTGAATGGCAATAGCAACATAGTTTATAAATAATGTTATTTTTTATAGTTAGGTACATGTAAGGAGGACCTTGTTTGAGTTTGGAGAACGTTTTTGAAAGACAGGATGTGGAAAAAAAAGGAGAAGCTTAGGCTATACATAGCAGTGGGGCAAGAAGTTAAAAGGAGTTGGCGAGCTCCGTGGGTGGCGCAGTGAGTCAAGGTGCAAAATGATCTTTTTCAGATTGGCCTGGGTCTTGGATGTTTATCTATATATGTATTTGTTATAAAATATAGTATCGTTGAGTTAGTATTCCATAACACAAGTCTCGAACTTACTTTGGGGCTAGCTCAATCTGTGTGATTTGTCCGTATATATTTATTTATTTAGTTTCGGCGGCAATTACCAAAACTGCACGGATTTTTGTTGGATTGTTTTGCAAATTATTTCTAGTGGACATTATTATATGAAATCGGTAATTTGGTGTTATAAATAAATGGCCATGTTCATGAACAATGTGTGCAATAACTAAAATAAACTGTCATAGTGCGAATTGTCGCGTCGTCTATGATCAAACCATCGGATTACTGGGAATTGTCACCAGGGGCTCCTTAAAATGAACTAAATACATTTAACTATCATTTCGTTGATAAATAATACTAAAATAAATCGCGGTATCCTTCAACTTTCTTGATACAGGCTAAATACGTCACGTATAAAAGCCATAGAAATAGAAGTATAGAAATATAAACACTTGACTTCTCGTTTCCTTGTTTGTTTCTGTGTTTAATTTAATCAATAAAAAAGTGGGTGAAATATCTGTGTAAAGACTCCATTAAATACCTAAATAAATAAAGTAGTTCATGTATTGTCAAATATTAGTGCCAGAGTTGTAATCTATTGTGGTGTGATCGAAATTGCAAAGATGTTAACCCTGGATTCCTCCTTTAAACTAGAGACCAGTTTGTTAATGGGGGCTAGATGGAGGCCGTCCTTGAGGGTGCGCCGTTTTCCTGAGGGATTTATGGTTAAATACCAGGTAAGCTTATATCCTAGGGCACCGAGTTTAATGGGCCAATGAGCCAAGTCATGGTTAAATCCGGCCCTAATACCAATGTGTACTAAGGTTCTAAACTTCACAAAGTTTAACCATCTTAGTTCACGGGAAACAAAACGACAAAAATTATCCCTTGAAACGTTAATTTCAACAAAATTTATTGCAGTTAATAAAAAACAAAACTTTACTTATAATCAGGCGCAAGATCGACTAGTCTAATGATTTGTCTTAAAAGATCTAGTTCACTTCTAAGTACTCTTTCTATTTCACTGACTTTACTACTCGTAAAGTTGTCACTGTCATCTGCATTCATAATCTTCGATGTGATTGTATCTACACCTTTCTGAGCCGCAGCACTGGTATGTTTATGTCTTGTTTTGTTATCTGATTTTCTGAGCGTCTCTGTGACATTTGTATTATTTGGTGGATTCAAACATACACCTTCCTTATATTTTGGACATATCTTTAGGAGTTTCTTGACAGTGGTCGTTGTCGGTGCTGCAGTTGTCGTGGTCGTCGTCGTGGTCGTTGTAGTAGTGGGAGTTGTCTTCGATTGCGAGAACAGTAAAAGCTTCTTGATTGAGTCATCGCACGGCGTAGGAGTTTCTCTCACAGTGGTGTGTTTGAAGGGAGCGTTAGGTGCTTTATCATGTACCTTTTTCCAATCTTGTTTGTAATTGATTTTGTATGCGCTCTTTGCCTTATTTCCTACGTATATGGGGAACTCCAGCACTAAGTTCTCATCGGTTGATGAACAGCCACCTTCGCACAGACGGTACGGCGCGGTGAAAACCAAGTAATTTGGTGTTCGAGATAACTCTAAAACATTTGGTGATTATAGTTCTGTCTGTCATTGCACACCATTGGGTACATACGCAAATTCGATCGGCTATTAAATTTTCAACACTAAAACAACGCGTGATCTTCATTGATTCGAACGTCCATATATATACCTACTTCAATAACACTTGTTTGTATAGAAATAGGCAATAATTTTTTTTTTGGCCTACGTCTTAATTCGATACATTTAAGTCATAGGCCAAAAAACAATTGATTTTTCTCTGACCTGCTGAAATTACTTCAGACTTTTTTTATGTATTAGATGAATAGACATTATAAAATGTCGTTTAGTATAACTGAAGTAATTTCAGGAGGTCAGAGATTTATCCAATCAAATCATTTCGTCTTTTTTACGTATTTTTCACTTGCAGGGTAGACAGATCTCTGGTTTTTAAGACATGTAAGCCAATTTTAGCATGTTGGTGGAAAGCGGAACCAAAATAGTGATGAGTCGCGTCGCCTTATAACATGATTTCTTAGCTTAACGCCCTCTTTTCAAATATAATAATTGTATTACAAATATTCAAAGATTACCAAAATAGGTTATTATTCCATTCAGAGGTAGGCAAATAGTTCCATCGAAATTAGCCCAGTAGTCTTTGCGTGATGCATGTTGCGTGATAACTATTTGACAGTTTTATTATTAGTAGAGTACATAATTTAATTTGGATACCGAACAACTAGTACACTTACTTTTCCTACCGATGAGAGCTTTAAGGAAAGCTTGGCCATCGCTTTCATCGTCACTAGTCGCAGCAGCTGTGGTTGTAGTATTTTTAAACTCCGCTTCTGTTAAGAACAGGGACCAGCTAATAAAAACAATATAAATCTTTAAATGCGGACGTATTGTGTTCATTGTTTGAACTACAGATATTGTAATAGTTATTTTAGTCACCTATATTGTTCAGAAATAGTTCCAAGCCACTTTGGTGGCAATGACGAAATGCGAGTGATTTATTTAGTTGGTATTGTGTTATGGAAGTTTTATTGCGTCGTATCAATAAAAATAAAATCGAATAAGTGCGATTCTGATTCATGCAAACACGGATTCTGGTTCCGTACCTTTTTTGCATGGAAATTTTTCTTAAATATTTGTGGTTTGATGTCTCAATAACATTATTTGTTTGAGAAATTGTATGAGATCAATAACTATTTAAATTTTTATATATTTTTGTTAAATGCCCAGCCCTATGGCAGATAGACACACAGACGGGCAGTGGAAGCTTAGTATTACGGATGCCGATGGCACTTATTGCGTCCGGAGCCCTAAAACATAAAATGTATACGATTATTAATAATTTATATTTCGAAATAAGTACGTCTACCATTTCGTTTTTTTGTACTTATAGTTCTTGCGCCGGATTACATTTAGCGCACCTAGGCTATTTAATTATTGCCAACTCCCATCATTTCAGCCTATTCAGCATGTTACTTTAGTAACACAAGGTATCCCTTTATGTATGCTCTGACTTACGTTGAAACTTAAACCTTATGAGAGTCCTTATTTTGTGAAGACCCAAAAAACCACCGAACAGTAGAAACTGCTGATACCGGGAAAATTTTGTTTGATGTATTTAATTTTCCGTTATGGCACAGTGGTTAACACGCTAGAATTGTTGAATCTTACCCAGACAAAAACAACCCTAAAAAAAATACTGCGTACAAATCTGATGTGCACCACTAATGTTATAAATAACGATGCCGCGAAAAGTTGTAATAAGTAGGTAATTATGACGAATACTTGAGTAACTCGCCATTATTATTCTATATAAAAAAGCAACATAAAAAAATCATAAAAAATTATGTTTGCTATCAAGCATCAGTTGACGAGCTCTGTGGTCACTAGACCACACAGCTCGTGGTATGACCATTAGGTCATCATACCAGGCTGTCACACTGGAGGTCCCGGGTTCTGTTCCCGGTCAGGTCACGGTGGAAAATGATATTTTTCAGATTGGCATGGTTCTTGCATGTTTATATATATATGAAATATATATATAATATATATAATATTATAAAATATAGTATCGTTGAGTAAGTATCCCTTAACACAAATCTCGAACTTATTTTGTGTCAAGATCAATCTGTGTGATTTGTCCATAAAAATGACCATATAAATTAAGCGTAAATATTTTAAGGGCTTGGTCGATATGCTAGTATTTTTTAGGGTTCCGTACCTCAAAAGGTAAAAAGGAACACTTTTTTTTCTACTGATTGTACCAATTAAATACATGGGACGAGTTGCAGAATGAGATTTCAATTAATTTTGATTTTCTACAAGTCGTCCCAAATGGGCCGTAGGCATGTGGGACGAGTTGTGGAATGATTCCCATTTTTAAGCTGGGATAGGAATTTATTGGATTTGGGAAGGAAATGTAAGGTATTGGGATACTACTCACTCCGATGAAAGGAGGAAAAGCAAGATGCCGTATCTGCAACCACCGGAAAGTTGTGGACGGCACCCCTGACAGCAGTATGTTCAGGATAGTTAACTTAGTAGGTACACCTGATAGTGTGCAGATATAAACAATTCTGTATTCCTAGTGGCACTAGCAACAGTCAGACGAATCTATTGATGTGTCGTTTATTAAAATCATTGTACCGTTCCATAGTTACGAATAGACGTGCATACAGGCCAAACATATAACCCTCCTTTTGACAATAAAAACAGTCATTAATTATTGTACGGTGATAACACATGCCGTAACCTTGAATAAATCCCAAAATACCAACAAGTCTCACTACAAACTACAAAAGTGAGTAATGTAAGCCGAGATATATTTATTACAATTCTCGCCGATGTGGTACTGATTTAGGCTGATGTATGTTTTACAGCGAGTTTGCACTAATATATATTTTGAGTATTACTATACTAATATTTTAAAAAGAAAATATTGATGGTCTGTTTGTTTATAATAGAAAATCTAAAAAACTGAACAGATTCAAAAAAAAAATCCTGTATAAAGATACATTGATTTTTTTGTAAATTCCGATAAGAGACGAGCATACTAAACACCTAATGGTAATTGACATCGCTGCCTACAGACATCTGTAAAATTAGAGTGGTTGACCGAGCACTGCCGGCCATTTAAATATAATTGTCTTTGGAAGAAACCCAGGTCATAACTTAAATAGTTCCGTATCTAACACAAGCGAGGAAAAAGACTGAAAAAACGAGTTGTTGTGCATCTTCATGCATTAATCTTGTTTCTACCAGCGCGTGGTACAATAGTGAAATTGCGCTGCAGAACCGAATTCGATAAGTTTTTTAGAGGAAATGCGGTAGATAACGCTTAGGGATCGTAGTCTATCCGTCAGTCCCAGACTGACGGATAGACTACGACTGAGAATATTTTCAAATGGTGTTCCGGCCAGAGATGAGAACAGTAATCCATATGCGGTCGTATTTGAGCTTTAGAGAGCATCAACTGATGAGCCGGATCATAATATGTCTTGGCTCTATTATGTATACCAAGTTTCTTAGAAGTAAGTTTAGCTTTATCTTACAATTTATGTTGTTTGCGACTAACATAGGCTAAAATTTACGCGAACGGAGTCACGATACAATAAATCATCATTATCATCATCATCATTACAGCCGTAAAGAGTCCACTACTGGACAAAGGCCTCTCCCAAGAATTTTTCGTTTCATGGTTGTTGAATGTTGCCAATCACCACGCTTGACAGGGCGGGGTAAAACAGCATTTTTCAGATTGGTAGTCGCTATCAGTAAGACCTGAGCTTGCGACTACTATATTTACTCCGCGTCTCTTAAACAATTGTCGACTCTTTCGCCAATTGGAAAGAGTTTAGACGCGACAGATATGAATAATAGACATAAATAATCGGACTGCATTGTGGACACACCGGTCGCAGTAAACATTTTTAATCATGACAAGTAATGCGGAATGTAAGGGAAATAAAGAGGGATTTTTGATTGTTTCTAGTATACTAAAAACCTGATTTTTAAATTTCTTTAAACAATTGTAAGATACATTATCAGCGGGCGCCCATAGGCTATTATTAGGGGATGAAGTAGTTGGAACACTGCTAATCAATATTATATACTAGCTTTTGCCGGCGACTTTGTCCGCGTGTACTTTAGTTATACGTTTTAATATAAACAATAATTTGTGACAAGTTTTGAAGCTGGTACTAGATATACCAAACTAAGGTATATTGTGCAGTAACCCATGAGCAAGCAACATAAAGATGCCCGTGAGAAAAACAGCTCCATCTTTTAAATCTACTCCGGCGAATTTTAAAGTTTGACCCTGTGATTTGTTGATGGTCATGGAAAAGCAAACGTAACAGGTACCGTAACAGGGAACTGTACTCTCGTGAACTCGAATGACAGATCACTCGGGGTCATGGAAATGCGTGCTATAAAATCCATTTTTCCTTAGCACATCCTAGCCTCAAGTATATTACGATGTAAAAGTTTTATTTGTAATCTGGTCCCATTGCACTACTTTGGCTGTTTTAAATTACCTACATAACAACAAATTTTGCCATGAGCCGAGGGGCAATCTCTTTTAAGAAACCCCTCACGCTGGGTCCCCAAGGTCCTAACGTCTCTACGCCAAACGGCACAAATATATAATCCTCAGCTAAGGTTGCATACTTGCGCCGTTTCGCAACCTCAGCGCCTTTGGCAGCAGACCCGGCTCTCATGACTGATCCCCTGAGGTGAGAGGGCGCTAGTGGTTCGACGCATGTAGCGTCCCACACCAAAGCCCTACCACGTTCCCAAGGGATTAACGACATACCATCAGGTCTCCTACCATCATCACGTGCCACACCACGAGGTTCGAGGGTACAAGGCACGTTGATGGTGGCAAGGGCCCTTCTGATGATGTCATTCAGAGAACCATGGCGTGGGATTCTGCCTGCGCTGAGGTGACAATATAAACCGTGGAGCCCAAACTGATCAACATCGGCGCCACACGGGCAGCGGTGGGGCGCGCACACGGGGGCTCCCAGACGGAGTCCAATAGCGGTGCGGAAGCTGTTGTTGTCCAGCAGTGTTCCGATGGTGTAATGATTATTCAAATTAAACACAAAAAAATTTATGGTTGATTAAAAAATATAAGAAGGGGTGATTCGGGTACCCCTTTAAGACATTTAAATTTTTCCTTTGAACGTCTATTAACGGGCCACCCTGTATATATATATATATATATATATAGATTATCCTATCCTTCCTAATCCTAATCCTAATCCTAACTAATATTATAAATGCGAAAGTGAGTTTGTTTGTTTGTTACCCTTTACGCCGTAACTACTGAACCGTACATCATGAAATTTTGCACACAAGTTCTCTGGAGTACGGAGAAGGACATAGGCTACCTTTTATCCCGGGAAAAAGTACTATTCCCGAGGGATCGATATTGACGCGGGCGGAGCCGCGGGCGAAAGCTAGTAATTTTATAAGTGCGAAAATAAACTCTGTTTGTTTCCTCATAATTAAGTACTTATAACTTTTCATACAACCGATTTAGATAAAATTTGGTATAGAGATAGTTTGAGGCATGGGGAAGGACATAGGATATCATCCCGTAAAACTACTGTTCCCGACGCATTCCCGCTAGCGGAGCCGCGGGCAAAGCTAGTATATTATTATGTTGGGGAAAAAGTCTTTTCGTATTTTTTTATGGGACTTTATCCGTTCATACAAAATAGCTGTATTGATTATTTGATATCTAAATTGGAAAACAAAAATCGACTTTGTGTTGGTTTTATTGGGATCTGTGATGTTATCTGGCAGAATCGTCGTGTGAAGTCGCGCGGCGACGGGGGCGGGGGATGTGACAAACACAACACTTATTGAGCACTGGGCTATCAACTTGAACCTCCTTTTTTGTTCATTTTTCTGTGGCTTGAATAGTATTATTTTACTAGTTGTTACACTAGATGGCATTACGTAAATTATCTTGGAACATTTATATTATCTCTATGTCTTGGAATATTTTTTATGATAACAAATAACAGAATATTTATTATTGTTTCCAATATTGACGTGTGTCTTATTTTTATTTATTTAACTTTATTACATAATTGTAAAAGGCGGACTTAAAGCCAGAGGCTTTATCTACCAGTCAACCCACAGGGTGGTGCAGAGAAAAGTAAATTTTGGAAGTTGGTGCAAATAAAAGAAGTTTGAAAAAGATTATATTAAAGTATGTATACGTAAATATATAGTCATATATAAACATACATTCCAAATACATAAATACTAAAATATAATATAAAGTACATATACATTAATTTATATTCCATCTGATATTTCGCGAAGATAATGAGCGCGTACCGCACTCTTGAAAGCACGACGTGTCTGAGCCTTTCGGATTTCCAAAGCCGTACAGATTTTGCAGTAAATGAGTGATCGAAAAACCCAGTCCGGTAACGCGGAGTGTGAAGAAGAAGATTGCTAGAGGAGCGAAGATTTCTGACATGGGTGTCACCCAGAAAAGTAAATTTTGATTTAAGGTACGCCGGAGTGTGTCATCATGCGCTACGGACCGGACTAAGGAAAAATCTATGGCTAGGAGGACATCTTTTGTTCTGAGAGGAGAACATTCGTAGCTATAAGTGGTATGTGTTGTCACTCGTCAAACACCACGGATTAGCAGAAAGTTCATAAACAACAATTTTATTCGCGGCCTATTTTGCATTTTCCCCATTATCTTAATATATATAAATCTCGTGTCACAATGTTTGTCCTCAATGGACTCCTAAACCATTGAGGACAAACATTGACCGACACACTTAACTGATTATAATAAAATTCGCACACCATGTGCAGTTCGATCCAACTTGAGAGATAGGATAGTTTTTAACTTATGGCGAAACGAAGTTCGCCGGGGCAGCTAGTTTTTAATAAAAGGCGATCTAATATAAATGTGAAAGTAGATTTGAATAATTGTTTATTTGTTTCCATGTCTTGACTATAAAACTGGTGTTCACGAAATTTGGCATTCACAGGTTTGCTGGCACTGAAAAGAACTAAGCCACCGTATCCAGAGAAAAAAATTGCTACGAGTGAAGCCACGGAGAGCTAGTTTAAATAAAATCATATCAGTGCTCTACTTCCCTTAAAACTGTTTGACATGTCGTGCAACCTCCTGTTACATACGCGAAATAAATCTAAATCATAAAAAGAAGATTATTTCATCTAAAGTTTATTGCTAGTGATCGCAAAAACTAAAAATTAAAGGGGACCCCACACTAACACTTGGCCGCTTAATTTTTCAAATTTATGTAGCGTTATTATGATCAACTTTGTTGATTGAGAAATACAAGTGAATGGTATGGAATACAAAGTCGTTATAATATCTACTTACTTTTTAGGTTTACTTTAATTGTGTGTCGATGTCGCTTGGAGAAACTGCTGCACTGCAGTTTGTTGCCGCTTCGTCTGCACCTTTAGTAGCCACACTAAACCTAGCGGTAAGTCTTTCAGTTCTTTAATTTTTCAGTTACTTGTGTTTTGCCATAATTATAAACAAATTGAAACCATCTTAAGGCAATCCTTGTGATTTCGATTTATTTATAATTATGGGGGAATTCAACAATAACTATTTTGAAGATCAAAAATAAATAAATATTAAAAGGGACAAATCGCACAGATTGAGTTACACAGTGTTGTGAACTTGTGTCGTAGGTTACTAACTTAATGATACTTTTTCATATATTATATACTTATATTTAGATGTATCCAAGAGCCAATCTGAAAAAGATCGTTTTCGATCATGACCTGGCCTGAGATCGAATCCGACCCTGTGTTCAAAAGCACTTACAGTACCACTGAGCCGTCAGATGTCCCATAGAGGTAGTCAGATGTACCTAATATAGTGCATATGGGCAATATATGAGTTATAACTCATCTGAGCGATTGGTGTTTTTATTATCAGTTGTGTTGTGATGCTTCAGAGACCAGGGTTCACTGCAACGTCGTCCTGTGATCTAATAGGTATTGGTATTCATACTTTAGTGTTAGGTATACTCGTTAAACCATAGATTTAAAAAAAAAAATTTTCGTCTCTCTGAATAGATGTCACATTTTGCCATTTTTGTATGGGAACCTAGTGTGTCATTAGCGGGGGTGTGAGGAAGAGGAAAGGGAGGCGTGGTTTCAGGAGTGCTATTTGTGAACGGGTGATTCGATAAAGACGTACAAGTTTCCATATAAAAATCTGTCATTTAGTAAAGTCGAAGGTTTGAAAATAGCACACCTGACTTTTGACGCCGTTGTCATAAGAGATGTATCAATACAGCGTAATATCGATATCGAAAAATACACATAAAACCTCTTCTATGCTATTGTGAGGTGCAAACTCTTACTTGTAAAACACTATTTTTCTGGATTTTCTGTTTTGAACTCTCAGTAATAAATGAATTACTACTTTGCAGAATCGAGAAATAACAAAAAAAAAAAAGTTTCTTATATGGGAAGGGTTCTGTGAAAAGGACAATGCCGATTCGACTATTGGAAGTGGCAATTTTATTTTTTTCGCGCGGCCACCGACCCCACGCGTTTACAACAAAACTTATTATGACATACATAACTGTAAACTCAGTCTGGATAGAGTTATCAGAATTAAAAATTGGTTATTATTATATTTTCATTTAAGTGCCAGCACAGTGAAATCATATATTTATATGAATTTTATTGTTATATATATATATATATATATATATATATATATATATATATATATAAATGCATACATGTATATAATTACTAATCACTTCTTTAACCATTACGTGGTAGACAAACACCAGTGCTATATGATCTAAAGGGTACGTTTGGCTTTGTTTGGTGGACGTGTAGGTAGATAAGGGAATCCAATAGCGATGGGTTGTAGCCGCATCGCCTTTGACATAGTCCGAGATATTCATCTGAGACATTTGCTTGATATTGCAGATTATTTTTTTTATTATTTATTCCCGTGAATGTCTTTTACGCTTTGCTTTTGTACAGCACATGGTTTTTGCTTATGTCGTAGACCAGCATGATAGAATTAGATTTTAATTATTTTATGAGATAATAACAATATCCCTTCTGTACCCCTCTCCACCAAACTGCATACGATTCAAAATGAGACGTATTTTGAATTATTGCTAATTGTGCAAACAAAACATTGAGAGGGCCCTTCCCGGCCCGTTGAAAAGCTTGTTGTTTCATCCATTTGATTAACAAGCAAGTGAGAATGTAATAACATTGAATGAAAAACTTGTTCCAGGTAATACGTGTTTTTCAGTAAGCCTTGCAAGTTAGTGAAATAAATGTTTTTCATTTAGAATGTTCATTACATTTTCAAGGTTTATATAAAAACAGTTTCTTTACTAGTTTGTACAAAAATAAGATTTTTGGAGACTTATACTGAATTTATTTGTCATATTTTTTTTTATTTCAATAGAAACCTAGTAATAGTGCACAAGATAACTGTAAGTTGAAAAGATTTAAAAAGACTGTTACAACGCCATAATCACGTACGAGGGTAGGGCTCTCTTAAGTCCTGTATGTATTGGGGTACATCTCTTATGGAGTTGCGCAGACCGCAAGAGGGGGCACCATCTAAGTAAAACACTTTTGTCATATCAAAACCAAGATAATTGTCGAAAGCCTACTCCCATTGTGTTCCAAGTGCAACGTATGGTCTGCCTGCTGAATAAGGTAGTTCGCCATCTGCTGAAGTGACCCCGCGGTTTACTGTTGGGTCATCATGCTGCCCAAGCGCTGAGTGGCGCCACGAAAGCTGTCACAGATGTTCATGAAGCAGATCAACTACTAATGATGGCAACTAATGAAGTGGCAGTTGCGCTGTTAGTATATGGAAGTGAACAATGACAGCAACAACAAGGAGAACGTCAAAGCTGATGTCACTATGCTATCGGCTGCACCAATAATTCAAGAGTGAAGCGAAATAGTGAAGACGACGGCCAAGCAAAGAACAAAAAGACCTACCTAATGTATCAAGTATCTATCAAAGCTACTTCAGACTGTCCCAATAAACAGTTACTATATACTCTTAACCTTAAGGAGGTAGCGGAGAAGAGCCTGCTGCTGTATCGTTGATGAAAAAGACTTCAAAAAAGTATAGTAGTGATTAAAATTGCCAAAATAATTTTATTTATTATTTAATTGCAACTTTGAATGAACTTAGTGAAAAATAGTGCAAAAACCTATGAATATAATATCTAATCCTTATAACTCAGTTCGGACTGAGTTTAGAGGTATATATGCCCTTATAACTTTATTTTGTTATTGACTATCGGGAAAACAAGGTATGGTTAGTGGCCGCGCGAAAACAAAAAGACGCCAATAACCGGCATTGTCCTTTTGAAATATTATCTATTTCGATTCAATAGATACAGTCATGTGGCAGATGGATGTACGGATGGACGTCGAAGGCTTAGTATTACCTTTCCGTTTTTACTCTTAGGGAAAGGAACACTAAAAATAATAAATTTTCGGGAAAGTCGTGGAGAGTGAATTTATTATTATTTATTTCTTGGCATTAACTTTATTACTTATATTATTACACTCATCTGTATTCATGTAAATTATCGATGTTTGGCAAAAAATAACAAAGTGCATCACTATGCGTCTTTCCGCCTTTCACTGACAATGGAATTTGACGTTTTTAATGGAGGATAAATATGTTTATAATATTGTAAATAACATGAACTTGCATTACTTAAATGAGAAAAGTCCAGCGCGATAGTTTACTATAATATTCATTTTAGTATTTTAGAAGGACAGAACTTCAGAAATTGGCCTGTTTATAATTTTAAAAATTAAATTCCACTCTGTTACATACCCCTCGACAGGCGTCAGAGGACTGAGGCCTAGTGTATAGTATACGCTACTTTTAAGGGTATCAGTAACATGACGTATCAAGTAATACGCTGCTTCTAGAGACTTTCATACTTCTATGCGTTAAACTAATTTTATTACTGCTTATGTCCTGTGTATTAATTAACCATCGACATTCCCTTGAAGGGGTGACTAGGCCCATCAATATGTACAACTTTATCTATGGGACTTTGAAACAAAATGGACAAGTTCGAACAGCCTGAACATTTTGTATGAAATTCTCGAAAAAATTGTATGAGTTCCTTGCATTGGTCCCATAAAAAGCTGTTCGTTTTGTCAGGCTGAGTCACCCCTTCAAAGAAATGTCATGGGTAAATTAACACGCTGTTTAAATCATGTTGCGTAAGTAGACAAAAAGTTATCATAACATTGCGGTAATATATGTACCTATTCCAAATATACTAGCTACGCTGAATCCTAAAGCTGTCAACGTATAATGAAGCTATCAAACGGACGCCTCAACGGTTATAAATACACGTCTAATTAACAAATTGACAATGATGCAACGGTCGTTTCGTAATTAAAATCTATTTTGGTAACTCGCGTTTCTAATCGATGTCTAGGCTCCTGGCCATTGTAACGTTTAATTATGTTCGGATTGGCGGATTGCCTACTTTACCTGTGATGTAGCCCAGCGTTGGCCACCGCCCAAAAGATAACATTCACTGAACTGTCAAAGATAAGTTATTTTAGATATAGTGACATTGAAAACTTTGAATATTCTGTCGGCGCGACATGTCGCTTTATTTTGACAGTGTAACACCTGGGTTAGCCGCGCCGCACACTTACGATTTCAGAATACGGTTTTAGGAGTCGGGAATATCGGTAGGGGTTGTTTAAGTCTAGCGCATTAATTCGTTTTTATTACTTGACTCATTTATAAATGAGTATCTATGTATGTCTTTATTTCACCATACGACCTATGTGTGGTTATGATAAGATCAGACACCATACCTTATTCAGATTTACATAGGCTATATTTTTTAAGCAGGGTAGTTGTATTCTTTTTTTATAAGCTTCTTGATATTTTCAGAGCGTCTCGTACTGCATTCGAAAAACATCTGTCCACATCCAAAGTAACCTTAGCCGAAGAACTATGTGTTTATTAGAGTATGTTGATACTCGGATCTAGCGCAAGATTTTTTAATACGAGTAAGCACGCTGGCTACTACCGTTGTGCTTGAATAAAACTTTTTCGGAGTTCAGTGCGATAACTGGAAAATAAATACGTCAGTGGTTCGACCATTTTGAATGGGTGACCTTGCAAGACGATCGATTTTTCCATATAAAAACTATACGTTTCCGAGCAGCCGCATGTTCAGAAATAGGCCTCCTAAATTGTGTTTTCGTAGAGTACCTTAAATACCTAAGCGATGTAGGTCAGTAGGTATATTAGTCATAGGATTTGCGAATCTGAATAACGAGTACGAATACTTTGCTTTGAAACCGTTTGTGTGCGGCGTATGTAAGGTGTCGGCTTGTATGTCCAAGTGTGCTTGTACAACTGTCAAATTTATATTATTTATTTATGTTATCTATGTGTGTAGCATATTATTGTGTTCTAAACTTAACATCTCACGATTTTTGTTACGTAGTCTATAGAAATGTGAATACACCTGAGTACAGACTTTTAAATATATTAGTGCTAAACGTTTAGTATGTCGTTCTTTATCATAGTAGCATGTTTTTGACACTTTTAAATTATACAGTCTTAATACAAACAACTATCCGGTCATGAACACAGACAACGATTAAAATGAGGTGAACCCATAGCAACACTAAAAATTCAGCCGATTGAAAAGTATTGTCACGCATGACAATTAAATCTCTTTGCAAATTTGTTTGTTTTAATGAGCCCAATCAACTAATTTTAAATTCATATTTATAGAAGTAAGATAGATATTTGTATATTAAAATAATTAGCTGTACGAGTAGAAATAAATAACCCTGTCAATAAATGTTTAAAATACTGTTATGTTACACAAAATCTTAGCGATATAACATGCAGTAGTATTAACTTTTTAATCTCTTTGTAAATATACATTTATTTATATTCATCGACATATAAAACTGAAAATGATCTCTCAAAACGTGTGTCTATAAAATGACGCATTATTTCATTATGAAATCGTAAATCACGCTTATTAATAAATGGTCGGCGCAGATTTATGAATCGACCAAGTTAATAGGCTCATTTATCTGGCCATTCATCTAATATGGCTTATTAGCCAGTACTCGATCGATTATACTACATTATTCTTCGGTAATTTGTGCAAGCCATGTTAGTTGCAATGGGTATTGAAGTCAATGTTATCATACATTTGGACAAATTTTAGTATTGGATCAAAATCAGCGGATTGTAAAACTTTGTAACAGAAATACGTATATGTTTACGGTTTTTGAGCCCCGATTAAAATTAAACTGTATTGACAAGTTGACTAGTCTACTTTAGGTACTATCTACTCTTATCGATTGAGATAACACAAAGGTTTTCACATTGTTACCTGTGCCAAATTTTGTTACATCATGTGTTAGTTAATTTATATATTATGTTTGTCATACATTATTTAACTTGATGTGCTATATAATGAATTGGGTGTCATTGATAGTTTTCGCTATTGAATGGCTCCTACTTTTATTAAGAAAACTATGCCATGCTTCGTGTTAAAATAAGCGTGGTCTGCTTGAATTTATTATTTCGATTGGCCGAATTGTGATTCACATTCAATCGTCTTTTCGAAAAAAATCTATATTAATATAAAATCTTATAAAATTAATTGTTTAAACCTTTTATAAGACTCGGTTTAGGTTATACATATGTAATGTAATATACATTTATAACCAACGATACTGAAATACGAAATATTTAATAAGTAACATTAGAAATTCAATTAGCTAATTGCATGATTCAGAAATAGTTTAATATTTTTTGTTAATTTCTTAACCCTCACTATAAAATACACACCATGTACCTATTGTTATTAATATAATGTTAAAAGTCTAGAAAATGATAAGCAAAAACCGTTAGATAATAAAGATAAATGAGTAAACATTTCATTTTGCTGTCAAAACATGAAAATGTTTCACATGAATGCAACGCTTCCTCTCTTTGAATCATCCTAAATACATTCAGTTCATGAAACTCATCTAATTAATGGTACAAAATGTTTAAAGTTTTTTACAAATAGCTCTCAGCAGTTCTGAAAACTATCTATTTGTGAACATCGCGGACATCGCTTTGCTCGACTCACATAACTTTCGCTTTGCTCAACTAAGTATTATTCACAACTATTTTAATGGACATAGCTAGTTGTGAAATGCACTCGAAATATAAAGTTGAAATTAATATTTAAAAGCGCAAGCTCGGGTTATAAATGAAACTAGTTTTGTACTTAAAGATTTATTGTCTTACCAATCGACATAGACATTTAAATAGGAATGCGGACGGCTTCCGATCAAAGTGCGGTCAGTCTACAGTTGGAACCGCTCACTGCTCTCGGCGAATGCTGCATTACACCAACGAAATCCTGTAACATGACAAAAAGGTCACGCCACCGACCGGAGTGGGTCCGCGAAGCCAGGTCAAGCAGGGTGTTAGAGCGAAGCTAGATGGACACGGTGTTAAATCCGAGTGTGGAATACTTCCTCGAGATCAGGGACTTGCTGTGGTAGCGGTGGAAGCGGGCGCCTGTGGAGATGTGCCGCAGCAGAGATGTGTCTCTGCTCATACTCCGCACGCTGCTGGAGGTGCTCTTTGACAAGTAGGTTCTGAGGGCACGCTCGGCCCAGGTCTGTGCGCGGGGCTTCTCGACCGGCAAGCCTTTGTTCCGCCTGTCCAGGTAGTTAATGACTTGGTCGTAATAATTTTTCTGGTAGTCGTAAAGGTAAGAGTACTGGAGGAATTTTGGCCTGAAACACACGAGTAATTGATTACAGAAACAGAAGAAACTCGGTGCAGGTATGAAGTTCAGGTATTTCAAACGTAAACAAATTATTTTTAGTTCTAGACAAAAATTAATGTGGGAACGATACGTGTTTCACGGTTAGTCATTAGGGTAACACACCTGATCCAATGTCTGAAAATTAGTTTCTTGGGTTCTGTTCCCATGACGACATTTTCGGGTGCTGGTGGTTCTGCCTCCTCGGGTTTAGCTTCCGCGGCAGCCTCCTCAGGAGGAGCATCTGCGGGCGCAGCCTCAGGCGCTGGGGTTTCTTCCACAAAGTCATCCCACATCTTGGCAGGGGTTACTCTGGGATCAAAACACACCAGATTATTATACTCATTCACCAATAATGTCACTAAGTTTTGTACACGGGTTGTGTTATCACTACAAACAGTCCCTTGAAGCACAGCACGCTTTCACTGACCTAACAGGGAGTGGAGATATGTGTGGAGTGGTTGCTCGTTCGTGTACGACTGGTCGGTTAGCCGCTGGTCGCAGCCTCCCAAATTATCTGTTTGCGACCCCACCTGACTGTCGCAAGCGCTACACTGTTTGTGGGTTTGGCTGCCAATGATTTTCTGTCAATACAACGACCATGCATCGACGGATTCCTCACCGCCTTTTAATGATGTGCCAATTCTCGCATACCTTGACGGACTCTAAAAAATTACAACTTTGTAAATAGTTTTGTTTTTGGAACACATTTGTTAGAATTATTACAGTAGGTTATACCTACACAATTTTTTCTTGGGGATATATGAAATGTGGTGTGGTAGACCACAGAGTACTTTTGTGTGGTATACGCGATGCAAGTGACAATATATACGCGTTATTCCATGAAAATATTATTATTCATTCAGCTACGTCATTATTATGAGGTTGAATAACTACACGATTGTCACATAAATTTAATCTTATTACGCCGCAATCTAATTTCAGCTAAATTGTGCATGCTTTTAGATCTATTAACATAATCAGAAGGAAAGTTTTGTTGTCATTTCAAACGTTATAAAAAGATCTTAGGAAATAAATTAATGTTAGGATTCAATGAACATTTTAGACACGGAGTGCGTGAGGCGCGCCAGATGGGTTCGTGCGTCATCAAAAATAATTTTACACTTTTTTTTTCATTTGTAGCCATGTTTGATTCATCTTCTGCTGCTCAAGGTCGTCTCCAAGATTTACGGAGCAGCGATTGTCTTTGTAATGTACATGTGACGCGAGATCGTGTTGTGTAATTCTGTCATGAGGTATCATTTGTTTTATTTACGAGGAATTTTAAGATAGGTACTTACATATATTTTGTTTATTCGATTTTTAGTTCTCGCGTTGAGAAGCCCAATGGTTCAGTGAGTCTGAGTGTTATTAGCGGTTACATTTGTTTAGCAACATCGGGCGCAGTCCCTACTGGGATGGCTGACCGTAAGTAGCATAAAAATATCTCGAACTCTTCCTTGCTTTGGAAGGCCACTATGCCGTGGGTCACTGATGGCAATCGTTAAGTTAAATCAAATGCCTTTAGGCAGCTTGACAAATCTGACACAAATTTTGGCCACTTACACACACGAATAACAACAGTTCTCAAAGAAGGAAATCGATGGTTCTGTAGGCGCGTGCATTATTGACGTTAACGCATAGCAACTGTTGTGAAAAATAAAGCATGAGTTCAGATTGACAACTGTTTTATTGACAGTAAAGACACTACAAGGGAAGTATCATATGCCCATATAAGAGTACCTAGTAACTTTCTTTTTGGTCAGGATTAAAAAATGTTTTGAATTAAGTTATACCTATTAAACAAATAATTTGTTATTTTCTCTCCTTTTTACACCGATCTGGGTGAAAATAAAAAAGCATAGAATGAATGTACCAGCAGATTCTCTTCCCGTAGACCGTAAAGTCTTTACTACTCTATTCGTAACTGTGACATTAAACACTTTCAATCTCAAAAAGGAAAAAGACCTAAGACACCTAACCTATTCGTAGATAAAGACATATACACGTTAGAGATTCTTACCACTGAACATCTCTCCAGTTCATTGATGCCCACAAATAAATATTATCCCTTTTTGGAATTAAAAATAATTGAAATAATAATAATTGGCGGAGGGAATTAAACGATCTCTTTATAATACATATATGCATTTAAAGCAAAGTTGAATATAAAAAGATGATGATCATCATAGGCGCAAGAAGTCCACTGCCGGACAAAGGCCTCTCACTAGGAATCTTCGTTCCATGGGAGGATATTACCACAATCACCATGCTTGACACGCAGATGTGCGAGCGCTGTTTCTTTTCTTGTGCTTCCGATGCTGCTACCTATTAAAAGCATTTTTAATTTTTAAATAATTTGTTGAAAGAAGGGAATTAAAGTTTTAGGACACTACTCACTGGAATGGGGGAAAAGCCAGTAGCAACTCGGTAGGCTGGGCTCGCATACCCAGTGTCATACCTGCAACCGTCGGCCAAGCAGTTAAGGATGACACACCTGACCTTTAGATAGATATCTACGGTAGATATAATGTTGTTATGATAAACAATGATCAGGCCCTTTAACTGTCAAGCCGATTGACGTCTTTACTTCCCTTCTCTAATTGAAGTCAATCAATCGACGATCACAAGCTTCCGCTATTTATCACTCATCACACACTTCCGTCACCAAACAAATGAGCTGAATAAATATAAATAAATAATCGTCCGCTAGATTGAAGCAATAAATATAGTTTTGACATCTTGGCACTCGTGCGACATTTCCCAGGTAAATAGCGATCGAGTTTGATAAGAAGCTTGGAAGTTTAATGTCTACAGGTTCCGTAGATCTCCTACAAAATTTTAGCTTTTGCGTTGTCTAGAATAATCTTTCAGATTTAATAATCGACTTCAACCAACTTACTGAACCGATTGAATGGGGCCAATTCGAAAATAAATTCTTTTAAACTATAATTCGACTGATTATAGAGAAACCTTTGTGCGTCAGTGGTACATCAGGTGTGTTTGAATCGCGATGTTCGCGAGGGTTGATCCATGTATGTGAAGACGAAAAACCTGGGTCTAGGTTGTTTATCTATTGAGTAAATACTAAAAATATAGTATCGTCGAGTTAGTATCCCACGACTCACAACTTACTGTGGTGTTAAAAATAAATAAAAGATATTGTTTTTCCTCTAATATTATTTTCTAATCTTGTGAGGAGTTTATGTTGATTAAGTAATGAGTATAAATCAAGTATTTACGGTACAATCATTGCTTTTTTTGGACTCAGACTTTTGATTATCAAGCTGTCTGGACGGCATCTGACTTAGCTTAACAATGTCATCAGTGATACTTGTTGGGACTAATGGCTTAACCTTCCGATGCACGGAGTAGCTCCAGATACTTTCATGCTACTTTTGTTCACTCATCTCAGTACAGTCCAAAGTTCGAGGATGTCTAACATGCATAATCAAAATGCAATATGTATTCAATTTAAACTAACCGGACTCCATTGAGTATATGTATAAAATAGAAATATGCAAGCTAGGTATTGAAAAAAAGCTAGTGGCTCGCTGAGCTGTAGACCTCGCGAGACTTACTCGTACTACAGCACTCAGAACTCACAATGATCCTAAGAGCCATGTACCCCAATGGTGCTTAGGTCCTTAGTGCCAATTCCGCCATTTCAAAAAATATCTAAAAACATGAATCAAAAAAATATTCTATATAATTATAATACGATTCAAAGAATTAAAAAATGAGAACATGTTGAGAAATGCGGCCTGCCAACGATATTTTGCCCAAGCTGAATCGGAGACGCTTCGCGCTTGATCAGTTAATAAAAACCATCCGGTGTTACTCGGGCGTAATGTAAGAATTCCAACAATACCCCATTCAGTGCCGCATTAGGAATTATGGTGGAATAAAGAAACTCACATACATACTTGTACATCTCGAACTCTAAAAACATTACACACCACTCGTGTAAAAATGTCCACTATTTGAGGTCAAATTTTACTCTTCCTGTGAATTTCTAAGCTCGCAAAAAAGAATACCCAAGGAGAGTTGGCGTCAGAATATAAAAAGATCTCATCAGTTCTGTAGCATAAACAAAAAAAAAACTGAACCTCTTTCGAAATGTTTTCTAAACGGTCAAAAGGTTTTCAGAATTCATTATCGATACCCTAATTGAGATAGCTATCTATTTATATTACAATTTTTGTCATCTAAATTTATCAATGCATGTGTTTAATTAATTGAAGTCTGTAAACAAGCTACGACAAGAGAAAGCAGACTTACTTATCTCAATCAAAGACTAACTTTTGTCCGCGGCTCCTCCCGCGTCAGTGTCGATCCCTCGGAAATAGAACGTTTTCCTGGGATAATAGGTAGCTTATGTCCTTCTCCGTACTCCAGAGAACTTGTATGCAAAATTCATGATGATCGGATCAGTTAGTTACGGCGTGAAAGCGTAACAAACAAACTCGCTTTCGCATTTATAATATTAGTAAGGATACGAGTATATCGTCAATTTGTTATCTTTTGTTAGCTTTCGTAGAATAATAAAATTAAACTTGTCACGGGAGCTTTTAGAGTAGAGAAAACTAGTGATTTATTCTTAGGCCTTAGTATTCTTTTATACAACAAAATACCAGAAAATATAACAGCCGTGCCCATTCTAAAATTCAAAGAGCGTACAAAAATATCTTATTAAAAAGAGCATACTATAATATTAATGATTATTTACTGGATAAGAAAGCGTGGAGTCTAGACTTCGTGTGAGATACAGGACCTTCCTAAAAAAGGTTTATATTGCCTGCCTGAAAAGAGTTTCTTTAGGCATTTCTTCTCTGCAGTGGTCGGTTCCGAAACGCCAGTAGTCTGTAGCTTTTGCACATTAATTAATAATATAAATAGTACTAAGTTAGACCCCTTAAAATGTGATTTGACGTGAAAAGCCTGCAAAGGCATATTGATTTTGATTCGTCAGCAAAATTTTTATTTAATTAAATTTATTTAATTTTAATTAAATATAAAGTCTTTCTTTATTAGACAGTCTTTCAGTTGAAAATTAGGACCGGGGCCCGTGCCAATTTGCCGTGATGCCGCCCTGTAGTTACGCCACCGCGAAACCGAAACCGAAGCTTCGGTCGCTAGTTTTATTAAAAAGAAGAATCCAGCGGAACATAATTCGAGAGTCCCTGAACTTTGTGTAACCAAAGACATACTTCTAGTAATTCATTACCTCCGTTTTGGAATCCAAAGCAGTTTGTAAGTGATAGACTGGGATCCCAGACCTGGCTACATTATTTCGTATTAGCAAAGCTGGATATTCCAAATGGGTCTTTTTTAAACCCACGTTCAGTAATGTTGAAAATAGAAATGGTGACATAGCTAACCATGGGATCTAAAGATTTGTACAAATTGATACAATCAAGAGTTTATCATTTCCAGCAAGCCTAATTTTATAATTTTTTTAAAGGTACTGTTTTAAGTTTCTTGACAAGAATATCAAGATCAAATCAAGTTTAGTAAGAGGGGCACATTAAATTTTATCACTGCCGCCTATACTGTAAATCACATTAATTTATTACCTAACTAGCTTTCGCTCGCGGCTCCTCCTGCGTCAGTGTCGATCCCTCGGAAATAGAACGTTTTCCTGGGATAATAGGTAGCTTATGTCCTTCTCCGTACTCCAGAGAACTTATATGCAAAATTCATGATGATCGGATCAGTTAGTTACGGCGTGAAAGCGTAACAAACAAACTCGCTTTCGCATTTATAATATTAGTAAGGATACGAGTATATCGTCAATTTGTTATCTTTTGTTAGCTTTCGTAGAATAATAAAATTAAACTTGTCACGGGAGCTTTTAGAGTAGAGAAAACTAGTGATTTATTCTTAGGCCTTAGTATTCTTTTATACAACAAAATACCAGAAAATATAACAGCCGTGCCCATTCTAAAATTCAAAGAGCGTACAAAAATATCTTATTAAAAAGAGCATACTATAATATTAATGATTATTTACTGGATAAGAAAGCGTGGAGTCTAGACTTCGTGTGAGATACAGGACCTTCCTAAAAAAGGTTTATATTGCCTGCCTGAAAAGAGTTTCTTTAGGCATTTCTTCTCTGCAGTGGTCGGTTCCGAAACGCCAGTAGTCTGTAGCTTTTGCACATTAATTAATAATATAAATAGTACTAAGTTAGACCCCTTAAAATGTGATTTGACGTGAAAAGCCTGCAAAGGCCTATTGATTTTGATTCGTCAGCAAAATTTTTATTTAATTAAATTTATTTAATTTTAATTAAATATAAAGCCTTTTTTTATTAAACAGTCTTTCAGTTGAAAATTAGGACCGGGGCCCGTGCCAATTTGCCGAGATGCCGCCCTGTAGTTACTCCACCGCGAAACCGAAACCGAAGCTTCGGTCGCTAGTTTTATTAAAAAGAAGAATCCAGCGGAACATAATTCGAGAGTCCCTGAACTTTGTGTAACCAAAGACATACTTCTAGTAATTCATTACCTCCGTTTTGAAATCCAAAGCAGTTTGTAAGTGATAGACTGGGATCCCAGACCTGGCTACATTATTTCGTATTAGCAAAGCTGGGTATTCCAAATGGGTCTTTTTTAAACCCACGTTCAGTAATGTTGAAAATAGAAATGGTGACATAGCTAACCATGGGATCTAAAGATTTGTACAAATTGATACAATCAAGAGTTTATCATTTCTAGCAAGCCTAATTTTATAAATTTTTTAAAGGTAATGTTTCAAATTTCTTGACAAGAATATCAAGATCAAATCAAGTTTAGTAAGAGGGGCACATTAAAATTTTATCACTGCCGCCTATAGTGTAAATTACATTAATTTATTACCTAACTAGCTTTCGCTCGCGGCTCCGCCCGCGTCAACGTCGATCCCTCGGGATTAGTACTTTTTCCCGGGATAAAAGGTAGCCTATGTCCTTCTCTATACTCCAGAGAACTTGTATACAAAATTTCATAATGATCGGTTCAGTAGTTAGGGCGTGAAAGCGTAACAAACAAACAAACAAACAAACTAACAAACAAACAAATAAGCAAACAAACTCACTTTCGCATTTATAATATTAGTAAGGATATTAACGTTCTTTGATTTATCGACGTGATAATACTTTTACATTTTCCATCTACATATACGCTAAGCGTGGTCTTTACGTCTAATGGTCTTAGGCTCTGTCTACCCCGTAAAAAAGACGTGTTAATATGTATGTGTATCTATATAAAGTAGATTAATTATATTACGAACACAAAAGCTTTGATGGCAGTACCGTAGGTAGAGATTTCTAGTTTTTTAAATACATTTGGTACCTTCCATATATCGCTGTAAAGGAGCAGTATTGAAGTCGATAAGTATCCATACCATAAATGTAAAAAGGGCTCGTAACCGTGACACTGAATGCCGGTCCCGTACTGCTCGCCTTCGCTTGTTTGGAATTCGCCTTGAAAGTGGACTTCTGACGAGTCCGAAACTAAAGTCGGTAATCTTAAAAAAAAGGCACGTGTGACCCCTTTTTAAATATAATTTATTAATTTTATGTTAGGTTCAACTATAAGTATGCATATCTTTTCACTTCAGTTCAAATTACGAAATCTCAAAATTATAACGTTGCTAAATATGCTAAAATGACGTAGGATAACCAGGCGTCGGATCACAGTCTACAAAACTTATCATCTAATATTGATTCGGGGTAACTTACTTATATATTGGTTTAATACCGTACTTGTTGAGCTGCGTGTTGCACATAGCGGGCTGCTTCTTACTTGTTGTTCTTGTCTGTTCGTAACATTCCGAGTATTTTGCTTAATGCGCTCTTAATAAGTTCTCGAGACTCTCGGTATGCTTTAGAATAGTTGCAGACGAACCCTGCACGGAGATATTAATTAGTTAGATGAGTTACGAGGATTAAGCCCCGATATAAGGGATATGTCTGACTGCGGTATCGTAGCTTACAAATAGGTATAGGGATAAAAATGAGCATTAATATTTAAGGTAAAAATACATTGGTATGTGTTTAGAGCTATGGTTCATAGAAATTTCTCTATGCTCTAAGCTTACAAAAAAAATAAGTTCAAATTTAGCTTATTTTTAAGTTATGGTATATCATTAAATTTTTAAAAGACAGATTGTTGTTGATGGCGTTTAGGTGGAAGTCGCAAACAAAATAGTGATATGCTTCGCCTATTGATATGATTCCTGAGATTTTTGCCCATGCCCTGAAGCAGCTGGAACGACTATGTCTTTTTCTCCCAGTCCAGCATGGAAACTCATGATATCATTTTTTCACCATAGTGAAGCTGCTAGCGAAGTAAATAATAAACTTTATTGCTGAATAATTTTAATATATGTATATAGGGTGTTTTCTGTTTCCGGTAGCTATATCGTAAACATCACAGTGTAGGTGCTCCATATTATCTTTGCGAAAAAAATAGTTTCAAGTAACACTTTCCACAATCACATATCGCGAAACAAAAACTATGTGCAACCGAGTGTTAGTGCTAATATAAACATTGCATTATCTACGGGATTTTCGCCGAAAATTGGAGGAACACATATCACCGGCGAGGGTTGGAGGTTAGTTTAGTTTTTATCCATAAAACTACCCAACGCACAGAACTATTTGCTACAACAGTCAGCTGTCAGTTACAGCAAACGTCACTTGAGACAGTACCACCTTAGTGTTGCCAGCGAAAATAAAATAAACAAATACGTTTCATTAAACGCAAAACATGGAAGACCAATTCCAACTGTTATTTGACAAGATGAAAATCGAAATGCAGAAACAGACAGCTGAATTAACAAATACAATATTAGATAAAATGGAAGAAAAATTAAAACCTGTGCTAGAAGAAAACAAAATATTAAAGCTTAAAGCGGAAAACCTGGAAAAGAAGGTGGAGCACTTAGAAAGAGAGAAGAGAAGCAATAATATAGTAATTCATGGACTAGCAGAAAAGGAAAAGTCGACACTAGATTTAATTAAAAATATTAAAAAGTGTTTCTTGGATGAATTAGACATAATTATAGAAGACTACCACATAAATAAAATCTATCGTATTGGCATGAAAAATAAAAATGAGAAACCGAGGCCTACGCTCCTTTCATTAGTTAATGGGTGGAAAAAGAATGAAATTATGAGAAACAAAAAGAAACTCAAGGATTTATATATAACAGAAGATTACTCAAAAGAAACTTTAGAGATAAGAAAATCACTGCAGCCCAGACTACTAGAGGAAAGGAAAAAAGGTAACTTAGTATACATAAAATATGATAAACTTATTGTAAAAGAAAATTCAAGGGCCACAGATAAAAGAAGGAGAGAGGGGTCGACTTCACCACAAGATGATTTACAGCCAAGAAAACAACAAACGCTAAGTTCATCAAAGAACAATAGAAATAATGCATTTGATATGATGAGGAGCCGATCCCCCTTATCAACAGTCCCAACAACAACGAAACAATAGCAATTAGCTACCGGCGATCGGAATCAAATACCTAATACAGAAGCAATGGAAAAGAAACATTCTCCCCCAAGCCGGCTGGTCCCCGTGGGGGATAAAGACCACAACCCTCCAGCAAATACTGAAAAAACAACTAGAGTAATAAAACAACCACAACAAACTCTCATGATTGGAACATTCAATGTAAGATCCTTGGCAACCACAAAACGATATATAGAACTGACATATCTTTTACAAAAAATAAAAATTGATATACTTGGCCTGGCAGAGGTCAGAAGAATAGGCTGTGCAATTGAAGAACATGAAAAATACATTTTTTGCTATAAGGGCGAAACACTTGGCCTACATGGAGTTGGATTTTTAATAAAAAAAGATCATAAAACCAAAATAGTACGTTTCTCAGCGCCTTCAGAACGAGTTGCTTTATTAAAAATGAAATACAACTACCAAACGTTTACAATAATACAAGTATATGCACCAACTGAAAAGGCCACAGATGAGGAAATCAACTCTTTCTATGAAACTCTTCGGGTAGCTCAAGACCAGGCAGGAGAAAACGTCCTCGTCATCGGAGATTTTAATGCAAAAATTGGCCGGTTGAAAACAGAAGATAATGAAAACTTTGTTTTGGGTAAATTTGGATATGGAACCAGAAACGAAAGAGGAGAGAAACTAATTCAATATGCATTGGAACATAAGCTGCTAATAATGAATACCTTTTTTAAAGCACGAAAAAACCGCAGATGGACTTGGCTCTCCCCTTGCGGAACCACAAAAAACGAAGTCGATTTTATCCTGTCGAACCATCCTGCGAAGATAAGAAACGTAGAAGTACTACATTGCCTTGGATTCAGATCTGATCATCGCTTGGTTAGAGCTACTTACATACTGGATCAGGTTAAAAGGAGTAGAACATCGTTTAAAGCACAACCAAAGCCGCTGAAAACGGACGAAGATATATCGTCATACCTAGTGAATCTCGACACCAACATAGACCAACTGGAAAAACAACAAGATGAAGAAGAAGATGTTCAAACTTTTTATAATAAACTGGTCAACGCTATCAAGCCTTACATGTAGACCAAATAATAGAGAACAAAGAACTATCGACAAAATACTTAGTGTAGGTACGGGAGCTCTTCTTACAAAACGAACGGAACTTTTAAAAACGAAACAAAGAACTAAAGAAATGAAACAAGAATTGAGCAGACTATTCAAGGCTACAAGTAGGGCCTATGGTTTTTGTAATCCTTGTCAATTACAAGGATTACAGGAGCACGAAAAAAGCCTATAAGAAGTTGACCACGCACCAAAACTGGATTCAAAACTTAAAAACAACAGAGGAAACCAAGACCAGACAAGACATCATGAACTGCGCTATACATATTTTTACCAGCAGCTATATGATAAAACATCGAACTCAACTTGTTCCACCATTTCAACCGATGAAACAATGGGAAAATCTCAAGACACAAACAACCTATCACCAGTGGACAGCATGGAAGTCACCAAACACATTCAAAAAATAAAAGTTGACAAAAGCCCTGGTCCTGACGGCATACAAAACGAAGCTCTAAAAACCGGTGCTGACCTGTTAACTCGCCCACTTACGTACTTATTCAACAAGGTTCTTAACTCAGGTCAGGTCCCGGAACAGTGGAAAAGATCGGACATAATCCTTCTCTACAAGAAAGGGGACCCTCGGGACATCGCCAACTATCGCCCTATAAGCCTACTTTCAAGTGTGTATAAACTGTTCACATCTATCCTACAAAGCCGATTGAATCCACAAATCGATAAACATCAGCCGGTGGAACAAGCGGGGTTTCGTTCCGGATTCGCTACAACAGACCACATACAAGTAATGCAGCAAGTGATAGAGAAATACAAAGAGTTCAACAAGCCACTATATATTGCTTTCATTGATTACAACAAGGCGTTTGATACGATTTCTCATGACGCTATTTGGAAAGCTCTGAATAAATGTCACATAGACGAAAATTATATAAGAGTATTGAAAAACATCTACAAGGGTAGCGTTAGTCAAGTTAAACTAGAGACTCGAGGTCCTGATATACCGATCTGCAGAGGAGTGAGGCAAGGAGACCCCATCTCACCCAAGCTGTTCATAATCGTGTTACAACACATTTTTGATAACCTCAATTGGCAGACGGAAGGGATTAGAGTTAACCAAGTTCGACTTACTCATCTCAGGTTCGCGGACGATATTGTTCTATTCGCTGAAATAAGAAATGAGTTAGAAAAAATGATAAATGATTTGAACATAGAAAGCGAAAAAGTTGGTCTGACAATGAACGAGAATAAAACAAAAGTACTGACAAACACCCTTGCAAATACGATAAACCTGAACGGTAAGCCGCTTGATTATGTGAAATCCTACATATACTTAGGAAAACAAATATCGTTCCGAGACAAAAATGAGGAACAAGAGGTGGAGCGCCGTATAAACATGAGCTGGAAAAAGTTTTGGTCCCTGAAAGAAATACTAAAAGGGAAATTTCCCCTCCACCTAAAGAAAACCGTCTTAGACACATGTATTCTGCCTACGCTCACGTACGGATGTCAAACGTGGACATATAACACAAAAATAAAAACGAAATTGGTAGCATGCCAGAAAGCAATGGAAAGGAGCGTACTAAAAATAAGAAGGATACAAAAAGTAAAAAGCGAACAAATAAGACGAAAAACGAAAATTATAGATGCCTTACATTATGCTCTAAAACAGAAGTGGCGGTGGGCAGGACATATAGCACGTTACACGGATAAAAGATGGACATTAGAGACAACTATATGGGAAGGACCAACAGGAAAAAGGAGAAGAGGGCGTCCTAGAAAGAGGTGGATTGAAGATATAAAAGCGATAGCAGGGGGCGAATGGAGGAAGAGTGCAATGAACAGAAAGACCTGGAATAAGCTGGAGGAGGCCTATACCCAAGAAGGGGTTCCGATCAATAGCGATAGCGAAGATTGCAACAACAAAATTAATAAAAATAAATAAATAAAAATAATAAATTAAAATTAATTGATTAATATAAATAATATACCCTTAACTTTATATAATATATATTTAATTGAAATGCATGTAACAAAAATATTGTAGATTGGAAATAAATGGGCTTTATTATTATTATATTATTATTATGGTGTCCCAAGACATAAGGAAAAAAATTTTTTTTGCAAAATCAAATACGCATACCCTCTATTTTTATTGCGTTTGACCTTATTGACTCAAATAATAAATATTATTACGATTGGACAATAATAACCCGTGCCGACTTGATGCCAAACTTTTGACATGAAAATTTGTACTGACACTATAGGAGGAATTAAGAATTTAATTTTTGTTACTTAATTAAAACTCCAATGCACCCGAATAGTATATTATTTACTTATTTACATTTAAAAATAATATTATTGTACAAATTTTCTTTTTGACGTTTGTTTTTTGCAGTCAGGATACATTTTCCGGTGTTCTTGTACCTATGCAATGTAATAAAACTTGTTTTGTCCCTCCTCAACTGTGATTAATCCATGAAAGTCTTGCATCAACCTAACTGCTCTTTCACTACATCGTTTACTACCCTCAGTGCCGAAATTTTCTTTCTAGCTAAGAAGCTAAAGCTCTTAAAACGAAGTATTATTCGTCCACAAAGACGACAATATTCTACATTCATGTAAAATATTGTCTTCAATTTTAAGGCGATTGAACATGGACTTGCTGCAAGTTTTTACTGAAATGAAGTCAGAGATGTTTTTTTCCTGAAACATTAATAAGTGATGACTTAAAAAATATACTTTTCCAGAAAGCGAAGGTAAAAACATCTAATAACTATAAATGTCAATGTTCTTTAATAAACTTACAATGAACCGTACAATGAACCGCAAAGTTCTTCTCTCGATGGGATAGTATCGTTTTCCATGATGTTTTTGCTTTTTGGGTAAATTATCAACCATTTTAACTTTAGTTTCTTGGTCCACATCATCGTCAAATAGTGATAATATAGAAAATTCGTCAGTTAACCACAAATACTGAGTTATCTTCTGCAAGGCTGCTTTTGAGATCGTGTTATCAGTTTTCTCGTAAGACTTCATTGATTTTAAAAAGCACAAATCTTGGTAAGGTGATTTATTGCTGAAGTTCATTGGAGAAGACTTACTTATCGGAAATTCATCATTATTATAACCAAGTGCTTCAATATTTGCATCAAGACTGAACACAGAATCTCTCATACTCGTACTCAATTGACACTAGCGCTGCTACTAGCTTTGGAGTAATGCAATTTTTCCGCAGAGGTGTTTTGCAGCATGTATTTAACAAGATTCAGTACTTCCTTTATACATCTAAGTTTACATTAGATTCAGTACATAAGGTGAGTCGGCTCAGACAAATATTTAGCACGTCGTTTTTGAAGCGAAAACTTCTTTAGCGGCGTTGTGTACCTTTTGGGATGGATAAAAAATGTTAAACTCGCGTCAGAACACGTGACCTGATCAAAAATTTGTGAGATGGACACGTGACTTGACTCCAGGAGTGAGACCCATTGTTTTTCATTTTGTTCTTCAAAAAAAGGGCGCGCTTCAGAACTGGGACGAACTGAGGCGCGCTCTTTCCTCTCTATCAGTAAATTTTGTATCCATTCCTGCTCAGTGACCAGGTCGGCCTGGCTCTCTTTGCCGCTGTAAAAATATTATAAACTCATTTACTTAAAAAAATTGAAGAGCGTCGGTGTGTTATATCAAACAAATTATCTAAATCGTTGTCAGTCTTGACTCTTGACAGCGCTGCTTAAATGCGTCTTGTGTCTTTTATGTATTTTTTGGAAGTCCCTTCGAACTTGATATAAATTAATAAATTTCTTCACATAATTAGGTAAATAATAATAATAAATATCCCCACGCAAGCCTCTCAAAGAACCGGGGTAACACCCGTGAAATAAGAGAGATACAAATAATAATAATAATAATTTCTTTATTAAAGGTAAAAACCCATTACAAATATTACTGATAGGTTACAAGATTGTAATATGTAAAGTATAAAGTGTATATATGTATATTAATAATTAATCTAAATCATTTTACATTTTAGTACGTTAGTGTACTGTTTGTTTGAACCATAGAGATAATATAGGTATGTCTATGGTTTGAACCATACATATTTTTGTATATGGAGCCGTCATTTTTTATTTAATTCCCGGTGCGTTTTAATCCAGTATTGCATCATCGGGCTTGTCAAATCTTGGCTCACGACTTTGAGCATGCTATTACCAGAATTACGCAATCTGTCCCAAAAAGAAGATATACGTGTCCTGATAATAGTAAAGAAGTCGGGCATTCCCGCTTCGGCAAACATGGCCGATGCACTGCAATAGCGAGGAAGCTTCATGAGGATGCGGTATGCATCATTATACTGCACCCTCATGGTACTAAAGGACACCTTCTTATGCCTATACCATAGTTGACAGGTATATAAGCACTGGCAACTGTTAAAGATTTAGTAGGAATACGTGCCTTTTCCCAATAGATAATACACTCGCGAATAGTGAGATTCGCGCTTTCATTGACAGTTAAATTCACTTCACGGATATTGTAAAATAAAACTGCTAGAACTTGTTCATTATACGGAAGTTTTGAACCCGTTATTAGATGTTTTACGTCACCTAATAAAAATATACTCCTATTAGAACAGTATATTTCCACTGACATGTTGACTGATTGAAAAAAATGCGTGCTCTATAACCAATTATTAAGTAATCACAAGCACATCGACACGTTAGGTCGCGTCAGCCTTAGAGAGCAAGTACTGACATATATCAACGTAAGTCGGCACGGGTTACCGTGGTCCTATCTTCTTGAAATTTTATTTATAATCGTTTTGACTCAAAAGTAAAAAAATTAGAGGGTTTGCGTAAAAAAATAACGACTTGGATTTTTTTGGGACACCCTGTATAATATATAATTTAAATAAATTAGTTATCACTAATAAATTATTTTATTTCAAAATACTAACTTCTAAATAAGAGGACGTAGTCAATTCGTCGGTATGTCTTTTTTACTCGACTGCCAAGGAGGCTTGTGTTTTGCGCTTATCTTTTTAATATATGTTTTATTATCTCGTATCTTCCACGGTATACATCCCGTATTACGACAGTTAAATTATCAATAGGTTTGTCTCAGAAAATTCGGTGTCCTTAGATGGGTTTTAAGACAGAAAGCTGGGTATTTGAATTTTATGAAATAAATTCAAGTAACTATTAATATTTATTTGTATTCATAATGCTATTTTTTGAAAATTATTGCTATTTGTGAATTAAATTAGGAAATAAAATATAGTGCCAAAATATCACGCGGGCGCGGTTTGAACTAGCGACCTTAGGTCTACGTATGACCTAAGGTAGGTGGTTCAAATCCCGCCCTCGTGGAATGTTTTCACAATATTTTATTTTTTAATTTAATAAGTGTAAATCGAAGTACTTATTTATTTAAGATACCAGATAGCTCCGTCATTTATGAGACGATGTGGAAAAGGTATACTTTCCAAAAAAATCCGTTTGAATTACATCAAAATTAAATCAGTAGTTTGGTTGAATTCAGTTTTTAGGGTTCCGTAGCCAAATGGTAAAAAACGGAACCCTTATAGATTCGTCATGTCTGTCTGTCCGTCCGTATATTACCGATACTTTTTACTGAAACTATAAGAACTATACTGTTGAAACTTGGTAAGTAGATGTATTCTGTGAACTGCATTAAGATTTTCACACAAAAATAGAATAAACCAATAAATTTTGGGGGTTCCCCATACTTGACTTACTGAAACTTAAATTTATTTTTTCATTAAACCCTTACGTGTGATGGATATGTCTTCAAAAATGATATTGAAGTTTTTCTAAACTGAATAGTTTGCGCGAGAGACACTTCTAAAGTAGTAAAATCTATGTCCACCCTCCCGTAACTTCTAAAATAAGAGAATTAACCTTAAAAATATATCAAGAACTTTGTATTATGTTACTTGCTGCTACGGAACCCTTCATTGGTGAGTCCGACTCGCACTTGGCTGCTTTTTTTATATTTTCATGACACCCCCCCCCCCCCCCCCTGAATCCGCCCTTGCCCTAACATGCCAAAGATATGACTCTTTCTCGAGTGGTAGAGTAAAAACATGGTGTAATCGCTTGATAGAGCTGTTGATGTAAATAAATGAGTCAGAATGACTTGGCAAACTAGATACCTAAGTGTTTTTGACGGGCAGACGTTTTAAAAGCAATAGCAACTGCAGATCTAATATAAATTTATGTAAGCTCCAAGATTACTTTTGAGGACGGATTAAACTGTTCAAAGCTGAACTTATTACTATTGCCTCTGCTTATCTTTTGACAAATGCCATTGTTTAAAAATATCAAGAACCATGTAAATCCTAACTTATATTATTGTGAAACTGAGTTTGTATAATTATTGGTTTGTTTCTCTTTACGCATTCATTACAGAACCGATCATTATGAAATTTTGCATACACATTTATGGGGTACGGCGAAGGGCACCCTATGCCCTTGTCCTGTCCTCCAAAAAAAAGCTGAAGCTTCGGAGCTGCGGGCGAATGCTAGTTACAAAATATTTATCTTGGAGGGGTTGGAGGAAGTACTCTAGAGAAAACTGCAAAAAGACCTAGGTGTTCACATTTCGGCAAATTTAAAATGGGAGGAACACATCACCACAATAGTCAAGAAAGCCAATTCCTTTATCTACATCATACGGCGATCATTCCAGACAATGACAGTTGAAGTATTTAGAAAAATCTATAAGACCTATATACGACCCTTGCTTGAATATGGTTTCCAAATTTGGAGTCCATACTTTCAGAAAGATATCAATCTACTAGAAAGTGTCCAAAGAAGAGCCACTAAAATACCCCAATCCCTTCGCCGTATGTCAGATGAAGAGAGACTGCACGCCCTGCGCCTCACTACGCTGGAAAAAAGACGGCTTTGTGGTGACCTTATTGAAACCTATAAGATCCTCACACAACAGTACAACCTACCTGACATTCAAAAAAATTATTATATGAAAGAGAATACGCAACTATTAAGAGGACACTACCTTAAACTAAATCGCACAACAGCTAGAACCAACACTGCCCATCATTTTCTTAGCAATAGAGTGGTCCATAACTGGAATAGACTTCCTGATGATGTGGTCTCTGCAACCTCAATAAAGTCCTTCAAAAATAAATTAGACAAGTGGTTGAGTACATATAAAGTGTCATTATTGCAAATATGAACATTGAAAGTGAAAATTCGTTATCAGTGATTAAACTATATCCACAGACATTACACAAATTAAACACTGCCTGACATAGACACATCAGCTGAAAAGCTGCTCGTCTATAATTAAGTAAATAAATAAATAAAATATAGAGGTCGAATGGTGGTCAATACCAGGTATAATTGTACGATTGAGAGATGATCGGACAAATGCGGGTATGTCCAAAATAATATAGCTCGTTTATTCAAAAGTATTCAGCCGACTGGACACCATGTAATATTATATGGGGAAAGAAAACCAGACCAATGAAATCATCAGGCGAATAATATTAGCGTGGGCAGCCTATTCAAAAATTGCCAGTTCTCACTAACGGTGCCGAAACCTGGGCTTTTACGAAGGAGATTTTGGATAATCTCAGAGTTGGTCAGAGAGGTATTGAGAGAAAACTGGCAGGTGTTACGCTCAAAGACCGAAAAACTGACGTGTGGCTTATAAGACACAGCAAAGTCACTGACGTCATCAAGCGTATTGCGAAGCTGAAGTGGCAATGGGCTAGCCATGTCGCCAGAAAACAAGGTTTGTGGTACAAAGCTCTGGTGGAATAGCGACCGTGGGGCGAAAAATGCCCACAGGGAAGACCTCAAATGCGCTGGTCCGATATTAAGAAAACAGCAGGAGTGAAGTGGATCGAAATTGCCCAAGACCGACAAAAATGGCATAACTGGAGGAGACCCACGCAGTTGAAAAAAGCTAAAGAGAGACCATGCTGGACGGAGTAAAAAAAGAACACAAATAGTACCAGCTGATTTTCTTGGCGTACAAATTGTAAAGTCCAATCTAAGGAAACACGTTTGAAATATGACGTCGTTTGTGACTCAGTGTCAGTCAAAGGCAGTTGCGGTACGCAACTGCCTTTGAATTGCAGGATCCCGAAGTCGATCCGGCCAGGTCATGATAAAAATCAATATTTTTCAGATTGTTCTGGGTCTTGTATGTACTCGTATATCTATCTAGTATCGTTGAGTTAGTATCCCACGACACAAGCTCACAAGGCTAGTTCTCTGCGTGATTTGTTTATTAATCCATATCAATACGTCGTGCTGCATGCGACAAATCACTACTTAGTTTCAATTTTCCTCATTTACGCTCACTAAGACGTTTAGCTTGGCATTTGGATTTAAAGGTCTGTCTAGCCTGTGTAAAGATACAGGAACGGCGCGTCAATGAAACAAGAGGGCTGTTTCAAGACTGGTATATTATAGATCAATTTACACCTACTTACATTCTACACAGAAGGTAGATTTAACTAATCATCACACCCTGTAGGGATATAGACGTGATGTATGTATATACGTAGACTAGCTGTTGCCCGCGGCTCCACCCGCGTTAGTGTCGATCCCTCGGGAACAGTAGAATTTCTCGGAATTAAACATACCCTATGTCCTTCCCCGGGCCTCAAACTACCTACATACCAAATTTCATCCAAATCAGTTCAGTGGTTGAAGCTTAAAAAAACGACAGATACAAGGGATATAGACGTAATGTATGTATATATGTAGATGTTAGGCTCTTAAACATTAAACGGTGTCAAGAAACTCTTCGTATGTCAACCCGACCGCACTTGGTGGTTTTATTTGATGTTCTGTAATAAAGAGACGTCTGAGTTGAAATCCGTTATTAAAATAGTTTGTTAGGTGACTTTCAATCAGTTTCAGAATAGTCTGAAAAGGCATAGACATTACGTGAATAAGTGTGTTAGACTTAAAGGTATACCAACTATGTATTACATTTTGATCTTCTGAAGAGTTCTAAAGTTATTAGGTATTTAAGATACATTATCTCTTTTAATCAAGAGGTATATCAAGTACAAAACTATTTTATGGAGGTATCTATACTCTGTTTATTTAGGTATTTAAAAACATATAAACAATCTTGATGCGTATTTTTATTGAAATGTACACTTTAAAAATCTAAATCTTTGCAGTTTACTTGAATTTCTTGAAATTACTTTTACTTTCACATTGAATTGGTAAAGTGATTCAAAAAGTGTACATTTTAATGAAAAGACAAGTACAAGATTGTTAACATGTTTTTAAATACCTAAACAAGCAGAGTAAAATAGTTTGTTTGGTTTCTGATGATAATTTCGAACGGTGCGGCATATTTTCTGTGGTGTGAAAGATGTGTTAAGAACAATCAACTGGATAAGAGTTTAGTTCATTGAAGTGGTTGTGGGCGCAGAATATAGCGCGCAGATGTAATCGTTAGCGCAGCATCATATCCGACCAGGCTATCATCAAGATAGCTTTCATTCAGTCCTTTTGAAAATCGTTGAGGGAGACCCGTCAAAAAATTAATTTCTTGCTGCCGAAAATGATAAAGGTCCTTACATAATAAGTTGGTATATCCATCTCTATGGTTTGGTCTACATACATCATTTTGTCAGATTTTCTTCAGTTTTCTGCTGCTAAAGAGGCCTATGTTCGAACAGCTAATTATGAAATGGTTTGGATATATAGGAAGCCTGGAAATTTTAGGCTAGCGTCGGCAACTTAAAGACGTAAAAACAATCCCAATAGTGTTAGGTACACAATGATTTATAGCGATGCACGGCACATTGCCTATCGAATAGAAATAATGACAGAATAATTTGGCTTCAATCAGTACCTCGCTCCATTGACCTACAGTGAGTGCCAATCTATAGGACGATCAAAATAAATCAATACCACTCTGTAACCTAGAACTTCTACAGCAACAACGATTTTCATTCTCTCTTTAAAAATGAGGTTATATATACGCCAATCAAACAAAGTTGCCGCTAAATGTGACCCTTGGGTGCGATGGCCTTAGACATGTGGGCATGATTCATATGAGGGATATAGAAGTAAAGTCTACACTGCCAATTTTGACAAAAAAAAAACATTAAGTGCCATCTCTAGGAGCAATAAGAAATCTTTTGCTGAAATGCAAAGTTATCAATGTCCCGTAGAAAATCAGCTTTCAAAAGTGAAGTGAGAAGCAAAAATACTCACTCACGTGCTATATAGTCGGGATTATAAACTATAGTTTCGGCCTCTTCTGGAGACCATTTTGGAGGTGAGTTCAGGCGTTGTGCATCGAAAGAAAGTCACCATCTATCTCCATACCAAAGTAGTATCGATTTGATCTAAGTACTTTAGGCCTACCTAACATCTAACTTAACGAATAAAGATGAAAGTATATGTCATTAAAATTATGACACCTGATATTTTAGTGCCATATTCTTTCGGCACATACTAAAAACATCTTGTTTGTGCCAAGCATGCCCATTTTAGTGGGATCAATAATTAACGAGCCATTTATGACATTGGTATTAGAAATACACCTTAACAGGAGCGTTACATTATTTTTTTCATCACACTGTGTTACAAAGTGATTCCTGATGGACTGATTTGTAACATATAAAGCAGTGTATAAGCCACGAGTGCATTATAGCCATAATAATGCGGTTATGTAAAGTAAAAAGTGTGGTTAAAAACTTTTAATTTTCTTACAGCTTAGTAGACTAGAGTTCTTAGTTTCAAAAACGCTTGGGTATACACTCGGTACGATACATACACAAGTTCTGAGAATAAAATTAGTGTATAGGTATTAATTTATTTTGTAAGTAATCAACAGGATATAAAATATCTTTTCTCAAACATGCTCGGAAATGTAGGCATTATTGTAGTAAAAAGAAGACACGAAGTTTGTAATTCTTGGCTGGTGCACTACTTTACCGGCCTAGGCCAGGAAAGTAAGTATGAAAATTCATTCCTGGCCGCTGCTTAAAACTTTTTAATTCATCTATGTTACTTGTATGTAACTTGTCATACAGCCAATAGATACCACATTATAAAAACCCAGTAGTCGAGCATATAAGTATATGAATATGAAAATAATTTTAATAAAATTTTGGTATGAAATCACTCAAAAATATGCCAATAATAAAAAGAAAAAACGCGGGAAAGCAGATTTTTACGGTATAACATTTATTGGGTAAAATATGACTGGGCTGTATGGGCTAAGTTTCCTTAGCACTAAATGACATTTGAAAATTAAAAAAGAAAATAACGCGTGAATATAATAGAAGACTATCGGCGGACTGCAACGTTGTTCTTTTGGATTGTTTTGCAGATTGCTTCTATAAACTATATAATGTAAAATCCGTGTAATTTGGTGTTATAAATGCCTATGTGTGTGGACTAACTAAAATAAAGTGTCATGGTGCGGCTGTGATGCAGATTTAGAGATATACATAGCGGTCGCTCGCGTTACTGCGTCGTCTATGATCAAACCATAGGATTCGTAGGAATTCTCGCCAAGAGCTCCGTCGAATCAACGAAATGAATTACACCATTATTTCTTTGAAAAATATGCAGGGCTAAAAGGCGTAGAACGCCAAATGCCGTAAAACAAATATGAAAATAAAAATGTACACAGTTTATAGTTTTTTTATGTATATGTTACGGTTAGAGTGATTAATTAAAAATTATTAATAATTGTCTCTCATTATTAATAACTACCGAAAGTACAGGTAAAAGTGAGAAATTAATCACATTTGTCGGTGATTATTAATAATGTAACCTTAGTACCGATAAATGTAATAACTATCGATAAAAATAAATGAACACTGGCGATTTTTTTCTCGATCGGGCAACAGAGGTGCGGGCAAGGGTGGCGAGGCGGCGTGCGGCATGTGCGAGAGGACACGCGAAGATTTGCCTTCTTGGATACTAAAACTGATGTAATTTTCCAAAACTACACCGAAAAAAATCCTAGAAATTGACACTCGTCGATTTATAATGAAAAGTCACGTCCGACATCTAAGATTATATAACTGACGTCATTTTCGAGATATGCACCTCTACACCCCAAGAACCTAGAAAACGACACTCATGTTGGTTTATCATGAAAAGTCGCGCCCGCCATCTTGGATTACATAACTAAGGTAAAAACCCAAAAAACAACCCCTTTGCAGGTTGCAGGTTTTTCATGAAAAGTCACGTCCGCCATCTTGGATTCCAAAAATTACATCATTTTTAAGATCTCTACCCTAAAATATACATTTACATATTTTCATGCCTGTTCCCATGGTGGTAATCTCGAGGCCTTTTTAATACTTTGATCACAAGAGGCCTTCTTGATGGTGATGACGAGTCTATAATTTTGCCATTTTATAATAATAGCAGGTGTCCAATCCATGGCAATAACCTAGCACAAGTCCAGCCACATTTCAATCCCATGAATTTGTCTTTCATAATGCAATAGTTTCTGCTCCAGCCTAGACCTGTTCAAGGACATATCATACATTGGTATTTCCAGAAACAAGTTCTGGCTGGAGACCAACTTTACATCAACTTCTCCAAAGGGCCTCTTCATGTTGGATATATATCTCCACGCAAGTTTCCAAAGGACCGGGGTAACACCCGTGAAACCATAGTAGATACAAATAATAATACTAATAACGTTTTATTTTAGAAATACATTTCTATAACAAAGGTTAGTACCAAAAATAAGCTTATAAACTAGGGTTAGTGAAGTGAGCCAAATAAAAATATTTAAAACTAAAGTTATTTTACATTGACACGAGCAAGTCTCGCGTCAACGTGGACTCTGTTCCAGTAGCTCAAGATAGGGCAGCAATAGCGACTCCCTTTCGCTGTCGAGAGTCTGTTCTCTCACTCTTTTAACTTTGTTTATTAAGAGTACAGATTAAGAGGTGATTATTGTTGTCAGTTTCTTTAAAACAAGTACCTACCCTTGTTTGTGTGATCTGAGACAAGCACTGTTATATGTGTCATATCTTACGAATAAGTAGTATCGTCGTCATATCATATTCTAAATAAATACCTGCTGGACTAATAACTTTGGGTTTTTTTTATAACTTTTACCAATGTGTGTAGTGAATTATTAATAATAACTACCAAAAGTAATTAATTTCAGTTTTTTATTCAAATTTACCAAAACACGAGGTTATTATTAATAATGTTATAAAATTATTAATAATTTTCGATTAATCAAATTTACCGTAACATATATACTCATTTATACGCAGTAGTATGTCTTTCATTATTTCCTCGCATTTATTGAGAAAAGCACAATACATGCCTTTGCCGGGAATCGGCTTGCCGGACTCGTATTTATTGCCAAGGCCTCGCTGACGCTCGGCCTTGAAAACTACTCGTCCGGCAATCCCTTACTTCCCGGCTTCTGCAGTAATGTACTATTTTTGTATTGAAGGTTTTTATTTAAGTTCGTTTATTAAAACTTTACAATAGGTACGATTGGATATGGACCTATAAAACAAGTTATGAATATTGTTTGTTTTATATATATATATATATATATATATACATATGTGTGTGTTGGTATTGTTTTATATTATAGCAGAAACAATGAATAATACTAAATACAACTAAAATGTCCCTATACAAAAAAAAGGTTAATAGTTTGGCTTTATAAATTTATATGTATATACTTAGTTATAACCTGTGTAATATTAATTGCTATTAGTTGTGTTTATAAATTGACTGTAATAGAATATCCTAAATATACTTTGTAAAGAATTTTCCTTTCCGTACAGGTGTATTAAATTACTACGTATCTCATTCGTGTGCTTCGATAGTTATAAAATTGCTTCGTACCCCATTCGCCCTACGGTCTCGTGAGAGCAAATATGCCTAGATTATAATGATCACTATAGCACACTTTTGATGTCAACTTGCAATTACCTAATGCTTCGACATGGGTTTACTTAAATGCTACCTCTTAAATATCTTAAACAGACTTAACTATACATCAATAAGGTACATATTATGCATAGCATCCAATTTAATCATGTCTTCATTCCTTACTTAAAATGCCGTTACTTAACAAGAATTAATTCAAATTAAACCGCTCATATGCAAGAAATTAACTCAAAGTTTTTGATGAAACTTGCATTGTGCCTTAACTTGGACTTTAAAATATTTTTGCCAAACGAAAACATTTGAAATTTGGCACCACTTTGGCAAACATGTTTAGAAATTGATAAAGACTAACATATTCTTGAAGTTCTGTCAATATTACAAACATTCAAGTCAAATACACGCCCAGGAACATCAATGAGTAGGAGTCTAACTGTACTTGGGTTAAGAGGGCACGAATGCGAAACTTGTCAATGAACATTCGTCTAGATGTCTATATCTATAACAACTACATGCCTGTTATTTATTATATATAAAACTTCAACATATTTTCTTAAAACTGTCCAACCTGAAAACACGATTAATAACAAAAGCCTCGATACTTTTATTTTGCAAACATAGCCCCTTTATTTGAAGTTTGTGGTCAGAACGGCGAAACCCTAAGGTCTTTAGAAATGATTTTTAGTTTCCTAGCTTAGCAATAACTAGTTCTAAAATCTGGCCAAAGGTTTTTTACTCATTAACCTCGTACTTTTATTTTAAATAACAATTAAGTGATTTGGCGCTTACGCCCGTTAATTCTAGGACACCCGCTTGTGCCTACCCACTATCTTCTTCTCATTTTTTACGCGTTACGGTCATTAGATCTATCCTGCTTTCGCGCGGGGCGCGGGGTGCGAAATGGCTTCAGCCGGGTCGCATTGGTGCGCTCTTAATACACTTAATTGTCAAAATATAATGTCTTCTTTTTGAAGTTATTGAATATGGCCGCAAAGGTTTAGCGTGCTGATGGGTAGTGCTGGAAAAAAGAATCAAAATAGTTAGAGAACCACTATGTGTTATTTAAATAAATACACAAATGCATAACATCGCACAAATGCAGAAATGTCACCATACTAAAATCTTTTTGTATTTCTGATTGAAAAAATAATACTCGTAAGTGTTACTAAAATTTACGACTAGCAAGATTAGATAAATAGCTCAGTTTCCGTTAAATTACATTCGTTTTCTGAAGCAGCGGACATTATTAAATCATACTGAAACGCCTACTTGTGTCTGACCAAGTGCAATTTTGATGTTATTTTTATTAAGTGGCCACGCAATAGTGACGAAGGCTAGTGGAAATAAACACAGAGGTATTAAGAAAAAACTACAAAAGCGCTAGAAGAGGAAATATAAGTTTCAATCTACACACAACTACGTAGAAAGAAGAAATTGAAAGGTTTAGACCAATCACTAAGGCGTGGATCTAGAAAATTTTGTATCCGAGGTAAGACGATGATTTGGCGCCCTTGACGCGACGAGACGACCTGTCGCCATGCTCCAGCGTAGGTAGGTAATGAATATTTATTTAGTTGAACGACATTTTTTTTATCATTTTTGCACCCCTTTTTTTATTAACCTGTTCTGTCCCACTGCTGGGCAAAGGTCTCTCCCATCTCCTTCCATTCATCTCGATCCTGAGCCATATCTGACCAGTCATGTTCAGGTGTCTCAGGTGTCCAAGAAGTCACTTTATTGGCCCATTTGTCTGGCAACATTCTACTGACATGACCCACCCAGTCCCACTTCATCTTGGCGGCTTTGTGTCCTACATCGGCGATACCTGTCATTGAGCGAAGTGTAACATTCGAGACTTTGTCCAGTCTTCTGAAGCCTAGTACACTTCGCTCCATCGCTCATTTTTTGTATCATTATTTGTATTTTGTATCATTATCAAATAATAATAGTCATCATTATCATAACAGTCATAAAAAGTCCACAGCTGGACTTGGGCCTCTTCCAAGGATTCTTCGTTCCATGGGAGGATATTGCCATACTTACCACGCTTGGCAGGCGGGTTGGCGAGCGCAATTTCTTTGGATTTATGTGCTTCCGATGTTACTGCCCATCGCAAGTATTTTGACGCTGAGAAAGGATAAGAATTCGTTGGATTTGGAAACTAAAGGTATTGGGATACTACTCACTCGGATGAAAGGGGGAAAAGAAGTAGCAGCTCGGGAGGGCGGGCGCGTGTACCCGATGCCATACCTGCAACCACCGGACAGACAGTTGAGGAAACTCTCCTGACCATATACTACTGTTTATCTAAAACTATTGTTATAAACAAAACTATTGCTATAAACAATTGTTTGGCGATTCTTTAAAATATGTATTACCTATGTTATATATATATTTTCCTGGCAAAAAAGGCCTTCGGGGCTACATAAGAAATGTTAGTGGACAGGTTGAGTATGGTGACGATGATGATAAGCTGCTTTATGTCAGTCAACAACAAGCGTAGTTGCTCTGCGCCATATGCGGTATGCGACCATCAATATGAATAAGTTATCCTAAAAGAAACGCTTGCATCCTGCGAAAAAAACAGCATCTCCATACTAATCGCGAAATAGTACGAGTATATGCCATGGGAAGACCACACAAACATAAGTAGGCACATCAGTGAAAAAAATACATCGTTAGTCCAAAAAAACTTTTAGAATATAAATTACCAATTCAAATTTTATGGGAGAGTCCAAGACGATCTAGGCAGCTGTCACGTCACATATGTCTTCTTCCATTCCTTTACACCCGGTATAAAAATCCAGTTGAGTGGGTGAATATGAGCAAGTATAATCTTGAGCACTTATATACGGGTCTACGTGTTTTCGAGGAATGTTTATTTTTAAACCATTTACAATTAGGCTCTATGTCTCCATGGATTTCGTATTTCAAATCTTTTCCAATGCCTCTACCGCCTCCCGATCTACACAAGACAGGCCAGACGCCTCTCATTTCCGACAACGTAGGCATCTTATGTCCATTTGTCTGCCACAGTGAACCGTCTGTCATCTTTGAGCCATCTAAGGTACCTAGAGACATAAAATGTTCACATAAAGTGTATTTCTATTGCAGCTTTTACAATCCTAACTAATATTATAAATGCGAAAGTGACTTTGTTTGTTTGTTTGCTACACTTTTGAGTTGTAACTACTGAACCGATCATCATGAAATTTTGCATATACGTTATCTGGGGTACGGAGAAAGACATAGGGTACATTTTATCCCGGGAAAAAGTACTGCTCTCGAGTGATCGATATTGCCGCGGTCGGAGCCGTGGGCGAAAGCTAGTAAATAATAAAAGGCACTCATAGAATAACAGTATTTTTTTTTACGGTAGTAGCTACCTCTTGTGCGGAAATCCGACTCGCACTAGGTTATTTTTGTATTTCTAGATACGTCTCATCCTTATTATTATTGTATTAAAGGTTTATTTGTCCATCATTTCCTAGATCCCAGACATCGGAGCCATCGAAGATTATCTCGGATTAATACAGTTTCCCGATGCTATTTTTATTTAATATTATTAGTAAAAGAAACTGCGCCTGGGTGAACATTATATATTAATAATGTTAGTTATTTAATCTCTGACCAAACAGAGCAGTGTTAAAAGTTTTTCATGAATTACGTATGCTAATGCCGAAGGATCAAAAAGAAGCTTTATTTAATAATAAATGAAAATTACAAAATAACAAAATAAAAATAAAAAAAATGACAAAAAACTAATTAGGTGTGTTATGATTCCGTCAGGATTATATTATCTCTATGGTTATGATTCATGTGACTAACATAAGTGAGTTCGATTTATGATTAAAACGGTGATAAAATAATGACAATAACCAGATTGAGATCTTCTTTCAATCCGCGTAACAGTGAACACGCATAATTTATCGTTTGCGTCAAATACCTACCATGAGTTCAATTGAACGTAACTATCTTCGTTAGCGTGTAGACGAATAGCAGTGTAGTAAGCAATGATTTGTTACTCACTTCACACTCTTTGATTATGCCAAAAACCTGCCTATCAAAGCATATATTACATTTTTAAAAAGTTATCTGTCACTTCCATAGTATAATACGGTAAAATTGAAAAGTTATTGTTACTATGTATTTCGTAACGTGTTGCTTGTATTCATATTTTTGCAGTATTTCTTAGTCGTGAAAGAAAAAAATATTTTGTTTGTTTTATGTTGTTGTTGAAATATGAATAATTTTCGGTGTTTTTCTGTCCTGCCGTGTCCTATGGACATTACTTGAAGTAAAAAGAAAATTACATATAGTAGAAATTACCTTCACGAAACGAGTCTTCGTGTAATAAACCTAATAGTATTTGTTGGTACCTATCCATCATGTTTTCAAGGTAAGATTACTAATTTTTAAATTATTAATTGTGATGTATTTAAATAATTATATGCTTGGATTTAAAGCCTACATATATTGTAAGATCGCCAGCAATGTAACAGCTGTGCCGTATTTATCTATTGTGAACAAAATGTAAACAATAAACAAAATGTAACTGCTTGTCATGATTTTTGTGTCCCCAGTAGACGTAAGTTTTATTGAAATAAATTTATATTCTATGCTTTACATTTGTTTGACACATGACGTTTGCTGTCATTTTGTTTCTGGCATCGGGCCCTGTTCTTCGTCTATCGCCAGCCCGCCATAATGTTCTGACTGTGATTTTGTGTTGACCTTATTTAAATATATTAATCGTGATCCATCTAGAAGTATGTGAACGTGAATATTGTATTTGCATCGCAAGTGATGAGGAATAAATATTCTTAACCAGAAAGTATTTTTCATTCGTCGAGTTCCATTCATCTAACACCACGCCATGCGCAACTATCATTTGCTCATCAGGTTTTGAAGCCCAGATCAAAGAGGAATCGACTTGTGAACGAACACAAATCAGAGGTAAATACACCTTTTACATAAATACATAGAATATTTCACACGAATTTCCACATATTCACTTGCAAGCTTAAGATGGCCGAATCCAATGGAAATGGCTCGCATAACCAAAATTTCAATGTTCACTCTTCGATTGAAAGACTGGAAGGCGTCAGTAACTACCTAAATTGGAAGTTTTCTGTCAAAATGTCTCCCCTGTGGTGATCATTAGTGATTTTTTGTTGACCCCCACCCCCCCTATAAAATATGACGCGATTAATGGACGCCCCCTTATAAACATTAAATATTTTTCCCGGTTCGCCGGGCCACACATTGTATGACTCGTCTACAGTAGTCCAACAGCGTTTCCCTTAGTTGGTTGTCTGCAAATGCTCTCAATGTATTTTCATGTGTCAACTCCATACCCAGTCCCAATCTTCTTCTTTTCGAATCAAAATGGTTATGTTTGCTTTCTTTTATACAGTTTTTAGCCGTGTGGTTTCTGATAGCCGTGTAGAATAGGACCACTCCAAATCTTCCCATGGATGTCGTAAGAGGCGACTTAGGCAATACAAGTTAAAAAACAAAACTCATAAACATCAATGAGACCTCTCCCGTCTGGCCAACGAGGAGAGTGTAGGCCAAATCCTCTGTCTGCTCTGGCCCAAGTATGGCTCCAGTAGTACAGAGAGAGTCATGCTCCTGCAGTGGAGACTAAAAAGACCTGTTGATGATGATGATACAGTTTTTGACCAGTAGGTAGCCACAGCGACGCCTTTGTCGCTTGCTTTATTAAGGTCTTCGATTGAGCAGGTAGAGGGACAGTTAGGGCACATCATGAGGTGAGCCATCGATAGCGAGTCCCAATTCGCAACCCAGTCTCAGGATCCCAAAGCGTGGACATTCAAGTATTATATGTTGAGTGTTTTCCTGGGACTGATCATCACAAATACAGAATAGGGACGGAGACCGGCCTGTTTTAAAGAGATAAGCTCGGAATCCCCCATGGCCAGTGAACATTTGTGCTTCTAGGTTCGTGAAGCAAGTTCCTCGGAAAATCCGTTGAGCCTGTCTAACATCTATTACAAATAGCTTGAGGGATGCTCCGGTTGTTGTCTCTGTGTATCGAGTTTGCTATATGTCAAGTATGGAGCTTCTTATGAGGCGCTTCGCGTAGGAAAGAGGCACTGAATCGTAAAATGGAGGTCTTTTATCTGTAAGAGCACACTTTTTGGCCAATTCGTCAGCACTTTCATTCCCCTCGATACCGATGTGGGCTTTTACCCAAAATAAAACAATTTGTTCATTTATATCTTTTAGCTCCCTGATCTTGCTTTGTATTTTGCGGACTATAGGGTGCAGAGAGCCACCGTCAGCCACCGCTTCCAGAACTGATCTTGAGTCATTGAGAATTTCAAGGGATTTTAGTATGACGGCCAGCTCTGCTTGAAAGACGGTGCAGTAGTCTGCTAATTTAAAAGATGTTTTTAATATTTCCTTCCAAGCTTCCAGAAGGATGCACCTGCGCCCACTCTGCCCTCAGTTTTTCTCCCATACATATAGATCCGAATACTCTCCGCATCCAACTTATTGAGATCACTATAATTACTTATAAGTGAGAATTGGGTTCTTGTTATATTATCTGGAGCTGGAGGTCAGCAAGACTCAGAGGTCTTTTAACACTCCATTACTCGCGCCCCTGTTTGTTACGTAGTTTGTGTGTTTCACTGATTTATCACGGAGACAAATGTTCCGTACAAGCTAAAGGGTTACACTAAGACGTATTTGTTTATAACTCGAAAACTACTAACCTAGTTTAATGCAACTGGCAACAAGTTAAACCAAAATAATATAAAATAAGTAAAATTAACATAACCAATAGGTTATGGAAAAGATAACCTCACTTTTTTGAAGTCGGTTGAAAAGCATCGCAATTTTAATCTCGCATTGCTTTTGAATATGATTCCAACTTCCTTTTTAAATGATTAATTTTCGAATTCCACGTATAAGTCCGTAACCTGGAACAATCCAAGTTCATCCTCGAACTTGGATTGTTCCAGGTTACGGATTGGCAACCTATTTTATTCATATTCGAGATCGTCAGTGCTAACAACCTGCATTAGTTTTATTCATGTACTATATGAGATAAAAATGGCACAGTTATACGTATTAGCCTATATCTCGAGAACTAATGAACCGATTTTGATGAATCTTACACTAAATCAAATGTAATGTGAATTCAATTCATTTCATTTATTTCATAACGAAAAACAATTGTGTTGAAATGTTTATCCTAGATTACAGACATATTTATTATAATTATTATGAACATATGTGGGTAATTAAATATAATTTATCTAATACAAAATGAAACATCAATTAATATTAGTTGCAATGCAATTAAAAGTTTTAGAGAATAAATTGAACATTGTATTGAAAACCTATTTTTTTTGAAGTTGGTTAAAAATAACATTACGATCGTAATCCTGCAGTGCTTTTAGATATGGTTACGAGATTTTTTTTATTACTTTAATTTTTAAATTCCACGTATTAAATGTGCCTGAACATGGGTGCTTCCAAGGTTGTCGCAGGCAACTTATTTTATTCGCAGTTCGGACTCTCAGAACTATCATCGGGCACTAGTTTCATTCATGTACTAATGAGATTTAAAAAAATGGCACAGTTATACGTATTAGCCTATATCTCGAAAACTACTGAACCGATTTCGATGGAACTTACACTAAATCAAATGTAATATGAAATATCAGTTAATATTAGTTACAATGCAATTAAAAGTTTTAGAGAATATATTGAACATTGGATTGAAACCCTATATTTTTTGAAGTCGGTTAAAAATAATATTACGATCGTAATCCTGCAGTGCTTTTGGATAAGGTTCCGAGTTTTTTTTTAGTACTTTAATTTTCAAATTCCACGTTTTAAACGTGCCTGAACTTGGGTTCTTCCAGGGTTGCCGCAGGCAACCTATTTTATTCGCAGTGCCGACCCTCAGAACTAACATCGGGCACTAGTTTCATTGAGGTATCTTATGAGATAAAATACCATGAAAAATCGCCCCCTTCAGGGTGGCTGAACTTGGACTTCTTCCAGGGTTGCCGCAGGAAACCTTATATGGTTCACCTCTCCATAAGGATATCTTTCACTACGTCAAACTCCCGTTCGAGTATCTGATGAGATAATTTTTGGCCAAAATTGACGTTATCGACACCTTTTTTTTATGGTTCTTCCAGGTTAGGGAGTGGCAACCCTACCTGGCCCCCACCTCCAAAGCACCTACTTTCACTACATACTAGTCTCATTCGGGTATCTTATGAGGTAGGAAGTCCTGCCCCCGGCAAAAAAAAAATGGGGATTGCCCATACATAGAACTGACACCTAAAATTTTTTTTCATCATGCTCATTCGCGTGGTGATCCATGGATAGGTCTTCAAAAATGATATTGAAGTTAGTAATATAATTTTTATCTAAACTGAATAGTTTGTGTGAGGGACACTTCCAAAGTGGTAAATGTGTATAACTTCGCAGTGGGCCACCGGAATGACGAATGAGCCACCATCATGATGAATTCCTATCTAACCAATACTATATTAACTTTTAATACATACCTTTCCAATATTTAATATTAATTATGTATAATTAATAATAAAAAAAAAAAACTTTATTTTCAGATACAAGATCCATACAAAATATATCATTTACACTACCTATTAAATTATGTAACAAATACTAGATAATTAATAATTAGAAATCAATTAAATGATGTCACGAATTAAAGAACAGTATTATTTAAAAAAACATAGTGAATTAGATAGATAATTTATTAAAATATTAATTTTATCATATATTAGTTCTTACGGTGGTGCAAATTTATAAATTTTCTTTTTCTATAGTACTGTGTTTTAAAGGGCGCCTTACAAATTATTACATTCACAGCATCTTAATCTATAATCTAACGCATTATGATTGTGTAAAATGTGAGAAAAATCCCACCGCAATGACGGTAAAAAACCCGTTTCGAAAATTCACCCAGTAATATGGAATTCCCTATTGAAGCCCGGCATCAAGAGTTGTTTTGTCTGTTAAATCTGGTGGTTCATTATCTATCACTATTCGTGTTGGAATTTTTGTAATATTTGGTAAGCAAAATTTAATACATTTCGTTTTCGTAGTGTTCAAAAATAGATTGTTCAAGTACTATTAAATTGTCAAAGATTACTAATAGATTGTCAAAGTACTATTAACCACGTCAAAAGAATCAGTTAGTCTATCAATTTTGAAGATAAGAGAAGTGTCTTCGACAAATAGTACAGTCTTACATTTATCACCTTGTCAATCAATCAAGCATTCATATGTATGGGTGATAAGGAAAAAAATCCCAGTGTAAGTGTGTAACACAAGTCTCGAACTTACTTTGGGGCTAGCTCAATCTATGTAATTTGTCCGTATTAATTTATTTTTATTCAATTTATCTATAATGTTGCGTTCATATCTCACAAGCTAACGTGAAGGTATGGATCGAACGTACGCAACAATTAAGTATTTCGATTTCCATTTAGTGGATGGTGGGTCTTAGCAAGTAAAAATAAAATTAATTTGTGAGCTCACCCTGTACGATTGCGCGCTCGATTTGCGAAACGCTCGCCCCAATTAGTCATGGGTGGCCTTGTGGGCGGCCTTGTAACGGGACCGATACAAATTACGGAATCTGATCTTCTTTTAATAGACGTTAACAAACAAATGAAAGTGAGTGTCACAGCTTTTTGTTAATTTGATTTCAAACTTTAATAAATCTAGTATTTGATCAATAGGTAGGTAATAAAGTAGACTTTAAGAACAGCTCCAGTCGTTTTCGTAGGTAGACGCTTGAAATATTCACAGAATATTTAGTTATATATTCACTTTAAAGTAAATAAAAATAAAATTAATATTAAAGGGGGGCTCCCACACAACAGAAATGATTTTTTCGCCGTATTTATAGATGACGGTACGGAATCCTTCGTGCGTGAGTCCGACTAGCACTTGGCCGGTTTTAACAAATAACACGACAAACGTCAATTGATTCGCTCATTTCTTTATGAGGCTTACATTACTTTGCAACAAATTTTATTTTTAAATCTATGCGTTGCAAGTAAACTCCCTGTAGCGTGTCGGTATTACTTTTCATTAATTAGCTATTCAATTAAGATCATTGTTGATAATCGCTAAAAGTGGCCAAGTTTGGCGATAATCAATTAAATACTTCTATTATTTATCAAGTTCTAGCTTACTAGGTATCGTTGGCTTTTCTCCTCCTAGTGCAAGATCATCACGGCCTATCTTGCACTAGGAATGCCGGCCGTGAAGGGCGTCATGCCGCCCTAAACAATATTAGGTATCCACCGATGTTCTGCAATCATTAATATGCCGGTCGCTTTAGAACCCAGTGGTTTGGTCTGTGATGATGGCAAAAGATCGGATGGAATGACTCTGGTGCCCTGGCGCTAAATAAATCAATAGATAACTAATTAACCAGTGGTGAAGAGAAGATAAAATACATAACCTCTTATTTGTGAAATGCTAGTTACTTGTTGATGTGTACGTACACCTAAAATATAATAATCTTATACGTCTTGGTGTTCTGATTGTGCCAGTTGCATTGTGTGCGAGATCTACGTATACATTTTTGTTTGTTAGCAAGTTCATTTACTTATTATTGAGATATATTGTTAGGTAAGTCAATAAATACATACCTACATAAATTAATTAAGATCATCATAAATCTTTCAGAAATGAGAGACATACTCGCAAATTTGTCGAACTTTAGGTGGCATCATGAATAAGTATACTTATTTAATTTCATTCTTCGGTGTCAACCTTGGTTCTTTAACTCACACATTAGGTAGCGTGTGCGCGGATGTAAAATTTTGTTTGTAGTAGTACTAGGTATTTATGTCGTTCCGTTTGTATGAAGTGCCATACCTGTGGCACTAGTTGGATCATGTACACCTCTTAACTAAACATATTTTTGTCAGATATCGAAAAAAACAATTCACAACAATAATTGATAGTTTCTCAGATAAAAAACCGACTGCAACTATACTACTCAACTGATTTTGATGAAATTTAAATTGGATTAATAAGTTAAAAATAAAAGATTTTCTTGAAAACGGTTCATTATATGACGGAGTTTAGAAAAGGTAAAAAAAAAAAATTCGACGAATTCAGAACCTCGTCATCTTCTCCTTTTAACAAGCTTTTATTTATTACTAGCTTTCGCCCGCGGCTCCGCCCGCGTTAATGTCGATCCCTCGGGAATAGTACTTTTTCCCGGGATAAAAGGTAGCCTATGACATTCGTTTATTATTACATAGTTACGAAATGCAATAGTGTAAATTAAAAATAATGGAAGAAGTTAGCAGTCCCTTCAATCGAAGTGCGCTGACTCGGCGTAGTCCTCCATCCACGCCCTCAACCCTTCAGCCAGAACCCAGGCATATCCCGCGGGAAGATGAGCCTCCTGAGATCATTACTACGCCTGAAATACAAAATTGGATGACGTCTATTGACCAGTGCCTAAAGGAGGTGTGTTTAATATCTAGTGAAGGTAAACTGAACTCTGAGCAGAAGTTAAGAATTAGCGCCCTGTGTCGTAAATTAGGCCATGGTACCTCACAAATGGCCGTCCAGTACCAGTCGCTCAAACAAAAGGCAATTCAAGCGCATGCCACCATTCAAGCCCTCAAGGAAAAGCAAGACCTCACGAAACAAATTACGGACCTTCAAAATACCATCAAAGAGTCCGTTAAACCAATGGGAGGAGCAGTATCCTTTGCAGAAATGGTAAAAAAAGGTGAACGGAATTTCGTCCAGCCGACTCACGTAAGCTCAATAGCCATTTATCCAACCGACAAATTAAAATCCAGCGAGGAGACTAAGACCCTTGTACAAAAAATTATCAGGCCTGAGGATATGAAACTGCAAGTAAGAGGGATGCGTATGACGAGGAATGGCGGCGTCATTATTAGCACGGAAAGTAAGGATGACGTCGAAAAATTGAAGAAATCGGCTCAACTTACTACCTCTGGCCTCACCGTGGATGACACGCATAAGCGCAGGCCCAGAGTAGTTATCATCGGAGTGCCCTCAACTATGCAGGAATCTGAAGTTTTTAGCTGTCTCTACCAACAGAACTTAAGCGGTAAACTGCAAGGCATGAGTTACGAAGAATTTTTGACCTCTACCAAATTGAGCCATAAGTCTGGTAAAAAAGACGCTGAGAGATGTAACTATGTCATTGAGGTTACCGCTAATATTCGCAAGGCCATTATTACACAAGACAGGGTATTCGTGCATTGGACGTCATGCCCTGTACGAGATTTCACACTTGTAACAAGGTGTTTCAAGTGTCAGCAGTACGGACATGCGGCCAAGTCATGCCGAGCGGACGACGTCACATGCGGACATTGTGGGCTAGTAGGTCACGGTATTAAAGACTGCACAAAGAAGTCTGAGCCATCGAAATGTGCAACTTGCTTGCATTTTAAAAAACCATGTGGACATAAAACTGGTGACACTGAGTGCCCTGCAAGGTTAATGGCTGAAAAGAGGTACATAAACAGTATTGACTATGAAGCGCCTAAGAGCGCCACTTATCTCATTTCTTTCAGCACTTTAGTTTTTAAATAGTTAAATATTATACATTGTAACGTAGTGCGTTACTTTAAAAATAAATAACATGTTTTAAAAAAAATACATATATAATCTCATTTAATAAACTTAATTAAAAAGGAATAAAAGCTTAAAAACTAATCTAAAATAATATAAGTAGGTACCTAATTAACTAAAATAATAAATAACCCTAATTCGTATTTTTTTACTGTACGGAACCTTTTAAAAATCTCAAACCACAACATTGGCAACAAGGGTTTTATGTATCGAGCCTTTTGTATGCAGCGTCGTCGCGGGTCCCTAACGCCTCAAAACCGGTTCGGGTGAGCGCCACTGCATCGGCCAGGCATTCGCAGCGAGGATTCACTACCGTTGAGGTCATATTATGATACGAGTACCTAATTTTGCAACGCTCGCTGTTTTTAATAGACTAGCACGTTCTTTTATACCTAAGTACTTATATAGTGCACTGTACTATACCTAACAGTGAAAGTGAGCACGACTTTGTAAACACGACGGTGATATTTGAACCCGCTGGGGTGAGTTGAAATTATTATTTAAATTACTGCCTGTTCTTCCGATCTGAGTTCCGTTGTGCCGCCGGTAGTGCAAAAACAATAAAACTAAGTAGACTGGTCTTCGTCGTCTACGTTGGAGCATTATGGCAGAACGGGCTCATGTGGAAACCTCCCTGACCCAAAAAATTGCGTTATTCCAGGTTCTTGTACACCCTACACCTTGCTGGAGAAGGTTCCAGACGCCTACTACAGCGGCACGCCCTACCACGTGTTCCCGTGGAGCGACGTCTTCTTAGCCAACCCGCCTAAGCTACTACTTAGCCCACCGCCGAAGCCAAGCCAACTTTAAGGCCAGTCTATTTGCCTTCAGCTATTTTATAAACAAGATTGTTGTTTGGAGTGCGGGAAACCGGAATAAACCCAGTATACCTAATCTTGTATAAATTATTATTTCCGAACCCACTACCCTTCTGGAACGCTAAACGTCACAGTGGCGCCGCATACGTGGGTTTTTTTTTTGTTCTCGCAACCCTTATTTCAATCTTCGTTAGTGCACTTAATTTTTAGCATTACGGCGTGCTAAGCTTTGTAAGCGAAAGGTGACCTCTAGCAACTGGTACGTACTTAACTAATACTGTTACGTGTTGTAGTTACTAATTTAATCACAAACTAATTATTGATGTGTATTCCATTGGCCTTATATATTGAAATAAATTGTTTTTATTACACTTAACTAATTGAATAAAAGTTTAGTAACTGTTATATAAAAGAAACTGTTATCTACCTTATATAAAAAACGAAAAAAAAAAATTTCATAAATTACCTCCTGGAATACGGATCAGTTGTAGTAATTCGTAGATTTTGATTCTGTGAATTGCGCTAAATTGTTTCTTTTGTTTTTTTCTTATCACCAATCGTATCTAGTTATCATTGTAAAGATCTACAAGGAGAGCAGAGCATCATAGTTACTCAATCAGGTATTGTGTATGGGTCTCAATATTATTTTTGATATTGGTTGCAATTTTTGTTATAATTTTTTATATGCTGTACTGTAGTAATTTTGATTTTGCATCCAACTTAATTATTATTTTGTATTTTTGTGTATCAATTTAATTGGTTATTAGTAAATAATATGGCAACTCACCCTTTCGGCGCAATCAAATATTTTTTACTTAATAAAAATGAGCTTACGTACGAAGTACTTATTCGTGGCGAAGAACCAGCTACCAGTGTCATTGAACTTAAGAAACAAATCACTAAATTAGTTCCGACACTACCTAGTGGCGATATTTTAGAATCTGGCTTAGAACCTGCGGAGGATTTGACTGCTGCTTCTGCTTCGGTCGATGAGCTTTCCTCGCGTGTTAAAAGTTTAGAGGAAAAATTCGAAATTAGTCCTTATGAACGTGCCCGCGCATTAGCTTCGCATCTTTATCACCGGCTTAAGCGAATAAACTCGGCTGACCCTGCTATAACTAAGGCTTATAAGGCTGTCAATGCACAATTTCTGCCGCTTTTTAATAAATTAAGAGCGTTAAAAGGTTCCTTACCGGAAACTCAACCAACTCAACCGCCATCTACAAGTTCTGCTTCGACCATAGTCGTAAATTGCGATCATTCGTTTGATACAAAATTACCCAAATTTGACGGCGAGGGTTGTGTGAGGTTATTTTTACAAAAATTGCAAGAGTATACTGCTGCAAAAAATATTTCTACTGAAAAACTCTTAAACCATGCTTCCCAATTTTTTTCAGGCAATGCCTTGCATTGGTTTAGAAGCACTAAACATAATATAGATTCATGGAAAGAATTGGAAAAGCGTTTGCTTGATGATTTTACTCTTTATGATCACGATTATAGGCTATTAAAAGAAATAAATAATCGTACTCAAGGGGAATCCGAGAATATTGTTATATTTTTATCTATTATGAGCCAAATGTTTTCGAGGCTGATTGAACCAATTTCGGAAAAAGAGCAATTAAAAATACTAACACATAATATTCGCCCGTGTTACGCGAATGTACTCGCCTCTAATCCTTCTGCAATTGAATCTATCTCGGCATTAGGTGCTGTGTGCCGAAATTACGAAAAGATTCAAAACCTAACAAGACAATTTCATGAGCCACCAAAAGCTACTGAAAGTACAATTGCTCCTGATTTGGCATTTCAAACTGATAGTAATAAAAATAAACTCAATAAAAATTACAATTCTAACTACAATAAATATAATTCTAATTACAATAAACATACATCATTCTACAAAAATGTTAATCACAACAAACAATACGACACAAATAATCACAATAGTTACACTAAAACTTCACAGGAAAATTCTAATACAGAGACGAAACAAGTCGCACCTATTAATTCTAGCGAAGCTCATAGTTCTTATAAACATAATCAGGTCCCTACGTTTTGCCCTCGCTGTCGTACTGACAAACACTCGCTTCGCGAATGCAAGCAAGATCGTTTTCCGATCTGTTTCAAATGTGGCAGGAAAAACGTTAAATATCCTGATTGTCCTAATTGTCACTCTTCAAAAAACTAGATATTTATGATGATTGTAGCAATAAGTATACTAAATTCGACAAAGACGATTGGAATGATTGGTTAAACACTATAAAAATTTATTTTTCTAGTTATTCTATTGCTTCAATCATCAATAGTAAACCCCCTAATGACTTACGGCCGTATGCTGCTATCAGTGTACGTGATGACAGGCTATTTGGGTTGTTAGATTCGGGATCGGTGGTGTCTATAATAGGCAACAACTTTCATCAGCATTTTCTAAATGCTGGTTTTCCATTACAAGAATGTGACAAATTGGTCAAATTTACTGCTGCTGGGGGGCAAGTTTTATCTGCTTGTGGTTTCATTAATCTACCAGTTTCTTTTGAAGACCAGTTTCATATACTAAAACTGTATGTCATACCATCAGTTCAGTCAACCTTGATTTTGGGGCTTGATTTTTGGTCAAAGTTCAAGATTTTCCCAAAATTTTCTAAAAGTATTTCATTTTCTAATGATATTAATTATGAAATCTCAGCTTTATCTACTAACACTAAGATGGTTCATTCATATGATGAATTAACTTCTCATCAGCGTACTGCAGCGGACAATGTTATTCAGCAGTTTGAGGAAATTTCTACTCAAAAACACGGTCTTGGCCGTACTTCCTTAATTACACACCATATTGACACTGGCAATTCTCCACCTGTTCGGCAGAGATATTATAGAATGTCTCCTGAAAAAATTCGCATTTTGAGTTCAGAACTTGATAAGATGTTGGCATTAGGCGTAGTTGAACAATGTGAAAGCCCTTGGTCTTCCCCAGTTTTAGTTATTCGTAAAAAGGATGGTTCACCTCGTTTTTGTCTTGACAGCAGAAGACTCAATTCTGTTACTAAAAAAGATGCTTACAAATTGCCTTACATATCTGCAATATTAGACAATCTTAAAAATGCTAAATACCTTTCTACCATCGATTTATCTAAGGCGTTTTGGCAAATATCTATAGCAGAGGAGGATCGTGACAAAACCTCTTTCTATCTTCCTACTCGTGGTACTTACAGGTTCGTTACCATGGCCTTCGGTCTCACTAACGCTCCCGCTACTCAGCAGCGTCTTGTTGACAGTCTTTTCTATGGCCCTGAATTCGAGAACTCTGTTTTTGCATTTGTTGATGACGTCGTAATTGCCACTCCGGATTTTGAAAGTCATATTAGCATGCTTCTTAAGGTTCAGCAGAAACTCAAAATGGCTAATCTCACTATAAACCTTGAAAAATCTTCTTTCTTCAGAAGTGAAATCAAATATCTTGGGTATATTGTGAACTCTAAAGGACTTCAGGTCGATCCATCTAAAGTAGATGCAATCCTTAATTTTCCTACTCCTGCAACTAAGAAAGATGTCAAGAGATTTTTAGGCACTGCGTCCTGGTACCGACGTTTTGTACCAAACTTCAGTACTATTGCCGGTCCTTTGAATAAACTAACTACGACCACTAAGAAGTTTGGTGGGTTCGTCTGGACCAAGGAAGCCGAAGAGTCTTTTGTTAAATTAAAAGAATGTTTAATTTCTGCCCCTATATTGACCTGCCCTGATTTTGACAAACCTTTTGAAGTGCACACTGATGCAAGCGATTTCGGTGTTGGAGCTATGCTCACGCAGACTATTAATGGTGTTGAGCATCCTATAGCTTATATGAGTAAAGCATTGTCAGCTCAAGAAAAGAACTACAGCATCACAGAACGTGAAGCTTTAGCTGTGTTACTTGCTTTGGAGCACTGGAGGTGTTACGTAGATAATGGAAATAAATTCACGGTTTATACTGATCATTCTGCTCTCAAATGGTTTCTCAATCTAAATAATCCCACGGGTCGACTCGCTCGTTGGGGTGTACGACTCTCTGCTTTTAATTTTGAAATTAAACATCGTCGGGGATCTGACAATGTCATTCCTGATGCTTTATCTCGTGCTTGCCCTATTTCATCTATCGATACTACTCTTTATGATCCTAACTCCACTATCGATGACTGGTATCGTAACATCTACAATGGTTGTCAGAACAGTCCTAATTCATTTCCAAATTTCATGGTGAAAAACAAACGTTTGTATCGTTTTATGAAATCAAAATGCTCTCTTCATCAAGACTTTCAATGGAAAGAAGTAATACCATCTGAGGCTAGGCAGGATATTATTCTGAGAAACCATGCTAGTCCCACCGCTGGTCACTTTGGTGTTATGAAAACTTACAGGCGTCTTGCTTTAAATTATTATTGGCCGGGTATATATGGAGATGTCGTAAAAGCAGTAACGTCATGCGATACCTGTATCTCTTTCAAGCATCAAACCCACGCTCCTCTAGGTGAAATGGGAGATCCTAAAATTTGCAATCGTCCCTTTCAAATGATCAGTATTGATCTTGTTGGACCTCTACCGCCAACAAGAAAACAAAACTGTTATATTCTTGTGGTCACCTGTTGCTTTAGTAAGTACTGCTTACTATTTCCAATAAGACGTGCCACAGCAGAAGTTATAACTAGGATTTTGGAGGAAAATGTTTTGTTAGTCCATGGAATACCGTCTACCGTAATAATGGACAACGGTAAACAATTTGTTAGCGCTACCTTGAAGCAAATGCTTTCGAAATACAAAGTACCTAACTTACATTTTACTCCCAAATACAGTCCCCATGTTAATACAGTTGAGCGCTATAATAAGACCATAATAACGGCTATTTCTACGTTTATCAGTAACGATCAACGTATCTGGGATCAACTTGTACCTAAAGTACAATTTGCCATGAATAATTCTATAAATGAGGTTACGGGTTACTCGCCCGCATTTTTAGTTCACGGTCGCGAGTTGATAACTTGTGGTTCTCTGTATGCTGATGCAGAATTTGATGATGAGATTATCTACCAACCTCGTGATCGTTATGCTGGAAATCTAGGTGTTCTCTCTGGTGTCTTTGATAAAGTACAACTAGCTTTGCTTCAAGCACACGCTAGAAATCGCACTCACTATAATTTGCGCAGAAGAACTTCTGAGTTCAATGTCGGAGATACAGTATGGAAAAGAACTTTTTATCTAAGCGATAAAAGTAAATATTTCAACAAAAAACTAGCACCTAAATTTGTGAAGTGCAAGGTCATTGGAAAGAAATCTCCTTTGGTGTATGAGCTTGCCGATATGAGCGGCAATTCTCTAGGTTTTTGGCACATCAAAGATATTAAATTAGTCAATTATAAAGATTAGTACCTTGCTTATTTTGCCATCTAAATATCTAACGAATGAGTATTTGATTTCTTATAAAATACTCTGTGTTCTGAGTAATATTAATAAATGAATTAGCAATATATACTCTGTAAGAAAGATTTGAATGAATGGAAGTTGAAAGGATTTTAAAAGGAGGGAAGGAATGAAGTTTTGTTCGTTAGATAGTTTTGCTAGTCGGTTTTTGTTCTAGTAGCAAAAACCTTCGCTTTGCAGCGGGGTACTGTAACGTAGTGCGTTACTTTAAAAATAAATAACATGTTTTAAAAAAAATACATATATAATCTCATTTAATAAACTTAATTAAAAAGGAATAAAAGCTTAAAAACTAATCTAAAATAATATAAGTAGGTACCTAATTAACTAAAATAATAAATAACCCTAATTCGTATTTTTTTACTGTACGGAACCTTTTAAAAATCTCAAACCACAACATTGGCAACAAGGGTTTTATGTATCGAGCCTTTTGTATGCAGCGTCGTCGCGGGTCCCTAACGCCTCAAAACCGGTTCGGGTGAGCGCCACTGCATCGGCCAGGCATTCGCAGCGAGGATTCACTACCGTTGAGGTCATATTATGATACGAGTACCTAATTTTGCAACGCTCGCTGTTTTTAATAGACTAGCACGTTCTTTTATACCTAAGTACTTATATAGTGCACTGTACTATACCTAACAGTGAAAGTGAGCACGACTTTGTAAACACGACGGTGATATTTGAACCCGCTGGGGTGAGTTGAAATTATTATTTAAATTACTGCCTGTTCTTCCGATCTGAGTTCCGTTGTGCCGCCGGTAGTGCAAAAACAATAAAACTAAGTAGACTGGTCTTCGTCGTCTACGTTGGAGCATTATGGCAGAACGGGCTCATGTGGAAACCTCCCTGACCCAAAAAATTGCGTTATTCCAGGTTCTTGTACACCCTACACCTTGCTGGAGAAGGTTCCAGACGCCTACTACAGCGGCACGCCCTACCACGTGTTCCCGTGGAGCGACGTCTTCTTAGCCAACCCGCCTAAGCTACTACTTAGCCCACCGCCGAAGCCAAGCCAACTTTAAGGCCAGTCTATTTGCCTTCAGCTATTTTATAAACAAGATTGTTGTTTGGAGTGCGGGAAACCGGAATAAACCCAGTATACCTAATCTTGTATAAATTATTATTTCCGAACCCACTACCCTTCTGGAACGCTAAACGTCACAACATAATGTCGCATAAATTAGTAACTGAGCTAGATAAGATCTCCATTGCTGAGTCAAAGATCTGTGAGGCCGAAAGTTGTAAATTACTTTTATCCTCATACAAATTTAATAATTCTCTTGTTATACTAAACCAAAATATATGCAGTATATCAAAAAACATACCTCAAGTTCTTTTACTTTCGGCTAGAATGGATATCCACTTAGATATCATTGTTCTCACTGAGTGTTGGCTATCATCTAATACTAATGTACAAATACCTCAATTGGATGGATATTCACACTATTGCAGTACTAATAACATCCTACAGAATGATGGAGTAGTGGTATATGTAAATCAATCTGTTACAGATGTTGTAACTGTCTCACATACTCTCCTTGATGCAAACAGTGTGGTATTAAAAATAGGTCAACACTCTGCCATTATAGCTATTTACCGTTCTCCGTCAAATAGAAATATAACAAACTTCCTGAGTACTCTTGACACTATTCTTTATAACTTGCGATCTTTTAAAAACGTAATTATAGTAGGCGATATTAACATAGACATTTCCAAAAATAACGATGATGACAGTAGTTCTAATTACTTAAATCTCTTGGCATACCATGGACTACTTCCAGCTCACAATCTTCCAACACGAATTAATTCTTGCTTAGATCATTTCATGTTAAAAACAAGCGGTTATGCAAAGTGTTTGGTAATCGATACAGTCCTAACTGACCATGTCCCAGTTTTACTTGCATTGTCATCTAAAACAAGCCTTAACAGGCGTAAATATAACAATGTTCAGGTGAATCATGCTATACTTGCTACAGAGATTAAAAATAGTGATCTATCTCCGATTTTTGACTCATCTGATCCTAACTTTGCAGCAACCTATCTTATAAATACGATAAATAGATGTTTACATACCAGCTCTACAGTTACATCCGTACCCTGCCGTAAACGTTCCTTAAAGCCGTGGATTACTCCAAGTCTGTTAAGATGTCTGAGAAACAGAGACAAAATGCATAAAAAACTCAAATTAGATCCTAGTAATGATATTCTTAGAGTAACTTATACCCGTTATCGTAACTATTTATGTAATACTATTAAAAAGCAAAAGAGAATATACGAAAGAGGAGAGTTAAATAAAGCGGGATTAAATCCAAAAAAACTGTGGCAGGCAATCCGAAAAGTTACTGACACCAACAAATGCGTTAATAAATCAGAGTCCCTCCTTTCTATTAAAAGTACACCTTTAGAATCAATTGATAGCATCAACCAGTTTTTCTCAAACGTAGGAAAAATATTAGCAGGTAAAATCACGCCAATCCGAAGTAATCATACATACATGCTACCTGCTCCTTTACCTAAACCTGACTCCTTTGTCCTCAATACCGTTGAGGAATATGAAATAAGCAGCATTATTGACTCTTTAAAGACTGATGCTGCCCCAGGGTGGGACAATATTTCATCCAAAATTCTTAAAATATACAAATCCCAATTGTGTTCGGCCATCACCCATATTTGTAATCTATGTATTACAACGGGTATTTTTCCTAGTGTTTTCAAAATTGCCGTTGTCCATCCGATATTCAAATCTGGAGATAGCGATCAGGTTAATAACTACCGTCCCATATCAATATTGCCAGCATTATCCAAAATCATTGAACGAATTATGAGTAAAAGTCTTATTAATTACCTTGAGAAAAACACACTTCTTTCGGATAATCAGTTCGGTTTCCGTTCGGGTAGATCCACCTCTCAGGCAGTTGCAGTACTTGTCGACAATGTTGTCAAAGCTCTCGATTCTGACACTCGCTGTCTTGTAATTTACCTTGATCTGAGTAAGGCATTCGATACCGTCTTGATTTCTCTACTTATTTCAAAGTTGGAAAAAATTGGCATTCGTGGAACACAGCTAGAGTTATTTCGTGACTATCTGACCAGCCGAACACAACGTGTAAAAGTAGGTAATTACACTAGTTCGGACCAAAAAATACAATTTGGAGTCCCACAAGGAAGTATATTGGGTCCAAACTTATTCCTGGTGTATGTGAATGATTTGTGCAATCTACTTCTTCAAAATTGTAAAATAGTGTCCTTTGCTGATGACACTGCACTGATATTTACGGGTAAAACCTGGTCAGATACATTTAACTCAGCTCAAATAGGTTTGGATTGTGTTAAACAGTGGTTGAATGAGAATTTCCTAACACTGAATGTCGGTAAAACTAAATACATGGCGTTCAGTATAAGAAACATAAATCGCCCAGATCCCAACATACACAAGTTGTTTGCCCACTCTCAAGCAACAGCAGATTGCTTTAGTAGTTCTTGCGAATGCCCAACCCTAGAGATGACAAACACCACAACTTATCTCGGAGTCTTAATTGATTCCAACCTTAACTTTGCCCCACATACAATACAACTCTCAGCTCGAGTCAGGAAGCTCCTATACATATTTTAAAAAATGCGATATATAGCGGATGCCAATATACTTCTTATGACATATTTAGCCTTATGTCAATCAATTATATCATATTGTATTACATCCTGGGGAGGAGCCGCAAAATCGCATCTTCTTTTAGTCGAAAGAGCGCAAAGAGCTGTTCTGAAAGTGTGTACTTTCAAGCCATACAGATACCCTACAACAGACCTTTACAAATTTTGTGAGGTACTAACAGTACGACAGCTCTTTATTCTTGAAACAATAATGCAGCAGCACACAAGACTCCCTTTCCTTCCGCAACTACTCCTGTTACTTCTAGTAAGAAGTAACAGGATCATTAACCTTTCTATCCCATCATTTACCACTGAGTTCTCTAAAAAATTCTTCTGTTTTCTTGGTCCTTTTCTCTACAAGGAAATGCCTTTATTTAAACTAAATACATACGATTGCAAAAGGATTGTACGTGAGTGGTTACAAAAACTAACATACGAGGAGACCGAACAATTTATGAAACCTGTGCTTTGACTTATGCATATACTTCTATAGATCTGACTTAATTAATTAATTAATTTATTATTGTTATATTAACATAATATTACTGTTAACACTTTTACTTAGAAACGTTTTGTGTCTAATACTCTATAGCTTATTTAAGTACTTACTTGTTTAAATGTAATTTTTTGAAATTTTGATACCGTAATTATAAGTACCTAATTTAATAAAGATAGCGAGTCCTGGTGGGTGACCCGTAATAACAGGTTCCTCGGAAACCTAGCATGGGCACCAGTCCTCCACAAGAATATAAGTACCTGTGTAATGTATATATTACTTAAGTATCTCTTGTATACTTTTGTATTCAATTGTATTTTTATTGGAGGAAAATAAATACAGTTTTATATTTTTTTTATTTTTATTATATGTCCTTCTCTGTACTCCAGAGAACTTGTATACAAAATTTCATGATGATCGGTTCAGTAGTTACGGCGTGAAAGCGTAACAAACAAACAAACTCACTTTCGCATTTATAATATTAGTTAGGATTAGGATGGGAACATTGCCGGGAACTCAAAAAAAATTTCGTCATTTCCATACAAAAGAGTCTCACCGCCCGGCCAGTTTGTATGGGAATGTCGGATTTTTTTTTTGAGTTCCCACCGTTGTTCCTATAGGAAAAGTTGTTCATTTTGATGGTCTGAGTCACCCCTTTAAGGGCCCAAAACGATAAAAAATTCACCGTGTATATTTGCAGGCAAACTAATACCTTGAATTCATTCAAATGATGATAACTTTCTTTTTAATGAACCGATTTTGACGAAACAAACTTTAAATGTTCTGCTGACTTAAAACAAAGCAATTAGTGAAAGTTTGAAGTAATTCGGTTCAGTATTTTCGGAGATAATCGTGATCATACATACAGACAGACAGACAAGAAATTCGAGAAAATTTTTTTTGCTTCCTGTTATTCTTTTTAAGTGTCCCTCTATCCATTTCAGTCAAACATTCTAAATGTACAGACAAAATATTTTTACTGTTTTATTATATGTATTTTCAGTCAAAAATTCTAAATGTACAGACAAAATATTTTTACTGTTTTATTATATGTATAGATTACATAACATATTCATTTATTTTGGATGACAATGCATGGTTAGCTGTGTGACGTTATGCTAAATTAAACATGGCTGAACACCCAAGATGGCGGGCTAGCCATTTTTGATTCATTCCGACAGTATGGTTATCGAATGAAAAGGCTCGTTGAAAATAACTTGAATACAAAAAAACTCACATAAAAGTTTTTTGTTTTTGAATAATTTTTATTCTAGTAAATACTTGCGTTTTATATATTTATATTCTTATTATTATATGCCTGTTTTTGATATGATTGTATTCAATTTCAGGCCTTATCACATTGACTTAAGCGCATCGGCTCTTAAGTCGTAAACATATCAATGCTCATGACTCTACTAAATATTTTTTGCCCTAACTGATGCAGACGCCTTGCGCTCGCCCGGTAAATAATTACACTGTAGTTTCTGTAATTAATTTTTCGCTTGAACAGCCACAGTAAATGAATTTATTTTTCTAGGAAACTTGTCAGTATCACACACCAGCGCGTATCAACATTTATAAAGCGCACAAAGCGAGTGTGTACCTATTTAATTATTCTGTTAATAAATTTTCCATTATGGTGTGTTATTTTATTATGTTTTTTATATTGCCAGTAGCAAATTCTTGGCGGTGAGCATTGTACTATGCTGGTCTAGAGGATAGAACTGCATATTACCTGGAATATATCAGCTGTTTTTTTTCTGCAAAGATCGTAAAAGACAATCGAGGAAATCTGAGGAAGCGTATCAATTGTAAGTGTGTGCTCATGCACACACTTACAATTTTATATTTCTAATTAGCTTTAGAAATATAAAAACATACTAACTTTTGCCCGCGGCTTCGCCCGCGTAGACTAAACAAATTAGAGTTTTTTTTTAACTTAATTTATCTAATATAAGGGCTACTTATATCAATTTTTATGTCTCGAAGTTTATAATAATATAAATTTGCAAACCCTGCATTTTTTTTAATCCAATCAATGGATTATTATTTTTTACTACCCACTAATTCAATAATGTAATGCGTCTCGACAAAAATGGCGAAGATTTATACAAACCTGCATCCCTATTTTACCCTTATAGGGACATAATTTTCTAACCGTTTGAAGTTTCAATTTTATCCATAAATAACAAATAGGTAACCCTACAATATAACGTATTTTTCGAAATTGACAAGATGCAACGCCTGCATTGGCTATGTTGGGTGGTGTAGGAAGTTTATGAAAGATGTAAAAGCTATTTTTCAAAAATTGGTGTATTGGCTCCTTGTACCATTTTTCTCTCTCTCTCCAATGCCCTACGTAAGGTAGATAAAAATAAAACTCCTTACTGACCTATTTCTATGACATCCTGTATAATAATGATATATCATAATAAAGAACCTTCAACTGTTTCCGTAGTTACATGTAGTTAGTTACACGCCAGCCCGCTGCATCAGGGGCACCGGGTTTGATTCCCCGAAGCGGGTAAATACTTGTAATTTTTACAGGTATTGTGTGTGTTCATTATTATCTACTATGGATAGGTACAAAGAAAACACAAAAACTAACTTGTCGATTTCTTGAAAATTTTCTACTAAAACATTTCTTTGACCTAAGAGACCCAACCATTAAAATATTTGCGCTTAATGGACTCCGGAAGATGGATACAGAAAAAGAGGTAGGCCTCGAAAGCGTTGGTGTGATGATAGCACGAGCCATGAAAAGAAATGGTCGGAAGTGGCACAGAATAGGGATGTTTGGCAGGAAATGGAGGACACCTTTGCCCTGCAGTCGGACAGTATAGGTTAATAAAAAAAAATTGAGTGGACCTCAAACAAGCAAACTCAATAATACATTTATACTTTCCCCTTGCGGGGTCAGCGACTAGTCAAGAGATTTGACCGCCTTAGGCTAATTATGAGGACGCGCCCCCGCTAGGTGTGTTACGATCGGCCGAAAAAGTAGTATATTCGTTTTGACTTTGTTTACTATTGTTAAAATTTTAATATGTTTCATACTAACTATAAAAGTTTTCAGATCGATTTGCAAGCGAAACTAACGTTGTCCTTTATTCTCCACGGTGCGTTAACAGCATGCGAAGGCACGATTGCACCCTCTTCGTCTCTTGTGGTTATAAATCTATGTCTATGATTCCTATCTATCTTTATGCCTCGATCGATATACATATATTTGGCATCATAATTAACGCGTGACGTACCAACTGTGTTCGGATATCAAGGTAGATAATTAATATTATTGCACCTTTAATGGGTAAAGTAACATAATATTTTGTGAAACTCATGAGTGAGTAAATTACTATTACGATAATTTAAGATAATAACCATCGATCGACCGAAACAGAATATTCTGCCGAAACAGAACCTTCGTTTTGATTTATTCCGATCCAATACCACGAACGAATACCTTTGCTATATTTTCTATTCCGAACGGATTGTTTAAATCGGGGTCGAAATAATTCCTAAATGGCTGAGGTTCGTCCTGGTTTGTTTTGGTTTTTTGAATTTTGGTACAATAGAGCAAACTAACCCTTCCTTGCAGAAAAAAAATGTGAGATGATTCATTTCACTATTATCAATACCTTGGGAATTAAGTGAATTCGGTAAGTTTTGGCATTACATTTCGATGACATAAAAATATTAAAAAACAAATTTAATTTGATGACTGAGCTTACTGTACCAAATTTAAGTTTTGGTATTCGTTTGGATATTAAAAAATAATTTATAGAGTAACATTTGTTCGGATTAAAAATAATAAAAAATCTAAGTAACACCAGTGGTATGAATCGAACTCAATCTTTGTTTTTAGTCTCAATTTCAGCGGAATTCTAAACTCAAATTTTGACTTTGTAAATTAAAAAATACTTATATTAAATCCACTATATCCTAGACACATATTTTACACACATACAGAGAGTTAAATCATGTAATTTTGAAAAAAATAACAAAGAACATTTAAATATAATGTATAAAGCCACTCTATTAGTTTGGGCTAACTATGCGCGTGTCGCGACAATCTGAGGAAAACACCTGAGTTTCACTCATCTCGTTTGACAATTTTTCTGTCGAAACTTGGCGGCAATTAAACCAAACCTTCGGTCCGTCTTTAATAATTACTTTTTAAAATTAAGGTGCCTGGGTCTGTGTTACATACATTGTATGTAAATAAAATAAGTATTAATATATTTTTTAATACAAGCGATTTTTATAACTAACATATTACATGTATACATGTTATCACGTCTTCATTCCTTACGGCGTAGGCAGAGCCTAAGGCCGTAAGACCCAAAGGCAACGTTTAGCGTGTGAATGGGTGAAATTGTGATGGGTTGCTAGCCAAATCGCCTGTTGACATGAGTCCTTAAATTTTGCCCATTCCTTCGGCCGGCTTCTACGGTCTGCGCAAGAAGAGAAGAAGAAGCAGGAAACAGCTGGTATATTCTACTTTCATTTCTCCCAGACCAGCTAGGAAGCGATTTTATAACTTACAATATTTTAACATAATGTATAGGCCTGAGGTATGATATGAACACAATCGATGAGGTAAAATAGGTGGTCTATCTCCGACTTTTAATAAATAAATTTTAATTAATAAGAAAATAAGTTTATTGGTTGGAAACTCAAATAAGACTAATACAAGTACTAATAAAATATAATTTGATGCACTGGGCCAACTGTTATGCAACCTGCTGACTTGCCGCTTATTCCCTGCGCGTGTAGTACAAAGTTGCAGCTACGTCATCAGTTTGCCATGCTTATGGCATGGTAACTCGGACAATGCATGCAATAATATGGAGTCATTTAGGTGATCTGATAATAAAGATTCCTCAAACCTGATCAACTTGGTCGCAATTTAGTGTCGTAGAAATAAGTTATCAAAACCTTATAATGAATTTATTATTCATTAGACCACCTTGCTGATATGAGTATATTGCGCTGGCGGACACAAACTGACCCTGAGTTGCTCTAAGATGCTAATACTAGACAATTGGCTTATGAGCTTAGTCAGCAAGCTTAACGATGCAACGTTATCCCAAGCTATCTATGAGTATAATGAGAACAGAATACACAAAGGGTATCGAAACACAAGTATCAAGTGTAATGCAATAATACCGATAAATCAATAGTAGTAGTTTGGTTCACGAGTCGTTGTTACCAGTGCTGATATGTTACGTCTGTAATAGAAACAATTTTGTTATACCGTGAATGAAACAGTACGAAATTGTAATTACCATTGCATAGGCTAAAATACGCATCTCCCAAATTGTAAATATTGCGATATCCGGCAATAATATGCTGTCCTACGAGTAGTATGATACATATGATAACGTAACGATAAGCAAAACAAAACAATTTTTTGAAGTGAAAATTTATTTAGCGGCGATGTGCACTTATTGGGAAGGGTAAAATTTTTTAAACTCACGTCAGGACAAGTGATCTGGTCGAAAATTCGTAAGACGGACACGTGACCTGAGACCGCTGGGGCGCGGCGTAGTAGAGGAAGTAATATCTCCGCGCGGAGTTTTCACTTCTGCCGGCGCTCCCAGAGTGCAACCCGTTGTTTTTTTTTTTCATTCGTTTCACCTTATACCTACTTATCTCTCACCTTTTTATTCTGTAAAATCTTTTTTCTCGCTTAACCTTCATGTGATTTCCTGAAATGGGGCGGAAGTGTGCAACAGGAAACCGGGCTGTCAGATAGTACCAACCAATATAAAAATAATTGTCAGACATATATACGCGCTACTTTAAGACTAACTTTCTTTTTCTAGATTAATATGGTAGACTTTTTTCTATAATTAAAGTTTAGCGCAGTGTCCGACACGCACCTGACCAATGTCGCAGGGAAACGCTGGACGCACGCTGCTTACTGAAGCTAGAAGTCCACATAGGGATCAGGAAATTCCGAACAGACTAGGTTCGGAATTTTCCTTGATCTTGATGTGGACTTTTAGCTGCTGATATTTTTCTATACTTATTTGAACTCAGTAATCAATAATCCAGATGCAATAGGTATTTAATCAGATGCCTTTGATCGGAGCTGATTGAGGCGGTCCCACTTCCACCAACTGTAGGTAGCTAAGAATCTGGTTCGTTAGATTATTTTCGATTCTCATTCATTTTGGGTCTTACTTAATCTCGTCAAATTAAGAGGATGTTTTAGACACAGTACAAGTACCTATCTCAAATAAATCATTTATATAGGGGTCACTTTTTTTTCTTCTTGTTGTATGTTATGGATATTATTAGATTAAAAAATGCCCCTATTATTCTTCCTCCTGAAGGCATGGTCGAATCGTCAGATTATTGCTATAGATTTGCCAGTAACTAAAAGTACTTGTAACCAGTACTTTTTGATAAAGCCAACTTGCATTATTTGGACGCACTTAAGTAGTTCTCAGGAGTATTATTTTTAGTTTAAACTTTTGAAACCCCTGCTGCACATCGCTGCTCCTCAACGGAGAAATAAAACATCATATAACCGCTTTCTACCACCTAATCTTAAAGTCCAATGGTTCTCCACGCCGCTGCCTACTACTTTTAGTGTATAAAATAATTTGAGCCAAATAATTAAGCTTATGGTCCGAAAAATATTATTCTAGGAATATCGAAGGCTACATCGTTCTATAAATCTATAAACATCATATAGTATTTAATATTTTATTTACTTGACACTATCAGTATAAAAACAGTATATGTACGATACACTAAATAAAACAGGGTAATACGCATCGCTTTATTCTATCCAACAAGTATAAAATAGACATCAACTCAATTGTACATGACAAATGCAGGAACCATCCTAGCAAACCGACCTAGCCACAGAGCTAACTGCACGATCCTCTAAAACGCTGTTTTAGAGCACAGAGTTTATCTCGGGGAGTTTGCACGTTTAGAAGGTGACTTGTTTCTTTTCCCTCTCGGAGCGGATGGAGATTTTGGTGGCGGCGATTGTGGTGGAGGAGTCGAGGGCGTCGCTGTCGGCAACAAGGGCCCGAAGCCTAGCAGCTCGCTTTTCCCTCGCGGCGCTTCTTTCGTTCAGCTCCGTCATCTCATCCTCCAGGTCGGTGAGGCGCGCCCTGGACATCTTGGCGCGCTGGGCGGCAGCACTCTCCTCGTCGCTCTTCAGAGCTGTCCACTTGGTGAGGGAGTTTTCCTCGTTGAGTCTGCGCGCGATGCGTTTTTCTGTACGCTCTTCGTTCTCCTGAAAGTTGGGAATGTTATTAAGTAGATAATGAAATAGACGAAGAGGATAATAAGCTAATGTGGTAGATAGTGATATTGTGAGATAGTTTGTCTGTGCGGCCCGATTTATCAATGAATGTGGAAGCTTACGTAATAAACCAACTTCCGATAAATAAAAGCTGAGCTCCAGCAACCCCATAACTTTCTTTGCTCGTCAGGATTTTGCCGCTTTAATGGTTTAACTGATGAAAGTGCATGCGTAGTCCTTGGCATATGAGTTTATATGCCTTACATATATGTGCAAGTAGTTCTCTTTACTAGTACCATTACTACACATATTGCATTTGTTGAAAAGTGATCATACAGTACTCGTTGGCACCATGAGTTTATTAATTTGTGAGGAATAGCCGTGGGCGTATGAGACTCAGCATAAACATTTAGACCGTCGCCCTATGCGATTTTCTGATGTAGAAGATAGTGTTTGGGGACTATAATATATCAATTAGCAGTTCATTGGTAAACATAAAAATCCAATTTATTACCTAAACATCCGGTTAGGAAGCGTATATGTGTACCGATTTTTGTCACGACTCAATAATTAGCTCTAACCTAACTTGGTCACAGAAAACTTACGTTGTCAATGTAAAAGATAATCTTTTTTAAGCTTACATGAAAACAAATGTTTATGTAAGTAATTTTTTTACGTCTGTGCTTATCATATATATCGAAATTACCAAATTGCTGTTCTAGCCAAACACACGTCAGTCGAGGAGACGCATTTTTATGATCGTCTATATTTTTATGACGTCACCAAAGTATGTATTAAAATCAGGTATAACTGTCAGTGTTTCGCAGACAAATAAAATTAAATAACATTCGTGTTATTTAGAAATAGAACGACCGATTTGCTTCAAAATGATGCAACCACGGAAGTTATATCTCAGAATGAATCCTTGTCCTTATTAATATTATAAATGCGAAAGTGAGTTTGTTTGTTAAGCTTTCACGCCGTAACTACTGAACCGATCATCATGAAATTTTGAACGACCAGGTTTATTATTAATTATTAAGGTAATCTCGGAGATCATTAGGCAAGTGATCACATTTGCAGGAGTAGATTGAAGGATTAGTGTTACAATAAGGCTGTTCGTAAAACTAAGTAAATGCTTTTAAAATGAACCTGCAGGGCCCGCCTGGCGCCGCTGATCTCCGAGTGGCCGATGCCCACGCTCTCGAGGATTTTGTCGGAGATCTTCACGCGGTTCTCGAGATTAGACAGGGAGTTTTCGAAGTCGATGTCTTCTGCGAACCGAGACGACTTCTTGCCAGCTCGGAGGCGCTTCAGGGATTCTGTGACCTGGAAATGAGAAGAATGTTTTTGAGAATGAGAACTATATACATTGTCATCCATGCTGGTTTGGGGGAAATAAAAAAAAACGTAGAATGCACCAGCTGCTTCTCTTCCCGCACAGATCGTAAAAAGCGATCGAGATCATGGACAAATCTGACGAATCATCAATCATATTTGATACATTTATTTATTTATGCTTTATTGTAAACACATACAAAATGTAACAAGTACAAAACAGCATTCTCTACCAGTCAAACCTTTGGGTTGTTCAGAGAGTTTTATGTAAGTGTAAAACCACAATAAAGTGAGTGTTAAGATAATTGACTAATTATATATATATATATATTTATGATAAATACGTAGGTATATTAACTATACAATATATATCGTATATAATATACATAAAATAAATACATACAAGACTATAAAAAATAATCATGTTGGCAATCAAGTTTGACTCTACAGGCGTTCGCGGGAGCACCTCAGAACTCTAATATTAAAGCAATCACGGCTAGGCTAGTACTTCTAACAGAAACGGGGAGCGCATCCCAGAGTCGTACAGCAGTTACAGAGAAAGAGTTATCGAAATAACCAGTGCGGTGAGAAGGGGCATCAAGGGTTAAGGTGTTAGAGGAACGCAGGAGCCTTTCGTGAGTAAAACTTAAGTTGGAAGCATGATTTTAGATATTCAGGGCATTTGGGCATTTGAGAACATTAATTAATTGACAAAGAATATGTAGACTCCTGCGTTGAGATAGGTAGCCAGTTAAGCTAAGAACGAAATTAGGACACATGGTCAAATTAACGCAGACAGAAAATACTTATACCTAATACAATAATTTAAAAGACGTTCTATTTTTTAAGTTGTTTTTCAATTTTGTCCAGGTAACACACATCAGCGTAATCAATTATGGGGAGAATTAATGTTCGGTGCCTATAACCAGATCTCGGAAGTTAAATTTGACCAATTTTTTTCATTGAGGCGAAAATTTGCACACACCCGCTATCATGAGAACACAATATTATGTCAACGAGCTGTCTAATGAATTTAGAACTAATAATTGCTGAATGAATGAATGTTTAAATATTGCAGCACTAATAGGCTCGCAGTAAGAGTTTGTATAATAAAGATCTTTTTTAATTTTATACCAAAAAGTGCTACATGTCATTTACTGCCAAAGTACAAATTTAGACTTATTAATTTCATCTGATTATGAAGTAATAGCATAATCTAAATACTGATGCAAGGTTACCTTTGAAGTTCGACGGGCGGCAGCGCATTTTGTAGAGGTATTTTCGCTATCGCTAACGCTATTCCCTAAGTTCATTATCACCTGAATATTTAACTTTCACAATAAATTAAGTAAAAGTAATAAAGACGTTTTTAAATATCGGTGAAACAAGATTTTAATATTTCTTTTTTGGAAAAAGTCACAAACTGGCGTTAAACATCAATAACTCAAAAATGTAGGGGATTGGTAAACATGAGTAAGCTTTCATAGTTCATAAGCTCGCGGGGCCGTCGAACTTTTGTACCTAGCCGAAATTTACGGACTTTTTTACAACTTTTATTAATTAGACTTCTTTTAATGGGGCGTTAAAGCACGTTTATTGGTTCCGACTTTATTACAAAGTGATTTTAAAGGTTTCTCGTGGCAACAGTTTGTAGCAATCTAGGGCAGCAGTATAATTTCTGTAAAATGGAATATTTTTAAAATTATTATCGTTGCTTATTTCGAAGAAATATGAAAATTGAATGTCATACATTTTTTCCATGAATCGTAATATTCAGATCAACAGATATTTATGCTACATGGTGCCAGAAACACTGACCTAGGTATAATATGGACTGGACGCCGAGGGCGTCGCAAGTGACGCTAACATTTTACGTTACATGTGTGCAAGCTAATAGGTACTAATTTACCATTGGATTGAATTTGAATTTCGGACGGAAAAAGATTGCATCCTCATTTAGATATGTGGCTAGCTCCGTGGCGCAGCGGTCAACACGCCAGCCTGCGAGATGAGAGTGCCCGGGTTCGATCTCCGGCCAGGTCAAGATGGAAAATGATCTTTTTCAGATTGGCCTGGGTCTTGGATGTTTATTTATATATGTATTTGTTATAAAATATAGTATCGTTGAGTTAGTATCCCATAACACAAGCCTCGAACTTACTTTGGGACGAGCTCAATCTGTGTGATTTGTCCGTATATATTTATTATTTATTTACTGTCAATGTGTGCGTGTTTTGTGTGGCGTCATATTTGTATAAATTATTATTTGCATCACTGTAACGTTCGTTAGAGGCCTATCTCAATTGTTCTTAGATTCATGGATAGAAATTAAAACCTATATAGCTGACAAGATGTACTCCAACGGCTACCGTGGCGCAATGGTTATTAACACTAACCAGGCTGTCTGCTACATACTTATGTAGCTTCAGTTACCTAAGGAGAGTCGTAAAAACTTGAATGCTGTTTTAATATAATCGGAACCCGAATGCTGGGCACCGATGCATCACAACCGGGATAACGCCTGGATAAGAAGGAATAGCCAGAACGTAGTCTGCTGACATATTTAATCACAATCTTACACTTATTTTGCCGGGTTTGTATGCATGTTGTATGTTTGAATGCATCAAATCCTTTCGAACCATTTCTTAATTTTATGCATTATCGCATTTTTTTATAGAATTTTAAAATATAATTACATGATTAATGCTAGGAAATTAATTATAATGCCCGCATTAATCACCTGGTTTATAACATATATAAGACATAGCTTTTATGGGCGGCCGCACCAAGGAGTGTTTTACGCTAACACTCCTTGGGTAGCCCAAAAACTTCGGAGTGCTACCAGGGAGGGTGAGTATTTGCCGGCGCTGGATATCAAAGGCGAGTTAACTTTGAGTTAATCATTGAGCCATATATGACGTCAAAATAGTAGATTGTGATACAAGGGCCTATCATAATAATTTATGCGAGTAGAACGAAAAAGTCTAGCATAGAATCCCTGGGTGAAGCGAGGGATTCAAAGTATGTTGCTGGAAGTAAAAGTATTATATTAGTCCTGAGATGACCGTCTGTGAGAAAAAAAATTATTCGTGTTTTCATTCCCGCGGGACAAAAAAGTTTGAATTGTGCATTAAAAACTTTTTAGTACCTCAGGAATAAAAATGTATTTTAGACCTGTATATGGGTCTAAAATACCGCCCTTTGTTTAATAAATCGATGAGATAAAAAACACATAAATTGATAAGGCCCAATATACCTTACTTTACGTAGGTAAAAAAAAAAACAATTAAACTGCCATTTCCGTATAGATAAATGAAATAAAAAATTTGATCTCGTTCCTTCTAAATCTAGTTGATAAAAGAAAAAGAAATCTATTTTGAATCGAGTACCTTGTCATTTGAATTGGCAGGTCGAGGGCAAAGCTATCATCTCTGGCTGCGATCTATTTGCGGCCGGCTCCGAGCTCCACTGTCACAGGAACGCCTCACATAACAGTTATTTTAACGAGGTTTTAGGGAGTCTCATACGTCAGCCTTGTTCAGATTAACGACTGGCCGAGGTTTCTTAATTAAATCCTGTTTATTTTTATTGGCAGCAGAGAATAACCGAGGTTTTGTGGAAGTTCGTCACGTCGTAACTGAGCATATGTCTGCGTAACATATCTGTGAAATTTCTAAAAATGTTTTGAATGAAATGGAATTCTTTCAAATAGATATACTTTTATTCTCTTAAAGAGCATTTAAAGTTGGTTGTTTTTCTTTAACTGTATTATTATTTACGATACTCGAAAAAAAATCTCATACAATTCTGAAACCTTTTCTACGACCTGTTTAAGCAAAAGCCAATTAATTAATATTTAATATCTTGAAGAATTTTCGAGATAAAAGTTCTTTTTTGCAATAATGAGTCTATTCTTGGAAGGACTTACTTATTAAATGGCAAAGAGAAAATATACTCAACAAATTGGCCAATACTATGAAAACAGTTGAAGGTATCTTTGTTAATTAACACTCACACAGTAACTGGAACCAATTAAGTGATATTTCATAAAAATTAACGTAGGTAGATATCTTTGCAAGATAAATACCACGCAATATCTTTTTTTTTTTCGAGTTAAATTAATCAGCAAACGGTTGTGATGAAAACGATATTTCTCATCGGTGGAAAATTTCAGTATAGTAAAACCAAGGGTAATTACAAATTAAGTAAAAAAGGAAAAGTTGGCGTTCAGCACGAAAACCATTGTACCGTGGACGGTGTCGACGTGAGCAACCACTGACAGCGCTGTTCTGGTCCGCATACGGAGTGCAGATCGTGTCACTTTAGAGGAAAGGGGTCAATGAAGTAAGCAACACATAGTATTCTCTATAACATTAAAAAAAATCCTCAACCGCAATATTCACACAAGTACTACTCTTAGGAGACAGGTCTGCTCGGCTTCTTAAATACTACTAGGTATGGTTATATAATCTATTGTAATTGTTCACTCGATCGCTAGCATAACATGTTCTAGAAAATGATGTACATTGTAATTGTATTTTGCATAGAATAAGAAAAAAGAACATCGACAAAAACAAATCAGAAAAACATCGTACAAAGCCCTTTAGGCGAGTAGGCGACCAATACCGTTGAAAAGACTTTCTTTCGGAATTTCTTCTCTGCAGTGGTCGGTTCCGAAAATTCCGAAATTCCTAGTAGTTTGTAACTTTGGAAAAATAATTAATCATTTAAATATAAGTTTGTAAGTATTATTTACAATGTAAATTGACGTGAAATAGGTCCTGAGAGGCCTGTCTTCTGAATAAATCTTTGAATCTCAAACACATTTACCTAAAATGAAGTTAAAAAAATATTAAGTAAAATTATTATTGGCGAAGTGATTACCAAGAAATCAATATACCAAGTTGATTTTTACTTAGTAAAATAATTTAATCGTATCACAGAGTAAAAGATTACGCCATATATTGATGTGTAATGATGTATTTACATTCTGTTACGGTAGGATTTTCTGCCTAATGGATTCGTCCCCCCAATTCTCATCAACCTGATGAAGACGAATCCTGGCTACGGTACTAGATACTCCGATTATTAAATAACTGCATGGCCCTCTCTGGGTGAGGTGGTATGGCTCCCAGGCAACTGGCCATGAGTAATTTTAGAACAAACTGTTACTGCTACCGCGTCCATGTGGAATTTGGTTCAGTTCTGAGTATTAATTGCCATTCATTCACAATTAGCAAAGCTTGTAACATTGCAATTGTTCGGGAAAACATGTTATGTGAGAAAAATGCTGAATGTTTCGGCTACTTTAAGGCCTCCCGAGCTGCTACTTGCTTTTTCCCCATTCTTCCGAGTAAGTAGTATCCAATTACCTTCATTACCTTCACAAATATTCCTATTTACCCAGCTTAAAAATGATTCCGCTGGGCAGCAGCGTCGAAAGTAAAAGAAGCCAAAGAAACTGGGCTACCCGCGTGCCAAGTGTGGTGAGTATGGCAATATCCTCCCATGGAACCAAGAATCGTTGGGAGATTCTTTTGTCTAGCAGTAGAATTTTACGGCTGAAGTTTGTTTAGTAAAGTTTAGTTGCATCAAGTGACATTTAGGGTCGTGCTTCTGTAGTGGAGACTAAAAAGGACCTGATGATGAAGTGACATTTGGAAGCAAAAGAATCGCTTTATATATCGACGGCCTCCATGGCGCAGTGGTCAGTCTAGTGTGCTACATTAGTCTCTTAGTTCGATTTTCAGCGCGGGAAAACACATATATTTTATTTTCACAGGTATTGGTCTTAGGCTTTAGAGCAACCCAAGAGGTGTAGGTTTTGGGCAGGTAGCCGGCAGTAAAAACTGTGCCAAATCATACAACAAATATGAATGCTGTCATAATAGCGGACCCAGGGCTTCGAAGCACTACAGCTGAGGATGCAAATGAGAAACTGCATTTATGACGGTGCGGGTATCCTTGCATAAAGTTAACAAGAAAGTGAAATACGGCACCAAGCCAATTTCAACTCCTACAAACTAATATTTGCTTATTAATTTATCACTTCGTGACCCGGGCGCCTCTCCCTATAGGTAAATAAATAATGCTCACGGCGCTTTTCTGGAAAGGACATATGGCTGCAGGATTTATCGAGTAGTTTTTATCATCGAGTGACTTTTAATAGGTTTAACGTGGGTTTAACACGAAGGGTACCCTGAGATGTCTATTGAGAATCTTTCAAAAGTGTTAGAAATTTCGTACCCAAAGGTATACCTTTGGGTACGAAATTTCTAACCCTTTCTTTACCTTTGCTAATTGTGAAATTTCGTACCCAAAGGACTTATGGTACGAAAAGTATAAGTCCTTTGGGTACGAAATTTCTAACACATTTCAAACAAGATAGTCACTGAAATATAAATAAATAAAAACGGACAATCACACACAAATTGAGCTACCCCCAAAGAAAGTTCGAGACTTGCGTTACGGAATACCAACTCAACAATGCTATATTGATAACATAATACACATATGGTGAACATCCAAGAGCCAGGTCAATCTAAAACTGATAATTTTCCATTAAAACTTGATCGGGGTTCAAACCCGGAACCTTCGGTGTGACAGTGATGACGATTAGGCCACAGAGGTCGTTCGTTCGTCATTAGTTTACAATTTTAGATTAAAATTTTCACAGAATTTGTTTTTCTATGACTGCAATAACAAAAAAGTAAATAAATATTAAAAAATTTTATATTAAATAATTAGCAGGGAAACGATTAGATGAGAGAGAGAGAGAAAATATAACTGATTAAATTTTAGTACAAGATCTTAGTGTAAACTTTAGTAGTGTAATAGTGCGGAGTTTTCGGGTCGCTACAATCACTGAACGCGCTCAGTCCCAGAGGTAACATTTCGTCTCACACTAAACTTCTTGATTAGCTGATTTATGTACAAGCTCGCTTGTTGTTTGTATAAGTTCTGTGTATGTCATAATGCATTCCGATTATACTTTTGATCCTATCTAATTTTAAGTTTCTGTACCTCAAATGGTAAATGAGAACCCTTTTGGGATCTGTTTATTTATCGATCAAGATTCAAGACACTCTTTCTCAGGAATCGGTAGATTATTAAAGTTGATTTCGCAGTCTCTTGGGGTTCAGAAAAAAACTAATTTCAATGCAATTACGAATTACATAGGCTGTTTATGCCTTACATTCTGCACATTCCCAAGGGAATCAAAACCTAGGGTAAGCACCCCGTCATTCATATTTTTTATCATTCCATTGTCCAGCGGTGGATAGTAGGAGTGCCTTCTCTTCATCCAATGGGAGGATTTTATAGCCATGGGGCAGGGACAGGGAGCCATACAAATCACACCACGTTTGGCAAACGGGTTGGTGACAGCAATTTATTTGGCTTATATCGGTTCCGACGCTGCTGCTCATCAAAACCGTTTTTAAGGGAAAGAAGGGTAGAAGTTTATTGGGTTGGGGAAATGGGATAAAGGTCTTTGGGATAGGACTCACTCGGATGAATTAGGGATGAGTAAGCAGCAGCTCGGGGAGCCGGGCGCGCGTACCCTTAATTATATCTGCAACCACCGGACAGGCAGTTGAGAATGGCATCACCTGGTTAAGCACCCCCACTGACAACGAATCGTAACCCTGCTGAAATTTCTGGAGTAATTCAACGGGCTAATTGCGAGTAGCACTCACTAAGGCTTCCGTACAATATTTAACGATGAAACCACGCTTTTTGTATGGTAACTCTGACCGGTATAAGGAAGGACGCATTGAACCTCTACCATGCGACTTCCCCTGTAAGATTAAACTACATTTTTTTTGCACGAACACTATTGTATTTAATTTTCTGCATTCCCTTTCCAAATCTCATAAAGAACAATGCCGATTCGACTATGGGAAGTGGCGTCTTTTTTTTTTCGCGCGGCCACTGACCAAACCTTGTTTTTATTATAGATAATAGCATAATAAACAAAACGTAATATGAAACATATACCTCTAAACTCAGTCCGAGCTGAGTTATTTGAGTTTGAAATCAGTAAAAATCATATATTTAAGAAGGCAATTTTCGTCAAAAAAGTGGCAGGTTAATTGAAATATGCAATGAAACATTATCTTTGGACTTTTTTATTATCACTTTACCCATTTGTGGCCTTCCCCACCAACAGCAAACGTTGTTCAGCGAGTTTAGTGGTACTGGTGAGTTATCGATCATTATGCGAACAAAGCAGATCTATCCGTGGGTACACATGTAGCTAGTGTCCTTGCGCTAATCCCTTCCCCCACCTCCTTTCCGTCATCTCCACGCGCCACTCAGCAGGTATCTATTACCTTCCTGCTTTCACAGATGCAATCTCAGATTTGATTATCTCTTTCTTTGAAAGCAAGCGTTTGGAAAGATTCAATTTCACTCACCGTTCTGTTTTCGTGTCGTACGCGTATTTAATTCCAGTTTTTGTATAGGAGTGATCAAACGACGACTTGGCCTGTTTAATTGATTCCGACACTGATATCTTACCTTTGTGGATTGGCTTGTTATATGGACCTTACTGATATTCCCCCTGTGTAGTGAATCGACTTGTGTATTACGGACTCTGATTGCCAATATTGTATGTGCGTGTGTACAAAGATGGATCGTAGACAGTGCATTGCTTGTCTTTGAAGTATAAGTAGAAGTAATAACAGTACAAAAAGATCCTACCCTTTGACTGCGTAGTGCTTCCAACAACATCCATTCCTGATAGATTATTTGGGAAGAAGTTTTAAATATTACAGTATTATATGCCTTCGGGCGTCCTCTGACTGATCATAGATGGGTTAAAGCAATATTATTAGCAATAGAAGCGACCGCAGAAACTGAGAACTATCTAGGCGATTATATCATTAATAAAAATATAAACGCAAGAAGAGCAGTGTTCCTGACGAATACAGCAGAGGATTTTAATCACATAGTCCATGACTTTCCTGTTATTAGTATGGACGAGTTAATTATTTATGCCTTGGGAACTTATCAAATCAAACAAGCTCGTAGTTATTACGAAAAATAGAAGTATGTAGAGATATGGACTAAGAAAGTCTCGAAGAACATAATATTACAGTCACAAATCCATGGTTGCTAAGGGCGCGAATACAATCAAGGTATAGACAATCTCGAATTTATTATACGTATATTTTAATAGAAGGTGGTATGGGAGGCAGGTTAGCTATATGCGCCCATTACTGCAGTTGCATTATCGGCAAACGAACGCTTGGCTGCTGTTCCCACGTCATGTCAGTATTATAGTACTTAGCATGGGGGAGATACTTATTTCCCTGTTCACATCTTCTTTTGTGCTGTATATCACCACACCTATATTATTGTTGCAATAACCTTATTATGTAGGTAAACCTGATGTTTTACAAATAAAAGTACCTACTCGATCAATGTATGTATATGTTTTTTACCTGTAGTTTTTGTGTCATGACTAAAATCAAACAAATATTATCATAGGTAAAATGAATCTATTGTTAACCTCTTTTACGCTATTCATACTATAACAACCAAATAATATAAAATCTTAATTGGTTGCGAGTTATACCATATACTGTAATAGTTATAAGAGTTGGGAATTATTAAATAAACACACTTAAAAATTAACTGGCAATTTATTTTTGGATGTGTTGTGAAAAGAGAGAATGGGCAGTACATACCTGCACTGTGGTGCGCAGGGTTGGCAGAGAGGAGGCGGGGGAAGGGTAGGGAAACTATATATCTGTGTATACTAGGCTTTTATCTGCTTTGTTGGCAAAATGAAAGATGACTCACCAATACAACTAAACTCAAACAAGGTGTGCAGATGGTGGGGGCCGGCCTAAAAGGGGTAAAGTAATAATAAAAGTGTTCAAAGATAATTGTTTTATTGCATATTTTCATATAAACTCGCGATTATGATAAAAATTGCCAAATAAAATACATGATTATTTACGAATTTTAAACTCTAATAACTCAGTTCGGACTGAGTTTAGAGGTATATATGTCATAATAAGTTTTGTTTAGTATGCTACTGTCTACAAGAAAAACAAGGATTGATCAGTGGCCGCGCGAAAAAAAAAAGACGCCAGTAACCGGCATTGCCCTTTATATCGTTCCCCAGCTTAAAAATACTTCCGATGATGCAGCGTCGGAAGCATAAGAAGGTAAACAAAAACTGTTTTAGCTAACCTGCCTGCCAAGCGTACTGATTACGGCAATATCCTCCAATGGAATGAAGAGACCTTTGTCCAGCAGAATACTTCTTACGGCAGAAACGATGATGATGATGGATTTAAACAAACCAAAAGAATAAAACGTTGAAATAACCCGAATTTCTGTGAATAATGAAATTATGTTGATAGCCTTACTTGTCATTACTGAGAATCGTTATTTTCTCCTATTCTTAGATGTAAAAGAAATGTAATAATTATTGTTTATTTTTGGAGTTCTTCGTAATAATTACAACTATTATAACCGTAATTTCTGTTGTATGATTTGACACAGACTGCATGCCTGACGACAACTTTCTTTGTGCTTCAGAACTTTAAAATTTGCAAAAAATTACATGAGCGGAAACACCACCCGCTTTATTATAAGACGCGGTCTTAAGGCGCTGTGCATCACAAGGATACCGTAAAACGTGTATTTTTTCGTCGCACAGTTAGCCTTATTTTTCAAAGAATACTAGCATGAAAAAAATATGAAGTACAGTTCAAAGATCAAAATAAATGGTTACATCAAAATATGTTCAAAAAAATATTTAAAACCTAACTGAATAAAATATCAAAAAAGCTATATCCAGAAAAAATTTCGTCGCGAATTTCTTGATATTTTTAGCGACGACTACCAACTTTTATTCGTCTATAAAAAGTAAAACTAAATGAGCAAGATGGATACCTACAAAAATTACAATATTTGGTTATAATTATTGAATTATTAAATTAAAAGTGAAAATTAACACGAAAATGGCAGACACGGATTTGAACTCAGACTGACGATAGGTATGACAAAAATATATAAAATATTGCGCGATGTCCGCAACAAACGGTTAAGGGATACAGCGCCTTAAGTAATTAGGTATTTGGTTCAAATCATCGATTACAGTGTTAAACTGACACTTCATTCCGTCAAAAAATTTACATTTTTATATAGATATTGTGATGTAATAAACCTACATCAATGCAAGACCAACTTTACTTGCATGCATGCCATAAAGTCGAATTTTGAAAACTGACCGTCTTCATCTTTCGTAATTATATCGAAGGTTTCCTATGATAAATTAAAATAACAGCTGAGAAAACGTCTAAGTGATGACTTTTTTGGTCGGATAATGGTTTCAACCGTACTAGAATAAGTTTCTGGTTCTATATTATGAGGGATTCAGTTGGTACCATTGTGTGGAAAGAAAACACATACCGTATTAGTATAAAACAGATACTAGTGGTTTAAACCTCAGTTTAAACCATTATCCGACCAAAATAAGTTGACACTTATCACTTTGACGTTTGGTCAACTGTCATTGTCTATTGGTTTTGGGCGGATAAAAACAAGATACTAAAGTAGGTCCGCGTTTTACAATAAGCCTGATAATGACTATTTTGACAGGAAAGCAACGAGTAGTTTTCCATTTTCAGACCAACCCTTCGGTACCATATTATTGCATTATCAGCCGCTTCAATATTTATCGCTTTTAGATTCACCGGTAGTGGAAGCCTGCTTTAAAACTCTGTTGCAAGGATGTAAAAGAACAAACATAGTAACTATATAATTTAAAGTGATTAAAAAGTTGACACAAATCTTACTACTACGTACTTGGTAAACGACATACTTGCAAACTTTAGGATTAAAACCTTAGAGACTGTCTAACTATTCGGTGCTATTACTCGGAAAGTAATGGATTCGTACACGAAGTGTTTACTGGGAAGTTACACCAATTAAATATTATGAAAATGTCCATAAAATATCATGATTGTCAGAAAAATATAAAGAGGATAAAATTTATATAGGTAGGACAGTACGTCTATCTATAAACGTGAACACTCTTTCATAAATTATGATTAAATGAGACACAAATCACTTAGTAACGTTATAAGCATGCGTGTGCCGATTAAATAGGCTAGTGTGCAAAAAAAATTGGCTGTCTGTAAAGTCGGTTTACGGACGATTTTACCTGATAACATTGGAAGAGAGATAGATGCGTCGCAATCCGAACGCTTCCGATAGATGCGTCATAAGCCGAATGCTTAGGCCGATTGTGCCTATATAAATTGTCCCCGCTCCCGTTTTTTTCGTACGTTCAGCTGGCGTTTATTGATTTATAAGACGCTATCACGTCAAAACAATTTAATTAGTCCGTTAATTAGATAATCAAAAAATATTGGAGTCATTACTATGACTAGCTCCGTGGCGCAGCGGTCAACACGCCAGCCTGCGACACGGAGTGACCGGGTTCGATCCCCGGCCAGGTCAAGATGGAAAATGATCTTTTTCAGATTGGCCTGGGTCTTGGATGTGTATCTATATATGTATTTGTTATAAAATATAGTATCGTTGAGTTAGTATCCCATAACACAAGTCTCGAACTTACTTTGGGGCTAGCTCAATCTGTGTGATTTGTCCGTATATATTTATTTATTTATTATAAACAAAAAAAAAATATTCTTTTGAAAATCTAACAAAAAATCATCATTTCGAGTAGGTGACACGGTCAATCGACCATGCACACCCTGGTGTCATAGTTCTTCGGATCCGCCTCTCAGCCTCTGACGTGGTTCCTTTAACCAGATGGCAGCTGGGAAAAACGGCTTAACGTGGCCTCCAAAGCACGGCATCGTCTTTATTATCAGACAATCAGGTGATTCAAACCACGTCCTAAAACTGGAAACAACTAAACAAAGTATGCTTCCCGTGGGAATCGAACCACGACCCCCGGGGCCTCTAGACCACGGAGGCTGTTACTAGTAAAACCGTATAAGTGATTTTATTTGAATGTGTAACAATCGCAAAAACATTAGACGATATCGTTTGTGTGTTTTACTTGTCTGTTTGTTTAGTCACAAATAATATAAACGTATACATGGCGACTAGAAACAGTTAACATAAATAATGAACTTTCGAAAAAAAAAACAACCATAATGGTTTTAATTTACATTTTTTTGTATTTAAAATAGATATTATTTTGACATACAATTCAATAAAAACAAAAAACTAAAACAAATTATCGATTATTAAGATACACTTTTTAGCAAACTGTGACATCACGTGCCCCCACTCATGATGCGCTTTATCTTTGACATATTTATTGTTCAATTGCTTTTTTTTTAAATTTGGATTAAGACAGCAAACTGAAATATAATCAATCCAGTTTATTTCAAAGTATGGCGGCAACGCGTGAAACGTCCGCACTGTCGCTAATACCAAGGTATAGCTGCAAGCGCCAATTGTATGACATAAAACGCAGACACTGTCGTACTTTCTGCTCATTTATGCACAAATTTGTTGAAAAATTAGCAATTTATGAAACTGACTATATTTTTATTTACGGAGACAGCTCCGTGGCGTAGTGGTTAACACGCCAGCCTACGACACGGAGTGCCCGGGTTCGATCCCCGGCCAGGTCAAGATGGAAAATGATCTTTTTCAGATTGGCCTGGGTCTTGGATGTTTATCTGTATATGTATTTGTTATAAAATATAGTATCGTTGAGTTCGTATCCCATAACACAAGTCTCGAACTTACCTTGGGGCTAGCTTAATCTGTGTGATTTGTCCATATATATTTATTTATTATTTTTGGTAAACCAAAGGCGAAGATAAGTTTTATGCGTATTACTACTATCAGTATAATTTATTTTCTCCTCATCTGAGCGATATCCCGGTTGCACCCTCAGCGATGGTGCGTCGCAGCCCTGGGCAACTATTATGGCAGCATTCATGCTGTAATATGATTTGGCAAAGTTTTTGCAGCCGGCCGCCTGCCTGGCGCCTACCGTCCTTGGCTAGCTCCTGCCTACTTTATATGTGAGCGTGAAATGCAAGGGAAGATTGTTTTTTTACATTAGATAATATTCAGTATTTGTTTTTGTAAAAAATATAAAGTACATAAGCATTACTGTGTAACATTATTAAAAATACTAAGTGAGTAATACTATAATACATATTTGAAAAATGTCCTTATCGTGTTTTAATAATATAATCCATATCAATTTCAAACGAAAATAGTTTTCTATAAAAACGATTGAAAATATTTCATAAGCATCATCTCTTCAAACTCTGGAAATTCGATTAAATTATTACAAAAATCCAGTACATTTTCATAGATGTTTAACCTCCTATCATCTGTAGCATCCATAGAGATAAGATAATCCTGGTAGCATCGTATTGCCAGACAGATGAAAGGATTTCACAGCGGTAATTTATATTAGGTCCTTACTTAAGGTTGACTTTGAAGCTCGGCGGCTGCGACCGGCGGTAGTGGCAAGGGTCGCGCGATAACTGTCATGGCGACCGGCGACACTACTAGTTACTATGTATTTGTATGGAATGACTTTGATGTTCAACGACTGGCCACCGGCGGCAGCGGTATTGGCTCCACACGATTTGGTTATGATCCCAACTAATATTATAAATGCGAAAGTGAGTCTGTTTGTTACGCCTTCACGCCCTATCTAAAACCGATCGTCATGAAATTTTGCATACCCGTTGTTGTGTACATTTTTCCGGGAAACAGTATCGTTCCCGAGGGATTGGCAAAGATGCGGGCAGAGCCGCGGGTGACAGCTAGTATTAAATAATACAGGTGAAGTTGACGCGACTGGTTTGTAGTCATCGCTTTTAATCTGTGGTAGCTGACTAGTATCTGACGCAAAATAAAACGCGTTCTCGCTCACAGCTGTCGTCGGGTTCTAAAGTCATTCTAACGACACTGGTCGCCGCAACTTGCCGCCTGGAACCCCGACAGCGGTCACTTAACTTCAAAATAAACTATATAGATTAATCGATTTTTAATAGTTATGAATTATTTTCGTTTCTAAGTGTGATCAAAAATAAATGCAGGTTTATAATATAGTATAAAGCCGAACGTTTTTAGGGTTCCATACCCAAAGGGTAAAAATGGGACCCTATTAATATCGCTCCGCTGTCCGTCTGTCTGTCTGTCTATCTGTCTGTCCGTCTGTCACCAGGCTGTATTTCATGAACCGTGATAGTTAGATAGTTGTAAATTTCACAGGTGATGTATATCTGGTTCAGCTATAACAACAAATACTAAAAACTAAAATAAAATAAATATTTAAGGGGGCTCCCATACAAGAAACGTATTTTTTGTGCTCGTTTTTGCTCAATATCGATAACGGAAACAGGTGGACGCTTGAAATATTCACAGAATATTTAGTTATATATTCTCTTTAAAAATAAATAATTACATTAAAATAAAATTAATATTTAAGGGGGGCTCCCATACAAAAGACATTTTTTTTCCCGTTTGTATAGATAATGGTACGGAACCCTTCGTGTGCGAGTCCAACTCGCACTTGGCCGGTTTTTATTGTTATCTATGGGTATTGACGATAAAATAAGTACATGATCCGTTTAATTATAAAACCAGTACTAATAAGTATCTGGGTCAATCAATAATTATTCGACGGTAATAAGTCAACACTTAATATTATTATAGCTATGTAATCAATTTTAAATTTGTTATAGGCGGATACTCGTTTCTATAAAATATAAAGTAACCACGTGTTATAAAAAAGACGATGAATGTTATTCGCAGACCCGTAGGCGTGAAGATCTACGCCGTCTACAGCACAAGTTATTCGGAGGTTATGTGTGGCATGACACTTTTTCATGCATGTAACCAGCGGCGTTGATCGATTTATAAGACGTCGTTTCTATACACAAGTTGGGGCCCGACTAACTCTCTGGTGATCCTATACAAAAATATGGCGTGACATAGCTTGACTAAAATAAGGGCCCGTACTACCTCACACTGCTTTGCGTGATTGTAATATCAATAATAATGAAATACTCAAGTTGAAATACTCAAATAAAAATGCAGCAAAGTTCAGGACTAATTATGGTAACTATCTGACTCAAAAATACGATAGCGTTAAGTTTTCTAGATAAAAAAAAAAATGCAAAGTTGCCTCCAAATCACGTCTAATTTACTCGGTATACAGCAGTATTCACCAAATACATTAAAATTAACCTTGAAACTTTCGATTATAATTACATTACAGATAAGACAGACATCATGATTTTTTTTTCGAAAAACCCTTTAATATTTATTAAAAACGAAAATATCAAAGTAGCCAACGCGTTTAGAACATCCGCTTTTGTACCGCCACGCCGCGTAGCCTATGGCGCGCCGTTAAGAAACAACGCGGTCAACTGCGAACATCGGAAGCGCAGTTGTACGCGGGACAAAGTAGACGTCTCAGATTTTTAATTTAATAGTTAGTAAAGATTTGTGCTTTACACTGTTAGATGAAGCATATGTCTTTGAAATGAGATATTTAGATAGAGGATACGTTAAAATTTCTTGTAGTAGTGAGTTATTTTGTAAGCGCAATTTGAAGTGGGACATGCCTCTCAGTGGAAAGCCGCTCATATAAGTCGGATATTCAACATGGAATTTCTTGTTAAGTTTTATATTAATTCTAGTTTGGTTTTAATATACGGTTAAGTTCCGAGATATATTTTTAAGAACGCATGTATTTACTTAGTCTGTTTTGAATGATGGTTCCTTTTAAAGATCATAAGACGCCTAAAAAGTACGCTCAACAATTTACCCAAATCAGCTAGCTGTTTTGATGGTCGACGTCAAATGACTTAGTATCCATATAAGATAATAGTAAAGTAGTAATTAGTTTTTTTAATACGTCATAAATCGTACACCATAATTAACTTTCATTCAATCAAAGTTACAACGAACTACAAGAACTGTTATATTACTTGCTGCTACGGAACCCTTCATGGGCCATGGGTCATGTGCGAGTCGGACTCCGACTCGCACATGGCCGCTTTTTTAAATTTGCTTCTAAAGCATTTTTTTACGCATTAAAATAATTTTATTTTGATACAGACATATATATTATTATATATTATTATTATTCAGAGCCCAGGCAAAGACGAGCTAAGGGTGTCGCCGTCGACGGATACGTCTGGGAGGACATCATCATCATCATCATCATATATTAAATACTATAAATTAGATCGAACACGGTTGACATAGGATTAATAATCAAGTAAATAAACATAATAAAATCCTTATTTACGATATACTCGTACATTATTATCCATAATATAAAATTCATATTCCATATTGACATCATATGATCGTTAGCTAATAGAGCCAGGGACAATTAGCATCAAGCCATCGATACCCAGTTTTGTTCTCATAGAATTAATTGACAAATATTGGTCCAGACGGACCCCGCTATGCATCGCCGTGTCAGCTTAATTTAAATTCAATTACCACTACACGTCGCATCCCTCTTGATTGAGAGAGGAAAAAGCAGGGGGATTTAATATGTAGATCAAATTAGGCTGAAACAGTGAACGAAAGAAATATATCATCATCATCAGGTTTTTTTAGTCTCCACTGCAGGAGCATGACCCTCTTTGTACTACCGGAGTCATACTTGGCCTGAGCAGGCAGAGGATTTGGCCTAAACTCTGTCGCTGGCCAGACGGGTTGTAGGTCCTAAGAGGCGACTTAGGATATACAAGCTAAACCAAACTCATAAACATCAATGAAACTTCTCCAAAAATATATAAGCCGCCTTAAACTGCCGATTTGGCACCACCCTGTTCACGGAATGTAATTAAGTCACCTCACCTCAGTTATTTGCTGTTTGCACCTCAAGAGCTGTTATTTTTAGGATTCAGTAGCCAAATGGCAAAAAACGGAACCCTTATGGATTCGTCATGTCTGTCTGTCCGTCCGTAAGTCACATCCACTTAATTTCCGAAACTATAAGAACTATACTGTTGAAACTTGTTAAGTAGATGTATTCTGTGAACCGCATTGAGATTTTTATACAAAAATATAAAAAAAAAACAGTTCATTTTGGGGGTTCCCCATATTTAGAACTGAAATTTAAAAAAGAAATACAGCAAACTCATACGTGTGGGGTACCTATGGATAGGTCTTCAAAAATGATATTGAAGTTTCTAATATATATTTTTTCTTAACTGAATACAGTGCGCGGAAGACACTTCCTAAGTGGTAAAATGTGTCTCCGCCCTGTAAGTTCTAAAATAAGAGAATGATGAAACTAAAAAAAATATATGATGTACAGTATGATGCAAACTTCCACCGAAAATTGGTTTGAACGTGATCTAGCAAGAAGATAGATAAAAGTGTTATTGTTACCGAATTGAAACATATACATTTAATCAAAACATACCAATCAAATTAGTTTTTTTATACGTCATAAATCGAAAACCGTAATTTACCTTTCATTCAATCAACTCAAATATAATAAGAACTTTTATATTATGTTACTTGCTGTTACGGAATCCTTCATGGGCGAGTCCGACTCGAACTTGACCGCTTTAACTTTTTTGTTTATGGAAGGCGGCGTATATGTTTAATCATCCACTGGGCTAAAACCAAACATTGGTTCGGGGTACTATTTTTAACCGCGTGACTTCACAATATAAGCGATATTTTCATATAATGATAAATCGCACGATTTCTAGCTGTCACCCTTTCAAAAAGTCATTCCTCCGCTGTGGATTCTGCTTTAGGTATATGTCTTCGATCCCAGAAATGTACTGCCTTAAACTTTATGATGTTTCAGTTTGCCACACAAAACGATTTTATTATTTGATTATATTTTTATGATTTAACTAAAGTTTATTATCCACCGGGAAACTTATTTTATTTCTGGGGTATTAAAACGTAAATTTGTCTGTAATACTCACAAATCAGTCCGCTTAAGTGTCCATTTCTTCACGGTGTTTATTTTTTATTTGTTTGTTAGGTGGATGCGCTTCTAATACATGTGTATCTTCAAATGATATCCTGTTATTCAATTTAATTGAAAGATAAATATTATTCTGTTTTTGTAACTCGATAAATAATAAATATCTGTTTAGTAGCTTTAGAGATAAGCCAATGCGGACATAAATAAAAAATATGTTTTATTGTATTCTATTATGTTTTTACAGCTATTATATTTCTAATTTCCGAAAATAAAAATTGAAGTACGCGGGCGATCGAGCTTCGCTCGGTTATTACTATTTGCTGTAATAAGGTGGTGTTTAGGTGATATTCTACATAAACTTAAAAAGAAAAATCAAACATTAACTAATTTTTTTAAACTTGTCTAATCAAAATTAAAAAATATATATGAACTAGAACATATAAAAAAAAGTAAGTCACCGAGCGGGACTCGAACCCGTAACACTCGTTTGTTGCCGTCCGCGTTTTAACGCGCTAGAACAGACGCATAGTGGCCAACGGGACGAAATTAGCGACAATATTCTGCGTGGAAAGAAAAACGCATGAAAACTCGAAAACACGCGTCAAAAATCTAGATCGATTGTTACCCCCGAAAACCGCTATGTATCAAATTTCAGCGAAATCGTTTAGAGCCTTTTCCGAGATAATAGAAATAAATTTATATATAAATATACAAGAATTGCTCGTTTAAAGGTATAAGATATACCCTGTATACGATTTACTGTCTGTGTAGTTTAAAAGCCCTTAACTTACTAAACTAACTTAGATAGACACTACCGATAATGTACTTCCTTTTCTACTCTAGCATGAAAATTGGAGAGACTTGTTGAATGTCTATAAGAAGTCAGTATCAGTTTCCTCCACGGCATTAAGGCGGAAAAGTTTATTTTATGTTCAACCGTCCGATTAGAAATCAATTCTCACGAGTTAAGGTAATTGACTGATCGATTGAAGTAGAGAGAATTAACGCATCTCTTATATCGGATATAGTGCATCCAAACGAATTTTACAAAGTGAATATGAATTGGGTTGGATCGAGTAAGGAGGATTATTGTGAAGCAAAGCCCTGGCCACTAAAATTCCTTAATTTAGATACCCGACTCCAATTAGTGATATCCTAGAAGAATAAAACAATGCGTATTATATTGTTTTATTTACCTATCCTATAACGCTTGGGTTGGCAGGCCAGTACAGATAGAATATATATTCTGATAAGTCTATGGGCAGGACACCTATTACAATACTTTGATTATTAAATCAATAAAACCATTTCTATGATACAAGGTAATAAAACATTCCGAAAACAGACCGTACTATTGAGCGCGCTTAAAATCAAATAGGTGCATGCCAATGCATTGGAGAATTTCGGGGCGTGTATGTTGAAATTCTGAGAATCAGTCGAAGCTCGTGACAAAGGGTAGGAATTCAATATACTGAATACCTTCATTGACTTTTGATGTCGTTTGCCTGAATATAACATTGTGCCGGGAATGAAGCGCGCTGTGTGGCAATGTAGCGGCGGTGTACTCCATTGTGCTTACGACTTCTAAAAAAGAGTAGGTACTCCTCTCGACTCTGTATATTTGTTGTTTAGCTCATGAATCTGATAATATAAACCGTTTATGAAATTATTTTTTACATGGTTGTACTTTCAAATTTGTTCCATTAAAATTCCATCAAAATGTGTCAGTAGTTTAGAGTCGGTTTTTTATTTAAAAGATTAACATAAAAATCGTTTATTTTCAAAAACCTTTTTCTGGACATCGGTTTATACACATATTTCCCAAAGCATCAATGAAAACCTTTTAGTTTTTGGTAGATATAATAAAGTAAAGCCATTCGGCGTACTGGATTCTGTATGGAGATACGGCCGAATTGCTTTTGACCGGTTTACTACAAACTAGCTTTGCGAAAGCTCCTTTATTAATGGAGTTTCCGACCATAGTACCGTAGAGATACGAGTACCACGTCGTGACGAGATATTTATTTTTTATTCTTTTATAAATTGGTTATGCAGCTGGCTCCAATTGAGATTTCGATACTTCGCCGGTTTGAGGCGAGGGCAAAGTGCCCTTAACCTGTATAGGAAATATTACCAAAGGGGCCTTAGAAGGAACGGACCTCGGCTCAGGGATTTGCCTGTATGCACAAGGCTAGAAGCGGCAGCCACTCTTATATAGCATGATGGGTCGCGATTGACACAGAGTTGGAAATCAATGTCAGAAACCTTTAGAGGGCAGCAACTCTCATTTTTTGCTTGATGGAGTCAGAAGCTACGCCAGAAGGGCGATTCCTGGTAGCAAGTCACTCGAGACTGGGCCGGACCAGGAGGTCCCCAGTAATCGGACCTATTCCTTCTCTACGCACTTTATTCTTGTGGTTAGTGCGATGGGGCGGAGAGTTGGATTCCTTTGGCTATTCGGAGTCGGAGAAGGGTCAGGCGAGATGAAGTTGTGTGCTAAAGAGAAATAAATATCAGTGTTCACCATAATGTAACCCCAAACCAAAAAGAGTGATGTTACCAGTTAGAGGTGTCTGTCTGTGACACCTTAGCTCCCAAACGGCTGAACTGATATTGATATAGAAGAAAGAAAGAAAGACAGATCAAATATAGATTTCTATTAGCTTTCTACTACGACTAGCTCCGTGGCGCAGCGGTCAACACGCCAGCCTGCGACACGGAGTGACCGGGTTCGATCCCCGGCCAGGTCAAGATGGAAAATGATCTTTTTCAAATTGGCCTGGGTTTTGGATGTGTATCTATATATGTATTTGTTATAAAATATAGTATCGTTGAGTTAGTATCCCATAACACAAGTCTCGAGCTTACTTTGGGGCTAGCTCAATCTGTGTGATTTGTCCCTATATATTTATTATTTATCATTATTATTATTATTCTATTTTTAGCTAATAGAAAGATATATTTGATCGAAACGAATTCAAAAGGATCTTCGAGGTCTTCAGGTCACAGAACCACGAGTGGTAAATGTTATCATTGCATATGCCCATTATCAACTCTTTGTATCGGAAAGTTATTAACGAATAAAGTCTATGTAAGGTATATAACGTTGTAGTTCTAGTAAAACGTCTAAACGCATCTCCAGACGCGTTGTCAATGAAACATCCAGCCTTTGAAATAGTAATACACTGACTTTTGCAACAGTCAAGTCCACCTCGTCTGTGAAATATTCTGTCTTCATATAGAATTTAAACTTCACTTGCGACCAACCAGTTGGTATTTCACAGATGACTGGATTTACTATTGATGTTCCGGGAATACTGAAATTCAGTAATACGGCGTCAGTTTGTTCCAACTCGTACTATCAAAAGAGACTAAACTCTTTAGTGCATCTACTGGGATTGTCATTCCATAGATAATATAAGCCATATTACAAAAAAAAATCCTGCAGAAAGGAAGGTCTTTCTTCTTAAAATTGGTGAAAAAAATACACTGGTAGACAAATGTCTTTTTCAGGCATCGTTTTAGACGTTTTTAACATACTTTGCTGACATATCTAAATTCGTGACGTCACGACACGAGCAAGCTCTTTGCAGTGGCGTGAGAACTTTGTTTGGTAGATGGTTTCATAATAAAAGCAGCTTAACATTTAATGGTTTATGTTATGTTAAAATTGTATTTTCAGATTTTCGTACTAATAAAATATAGTCTTTCCCACCTAACTTTAAAGGATCATTAAGGCAACTTTACGTATCGATGTCAACATTTTATATTTTTCATATCGGCACTAGCTCCCCATTCTTGTATATCATTTTGCCCACACATTTCCTCCACGACTTTACTTTTTCTCTATATCCTGTTACATTGAAGCTGAGCATTTTTTTAGCCAGATGATCGACATCACTCCGCTCGACATGGCCATAACGGATGTTTTGTAAAATCTCAACATCATTCCAATACCGCATTCATGTTATACTCAGTTTATACTATGAAACACGTTATGCTTAGCTGCCTTGATATTTAAAAGTTACCTCAAGAATATATATACATAGGTATAGGGAAATAAATATACACAAACACATCACATTCACCTACAAAAGTTACCCAACGCCGTTACGTATTAGTAATTGCCATGTATTATCTGTGCACCGTTATGTAACCGGGCCAAACTGACAATTTCTATTTCAGTAGATGAATATACCTAACCACATTTATATTTACCTCATCGGAGCTAACACTCACAAAATTATTTGCGTACTGCAAAGTGCTCATATGTGCGAATCAAAATGTGGTCAAATTGCTGTATCGAACTCGTCAAAGCAAATGCATATCTTTGATATTGGCATATTAAAACGGGTCACATCTACCTGTATATAGGACGACGATCTGTGGGTCAGTGGTACCGCAGGTGCCTTTGAATTGCAAGGTCACGGATTCGAAAACCATCTTTTTCGGATTATCGTCGGCCTTGGAGGTTTATCTATATATCATCATCATTATTTTAAGAACTATGTCGGTGAAGTATTTTCCATCTTTCTCGATCTATCTATACATATATAAGTATTTATTATAAAATATAGTACCCTTGAGTAAGTATCGTACGACACAAATTCACATTATATTAAGGGGCTAGCTCTATCTGTGTGACTTGTCCTCATTATTTATATATAGGTACATATTATCACGGGTAGAAATAACCTGGTAAAAACAGATTAAGGTGACATTAAGCGCGGCCGTATAGGTGAACAAAATAATCAATATAATGTATTACAATGTAAATTGTAACCCGCATAGCCTATTATTATCATTTCTTAGATCGACCCTTTATTATTTAGCCAACTTCCACAGTCTATGCGGGAAGAGAAGCCGCTAGTACGTTCTTGATAAGTGGCAGTCAACCACCGCGCATTTTTAAAACAAAATCTGCCACGTACGGCCGAACTGTGGAATGAACTTCCCGCGGCGGTATTCCCGAATCGATATGATTAAAAAAACGATTATATTGTTTTCTTAAAAGCCGGCAACGTTCTTGTAACACTCCGGATGCGGCCATGGGCAGCGGTGATACTTACTTGTTCGTTTGCTGTCCTATGTCATAAATAAAGCGATGTACACCGCAGTTCTCATATGTTAGCGAATAGGCTTGCTGGTTCGCCAAGTATTCATCTGGCGCTGTGCGCATCACTCTGCTGGGCCCGATGCGACCCGCCTCCCAATATTCTCTCTGCTGTACTGTTTCCATACCGTCCATCAAAAGCGTTTATGTAATTTAGTTAAAGCTCATCAAAGCTGAGCATAAATGGAATTCAGTAATAACGGCAAAATTAATTGGATCAACCGCAGGTGTATTGCTGCCCTAATTAGTATATGCTTGTTATGATGTGTTTTCATATGATTGAGCTTTTTAATTGAACTGCAGACAAAGGTTTCACTAGATTTTACTGACTGTATTAATGATGGAATACACGTTTGATATTAATGACTGATATCGTTAATTATGTTTTAATTATGTTGATTATATTTACCCTGTAAGGGGTCAAGACGTGATGAGTATGTATGACAAGCATTTCCAAAAACTATAAAATCTATTCAAAGAAATATAAAAAAAAACTGACAAAATTTACACACAAAAGTTCACTAACGGCCGTGAGAAGAAATATGAAACTTAAATTGGAAAATAAAGGTAGTGTTGTCCATCCTATTTACGCTTAATAAAGCCTATCATCTATTTTTATCCATACTCATATTAGAAATGCAAAAGTAACTCGGGTCTGGTAGCCCTTGACGCTTTAACCAACGAAAATTTGGCTCATTCCGCAAATTCCATTCCATTCACGCGGGCGGAGTCATAGGCAAAAGCTAGTATATTTTAGGCCCTTTCACTAGATACGCTTATACAATAAATAAATAAAGGTCAAATCACACAGATTGAGCTAGACCCACCCACAGTAAGTAGTGCATTTATGCCACGGCACACTAACTCAACGATACGATACTATATTATATAACATATACAGACAAAAATCCAAGACCGTTTTACATTTTGACCTTACCGGGGATCGAATCCAGAACCTTGCGATTCAAAGGCACTTCCAGTGCAACTGAGCCACAGAGGTTGTCACTATATACCTAATACAATATATCATCCAGTTAACTGTTTTTTTTACTAAATGTTGATGTAGGCGTTTGCGTTAATAATCTTGTTTATATGAGAAAATGGCAGACGTTTCTCGTGTCTCACAACACTAAATTGGATATTTATATGCTGGCCTACATCAACCTAAAAATAATCATTACGTGTCTTCATCTTCATAGTAAATAAACGTAATGTGAATGAGAGAAAACTTGTGTTTTCGGAGCACTTCAGTGAATTTGATTGTACATATTATATAAGATGTTGTTCTAGTCATATTATATCGTCTATTTTGTTTTATGCTATTGGCAGGCTATCGGTAACTAAATTTAGTAGGTAATAAACGAAAGTCTTTTACATAGACAAGAATAGCGTAGTGTCGTAGTAAGTTGAATAACATTGTTTACTTTTTAAAATATTTAAGGAAAAAAGGAAATTTAATAAGCAAATGTAATATTAAGGTAGCATAGCGCGCAGAACCGATGGCCGATGGGGCAGAAAGATTCTCGAATGGCGACCACGTACCGGCAAACGCAGCGTCGGACACCCACCGACCAGATGGTCAGACGACCTGACTAAGGTCGCAGGAAGACGCTGGATGCAGGCCGCTTCCAACAGGTCGCTTCCAACAGGATTTTATCCGGGAAAAAGTACTGTTCCCGAGGGATCAACATAGACCGAGGCGGCCCCGCGGGCGACAACTAGCCTTTTATAAAATATAGTATCTTTGAGTTAGTATGCCACGACACAAGTTCTCAATCTGTGTGATTTGTCTTTATATGTTTATTTATTTTAATCTAACACACGGTTTCCTAGGCGCAGTGGTAAACACGCCAGCCTGCTACACGAGGGTTACCGGGTACAATTCCCGGCGCGGGCATATTTCTGTACTTCATTCACACATGTATTTGTTTGCAGTTCGGGAACTATTTAAGAAAGGCGTCAGGCAGGCAACAGGCGTTAAATGATATAACAGTATGAAGGCTCGAATTTCATATGACCCTGAGCTTCAAGCATCCTAGGTGAGGATGTAACCAGGATAATGCTTAGATGATGGCGATGGATTCAACCCAGCTCAAAAAAATATTCCTCGAGTCATCATCATAGATATCAGAATAGTATTAGCTTAGATCGGTTCCCGGCTGCAATTAGTTCGAGGACCGATGTCTCCAGTTAAATATCTTTCAAGTTTATACTTTAAAATGCCATATAAACATAATATTATGACACTTACTTAAGGTAGGTGATGCCACGATGTTTCAGACTCAATTTTGCACATAATCGTAGCACAACATGGCAATTAAGAAACAATCCAAACGTGTTACGCGTATGCACGAAAACTCCCTGCTCTAAAACGCGCTCACGTTTTAAAGAAATTTAATCAGTTTGAATATAAAGCGTTCGCACCTGCTTCGCCCGCAGGCCCTCTCTATACATCTCTGTGGTTATCATACAAGGTCTGAAACCTTTGATGCCACGCGATCACCACGCGGCTCTCCTCAATATGCCGGTAACGAGCCCTTGGTTTTTTTGGTCACATTATGTGATCTTCAAAGCTTCTGGAGAGAAGCAAATTATTCTGGGGTAAAAGGAAGGCAGACGGGGTCAGGGCAGGGCACCTACAATATGGTGCGACACTGTGAAGAGGGCGGTGGACGGTGGAATGTGCGGTTCACGCAGCTTATGACCGCACTCCATGGAAAAATATTTCATATGGTCGCGATCCTCAGTATTGAGGGACCGACGAAGAAGAGAGAATGAAGTTCTTGACTAGGCAATAAGTTTAATAATCAGTGCCATATAAGGTAAGGTGTGAGTGAGTGATGATCACAGACGGTGACACATGAATTGAGACGCAATGTAAACTCTCCTATTTATAAATGTTACTCACTCGTATCATCTATTTATAAAGATGGTAGTATTCCAATTTGGCATCGTATTTGTTTATTTATGTCCATTATGAGTATTTCAGTCACCTGTTTGGAAAACGCGAGTATTATGTTCTTAAATAAGAAGTAGGTAAATTAATTTGTATTGCGACAGATTTCGTGGTTATTAATATATACTAGCTGGCCGGGTAACAAGTAGCCTATATGTTAATCCAGGGTATCAGCTAATACCAAATTTCATCTAAATCTTGCGTTATAAATGGTGTAAATAACCCGACTTTGTTTTAAGATGACAAAGAAATTGTGTCTGTTACCGTTTCACGTTTAGCACTGAATCGATCTAGATCAAATGTATATAGAGTTTCATTTTAGGATCTGGAAAGTAGGTACATAGATAAGTATTTATTTCGGATATTAGGACATGCGGAATCAATCAAATAAAAATCATGTGCGGTTCGGGCCACACGCAATGTAAGATTCCGTAATATGCACTTCACAAATGCCAGTTTAGAATGGTGTACCTACAACTATAATTATTATTGCGAAATGTTTCTTGTGCATTTTATAATTTGGTCAACAATAATTTTTGGACTTCGTTATACTATATGCCTCTGCCTTTTTGTCACGTATCAATAAACAACCATTTAGTTGGCATTTGAATAAATTATACCCATGGCGGTTTTCTAGTACTAATAGTCTCTGAGCTCAATCGCTGACGGACAGACATACGGACTTAATTGAATATAAGGGTTCCTTCTTTACTACGGAACCCTCAAAAGGAGGTGACATTTAGTATGAGAAAACTATCATTTTTCAAGTAGAAGCGCCGGGATATTATCTCAGGAGTGTCATAAAGCGATCTAAATAGACTGGCTGTCTGTGTCGATGCAATTAATTCAAGTGAGCGCCCGCGCACTGCTGACGCGGGTAGGCCGATGTTCCGTGATTCCAGCCAGCAAAAACATGTCGCGAACATCGTGCCATCAACGCTGCAGCATAAGGCCATACTTACATTTTTCGAGGTCCAGGGCTGTCCCCACTTGAAATAAATAAAATTTCCAAGAAGAAGGTAGATTTAGGTATTGATATTTTGTCATGTGGAGCCCTAGAGAACTCCGACAATTATTGAATGAACCACATGAATGCAGGTATAGTTTTAAATGTGATCATGAAGCGTTACTCAGTGTTGTTGCCACTTTTAGCATAACATGGCGAAAATGCTCAGTAAAGCTAGACGGCTATCCCTAGAACTTTGAATTATCGATTCCTCGGGAGCAGTAGAATTTCCCGGAATGAAATACTCTATGTCCTCCCCGGGATTCAAACTACCTCCAGACCATATTTCATCCAAATTGGTTCAATGGTCGATCCTACGACAAAAGTTCACAACTTACTGTGGTGTTAGCTCAATTTTCGTGATATGTCTCTATATATTTATTTATGAAGAAAAAATCGCGGAAAAAGCCAAATAATTATGCAAATAAAAGTTTATATGGATGTGTAGTTGTTTATAACTCCTTTACGAGAAAGCTACTAAATGGATTTTGGAAACTTTGCCATTATATAAAGATATACATCAGATTTCATTATAAATGCATTATTTCATAAAAAATAATGGCTAATGATACGAATTTAAAATAAAATGTTTGCGGGATTCCGAGCTGTCGATTGCAGCGCAAGTTATTTTTGATTTGAATAGTTCAAAAGACAATGCAAAAGGGAAAAGAGTAAATTGCAATTAGTATTTTTAAAGCAACCACCGAGAGTATACCTGAATGGAAAACCTCATCGGTGCCAGAGCAATAATAAATTGGCCAAGAACATTTGGAGCTTTACCCAAGAAGGTTCTAAATTAAGTTTTCGGTATTTGTTCTCAAAAATTACTGAATCAAAAAGCTATCATGTTATTTTTATATATTAATATATTACTTTTTTATATATACATACAGAGTATACAGCGTGTAAATTGACCCTTAAAGGGGTGACTCAGACAATTAATATGAATAGCTTTTCCAATGTGGCAAATGCTAGGAACTCAAAAAAACATCGGCATTTCCATACAAAAGATTTCTCCCGCCCGGCCAGTTTGTATGGGAATGACGAAATATTTTTTGAGTTCCCAGCATTGTACCCATAAGAAAAGTTGTTCATATTGATGGGCCGAGTCACCCCATTAAGGGAACGTTGAGGGTCAATTTACTCGCTTTATGTAAAAAACCGGCCAAGTGCGAGTTGTTCTCGCGCACGTACGATTGCGTACCGATATCTATAAAAACGGCAAAAAAATTTCCCCCATTTAATATTAATTTTATTTTTATTTAATAAATGATTTTTGAAGTGAATACATAACTAAATATTCTGTGAATATTTCAAGCGTCTACCTGTTGCCGTCATCAATATCGAGCAAAAACAAGCAAAAAAATTACGTTTGTTGTATAGGAACCCTCTTTAGTATTTATTTTATTCTATTTTTTACTATTTGTTTTTATAGCGGCAACAGAAATAATTCATCTGTGAAAATTTCAACTGTCTAACTATCACGGTTCATGAGATACAGCCTGGTGACAGACGAACAGACGGACAGACAGGCAGCGGAGCGATATTAATAGGGTCCCGTTTTTACCCTTTGGGTACGGAACCCTAAAAACTACATCTCAAACAAGACACTAATTGGTCAAATTATGTCGTGTATTCACAACCAACCACAAATATGTGTAGGGGCTAGGGGCCTGCGTGCGTGGCGTGGCAGGTGCGAGCGCGTTATGTTCAAACTGATTATATTTCTCTAAAACGTGACCGCGTTTTAGAGCATCGCGGTCTATGTGCATACGCGTACTACGTTTGGATTTTTATATTAAATTACATTTCTATATTAAATTAAATTTTAATATTAAATGCAATGTTCTGCAGCGATTATGTGCAAAATTAAAGCTCCGTTATGAGTCTGAAACATCATTGCATCACCTACCTAACCATCTACCTAAGTAAGTCATAATGTTGTGTTTATATGGCATTTTGGGGCATAAACTTAAAAGATATTTAACTGGAGACATCGGTACTCGAACTAATTTCAGCCGGGAACCGATCTAACCAAATAATATTCTGATATCTATACACCCAACCATCCAAGTATGACAGGGACAGGTGGACAAAAACTTACAATGAGCGGGAACCAAAGGCATCAAATACTACCACTAATGATGACGTTAAAAACCTTTGTCGCAACTATAAGATTCCGATTTTACTATTTACCTCCGGATCCCCAATAAGTTGGGCGAACGAAAAATCAAAGCGAGTTCAAATTCCAAAGGATTTGTATTGAATATTAATCTGGAAGTTGGACGGACAATGCAATCATTCTTTTGGCTTGTCCTGCGCCAGACTATCGAAATTGAAATTCATTTGTTCTCCTATAGCTTTAATTTGCCTTTTTTACATCCGTCCAATGCCCGCGGTTACTGGATTTTGAGGTGAGATTCGACTGACATGGAAATTTTTCGCCCATTGTGTTTACTTTTATAGTGTTTAAAAGTAAACAGAAAATTGAGAAGCCCAGGTAAATTACAGAAAAGTGAGGGCCTTATCGAGGAGTACTATGGTCCAGTAGGTGTGAGAGCATTATTAGCGCTGATATATAACATATTTATAACCCCGGGTGCGGTCCCCACTGTGATAAGTGGCATAAAAATATCTCGAGGTCCTCCTTGTTTCGGAAGGCATGTTAAGCCGTTGATCCCGGCTGTCATCATAGATGGCAGATGTTGAGTCAGATGCCTTTAGGCAGTTTGAACCAGTGGCACCAGTGCTGGCCACTTACACACACAAAATACTAAACAAAACCAAAGTGTTTACTTTTATAGTGTATGAAATAAACCATCATCATCAATAGGTATTTTTAGTCTCCACTGCAGTAGCATGACCCTCTCTGTACTACCGGAGCCATACTTGGCCAAAGCAGACAGAGCATTTGGCCTACACTCTCCTCGCTTGTCAGACGGGTTGGAGAGTCTCATTGATGTTTATGAGCTTTGTTTAGCTTGTATTTCCTAAGTCGCCTCTTACGACCTCCATCGGAAGACTAGGAGGGGTCCTATTCTAATCTGCCGGAAACCATACTTCTAAAACACGGCGTAATAAACACAAATGTGTTTGAAAGTAGGTAAATTATTATGAGTAAAAACCCCTAAAACACTTTATTGCACCATTATATCAAAGTAATATAAGACTAATTAGTACACATAAACTTAAACAAATAATGGGTACAAAGGCGGACTTATCGCTAGCTTTTGCCCGCGGCTCCGCCCGCGTCAATGTCGATCCCTCGGGAATAGTACTTTTTCCCGGGATAAAAGGTAGCATATGCCCTTCTCCGCACTCCAGAGAACTTGTATGCAAAATTTCATGATGATCGGTTCAGTAGTTACGGCGTGAAAGCGTAACAAACATACAAACAAACAAATAAACAAACAAACTCACTTTCGCATTTATAATATTAGTAATATTGCAATTTCTTCCAGCCAACCTCATACCTTTGGGTAGGTAGGATATGCTAAGCTTGCTAACTGTTACTACTTGTTGTCTCAATCGTCACTACGTAATATATTGCGGCATTAGTATAATTGTCTCTTTTTATTTAAGACTAGCTTTCGCCCGCGGCTCCGCCCGCGTCAATGTCGATCCCTCGGAAATAGAACTTTTCCCGGGATAAAAGGTAGCCTATGTCATACTCCATACTCCAGAGAACTTGTATGCAAAATTTCATGATGATCGGTTTAGTAGTTGAAAGCGTAACAAATAAACAAACTCACTTTCGCATTTATAATATTAGTAAAGATAAATAGTAAGTAATGGTTGAAGTGACTATCAAAAACATAGTATACCGTAGTGGTCGAAACTTAGCCATGCTGGTCATCTACCTGGAAGTACTAAGCATGTCTTCCGTGTGAATATTGACCCCTTGATTATATTTAAGGTTCTAAGGGCGGATAGAATTAGCCTAAAACCAACCACAGCTACGGAACATCCCCGTTAAATCTATCATCCAATAAAGTTTAAGTGCGTGCTATTATCTCCTTGATTTTCGACACTTACAAAAAAATAGTATGTGCTGTTTTTTTCACTGATAGTCAGTCCTTTGTTATAAGTGTCTCATTCACTAGTATTCGTCCTTTACCGGTAGCGGCTATTAACCATAGCGGAGAAATAAAAATAACCGCATTCGGGGCATTGTAAACAATGTAATCAGAACCCTTCAGGCATGTAGGGTCGAAGTCTGGATTGAGTTTCTTTCGGAGTATTCTTCTCAGCAATAGCGGTTCCGACACGCTACTGGTATTTCGATTGTGCATGTATTAAAAATATAAGAAATAAAAGTATGACATTCAAAAAGAGATACACGTATATAATTTTTAATACTTTGATGTCATTAATTTTTAATTTTGATTTTCCAGCGTCATGCATGCGTAAGAACGTAATGTCATCATCGTGTCATCATGTCAATATTGAAATACCCAGATTTGGATCCAAGCGTATCACAAAAGGTACTCACATCTTCAGAAAGCTCTTCTTCTTCGAAAGCGGATGACAAGGGCCTGCCACGCTGAATACGTCCTCCCCTGGAGTCGAAGAGCTCATCCTGTGCAGCCTCGGTGTCGTCCAAGGCCGACCTGATGCGGTTTTCCACATCAGCGCGGATCCTCTCGCGGTCGGGTTCGGCGGCCCTGCTGACGGGGGTCTTGCCGTCCAGGCGGTCAAGCACTGGTCGGTAGTAGCTCTCCCCCTTGTTGTAGTTGCAGTCATAGACGCGTGTGCGCCTTGTTCTTCCTACGCGGCTCATGATGTGTCTGCAACCATGCACAGAAAAGTTAAAATCTTACTCTAATAAGACTAAAGGGGGGTTGTGTTTAAGTACTTAGTTTAGCTTTCGCCGTTTTCGCAGTACGCGACACACTCTGGTTCCACGTGCGTCGTGTTTTCAACGTGACTGTGTGTTGTCCTGTTAAGCTGTTAAAAGTGTCATTTTAATAAGGTTTTCATTGCCTGAATTGAGACTAGGTCAGGGTGTCATCCTTAACTGCTGGGCTGGTCGTTGAAGGTATGGCATCGGGAATGCGCACTCGGCTCACCTGAGCCGCTTCTTGCTTTTTACTCATTCAGCCGAGTAAGTAGTATACCTTTATTCCCTTCCCAAATCCAATGCATTCCTGTCCTTCTCCAGGTTAAAGCTGCTTCCGATGGGCAACAGAGTCAGAAGCACAAGAAGTAAAATAAATAGTGCTCGCCAACCCGTCTGCCAAGCGTGGTGAGGATGGCAATATCCTCCCATGGAATCCTTTTGAGATGCATATGTCCAGCAGTGGACCTTACAGCTTAAATGACGACCTTACAGCTGAAACGCCCGAGTTGAATCAAAAAAATAGCTATATGCCTCATGTTTACATCATAACAACGAGCTTTTAATAAATTTCATTGATATTACGTCAGAACGACGATAAACAATCTGCCAGAGAACAGACACGGTACAATTCCAAAACAAAATGTAACATTCTACCAGCGAAACACCAACGTAAAAATAAAACTAGCCAAGTGCGAGTCGGTCATAAACAAGATTTGCACCATGCCGAAAAAATATATTACTATAGTAGGCATGGTGATCTCCTTTAATCTTAAGTTTTAAGGTGATATTGAACTTCAGTAACGCCCTAGGTTCTATCTGTTTCAAGGTTAACCCTTACGATACAAACAATGATACACAAAATTTAGGTAGACGTAATTATGTGTGAGTATCTTCTTAATACGATTCAAAAGATACACCATCCTCATGAGCACTTCTCTTATAAATAATTATTATAATAATATATTTGTTTCTTTTTGTAAATATGTTTGTGTGAATTTGTTTTCTTCAACTTAATGTTCATTACTCTTATTGTAGAATCAATATCTAGTCAACGCGATTTTTAGTTATTGCGGTCCATAGATTTAAGAAAAAAAATTCAAATTACGATCACACGATAAAGCTGTCTTCAACTAAACTACAGAGCCAAGTTTGATTAAATCTTGTATGGGACCTACCTGAAAGTACGGGTATGTTTATCATCACAAATGAGAAACGATGTACAGTACAAATACAAACCAAAAAGAAACAAATTTCCTCCTTTCAAATTCGTTCAAAATAATGTTTTAGATTTTACGTTTTGAATACGGAATCCTAGTAGAACAAATACTGTGTGAATACAGCGTTTAATTTACCACCAACGTGCCCTGGATGGGGTGACTCGGTCCGTCAAAATTGTCATCTTTACCTCTACCTATGAGCCTAGGAAACTATAAGCCGAATGCTGGGAACTAAAAAAAATCGTGATTATTTATTGGTAAATTTACCTACTCGCTGTATTATACAATATGTCTCATCAGAATGAAAGTACCCAAGTTAACTAACAAACACTAATTTCTTGGCATCGTCAGTACCGCAGCATGAAACGCATTGATTTTGTGAAAACATGTCTGTTTGTTTACTATTCATTGAAACTGCGGTAAAGTTTGATTTTCAGGGATACACTAACTGGCATTAGAAAGCTGACCACATAATACATTTGGTTAGTTCAAAGATACTAAATTAAGGTTGTGTGGCAGTTGTTTAAGGGCCCGTACTACCTCACACTGCTTTGCATGATTGACTGTTATATCAATAATAATTAAATACTCAAGTTGAAATAAAAATGCAGCAACTACTAACTCTGGTTAACTATATGACTCAAAAACACGCTTGCGTTAAATTTTTTCGATAGAAAAAAATTGCAAAGTTGCCTCCAAATCACGTCTAATTTACTCGGTATATAGCATTATTCACCAAATACATTAAAATTAACCTTGAAACTTTTGATTATTATTGCATTACACATAAGGCAGTCATCATATGTTTTTCTTTTTCGAATAACCCTTGAATATTCCTAAAAAACGAAAATATCCAAAGTAGCCAACGCGTTTAGACCATCCGCGTTTGTACCGCCACGCCGCCTGGCATATGGCGGGCTCTTAAAGAAACTTGAAAGAAATCACGTTTTGCTTGACGATTTTTTTTGCATATGACCCCGAGCCAAGTATATTTAATTTAGAATATTTGGACACTGCTTTGTTTTATGGATCTACAGTTTAAATTCTCTTTATTATTTTAAATAATTTTTTTAAGGAATATTTATTAGCCTGATGGAATAAATAATTATTCATTGCAGTAATATTTAAAATTAATCAAATAAGAGAGAGAAATAATCCGTTAGTTTTCAAGCCTTGAATACAACTGAACGTATATGTAATCTATATAAACAAAAATGAAATGCAACAATAATATAATCGTTTTGATATAAACAAGGCAGCATCCAAAGATCATGCACGCGTCACGCCGAGTAGCATTCCCGATCACCGGCGCGTGCGCCGAACACTAGAACACTTTCAAAATAGAATTCGCAAACATTCGATATGGGGATATTTTTAGTATCGTAAACCGGGTTTTTGTTCAACTCGAGCTATTGTGATATGCACTCTGTAAATCTTGAACGGCGCAGCTAAAAATAATCGCCTAATTGAAAGCCAGATGCATTTTTATTCAACTGAAATTTGGAAAATGCACTTAAGAAATGATATCGCACAGCATTTAGATTGTTGTTAGGGGAATTCGCTGAGAGAACGTACATTAAGATGTGATTGTAGTAATTTGTGGACTGACCTGGTTGCGTGTACAGGCGTCGAAGAGGAAGATGGTACTGGACAGGCGGCAGGCGAGTGGTCGGGAGCGAGCGGCGTGGGCGAGACTATGTTTAACCGTGAGCCACACAGAAATAATACTGAGTTTTGTTTCGAACGATTTCCTTGTCGGAAAAGAGACGCCTGCGCCGCTTCAGTCAGAAGTCGCTGCGGATTTCCGAGAACTTTGACGTTTCAGGCAAATTTGCTTCTGTGTAGGAAGTCGTTAAATAGCTAGCATATTTACTACTTTTGTATATGTTTTTACCTGACCAGAAAGAGGGTAATATTTTTCGCGCGTATGTATGTATGTGTTCCGTATAAGTGGTCTTCTGTAGCCTAAACGGCCTGACCGATTTCGAAGTGCGAGGTATCATTAGATTCATATACTTCCCCCGAGTATCACAGGCTATGTGACGTTAGCAAAAAAAAATTATATGGTGGACGTAAACGGCAGACAAATGCCTACTTCAACATTTAGTAACAAAAAAAAAGTCCGCAAATAGGCAGTCGGCCTTTTTATTTGCTGTTATAACCTACTTGTTAATAATAGCAGTTAAATTTTAAATATGAGATTAATTTTTAAATATTTCTGGAAGAGATTGCTTTAAGCGATAAGACCGCCTCTTGTGAAAAAAAAAAATTAAAAAATTTAAATATCAAGAATGGAACACGGTGGTGTTGTCTCTACTGGTTATGTAGCATTTTCACATTTTTTGGCACTGAAAATGAACCAAGAAATATACCGACGGGATATTTTGGACAGTATAGTTCTTCCTTGGAGTCAGGAGTAACCGTGGATTTTCCAACAAGACTCTGCTCTATCTCACAAGGCCTTAAGCGTGCAGCAGTGGTGTACGGTGGATTTTCCTGGGTTCATAAGTTCTAGGGAATGGCCTCCGTATTCACCAAACGGCTAGCTCCGTGGCCACGCCAGCCTGCGACACGAGAGTGCCCGGGTTCGATCCCCGGAGAGGTCAAGATGGAAAATAATCTTTTTCAGATTGGCCTGGGTCTTTCCTACCGACCCCTCATAGAAGTGAAGACGCGCTGATGGTAGCACTTACGAGTGGGATAAAGTATCTGAAATGGAGGTACGGAAAATCGTTGAAAATTTCAAAAAACGTTTAATCCTGTGTATTAGGCGTAAAAAAAATAAAGAAAAATACAACCAAATTGATAACCTCCTGTAGTTTTAAGTCGGTTGTAAAGAACTGAGCTGATTTTGATAAAATTTAAATGGAATTTTATTTTTATTAAACAGAATTTTCCAAATAATAGTCATCGGGGTACATGCATAAAAAATAATCCAACGATTTATACCCTTTTCCTTTTTTGAAGTGTGCAGTGAGCCTTTTTAGGTATGCTATAGCTTCATGGCAGTGAGCGTGAGTCACACTTATTACCTCTACTGATTAAGAAACCGGATGACATTCGTATATACGTCAATGTGTAAGTGAAGAATTATTTCTTTTTTCCATGGCTTGAGCGCGCGCCTTATTGACCCCCTCTTATGAGGGTGCTAATGAGCCACAGCTGCGACACTCCCCTGTACGTGTGATTCGAACCTCGGTGACCTTGAAACGCAACGTTTAAGCGCTAAGGTTGACACCACGGAACAAGAAAAAAGAAAGTAGGATCGATGACTTAATATTTTCTATGTACGACCTACGGTCCAGCATTTAATATGAATCTAAAAAAGCGGCCAAGTGCGAGTCGGACTCGCGCACGAAGGGTTTCGTCAGTGTATGGGACCCACCTTAAATATTTATTTTATTCCGTTTATAGTATTTGTTGTTATAGCGGCAACAGAAGTACATCATCTGTGAAAGTGTGTATCACGGTTCATGAGATACAGCCTGGTGACAGACGGACGGACGGACAGACCAGACGGACAGACGGACGGACGGACAGCGGAGCCATATGTATAGGGTGGGTACGGAACCGTAAAAATAGTATAAATAGTAGTAGGACAACATCAGTTGGTATTCTGTACTAATACTTCTGAATTCTTTTCAATTTAAGGTGCTAGTAACTAGTTGAAAATCATGATGAAATCTTTCATTAAACGACGAGACTACGAGATAATCTGTTAATTTCATGAATGATGATAGTGATAATATGAGTACATATATACCTACTTTGAAGTAGGCAGCATATTATGTGAAACGACAAAGTGATTTAGGTGTTTACTACGTGTAAAACGGACGGTACGGCACCTACTACTAGGTAATAGAAAATAAATATTAACTAGGTATTTACTTTTCAGGTTCGCTAGGCAATGAGAAGAAGCTTTGTGAAGGCTCGACCGTCCCGACGCTCTAGCCGAGTTCTCACATAAATAGGAAGGGAGAGCACAAGACGAACACACAGAACACAGCTAATAACTTTATTATAATATTTGCTTTATAACTTCGATAAATTACAACAGAGACTTATGCTCCAAGATATGGTAGAAGACTCAAAGATGTTAGTAGACAAAAAGATGTTAACAGATTGAAAGGTGGTAGCAGACTGACTCATGAGTGATGAGAGAGAGAGAAAGTAATCTAAAAATGGAATGAAATTTGAATTAAAAATGAAATTTGAATTAAAATAAGGAATCAAAAATGGACAGGATGAGAGAAATGAGGTTGGATGAGATGCAGCATGCAGGTGGCAAAAAAAAGGAGAAAATAAAATAGTTATGGCCAAATAAGTGCTAAAAGAGAATCTATGTATCTTGGGCAAGATAATTTTTGAATTTAGAAAAAAATAAGACGGTTAAAAGAACCATGAAAAAAAACGGTGTGCGTATAGCCTTAAAAAGTAATGTGTGTTAATAGCCTATTGCCTATTGATATGAAAAAAGAAACTAATTAAAATATTGACAATGTCAATAAAATAAATGTTGACAGTGTCAATAAAATATAAATCAAGGAACAATGTAAATAAAGAAAATGTTCAAAGGATAGTAATGGGAATATAATAAAATAAATTAAGTAAATATTTATTCCAGATAAAGAGAAAAATAAAATATAACTCCGTAAGTATATAATATTATTGTACTTTGTGAATGTGAAGTGTGTTTCGATATCCTGAAGTCGGCCTCGGAAGCCTAAGGATATCGGACTAACTACGTGAGGCCAATACTATAGGATATTCTCCTATACCTAGCTGTATAGTATAGGATTCCAAAACAAAGGATAACCAGTTTGGTTTAAACCCAGAGTTTCAGTCACCTGTGTAACTGCACAAAGGCAGCTTGATTGTATTTATGGCTGTAGATGTGTGTTCTAATATGTTAAGTGTACTGTTAGTGTATTTATTGTAAAGAGAATAACGTAAAAGTGTGATAAATTATAATAATAAACTAAAATAATCTATATATTACAGGAATATCTGGAATAAAATTAAAGATAGAAGAGCTCACCTGGATTGGAGACCGAGAAAGATGAAATGTGGAAATGAAGAGAAGTAGATGAAGTGATGATGGAGCTGTAGGGATATAATTTTTAATAAATTTATTAAATACAAATGTTTAAAAAAATAAATGGTATTTTCTTGAAACCGTTGACGGAGACGCTGGCAGATGAAGACGCTGGCAGATGGAGAGGCTGGCACACGGAGACGCTAGCACACAGAAATGCTAGCACGCAGCACTGCAATCCAGGGGCCAGGCAGCGTAGTAGGCAGGCAGCAGGTAGCACTGGCACGTAGTACTGCAATCCAGTAGCAGTAGCAGCAAGAGGCGGGTACCAGTGTACTCTAGTAGAGTAATCCAGGGCGTAGATAGTACAACACGTGAGGCGCCAATGTGAAGGCTCGACCGTCCCGACGCTCTAGCCGAGTTCTCACATAAATAGGAAGGGAGAGCACAAGACGAACACACAGAACACAGCTAATAACTTTATTATAATATTTGCTTTACAACTTCGATAAATTACAACAGAGACTTATGCTCCAAGATATGGTAGAAGACTCAAAGATGTTAGTAGACTGAAAGATGTTAACAGATTGAAAGGTGGTAGCAGACTGACTCATGAGTGATGAGAGAGAGAGAAAGTAATCTAAACATGGAATGAAATTTGAATTAAAAATGAAATTTGAATTAAAATAAGGAATGAAAAATGGACAGGATGAGAGAAATGAGGTTGGATGAGATGCAGCATGCAGGTGGCATGCTGCAACGTTACAGCTTTTATCATTATTTTGTTTTTCATTATTGCCACGGCCATATACACAACAATAAGTCTCACCAGCGGGCATGATTATTGTTTAAAACGCGTAGTACTCAAGGTAGTACTCAAATCATTCTTTCTTTACTCACTTGCGTGCTGCAAACGTGCGCGAGACGCAATTGGGTGAAGTCTGTAGGAATGTAATATTTATTCGATACTCCAAATTAGAGCATTTTTAGGACCAACATCGCTTGGCTCTCGGTCAGCAGATTGTATTTTCTCCATAGTTGATTCCAAGCCATATCAGATTTGATGCTGACAGGAGGAGTATGGGGGGTACTAGCTATGACCATGACTAATTTACTTTTTAACCGACTTCAAAAAAAGGAGGAGTAGGTTATAGCAATTTGGTCGTATGTTTTTAGGGTTCCGTAGCCAAATGGCAAAAAACGGAAACCTTATGGATTCGTCATGTCTGTCTGTATGCTGTTGAAACTTGGTAAGTAGATGTATTATGTGAACCGCATTAAGGGTTTTACACAAAAATAGAAAGAAAACAATAAATTTAGGGGGTTCGCCTAGCTCCGTGGCGCAGCGGTCAACACGCCAGCCTGCGACACGGAGTGACCGGGTTCGATCCCCGGCTAGGTCAAGATGGAAAATTATCTTTTTCAGATTGGCCTGGGTCTTGGATGTGTATCTATATATGTATTTGTTATAAAATATAGTATCGTTGAGTTAGTATCCCATAACACAAGTCTCGAACTTACTTTGGGGCTAGCTCAATCTGTGTGATTTTTCCGTATATATTTATTTATTTTATTATTTAAACTCAAAAATTTTTTTTCATCAAACCAATTCTTGTGTGGTATTTATGGATAGGTCTTCAAAAATGACATTGAGGTTCCTAATATATTTTTTTTTTTAAACTGAACAGTTTGCGCGAGAGACACTTCCAAAGTGTTAAAATATGTGCCCCCCCCCCTCCCCCTGTTCTAAAATAAGAAAATGATAAAACTAAAAAAATATATGATGTACATTATCATGCAAACTTTCACCGGAAATTGGTTTGAACGAGATCTAGTAAGTAGTTTTTTTATACGTCATAAATCGTAAACCACAATTTACCTTTCATTCAATCAACTCAAATATAACAAGAACTTTTATAGTAACTTGCTGCTACGGGGTCCGTAGCAGTTCATGGGCGAGTCCAACCCGCACTTGACTGCTTTTTTTTCGTTAAATACCTCTAAACTCTACCATTTATGAATCGAGTAAAAAATGTATATATGTTGTCAAGTAGCTCTACTACTTGACAATATTTCTCTATACATTTTTTATAGTTTTTGACTCACTCTCAAACTCTCAATTAATTACTATTCACTCCTCCCTTGACATTGTACGTGTCGAGACAGCGACGGCGGGAGTGTTCCATTTCTTACGAACTTCCATTCCTTACCGGTTCGAATGATAAATTGAAAATTTAAAACAAATAAATAATATTTTTTAGGAACTCTTTCAGACTGACAATGTATTTTTTTTGTTAGGTATGTTGCAAAGCGCAAACATATATAATTTCTTCTACCTACTAAGCGTGTTAAACTACTAAGAAGAATACTGGTATGGGTATTTCGAGGTCGGAGTTAGGAATTTAACACTCTACCACATAAATGATAGTGATTGACTTGCAGAAATCATCTAACCATTATTTAAACAAAACGTGTATATATTTTTTATTTTTAGATGTAAGTACTGCAACTTTCAAAACCATAAAAAAGAAGGCCAGTCAAATGCGGGTGTTTGGGATACATATTCTTATTCATATTCATTTATTTATCGCACACATGTAATACATAATATAAAGATGATACAAAGCACCGATAATATGTCATTTACATGTACCCTGTCAGGGTGTCGCGATATAAATTTACAAAACTTATATAAGTCAAAGCATTAAAGTTAGTCAAAATTAAAAAACATTACACATCAAAATTTATATTTAATACACGTACATAATTTTAATGCCTATCAGCCATATACTCTCCTATTGTATAAAAACATTTGTTAATAAGGTAGCATTTCAACCTATTTACGAATGTCTAGTCCTTCTCAATGGTCTTTATGTCATTAGGAATTTTATTATATATTTTTTTTATTAATGAGCAATACGGACCCTTATGGTATATCTCTAAAGTTGATTTTGGCGTTACCAGTCTATTTTTATGTCTAGTATTTCGGCTATGTGTTTCGTAAATTATAGTAAATAGCTGGGGATATTTTCTTACAAATAAGGCCACCTCTAGGATATAAATCGAAGTCAATGTCAAAATGTTATGCTTTACGAAGTGATGTCTACAACTATCCCTTCGCCTGATGTTGACTAAGATGCGAATATATTTCTTTTGTAAAACGAATATGTTTTGTGCTTCAACACTGTTACCCCAAAGAATAACGCCGTATTTGAGCCAAGCATATGCATACGCATAATACGCTGATAGGGCTGTTTTAAAGTCTGAGTTCATTTTATAACTCTTAGTGCATATATGAACCTGGAAAGTTTGGTCTTTGTCTTATTTACGTGCTTCTTCCAGGTAAAGTGTGAGTCAATTGAAAGGCCCAGTAAGTCAAAATTTGGAACTTCTTCTATAGTTTGATTATTATACTTCAATGTCAAATTTAATGCTGGTTTTTGGTAAGGTCTGAACTGTATAATTTTTGTCTTCTTAAAGTTGATTTCTAAATTTTGTTTTTCTAGCCATAACTTCAGAGAATCTAGGGCAGTCAATAATATATTATTAGCTTCGTCTGAATTGTCACATTTAAATAATAGGGAAATATCGTCAGCAAATTTTACACAAAGACTGTGATCAACAAACTTAGGCAAGTCATTTATATATACTAGGAAAAGGACACATCCGATAACACTGCCCCGGTGTAATAGAACAGTTTATGTGTTGTTTATTATTAAGACTTTAAATATTTTGGACTAGTATTTTATAGTGAGTGTCGAAAAAACTGCGTGTGTGTATCTGTGGAAGTTTTTGGAGATCTTTTAAAGTAGAAGGGTATTTTACCTGGTAAGTTATCATATTTTGAGCTGTTATATGTCTTACAGTTATATTGATAATGTTTTCGGATGTCATATATTAAGTCTTTCAAGTCATTGAAAATAGTCCTTAAGCCTAAATTATTTATGTGTCCTCTAATTTTTGAGAACATTTCTTCAGTGTAAACAAGGTTTTTATTAGAATCTAGGATAAAGGCGTATTCGTGTTTTTTATTATCGTTATAAAGCAGATTGTTGAATGCTTCTACACGTCTATTAAATAGGTTGGAATACTTACCTAGTCTATAGTTTGGCAAGCATATGATGACATTTGTATGTTGTACTTTTAAGCTTTCAGATCTTATTACGTGTATTAAATTTACATAATCTTTAGTACTGTTAAAATCATTTGGACCAAAAATAATTACACAATAGTCGTTTAGCGTAAATTTCTGCAATTTAGTTTCAAGTCCTAAAATAAGTTGTTTTATACATATACCTGCAGAAACATAATGACAAACATTATCAAAAGGGAATACGTTTCTAGCTGTTAATAATATTTTATTTGTTGTATTACTACTAATTAAGCAAATCTTTATGTTCTCGTCTTCTTTTTTGATGGTTTTATTTGTGTCGATAGATGATTGTGGTTTGCGTCGCGTGTATTCTATATTACTTTTCTTGATACAGTCACTACCCTGTAATGTTGTCGCGATTTTGTTTAAATTTGGTGAACTTTCTCCACTGCTGACAATTTTTACGCTGTCTTTATCTGTGATTGCATTATTATTATAAATAGCTTTTTCTCTTGACATTAGTTTTTTAGGGTTATTTGTCTTTGAGGGTATTTGGGGTGACGTTGGGTGGCTATTCCCTGCTTTTAGGGCTTTATCAGTTTGCGTTGCCTTTTTAAGCAAGTCAAGCTCCTTTTTCAGACGTTTATTTTCTGAGGTTAAATTTTCTATCTCGATATGTGAGCCGTCGAGTTCCATAATTAGTTGTTCGAGACGTAATTTGAGGGTTGTGATTTCATCACATTCAGGGGGGCGATTCTCGCACGCTCGACATGAAGTCGAATTCGATATATATCGAAAAAACATGGCGGATATCGAATTGTGCTATTCTCACTTTATCACATTCGATAAATGTCTACTGCTAGCGTTCGACATACATCGAATGGTCGGTAGCACTCGAGATGAATGTCTAATGCAATAACTTTGAAATTTTCATGATGTGTAGGTTAGGTTTCGAAGTAATATGGGGTTGTTATTAAATAAAATATCTCTTATATAGGTATTTAAACATTTATTTTTACAAGCTTTTATTAATCCACACTTCATCATCAGTTATTGCTGATTTCTTGTTGTTCCAAATTGTTTTGTCTTATTTTCAAGTCGTCTTTGCCTGCGGTTTTTGGGTTGAAACTTCGCCGTTACAATCTGAAAATAAAAGGACAATGGTTGATAATAATACCAATTAAATGTTAATAAATAATATAAAGGCTAATTACTGTGTCCCAAATTACAGCTTTTTTATTTAATGTAATACCATTCTTCATATTAACAATGAGACCAAACATAGGACAAATACGAGTAGGACCTTGAAATAATATGGTCTAATTGATTAAATCTTTAATCAAATACATATGCCGATGTGAGTTTGTAATTTTTGATCATCAAATCCGATATCACTGGGTGCTCGAAGCAATGAGATTAGGTAAATTAAAAACACTTCTGTTTAAAAAGGAGGGGAGGGAGACTTCTGTTTAAAAACAGAAATAGATACCTATTAGGATAAATATGCTTACCTTTGGTTACGAAATCCATCATTATCAAATTAAACGCCAGAGACTGCTATTTTCTTCATGAAAGAAGAAGGTGTAGATGGGGGCACGCTCCATATTTATAAGTTCATAACAAGAAAAACACGTTCACACACACTTTTAAGTCAAAAATTAAAATAATTGTTTATTATAAAGAAAGATTTTACAAATAATTAAATTTTCTAGATATTTTGACAAAAACACAAAACGCGCGCTTCAATGACCGCACGTTGATACGTTTTATTTCAAGCAAACACCCCATCAAAAATAACAAAACGAGCTATTTATTAATATGGAAAATAAAATAGAATACAATAAAAATATTATAATTTAACGTAACCTAATGCTATAAGTAAAGATATTTTATCATTTATTACGATATAGCACAGAATAATTTTACTTTAAAGTTATTTAATATTTTCTCGATTATGATTGGTTACAATCGTGCAAAATGGAACGTTTTGCAGTAGAGATGTAAAATGTGATGTCTATTATGCCCCAGAATAGCATTAGTGATATTTCAGTGATATTTGCATGCGACATCGTGCCTTCGATATTTTTGTCGAATTCGATAAATCTCTATAGAAACGAGAATTAGGCCCCAGCTGTTGTGTTGAGGGCTGTACTTTCAAAGGATGCAGTAGATTCATCAGATGATATGTCATTTTGAGACTGTTTGAAATCTGTTGCGTTGAGTAACATATGAATCCATGTTAGGTCAAAGTCCAATTTGCATATGTGCGACTGGTACGTAAATATAAACTGCGGTAGGTGTAAGTGAGATACAGCGATGTTATGACTCAGGCGCAACTTTATAAATCAGCTGTTTTACAACGTCACTTTTTATATACTATTTACTCACTCGAAATCCTGTGTATTGTTGTGATTTTAATCTCACTTTGCAGCTTATTTAATCGGCTTCGAAATAACGTATATGTAACTAGTTATTATTTAATTGTACAATTTTAATAACAAACTTCTACGGAAGTGACACGTTCCGTGCGCAAGCGAGAGCGCGAATCCAAATACACCTGGGAAAAAGCGTCCTCATAAACCAACAAAATGCAGTGATTGTGCGCTGCATGTGGAACATAAATATACAGAACGAGATAGAATCGTTACAGCGTTAGAGCCGTTCATTATAAATGTAATCAGTGATAGTGATTCGAGCGGTGTTCTTGAGGAGCCAATCGAATTTTTGGAATCCACCAAAAATTCGATTACCTCTAATTCGAATACCTCAAGAACACAGTTTGAGTATGATAGCTAAACTATGTTTGTTTAGTTCTGCGTTCAGAGATTGATTCTTAATGTTTTATTTTTTAAATAATTAATGGGTACTAAACAAACAGAACTGTTGTTTCTTTTTTTGTAAGTCTCTGTGTGTAAGAATTTAATGAACGAATTATATTATCAAGACTGTTTTTTCTTAGTTCATAAAGGATTACCATATCTACATATTTTAAATTAAAAACCAAATCTCAGTATCACGTTTCGATGGTCATACTCTAGAGATAAGATACTCCTGACCTGAAATGTAAAGAGAATTCGCAGATAATTCAAAGTCTATGATTTAAACTGTCTTGTAATAAAAAGTAATTATATATGTCAAATTGTTTTTCTGTGAATAACAATCAAAAAGCAAAACTGGATTGGTCGCAATAATTACCACACATTATAGTTAGGTAATAAAAATGTGGCGAAGCGCGGATATGACAATATGCGATGTATACATACAGACAGAAGCTGGTTTCGACGTCCTCCAACAGATTGGCAGGATGGAGTGTGTGCAGTTTATAGACGTGAGTTGCCTACTTTCATCTGAGCGAGTTCTTGGTTGCATCCTCAGCTGTGATGCATCGGAGCCCGGGGTCCGCTATTATAACAACATTCATGCTGTAAGTAAATAATATATTTTGGCGAAAAGTGAGTTGACTATATCTACTCACTTAATATCGTTACTTACTTAATATCCAGATTTGTGTGTAGCATTGACTTATATATTACTAGCGAAAGAACCAGTCCAACGGCGGCGTGACGAGACCAACGCGCTGGTTCTAAAAAGTCAGTTTAGGACCAACGCGACTGTCGTCTGCGGTCTGCGAAATGGTTCGTTGGTTCATTCTTTGATTGCGTAGTGACAGGGTGCATAAAGTATTATACCAAAGTTAAAATAGTACATGGGATATCTTATCACCGGTAAGTAAAATAATGCTGTTTGTTGTACTTTAATTAATACGAAATTTTAAAGTGATTATTTCACAACTGAAGTCTGTAATGGCGCCAGCACCACATAAAAAACGGTAACCTTGGACGAACGTCTTTTTTGTATATTGCATTGGTAATTTATTTGAGTTAATTTAATTTTGGTAAAACTAACCTACGTTTTTAGGGTTCCGTTAAAACGGGACCCTGTTTGGTTTGGTATCAAAATAGTTAGGTTCTGTTTTGTAAATAATGTTACAAAATGTCACATAGCTTTGTGTAGAATGGCTCCGCGGTCAGTCTGTTTGTATGTCCGTCTGTCACCAGGCTGAGATACAGCCTGGTGACAGACGGAAATACATATGAAACATATGAACAGTGATAGTTAGACAGTCAAAATGTTCATAGATGATGTATCGATATTGATAACGGCAACAGGTACACACTTGAAATATTTACTTACAGAATATTGAGTTTACTATTAATGGGAGGCAAATGTATAGGAATACAACAGATATTATTTTTTGGCCGTTTTTATTGATAATTGTACGGAATTCTTCGTGCGCAAGCCCGACTCGCACTTGGCCGGCTTTTTTATGTATGTACTAAAATTTTTTAACACGTTGTATTAATTAAATGAAAAAAAAAGGCATTGTACACTCATACAAGGCTACATCGTAGGTACGCTTATACAACGCGACACTTCGTAGTTCGAGCGATTTTTAATAGATGACAATACTGTTTTCTTGTATGAAGAAGGTTTATGAAAAATGTTCCTGTGGGCGTATACTTACTTATGAAATCATTGGTGTGTGGGCTTTACAATAGCCTAGCTGCTAGGCTAGGCCCTAGCGCGAATTTAGATATTTTGTGTAATGTCTTCATTAGGACATCATTTCTAGGGCGTGGAGTTCCATCATTTTAAAATTATAATCATTTAAATGTTCATACTTTGGCCATACAAAATTACAATGATTGTTATAAATGTTATATTTTTAACGGTGCGGCATGGGGGTAACGCCCACTACTAAGGCGGCTCGAGGGCAAAGCCCCCATCATTACAAGCATATAATTAACCACAAAACGTAGGTAAGGTTCGTTAGGTTTCCTTGTGACCAAACAGGAGCGAGTGAGCGTCCCCAAATTATGTCGAAGCCCCCAAATAGTAACCTAAAATACTGTTTTAGTAGATCATTTTGACTACTAGGGAACATTTTCCCTAACCAAACCCCATTGGGTTTGTGGCGCTTTCAATGAAAATAAATATAAAGTATAATTATTTAACATCTTTGGGGATTTACGACCATTGTGAGTTCACTTGTGGTCACAACAACGGAAGTATATCTTTTTGGGATCTATATAAAGACTTGTGAGGTTTCAGATCACAGAGCCACTAGTGATGGCACGTGGTCTGCCAGCGGCCAAACTTCTAGCCCCCTTCGGAATGTGTTTTAAAACTGGTATATTTGCCTTGAACGTACCAAGCCTTTCCAGGCCAGGGGGGGAAGATTGAATCCATCTCATATTTTTTTACAAAATATTTCTATAGATCATCACATACTGAGACTACATTTAGTTTAAGACCACTTACACTTTTGGATGACATTCGATTTTATACGATCTTTAACGCTATGTTAAAGACTAGTAGCTACTGTAGACAGACGACTGAAAAAATAATGTTCAGTAGTTCCATTGGCTAATAGTACCATAGAACTAGTGAGATTTTATTATGTAAGTAGTTCAGTTAACTTCATAATGTTAATGGAACTACTCTCTCTCACTAGTCCTTTGGAACTATTAGCCAATTGAACTACTGAGAATGATCCGACTGAAACCATTCGATCCTTACTCGTCGAACTTTACAGATGAACTGGGCGGTCTCGGCTATAAACAAACACTATGTGAGTGACTTGTGTCGCTGCGCGGACATGGAGCGCAACCTGAACTACATGCGGGAAGAGCTCATCAAGGAGGGCACATACATACCCAGGTTGAGAAACCTGTCGCACATCAAACCTTTGCATCCGACGGAAATGTTCGAGTTTGAGGTAAACGCAATGCATTTAATTGGTTTCTGTGCACATTTGAATATAATTACTTGGAATATATAGGTATCAATCGCAACTCTAAACGTTACGGGTATAGAGACTAAGGTCATTATAATTTAAGGCTATCTTTTGCGAAATTAAAATAAAAAACGATTCAAACGAAACTTAAATAAATATACAAGAAAAAAAAATCGTCTGCAATCCTACACGAAGGATTCTAAGGATACCTCATGCATCCAAATATGTACAGTAGCTGTTTAGTCATTTATAAGTTATGGCGGATTTAAGAATCCCATAATGACATGCTTATGTTAATCGGATAAAAATTCAATATAAATGGATGTGGTCTGTTTATTCAACTAAGTAGGCAAACAAGCGCACTGCCTTGCGTAAGGCTTATCTGATGAAGTGCGGTTACCATAGCCTATGGACGCCTGCAACAGAGGAAAAACAACCAGAGGAGCCCCATGCAAAAGACCACGCCAAAGTTGTAGATGGTTTCTCCCTAGATCGATCCACAACTTTAGCGTGGCCAAATTTCAAACAACTCTTCTAGACCGGGGGCCGGTGGCAGGACTTCCTACCTTATAAGATACCCGAATAAGACTAGTATGTAGTGAAAGTAGGTGGTTTGGAGGTGGGGGCCATGTAGGGTTGCCACTCCGTAACCTGGAAGAACCATTAAAAAAGGTGTCGAAAACGTCAATTTTGGCCAAAAATTATCTCATCAGATACTCGAACGGGAGTTTGACGTAGTGAAAGATATCCTTATGGAGACCTGAACCAGCTAAGGTTGCCTGCGGCAACCCTGGAAGAAGTCAAAGTTCAGCCACCCTGAATGGGGCGATTTTTCATGGTTTTTTATCTCATAAGATACCTCAATGAAACTAGTGTCCGATGTTAGTTCGACCCTCAGGTCGGGACTGGAAATAAAATAGGTTGCCCGCGGCAACCCTGGAAGAACCCATGTTCAGGCACATTTAAGACGTGGAATTTGAAAATTAAAGTAATAAAATTAATCTCGGAACCATATCCAAAAGCACTGTAGGATTACGATCGTAATGTTATTTTTAACCGACTTAAAAAAATAGGTTTTTAATCCAATGTTCAATATATTCTCTAGAACTTTTAATAGCACTGTAACTAATATTAATTTATGTTTCATATTACATTTGATTTATTGTACGTTTCATCAAAATTGGTTGAGTAGTTCTCGAGATATAGGCTTATACTTATAACTGTGCCATTTTTTTATCTCATATAGTACATGAATGAAACTAGTGCAGGTTGTTAGCACTGACGATCTTTAGAAGAAGAAGTTGGAACCATATTCAAAAAGCAATGCGAGATTACGATTGCGATACTTTTAAATCGACTTCAAAAAAGTGAGGTTATCTTTTCCATAACCTATTGGTTATGTTAATTTTACTTATTTTATATTATACTAGCTATTGCCCGCGGCTTCGCCCGCGTTAATGTCGTTCCCTTGGGAACAGTAGAAATGATAAAAATTCCATACAAACCCCTCCCCCTTTGCTTTTTCCCCTTAAGGGGGAATTTAATACATTTCACCTGCATAGACCTTTAGCCCTTAAGGAGGGAATTTTGCCTATTTCATTTACACAGATATTTTTTTATTTTAATGGAGAACTTCTTATTGTCATATTTCTAAGTAAATAAAAAAAATCCATACAAACTTTACCCCTTCAATGGAAAATTTCGTCCATTTTAACTACACAGATCTTTTTAATTGTAATGTAAACATATAAACTTATTTTTATACTTCTATGTCCAGAAATGAGAAAATTTCCATACAATCCCCCCCCCTTTATCCCGTAGATACACATAGATTTTTTTATTGTAAACTAGAACGTATATACTTATTTTCATACCTCTGTCTAGAAATGAAAAAAAATCCATACTAACTTAACTCCCCTATTTTATCCCTTCAGGCGAAAATTTCGTCGGTTTTACCTACATACATCTTTTTAATTGTAATCCAGAACGTCCAGAAATGAGAAAATGTCCATACAAACTTAATACCTCAATGTTGCCCCTTAAGGAGGGGATTTTATACATTTCACCTACACAGATCTTTATAATTGTAATCTAGATTTTTCATACCTATTTTTATATTCTAAGTCAAGAAATGGAAAAATTCCCTACAAACTTTACCCCCTATTTACCCCTTCAAGGAAGAATGTTGTCTGGTTCACCTAAACAGATCTTTTTTAATTTTAATTGAGAACTTGCGTTCCTACTTTCAAACTTCTAAGTCCAGAAATGAGATAATTCCATAACACTTTAACCCCTTTGCTTTTCTAAAAATGCTTTCCTAGTGCTCATGTACATCATAAAAAGAATCCCTGTGCTAAATTTCAAGTTTCTGGGCACAGTAGTTTCGAATGTGCGTTGATATATAAGTCAGGTTTGCCTTTGGCCCGCGGCTCCGCCCGCGTAAGTGTCAATTTCTCAGGAACAGTAGAATTACCCGGAATACATTAGTTCATGACTTCCATTGAAACACCTTAATATTAAATTTCAATTGAATAACTTAAAAAACGAAAAGTTTAATACTAACTTTGCATCCCCGTTCGTTCAAAATCGATTTTTGAGAAAAATATTTTACTCGTGTTTCATGCCTTTCAGTAAAGAACCTTCATGCTGAATTTCATTCGACCAACTTCAAAAATGGCAAAGTTTCATGCTTACTTTGCACCCCTATTTTACCCCCTTAAGGGATGATTTTTGAGTAAAATATTTAACTCGTGTTTCATAACTTTCAGTAAAGAACCTTCATGCTGAATTTCATTTGAATAACCTCAAAAACGACAAAGTTTCATACTAACTTTGCAACCCGTTTTTTCCCCTTAGGAGATGAATTTCCAAAAAACTTTTCTTGTTACTACCTACGTTATAAAAGGAACCCCTGTGCAAAATTTCAAGTTCCTAACCCTTATAGTTTAAGCCCTGCGTTGATATGTCAGTTAGTCAGTCAGCTTCTTCTTTTTTTTTAGTATGGATTACTATGGATAGTATGGATAGGTATAATGCTGTCGTATAATGATGATGAATTGACTTTGGATTTTAATTTTCTTATGTCACTTATTATTTTATTTTTGCTATATGATTGCTGGCAAACTCATGCCTTGAGTTCATTTAAATGACGATAACTTTTTTTTTAATTAACCGATTTTGATGAAAGAATCTTTAAATGTTTTGCTGAGTTAAAACAAAGCATTTGGTGAAAGTTTGAAGTAAATCGGTTTAGTATTTTCGGAGATAATCGTGATCATACATACAGACAGACAAGAAATTAGAAAAAAATTTTTTTGCTTTCTATTATTCTTTTTAAGTGTCCCTCTATCCATTTCAGTAAAAAATTCTAAATGTACAGACAAAATATTTTTACTGTTTTATTATATGTATATAGATTTGGTTTGACTTGTTGCCAGTTGCATTAAAAGGTTAGTAGTTTTTGAGTTATAGTCTAAGTGTAACGTTTTGGCTTATACGAAACATTTGTCTCCGTGATTAATCAGTAAAACACACCAACATTCTACAGAGACAATAAACTATATAAGAGCATTCCAGACATTATTCTCGGGTGCGTATTGATTGATATAATAACAAATTATATATTTTAATTTCAATAAAGGTCAAAAGATGTAATGTTAACTTGACATAATCATTATTGATTATATTCTTAAAAGCTATAATATTCATAAAACTTTCAATCCCAAAGGCATAAACCCATTTTTTATAACGTTTATGAATACTAAATATCACCTGTTATACAACTTGTGCAGTATACATGCCAAAATGCCATTCAAAAAGGGTAGTATTTAAAAGAAATATGAATCAAAATCTATAGAAATCAAAATGTATACGTATTAAAAATATATAACAGAGAAAATATACCAGCTAATTAGTATAGACCTATGTATATTTTGCGAATTTGAATTATTTCAGTAATACCAACGAAATAATTCAAATTCACGCAAGTTCATAGCAAAAGGTGCACCATTCAATCAGATTATTGAATAACTAATAATAGGTAATTGATTTTATTAGTAAAACAAACGGAAAGTAATACAAGAAGTCATTAACTTCATAGGATTACAAAAAAACTATAACAAATAAAAACTTATTATATATAGAAAAATACTTTGGAAAATTGTATCACATATTTTTTTATTTATTTCATACTTTGTCCTAATATTTACATGCAATAAAATATCGTAAAAGTTATTTTTCTACTTTAAAAAAAAATTGTGATACATACAAAATGCGCATTTTTTTTAAAGTAGAAAGATTATTTATACAATATTTTGTATATAAATATTAGGACAAAGTACAAAATAAATAAAAAAATTGTGATACATAAAAAATGCGCGCGCATTTTCCAGGTTCTGGCGAGATATAAATCGAAAGAAATAAGTTTAAAAGAACTAAAATCTTTAATTATAACAATCACATATACAATGAGCCCAAAAAAGGCCCGGGACATGATGGCTTCACAGCTAATATCTGCACTGCAGATATATAGCCATAAGCGCATGGGTGCAGATTCTGCACCAATGCGCTTATGGCTTGTCCCGAGGTTATGCTGGCCCTATATAACGCATCCTTACGCCTCGGACACTTGCCCAGAACCTGGAAAAGAGGACTCCTCCGCACTCACAATCGTAAAGGAAGCCCAAAACGGGAAACAGATGGCATTAGTCATATCACTGAACATTGAAGAGGCATGCAATAATGCCTGGTGGCACGGTGTAAAAAAGGGATTGGCAGAAAAGAGAACTGATCCGGCGCTGATGCGGCTCATGGCAAGCAACCTAAAAGACAGGAAAATAGTGCTCCAGTACGCAGGAGTCACAGTTGAGAGGAACACCACAAAGGGGTACATCCAGGTTCGACATGTGACACACTCCTGACACGCTCCTGAGGGAAGCTGAAAAGATCGAGGCTCATGTAAAAGCGTTCGCTAACGATATTTTAGTCATAGCATCGGGAAAAGACCAATACCAGGTAGAGACTAAAGCAAATACCGCCCTTAAGCTTATTACGGCTTGGGGATGGAATGCAAAGATGAGATTTGCGGAGCACAAAACTTAAGCAATGCTGGTCATATGCAAGCTAAGGTTCTCCAAACCTAGGGTGTATCTGGACGGAGCGCCAATCGCATTGAGCGAATTGATTTAGATTCTGGGAGTTACCCTAGATAGAAATCTAAACTTTAACGCCCACATAAAACAGGTCGCCAAGGAAGCCGTGAACCTCAACAAAATGGTGACGAAAGCGTTGAGAGCACAAATTATAAAATGCTATTCACAGCGGTAATGGAGACTACATTACTCTATGCCGCAAGTGTGTGGGGTGATGCAGTGCAGAACAGGTAAGTGAAAGCGACTCTCGACCGCCTCACAGGACGATTTATAATAATGATCACAAAGTCACACCGAACAGCCTCATTAAATGCTACGTCTGTAATTGCCGGAACGCTTCCCTTAGATCTTACAGCCAGAGAACTAAAAGAGCTCTATGAAATGAAAAGAGGAAAAAACCGATACCCTGTCTTCAAGGACGCCCTCTTAAAAGACCTCTGAGTCTTGCTTACCTCCCTGATCCAGCTAATAGAACAAGAAACCCATAGTGATCTCAAGAAGTTGGATGCGGAGAGTATTCAGATCTATTTGGATGGGAGTAAAACTGAGGTCAGAGTGGGAGCAGGTGCATCCTTCTGGAAGCTTGGAAAGGAAATATTAAAAAAAAAATTAGCAGACTACCGTCACCGTCTTTCAAGCAGAGCCGCCATACTAAAATCCCTTGAAATAGCCACAAAGAGAACTTATGACAGGGCTGCAATTCTCAGTAACTTATGATCAGCTCTGGAAGCGGTGGCTGACTGCACCCTATAGTCTGCAAATTACAAAGCAAGATCAGGGAGCTAAAAGTCAAAATGGCCAAATTGATTTCTTTTGGGTAAATGCCCACATCGGTATCGAAGGGAATGAAAAAGCTGACGAATTGGCCAAAAAGGGTGCTTACAGATAAATGAGCTTCATTTTACGATTCTGTGTCTCTTTCCTACGCGAAGCGCCTCATAAGAAGCTCCATACTTGACATTTAGCAAACTCGATACACAGAGACAACAACCGGAGCAGCCCTCAAGCTATTTTAATAGATGTCAGACAGGCTCAACGGATTTTTCGAGGAACTTGCTTTACGAACCTAGAAGCACAAATGTTCACTGGCCATGGGGATTCCGAGCTTATTTCTTTAAAACAGGCCGGTCTCCGTCCCCATGCTGTATTTGTGATGATCAATCACAGGAGAACACTCAACATATAGTACTTGAATGTCCACGTTTTGGGATCCTGAGACTAGGTTGCGAATTGGGACTCGCAATCGATGTCTCACCTCATGATGGGCCCCAACTGTCCCTCCACCTGCTCAATCTAAGACTTTAATAAGGCAAACGACAAAGGCGTTGCTGTGGCTACCTACTGGTCAAAAGCTGTAGCATCATCATGATCGGGTCTTTTTAGTCTACACTGCAGGAGCATGACTCTCTCTGTACTACCGGGGCCAGAGTAGACAGAGGATTTGGCCTATACTCTCCTCGCTGGCTAGACGGGTTGGAGAGGTTTCATTGAAGTTTATGAGCTTTGTTTAGCTTGTATTTCCTATGTCGCCCCTTACGACATCCATGGGAAGATTTGGAGTGGTCCTGGGACTGGGTATTTAGTTGACACATGAAAATATATTAAGAGCATTTACAGACGACCAACTAAGGGAAACGCTGTTGGACTACTGTAGACGAGTCATACGATGTGTGGCCCGGGCGAACCGGGAAAAATATTTAATGTTTATATATAAATAATTAATATAATCATTAAATAATTAACATAACCACCAATTGGTTATGGAAAATATAACCTCACTTTTTTGAAGTCGATTAAAAAGCATCGCAATCGTAATCTCGCATTGCATTTTGAATATGGTTCCAACTTCTTTTTACATTCGTCGTACAATTATATATCTCTGAGACGCCAAATAATATTTCTAATGCGGTAGATAAAATGAATGAGGATCTTGATGGTATTGCTAACTGGTCATCTAACAACTCGTTGGTTCATATTCCGAACAAATCTAAATACGTTATGTTTGGTTCTAGACACCAACTTGGTAATATCGCCAACGAAAATATATCCATAAAAATTGAAAATAGTGCAATAGGCAGGGCTGTAGAGGTAAGAAACCTTGGGTTAATGATGGATCCACACATACGCTTCGAGAGTCACGTTGCTATTTTTGTTAAAAACTGTTTTTACCGCGTAAAGGTGCTTTACAAAATTAGAAATCTGATCAACGAAGATGTACGTATTCGCTTGTGCGAGGCGATAATACTCTCAAAACTTAATAATGAAGACATTGTCTATGGTCCTCGGTTACTTGACAAAACTTAGCGCCTCGTACAGCGTATTCAAAACGCATGTGCTCGATACTGTTTTAATATTCCACCACGAAGCCATATCTCACCGTTTTTGAATAGAGCATCCATGTTAAACATGGAGTCAAGGAGGAAATTACACCTAGCCGGACTGATGTTTGGAGTTATGAAATTCCAAAAACCGGATTATTTATACTCCAAGCTTAGATTATTTAGATCTTGTCATAGCTCTAAATCCACCCGCCCTATATTATCAGTGCAGGCTCATAGAACTGTTTAGCATTTGAGGGGAGTTTCCGCTACCAGGCAACGAAGTGTTGGAACGATATTCCACCGCCGATAAGACTTTTAAATTCAATATTCACATTTAAGAAGCAGCTTAAATCCTTGTTACTTCAACACCAAGTAAACGGCATTCCTAAGCGTTGTCGGTAGGGGTTCTTCTCATGATCGTTTTGTCTGGCTAGCACTGTGTGTGTAGCGGTTTAAAAATCATTATGCTCATAATACCTAGGTATACTATTAACTGAGATTTTCCTTATGACTCTTTCCTTTAGGATTAAATTAATTCTTTTAATATTGATAATGACTTCAAAATATCTATGCTGTTTCTTTTATAAATTTCACTATTTTTGACCGAGCGAGCGAAGCGTCTCCGTTTTACACTGGCCCAAAATTATTTTGTCCGTCTGTCTGTTCTCGCCTACAGGTCGCATTTCTCAACCGATTCTCATGAAATTTTGTGAGCAGGTTCGGTAATTATATATAATTTTTCTGTCGTGCCGGTTTTTCGAAATTTTAAAAAATGCCAGATATATTTCGGCCCCTAACTTAAAAAAAAATTCATAGCACAGCTATTTGGAAAAAAAAATAAAATGACATTAGACTTTTTTGTTATTCTCATTAAGACGAATTTTTTTTGGCTGAACAACTTTTTTATACGATAAGCTTGAACGTGTTTATTTATAGTCGGCAATTTGCCCAAAAGTTGTCTGAAATCGATTTTCTGTATATTTATGAAAGAAGTTGAAGTGGGAGAGTGAGTGAAATTGAACAACTTTCCCTAAGGAACAAAAATCAAAATATGAAAAATAATTTTGGCTTAAAACATGATACTGCGTATTACTTTTATGATTGAAAACACTAAATAAACTTAGAATCCTGAAATAAAAATTAAAAATAAATAATAAAGATTCACATGCTATCCTTTGACTTGAACCCGGGGCTTATAGATGCCGGCCACTTCTTAACGTAAAGTTCGCATGTTTGTCTGCCATAATAGTTGAAAATTAACGTTCTATTAAAATTTTGACCAATGAGGATCCGTAAAGTTTTTAGTTGAGAATGCAGGATTATAGAGCTAAGAAATCCATAACATACAGTGCAAAAATTATTGTTCTACGATAAAAATTAACGAAGTTTTAAGAATACAATTTAAAATGGTATTCCGTTGTAAAAAGGGCTGATTATAAGACTCCACCCTCTACCCAGGCTAGTAGACATTGTTGTGAATATCATTTCGATGTAAGTACCTACATAACTATTCTTACCTTTTATTAAGTTGATATGGAAATAAGTTAGTACCTATGTATTCTCTTTTTATACGGGGGATGTATTAATAAAAACATACCTACTTATTTCTTTCTAGTTTGGTGGACAAACCTACTTACCTTCCAATACTTCCGTTTCCATTTCTATGTAATATTCCAAAGTCAAAACAATGACACAGGGACGTACTGGGGTAAAAAGCAAATAGTGAATGATATAATATGTATCTGCCCCAGCTATGACTGATTGTTGTAAGCAAATAAGTTAATACAGGATGTAAGGGTGAACACCGTTGTATCTAAAACCATTAAATCAGCCCGTCTAAATGAACAACGTATGGGACCCAGGATTGGACTAGAAAACAATATCGATATTAGCATAAAAAAATGAGAGGCCGATTAAGATATGGTATAATTTTATATTTATATATTTCAGGTGGAAAAAGACATGAAAAATTACGTTAAGTTTAAATGAAGAAGGGAGTTTTGCCTCATTAGTTTGAATGTCAAAAGCTTTCATAAAAAACGGCGTAGTGCGAGTTGGCCTTGCGCACGTATAAGTTTGAAGTTATTATAAATATCTTTATTATGATGTAACTAAAAATGTATGCATTTCGCAATTTTTTTATAAGATTCTGATTTCACGGGAAGTACCCTGAAGTTTTGATTCCCTTGCGAATATCGAAAGATTATCTATACATATAATAAAACAGTAAAAATATTTTGACTGTACATTTAGAATTTTTGACTGAAATGGATAGAGGGACACTTAAAAAGAATAATAGAAAACAAAAAAAATTTTTTCGAATTTCTTTGTCTGTCTGTCTGTCTGTCTGTATGTATGATCACGATTATCTCCGAAAATACTTAACCGATTTACTTCAAACTTTCACCAATTGCTTTGTTTTAACTCAGCAAAACATTTAAAGTTTGTTTCATCAAAATCGGTTCATTAAAAAAAAAGTTATCGTCATTTGAATGAACTCAAGGCATGAGTTTGCCTGCAAATACCTATATAGAAAAAAAAATAAGTGCCATAAGAAAATATAAAATCCAAAGTCAATTCATCATCATTATACGACAGCATTATACCTATCCATACTATCCATAGTAATCCATAATAATAAAAATGGAGAAACTGACTGACTGGCATATCAACGCAGGGCCTAAACTATAAGGGTTAGAAACTTTCCATCAGGTGGCTTGTCTGCTCGTTTGCCGTCGGATATAAGAGTACATAAAAAAAAAAAAAAAAACTTGAAATTTTGCACATGGATTCCTTTTATAACGTAGGGGAGCACTGAGAAAGGATTTTTGGAAATTCATCTCCTAAGGGGGTAAAACGGGTTGCAAAGTTAATATGAAACTTTGCCGTTTTTTAAGTTATTCGAATGAAATTCAGCATGCAGGTTCTTTACTGAAAGGTATAAAACACGAGTAAAATATTTTACTCAAAAATCATCCCTTAAGGGGGTAAAATAGGGATGCAAAGTAAGCATGACACTTTGCAATTTTTGAAGTTAGTCGAATAAAATTCAGCATGAAGGTTCTTTACTGAAAGGCATGAAACACGAGTAAAATATTTTTCTCAAAAATCATCCCTTCAGGGGTGATTTTCGGGAGTATAACGGATATGCAAAATTGGTATGAAACTTTCCTATTTCTGGGCTTAGAAATTTGAAAGTAGGTACACAACAAGTTCTCAATTAAAATAGATCTGTTTAGGTGAACCAGACAACATTCTCCCTTGAAGGGGTAAATAGGGGGTAAAGTTTGTATGGAATTTCTAGACTTAGAATATAAAAATGGGTTTGTAAGTTCTCGAGTACAATTAAAAAGATCTGTGTAGGTGAAATGTATTATCCCCCCCTTAAGGGGCAACATGGGTGTATGGACATTTTCACATTTCTGGACGTTCTGGATAACAATTAAAAAGATGTATGTAGGTAAAATTGACGAAATTTTCGCCTGAAGGGATAAAATAGGGGAGTAAAGTTAGTATGGAAGTAAGTCCACGGTTACAATTAAAAAGATCTATGCAGGTGAAATGTATAAAATTCCCCCATTAAGGGGTAAAAGCAGAGTGGGAGGGGTTTGTATCATATTATACGTATAGGGGTTTGTATTATACGTATCACCATCTTATTAACAAAATTGGAGCATATTGGGGTTAGAGGTCTTGTTCTTGATCTTTTTTCCAGCTACTTGAGTGCTCGGACACAGTGTGTGAAAGTTGGCGATTTTGTCAGCCAAGACTTGACGCTAAATTTTGGTGTCCCTCAAGGTGTCCTTGGTCCTACCTTATTCCTAATCTACGTTAATGACCTTTGCAGTCTTAACATACCACATTGTAGTATAGTCACGTATGCTGATGACACAGCGCTGGTCATTGAGGGTAGAACCTGGAGTGAGGTGGCTCAAAATGCTGAAGCTGCTATGCACACAGTGACGAGCTGGCTCGCAGATAATTTGCTCACGCTTAACCTGGATAAGACCGGGTGCATTCCTTTTGCTCCAAATACGGCGTCATTGCCACCACCAACATTTTCAGTTACTGCTCACTCTTGTTTCCGTACATCAACCTGTGTCTGCCCTTCCTTGAAGCGGGAGGACAGGATAAAATACCTTGGTGTTCTTATTGACAATGTACTAAGTTGGAAACCACAAATTGATTCTCTTGTAAGTCGTACTCGCAAACTAATATACTGCTTTAAAACCCTTCGTTCAGTGGCTGACTTACAAACATTGAAAACTGTTTACTTCACCCTTGCTCAATCTGTTCTGTCATAGTGTGTCTCTGTTTGGGTTGGGGCTGCAAAAACAATATTAATAAGACTAGAACGAGCTCAAAGGACCATTCTAAAGGTAATGTTATCTAAACTTCTACGTTTTCCCACTGCAGAGTTGTATTCCCTATGTGGTGTCCTTTCTGTGAGAAAATTGTTTATCTCAAGCCTAATTTTGCGAAAACACTCGCAATTACCTTATGATCCTAATGTAATTGAGAAAAAGCGTAGGTCTGATAGGGTTTGTAGGACACTCTCATGCCGACTTGTAATGGCTGGACGTCACTACCATTTCTTAAGTCCGTGGATCTACAATAGAGTAAATAGAGTTCTTGCAATTTATCCACTTAAACGCCAGGAATGCAAACGTAAATTGTTTGTTTGGTTGATGAATCTATCATATGAAGAGACTGAAATACTAAATGAATAATACGCATATATCCTTTCCCTCTCCCTTCCCACCATCTCATAAATTATATTCCTATTCCTATTCCTGTTTTTCCCTTACAACTAGTGTGATGGATTTAATTACTAGTTAATTTTGGTCATTTAATTTCATAAATAACTTTTCATGGCATTTGTTATAGACTTCATGTAGTATTTTATTTGTTTAATATTTATTTATCTACTTATCTATTTTTTTCTAAATTGATGCTCTGTCAGTATAATTTATTGTATGTCCAATATGTATTCCAATATAAATGTACACAATTTCCGGAAATGGGCGCAAACAACTGCAACACAGTTCTATACTATCGCAGTTGTTTACGATCCAGATTGTTATTTGAATATTATGTTATTTTGGTTTCTAATAAACTCTTTAAACTCTTTGTATGGAATTTTTATCATTTCTACTGTTCCCAAGGGAACGACATTAACGCGGGCGGAGCCGCGGGCAACAGCTAGTTAAAAATATTTTTCTTATATGATGTAGCTTACAATGTATGTTTTTCGCAATTTTTCCATTATCTGTGCTTTAAGACGTTGCTTCGTACCAAATTTTAAGATTCTGAGTTCATGGGAAGTTCCCTGGTAGGTATTGATTCCCTGCGAATATCGAAAAGACACGAAAATTTGCGGCACAACCAGCTGTATCTTTAGATTGCGTTGGCTTCGAAAATTGGCGCCATGAACGGTTTGATTTTTTCATAGCTCCAATGGACAGTAGACAGACGGTACCTGAATATTTGATATGAATTTCAGCTTGATACCTCTACGCTCCTAAGTTCCTGAGAAAAAGGGTCTTGACAGACAGACGGATAACCAAGTGATGAAATGGAACCCTTATAGGGTTCCGTTTTTTCCTTTTGAGGTATGTCTATGTCTATGTCTATGTCTATGTCTATGTCTATGTCTATGTCTATGTCTATGTCTATGTCTGTCTATGTCTATGTCTATGTCTATGTCTATGTCTATGTCTATGTCTATGTCTATGTCTATGTCTATGTCTATGTCTATGTCTATGTCTATGTCTATGTCTATGTCTATGTCTATGTCTATGTCTATGTCTATGTCTATGTCTATGTCTATGTCTATGTCTATGTCTATGTCTATGTCTATGTCTATGTCTATGTCTATGTCTATGTCTATGTCTATGTCTATGTCTATGTCTATGTCTATGTCTATGTCTATGTCTATGTCTATGTCTATGTCTATGTCTATGTCTATGTCTATGTCTATGTCTATGTCTATGTCTATGTCTATGTCTATGTCTATGTCTATGTCTATGTCTATGTCTATGTCTATGTCTATGTCTATGTCTATGTCTATGTCTATGTCTATGTCTATGTCTATGTCTATGTCTATGTCTATGTCTATGTCTATGTCTATGTCTATGTCTATGTCTATGTCTATGTCTATGTCTATGTCTATGTCTATGTCTATGTCTATGTCTATGTCTATGTCTATGTCTATGTCTATGTCTATGTCTATGTCTATGTCTATGTCTATGTCTATGTCTATGTCTATGTCTATGTCTATGTCTATGTCTATGTCTATGTCTATGTCTATGTCTATGTCTATGTCTATGTCTATGTCTATGTCTATGTCTATGTCTATGTCTATGTCTATGTCTATGTCTATGTCTATGTCTATGTCTATGTCTATGTCTATGTCTATGTCTATGTCTATGTCTATGTCTATGTCTATGTCTATGTCTATGTCTATGTCTATGTCTATGTCTATGTCTATGTCTATGTCTATGTCTATGTCTATGTCTATGTCTATGTCTATGTCTATGTCTATGTCTATGTCTATGTCTATGTCTATGTCTATGTCTATGTCTATGTCTATGTCTATGTCTATGTCTATGTCTATGTCTATGTCTATGTCTATGTCTATGTCTATGTCTATGTCTATGTCTATGTCTATGTCTATGTCTATGTCTATGTCTATGTCTATGTCTATGTCTATGTCTATGTCTATGTCTATGTCTATGTCTATGTCTATGTCTATGTCTATGTCTATGTCTATGTCTATGTCTATGTCTATGTCTATGTCTATGTCTATGTCTATGTCTATGTCTATGTCTATGTCTATGTCTATGTCTATGTCTATGTCTATGTCTATGTCTATGTCTATGTCTATGTCTATGTCTATGTCTATGTCTATGTCTATGTCTATGTCTATGTCTATGTCTATGTCTATGTCTATGTCTATGTCTATGTCTATGTCTATGTCTATGTCTATGTCTATGTCTATGTCTATGTCTATGTCTATGTCTATGTCTATGTCTATGTCTATGTCTATGTCTATGTCTATGTCTATGTCTATGTCTATGTCTATGTCTATGTCTATGTCTATGTCTATGTCTATGTCTATGTCTATGTCTATGTCTATGTCTATGTCTATGTCTATGTCTATGTCTATGTCTATGTCTATGTCTATGTCTATGTCTATGTCTATGTCTATGTCTATGTCTATGTCTATGTCTATGTCTATGTCTATGTCTATGTCTATGTCTATGTCTATGTCTATGTCTATGTCTATGTCTATGTCTATGTCTATGTCTATGTCTATGTCTATGTCTATGTCTATGTCTATGTCTATGTCTATGTCTATGTCTATGTCTATGTCTATGTCTATGTCTATGTCTATGTCTATGTCTATGTCTATGTCTATGTCTATGTCTATGTCTATGTCTATGTCTATGTCTATGTCTATGTCTATGTCTATGTCTATGTCTATGTCTATGTCTATGTCTATGTCTATGTCTATGTCTATGTCTATGTCTATGTCTATGTCTATGTCTATGTCTATGTCTATGTCTATGTCTATGTCTATGTCTATGTCTATGTCTATGTCTATGTCTATGTCTATGTCTATGTCTATGTCTATGTCTATGTCTATGTCTATGTCTATGTCTATGTCTATATTTATTTATTGGTCGGTTCTTCTGGTAAGGAGAATGCAGGTTTAATTTTACGTTTCCTCTGGTACCTAAGAAATTTTATGAGCTTCGAAGTGCGGGCGTTAAGGATAATTCGTGGATTACTGCCAATAGTTTTATTATTTTACAACAACTTGTGTATTCTACATGATAGCGTGCGAGAATGACGTTCACGCTCTCGAACACGCGACATTATATCCGATCCAAGAAGGGTCATGGCCCCGCCTATTGGAGTAGCGGGGATTGGGAAATAGTAACTGAAGGAAATCATCCTTTAGTCAATTAGCATATCAGTAACAGATATATTTTAGAGCACTGGAGGGCAAATGTGGATATTGGTTGTAAGGGCTCGCGAGGTCTACTGTTCTTGCAGAACCACTAGTTATAAATGTGTATACTTATTTAATGCAATTATTTATTTACTTTCTGCGCCCGCACCTACATTGACGGCGATAACTGAAAATCAGTGTTTTGTACCTCGGTGCAAAACTAAACACGTCAAATGTTTGATATTTGAGGTGTTTAGATATAAGATTGTTGCATTTTAACACTTGTGGCAAACCAAATAAACAAGTTATCTATTTATCTATCTTTTTAAAATGATAAATTTTCCAATTCCACGTATAAATCCATACGGATTTACGGTTTGGCAACCTATTTTATTCATATACAAGATCGTCAGTGCTAACAACCTGCACTCGTTTCATTCATGTACTATATGTGATAAAAAAATCGCACAGTTATACGTATTAGCCTATACCTCGAGAACTTTTGAACCGATTTTGATGAAACTTACACTAAATCAAATGTACTATGAAACATCAATTAATATTTGTTACAATGAAATTAAAAGTTTTAGAGAATATATTGAACATTGGATTAAAACCCTATTTTTTTGAAGTCGGTTAAAAATAACATTACGATCGTAATCCTGCAGTGCTTTTGGATTATGGTTCCGAGATTTTTTTTATTACTTTAATTTTCAAATTCCACGTATTAAATTTGCCTGAACATGGGTCCTTCCAACCTATTTTATTTGCAGTTCGGACCCTCACAACTAACATCGGGCACTAGTTTCATTAGATAAAAAAATCATGAAAAATCGCCCCATTCAGGGTGGCTGAACTTGGACTTCTTCCAGTATTGCCGCAGGCAACCTTAGCTGGTTCAGGTCTCCATAAGGATATCCTTCACTACGTCAAACTCCCGTTCGAGTATCTGATGAGATAATTTTTGGCCAAAATTGACGTTTTCGGCACCTTTTTTTATGGTTCTTACAGGTTACGGAGTGGCAACCCTGGCCCCCTCCTTCAAACCACCTACTTTCACTACATACTAGTCTCATTCGGGTATCTTATGAGGTAGTCCTGCCACCGGCCCCCGGGCACAGCCCATTGTGCGATGGAACACACAGAGAGAAGCGAAATCTCTCCTTAGACTGAAGAAGTACGTTTCTCCTCAACGTTGAACAAGCAACAAAATGTTACACTATACATTTATTCAAAAACTGTTAATAAATAATATTTTTGGTCATTCTCAAGTTCTGCCTATAAAAGGCCTAGTTTGTCGTGCTATTGTAAGTATTTATTAACACTGTGCTATAATGGCGCAATAGTTAGATTGGTTTCAACGTCGGAGGACTCGTTATCATCAATTATTGATTTTTGAAATTTTAAAGCAACCTCTCATTATCTCAATTGAACCTTGGCGAATCATGTGGCAGCAAAACATTCTCAAACGAAATTTTATTTGCAATTTCCTACACTCTGCTTTAATTGCAGTGTACTCGTATAAGCTTATTATGCCTTTCAGAACATGATAGATTCTTGGACAAAAGATGTAAAAGATATGTCTGCAAACCTTACGAATCTTAAAAAATTGAAGTCTGAAACGAAAGAGATATTTTATGTTCTACACCACCTGGATCCTATATTGGGCAACGTAGAAATGGGAAATACCAAGTTGCCAAGACAAATGTATGTTCTTATTTCTTTTTTTTTACTATATAACTATAAAATGAAGCCTGTAATTCTAGGCCATTATTAGTATCTCGATCACCGCAAACTTAATGCCTGGTGCCCTATATGGTCATATTGCTCCACGCTATGATGGCAAGGATCAGTTTAAAAATTATCATTATAGTCAGCCTTTGTAAGTCCGCCATTTACCATGGACTTTTTGTTATTCAGATATTGTATGTAAGCTTATTTTTTTTTCCTACTGTACTTTTGGCCAGGATCACCACGAGCCGAGCAGTTCTCTCGAGCGCAGTGTTTCCTCTTAAGTACATTTGATGGTGCAGCATCAACACATTGAACTTGGCTTAGTGGCGTATTATAGTCCGAGAACCGGATTTGTGTTCTTCAGGCAATGTGAAAATGTTGTGTACTCAACTAAATGTACAGCATAGTATTGGCTAAAAAGAAGAGAGAGAGTGAGAGAGAGAGAGAATTATAAAAGCACAAATTTTTAACAAGGGTAATTTTAAGACCAAATTATGTTTATCTATGTGTCTATGATAAAATATATGTTGTATCGTTGGGAATCTCACGACACAAGTTCACAACTTAGTGTAGGGCTAACTGAATCTGTGTGATTTGTTCTATTTGATAGTTTTTTTTCATTAATATAGCCTGTAGCTGACTTCGTACGTAATTCACATATAAATAATTTGATAAATTGCTCGAAATAATATATTGACTAAAGATAATTTTGAAAAAGTTCACAGCCCGAGACCGTTTTTGACCGGCGGCATTTGAAGGTCACCAATGGGGTCGTTGCACGTTCCATATGCTACCATTTTCGAACAATGCTGTGGAGAATTTCTCACGGAAATATTTACTACAGAGAAGCCTCATATGATGAAAATTTTCAAAATCCTTATTCGGTAATTTTTTGTTTATTAAGTTCTACCTGAGATCTCGTGTTGTCCCCGATTACATTAAAATTCTAAGGCTTTAATATTTTATGAACCACTTATAGTAGGGGAGCCCATGATGCTAAATGTGGATTTACTCGAGCGTCGTGGGGACCCATTGGACTTTAAAGATTAGGTGGTAGAAAGGAAAAAAGGTTTTGTGATATTTTTCATTTCTCCGGTGGGGAGAGCAGCTAGGGGTTTAAAAAATTCAAAACAAAAATAATAGTCACATAAAAATATTCGAGCGCGTCTAATTAATACAAGCTGGCTTTATCACGTGCCAAAATTGTGTATTAGCAATAATCTGATGATTTGACCATGACGTCAGGAGGTGGGAGGGTAACAAAAGAGCAGACAAAAAAATCGAAAAAATCACAAATGTATCCTCGGGCGTAGTTGGCTGTTTTTTATTAGGAACGAAATACTTCAAGAATAACTAGGAACATATAATCTGACAATATGCATACGTAGGAGCAAAAAAAAAAAACAAACATAACACAAAGTCGGAATTGTGGCGGAGGTAGTTATATGGTGTCCGAGGTATCTTAATCAGACGCGCTCGAGTAGATCCCAAAATCCCCCTCTTGGGCTATTATTAAGCCAAGAACACTAATTGGAGTAGCCGTGCCGATTTTGCTTTAGTTTAAAAGTTCTTCTTCTATCGTGTCAATGGTCCAAACGATTAAATAAATCTTGCCCAGAATGATGCAACCTTTACAGCCGCATCCGTGGCTTTCGCCAAATCCTCTCTCGTACAAGAGGTGGGACATCCAATATATGTTATGAAATGTCTAAATGATTTAAGTGTTAATAAACCTTTTATTTTCATTAAAATCTCTGTTCAAGAATACAGAAGTACCTTATATTTAAAAATGAATCCAACAGAATAGGGATTCTGTTTGTTCACGGCATGGCGTGTGAACGGCTGCACCGATTTGGCAAATTCTTTTATTGTCGTGTTTATTTTTTTAAGTAGAAGGTTCTTATAATAGAAAAAATAAAGAAGTAGCTCTTAAAATAAAATAAAAAAATAGAAAATTTAACGACCTTTATTCTTTTGAAATGTAACGACAGCTGTCAAACGACTGGCAATGAGATGCTATAATCTATATCCCATTCAAAAAAAATTTAATTGTAAACAATGCTTTGACCACTTATAGGCAATCTGTGCAACTGACAGGTACTTTTCGCGGAAGAATTAAAAAAAGAAGTCAGTGTTGCCAGTAATTTTTCCATAAAAGTAACGCAAGTTCTCACATTTTTTTTTGTATATTTAGCAAGAAACTTCAATTTCAACCCCATTCAAACAAAAAAAGAATTATTAAAATCGTTTCATAAATGACGGAGTTCTGAGGTACGAACAAACATTTAAAAAAAAACAACCGAATTGATAACTTCCTTTTTTTTAGTCGGTTGAAAACTATCAAAAACATAATTTCAAGTACCGTACCTACATTAGAAAACAAAATCATTTTTTACCTAGAATTATTCCCATCTTCAAATATCTTTATCAATATGCATCAAATTGGTCTATCGAATTAACAAAGAAACAATGAAAAAATACTATACTATAATATACAAATAAACACGGTACAAAATAACAAGTTAATAAATATTTCATGAAACTCGCTACTCCTTTTTGGCAAATCGGTTACAATAAGTTACAATATTTTATTTCGGAGGAAATGACACTGGCAAAATAATTTCATTTATTTGTTCATGCAGTCAGGTTGACATTGTCATTTATACAGAAAAAGAGTACAAATTATAACCTCGTAATAAACGCCATAATCGAAAATAACGATTTCAGTAAAAGTTTATAGGTAAAATTTAGTGACATTCATTTAAAAAGGCGTAAATCATTACAAAGCATCGTTTTAAAGTGTTAGTGTTCGAAAGTATTGTGTGATTGAAGAAATATCTGCCAACAACCGCGTCGAGAAGGTTTGTTTACCTTTAAATTTTTTTTGCGTGGGATAAATAGTACATCTCATTGCCAGTCGTTTGACAGCTGTCGTCTATTTGTAGTTAAGAGCGCACCAATGCGACCCGGCTGAAGCCATTTCGCACCCCGCGCCCCGCGCGAAAGCAGGATAGATCTAATGACCGTAACGCGTAAAAAATGAGAAGAAGATAGTGGGTAGGCACAAGCGAGTGTCCTAGAATTAACGGGCGTAAGCGCCAAATCACTTAATTGTTATTTAAAATAAAAGTACGAGGTTAATGAGTAAAAAAACTTTGGCCAGATTTTAGAACTAGTTATTGCTAAGCTAGGAAACTAAAAATCATTTCTAAAGACCTTAGGGTTTCGCCGTTCTGACCACAAACTTCAAATAAAGGGGCTATGTTTGCAAAATAAAAGTATCGAGGCTTTTGTTATTAATCGTGTTTTCAGGTTGGACAGTTTTAAGAAAATATGTTGAAGTTTTATATATAATAAATAACAGGCATGTAGTTGTTATAGATATAGACATCTAGACGAATGTTCATTGACAAGTTTCGCATTCGTGCCCTCTTAAGACCTGACAGAACAACATCTGTCGGGCGGGTCAGTTATTTATTGACTTACTAGATTTCGCCCGCGGCTCCGCCCGCGTTAGTGGCGATCCCTCGGGAATAGTACTTTTTTCCCGGGATAAAAGCCTATGTCCTTCTCCGCACTCCAGAGAACTTGTATGCAAAATTTCATGATGATCGGTTCTGTAGTTACGGCGTGAAAGCGTAACAAACAAACAAACTCACTTTCGCATTTATAATATTAGTAAGGATAATTTTCTTTCAATAAATAACAATCTTCACATTGCTTTTAGTTGCTTATTTTACAAAATCAATTTAACAATGTGCATGTTGTCGTTTCGTCATTTCTTTCTTGTCACATTTGTAGGGTCGAGAAGTTCGGAAGGTGGCGTTCGTCATAATTTGTCACGGAGACGAGCTGCACCAACGCATCCTGAAAGTATGTCACGGCTTTGACGTCAACCTGTATCGCTGGCCGGAAACGCATGATGACAGGGTAACAATGCTTGGCGAACTGTGCAATAGGATGCAAGAGATGGATAAGGTATGATAGGAAATGGTGATACTTTTATTTTTAAAATGTACTTACGTGAATAGAAAGCAGAAGGTACAAATGACTCAGTGATCTCAGCAAACACAAAGCGAAAGGATCCGGTTTTAAACCCCCAAGCCAGAGATTGTGAGGCAACCTGCTTAGTATATTGCTTACGACTCGGTAGTGTGTGAAATTGGAACAGGAATAGCAAAACACTACCTACATTAGATAGGCAGTGTGCTTTTCTTTTCACACAAAGACACTATAGTACGGCCGCTGTAATGATGCGATCCTGACAGGTCGTAATCGAATCGATGATGTAACTTTACATGAAGTGTTAAGTAAAATTTTCTTAAAATGTCTTGTATGCTATGTATAGAAGACAAAAAACGCCGGCAGAGCAACACTAGATAGATATTTTTTGAATTCCGAGTCCACCTAAGCTTACAGGTAAGACGGCTTGTTCGCAAATAAGATAATCTATTTTCAATGTTCAAAAGAGATGCCAACGTGTCTTTAATTATATATAATTTACAGGGTCTAATTTTTTAAGAAGGGTTGAGTATTTCCATATATGAAAGATGACTGCAGCGTAAATTATATGTAAAATTTGGAACAGATACGCAATACTTTAAAACAGTAAAAGCAAAATGACTGAATATTTGAAAGACGGTCGGAAGTTAATTGGAAATTTTGGACTTATCCCTAAATAAAGTTCGGGAAAGATTCGTCACAGATTGGGGAGCGTAGGAGGCGCAGAGTAGACTTGTCAATGATTTTGATCTTGGGGGCCAGGGGGTTGAACTGCGTTATGGCCTTAGGGGCACACTTGAAAAAAAAAAATAAGTTAATGGTCGGGCGGCGGCGGCTTGTTGGGAAGCCGCTGGCTATTTTTATACTCTTTAATTTTTTTCAAATGTGCCTCTTTAGAACCGAACCCAAACTTACCTAACTGGATCGGTTGAAAGTAGCCTCCAAGGGTGAGAACCACATCTTTATAGCATAATTTGGCTGTAAGTCGGCTATACTTTGTCCCCACTGCGATAAGCCGAATCACGCCGTCTTTCTGTTTCAATGCGCATTAATTGGCACCATATAGCGTGGTTGTAATGCTCTCATTGATCCTTCGCAATTCGTCAGGTATTACAACGAACTAAATGCCAGCGAGCATTAACTTTCCGCAACATAGCCGTTGGATGGGAAACGTGGATGACCCAAATTTTGAAGGCCAAAGCGATCTATTACCAGCTGAACTTATTCAACGTGGACATCTCAAGTAACACTCTGATTGGCCAGTGCTGGTTACCGGACCGGAAGTATGATAAAGTAGAATCCACGCTGGAGTCTTCAGCGGTAAGTTGCTTTTTACATGACTGCCAGTAAATGAGTGTTATGATTTCGAGAGTTCATGTTCGTATAAGAGTTTCTTTATTCCACATAAACTTCGAAATGGCACAGATTGAGATTTTCGAGATATTGTAAGAATTCATGATTTATCTATCTATACTTCTATACTAATATTATAAAGAGGAAAGATTTGATTGTTTGTTTGTTTGCATCGAATTGGCTCTGAAACTACTAGACCGATTTGAAAAATTCTTTCTCCATTAGAATCCTACATTATTCCTGATGAACATAGGCTATTTAAATACTTATATCTTCCCGTGCGAAGCCGGGACGGGCCGCTAGTTCTAAATAACAAAGGTTTTTTTGGTAAGGGTCTTGAACTTTATTCTTTGAAAATATTATATTTGTGATCAGCAGCTGTCATTAGTTCATTAATCATAATTAATTATTATGATTAACGAATTAAGTCATTCTAAAGAAGCATCCTTTTTAATCGTGAGGAATTTTCAGAGCCTGGTTAAATATTGACTGTTTTCAATTTTAAAAATATAACTTAAAAAACAGTCAAGTGCGAGTCGGTCTCAAAAAACTAGTCAAGTGCGAGTCGGACTTGCGCACAAAGGGTTCCGTACCGTTATCTATAAAAACGGCAACAAATCATGTTTAATATAAATTTAATTTTTATTTCTATTACTTATTTTTAAAGTGAATATATAACTTAATGTTCTGTGAATATTTCAAGCGTCTACCTGTTGCCGTTATCAAGATCGAGCAAAACAAGCAAAAAAATCACGGTTGTTGTGTGGGAGCCTCCATAAATATTTATTATATTTTATTTTTTTATATTTATTTTTATACCGGCAATAGTAATACATCATCTGTGACAATTTCAACGGACAGACAGACGATAGCGGAGCGATATTAATAGGGTCCCGATTTTACCCTTTGGGTACGGAGCCCTAAAATACAAAACCACACGGAATCGTCGGTGTGCGAGTCCGACTGGCGCTTGGGTAGTTTTTATTATTATTCGAATGTTATTTCTTTCTCTGGGATAAAATATCATGATTTTTAATGAATATGGTTAGTGATCACCTTATTTTGAAAGAGCTTCAACCGAAACTATTTAAAATTTGTTTAACAATCTTACTAAAATATTTTAGTAAGATTGTTACTAAAATATTGATTGTGGTAAAATATTTTAAAAAAATATTTATATCAAATTATATAATTTGATATAAATATTTTTAGGACTGGGTTTTGAATTACATGTATTTAAAATATGTTATTGCAATACAAATAAGTATTTTGTGATTCAGATACTTCCTAAAATATAATCTGTAATTAGTAGTGCTTGTTATCTTATTATAATCTATTGCAAATATCTAGCACTCAAGTAGCAATTATACAGCGTGATTTTGAACCCCCTATTTATTGAAATCTGGGAATCAAAATCCCTAATAGAATACAGAATTGGAAGAAAAAATCTAAAAAACGAAAAAAAATATTTGACCTTCCATAGAAATTCGTCCAGCTGATCGACGACTTTGTATGAGAAGCCTAATTTTTTTTCCTACTTTTTCCTTCTTTTTCTTCCAGTTCTGTATTCTATTGGGGATTCTGATTCTGAGATCCCAATATAGCTAGGGGGTTCAAAATCACGTTGTATAATACCAAAAGAAAAGTTGTATTTTGAATACATACAAAACCGTATAAGGCTTCAAAATACATTAAAAATAAATACCCATTCATGCCCATTTTCAAGGCGAAATTCATCCTGCGCTCGCCATGAAAATGGGCTCCTGACGAGTCCGCAACTATAGTCGGCAATCCCGACGAAATACCTCGTGAGTGATTCGTTTTTAGTCATAATATCTTTATCTCACGTTAGTTTCAATGATATAATTAAAATAAATACTTTCAACGATCTTAATAATAAGTACATTTTGTAGAAAATAGCGGTTGATGACTTTTATTTATTTTTACTCTATAGAGGATTTTGTCTGACAGTACATTTAAAGCTATTATCTGACTGAATGGTGTGATTTGTATTTTAAATAAAAAAGTTAGAATATTGTATTTTAAATGTTTAATACATGACTTCAAAGTAATTGGTATTACGTATTGGTATTGGTATTAAAATACGAATTTAAATACCAATTACTTTGAAGTCACACAATATTTTTTCACTAGTTTAATGTGTTAATTTAGAGGTATATTTACAATACATAAAATCTATACTTTTAATAATATAAAAATAATAAATAGGTATTAAATACCCGGATCGAGCTTAGTTGTGAACACAGGTTTTGAACTTGTGTCGCGGAATTCTAACCGAACGATTATGTTTTACAAGAATATTTTATATGTTTATCATTGTCAATATCGGTTTTTATTTCAGGAATTGGTAGGGGCTCGTTCATTTATGGTGAAAACTGTCAGTGATGACACTGCCCCCACTTATTACAGAACCAATAAATTTACCGCAGCCTTTCAAGCTATTATAAATTGCTACCAAATCGGGAGATACAAAGAGATAAATCCAGGTTACGTTCCACTTACAATGCTTATTATTGCTTATCTGAGCCCTTTGCCCAATGCATCCTCGGCAGTCGAGTCCGGGGAACTATCACCGAGCATCACGCTCTAAAATGGTTTGGTAATTCTTAAGTGCGACTGATGTTGACCTTCTTCAGTGTATTATTTTTAGTTATTTTGTACTTAATCATCAATAATGAGACGTGGTACAATTAAATCAAAAACAAATAATAACTTTGAGTATCGAAGCCGGCGCCTTGAAGCCTTGAACAGTACTTTCATTGCTTCAAAGCGCCGGTCGCGATGATCAAACTTATTGTTTTAGTACGTTTCTTTTTACATGATACGAATTCGCGTGCATCTCAATTCAAAGACGATACATTAATTCTAATACGTCTTTATCCTTTATGGAGTAGGCAGAGCGAAGTGCCAACGCCAAGGTGAACGTCCCAACGGGATGTTCTGATATATACAAGTAAGATAGTATTTGGACTCTATAATACAAAGATGCGCACATCATTAGTGAACATAAATATCCAATTTCTTTTTTGCCTTAACTCTCATACGCTTCCTATATGCAACAGAAAATCGCGTTGAGATGCCTGTCTATAATGATGGGCTCGTAGATGAAAAAAGGAATCAAAATAGTGATGGAAACAGTTGCACACTCATAACATAATTTCTGAGCCGTTTACCATTTCTTCTATCCGATTATTTGATCTGCAGGTTGTTTTCCATACCAGCATGGTATGTAGTAATATTAAATGTATGTATATAGTTTTTGCTAATACCACCTAATCTGTAAATTTCAAACAGGTATGTTCAGTATTGTCACTTTGCCATTCTTTTTTGGGGTGATGTTTGGGGACGTGGGCCATGGACTACTTTTGTTTATCTATGCTGTATGGATGATAAATAACGAACAAAGGTATATGTACCGTACTTCAACCAATGATGTGTGGGATCTTATCTTCAAAGGTAAGGCAATATTTGTTTTTTATTTTACTTTGCAAAGAACGAACAAGTGGGGTCACCTGATGGTAAGTGATCACCGCAGCCCATGAACAACTGCAACACCACGGTGTGACGATGAAGGATGGGCCTCCGCACTCACCGAAATAGCATAGAAGCGGTTAAGCTTCTACTCAGACGTCGATGCTCTGTGAGTGTGGTACTTCCCCAGACGAGTCGGCCCATTCGTGCTACTAGCAAAAAATAATTATGCCGTGCTGTAGCGTTGCTCTACCACAGCTGTTTAAGAATATTAAGATGCGATGATTTCGTTAGATATTCTGGGAGGAGAATATTTATATTTAGTTGCCCTTTAACCTTTCTAACTTATAAAAGTAGTAAACGCAAATTTATTATGACGGGTTGAACATAAGCTCAACTAATAATGTTTACAGTATAAGTCAAGGCGTAAAAAGTCCGAGTCTGAAAAGTATATAAGGATACTTTTCAGACTCGGACTTTTTACGCCTTGACCCACCTTACTTATAAATGCGAAAGTGAGTTTGTTTGACCCGATCATCATAAAATTTTGCATACAAGTTCTCTGAAGTACCGAGAAGGACATAGGCTACCTTTTATCCCGGGAAAAATTTCTGTTCCCGAGGTATCGATATAGAGGGCGGAGCCGCAGGCGAAAGCTAGTAATATTATAAATGCGTAAGTGAATTTGTCTCCTTGTTTACTGTTTGTTTTTCGTGTGTGTAAATGATGACAAATTTTCAAGCTGTTTTAAGGCATCTGAAATAGCTTAACGACTGCCAGCAATAATGACAGCCACCATTACTTGATCCGTCTTGTTACTCATACCCTTAAAACTAGTGTATGCTATACACTCGGCCTCAGTCCTCTGACACCTGACGAGGGGTATGTAACAAAGTGGAATTTAATTTTTAAAATTATAAACGCCAATTTTTGAAGTTTTGACCTTCTAAAATACTAAAATGAATATCAAAGTAAACTATCGCGCTGGCACTTTTCACATTTAAGTAATGCAAGTTCATTTTGTTTACAATATTCATGGACGTATAAAAAAGGCGGACGGAACGTGAACTAAATATTGAGTGAAGCACAACAATGGCGGCGCTTGACATTTGTGTGAGTTTACACATAATTGCCATATGCGAACAATTTACCCATAATTATAAAAATATTTTTTCAATTAGTGTGATTTTTTTTCATACTTTTACGTTTTTTTTACGTTAAGTCTATCACATATCTAATCGTATTTATTGTTACTTTTAATTTTAATACATTAATACACTTATATACATGTTGGTCTGGAAGAAAAGTAAAAGCGTAAAATGTGCCAGTTGCTTCTCTTCCCACGCAGATAGTAAAAGCCGATCGAGGGATTGGGCTAAAATCTGCGGAATCATGTCAATAGGCGATGCGGCTAGCAACCCATCACTATTTTGATTCTGTTTTCCATCTACACGCCCTCCAACATCTTTAGCGGATTCTTTAGCGGCGTTGAACACTTTTTGGAATGGGTAAATAATAATTAAATATATAAACGGGACGAACTTCCATCACCACAAGATGACACCGCAGTACTCCAGTCTCGTTGCGATCACGATGGATGTAACTCCATAGAAACATCAACGAAAACAAATAATAAAAATGTTCGTGCTAAGTCCCGTTTATATTCAACGATACAGCAGCAGCAGGCTCTCCTCTGCTACCTCCTTGAGGTGAAGAGTATATAGTAACTGTTTATTGGAGCAGTCTGAAGTAGCTTTTGATAGATACTTGATACATTAGGTAGGTCTTTTTTTTTTTGCTTGGCCGTCGTCTTTTCTGTTTCGCTTCACTCTTGAAGTATTGGTGCAGCCGATAGCATAGTGACGTCAGCTTTGACCTTCCCAGGCGAGAGCTTGGTGTGGCACGAAGCAACACAACAAGTACCAAAACTGTACTTGTTGTTGCTGTCCATGTTCACTCCCATATAGTAAAAGCGCAACTGCCACTTCATTAGTTGCCATCTTTAGTAGTTGATCTGCTTCATAAACACCTGTGAGAGCTTTCGTGTCACCCCGTTCAGCACTTGGGCAGTATGACCCAACAGTGACCCGCGGGGTCACTTCAGCAGGTGGCGAACTACCTTATTTAGTAGGCAGACCATACGTTGCACTTGGAACACATTGGGAGTAGGCTTTCAATCATCCTGGTTTTGGTTATTACAAAAGTGTTTTACTTAGATGGCGCCCCTCCTTACCCCAAAATACGTCTAATTTTGAATCGTATGCGGTTTGGTGGAGAGGGGTACAGAAGGGTTATTGTTATTATGTCATAAAACAATTAAAATCGAATTCTATCATGTCGTAGACCAAGACAAGCAAAAACCATGTGCTGTGCAAAAGCTGAGCGTAAAGGACATTCACGGGAATAAATAATAATCAAATTATCCGAAATATCAAGCAAATGTCTCAGATGAATATCTCGGACTATGTCAAAGGCGATGAGGCTACAACCCACCGTTATTGGATTCCCTCATCTACCTACACGTCCACCAAAAAAATCCAAACGTACCCTTTAGATCATATAGTTTGTCTACCCCGTAATGGCTTAAGACGTGATAAGTAATTATATACATGTATGCATATATAAGGTCAATTTAAATTAAGCGCAAATATTTTAAAGGCTTACTCCCATGAGCTAGAAAAATGCTTCAGAAGCAAAATAAAAAAAATCGACACGCTAGTTTTTGAGATATCTGGACCTGAACATTTAAAATAAAAAATGAAAATAGCACCCTGTGTACAAATACACACTTTCTTGGCCAACAACTTTTTACTATTATCTACTATGGATACTAGGTCAGTGACCTCGACGATCAAAACAGCTGATTTATCGATTGTAATAAAAAAAAATTATTTAGTATGAAAAAAATTTAAAAAAATCTATCGTGTCGATTTCTTAAAATTTGCTACTAAAGCATTTCTATGACATATGGGACCCAGCCCTTAAAATATTTGCGCTTAATTTAAATGGACCTTGTATAAAAAAAAAACAATAAAATTCGTATAAATATAAGATTTCACTGTGCTAAATTCTGCTAAAAGACTCCTTTCAGACACAATGACGGACCTATTTTGCTCTATGACTCGAAGAGCAAAATAGACTGACAAATTGACATAGAACACGACAAAAGACTACTTTTTTACTGAGACTTTAGACATCGACAGTCCACTAGCTATGACCAGACTAGACGGTCGTCATCTATTGTAAATCATTCCTCTTTTTCTTTCCTCGCCGAGCCCATTCAGTAGGAATGCATTAAAAATGATTGGTCCGCCATTTTGGGTATGCCGCCATGTTGGATTTAGAATGACGTCACACTGTTAATCATGCATTGTCATCCGAACTGAACGTGCATACCAAATTTCAGCTCAATCGGTTGAGGGCAAGTGCCTTAAAAATTGAGAGAGAAAAAAATAGTCCGTAGTCCGTAGTCGTCTGCAGACGACTTTCTTTTGAATGAAACTCCCGTTCTTCCTTCAACCAGGCAAGAACAATATACCGCAGCAAAAGAGCGTAAAATTGTTCCCCTATACATTGATAACATTGATGACGATGGATGTTTTCAAATGAATCAAAAACAGTTACTATTATCAGGTGAAACGTTTAATAAAAGCCATTTTGTTTTTCTCAAATATTTTCTATTTTTTAAAGGGTCAGCTATCTATGAGCCATTCATTGATTGTTTGACATGGGCCTCCTTGACTGCCGGGAGACCTATTTTCAGTAGTGGGCGGATAGATAGTTATCAATATATCTAATCAAGACAGAGCGTTTAAAATACAAAAGAAAGTCATACGCACAATGATAGGTATACCACCCTGGGAATCATGTGAACAGCATTTTATTAATTTGGGTATTTTGACTGTTCCGAGCTTATACTTATTAGTGATTCTAACTGACCTTAAAAAATGCTTGCCTAAAATAGAATCGGATACAGAAAGACAGGCACGTGAGACCACTCGTAGAAGGGCTCTAAAACATAATATCATACCCAACCTTAAGGTTATGAAACATAGTGCTCAATACCAAGCTTTCATAGCATATAACAAATTGCCGAATGAAATAAAAGGTTTAGATAGTCTAAATCTTTTTAAGAAACAATTAAAAGCATATTTATTAAGGAAAAATTATTACTCTGTAGATGATTATTTTAAATGACTTTTTTTGTTTATATTATTGATATTAACGTAATCATAAATTGACATGTCCATTATATATTAAGTTATTGACTATTTGTACTTATTTATAATTATGCTATTTTAAGTTATTATTATTGATGTAAATGTAATAGTTATAAGAATTCAGACACAATGTAAAAATTGTTATTGAAATAAATAAATAAATAAATAAAGATATTAGAAACTGATTATGCACAAAATTTCTAAATATTGATTAATATTTTTTTTTCCGAACCTAGGCCAACGGCGCATATCCAAAATGGAAAAGGGTTATTTCATTGGATATATCTCTCCAACATACGATATCACCGTGTTAGAAATTGAGCGCGATGAAGACCATAAAAAGAAAATGTTACAAAAACTGGTGGCATTTTTAAAAAATTGTGTATTTCTTGAGGTTATACTTCGAAGAGTTCGCAATGATCAAAAGTGTTTAGATATTTCTTTGTGGTAAGACAGCTACTATCAAGTAAATATAAGTATATTTCGAATTTAAAGAATGATGGGCACTTTCTTATAGCGAGTGGAACATATCTATCTATCAGCCACTGACGTAATAACATATAGATTATTGTTTTTGCAATGCAGTGCAATGTACAAGACGGTAAAACTCAATTCTTTGTGTCGTGTATGATACTCCTGGTTCATAATTGTACCCGATTATAATCTTTAAAATGTGTCATTATTAGTAACTACCTACCTAACCCGCTCATCTTCCTACATTATTATAAAAAACCTTCAGAAGAATCTGATTAGCATAGACTTATCTTCATTTACACAGAATTAGGAGTTTTCTACGGAATTTAAATAAAAATAAAAAACAAAGCTAATAAGATCCACACCTCAGCTGAGATTTGAACTCGGAACCATGCAATCGCTAACCGTGTCACCTTAGCCGTTGGTCTAATGAGCTTGTGACAGAGACAAATTTATCATTCCTTTGAATGTGTGCGTGAAAGGTCCACTCGACATTAGCATTGACATTTTTATTACTTTAGAAATAAAATATGCATGTATTACGGCTGGAATATATTACAAATATTACGTTGTTTCCGTGAATACAATTTGTTGTAAACATTAATGCACGTTTCATCCGTAAAAAATAAAAACTGCAAAAATAAAACATCAACGCCATCTATTGAGGGTGAGGCTCCTAGCGGACCGAATCGAACCACCTTAACGCGGGCGGAGCCCCGGGCGAAAGCTAGTTGATTATAAGTGTTTCTAGGTCATGGTAACATTTTTCTTTTTCTTCTACTCCAAATAAAATCAAATTTTTGCGTCTTAAATGTGTGTAGATTTTTTAATTTTGAATCATGGATTTCAATTTTTTTCTCAAGGGTTTCATATTTTAATTCCAATGCTTTGATATTTTCGTTAATATTGTTGTTGATTGTATCTTTTATGTCTTCCTTCATTTACAACATTTCTGATTTTTGTTGTCTCATTTCTTTCTGCATACTTTCGAGTATCTTTTTTATTTCCTCCATATTTCTATATCGCGCCCTCTGTCGCTAGGTGTAAACACCACTTGGAGTTATATTAAAGTGCCAAAAATTAGAAGCACGGGCAAGAGTATGCTAGCAAAGCATCAAGCAAAGTCTAAGTGTGCTATTTATGTACTTAAGATTACGCTAGATGGCGAGGTTACGGTGTGGAAAGTAAGCAGATAACGGTTGCTGGATCACACTAGATGGCGTTAGCGGTAGTAAATTTCGTAAAATATGTATCGAGGCTGAGTCATCAATGTTCACTTTGAGGTTATTTTGCAGATTATATTTGACTGTTTTTATATATATACACTTAATTCGTGTATATTCTTTATTATGCACTGTGTTGCCACTTTACTGTTTATTTATTGTTCTGTTGTATACATTCACTCACTGTCAGTCCCATGCGAACCGTTATTTTACATTTTTGAGTTTTCCTTTCTGGCAGTATAATTTTTACTTGAGTTTTTATATTTTTAATGTAAATCACTGTTTATTATCACTGTTTTTCACTTTTTACTTAGTTTAAGCACTGGTTTTATTTTTAATTTCACTAAAACACGGGATCCGATGTAAACAGTGGCACGGTGGCGCCCTCTACATCTCTCATATATTCACTTGTCAATAAATAATCAAATAAAAATAAAATGAATATTAAAGGTTGACTCCCATACAACTGACATGATTTTTTTTGCCGTAATTAGGGTTCCGTACCCAAAGGGTAAAAACGGGACCCTATTAATATCGCTCCGCTGTCCATTTGTGTGTCTGTCTGTCGGTCAGTCTGTCACCAGGCAGTATCTCATGAACTGTGATAGTTAGGCAATTGAAATTTTTACAGATGATGTATTTCTGCCGCTATAAAACAAATACTGTAACACCTATACTCGAAGAAATGCCGATTCCACTGACGTCACCGCGCACGGAAAGCATTCTACAGAGCGGACAGCGCACGCACACACATGCACCGGCGCCGGCTATGAAACGCCGAACGCATCGATACGGATTCATCTCCCATCCATTCGCGGCTTTTTTCGTTACTTTGAGAAAGCCGCCGCCACCCCAACCCGTTAGTAGTGCAAGCTGCTAACTACTCCCCCAACTTACACGATACGACCTTGCGTCCTAGACGTCCTAGGAACGTACTTGACGATCCCGATGATCCTATTGACATCGCACAAGCCCGCCCCGACCCCTCTTCGGCTCCGAATAGCCAGAGGAATCCCACTATCCGACCCCAACGCACTCGCCACCGGAATAGAGAGCGTAGAGTAGAATTAGTTCCGATTACTGGTGACCGCCTGGCGGTCCCGGGTGACTTGCACCCAGGATAGGCCCTTCTGACAACGTAGCTTTCGGCCCATAAGGCAAAAAATGAAAGTTGCTGCTCTCCAAAGGCTTTTGCCATTGTTTCTCATATTGGCCCTTCAGGCTTGCATGCACGTATACGCGGCCAATCAGGCAATATTAGAGTTTGCTGCCTCTAAAAGCCTTGCGCACACAGGCAACGCCCAAAACCGAGGTCCGTCCCTCCTGGGGGCCCTTTGGTGATGTTGTCTATAAAGGTTAAGGGCATTCTGCCCTCGCCTCAAACGCCCGGTGAAGAAGCGAAAGCTCACTTGGAGCTAGCTACATAGTCAGTTCAAAAAAAAAACGGATTCATTGCAAGCTAGGTTTCTTGGAGTGAGGCGGCCTTGTGATAACCCTCTCTAAGGAATATTCGCTTTGACCTGATCGGTGGCCACGCAAGCCATCAGGTTGAAGTACAGACTAGGAGGACGCGGAAGTACGAAGGCCACGTAATTCCACCCCAAGGTCTACTAAAAGGGTCGTGTAGGATTCTTTTTGTATATTATTATTAGTAAAAGTAATAAAGTAGTTAAACTCATACACTGTCATCATTCTACACGCCAACCCTCAATACTAAAAAATAGAGGAAGTGCAAGTCCGACTCGCTCACAAAGGGTTCCATACCGTTATCTACAAAAACGGCAAAAAAATCATGTCTGTTGTATGCGAATACAAAATATTTTTAAAGTGAATTTATAACTAAATATTCTGTGAATATTTGAAGCGTACCTGTTGCCTTTATCAATATCGAACAAAAACATCACGTTCGTTGTATGGGAGCCCCCTTAAATATTTATTTTATTCTATTTTTTTAGTATTTGTTTTAGCGGCCGCAGAAATACATCCTGTGTGAAAAAATTTCAACTGTCTAACTATCACGGTTCATTTAGTTACAGCCTGGTGACAGACTGACGGACAGACAAACAGACAGAGGGGCAGCAGAGCGATATTAATAGGTTCCCGTTTTTACTTTATTTAAAAATAAGGTGCTTTTTCGATAATCTAGTCAAAGCAAGGTGAAAAATAAATATTTTAATTTAAAAAAATTACAGTGTGTTTGGGACATAAAAAGGTAAGTTTTCATCAAATTTCCAGAAAAAAAAACTTTGTTGAAAAATATCGACACAACAAGCCGAAATCTTATTATTTGAATTTTTTACATACATTTTTAGGTTATGTGAATAAAGTGTCAGTACAAAAGGAGTAGAACTTCTTATTATCTACGTCATTGCCATATAACTTTTTGCCACAGGACTTGTTGTTTTGCCAGAAATCAAGATAAACCGTTTTTACTCTTAAAAGCTCACCCTGTGCCACTTCCCCGCAAATCGCCCGTAAATTATTTTCCTTTAATTTTTGTATATCATCATCCTATCCATCTATATATCATCCATCCATTCAGCCTATTATAATATATTTTGGTTTCAAAAATGAATTCTGGTCTATAATGGCGACTATAATATAGTCGCCATTATAGACCAGAACTCATTTTTATCTATCGTACATCAATAGTTTTTTTTTTGAACGCAGTTTGTTATTTCGCTGTTAGTGGAAGCAACGTGTAGGCTTAGTTATTAGATGTGAGACTTACGTGTTTGAGGCTCCGTGGTTTGAGGTCAACAGTTAAAATTCTTTTCATGCATCTTTTTGTTTCGTAACCGAATTTAAAAATGAGAGGAGGTTATGAATTCGGTTGTGTGTTATTTTTTTTAATGTTTGTTACCTCAGAACACTGATTTTAAAAATTATTTTTTGTTCAAAAGGGTATGCTTTAAAGTTGGTGGCATCAAAATTTTATTACAATCGGTTCAGAAGTGTAATTGGAAACTTAATAAAATATTGTTATTTCATGATTTATATATTTACTAGCTTTCGTCCGCGGCTCCGCAAATGTCGATCCCTCGGGAATAGTACTTTTTCCCGGGATAAAAGGTAGCCTATGTCCTTCTCCGTACTCCAGAGAACTTGTATGCAAAATTTCAGGATGATCGGTTCAGTAGTTATACGAAATAAGTCAAACTCGCGTAAGCTCATAAACTTCATTTTCTTGTAAAAAATCGGAGTAGCCAGCAAAAGGTGCATCATTCAAACAGACTATCGAATAACTAATAATAGGTAATCGATTTCATCGGTAAAGCAAACGGAAAGTAATACAAGAAGTCATTAACTTCATAGGATTACAAAAAACTATAACGAACAAAAGAACTTATTACAATATTTTATTGCATGTAAAAATTGGACAAATTATGAAATAAATAAAAAAATTGTGATACATACAAAATGCGCGCGCGCGCATTTTGTATGTATCACAATTGTTTTTAAAGTAGAAAAATAACTTTTACAATATTTTATTGTATGTAAATATTAGGAAAAAGTTAGAAATAAAAAAATAATTGTGATATGTATCACAATGTGTATCACAATTTTTCTAAGTATATTTTAGTATACCTATTTTTCTTATTTTTTTTTTACTTATATTAGATATAGATATTCAGATTTTCGTTTTAATATATTGTTATCTTTTTCTTGTTTTATTGATATTTTTTTGCGTTTACGAGATCGTCAGGTTGCTATTAATTTTCAGCTAGGCGTTCCATAAAAATAAATAAGATAATTTATTAAACAGCTTCAAAAAGGAGGAGGTTATCAATTCGACTGTTTTTTTTTTATGAATAATTGTTACACGATATCTTCGCCAATTGTGAACCGATTTTGATATTTCTTTTTTATTTAAAAGCCGTTACTACCAAGTTGTTCCCATTTTAATTTGGTGAAGATATAATGAAGAACTTTGGAGATATGGAAGAAACTCGTAAAATAAAATTGAGATGCTAGATTTTTTTAAATTTAATTATTATGTATATATTGAGAATCTTCTACCAATTAATTCGTATGACCAATGATTATTATCCGTACCAATATGTATGTATAAAGTTTATTATACATAACAGCTAATCGATGTTTTTAAGTTTATAATAATAAAACGGTATAATAAAGGTTTGATATGTTGAATGATTGTTATATTTAAAGATTTTAGTTTTTTTAAAGTTATGTTTTTTATCTTACTTGATAATTATACTAACCAAAATTATATGTTTCGTTGATATTTATCTTAAATTATATATATTTTGTGTTAATATGTTATATTACTTACCCCTTTTATTTAAATGCGCTAAAAGATTTAAGTACTCGTATTTACTTGCTGCCAATTAAAATTTTAAAACGAAGAAAGTAAATACGAGTATTTAAATCTCGCGACAAGCTTTTATAATATATAAATTGTGTCAAACGTGTTAAATTTGAAATGACGTTATAAGTTAACAGTAAAAGTTTTAGTGTAAAAGTTTATTATTTTCTTTTTAGCGCATTTAAATAAAAGCTTGTTTTTAAAAAAGGTTTTTTTACCTTAATTTTATTTTATACTTTTTAGTTTTTACCTGATAAGTTCCTAAGTCTGTTCATCTCATTCAACGCGTCATTATTGCAAGGTCGCTTGCCAGTTAATTTTGAACAGCCCAGCTCTTCAATGATATACTTAAGGCCATATATGCTTGATCAGCGGTAAAGAGCTTCGAGCCCAAGTATAAAACGGCATGGTCGACGGTACTACCCACCCTGCATTTTGTGTACCGTACAAGCCCAACATAATATAATTGGTAACATTCTCCTTTCTGCAGTGCTGTGACCATATTTTGCTGAATATTGCACAATCTTAGGTTGAATGAGATGAACGCCGTCTTTACCGAAGTCTATACGGACGGAAGGTATGTCAGTATCATACATTTGTGCTCTCCGGAAGCAAGGTCATAATATTTATGTTATATGTCCGATTGCACCATTCATAAGACCCTTGGATATATCTACATTGTACCGTAACATTACCTTCGCCCCAACAAATATTTTTAACTCCTTAGGAAGCCCTCCAGTCTTTGGTATAATATTATTAAAATCCACGTTGCCATTATTTCGAGTACTATCTAGTAGACTATCCTGTGCTCTTATTTTGTTGATAGTTATACTTTGAGCTCGGAAATGTTGAACACTTTTGTTATGGTCATACACTTGTTGGTTAGTGGGATAAATTCGTAGGCCTTTTCAATTGCAAATTCACCTGTCTGTTCTTTGTTTAGTCGATTCATTAAAATAACAAAATGTTCAGATTTAAGTTCACCAACTCTTAATGCGTTTAAGTCTTTAAAAGTTGTGCTACCTTGTCATCGCATATTTTTGGTTAATTCAATTAACGAGAAAGAGCGCCATATGTGTGTTGCTGGGATAAACCTAGCGGTTGATCAAACACTTTTTCCTCTCACGGGAGGTAACTGCATTAAGTCCTCAAACACACAAATATTTATACCACCAAAGAGTATTTCGTTGTTTTTGAGTTGTTTAAGTCGGGAATCTACCATACATAGCATTGCGTATGGAACCATAGAGATTTCATTTTTATATAAAAAATCTTTGTGTTGCCACTGTTGTCGCATCAATTGTAGATTTTACTCTATGGTACTCGAACATCGATAGAGCGTAAAACAAATAGTCATTACGTTGAAACCTAGAATCGTTGCCTAGAATTCTATATTGAAAATAGTCTAGGAGTGAAATTTTAATATTTCTCGGCTGTTTAATCCATTTTTCCCGCAAGGTAGCAGAAAGAACCATGCGAATTCCTCTGCTTTCTTCTCATGAGCGACATTTACAATATTATCTGTGGTTTTTCTGGTAATTTTATTAATATCATACGACACATCTAATAACTGTTCTTCCGAAGGCTGTGTGCTGTCAATAAGAGTTAAACTGATGTATGAACGGGAATGGTTTCAGTTTGACAGTTTCTTTCATTATGAGATTGAGATATAATATTTGGGAACATGATTACATTTTGATGCTCTTGTCTAATTGGAGATTTAATTTTCTCTTACTTGATATTCATACTCTTAATCGAATGTCACGTTGTTCAACTGATTCTGATGCTCTTAACCGATGCATGCGTTGCTTGGAATTATCAAGTTTTAACTGCCGTTGAGTGAGTGTTTCGTTTTTGTCCTGCTCACGCCTTTTGCTTAATCGTTGCCGTTTCTCTCTATCACTTTTACTGGCAAGTTTTTGTTGCCGTTTGAATTTCTTTTTCTCTAGCTTTCTCTTTCTTTGTGTTGATGTATCAGATTTTCTCATATCGTTCCCACGAGTATCGAAGAAATATCCGTAGACCCTTCCAGAGCTTCGTATAGAAGAGTAAGAACTAATATACAAAAGGGTTCGCCCCGGGGCACCGCGGTGCCCCGAGGTGGTACGTTCAAATCAAAAAAATCAAAAAACGTTTATTTTTCTCCACAAACAAGTTTCATATGATATTAAAAATTGTTACAAAAATGCATTTGAAAATATATTGTTACAAAGCTGAAAAAAGAATATTAGTAAATAAAGTAAGAAAGAACTAGTGCCTGTGCTAGGTTTCCAAGGAACCTGTATTACAGGTCACCAGGACACTCCATTAGCTTAGTTTATGTATATGTATAATAAATAAAGACATTAACATTAAAAGAGTAGTATTTTATGAAATTACTAGTAGAGCAGTTTATGTGGAGAACTGGTAGGTTTTCAAGAAACCTGTATTACGACATCATGTAACACCCTAATGCCACTCAGTCCTGGGCACGGCCTAACCTTGACTTAGGTGTTTAAAATAATGCGCCACTTATTTCAGCTAGAAGCTTACTTGCGCCTGACGAAAACGCAGTTCCGGGTTTAATTTTGGAGTTCTCCTTCTCCTACACAGGTTGCAAACCAATGCTGTTGACGCCTATCTCGCCAAAAGAATATTAACCAGTTCATGTTACAACCCTAACTAAACCAACATGATATCATATCAAATGCTTAGACCCATACACAAACATGCACATACGTACATATATTCATACATACACATATACATACATAAAGATACCATATAAAGACAAAATATACTCGTCAAGAGTTATTCTCAGCAAGACCTTCAGACCTTTCATTTGATACCCATATTGTAGGCACGAATAAAAATAATATTATCCGCCATTTTGGGTGTTCTGCCATGTTGGATTTGGAATGACGTCATACAGCATGCATTGTCATCCAAACTGTACGTGCATACAAAATTTCAACTCAATTGCTTAAATATATCTGTTTTAAAATTGATACTTGAGTTTTAGTAGTCTGCCATATGAGTGACGTCACATTCTTTTTCGAGTTATTCTCAGCAAGCCCTATAATTTGATACCCATATTGTAGGAATGTATTAAAAATGATTGGTCCGCCATTTTGGGTACGCCGCCATGTTGGATTTAGAATGACGTCACACTGTTAATCATGCATTGTCATCCGAACCGAACGTGCATACCAAATTTCAGCTCAATCGGTTGAGGGCAAGTACCTAAAATTGAGTTGTAAGATTCCACCCGAACAAACATACATTGCAAGTTAAATAAAAGCATGTAAAATAAAGGCTTGTAAAAAATTGTGGACACCGTGCGGCTTAATGCACCAACCTTTGTATAAAGTAGGCAGTAAAGCGATGCGCACGGGACTTGGCGCAAGTAGTCCGATAGCGCTAGCCGATTTTGGAAGTAGTCCGATAGCGCTAGCCGATTTTGGGGTCATAACTTTCAAAAACGCTAAAGTAGCTTATTTCTTGCCTGTGGATGCGGTTGTATTTAAAAAGCCTAAATATGTATAATAAATAAATTTGTGCCGGATTACGTAATGGATTTTAAGATTTTTATTTATTTGTCATTTTAAAGCCAAAAACGTTATAAATCAATTTAAAATAATTGAGTTCACATATTCAAAACTATTAATGCATGAAAGATTTACTATATCAATTTGTGTCGTTTTTATGCAGTGTATAAGTAATAAAATACAAAAAACAATTTCTACGTTTAAAACGATAAAAAATTGGCGCCGCGCCGGGCGGCGACGATGAGCGCGAAGACGCACGTGCCGTGTGGATAGTCGTATCGAACATAACGCACACACGCTAGTTAACTATTATACCTAAAATATAGATATCGCCAAGCGAAGCGCAATGGCACTGGGTACCTACTCTCGAAGCACTCATCATTTCGAAGCATTTCGACGTTTTTTATTACTTACCTACTTGTTAGACATGTAATATATTTTCGTGTAAGTTAACCGAAATATCATGCGAGATATATACAGTGTTATTATAAAACAAGGACTTAAGTTAGTACCAGGTTTAAACCGGGGTCCAAGTCAAGTACTAAGGATAATCGTATTATAAAACGAGGTTTATCGTTTAAGCTATAGATGACTCTAGGTCTAAAGATAAACCTACAATTCCCTAGTTTAACTCTAGTACTAACTTATTCAGTGTTATTATGAAAAACGGCAAAACCCAGGTTTAAACCTGGTCTACCTAAGTCCGGACTAGCGATGGATCGACTGAGGTTTAGCAAATTAAACTTTTTTTCATTAAAAAAGTGAACTAAGTCAAGATTGACTTAGACCTGAGACGATTTCTGGATGATCTAACGGAAGCAGGAACCATTCAATCATTCGTTCAGTATGCTACTACTACGTTCCAATTTTCACTAATAATAAAATGAATCATAAAATTTATTGTTTGAAACTAGTATAAAACTAAAAGTAATAAAATTGAAATGGAGAAACATGTTTATTTTTGTCATAAACGATATATTCAGGGGTCAGATAAAAAACACCGTATGCCGTTCTTCCTTTCTTTCTATTATTTTTAGTACACTTTCATACATATCTTTTTTGTATTTGTCGATGCGTTATTATTATAACCAAATTGATGCAAGTGAACCATTTCCACGTCTGTTATGTCAATACGAGTCTTTTGTCGTCTTTAGGGTTATCACTTGGTTGTCAAGGTCAAAAATCGTATCACAAGCTGGTTCCAGCACAAAAATACTTCAAGAGTAGTAATCAAATAAAGCCGTTAATACACGTTGATAATGATCATAATACCTAAATAATTTTTAAAATCGGTTAAGTATATTATGTTCAACAATTTCCAACAATGAATTAAATCATATATTGATACTAGCTGCCCCGGCGAACTTCGTTTCGCCATAAGTTAAAAACTATCCTATCTCTCAAGTTGGATCGAACTGCACATGGTGTGCGAATTTTATTATAATCGGTTAAGGGTCCATACTACCTCACACTGCTTTGCAAGATTGACTGTTATATCAATAATAATTAAATACTCAAGTTGAAATAAAAATGCAGCAAAGTTCAGGACTAACTCTGGTAACTATATGATTCAAAAACACGATTGCGTTAAATTTTCTCGATAGAAAAAAATTGCAAAGTTGCCTCCAAATCACGTCTAATTTACTCGGTATATAGCATTATTCACCAAATACATTGAAATTAACCTTGAAACTTTTGATTATTATTGCATTACAGATAAGGCAGCCATCATATGTTTTGCTTTTTCGAATAACCCTTGAATATTCCTAAAAAACGAAAATATCCAAAGTAGCCAACGCGTTTAGACCATCCGCATTTGTATGGCCACGCCGCCTGGCATATGTCGGGCTCTTAAGTGGTTTAGGAGTCCATTGAGGACAAACATTGTGACACGAGATTTATATATATTAAGATATAAAAGTAGAAGTTCCCACTGACTGACTGACATATAGACGGACGCACAGCCCTAACCGGTAATGGCAGAAACGTGAAATTTGCACAGCTAAGCACACTAATTGGGATTTTGAAAAAAAAATAACTGCGACCACACGGTAAAAAGGGATTTTGAAAAATTTAAACCCTAAAGGGGTGAAATAAGGGTTGGAATTTTGTATGGAAAATGTTCAAATCAGCAACGATTTTGATAAAAATTAGATACATGCTTTTAAAAATATTTAATTGAATACGTGTTTCACGGTTTATTAGAATTCACCCTCTAAGGATGCAAAATAAGTTTATATCGAAAATATTTAAACACCTACAGATACTTTATGGGGTAGATAGAGTCAAGGGTGTGTAGATTTTAAGGACATGATTTTTTGCGTTGTAATACGACTGTCCAAAAAATAGTGTTATGTTTTCAGAGTTTATGTTTGTACTTGTATGTCTGTAGTAAGTTTTATTTGTGTCTATTTGAAACGATCTTTTCATATATCAATGGACACATTGAATACTTCTTGTTCCATAGTTTACGAGAAATTTAATCCATAAGATGTGTTTAATTAACTAACACAAATTTTTAATATCACTAAGCTAGCGTGCCTAAAATGTCATCCATCTGCTCGTCTGTCAAAGGGCTGTACTGTATCTTTTGAATCGCAATAAGTAGAGACCTTGAAATGTTCACAGAATACAGCTATAACAACAAATCTTTTTCTAATTCTGTATCTAAACAAACTCCGTCGACGCAAAGGGTAAACAAAATTCCGCCAACTGGTCCAACTAAGTTCTTGATTTTGCTACGTTTTTGCCTCCGTTAGGACAGTGCGGCACCACGTTTGTTTAGGGCATCTAGGCTTATCCTTGCCTTATGGGTTCCAGTCAAAGCTCTTCTGGGAATGTGATTGTGTGGACGGTGCAATGTGAGGCCGATTCAACGCCATTTACGTCGGTGGATCTCCACGTCTATGGGTTCCTCATGGCATAGTCTCCATAATTCTCCGTTAGAGAGAACAGTATCTGGTTAGAAGATCTCCATTATATTTTGCAGGCAGCGATATACAAAGACCTGGATCTGGTGTTAGTTCTTCAAACACTTTCTTAGTTACGCATCCGTATAACAGTACCGATTTTATATTGGAAATGGTATTTTTTCAGTTTCGCTCTCTTAGAAAGGTGTCTGGATCGCCATACGCAGCGGTGACTCGCAAAGGCACCTTTTACTTTGTTTATGCGACGTGTTACGTCCGTATCCGTTCCACCCGAGCACGGGCACATACAGTGGACTATCATTATGTATCCCGTTTCGCATATCTTGAGTCTTGATTGTTGATATTTAGCCCAACCTCTGCCGCAGATTACTAAATATGTCTTACGTAGTAACCTATATATAACTATAAATATATATAGGTTATATATCCTCTGGTGTTGCAGATGTCCATGGGTGACGGTGACCACTTTCCATCAGGTGGCTCGTCTGCTCGTTTGCCGTCGGATATACATAAAAAAAAAAAAAAAAATGAGTTACGTAGTAACCAACGTAACAGATACATCACTCCCAATCATGTATCCCAATATATATACGTAACAGATACAAAAGCGAAAATACCTACGCTATAATAGCCTACAAAATCTTTATAATAATACCTGCTGTTCGCAGCTTGAACATATAAAAAATAAACAAAAGTAAGTCACCGAGCGGGATTTGAATCCGGAACACTCGTTTCTTGCCGTCCACGTCTTAGCCCGCTGGACCAGATAGACAGTGGCCGGCAGGACGAAATTAGCGACCATATTCTACGTGGAAAGAAAAACGCATGAAAATTCTAAAACACGCGTTTTCCCAAACATACACTAATCTAGATCGATTGTTTACCCTCGAAAACGCCCATATACCAAATTCCAGTGAAATAGTTAGAACCGTTTCCGAGATCATAGAAATAAATTTATATACATATAAATTTACTACTACCATCTACCAGTTAACCTGGTCCGGTAATATATCTACCTTGGTCACAAAATTACAATGGGGAGTGAGAACCAAACGGCAGAGGTTGATCGTAGAATTGCACAGGCCTGATCAGCCTTCGGAGCCAACAAAAAAGTCTTTAAGAGCAAGCTGCCACTCCAGCTAAAGTCCAAAGTATTCGAAGAGTGCATATCACCAGTCTTTACTTACGGCACTGAAATTATGTTTCTCACCAAACAGTCCGCGAAAAATTTCGAGTTGCGCAAAGAGGAATGGAGAGATTAATGCTCGGAATCAGTCTCCGACACCGGCCGGAAGCGCGTCGAAAGGATATGCCAGAAAACTAAGCTGAGAGATATAGTCACAACGATCGCGAAGAAGAAATGGACTTGGGCTGGACATATAGCCCGAATGGCAAATGATTGCTGGCCAAAGAGAGTCCCGGAATGGAGACCACGTAATAACACAAGACGAAGGGGGTGACCGCCAAAGCGATCATCATCATTTCGAGTAGGTGTCACGGTCAATCGACCATGCACACCCTGGTGTCAGAGTTCTTTGGAACCGCCTCTCGACCTCTGACGTGGTTCCTTTAACGACTACCAGATGGCAGCCGGGACCAACGGCTTAACGTGCCTTCCGAAGCACGGAATCATCTTTATTATCAGACAATCAGGTGAATCAATCCTACACGCAGGGCATGGCTGGATGAGACGGGCACAAGACCGCCAATCATGGCTGAAATTAGAGGAGGCTTACATCCAAGACTGGCTATGATTGGGCTTGATGACATATAAATATACAAGAATTGTTCGTTTCAAGGTATAAGATACGTGACATAATGCCCAGCTACGTCCAGAATTACCAGATGCAAAAGTGGGGACAGGAGACAGTCTTGAATTACTCCATGATTTGATTGTACCGCAATATCTTCTGACAAGAGACCGTCGCAGTGAACTCTGCACGAATAGTTGTTCTCTTGTTGCTTCGTACTGCAATTTCTTCTAGCCTTCCCCAGATCAATTACTAACGCAGCGTTACCCAGGCTCTTTTAAAGTCGACAAAAAGAGACTATATCTCCCTTTGGAATTCTGATGCCTTCACTAAAATAACACGCAACATATTCACATGGTCTACAAAGGATCTTCCAGGTTGAAATCCTGCCTGCTTTTCACAGAGGATAAGCAACCTTTGAAAGGTGACATAAGATAATTTTGCAAAAACCTTAGAAGGAAGAGATAGAAGTGTGAATCCCCTCAAACCAACAATAAGTTTTAATAACAAAATAAAAGTTTTGTGAGAAAATTTAAGACCATCAGACTCCATTTTTGATGACTTTAAAAAGCTAATTTTTCTTATTTCTACGGACACATGGCATCATGATGTCCGCTTTTTGTCATATACCTTTTGTTTCTGTGATCTGCGGCTGAAATAAACATCTGACACATATAAAATACCTACTCTGCTAATGTCTATGGATACAAAGCATCAAGATAAACACCTTTTGTTGGATAACTCATGTTCAAGTAACCTTTTATACAGATTTTTTTTGACAAATGATTCTCATTTATCTAAATCACTAGTTCAATACTTTATAAGTGTGAGATTAGCAGAGATAATAATTTTTATTAAAATTGAACATTTTCATGAACCAGATGTATTTAAAATCAGCTCAAAAATTGTTGGTAGGCAACCCTATCGTCTAATCACGCATCAAAACGGTTGTTGAATGAAGTGCGGTGTGCGCAGGCTCTTAAAATGCTTTGTTTTGTTTTATATGTGTAAGGCCAACACTGGTGAATTTTCAAGCTACCTAAAGGCATCTGACAAACCTTAACGACTGCCATTAATGATGACAACCGGGATCAACGGGTTTTCGTGCTTTTCAAAGTACGGAGGAGCTCGAATTATTTTTATGCCACTTGCGGTCACCCATTTCAGCGGGGACCACGCCCGGGTATGTATTGACATGCCATAATGATGCTTACACTCACTGGGCTAATCGCGCTCCTCAAAAATATGTAATATGTAAAAAACACGTTGCAACTTGCAACTCGCACCGAATCCTAACAGAGAAATGCCGCCCTGCGCCTGTGAAACACACATGTATGGTGACTCGTGCTGCATTGAAAAAATAGGTACACATTTACAATATTAATGAGGACTATAAACAAGCGCACACTTTTTTCATTCAACTACGAAGCTCAAGAAATAAAGACGGAGATTGAATGTATACTAGCCTCGGAACAGATTAAGTACTAGTACTTACGGCTACTGCTAGTTACTGAGCACCCGAGCGCAGATTATAATAAGCTTACGCCCGCGTTTTTTAAAAGTAATGAATTGAAAAGTGTATTTTTTTAAAGATTCTATTGATATATATTACACAAATTATGAATAGCGTTTTATTGCAATTAAATAGTACTAAGGCGTGAACTCTAATAACTTTAATTTTTCTTTTCTGACTTTTATAGCATATTAAAGGAAAAAAATAAAAAACGAAAAATGCACTGGATCAGTTCGAACCAAAATATTTTGATCAACAGATACCTGTGCTCTAAATCACTAACACCTTTTTTACCTTGATTAATATTCTTTTCGAGCCATTTAAACGGCTTGATTGGAACTGGTTAAATAACCGTATTCCACTGGTCCGAGAACACACAAAAAGCCAATATACATACGTTATTGTGTAATAATTATCATGTAAATAAAATTTTGTCGCTAAATTTTCTTTTCATCCGATAAAGCTCAAAAATAAAAATACCTAAATTTCCACCTACCCACATTCAAAAAGTGACACAAATACATATAATAGGCCATAGGAAATGATTTGGAGACTATATATACAAAAACAAAATATTTAGCATTTTTGAAACCTCAAAACTTAGCGCTACCGGACTAAAGTGTCCACACTTATTGTTTTTACTGGATAAATATGTAGTTGGATTTTAAGCACCGATTTGTGTTCATTATTGGAAGGAGAATCGAATATTGAGTATCTTCTATCAAAATGTCAAGTGTCTAACTAGTCACCCTGCAGGTATTTCATGAAATAATCAAATATACGGATTTCATTTCGAATACCTTTCGGATTTGAAGTAGTTCTTGGCCAGTAGCCCACTTTTTCCCTTCCTTTTGTTTCTGATAGATACCTTGTCTTTTCCAATATCAGGACAGTAATATGTGTATGCAAAATAATAGTATGATTTGTTTATTTAGGTGTCTAAACACACTATGCCAAAGTTGCCTATCCTAAGTTCCGCGGCCGATATTCCGTTCCGACGTATTTGGCTAAATATGACACACCATAAGCATCGAAATTATGCGACAGAACGGAAAGTCGGTTGCCCAACGTTGTGTGAATGTGAATTCAGTGGGTACTAAGTACGTGTGCAGACATGAGCGAAATAAATAAATGATCGACAAGTAGGGTATGTCTGCCAATCGCTAGTTTATCCCCTGCAATCAAAGCAAACGGTTGCCTAGGTATATTACGTTAGTATTATATTGTTTTTTTCCTCTATATAGAATACATCTTCGCCGAATCGCTTCGAACTTACGCCCGAAGGAAGTTCGGCTGCATGCTATAATGCGACGTAATTTCGGCATAATATCGTCAGTAACTCAAATATCATTGCATGTGTAATCACGCCAAACTTCGGTCGCGTATTTTCGGCGTAATGTTTTTATATATATCCGATTACTTGATTTCAGGCCGTTATATGATTTTAATGATGGGAATATTTTCAATGTACATGGGCTTTTTATACAATGAATGGTTTTCACTGACCACTAAAATGATGCCCGGATATTGGTTGAACACTTACAACGTAACATATTTTAATATATATTATGAAGAAGATTACTTTGTTATCGAACCAAACGAAAAGCCGGTTAGATATATTTATAAGTACGCAATCGACCCAGGTTTAAAGGTAATTTCGATACAATAGCTTTATTTCAACATCTCAATTTACGTGCTACCCTCGGTTACTTAAGGTAAATGTCCCAAAATTTTATGTTAGTAGATACTTGTACGTTGTAAGTTTAGTCTGCCGCGTAAAAAATAAGAAATTAAAATATTTTTCATTAAATTATCCAAAATTATAAAATCTTTTAATCTTTCAAGTCATCTAATCTGTATAACAAATCAAGTACCAACATTTTACTACGACTATTGAGAGCAATACTAAACTAGCGCAAACAGCTGTGCGGTGTGTGTGCACTCCTTGACGCCACGCCGTCAGTTCGCCTGTGCAAGGCGAAATAGGAACTGTGAATAAAAAAATTTTAAAGTATTTTATTGAGTTCTTTAATACTTTATTAGAAAATGGGGCATAAAAGTCACTATCGACACAAAAAAGGGAACATCCTATTTTTTCTAGATTTAATATTTATGTAATAAAATATACAGGTATTTTGAATGAAAAAAATGTACGTAATTAATTTTCTAATGAGCAAAATTGTCATATTTTTTGTTCCCTAGAATTTTCATTAAACGAGTTTGAATCCGTGGTCCAAATAATTTATTTGAAAAAAAAAACGATAAGTAAAATTTGCGAGCGGCCCTTGAGTTTTCTCAAAAAATATTTACTTACTTGCCATTTCGAATCGAATGAAACCTCAATAATTACTGGAGAATATGAAAAAGTTTTGACCTAAAAAGCATTAGGGCTGGCACTGACTAGGCTATATTAGAATTAATATGTAATATAATTTTTCTTTATTTTATGTTTAATCTTTTCGAAAATAGTAAGCAATATTTTTATTATACGTATTCATAACGAAGAGATCAAATACAAACCAAATGTGATAAGCAAACGTGACATTTAATTTGTTTTTTTATTAAGTTTAAGAAACTTAAACTCGGATATTTTAATTTAAATGATATACGTTAGTTTTCACTGAAGTATATACCTTAATGATTTTTATTATAAATTATCACAAATTTCTCTTACTAATCTTATCTCGAAACAGACACTAAGAGCAGAAACACATTTCATCACGAAATGGGGTTCAAACAAGAGGTCCACAAATAAACAAAAGCCTAAGCATACTGAAATATGGGACATTTACCTTACCTGCATTCTGTCAAGTTTCATACAGATCAGTCTAGTTCTTGGGTCGTGCGTGATTAATAACTGACTAACATCCAGAATTACAAACTTTTACAAGTTTCATCGTGTTCAGTTCCATCGGTGAATTTCATACAATATTTTCTTTCAAATATTCAGAACAAAGCCACAATGTTTAGGGTTATTTTTTATTTTATCTTCACCTTTATTTACCTCAAATATTAGAAAGCATGTGGAGACCTGAGTGGTTCAAGCCCCTTCATATAAATTGAAAAGCGACACCGCCGTGGTTTCTGGAATCTGCGGCCAAGCCGCTCGGTCGTGCGGACGCATATTAATCGTGCCTAAGCCTCGAATGGTTTATTAAAAATATCGATATATTGCTTTATTTTAAATAAAAATAATAATAATCAAAATGCACCGATAGAACAGAACATAGTGAAATTTGATAGGCGGCGCGACCGTGTCGCAGTACTTTAAATTATTTGTTGCATACAATACAATTATTAATCTCGCGTAGGAACGGGCGGGCCGTTCGGTCGCGCAAACAAATATAAATTAAGCCTTAAGGCGCTGTGCATCAGGAGAATACCGTAAAACGTGTATTTTTTCGTCGCGCAGTTAGCCTTATTTTTCTTGGAATACTAGCATGAAAAAAATATGACGTACAGTTCAAAGATCAAAATAAATGGTTACACTAAAATATTTTCAAAAATATATTTAAAACTTAGCTAAATAAAATAGCAAAAAAGCTATATCCAGAAAAAGTTTCCTCGCGAATTACTTGATATTTTCAGCGACAACTACCAACACATGGATTCCTAAAAAAAATACAATATTTGGTTATAATTATTGAATTATTAAATTAAAAGTGAAAATTAACACGAAAATGGCAGACACGGGTTTGAACTGAGACTGACGGCAAGTATGACACGAGTAAAAAATATATCGCGCGATGTCCGCTACAAACGGTTAAGGGATACAGCGCCTTAAGACTCGAATTATATGCGTGAGAAAATATCCGCTCGGACGCGCAGTTGCATGTACTTCTAGCCTAATTACGGTTGTGGATACACTATTTTGTTGTATACGCGGCCACCTATTTCTGTAGTTTAAAATTATTTTTTTATTTCAGATGGCACGAAATACCTTTCATATGGAGAATTCGCTTAAAATGAAACTCGCTATTATGATAGGCGTCGCGCACGTTGTATGCGGGCTTTTTTTAGCTATGTTTAATTATATGTAAGTAATCATATGGCGTGTTAATACAAGTATAGTTCTTAAGTGTACACCACACTACTCACGTCAAACGCAGATATCGAGAAAGTAAGAGAAGAACAAAATTTGTTACTGGTATCAAATGGAGAAACTTATTACAATGTATTTCAATCAGGCTAAGAACATACAACACACAAAAACTTGATTAACTTAAAAATTGTCAGCCGTTTGGCTACGATGATCACACACAGGCAGTGTGTCTGTCTGTGTGTGATCATCCCAAACGGCTGACCAGACGTAAATGCATGTTTTCTTATTAATAACGCGACAAATAGACACCAAAAAAGCAGTGGGCAGATTTTTTAACATGCTTAGTCATCGAGTTGCTACTCTGACGTAGGGTAACCAAGTCTTGTTACTACTCTACGTCCGACGTATTGTTTCACTGGTACTTTTTCAAGCACGTTCACTAACTAGTGTGCTGGCATTTTCACGATGTTTTGAATAGTCATATATTTTATTACATGCATAGTATCACGTCTTTATCCCTTACGGGGTAGATAGGGTCCGAGGCCATAAGACCAAAAGGCCACGGTTAGCATCCGTGGCCTTTTGGTGATGGTTGATGGGCTTAAATATGGAATATGGAATCAAAATAGTAATGGGTTGCTAGCCGCACTGCCTATTTACATGATTCCTTAGGTCGGTTACTACGGCCTGCGCGGGAAGAGAAGCAGCTGGGTATATTCTATGTTTTTTCTTTTCTCCCAGATCACCATGGAAGTGCTTTCGTCTTTTATCACAATACGAAGGTCTGGCTGTCACGGGCTCTTTCTCTATGTATACCTACTATTAAGAACTGACAGTCAGCATATATCAGGCAGATGTCCTAATGTAATTTAGGTTTCTTCTATAGTAAAAGAAAACAAAGTTTATTCATCCACAATTTTTTACAAAATAAAAGAATTTATCGGACATAATTATAACATACTTAATATCGTTTTGAAAGATTTACTATCAGAATTATGTGCAAAATCAAACCATTTAACATGGTATTGGTCGTTTTTTTCATATTGAGCTGCATGCTATGTTGTTTGACCGTGTTCAGAAATATGTCATCGGTGGGCTGTCGGCTTTGTTATTTGGAATTATAGAATTTAAAGTTACCATTTTTTGTTACTGTCATAGGGAAAGTATGGAGTTGAATTGCGGCATACATACCATGCTCAACTCCATGGCGTCATTGACGGCCATTGTGGTATATATTTTTTTATATCTTTTGGTTTTTGATGTATTTTTGGCATAGAAGTATGAAGTCTCTAGAAGCAGCGCATTACTTGATCCGTCTTGTTACTCATACCCTTAAAACTAGTGTATGCTATACACTATGCCTCAGTCCTATGACGCCTGTCGAGTGGTATGTAACAATTTAATTTCTAAAATACTAAAATGAATATTAAAATACTATCGCGCTGGCACTTTTCACATTTTTAAGTAATGCAAGTTCATTTTATTTACAAAATTATAAACATATTTATCCTCCATTAAAAACGTCAAATTCCATTGTCAGTGAAAGGCGGCAAGACGCATAGTGTTTTTTTTGTTTACTTAGTTATTTTTTGTCAAATGTCAATAATTAACATAAATACAGATAGACCGGGGGCCGGTGGCAGGACTTCCTACCTCATAAGATACCCGAATGAGACAAGTATGTAGTGAAAGTAGGTGCTTTGGAGGTGGGGGCCAGGTAGGGTTGCCACTCCCTAACCTGGAAGAACCATAAAAAAAAATGTATCGAAAACGTCAATTTTGGCCAAAAATTATCTCATCAGATACTCGAACGGGAGTTTGACGTAGTGAAAGATATCCTTATGGAGAGGTGAACCAGCTAAGGTTGCCTGCGGCAACCATGGAAGAAGTCCAAATTCAGCCACCCTGAAAGTGGCGATTTTTCATGGTATTTTATCTCATAAGATACCTCAATGAAACTAGTGCCCAATGTTAGTTCTGAGGGTCGGCACTGCGAATAAAATAGGTTGCCTGCGGCAACCCTGGAAGAACCCATATTCAGGCACGTTTAAGACGTGGAATTTGAAAATTAAAGTATTAAAAAAAAACTCGGAACCATATCCAAAAGCACTGCAGGATTACGATCGTAATATTATTTTCAACCGACTTAAAAAAAAATAGGTTTTCAATCCAATGTTCAATATATTCTCCAAAACTTTTAATTGCATTGTAACGAATATTAATTGATGTTTCATATTACATTTGATTTAGTGTAAGTTCCATCAAAATCGGTTCAGTATTTTTCGAGATAGGCTAATACGTATAACTGTGCCATTTTTTTTTAAATCTCATATAGAACATGAATGAAACTAGTGCCCGATGTTAGTTCTGAGGGTCCGAACTGCGAATAAAATAAGTTGCCTGCGGCAACTCTGAAAGAACCCATGTTCAGGCACATTTAAGACGTGGAATTTGAAAATTAAAGTAATAAAAAAAATCACGGAACCATATCCAAAAGCACTGCAGGATTACGATCGTAATATTATTTTTAACCAACTTTAAAAAAAAATGTTTTCAATCCAATGTTCAATATATTCTCTAAAACATTTAATTGCATTGTAACTAATATTAACTGATGTTTCATATTACATTTAATTTAGTGTAAGTTCCATCAAAATCGGTTCAGTGGTTTTCGAGATATAGGCTAATACGTATAACTGTGCAATTTTTTTTAAATCTCTTATAGTACATTAATGAAACTAGTGCCCGATGTTAGTTCTGAGGGTCCGAACTGCGAATAAAATAGGTTGCCTGCGGCAACGCTGGAAGAACCCACGTTCAAGCACATTTAAGACGTGGAATTTGACAAATTAAAGTAATAAAAAAAATCTCGGAACCATATCCAAAAGCACTGAAGGATTACGACCGTAATGTTATTTTTCACCGACTTCATAAAAATAGGTTTTCAATCCAATGTTCAATATATTCTCTAAAACTTTTAATTGCATTGTAACTAATATTAACTGATGTTTCATATTACATTTGATTTAGTGTAAGTTCCATCGAAATCGGTTCAGTAGTTTTCGAGATATAGGCTAAAACGTATTACTGTGCCATTTTTTTAAATCTCATTAGTACATGAATGAAACTAGTGCCCGATGTTAGTTCTGAGAGTCCGAACTGCGAATAAAATAAGTTGCCTGCGACAACCTTGGAAGCACCCATGTTCAGGCACATTTAATACGTGGAATTTGAAAATTAAAGTAATTAAAAAAATGAGTCAAGAAGCCTCGCCTATGTGTCGGTTGGATTTAAGGTATAAGCCAGCAGTTCTGCGGACTTTTCTGGACACAAAAGGCCGCTTCCGTCTGGATTTCTCATTAGTCTGTCCTTCTCCACCAGTCCACACGCTTTCACAATCCTATAAGCCGTTCCCAGATGTTCTCTTTCTTTTGACAGCTTTCATCTCAGCCAGTAGCGGGTTCCACCACTTTATTAATTTACACTTCGTTTAAGGCTTAAGTTTGGGAATCGATGCTTCGCAAGCCCTTGTAACAATCTCCGAGTATCTGGCCACCAGGTCATCAAGGCCTTCCCTATCTTTAATACGGCTGATTGAGTACTGGGTTATTTGATCTGCTAGGAGTTTTCCTCTAACATTCTTTTCAAATATAGTCCAGTTAGGTTTCGATGTTTGGTATTTCCTTGTACAAGTATTTTGGGGGGATTGTTGTTGTATCATTTAATTCACATATACCAGTTCCTAGTCATGGCTCTATGATCAGGCAAAGGTAGCAGATCTGCTTCTACTCGCCAGTTGTTGAACTTATTCGCAACACCGGGTGTGGCGAGAATAATGTCTGAAATGCTCTTATATCGTTTATTGCCTCTGTAGACATAGAAAGTTGGTGTGTTTCTTTGATTTATCACGGAGACAAAATGTTCCGTATAAGCTAAAAGGTTACACTAAGACGTATTTGTTTATAACTCGAAAACTACTACCCTAGTTTAATGCAACTGGCAACAAGTTAAACCAAAATAATATAAAATAAGTAAAATTAACATAACCAATAGGTTATGGAAAAGATAACCTCACTTTTTTGAAGTCGGTAGAAAAGCATCGCAATCTTAATCTCGCATTGCTTTTAAATATAATTCCAACTTCCTTTTTAAATGATTAATTTGCAGATTCCACGTTAAATCCGTAACCCGGAACAATCCCCGAAGTTGAGTTGTTCCAGGTTACGGATTGGCAACCTATTTTATTCATATACAAGATCGTCAGTGCTAACAACCTGCACTAGTTTCATTCATGTACTATATGAGATTTAAAAAAAATGGCACAGTTATACGTATTAGCCTATATGTCGTGAACTACTGAACCGATTTTGATGGAACTTACAGTAAATCAAATATAAAATGAAACATCAATTAATATTAGTTACAATTGAATTAAAAGTTTTAGAGAATATAATAACATTGGATTGAAAACCAATTTTATTTGAAGTCGGTTGAAAATAATATTACGATCGTAATCCTGCAGTGCTTTTGGATATGGTTCCGAGATTTTTTTTAATAGTTTAATTTTCAAATTCCACGTCTTAAACGTGCCTGAACATGGGTTCTTCCAGGGTTGCCGCAGGCAACCTATTTTATTCGCAGTGCCGACCCTCAGAACTAACATCGGGCACTAGTTTCATTGAGTTATCTTATGAGATAAAATACCATGAAAAATCGCCCCTTTCAGGGTGGCTGAACTTGGACTTCTTCCAGGGTTGCCGCAGGCAACCTTAGCTGGTTCACCTCTCCATAAGGATATCTTTCACTACGTCAAACTCCCGTTCGAGTATCTGATGAGATAATATTTGGCCAAAATTGACGTTTTAGACACCTTTTTTTTTTATGGTTCTTCCAGGTTAGGGAGTGGCAACCCTACCTGGCCCCCACCTCCAAAGCACCTACTTTCACTACATACTAGTCTCATTCAGGTATCTTATGAGGTAGGAAGTCCTGCCACCGGCCGCCGGTCTAAGATGAGTGAGATTACTTGTAGTAACTAATAAAGTTAATGCCAAGAAATAAATAATAATAAGTTCACTTACCACGACTTTCCCGAAAATTTATTATTTTTAGTGTTCCGTTCCCTAAGAGTAGAAACGGAAAGGTAATACTAAGCCTTCGACGTCCATCCGTCAGTCTATCTGCCACATGACTGTATGTATTGAACCGATATAGATAATACTTCAAAAGGACAATGCCGGTTATTGGAGTCTTTTTGTTTTAAATCTATGATTTTTCGGGTTATATAGATAATACAGGAAAAAATATAGCTGATGTGAACAAATGGAATGGTCTATTGCGAGCTTTTACTACGCAAAAGCTACGCTTTACTGCATATGCTCCACGGTCCCAGAATTACGAGTATCGCACACTCAATGCGTTTGGCCGGATGATAGAACCTTTAATGCTGCAAATGCAATGATTCTTCCATGCTGGTTTGCGAGAAAAGAAAAAATGTAGAATGTGCCAGCTGCTTCTCTTCCCGCGCAAATCGTAAAAGCCGATCAAGAGATTGTGCTAAGATCTGCGGAATAATATCAATAGGCGATGCGGCTAGCAACCCATCACTATTTGATTCTGTTTTCAATATATACGCCCTCTAATATGATAAATGTGGCCATAAGGTCTTGTTTGTTTGTTCTGCCTATCCCGCAAGAGAAAAAGACGTGATACTGTGATACTATATAGAACCTTCAAAATTGTCTGGCTACTGAGGAAACATCGTTTAATAGTACCCCAAATAATATGTATAAAATATAGCTTTTATAGTATAACGTAAGTATAATTACAAATTATTATAGTTTAGGGGTGTCTGGCAAGGGGTTGTAACCATACTGTGCGGCAATGAGCAACGCGAGTTTTGGTATTGTAAGGAATATAATATAAAAAAAATAAGTTTTATACAATAATAAATTTGAAATAGAATTTTATACACCTTTGCTACCGGTTACCTGCCAAAGCCACCATCACCCAGGTTCAATGGGGATCGTTTAAATATTATATCATAGTGTTATTTTCAGCGACATAATGCTATTTTAGCTCATCATGTGACAAACGGTTTCAAAAACTGTGTAGTGCATGAAAACTAGATTTTGGAATTCAAAAAATTCAAAATTCAAAAACATTTATTTAACATAGGTCATTTGGACACTTATTAATTGTCATATATTTTCAACTGAGAATTGTTGACGTCAGTAATTTACTTATGGCTAAGTTAAATGCCGCTTCCAAAGCGGAGTGCAGAAGAAGCGGCAACAAACTGCACAGCGCATTTTCTCCAATCGACGTCAACTTACAATTTTAGTTTATCTTTAAAACTAGGTATGTGGACTAAATATACATTGTCCTTATTATAGTCATTGTAAATTTAATTTTAATAAATGATGTTTAAGAAAATAATGTATGAATATAAAAAAATATGTCAAAATATTGAAATTATATAAATGTCATCTTTAAAAATATTTTGTACCGAATGTACCAAATATATAGTCATATATACAAAACTACGAGGTGTCTGCGCCAAGCTCAAGCCCAATATTATTGTCATTCAGGAAATCTTTAGTACTATAATAGGCCTTTGTACAAAGTAACTGTTTTACATAACCTTTGAATTTTCTATCAGGCATATCTAGGATTGGTTTTGATAACTTGTTATAAAAACGTATACAGTTCCCATGAACGAATCACTAACTCTGCTAAGCCGATACCGCGGTAGAAATAGTTTATGATCGTTACGCAAGGGTCTATCTCTTACATCACAATTTTTTTTTAATGACGAAATATTTTTCCTTATGTGCATTATGTTCTCGAGTATATACTGTGAGGCTACCGTTAAAATATTTATGTCTTTGAACAAATCTCTGAGCGAATCCCTCGAATTCAAGCCGTAGATGGCACGGATTGCCCTTTTTTGTAATATAAAAATAGTTTGAATGTCGGTTGCATTTCTCCAGAGAAGTAATCCATATGACATTAAACTATGAAAATAGCTAAAATATACAAGCCTAGCAGTTGCCACATCTGTTAATTATCTAATCCTTCTAACAGCATATGCTGCGGAACTAAGTCTATTCGAAAGTTTTGATACATGAGCGCCCCATTGCAATTTAGAGTCTATTGTAATTCCTAAGAAGGTGGTATCATTTACAAAGTCTAGTATTTTACCTTCAACTAGTATGTCAACGTTGGACTGCCTCACATTGGGGACTGTAAATCGAATGCATTGGGTTTTTTGCGCATTCATCAAGAGATTGTTGACTGAGAACCAATTTGAGATGGCAGATAGTGTTATTTGTAGCTTGAACGTCTTCGCTAGCGCGGTCCAACTTGAATATTAGAGACGTGTCATCCGCAAACAACACTATTCCCGCTTGTTTTTCAACCATATAAGGCAGGTCGTTGACATAAACTAAGAAAAGGAATGGGCCTAAAATGGATCCTTGGGGCACACCTATTTTTAGGTTAGTTCCTTTAGACTTTGTGTAATTTATTTCGACTGTCTGAAGCCTATTTTTTAAATATGATGGACTTATTTTCAAACCCGTATTGCCGAAGCTTGAGCAAAAGTGTCTGATGATCAACGCAATCAAATGCTTTTGAGAGATCACAGAATGCACCAATGGCATCCTGAGAGAATTCCCATGCGTTATAGATATGAGTAATTAGGGCTACTCCCGCATCGGTGGTCGACTTTCCGCCAGTAAAGCCAAATTGTTGGCTATGGAAAATGTTGTGGTTCTTAAAGTAAAGCTGCATTTCTTTAAGCATTATCTTTTCAAACACCTTGCTCAATACCGGCAAAATGGAAATAGGTCTATAATTACTAGGGTCTGACTTTTCTCCTTTCTTAAACAAGGGTAATAATTTACTGCATTTCATTAAATCAGGAAATATACCTTCATTAACGCATTCATTAAATATAAATGCTAAATCAGCAGCAATAATACTTATAATATGGCTCACAATACTGACAGACATTCTCCAGTGATCTTCAGATTTTTTAAGATTTAGCTCTTTGAATGCATCGACTATATCACTGGGGCAAATATGGTAAAATTTAAATTTAGCACTACAAAGAGGAACATTATTTCTAAGTAGGTCTTCAGCTTTATATTTAGAAGAATTTATATTAGAAGTAAGGTCTAAGGGGATGTTGGTAAAAAAGTCCTCAAAAACTTGTACTATTTCTTTAGTTGAGGTATTAATTTTATTGCCGCATTTAATTTGACTGATGTGGTTTTTAGATTTAATTTTACCAGTTTCTTTATTTATTACATTCCAGGTTTCTTTAATTTTATCGGGAGCCTCATTTATTTTCCTACTAATATAAAAGGATTTAGCCAGTTTACAAACTTTTTTAAACGTTTTAGAATAATTTCTAACATATTCAGTAAAATTACTATTAAAATTATATTGCTTTTGGGCATAAAGATCAAAATTTGTCTTAAAAAGCTTAAATATACATTATATGTTACGCAAATATTTAATGTATGTTGACGCGCATCGCAATGCGCGTCATTCGGTGTTTACTATCCTTTATTTCAAATAATCGTCCAAAACTCGGAAATAATGGTCTACAACACTTCAACCGGGTAAAGATTGATTGACTGTAGTGGAGTTTTGGTACTTATTGATTTTTCATTTTTTTTTTCAGATACTTTAGGAAATATTATGCAATATTCTTTCATTTCTTGCCAAAACTGCTGTTCATTTTGTGTATATACGGATTCTTGATTTACTTGATTTTCCAAAAATGGTTTTCAATGGGACGAATCTTAGATTTAAAAAAACACAACCAATTGAAGGCGTATGCCAATCACGGTAAGTACAACTTTGGCCTTTTATTCATAAAATTTCATTTAAATATTTTATTTTTGCAACTTCTATCTGTGCGGAAAATTATTTGATCATCAACAACAACAAGTGATCTTACCACAAGGGGATGGTAAGTAGGAACAGAACTTTCTCCCCAAGTCTGTATATATTTTATTAACCCCGAGTTATCCAAAGTGCGAAAATTTATTTTAAGTGAATATCTGATAAAGCTGATGGTTTCCAAGTTATTAACATTTTAAAAAAAATAAAATATCACCCTTTTGATGTTATGGTGTGTATTTTTATATTTTAGCTATTCAGTTCATTTGTATTGGTAGTTTTCTGTTAAAAATAAGCAGAATTATTTACTTATGATGATACGTAGAATTGACAATGTTTTATTTTTACTAAGGTGCTTTAAACTGAAAACCATTTTGAGATATTCTTATCATTTACACAAAACACATTGAGATTTTTTTAGTTAAGTAATAAAAGAGATATCTTCCAAAAACTGTGAGATTTCAAGAGGAAAGCAGAATAAGTTCGACACCTTCCAACAGCCTATTCAAAATAAATGGCATCCATCGAGTACCTTATACTACTGAACTACAGTACGTTAGTACTTATATTAATTCTGTGACTACAGTGAACGCTGAAAAATTTCGACATAATGCCATCTGACGTAACATGGCGTAGTTTGAAACACCGCAAAGGTCTTTGACCCGAGTTAAAAAGGAGGTTTTCGGCCTTTCCGATTTTATTCTTAACTTCACCTCTTAAGTAATACTCAATAATCAAATCAATACACCTATTGGTAAATTTGGTTGTTAGATATTGACTGACGTGGGAGAACGGATGTTGAATAGAGGTTAAAATAAAAGATATTTTAATTACATTTTAGCATCTTATTTCTTTTCTTAATTACATTTTTCACGGCTGCTAGTGTAGTGTGAAGTTTATATGGAATTTTCTCATTTCTGAACTTATAAGTACAAAAGTAGGTACATAAGTTCTTAATTAAAATTAAAAAAAGATCTGTGCAGGTGAACTAGACGAAATTTCCCCTCAGGGGGTAAAATAGGGACTAAAGTTTGTATTGAAATTTTATATGATATTGTCACTGATCTGAGACTGTCTAGTCTGAGTGAGAGACTGCTGGTGCTGCTGGAGTAGTAGTAGTAGTATCTATCACGCATCTATCTCTCACCGTTATCACGTAAAATTATTTTTATTTCTTTTATTTCTTAAGAAAAAAATTAAATTAGTTTATTTGTTATATTCACACGTATACAAAGATCGCTGGTTTCAAGTAAAAAGGTTATGCAGAGACAAGTGTATTTAATACGATTAAAATGTAAACCATGTTTCCACGCAGGTAATAACAAGCTTTTTCGCAATATTACTCAACAGTGGCGCCAGCTAGTGAGCATGAAACGATACCCCTCATTATTCAAAGATGACAATTATTGTTTATTATTAGTGATGCGCCGATCATGACTTAGGTCGACTAGCCGATTAGGCGACTAATCGGTTGTGAGGAGGCCGACTAGTAGTCGGCCGACTATATAATATATATATATATATAAATAACAACACTTGGGCCACGAGACTGTAGACCGAGCTCCAAGGCGAGGGCAAAGCCCGAGCCGTTGAGGATTTAGCATTTGAGGATTTAGTAATCAATCATTTAATTAAAGGAAAATCTAAAACAAGCTACCTGTGTAAGCATTAACTTTAAAAACCCAAATAAAATTACCTATCTGTGGTCCTGCTTCCGTTCCCCCCTATATCTACTTCCTTTTCGCCGAGACGGCCTCTGATTGGTCGCAAAAAGACTAGTCAAAAAAATATGGCGGGCGAGTCTAGTTGAACAGCGTCTTGCGCTAATATAATTAACGACCCTAAGGGCTTCGCTGGCCGAAAACAACCCTAAATCTTCATCGCGCGTGTGTGATGGTGTACCACTAGTGTAGGCAGTAAGAAAATAATACATTTCAAGCCAGGAAGATTCCCAGCCAGCCGACACGAGGCCTGTCGCAGGCGAATCCTTTCCAGCATCCTGTTCACCAGTGAATCCAGGTTAGTGTTTACTGTTTTTTCCTTGCTGTGATTCTGGGGTTGATCGGAGAATGCAGTGACCCTTCCAGAAAGTCGCAACATTAATTTATGGTGCCTCCTGTAAGGACATTCCTCACGTACTTATTTCAAATTTACCCACGTAATTTCAATATTTCCAATTAAAGTTATTTCCAAATATGGATAACTAATTTATTCATAAATAGACTTATTATAGATTCAAATTAACTAGGTATTTACCCACCTAGCATTTGTCTAACAATCTCGGATCAAACAGGGAATTCCATACCTGTGCCATACCATAGTAAATACCTATTGCTTACGAGTACATACTTCTTATCTCGTTAATTCCCTTGTAATAATCCCTTAATCGTTCGATTTGTATGCCATAAGGTATTATCTTGTTACTCAGGCTTTCGAACTATTTTGGAAAGCCTAGGTACCTACCTAGGATTGATTAATAGCAGCGAGGTGTGTATTTATGATTATAAGTAATAGTCCGTAGTTTTAAAACCTACGTGTTTGTGAATATCTGTTCCATTACTCAGTTTCCATTTAAACTTTTGCTACTTACCTACATTACTCGTACTTTTCACAATTAGTGCCTACCAAAACATGGCGGAAGGAGAATTAATGTTCACCATTGGAAAACGTGATTATGAGTTTAAAAATATGCAAATACTTTATGACTTAGCAAAAATTACGAAAGAAAATAAAACTTAATTAGCATCCTTTCGAGCTAGGTATAAAAGAATTGATAAAATTCGTGATAATTTCTTGGAATGCAACGATCGTGTAAACCAGTTGCAACTTAAACTAAATCCTCAATTTGTTATCGATAATAATGCTTTGTTGTCATTTGACGAGTTATACTATTTCGTCATTGAATTTGCCGATTCTCTCGACGCAAGCGCCGGTGCGAGTTCGCGCTCGGAACTGTGTCAAGGTCATGCGCATTCCAGCTCGCAAGTGAAACTACCTAAATTGCAAATAGCTAAGTTTGATGGTAATATAGAGAACTGGCAGATGTTTAAAGACAGTTATACGTCGCTTGTGCATAATAATGTTTCGTTGTCGGACACAGAGAAATTTTACTATTTGTTGTCATGTCTGTCTGGGTATGCCCTGACACTAGCTAAAGGTGTTCCTATAACAAAAGCTAATTATTCTGTTGTTTATGCAGCGTTGCTAGACAGGTATGATAATAAACGTATTTTAGCCACCGCTTATTTAGAAAAAATAATAAAATTAAATCTGATCCAACGGCCATCATTATTAAACTTATCACAATTAACCAACACACTTTATGAATGTGTTAGTGCCTTGCGCGGGTTAAATATTGATGATTTAAGTGAATTTCTTTTATTTTACATAGCATCTCGGCCTCTTGATACAGAAACTAGGAAAAGGTTTGAATTACAAAATACCGAAGAAATTCCTAAATTTAATAATTTGATTGTTTATTTACAGAATTATATAAAGGTATTAGAGGTTAGTCAACCTAGTAATTTACAGTCATTCAATTCTACAAATAAACAAAACCACAATAATACAAAGAAAGATAATTTTTCTCGGCAATCAAATTCTTCCTTAATTACTTCTTCGAACTCAAATAATAATAAACCTAATCAGGCTGTCTGTGCGTACTGTCATGAAAATCATTCAATATATCGCTGTGGTAAAGTACATTCTATGAATATAGGACAGCGACAACAATTAGTTAAAGTGTTACAATTATGTCAAAACTGCTTAAGGCCCGGTCACACTAGTGCAGACTGCAAGTCTAAGTCCATGTCTTTCATTTGTAACTCAAAACATAATACATTATTACATGAAGAACATAAAAGTTTATTATCTAATACCATTGACCTAAAGGCTAATGAGAATTCCAATATGAGCACTTCCCTAACTTGTACAACTCAGCCAAAAATGTCAAAGTCACTTATGAGTACCAAAATTATTGGTTCAGCAGTGGTTCGGTTGAGAAGAGTGGATGGTTCATTGCAGTATGCTCGTATAATCATAGATAGTGGCTCGATGGACTCTTTCATTACAAGTAGCTGTGTGCGACAGTTGGGTTTACATATAAAAAAGTGTAATTTAAATGTAACCGGTCTCGGTCAAAATTATGTTCGTAATATCAAAGGTTATACGTTTGGCTCTATTGTGCCTAGGTCAAATGACTCGCCCCAATTCGATATACCATTGGTGGTTTTGCCTAAAATCACTTCAATGATTCCTTCAACTTCGTTACCGTCGGTTGTCAAGGAAAAGTTTAAATATCTGGATCTCGCCGACCAAGATTTTGATAAATCGGGTCCGATCGATCTGTTGTTAGGAGTAGACTGTTTTGACCAGATATATACTGGTTCCCGTTATAGCCCAGGTCCTGGTTTTCCATGTGCACTGTCTAGTGTATTCGGCTGGGTGATAAGTGGTCAGTTTCTTCAAAACGTGGTGGCTCAAACTCCAGCCACACCCGTTACGTCACTCATCGCGTCTTCTAGTGCGCTCGATGAGAGCTTTCAACGGTTTGGGGAATCCGAAGAACCGTCGAAATGTAAAATTTCCGGTCCTGAGGATGAAATATGTGAACAAAATTATAAAAATGGCACATATCGTACCTCCGAAGGTCGTTATGTTGTACCAATTATGCTTAAAGATGATACTCCAGCCTTAGGAAAATCATATCATCAGGCTCTTAACCGTTTTCTCAACTTGGAAAAGCGTCTTGCCAGCCAGACTGAGTTGAAAACGGAATATAAGGAATTTATGCAGCAGTACGAAGATCTGGGACATATGCAGCCTGCTGAATCTTTGTCTACTGACCGTTATATTATTCCTCACCATTGTGTAATAGGACCCGATAGTACAACGACACGTTTACGAGTAGTCTTCGATGCCAGTAGTCGGACCTCGAATAATCTGTCACTCAATAATATTGTTCATGTGGGTCCTAAGCTGCAAGTGGATATTGTCGATTTAGTGACAAAGTTTAGACTTCACAAAATAGTTTTTACTGCCGACATCCGTCGTATGTATCGGCAAACATTGATAAGACCCGAGGAAAGGCATTATCAACACGTGCTTTGGCGTAATGATCCAACTGAGATCTTAAAGGAGTACGAACTTAAGACAGTCACGTACGGAGTTAGTAGTTCACCTTATTTAGCCATTCGAACACTTCATCAACTTGTTGAAGATCATGGTTCTGAGTACTCAAGTCGTGTAGCTCAGGTTATCACCCAGGAGACATTTATGTTCGATATCACAACTGGCGGCTCTTCCCTTGAAGAGGCGATCAAATTGAAGGCTGATATCACATCTTTGTTGGCCAAGGCTCACTTTGAACTACGTAAATGGACTACCAACGATCCTTGTCTCCTTAAGGATGTTCCTCCTGAATTTTGTCAAAGTTCCAAATCCTTCGATGAATCGGGAATTGAGTTTGTCAAAATATTAGGGATACGATGGAATCCCATTAATGATTCTTTTTCATATGCCTTTTCAGACTCGTTCGAAGTCAAATTTACTAAAAGATCCATACTCTCTTTAGTAGCCCGCATTTCCGATCCACTCGGTTGGATATGCCCAATAATCTTTGCAGCAAAATCGCTGTTGCAAGAAATATGGCGGTTAAATTTATCGTGGGATGAGACTATTCCAAAACATTTAACCAAACAATGGCATTTAATAGCGGCCAATTTGTCTGATTTACAAAAAATTTATCTTCCGCGGCTAGTTATACCTTCCAATCCGATGGAAGTACACTTGGTAGGTTTCTGTGATGGTTCTCTGAAAGGCTATGGTTGTTGTGTGTATATTTGTGTGGTTGCTAATGAGCCCAGAATTTCTACTGCGACTACTTTACTGATTGGCAAATCTAGAGTAGCTCCTTTAAAACCTACCACGGTAAATAGACTCGAGCTAAGCGCAGCGGTGCTTCTGGCAAAAGTTCTATCGCACATGTATAATTTGCTTAAAGACCATATAACTATTAATTCTATTCGAGCTTATTCAGACAGCAGCACTACCTTGTCATGGCTTAATACCGCCCCTCATTTGTTAAAAATGTATGTGGCCAATCGTGTCATTCAAGCAACTGATTTGATTAGTACCGATCATTGGTATCATGTTTCGTCTAAGGATAACCCGGCCGACTGTTGTAGTCGCGGAGTGTCCTGTCCAGAGCTTATAGACCATCCTCTGTGGTGGAAAGGTCCTTCTTGGCTACAAGATTTGATTTACAGAATATTCCTCTTTTACATATTTAATAGGGCTTGTTGTAGTAATTTTTTAGTTGCGGTATAAGTAAACGTATAAAAGCCTAGTTTTTTATTAAGTCTTTTGTAGAGGAGTGGACCAAGGAACAGAAAAAATCGTGAGGAGAAGGCGTGTTTTGTCTGACATAATTCATTTGAGCAAACGATATCTTTCCGTCTTTTGTTAGTAAATTGAGTGCTGAATGGCAGTGCGGCGTGCTGTTTAAGGATTGTGCTTACTACAAACAGTTGCCTAACTGTTAGTACCTTACAGGATTTATATAAAAGGTCTGTGGGGAAAAGGAAACGGCGATGTGTAGAAACCTTAAGAATGGCTCGCTGTGCTCTTTCAATAGTTAGTAGTGAAGTTTTAGCAATGCCACCCCATGATGTAATACAGAAAGTAATAGTGACTGACATAAAGCAAAATAAACTTGCTTGATTATTTTTGAGTCCGCGATAGAGCGTAATTTTTTGAAAACAAATATTAACTTACGAATTCTGCCATTTAAGATTTGAATATGATGCTTGAAAGAAAGAGTATTGTCTATAACAATACCCAAATATTTTGTTTTGTACGTGATAGAAATGTCAGGGCAATGACACGTGTTAGTTGTAGGGTTTGTACAGTGATGTGCATATATTTTTATATGAGAATGCGATGAGTGCAAATGACGCATGGAAAACTGAATGAAATTAGTCTTGGCTGTGTTTAAAGTAAGGAGATATTGCTGAAGCCAATAGTTTACGGCATTAAAACCCTGTTACGCATATTTAAAAACTTCTTCAACCGAGTTAGCGGAGAACAGAAGAGCTGTGTCGTCGGCGTACGAAATTATATTCGCTCCTTCTATGTTTAAATTACACAGGTCATTGATGTAAATTAAAAACAAGGTCGGGCCTAAGATACTTCCCTGGGGAAGTCCAAAACAACTATTTTTTAGGTCAGAACTATAAATATTGCCTATTTTAACGCATTGGGTGCGTTCATCTAAGTAGTTTGCGAAGAGTTTAAGCTCATTTCCTCTTATGCCAATGTTTTTTTAAGCTTGTGCAATAGAATGGGAATGGAAATAGTGTCGAAGGCTTTTGCAAGGTCAAGGAATATTCCTATTGTTTGTCTGCCACTATCGAGTTCCTTTACTAAATAGTCGGTTAGACTGTGAACGGCATCCGCTGTTGATAACTTAGACCTAAAACCGAACTGCCTTTCCGATAATAAATTGTACTTTTCCAAATAAGTAACAAGCCTGTCGTTTATAATTTTCTCTAAAATCTTTGATATCGAGGGCAATAATGAAATAGGTCTGTAGTTTGAAACCTGCTCTTTGTCACCAGATTTATAAATAGGAACTACGACGGCTTTTTTTAAACAGTTAGGAAAAATTCCCTCCGATAGGCATTTCTTAAAAATATGTGTTAATGGGCGGACTAGGATGTGTTTATGTTTAAGAATATGATTAGATATGTCATCCCACCCAGCGGCACAGCTATCCCTCAAGTTTGAAATTATCGCTTCCACCTCGGCTTCATCCGTGTCTAGCAACACAAATGAATTGAGAGAGTAGCAGGGTGTTGGGCTTGAAGGCAATGTAGGTGACTGTCTTTTTACTTTTTCTGCTAATTTTTTACCTATACTTACAAAGTAAGAATTTGCAATGTTTGCAGAGGTCAGCTGTGACGCGTGCACGTGTAACAAACTCGAAGATGACTCATGCTTTTTTGTAGTAAATGTGACTTGTTTTATAGTCTGCCATATTTGCCTATTGTTGCCACTCCGATAGGCATTTCTTAAAAATATGTGTTAATGGGCGGACTAGGATGTGTTTATGTTTAAGAATATGATTAGATATGTCATCCCATCCAGCGGCACAGCTATCCCTCAAGTTTGAAATTATCGCTTCCACCTCGGCTTCATCCGTGTCTAGCAACACAAATGAATTGAGAGAGTAGCAGGGTGTTGGGCTTGAAGGCAATGTAGGTGACTGTCTTTTTACTTTTTCTGCTAATTTTTTACCTATACTTACAAAGTAAGAATTTGCAATGTTTGCAGAGGTCAGCTGTGACGCGTGCACGTGTAACAAACTCGAAGATGACTCTTGCTTTTTTGTAGTAAATGTGACTTGTTTTATAGTCTGCCATATTTGCCTATTGTTGCCACCGGCTTTTAATAGTTAGTTTTTTTCGTAAATACACTTAACTTTCCTAAGAAGTTTATTGCAAAAATTACGATATCGTTTATAGGACAACTGTAATACAAGATCTTCCGGATTATTGTTTGCTAGTTTGTGTAATTTATCTCTATGTCTCATACAACGAATGAGCCCTGGTGTTATCCATGGCTTTATGTTTCGATATTTATTATTCAAATATGTTTTTGTTGTGCTACTTATTATAGTTTGTTACCTAAACAATGTCCAGTATCTAAAATTGTAATAAAACATTTTCATAAAAAATATTTGCATTGTGGACCTCGAACCTTACAATCTCTTATTCAACGCCAGTTTTGGATAATTGGATTGATACTTCTGATACGTACCGTGTTGTCGAAGTGTGTTAGATGTTTTATTTCGTGTCCGCGCTCTCGTTGGGTCAAGCGTAAGAAAATTACCCAGAGATTTTGGCGCGTATGGCAGCGTGATTATTTTCATACATTACAACAAAAGAACAAATGGTTCGTACATGAACCAAATATTAAAATAGATGATTTAGTCATAGTTAACGAACCTAATCTTCCGCCGATGTTCTGGAAGTTGGCACGTATTGTGCAAGTGCATGCTGGTTCGGATCAAGTAATCAGAGTAGTTACTTTCCGAACTGCTAACGGAAAGACCTTTCGTAGGCCGGTAGTAAAGGTTTGTCCCTTACCAATTAATTAAGATATTTTTTCATAAATTACTAAAACATAAATACACACTATCCTTAGGCTAGTTAAAACTTATTTATTACTTTATCTTTCGAAAATAATATTTCTAGATATTCTTGCAATAGTGCGTAGCTATTGTTTTTGTTTTATATCTTTCAATTTGCATTCTCTGTGAAACCCTTGTGGATTTCAGGTGGGGGAAAATGTGTAAGCATTAACTTTAAAAACCCAAATAAAATTACCTATCTGTGGTCCTGCTTCCGTTCCCCCCTATATCTACTTCCTTTTCGCCGAGACGGCCTCTGATTGGTCGCAAAAAGACTAGTCAAAAAATAATGGCGGGCGAGTCTAGTTGAACAGCGTCTTGCGCTAATATAATTTCCAAAAATAACGACCCTAAGGGCTTCGCTGGCCGAAAACAACCCTAAATCTTCATCGCGCGTGTGTGATGGTGTACACTAGTGTAGGCAGTAAGAAAATAATACATTTCAAGCCAGGAAGATTCCCAGCCAGCCGACACGAGGCCTGTCGCAGGCGAATCCTTTCCAGCATCCTGTTCACCAGTGAATCCAGGTTAGTGTTTACTGTTTTTTCCTTGCTGTGATTCTGGGGTTGATCGGAGAATGCAGTGACCCTTCCAGAAAGTCTCAACACTACCTAAGACAGGTCATAACAATTAATTAACGAAGTTAAACACATATTTACTACAATTACGAACTAATGACGACACTTTAATACCTTTATGTGGTAAGATTAAAGTACCTACCTATAATCCTATATTTATTTATTTATTTAGTACGTAAAACAGTTTACAATCGTTACAGCATTAAAATTACAATAAAAAATATAGTATAGACTAGACTGTACCCCAAAACATACGCACACAAATAGATTATATATAATAGGTAACACAAACACATTAACAAACACGCAGCCAAAGAGAAAAAACTAACAAAAAACAAATGCAATATAACAATGATTACAACTTACAACCTAACAGACACAGAAGAGAAAGAAAAGAAGGAACAAGTAAATATAAAAGCAAAGAGTAAGACTAACCGTGGAGGAGTGTAAAAATTGCTGATTTAAAACTACTGACACCTGAGCCGTAGATATCCAGATCATTCTTAATCGCGATATTGTTGTATGACCTACACATACGAGCGATAGGACTATAAAATGATGTGTTGTTTTTGTACACTTGTAAACAAAAGGTATGGGGATGCCGAGCAATGTAGCGAGTGTTAAAGTTCAGCAATGATAGTAGTACGGGCGAATCTATTGAGGAGTGCACAATTTTGTGTAAATGAACTAGGTCAATACATTTGCGACGAGTTTCAAGGGAGATCAAGTTGAATTTTTTAAGTCTGTCTGTGTAGTTTGTCAAGGTACGACCTGAACCGAATCTGAAACTTAGGATTTTTAGAAATTTGCACTGGATCCGTTCGATTCGCTGGCAATGCACATTATAAAATGGTGACCAGATCACTGCGCCATATTCTAGCACACTACGAGCCAAACTACACCACAGCGTAACCACGCTCCTGGGATTTTTGAATGATTTTGTAACTCTCAATATGAATCCAAGGATTTGGTTCGCCTTGTCAATTATATAATCGTAGTGCTCCCTGAAAGTCAGCTTTTCGTCAAAATAAATACCAAGGTCTTTGATTACAGTTTTTCTCTCTAGCACTACGTGATCTATGGCATAATTGTAATGTAGTCTATGGCGTTTTGAAGTGAACGTTATGACAAAGCACTTTGATGTATTCAGTTTCATAAAATTACTCTTGCACCAACGTGAGATGGTGACAAGGTCATGTTGAAGTAATTCACAGTCTTGAACGGATTTTACCACAGAAAACACCTTGAGATCATCCGCATACAAAAGACAAGGACAAGACAGCGAGTCTATGAGGTCATTGATAAATAAAATAAATAACAATGGCCCAAGGTGTGAGCCTTGTGGGACACCCGAGGTGACTGCAGCAGGCAATGAGGTGCTTCCTTTAAATGCAACCAGTTGGCTTCTTAGAGACAGATAGGATGTAATCCAGCGAAGTAAGTTACCGTGAACACCGAAGCCGGATAGTTTTTCAACTAAAATTGAGTGCTGGACCTTATCGAATGCTTTGCTGAAATCGGTGTATATAGAGTCCGTTTGTTCACATTGAGCAAAAGCACCGCATAAATAGCTCTTATATTCAAGTAGGTTGCTGATTGTGGATTTGTTCTTGACGAAACCGTGCTGCTTGGAGGAAATAAAAGGCTTAACATGATTGTACAGCGGTTCATAAACCAAACTTTCTAGTATTTTAGCAAACCAAGATAGAATGCTTATGGGCCTAAAATTGCAGCATTGTCGCCGGATTTGTGTATCGGAACCACATAGGCTAATTTCCATCGTGTAGGAAATACACCAGTAGTAAGAGATTTGCTAAATAGGATATGAACGGGAATGCTAAGCAAATTGCAGCATTGTCGCCGGATTTGTGTATCGGAACCACATAGGCTAATTTCCATCGTGTAGGAAATACACCAGTAGTAAGAGATTTGCTAAATAGGATATGAACGGGAATGCTAAGCACATCACTACAAGCCCTTATAAAAGAGGGAGGAAGTCCGTCAGGGCCCGCACCCTTGTTTACATCAAGGCGTTTCATACTATCCAGCACTTCATCACGTGAAATTGCAACATTAGCCAATGTGTTCGAGAACTTAGGTTTAAAAAACGAGGAGTCAAATTTTGTTATAGGGACAGGATCATCAAAAACTGAACAAAAATACTCAGAGAACATCTCACAGATTTTATCAGGGTCATTTGAAACTTTGTCATTATGCTTCATTGTACCAGGTATTGAAGGGCTGCCTCTACTATTACTTACATATGACCAGAATTGTTTAACATTATCTTTTAAGGAATCCTCAACAGAAATAATAAAATTAGAATAACACTCATCAATCAATTTTTTACACCTGCCACGCAGTATGGAGAAAGTATCGTAGTCACGCGGATTTCCAAATTTCTTAAAACGCTTATGGTATTTATTTTTTTCGTTAAGGCATTTAATTAATGAATGATTGAACCAAACGGGATAGTTGTGAGTAGAATTTCTTGTCAGTGGCGTATGTTTTCTAATAATTTTGAAAAGTATGTCGTAAAAGGTCGAAACAGCTTCGTCAACATTTGCACGATTTAAAATATGTGACCAGTCTACATTGCTAATTTCTAATTTTATTTGGTCCAAGTTGCACTTTCTAAAATTGAGATGTCTCTTCTTTTTACTTGTTGTATTGTATTTACAGGAAATGTCAATTTCAATGGCAAGTGCAGGATGATGCCTACCATCTAATTTACTTATTGGCTCGGTACCATAAACCTTAACATCGCTGCTAGATGAAATTACTAGATCAAGGAAGCGTCCATTAGCATTAGGAATGTTATTAAATTGATGGAGATTACACATTGAAAGCGTGTCTATTAGGAGTTCCGCATGAATGCCGTTGTGTGTAGAAACATTCATAATAGACGGATGGCTAGATGTACACCAAGTTATTTTGGGAGTGTTAACATCACCCAAAAATAAATATATATCATCGGCAGAACCATCCAATATTATCTTTTGACAGTTATCGTAAAAAGTCATGCGGTTGTGAGTAGGAAGATCTGGAGGTAAATAGCAAACACAAAGATGTAAAGTTGGGTTATGCGCATCGCTAGGATATATAGTAAGCCAGATGTCTTCAATATCACTGGCCTAGGCGGTTTGACTGACTACTTTTAAGTGTTTCTTGGCAGCAATTAACACTCCTCCACCCTCGACCTTCCTAACGCAGGTATCGGAACGATCCCTTCTAAAAACATTGAAACGATCATCGAAAAGTTCGTTATCATAGACACTATTATTTAAGTTAGTTTCAGTTAGACAAATCAAATCATAATCAACATTTAAAGTATTAAGAAACAAGTCCTTGGTTTTTGACCGAATTCTATTCACATTTTGATAATATATAAACATAATACTAGAATACTATAAATTAAATAAAATAAAAACAAGACAAATAAATTAATAAATATAAGACAAGAGAACAAAAAAAAAACCTATCGCGATTACAGACTATATCTTTGCTAAGAAGTCGTGACATTTGACATGAATACAGCTGGAGCTGTCATCCTTACGTAGGTATACGCGCCCATACTTCAGCCACACGTATTTGAAGCCCTTTTCCCTGGCGACCCTCCGAACTGCGGCGTGGAGCTGCTTGCATTCCGGGGATACATGCTCAACAACGTAAATCCTGGAGGTGTTACCCGGGATGCCTAGATGTCGTGTGTTCAAAGGGTCCTTGGGGTGGGTCTTATTAAAACGGTGAGCAGCAGATAACAGTTTATCGCGGTTAAGAGGAGATGAGAGTGTCACCAATATATTACGAGGGCGAGTCGATTTATCGTCAATTTTGGCGACCCTGCGACAGGCACGGATGTCTATTTCTGTGATGGTAGCGTTAACTGACTCACAGAGTTTCTTAACTATGGACATAACATTCTCGTTACGATTTTCGGGAACAGCTTGTATCTCGAGGTTAAAACTACGTGATAATCTTTCTATTGAAGATAGCCTATTTTCTAAGTTACGTAGTTCTGTGCGTAGACTTTCATTTTGCGATTCAAGACTTTTGACCTGTTCGTTATTAGCCTGAAGTCTGTCCTGCATATCCTTTTGTTCAGATGAGAAATAATCTGTAGCAACCGATAAATCGCTTTTAATTTTTTTGAACTCGCCTTCCACTTCAATTTTCACAGCTTGTTTGATCTCCTTTTTCAAAGACGCCTGCAGAGTTTCAACCATTTGTGTCAGGCTACGATTGAGCTTTTGATCTAAGAGAGCACTTATGTTTTCCATAGTAACTTAATTTTTTTTAGATACGTCTAGGGGAGGAGAACAGCTGGAGTTGGCAACTGACGTATTAAGGATTTCACAAGACATATTCATGCTATCGTCTGGAATAGGGACCTGTGATTCTTTAACAGGAGTATTGACATTTGATTTGGCTCGGCGCGTGACGTTTTTGCAAGCTGGGCATATCCAGGTAGATAAAAAACCGATTGTTAAACTTGCGAATTGAATCTGTGTAAGATTTAGGCATTCATAATGGTAAGCTTTATTACAAGCACAGCAAGTCATTGCAACATTTCTGTGAACGTCGCCGACATATGCCTGGCATTTATAGTATGCTTCATCTGCATTCATGTTTCAAGCACGACTCACAACCGTTCGTACAATCCGGCACAGCACACAGTTATCTTACGTTAAATTTAATTTCTGAACGCATCCAATGTGTCTATGGTTCAACTTCCGATGACAATTCAGTTGTCAAAGTGACATCAATGTGTATCCAATCAGCTGTCCGTCGAAATAATTCAATTAGCGAATTGGGATCTTTGTTTACTGTTTGATATTGTAACGGAGTGAAATTCAAACAATAACAGCCAAATAACAGTGAATAGTTTTCTCACCAAAGCGGATTCTTCCTCTCAAATGTCCAGGGTTGTTGATGAAATATATATCACTGTATGACTTTAAGGTTATGTTGAAAGGTAATAACCATTAACAAGTTTTTAGTGTGCAATTAGTAATTATTTATAATTTTAATCAGTGAGAGTTGTGTGACTAATGTGTTTACTTTACGACGGAACCAGAGAGAAAAATATATAGCTATTATATAACTACTAATAATAAATCTGTAAGGGTCGGTCATGGACTAAGTTACTTTGTTTTCCGAGATATCGTGTTTATAAGCTCTATGACATGAAACTAAATTGACGAATTTTAGATTTTTTTGTATGCATGTATGTTAATCCATAACTCTTAAACAAATATATTCATTAAATGAAACTTGGTAGATAAACATTTAGATGTACAGTCAGGTACCTGTCGCAGACGCAAGTTCATAGAAAAGACATCAACAATTTGGATAAAATTGGGTATGGAGGTAGTTTGAGGCCCTGGGAAGGACATAGAGTTTTTATTCCGGGAAATTCTACTGTTTCCGAGGGAGCGACACTAACGCGGGCAGAGCCGCGGACAAAAGGCAAACGTTTCTAAATATCAACGCACAGCTGAAACTACTGTGTATAGAAACTTAAAATTTGCTACAGAGATTCTGTTTATGGTGTGAATGAGTAGTGATCATTCACAGAAATGAGTAGTGCCCATTCACAGAAAGGATTTTAAGAAATTTTACCTAAAAAAGGGTGGAAGAAGGGGCTGAAGTTCATTTGGAATTTATTCATTTTCACACTTAGAAGTATGAAAGTAGGTAGGTGAATAAGTTTTAAATTAAAATAAAAAAAAACTGTGTAGGTAAATTAGACAAAACTTCCTCCTGAACGGGTATAACAGGGTGGAAAGTTTGTATGGAAATTTTCTTATTTCTATTTATTTATTTATTTAATAACGCTACAACAGTATTTTTTAGACTTGGAAGTATGCAAATAGGTGTATAAGTTCTCGATTACAATTGAAAAAGATCATGTAGGGCAAACTTAGCAAAATTCACCTCTAAAGCCACGAAGGGTAAAATGGTTCGAAGGCGAGGGCAAAGCCCGAGCCGTTGAGGATTCAGCACGTCCCCCCCCCCTTCTACCCCAAGTGTGCTGCAGTGACGCCGCAGGCCGAACTGCCGTCCACTAGGGCCGTGAGGCCGCAGACCGAGCTCCAAGGCGAATGCGAAGCCCGAGCCGTTGAGGATTCAGCAACCCCCCGCTCAAGTGTGCTAAGGCCGCAAGCCGAACTGCCGAACACTTGGGCCGCGAGTCTGTAGGCCGAGCTCCAAGGTGACGGTGAACCCTGAGCCGTTGAGAATTCAGCACGATCCCCCCCCCACCCCCACTCCACCCAAAGTGTGATGCTGTGAGGCCGCAGGCCAAAATGCCAAACACCTGGGCCACGAGGCCGCAGGCCGAGCTCCAAGGCGAGGTCAAAGCCCGAGCCGTTGAAGATTCAGTGCGACTCCCCCCCCTCCCCCAAAGTGTGCTGCTGTGAGGCCGCAGGCTGAACTGCCGAACACTTGGGCCGCGAGTCCTTAGGCCGAGCTCCTAGGTAAGGGTGAATCCCGAGCCATTGAGGATTAAGCACGACCCACTCCCCACACTTCCTCTCCCAAGTGTGCTGCAGTGAGACCGCAGGCCGAAATGCTGAACACTTAGGCCACGAGGCCTCAGGCCGTGCTGGAAGCGAGCGCAAAGCACGAGCCGTTGAAGATTCAGTACGATCCTAACCCCCACCCCAAAGTTTCTGCAGTGAGGCCGCAGGCAAAAATGCCGAACACTTGGGCCACGATGCCGCAGGCTCAGCTCCAAGGTGAGGGCAAAGCCCGAGCCGTTGAGGATTTAGCACGACCCCCCTTCTACCCCAAGTGTGCTGCAGTGACGCCGCAGGCCGAACTGCCGACCACTAGGGCCGTGAGGCCGCAGACCGAGCTCCAAGGCGAATGCGAAGCCCGAGCCGTGAGCGGCCTCACTGCAGCACTCCCCTAAGTGTGCTGCAGTGAGGCCGCAGGCCAAATTGCCGAACACTTGGGGCGCGAGACTGAAAGCCGAGCTCCAAGGTGAGTGTGAACCCCGAGCCGTTGAGGATTCAGCATGACTAAACATAGCATTGTTAGAAAGAGAATTCACATATAACAAAATTTGAAACATATGAATTCTCTTTGCTTTAAACTCAAAAACTCAACACTTCCTAAGTAAGAGGCCGGTAAAAGTGGATCAACAATTAATGCGGATTACAGCCTGATCAACAATGGAGGCAAGGGGTGTCATCCTCAACTGTCTATCCGGTAGTTGAAGCAATGGCATCGGGTACGCGCACCCGGCCGCCCGAGCTGCTTCTTGCTTTACCAGTGTTAGAAGTATCCCAATACCTTTATTCCCTTCCTTAATCCAATAAATTCCTATCCTTCCCCAGCTTCATCATCCGGTCGCATCTTCAGGCCGCAGGCCGAACTGGCGAACACTAGGGCCGCAAGGCTGTAGGCCGAGCTCCAAGGCGAGGGTAAACCCCGAGCCATTGAGGATTCAGTACGACCCCCACTCCCCCCCCCCCCCCCCCCCCCCAAGTGTGTTGCAGTGTGGCCGTAGGCCGAATTGCCGAACTCGAGGGCCGCAAGGCCGTAGGCCGAGCTTCAAGGCGAGAGTAAACCCCGAGCCGTTGAGGATTCAGCACGATCCCCCCCCCAAGTGTGCTGCAGTGAGACCGCAGGCTGAACTACCGAACACTAGGGCCACGAGGCCGCAGGCCTAGCTCCAAAGCGAGGGTGAACCCTGAGCCGTTAAGGATTCAGCACGGCCCCTCCCCCACTTTCCCCCTAGGTGTGCTGTAATAAGTTCGCCGGCCGAAATTCCGAACACTTGGACCACGAGGCCCCAGGCCGAGCTCCAAGGCGAGGCTGAACCCCGAGCCATTGAAGATTCAGCACGACCCCACCCCCACTCCCCTCCCAAGTGTGCTGCAGTAAGGTCACTGGCCGAAATGCCGAACACTTGGGCCACGAGTCTAGGGCAACATATGAATTCTCTTTGCATTAAACTCAACACTTCCTAAGAAAGAGGCCGGTAAAGGTAGATCAACAATTAATGCGGTTTTTAGCCTGATCAACAATGGAGGTAAGAGGTGTCATCCTCAACTGCCTATCCGGTAGTCGAAGTAATGGCATTGGGTACGCGCACCCGGCCGCCCGAGCTGCGTCTTGCTTTACCAGTGTTAGTAGAATCCCAAAACCTTTATTCCCTTCCTAAATCTAACAAATTCTTATCCTTCTCCAGCTTAAACTTGCTTCCGATGGGCAGCAGCGTCGAACGCACAAGAAGCCAAAGAAACTGCGCTCGCCATTTCGCCTGCCAAGCATGGTGAGTATGGCAATATCCTCCCATGGAACGAATAAGTATCCTTGGGAGAGGCCTTCGTCCAGCAATGGACTATTTGCTGCTGTATTGATTAATGATGATGATGAATAATGGCCGAAAGGAGGACAACACAGGAAAGGCTACTTCTGATTTTAGTATTTTTTTGTTATAGCGGCAACAAAAATACGATCGTCTAATAGTCTAATACTACCTTCCTTCCTATAGTACGAAGGATGAATGATAGATAACACATGTAATCAATCATGTTTAATTAAAGGGAAATCTAAAACAAGCTACCTAGACCTAGACCTGTTAAGGGTCATAACAATTAATTAACGAAGTTAAAAACATATTTACTACAATCACGAACTAATGACGGCACTTTAAAACCTTTTTGAGGTAAGATTAAAGTACCTTCCTATAATCCTTTAACTATTATATCACTACTAATAATAAATCTGTAAGGGTCGGTCATGGACTAAGTTTATTTGTTTTCAAAGAAATCGTGTTTATAAGCTCTATGACTAGATACTGAAACTAAATTGACGATGTTTAGATTTTTTTTTGTATGCATGTAATTGTATGTATGTTTATCCATAACTCTTAAACAAATAAGTTAATTATATGAAACTTGGTAGATAAACATTTTGATGTACAGTCAGTTACCTGTCTCAGACGCTCAGAACAATAACTAAAGCATAGAAGGAAGGTAATAATAAGAACTATTTACACGTTGGATGCACTCTTTCGTCTTACGTACTAAACACTGTGATAAAAAGAGTCGAACATAGTTCCATCACTTTCTTATTTTGTAAGGTTGTACCGTGGCTATGTACTTGTAGGTCCCAAAGTCCCAATATACTACAAACAAATAAAAAAGTAAGTCACAGTCTATGTTTGCAGAAGGATAAAGTAGCTGTCATAAATTTGGCGTATAATGTTTACATGGCGTCGTGTCCGAAGTAGTTGTGACTCTCTATGTTCGAACATTATCTTGGACGATTTAAAGATCTGTTTCGATCAAATTTTCATATTTTAATCATTGCAAGTGAAGTGAAAAATTACCTGTTATGTTCCTGGTTGCAGTTCATACGCTTCCGAGAAAGAAAATGAGCGTGAGATTTTGACATTCCATCGGTAAGATGTTTTTCATAAGTAAAGTTATTGTAAATGTTTTTCGTAGTAATTTTATGATATTATTAATGTAAGATTTCATTATTTTTGCTATAAATGTGACGAAATGTTAAAGTACAACCGTTTAAGAAAGTTATTCTGTATGTTTACATTGTGTGATAGTGATGTCCCAACTGCTAGTGTAAAGTATCGATGTATGTGGAATTTCACAGTAATTAAGATTTTATAATAAGCCTTTGCCGCTGGGAATTTCGGGATATTTTTCCTTAGGTGTTTATTGTTTACTGCGTTAGGTTAAAAAAACACTATTAAAATGAAAATAGTGAATTTTTGACTCAGTGGCTTGGCCTATTCACATGTGTATTGATGTTGACTACATATATCCTTTAGTCGCCTTGAACGACATTCGTAGGAAAAAATGAAGTTTTCCTTTCCTATACTCTATTCTGCAACCCACTTTATATATTAGCATTATGGGTACGTTTAATCTACATTTGAAGTCTACTAGGTACTTACTGATATACTCATTTGATTTAATAAATACAGAGTTTCAGCTATATAATTCAATACCTAGTTTATATAAAACATGTCTTGTAACTTATATCAATGCTTTTACTTGCTATATATTTATTTCAGAATTCCTGAGGATGTTGCTTTAAGGAAAAAGTGGCTGGATGCAATTTCAAGAACGCACTTGTAAAATAAAAGGCAGGAAAGTCAGAAGGCTACTGCTGTATTTAACTTTCCTGAAACGGAGGCGCTTTTTGACTTCGTTGACACTTACATAAAGAATCTAAAGTTTACAGATGGCCCCAATGTTGTAAACTCAAACAGAAAAACTGGTTTTCTGGGATTTATTACTTGTATAAATTCATTGAAACGTATTTATTCAACTTGCGTTGTAGATCAAAGTAGTCCTCTGCACTGTTTATGTACCTACAAATTAAACCAGGATCATATCGAGCTATTTTTCTTTATGTGGATTCAATAATAATCGATCGGCGCGGATGTACCAGTCAGCTTATAAAAAGTTATTGGTACATGCTCAATTTAAAGATGGTGCACAAGGCAACTGTTTGTCATTAGAGCATATTACTATTTTAAATTATTCTCCAAAAAAGAGTTAAACTGACTGCATAAATCAAAGCAGTGATCGACAACGATAGAATAGAATGAGGGTGTAACATTATTTCACTTTAAAAAAAATGTAGCGGAACCTATGGAAAAAATTAGAACGTTTTTGACAAAAATGATACTATTTAAAGGGCAATAAATAATTTAATTTATATACATAGTGTTTTGAATAACTTAATCCTTTCCATTTAAACTCCCCTCTCCCGTTTTTACCCTTTAGGTACGGAACCCTAAAAATATAAAAGTAATTATTGCTAATTCTCTAATGACGACCTCTGTGGCCGAATGGTTAACACGCCAACCTGTAGGTTCTGGGTTCGATCCCCGGTTAGGTCTTAATGAAAAATGACCTTTTTCAGATTGGCCTGGGTCTTAGATGTTTATATGTATTTGTAATAAAATATAGTATCGTTGAGTAGGTATCCCATAGCACAAGTCTCGAGCTTACTTTGGGGCTAGTTCAATCTGTGTGATTTGTCCGTATATATTTTTTTATTATTATGAGAAAAGTAAATTATCTTCCAAATCGGTTGGTATAATGCTTGTTCGCCAACTTAGTTGTATAAAAGTAAAACAAAGGAACTATGTTACGTAAAACGACAAATATTTATTTTAAAACCATTATCGATAACAAATATGTTTAGTTCGATAAAATGCCACACACTATGCAAGAATGACATATTGTACAATATATAAAATGTATAGCTAAACCCGGTACAACCCTGTGAATTTGGAAGCTGTAGTGATAAGTCTGACTCTTTTTAGCACAGTGTTTAGTATATAAGACGAAAGAGTGCATCCAACGTGTCAACAGTTCTTATTAATACCCTACTTCTATGCTTTAGTTATTGTTCTGAGCTCAGACGCAAGTTCATAGACAAGACATTGGATATGTACCCTTTTTAGGGTTCCGTTACCAAAGGGTAAAAACGGGACCCTATTAATATGGCTCCACTGTCCGTCTGTCTGTCTGTCCGTCCGTCTGTCTGTCACCAGACTGTATCTCATGAACCGTGATAGTTAGCCAGTAAAATTTTTTGAAATGAGGTATTTCTGTTGCCGCTATAAAAAAAAATATTAGAATTAGAATAAAATAAATATTTAAGGGGGCTCAAATACATCAAACGTGATTTTTATTGCTCGTTTATGCTCGATATTGATAACGGCAATATGTAGACGCTTGAAATATTCACAGAATATTAAATAATATGTTAATTTAAAAAATAAATATTTTTTTAAATGGTACGGTACCCTTAGTGCGTGAGTCCGACTAGCACTTGGCCGGTTTCTTTCTATAGTCATACAGATATTATAACAAATGACAATGTATTTGATGTTTCTATACTGTCACTAGGAAGTCAGCTTTCACAGAATCGATATTGCTGCAACTTTGTTCACCTGTGCAATGTGCAATAATAAGCGTATTATTCATATTACTTTATCTTGTATCTCATGAACCGTGATAGTTATACAGTTAAAATTTTCACAGATGATGTATTTTTGTTGCCGTTATAACAAAAAAAAATACTAAAATCAGAAGTAGCCTTTCCTGTGTTGTCCTCCTTTCGGCCATTATTCATCATCATCATTAACCTTTAACTACTGACGTGGGGGCCTCAGGCCCAGCGAAAGTAATAATATCCTGTCATTTCCTTTCCCCGCACGCGACGCATACGCTGCCTCTTGTAATTTCGAGTTTTGTTGCTCGGAGGCCACCAAAGTCGGTATAGATGTCGGCGCGCGCAATATCGGTAAGTAAATTTGTTTCAAACTTTTTCGTGGGCCTCACAGACCCAACCTCAGTACTTACGTAACTTTTCGAAACGTTGTCGAGGTTCACATTTTGTAATTTTAATTGCAGAATACGATAAGGTAGTCTAAAATGGAGGCCAGTACTTCTTACGGAAGAAAACGTGCTAGCGATACCGGAAGTAGTCTACAATTTTCTAAAACCAGAACAGTTGTTGCACTTGGTGATAGTTATTTTGAGTCAATCGTGTCTTTATGGATAAATTGTAAGGATTTTAGCGGTTCAAAAGCAATAATATTTTTTATCAATTAATATGACAATAAATTACTTTTTGACTCAGACCTGGAAAAACATTTAAAATATATGAAAAGAAAAACTGCCACGTGATCCTCATGTAAGTTTGTCGAGGATGCTAGATTCAAATATGCCGAATCGTCCAGAAATTTTAGAAGAAGTCCAGAAACAAAGGAAGATGTGCCACACATGCTGATAAAAACTCCGGAGAAAGTCAACACATACATGTTATGTATGTAAAAAAATGTGTCGCTGTTCAATGCGCTAAGGAAATTTACCCTGAATGTGCGTAAATTGTCATATTTGGCGCCTTGCAGTTTTTTATTCAGCCTTTAGTAATAAGTTTCAGTGGTATTTTATTGCTTAGAGGAGTTATTAAAATTGTATTATAAACTTTGAGTAAGTTAGTTTGATAAAAAATTAAAGACTTATAATGCAAATTACGACTTGGAAGTAATTTCTACCAAAAAAATGTTCGCCTTGATTTAATTGATATGTATAAGCATCATTTAAACAATAAAAAAATTAAAAATTGATTAGTTTTATTCAATTAAGCATATTTGATGTAAACATAAACGTAACATGTCAATGGCACCCATACATATTTTTTTTAATATGTTGAAAGTTGCGGGCCTCTCAGACCCCACGTCAGTACTTACGTTCTATACTAACCACGTCAGTAGCTAAAGGTTAATTAATACAGCAGCAAATAGTCCATTGCTGGACGAAGGCCTCTCCCAAGGATACTTATTCGTTCCATGGGAGGATATTGCCATACTCACCATGCTTGGCAGGCGAAATGGCGAGCGCAGTTTCTTTGGCTTCTTGTGCGTTCGACGCTGCTGCCCATTGGAAGCAAGTTTAAGCTGGAGAAGGATAAGAATTTGTTAGATTTAGGAAGGGAATAAAGGTTTTGGGATTCTACTAACACTGGTAAAGCAAGACGCAGCTCGGGCGCCCGGGTGCGCGTACCCAATGCCATTATTTCGACTACCGGATAGGCAGTTGAGGATGACACCTCTTACCTCCATTGTTGATCAGGATAAAAACCGCATTAATTGTTGATCTACCTTTACCGGCCTCTTTCTTAGGAAGTGTTGAGTTTAATGCAAAGAGAATTCATATGTTGCCCTAGCCTCGTGGCCCAAGTGTTCGGCATTTCGGCCAGTGACCTTACTGCAGCACACTTGGGAGGGGAGTGGGGGTGGGGTCGTGCTGAATCTTCAATGGCTCGGGGTTCAGCCTCGCCTTGGAGCTCGGCCTGCGGCCTCGTGGTCCAAGTGTTCGGAATTTCGGCCGGCGAACTTATTACAGCACACCTAGGGGGAAAGTGGGGGAGGGGCCGTGCTGAATCCTTAACGGCTCAGGGTTCACCCTCGCTTTGGAGCTCGGCCTACGGCCTTGCGGCCCTAATGTTCGGCAGTTCAGCCTGCGGTCTCATTGCAGCACACTTTGGGGAGGGGGGGGGGGGATGTTCGTGCTAAATCCTCAATGACATGGGCTTTGCCCTCGTCTCGGAGCTCGGTCTACAGTCTTGCGGCCTAAGTGTTCGGCATTTCGGCCTACGGCCTCACTGCAACACACTTGGGGGGGACGACGGGAGTGGGGGTCGTACTGAATCCTCAATGGCTCGGGGTTTACCCTCACCTTGGAGCTCGGCCTACGGCCTTGCGGCCCTAGTGTTCGCCAGTTCGGCTTGCGGCCTCACAGCAGCACACTTGGGGAAGGGGGGGGGGTCGTGCTGAATTCTCAACGGCTCGGGGTTTGCCCTCGCCTTGGAGCTCGGCTTGCGGCCTCGTGGCTCAAGTGTTCGGCATTTCAGCCTGCTGTCTTACTGCGTCACACTTGGGAGGATGGGGAGTGGGGGAGAGGTCGTGCTGAATCCTCAACGCACGTGTAATTGCTCGGGGTGCACCTGTAATTGCTTACAACCCCCTACATGTTGGCAGAAAAATCTCCCCCCCCCCCAGGCTACTTTAAGTTATGATAAGATATGGCCTCATAACATAATTACCCAATTAGTAATGTACGCGAACGGAGTCGCGGGCACTGCTAGTATTGTATAATTTTAATAAATAGGTAACTACAGAATAGATGACCGGTCGTTACATCACAGCTGTTTAGCTAACAGTTGTGATGCGATCTAGAGCGAAGTGGCAACAGCGCACAATGGACTCAGCCAATCGTAGAGCAGGAAGCCTCTCATTGGCCCATTTGAATCAGATCAATAATTGACGGAGTGGAATTGTATAAAAAAGTTCAATTTTCTGCCGCCAGAGGGCTGGCAATTATTGATCTAATCTGAGATCGGATTGCTCACAATGTACGCAAAATCCAGCATTAGATCAAAAAAAGCTGTCCTGATCAACAATTGCCAACGGATCAACAATTAACTGATGCCACGAGACGGTCGATCAACAAATGTCGAGTGGAGATATCTATATATATATATATAGAGACGCAGACGCCTTAGGCAAGCGCGGGGTTAAATTGCCTAAATCCTCTAGATATGGAAACAAAAAGGAAAGAAATGCCCCGAGTTCCTAGCGGGTTCGCAATTCCCAACAAAGGCAGCAGTGTGGAGAACGAAACCAGGGGTGCTAAGAATCTCTGGGAGAATAAAAAGAAAAATAAAGACTGCCAAAAATGCACAAAACTACTGATAGCATCGTATAATGCCAAAACCTTAAGTTCAGAAGATAAGATGGAAGAGCTATACTATGAACTGACCAAAATAAATTGGGACGTGGTTGGATTATCGGAAGTGAGACGACCACCAGGTGAGGAATGCCTCAGACTACATGATGGACACACACTTTACTATCGTGGTTCAGACTCAGGAAAACGCGAACACGGCGTAGCATTGCTAGTACATAGGCGCCTTAAGAACTATATTAAAACAATCGATTCTTTTTCTGACCGAGTGCTGTACCTCATACTGCAAATATCGAGGAAAGTATTCATAAAAACAGTCCACGTATACGCACCCACCGGCGAAAAACCCGCCATACTAGCAAAGATTGACCAACTACATGAGGATGTCAGTTCATGTAAGCGAAAACATAAAACCACCTACACCATACTTACCGTTGATTTTAATTCCAAGCTTGGGCAAAGATTAGACGATTCATAACAGATGATGGGGAACTTCAGATATGGTAAAAGAAACACGTGGACACATACTGGCAAATTTCATAGAGCAATAAAAGCTATACCATATGATTTCATATTTCCAAAAACGCAAACTGCGAAAATGGATATGGTCTAAGTATAAAAATGAGATAGACTATTAAAGAAATATTCTGCAGTCATAAAAGTATAGTACAAGATGTCTCCGTTCTAAACAAATTCTACACAGGAAGTGACCATCGTCTTATTCGTGCACGAATAAAAATTAACACTAAACTTGAACGGTATGGTAAAATCAATAAGAAAAAACCAAAAATAAACTCAGAATACCTAAGAGTGAACAAAAACCAATACCAACAAAAATTTGAAGACAAACTAAAACACTTCGATCCTACCACACTTAATTTAGACGAATCTCTTGAATACCTTAACAAAACACTTGTTGATGTTGCTACGCAAGTGGCATCAAACAGCAAATCCCGAGCTCAAAAAATACAGACCATGACGAAACAGTTGTTGGAGGAGAGAAGATCCTTAATAACTCAGGGTAAGACTTGCACAGACTATTTCAAACAAATCTGTAAAATGCGTCACGTCAACATCTGGAGGAAGATATAAAAGCATACCGAGAAAGGACAGTTACAGAAACCATCGAGAAATATAAAGGCACACAAAAACTTACAAAGCTCTTGGACAAAACTAACATCGTGATAACAGAACAAAACAAACTGTTAAATGTCGTTCAGGAATACTACGAAGATCTCTATCGCTCTCGAAATCCCAAGCCTAGCACCACAAAAGATAGAAAAATACAAAACGCTGGTTCCGAGGATATACCTGAAATTACTAAAGCCGAGATAACAGATGCCTTGAGTAGCATGTCAAACGGAAAAGCACCGGGAGAGGACAACATTATTGTAGAGATGATTAAAGAGGGCGGTATCCACTATCTAAAAGACCTTTACAACAAATGTCTTGAAGAGGGTAGAGTACCAGAAAAATGGGAATGCGCTACAGTCATAGAAGTATGAAGTCTCTAGAAGCAGCGTATTACTTGATACGTCATGTTACTGATACCCTTAAAAGTAGCGTATACTATACACTAGGCCTCAGTCCTCTGACGCCTGTCGAGGGGTATGTAACAGAGCGGAATTTAATTTTTAAAATTATAAACATGCCAATTTCTGAAGTTCTGTCCTTCTAAAATACTAAAATGAATATTATTCAAAATTTCCCGACATTCCTTCTTCGCAGAGGCAGTGGGACGAGCCGTTATGCAGGGTTGTTCAGAGTAATCTCCTTAAATCTTCTGACAGCAACCCTGCTGAGTGCGCTCGTCTCCTTGCAACTGCTGAGTGGGAGTCTGGTTTATGGTTGCAGGCTTTACCATCTTATAACCTGGGTACATTCCTAGATGACCACACCTTCCGCTTAGCGACGTGTCTACGTTTAGGAGCCGTCACTAATGTCCCGCATCATTGCCTCTGCGGTGATGCTGTCGACCAGTTTGGACGCCACGGACTTTCATGCTCCAGGAGCGCTGGCCGCATAGCTCGCCATGCCAACCTGAACAACATTATCCACCGTGCTCTTGTCACCATCGAGCTACCAGCTGTTTTGGAACCAAATGGCCTGGCGCGAGATGATGGCAAGAGACCAGATGGCATGACCCAGATGGCATGACCCATGACTAATGGCCTCCCCAATCTCCAGGGCTTGTGCCCTGGAGATTGGGGAGGCCATTAGTGTGGGACGCCACGTGTGTTGACACACTCGCGCCTTCCCACCTCCATGGCACTAGTTCTAAGGCTGGCGCAGCTGCGGCCACCGCCGAGTCCCTCAAACGTCACAAATATGCATGCCTTGGCAATGGCTACATATTTGAGCCGTTTGGGGTGGAGACTATGGGTCCGTGGGGCCCTTCAGCTCATAAATTATTTAAAACCATAAATAAGCGACTGGTCGAGGTATCTGGTGACCAAAGGGCTGGCAATTTTTTTGCACAACGCATTAGCATTGCCATCCAACGTGGCAATGCGGCCAGCCTTTTAGGCACTCTACCGGAAGGCAATGATCTGCGTGACATTTTTTATTTATAGATAACTTTTATTTAGTGTACATATTATACAGTTATACTAGTTCTAGTTGTTAGTAAGTATTATTTTTTAAGTTGATTTAGTTATAGTAAACTATTGCGCTGGACTTTTCTCATTTAAGTAATGCAAGTTCATGTTATTTACAATATTATAAACATATTTATCCTCCATTAAAAACGTCAAATTCCACTGTCAGTGAAAGGCGGAAAGACGCATAGTGATGCACTTTGTTATTTTTTGCCAAACATCGATAATTTACATGAATACAGATGAGTGTAATAATATAAGTAATAAAGTTAATGCCAAGAAATAAATAATAATAAATTCACTCTCCACGACTTTCCCGAAAATTTATTATTTTTAGTGTTCCGTTCCCTAAGAGTAAAAACGGAAAGGTAATACTAAACCTTCGACGTCCATCCGTCCATCCATCAGCCACATGACTGTATCTATTGAACCGAAATAGATAATATTTCAAAAGGATAATGCCGGTTATTGGCGTCTTTTTGTTTTCGCGCGGCCACTAACCATACCTTTATGATGTAGCACGAGGGGGTGTACTAATGAAACACTGTCGTTGAGGTTCGATCACTGAATGCCTTTATTGTCAAGAATATGAGTTTATATACAATGCGAGAAATAGGACATAGGTACATAGATTTTGTAGGGCACGATTATCTAGATTAAGGTGAGTAATCTAGGTGTTCCGAATAGAAAAGGTTATATGGTTTAGTAGAACAATAATGAGGGCGTGCGTCACACATCACACGATAATCCCGATAGTCAATAACAAAATAAAGTTATAAGGGCATATATACCTCTAAACTCAGTCCGAACTGAGTTATAAGGATTAGATATTATATTCATAGGTTTTTGCACTATTTTTCACTAAGTTCATTAAAAGTTGCAATTAAATAAAAAATAATAAATAAAATTATTTTGTACATTTTAATCACTACTATACTTTTTTGAAGCCTTTTTCATCAACGATACAGCAGCAGGCTCTTCTCCGCTACCTCCTTGAGGTTAAGCGTATATAGTAACTGTTTATTGGGGAAGTCTGAAGTAGCTTTGATAGATACATGATACATTAGGTAGGTCTTTTTGTTCTTTGCTTGGCCGTCGTCTTCACTGTTTCGCTTCACTCTTGAATTATTGGTGCAGCCGATAGCATAGTGACGTCAGCTTTGACGTTCCCCTTGTTGTTGCTGTCATTGTTCACTTCTATATACTAACAGCGCAACTGCCACTTCATTAGTTGCCATCATTAGTAGTTGATCTGCTTCATGAACACCTGTGAGAGCTTTCGTGGCACCACTCAGCGCTTGGGCAGTATGATGACCCAACAGTAAACCGCGGGGTCACTTCAGCAGATGGCGAACTACCTTATTCAGCAGGCAGACCATACGTTGCACTTGGAACATAATGGGAGTAGGCTTTCGACAATTATCTTGGTTTTGATATGACAAAAGTGTTTTACGTAGATGGTGCCCCCTCTTGCGGTCTGCGCAACTCCATAAGAGATGTACCCCAATACATACAGGACTTAAGAGAGCCCTACCCTCGTACGTGATTATGGCGTTGTAACAGACTTTTTCAATCTTTTCAACTTACAGTTATCTTGTGCACTATTACTAGGTTTCTATTGAAATAAAAAAAAAATATGACAAATAAATTCAGTATAAGTCTCCAAAAATCTTATTTTTGTACAAACTTTACCTGAACTTCGGCCGTTCACAAACTATCATAAATAGTAAAAGTAAAGAAACTGTTTTTATATAAACCTTGAAAATGTAATGAACATTCTAAATGAAAAACATTTATTTCACTAACTTGCAAGGCTTACTGAAAAATACGTATTACCTGGAACAAGTTTTTCATTCAATGTTATTACGTTCTCACTTGCTTGTTAATCAAATGGATGAAACAACAAGCTTTTCAACGGGCCGGGAAGGGCCCTCTCAGTGTTTTGTTTGCACAATTAGCAATAATTCAAAATACGTCTCATTTTGAATCGTATGCAGTTTGGTGGGTACAGAAGGGTTATTGTTATTATCTCATAAAATAATTAAAATCTAATTCTATCATGCTGGTCTACGACATAAGCAAAAAGCATGTGCTGTACAAAAGCAAAGCGTAAAAGACATTCACGGGAATAAATAATAAAAAAAATAATCTAAAATATCAAGCAAATGTCTCAGATGAATATCTCGGACTATGTCAAAGGCGATGCGGCTACAACCCATCGCTATTGGATTCCCTTATCTACCTACACGTCCACCAAACAAAGCCAAACGTACCCTTTAGATCATATAGCACTGGTGTTTGTCTACCACGTAATGGTTAAAGAAGTGATTAGTAATTATATACATGTATGCATTTATATATATATAACAATAAAATTCATATAAATATATGATTTCACTGTGCTGGCACATAAATGAAAATATAATAATTACCAATTCCTAATTCTGATAACTCTATCCAGACTGAGTTTACAGTTATGTATGTCATAATAAGTTTTGTTAATAACGCTATTATCTGCTAGAAAAAAAAGGCGGGGTCGGTGGCCGCGCGAAAGAAATAAAATTGCCACTTCCAATAGTCGAATCGGCGTTGTCCTTTTCACAGAACCCTTCCCATATAAGAAACTTGTTTTTTTTTTTGTTATTTCTCGATTCTGCAAAGTTGTAATTCATTTATTACTGAGAGTTCAAAACACAGAAAATCCAGAAAAATAGTGTTTTACAAGTAAGAATTTGCACTTCACAATAGCATAGAAGAGGTTTTATGTGTATTTTTCGATATCGATATTACGCTGTCTTGATACATCTCTTATGACAACGGCGTCAAAAGTCAGGTGTGCTATTTTCAAACCTTCGACTTTACTAAATGACAGATTTTTATATGGAAACTTGTACTTTATATATTGTCTTTATCGAATCACCCGTTCACAAATAGCACTCCTGAAACCACGCCTCCCTTTCCTCTTCCTCACACCCCCGCTATTGACACACTAGGTTCCCATCTCAGAACAATAACTAAAGCATAGAAGGAAGGTAATAATAAGAACTATTTACACGTTGGATGCACTCTTTCGTCTTACGTACTAAACACTGTGATAAAAAGAGTCGAACATAGTTCCATCACTTTCTTATTTTGTAAGGTTGTACCAGGGCTATGTACTTGTAGGTCCCAAAGTCCCATTATACTACAGACAAATAAAAAAGTAAGCCATAGTCTATGTTTGCAGAAGGATAAAATAGCTGTCATAAATTTGGCGTATAATGTTTACATGGCGTCGTGTCCGAAGTAGTTGTGACTCTCTATGTTCGAACATTATTTTGGACGATTTAAAGATCTGTTTCGATCAAATTTACATATTTTAATCATTGCAAGTGAAGTGAAAAATTACCTGTTATGTTGCTGGTTGCAGTTCATACGCTTCCGAGAAAGAAAGTGAGCGTGAGATTTTGACATTCCATCGGTAAGATGTTTTTCATAAGTAAAGTTATTGTGAATGTTTTTCGTAGTGATTTTATGATATTATTAATGTAGGATTTCATTATTTTTACTATAAATGTGACGAAATGTTAAAGTACAACCGTTTAAGAAAGTTAAGTGATGTCCCAACTGCTAGTGTAAAGTATCGATGTATGTGGAATTTCAATTAGTAATTAAGATTTTATAATATTAAGCCTTTGCCGCTGGGAATTTCGGGATATTTTTCCTTAGGTGTTTATTGTTTACTGCGTTAGGTTAAAAAACACAATCAAAATGAAAATAGTGAATTTTTGACTCAGTGGCTTGGCCTATTCACATGTGTATTGATGTTGACTACATATATATCCTTTAGTCGCCTTGAACGACATTTGTAGGATAAAATGAAGTTTTCCTTTCCTATACTCTATTCTGCAACCCACTTTATATATTAGCATTATGGGTACGTTTAATCTATATTTGAAGTCTACTAAGTACTGATATACTCATTTGAGTTAATAAATACAGAGTTTCAGCTATATAATTCAATACCTAGTTTATTTAAAATCATGTCTTGTAACTTATATCACTGCTTTTACTTGCTATATATTTATTTCAGAATTCCTGAGGATGTTGCTTTAAGGAAAAAGTGGCTGGATGCAATTTCAAGAACGCACTTGTAAAATAAAAGGCAGGAAAGTCAGAAGGCTACTGCTGTATTTAACTTTCCTGAAACAGAGGCGCTTTTTGACTTCGTTGACACTTACATAAAGAATCTAAAGTTTACAGATGGCCCCAATGTTGTGAACTCAAACAGAAAAACTGGTTTTCTGGGATTTATTACTTGTATAAATTCATTGAAACGTATTTATTCAACTTTAGTTGTAGATCAAAGTTGTCCTCTGCATTGTTTATGTACCTACAAATTAAATCAGGATCATATCGAACTATTTTTCTTTACGTGGATTCAATAATAATCCATCGGCGCGGATGTACCAGTCAGCTTATAAGAAGTTATTGGTACATGCTCAATTCAAAGATGGTGCACAAGGCAACTGTTTGTCATTAGAGCATATTACTATTTTAAATGTTTCTCGAAAAAAGAATTAAACTGACTGCATAAATCAAAGCAGTGATCGACAACGTTTGAACGAGGGTGTAACATTATTTCACTTTAAAAAAAATGAAGCGGAACCCAAGGAAAAAATTAGAACGTTTTTGACAAAAATGATACTATTTAAAGGGCAATAAATAATTTAATTTTTATACATAGTGTTTTGAATAACTTAATCCTTTCCATTTAAACTCCCCTCTCCCGTTTTTACCCTTTAGGTACGGAACCCTAAAAATATATAAGCAATTATTGCTAATTCTCTAATGACGACCTCTGTGGCCGAATGGTTAACACGCCAGGTTGGCGTGGTTCTGGGTTCGATCCCCGGTCAGGTCATAATGAAAAATGACCTTTTTCAGATTGGCCTGCGTCTTAGATGTTTATATATATATGTATTTGTAATAAAATATAGTATTGTTAAGTTAGTATCCCATAACACAAGTCTCGAACTTACTTTGGGGCTAGTTCAATCTGTGTGATTTGTCCGTATATATTTATTTATTATTATGAGAAAAGTAAATTATCTTTCAAATCGGTTGGTATAATGCTTGTTCGCCAACTTAGTTGTATTAAAGTAAAACAAAGGAACTATGTTACGTAAAACGACAAATATTTATTTTAAAACCATTATCTATAACAAATATGTTTTGTTCGATAAAATGCCACACACTATGCAAGAATGACATATTGTACAATATATAAAATATATAGCTAAACCCGGTACAACCCTGTGAATTTGGAAGCTGTAGTGATATGTCTGACTCTTTTTAGCACAGTGTTTAGTATATAAGACGAAAGAGTGCATCCAACGTGTCAACAGTTCTTATTAATACCTTACTTCCATGCTTTAGTTATTGTTCTGAGGTTCCCATACAAAAATGGCAAAATGTGACATCTATTCAGAGAGACGAAATTTTTTTTTTTTTAATCTATGGCTACAGTAATCCTACTATTCAAAAAGGGCTACAAGTAGACCACATCTTTATGAATAGTTGTAGAAAAGGTCACCGAATATCAGATGCCTAATGGATAGGTTTCATTGACTATAAGAAGGCAGTCGATAGCATAGAATCCTGGGCAGTAGTGAAGTCTCTGCAGAAAGCTCGCATTGATCACCGTTATACGAACCTTATCAAAAATATCTATCAAAACGCAGTCATGAAGGTTAACCTGCCACCGGAAACAGACACAATAAAAATAGAGAGAGGTGTTAGACAGGGAGACACAATCTCTCCAAAATTGTTCGCCCTAGAAGACATCCTCAAACAACTAAACTGGGAAGATTATGGGCTGCGTATCGAGTGAAAGAGACTTACTAACTTACAATTCGCAGACGACATCGTCTTATTTTCTGAAACTCCCCAAGACCTGGAAACCATGATATAACAATTAAGTCATGCCTTTCGACTGTGCGGGCTAGAGATGAATCTAAATAAAACAAAGATCATGACCAACTGCTTTGATTCCACACATAATATCAAGATAGAAGACATTGCTATAGAAAGAGTGCAAAAGTACGTATATCTGGGTCAAGAAATGGTGTTGGGGAAAGAAAACCAGATCAATGAAATCAACAGGCGAATAAGATTAGCTTGGGCAGCCTATTCTAAAATTGACTACGTATTTAAAATGAAATTAACACCAGAACAGAAAGCTCGCATACACGACCAATGCATTTTACCAGTTCTTACTTACGGTGCCGAAACCTGGGATTTACGAAGGAGATTTTGGATAATCTCAAGAGTTGCTCAGAGAGGTATTGAGAGAAAACTGGTAGGTGTTACGCTGAAAGACAGAAAAAGTAACGTGTGGCTCAGAAGATATAGCAAAGTCACTGATGTTATCAAGCGTATTGCGAAGCTGAAGTGGCAATAGGCTGGCCATGTCGTCAGAAAACAAGGTTCGTGGTGTAAAGCTCTGGTAGAATGGAGACCGTAGGGCGAAAACCGCCCACAGGGAAGACCTCAAATACGCTGGTCAGACGATAATAAGAAAACAGAAGGAGTGAAGTGGATCGAAATTGCCCAAGACCGACAAAAACAGCATAAACTGGAGGAGGCCTACACCCATGCGGTTGAAAAAGGCTAAAGAGAGAGAGAGAGAGAGAGATATATTCTATATTTAAGTTATATAAGTGTTACAGAAATCGAAATTCTAATTCCGGATGCTGTATCCAAATTTTTCATCATCATCATCATCATCATCTCAGCCGCAAGAAGTCCACTGCTGGACATAGGCCTCCCCCAAGGATTTCCAATATGACCGGTTGGAAGCGGCCTGCATCCAGCGTCTTCCTGCGACCTTGGTTAGGTCGTCCGACCACCTTGTCGGTGGGTGTCCAACGCTGCAATTGCCGGTACGTGGTCGCCATTCGAGCACCTTTCTGCCCCATCGGCCATCGGTTCTTCGAGCTATGTGCCTCGCCCACTGCCACTTCAAAGAGCTAATCCGCTGAGCTATGTCGGTGACCTTTGTTCTTCTACGGATCTTCTCGTTTCTGATTCGATCTCGCAGAGAAACACCGAGCATAGCCCTCTCCATAGCTCTTTGAGCGACCTTGAGCTTTCTTATGAGACCCATAGTAAACGACCACGTTTCGGACCCGTAAGTCATCACTGGCACTAAGGTATTTTGGACGAGAAGACACTTCGGAGCTTCCCGAACGCTGCCCAGCCGAGTCGGATTCGTCGAAAGACCTCATCCTTGAAGCTGGAACTTCCAACCTGGATCAATTGACCCAGATAGATATATTGGTCAACAGCTTCAAGTATGGAGCTTCCAACAAGCACTGGAGAAGGCGCAACATGGACATTATTTTCGTCTTGTCCATGTTCATTTTAAGGCCCCCTTGTTGGGAAACTTCATTGAGGTCATTGAGCATGGCACTCAGATCCTTCAGCGACTCCGCCATTATCACAATGTCATCGGCAAATCGAAGGTGAGTGATATACTCGCCGTTAATATTAATGCCAAGTCCTTTCCATTCCAGCAGCTTGAAGGCATCCTCCAGAGCAGCGGTGAACAGTTTTGGAGATATCACATCTCCCTGTCTCACACCTCTCTGTAGTCGGATAGCCCTCGTACTCTGCTCCTGTACTCGGACTGACATTGTGGCGTTGCTGTATAAGCACTTCAACACTTCGATATACCGATGATCGATGCGGCATCGCTGGAGAGATCAAAGTACGGCCCATGTTTCGATCGAATCAAAGGCCTTCTCATAGTCCACAAACGCTAAGCATAGTGGCCGGTTATACTCTCTGGTCTTCTGTATAACCTGCCGCAGCGTGTGGATGTGGTCTATGGTACTATAGCCTTTTCGGAAACCGGCTTGTTCGGGAGGCTGGAAGGCATCGAGCCTGTTCGTGAGATGATTCGTGATTACTCTCGAAAACAGCTTATAGACGTGGCTCAGGAGCGTGATGGGTCTATAGTTCTTCAGTAGGGTATTGTCGCCCTTCTTGAAGAACAGCACCACCACGCCCCTGTTTCACGTCTCTGGCGTCACGCCCTCGAGCAGAACGGAATTGAAGAGCCTCTGAAGGACTTTCAGTATTGGCGTTCCGCCCGCTTTCAGAAGCTCTGCTGTGATTCCGTCATCTCCCGGCGCCTTGTTATTCTTGAGCTGTTTGAGAGCAATCCTAATCTCGTACAGGCTGATGTCCGGGATATCTTCGGTATAGTGTCGGGTAAGTTTGGCTCTAGGGTCTTTGGCCAAACGTATAATGGGTTTGGCTACTGAGGTAAACAGCTGTCCATAAAACCTCTCGATCTCGCCCAGCACCTCGGTTTTTGACGATACCACGCCGCCGTCCTCCTTCTTCAGCTTAGTCAATCGACTCTGCCCAATAGACTCCACTCTTGCGAACACTTTGGAGCCTTTATTTTGCTCTATCGTCTCGTTAATACGCTTGGTATTAAAAGAACGAATATCATGTCGCAAGGCCTTCTGGATTTGTCTTTTGAGCTGCCGATGTACGTCCGCGTCTTCGGAGGTCTGCAGCGGCATAGATCGTCGCGTGGCCATCAATTTTAGGGTCTGGAGCGAGATTTTTTGAGGCTTTTGTTTCGGGCGGGACTTAAAAAACTTCGTTCCCGCCGCCTGGACAGTGTCTACGAACCCATTATTTAACTCGTCCACAGATACGCAATCCTTCAAGCAATCGAAGCGATTCGAGAGTTCCAGTTGGAAACTTTCGACATTTTGGATATGGGCCGGAGACGGTCGGAGCGTAGACCTCATCAAGCGAGTCCTCTCTTATCTGAGATAGATATTCAAGATGCCTCTTACTATTCGGTGATCACTTCCGATTTTAATCCTGTTGATCACAGAGACATCATTGAATATCTCTCTCCTCGTCGACAAGATGAAGTCTATCTCATTTTTGATAGGGGCCTGGTCCTTTCTGCTTGAACCCATCCAGGTCCATATTCTGTTTGGCGGCTTCTTGATGAAGGAGTTCATCGCGTAGAGTCCCTCCTCCTCCAAGAAATCGGCCAGCCTATGGCCCCTTTCATTCCGCTTTCCATACCCAAATTGCCCCACTCTGGCCTCTCCGTCGCTCCGTCTGCCAAGTATTGCGTTGAAATCCCCCATAATAACCGTAAAATAGGTTTGGAAAGCCAGTATGGCCCTACTGATGTCCTCATACACCACTTCCACCTCTTCATCTGAGCGTTCCCCGGTCGGCATATATACCTGAATTACCTTCAACAAGTATCTTTTGAGTATCAGGTATATTACCCTACTGGAAACACTCTCGATGGTTACGACTATGCCTTATTAAGAAGATTTTAAGAAATAAATCAAAAATGTCAAGCTCTATTGAGATGTCTAATATCTCTAGTTCTGATGAGGATAAACCTCAGAACAATAACTAAAGCATAGAAGGAAGGTAATAATAAGAACTATTTACACGTTGGATGCACTCTTTCGTCTTACGTACTAAACACTGTGATAAAAAGAGTCGAACATAGTTCCATCACTTTCTTATTTTGTAAGGTTGTACCAGGGCTATGTACTTGTAGGTCCCAAAGTCCCATTATACTACAGGCAAATAAAAAAGTAAGCCACAGTCTATGTTTGCAGAAGGATAAAATAGCTGTCATAAATTTGGCGTATAATGTTTACATGGCGTCGTGTCCGAAGTAGTTGTGACTCTCTATGTTCGAACATTATTTTGGACGATTTAAAGATCTGTTTCGATCAAATTTACATATTTTAATCATTGCAAGTGAAGTGAAAAATTACCTGTTATGTTGCTGGTTGCAGTTCATACGCTTCCGAGAAAGAAAATGAGCGTGAGATTTTGACATTCCATCGGTAAGATGTTTTTCATAAGTAAAGTTATTGTGAATGTTTTTCGTAGTGATTTTATGATATTATTAATGTAAGATTTCATTATTTTTACTATAAATGTGACGAAATGTTAAAGTACAACCGTTTAAGAAAGTTAAGTGATGTCCCAACTGCTAGTGTAAAGTATCGATGTATGTGGAATTTCAATTAGTAATTAAGATTTTATAATATTAAGCCTTTGCCGCTGGGAATTTCGGGATATTTTTCCTTAGGTGTTTATTGTTTACTGCGTTAGGTTAAAAAACACAATCAAAATGAAAATAGTGAATTTTTGACTCAGTGGCTTGGCCTATTCACATGTGTATTGATGTTGACTACATATATATCCTTTAGTCGCCTTGAACGACATTCGTAGGATAAAATGAAGTTTTCCTTTCCTATACTCTATTCTGCAACCCACTTTATATATTAGCATTATGGGTACGTTTAATCTATATTTGAAGTCTACTAAGTACTGATATACTCATTTGAGTTAATAAATACAGAGTTTCAGCTATATAATTCAATACCTAGTTTATTTAAAAACATGTCTTGTAACTTATATCAATGCTTTTACTTGCTATATATTTATTTCAGAATTCCTGAGGATGTTGCTTTAAGGAAAAAGTGGCTGAATGCAATTTCAAGAACGCACTTGTAAAATAAAAGGCAGGAAAGTCAGAAGGCTACTGCTGTATTTAACTTTCCTGAAACAGAGGCGCTTTTTGACTTCGTTGACACTTACATAAAGAATCTAAAGTTTACAGATGGCCCCAATGTTGTAAACTCAAACAGAAAAACTGGTTTTCTGGGATTTATTACTTGTATAAATTCATTGAAACATATTTATTCAACTTTCGTTGTAGATCAAAGTTGTCCTCTGCATTGTTTTATGTACCTACAAATTAAATCAGGATCATATCGAGCTATTTTTCTTTACGTGGATTCATTAATAATCCATCGGCGCGGATGTACCAGTCAGCTTATAAGAAGTTATTGGTACATGCTCAATTCAAAGATGGTGCACAAGGCAACTGTTTGTCATTAGAGCATATTACTATTTTAAATGTTTCTCGAAAAAAGAATTAAACTGACTGCATAAATCAAAGCAGTGATCGACAACGTTTGAATGAGGGAGTAACATTATTTCACTTTAAAAAAAATGTAGCGGAACCCAAGGAAAAAATTAGAACGTTTTTGACAAAAATGATACTATTTAAAGGGCAATAATTTAATTTATATACATAGTGTTTTCAATAACTTAATCCTTTCCATTTAAACTTCCCTCTCCCGTTTTTACCCTTTAGGTACGGAACCCTAAAAATATAAAAGCAATTATTGCTAATTCTCTAATGACGACCTCTGTGGCCGAATGGTTAACACGCCAGGTTGGCGTGGTTCTGGGTTCGATCCCCGGTCAGGTCATAATGAAAAATGACCTTTTACAGATTGGCCTTCGTCTTAGATGTTTTTATATATATGTATTTATAATAAAATATAGTATCGTTGAGTTAGTATCCTATAACACAAGTCTCGAACTTACTTTGGTGCTAGTTCAATATGTGTGATTTGTCCGTATATATTTATTTATTATTATGAGAAAAGTAACGTAACCCAACTTAGTTGTATAAAAGTAAAACAAAGGAACTATGTTACGTAAAACGACAAATATTTATTTTAAAACCATTATCGATAACAAATATGTTTTGTTCGATAAAATGCCACACACTATGCAAGAATGACATATTGTACAATATATAAAATGTATAGCTAAACCCGGTACAACCCTGTGAATTTGGAAGCTGTAGTTGATATGTCTGACTCTTTTTAGCACAGTGTTTAGTATATAAAACGAAAGAGTGCATCCAACGTGTCAACAGTTCTTATTAATACCTTACTTCTATGCTTTAGTTATTGTTCTGAGGGATAAACAATCTGTAAAATCTCTAACATATTATCAACAGAAATATAGGGTTGATTTCCGTAATTCTAATAGGAATATAAACATTTGAATTTTGAATTTATATAAAAATTCCTGTTTTATGAAATCTAAACACATATTATACTAAGTCTAGTTCTTATCTTAACCTTAATTACTATTTCATAACTATCAAGTAAACACTGCATCTCTGACTCAATCCTTCGCTTCATCTTAATCGAGATAAAGCTCCGGGCTGTTATACCCTATAATAATACGAGGGCTAAACTAAGTAAGCATTTTAACTTATCAGTAATGTGTAGTGATGTGCCGTTCCCAAATTCCCGTTCCCAGGGAACGTTCCCCGTTCCCGTTTACGGGAATGTTTCCGGAAACATTCCCAATTTCGGGGGAACGTTCCCATCTAAGTTAGGAAAATCTTATGAATGTGTTTTTTCTTTATAATTTGTAAAGTATTCTCAATCTGTATAGATGTAACATCAATAAAAATCGGCCAAGTGCGAGTCAGACTCACGCAATAAGGATTCCGTATGATTATCTATGAAAACGGCAAATAAATCATGTCATTTGTATGGGACCACCCTTTAAATATTAATTTAATTATTTATTTTTAAAGTAAATATAATAACTCAATATTCTGGGAATATTTCAAGCATCTACCTGCTACTGTTATCAATATTGAGCAAAAAAATATCACGCTTATTATTATTTCGGAGCCCGCTTAAATATTTATTTTATTATGTTTTTTTTATTATTTGTTGTTATAGCGACAACAGAAATACATCATATGTAAAAATTTCAACTGTCATAACTATTACGTTTCATGAGATACAGCCTAGTGTCAGACGGACAGACAGACAGACAGACGGACAATGGAGCCATATGAATAGGGTTGCGTTTTTACCCAAATCGTCAAAGCAGAAAAATAAATGAATCCGCTAGTTCCCAGTAAGTTATATCGAATCATTTTTTCTTAACATATTACTGGATTAACTATGGATTTTGTATGAAATATCAGACCGTGACGTAAAAGCGCTATTAATATCAGTTTTTGTGGCATTTTATTTTTATATCTGTACAAAATAATTTAATTTTGACCCAGTCCACATTGCTATTATAAAGAAATTCGGCACGTTCAAACAGGCAATAAATGAAATTTTGAGTACACTTACATTTTAAACCAATTGTTAACATATTTATGATACTAAACATTAGACAATTCAGATGCATAACATGCACTGTGGCACATAAGAAACTAGTAAAAATTACCGGTATTATCTAAAACCACAATTCAGGGTATATTTTTTACACCCAGCTTGTCTATGTATTCATACTTATTCAAAAGTGTATTTGGCTTAAACTTTTTAAAATCTAACAGTTTTTTTTTTTATTATTGTCAAGATTAAACAATTCTATCCAGATATAAATGTGTAGTATTTATTTCTGGATAGAATTGTTTAATCTTGAATACTTTTTATATCAATAGTGCAGTGGATTATTGCATTAGAAGGCGATTATTATTGTGTTCATCTTGTGTGTCATGCGTTTAAGGAATTAAAATAACCATTTAAAACTGAAAACGAAAGGATTCTTTTAAAAGCTGACATTTTAGCTGTTCAGACAAATTTAGAAAACAGAAAATAAAATGAATTAATACCAGTTCATCTAGCTGCATTAGGTTTGGATCCCCAAAATTTTATCTAGCCAAGATTATGTAGATGCATGCGAGTTAATTGGTAATACTGGCAGTGATAGTATTCATATAGCAGCAAATATATTTCCTACGTAAGCCGAGTATAATAATCATACATGAGTCAATCATCATACTTATGGGAAAAAATATTTATATGGACAATTGTAGAATAAATTACTCCACTAACGTGGTGGAAAAACAATTTTCAAAAATGTGTTTAGGAAACGTCACTTTAAACATATTATCCGTTCCTGCTACATCTGCTGCAGTAGAACGATCTTTTTCCATCTTTTCACATCATGCATACAAAAAGAGAAATCGTTTTAATACAGTTAAGAGCTGAAAAATGTACATATCTCGTAATTGTAAATTGGTGAACATGCAAATAAAGCAAAAAATAGTAATTTCAACTCAATCAGATAACATTTATCCTCAGAAACATCGACATGAAACTCTGAGGATGGTTTTTAGAATTAATGATCTGAATTAGGAGATGTAAATGATTTGCAGGCAGGTGATGACAATAAAGAATCATTATCAATAATCTTAGCACTGCTACTGACAATACAAAAGCTTGGACTTGTCTAAGTCCAAGAAACAAGAAATTTTGCTAGTTCAGGATCCGTCTTAGTAATTAATTTTGTTACCCAATACTAAGGCTGATTTTCTAAATGTTTTTTTTACTATGTACTGTAATTTTTTTTATGTTTGTGATTTGGTTTTTATGTATCTAAATGTTGAAAATGTAATCATCATCATTTCAAGTAGGTGTCACAGTCAATCGACAATGCACACCCTGGTGTCAGAGTTCTTCGGAACCGCCTCTCGGCCTCTGACGTGGTTCCTTTAACGACTACCAGATGGCAGCCGGGGCACCGGCTTAACGTGCCTTCCGAAGCACGGAATCATCTTTATTATCAGACAATCAGGTGATTCACTCCTGCGCACAATGTCCTAACCAAACTGGAAACAACTAAACAAAGTATGCTTCCGATGGGAATCGAACCCTCGACACCCGGGTCAACAGGCAAACGCCTTAACCACTGGACCACGGAGGCTGTTTACGTAATAAAAACCGTTTACCACATTGCGGAAAGTACAAGAATATCGTCTATCTTGTAATAATATGTCAACAATTAAGTGATAAAAATTCAAGACTGTACCTACTATTTATAATAAGTAGGTAATAATAGAAAAACAAGAGGATTTAAAAAAAATAAGAAATCGGACTGCCTTTTTAGCAGTTACGTCCGCCATATTTTTTGCAAACATTGCATGTCCTATGACACTCCGGGAAATAATACAAATCTAATCTCGCACTTCAAAATCGGTCAAGCCGTTTAGGTTACAGGAGATGACAGTAGAACAGACATACTTACTTACATATATACAGACATACGTGCGAAAACATTACCATACTAATGGGTAAGTCGGTCGGTTAAAAAAATAGAATTGAACATTAATAGTATAAGCTATTTATAAAATAAAAAATATATAGTTTTTATTCTCATTGTTGGTTTTAGTTTTTAGGTACGAAATATTACTTTATTTTCTTGTTGATTATTGAATTTGTATACTAATATCTAATTTTTAATACTTTCTAAATAAAAACTTTTGAGATTTGGTCTCATTCCCAGCAACAAGGGAACGTTCCCGGCAACAAGGGAACGTTCCCTGGGAACGTTCCCGTTTATTTCGGAAATTTTCTCGATTATTGAAAATATTTATATATTATATATACCAAGTAATGCATATACATCAGTTCAATATATTTGCATTGACAAAAAAGTTGTATGACAAATAAAATTACAACTTTCCCTGACATTTCCATTTATTGGAAACGTTCCCGGGTACGTTTTTGGAAATCTGGGGAATGTAGGAACGTTCCTGGGAACGGCACATCACTAGTAATGTGTACTTATAGGTACTTCGTACATAAAATCCATACTTCCATACTAATATTATAAATGCGACATTATATTCGTAACATGCGAAAGTACCTCTTTTCACGCTTCAACCATTTAGTTGCAGGACCGGGGTAGAAATCCTACTGTTTCCGAGGGACCGTGACTACTCATTTCTAGACTTAGAAGTATAAAAATAAGTACATAAGTTCACGATTACATTTAAAAAAGATCTGTGTAGGTGAACTCTGTCTGTCTGTCTTTTGCATGTTCACGCTTCAACCATAGAACTGATTTGGATGAAATTTGATATGGAGGTAGTTTGGGGCCCGAGGAAGAATACAGGTTACCTTTCATTCCGGGAAATTCTAATGTTCCCGAAGGATCGACATTAACGTTGGCAGAGCCGCGGGTAACAGCTAGTTATAGAATAAACTTTCGATCCATTAGGCGTACTATGAACAGCTCTACTGTTGCTATTCCCTTCTACAATTGCTATTTGTCAAAAGTGATCAGCATAAATGATCATGGCATGGGTCTTATCAATGACACCGACATAGGTCCTACCACAGAAATATATCAGGATATGGCTACGCGTGGACTTTGCAAAGGGAACGCGTTTGTCAGTTTTTGCATAAGCCACGCCACCACCATTATGTCATTACTAGCGAAGTGTGTAGTAACTGCCTCCGTGGTCTAGTGGTTAAGGCGTTTGCCTGTAGACCCAGAGGTCATGGGTTCGATTCCTACGGGAAGCATACTTTGTTTAGTTATTTCCAGTTTGGTTAGGACATTGCAGGCTTTATTCACCGGATTGTCTGATAATAAACATGATTCCGTGCTTCAGAAGGCACGTTAAGTCGTTGGTTCCGGCTGCTATCTGGTAGTCATTAAAGGAACCACGTCAGAGGCTGAGAGGCGGTTTCGAAGAACTCTGACACCAGGGTGTGCATGGTCGATTGACCGTGACACCTATTCGAAATGAGCGAAATAGAAATGTGACATCCACAGAAATAAATCGCGTCATTTCGATAAACAGTCATTTGTATTTGTCGATTGGCTTGCCTTTCATTCATGTACATCAAAACGCGACTTTTGATGTATTTTAACTTTTTGTATGCCAAAGTTCGAATTCTTTCGTAACATGCATTCCATAATAGTTACTGATAAATATTTTAATCAACACATGGGAGCAACCTAAAAAATCTGAAATAATAATGTTAACTATTAAATATTATCGATAATATCAGTTCGAGTGCAACAACGCAATGCTAATGCAGCTTTCGTGTTGCTGACACACAATTGAATTTACATTACGCGTTCTCCTTGGAACGAGACCTTCTACTATAACGTCCTTGTTATCAATGGTTCTAATCTTTATTTGCAAGTCGCAACTGACACTTGAATTCATCTTTTGTTTTATCGTTACAACAATTAATTACTTACCGGCAACTTGGTAAATGCCGTACTGAGAGAACAGTCACACTGAGGTGTCTTTATGGAAGAGTCAAACTGCTCCTCCTTAAAGATAGCCAAATTAATGAATGTTTGAGCTGCTGAAATATGTTCACTCTGTTCTTTTTCAGACAGTTCATATTTTTTGGTCATACTAGCTATGGACTCCTGCAAGAACGAAATTTGCGACTGTAATTCGTACATTTCAGGGTCATATATACGACTATCAAAGTTCTCACGAACCTCACGAAACCCGTACCGAAATTGGCACATAAAAGAAACAGGAATGTCACAATGGAAACATTTAAATGTACTTATAATACAGTAGTATTTACAATGACAGCCAGCACTGATTCATTTTATTACAGAGCTGTCCATTATAAGAGCGATTCTATAGTCTAATCACAAACGGAAACTGAATGACAGTTTTAAATTTGTTTGATTCTGACATTGGCTGGGCAGCCATTCTTTTAACCATATTGTTGACAGGATCCTTTAGCCTAATTACCGTTATTGAGTATTTTATGGATTGCAGTATTTATTACTTCTACTTGATAAATAAAAGTTTCATTCAAAAATGCTTCTTAATTTCGTTAATAAAATATTTTAAAAATTATTTTGTAATTATTAATAGCGCCATCTACTGCTATTTTGCTCAACTTTTAAGTCCAAAAAATTCTGAGAAAAAGAATTATACCGAGTTTAATGACTCCGCTTCAGAAAAAGACATTATAGAGCTGCTATTTTTTAAATGTGTACGGAAGCAAATTATATTATTCAGCATCTAATCGTGATAGCAAAATAATTGATTTAAAAATTTCTTTTTCACCGTCTTCTAATAAATATATTGGGAAATAAAAAAATACGTTTTACTAAGTTTTTGAAGTTCCATCGAAATAAAATAAAAAAGGGTAAAAAAGAAATTATCATTTTCAATTACGGAATTTTTTTTTATATATTTTTAAGGTCTTTAATATTTATGTCAGTCTTCGTAAAAATATAATTAGGTATTAATGCTACCTAATTATTGTATCCTTTTGTAAACATTGGTGGTTCCTAAAAAAACTATAATAGACAATGCAAATAGTATAATAATTTACTTTCAAAATGTTATGTAGCAGGTTTTTCCTATGCTTGTATGCACTGTGCACTCAATCACTGCACGGGACACTACTAAATAAAATATTCAGCACTGAAGCTCGTGTAGTAAACTTTTTTTCACATAAATATGATTGATATGAGAGTTCAAAACTTAATCCTTCATACCAGAACTTAAAACTAGTATAATTATTTATTTGAACTAGTCCTTCGGATGTCATTATCTTTGGGTTCAGCTCGTGTATTGTGTTCTGGTGGCCTGGTGTGTGTGTTTGTATGCGAGTTAGTGTAAGTTGGTGATGGAGTGTCGTGTGTGGTGTCAGTGACCTGCAGTATGTAGGCTGGCTTAATGCGGTCTACCGATACTGTGACCGGTTTCCCACGAACAAGAATTTTAAAGGTCTTATCGCCTCTTGTGAGTACCTCATGAGGTCCAGAATAGGCTGGTGTAAGGGACCCACGGCAAGTGTCGGCACGCAGAAATACATGTGAAGCAGTTGCGAGGTCCTTGAAAATAAAGACTGACTGTCTGCCATGCCTAGAAGCGGGTTTTGGTTGTAGCTTCCTAACAAAAGACCTGAGACGCGACAGGTAGTCAGTGACGTCAGTTGCAACCTCTCTACCGGGATGTAAAAATTCACCAGGGAGTCTCAGCGGCTCGCCATAAGTGAGCTCAGCTGACGAAGATGACAGATCTTCCTTGTAGGAGTTCCTAATGCCCAGCAAGACCAGAGGGAGAGAATCTACCCAATTCTAAGTGGAGTGGCAGGTGATTGCAGCCTTCAGCTGGTGGTGAAATCTCTCCACCATGCCGTTGCAGGCTGGGTGGTAAGCCGTAGTCCGTCTATGCTGAAAGCCTACGAGGCCAGAGAGACTCTTGGTCTAGGCCTTTCTTACAATTTGAAAATGCTTCTGTCTTCTCTGGGGTAAAATGGATAGGATGAGAGCCCTTCACAGAACCCTCCAACAATGCGTTCAGGGGAGCTTGGTCTTTTGCAGTACCTGGAATGAACCTCCTATAAAAGTTGCCCATAGCGAGGAACCTACGGAGCTCACGTACATTTTTGGGCGCAGGAAAGGTATCTATGGCATCAACCTTTGCTGGGAGGGGCTTAGTACCTTCGGCTGAAATAAGATAACCTAGGAATACTACCTCTGAAGCGCCAAACACACACTTAGAACAGTTAATAACCATGCCGTATTCCTGCAGCCTTTTGAACAATGTACGGAGGTGTCTTCTGTGTTCTTCTGGATCCTTCGAGAAGACTAGGAAGTCATCTAGGTAGGGATAGCAGAAGTCCAGGTCCCTTAGCATCGTATCCACAAAACGTTGAAACGTCTGTCCGGCGTTACGAAGTCCGAAACTCATAAACGGAAATTCGTAGAGTCCGAAGGGCGTAGAAATCGCAGTTTTGTTGATATCAGCGTCATAAACGGGATCTGATGGTACGCCTTCGTCAGGTCGATGGTAGAGAAGACCTTACACCCTGAAAGACTGTGCGTAAAGACCTGAATGTGTCGGATGGGGTACCTATCCGGAACAGTCCTAGAATTCAGCATCCTGTAACAGGGGCGCCAACCGTTGGGAGATTGTCCTCAGAAACTCCTCGAGAACGCCAGGACCGGCCAGGTTCTGTAGGTGACGCAGGAACGTTGATGGCTTACGGTCTCCTAACTGCTCGTGGTCCATGAGCTGTTTTAACTTTTTCTCCCGGGATGCCGACAGCCTCTTAATTAGCTCACTCCTCAGCTTGTCGTATTTGTTGGTCAACGGTGGGGAGGTTATTACGTCTTCAACCTCCGCTGCATACTGCGCTTCCAGCTGTCCAATAGCATAGAAGAATTTGGTTCCGTCTGCGGTGATGTTGGCCAGCTGGAATTGCCCTTCCAGTTGCGAGAAACAAAGCGCTGGTTTTAACAGCATAAAATGGCGGTACCTTCACACCGACTCTGTCTCCGGCGCCATTTGGGCGGGGTTACTCTCCGAGTTACTCATCCTTAATGCTCAACGTGTACTATGAGGGTCACCAGTTTAGCTATGTGGGTGTACTTACGGCGTGCAGAATGTGAAGTGATGCAAATGAAAGCGTCCAGTGTATAGCAACTCACAATAGTATATTCGCACAACAAGCACAGTAACATAAACAGACCAGTTTACAGAAGGGCACGAGAGCAGAGTATGAAAAAAGGATGAAAATGTGAAAGATAGAAAGGAACAATTAAATGAAATGCCAATTAAATGAATTGCGTAAGCGCAGCGCGAAAGCAGACCGGGCGAGTACGGCAGCGACGGACATGCGATGCGCGCAAAGATAGTTTTTAGACTGACTCGGCGACCGAGCGGTAGCGAATATCACCGACCGGTCGTTCGTCAAGGACAGCGGCAGGCGTTGCTATCATAGTAAATCGTGTTCGCTTGTCCGCCTCAACGTACAAATTTACTATAACAAATAATAATAAATTGTTATAATTTATTATTATTTATTATACAAAACTATGTTTAATTATTATTTAAGCTATACGTTTATATAATACTATATTTATTTAATCATTTTATCTAAAGCAACATTTATGTATACTTATGTGGAACTATATCTAATGCTATATGTAATATATATGTAAATATTATTTCTACAAATATATATTAAATAATGTATAATAATAACGCGCTAATATTCAAAACACAAATAGCCGCGCCCGCGCGCATTGCGACTTCCTGATATGTTCTTTCATCCTGGTACAATTCAGACACCTACCTCTCGTCCTTTGTTGCCACCGCCGCGCTATCAAAGAAGCCGCCTCGCCTTTCGGCAAATCACTTTGCGGATCGTAGGAACAATGTTGTTTTACTAATTTGACACTTGTGTTCTAAACTCGAAGGTTGAAAATCAGTTGCGTTCTAAAAAACCTTATTTCGAGTTTTTAGCTGAATTTAATCACAAACACAGTATCACTTATCACACACAATGCAACACAGCAATGCCACCGACTGGTCCATCCTTACTTCGTGAACGTACCATGTGCAGAACTGCACACGAGACGCAAAGTCGCGGGTCAGGAGGTCTTGGATTTTTCGGTAGTGGTAAGGGTGCTGACCATCAGTGTTCAGTGTCTTCCACACCTTCCACTGCGATGCTCCTAACATAGCTCCATAGCGACGTGTGCTGCTCGTAGGGTCTGCCGAAAAATGGTCCAGGATCTCGTCCTCCAGATCGTTTCGCCCGCTCGGTGGGCTCTCGCCAGGGCTTGGTTGTAGCCTGCCTGTGACGTGCAGCCGATTCACTAAATTTCTGAAGCACGCGTAGGAAGGAAACTGACGGGCTTTGGGCCTATCCAACACGTAGCGCTCTTCATACAAACGTCGAGCAGCTGCTAGATTACCGTCGCATGCCCCAACACACATAATCATATCATAATACTCCGAATTTGAGTAATTCATATTCGAAAAGTCGATAGATACAGATTACAAGATCTTAAGCGAACACGTGAGATACTTGTTAGGCACTCTTAACACTTCGAATTTTACCAATCGACTGACTTCCGAGGTCCGAATTCCGATGCAAAAGAGTAAAAACACGCGCCTAACATTTCTGTACGCCTAGTACCTAGTAATGGTTCCGCATGGTAATGAATCAAAACCTTTTGAAAAGTAATTTATTTAAATAGACAAAAGGCTAATGGGCTTTTTGCTGGTAAGTGTTTATGTTTACGTAGTTTATTTATGAACAGCTGCAATACTAAAATGCTATACGCACGTAGCCGAACTTAAAAAAAAACTTTTCACGTAGTACAAAATCGTACTTGTTTGGGCTTGAAATCGAAAACGAACGATAAGAGCGGACTGTAAGTTTATAGGATTTATTTTTAATTTTATAAAAAGAAAGTAGGTAGTTCGAGATAATGCTATCTTTGTACAATGAAAAGTGTAGATTTACAACTAATGTAGGGCACTAACCTTGGCTTGTGCTGTGATGATCTTCAGCTCAGACAGACACAGGGTACTCGAAGACCTCTGTACTGGCGCCAGACTTACCAGAGAAGAAGTACCTACTGTCTGACACGGCAAACCTTAGATGCGCCCTCCTTATCGGCAAATCCACACTTTATAGGTTTTTGCACAGCACGAAAGTTAATTACACTATATTTAATCCAAATATTAACTGAATGTTTGTATAATACGAAAAATAGCGTTGCCGCTTATGGCGCTAAACGCTCCAACGAGAAACTTTTACAAGCAACTGAGTCAATGACAAGAGCATGTCTGATGGAAACGGAAGTCAGTGTTGCTATTACGAAAACGAGAAATTATACCAAGACTGAACATTCCGCCCGCCAAAATACAATGTATTTTATCTACGGTAATAAACATACATGAATACATAAACGATAGGGATGAATAAACATACATATATACACTTATAACGAAAGGAACGCCTAGTTGTGGTCGATAGGTAGCGGACATAACTTTACAACTGGTCTACGATATTCACCAGAAGCAGTTTTAACAGTTACAACTCTACAGATGCCATCAGATCCCGGGTGCAGAGCCATTACGCGCGCCAGGCTCCAGTGCAGTGGACTAGTTTGTTCATCCTTTATTAAAACTAATGTCCCAACAGCAATATTTGCGTGTGACTTAGTCCACTTCGTTCTCTGTTGCAACGTATGAATATATTCCTGCTTCCACCTACTCCAAAAGTTTTGATGAATTTGTTGAATTAATTTCCATCTTTGTAGAACGGTAATTTTCTGGTCAATAAAATTCTCTTCTGGAGGAAACGAGAGAGGTTCCAGAGTCAAGAAATGACCGGGAGTTAAGGCCGACAAATCATTAGCATCGGAACTAAGTGGAGAGAGGGGACGGGAATTTAACATGGCCTCTACTTGAGTAAGCACGGTAAGAAACTCCTCGTACGTCAACCTCTGGGTACCAATAACGCGAGCGAGGTGCGTCTTAAAGGATTTTATTCCGGCTTCAGCGATCCCGCTGAAATGCGGTGATCCCGGGGGATTGAAAGAAAACCTTAGCTGTTCAGAGTTAGCTGCCTTTTGCATTAAAGTTGCAAGATAATTACTGGCCCCGACAAAATTGCGACCTTGATCGGACACGATATGAGAGCAACGACCACGGCGTGCGATAAAACGTCTGAGCGCTGCCAGAAATGCCTCAGTTGTTAACTCTGAAGCAAGCTCTACATGTACGGCCTTCGTACATGTACAAACGAAAACACAAATGTAAGATTTGTAGGTCTTCACTCCGCGACCACGACCCAACGCGATGTCGTAAGGCCCACCGTAATCTACGGCTACACTTGAAAACGGTTTAATTTGGTTTACGCGATACGCCGGCAAGTGACTCATTAATGGTGCAGGAGCAGGTTTTGGATTGACCCGAAAACACCTTAAACATCCCGAGATAACAGATCGAATAGCGCGTCTCGGCGAGAGAATCCAAAAGCTTTGCACAAGAATATTTTGTAGAGTCTGTGCACCAGGATGCATTAGTTTACGATGATATTCTTCGATGATGAGTGTAGTAAGGCGGTGAGTTCGCGGCAACAACAGAGGATGCTTAACTTCAAATTGAGCTTCAGCATGAGCCAGACGACCGCCCACCCTCACAAGACCCGCATCATCGAGAAAGAGCGATAACTTGCGTAAACTTTTAGGAAGTTCATTAGGGGACCCTTTATTCAAAACGGCAATCTCCTGCGAAAAGGTTGTTTGATGGACATGTTTTATCAAAAACATGAATGCTTTATTTATTTCGACAGTTTGTAAATGGCCAGAAGCTCTACTCTGGCCCAACGATAATTTAGAATTTTCGATAAAACGGAACATATACGACAAAACGTGTTTGAGTGTAGATAGAGAGGAAAATTTATTAATCAAACTCTCTACTACATTTTCATCGACAGAAACGACAAGGCTGCAAATCTTTTGTTCCTCTTGCAAATCAACTTGGTCAACCGATAACGAGGAAATAGGCCAAGTATCCATGGGTTTCGATAGCCATGACGGACCCTTCCACCAGCTGTCATTTGCGACAATGTCAGAGGGGAACAAACCACGGGATCCACAATCAGCAGGATTTGACGATGTGCCTACATGCCGCCAGGAGTCTGGAGCGATTATTTCTTGAACATGACTGACCCTATTAGCCACGAAAGTCTTCCACCTTGACGGGCATGTCTTAATCCACGAAAGAGCAACGCTTGAATCCGACCAAGCGAATACTTCTTGGACAGTGTAAAAGGGTTGTAAGGCATCCATGACAGATTTCATCAAATCTGACAGTAGAACCATGGCTTGGAGTTCCAAACGCGGAATCGATAATTTGCGAAGAGGCGCTATTTTAGATTTAGCACAACAAATATAGACAGAACAATTTCCATCTGATGTAATAATACGACAATATACTACGGCACAGTAACCGCGTTCTGAAGCGTCACAAAAGCCGTGTAATTGAAAACTAACGAAAGAAGAGAGCATACGACGAGGAATCGAAAGTGACGAAAGCGACGGTAGTTGCGACATAAAGCGTAACCACTCTTGTGAAATATTTTGAGGGACGTCATCATCCCAATTGACACCGCTTGCCCACAGCACTTGCATAATATACTTGGCGTAGAAAGTCACAGGGGCGAGAAAACCAAGAGGGTCATAAATCCTAGCGATTTCCGATAATACTGTACGCTTTGTACATCTGCGAGTGTCGTTACCACATACTTTAAACATAAAAGAATCAGACTGGGGTGTCCATCGGAGGCCTAGAATTTTTAGTGACAGGTCAGAAGCGTCTTCGAAACATTTGAAATCATCAGAATATAACTCAGTAGGAGGCAAGTCCCTGAGGAACGCCTGTTCATTGGAAGTCCATTTTCTTAAATAAAATCCCGCTGACGACAACATTTGGGTCAATTCTGATCTAATCAACAAGGACTTTTCAAGAGAGTCAGCTCCAGTGACTATATCATCAGTGTAAATATCTCGAGCAAGGACTTCAGCTCCAAGAGGGTATTCAACAGCTGAATCTTTTGCTAACTGAATCATCGTACGAAGGGCTTGAAATGGGGCTGACGATACTCCATACGTCACAGTACACAACTTGTAATCTTGCAAGGGACTTGCAGGAGACGGTCGCCAAACAATCCGCTGATATTCGGTGTCATCGTCAGTGCTTAATATTTGACGATACATTTGTCTAACATCGCCAGTGAACACAACAGCGTGCCAACGAAAACGAATAAGCAAATCGAAAATGCTCTTTTGGAGCTTAGGCCCAGGCAGGAGCCTCTCATTTAAAGACACACCTCGAGCATCCCTGGCACTGGCATCAAATACGACGCGAAGAGGAGTGGTGACGGAATCAGGACGCAAAATACCGTGGTGCGGTATATAATAAAAATTACCAACATTCGACAGGGGAGGCTCTGCCTTAATCATATGACCAGACGATTCATAATCTTCCATGAAAGAGCAATAAGCCCTGGCCAACACTGGATTGCAACTAAGCTTGCGTTCCAAAGATTGGAATCGCCTGAGTGCTATCTCACGAGAACCATAAAACACTGGCTTAGACACAGGATCGACAAAAGGCAGAGGCACCATATACCTACCATCACGATTGCGAGAGTGAGTTTCGACAAAATAGTTTTCGCAACGTTGATCCTCCTTTGATAAGTATATTTGTTGAGAACCAACATTTTCCAACTCCCAAAATTTTTTTATGGAGTTATCTAACGATAAATTTGAGAGCGGGGTGTCCCCACCACTCAACGACACGAGAAAGCAACGAAAATTATCATTATGAGAAGAAATGCCATAGCCTCCCATAATGATCCAACCGAAAATAGTGTTGAGAGCGATTGGTTGGCCTGGCTTACCCCGCTTAAGCCCGGGTAACAAACACGATGCGAAAACATCTACATTAAGCAGCATGTCTATTGACCCCGATACTGCAAATTCAGGATCGGCCAAAGGTAAATTGTTAATATGAGACCAGCCCGAAAAATCGACAGAATTAATTGGCTGGTCATCACAAATTGATGGCAAAACCAACGCCTCAAAATTAGATTTAAAATTACAGTTAAAGTTTAATGGTTTGATTTCACAGTCTAAGCTACCTAGTGGTTTAGCAGTAGAGTGACCTATGCCACTGACTGACTGCTGACTACAATTTATTTTTAATCCTAAGCGCTTAGCACATGGCTCTGAAATGAAATTGCAAGCACTCGCACAATCCAGCAAAGCCCTAACCTTATGAAACTTTCCTAAGTTGTCCCTTAATAACAACTGAACTGTTGCAAACAATAATGCGCTGTCATTAGACAGAGTCGTCAACACAGCACTACTATTCGAGGTTGCATTCACAGGGACGGCAGGTTCACTGGTTGCCTTTTCAAAATGTAATAATGTATTGTGAGAGTATTTGCACACACCACAGCGAGTGGGTTCTCGACATTTTTTCACTCTATGGTTGCCTGAAAAGCAAAGAATGCACAAATTTTTTTCTTTAACAAATTTAAATCGAGTATTGGCATCCAATTTTTTAAATTCCTCACATCCTGCTAGTGAATGCTCACGAGAACAGTATATGCATTTTACAGAATTAACTACTAGAGCGGGTTTTGACTTAAATTTATTAGTATCATTATCCTTGGAAGAAGGCTTACTGTTAATTACCTCTAATGCACTAAAATGTTTTTCAATAAATTCCTGTAATGATTCAAATTTTGGAATTTTGTTAGAATTATGCTCTAATTGAAAATCTTCCCGAGTGCGTTTATCTAATTTAGACCAAAGTAAATAAAATAACATGAAATTCTTATCAGGTAATTTATATTTTTCTAAAACTAATAAATTTTCAGAAAATGTTCGATACACCCGCTCCAATTCCGCAGCAGATTTGGTCTTTATAGGATCACAATGTACTATTTTATCATAATATGTCATTGCAATCTGGCATTCCCTATCATAATATTTAGTCAATGTGTTGTATGCTAACATGTAACTTTCATCAGTAAGCGGAAACATTTTTATTAAATTGTAAGCGGTGCCTTGGACATTGGATAATAGATAATGCAGCTTCTCGACATTACTTAAGCTTCTTTTATGGATTAACGAGTCATATAATTCTTTGAACGAAACCCAAGAATCCAGACGTCCATTAAACGGTTTAATCGAGATTTTTGGCAGTTTTGCTAGCGTCTCTGAGCACGACGGGATATTCGGTTTCACTTCTTTATTATTAGTTAATTCCATTAAACGCCTTTTTACATCTTTCATCCTTTTTTCAAAAACTTCACTTCTAGTGCTTGGCTCCTTTCTGACGCATGTGGCAAGGAACACAACACTCTCACCTGGGCATCACGAAATTCTACCGATAAATCTCGCAAATCTTGCTCCGTATACCCGAGGAGATCTGACGACTCGAGAAATTCCAAACGCATCATCGCATAATCTCTTGCAATGAGATTTGCATCTGCAGTAGCATGTTTACTGTGTTCCTCGTCCGACATTTTAGCGTAACTAAACAAATACCAGATAATACTTAAATATGTATGAAATAAATCACGCGAAACGACAAAAAACAACGAAAATAAATAATATCTGGTTGTTTGTTCCGGGAGATTTGACGTAACTGTCACCGCTAGCTAACCTTACTTTAATGTCACTATGGCAGAACGTCACTGCTACCAACCGACCAAAACCAACACGTAATCGTTCCTCCGGTTCATTCACCAACCATAGACTATGAATGAATAATTGAATGCCGATTATTACCGAAAAAAGAATATATGCTTTAACGAAAAATACGACAATTATAAACTACGAAAATTAGGCACTTTTCAGTTAATATCCGGTCGAAAGACCAATGTTTGGGCTTGAAATCGAAAACGAACGATAAGAGCGGACTGTAAGTTTATAGGATTTATTTTTAATTTTATAAAAAGAAAGTAGGTAGTTCGAGATAATGCTATCTTTGTACAATGAAAAGTGTAGATTTACAACTAATGTAGGGCACTAACCTTGGCTTGTGCTGTGATGATCTTCAGCTCAGACAGACACAGGGTACTCGAAGACCTCTGTACTGGCGCCAGACTTACCAGAGAAGAAGTACCTACTGTCTGACACGGCAAACCTTAGATGCGCCCTCCTTATCGGCAAATCCACACTTTATAGGTTTTTGCACAGCACGAAAGTTAATTACACTATATTTAATCCAAATATTAACTGAATGTTTGTATAATACGAAAAATAGCGTTGCCGCTTATGGCGCTAAACGCTCCAACGAGAAACTTTTACAAGCAACTGAGTCAATGACAAGAGCATGTCTGATGGAAACGGAAGTCAGTGTTGCTATTACGAAAACGAGAAATTATACCAAGACTGAACAGTACTACTGTATGCATTTTTTTGGATCTGAGGTATCAGTGACCCAGATTTGTGAATCAATATTCTTATTAAAAGTACGAAACACATCTTACTTAAAAATAAAACTAAAACTTTAGTCTTGAGGCCCGAAAAATTAAAAAGAAATCTGTTTTAATCACTTTCATTCATCATTCATTTCGAGTAGGTGTCACGGTCAATCGACCATGCACACCCTGGTGTCAGAGTTCTTCGGAACCGCCTCTCAGCCTCTGACGTGGTTCCTTTAACGACTATCAGATGGCAGCCGGGACCACCAGCTTAACGTGCCTTCCGAAGCACGGAATCATCTTTATTATCAAACAATCAGGTGATTCAAGCTTGCAATGTCATAACCAAACTGGAAACAACTAAACAAAGTATGCTTCCGGTGGGAATCGAACCCACGACCCCCGGGTCAACAGGCAAGTGCCTTAACCACTGGACCACGGAGGCTGTTGAATCACTTTGAAAAGCAGCCATACATGCTTTTCAAAACAGATTTTGTTATTAAAATTTATTCATAATTAATTTACAAAGAATGTTTCACAAAGCGTAAGTAAAACAAAACTTTTTATTCCTGTTAGCAAATAATAATGAATACGGAACCAAGATTTAAAATATCAAAAATTGAAAGGAAGGATGAGGGAGTGAGACAGATAATTAGGTCAATAAAGATGAATAAAATTCGCAGAAGAGATTATGTTGGTACCTAAATTGTTTACATTGACAATAGCATATTTTTTTCGTCATAATTAATTTTATTTTATCTATCGATAAAATTGATAGTTTATTTTGCTTATTCAATTGTTAATTTTTATTAAGATTTACATACGATTTGAGATATTTCGACTTAGACGATCTGATGGAAGACGGTTTTTTTATCTGTGGGGGGGGGGGGGGGGGATACCAGTGGTATTATGCGGATTATTTTTTATTGATAATAGCAAATAATACAACCAAAATTTGTCAGAAATCCATACAAAATCAACCTAATTTTACGCTAAATTCCAATTCCTTGAAATTCTGAATGTGTTATTTACTTAATTGAATTATTTTTTCAGTTCTTTCTTATCGTGTGGGTAGAAAGGTCCAACGATCCCACAAACGCTAGTGTCAGAGTTTTTAAACCGCCGCCCTATAGGCCTCTGAAGTGGTTTTCGGGTAACGATCAATATCAGAGACAGTGACCGGGACCGACGACTCAAGGTAACGTGCATCCGACGCACGCGTCGGATGGGACGTTAAGCCCTCGTAAATATCATGGGATCTTTTTTATTATCAGACAATCAGGGGATCCGCTTGCAATGTCCTGACCAAACGAGAACAGCAACTTCCTGGGAATCGAACCCGACGAAAGTGGTACGAGTGTGAGCCCTAACGCTCTAACCACTTAGTACACCACGGAGGCAGTCAAAGTTTATTAAGTAATTTTGAAAAAAAGCTGTCTCTCAGATGCTTAAGGATCTTAGGCAAAAACCATTCGTTATTGTCTTCGTTGAAACTTTGTAATCGTAAATTTCATAGCTCCTGGTATTCGAGGTCATTGGTCAAAAGATAGTAAAAATTGTAGATTTCGCAAACATGAATGACATCAGCTGTTCCAGGGTTAGTATCTTGAGAATTTTGCCTGAAACGCAAATTGTAATTAACTCTGTATTGTGACGCTTTTTTCACAAGATGATATTTTTGTCAGCATGCCGATACGAGACCCTACCTACTACTTTCCGCTTTATATGGGGTTTACCAGTCTCCTTGTATATATATATATATATGTTTTACGTTCAAGTATACTATTTGGCACTAGCTATAAGTAAACATATTGTACCAACATTTTTTATGAAGTATTATAAAAGTTTACTACTACTACCAACATTTACCAATTAACTATTTATACTAACTTAAAACAATAACAAAACACAAATTAATAAGTGGAGGCACGCCACACAAGAAATGGCTAGGACATATTTAATTTCAGACTTTTTAACACACAGTAGGTGTTATAAGTTGGCACGCTTGGTTTCCAACAAATCGTTGCGTCATATACATACGCATGTATATCTACACTATGTGTGTACATGTTACATTAACAGCTGTTATAGTCTTAATCAGAGCAACGTGTAGATATAAAAAGTGGGATGGGAATTTCAGGAAGATTCTATCTAACGTGAGTTCTTCTTTGTTTCAGATTACCGACAAATACTCCCAAATTTAAGAGACGAGTTCTTACAATTTATATTTTGGACTGAAACTAAAAAACCTGAGCTCATATTAACATTACTCAAGCAAGCTCTTAAAAAAAATCACCTTCCAAATACGTTTAAATATGACATACACCTATTAAAAAAGATTCTATATCATATAGCACTGATAAGTTTTTCTGTACTGCTATTGGGATCTCCAATTTATTTGTATATTAAGAATAGGATACAGACACGTCGAATTGAGGTATGTAAACAGTTAGCTTGCAGAGCGATTTTCAGTACTCTACTCACTACTTTCATAAACCATACTAAGGAATATAAAATCTGATACTAATCTAGTCATACTAACAGCAGTGGCCTGCCGTAAAGATGTGACGGGCTAGCATAAGCGCTATAACGACAAAAGACTCTTTGTCGACTACGCGACGGTAAATTAGTCGGTTTACTGCATTTACACATAGTGAATGTCTGATGTGTAAATGCAGTAAAATGCTTACGTTTTCCAGGAGACATAATTATATGTTTGGTTGTCCGTATGTATCCTTAATTCAAAGCTAGTAATACTTAAAGATACTTCAATATAAGAAAGAGTGGTCCAATTGTCAAGTATTGGTCATCCACACATGTCCAAAAAAGTAATCCTCACTTTAAGTTTTACTAACATAGGATAAGTGTCTTACTAACACACTATGGACTTGTATTGTCATAAATGTACAGTCTGAAATAAATAATTTCAATCATTCATTCATTCAATACATTGATATCCATTGCAAAGGCTTCTTAGCAATTGCTTATTCATATTATGGCTGCGGCATCTGTCTAGGGCTTTGAAGTACATATACATGTAATTATTAGCAGTTTGTGATAGTGGCCCATATGGATCTCACTCAAGGTATGTTACACACACAGTTTAACAAAGGAGTTGTCGTGTGTCAATGGACAATAGTGGCTATGTTAGTGGCCATGTCGTGTGTTAGTAGCCAACTTTTTCTTAGTAGCCAACTCTATCTTAGTGGCCAACTTTTTGCTATTATATGTTAGTAGCCAATACTGTGATAGTGGCCAACACTGTTTTCAAGATGCTTTGCTCAGTTACTTTTTAGGCTAGATTTTTTCTCACACTGTGTTTTCGAAAAACTATTCGACTGCAAAATAACAGTTTTCGGACGTATTTTTGTATGCAAATTACCTCAGTCTACACTTGACAGAACGGCATGATTTAACTGTGATCCTATTGACGGACTGCCATGGTAGCTTTATTAGATCTCAGAACAATAAATTAAGTTATTGTAGAACAATAACTTACAAAATTATGCCGTGGCGCGCATGTTAGCCCAGAAATCATATTTTAGATTTATACATGTTATCCTATAATATATCTAATATCTAAACAAAGTCTTTTAATCCACTTCCGCATATTCAGCATTTCTTTTACCGTGCCTACCTATTATTTCGTGGCGGGCTGCCTGATCTTGATATTTTTTATGCCGCGGTCTGCTAAAAATTCATGCATCTCCACTTGAGACACATGTTGTCCTGGACCTGATTTAAGTCCTTTAGGACATTTCGTGTATATACATTTTCGGAACTATGTTTGTTCCTAATGTCTGATTATATTAATGTTTACTTGTTTAGAGAGAAGGAAACTATCAGTCCTACCAGATGAGAGGCCAAGATTCGGATGAGCTCAAAAAACATCAGGAATTCAGTCTAGGCGGGCTTTTGTTGCACAGATTATGGCGAACTATGGAATTTGGACTCGCAACAGTCAGTCATATGGCGTCGTATCTTCGACTTTGGGCCCTTTCTTTGGCACACACCTGTAAGTAAACCGGCCGCGGCCGTTGGTAGCGATAGTGTCAACAGTCAAGAAGCGAGATTTAATGGTACCGTGTTCAAGATCCGCGTCGGCAGCCTCACACGAGTATCTTTGTTTGTATTACTTACGTGTGGACAATTTCAAGTAATAAGAGTAGGTACTCACTTATGAAAGCAAAGTTGGAAACGTGCGTATGAGTGGATTGTTTATTTGTTTATGATATGGAGAAGGCCGGATATCCAGTCCCATATTTGCTTGCTAAAAAAACTCATTTCTTCATAACAACTGTGACGGTGTGCGTGAGGAGCTTAATAAGCAACACCTAGTCAACAGTTAAAAAATTTAATTATTAAAAAAAAAGACATATAAAACAGGGGTGGATTTTAAGGGCCCTACTATGCCGGTGTTTCTGTTCTCTGATAAGAAGGTACTGTCCTGGGATCCAGCGCTGTAAAGTGGGGTTGCTGGTGGCCAGGTGTTGTATGGGCTTTCAGGACTCGAGTAGGTAGATATCTGAGCTCCTTGCTAAATCAGTGCCAAGGCCTTGCCGTTATGGGGATCTGTAGTCCGAACCTGGAACCCTGGAAGTAATGTCCATGGTAAGGAAATGCTCATAATATTGACGGCTAGTCATCTTGCTACAAGAGGTGATGATGATATGAGGTAATGGATGTACCTACTTTTATGCAAGCGCAATGACTGTGGCTGATGGACATTAATAACAGATTTCACAATAGGATATAACCTAATTATCCTGAATAGAGATGGGCAAAGTTTTTATCAAAGCACCGGGTTTAAACCCAGTGCTTTGATAAAAACCCAATAAACACCCTTAAACACCCATAAACACCTAAAAAATCGGGTGTTTACTTTATTTGTTAAAAACGTTAGTAATATATGAAAAATATATTTTTATTAAATTGTAATGATCAATTCTACGTTGCTGTACGTTAAAATAATTTAAAGAAATGTTAGGTACGTACTTAATTAAATTATAGGAAATTTCAAAATGTTGACTAATAATAAAAACCAAGATGTAAAATAATTAGTTCTGTGTTTTCATGTTGCAGTTGACCAACATGTTGGTCTTTTGCTTGCCGTAAATATTTTAAAGGTTTTGCGCCAAAGTAGAAAGAGACAGCATGCTGTGTCAGACCTTATGTTAGATCGAGTGCGGTAATGACTTAGTAGTAAGACGGTGGACATAATCAGGAGAATAAATAATTCTATTGAAATTTGAGTTTTTGATAGTTTTCTTGTTACACGACTTCAAAAAAAGGAGTGTATTGTTGTTTTGAAAGATTATGTTTGTATTAAAATATGTATAGGAGCATCTTATTCCACAATTACTTCAGAATGTCTCGAGGCATTATCTATCGTTATAATTCTTATACCATTCAACCTAAAAAAATATACCCTTTGTTGTCGCTCCACCTACTAGCTACGACATTGGTAGTTACAGAAAAAACTTGTCATAAAAAATCGACATAAATGTCTTTTACTAGATTTTATGGGGCGTTGATCTCGAAAGTGACGTCAATTTTGGAATCCAAGATGGCGTACGCGACTTGTCTTGAAAAAGCAACACTGGTGTCGTTTCCTAGGTTTTTTGGGGTGTAGATCTCGAAAATGATGTCAGTTTTGGAATCCAAGATGGCGGACGTGACTTGTCATGAAAAATTTGCATGGATGTTATTTCTTGGGCTATTAGGGGTGCAGATCTTGAAAATGATGTAGATTTTGGAATCTAAGATGACGGAGGCAAGTTTTTCATGAAGAATCGACATCGGTGTCGTTTTCTACGTTTTTTAGGGTGTAGATGTCGAAAATGGTGCCAGTTTTGGAATCTAGGATGGCGGACGCGGCTTGTCATAAAAAATCGACGCGTGTTGTTTTTTAGGTTTTTAGTGATGTAGATATGATTATAAAATCTAGTAGATATAAAGTTTTGGAATTCAAGATGACGACATTTTATGATAAATCATCATGGGTGTTGTTTCCTATTCTTCCTCGAAAATTACGTTATTTTCACCCCAAAAAACCAAGGGATGCAACCATGGTAATTCAATACCCATGATGAATTACCATGCAATGCCGCTTCTGCCATCTTGTATTACAAAACAGACACTATTTTCAAGATCTTCTTCCCAAGAAACATAGAAATCGTAACCCATGTCGATTTTTTATGCCAAGTCACGTACGCCATCTTGGATTCTTAAACTGACATCATTTTTGAGATCTACACCCCAAAAACCTAGAAAACGACACCCATGTCGATTTTTCATGACAATAATAATAATAATTTCATTTATTCCTTAGAACATGGTGGTATGATGATAATCACGATGTTACATGTTTATAGTGTACACATATTCTGCCATAGCTGGCGTAGAAAATCTATTAGTGAATTTAATTGTATAATAATGTTAGTACAGTATATTTTATTTCACGAGATAGATTATAAATATTGTTAATTTTATCACCATTGGATCGTCAGTCCAGTTATCTCAACATCACACAATATCACATTTTCCATTAAATTCAGTTAGTCATTTCATTGATATTATAATAACACTTATCAAGAAGCCAGTTGAATAACATACATTTGAACTTATTATAGGGTGAGGCTTCCCTTATCTTCTGTGACAACGAATTGTACACTTTGATTGCCATACTATTATTATTTCCGAGTACCGTGTCATTTAAAGGAAAAAGGTGTGGATGTTTTTTTACAAATAGGCACAACTCGGATATGTAGAGACAAGGAAGAGGAAGAATCTTAGATTTTTGAAACAAGGGTCTAAAATGATCCAGATAGTCTGCTCCGTGGAGCAATCTAATACACTTCTTTTGTATAAGAAATACGTTATTCATCTCTACAGAGTTTCCCCAAATAACCAGGCCGTACCATACCAATTCGGGTCCGCCATCTTGGATTCCAAAACTGACGTCATTTTTACGATCTACACCTCAAAATACCTAGACAACGACACCCATGTCGATTTTTTTATGACAAGTCGCGTCCGCCATCTTGGATTCCAAGACTGACGTCATTTTCGAGATCCCCAAATTCCTTACCCAAAAGCTACCAACCAGTCAGTAAGAAAACATTCATACTGTTGTTCCATTTTTGAAGTCGGTTAAAAAGCAAGTATCTTAAATGAATCCTTCAAAACACGGTCAAAACAATAAGTAACTGTATTATCCAAAAAAATAATGTATTATTCTTTGATCTGAATACGTCCACTTTCCTTGCCGTCCGTTCTCGTGAACACCTTGGCGCTGGCGTTTGCCTCTACCGCGTCCGCCTGCCTCTGAGCCTTTCGCAGCCGCGGGACACGCGTACTCGTGGCCTTGCAGTCACTGTTATTACTCGCACTCGTATTGGAATCGTTCGCTTCGAATACTCGCGGTCAACTGAATGACGATGACCCTTTCCGTACCCTTATAATAGTCTTGTCTCTAGAAAGTTCCATATAGTTCCGGTTCCGACTGCCAGAATATTCGATTGTGTGTATTCCCGCTTACCTAGAATACATATGTGTGAGCAAGATATAAGATTTATGAGCGTGACAGACGGTGTTCGGATAAGTTCTAGACTATTTCATTCTGGGAGCTTCGCGACTATATTTAAATTATTGAGCCACTAACAGTCCAAAATACCCGTTTATTTTATCCTCTGGTCATGTCACCTCGCTCTATCGCAAAAAATATTGTTTGATAAGGACATAAAACAAAAAGTTGAAAGAAGTTGACCAATTGGACCTGAAGGGTTGGAACTGTAGCCCACTGTACCAGCTTAGTCAGGTCAAGAAGTAGCATAATTTAAGTAAAAAATCGTAAAAACCCAAAAATTTGGGTGCTTATTGGGTTTAAACCCAAAACACCCAAAACACCCGGTTTTTACCCAACTGGGTTTAAACCCGAGTGGGTGGATTGCCAATCTCTAATCCTGAACAAATACTAATATAGTAGAAATAAGTTCCAGATAATTATTTACAATATTGGGCGGTAGTGTGAGACTGCCACGCCCGGGCAAAATCTATGAGTCTACACTCCACGTAATGTTATTTCTACTAAACTTAACTAGATAGGAACACTAATACATATAATGTACTAATACACTAATAATTCATAAAGGTTCTAATACAAATTGATTAAATGTGTCTAGATATTGACATAGCCTATTAAATGCTTAAATTAAATAATAGTTCGCCACTTACCGATTTTCGGGTTCGAATAGCACTAAACAGTCTTTTTTATAAAGGGTATTTATAGGTAGGTACTCATAAGTAGCTTTCGATTAATTTATAAATTTCACCATTGCTAAACCACCACGTATAGAGAGGAACGAACTGAGAGGAGCACGTATATACGGGTGTCTCCTTGCTATGAGATGATACCAATGGTGGCCGATCAGCGGCACATCGAGACATAAGAATTAAACTGCCTATAGAAAAAAAGCGGCAAATTGCAGTCACTAATGCGAAATCAGCCGTTCTAAAGTTGACGAACTTATGCCGCAGTAGTGTTGAAAACTTATTTTAATATTAGTTGTATATAGTGTTTGTGTACTTTATTATTAGTTATAAGTTAGTTTGTTTTTTTAAGTTATATTATATTTTAATTAAGTTATTTTTATTAATCAATTGCAAATAAATGTACGTTACACAACAAGAGAGAGAGAGAGAGAGAGAGAGACGGTCGTAGCGTTGACGCACTTTGCAGTGAACAACAATAAACACTAGCGTATAATTAGGGTTATCTAAAATGTGTTAGATATTTAAAAAGAGTCAGGTAGCAGGTGATTGTAGTGTGGTTCATAAAATTGTACTACTGCTAGCCTCTACCCCTCTAAATGAAAATGAAAATGAAAATGAAAATATATTTATTTCCAGAACATGTTACATAATAACAGCTGTTTAAAACTATGTTAAATGTAATCATAATGTCTTACTACACTTTTTGGTGTACCCATACTAGGCAGAGCCTGTGTTATGGTTACAAAAAATTCAACTTACAATAATAGAGTTTGCACCGCTAGGTTAACAACAACAGCTTAACTTAACAACCACTAGGTAGGTTTTATCTATTTAATAAAGAATCTTAACAAATATTATTTTCTTTACAGAAATAATAAAGAAATGACAGAATTTGTATAAATAAATACTTATATGTATACATAAATTAATATATATACCTATATAATAAATATATTTCAAAATATTGTCACTTAGGAACTATGAGAAGGTCTTCAGTCTCATCATATGAGAGGGAACTCAACCATTTAGATATCTTTAACTTAGCTTCACTTATTTTACTATTTTTAATCTGACATGCTTTGGCAACTTTATTATAAATATAATATTTAAGAAATGGACAAAAACGTTGTGCAAAAGATGTATTTACCACAGGAACATTTACCTTAAAAAGCCTCTGTTTTAACAAATTTACATAATTACTTGAGTTTAAGACTTCTCTATGGATAGAGATTGTGATATTCAATATAAAAACTTTCCGAACGCTGAGAAAACCACTTTCCTTATATACATCTACTGTCCTATATCTACGAGGTCTATTTAGCATTGTTTTGATGACAGCTCTCTGGGCTCTTTCAACGCTGAGCATAGTTGTTTTTAAAATCCCTCCCCAGCAACCTAAACAGTAAGTGAAGAGTGATTGGCATAAAGCAAAATACACCTGTCTCAGGACAGTAGGATAGGCAACATCACGAAGCTGTCTCATAATACATGTAATTTTTCTAATTCTTCCGGACAGATGTTCAATATATGCCTTAAAGTTAAGATTTTCATCTACAAGTAAACCAAGATATTTTATAACGTTGCATCTAGTTATTTCATTACAATTACAAACTGTTTGATTCAGGTTACAAGTATGTATTTTGAATGGAGTGAAAGATTCAGGTGCGGATGCTGATGTTTTATAAAAACATAGCATTTTAGTTTTCTGTGTGTTTAATGTTAGAAGATTTTGCTGTAACCATACAGACACCTGTTTCAAACCATTTTCAGCATAATGCATAGCCTCATGCCAATTCTTTCCATGAAACAGAATAGCCGTATCATCTGCATAGCATATTATATCTGCATTTTTAATGGGGAGGCTATGTATATCATTCATATATATAATGAAAAGAGTAGGGCCAAGTATGCTGCCCTGCGGGACCCCAAAACTTACACTGCTTGGAGAACTCACACAATCACCAATCCTCAGACACTGTTTCCGCTCTGTAAGATAACTTTGGAACCATTCAAGGGCAATACCTCTAATTCCACAGTTTTCAAGTTTTTGTAAAAGAATAGGAATGGAAACAGTGTCAAAGGCTTTGGCTAGATCGAGAAATACCCCAGTACAGGCTTTGCCTTGGTCCAACTGTGCAACAATTGTGGACAATAGAAGTGTTATGGCCCCTTCAGTAGAATGGTTTTGCCTAAATCCAAACTGTCTTTGTGACAACAACTGACATGATTCTAAATATTGTATGAGACGTTTATTAACTATTTTTTCAAGTATTTTTGAAAATACTCCTAATAATGATATAGGTCTGTAATTATCAGGTATATCACAAGAGCCTGCTTTATGAATAGGGCTGATAGATGCCAATTTCCATTTATCAGGGAATGTCCCACTTTGTAAGCTCAAGTTAAATATATCAGTCAATGGCTCAAGTATTTCATTTTTAATTTGTTTTATTAGGAGATTATTCAAACCATCAAATCCTGGGGCTTTATCATTATGAAGCTTGAGAATTATACTCTCTACTTCATATTTATCAGTAGGTTGCATGAAGAATGATAACAAAGCTGGGTTTTTGGATTTTGTGTTACATGCAAGTGTTTCTTGTGAAACTTTAAGATCAGTGAGAATTTTATTTGCAAGAGTTTGACCTATGGTAGAAAAGTGTTTATTACATATGTCTAGGGAATGTTTAATATTATTTGAACCTTGGACAGAGAGAAGCTCAGATGGAGTTTTCTTTTTAGGTGTCATGTGACAGATGTTTTTTACTGTTTTCCACAACTTTTTGGGGTTATCTTTATTTTTATTTAGTTCACTATTTTCAAACTGAAGCTTGAGAGTACGTAGTAAACTATTACAAAAATTACGGTAGCGCTTATAGATAATGAGTTTAGTTTCATCATTGGGATTTCGTTTTGCATTCAGGTGTAGTCTGTCACGATGTCTCATACAGCGAATAAGACCAGGTGTGATCCAAGGCTTTAGATTTAAACGTGAACTAGATATATTTATCTTATGAGTATAGTTATTAATTATATTTAAAAGAACTTTTGTGAAGGTTTCAACACATATGTTTACATCTTGTTTATCTAAAATTTCACTCCAATTTAACTTTGCCAGAGCTGATTGGATAGCATCTATGTCTCGTTTAATTATTGTTCTGTTCGGCCTAGGTGGTTTGTGGGTCCCTAGTCTTATACCAACCATTGCTAAACTATGGTCTGTGATGTCGGAGTGACAAACAATTCCAACTGCGGTATCCGAATACTTTACAAATATGTGATCTATACAAGATACTTCTCTAGTCGGCTCTGTTATAGCTGGAGTTAGGCCAAGTTCAGATGTTAGACTTAAGTATTTTGAGCGCTCATTATCATTATTAGCAGGCAAGATGTTAATATTAATATCTCCTACTATCATAAGGCCAGAGTTATTAAGACCTATAAGGTGTGACCTCAATGTATTCAAAAAATTATCATGATTTAAAAATGAAGGTGATCGATAGATCCCTAGTATAGTAGCTATGTTTGGAATATTAATTTGAAGACAGCTGGCTTCTTCAATGTTTGGTTCTATGGATGTTGCATTCCAAGTATTATTAACATAAATGACTACTCCGCTATTTTGATTAATTACTTTACTGGTGTTGTACGAGGAGTAGTTAGAAATTTGTGGTATGTAAGAGCAATCACTAAGCCAACACTCAGTCAAGACAATGACATCATAAGAAATGTTTAACCTTTTCAAGGCTAGTAGAAATTTATCAAAGTTTTTTGAAATGCTTCTTACATTGAAAGTTAATATTTTAAAATTGTATAGTGATGTTAGTACTTTTTCACAGTTCTCAGCTACATCCAAAGAGTGGCAGTCTATAGCATACGAGTCCAGGTCATGAGCTAAGCAATCTACAAGCATTAGTGAGACTGTTAAGTGTTCCTATATCTATATATATGTTTAATTAATTTAGTAATGTTGCAAATATATATATGTATATATTATTGATATATATTTTTATTTTTTTAATGTACGCTACTGAGGTAGTTTCTTAATAAAAAGGAAAGAAAAGTGGTCTCCTCTAACGCAATAGCCCATTTGGTTAAAATATTAACATACATTTTTGTAAAAACTGTAAGCTAATATTGACATAATTTTCATCATTTTAATTTTTGTAAAAACTGAAAGCTAATATTAACATAAATTTCTGTAAAAACTGTAAGCTTATTTGAGAGTGGCAATTATAAAGATATGCAAATCAATTTTGCCCTAGATCTTAACATTAACAAGGAAAACACTTATTACTAACTCAATACTGCTTATCTATGTTCCTACTTCTATTTGTTGTGTAAAAATGCAATAAGTTATGTCTCAGAATATCCAATACCAATACATCAAAGTTTCATAATGAGTGTAACTAATGTTTCTGCAAAAAAGTTTTAATACATGTATTTATGACAAAAAGTATGCAAGTATTCAATGTGTGAAACAAATGTTCCATAATGCACTTAATTAAATACAAAAGAGTAGGAAACAAGTGGTAACAAACTGCACAACTGTTCCAGAGTTAAAAGTTATTGTTTTATGTACCGCAAAGGGCATACCATATTTTATTTTATTACAAATAGAAGAGCTGTGTAGGTTTCAGATATGACATATATTATAAAATAAGTACCTAAACTGCACCTAAGTTAATAAAAGTAAGTCACTTATGGTAACAAAAGCTTAACCTAATAAGTAGAATTTAAAATTATGATTATATAATCATAATTGCATATGCACCGCACAGTACAAGATTTTAATATACCAACCTGGAGGCGGTCAAACAAAGTATTATATTAATAATTAATTAAACTTATGTTAAAGTTCTGATTTAAGATCAAAAATACAATGAATAGTGCATATGCACCGCACAGTACAAGATTTTAATATACCAACCTGGAGGCGGTCAAACAAAGTATTATATTAATAATTAATTAAACTTATGTTAAAGTTCTGATTTAAGATCAAAAATACAATGAATAGTGAATATGCACCGCACAGTACAAGATTTTAATATACCAACCTGGAGGCGGTCAAACAAAGTATTATATTAATAATTAATTAAACTTATGTTAAAGTTCTGATTTAAGATCAAAAATACAATGAAAAAGAAAAACTATTCAAACTAAATTTCAGTTATTTAGAATTGAGTTTAGGTGGCCACTAGGTCACCCAAGGATAAAAGCAAAAACATTGTTTGCTATACAATACATAAAAAATACCTGCATAAGTGTATGTTGTGCATGTTCATGTAGCGTTTGTTGAACACCCCAGGATGCGGTCCAGGTCATCATGGGACCGCACAATCTGTGCAGGCCTTCCTTGCTGTTGCCGGACATAGATTGCACCTGCTTTGCACCAACAGAAACTGAAATTTTGCTGCCTGCATTTTTCTCTAGCCTCCCGGAAGAGCAAACGGTTTTCCTTTGTGAGTCGTTCATTGAAGTACATCTTCAAAGGGTCGCCGGGTATGCCAATGTCTGCACTTGTTAGACTGTGTCTGACTTTAGCCGCATTCAGGATTTCATCTCGCTTAGCTCGTCGAAGGAATCTGACAACTATTTGGCGTGGAAATCTCTTTTTTTCATTGGTTGGCTGCAACCGAGGACCCATACGACTTATCCATTCGATATCCTGCTCGACAAGCTCAACACCAAGCTTCTGTGCACAAATCAGAAACAAATGCAGGAGATTTTCATTGTTTTGCTCAGCCACACCTGCCAGCTCAATATCCTTACGCATACAGTCTTGACTCTGCATGTTCAGTTCTTTTTTCAATTGGGAAATTGTAAGATTAAGTAGCTTAACATCCTGAGAGTTTGCCTCTAGGCGTTCAATCCTTTTCTCGTTGCCGTCGACTCTGGTACCGAGTACTTCCTGTCTTTCATTGCAGAGGGATAGGGAATAAGTAGCTTCCTCTAGACGGAGTTTGAGTGATGCAAACTCTTTGATTAGTAGACGAACCTCGGAAGTAAGTTCCCTAATTTCACATCCTGAACTGGTGTCGTTTTCGTTCTTCTTCCTTTGTGTGACATTTTGTGCATCCTGAGAACGACTTTGGCTGCTGTCACTCCCTTTCTTCGACATGTTGAATAAGTGTTTATCAAAATACGTAATGGAAAAACTTCACACCATGGATATACATGGAACACACGTGGTTTTGTCGTAGGTTAGTTCTACCGATGAATTCAATTCACAAAGTTGTCAAGTGCTCTAGAGGCTGAAATTTATGGGGATAACATTCACTGTAGTTATTGAAACATTTTAACAACAGATTTACGCATTATTTTACAGTTTTTACCACATATTAATAATTTTTTTTGGGCGATTACGTTAAAAGTGTCAACTAGTGAAGGGCGGCCATCTTGAATGGTTTAAAAACATCAAAAGAAATATAACAAGTTCATATTTAGATGTATATGAACGCATAACTATGTCCCGATAACAATTACTAAGTCAAAAAATGAGAACCACCCGTTATGTATACAACACATACTTGCGCCGCCGTCTAGACAGTAAGTAGGATACTGGCAACGGCACCGCCGCTGCCAGCGATAGTGTCATGCTGGGAAATGAAGCGTAGTACTACTCGTATTTCATACAAATCAGGCGCTTTTCACGTAGAGGTGGTGCATGGTGTAAAAAATTCGAACATGGTGACAAAGCGACATACTATGCACCATTCCACAACAGCATCCCGCGCGATAGGCTGGAATAAAATCAGATGGAACGTCTCATCAATTCTGGAGTTTGAGTCCAAACCACTTTTGAGAACTGCAGCTCTACATATTATGAATAGAATAGAATAGAATATTTTTTTATTGCAACACAAATTACACATAACACAAAATAAAACTTAAATAAAAGAAAATACACAAAGAAAATGCATAGAACATAATGTACCAACAGTGTTACAAAAGGTAACGGCTCAGCGTTACGCTGGACTAGGGATATCCTAATTCAGCACTGATTTTCAGCCGTCACCTTCTGAGACATGTAGGTTTGTATGTTTGTGTGTATCAGGCCTCAACTGTTGAAAAGGTTCCAAATTATCATAGCTGAGGGTGGAACCAGAAACACGCTGGTATGATAAGGAGACAGGAATTAAATGGAAATTATTTGATAAATACAGTACGCTCTTGATCTCGCCTTAATCGTCCGATTACGTCGAAGTCAAAAACTGGTTTTGATTTTGTCCACTGTGTATGTATTCATGTATGTATGTTCGCTTGTTCCCCTGTATCTTTTTAACTAACCAACGTAAAAAATTCACATATGATACGACGTTAGGGGCAATTTGACCGTCCCCTGGTTATTTGACGTCACATAAATATAATATAAATATATATGGACAAATCACACAGATTGAGCTAGCCCCAAAGTAAGTTCGAGAATTATGTTATGGGATACTACTTTACTCAACAATGCTATATTTATAAAAAATACATATGTAGATAAACATCCAAGTCCCAGGCCAATCTGAAAAAGATTATTTTCCATCTTGACCTGAAAGGGGATCGAACCCAGGCACCCTCGTGTCGCAGGCAGGCGTGTTGACCATTGCGCCCCGGAGCTCACTAGATATGAAAGTCAAAATGGCGCCCTCTCTTTATTACAAAAAGTTGCTAAATTAAAATTTTTGAAATATAATGTATTTGGTATCAAATGAAAGTGATTTTTATGTAGATCACAAAAATATATAATTTATATACAGGGTGGCCAAATAACAGTTATACACTTGTTCAGTAATTTTAATCTATGAAATATAATAAATAATAAGTATTGGTTGTTAATATATATATATATATATATATAAATGTAATATAGTATGCATAAATGTTATATAGTATTGAGGGCCGGCAGTTAAACATGGAAAATAATCTCAGATATGCACCTCTAGCATCACAGATGTGAACCCTTTTCATCGCTTCTGTGTCTCGAATGTTTTGTTTTTATTGCTAAAGGTTAATTTGCCTGTTATCATAGACACGTCCCTTTAGATAGCCCCACAGAAAAACAGTCAGGAGCTGTTAAATCAGGCCATCTTGGGGGCAATGTCACCGTCTCTCAAAATGAATCGACCGGGAAAAGTTCTTTATAATGATTCTAAAAACGTTTTATTAATTAAAACACGTTGTTCCGTAGTAAAACGCTCAATAACAAATTTGCCGTATGTACATAAAGTAACTCTCGTGCACGGAGTACTCTCGTGCAACAACTGTCTGTCATATTTACCGCCACAACAAAATGACGTAAAAAAAGTTGTATGCCTCCAAGTTGGCCACCCGTATGCTACATAGTATCATTCTCCTGTAAAACTACAAAATATGACCAGAAATATTAGTAAAAACTGGTTGGGCAAATGGTTTGCAGTACACATTATGGAAAGTAAATCCATACTAATATTATAAATGCGAAAGTGAGTTTGTTTGTTACGCTTTCACACCGTAATTACGGAACCGATCATCATGAAATTTTCGACGTCCTTCCTTACAACTAAAGATATGTTTTTATTTCAACAGTACTGTCAGATTTGTTATGGAATGAAATAATGAGGCGTGCTCTCCGTGACGTAACAAAAACTGGTGTTTGGAAGCTGTACTTAATCTTTTCCTTTTGGGCCCTGATAACAGTGTTTTTCCTAGTGTTCATGGATAGCGTCGCTGTTTTTGTTCACGTCCTTCGGCTTCATTGGTAAGTGTGTGATTCTGCTACAAATACGAGCCCTTTGCTTGCTGGTTAACAATAAGACCATTCCTTGTATAAAGTGTGTGATGGATGACTAAGGCGTGAGACGTACATAAGCGGTGCCGTGTGCGAGTGGTATAGCGTAGGTGCGGAGCCGATGCGATGCAAAAGTGTGCCAACGATGTTGAAAAGGCAAGGCGATTAGTATCGTACGAGTAATATTGTAGGATCTTTACTGAGGCACCGTGCGTGCGAAGAAGTAGCGCGCATCATCCATCCCTTTACCGCCTGCACATATATATTATTTATAATGTGACAAATTATAAACAAAATTGTTTAAATTGTGTATTAAAAAAAATCTATCAAACTGAGTTATTTGAAATTATTTAATTTGGTAAATGGCCACCAATTTATAAAATTACGTCAGTCTGGCGTCAAAATGAAATGCAAGGGATATTTTTGTAAGCAGATCTTTCTCGGTCCAGGCATCTCGCCTGCACCTGACGCCGCTTATGTATGTTCTGCGCCTAAAGGGCATATCAACTAACTCCTTGTTTAATAGCATAAGTAGTCCGACAGGTTATAAAAGAATACAAAAATGTTGTGCACTTACTTACATACATACTATATTTTTATCCATTGCGGGGTTGACAGAGCTCTGGGATAGACCAAGCCAATTATTGCAATAAGTAATTAAATTTTTGTGGCAAGCTTTTATTATATACAAATCTACACTGTAAAGTGTTTCACAAGACAAATCATATGAGGCCAAACACGATTGCTGTACCTTGCTAAGTTTAAGAGTTTCTATAGCCGAGCCACCGTCCGACTCCATCATCAGACCAGCGCAACGATTTCATAATATTGTATTGTCATCCAATTCACCTCAATTAGTAACCGGGAATTGTATCAAATTTAACTTACTTGAGAGACAAACATCGGGACTGGTGAAACTAAATAAAAGCTTGTAAAAAAGCAACGATAAATACGTAAATTTTTCATTTTTTTTTTTGTGTGATGTACCTTCATTGTGTTTTTTCACAATAGCTTTGTTGTTTTTCAGGATTGAGTTCATGAGTAAATTTTTCAAAGGGGATGGCGTACCGTTCAGGCCTTTCGTACTTTCAACTGTTCTTGACGAACATGACGTCAAGCGTGAACAGGAACTTACCGCTATTTGCAAGGCGCGGCGTAAAATGGAGAGTACCGGCGAGAATGAATAGCGAAGTACAGTTTTTAGTGCTTGCACGCACTGGTGACAAATGCCCGCAACTGTTTTGTCACACTCATCAAATCCGTGAATAAGTTTAGAAAAAGCGTGCAACTGCCCGCATCTCTACAGATATTCGTGAAGGGTACTTTCAGCGAAACAGTTACGGTCACAGAAGCTACCATCAGTGCGTGGTAGCTCTTATACTTTCCAAGCTGTGCTGTCGGAATGCAAAGGATATTGGTCTTTCGATACAAAAGTTAAATTTCATATTTGAATGATGTGGCGGCAGCTGATGACGTCTGATTTCCTATAACATTCACAACGATGCGCCGTGGACACTGTTAATCTTACATTAAAGGGAAATATTTTTTTTATCGAACCTGATTTTTCCAAATATAATACAAATACGAGTAATCTCAACAGAATTTAAAATTGCCAGACTTATTAACTTGTTGTTTTGTCCTATATTTTTCATTTACTATTTTGTTTTTATTCCACTAACCTAAACTTTTAGCAGATAAAGAAAATTGCTTTTCTCCTGTTTTTTATACAAGAATATAAGTTTTTTTTTTATTGGCTAAGTGTTGAGCTATTTATGTATTTGTTATTCAAAGTATTTACTTTAACTGTATTATTAAGTAATATATTTCGCTGCTTTTTATATGGTTTGGCCAGAGAGTGCCATTCTCAACTGCCTGTCTGGTGGTAGCTAGGACTTCGTGTACGCGCGCCCGGCTCCCGAGCTGCAGCTTGCTTATCACCAATTTATCCGGGTTAGTAGTATCCCAACCATCAAACTTTTTCCTATTTCCAAGTCCAAACAATTTCCACCCATCCATAGCTTAAAACCCTAAGGCTGCGCTGCCAGTTCATAAAACCGGAATAAAATACTGCGCTTGCCAACGCGCCAGCCAAGCGTGGCGAGTATGGCAATATCCCCTCAATGAGAAAGAATAAAAAGACCAGGCCCCCAGTCTTCGGCAGCCCCGCTATTCCTGACTCCTTCCTTTCTTTAAGAAATCCTTGGGGAGGCCTATGTCCAGCAGTAGACTTCTTGTGGCTGATATGATGACTACGTAAATGAATTTATTTGCATTTAAGCTGGATTTAAAGCAGTTTAATAGGTTTTCGTTAAGCTAAGTACTGAACTTTTTTCTCATGTTTACACAAAAATATATAAGTACTTTATTATGTTTCTCTTACAGAGCTAAATAGATATCAAAGTCGATTTTATTTTGAAATTGTGTTATTTAGTAAGCTCACCGGTATTTTAAGAGGAAGTATTTAAGAAGTTTTCTTATTTATGTTTACTGAGCTCCCAAAAAGAAACTAGGCACGCTATGACAAAAAATAATTCATACATTTCATTTGCATGCCACTTTGCATTGGTTTGAATGGATCTTGAATTTAATTAATTTTTTTATATCAATGCGCTGTATAATATTAAAATTGAAAATATGTGATGGAAAATAACACTCCACAGGTGGGATTCGAACCCCATGACCCTTAGGTTTACGCCCTAAGTGTGTTACTATATTTTTATCACATTTTCAATTTTAATAATGTAATTTAGCTAAGAAAGAATTACCCTGTTTAGTTATCTAAGAGATCCATGATACTCCTATTGGTAAGGGAATGAGTACCTTTATAATTTTATTATCTCAATTTCCGTCTCAAATATTGAGATAGGTAGATGTGATGTAATAATAGTTAAGGGTCATAGAGATAAGTTTGTTTGATTCCAGACTCATATCTCCCATAATGGCTCCCCTTGGGGAGACATCGGTATTTTTTTTGTACTGGTGTCTTCCCTATGTTAGGGAGACATCGGTATTTTTTTAGTACTGGTGTCTTCCCTATGTTGGGGAGACATCAGATCTTACTTTTTTATACTATGTTGAGTTTCCGCCAATATTTTAAAAATTTAATAAGCACCTTATGTTTCTTTCGCAATGTTAAGAAGAATTTAAGCTCATTTTCTTTTGAAAATATCTTATTCAATAAGCTTATTGGTATTTTAATAGGAATTATTTAAGAAGGAAGTAGACTCCTTATTTATTTTAACTGATGTTTGCTATGTCAACATTTGTTTCATACATACCCACCTGCTCTGTATTAGTTTGAATGGATTTTGTTATAGCAATGTTATTTCCTTATAATGAGTAACTAATTTCTGTTTCATTCACTAAGTAGGTAGCTACCTAATAATTTTATTAGTAAGGGAATAAATATATGAGATAAATTGGATGTGTGTAATTTATCCCTATGTATGTAGTGCTATGTTAATAATGGAACAAAGTAGGTTAGAATAATAATAATAAATATTTAAAACATTTTTGTATTTGTAACTTCCTACCAAAAATATGCCTTTATTTCAAATGAGTGTTGGTGAATACGAGTGGATACCTCATGGGCAGCCATTTTGATGCACACATGTAATGGTGGTTCCATTTTATCGTAAATTACGTTGGAACCTATATAAGCTAGGTACCCATGTCCACTCGTAGACGCATCTCCTACTAATATGATTTATCAGATTTCTTCTATTTTTCGATCGGCTTTTACGATCTGCGCGGGAAGAGAAGCAGCTGGTTCATTCTACGTTTTATTTATTTCTACCTGACCAGTATGGAAGAGTGAAATAGCATACCATACATATAAGTACGGGAAAGCTACAATAAACCTGCTCCGGACGCAGTCTGGTAAAATATCAAGTATCAATATTTCACTGAGTGCAATCGAAACTATTGTCGATGTCGATAAAATATAACTTCAAGCACTAGTGTAAACGTGTGCGAACCATAGAGATGCGATAAGACTCAGAACAAGGACGATAAGATAATCCTGACGGATAGAAAGACAAACGGATGCTGTGAAACTCAGAACAATTTGAAATGCAGTTGTGGGTGTGATTTTGCATATGTATTCTGTAGTGTTTGACTAAAATGTACCTGGTACCATGTATCGATATTCAAATCATTATAACTTCCCTTTTAGAAAAGAAGCGAAATTATAAGTTTTAAAAGGATATATACATTTGGGAAAACTTCATATAGAATAAAAGGCAATGAACTTCTATAAATAATTTATTTACACTGAAGTACAGCAAATAAAACATTAATACCTTTTTCCTTTCTATATTGATACATAAATAATAGTAGAATTATAATCTTAGGTACATATAAAAAAAAGACTTCAATCAACTTATTTTGATAAAATCTAAATGGAAACATCTAAGATCTAATTTAAAAGCATACCGTTTAAATAAAACAAAAAGATTTTTAAAATCAGACGGAGTAATGTAACAAACAAATCACAAGCAGTTATGCGGTTAAAAAAGCGTACAGTCAAATTCATAACCTCCTCCTTTTCTGAAGTCGGTTACCAAATCAGCCCGTTTTTGAATGGTCAGCTAATAATATATTATAATAATAGCAGTGCCCCCGTTGTAGTAATTACAGTAAGTCAACTTACTGTAAGTATGTTTTTTTCGCTCTATCGTGATCAGCAGATCAAGACCCACATATGTCTCTTTGACACTTTTTTATATTACTAATATTAACAAAGATACGACTAGAATAATCACAGTAAGTATCTGAAAACTTCAACCGACCACAAAAATGAATGCAGCAAGTTTGCTTACTTTGTTGAAAAATAAAAAACTATAGCATGATTGTATAGATATTTAAGGTAACTTAGCTTACCATAAATTACGTTATTGAAACGTAGTATTTTTGGTAACCTTGTTCAAAGTAAATACAATTACACTACTTATAACTTGTGATCAGTATAAAATAAATCACGGATTTGTAAACATAATTCAAGTATGTGAGTGAATACACATCCTTACGTAAGTCTACTAACCTCAAGTATATTTAATATCTAACGCATATGAAATTATGTTTTATTAATCTAGCTTACAGTAAAGCTCATACTTACTGTAAATATAATAGCGTTTTAGGCGAAACGGGGTGGCGAACAATATTTAATTTATAAACAGAATTACACCACAACTCGGATCAAATACAAATCAGTTGAAATTAGTGCTAATGAAACTAGTACTAAATATTCTGTAGATCTCCAAAAGGTAATAATGCTCCCCAGAGTGGAACAATCTAAAGCGGGGATTTTATGCAATAGAATTATAGCTTTCAATGAGAGTTTTGTTCCACTCGGCAATACTTCCATAAACTATTCAATCGCAGTTTTGTGGAATTAAACTATATCAGGAAGAAGCGCGCTGACCAATTACATCACCAAGTTGAGAAGAAATTCAAAAATACTAAAGTCTATGATTTTGATGACTTCGTAGCTCGGGTCAACAGCGCTAATCCAATAAAACAATCGTTAAAGAAATGATCGTTACTGATTCTACGAGTACAATAAATGTGTATCGCAACACAAAATTCGCAACTCGTCACAACGAATTTACTTAAAAGAAGAAAGAGGCAATTTTCACCTGCTATTTAAAAATAACCGAAACGATGAAAATTTTAATACAATTCATTTTCTACAACATGAAATCATTAAGAATAAAACTTTTCCGGAACCTAGACCTAAGACAACTTTAAGGGGCATTACAGAATAAAAGAAGAAAAATGTAGTAGAAAAACTGGTCCCATTGATGCCAGAAAATAGCGTTTTGGCTTAACTTACCGACTTCCAATAATGATGATTCCAATCCCGAAAATTAAAGATTTCAAAAGACGACTTTTGTTTTTAATAATATCTTATTTATAAGTAAGTGATAATTCTATTGAATATATTCAATAGAATAATCACTTACACATACATATATTCAATAGAAATTAATAGAGAGGAGAGTTTTGCAATATTATATTTTGTGTTTTCTATAACGACTTAGGTAGGTACTTTTGTCTATAATTTAATACTTTTCGTTGTTGTGAACAGACTTTCTATATATACCGTTATTCTAAGTTAATAGTCTATTTCATTATAACTTTTTCTTTGTAAGCAGTTATGAAGACATCATCATCATCATCATCATCAGGTCCTTTTTAGTCTCCACTACAGGAGCACGACCCTCTCTGTACTACTAGGGCCATACTTGGCCGGAGTACCCATGAAGACATACTTTAGTATAATGTCCCGTGATTTTGATAAGGTAACAAAAAGGTTGAATAATTGTTTGTTTTAAGATGAATAATAATGTTACTGTAATTGGGTATTCTCAATAAATGATTGATTTACTTAGTATAAATCACTTTCTATCTATCTATAATTTAAGAACTGTGTTCTTGTCGGTGGAGTACTTACTTAAATTACTTTATCACTGTTAAAACCTCAATTAATTTTCTAGTATTTTCAGGATCCATACAATTTAATAAAGGTTAAAGTAAACATAGTTACAGTAAGTAAATATTTGGTAGACATATTTACAGTGTGTTGCTTACTTACTGTAAATATGTTTAGTTGCACTCCTGTAAATTTAGGAAAAGCGCAGTTGAAACTTACGTTAACATTTTGCCACATTTTAAAACCTCAAGGGCCATTATAGTAGTGGTATTTCCCAAAAGGTCATGATTTCTATCTTAATCACATAGAAAGTATCTGTTTTAGATTTTTGTCTTAAATTTATCACTATTTCAAATGAACCCAAAACAGTAAGTAGTATACTACTACCCTAGGCCATAAAGGTTTTGTCTGGTTTTGCTATTTGATTTGTGATTTGTTTCACTTTGTTTAGTTGAGTCCAAGTTTTGACACATCTAATCATTATTATGTTGGCAGTACTAAAACTTCGGAATTGATAAGAAGGTTCATATGAATATCTCCGATGGTACAGTTTACTGAAGTATCATCATCCAAATAAAGTATGTAATTTATATGACCTTTGCCATATGCTTTCGGAGATTTGACCGATTTGATTTACTATTGGTCCTAAATTTGGCCTTCTAGGCAAATATTTGTTTTGGGGAACTAAAGTGACTTTCCATTTGCTTGCGTGGATTCTACATTGTGACTTTATTTAAATTACCATTATAACCGCATTTGAGGCAATCTTTGTGTGTCCAGCTGGACACTGGTTTTCATTTTTATGTTTTATTGCACCGCATCTTTGTCACACACTTTCTGAGGAACTATACTTCATTTTAATGTCAATTTTATTTATAATCCGTGCAGTACTACTGTCAGTTATTTGCACTGATTAGTTTCAGTTATTATTTTGTATGGAATAGCAATGTCACCTATTAAATATTTTTAATGAAATATTCATCGAGCTCTATCAAGGCTGTATTGTAAATGTATTTAACTTGCCGTAAAATTAACTAATCCATGTGACTACAATTAAGTGTGTAACCAGTGAAACTAGCATTTGATTTTAATAATCCCAATGAATATAAAAATCAAATGCTAGTTTTTTTTTTTTAGTTCAGTATCTTATCTACCAGGTGTTATAAGCCCAAATGCTCGCACCCTTCCATCGCACTCCCCGCGACGTATGGTCACTATCACAATAAAAGCGATATAATGCAGCTTGAGACATAGCTAGACTTAATACAAGAAATATTTTTATTTATATCTAGGGTTGCGGTATTTGTGTATGTTTAAGACATATAATAATTATATTAGGTGACACTGTTTTACTCGTAAAATTGCGTAAATACTTTTACTGTCCGCCTACGATTTAGACAGTATGGAAAGATTTTTTATATTGTATCTATTGTGTATGTACGTTTATTGTACCGGCCAGAGAAGTAAATCACTAGTCGGTATGGCACTTCGTATTATTTTTTAGCGTATGTAGCAACATTTTCATTGTATCGGTCTGTCCTTTTGCTGCAATAAGAATATGAAACTCATTTCCATAAATGTATCGATATAGTGGGGTAGACAGCAATATAATTATAATTTTTATAAATAATTATTATTTTGAATGACTAGAAACGCTAATCACCTATCCAATAGTGATTCACGTAATCTTAGTCACCTATTGCATGTGTAATATGTTCATATATGTGATACTATTGTTTGTTTTATTCGAAGCAAGACATAAGTAACGATACTGAGCAAAAGTATGCTTACTTCATTTAGTCAATCGTTTCATTGTACATGCACTATTAACTTTATGAGGGTAATGAGAATCGGTAAAAACGGTAAAACTATCTGGTAAGTACTAATATATTAATCTATACATATAATAAAACAGTAAAATTATTTTGTCTGTACATTTCGAATTTTTGACTGAAATGGATAGAGGGACACTTAAAAAGAATAAAAGAAAGCAAAAAAAATTTTTTGAAATTTCTTGTCTGTCTGTCTGTCTGTATGTATGATCACGATTATCTCCGAAAATACTGAACCGATTTACTTCAAACACCAATTGCTTTGTTTTAACTCAGTTTAACATTTAAAGTTTGTTTCATCAAAATCGGTTCATTAAAAAAAAAGTTATCGTCATTTGAATGAACTCAAGGCATGAGTTTGCCTGCAAACATATAGCAAAAATAAAATAAAATAATAAGTGACAAGAAAATTAAAATCCAAAGTCAATTCATCATCATTATACGATAGCATTATACCTATCCATTCTATCCATAGTAATCCATACTAAAAAAAAAGGAGAAGCTGACTGACTGACATATCAACGCAGGGCCTAAACTATAAGGGTTAGGATTAGGAACTTGAAATTTTGCACAGGGGTTCCTTTTATAACGTAGGGGAGCACTAAGAAAGGATTTTTGGAAATTCATCTCCTTAGGGGGAAAAACGGGTTGCAAAGTTAGTATGAAACTTTGTTGTTTTTGAAGTTATTCGAATGAAATTCAGCATGAAGGTTCTTTACTGAAAGGTATAAAACACGAGTAAAATATTTAATTCAAAAATCATCCCTTAAGGGGGTAAAATAGGGATGCAAAGTAAGCATGAAACTGCCATTTTTGAAGTTAGTCGAATGATATTCAGCATGAAGGTTCTTTACTAAAAGGCATGAAACACGAGTAAAATATTTTTTAAAAATCATCCCTTAAGGGGATATAACGGGGATGCAAAGTAAGTATGAAACTTTCCGTTTTTGAAGTTATTCAATTGAAATTCAATATTAAGGTGTTTCATTGAAAGTCATTAAGTTTGTATGGACATTTTCTCATTTCTGGACGTTCTGGATTACAAATAAAAAGATGTATGTAGGTAAAACCGATGAAATTTTTGCCTGAAGGGATAAAATAGGGGAGTAAAGTTAGTATGTATTTTTTTTCATTTCTAGACTTAGAAGTATGAAAATAAGTATATACGTTCTAGATTACAATTAAAAAAGATCTGTGTAGGTGAAATGTACAAAATTCCACCCTTAAGGGATAATGGGGAGGGGGGATTGTATGGAAATTTTCTAATTCCTGGACATAGAAGTATAAAAATAAGTATATATGTTTACATTACAATTAAAAAGATCTATGTAGTTAAAATGAACGAAATTTCCCCTTGAAGGGGTAAAATAAACGGGGTAAAGTTTATATGGATTTTTTTTATTTACTTAGAAATATGACAATAAGAAGTTTTCCATTACAATAAAAAAATATCTGTGTAGGTGAAATGGGCAAAATCCCCTCCTTAAGGGCTAAAGATCTATGCAGGTGAAATGTATTAAATTCCCCCTTATGAGGAAAAAGCAGAGGGGGAGGGGTTTGTATGGAATTTTTATCATTTCTACTGTTTTCAAGGGAACGACATTAACGCGGGCGGAGCCGCGGGCAACAGCTAGTTAAAAATATTGTAGGGAGATTGTAGGCGATAGTTTTGCATAGTTCATTTAACATTAATAGACAAAATCAACTTATTCCACAGTGCCACACGGATCTAAATCAACGCCAGTCGCTATCTTGTAATATGTTAAATTAGCCATAGCTAAGTTTTGTCTGACCGTTTTCAGGTTATCTATATCTATACATATTAATTACATATAATAAAACAGTAAAAATATTTTGTCTGTACATTTAGAATTTTTGACTGAAATGGATAGAGGGACACTTAAAAAGAATAAAAGAAAGGAATTTTTTTTTTTCAAATTTTGTGTCTTTCTGTCTGTCTGTATGTATGATCACGATTATCTCCGAAAATACTGAACCGGTTTACTTAAAACTTTCACCAATTGCTTTGTTTTAACTCAGCAAAACATTTAAAGTTTGTTTCATCTAAATCGGTTCATTAACAAAAAAGTTATCGTCATTTGAATGAACTCAAGGCATGAGTTTGCCTGCAAATATACACGGTGAAATTTCGATCGTTCTGGACCCTTGAAGGGATGAGCAATGCTGGGAACTCAAAAAAATTTTAACGTTGCCTTACAAATTGACCAAGCGGCCGAAATTTTTTGTATGGAACTGCCCATTTTTTTTAATTCCCCAATTTGGTAACATTTATATGGAATTTTCTAATTTCTGGACTTAGAAGTATGAAAGTAAGTATAAATAAGTTCTCGATTAAAATTATAGAAGATGTGTGTAGGTGAAAGGGCAATGCCGGTTATTGGCGTCTTTTTGTTTTCGCGCGGCCACTGACCAAACCTTGTTTTTCTTGTAGACAATAGCATACTAAACAAAACTTATTATGACATATATACCTCTAAACTCAGTCCGAACTGAGAATTCGTTAATAATTATGTATTTTATTTGGCAATTTTTATCATAATCGCGAGTTTATATGAAAATATGCAATAAAACAATTATCTTTGAACATTTTTATAATTACTTTACCCCTTTGAAACCGGCCCCCACCATCTGCACACCTTGTTTGAGTTTAGTTGTATTGGTGAGTCATCTTTCATTTTACGAACAAAGCAGATAAAAGCCTAGTATACACAGATATATAGTATCCCTACCCTTCCCCCGCCTCCTCTCTGCTAACCCTGCGCACCACAGTGCAGGTATGTACTGCCCATTCTCTCTTTTCACAATACATCCAAAAATAAATTGCCTGTTAATTTTTAAGTGTGTTTATTTAATAATCCCCAACTCATAACTATTACAGTATATGGTATAACTCGCAACCAATTAAGATTTTATATTATTTGATTGTTATAGTATGAATAGCGTATAAGAGGTTAATAGATTCGTTTTACCTATAATAATATTTGTTTGATTTTAGTCATGACACAAAAACTACAGGTAAAAAACATATACATACATTGATCGAGTAGGTACTTTTATTTGTAAAACATCAGGTTTACCTACATAATAAGGTTATTGCAACAATAATATAGGTGTGGTGATATACAGCACAAAAGAAGATGTGAATAGGGAAATAAGTATCTCCCCCATGGTAAGTACTATAATACTGACATGACGTGGGAACAGCAGCCAAGCGTTCGTTTGTCGATAATGCGACTGCAGTAATGGGCGCATACAGCTTGCCTGCCTCCCATACCACCTTCTATTAAAATATACGTATAATAAATTCGAGATTGTCTATACCTTGATTGTATTCGCGCCCTTAGCAACCATGGATTTGTGACTGTAATATTATGTTCTTCGAGACTTTCTTAGTCCATATCTCTACATACTTCTATTCTTCGTAATAACTACGAGCTTGTTTGATAAGTTCCCAAGGCATAAATAATTAACTCGTCCATACTAATAACAGGAAAGTCATGGACTATGTTATTAAAATCCTCTGCTGTATTCGTCAGGAACACTGCTCTTCTTGCGTTTATATTTTTATTAATGATATAATCGCCTAGATAGTTCTCAGTTTCTGCGGTCGCTTCTATTGCTAATAATATTGCTTCAACCAATCTATGATCAATCGGAGGACGCCCGAAGGCATATAATACTGTAATATTTATAACTTCTTCCCAAAAAATCTATCAGGAATGGATGTTGTTGGAAGCACTGCGCAGTCAAAGGGTAGGATCTTCTTGTACTGTTATTACTTCTACGTATACTTCGAAGACAAGAAATGCACTGTCTACGATCCATCTTTGTACACACGCACATACAATATTGGCAATCAGAGTCCGTAATACACAAGTCAATTCACTACACAGGGGGAATATCAGTAAGGTCCATATAACAAGCCAATCCACAAAGGTAAGATATCAATGTCGGAGTCAATTAAACAGGCCAAGTCGTCGTTTGATCACTCCTATATGAAAACTGGAATTACATACGCGTACGACACGAAGACAGAACGGTGAGTGAAATTGAATCTTTTCAAACGAATGCTTTCACGAAGAAAGAGACAATCAAATCTGAGATTGCATCTGTGAAAGCAGGAAGGTAATAGATACCTGCTGAGTGGCGCGTGGGGATGACGGAAAGGAGGTGGGGGAAGGGATTAGCGCAAGGACACTAGCTACATGTGTACCCACGGATAGATCTGCTTTGTTCGCATAATGATCGATGACTCACCAGTACCACTAAACTCGCCGAACAACGTTTGCTGTTGGTGGGGAAGGCCGCAAATGGGTAAAGTGATAATAAAAAAGTCCAAAGATAATGTTTTATTGCATATTTCAATTAACCTGCCACTTTTTTGACAAAAATTGCCTTCTTAAATTGCCTTATTAATATGATTTTTACTGATTTCAAACTCAAATAACTCAGCTCGGACTGAGTTTAGAGGTATATGTTTCACATTACGTTTTGTTTATTATGCTATTATCTATAATAAAAACAAGGTTTGGCCAGTGGCCGCGCGAAAAAAAAAAGACGCCACTTCTCATAGTCGAATCGGCATTGTTCTTTGCAAAATTCCCAAATGCAAATTTGTATGGAAATTGGAAATTTTCTCATTTCTGGACTATTAAGTATGAAAATAAATAGGTATGTAAGTTCTTGATTACAATTAAAAAAGATATATGTTGGTGAAATGGACAAAATTCACCCCTAAAGGGGTAAAATGGGAGGGTAAAGTTTTTATGGAAATTTTCTCATTTCTGGACATAGAACTATAAATAATAACCATACTTCCATACTAAGACTAATATTATAAATGCGAATATGTGTCTGTCGTCTTTTTACGCTTCTTAGAAATTCTACTGTTCCTGAAGGATCGACACTAACGCGGGCGGAGCCGCGGGCAACAGCTAGTTACTAAAATAAATGCGTAACACTTATTGTTAAGTCAGTAATTAAAGTGTTTATTTACCTTTCAATTGCATATTTAAATTATGTATTCTTTTTTCTTTAGCAACGAAAAGAAAGCCGATATATTTCATATACTTTGTAGGTTCTTTGCATTCACTTAGTTTGATGCGGCAACATGGGCCTGTACCACCCTTCCTTGTCATTTTATTTTATTTTGTGTGGACATATTCACTTACTAAGAGACTCGTCGCCACGTGTGACGTTCACTCGTATGTAATGAAACAACCACAGTCAGTTTTCAATGACAAGTTGCGCACGTCCGCTCGCAATGACGGTCGTTGGCTGACTGCCACGCCCCCCACCCGGCGCGGTGCATACGCAACTTTCATTGCCTTTATTCCAATACGTCACATGTACGATAAAAGATTATCAATATTTTAGATAAAATATTTTCTTTTTGAAATCCAGCGGGCCTAGTTGTGCACACGTAATGTCAAATGTCGTCAAAAATGGGCCTGCTTTCAACAGTCTTCTTTCTAAAGCACACTGAAGCCGTATAATAACGTACTACTCATTTTCATTTTGAAAGTCTAAGGTATGGTGCGAACTTTCTTTACATAATACATATATTCGCTTATCCTTATTTTATGTTTGAATGTTTTTGTTTTCCTATCGATTATGAAGCATACTTAACAATACTTTCCTAGAATAAATCAAAATTGTTTATGTTTTTTTTTACCGAAATAAGACCGGTTACAAAAATATATACTAACTAGAAAAATGAATATGTGCTAGGATTATTCCTACAGGTTGTAGTGCACTCGACAACCTCACAACACACCATGTTGATATTTACCTTATTTTATGTTGTACGATAAAAGATTATCTATGTTTTAGATAAAATATTTTCTTTTTGAAATTCAGCGGGTCTAGTTGTGCACACGTAATGTCAAATGTCGTCAAAAATGGGCCTTCTGTCTCTCTTTCTAAAGCACAGTGATGCCTTATAATGTCGTACTACTCATTTTAATTTTGAAAGTTTAAGGTATGTCTATGTTAGGTTTTTATTGGCCAGTGTAGTAGTCCCTTGTGCGGTAGACAGAGGAGGAGAGAATGGAAAGAGACGTGATAGGTAGTATGTATGTACAGGTATGTACCTATTAACAGCTTGGCAAAAAAGTGAAATGGAACTAAAAATTATAGACCTATCTGACTCAACTACTGTGATTTTTATCGGCATGTGTAGTAGTCCCGGATACAGAAATTGTGGGATAAGCGATTTTCTCAATTTTTATTCCATTCTATTGCGACAAAAAAAACGAAAAATGTTAAAAAAGTTTACCACTTATAATGAATAGATTAAAATTAAAACACGACTGCTTGGTATTAAATAAAAAATATATATCACTGGGAACCATTATCTTATCTCCATTCTGGGAATCTCAGAACAATAACATAGCTGAGCTGGGAATACTTTCTGGTAGATGTCACTCACGGCCTACCTACGTGTTTTGTCATTATTTGTAAACAGTGATCGCTTATCGTGTATTGTTTTAATTTTACGTAGGGCACACTGAAAGATTTGCGTAATTTTTAAATAAAAAGGACGTAATCAAATAAAGTAATTTATTGTTTCTTAAAGTATTTTTCATTGTATTTTATACACTTTTTCATTCGGTCAAACCATTTTTCGAAACATGAGGTCCATTTATCTGCGGGTATGTTTTCTATGTGTTGATTGAAAGCCATCACGCGCGGAGGGTCTTGCATTCTCATAAAACATCAATATGACTATGTTCCCATTCAATATACGTCTGAACTAAGCTGTAATACTATTTTTGAAAGCTGTGGAATTGAAGTGAGCCAGCTAAATCTTGTTATTTTCTGTATTTATCGTACACCAGACTCAGATACAAATGCTTTCCTTGAGAAACTCAATGCTCTTCTGGCAAAAGCAACTAGAAATAAAAAAAAGAACATTGTTCTATGTGGAGATTGGAACATAGATATGTTAAAAGAAACAACACAATCTAAAAAGCTACAGTCAATCTTAAACAACTATAATATGGAACTACATATTAAAGCACCCACAAGGAAGTTAGCATGTTTAGACCTAGTTGTCTCTAACTTAAAACCACCAAACATTATAGGTAGAGTTCACAACTTAGTTTTATCGGACCATGATATGGGTCAATCAGTTTCTTTTTTTGTGCCCGAAAAACAGACAAGTGCTAGGTTTGCGAGTAAATATTATTTCGAAAAGCGAAGAGACTTAAGCTACGAAAATATAAATAAATTCTACGATTGCATGACTTCTCTATCATTTCAAGAGGTTTTGTCAGAACAAGATTGCAACAAATCATTTGACTTATTCCATAACCTTCTTTTATTTATTTTTTGTACTATGCTTTTCAATAATACGCATAAAAAAAACTCTAAAACCTCCGAAGAATAGATGGATTACCAAAGGATTAAAAAAATGTTTTGTGAAAAAGAGAATTCTCTATAGAAAGTGGCAATTTGATCCAAGTGATAAAAAGATAAATAAAAAACAATACTTGACTTACGCAAAAATACTTAAAGGATGCATACGAAAATCACAAAAAATAAGTAATAAGTAAAAAGTTTTGGTAACAGCAAAAAACAAATGTAAGACCGCGTGGGAAATTATCAAAGAAAAACCGCATGAACAAAAAGACATTACATCAATCAATATGAATGGCAAAAAAGAAACTAATACAATAAAAATTAGTGAATTATTTAATGACTATTTTAGTAAAAATTTACCTGCAAATAAAATTGACAAAAAAATAGAACCTGACGTAAACAACAAAATTCATGGAATCGATAGTGTAACACACAGTATTTTCTTAACCCCGTTGGTACCAAATGACGTTGTTAAAATTATTAAATCCCTAAAAGACACAAACTCAACAGGATACGATGAGTTAAATACTAAAATAATAAAAAAATGCGCTACGTATATAGCTGTACCATTATGTCACATTATAAATCGATCATTTGAACAAGGTGTATTCCCAAGTTCCTTAAAAAAATCGAAAGTTATCCCGCTATTCAAAAAAGGGGACCCTTGTGAGATAAGCAACTACAGACCGATAACTCTTGTGCCTATTTTGTCCAAAGTTCTAGAAATAGTTATGCGCTATAAATTGTATGTTTATTTAGAGAAGTATAAAATTATTGTGCCTAATCAATTTGGCTTTCCTAAAAAAATGTCTACAACTTTGGCTTGCTACACTTTAGTAAAACAAATTGCAGAAGCTTTAAATAATAAGCAAACAGTAGCAGGAGTATTTCTAGACATGTCGCAGGCGTTCGACTTCGTGTGTCACATTACTCTTAAATAAATTAGAAAAATATGGAATCAGAGGTAATGCGCTCGCATGGATACAAAGTTACCTTTCTAATCGACAGCAATATATCGAGTTGATTAAAACGAACTACAAGGTGGAAAAAAGCACATGCAAGTCTTCTATAAAATATAACAGGAGAGGCGTTCCCCAAGGCGGTAGCCTCTCTCCTTTACTCTTCTTGCTATATATCAACGATCTACCGAAAGCTACGAATCAGGAATGTATCCTGTTCGCGAATGACACCACATTTTTAATAAAATGCAAAAATAATCAGGAATTAGACACGATAATAAATTTAGAACTACATAACATTGACAACTGGCTGAAACAAAATAAATTAAATATAAACATCGAAAAGACAAACATAATTAACTTTCAACCATACAACAATTTACCACTAGAAATTAAAGCAAAGTACTTACAATCAAAGATAAATCAATTAAATCATACCAAATTTTTAGGGATTACTATTGATAAACATTTAAACTGGAAAAAGCACGTTAGTAATGTATGTCAAAAGCTTGAACGTTTCGTTAACGTCTTGAAAAAATTACATAACACAGCTTCTAAAGAAATCGCAGTCCTGGCTTACCACGGCTATGTGTCATCGGTATTACGGTACGGCCTGGTTATTTGGGGAAACTCTGTAGAGATGAATAACGTGTTTCTTATACAAAAGAAGTGTATTAGAGCTCTCCACGGAGCAGACTATCTGGATCATTGTAGACCCTTGTTTCAAAAATCTAAGATTCTTCCTCTTCCTTGTCTCTACATATCCGAGTTGTGCCTATTTGTAAAAAAACATCCACATCTTTTTCCTTTAAATGACACGGTACTCGGAAAAAATAATAGTAGAAATCCTACGAAACTATTCGTACCAAAGCGTAGGCTTATGCTTAGTAATAATAACGCACCTTGAATGGCAATCAAAGTGTACAACGCGTTGCCACAGGAGATAAGAGAAGCCTCACCTTATAATAAGTTCAAATGTATGTTATTCAACTGGCTTCTTGAAAAGTGTTATTATAATATCAATGAAATGACTAAATGAATTTAATGGAAAATGTGACATTGTGTGACGTTGAGATAACTGGACTGACGATCCAATGGTGATAAAATTAACAATATTTATAATCTATCTCGTGAAATAAAATATACTGTACTAACATTATTATATAATTAAATTCACTCATAGATTTCCTACGCCAGCTATGGCAGAATATGTGTACACTATAAACATGTACATCGTGATTGTCATCATACCACCATGTTCTAAGGAATAAATGAAATGAAATGAAATGAAATCACCCCTTCTTCTGAGATAGTGAAGGTAAGTCCTCGCATCAAATGTTTGATTTTAGGAAAAATAAAAAATTTACATGGTGCCAGGTCTCGACTATGTGCAGGATGAGTCACGAGCTCTACTTTTTCTGAGGCTAAAAACGCCTTTGTCTTATTGGCTGTGTGGGACGAAGCGTTGTCGTTATGCAAGAGGACGCGGCTCCTTGGACGCTTTTCTCTATTTTTTCTAGGACAGTGGGTAAACAAATGGTTATGTACCACTCAGAATTAACACTTTTTTGATTCTCTAGTGGGATTGTGGTACGGGAGAAAAAAAATGCAATCATTCTTTTACCAACGTTCCTTGCCTGCCGCAATTTTGTACGCCTGTTTTCATTTTCGAACACCCATTCACAAAATTTTTGTATTTTTTCTAGTTTATAACAATAAAACCAGGTTTCGTCTCCTGTGCCGTCCCGTGGCCTACATCATGTAGGTTACGTGTCAGCTCTTTTTATACTGTAATTAGAATCAAATCTATCATAACAAATTGAGATCCTATCGAGCAGTAGCCAAGTTACTATCCAGCGGCGGTCGAGGTACTGCTGGGCTGCCATCGAGAAAGGATCCGTCACACCCAGTTATCAACATGTAACATCGAGAGAAATAAATTACTTTCTACGTGACGTGATCTTGTATCTCCACACCAACATCTACAACCTACAATCTACATCCCGTCATGTACGGTGTATGGCTAACACCATGGCCTGCATTGTACATATTTTTGGTCCTTCGAGCCGGATCCTTCACGGGATCCGTGGTGTTTGCATGTCCTTTTTGCGATAGCGAATCGGTTCACCGACCTCCCACAAGCGGGTCTCACCAGTGAATTGAGAAGGCGCATATATCGCCAGGATGTGGGCACACAGTACAGAATCAGCGGCCAACTGGAAATATAGAAAGCCGCTCAACAGCAATCTCCAGTTCATCCAACTTTCATCAGGGGTCCAGTCAGTCATCACAACAACTTAACATTGGACTACGACATACATGCATCAGGTCATCCAGCTGGACACCACAAACATTGAAACTTCGCTACACACAATGGAAGAGTCTCCGCGTTCAGTTGGGCATTATACAGACAGGGGAACTTTGCCGCAAAACATCCGGGGAGTTTTCGAGCCAAACTGGACACTACAAACATTGGAGCTTCCCTGCACACAGTGGTGGAGTCTTCGCGTCTAGCTAGACACTACAAAACATGGCTGCTTTGCTACACACAGTGGTAGAGTCTACATGTCTAGCTGGACACTACAAACACTGGAGCTTCCCTACACACAGTGGTGAAGTCTCCGCGTCCAGTTCGGCGTTATACAAACAGGAGTTTCGCCGCAAACAGTCGGAGAGTCTTCGAGCCAAACTGGACACAACAAACATTTGGAGCTTCGCTGCAGACTAGTGGAGTCTTCACGTCTAGCTGGACAACTTCTTCTCAAGAAAAACATGCGCTATGTCATGATTAATCCTGCGAATTAGAGATGACTGGAAAGGACCTCCGATTACCAACAGTATTGAAATACACAGAATGATTGCCCATACAACATGAATAAATAATCTAAGCGCTAAAATTATTTGCGATAACAATATTTATAAAGGACGAAGGTATTCGGGAGAGAAATGATACCACAGGCTGCTCGAATAATACTCTCTATATTTTAGAATAGCACATGATTAAATAGGTTTGGTGAGTACATTACTTATAGATAGGTAGAACATTGATTACACAGTACACCTCCCAAGGCGGTGTAAAAATAAAATAAAATTACAATTTTCTTTTATTGTAGAGTAATTATAATAACTAATAATTAGAATACGTTAAAAAAATATAAACGTCTTAATGTAATATAGCACGTATACAATAGTTAGTTTAAATGTACATTAAAACAACAAGAGAAAAAAAAAATTACTGGCTGTAGTAAAGTTTAGTTCTATTTTTGTGAACAGTATCAATCTTTCCATTCTTTAATATTTTGACATTAGGTGATTCATCAGCAATAACTCTGTATGGACCAGAATAAACATTATCAAATTTATTACACATTATTTTTAACTAAAACTAAGTCGTCTGGGTGATAAGTAGTAGGGTTTACATTTTTATCATAACGTTCTTTTTGATCAATTTTACTTTTGAGTAAGTTGTCTCTCGCATCTTTTAATGATTTTTGTAGTCTAAATTTTAACTCAAACGGATAATAATCATAATTATAGAGTGGGTCAACGTTCATACTTGTAAGATTAATAGGTAAACAGCATTTCTTACCGTAAACTAACTCGTAAGGAGTATATTTCGTAGATGAATGAACCGAGGTATTATAGCAAAAGGACCAAAATGGGAGCCAAGTACTCCATGCCTCAGGATGATTGTCTGTTTGAATGCGGAGATACGAATTTAAATGTTTATGTGTATTTTCCAAAGCACCTATGCTTTGATGATGAAAAGAAGTAGAGCTTAATTGTTTAATATTTAAAAGTTTACATACCTCCTTAAATGTTGTCGAGAGAAACTCTGTCCCCCGATCCGTTGCTATCACCTTGGGTACTCCATACCTTAATATAAAATTATTAACTAATGTTGTTGCAACTTCCTCCGTTTTCTTAGTAAGTAAGGGATATGCCTCAATGTATTTAGTCAGTTCACATTGCAAGGTAAGAATATAGCTATAATTATAATTAACTCTATCTAAAGGTCCAACTAAGTCAATAAAAATTTTTTCAAACGCACTATGCGCTGTTGTAGTTATTTCCATTGGTTGTTTAATATAATGCGTAGGATATTTTTGTTTTTGACATTTATCGCATCGTTTTACAAACTGTTTAATATCATGTTCTAAACCTGTCCAATAATAATATTTTTTTATGTTATTGAACATTCGTCTCACACCCGCGTGGCCACTCGAGGGTAAGAGATGAAAGTCATTTAACACTCCATTACTCGCGCGTTCTACGATGGTAGAACAGGTGTACATTTTTTTGATTTTTATTGTCAATTGTGGGTAGATGTCAAAAACTCGCCTTGTAATCTTCCACCGGCAAGTGACGAACACAATCAGTGCTCATGCGTTGACAGACGCACGCGTAGTCGTAAACTATATGGCTTGGAATAAAAAATTCTACGATCGTAGAACGCGCGAGCAATTACGTGACAATTTTGTTGAGAGTACTTTTTTTGGTGAGTGTTTAATTTTCGTATTTTTTTCTATTATATAATATTTTAAACTATTTCATAATATTGTATACATAAAGTATATGCTAAAAACCCTTGCTTTATTGCTTTCCTTTCAGAAATATGTCCTCTTAGAGAGAATTATCAATTTCGAGATGGTTGGAAGAAGTTCATGGTTTGATGAAATATCAAGTGAGGGGGAAATGAGCTAAGGGAAGAAGACTTTGTAATGGAATCAACACATAAAACTGATAGGGAACAGAAGACAAGTGATTTTGAACCAGTTACAAAAGAGAATACATCCGGCTTGGTCCAACCTTCACAATTAAATTCTGATTCAGCAGATGATGTAATTTGTATTGAACATATTCCAAAATCATTAAAAGTGAAGAAAAACATACGATTGGGCATAAATAAACCACCTCAAGTACATGCAGGTCCATCAACTCAATCAAGTAGTGGTCGCGTAGGAAAATGTTACGATTGTGGCAGACAGCGTAATAAGTCGACCAGAAAACAATGTTACACATGTAAGACGTGGATTTGTCTTGAACATCGAATATAAGTGTATATCGAATATTCTAGAAACAATTAGAACCAGGAGTAGGAGATTAGTGAATAAAAAAAAAGTGGATATAAAAGTTGAGAGTGATATTTCTATTGATTTTTGACATGTTTTCCTAATATTGATATTATTGATTAATCATAAGTAAAATCCTATGTATTTTTGTTGTTTTTGATTCAAAATAAAGTAGTTTAGAATGTACAGTGACAATTTTCATTTACTTCCGTTACTAAGCTATTTAAAAAAAATATTGAAAATGTTCTACGTATGTAGAACACGCGAGTAACTACGTAACAATAAGGGGCGCGAGTAATGGAGTGTTAAAATAATTCTTTTATCGTCTTTATTTTCTACTCGATGGACATCTTTTACTATATTTAATTGAGGACCGGTCCATTTCTTTATTTTATTTATCTCATTTTAAGTTTTTCTATAAAAATATTATTTTTATTACTTTTAATGAAATATATTTCAGTAATATTTATGCTTTTGCAAAAGTCTTGTAACTCTCTCACAAATTCGGCTCGCGAGATTTGCGATGGAGAAGATACATATTTAACATATATAGTCCTTTCATCAGGAACGTATATAAATATCTTACTTTCTTTATGTATTACACCATTTCTTCTTAATTCCTCTAAGTTGCGTGCGTCAATAAAACGCAATTCTACTGATTCGGTTAAAGTAATACGAGGTACGTTTGGTTGATCAGGCCAAACTGTAGACGTACTACTAATATCGTTTTTAGAAATATTGTCAGTCAAGTTTCTTTTCTGGGCCCTAGTCATAACCGAGACACACAACTCATGCATGTGTTTTAAATCGCTTGATGTTATGGAAATTCGAGACAATGCGTCTGCAGCCGCATTTTCCGAACCCTTAACATGTTCTATAGTAAAATCATATTCTTCTAATAATAACCTAAATTTAAATAACCTGCTAGACGGGTCTTTCATGTTAAATAATGAGATTAAAGGTATATGGTCTGTCAAAAACTTAAAATGTTTTCCATATAAATAAATAAGGCCTATAGTGTTTTATAGCCCATACTATAGCTAGCTTTATCAATCGTAGGGTAATTTATTTCAGATTTATTTAATGTCCTACTAGCGAAAGATAATGGCCTACCATTTTTATTCGATAAAATTGCGCCGATTGCGTAATTAGAAGCATCCGTCTGAACTATGAACTCATTTTGTTCAGAAAAATCTGGATATTGTAAAACTGGTGGGGATAATATTTTTTCCTTGAGTTTTTCAAATGAAATTTGACAATTTTCATCCCATATAAAACAAGAATTTTTACGACATAACTTATTAAGTGGATAGGCTAGCTCAGCAAAATTTGGAATAAATTTTCTATAAAAGTTAACAAATGCTACAAATCTCCTAGTTTCATCGACATTTGTCGGACACGGATAATTTTGTACAACTTTTATTTTATCTGGGTCAGGTAATACCCCATTACTTGATACTACATGACCTAAATAAAGCAACTCTTTTTTTAAGAAATTAAATTTCTGAGGGTTAAGTTTTAAATTAACTTTACGTAATCGTTCAAATACATCCTGTAGGTTTTTATTATGAGTACTCAAATTCCTTCCGAAAACGACCAGGTCGTCTAAATAGATCAGACATTTCTCGTGTGTTAAACCCGTCATGGCCATTGTCATCATTCTAGAAAACGACCCTGGACTCGTCTTTAAGTCCATCGGCATACGGGTCATCTGATATTGTCCTGAACAAAATGCTGTGAACTTTCTGCTATTTTGTTCAAGGCCAATATTGTTGATACATATCTAAATGCGAAAAATATATTGAACCAGAAAGGGAATCAAGTACCTCAGAAATATTAGGTAGGGGAAATTTATCGTCCTCAATACAGTTATTTAATTTACGATATACAATGACTAGTCGCCATTTTTTCTGACCAGTTGTCTCATCAATCTTTTTCGGAACCAGTAAAACAGGACTAGACCATTCACTACGACAAGGTTGTATGATCCCTTCACTCAACATTTTATCAATATGTTGCTTAATTTCACCCTTTTGCGAATGCGGCAAACGATACGGTTTAGTGAAAACAGGGGAAACGTTCGGTTTTAAACCAATTGAATGTTTATAAATACTAGTGGTAGATAATCTGTCTCCCGGCAAATAAAAAATATCCGAGTACTTTGCACATAAATTCTCTATAGATATTTGTTCTTCATTAGTGAGATGTTTTAGGTTTAAAACTGAAAATAATTGTTTTACTCGAGTCGCATCAATTTCTGACTTATCAAAATTACAAATATTATAGTTACTTAATTTTTCTATATAGGGCTGAATGTTAGTTAATGTACAAGCCTTATCTGTTGTATTTAAAACTTTAATCGGTATTAAACCGTTTACTGGCTTAGCTATACAGCTAGCTAAAAATATTCCTTCACTTATTTCCTCAGAATGTACGACACACTCTTCTGCAAAATCTGTCTGAAAATAATGTATGGATTCACATCTCGGTGATATTTCCAATGAGTTATTAAATCTTAGTAAAGGTAAAACTAATTTAAAATTATTATCAGATAATAATGTAAAAGTATTATTACTAAAGTCCAAGATGGAACTATGATTACGAATGAAGTCTTGACCAATGATGCCTGCCCAAATGGCAAGGTATCAAACACATAAAACTTGTTACATTTAAAGTGATGCTCAGCCGATGTCAACGTTAAATAATCATATCCAATAGCATGGACTTTGCCACCAATTCCATTTATGACTATGTCCTCCTTTTGGACTGAAATATTTTGTTCTAAGGCATACTTATATTTTAATGCTGAAATAGTAGCACCGGTGTCCACTAAAAACGAATATGGTTTGGAATGTGAGGTTAACTTAATATAATAATTAGTATCGGTAGCTAAAATAATTTTATTATTCACGAAAAAACCGATTAATTGTTTCATCATTTTCCAAATTCGTTAAAACTTGAACCGAACGGTTATTTTGACCATTTTGGCATATCCCTTGGTTACCACAATATCTATAATACTGGTTACCTTTTTCTCCCATAACTTCTAAGCAAACTGGCCCTGTAGCAAAGAAGTAACTCTCACAAGAGAAGAATGACGAATTGAGGCAGAACCAGGTGGAACAAAATCCCCCCTCAGTTGCAAAATACGCAAATAAAACCGCCGAAGCTAAGGCCTGCTTCATTAAGGCAAAATTATTGTTAAATAATTCAAGAAATCTTAAAGCAGATATAAAAGCCGGCGTGCTCCAGGCCATAGAGAAGCTATACCAGCTGGTCAAGGAAAGTAAGGGGCAGGGAAAAACCGAACCAGAACCCGCACAAATAACCTAAACACCACAATCTGAAGTCCGAAAAGAAGAAGAGCAAAACTTGCTTACTCAGTTAAAGAAAAATGCGAGCTTAATATAAAATAATAATAAAAAGATTGATGAACTAAAAGAATTAGTTATAAAGCAAAGTGGCACGCTAAGCAAGCAAACATATGCTGGAGCAGTTGTGGGACAGCCACAAGTACCACCCCAACGAAAAAGACTAGCCCTGCACCCACTGATGAACACGTCAGACGACAGTGGAGACACACAGGAGAGCAGGTGCTAGAGAAGATAAGGGATGCTGTAGACGCTAAGGAGGGGTGGGTCACGGTGGAGAAAGTGCGGAAAGCCAAAGACCAGAAAATTGTCATGAGTTGTGCTAGTGGGGAAGAACGAAAGAAAGTGAGAGACAGGATAGAACAAGCAGATAGGGGCCTCAGTGTTGAGGACGTCAAAAACAGAGACCCGCTTCTCATCCTGAGGGGCGTCCTTGTTCGACATAGTGACGGGGACGTCCTGAAGGCCATGAGAAGCCAGAATGGGGGTGTTTTTGTCGGCCTCAGCACGAAGGAAAACAGGGTGGAGATAAAGTACCGCAAAAAGGCGAGAAACCCCCTGACCTGCCACATTGTACTTAGTACATCACCAAAGATATGGCAGCGTGTGGTTGATGCGGGAAGCCTGCGCGTAGATCTGCAGGTAATCCTGGCAGAGGACCAGTCCCCCCTAGCGCAATGCTCGCGTTGCCTAGGGTACGGACACACCAGGCGTTTCTGTAAGGACGCTGAAGATCTATGTAGCCATTGCGGTGGTACACATGTGCGGGATTGGCAGGCGGGCGGCACACCTAGTTGCCAAAACTGTAAGAGGGCCGGACTGGCTATCGTGGACCACAATGCATTTTATAGTGAATGTCCAGTTAAAAAACGGTGGGAAGCGATAGCCAGGTCGGCAGTGGCATATTGCTAAAGGCAACTTGGCCGCAAACACAGCAATTATTTTATAATGGCTAATGTGGGCTCCAGTGTCAATACTAGGAAGAGTGAAAACAGCGTTCCTTCGGGGACCGTATGTTGGAGGGGTAAGAGCTTGGGGGGAGTACAATAGAGCGCTGAAAATTCAAAAGCGAACCGACCGTTCACAACAATGTTTTGTGGTGCGAGATGAGAATGAAGTTCGCGCTGGCTCCCCTGAGCCTCGAACTCAGCCAACATATAGGGCTTCGCCGTGATCATTGGTATAAAAAGAAAGGTGGGGGCTCACGCTTTCCCTCATCCTTCTGCGGTTCAAATATGAATAGTAAAGTATTCAACCACATAAAAGTATCTCTTATTGTGTTGAGCCGGGAAGAGTTAGGGGGGCGAGGTGGCCCTCACTGTGGATGCGGTGTATGTGAAGTGTGCGATGTGCTGAGTGATAGGGGTGTAAGATGGTGTGAAATGGGATCGGAAAATACATGGAAGTACAAAAGGGAAATAGGAATGAAAAAGGCTTATTTATGTAGGAATGTTCAGAATAATTATAAAGTACACAAAGTGAAAAATAGGAAAAAAGTAAAACACTAAAAAATAAGACAGCAATAAAGTGTTACGAAATAAATAAGACGGTTTATAAGATAATAAGTATAATATGATGTTTTAAATTATGATATTAAGTACGAATTATATTAGTATATATTTAGTTATATTATAAAGTGTAAAAGGTGAAGAATGAATGGAAAATATATAAGAACGATGGAATGAATAAATATGATAGTGGACAATTAAGAAACTGTAAATACCGTCTCTAACAAAACATATGGAGGGAAAAGATAAAAAAAAAAAACCCTAAATGTACAAGTAGAATTTCATCTAATCAATCTAACGAAATCAAAACCAGTTTTTAATACAATATCTGTGAGGCGTTTAGCTCTCGATAATGCAACGTGTAGCTGGAGAGCTAATACAAAATTTGGAGTAGTCCTCAGAGAAAAACCTGCCAAGTGCAAGTAGGATTCGCGCACGAAGGGATCCGTACCATTATCTATAAAAAGTTTAAAATTATTAAAAATATTTTTATTATAATGATATAACTAAAAATGTATGCTGCTTTTCGTAATTTATGCGCTATAAGTTGTTGCTTCGTACCGAATTTCAATATTCTGAGTTCACAGGAAGTACCCTGTAGATTTTGATTCCCCTGCGAATGTCGAAAAATATGCGGTTTCTTTTGTTTGCGTTGGCTTAGAAGCTTGATTTATTCACAGCTCCAAGGGACAGTAGACTTGAGTATTTGATATGAATTTCAGCTTGATACCTCTACGTGTCCCTGAGAAAAACGTGTTCTTGACAGACGGACAACAAAGTGATCCTAAAAGGCTTCCGTTTTTTTTCTTTTTGAGTTACAGATCCCTAAATCGCACAAAAAGGACACATAAACGTTACAGTTTCGTCTTACCTGAAAGCCCATGGTTACAATATTAACGGAATCATGACATTGGAATTTTTTATAAAAGTAATTTGCGAATCAAATATTTTTCAGGCGTATTTGAAAATGTTTATAGGCCGTTAACTTAAAATTCAGGGGATAGAGATATAAAAGTCAGTTCATTTAATGGGTTAGTATCTAGGTGACCGAACTTCGGTCGTTATCACGCAGAGAAACGCATTTTTTTTTAAATCTATGTTATCACGGGTCGGTATGATAACTATGTAGGAGACATATGTGTTTTGCTTTCTATATGTACGTTTATGGTTTTTATGTGTACCCGTCAATGTTTAATTTTTTAGCGGGGTCTGTGCTCCGGCGTATACATATGTATGTTACCCACGTTTCTTCTCTTCAGCTTTGTACTTATAACACTTTTAGATTTCATTCGTATCTATTTTCTGGCTTGTTCTATCCGGAAAACATCCCAGGCCCTTGTTCCTTTGGGTTTTGCAATACAATGCGAAATTGCAGTTAAATTGGTCAAGGATAACTGCTTTAAATTTTTGTTGCAGAATTAAACCCGATCAAATATATACATGCTTAAAATTTAAGATAAATAAAGGCTTATTAACCTACGCATTTTTTGCACCCCTGGCTCGATCTAGTGGAGAAATTTAGAAGTAACAAGAATTTATTATGGAAATTTATACGGAAGAACAGAAAAATATACAAGATATTTTTCTGTTTTAAAGGAACGAAATATTGTAAATTAAAAAAAAGAAAGTAATCTAACTTGGAACAGGCAACGGAAGAAACATTTGCAATCTTGGATCAAAAGTAAAATCTTCTTGTGCGGCTCGAAATCTGATCTTTTCGATCGGGTATCTCCCATATTGCGACTGAGCCAACCATTCGATCATTCTATAAATATAGAGGAGAAAGTACTGTTCTAATCTATAGAATTTTTTTAATACACAAAACATGGACACATCAGCCTTAAACGAAATACCGCCACCTAGCGGCGGCGGTAGTAACCTTTAAAGTGTAAAAGAATTAAAATTAATTTCAGCGCCATCTTGTGACATTTTTAGCTTACCATCACTAAATTATTTAACATTTAAATATCTCTTAAACTGCTGAACCGATTTTTATGCCCAGCGAACTTGAAAATTGTACTTATAAAACCTACACATATTCTAAATTTCATATTAATAGGAGCATTGTTTTCAAAGTTATCGGACATACATACATACATACAAAAAATGTTTCTTTAGTTGTTTCCAGTTTGGTTAGGACATTGCAGAATTGAATTACCTGATTGTTCAATAATAAAGATGATTTAACCAGTAATTTTGACAGCGCAATGGCCAAACAACCTTCAACTTCCGCTGATATTTCAGCCAACAATGTTATACCATCAAACAAGCTTGCAACTAGTAAACGAATAAAATAATCCGAGAGGATTTATCACCTTCCGACGAAGATTAAAGCCCAAACACTGATGATGATTCTACAGATTGCGAAGATCCAAAAACAAGATGCTAAGTTCATAAGTTCCTTTTATGCACAAAAAGAAATCTGCTGGAGGAAAAACTGTGCCTTATTCATCTATTGTTGTGATTCCGAAAAGAGCAAAATTCAATTTTTTACAAAACATTGTTCAATCAAAGTAACCCAGAAAAAGTGAGCTCTGTTCGAAATAGGCGAAAAGGCTTCTCGTTACCTAAGCCAAAGAGAAATATCATCATCATTTCCTGTAGGTGACACGATCTATCGACCATGCACACCCTGGTGTCAGATTTTTTCGAAACCGCCTCTCGTCCTCTGACTTGTTTCCTTTAACGATTACCAGACGGTATCGGGACCAACGGCTTACCGTGCCTTCCGAAGCACGGAATCATTTTTACTATCAGACAGTCAGGTGATCCAAGCCTGCAATGTCCTAATCAAACTGGAACCAACTAAACAAAGTATGCTTCCCGTGGGAATCGAACCCCATTCATCCAAGTGAGTAGTATCCCTATACCTTCATTCCTTTCCCAGATCAAACAATTTTCTATCCTTCTCCAACTTAAAAATGCTTCCAATGGACAGCAGCGTCGGAAGCACAAGAATCCAAAGAAACTGCGCTCGCCAACCCGCCTGCCGCGCGTGGTGAGTATGGCAATATCCTAACATGGAAGGATGAATCCTTGGGAGAGTGGACATCTTACGGCTGGAATGATAATGAATGATAAAATCTGCCATATAGTGAAAACTAATGTTTTAAAGAGATTTTTCTTTTACCTTTTAATTTTGATATGTTATTTGTTTTAGGTTACATAAATAGGTATTTTTTTTAAATATATTTTTTTTTCTTCATAACTGGACGATGCAATAATTGGATATACTGTTTTATTCCCTTAAATCTATTTTGTATACTTTGAAGATACGTATGGTATCATAATACCTTTTTTATATCAATAAGTGAACTTTGTATTGGAGGTAAACAAACTCATGTCCGGAAAAAAACCCTAGCAGTAATTTTATCGTAATATAATTTATGGCCTATGAATTATCCATAAAGATTGTTTAATTAATGTATGTTTACACTATAACAAAAAATCGGCCACGGTACTTCGGCAAAGTGTATTTCGACACTAAAAATTGTAAATAGAAAAAAAATCTCGCAGTGTAGCGGCTTCTAGCCGCCCTAGAGCCGCGGCAGTTTACCTATCGCCAAAAACCGGATTCAGTTATGGTTTGGGGTGGTATTTGCTCAACAGGCAAAACTCCTCTAGTTTTCGTCGCAAAAGGTGTGAAAATGAACCAAGAAATATACCGACAGGATATTTTGGAGAGTATAGTTCTTCCTTGGAGTCAGGAGTAACCGTGGATTTTCCAACAAGACTATGCTCCATCTCTCAAGGCCTTAAGCGTGCAGCAGTGGTGTACGGTGGATTTTCCTGGGTTCATAAGTTCTAGGGATTGGCCTCCGTATTCACCAAACGGCTAGCTCCGTGGCCACGAGCCACCCTGTAAATTACGGATCTATGGGGTAAAAAAAATAAAGAAAAATACAACCAAATTGATAACCTCCTGTTTTTTTTAAGTCGGTTGTAAAGAACTGAGCTGATTTTGAGAAAATTTAAATGTTTTTTTTTTTATTAAACAGAATTTTCCAAATAATAGTCATCGGGGAACAAGCATAAAAAAAGAATCCAACGATTTAGACCAGAGAGACGCAATTTTTTTTTAAATCTATGATTTAGACCCTTCTCCTTTTTTGAAGTGTGAAGTGAGCCTTTTTAGGTATACTATAGCTTTATGGCAGTGAGCGTGAGTCACACTCTCAGAAGAATAATATACATAGAAGCCGCATATAAATAGAGACTGAAAACAGATAGTTGATACGGTATTTTTCTTATGAGCTTTCACTTATGACAGAATGAGACAAAAACTTCAGTCAATTTCTATTATTTTCATGGTTGTCCCCTCAGAACTATAACTAAAGCATAAAAACCATATAAAAACTAAAAACCGTGTAAAAATAACAACAAAATACAATATTCAACACTGTTTTTACTTATGGCATTGTTAAAACATCAGAAAGAGATGCATACATGATGGCATTTGCGTAAATGTGCAGGTTATCCTGGGGTACTGAAGTGATTAGGGTTGTACTATATCGATGAAATATATTTATCGACTAAATGTTTCGTCCTAAGAAAGTCATAAATGTACTCTACTCTGATTGTATCGATTCGTTAAATGAGTACGATTCATAAAAAAAAACATTGGGTTGCACTCCGGGAGTGCCGGCAGAAGTGAAAACTCGCCTATGCGGCATTTTCAGGTCACGTGTCACTCTTAAATTTTTTTCAGTTTACGTGTCCTGACGCGCGTACACAAAGCCGCTAAAGAGGTTTTCACTTTAAAACTTACGTCAAGGTACACCTATATAACTCTGAATCTGAAAATGTAGGTAAGTAGGCACTGTTTGAATTTCGAAATAACCGAAAATATGATTGACATCATATTAGGTATTCTGCCGTTCGACCAATACTGGGTAAGGCCTAAAGACCAGCAGTAGACGCGCGGTGGATGATGTATGTATAAAACTACATACATCATCCACCGCGCGTCTACTTTAAGTTAAATAATTTCATTGAAATGGAATACAAACCATAAAAAGAAACAACCAGGTTTTCGATAATGGATAAGGTCAGTTATATTTTTCACTTGATCAATGTGCCATTCAGTATATTCCAAAACCAACTAAAGGTTTTCCTAGCTAGCTTTGAGGAACAGTCAGTAAAGGAAACATAATCAGGTAGGTAAAGAGAAACACATAATTCGAAGTGATATTTTTTATTTATAAAACTTTTACACTAGGGTAAAAAGTGCCAGTGTGTTATTTGTGAAAAATTCACAGTGTTGGTAATAGAAAAACGAGGTGAATAAAAACAAAATATTACTTTACCCACTTTCATTACTGTCCAAAATAAAATAAATAAAATAATTTTAAATATAAATAATAAAACCGTTTTCATAAAGTTTTTATATTTTTTTTTAAATAAAATTATAAATCAGTGGTAATCCATTGATTTACATTCGGCAAATATAAATGTAGGTAAAGTATCGTGTTTCAATCGTTTCTTAATTTTATATTCGAAATAAATATATCGGCACGGCAGTAAAATATTTTGAACAAATTCGACTATGATATTTTATCCGTCCAATGTCGCTTGAAAGTTCCTCGGATCCCACACCTTTCTAATTTCTTTATAATGGGTGGCGCAAAAGTACTGGCACTAAAGAAAATACTTTTATTTTTTTTATATGACATTTTCTGTCATTCTGTTTTTGAAAATTGTGTAGTGAACAAATGTAAAATACACTGAAAATAAACATGGACCGTTTTACTCCCCAAGAACGTGGAATAATTGTGTCAATGTTCTTACGGAATAATTCATCAGTGATAAGAACACAACGTGAATTTCGTCGACGATTTCACCACCGTCCGGCACCGATTGCCCGATCTGACCAGTCCAGACTTCTTTCTTTGGGGTTTTTTGAAATCTCGGGTGTATGTGAACAAGCCACAGACTCTCGCAGCTCTAAAAGAAAACATTCGTCAAGAAATAACGAACATATCGCAGGAAGTGTTACGGCAAGTTATGCAAAATGTCATAAATAGGGCTCAAATGTGTATCAACTCTGGAGGTCACCATTTAAAAGACATCATCTTTAAATCCTAATGGTACGAAATTTAATGGCACAAATATACATTTAAAAAAACCTAAATCTAGTTTTCTAATTTAGAAAAAGTGTTATAGCTGAACCAGATAGGGTCTTTACTTTTGCGCCACCCAGTACTTCGGGGAGCTGTAAAAAAATTTCAACAATAATTTTCTTCATATTAGTAGAAATCGATTATTTTTAGGGTTCAAAGGGTAAGATCAGGACCCTATTAATATGACTCCGATGTCCGTCTGTCTGTTTGTCACCAGGCTGTATCTCATGAACCGTGGTAGTTAGACAGTTGAAATACAACAAAACTGTTTTTTGGGCGCTTTTATAGCTTACGCCCGCAGCTCCGCTCGCGTTAATGTCGATCCTTTGGGAACAGTACCTTATTCTGAGATGAAAGATATGTCTTTGTTCTTTTCCGCACTCCAGAGATCGTGCAAAATTTCATGATGATCGGTTCAGAAGTTACGGTGTGGAAGCGTAACAAACAAACTCACTTTCACATTTATAATATTATAAGGAAGGATGGTACGGAACCCTTGGTGCGCGAGTCTGACTCACACTTTGCTGGTTTTTTAATTACCATGATGGTTCAATGTGTTACAATACTATTGCATGGCTCGACACTAACAAAAATATCCCTGAAATGGGAAGACCGCCATTAAAAATATCGATATACTCGTAGATACGTGATTTTACCACATCTCTAGGAAAAAATCTAACCTAATTTGAAATAAGGAAAAAAACGATAATTTTAAGCAAAATACCTATAATAGTTGTCATTTATACAATACGTTATATAATTTACACTATTATTATTGTATTTTGAGGTATTTTGGGTTTTAATTATGCACTTTTAATTGAAAAACTTACCGATGAAAATTATGTTTTACAGAATTCATTTCTGTTCGTCCTGAATGGAATTTACATCGCTCCATCGCACAAGACATTGTTTAGTATAATGGTCATTTGATAACGCACCAACCCAACACCGGTTAATACTTTTTTCCGTGAGAATTTTAGCACAATCCTATATGTGGAGTACGGAAAAGAACATAGACATATCTTTCATCTCAGAATAAGGTACTGTTACCGGGGATAGACATTAACGCGAGCGGAGCCGTGGGCGTAAGCTATAAAAACGCCCAAAATTTTTGTTTGTTATATTTCAACTGTCTCACTATCACGGTTTATGAGATATAGTACAGCCTGGTGACAGACAGACAGATGGACATCGGAGTCATATTAGTAGGGTCCTGTTTTTATCCTTTAGGAAATTAGAAAGGTGTGGATCCGAGGAACTTCCAAGCGACATATTGGACATAAAATGTCATACATAGTCGACTTTGTTCAAAATATTTTACTGCCGTGCCGATACATTAATTTCGAATATAAAATTAAATGGAAGCGATTGAAACACGATGCTTTACCTACATTTATATTTGCCGAATTATAAATAAATGGTAATAAGAAAGTTTACGGAAACGGTTTTATTATTTATATTTAAAATTATGAAAAAAATATTTTATTTTGGACAGTAATGAAAGTGGGTAAAGTAATCTCTTGTTTTTCTATTACCAACACTGTGAATTTTTCACAAATAACACACTGGCACTTTTTTACCCTAGTGTAAAAGTTTTATAAATAAAAAATATCACTTCGAATTATGTGTTTCTCTTTACCTACCTGATTATGTTTCCTTTACTGACTGTTCCTCAAAACTAGCTAGGGAAAGCTGAAGATGGTTTTGAAATATGCTGAATGGCCCATTGATCAAGTGAAAAATATATCTGACCTTATATTACCTTTTGATACATGAGCGCCCCATTGCAATTTAGAGTCTATTGTGATTCCTAAGAAGGTAGATTCCTATCATTTACAAAGTCTAGTATTTTACCTTCAACTAGTATGTCAACGTTGGACTGCCTCACATTGGGGACTGTAAATCGAATGCATTGGGTTTTTTGCGCATTCATAGGTAATAGGTAAGGTGGGTAAGTAGGCACTGTTTGAATTTCGAAATAACCGAAAATATGATTGACATCATATTAGGTATTCTGCCGTTCGACCAATACTGGGTAAGGCCTAATGACCAGCAGTAGACATTAGACGCGCAGTGGGTAATGTATGTATTTTTATTTTTTACCAATTTATCAGATGAAGCCAAGCCGCGCCATGCAATTATATATATAGGTGTATCTTGACGTAACTTTTGAAGTAAAAGCCTCTTTAGCGGCTTTGTGCACTTTTTGGGATGGGTAAAACAGAAAACTCGCGTCAGGACACATGAACTGATCGAAAATTTGTAAGAAGGACCCGTGACCTGAGTATGCCGCAAAGGCAAGTTTTCACTTCTGCCGGCACTCCTGGAGTGCAAATAGTTGTTTTTTTTTATGAATCGTACTCATTTAACGAATCGATACAATCAGAGTAGAGTACATTTATGACTTTCTTAGGACGGAACCGCTTACTAAATAGATGCTTAGGACGAAACATTTAGTCGATAAATATATTTCATCGATATAGTACAACCCTGATCACATCAGTACCCCATGACAACCTGCACATTTACGCAAATGGCATTGTGTATGCATCTCTTTCTGATGCTTTAACAATGCCATAAGTATAAACAGTGTAGAATATTGTATTTTGTTGTTATTTTAACACGGTTTCTATGCTTTAGTTATTGTTCTGAGGTCACACGTCACACTTATTACCTCTACTGATGAAGAAACCGGATGACATTCGTATACACGTCAATGTCTAAGTGAAGAATTATTTCTTTTTTCCATGGCCTGAGCGCGCGCCTTATTGACCCCCTCTTATGAAGGTGCTATTTAGCTATATGCTGGGCGGCACCTAATTCTGTAGTTGGGTGAAGTCTGTAGGAATGCAATTTTTATTCGATACTCCAAATTAGAGCATTTTTAGGACCAACATCGCTTGGCTCTCGGTCAGCAGATTGTATTTTGGCTCCATAGTATATTCCAAGCCATATCAGATTTGATGCTGACAGGAGGAGTATGGGGGGTACTAGCTATGCCCATGTCTATACTTTACTTTTTAACCGACTTCAAAAAAAGGAGGAGTAGGTTATAGCAATTCGGTTGAATCTTTTTAGGGTTCCGTAGCCAAATGGCAAAAAACGGAACCCTTATGTATTCGTCATGTCTGTCTGTATACTGTTGAAACTTGGTAAGTAGATGTATTATGTGAACCGCATTAAGGGTTTTACACAAAAATAGAAAGAAAACAATAAATTTAGGGGGTTCCCCATACTTAGTACCGAAACTAAATTTTTTTTTTCATCAAAGCCCTACTTGTGTGGTAATTACGGATAGGTCTTCAAAAATGATATTGAGGTTCCTAATATCATTTTTTTAAAACTGAACAGTTTGCGCGAGAGACACTTCCAAAGTGTTAAAATATGTGCCCCTCCCTCCAAAATAAGAAAATGATAAAACTAAAAAAAATATATGATGTACATTATCATGCAAACTTTCACCGGAAATTGGTTTGAACGAGATCTAGTAAGTAGTTTTTTTATACGTCAAAAATCGTAAACCACAATTTACCTTTCATTCAATTAACTCAAATATAACAAGAACTTTTATATTATGTAACTTGCTGCTACGGGGCCCGTAGCAGTTCATGGGCGAGTCCAACCCGCACTTGACTGCTTTGTTTTCGTTAAATACCTCTAAACTCTACCATTAATGAATCGATTAAAAAATGTATATATGTTGTCAAGTAGCTCTACTACTTGACAATATTTCTCTATACATTTATTTTAGTTTTTGACTCACTCTCAAACTCTCAATAGAGGCAATAGAGACGCATTGTTTTTTAAATCTATGCTCTCAATTAATGTTCACTCCTCTCTTGACATTGTACGTGTCGAGACAGCGACGGCGAGAGTGTTCCACTTCTTACGAACTTCCATTCCTTACCGGTTCGAATGATAAATTGAAAATTTAAAACAAATAAATAATATTTTTTAGGAACTCTTTCAGACTGACAATGTATTTTTTTTTTGTTAGGTATTATGCAAAGCGCAAACATATATAATTTCTTCTACCTACTAAGGGTGTTAAACTACTAAGAAGAAGACCGGTATGGGTATTTCGAGGTCGGAGTTAGGAATTTAATACTCTACCACATAAATGATAGTGATTGACTTGCAGAAATCATCTAACCATTATTTAAACAAAACGTGTTATTATTTTTTATTTTTAGATGTAAGTACTGCAACTTTCAAAACCATAAAAAAAGAAGGCCAGTCAAATGCGGGTGTTTGGGATACACCTGGGAAAAAGCGTCCTCATAAACCAACAAAATGCAGCGTTAGAGCCGTTCATTATAAATGTAATCAGTGATAGTGATTCGAGCGGTGTTCTTAAGGAGCCAATCGAATTTTTGGAATCTAAGTGAGTATGATAGCTAAACTATGTTTGTTTAGTTCTTCGTTTAGAGATTGATTCTTAATGTTTTATTTTTTATATAATTATTTAAATCCCATTATTTAATGGGTACTAAACAAATAGAACTGTTGTTTCTTTTTTTGTTGAGTATTGTGTTATACGTATGATGAGACTTGTACTGTCTCTGTGTGTAAGAATTTAATGAACGAATTATATTATCAAGATAGATTTTTCCTAGTTCATAAGGGATTACCATTACCATACCTACATATTTTAAATGAATAAAACAAATATCAGTATCACGTTTCGATGGTCATACTCTAGAGATAAAATACTCCTGACCTGAAATGTAAAGAGAATTCTCAGATAATTCAAAGTCTATGATTTACACTGTCTTGTAATAAAAAGTAATTATATAATGTCAAATTGTTTTTCTTTGAAAAAACAATCAAAAAGCAAAACTGGATTGGTCGCAATAATTACCACACATTATAGTTAGGTAATAAAAATGTGGCGAAGCGCGGATATGACAATATGCGATGTATACATACAGACAGAAGCTGGTTTCGACGTCCTCCAACAGATTGGCAGGATGGAGTGTGTGCAGTTTATAGACGTGAGTTGCCTACTTTCATCTGAGCGAGTTCTCGGTTGCATCCTCAGCTGTGATGCATCGGAGCCCGGGGTCCGCTATTATAACAACATTCATGCTGTAAGTAAATAATATATTTTGGCGAAAAGTGAGTTGACTATATCTACTTACTTAATATCGCTACTTACTTAATATCCAGATTTGTGTGTATGCTACACACAAATCTGACTTATATATTACTAGCGAAAGAACCAGGCCAACGGCGGCGTGACGAGAATTATCTCCAACGCGCTAGTTCTAAAAAGTCAGTTTAGGACCAACGCGACTGTCGTCTGCGGTCTGCGAAATGGTTTGTTGGTTCATTCTTTGATTGCGTAGTGACAGGGTGCATAAAGTATAATACCAAAGTTAAAAAAGTACATGGGATATCTTATCATCGTTAAGTAACAAATAATGCTGTTTGTTGTACTATAAATACGAAATTTTAAAGTGATTATTTCACAACTGAAGTCTGTAATGGCGCCAGCACCACGTAAAAAAAGGTTGTACGAACGTCTTTTTTGTATATTGCATTGGTAAGTTAATTTAATTTTGGTAAAACTAACGTACGTGTTCAAGGTTCCGTAGAAACGGGACCCTGTTAATATGGCTCCGCGGTCAGTCTGTTTGTATGTCCGTCTGTCACCAGGCTATATCTCATGAAAAATGTTCATAGATGATGTTTTTTTGTTGTCGCTATAACAAAAATACTAAAAACAGAATAAAATAAATATTTAAGGAGGCTTCCATACAACAGACGTGATTTTTTTATTCTATATTGATAACAGCAACAGGTACACGCTTAAAATATTTACAGAATATTGAGTTTACTATTAATGGGAGGCTCCTATACAACAGATATTATATTTTGGCCGTTTCTATTAATAATTGTACGGAACTATTCGTGCGCAAGCCCGACTCGCACTTGGACGGCTTTTTTATGTATGTACTAAAAATTTTTAACACGTTGTATCAATTAAATGAAAAAAAAAAGGCATTGTACACTCATACAAGGCTACATCGTAGGTACGCTTATACAACGCGGCACTTCGTAGTTCGAGCGATTTTTAATAGATGACAATACTGTTTTCTTGTATGAAGAAGGTTTATGAAAAATGTTCCGGTGGGCGTATCCTTACTTATGAAATCATTGGTGTGTGGGCTTTACAAAAGCCTAGCTGCTAGGCTAGGCCCTAGCGCGAATTAAGATATTTTGTGTAATATCTTCATTTTCTAGGGCGTGGAGTTCCATCATTTTAAAATTATAATAATTTAAATGTTCATACTTTGATTACAATTATTGTTATTCATGTTATATCTTTAACTGTCTTTAAAAACACCATGGTGAGGCATGGGGGTAAATCCCACTACTAAGGCGGCTCGAGGGCAAAGCTTCCATCATTACAAGCATATAATTAACCACAAAACGTAGGTAAGGTTCGTTAGGTTTCCTTGTGACCAAACAGGAGCGAGTGAGCGTCCCCAAATTAGGTCGAAGCCCCCAAATAGTAACCTAAAATACTGTTTTAGTAGATCATTTTGACTACTAGGGAACATTTTCCCTAACCAAACCCCATTGGGTTTGTGGCGCTTTCAATGAAAATAAATATAAAGTAAATTTAACATCTTTGGGACTTACGACCATTGTGAGTTCACTTGTGGTCACAACAACGGAAGTATATCTTTTTGGGATCGATACAAAGACAGACTTGCGAGATTTCAGCTCACAGAGCCACTAGTGATGGCACGAAGTCTGCCAGCGGCCAAACTTCTATCCCCTTCGGAATGGGTTTTAAAACTCTTATATTCGCCTTGAAAGTACCAAGCCTTTCCAGGTCAGGGGGGGAAGATGGATTCCTATAGATCGTAGATATATAGGGATAGATAGATATATTATAGGGAAGATGGATTTTCTAGAGATCATCACATACTTAGACTACATTTAGTTTAAGACCACTTACACTTTTGGATGACATTCGATTTTATACGATCTTTAACGCTATGTTAAAGACGAGTAGCTACTGTAGACAGACGACTGAAAGGATAATTCTCAGTAGTTCCATTGGCTAGTGAACCATGGTACTAGTGAGATTTTCTTATGTAAGTAGTTCAGTTAACTTCATAATGTTAATGGAACTACTGAAAAAGAAACATTCTCACTAGTCCTATGGAACTATTAGCCAATGGAACTACTGAGAATGATCCGACTGAAACCATTCGATCCTTACACGTCGAACTTTATAGATGAACTGGGCGGTCTCGGCACTAAACAAACACTATGTGAGTGACTTGTGTCGCTGCGCGAACATCGAGCACAACCTGAACTACATGCGAGAAGAGCTCATCAAGGAGGGCACATACATACCCAGGTTGAGAAACCTGTCGCACATCAAACCTTTGCATCCGACGGAAATGTTCGAGTTTGAGGTAAACGCAATGCATTTAATTGGTTTCTGTGCACATTTGAATTTCATTTGAATATAATTACTTGCAATATATAGGTATTAATTGCAACTCCTAACCTTACGGGTATAGAGACTAAGGCCATTATAATTTAAGGCTACCTTTTGCGAAATTAAAATAAAAAAAAACGATTCAAACGAAACTTTTCAATAAATATATCTAATAAAGAATACGTCTGCAATCCTACACGAAGGATTCTAAGGATACCTCATGCATCCAAATATGTACAGTAGCTGTTTAGTCATTTATAAGTTATGGCGGATTAAAGAATTCCATAATGGCATGCTTATGTTAATCGGATAAAAATTCAATATAAATGGATGTGGTCTGTTTATACAACTAAGTAGGCAAACAAGCGCACTGCCTTTCGTAAGGCTTATTTGATGAAGTGCGGTTACGCTTGCAACAGAGGAAAAACAACCAGAGGAGCCCCATGCAAAAGACCACGCCAAAGTTGTAGATGGTTTCTCCCTATATTAGAGATTTATTGTTGAATCGCCCACGTCATCGGTTCGATACACACTCACTGTTATTCTCTTCGCTATTCTAAAATCAAAATTAGTAGTAAAAATTATAATATCAATAGTACAATATTACCTACGTGAAGTCTGGACCTCAAGATTTCTCCATGTGAAAAATGTTTTCCGAAATTCCTCTTACTTCAGAAGATATTGACAAATTCATTTTAAATTATTTTACAAACGGCCAAAGACACTGACCTACGACAACCCGCCAGCCACCCACTTCGCGCCGATCCCGCACGCAGCATAGCGGTGAGTCATATCATGACGCCCGTACCATTGGATTGTGCCTACTTTTGTCGCCTACTACGAGTTCACACTCGATTCTCATTGCTTCGCTGTTTAAGTATTGCACTAAAAAGTAGGTATGGCTTCAAACTGCTCTGGATGTGGCAATAAATTAGCCAATCAAGATTACATGGAATGCAAAAAATGTAAGAGCGCATACGACATTTTCTGCATTAATATGACGAAAAGTGCGTTCAATAAGCTATCACAGAAATCTAAAAAATTACCGTTGTTTTGTCCGTGTTGCATGTGCGAACGCCCTAAAGCTGACAATAGCAGCACCCCAGTACGCCCTTCTGGCTCAGAAATGATACCTATATCTCCCGAAAAGCCCAAGAACCCCACCAAAATTGCAGGAGGGAGCCGAGCCCAAGCCTCAGACGAAAGTCAAAGAGGATCCACCCACGGAAGTAGCATCCATGACCGATCTGATTACTGAGGTCCGACTAATGAGACAGGAATTGTCAGATGTCAAGCAACATAATTGCGAAATTTCTGTTACCCTGAAGGACGTAAAGAGTACATTAGAGCAAAATATTACGAAGCAACAGGAGACTAATCAGCGTATAACCCATTTGGAATCTACGATCTCTAAATTGCAGCATCAACTTGCCTCTCAAGAACAAGACAGCAAGATAAACGAGATAGAGAAAATGGGAGTGCCAGAACGTGATCATGAAAACTTGCATCACATAGTCCTTTCTATGTCAAATAAAATCGGAATTGTAGTTTCAGAAACAGACATTGATGACGTTACCCGAGCTGGCCCAAAGCGCCTTAATGATCAAGGTCAAGTCTCATCGGCAGGAAACAAAACACGTCGTATAGTTGTAAAGTTGCTCCGGAAATATAAGCGGGATGAGATCATTAAGGCAGCTAAATTGAGACGCAATTTGACTTCAGAAAACATCGTAGATGGCCCCGCAGAAAGGTTATACCTAAATGAGAGACTCACAAAAGATAATAGGTACTTATTTCGAGAAGCCAGAAAACGATCCGCTTCGGCCGGATACCGATTCTGCTGGACCCGTAACGGATACATCTACGCGCGACAAGCTGAAGGCAAACAAGAACAGGCTATTTGGGACCAACTCGGACGATGTGCGCAACCAATAATGAAAGGGAAATAATAAATCAAGCCACAAAATTATTTATTGGCCACGTGAGCAAACTTCTAATTTCATAACTAAGCAACGGGAAAATGACATAGCCTCTAATAAACTAATTCGTCTTTTTTACACCGCCAACTAAATATTCTATAGAAAGCATCAAATAAAGATCATCAATTATTATGACTTGTCCTTCTTATTTATACGTTGCCACCTAATTTACTAACTCGGCCACGGATTTCATATTTCGTCACCATTTTCCTTTTTACAGCATCAAGACTATGTCCTCAAAAAAATATAATTCAAGCTGCTATAGTCAGCATCATTTATTATAACTTAGCATGTAAAATAATACATCATATTCCTTTATCGTAAAAATAGCCACTACATGATATGGCGTGATTCATGTAGGTTTTAACATTACCAGATGCGTGCAAAAAAATATAGAAAATCAATTTGAGGCAGGTTTAGAGCTGAAAATAAAAATTATTGAAGAATGTGAAGCGCGCCATGTACCAAATAAGCAAATTAGCGATGAACCTGAATCCTCACATGATGAAGAAGCACTATATGCGTCCTGTAGAGTATGCAAACGAAGAGGTAATAGACCGGCGGCTGGTGGCAGGACTTTCTACCTCATAAGATACCCGAATAAGACTAGTAGGTAGTGAAAGTAGGTGCTTTGGAGGTGGGGGCATGTAGGGTTGCCACTACGTAACCTGGAAGAACCATAAAAAAAAAGGTGTAAACGTCAATTTTGGCCAAAAATTATCTCATCAGATACTCGAACGGGAGTTTGACGTAGTGAAAGATATCCTTATGGAGACCTGAACCAGCTAAGGTTGCCTGCGGCAACCCTGGAAGAAGTCCAAGTTCAGCCACCCTGAATGGGGCGATTTTTCATTGTTTTTTATCTCATAAGATACCTCACTGAAACTAGTGCCCAATGTTAGTTCTGAGGGTCGGCACTGCGAATAAAATAGGTTGCCTGAGGCAACCCTGGAAGAACCCATGTTCAGGCACATTTAAAACGTTGAATTTGAAAATTTAGGTAATAAAAATAATCTCGGAACCATATCCAAAAGCACTGCGGGATTACGATCGTAATATTATTTTTAACCGACTTTAAAAAAAAATAGGTTTTCAATCCAATGTTCAATATATTCTCTAAAACTTTTAATTGCATTGTAACTAATATTAATTGATGTTTCATATTACATCTGATTTAGTGTAAGTTCCATCAAAATCGGTTCAGTAGTTTTCGAGATATAGGCTAATACGTATAACAGTGCCATTTTTTTAAAATCTCATTTCATACATGAATTAAACTAGTACCCGATGTTAGTTCTGAGGGTCCGAACTGCGAATAGGTTGCCGCAGGCAACCTTGGAAGAACCCATGGTTAGGCACATTTAAAACGTGGAATTTGAAAATTAAAGTAATAAAAAACATCTCGGAACTATATCCAAAAGCACTGCAGGATTACGATCGTAATGTTATATTTCATCATCATCATCATCATCAGGTCCTTTTTAGTCTCCACTACAGGAGCACGACCCTCTCTGTACTACTAGGGCCATACTTGGCCAGAGCAGCCAGAGGACTTGGCCTACACTCTCCACGCTGGCCAGACGGGTTGGAGAGGTCTCTTAGATGTTTATAAGCTTTGTTTAGCTTGTATTTCCTAAGTCGCCTTCTACGACATCCACGGGAAGACTTGGAGTGGTCCTATTCTACTCTGCCGGATACCACACGGCTGATGATATTTAACCGACTTCAAAAAAATAGGTTTTCTATTCCAATGTTCAATATATTCTCTAAAACTTTTAATTGCATTGTAACTAATATTAATTGTTGTTTCATATTACATCTGTTTTAGTGTAAGTTCCATCAAAATCGGTTCAGTAGTTTTCGAGATATAGGCTAATACGTATAACAGTGCCATTTTTTTTAATCTCATATAATATATGAATTAAACTAGTACCCGATGTTAGTTTTGAGGGTCCGAACTTGTAACGGAACACTAATGTTCTCGTTCACAATTCTCAAATATTAACTGGAAAACTGAAATTCAATCATAAATACAGTCTTTTGTAAATTGTTTCACAATAATTCATTATATCCATCTTATTTTGTTTGTTATGAAGCAGAATGACATTGACAGTTTGTTTTGTCAACAATTGACGCGAGGAAGAAAATTGATCTATGATCTATGAAAAATTAAATTTCAGAACAAGGATAGGGAAAAGTAAATTTAAAAAAATATGAAATTAAAAGTATGGTTTAACTGACTTTATATCTTTAAGTAAGAACAAGGAAATAATTAATCATGATGATAACGAAATTTGATCAAATAATTGATAATTAGTTTATTCTTTTGTCTAGTTGAAAAAAATAAGCATTTTACGGATTTTCGAGAGAATCGATTCAATCAAAATTAAACAAATATTAAAATAAATTAATACTCAGCGTAAAAGGAATTTAAATGGTAAAATTATAATCTCATTTATTATAATATCTCGTGATATTAGATTATCCTAATAGGTCGATAATTATCCTAACTGAACGCCACTGCAAGTTTTATTTTAAATCAAGAAAGAAGTAGTTTAAAGTGTGGGTTATCGCGTTATCTTGGCAAATTAGGATCGAAAAGTCCCGCGAAGTCCCTTGCAAAAATATTTTAGCTAAGAAGCACATTGGTATCGTGTTTTGAAGTTAAAATATTGTAGATTCTTTTGAAATATATGAATATTAGGTTGTCCAGAGTAAATTCTCTATAATAGTTTCATATACTGTAAAGTTTTGAATGATATTGAGGAAATGATTTTGGGGAGATCTTTGATGTCTTCGAAATCTTCTCCGTGTCAAATCTGAGATATCTAGTTCCTATTTGTTTGATTTTAATGAAAGTTTAATAGAGTTTTGTGTCGATTTGGGGAATACATGGCCAAGATCAGCGCTGGACCTCTATTCCTTATGAGAGCGATTGTTCATGAGGGTAGCGGCCAAGTATGAGTAAAATTAGTTCGACATTGTAGCTGGTCGAATGGGCTGAAATTCCCAGCCTAGTTATGCTACTTGAGGAGTCCAGATGGCCACAAGGCCTAGGGTAACCTACGGTCCGGACGGTGAGCTGGTTTCAGCGCCCTAGTCACTTGGGGATACGTCTGGGAACCTCAAACCCTTGTTAGGGCATGGAAGTCTCGATCCTGACCACAAGAGATGACCACAACCCAAGAGTGATAGGAATAATAGGTTCGTGGGCCCAAACTCTGGCTCCCTTTTACAGCTTAGAGATGACGGTTCCTTGCTAGGAACCTAATCTATACCAGAGTAGGAAATCTGATTTTAGGAGCAGTCAGGCAGGTAGAATCATTAAAATAGGGCGAGGGAAGCTTCCTCAAATCTTTTTAGCTAGATTAGGGAACGATCTCTTACACCGGAGTTCGTTCTACACACACACACACTTTGGGGGATGGGGGGACAGTAACTTAACACCTTTAGACTAGAAATTAGGGATTGATAGGGACTAGATTAGGCCCATTAACGGTTGTAGGAAAATATCTTATTTATTTTCAAAAAACTTGTGATATTTCAACATATATCAGTTTAACTTAAGATAATCTTAAGAAATAATGAGACTTTTAATGACTGAGACACCTTTTAGAACAGTCTACATAGACATCAACTTTGTGCTCGCCACACACAGATTTTTTACACGTATAGCATATTAATTTTGACATCATTTTCTTTTTATAACAGCAAAAAACAGTATTTTTGCTTTTTAGGCTCAGGTTCTCCTTCTTGTAGTTCTTGAGCTGATGTATTGTATATTCTCATCTTCGCGTTGAACGTCATCTACAACCTCATTGTCCTTGTCTTCAGAAGCGGATTCTGGCACAGAAAATTCATCTTTGTCCTCCTCTAAAACTGCCAAAATATCGTCATCCCTTAGTCTCTGAGACTGCGACATACTGTTATCTAAAAGGAAGCAATATACCTATAAAGTTATCGAAAATATTTAAAAAAGTTAAATCGGTTGAATGTTACACAAAGCCTAATCATACGTCTCGCAGGCGTGCAATACCTCCAGAACTAAAAAATGGCGGAACTTACCGCAGCGTCACAGGCACCGTCGGCAAGCTCTCCTCGGCCACAGAGTTGGTTAAACAGCACGATGCGCTAACGTCACTCATTAGAAAGAGACAGCGAATATTTGATTCCGTGTACGCCTCGCAGGCGTAGATTAGGCTTCTAGGGCTAACATTGGGCACTAGTTTCATTGAGGTATCTTATGAGATAAAAAACAATGAAAAATCGCCCCATTCAGGGTGGCTGAACTTGGACTTCTTCCAGGGTTGCCGCAGGCAACCTTAGCTGGTTCAGGTCTCCATAAGGATATCTTTCACTACGTCAAACTCCCGTTCGAGTATCTGATGAGATAATTTTTGGCCAAAATTGACGTTTACACCTTTTTTTTTATGGTTCTTCCAGGTTACGTAGTGGCAACCCTACATGCCCCCACCTCCAAAGCACCTACTTTCACTACCTACTAGTCTTATTCGGGTATCTTATGAGGTAGGAAGTCCTGCCACCGGCCGCCGGTCTATAACATCTTCAAACGCAAGACTCACAAAATTTGCGCAAACTGCTGGAAGAAAAACACTGTTAAAAGTAATCCAAAGTACGAAGTTTCACAAAAGAACAATTATGCAACGCAGTGCCTCCTAACACGAAACGGGAAACCAGACAACAACACTTGGGTTCTAGACAGTGGTTGCACTTCTCATATGAGTTACCAGCGAGATTTATTTAAGAGTATTAAGAGTACATCCAGAATACTAAACTTTGCAACAGAACAACATACAGCCAAGATTCAAGGACAAGGAACCGTTGCATTTATTACCAAAAATGGCGGTGGTATGGCTCTGACATATCTGAAAAATACGCTGTACGTACCTAGTCTATGCACAAACTTGATGTCCGTCAGCAAGATGACAGATGCTGGCTGCTCCGTCGTTTTTTCCGATAAGCAAGCTAAGGTTATTAATCGAAAAGACGGAATAACTCTTACCGCTCATAAACAAAGTGATGGTCTTTACTATATACAACCAGACCGACATGAAAGAAATAATATGGTCAACGATAAAGATAAAGCAGACCAGACACTGAAAAAGACGACCTCATCAGATATCAATGATTGGCACAGAAAACTTGGTCACATGAATGCCAAAGATCTGAAACTAGCACTCAAAACCGAGAACTTGCTTGGCTTAAGCTTCGATGCCTCGGAGACATTAGCAGAGTGTGAAGCCTGCATTCAAGCAAAACTGCATCGAGTTCAATCTCCTAGTGTAGAACCATGTCAACGAACGACTGAACGCTTAGAAATTGTTCACAGCGACGTGTGTGGACCTATCAGAACGCCCACCGTACGTGGTAACAAATACTTTGTTACTTTTATAGACGATTATAGCCGACACTGTCGAGTTTACTTCATAACTAACAAAAACGAAGTATTGGAAAAATTCAAAGAATTCAAGGAAATGGCAGAAACACATACTGGAAACAAAATAAAGTCCTTACAATCAGATAACGGTACAGAATACCTGAACAAAGAGTTTGAAACTTACCTTAAACTCTGCGGGATACAGCGTAGACTAACCGCACCGTATACCCCGAATCAAAATGGAATTGCTGAACGCAAAAACCGTACACTTGTAGAGAAAGCGAGAGCAATGTTGATTGACGCAAGAGCGCCAAAGAAACTATGGGGTAAAGCAATAATGACTGCTAACTATCTATCGAACAGATCTATAAACAGCGCCATTCAAAACGAGACGCCTTTTGAACGATGGGATAGGAAACCTTGCATAAACCATTTGTACATATTCGGTAGCAAAACATATGTACTGCTTAAAGGCGTTAAATGCCACAAATTTGCTCCCAAGGCTATTCCAGGTATGTTCGTGGGTTACTCTGAAACAGCCAAAGCCTTTCGAATATTCATTCCTTCGAAAAACAACATTGTCACATCAAAGGACGTTCGAGTCATAAAGAACATGTTCTTTGATGAACTGGATAAAAAGGGACTCAACTCATTATAACGACTAAGAGTCAGCAAATGCTAAACAAAGCTCATCGCAACGAACAGAACATGATCATGTGGTTATAAACTTGAACAAAGATGATGTTGTAAACAACCAGGAATCTGATAACGAAAGTAACAGCAGCAACGATAACGACGTCACCATGTGTGAAATGGAACCAACAAATAATATAGAAAATGATTTCCAATCACTTTCCGGTTCTTTTAACAATAACGACGATGACGAACCTATTGATGTCGTAGAAAACGCCACCGCTCAACCAATGTCTTTGAGAAACAGGTCAGAAATCAAAGCTCCTAAACGCTATGATGACTTTATTATGGCAGCAGTTGAAGAAATAGAAAACCTTCACAAGCCAAAAGAGCCTGCAACATTCAAAGAAGCGATAGAATCTACTGACAAAAGTAAATGGCAAGAAGCTATGCTCAGTGAAATCACTTCTCTTAAAGACAATCAAACATGGGATCTTGTCAATCTACCTAAAGGAAGGAAAGCCCTACCTTGCAAATGGGTATATAAGGTAAAAATGAATCCTGACGGTACCGTAGAGAGATTTAAAGCTAAAATGGTTGTCAAAGGCTACTCTCAAACGCCTGGAGTAGACTATGATAAAACATTTAGCCCTCTGGTTCGCCTGAGTACTGTACGTACAATTCTTGCTATAGCAGCCAGAGAAAATTTAAAATTACACCAATTTGACGTTTCAAGTGTTTCAACCGCCTTCCTGTATGGCGCAGTAGAGGAAGAAATTTATATGAAACAACCAGAAGGCTATCAAGATGGTACGAACCGTGTCTGCAAATTAAATCGTAGTCTTTATGGACTCAAACAAGCACCGCGGTGTTGGAATGCCTGTATAGCGGAATTTTTAGAGAAATCTGGTTTTCAACACAGCGAAGGTGATCCATGTCTATACATAAGAAAGAAAGGACAATCAAAAGTTTTTATTGGACTATATGTAGACGATGGACTGGTTGCGTACAACTCAACTGCAGCAGGAGAAGAGTTTATTCAAGAACTGAAAGCCAAGTTCAGTATCACTACCAAACCTGCTTCATATTTTCTAGGAATTTAAATAAACGTGCGAAAAGACAAGAGCATAACACTTTGTCAAAAAGCCTATACGAAGAAGGTATTAGAAAAATTCGGCATGTCCCATTGCAAATCCGCCCCAACATCCATTATTAAAGATGATTCGGTAGAGGAAGAGGAAACTATTGGAAACTTTCAGTATAGACAAGCCGTGGGTGCTTTGGCATATTTATAGGTAGGAACTAGGCGTATATTTCATACGCGGTATGTGTCGCGTCAAGGAACCTTGCAACACCTACAAGAAAAGATGTTATGATAGTGAAGCGCATCTCCTGGTATCTGAAAGGTACACAACAAAATGGTCTTACCTTTACAAGAAAATCACCTGCACACTTAGTCTGCTACAGTGATGCAGATCACGCATCAGTGATCAGACAACTGGAAGATCTACATCTGGATTCGTGTGCTTATACTCTGGAGCTGCTATTAGCTGGAGAAGCCAGAAGCAAACAACAGTTTCGATTTCATCGACTGAGGCAGAAGTAATAGCAGCTAGTGAATCTTCACAAGAAATATTGTGGCTGAATCGCCTATTGAATGGGCTAATACAAACAGAGAAGCCAGTTCTGTATTTGGACAATGATCCACAGTATGAATATCATAAAAGAACAAAACACATTAAGTTAAAACATTTCTTCGTGAGAGAATGTGTCAACAATGGACATCTTACTGTCAAGCATGTAACCTCAGAGCTACAGATGGCAGATATGCTTACAAAGCCCCTGTATGGTCCTCGATTGAAGGAGTTGAGCTCTAACATAGGGTTAACAAATTTATCTTCATAAATTTTTTAATTTCCGGGGATGTGTAGTATATACATACCTCCTTGTATATTTTACTCTTTGTAAATATTTGTTAATGGTACATTGCTAGGCAACAAGACTTTGTTATTATAAAATATTCATACGTGCTTTATTGCTAATATATTTTATCTGAATAATAATGATTCCTTACTACAAGTATCAACCAAGTTGCATCCTAGAAAACGACAATTATAGAATGTACTGGGACAGAACTATACTGACTGACAAAACCGTACATTTCAATAGACCGGATATAACTGTATTACATAAAAGCACAAAATCTGTATACCTAATAGACATTGCCGTTCCCAACACACATAACCTAGAAAACACAAACTCAGAAAAAATTGCAAAATACACAGACCTCTCAATAGAAATTAAAAGTCAATGGCGAGTAAATACAGTAAAAACAATACCCATCATTATTTCTACAAATGGCGTCGTACCTCACATACTCCACACAAATCTACATACACTAGACCTGCACCCATCTACTTATGACCTCATTCAAAAAGCTGTAGTACTTAACACATGCAGAATAGTCCGTAAATTCTTATCAACAGTCTAGATTTGACCGAAAGCCTCTTTGTGTTGGCTCTGGCCCCACAAAAGCTCAACTACCAAGTCTTTTTAGAAGATTTGAGAAAAATATATAAATAACATAATAATAATAATAATAAAATACGTAAAAAAAAAACCCGCTGTCATGTGGTGTCACATCTCTTTGTACCATTGAAATTTTATAAAATATTATTTAATAACAATACATACAAATCCTCAATAGCTACAATCACAATTAAATTAATGTAAGCCATATAGATCAGTGAGAATGTATCGATGTAAAAACAGAAATACCTCAAAATACAAGGAATAGATTGACTTTGACACTGTCATGTCAATTAAAATATGTGTGATAAATAATGGATACGATTAGATGATTACACGATCAAAAGCGGGACAACAAAAAAACGCACGCCCTCCACCTCCGCCCGCGTCGTCGTCCAGCTCCTCGCCAACATCGTCGGGTGACGAGTTCGCCACCGCACCCGGCACCAGCGAGTCGAGCGACGACGAGCGCGGGCCGTCGGTCGCGCCGCCGCCACCACCTGTGCGACGTGGACGACCCCCGCTGCCGGCACGCTTGGAGCCTGCGAGGCAACCTGCCTCGCGCCCGGCTCCCGCTACCGGTGGTGTAGTGCGTCGCATGCGATGGACTCAAGAAATAAACGAGAACTGCATGCGCGCCTATTATGGGGCCACAGAGGGAGAAACTAATATGACAGCGTATCGTCCCAGGATGCTTTCTTTGTTTCAGGCCCTCGAACCAACCATTACCGTATCTGCACAGCGTCTATCGGATCAAGTGCGGGTCATTCAACGTTGCAAGCGATTAGATGACTCTGTGCTTGATCGGCTACGCCTGGAGGCGTTACCTGTTCGCCCAACTGTCGCCATACCTCGGGGTCCATCTGCCGAACCAATTTATCGGTCGCCAACATCTGCCCAATCACCGGGAATGGTACGGATGAACCCTGTGGCTGACGAGGGTGACAATGCGAACATAAACGTAAGTACCCAGGCCCATGAGCACTTAAGGAGGACTTTGGGGGAGACGATCGCGCAGTATCGCGCCACACCGGACTCTAGGCCGCGTATACCTCGTCTGCCTACGAATAGACGAAATTTGGCGCTAATGGGAGCCCTGAATGATCTGCTAGCCCCATATTTAGAGGCTAGTGAAGATCTTGTTAATACGCACTCAATCTTGTACTGTGGGGCCATTGCGGCGTGTCGGGTTGCTCGAGTCAAGTTTCCTGACCTTGACTATGCAGCTCGGCCCGTCGGCGGTGTCCCTGCATGGCAAAAGCGGATTGAGCGACGTATCAGCATATTCAGGACTCTCATTGCAAAGCTAATATGCTTCAGGGAGGGCAACAATCGCCCCCGTGTCATGCGTTTCGTAAACCAGGCATTTGAGGGTACTGGTATTAGACCCAGCGACTACATTGCCTGTGTTACGGAACGCATTGACTTCCTGAAGCAGAAAGTCTATGCGTCGGCGGGACGTATTCGCCGCTACAGAGAGCGTGTGGAACGATTCCAGCTAAATCGGCTCTTCCAAAGTGACCAAAGGAAGGTGTACAGGAAGTGGGAGGGAACTGAACAATGTGTGATCGACGGGCAGCTGCCGGATGCTACTGCTATGAATAATTTCTGGCGTAGTATTTGGTCGGTGCCAGTCGAACACACCGAGAGTGATTGGATGACAGTGGTTGAACGTGAATGTGAGCCTATCGAGTCTATGGGGGCTGTAACTATCAGCCCCGATGACATAAGTTGTGCGATTCGTACGGCGCAGAACTGGAAAAGTCCTGGGCCAGACGGATTGCACAACTTCTGGATAAAGTGGATTCGAAGCTCACATGAACGTTTGGCCACCCAATTCCAACAAGCTCTCGAGCTTGGTTCCCTACCTTCTTTCCTTACGACAGGACTCACCTTCCTGCTCTATAAATCCGGTAGTACCACGGATCCCAAGAATTTTAGACCTATCACATGCTTGCTAACTCTTTACAAGCTCCTTACATCCATCTTGAGAGCGAAAATTAACCAGCACATAGTTGTGAACAAAATCATGGCTTCCTCTCAAAATGGATGTAGGGTTGGGTCCCGTGGTACTAAAGAGCTCCTCCTCATAGACATGACCATCTGCAAGCAAGTTCAACGGAAAAAGACAGCCCTTTCAACTGCCTGGATTGACTATAAAAAGGCCTATGATTCAGTGCCTCATTCATGGCTAGAGAGGGTCTTAGATTTGTATAAAGTTAATACAACTTTAAGATCCTTTCTTGGCACGTGTATGAGACAGTGGACCACGGTCCTTTGTCAGCCAGGTAGAGGAAATGGCTCTTCGGATCCGATGGACTTGATAAGGATCGAGCGAGGCATTTTCCAGGGCGACAGTTTGAGTCCATTATGGTTTTGTCTGGCTTTGAACCCCCTCAGCAACCTACTGAGGGATTCAAGACTAGGCTGCCGCCTCCGAAGTGACGGGGAGATTGTTTCTCACCTGTTATACAAGGATGACTTAAAATTATTTGCACCGAATCCCTCTGACCTGGTGGAGCTATTGAAAATCACAAGAGATTTCAGTAGTTCTATCAGGATGGAGTTTGGTGTAGATAAATGTGCTGTCATGCATGTCCAACGGGGAAAAGTTGTAAATTCAACAAATTTACAACTTTCTGAGATAATGTCCCTCAGATCTCTCGCGGAGGAGGAAACTTACAAATATCTTGGTATGTCACAGTGTTTGAGTATTGTGGATGGGGACATAAAGCAGGCGATGAAAGAGCGTTTCTTTTGTCGACTGACAAAAGTACTTAAAAGTCTTTTGTCAGGTGGTAATAAGGCACGCGCTTTCAATGCCTGGGTAATGCCCCTACTCACTTACTCCTTTGGCATACTAAGATGGACCCAAACTGAGTTAGATGCCCTGGATAGGAAGGTCCGTCAACAGCTGACAGCGCATCGCATGCTTCACCCACGCTCATCCGTTATGAGACTGTACATCCCACGTAAGTGTGGAGGTCGTGGATTTTTGAACGCCAAGACTCTCCATAACCGCGAGGTGTACAGTCTTAGGGATTATTTCCTTAAAAATGAGTGTGGGATGCATCGCGACGTTGTTGCAGTAGATAGGAGCTTTACACCGCTCTCCTTAGCAAGCGAGAACTGGCACAGACCAACGGTGCTGAGCACCGAAGACCGCAGGGACATATGGAAGAGCAAGGAGCTGCACGGGCGGTTCTACCAGGCCTTAACAGGGCCTGATGTAGATCTGCTCGCGTCGGTAAACTGGCTACGATTTGGTGACCTCTTTGGAGAAACCGAGGGTTTTGCTTGTGCAATTGCAGACGAAGTCATGATGACGAACAACTATCGGAGATATATCCTGAAGGACGGTACGGTTGACATTTGTCGAGCATGCCGCCGTCCTGGCGAATCACTCAGGCATATTATCTCCGGTTGTTCTCATCTGGCTAACGGAGAGTACTTGCACAGACATAACCTTGTAGCCAGAATTATCCACCAGCAACTTGCTCTTCGTTATGAGCTTGTGGATTCCGAAGTGCCGTACTATAAGTACACACCAATGCCGGTTCTCGAAAATGGTCGTGCCACGCTCTATTGGGATCGATCTGTTATCACGGATAGGACTATTGTTGCCAATAAGCCTGACATCGTGCTGACAGATCGATCGACGCGCCAGGCAATGCTCATCGATATCACCATCCCGCATGACGAGAACCTTGTGAAGGCCGAGAAGGATAAACTTACTAAGTACCTAGACTTGGCCCACGAGGTGACCGCTATGTGGGATGTGGATTCGACGATCATTGTCCCGATAGTCGTTTCAGCGAACGGTCTTATAGCGAAGAGCCTCGATCAACACCTTAAGAGGCTCTCGCTAGATGGCTGGATCAAGGGTCAGATACAGAAGGCAGTACTCCTGGACACTGCGCGCATCGTTAGGAGGTTTCTCTCTCTGTAGCCTTAACTGTCGGTAGCTTGAGCCCTGCCCCGCTGCTGGCAGCCCTCTAGGATTAGGTTTTTATAAAGGTTGTATTTTTTGTATGATATTTTTTTATATTTTACTTTTTATATAAGTTTTATAAAAACCTAGACCTAAGAAATTAAATAAATAAAGAGAATAATAATAATACTCTTTATTGCACCATAATTTAAAAAGGAAAGAAATAACAATTATCCTTAAAAAAAAATTACGAAAAAAAAATTACGATACAAAGGCGGACTTATTGCTTGGCAATCTCTTTCAGCCAACCTTTGGGTAGAAAGAGATGTGAAATTGTAAATTTAGGCGGTGCAGCAATTTAAAATAATAATACATACATACCTACAAATAAATACGATATAATTTATACATATTATAATTATATAAATAATAAATCACGAAAAAGTGCATGTTATGAAAAGCTACTCTTGTATAGAAGAAATGCAATAAATATATTTTTTATCAAGATTGTTTATTCCTAGTTCATATGGGATTGCCATATCTACATTTTAATATTAAACATAATTAATAACAACATAAAAATAAAAAATTATAAATAAGTTACAAATAAAAAACTTCTTCCAACGCACCACATCGAGGCAAAGTACCCAAAATGCTGGCAGCATTTCCCCGTTGCACAGCGAGTCCGATACGTTGTGCAAAAAAACTGCCAGCTCTTGGATCACCAGTTGCCTCGATGAGACGTGTTGTCAATTCCTTATAGAATTTTTTAGCTTCAGTGCCCCAGGGACCCAAAGTTTCTACAGCAAAAGGCAAGAATATAAAGCTGTCGGTCAATCCCGCGTATTTTCGCTTTTTGCTAGCTTCAGCAGCACAGGCAGCTGCTCCGCCTTGGCTGGAAGTAGCTGGTATGTGGGATGGAGCTAAAGTATCTACACAAGTGGCATCCCAAACTAGACATTTGCCTTGCCGCCACGGGATTAAAGAAAGACCATCTGGTCGCTTGCCATCGGTGCGGAAGATTCCATTTGGTTCCAAAACTGACGGAACATTGACAGTTGCTAAAGTTCTACGAATTATGTCGTTTAGTGAGGCATAACGTGGAATTCGGCCAGCACTTTTAATGCAAGCAAGACGATGATGACCCAAACCATCCACAGCTGTACCACAGTGACATAAATGTGGTTGATTTAATTTTACACCTAAACGGAGGCCAATGGCGAGTGTAAAAGTGCAATTATCTAGAAGGGAGCCAACATGTGCAGAAGGAAGTGCTTGTAACCAGTGTCCGGATTCCCTCTCCGATAACGCCAAAAGACGCGATCGATCTTCCGCACTGTCACAAAATGCAATGGTTTCTTCTTGAATATCTTTACAAAGAGGATTGTCCCATAGTCGCTGTGAACAGACATTTACTGGGAAATCATCCAAAACACTTGACCTCCAAACGTCTTTCGCTTCGCTCACACCGCATATGTCAACGGAACCCATTGCTGAGTGTAGAAGTTTACCGCATAATGACAAAGAGGCGTGAACAGAAGAAAGAAACGCAGGAAGAGCCACTGCAGATACCTTGCGTACTCCGATGCCACCAAAACGAACTGGGAAGAGAAGCAAATTTCCATGTTTCATTTGTAACTTGACAATTGAAAATTTTCTCTAGTGTCTCCCGAATTACTTCGTCCAGTTTTGTGAGTTGTTCTTGATGCTTCCACATGAGTGAGCATCGCAAGGCATAAGTAAATTTTGGCTCAAAAAGACAACTCCTAAGTATGTAGAAAGCCATATGTGCATTTATTTGAAATAAGAGGTCGGATGATTGCTGAAATTTAGATACTTTTTCATCTATGTAATTTGGGATTGATTCTTCTAAAAGTGGCGTGCCTAAAATTTGAAGAGAGCTTTTGGTTAAAAGTTTAATTCCAGGGGTTATCTCCTGAAAAAGAGAGTGAATTTCAAAGCTGTTTAATCCTTGAACTTTATCATTTATAAAGAGTTCGCACTTATTAAAATTTAAATTTAATCCTACTTGTTTGAGGCGTTCAATCAGTCTTATTAGGTCTGATTTCACAGAATTTACACAACCTCCAATCGTAGCATCATCCAAAAACCATGCATTCAGGGGTGAATTTAGGCTAGATATGATTGAATTTATACCTAGACTAAAAATGGCAGGACCTAAAGGGTCTCCCTGCTGACAGCCAATTGAAGAACTAATAACACGGTCTCTATATACAACATCAGAAGGTGAGCAGTAGCATTGCCAGAGATACGGATATAGGCCTGGAATCTGATCTTTAACTTCCCTTAAAAAAACTCCCCTGTCTATTGAATTAAAAGCGTTGGATATGTCAAATTTCAAAATTACTTGGCACTCGTTTGAATTGAGAAAAGTTCTCGTTGCGTGTACAATAGCTTCGCAACCCCCTCTAATACCAAAACCAAATTGTCTTGGTTGGAAATATGCGGTTAACGTGGGAGCCATTCTTTTACACGCTATCTTAGAGACGAGTCGTCTGAAAGTGCATCCCACTGCAATAGGTCGAATGCCCCCATCCTTTTTAACCAGGGCAACTAGGTTAGCACCATACAAAGTTTTCGTTATCTCTTTTGGCACCTTACCAGAGAGCATCAGGTTAATTAAAGAGACTAAGCTTTGGATGAGAGTCCTCCCAGAATCACCCGTAACCCCGCCTACCAAGTCCTTAAGATGCTGAGCTGATAGACCATCTAGTCCACTAGCCGAGCCACTCTTAAAACTGTTTAAAGAGTTAATTACATCATCTGCTGTGATTTGAAGAGCCGGGTCTGAAAATAACGGAGGATCAGGTAATGTAATTGGAGAAGTTGACTGTTGAAGCTGAGGATGCTTTTGTTTTAAAGATGAAAAAGTTTCTTCCGTATCAGGAGCAAGAGCATCACTTGAGAAAATAAGCTGAGCGGCTCCCCTTACATCACCATCATTAACTTTGCTTTCGATTTTTTTGATTTTGTACTCCTTATTTTCGCCTCGGGGAGTTCTATTGCTGTTGTGGCCATATGAAATAACATCTGAGGACACGGTATGGAGGGTGCAGTTATTTTTAATAGTCTGAGTAAGTGAAACATCACTACCCTTTTCCTTAGGGGCATGTAAGACTTTAAAAGCAAAAAGTAGCAACTGCTCCCAACTTGCTTTGTCATTAATCAAAACTACTTTATCGATTGCTTTTTTTAGGGCAGTTGCAACAGTTGCATATATTTTTTTAAATTCTAATTTATAAAGAAAGGTACTGAGCTTTTAATCGGTTCTTAAAGCTAAATAGACTCAATAAATAATGAGCAGAGCGAATATCCAAGGGTAAAGAGTTCCAAAGGCGAACAGCTTGCACAGAAAAGGACTTTGAGTAATATTGCGTGGAATGGACAGGAGTTTTTAGACAAAGGGTAGAGGAACTGCGTAGGGGCGATTGGAATCCTCACTGAGAAATGTAAAACGCTCTTTAAGGTAGTAAGGGGTAGTGAGAATAAAGAGAATATTATAGAGAAGAGAAAGGATATTATAATTACGACGAAGCCTAATAGGGAGCCACTTGAGTTGTGCGCGGAAGCTGGAAACATGATCATATTTGCGTAATCCAAATATGAATCTAATGCAGAGATTTTGAAGACGCTCAAGTTTATTTAACTGCTTTTCAGTGAGGTCAAGGTAACATGAATCAGCGTAGTCAAGAATAGAAAGGAGTAAGGATTGGGAGAGCGAAATTTTAGTCTGGATTGGTAGAAAATTCCTGAGTCTTTTAAGAGATCCTGCAGCACTGAATACTTTCTTGCTGACTTCTGTAACCTGAGGGGACCACGACAAGGTTCTATCAAAAATGACACCCAGATTCTTAACTTTCTCACTATAGTCTATCCTGATGTCATTAAAAATAATAGGAGGAAGAGAAGAACAAACTATTCGCGAAATAAGCCAAGGTCTGCCTATAATTATGGCTTGAGTTTTCACTGGGTTAACAACGAGGCCATGCGACTTAGCCCATTCAGATATACGACAAATCTGTATTGATTTTATTTATACCGCTTGATAGGTCGTTAAGAGACGTGTGACAATATATTTATAAATCATCAGCATACAAATGATAGGAAGTACAGAGCTGAAAAGTAATAGAGTTAATAAATAAAGCGAAAAGAAACTGAGAAAGCACACCACCTTGAGGGACGCCGGAAGTCACGTAAGACCAAGATGAGAAATGGTCTTCGATTCGAACTCGTTGCCGACGCCCATGAAGATAAGAGTGGAACCAGTCAATAATTGAAGGAGATATGTTCAATGTCCGCATCAGCCCCAGAAGCACGTCGAAGTCTACTGTGTTAAAGGCGTTACTGAAGTCGAGTAGAGACATGACAGTCAACTGTGTATTGTCCATGCCGTGACGAATGTCGTCAGTAATTTTAACTAATGCAGTAGTCGTACTATGTCCTGCTCGGAAACCGGATTGGAAAGGGTTGAGAAGGTTATTTATAATTAGGAAGGAATTCAGCTGGCTTTGAACTAACCGTTCAAGGACTTTAGATAGAAAAGGGAGTATGGAGATTGGCCAAAAATCGGAAAACGAGGAAGGTATACATTTTTTAGGCAGTGGAGTTATGTTGGCAGATTTCCAAGCAGATGGAAATATATTGTTTAAAAGGGAGTAAATTCATAATAAAGGTGATGGTGGGCAGGATGATGTCAAGGATAGGCAGGATCATATTACGACTTATGTCATCTGTTCCGACGGCGTTCGAAGTCACTGATTGCAGACACTTCTGAACATCACTAGCAGTGACCGGATTAAATGAAAATGACGGATGATCAGGAGTCGGAAGTGAAGCAAGGTGGGTTAATGTATTAGCCTTATAATTGCCACCAAATGAAGATGAAGAGGAAAAGTGCTTATTAAGTTCATTAATATTAATATTCATGGGACTGTTTATATTCCTTTTTCCAACTCCGAGTGACTTGAGAAATTTCCAAACTCTGGCCGGATTGCCATTTTCAACGGATTTGTGGATGTGGTGGCGCTGTGCTTCCCTGCACTTCCTGTTGCTGGAATTACGGGCTTGTATATATTTATCCCTATATTAATTTGTCAGGGTCAGTTTTAAATTTAGCCTTGACGCTATGCTTTTTATGGATGGCCGCTTTAATGTCGTCAGTTAACCAAGGCGCCGGAAGATGCTTAAATTTAACCGGCCGGACAGGAGCATGTTTGTTGTAAAGGTTAATCAGCATCTTATTGAATAATTCAACCTGATCGTCTACCGAAGTCAACATAGTTACAGAGTTCCAGTCACAGTTCCCTGCATCTTCGCGGAGGAGATCAATGTTAATAGAACTAAAATTTCGTTGGAGGAGAGTTTTGGATCTAGCTTTAGGAGGGCGAAGATTAAATGATAGAAAAATAAGGTGGTGATAGGAAAATATATCGGCATTAAACTGTCCGTACTTGGTAACCAGATCTGGAGAGAAAACTAGGATATGATCAATAAGAGTAGGATTACAGTGAGGAAAGTAATGGGTGGGTTGGGAAAGTGGAAGAATGGAAAGATTGCAATCATCAACCAAAGAACGAAGGGCACGTGTGCGTTGGTCACCTTTGAGTAAACAAGTATTAAAGTCACCCATAATGATAGTCTGATTGAAGGATGGACTAAGATTTTCAAGAAGATTTTCTTAATGAGAGAAATAATTGATAGTGTCATAGGGGCTCTAGAAAACTCCTAAAAGAACTCGCGAGAAATGGTTAAGGGTGACCTCAATAAAGAGATACTCGGCTTCTTGAGAAGGATTAGTAGATTGAGAAGAACAAACAAATTTATATGAAATATGAGATCGGAGGTAGATGGCAACACCACCACCTCCCTCACCAATACGGTCGTTACGAATGAGTTGGAAGCCAGGTAATGAGTATGAAGTAGAAGGAAGAATGGGCGACAGCCAAGATTCAGAAACAAGTATGGCGTGGATATAATTACTGTCAAAAGTCGTAAGTAGTTCCGGATAGTGCCCTGGAATACTCTGTGCATTAATGTGTATCGCGTTAAAACATTTAGGATGCTCTAAAAAGGTTTGATCAATTGTTTCATTGAGTGGGGTGGGAAGGGAGTGAAAGCTATCATCGGATATTACAGATACAAAGCTTTCATCATGCTCTAAACTCATAAAATATATGAACTTTAAATAACATATAAATATATACTTAATATATTACTTATTAAAATAATTTATTTTAAAAACTCTAGTATTCCAATAAAACCAATCTACCCGCCAGCTGAGGAACCCAAATTACACAAACATTGATATTATTACAACTATTATAAGCTAAATTTAAAAATGACAAAACAAAAACAAAAAATTGTATATGAAATACATAAACAAAAAGAAGACGAAATTGTAAGATATAATATGATGCCATTCCTGTGCCATACTCATGAACATTGAATCGAGAATTAAACAAAAAAAAATTAACTTTGACAGCTGACAGGAGGCTGACATTCAAAGAGTCTGACATTCACATTGCTCTATTGACATTTAAGAAACATATTTGTTGCGGGTTAACTAAAAACTAAACATTATGCGAAATTGGTGGGTCAACTTGACTAAGAAAAGAATTATAAGACACAACAGTAATACCTACACCAACTACCAAGAGGACCATACTCGGGAGTTCACTTTTTCCCGTTTGGGGCGGCCTGCTGCCACTGTAGTAGCCGCAGCCGCAGTTGTCTTCGGTATTGTCGCACTTGCCTGTTGTGGTAGGGCCTCGGAAGAGACTGCTGGAGTTGCATTGCGAAGTTGATCCACTTCAGCGGAAGAAAAAACTCGGTGCTTCTGTCCGTCTGCTATAACATAGACGCAACCATCACGGGTCCAACATTTGTTGATTCCAAACGATTGACGTTAAAAACTCAGAGATAGTGACTCCAGATCTCTTGAGAGCTGTCTTGGCTGCCCAAAGCTTCTCCTTAAGTCCCAGTCCACAACAAAATAGGACGAGGCTGGCCACGCGAAGCCTGGCCCAGACGATGACAGCGATCGATGTCCATATCGGTGAAGTGTTGAATCTTCAACTTTTCACGAACCACACTGATGACTGTGGATGCTACACTTTCGCTTGGGCTCTCAGCAACACCGTGAAACAAAAGGATCTTGCGACGTGCCTGCATCTCAAGATGATCAAAGCGTTTATCCCGGAGCCGGTCCTGTGACACCAGTAGTGCAACTTGCCGCTGCAGATTGCCAAGTGTATCAGCAATTGACCTCTTGTAGGCAGTGAACTCTTCAGCCAGTGTCAGCACAGTTGGAGTAGGATTTGCGTTATGTAACTCCAATTGGAAATCCGCCATCTTGCTGTTAAATTGCTCCTGCATTTGTGCTATTTGTAGTTGAAGTGATTCCATAATTGAAGGAGAAGTAGACGGAGATAATGTGTAAGCAGGTAGATATGCTATTTAACTTTATATTACCATTAAATTTTTACTTCAATCCAAGAGTTAATTATTTTAATTAATTAAAAAGTGTTAACAGTCAAAAACGTGTCCTATTAAATCTACTGCTACCCGCCGAAAAAAACTGTTTTTCTTCTACGTTTTAATATTAAAACTTAAAACAAATATTAGTATTTTAGAAGTTTACTGTTAGAATGCAAGTTACAAATTTAGATGCTTAATAATAACCATCATGCTGAGTTGTATTTAGAGTGGCTTACAGAGAAGATAACTAGTGGCTATGATGGTATTATTTGGATGCTCATTAATTGTGGCTGACTTAGTAATTTAGAAGGCAACATACATTTTTAGAGGCGGATAATGCTATAAAAAAGAATCCTGTTTAATTAGCACCCATAATGAAATAGGTGTCATAATATTTTTATTTTTATGTCTATTAGTAATTTATTTGCATGTGATATTGTATATTCAAGTTGCTACAAATGGTTGTAGATATAATCTGTCATTCAATCAACACACTCACACCATCTCTCATACATACAACGAATCCAATCACATAGGAATCCAGTGTTCTATTATGGATGAATTAGACAAAAATCTTTCGATACAATGTCACTCGCTTGAAAGTGCCGAGGCTTGCGGGAAATTTCTCTCTGACATAAACAGACGTTACTTCAAACTATTGTCATTTAATATAAGAAGTATATCGCATAACTTCGATGCATTCATAGTTAGCCTAAAGCGTATAGATATTCCTTTCGATGTCATAATACTAACGGAATGCTGGTTGACAGAACATTCGATGTTACCCCAGATTCCCGGTTACACCTCATATCGCACGTACAAATTTATTAACAAATGTGGTGGTGTAACAGCCTACGTCAAAAACACACTCGGAGTAACTGTTTAAGAGTCAGAATGCGTAAATTGCATTTGCTTAGAGATTTTCCAGAACTCTCCTTTTCTTATTTTAGGTTTCTACCGCTCTCCATCATTTAAAGATCACAATACGTTTCTGTATTCCTTACAAACACTCCTTAACGAAGCTAGGAATAAAAAACATATTATAATTGGGGGAGACATAAACATCGATTTACTTGACGACGAAGAATGCTCAGAATATCTTAACATGTTATATGAGAATCAACTACTACCTGCCATTACGAAACCGACTAGACTCAAAGCTTGTTTAGACCATATATTTGTGAAAAATTTAGATAATCCGGTGGGCGTGATCTGCCCTTCTTCTATTACTGACCATTTTATAATTATACTGGAACTATCACTCAATCAGCCTCCGCCTACTAAAAAAACGAATTAAAGCATATACTGATAACATAGCAATCGTACGCGAATTGGAATTGGTATACGGTAACCAATGGTACAGATGCCAATGAAGCAGCTAATAAGTTTATTGACTATATTGATTCATCGATAAGAAATAAACACTGTAGAAGTAGTTACCGGTCGTACCAAGTTTAATTTGAAACCGTGGATAACCCCAGGTCTGATGAAATGTCAAAGGGTTAGGGACAGACTACATCAGGAAGCTAAAAACGATCCTTCGAACCAGATTGCACAAACTACTTACAAAAGATACCGCAACTTCCTCACTGATTCGTAACATAAACTAAAAACGGAATACTATAGTAAAATGATCGAATCCAACAGAAACAATCCGAAAAACTTGTGGAAAAGCATAAAAGACGTTTGTTATTTAAATAAACAAAACAACTCTGTGTCCTCCCATCTGACTAAAATAAAATCCAACACAAAAGAATCTTTGCTAATACCTAATGTTTGCTAATGTTGGGGAATCACTTGCAAACAATTCATTATAAAAGATTTCATCCACTGAACATACCCCCGCTTCATCTGTTAAAATGAACAAACAATTGACTAATTCCTTTTTTATGCAGCCAACCAATAAATATGAAATCAACGACTTAATAATGGAACTAAAAATTGACTGTGCTCCCGGATATGATAAATGTAACGCTTTTATCGTCAAAGAACTAAGACAAATAATTTTATAACCCCTGACCCACATATTTAATTTAAGCCTGTCAAGCGATGTATTCCCCGAACTGTGGAAGTTAGCCTTGATAAATCCTATACAAAAAATGGTTCTGAAAATTCCCCCTCAAACTATAGACCTATTTCGTTACTCCCTATCTTTTCAAAACTTCTAGAGAAAGTCGTTAATATCAGATTAAAAACATACCTCGAATAGATCGCACTTCTGCCTGATCGCCAATTTGTCTTTCGTCAAGGAAAGACAACTGAAGATGCAGTGGTTCTTTTGACGAAAGTTGTTTCTTCTGCCTTGGATGGAAATGAAGCCAGTATTGGAGTATTTCTTGACTTCGCAAAGGCGTTTGACACGATTTCCGTCAAAATACTAATTGAAAAACTTGAAAATTTAATTACGTGGTATAGCTAAAGAATGGTTCAAAAGTTACCTCACAGGAAGACAACAAATGCTCAAAATAGATAATAATTTAGCGATGCTACTCCAATAAATTACTGCGTCCCCCAAGGTAGTATTCTTTGACCAACCCTATTCATTCTCTACATTAGCGATATATTTGACATGTGCCTGGATGGTGGAGAGGTCATTTGCTACGCAGATGATACGGTAATTTTATTTTGTGGTAAATCATGGGCGCAAGTTTACGAAAATGCGGAAAAGGGAATGGCTATGGTAAATCATTGGTTGTCCAGTAATCTTCTGACCTGAAACATCACAAAGACCCAGTACTTGGCATTCCATAAGACTCTAGCTCCACAACCTCCCAAGAACAAAATTATAAAACTACACAATACTAAGTGTCAATCACGAAACAGTCTCTCGATCCCCTGTGATTGCGACAATATTTAGCGCGTGTCTAGTCTGAGATACCTTGGTGTTGTGATAGATGAAAAGTTGTCCTTTAAAGCACACGTAACCTACCTCGCAAATCGAACTCATAAAGTTATTCACATAATGAAAATGCTTCGACAGTGTGCAGACCGCAACACTTATTCTGGTATACAAATCAATTTGTCAATCGAATCTTATATACTGTATCAAAGCATGGGGTGGTGCGGCAAAATCTTCAATGCTTACTCTCGAACGCTCAGCGCGCAGTCCTCAAGGTTATGCTAAATAAACCGTACAGATTTAGCACTGGTCTTTTGTATAGAGAATGTAACGTCTTGAGAGTTCGACAGTTATTCATTCTCAGAGCTACTATTGCATTGCATGAAACTGTACGTAAATCTAGCGATTACAACGTGCTCATAAGCAGGAGAGTACCTAGACTTAAGATCCCATTTGTGAATACTACTTTTGCACAGCGTCTTCCACCCTACATCTTTACATATATTTATAACCAAGCCTGTCGCGCTATCCCTGATATGATGAGACGTACCACATTTGGAGCTAAAAGTGCCATCGAGAAATGGTTAAAGACACTGGACTACTCACAAACCGAAGACATCTTACCATCAAGTGACAACTAACACTTACCCATTTACTCACATCCATCCTATACACACCACACAATCACAACCCTCTGACAGAAAATCTGTGTTATTAGAGCCGATGACAAATATGAAAATGTAAATATAAATTGGACTCCTGCGACACAAGCTTCGCTTAGTGCAGGGTCCAAATTGAAATTAAAAATGAATGCTGTAACTGTAGTTTTAAAGGATCTTTGTAATTGGTATTTATATAGATTAATAAAGAATTATTATTATGAAAGAATTATAGATCGATCCACAACTTTAGCGTGGCCGAATTTCCAAACAACTCTCCTAGACCGGGGGCCGGTGACAGGACTTTCTACCTCATGAGATACCCGAATGAGACTAGTATGTAGTGAAAGTAGGTGGTTTGGAGGTGGGGGCCATGTAGGGTTGCCACTCCGTTACCTGGAAGAACCATAAAAAAAAGGTGTCGAAAACGTCAATTTTGGCCAAAAATTATCTCATCAGATACTCGAACGGGAGTTTGACGTAGTGAAAGATATCCTTATGGAGACCTGAACCAGCTAAGGTTGCCTGCGGCAACCCTGAAAGCAGTCCAAGTTCAGCCACCCTGAATGGGGCGTTTTTTTGTTTTTTTTTATCTCATAAGATACCTCAATGAAACTAGTGCCCGATGTTAGTTCTGAGGGTCGGCACTGCGAATAATAAATATAAGGTCCATTTGAATTAAGCGCAAATATTTTAAGGGCTTGCACCCACAACTCAGAGAAATTATTTAAAAGCAATTTAAAAGAAATCGACACGCTAGTTTTTTTTTTCTCCCTCTCATACAAAAATATTTAATTGTTTATGACAACCCACTGTACATGATGTGATATTAACTCATTCAAGATAATAAGCACCGCCCATTGGGAATTCTGTTTACTATCTTTCTCTTTCATTAGATCATACAGTACGATAAAGAGAGACAACCATATTTTACAACTTTCTGTAGTCAATGTTGCAATTGATGAATTTCCCACAATTCGGGGATAAATTATTTTTTATCACACGTATTTATTTTTGAAGTTTTTAGCTCAAACAAGTATTTTCATTATTCATTCATTCATTTCGAGTAGGTGTCACGGTCAATCGACCATGCACACCCTGGTGTCAGAGTTATTCGGAACCGCCTCTCGGCCTCTGACGTGGTTCCTTTAACGACTACCTACATCTGGTATCTGCTGCTGCTTGAATTATGTAACAACTTTAAAACCTACCTTCATACTTACAATATTGCATGAAAAGAAATTATGGCGGTGGTTCGTTTTACGTAAAACCTGCATAGGTACCTACCACAGTTTTGTAACAACGACAAAGCATTGTTTACTTTTCGAGCTCTAATTGAAACTTATTTGAGTTTAAGAGACTGGGAAGCTCCAAATAATTGTTGGCAATACCAGCCCAGTCATGTCGGCATTCATTCATAATACGCACACATTATCTTTTTAATTAATCAATGAAAAAGTATGAATAAATAGGTACTTGCCTACTCCATAAAATCTAATCGGTTTTCCAGTTTTATTTAAAGAAAGAAGAAAAGAAAATATCTAAACTAATGAATTAAGTAACGGTAAACTTACAGCTGACTACTCAGATAGGGATGACCTCTCTCGACCTTAATTATTAGATGATTGATATGTACTAGGTACCTACATAACTGGACTTACTTTCCATCATACTTTTTTAACTTTGGGCTCGGAGGAGTTCGATGGCCCAATGAGCGTAGGCTTACGCATGTTCAGCAATCCTGAGCGAGGTTTCTAGTGAGATGGGCGACCACAAGCAGCGTCGATTTTCTCTGAGGCTCAGTAAACACATGAAGCCGGTGGTTCAGGTTATATCATTAGATGGCAGTCCTTAAATCATGTAAGATGCCTATAGGCAGTTTAAGAAATCTGATGCCAGTGTTGGTCAGTTACAACCCGAATAAGAAACAAACCTTTAATTTGTCAAACAAGGTCCTAATTTCAAATTTGTAGCAGGTTATGCAGTACGAGGTATTGAGATTGAAATTAAAATTAAATTGGTTTAAATAGGACGTAGGCACGCGCTAAGGCAATAAGCAATAAGATTTGATTCAATTTAATTTATTCAATAAAATTCACAGTATTACAGTTATTCTTTTAGCGTTGGTCTACAAAAAAACATTACTCGAATGTACTTACAAAGATGGTTATGGGTGGACACTATGCATAAAACTAGCTCCATCACATGTGCGTAACCACAATTCTCTTAATGACACAGACACATTGGCCCGGGCCACACACACTGCCTTCGTAATTTCACTTTACCACTTTCCTGCACGAAATTCTACAATGTAACGTGGAAATCCAGCGGAGTCAGATCAGGCCAGCGTCCTAGCAGCCCTGATACTCCCACGATAGCGCGCCGTCCTGTAGAAAATACATCCATCTCCTGAACCGAACAATAATTTCGGCAAATTGATTTGGCAGCTTGGTTTGATGAAAATGTTGGTTCTACTGTTGCATTGCATGCAACTGCAGAAAATCCACATGTTTTTCACAATCAGGAGGTAGGGTCTCATCAACCCTCATGATATTATATCAGCATCTGAGGATCTCGCAACTTGTTTACGGAAGAAATTCTGCACTTCCTCTTCAACACTCGGAACATAGGTAGCATGATCTCCGTGCCTCGATAGGTGGACCGGAGGATGGAAGCTTCCAGATTCACGTTGGCGTTGTACTTCACCAAGCATAGTATGCAGTTTCAGCAAGGGTCCGTGTCGCTCGACGAAAAACTCCCGAGATCGTGACATTGTCTCATATGCGTCGTGGCATGGTAAAAGATTACCATATTCCGTTAATCTTGATCTGAGTGGCGGTTCGGCATTTCACAAACAACTTGCCTCTTTGAACCAGGGACCGGAAAACCGTGTTCGGGGCTAATCTGATTAATAGAGAAACCCTATGATATGATTACCCAATGGATATGCTTATCACAACAATAGGGTTACTCCAACGATTTGATAACCCTATTGAACGGTTATCCTTATTAACTGGTTAACCGTATCTATTAGGTAACCCTTTCATGTGTAAAACCCTATCATAAGGTTTACCCTATCATTGGATTAACCCTATCAAATGGTTAACAATATCGTTGATTAACTTTATTAATAAGTTAACTCAATCAACTTGAAACCCTAACGATTGTGTATTTAATCATAAGGTTAACCTTATTGATTATTGCCTGTCTCTTTCGCGCATTTCAGCGCGTTTTTAACCAAAGCCTTTATTTATGTTCGGAATAAACCAGCGCTGAACAGAGGCTATGTATAAACATATAGACAGTTCAAATAATTGAACTGTCTCGACAATTAAAAACTGTACGGTTTTACTGTGAAATTATAAACATGCCATTAATATTAAAGTAAACTTTCGCGTTGGCACTTTTCACATTTAGGTAATGCAAGTTAATTTTATTTACATATTACATATTTATCCTTCATTTAAAACTTCAAAATCCATTGTTAGTGAAAGACGGCAGGACGCATAGTGCTGCACTTAGTTCTTTTTAGGGTTCCGTATCCAAAGGGTAAAAACGGGACCCTGTTAATTTCGCTCCGCTGTCCGTCTGTCTGTCTATCTGTCCGTCTGTCACCAGGCTGTATCTCATGAACCGTGATAGTTAGGCAGTTGAAATTTTCACAGATGATGTATTTCTGTTGCCGCTTGGTTTTGCTCGATATTGATAACGGCAACAGGAAGTCGCTTGAAATATTCACAGAATATTCAGTTATATATTCACTTCAAAAAAAAAGATTTTTTTGCCGTATTTATAGATAACGGTACGGAACACTACGTGCGCAAGTCCGACTCGCACTTGACCGGTTTTTTCCAAATATCGATAATCAACATGAATACAGATGAGGGTACAAGTAATAAAGTTATTGGTATTTATTTTTCTTTTTTTCTGTCGGCAAAATCTAAAAGCTACTAGTATTTTGGCATGAGCAGAAATTAAAAATTCAATTGTAAATACGCGCGAATAATATTTCGCGGACCGCGATGCAGTATACGCGTGGTTGGTGCGGGGCGAGGAAGGAGCGAGGCGCCAGCGGGAGGCCGGCAGCGGCGCGGCGGACGTGTCGTAACGAATAGGTACCGATTGCGCCGTGTATGAAAAAGAAATACATATAAATATGGAATATCCTAATTGTAGTATATGTAACTGTGCGTTAAATTTTGATGTGGTGTCTGTAAGCCTGTAAGCACAGAATACCTATGTTAGTTGCAGCTAGTAAACGGCGTAGGGGGAAAAAAAGGTTTGTGTCAGTTTCTGATGAAAATTTACAAGTAGGTATATAGGAAGTGTAGAGTATATGCCCAAGTGATTAAATGGTTGCAGATAAACAGTTTTTACGGCATTTGATCATCACAGAATAGAAAGATTTGCTGTTGTTCCTTATAAAACAAAGCAAAATATTGATAACTAGTTGTTGCCCGCGACTTCGTTCGCGGCAATTTCAGTTATTATTGACCGAGCGAGCGAAGCGAGCGAAGCGTCTCAGTTTCGACAGGCCGAAAATTCTTTTGTCCGTCTGTCTGTCTGTCTGTCTGTTCTCGCCTACAGGTCGCATTTCTCAACCGATTCTCATGAAATTCTGTGAGCAGGTTTGGTAATATGAGCAGATCTTTTTGTCGAGCCAGATTTTCGAAATTTTTAAAAATGGCGGAAATATGGTGGTTCTAAACTGAAAAAACTCATAGTACAGCTATTTGAAAAGAAAATCAAAAATGCTATTAGACTTTTTTGTTATTCTTATTACGACGCAATTTTTTTGTCTGAACAACTTTTTTATACGATAAAGTTGAACGTGTTTATAGTCGGCAATTTGCCCAAAAGTTGTCTGAAATCGATTTTCTGTATATTCTTTTGAATTAGTGCATTCAGTATGATGTCGTAAATGCAAATCTATGGTATGACAAGTATGAAAATGGTGCGTAGTAACTATGACGACGTAACTGAAGGAAATCATCCTTTAGTCAATTAGCATAACAGTAACAGATATATTTTAGAGCACTGGAGGGCAAATGTGGATGTTGGTTGTAAGGGTTCGCGAGGTCTACTGTTCTCACAAAACCACTAGTGATTAATTAGTTTTTTCTTAGTATAGATGAATAATTTTCCCCCGGTTCCAAAACATTTCTTTATTGATGCTTCGCTTAAAGCCTTCCTCAAAAAATAGACTATCCAACACAAAAATGATTTTCCAATTTGAACTAGTAGTTCCTGAGATTAGCGCGTTCAAACAAACAAACTCTTCAGCTTTATAATATTAGTATAGATTAGCTGTCAATCCATCAAGTAAATCCCTTCCATTAAAATGATGACAAGCTTTTTATTTTGGTGATTTGCAATGTTGAACTTACGATACGCTTTAAACGTTTTAATTTTAAATCTATAAAATATGACTACATATTATTTTAATAAATTACAAGAAAAGAAACATATTTTTATGTTTATTTACACTCTGAGTTTAGGGTTGGAACGCGCACGCGCGGCACATATTTTCATCATTACATTTAAAAACTTCACTTTTATTATAAAAATGCTGAAAAAGTGGAAACGGTTTGTGACCACTTTCATCAGACTACGACCGTTAGTGTGCTGGTTTGCGACCACTCATATAATATTTTAAAATATGCCAATAAAAAAAAATTATCTGGTTGTCTGTAAAGTCGATTCACGGACGATAATTTTACGTGATAATGGTGGAAGAGAGATAAATGCGTCACAAGCCGAACGTTTAGGCCGATTGTGCCTCCCTAACACTTATTCCGCGTATTCGTCTTTCAAAAACTATAATTGATTCAAAAAATTTTTAAATTGTATTTTTAATAAAGTATAATTATATAAATAGTACCTACTAAATGTTGATTAAATAATATGGTAATCATTTGAAGTATTTTTACTCACATTTATTTATGAGCATAATGATATTAAATTCCTCGCGAACCTTGCGGCGAAGTACAGATGGTATTTGGACTTTAACAAGGTGCTAAACTAGCAGCATAAAAAGGTTCTGCCACCAGACCTGGGATTAGTTCCAACAATAACGCCATAGGAAGTCAATATCCATTTCACCCAGGCTAAGGGAGCCGATTGACGTATTATATTTTTATTCTAAATAATGCCAGAAATAAATAATAATAAAGTCACTTTCCACGACTTTCCCGAAAATTTGCGGGGGTGTGAGACAAAGGAAAGGGTGCGTGGTTTTAGGGGTACTATTTGTGAACGGGCGATTCGATAAAGACGTACAAGTTTCCATATAAAAATCTGTCATTTAGAAAAGTCGTTGGTTTGAAAATAGCACACCTATAGATAAGGTAACTACAATATATTTTTGACGTATATAAATTAATAAAGCTGGCCAAGTATGAGTAGCACACATTTAGAGTTACCTACGTTAGTGTTTGACTAGCGGCCCTTCCCGGCTTTGCACGGGTAGATATATGTTTGGCATTTTTTCTATATGTTCATTAGAAATAATGTAGGATTTTATTGTTGAAATATACAAACAAACAAACAAAAAGTGTAAACTACAAAACCTCGCTTCTTGTATGAAACCTCTTCTATGCAATTATGAGGTGCAAACTCTTACTTGTAAGGACACGATTGTTCTTGATTTTCTGTGGTTTGAACTCTCTTTAATAAATTAATTGCTACTTTGCAGAATCGAGAAATAACACAAAAAAACAAGTTTCTTGTATGCGACAAAAAGTTTACAAAATCTGTGAAATATTTTGAATTATTATCTAATTCGATTCAATAGATATAGTCATGTGGACGGACGGATGGACGTTGAAGGCTTATATTACCTTTCCGTTTAAATGGCAAAATGTGACATCTATTCGGAGAGTGTGCGTTACGCTGGCGTAACGCACACTCTCCGAAAAGATGTCACGTTTAAATATTCAGTACTTTTTACTGACAAAAAGTACTGAATATTTAAACGTGATATTACTAGATTATCAGTGCGTAACGTCATGTAAATGTGTGTGAAATTTTGAGATTTGTGCGTCCATTAATTATTGAGATTTTATTTAAAATCTGATTCTGCCAGGATGTCATTTCAAACGTTACGCCAGCAAAAATTTTCGGATCCGAGTGAAAGCTGATAAAATAATTTGTATTTAGAATATATTTATTGTCAATAAAATTTGTGCGTCTCCAGACCTGGCGATATTCAAATTTTTGCTGGGGTAAAGTTTGGCTGATTGCTGGACCTCATAATCGGCACGGCGTAGGAATTTGATTTCTTTACACACACACTGTTATGAATTTGTACGTCATGTTTGTAAAAAAAAAATTCTAAAAATGTTACCATTCAGAGATTGAAATGAAAATATGAAATCAGGTATTTTGACTCCTGTATTTTAAATATAGGACCTAGAGAATTATTATTGACATTAGTTTGTACTTTATAATAGTCTACAATGCCTAGGTAAGTATATAATATGATATCTTAAGTTTTAACACCTGAAGTGGCAAGACATCATCACTCGCGAAGTAAATAAGTTATGAGAAAAACTGCCATGATTCGGACGCCAGGAATTTTGACAGCCGATTTGATCCGTTTTTCTATTAGTTCGGAAGTTGATAGTTATCAAACTATTTGTAAGGGTAAGTAAAATATTAGTTCGCAAAAAAATCAGCTCAATACACGCAGTAGTTTAAGAAATATCATTAAATATCCAACCGTAGGTGAAATACCATGATATTTACACCTACTAAATATTTTATCAGCTTTCATTCGGATCCGAAAAAAGTTTTAGCTGGCGTTACGTTTGAAATGTCATCCTGGCAGAATCAGATTTTAATTAAAATCTTAATAATTAATAGACGCACAAATCTCAAACTTTCACACACATTCTTCTTCTTCTTTTCGTGTCTATGGTACCTATATTTTTGCAGCCCAATAATGGGCCACTTCTATTCCTTCCTTAGATGCTGTAAGGAGATCGTCCAGAGTGCAGGTGTTCGGGCACCTTGGACAAGAGAGGAGGTGCGCCATAGTTTGGGGAGAGTGTCCACACTCGTACAGTACATGACACACTTTTACATGACGTTACGCACTGATAATCTAGTAATATATAGGGTTCGTAGTAAACGAGGAACCCTTATAGTTTAGCCATGTCTGTCCGCCTGTTTGTCCGCGGTTTTACTCAGAGACTATAAGTACTAAAGATCTGTAATTTGGTATGGATATGTATATTAATCATGCCGAAAAAGTGGTAATATAAATCTTTCTAAAAATTTTTTTTGGTGTAGCTCCCAAACTCAATTTAGTTCTCATAGTAATTTTTTTTCACAACTAACTTCTACGTATGGGGTGTTGTAGCATAGGTCTTTTAAAAATATTGTGAGCTTTTGAACATCATTTTTCGATTTACTTATCCGTTTCGGAAATATTTGGTTTTATAGTACAAATTTTTGTTACAGTTCAGTGTCTCTATCTACTAAATGGTAGTATATGAACCCGAGAAAAAATTCACGGCAGTAGTACATATAACGAAGTTTAAAGGAATACTATCAAAGCTAAGTAGATTTTATAAATTAAAGATTGACCAACTTATAAATAAACTCGGTGAATTAAAATTTCATACAAATTGAATTAAAAATTAGACAGTTGTTAGTTACGTACAACAACTACCGAATATAAATTTTTGAATCACGTAAAGTAAGATAAATACAAAATCATAGTAGCTTTAATAATAATAATACCTAAAATAATAGCAATGTGTTTACGTTCGACAGCGCGCGGCGCTTGGCGGAACGATAGGAAGTTGCTTGGTATCTATTACGCTCGGAAACCAAAGTAGGTAATATACCTATGAAATCTTGTTACCAGCGCTTGCTCTACTCATGGTGGTACTCAAATGGATTTTTTTTTCTAATTTCTTTTGTTAAGTAGGACTTTATAAATCTTTCTTCAGCTACCACACTCCGTGGTTACCACAGTCTTATGTGAGCTCGTTTTTAGACGTTAGTAAATAATGGTAAGAGACCCTTCGTGCGGGAGTCAGACTCGCACTTGGCCGGTTTTTTTTAATCTATGCTTATAATTATATTAACAATTAATAATAATTAAAAGAAAAAACCGGCCAAGTACGAGTCGGACTCGCGCCCGAAGAGTTCCGTACCGTTATCTACAAAAACGGCAAAAAATAATGTCTGTTGTATGAGAGCCCCCCTTTAAAATAAATTTTATTTTTATTTGATTAATTATTTTTAAAGTGAATATATAACTAAATATTCTGTAAATAGTTCAAGCGTTTACCTGTTGCCGTTATCAATATCGGAAAATCACGTTTGGTGTATGGCAGCCCGCTAAAATATTTATTTAATTCTATTTTTTTGTATTTGTTGTTACAGCGGCAACACATACATCATCTGTGAAAATTTCAATTGTCTAACTATCACGGTTCATGAGATACAGAATGGTGACAGACGGACAAATAGACAGACGGCCGGCGATGCGAAATTAATAGGGTCCCGTTTTTACCCTTTGGGTACGGAACCCTAAAAAGTAACGCACTGTACTAAACAAAGTTTGCATATCATAAAAATAATTTTTAACAAAAAAAAAAACCGACTTCAACCTGGTGACTAAAAAGTAAAATATAAATTTACTAAGCACAAAGTAATTCGTATTTTGTAATTTAGTTAATCAGAAATGATTCAATAAGTATTTTATACAATTTTGAAGTCGGTGCCAGTATTATCAACCTTTCTCATCACAACTCAAGCTAATAGGCATATTGAACCATAAACAAACGGTAACTGCTGTAAATCGTTGAGGGATTCCCTCGACTGTCTATCGTCTCCATTATCAGACCTGTAATGGTACTTAAAACACATATGGGTGCAAAGTTCTCATCAACAAAAATTAATGAAGTCCAAACACAAGGTAGCTATTGTAAAATGTTGAGGAGTTCCTTTGACTGTCCGTCGTCATCATCATCAAACCTCTAATGATAGTCGCAACCCATCTATGTGTAAAGATCTCATCAATACAAATTAATCAAACCCAAACACCAGGTGATTGCTGTAAATCGTTGAGGAGTTCCCTCGAATGCCTTTTCGCTCCATCATCAGATCGACCCCAAACCTTCATTAAATATTAGTGCTTTAACATACCTAAGGAAAAAAGTAACAAACGTACTAGCCGCCAGTACAATTTTCGAAGGTTCTCCTCGATTTCTCTAGGATTCCATCATCAGGTCGTGGTTTCCTTATCATCGTACCACATTTGGAATATGTCCTCTCTAACAAAAAAAGATTTATCAAAATCGGTTCATAAACGACGAAGTTATCCGCGAACAAACATAAAAAAAAATATATATACGGTCGAATTGAGAAACCTCCTCCTTTTTTGAAGTCGGTTAAAAACAACACAATGAATAAAGTGTTTTGTTTAGACACTCGTCTCTGCCGTCTTAGTAATTATTATTACGTGAACTTAACCGAAAAGATTTGCCGAATCCAAAAAAACCGTCTGTATTTTGTGCATAATATATATCGCAAAAGGTTTATTTTTGTCTGACTTCCTGCAGCGTAGATTCCCAAACGAAGTCCCGCCGGCCTTTATATGACCAAAACAGCTCGCGCCGTGTGCGCTGTCGTCCATAAGGTTTGCAATAATAGGTCTAATGTAGTTTCAAATAGAGATTATAATGGCTCGACGGTGTTCCAAAACCCAATCATACGGTTTTTGGAATAGGGTATGCGCTTACATTCAATAACACTATTCTTATGGTTAACCTTTCATCAAGTTAACTCAATGATATGATAACCTTATTGATATGGTTATTCATTTGATAGGGTTACACCTTCCATGCATTAACTCTATACTTTTGGTTAGCCTTTCATCAAGTTAACTTGATGATATGCTTACCGTATTGATACGGTAACTGTTTTGATAGGGTTACAATAATGATATGCTAACCGTATCGATAGGGTTTTTAAAAACAATTCTATGAAAAACCCTATCAAAAACCGCGGTTAAGGTAAGCGGTTCCGGTCCCTGCTTTGAACAATTAAAACCAACTAAAAAATAGTTTGCACGTGCCGATACGTTCCTCAAAGAAAGCCGCTAGCGCAGAGACAAAATACTGAAATACAGAAGTGGAGCTGCATTATCGAAAAACATTAGCCATACAATTGTATCGTATTATTGAATACCTCCTTTTTCACATACGATTATTTATCCGATTGAGTTGGAATTTAAAAGGAGTGTTTTAATTTTTCTTATTTTAGTATGTTTGTTCAGTGGCCATAGTTAATAACGTAACTTCTAGAATTTGTATTAATTTCTTTTGGTTTGTTTTTTTTTCGTGTGTGCACATACGTTAATATGGTAACACTCGTATCGCCAGAATCAACGTCTTTTCATGCCTACTGGTAGGACAACAGCTTCGGGAATTTTTCGTCACTTATGGTCACCAATCAAATGATCACCACGCTATGAGTTGCTTAACATAATTAAACTATTATCTAACTACATAAAGAGGGTACGCCTATGCCTTTACTAGGGAATTGGATATGTTTCATGGATTTTACACCAATGCGTGTTACAAGTGAAGTGTCCATAACGTAAGCTCTTATTACAGGCCTCATATGTATGCTCATGGTCGAATAAAATACCTTCGGAGAGGACTATTTCTTGATATTAAATCAGAAATGAGGAGTCCGTAGGAGAACCAAGGTCATCATCATAGTTCCATGGATTAGGTTTTTGAAGCGGCAATGGGCGGGGGGGATATCGCTCAGTAGACAGTAAGTTTGTATGCATTTAATGGTTAAAAAGGAGATATGAAATGTTTCTATTGCTCATTTGCGGATGGGTTGCACCGTGTCTTGTAGGCAAATAAAAGAATTATTTCTTACATTAAATACTGTCTTAATAAAAAAAAATAATTCAGGAAACAAGGTCTTCATATTATTAAAAAAAGTTTCTTACGAATAATACATATTCTACAAGATTTTATTGTGAACGAAGATATGTAGGTTTTTTGCGTGCGATGGTTCCATATCATCATTTGAGCTCCATCTGATGTTTGATTCTGTGTCTTGATGTTTGATTCATGCTTGCGTAAATCGGATGAAAAATCTTTTTCATCCGATTTACGTAAGCATGCAACATCTCAGCTGAATCAAACATCAGCAATTGGTTCTTATTTAGTTTGCGTATAGAACTTATAAAAGAACTAAGGCGGTGAATTAAAACAATTCTCTAATTTGATCTAAGATAATCAAATTAAAGAATTGTTTTCATTCATTTAGAAGTTCCAATAATGAAAATATTCTTGAGCAAACTACCAATCACGCGCACCGCGCACGACTCCTTTTCTGTACATTATTTATTTTGTAGCCAAAGGCGGCGTCCTGTGATGTGACGGACGGCTAGTTCGTTGGTGATTTCGGCACCTGTCTTTGTCGCTCGGCGCCATATGAATGAAAAGAGTTGTAATTTAAGTTTACGTAGTAAAATAATAGTAGGCAAGGCAAAGACTAGTTAATTATTACATAACAGAGCGGCCGCATTATTTTAATTATTTAAACACAACGTATTTTTTTTTAGATTAGTAGCTCAGAGCTCAGATAATAAATTGTCAAAATAGTAGCTGAGGATGCAACCGGGAACAGGCTCAAATGGGAGACATAGTTAGGTACTCATAATTTACAACACAGGTACGGAACACGTTCGAGTACCTACTGTTACTGAGATTAATGTGTTTTTTCTGTAGTAGATTCGATATAACACCCGATAAAACTGTCTTTTTTAAGACATAGGATGGCAAACGAGCAAGCCTAAAGTAAATAATCACCGCTGCCCATAGACAATTGCAACACCTGGTGTGTGACAAGAGCGTTGCCGGCCGTTGTCTGCTTGCATACCTACTGTCCGCTTTGCTTTTATTACTGACGATGACAATGTCATAAGCACTTTGTCGGGCATTTAATAGTCTTTGTATTACTTAACGTACAGCGCTTAAAAGTAAATGGACCTTCTGTATTTTATTAATCTCGAATATCATAAGAGGGGTCACGGTTGCTCACGGTGTATCAGCTGTTTGAAAGTCGGCGAGTCTATGAATTGGTCGTAGTAAAAATAGTACTCTAAGATATCGTATTTTTGTTAACAGGGTGTCCTTTTATATCATTTTCCTAAATTGAAAAGGTGATAATATCTCGAAAACTAGCGTGTGAATTTTTGAAAAAACTTAAAAATCCTAGATAGTTATTTTTTGTTGATCAGCCCTTAAAATATTTGCGCTTAATTTAAATGGACCTTATATATATAGGTTGCCTGCGGCAACCCTGGAAGAACCCATGTTCAGGCATACTTAAGACGTGGAATTTGAAAATTAAAGTAATTAAAAACTGATGCTTCTTATTACATTTGATTTAGTGTAAGTTTCATCAAAATCGGTTGAGTAGTTCTCGAGATATAGGCTTATACGTATAACTGTGCCATTTTTTTATCTCATATAGTACATGAATATAACTAGTGCAGGTTGTTAGCACTGACGATCTTGCATATGAATAAAATAGGTTGCCAATCCGTAACCTGGAACAATCCAAGTTCGGGGATGAACTTGGATTGTTCCAGGTTACGGATTTATACGTGGAATTGAAAAATTAATCATTTATAATAATAATAAAAAAAAAAATCTTTATTAAATTTCTTAGGTGGTAACATATCACAATATAAACATACATTAATAGGTACAAACAAAGTTTTGCCTGAGCTAAGGTGAAAAACACCCTATGTTTCAGGCTTTAATTGCTAGACATAAACTAACAAAATAAACAATTACAAAAGAAAAATAACATTGAATACAAAGTTAAAAAAAAAAAAGAAGATAAATGTTCATAATATTTATGATAAAACTGTTAATAAATCCTCTGTTTCTTCATACGACATATTGAGGAGGGCTTCTTGCAGTATTCTTTTTGTCATACCGAAAGAACAAGGATAAAAACTAAGTTTTTTATTAAGCCTATTGTAAAGAAGGGGACCAAGGAATAAGAAAAATCTAGAAGAGAAAGTATGTATTATATTATTAATGCAAACAATATCTTTCTGTCTTTTATAAGTAATTTCGGTGCGGTATGGCAGTGCGGCGTGTTGTTTTAGTACTGTGTTTAATATAAATAATTGCCTAACTGTTAGTACGCTACAGGATTTATAGAGAAGGTCAGTGGGAAAAAGGAAAGGGCGGAAAGTTGAGACTTTAAGGACGGCTCGCTGTGCCCTCTCAATGGTAAGCAGTGATGTTTTGGCCATGCCTCCCCATGACGTAATACAGTAAGTTAGTAATGATTGGCATAAGGCAAAGTAAACTTGTCTGATTGTTTTTGACTCCGCGATGGATCGCAGTTTTTTGAATACAAATATTAACTTACGTATTCTGCCATTTAAAATCTCTGTATGTTGCATGAAACAAAGAGTGTTGTCAATAACAATACCAAGGTATTTTATTTTCTCGGTTTTGGTAATGTTTGGGCACTCGCATGAGTTAGTTACAGGGTTTCTGCAGTGATGTGCATAAATATTTAGATTAGAATGCGATGACGCCACATTACGCATGGAAAATTTAATGAAGCTAGTTTTATCGGCGTTTAAAGTTAGCAGGTGTTGTTGAAGCCAGTTATTTACAACATAAAAACATTGTTGTGCGTTTTTAAAAACTTCATCCACTGACTTAGCAGAGAACAAGATTGCTGTGTCGTCAGCATAAGAAATAATTTTTCCCCCTACGATGTTCATGTTACACAGGTCGTTAATGTATATTAAGAACAGGGTCGGGGCTAATATACTTCCCTTGGGAACTCCAAAACAAGTATTATCCTGATCAGAACTAAGTATATTGTCAATTTTCACACATTGAGACCTTTCATTTAAATAATTCGTGAAGAGTTTAAGCTCATTTCCTCTTATACCTAAGTTTTCGAGCTTGTGCAAGAGGATGGGAATGGAAATAGTGTCAAAAGCTTTGGCAAGGTCAAGGAATATTCCTATGGTTTGATTGCCACTATCGAGTTCCTGTACTAAATAATCGATGAGGTTATGTACAGCATCAGCTGTTGATAACTGAGACCTAAACCCAAACTGCATTTTCGATAAAAAGTTGTATTTTTCCAGGTAGTTAATAAGCCTGTTGTTTATAATTTTCTCTAAAATTTTGGAAATCAAAGGCAATAATGAGATAGGTCTATAGTTATTGACTTGATGTTTATTACCAGACTTATAAATCGGAACAACTACAGCTTTTTTCAAACTTCTAGGAAATGATCCTTCGGATAAGCACATGTTAAAAATATGAGTTAGTGGCCGGATTAGTATGTGTTTGAATTTTTTTAGTATAATATTAGAAATATTATCCCACCCCGCTGTTATCTTTCAAGTTCAAGATTAGAGATTCCACCTCAGCTTCATCAGTATCGAGTAAAACAAAAGATTTGAGTGAACTGGAAGTAGTTTGAACTGAAAGTGAACTGGGTGACTGACAATTATTTTGTTTGCTAAGGATTTGCCTACATTGACAAAGTAGGAATTTGCCATGTTTGCAGATGTCAGCTGTGACGCGTGTGTTAGAAATGAAACCAATGAAAGAATAGGAATATCATTTATTTTATATTTCTCTATTCAAAACTTCTCTTATTATTTCTTTTAAATCAAAGCTAAATTTACCGGAGTTTCAAAACAACCACTGTCCAGGAAGAAACTCCATGAAACCTGTTAAACAGTGTCGGTTGCCTACTTGCCGTAAGGGCTTTTATTTGTACAATCACATTTTAATTATTACCTTTGAATACACAAGAAATTATTACAAAAGTTATTATGTACACACAAATTAGTCACTATTACACATCCAATAAATACCATCTAAGACCACAGTTATTACTACAACATAGTAACAGAAATATCAAAATATTCTATTATCGAAATGAATTAAAACAAAGACAAATAAAATACTTAACTCAACTGTTCTCAGTGACTGCACCATCAAGATTGACTTACAATTTTTTATTTTTTTTTGGAAATGACTGTGTAGCTAGCTCCAAGTGAACTTTCGCTGCTTCACCGGGCGTTTGAGGCGAGGACAGAGTGCCCTCAACTATAGCCCTCAGAATAGTGCCACTTCTACATCTGGGGTCTTTGGGATATCGCTTGTGTACAGCGAATAAAGGAGGGGCGAGAGAACAGCGCCTTGCGGGACGCCGGCTCTAATGGGACGGGGCCTCGAGAGGCATCCCTCTACTCTGTACCGAAAAGACCGATTCGACAAAAAGTCTCGTATGATGTGCACGAGACTATCCGGCAGGCCCAAGTTGGTCAACTTGGATATCAAGCCCGAATGCCAGACTTTGTTGACTTACAATTGCAAATCACTGCTTATATAAGCTGTTTCACCCGCCATCTTGGGTGTTGTCGTCGTCATCGTAAATCGTTTCAGTAACCAACATTTAATTAATCAATTACAATAAGTTAAAAGTATTGCCACAAATGTTTTAAAGTAAGTATTAATTATGTTTACAAGAAATATTAGATAATATTTATAAATAAAATAGATTAAGTAAACCGGAAGTGATACCAGATTTAAAAAGGTAACTGATCGAAATGATCAGTAAATATTATAATCTATCACGTGCGCTTGTAATAAACTCGAAGATGACTCATCACGCTGTTTTGTACTGTAGGTCAACTTTTTAATACTCTGCCATATTTTTTTATTGTTGCTACCTGCTCTTAACAATTCATTTTTTTCGTAGTTACACTTGATTTTTCTAAGAAGGTTATTGCAAAAATTCCTATATCTTTTATAAGACAACTGCAATATTACATTTTCTGGGTTACTATTAGCGGTTTTGTGTAACTTGTCCATATGTCTCATACAACGGATAAGCCCCGGTGTAATCCAGGGCTTAATGTTATAGTTTTTATTTTTCAAATACGTCGTTGTTGTATTTTTAATTATAGCTTGGCGAACATTTTCTATTAAGTATGTCAGGCAGGTGTTCGCGTCAGCAGCATTATAAACTGTGTCAAAATCAATATTGCATAAATTGTCTTCAAGTTTATTATAGCATATTTTCGTTTTTACTTTTGTTTGGCAACGGTTTGATATTTTACAATTTAAGGTTAGTAGCAGCTCTATGATCAGTTAAACTGGAGTGAGGTATTAATGTTAATGATCGGTAATTTGTTTTTATCATAATATGATCCAAACAGGTACCACTTTTCGGTCGTGTTATAAACGTATGAGCAGGGAGTAAGCCGTGAAAAGCACATATATTGAGATATTCAAGAGCATCTGTATTACCGTTCTCAGGACGAATATCAATGTTAATATCTCCAATATTGAGATATTCAAGAGATGTCTAAAAGAGGATAATTTTTGTAAAGTATTATTTAATGACTCCGTAAAAACATTAAAGGTGATCGGTAAATGGCTAATATGGCAATTTCAGAACCGATTTTTAATAGTAGTCTGTTACAGTTTAATATGATAGGCTCTTCGACACTGACATCCAATGTACTTCTGGTATAGGCTACAATCCCGCCATTCTTGTTGAAATTATCCAAACTATGGAATTTATTGAAACCTTGCATAAGGGGCAAGTTATTGCAGCTTTGTAGAAAACATTCAGTTAACACAATGTCACAGTCGATTTTGAGCCTATGCAAAAAACATTAAAATTATCAAAATTCTTATTGATGCTCTGAATATTTTGCGTTAAAAAAGTTAATGGATGACTAAACGGGGTCAGATATTGTTTGCAGGATTCGACCTCGCAAGATACCGATTCAGAAACAGAGAAATCGTCTAAGTCGGAAATTAACTTATCAATAATTAGAAACTAAATTAAATAAAAAGAGTAAGTTCTAAAATACCTAATTAAAGTGGCGCTCTTAGGCGCCTCCATAATCTACCGAGTTAATGTACCTCTTTTCGGCAATCAATTTCGCTGGACAAACAGCGTCACCAGTATTATGGTCGCACGGTTTCTTGAAACGAAGGCACGTGGCGCATTTTGGAGGGTCTGCCTTCTTGGTACACTCCTCAATCGCATGACCTATCCCACCACAGTGGCTGCAGGTGTTAATAGTCTCCCGGCAAGTTTTGGCAGCATGACCAAAAAGTTGGCACTTGAAGCACCTGGTCACCAGAGTGAAGTCTCTCACAGGACATGAAGACCAGTTTACGAAAACTCTGTCCTTGTTGATTAGGGCTTTACGTACGTCCGCAGGAACTTCGATCACGAAATTACAGGTCTCAGCGTCTTTTTTTCCTGATTTATGGCTCAGTCTAACAGATTCTAAAAAGCTATCCAAAGTTGAGCCCTGTAGTTTATCGGCCAAGTTCTGATTATAAATGCAAGAAAAGACCTCATTTTCTGGCATAGATGTTGGTACACCAATAACAACAATTCTTGGCTTCCGTTTATGTGGATCATCCACAGTAAGGCCCGAGGTCTTCAATTGTACCGAGTGCTTTAGTTTTTCAGCGTCAACTTTGTTCTCCGTGCTAATAATGACCCCTCCATTTTTAGTTTTTCGCAGTACATGAAGTTGCATCTGTACTGGGCTAATAATTTTTTGGACCAGTGTCTTCGTTTCCTCACTTGTTTTCTGCTTGTCTGTGGGATATATGGCAACGGCATTTATTTAAGGCGGCTGAATATAGTTATTTGGTCCCTTTTTAACGCGGCTGTAGTGGACTTTAAAGACTCCTCAATGCTATTTTTAAAGTCTAGAAGTCGTTTTGATAAGTCCTGGTTTTCTTTTAGGACTTGTATGGTATGATGGGAAAGAATAGTCTTCTGCTTCAATGACTGGTATTGTACAGCCATTTGTGATGTGCCATGACTCACTTTTCGGCAGAGGTTGCTAATTCTTAGCTTTTGGTCTGAGTTTAGTTTCCCTTCAGAAGAAATAGTACAAACCTCCTATAGGCACAACTCAATGCTGTTCATCCAGGACTGTATCTCGGGTGTAGAAACAATTTCAGGAGGTAGTTCCTCCAAGTACACGGCCGCGGGAGAGTGCGTAGGTGGTGGGCTGCGGCGCGTCAAACCACTGCGATTAAAGGGACTGCCCTCCATATTATAAAACTTATTGATTATTATGTACACACGAACATATTATGAACCTATTATTACACAAACAGTCAGTAACAAAATTTCACAAATCACGACTAGTGACTCAGATCAATATCTAGCTCGCGATGACAGGCGAAATGTTTATTTTGTAGTAATTAATAAATTAACACGTCCGAACTCATTGACGGCAAAAGAGATATCCAATATATAAAAGAAGTTCGAACCATATAATAAAAAATAAATAGATATCCAATATATAAAAGAAGTTCGAACCATATTCAAAAAGCAATGCGAGATTACGATTGCGATGCCTTTTAACCGACTTCAAAAAAGTGAGGTTATCTTTTCCATAACCTATTGGTTATGTTAATTTTACTTATTTTATATTATATTTGGTTTGACTTGCTGCCAGTTGCATTAAAATGGGTTAGTAGTTATCGAGTTATAGTCTAAGTGTAACGATTTAGCTTATACGAAACATTTGCCTCCGTGATAAATCAGTGAAACACACCAACATTCTATGTTTACAGAGGCAATAAACTATAATAAGAGCATTCCAGACATTATTCTCGCCACACCTGGTGTTGCGAATAACCTTGACAACTGGCGAGTAGAGACAAACCTGCTACTTTTGTCAGATCATAGAGCCATGACAATGGAACTGGTATATGTGAATTAAGTGATACAACAACAATCCCCTCAAAATACTAGTACAGGGAAATACCAAACAGCGAAAGCTAACTGGACTATATTTGAAAAGAATGTTAGAGGAATCCTCCTAGCAGATCAAATAACCCAGTAGGTACTCAATCAGCCGTATTAAAGATAAGGAAGGCCTTGATGACCTGGTGGCCAGATACTCCGAGATTATTACAAGGGCTTGCAAAGCATCGATTCCCAAACTTAAGCCTAAAACGAAGTGTAAATTAATAAAGAGGTGGAACCCGCAACTGGCTGAGATGAAAGCTGTTACAAAAAGACTTTGGCGTCGAATCAGGAACGCTCGATCGCAAGGCAAGGAAACAGCGGTAGGCATATACATCGAGACCAAAGCCCATTATAAGAAGTCGATAGAGAATACCATCACAGAGTTGGAGAAATCTCTGCACCTTTCAAAAGAAAGAGAACATCTGAGGAACGGGGAAGCGGTCTTTTGTGTCCAGAAAAGTCCGCAGAACTGCTGGCTGAAACCTTTTATTCAACCGACACCCTAAGCAATGACTCAAGAAGCCTCGCAGCGATACGAGTAGAAGCCGAAAACATTGTACGGGCCCTAGGTACCGAAATGCTCACCTCGATGCAATGTAACCCTTTCGTATGTGCGAGCTTTTTACAGTGCTGAATGAAATGAGCCCAAAAAAGGCCCCGGGACATGATGGCTTCACAGCTAACTGTCTTTGCAGTAAGCGGTCTTTCGACAGGAAAATAGTGCTCCAGTACGCAGGAGCCACAGTTGAGAGGAACACCACAAAGGGGTACATCCAGGTTTGACATGTGACACACTCCTGACACGCTCCTGAAGGAAGCTGAAAAGATCGAGGCTCATGTAAAAGCGTTCGCTGACGATATTTTAGTCATAGCATCGGGAAAAGACTTAAGCTTATTACGGCTTGGGGAAGGAATATAAAAATGAGATTTGTTGAGCACAAAACTTAAGCAATGCTGGTCATATGCTAGCTTAGGTTCTCCGAGCCTAGGGTGTATCTGGAGTGAGCGCCAATCGCATTGAGCGAATCTATTAAGATTCTGAGAGTTACCTTAGAAATTTAAACTTTAACGCCCACATAAAAGAGGCCACCAAGGAAGCCGTGACCCTCAATAAAAGGGTGACGAGAGCGTCAAGAGCACAAATTATAAAATGCTATTCACAGAGGTAATAGAGCCTATATTACTCTATGCCGCAAGTGTGTGGGGTGATGCAGTGCAGAACAGCTAGGTGAAAGCGACTCTCGACCGCCTCACAGGACGATTCACAATAATGATCACAACCGAACTGCCTCATTAAATGCTACGTCTGTAATGGCCGGAACGCTTCCCTTAGATCTTAGAGCCAGAGAACTAAAAGAGCTCTATGAAATGAATAGAGGAAAACCGATACCAAGTCTTCCAGGACGCCCTCTTAAAAGACCTCTGAGTCTTGCTGACCTCCCCGATCCAGCTAATAGAACAAGAAACCCATTCTCACTTATAAGTAATTATAGTGATCTAAATAAGTTGGATGCGAAGAGTATTCAGATCTATTTGGATCAGAGTAAAACTGAGGTCAGAGTGGGAGCAGGTGCATCCTTCTGGAAGCTTTTTTTTAAATTAGCAGACTACCGTCACCGTCTTTCAAGCAGAGCCGCCATACTAAAATCCCTTGAAATAGCCACAAAGAGAACTTATTTAGAAAGGGCTGCAATTCTCAGTGACTCAAAATCAGCTCTGGAAGCGGTGACTGACGGTGGCTCTCTGCACCCTATATTCTGTAAAATACAAAGCAAGATCAGGAAGCTAAAAGACAAATATGCCCAAATTGATTTCTTTTGGGTAAAAGCCCACATCGGTATCGAGAGAAATGAAAGAGCTGACGAATTGGCCAAAAAGGGTGCTCTTACAGATAAAAGAGCTCCATTTTACGATTCAGTGTCTCTTTTCTACGCGAAGCGCCTCATAAGAAGCTCCATACTTGACATATAGCAAACTCGATACACAGAGACAACAACCGGAGCAGCCCTCAAGCTATTTTAACAGATGTCAGACAGGCTCAACGGATTTTCCGAGGAACTTGCTTTACGAACCTAGAAGCACAAATGTTCACTGGCAATGGGGATTCCGAGCTTATTTCTTTAAAACAGGCCGGTCTCCGTCCCCATTCTGTATTTGTGATGATCCGGTCCCAGAAGAAAATTCAATATATTGTACTTGAATGTCCACGCTTTGGGATCCTGAGACTGGGTTGCGAATTGGGACTCGCAATCGATGTCTCACCTCAGTATGGGCCCCAACTGTCACTCCACTTGCTCAATCGAAGACCTTAATAAGGCAAACGATAAAGGCGTCGCTGTGGCTACCTACTGGTCAAAAACTGTATCATCATCATCAGGTCTTTTTAGTATACACTGCAGAAGCATGACTCTCTCTGTACTACCGGAGCCATACTTGGGCCAGAGCAGACAGAGGATTTGGCCTACACTCTCTTCGCTGGCCAAACGGGTTGGAGGGGTCTCATTAAAGTTAGTGATAGCTTTGTTTAGCTTGTATTTCCTAAGTCGCCTCTTACGACATCCATGGGAAGATTTGGAGTGGTCCTATTCTACTCTGCCGGAAACCACAAGGCTATCGGAAACAACACGGCTAAAAACTGTATAAAAGAAGGCAAACATAACCATTTGATCTCTAAAAGAAGAAGGTTGGGACTGAGTATGGAGTTGACACATGAAAATATATTGAGAGCATTTACAGACGACCAACTAAGGGAAACGCTGTTGGACTACTGTAGACGAGTCATACGATGTGTGGCCCGGGCGAATCGGGTAAAACATATAATGTTTATATATAAATAATTAATAAAACTAATAGTTTATGGAAAAGACAACCTCACTTTTTGAAGTCGATTAAAAAGCATCGCAATTGTAATCTCGCATTGCTTTTTGCATATGGTTCAACTTCTTTTTTAAATGATAAATTTTCCAATTGCACGTATAAATCCGTAACCTAGAATAATCCAATTCGTCCCCGAACTTGGATTGTTCCAGGTTACGGATTGGCAACCTATTTATTCATATACAAGATCGTCAGTGCTAACAACCTGCACTAGTATCATTCATGTACTATATGAGATAAAAACAATGGCACAGTTATACGTATTAGCCCATATCTCGAGAACTACTCAACCAATTTTGATAAAACTTACACTATTTCAAATGTAATATGAAACATCAATTAATATTAGTTACAATGGAATTAAAAGTTTTAGAGAATATATTGAACATTGGATTGTTTTGAAGTCTGTTAAAAATAACATTACGATCGTAATCCTGCAGTGCTTTTGGATATGGTTCCGAGATTTTTTTTATTACTTTAATTTTCAAATTCCACGTAATAAATGTGCCTGAACATGGGTTCTTCCAGAGGTGCCGCAGGCAACTTACTTTATTTGCAGTGCCGACCCTCAGAACTAACATCGGGCACTAGTTTCATTGAGGTATCTTATGAGATAAAAAACCATGAAAAATCGCCCCATTCAGGGTGGCTGAATTTGGACTTCTTCCAGGGTTGCAGGCAACCTTTTCTGGTTCAGGTCTCCATAAAGATTTCTTTCACTACGTCAAACTCCCGTTCGAGTACCTGATGAGATAATTTTTGGCCAAAATTGACGTTTTCGACACCTTTTTTTTATGGTTCTTCCAGGTTACGGAGTGGCAACCCTACACGGCCCCCACCTCCAAACCACCTCCTTTCACTACACACTAGTCTTATTCGGGTATCTTATGAGGTAGGAAGTCCTGCCACCGACCCCCGGGCACAGCCTATTGTGCGATAGAACACACAGAGACAAGCGAAATCTCTCCTTAGACTGAAGAAGTACGTGCCTCCTCAACGTTGAACAAGCAACAAAATGATACACTATAAATTCATTCAAAAGCTGTTAATAAATAATATTTTTGGTCATTCCGCCCATAAAAGGCCTAGTTTGTCGTGCTATTGTAAGTATTTGTTAACATTGTGCTATAATGGCGCAATAGTTAGATGGGTTTCAACGTCGGAGGACACAGGATCATCAATTATTGATTTTTGAAATTTTAAAGCAACCTCTCACTATCACAATTGAACCTTGGCGAATCATTTGGCAGTAAAACATTCTCAAACTAAATTTTATTTGCAATTTCCTATATTCTGCTTTAATTGCAGTGTACTCGTATAAGCTTATTGTGTATTTCAGAACATGATAGATTCTTGGACAAAAGATGTAAAGGATATGTCTGCAAACCATACGAATCTTAAAAAAATGAAGTCTGAAACGAAAGAGATACATTATGTTCTACACCACCTGGATCCTATATTGGGCAACGTAGAAATGGGAAATACCAAGTTGCCAAGAAAAATGTATGTTCTTATTTCTTTTTTATACTATATTACTATAAAATGAAGCCTGTAATTCTAGGCCATTATTAGTATCTCGATCACCGCAAACTTAATGCCTGGTGCCCTATATGGTCATATTGCTCCACGCTATGATGGCAAGGAGCAGTTTAATAATTATCATTATAGTCAGCCTTTGTAAATCCGCCATTTACATGGACTTTTTGTTATTCAGATATTGGATGAATGCTTATTTTTTTTACTACTGTACTTTTGGCCAGGATCACCACGAGCCGAGATGATAAATATAATATTATTAGAAGTTACGCGAGGTCTTAATTGACATATTAAAACAATTGGTTTCACTCATATACTCACATATTTCAGTACGTCCGACTAGCTTTTTCAACGGCCATTTTCATTAGATTGACATTCGCCTATTTACCAGCAATATCGACTAATGAATGTACTGCGTATGAAAGACTAATCTTGTTATATATGACTTATATATGTCGCAGGCAAATTATATGATTCCGCGTTTTACAAACAGCGTCGTCTGTTCACAAACGCTCGCTCATTTGGAATATGCCGAAGGCAAATTGTGAATTGCCTTGTCAGTATATAATATGCCTTAATATTTGATAGACAATTCAATCGCCGTTTACAAAATGACGCGACAAATTGAAGTTTTTAGTTCTTTTTCTTACCTCGCGCGGCGCTGCTAATCAAAACAATCAAAATGGCGTCGATTTTGTGAAACAGAAAAATAATGAAAACAGTGCAGATCCTGCGTGTTCAAGGGACTTTTTACAAAAAAAGGATTGTTTATAGGAAATGTATCATAGTAAGGTAAGAAAATTTTACGATTCTCAAGTAGGAGCAGAAAAAAGCCGTGGACAGAGGTTTTAAGGTTATCCGGCACGTAAAAAACGCTAAGATGTCTATAGAATATGGTGTTCGGAGGATTCCTGCGGAATATTATTAGCACAAAACCACCGTAAAATAGGCCTTGGAAGCGTGGATGGCCCTACTAATGTCCTCATACACCGCTTCCACGTCTTCATCTGAGTATTCCCCGGTCGGCATGTACACCTGTATGACCTTCAGCGAGTATCTTTTAGATACTCTGAGTATAAGGTGTATCACCCTGCTAGAAATACTTTTGATGGTTACGACGTTATTTACAAGGTAGGTGTGGATGAGAAACCCGACACCATGCTGTGACTTTTTTATGTCACCTTCCCGGGGATAGTGTAGGTAACCAGCCTTAAGGGTTGTCGTACCCTCTTCCTCTCTTCGGACTTCAGACAACCTCACTATGTCCCATCCTAACATACTCATTTTGACGCCGCTGCCCACAGAAGCATTTTATGCATGGGAAGGACAGGAGTTTGGTGGATTTGGAAACGGAATAGAGGTATTCTACTCACTCGGATGAATTGGGGATGAGTGAGCAACAGCTCGGGAAGCAGCGCGTATCTTTAGCCAAATCTACAACCGCTGGACAGGCAATAAGGAATGACACCCCCTGACCTAAGTTTTTGTTACTTAAATATTTAAATTACTTGAGTGCCTAAACATGTATTTTAAGTTATTCCTACATGAATAGGTACTTGATTGCTGAAATAAAGTGATTTGTCCAATTTGTGTTTTATGATAGTCACCCTACTATAACCATCAATGTTGAAATGTTTACAAATGAACGAGTTGTCAATTTGCCTTCGGCATATTCCAAAAGAGCGAGCGTTTGTAAACAGACGACGCCGTTTGTAAAACGCGGAATCATACAATATGCCTGCGACATATACACATTTAAGAGGAAATCGTACGGCCGTATTTCCATACAAGCGTAGTCCCCTGATTTCCTCCCTCGCCGGATAGTACTAGTAGAGCAATGATATTTTATCAAAGTATTATGGCTATAGTAGCATGTTCCTATGTTTTAATTTGATTCATAATTCCATTATTTAAGGAGATATGAACCTTCAAAAACCTGAACAATTGATGAAAATTTTCCGTTGTGGTCAAACATCAAGAAAACAAATTGGACGCGATTATAATAGTAAAAGAAAACATACAAACGCAGCCATTGCTTATTTTAAATTTTTATGAGAAATTTTGGAGAAGAAATCAGGGGACTACAAAGCGTTAATTTTGTGTAATTTTCAAAAGTATTTTCGGTCCAAGCTGCAGTTATCTCTATCGTACTATGCGGGGGTTGTTTGGGCACTCAGCAATCTGCGACACGCCTGCCTGCGACACGGAGTGACCGGGTTCGATCCCCGGCCAGGTCAAGATGGAAAATGATCTTTTTCAGATTGGCCTGGGTCTTGGATGTTTATCTACATACGTATTTGTTATAAAATATAGTATCGTTGAGTTAGTATCCCATAACACAAGTCTTGAACTTACTTTGGGGCTAGCTCAATCTGTGTGATTTGTCCGTATATATTTATTATATTATTTATTTATTTATAGTCCAAAAACCGGTTTGTGTTCTTCAGGCAATGTGAAAATGTTGTGTACTCAACTAAATGTACAACCTAGTATTGGCTAAAAAGAAGAGAGAGAGTGAGAGAGAGAGAGAATTATGAAAGCACAAATTTTTAACAAGGGTAATTTTAGGACCAAATAATGTTTATCTATGTGTCTATGATAAAATATATGTAGTATCGTTGGGAATCTCACGACTCAAGTTCATAACTTAGTGTGGGGCTAACTAAATCTGTTGATGTGTGATTTGTTCTATTTGATATTTTTTTTTGATTAATATGTCGGCCTGTAGCTGACTTCATACGTAATTTACATATAAATAATTTGATAAATTGCTCGATATAATATCTTCACTAAAGATAATTTTGAAAAAGTTCACAGCCCGAGACCGTTTTTGACCGGCGGCAGTTGAAGGTCACCACTGGGGTCGTTGCACGTTCCATATGCTACCATTTTCGAACAATGCTGTGGAGAATTTCTCACGGAAATATTTACTACAGAGAAGCCTCATATGATGAAAATTTTCAAAATCCTTATTCGGTAATTTTTTGTTTATTAAGTTCTACCTGAGATCTCGTGTTGTCCCCGATTACATTAAAATTCTAAGGCTTTAATATTTTATGAACCACTTATAGTAGGGGAGCCCATGATGCTAAATGTGGATTTACTCGAGCGTCGTGGGGACCCATTGGACTTTAAAGATTAGGTGGTAGAAAGAAAAAAAGGTTTTGTGCTATTTTTCATTTCACCGGTGGGGAGAGCAGCTAGGGGGTTTAAAAAATTCAAAACAAAAATAATAGTCACATAAAAATATTCGAGCGCGTCTAATTAATACAAGCTGGCTTTATCACGTGCCAAAATTGTGTATTAGCAATAATCTGATGATTTGACGTCAGGAGGTGGGAGGGTAACAAAAGTGCAGACAAAAAAAGTCGAAAAAAATCACAAATGTATCCTCGGGCGTGGTCGGCTGTTTTTTATTAAGAACGAAATAACTCAAGAATAACTAGGAACATATAATCTGACAATATGCATAATTATGTAGAAGCAAAACAAAAAACAAACATAACACCCCATTATTAAAGTCGGATATGTGGCGGAGGTAGTTATATGGTGTCTGAGGTATCCCTCATATCTTAATCAGACGCGCTCGAGTAAATCCCAAAATCCCCCTCTTGGGCTATTATTAAGCCAAGAACACTAATTGGAGTAGCCGTGCCGATTTTGCTATAGTTTAAAAGTTAAAATTATCCAATATATGTTATGAAATGTCTAAATGATTTAAGTGTTAATAAACCTTTTATTTTCATCAACAAATCTCTGTTCAAGAATACAGAAGTACCTTATATATAAAAATTAATCCAACAAAATAGGGATTATGTTTGTTCATGGCATGGCGTGTGAACGGCTGCACCGAATTGGCAAATTCATTTATTGCCGTGTTTATATTTTTAAGTAGAAGGTTCTTATAATAGAAAAAATAAAGAAGTAGCCCGGAAAATAAAATAAAAAAATAGAAAATTTAACGACATTTAAACTTTTAAAATGTAACTATAGCATCTCATTGCCAGTCGTTTGACAGCTGTCGTCTATTTGTAGTTAAGACCTGACAGAACAACATCTGTCGGGCGGGTCAGTTATTTAATAACTTATAATTTTCTTTCAATAAATAACAACCTTCTCATTGCTTTTAGTTGGTAATTTTGCAAAATCAATTTAACAATGTGCATGTTGTCGTGTCGTCATTTCTTTCATGTTACATTTGTAGGGTCGAGAAGTTCGGAAGGTGGCGTTCGCCATAATTTGTTACGGAGACGAGCTGCACCAACGCATCCTGAAAGTATGTCACGGCTTTGACGTCAACCTGTATCGCTGGCCGGAAACGCATGATGACAGGGTGGCAACGCTTGGCGAACTGAGCAATAGGATGCGAGAGATGGATAAGGTATGATAGGAAATACTTTTATTTTTAAGATGTACTTACGTGAATAGAAAGCAGAAGGTTCTTATGGCTCAGTGATCTCAGCAAACCCAAAGCGAAAGAATTATAGTTTTAAACCCCAAGCCAGAGCTGTACCTCTGAGATTGTAGCCTAATCTGACTTAGTACGATCATTCTCATCGACCACTACCTGTTTGCGGTAAATGAAAACATTGTGGGGCAACCTGCTCAGTGAATTGCTTATGACTCGCAGTGTGTGAAATATATTTAAAAAGATGCTTATTTAAGGTATTACAACGAACTAAATACCAGCGAGCATCAACTTTCCGCGACATAGCCGCTGAATGGGAAACGTGGATGACCCATATTTTGAAGGCCAAAGCGATCTATTACCAGCTGAACTTATTCAACGTGGACATCTCAAGTAACACTCTGATTGGCCAGTGCTGGTTACCGGACCGGATGTATGATAAAGTAGAATCCACGCTGGAGTCTACATCGGTAAGTTGCTTTTTACATGACTGCCAGTAAATGAGTGTTATGTTATAGTGATTTCGAGAGTTCATGTTCGTATGAGAGTTTCTTTATTCCACATAAACTTCGAAATGGCACAGATTGAGATTTTTGAGATATTGTTAGAATTCATGATTTATCTATCTATACTTCTATACTTCTATACTAATATTATAAAGAGGAAAGATTTGATTGTTTGTTTGTTTGCATCGAATTGGCTCTGAAACTACTAGACCGATTTGAAAAATTCTTTCTTCATTAGAATCCTACATTATCCCTGATGAACATAGGCTATTTAAATGCTTATATCTTCCCGTGCGAAGCCGGGACGGGCCGCTAGTTCTAAATAACAAAGGTTTTTTTGGTAAGGGTAACTAACCATATCCATTAAAAATCATGATAACATTTTATCAGAAAGGGGTGGTTGGTTGAAGAATTAATTAAAATCATGCATATAAATATAAAAAAAACATTTTATCTAATTAAACACAATTACTTAAGTCAGAATGGTTAAATCTGCATTTTTTCCTATTTTTAACCATAGGGGTGGATTACACCCCTCAATTGCAAAAAGTGCAAGATGAGCATATATCACTTTTGAAGTAGAGGGTAAAACATACTCAATCCCAAATTTTTATCCAAATCTATGGAGGTTCAACGAAATCGGAGGTTGTAGCTGATTTTTGCCTTCATTGACTGTACTATTTGTGATTCAGATACTTCCTAAAATATAATTTGCAATTAGTAGTGCTTGTTATCTTTTTATAATCTATTGCAAATATCTAGCACTCAAGTAGTAATTATTTAATACCAATTGGCGTCGGGAAGTGACGAACCCACCGCCCACCGGTGGTGTATACCACTGGTGCAGTCAGTCTGTGGCCGATCCCCCATTTACCCACACAAGTACCAGTGCTAGAAGGCAAGCATGTCGATAGGCAAACGCATCTGATGGTGGAAAACTGGTGGTAGCTCCACCGTGCCCACTATTCCGGTAATATGGCGTGAAGAGAGCAATCATGTGGTTTTTAGCGGGTGTGAGTCCCGCATAACTGCTCTGTATCCCCGTACAGATCAGTATGCATAACGCATTTTACACATGTAAAAAAAAAAAAAGGCAAACGCATCTGGCTTCTACAGCGGTTGGGCAAGGCACAAGGGAATTGCCTCAAAGGGCACACGTCGGGATTCTTGAAGCGCCATGTGGTCAATCTTCTGCGGCCTTTGCTTTCTGCCGGTCGTACCGGCTATCCGGTCCATCAGCAATGGAAGGTTGAGTAGATTTGCACCTGCGCACCTGCTTATTCACTATAATACAATCACGCGCAGATGACTCCTGCATGTTTTATCTGGATTGAGAGCTTAAGCCCTACGGCGATAGTGAGCTGATGGTGGGGGGGGATATGGTGTGTTCGAACCTTAGTTGGCAGCTGCACGTAGGCGGTCCTCTGGTGATGGTCGCTCTATATTCCGATTGAGACGGGGGATAAGTTTGGCAGCTCAGATGACAAGGCAGCCCTATTCAGGGAGCGCTCTGCTTTCCCCAATCCGGGGAGGGGCCTAGAAAAGGTGGCTTAAACCTAGTCTGTCTCCAGTTTAAAGCAGATGGCGAACCGCGGTCATCGGTCACCATCCTAACGCGGTCGAAAAAAGACACAGCAACAAATACCTATAAAACATTTAACAATAGCAACATGGAATGTTCGTACGCTTCAGGACAACGGCTTTGATCGCAAGAGAACTGGCCAGATATAAAATAGACATTGCCGCAATTAGCGAGACACATCTTTGTGACGCGGGAGAGCTGTGTGAGCAGATTGGGATTCCTACTATTGGAGTGGTAAACCAAGTTCTGAGAGAAGAGCAAGTGGAGTAGGGTTCGCCGTTAAAAACCAGCTGGCGCGAATATTACAGGAACTGCCAAAGGGCATCAATGACTCCGGACGAGGAGAAGGGTAAATTTTACTCCGAACTAAATGAAGTCCTCAATAAAATTCCATCTGCTGACAGAATCGTTCTACTGGGCGATTTTAACGCTCGTGTTGGTAAAGATCATGGTGCTTGGGAAGGAGTTCTTGGAAGACACGGATTCGGGAAATGCAACCCCAGTGGTCTTGACCTTTAAACACTTTGCACTGAATTTGAGCTTACTATCACGTACACCTGTTTTCGATTGCCTGAAAAATTCAAATCCACATGGATGCACCCAAGATCCAAGCACTGGCATCTATTGGATTACGTGATTGTACGCAAGAGAGATTGCAGCGAAGTACTTATCACTAGAGCAATGAGGGGCGCCCAGGGTTGGACTGACCATCGTCTTGTTCGTTCGAAACTACAATTGCAACTAAGTACACCTAGTCGAGCTGCCAATAAGATTCCAGCGAAGAAAAACTGTTAAAAGTTAATCCACGATAAACATCTAGCCAAGAAACTAGATGACGCTTTTAGTGCCAATAAGCCCGACGTCAGAGAGGATGCGTCCATCGACGAGATGGCGTTCATTCGCTGAACATCATGGCTGTGCTTTGCGAGTTATTGGGAAACCAGAACGGAAAAACCAAGATTGGTTCGATGATTCCGACGTGGAGATCAAGAAACTCGTGGAGAACTACAGTCGCAATCTTCTCTCATCAGACGTCTCTGACCGAAGGAAAGCTCAGTCTTAAAGAAAAAGTGCGTGCTCTCAACTACAAATGGTGAGTGGAAAAAGCGAATGAGATACAGTTTTATGCTGATACCAATCAATCTGGTAGATTTTTTGAGAGCCTCAAGACTGTTTTTGATCCACGAACTTCAAGGACAGCTCCACTGTATAACAAGGAAAAAACACATCGTCTCACTGACCAGAAAGATATATTATCTCGCTAGGCATAACATTTCAAAGACGTTTTGAATCCTAATAGTCAGACTACCGACCTGTTATACATGGACTCCCTGGAATGTCTACCAACCGCTGAATGTCTGGCGGATCCACCGACATTTGTCGAATTTGTTGATGCTTTAAGAAGAATGCCAAGACATCTGGGATAGACAGTCTACCGTCCAAATTGTTTAAATACGGCGGCCCACACATTAACAACCACTTAAATAAACTTATTTTGAGGATTTGGATTTGGGATCCAAATCCTCAAAATATCTGGATCTGATTGGATTTGGGAGTGTGAGGTCGTCCCGCAAGATTGGAGAGATGCATCCATCTGCAAGCTGTACAAAGGGAAAGGTGATATAGCGCATTGCAATTTGTACAGAGGTATTTCTCTACTCTGAGCTGCTGGGAAGATTTTGGCCCATATTATTAATGTTCGTTTGTGCCGTCACGCAGAAGATATTCTCCCGAAACCCAATGTGGATTTCGTCCGGGCAGGGGAACAGTTGATGCCATCTTTGTTATCAAACAAATTCAGGAAAAGGGCTTGGAGCAACACCGCCCTCTGTTTATCTGCTTTGTCGATTTGGAAAAGGCTTTCGATAAAGTGCCGCATGAAGCCTAGTGGATTGTGCTAGAAAAGGTTGGCTGTCCTGTGAAGTTAATAAAGTTGATACGCCAATTTCATGACAATATGTTAGCGAAAGTTCGACATGGGAGTGACTTTTCAGACCAATTCTCAGTAACCAGCGGCGTGAAGCAGGGCTGTCTCTTGGCTCCTACTTTGTTTTCTTTATACTTTACTTACGTGATGCGCGATGCTATGAGGATTTGCAATGGTTTAATAGAAATTAATTCTTGAACAGACAGGAGCATTTTTGATCTCTCCCGCCTAAGGTCTAGGCGACAAGTAAGCAAATTTCCCATATTGGACATCTTATACGCTGATGATGTTGCCCGAATAGCCGATGCTATTGAGTGTCTCCAAGGCTTTGTAACATCTTTAAGTACTTCATGCCGTACATTTGGTCTGGTTAAAAGCATCAGTAAGACCCAAGTATTAAAACCACCACCCAGAGGTTGTCAAGGGGACCTTTCCAATATCACTTTAGAAGGCGCAACGCTGGAGTAAGTCTTGAACTTCAAATACTTGGGTACTCGTATTCGTAATGATAACACCTTGGCATCCGATTTGTCAGCCCGAATAGCGTGTGCAACGGGAGTTTTTGAAAAACTAAAGGCACGTGTTTAGAACTCACATGACCTTAAGCTGCAAACTAAAATGTCAGTTTATAAATAAATTTTCTTACCTACTTTATTGTATGCCGCTGAGACTTGGTGCTGTTATAAGGTAGACATCAAGCAACTAGACACTCTCCATCTTAGATGCCTAAGGTCCATCCTGCGGATTAAATGGCAAGATCGCGTTCCAAATACGGAAGTACTACGTCGTGCTGGGCTATCCGGAGTAGGAGCACTCATAATGAAACATCAACTGAGATAGTGCGGGTATGTCTTGCGAACGGAGGACAGCAGATTGCCAAAGGCGGTTTTCTATTCTGAACTCTCTAGAGGAAAACGAAGACAGGCTGCGTTACAAGGACGTGCTAAAACGCAACCTTGTGGCTTGTGACATTCCAACTGATAGCTGGGAGGAGCGTGCTTGTCTCAGACCACAATGGCGCCAAACTATCCACAAAAGCGTAGCTTTATATGAAGAGAAGCGTCTACAAGATCTTGACACGAAGTGCCAATTACGGAAGACACGACCAAAGCCCTCCTACGATTATACCTATAATTCTACTGGCAAACTTTTTTGTGTGCCATGCAACCGAATCTTCAAGTCGAAATTCAGTTTCGCTAGCCACATCAGGGCCCATCACCAAAACTATAACGACTAGACATTCAGGAGTCGCCATCGCCGGATACGGTTTGGACGACATGGTGATGATATAATACAAAAAAAAAATTGTATTTTGAATACATATAAAAACGAATAAGGCTTCAAAATACATTAAAAATAAATACACATTCATGCCCATTTTCAAGCCGAAATTCATCCTGCCCTCGCCTTGAAAATGGGCTCCTGACGAGTCCGCAACTATAGTCAGCAATCCCGACGAAATACCTCGTGAGTGATCCGTTTTTAGTCATAATATCCTTATCTCACGTTAGTTTCAATGATATAATTAAAATAAATACTTTCAACGATCTTAATAATAAGTACACTTTGTAGAAAATAGCGGTGATGTTTTATTTATTTTTACTCTATAGAGAATTTTGTCTGACAGTACATTTAAAGCTATTATCTGACAGAATTGTGTGAATTGTATTTTAAATAAAATATTTAAAATACTGTATTTTAAATGTTAAATAGAAAATTTCAAAGTAATTGGTATTTAAAATACGAATTTAAATACCAATTACTTTGAATTTACACAATATTTTTTCACTAGTTTAATATGTTAATTTAGAGGTATATTTACAATACATAAAATCTATATACTTTTAATAATATAAAAATAATAAATAGGTATTAAATACCCGGATCAAGCTTAGTTGTGAACACAGGTTTTGAACTTGTGTCGCGGAATTCTAACCGAACGATTATGTTTTACAAGTATATTTTATATATTTGTCATTGTCAATATCAGTTTTATTTCAGGAATTGGTAGGGGCTCGTTCATTTATGGTGAAAACTGTCAGTAATGACACTGCCCCCACTTATTACAGAACCAGTAAATATACCGCAGCCTTTCAAGCTATTATAAGTTGCTACCAAATCGGGAGATACAAAGAGATAAATCCAGGTTACGTTCCACTTACAATGCTTATTAGTGCTTATCTGAGCCCGTTGCTCAATGCATCCTCGGCAGTCGATTCCGGGGAACTATCACCGAGCATCACGCTCTAAAATGGTTTGGTAATTCCTAAGTGCGACTGACGTTGACCTTCTTCAGTGTATTATTTTTAGTTATTTTGTACTTAATCGCCAATAATAAGACGTGGTACAATTAAATAAAAAACAAAAATAACTGAGTATCGAAGCCGGCGCCTTGAAGCCTTGAACAGTACTTTCATTGCTTGAAAGCGCCGGTCGCGATGATCAAACTTATTTTTTTAGTACGTTTCTTTTTACATGATACGAATTCGCGTGCATCTCAATTCAAAGACGATACATTAATTCTAATACGTCTTTATCCTTTATGGAGTAGGCATAGCGAAGTGCCAACGCCAAGGTGAACGTCCCAACGGGATGTTCTGATATATACAAGTAAGAGATGCGCACATCATTAGTGAACATAAATATCCAATTTCTTTTTTGCCTTAACTCTCATACGCTTCCTATATGCAACAGAAAATCGCGTTGAGATGCCTGTCTATAATGATGGGCTCGTAGATGAAAAAAGGAATCAAAATAGTGATGGAAACAGTTGCACACTCATAACATAATTTCTAAGCCGTTTACCATTTCTTCTATCCGATTATTTGATCTGCAGGTTGTTTTCCATACCAGCATGGTATGTAGTAATATTACATGTATGTATATAGTTTTTGCTAATACCACCTAATCTGTAACTTTCAAACAGGTTTGATCAGTATTGTCACTTTCCCATTCTTTTTTGGGGTGATGTTTGGGGACGTGGGCCATGGACTACTTTTGTGTATCTATGCTGTATGGATGATAAATAACGAACAAAGGTATATGTACCGTACTTCAACCAATGATGTGTGGGATCTTATCTTCAAAGGTAAGGCAATATTTGTTTTTTTAGTTTACTTTGCAAAGAACGAACAAGTGGGTCACCTGAAGGTAAGTCACAGCCCATGGACAACTGCAACACCAGGGTGTGACGATGATGGATGGGCCTCCGCACTCACCGAAATAGTATAGAAGCGGTAAAGCTTAACTCAGACGTCGATGTTCTGTGAGAGTGTGGTACTTCCCCAGACAAGACGGCCCATTCGTGCTACTAGCAAAAATGAATTATGCCGTGCTGTAGCGTGGCTCTACCACAGCTGTTTAAGAATATTAAGATGCGATAATTTCGTTAGATATTCTGAAAGGAGAATATTTATATTTAGTTGCCCTTTAACCTTTCTAACTAATAAAAGTAGTAAACGCAAATTTATTATGACGGGTTGAACATAAGCTCAACTAATAATGTTTACAGTACAAGTCAAGGCGTAAAAAGTCCGAGTCTGAAAAGTATCCTTATCCTTACTTATAAATGCGAAAGTGAGTTGGATTGTTTGTTACGCTTCACACTGTAACGCGCGAGCGGAGCCGCAGGCGAAAGCTAGTAATATTATAAGTGCGTAAGTGAATTTGTCTCCTTGTTTACTGTTTGTTTTTCGTGTGTGTAAATGATGACAGATTTTCAAGCTGTCTAAAGGCATCTGAAATAGCTTAACGACTGCCATCAATGATGACAGCCACCAATAGCTTAAGCAAGGAAGAGCTCGAGATATTTTGTGCTACTTACGGTCACCCATCGCAGTGGGGACTGCGCCTGGTGTTGCTTAACATGCGTAAGCGCTAATGCTCACGGCCCCTGGGCCTTTACAACTGAAAGGGGTCGGCTACAAGTTTATTGACTTAGAATAAAAATACGAACTTTAATATAAAACAAAATATAATACATTACACTAGCTTATGAAACGAAATTGAGTTTAGAATAAAGTAGCAATATTTTGATTTAATGTCGTCAAAATTTTATAAATAAGATAATTCCAAATTATTTGATTCTAAATATATAAATGGTGATAATTTCTCTAAAATGCAGTTAAAAACAGCGGACAAAAACCCATCATCCATACCGTCACCGCCACAAGAAATCGCCTACTGTACATAGTCCTCCCCCAAGGATCTTTAATTGGGGGATTTGCCATACACACCAAGCTTGGCAAACGAGTTGGTGAGCGAATTTTGTTTGGCTTATCTCGGTTCTAACCCTGCTGCCCATCGAAACCACTTTAAAGCGTGGGAATACTACTTTCTGGAAAGTAGCATCTTGGGAAGGCGGGCGCATGTACCTGATACCATATGTGTAATCACTGCAGTGTGCAGGATAAGTATTTTTTTTTGTAAGTAGTGTTAATTGAACATTTGTTTGAATTTGAATTTCGAACAAAGGAAAATTTACATCCTTATTTACTGTCGATGTGTACGTGAGCGTGTGCCGCGACATGTTTCCATGAGTTATTATTTGCGTCACTGTTACGTTCGTTATGGGCCTATTCTTAGATCCACAACACCGACAAAATATGATATTTATCTAAGAACAGGTCAGTCACGTGTTATTATTCGGCTATCACTGTCTACAGTTTCAGAATTAATGGTTAGTTCTGATTTCTAGCACGGGGCTCACCTCTTCTTCACCAACACTTGCTTTGAATTTTTAAAATTACAGTGATTAAAACTAACTATATACAATATAAACAGGAAGTGAAAAAAGGCACTATTTTTTTTTTCTTGAAATGTTGATTTTATATTGTTTCAGCATGTAAGTATTAAATTTATATCGAAAAGTTATTCAATGATGATTACAAAATCATAATCACATACCTAGTCTGTGTAATAAATAAAGATTTTAAGCCCCCAATCAAACAAACGAAAAATATTCAGAACGCGGGTATAAAATCCCTATTTTTGATACTTCGTTTTATTTCGTTTGGTGTCTGGCTCAGATTGTATGGGGTGCGCACTGCGCATTTCTCCCCGAATTCCTCCGCAGATAATTTCGGCATACACGATTTGCCCCGATTACTCCCGCCAAATGAATTGCGATGCGAAAACAATGAACTCACTTTTTGTCACGAAATTCGATATAGCAATGATATTTTATCTTGTCGCGCTTGGAACATCCAAGCTGTCACTAAGATAAATGTTTAGTGCTAAGTCTATTTAGTTATTTGTAAACGTAAACTTTAATGAAAACGTTTGGTGCCAAGTATGAGTATAATGAAATACACGTAGTGAAATTTGCATTATTATAAAAATGAATTATTTAAAACGAATAGATTAAAAGTGACCTATAGAAATTAATCCCTAAATAAGTGGTTTATATATTGCCTTTTCCTATTTCGGCTATACGGTGACTGGCAAAGCTTTAAATAAGCATAAAGTCAAGGAACTGGGTGGGTGGATTGAAAAAAAAATATATCAATTAGCGTTATTGATACAAAACATGGAGAAAATAATAAGCAATTAACAGACGAGACAACACCCAATTAGCCTGTCTATGAGCATGAAATATTATTTTTTATTTAAGATATCTTTGTGGCGGTCTAATGTTTTTTCTATCGATTCATTTTTTCAGTTCATCCTAAACTGCTTGGCCGGTGGTTTTTGATATAGCATGGAGTACGCACGCTCGACCGCCCGAACTGCTACTTGGTTTTCTCCCATTAATCCGAGTGAGTTACTTCTCACTCGGATCCCAATACCTTCAATTTAACAAACTCCTATCGAAGGATAGAGCTTAAAAATGCTTTCGATGGGCAGCAGCGTCGGAAGCATAAAAGCCAAATAAACTGCGCTCGCCAATTCGCCTGCCAAGCGTGATGAGTATGACAGTATCCTCCAATGGAGCGATGACTCCTTGGGAGAGGTCTATGTCCAACAGAGGACATTTTACGGTTGAGATGATTCTGTTCAGTTACATTCTGCGTTACGTATATCTATTTTTCTCAAACATGCTCGGAAATGTAGGCATTATTGTAGTAAAATGAAGCCACAAAGTTTGTAATTCTTGGCTCGTCCATTACTTTACCGGCCTAGGCCAGGAAAGTAAGCATGAAAATTCATTCCTGGCCGCTGCTCAAAACTTTTTAAATAATCTATGTAACCTGCACTATGTAACTTGTCATACAGCCATGGAAACCACATTATAAAAAAATGCACTTATCGAGCATATAAGTATATGAATATGAAAATAATTTTATTAAAATGTTGGTATAAAATCAAACAAAAATATGCCAATAATAAAAAGAAAAAACGCGGGAAAGTAGATTTTTACGGTATTACATTTTTTGGGTAAAATATGACTGGGCTGTATGGGCTATGTTTCCTTAGCACTAAATGACAATTGCAATTAAAAAAGAAAATAAAGCGGGAATCTACTATTATTTATTTTCGGCGGACTGCAAGGTATTGTTTTGCAGATTGCTTCTAGTGGACTTTATAATGTAAAATCGGTGTAATTTGGTGTTATAAATGGCTATATTTATGAACAATGTGTGATGGTGCAGCTGTGGTGCGGATTTAGAGATTTACATAGCGGGCTGATGGTCGCTCGCGTAACTGCCTCGTCTATGATCAAACCAGAATTTTCGTGAAAAATGACGCCAGGAGCTCCGTTAAATCAACGAAATGAATTATACCATCATTTTTTTGATAAATAGTTGAAAAATATGAAGGTCTAAAAGGCGTAGAACACCAAATGCCGTAAAACAAATATGAAAATAAAAATGTACTTTCTTTTATCGTTTTTTTATATTTTACTTATTTATTCCCAGTAGTACGTCTTTCATTATTTCCTCGCATTTATTGAGAAAAGCACAATACATGCCTTTGCCGGGAATCGGCTTGCCGGACTCGTATTTATTGCCAAGGCCTCGCTGACGCTCGGCCTTGAAAACTCTACTCGTCCGGCAATCCCTTACTTCCCGGCCTCTGCAGTAATGTACTATTAATTTAAAAACTGAACTTTTCCTGTGCTCCGTTTGCTTGCAAGTTTTTTTTTAATTGCATATTATTTACAAATAATTTAAAATATCATACTTTACATATTTTTTTACGTCTTGATGCAGTTACGCGTTTCTTTTTCGGCAAAGGTGGTTGATCTGACGATGTACTAGGCAAAGTTGGTTTATCTGATGATGTAAAAGGCAATGGTTCGAGGGGTAAATTGTTCAAGACTCTGTCTTCCACTTTAACACCAGTTTCCGCGGCAACAGTGACCCTTAAGTTCCGCTTCTGCCAATAGCTGGTGCTTCGATAAATTATTTATGTCAGCAGACGCCTCATCACCACTATCTTCATCACTTTTATCGTAATTATCCGGCGGAGTAATATACATATCAGCCGATAAAACATTTGTCTCATCTTCCAGATGTGAAATTATCTCATTAACTGACAAACTGTAACAATATAAAAGAAATAAATAAGTAAAATAATCATACAAGTGCATCAGAATAATTAATATTAACACGAAATCCACTTAATGCAATGCTAATGCGTTGTGCAAAAAAATTGCCAGCCCTTTGGTCACCAGATACCTTGACCAGTCGCTTATTTATATTAAAAATCGCAATAAGTTACAAAAAGAATTGAAAAATGATCCGCATAATGAAACGAAAAAAATTACTTATACGCGATATAGAAACTATTGCAATAACTTAATAAAAAGATTAAAAAGAAATTATGAAAGGGAATTAATTGCTAAATCTACGGAAAACAATAAACTATTATGGAAAAATATAAAAAATATAACGTACACAAATATAAATAAAAAACAAAATAAAGAATTAATAAACATTAAACCTACACCTATAGAAGCCGCGAATGTAATCAATAATTATTTTGCAAATATTGGTAAAGACCTTGCCCAGAAGATTACCCCACGTAAAAATGAAAATAATAAAGCATTTCTAAGCGAGATACCGTCCGAACCGCAGTCCTTTGTTCTCCTAGAAACTGATGTAGAAGAAGTTAACAGTATTTTAATGAGCCTTAGAACTGATAGTGCTCCCGGGTGGGATAATGTTACTACTAAATATTTAAAACATGTTAAAAAGAAATTAATCCCATAATTGCTCATTTGGCTAACCTTTGTTTCAAACATGGTATTTTTCCTAACCTTCTCAAACGTTCTATAATTACGCCAGTCCACAAGGGAGGGGATAAAGATGATTTAAGTAATTATAGACCTATATCTGTCCTACCGGCAATATCAAAAATCATAGAAAAACTTTAAAATAACCGATTGATCAATTACTTAAATAAATTCAACATATTATCTCCTTCCCAATTTGGGTTCAGACAAGGAAAATCAACCCAGGATGCAGTAACAGCCCTTACCTCTCTAATGTCAGAGGAACTTGATAAGGGAAATAAATGCCTATGTTTCTTTTTAGATCTTAAAAAAGCGTTTGATACGGTCTCTATTCCCATCCTAGTAGAAAAAATAGAAAAAGCTGGAATCAGAGGAGTGGCACTATCGTTGTTCAAGGATTATCTCACTGAAAGGAAACAGAAGGTTAAGCTAGACGAGTTTACCAGTGAAGACGCAGAAATATCGTATGGTGTCCCGCAAGGCAGTGTATTAGGCCCTACATTATTTCTTCTATATCTTAACGATCTCTGTAATATGAAAATTAATCAAGCAAATGACAAGACAAATGCCTTATCAATATTTAGTAAAAAAAAAAAAAAAAAAGCAAACATCTCATATGCTGACGATACAGCAATCGTCTTTATTGGTAAATCTTGGTTAAATATTAAAAACACTGCCGAGCAGGGAGTGGCAAAGTGGTTAAGTGCCAACCTACTGACCTTAAATACATCGAAAACCAACTACATATGTTTTACAATAAATAACCGCACGCAACCTAAAAGTGACTTTCAAATAAAAATACATATGTGCGAGGATACAAAAAACAAAAAATGTAATTGCCCTAAAATAGATAAAGTTTCATGTACTAAATACCTGGGAGTTATACTGGATCAAAGGTTGTCATGGTACCCGCACTTGGAACAATTGGCAGGTAGAATAAGGAAGTTAATTTGGATTTTTGGGACACTAAGACATGTGATTCCAAAAACTGAAATAAACAACACTATGTCAAATAGTCTTCTTACGAAAATATATATTGCTTTGGTACAATCCGTGCTAATTTATTGTATTCCCGTCTGGGGAGGAGCTTTAAAAACTAAGTTCTTGACGGTGGAACGTGCTCAGCGAGCATTAATAAAAGTAGCAAACTTCAAAAACAACAGATTTCCTACAGATCAATTATATAAAACGACTGGTCTACTAACTGTTAGGAAATTATATTTGCTACACATAATACTAAAAAAACCTAAATCTTTACCGTACGATATACATTTACAAAATAAAAGGCGGAAAGATATAGTGGCAAAGGTCCCGACAACTAAATCACTATTTGCAAGTATACAATATGTAAAACGCTCATCCATTTTGTATAATAAAATTAACAGACAACTACACATATATCCCATGACATATAATCAATGTAAAGAAAAGGTGCAGGAATGGTTGAAACCCCTTAGTTATGAGGAAATTGAAAAATTAATACAATAGGTCAAAATTTAAATTTTAGTATTGATTGCGAATACTAATAAATAAAAACAAACAGTCAGACAGACAGACATACAAGACATACATGACAGACAGACAATTTTTAGTTCTAGGTTATTTATGTAGTTTGGTGCTTTTGTTAAATATTGGCATGTTCATACTTTTATAGAATAAGAATGTAATACAACAAACAACTGTTATGGTTATGGAAGAGCGGGGTCTCCTGGCACAGGCATAATGCTTAAAAGGAGGCTCCAATCAACTACAGAGTTTTTGTAACACCAATTTATGAATAAAATTTTATTATTATTATTATTATTATTCATTGAAGTGTAGAATGTAATGTAGATCCTCCCACTAATCGCGCTGCTACTCCTGGAAGCGCACAAACTTTAACAACTTGCTTGCCGATTTACTTGAATTTTTAATAAATTAAAGAGGAAAGTCTTTCCAAGTCCCAGCGTTACCCGTTATGAACAATCTTAGACGTTCATCGCTTTGATTATTCAGCTGTTCTGAAATACTCCTAGTTATGATTAAAAATGCTTCCATTTGTCCAACATTCATTGCTCTTCTAGCATTAAGAAATTCGTCATGTCAGTAAGTCATGTGTTGTTCGGGCATTTCCAACTCTTCTTCAATATTTTCCTGCTGGGCTTCTTAATTCAAGACTTCAAAAGCATGAATTTGATTAAAAGCGTTTCTCAGCTGTCTATCACGCTCTCTAAATATCTCCAAAAGAGCGTTAGTTGCGCGTAGATCAGATTCTCTTGCCAGAAACGCTTCTCTGGCTGTATCATAGTCAACAATTAATTCGCTTTCATTTCTATAAGGAACATATTGAAGAAGCAAGCTATAGCAATAGTTTTCTGGATCACTACCAGCTACAAAATACGGTTCGCGTATTACAGCAGCAATATTCCTGATTACCATTTTATTATTATCTGTAAGTGTAATTAGCCGCTCTCTAGTTTGTCTTTGTGGTTCCTGGTTTGATTTCTCATAGTAGGTTCAAAGAGCATTGTAAATTCCAGAAGGCACATATTATGAAAATCGTAGTTTGGATGCTCTGTAGGCCATTTTTCGTAGTATGCAAATATATTGGTGCAGTATCCGGTAGCTGTACCATTTGAATCAAATTTTAGGACTCTGTACCTCTGTTCGGGTTTCCTTGTATTCAAAAAGGTACATCGAACTATACCTAAAATTCAAATGACAGCGGTAAAAAGCACATTCGCACGCAGACACTTGCCTTTCTTTTAAGATGCGCATACAAACCTAAAACAATTTACGAGATATATGATTTTCCTCTCGTTGAATATCGCGTATTGCTTGCGCTACGCTACTATACGTATCTAGATGAGTAGGCTCAGATTTGGAAACATATTTGGCTATATTAAATTCTATTGCCTCATTTGTACCGCATGGCTGTATGTCCATGCTAGCATTCCAGATTTTTAAGATACTTACTTCTTACTTCCTGGGCGCTAAAACCCTTTGTGGGTTTTGGCCTCCTCTACGATTTTCTTCCATTTCGCTCTATCTCTGGCCTCCCGCCTCCAAGATTTTTTCTTGCCGAGTCTCTTCAGGTCCTCCTCTACACAATCCTTCCACCGCTTTCTAGGCCTTCCGCGGGGATTTTTGTTGTGGGGTCCATTTATATACGTTCTTGGAAGCTCTGGTGTCATCCATTCTTTCCAGATGGCCTGCCCATCGCAGCCTTTGTGACTTGCAGAACCTAACGATGGTTTGTTTGCTTATCAGAGCCTCGAGTTCGAAGTTCATTCTGATGCGGAATGTACCGTCTACTTGGCGCATTGGGCCGAAAATTTGCCTCAGGACTTTTCGTTCGAACAGCGCAAGTTTAAGTTCATCCTTTTGCGTCATCGTCCAGGTCTCACAGGCATAGGTTACTACTGGCCGGATGATTGTCTTGTAGATGGTAACTTTTGATTTGGTGGAGACGAGTTTACTCGTAAGCATGGCCTTGCATGTATAAAAACACCTGTTTCCCGCAGTAATGCGAGCCTTAATCTCGTCCTCCATCAGATTCCGGGAGTTTAAGATCGAGCCTAAGTATCTGAACGCGTTCACACCTTCAATAGTATTGTCTCCCACAACAACATCCTGCGCTAGTGCATCAGTTCGGCTGGTAGCTAAATACTTGGTCGTGGATGCATTTACATGCAATCCAAACTGTGCAGATTCAGCTTCGATAATACCTGCATGGTTGATTATATTTTGCTTGGAACGGCTGGTTATTACAATATCATCTGCGTATGCAGCCAGCTGAGAAGTGTTGTAGTCGATGAGTCCCTTAAGATTGAGTCTACGTGTGGCAGCCTCCAGCACAAGGTTGAATATAATTGTGGAGAGGGCATCTTCTTGCTTGACCCCCGAGTCTATGCGAAATGGTTCGGACTGCTCATTCTGGATGTTCACTATAGACTTCGAGTCTCGCATAGTAGCGTTCACAAGGCGTACAATTTTTCTCGGAACACCTAGTATCAGCATACTGCTAAGTATGCGATTACGATTGACGCTGTCAAAGGCCTGCTTGTAGTCGACAAACAGATGGTGCAGGTTGATGTTATACTCATAGGCCTTCTCGAGCGTCTGTCGCATTAAATAGATTTGGTCTGAGGTGGAGCGCTCTAAATCCGCACTGATATTCGCCTAATATTTCTTCGGCATACTTTGAAATTTTAATATTTCTCTGCTGTTTAATCCATTTTTCCCGCAAGGTAGCAGAAAGAACCATGCGAATTCCTCTGGTTTCTTCTCATGAGCGACATTTATAATATTACCTGTGGTTTTTCTGGTATATTTTATAATATTTTACGACACATCTAATACCTGTTCTTCCGAAGGCTGTGTGCTGTAAATAAGAATTAAACTGATGTATGAACGGGAATGGTTTCAGTTTGACAGTTTCTTTTATTATGAGATTGAGATATAATATTTGGGAACATAATTACATTTTGATGCTCTTGTTTAATGAGATTTAATTTGGTTTGATTGTTGAAAATTATGGTCCGTTATAATACTGTCATTGCCTGTCAAACTGTCTGTCATATAAATATCGGATTGAGTTAGTTGCTTAATTATATCAGGCACTTCACCAGGGTCTAAATTATTCTAGTAAGCTTTAGCTGGGCCGCATGTTTTTTTGCTTGTTAGGTGTTTTTTTACAACGATAACACAGCAATATCGTTCCTTAACTTGTTAATTCTGCAGGTAAGTACGAAGAGGCACTTACATTTACATAGTAATTTGTGACTTGATTTGGATAACCTTTTAGTACAAATCTCGCACACCCGATCACAATATATTTATATTTTTGATAAAAGTTTCCATTTGTGCCTTTTCTGCTGTTCGTACTTGAGAGCTATGCTCTCGTAAAGCCGTGAAATAAACCTCACCCTGATAAGGAGGTTCATTTGCTCTTACTTGAGATTCATACTCTCATGAAGCGCTTAATCGAATGTCACGTTGTTCAACTGATTCTGATGCTCTTAATCGTTGCATTCGTTGCTTGGAATTATAAAGGTTTAACTGCCGTTGAGTGTGTATTTCGTTTTTGTCCTACTCACGCCTTTTGCTTAATCGTTGCCGTTTCTCTCCATCACTTTCACTGGCAAGTTTTTGTTGACGTTTTAATTTCTTTTTCTTTAGCTTTCTCTTTCTTTGTGTTGATGTTTCAGATTTTCGCATATTGTTCCAACGAGTATCGAAGAAATATCCATCGACCCTTCCAGAGCTTCGTGTAGAAGAGTAAGAGCTAATATACAAAAGGGTTTGCCCCGGTGCCCCGAGGTGGTACGTTCACGACATATTGTTACACCCTGATGCCACTCTAGGTGGGCCGTGCCCAGGACGGGCACGGCCTCACCTTGACTTAGGTGTTTAAAGTAATGTGCCACTTATTTCAGCTAGAAGCTTACTTGTGCCTGACGAAACGCAGTGCCGTGTTTAATTTTGGAGTTGTCCTTCTCCTAGACAGGTTGCAAACCAATGCTGTTGACGCCTATCTCGTCAAAAGAATATTATGTTACAACCCTAACTAAACCAACATGATATCATATCAAATGCTTATACCCATACACAAACATGCACATACGTACATACATTCATACATACACACATACATAAATAAAGATACCATATAAAGACAAAATATACTCGTCAAGAGTTATTCTCAGCAAGACCTCAAGACCTTTCAGATACCCATATTGTAGGCACGAATAAAAAGAAAATTATCCGCCACTTTGGGTGTTCTGCCATGTTGGATTTGGAATGACGTCATACAGCATGCATTGTCATCCAAACTGTACGTGCATACAAAATTTTAACTCAATCGCTTAAACATATCTGTTTTAAAATTGATATTTGAATTTTAGTAGTCTGCCATATTGGATTAAGAGTGACGTCACATTCTTTTTCTTGTTATTCTCAGCACGCCCTATAATTTGATACCCATATTGTAGGAATGTATTAAAAATGATTGGTCCGCCATTTTGGGTACGCCGCCATGTTGGATTTAGAATGACGTCACACTGTTAATCATGCATTGTCATCCGAACCAAACGTGCATACCAAATTTCAGCTCAATCGGTTGAGGGCAAGTGCCTAAAATTGAGTTGTAAGATTCCACCCGAACAAACATACATTGCAAGTTAAATAAAAGCATGTAAAATAAAGGCTTGTAAAAAATTGTGGACACTGTGCGGCTTAATGCACCAACCTTTGTATAAAGTAGGCAGTAAAGCGATGCGCATGGGACTTGGCGCAAGTAGTCCGATAGCGCTAGCCGATTTTGGGGTCATAACTTTCAAAAACTCTAAAGTAGCTTATTTCTTGCCTGTGGATGCGGTTATATTTAAAAAACCTAAATATGTATAATAAATAAATTTGTGCCGGATTATGTAATGGATTTTTAAGATTTTTATTTATTTGTCTTTTTAAAGCCAAAAACGTTCTAAATCAATTTAAAAAAATTAGAGTTTACATATTCAAAATCATTAATGCATGAAAGATTTACTATATCAATTTGTGTCTTTTTTATGCAGTGTATAAGTAATAAAATACAAAAAAACAATTTCTACGTTTGAAACGATAAAAAATTGGCGCCGCGCCGGGCGGCGGAGATGAGCGCGAAGAGACGCACGTGCTGTGTGGATATTCGTATAGAACGTAACACACAAACGCTAGTTAACTATTATACCTAAAATATAGATATCGCCAAGCGAAGCGCAAGGAAGGGCACTTGGTACCTACTCTCGAAGCACTCATCATCTCGAAGCATTTCGACGTTTTTTATTACTTACCTACTTACTTGTTTTACATGTAATATACCGGGTGTAACAGAAAGGGGGTGATCATATCGAATACATGGAAGCAGTCACCGGTAACGAACAGCCTGCTGGCCTGTTGAACCTTGAAAGTTAATCAATTACATAGTTGTATTTTTTGAGATTTGTTAAAACATATTCATTAATTTACACTTGCACATCACTGTGAGGTCAATATCCTACGGCAACGCACACTAGCATCCATTTTCCACCTCCTGTTTTTACTCCTGATATTTAAAAATATAAAATTCAATTTTGGGTTTCCGATATTTTTTTCCAGTATTAATATTTCTGTGTATTTTCATTATTTTGTAATGTTGTTGTCACATTACAAAATGAAAATTATCACAGCTTTGAAACTAGGTTTATTTACAATGTGTCTCTTAATATCCTAACTTTACACTAAAGTGGAGGGATTTAGAAGTAATTACGTCTCCATAGGAGAGGGTAATTCGATGTATCTCTACGATATCAGGTCAGTAATGAAAGATCCATAAAAGAACACTGACTAAAGTTAATTGAAATTTATCGGATTGATTTTACAGTTCTCAACAAATAAAGTTACTAGAGAAAAAAGACCTTGATAATAACATGATACACTTTTATTTACACAAAGAAATTATAAGACGTTTGAGGCGTGTTTATTTATCTTAGCTTCAATAAAATGAATAATAGGCCTAATAAAGTTGGTTTTGAGTGAAATTTTCCAAACGCACCCTGAAAAATACGTTACTTTTCTCTGCTCCTGGTAAAAAAAATGATAATTTGTAATATGGGTTCTGCATATTTTTTACTGTTTTTCTGTTACAAAGTAATTGGTAGTTTATGTAAAAGATATGACGACAAACTAAAATCGTATCATGAAGAATCTACATGGTCTAATCCTATTTTTGAAATAAATAATTTAAGAATAGTTGAGTAAGTACTTAATTATTTTTTCTCGAAGTCACAAAGGCAGAGTTGAATTTGCACTAATTACAGTACCACTTTAATAAGTTACGACGATGTACCTGCTCAGAAAGCGAAATTTTTGCTTCGCGTGAAATTAACCGTCTGCTATTGGCTGAAGCGCCGCGCCCCATCGTAAATTATCTAGTCAAAAATTTAAATGTTATTTTTGACTCTTTATCTTATGTTAATTTAGGTATCCAAATAAGAAATCTCACCGCATTCGATCCGTCCATCATTTATGAGATACGATGCCGCAGACGGTCATTGGGAACAAACTTGCAACACTCCTCTGCTAGTATCGTGGATAAAAATAAAATTAAAAACTTCCGATTAATATAAAATCAAGGGCCAAACTACGAAAGCCTACCCGGAATTTATGAATACGAAAGAGGTTTAATTTCTTTAAATCAGAAGAGTCTTTGTCTAACATACTTAAATTAGGGTAGCTGTCCCAGTTTTCGATCCCCATGGTCAATTAAATTTATTAACTCCTACATCCATAAAATATTTGTTTTTCACGTGAACTTTTCATTGTTGTCATTGATTATTAAGAACTAGCTGTGCCCGCGAGAACTAGCTTCGTCCGCGCATGCATTTCGTGTTTAGACTGTTTTTACTGTATAAGTAAGTACACAACATATATAAATATTTACAAAATAAATATAATATAATATAATTTAATAAATATTTACAAAATTTCTTCAAAAACGGTGTGAGACGTTCAGCACGCTGAGTAAATGTCTCAGACTCGTGAGATACATGACGTTCACGGTCGGCTGCAAGACGGGGCTTCACGCTTATTAACTGTTTCCGAGGCTAGTGAACCAGCTATTCGGTGTCGATCAGCAGCTAATCTTTCTTCCCTTTGCATAGCTATTTCCGAAGACAAAAATTCTGCATAATGTTTTCGCCTCTCAGGTAAACGTACCTCATGTTCTTCTTCAGTTTCTTGAGATCTAACTTGCCTCATTCGTTTAAAGTATCTCGAATACTGAGAAAGACTTGTTTTCCTTCTTTATGATTTTTGTCCCAATAATGCTTGGATCAAGAATTGTTAAGGAGTATAGTATTTGTTGACTGCTCCCCTGCGTAATCGGGTAGGTTACTGCCATCTCAAACGTAACGTAAACCCCAAAAATAACATGGGCCCGATGACATCTATTTAGGAAGGTATCTACATTAAAGAGGGCGATTTAGACACATAGATTTAAAAAACAATCGCGTTTGACAGTAATACACTTTACCGTCTTCACCGCGTGATGGTACTCCCAGTTTATGCCATTATTGTTTTGCATTTTTTTTAAAGTAAGTTGGCAATAGGTTCAAATACCATATAATAAAAGAAAAAAATTAAATACCATATAAAGGTCAAAAATATTTCCACGTAATTGCCAAAAAAAAATAATGATGCTAGTGAAGTACATATACTTACTAATATTATTTCCATGCTGGTTTGGGAGAAAAGAAAAACCATAGAGCCTTGTACCAGCTGTATACATCTTCCCATGCACCATCGTAAAAGCTAATCGAGGGAATGAGCAAATCTGATGAATCATATTAGTAGGCGATGCGGCTAGCAACCCATCACTTAGTAAAAAAAAGCCACATAATCTTTTCAGAGTTAAATTTTGTATACTTAGGTAGCGGTATACATGGTGAAATTTTGATCGTTTTGAATCCTTAAAGAAAAGGGGTGACTCAGACCATAAATATGAAAACCTTTTTCTACGGGACCAACGCTGGGAGCTCAAAAAAAATTTCGTCATTTCCATACAAAATAGTTCCGCCGGTCGGCCAGTAAGTATGGGAATGTCGAATTTTTTTTTTGAGTTCCCAGCATTGTTCCCATAGGAAAAGTTGTTTGTTTTGACTGTCTCAGTCACCCCTTTAAGGGTCCAAAACAATAAAAAATTCACTATGTATAAGTAAAAAGCGGCCGCATAAACCAGTCTTTCTAGTTTCCTTCGAAGTCTTGGTATTTCACATCATATGTTCTAGACCTTAAATTTTCTTACGTCATCAGTAAGTGCTTATCACGCTGAACAACTCTTCCCAAGGCGTTATTTTATATCTCTCAAGGTTTAGCTGGGCTGCTAGGGTTCCACATCAGGTACTCCGGACCTTCGTTTTTTTTTTGTCAACAATTAGTGCTCATCATGTTGACCAACTTTTCCTAAGACGGTATATAAATATCTATTAAAGATAAGACTGGCTCCTATGGTTCCACATTAAGCATTCAGAACTTCGAAATAAATTTTAGCCTATATGTTATCGAGGACTAATAGCTATATAACAAAAAAGTTTCATCAAAATCCGTCCTGTAGTTTTTGCGTGAAAGGTGAACAACAGACAGACAGACAGACGAGACAGACAGACAGACAAAAATTTAAAAATCATATTTTTGTCTTCTGTTACATAAATGAAAACCCCTCGTTGTATTTTTTGTAGATTATATTCAACTAGCTTTCGCCCGCGGCTTCGCCCACGTCAATGTTGATCCCTCGGGAATAGTACTTTTTCCCGGGATAAAAGGTAGACTATGTCCTTCCCCGCACTCCAGAGAACTTGTATGCAAAATTTTATGGTGATTGGTTCAGTAGTTACGGCGGGAAAGCGTAACAAACAAACAAACAAACAAACTCACTTTCGCATTTATAATCTTACTAGCTTTCGCCCGCGGCTCCGCCCGCGTCAATGTCGATCCCTCGGGAATAGTACTTTTTCCCGGGATAAAAGGTAGCCTATGTCCTTCTCCGCACTCCAGAAAACTTGTATGCAAAATTTCATGATGATCGGTTCAGTAGTTACGGCGTGAAAGCGTAACAAACAAACAAACAAACAAATAAACAAACAAACTCACTTTCGCATTTATAATATTAGTAAGGATAAGGATAGTAAGGATAGTAAGAATGTACATAAATGAGACCTTCTACAGTTTTATTATATGTATAGATAAGAGATGTTTATGTAAATGTGATCCCTAATCCAAGCTGTAAAAACACCCAGGGTTGTTTGACCTGACCACACATTCATTATATTTTACTTAAACTTAGGATGTTTTTTTCATGTAATTTGAACAATTTTTTTTTTGATATACGTAAATTTAGCATTGCATGTTTTACTGAAAATAATGTTAATAGCCTTTCCAGTATTTACTAAGTATTGAACATTAAAAGATAGTGACAAAACATGTTTGTGCTAAAATAGGTTTATTAATCGTTTCTTAATTTAGCAGCCGGAACCGGAACATTCTATGTTTTTTCTTTTCTAGGAAACGAAAGCTGCTAGAACATTGACTTCTACTAATAGGAGTAATCGTAGTATTTAATACTCCTCACATAGCCTACTATGGGCGTAGTTACCCTGTACTAGGACGCCAGAATAGGCAAATGATAAATTTTCGGTATTCATCAGTCGTTCGCTATCAGTCTTCGTAACAACATCGTAATTTGTTTTGTGTTTCGACTTTTTCGTTTCTTATGTTCGCTATTAAGTCGTATAGCAATTCCGAATATTACGAAATGATGCTTTGTGTCGGTGCAGCAGCCGGCAGTTTGAGAGCTGCCGAGAGTTATACCGCCAGCGGTTCATCGATGGTCGACCACCAGCTGAAGCCAGGCGTCTGCCTTCAGTTCATTGCTTCAAAGGGATGGTCCATCGCCTGCACTCAGCTGGATCTTTTCACGCTCCAGTGCCAACTGGTTGCGCTACTTTGCAAGATCCAGCGTTTGAAGACGCCGTGTTGCAACATTTCGAGGATAACCCGAGGAGCAGTACCCGCCGTGCTGCCTTGGAGCTGGGGACGGCTAACCACATGCAGGTGTGGCGAGTGTTGCATGGGGACCATCAACACCCATATCACTTCAGCCGCGTCCAGGAGTTAATACTTACCGATTTTGCACCTCGCGTGACTTTTTGTCAGTGGTATCGGCGTCAGGTCGAGACCTCATGGGAGTTTGCTTCGAAAGTGCTATGGACCGATGAAGCTTCATTCACAAGAGCCGGAATAAGTAATATTCATAACGAGCATTATTGGTCTCATACCAACCCACATGTGTTTACTGAATCGTCATGCACTCGTCGGACCATATTTTATATATTTTTGATATGATATTGATGACTATATTTTTGTACCAGCCAGTTTAAATGGCGAGAATTATTAAATTTTTTTGCAAAATCAACTGGATGATAAACTGTCGGTGATGCCAGTGAGAAGGTACATCGATCTTGTGATGGAAAATAATTTAATTTTCCAACTTGATTTCAGGCCGTTATATGATTTTAATGATGGGATTATTTTCAATGTACATGGGGTTTCTATACAATGAATGGTTTTCACTGACCACTAAAATGATGTCCGCATATTGGTTGAACACTTACGACACAAATATTTTTGATGAAAAAACGGACGATGATACGTTTCATCTCGAATCAAAAGAAGGGACGGTTGGATATGTTTATAAGTACGGAATCGACCCAGGTGTAAAGGTAATTTCGATACAATAGCTTTATTTCAACGTCTCAATTTACGTGCTACCCTCAGTTACTTAAGGTAAATGTCCCAAACTTTATGCTAGTAGATACTTGTACGTTACTTCGTAAGTTAAGTCTCCGGCGTAAAAAATAATTAATTAAAATATTTTCCATTATATTACCCAAAATTATAATATATTTTAATCTATCAAGTCATCCAATTTGTATCATCAATCAAGTACCAACATTTTACTACGACATTGAGAGCAATACTAAACTAGCGCAAACAGCTGTGCAGTGTGTGTGCACTCCTTGACGCTGCGCCGTAAGTTCGCCCATGGAGTTCGCGGGTGCAAGGCAAATTAAGGCGATTAGAGTCCTCAATGACCTTGGGCGTTTGAGCTCCTCGCTCCGCGCCACAACCGCGCACCCCGCACGAAAACATCGATCAAAGACTACACGGCCGTAGGTAGGACAGATGAGCGCTCCATACATTACTGCCTATTTTTTTGAACTTTTATAAACGTATTTATATTTATTTATTTCGACTAGAATAGTTTGATTGCCTAAGAATTGATTGAGTAGAATAGTTTAATTAATAAGCGACCTAAGTCATTATTTGACTTGAAGTTTTTTTTTAAAGCAGCGGCGCACTTACAATTCTGTTCCATTTGATTCTATACTTAAACAAAAGTCAAAAATATACTTTGCAGTTTTTATCATAACTGTGTTATTGCCATTCGACATGTCGATTCGACACATCATTCCCTCCGTATTAGCAGGGCTTATTACTACCTATTTATTCCTAGTTAGACTATTTCAATTATGTGTAAAAGATAGTAAGTTCAGAAGCAGACTTTTCACGAACGGGGTCAGCCGGGCAGGACTTTGGAGTAATTTATAAAATAGCACCCTTTTCAAAAATAGCTTATCTCAAAATCTATAAAAAAACGCATCAAAATCCGTTGTGTAGTTTTAAAGATCTAAGCATACATAGTGACAGACAGCGGAAAGCGACTTTGTTGTATAAGTATGTAGTGATAGAAAAATGAAGAGGGTCTTTTCATATGTTGACTATTCCTCTCCTGACAAAATTTCAGTTTTAATTTTTTTTTCGGTTGGTAACATTGAAATTAAAGGATAGTAGGGTAGGATTTACTCAAAACATATTGTACGAGCTTACCTCGCACATTTGGGCGACCCGTGGCCTACATCATGTAGGTCACGTGTCAGCTCTTTTTATACTATAATTAGAATCAAATCTAATAACAAATTGAGATACTATCGAACAGTAGCCAAGTTACTATCCAGCGGCGGTCGAGGTACTGCTGGGCTGCCATCGAGAAAGGATCCGTCACACCCAGTTATCAACATGTAACATCGAGAGAAATAAACTACTTTCTACGTGACGCGATCTTGTATCTCCACAACAACATCTACAACCTACAATCTACATCCCGTCATGTACGGTGTATGGCTAACACCATGGCCTGCATTGTACATTGTTTTTGGTCCTTCGAGCCGGATCCTTTACGGGATCCGTGGTGTTCGCATGTCCTTTTTGCGATAGCGAATCGGTTCACCGGCCTCCCACAAGCGGGTCTCACCGGTGAATTGAGAAGGCGCATATATCGCAAGCATGTGGGTACACAGTACAGAATCAGCGGCCAACTGGAAATACGGAAAGCCGCTCAACAGCAATCTCCAGTTCATCCAACTTTCATCAGGGGTCCAATAAGTCATCACAACAACTTAACATTGGACTACGACATACATACGTTAAGTCATCCAGCTGGACACCACAAAACATTGAAGCTTCGCTACACACAGTGAAAGAGTCTCCGCGTTCAGTTGAGCATTATACAGACAGGGGAAGTTTGCCGCAAAACAGCCGGGGAGTTTTCGAGCCAAACTGGGCACTACAAACATTGGAGCTTTCCTACACACAGTGGTGGAGTCTTCGCGTCTAGCTAGACACTACAAAACATGGTTGCTTTGCTACACACAGTGGTGGAGTCTTCATGTCTAGCTGGACACTACAAACATTGGAGCTTCCCTACACACAGTGGTGAAGTCTCCGCGTCCAGTTAGGCGTTATACAAACAAGAGCTTCGCCGCAAACAGTCGGGGAGTCTTCGAGCCAAACTGGACACAACAAACATTTGGAGCTTCGCTGCACACAGTAATGGAGTCTTCACGTCTATCTGGACAACTTCTTCTCAAGAGAAATATTTACTACATCAAGATTAATCCTGCGAATAAGAGATGACTGGAAAGGACCTCCGGTTACCAACAGTATTGGAATACACAGAATGATTGCCCATACAACATGAATCAATAATCAAAGCGCTAAAATTATTCGCGATAACAATATTTTAACATCCATAGATTATTGATTTGACTTAACATTCCCATATGGGAAAAACATATTAAGAAACATCGTACGATATATGCAAGAAGTGCATACGCTGCAATACATGGAGCACATGTTTTGACGCACATCGGCAGGTCAGCGACATGGACATTGGCAACAAGGCCGCGCGGAACAATTGCAAGCTTGCAATATCGCGCCACGACAAATGCATGCCTGCTGTGATGAAGGTCAATTAAATATTATTTAGATATTTTCTTTCCGTCATATAATCAAACAAGATACAATTTGAAGATCATGAATGTGTCCTCTTGCTTCACATCCGTACCAACATCAAGGCTCAATTGCAACAGGCGTATTTGGATCACTCCAGAGGATCGAGTCGTCTCGGGAGGCAGCTTTCCAACAGCTGACAAGCACAACGCCGCGAGGACATCAAGGAAGAAACGATTATTATGTTGAAGAATAATTTACCTAATTCTGTTTACATTTACTTTTTACAATTTTACATTTTTACACTTTTACATTTTTGTCTTGTACTACATATACATACATTTGTGACGTTTCCTTCTCGATTGGCCCTTCATCCTTTGGCGTTGGGAGTATGTACGAGCTTACCTCGCACATTTGGGCGACCCGTGGCCTACATCATGTAGGTCACGTGTCAGCTCTTTTTATACTATAATTAGAATCAAATCTAATAACAAATTGAGATACTATCGAACAGTAGCCAAGTTACTATCCAGCGGCGGTCGAGGTACTGCTGGGCTGCCATCGAGAAAGGATCCGTCACACCCAGTTATCAACATGTAACATCGAGAGAAATAAACTACTTTCTACGTGACGCGATCTTGTATCTCCACAACAACATCTACAACCTACAATCTACATCCCGTCATGTACGGTTGTAGGGAGTAGTTGTAGAGTTAAGTAGAAGTAATGCGTGGCTGGCGTTGGATGCAAGTGGAAGTATGGTAGAGTTGTATGGAAGCTTGAGTTAAGTTGAGTTGAGAGTGCAGGGAGAAGATCACCAAACAATCACAATAAGTTTCACTGTATATTAGTTAAGTTTAGTTCGTAGGTACAAGTTAAAGATTTGGCACTTCCGTTCCCTATGTGTCTGTCGCGGTTTAGTTGCGAACGCACTCTGGCTTAAAAATAATAAATTAAAAGTAAAACTGTGACGCGCGACTTGTGAAGGTCGCGGCATCAGCAAATGCATGTACAGTTCAGTGACACTGTACAACGGTGTATGGCTAACACCATGGCCTGCATTGTACACATATAATTCCAAAATTTTTGAAATCTGTCATCATCATTTCGAGTAGGTGTCACGGTCAATCGACCATGCACACCCTGGTGTCAGAGTTCTTTTGAATCGCCTCTCGGCTTCTGACGTGGTTCCTTTTAATGACTTCCAGATGGCAGCCGGGACCACCGGCTTAACGTGCCTTCCGAAGCACGGAATCATCTTTATTATCAGACAATCAGGTGATTCAAGCCTGCAATGTCCTAACCAAACTGGAAACAACTAAACAAAGTATGCTTCCGGTGGGAATCAAACCCACGACCCCCGGGTCAACAGGCAAACGCCTTAACCACTCGACCACGGAGGCTGTTTGTGTGGTGTGGCTGTGTTGAAATCTGTACATACCAATGAGTACTCTTGCTGTCTCTAATAATTTAATAATATTTCTGATTAAATTCATAGCTGCATATTTAAAAAAATATTTTCTCAGATTGTGCTAAAACAAAAAAAATCGAATACACAACATTTGAAAAGAACCGCCTCAAGTATACTAACAGCATTTAGGTACTATTTTAAAAAAATACATGCGATATATAGCACATATTTAATTTTTCTGTGTAGTTTTGTTCTTCGTTTTTTTCAGACTATTGTAACACTAATTAAGGTTTTTACGAGTAGGTTTAGTTTATGCGATTAAGTATGTTTTTATATGTTTAGTAAGAATAATTTTAATTTAAATAAATTAATTCAGATGTCTTTAATAAATCTACAATCGATAAAAAAATAAATAAAGTCTATGGGAAATTTATTTAGGTAGGAACACAGTTGCGGTGAACTTTGACCACCGCAGGCACGCACGACCGTAAAGAGCGCTGCCGTCCTTTGAAACCACATAAACTAGTTTTCGGAGAAAATGTATGGGTGACGTCATTGAACGTTCGCAGACGGACGCCGCATCCTTGAAAATCATAGCTTAACTCAGAATACAGAAATTCCTAAGTTTAAAATATGCGATGTTTTTTACCGTGGCTGCCGCCCTTATATGGGTTTGCATCGTGGAATTGAAAATGAAAAGGAAGGCAATCTGTTATGAGCTAAGTATTCAGGAATATTCTTTTTGTACATCGGAGTGATTACTAGGTTTCAGAGGATGCTTATCGTCTTAGCGGTAGACGTCTAGTTTACTAAGCGTTTCCGCAAAGTGTCCATTTTTGGCAAAAATGCTTGGTTAAACTAGACGTTTACCGCTAAGACGATAAATTATACTACAATAAATAATTTAAAATCTTATCTGGGGATGCTCAAACTAAACTTTTAAATTATATCTCTGTTCAAGCTCTCATCATCGCATATTTCTCCGATCATTTTTTTTTTGAGGCATTCTGATCCACCTAAGTACAATTCGAATCTCAATCGAACGTCGTATCACATATATACATATATGCGCTAAATAAACACAGCGAAGTTAAATTACATATTACTTTTAAAAGTAAGGTTCATTATTTTACACTAACAGATAAATTTAGGTAGATAACGAAACGAGCGAGATATCGAACGAGCGCGAACTACACTACAATACAATTGTACCGTCTGACTGCACTACTCTATGAACATACTTTATATCGTCTCAACACACACAAACAAAGAGAAAATACGCTAGATCGCCCGTAAAAAAATAGCAGCGAGTGACACAGCCTCCCCGTTTGAATGCCAGCGGACGACTGCCACCTACGCCCGCGCAGGCCACCCTCAACAACAAAACGTCGGAATTCATCTTTTTAAATAGAAAACCATGTTCGATTGCCAAAAGCAACGTATTATTCAAATAACAAAGAATTCTTAATTTATTAGTGCAAAAATATTTTAAAATATCATAGCCATTTGGGAGCAAAATCGATGCCCCGTAATTATTTTTTTAATACACAATAAAAAGACGTAAAGAAAAAATGAACATGTTGAATAAAGTCCTTGAACAGTTGTCTCACATATATTTTTTTCAACTATTCCTGGCCAGCAATAAAAGAGGAGTAGGCTTTACAAAATGCTCATTTGACGGAAATTGAGGGATCTAATCGCCTTAAGTATTTTATTGAGTTCTTTAATATTTTATTAGAAATAAGGCATTAAAGTCCCATAAAATTGCAAAAATATCGACACATGAAAAAGCGGACATTTTTTTTTTACTAAATATTGGATTAGGCATTTGCCTCCCATCTCACCTGATGGTAAGTGACGATGAAGACGAGGATGTGGATGAACGATGATTTAGGACATTCTATTTTTTTAGATTTAATATTTATGTAATAAAATATACTCGTATATTGAATGAAAAAAATGTACGTAATTAATTTTCTAATGAGCAAAATTGTCATATGTTTTGTTCCCTAGAATTTTCATTAAACGAGTTTGAATCCGTGGTCCAAAAAATTTATTTGAAAAAAAAAAAACGATAAGTAAAATTTGCAAGCGGCCCTTGTTTTTTCAAAAAATATTTACTTACATGTCATTTCGAATTGAATGAAACCTCAAAAGAATTATTATGTAAAATAAATTTCTTTATTTTATGTTTAATCTTTTCGAAAATAGTAAGCAATATTTTTATTATAGGTATTCATAATGAAGAGATTAAATACAAACCAAATGTGATAAGCAAACGTGACATTTAATTTGTTTTTTTATTAAGTTTAAGAAACTTAAACTCGGATATTTTAATTTAAATGATATACGTAAGTCTTCACTGAAGTATATACCTTAAATATTAATGATTTTTACTATAAATTATCACAAATTTCTCTTACTAATCTTATCTCGAAAGAAAAACTAAGAGCAGAAACACATTTTATCACGAAATGGGGTTCAAACAAAAGGTCCACAAATAAACAATAAAAAGTTAAAGTCGAAGATTTTTATTCAAAATTGGATACATGTATCTCTTTTTGAACGTCATATTTTTATTTCTTATATATTTTTTAATATATGCAAAATTAAAATACTACTAGCGTTTCGGAACGACCACTGGTGAGAAGAATACGCCGAAAGAAACTCAATCCAGACTAAGCATACTAAAATATGGGACATTTACCTTACCTGCATTCTGTCAAGTTTCATACATATCAGTCCAGTTCTTGGGTCGTGATTAATAACTGACTAACATCCAGAATTACAAACTTTCACAAGTTTCATCGTGTTCAGTTCCATCGGTGCAGTTCATACAATATTTTCTTTCAAATATTCAGAACAAAGCCACAATGTTTAGGGTTATTTTTTATTTTATCTTCACCTTTATTTACCTCTAACATTAGAGAGTATTTGGAGACCTGAGTGGTACAAGCTCCTTCATATAAATTGAAAAGCGACACCGCCGTGGTTTCTAGAACCTGCGGCCAAGCCGGTCGGTCGCGCGGACGCATATTAATCGTGCCTAAGCCTCGAATGGTTTATTAAAAATATCGATATATTGCTTTATTTTAAATAAAAATAATAATAATCAAAATGCACCGATAGAACAGAACATAGTGAAATTTGATAGGCAGCGCGACCGCGTCGCAGTTCTTTAAATTATTTGTTGCACTCAATACAATTATTAATCTCGCGTAGGAACGGGCGGCTCGGTCGCGCAAACAAATGTAAATCAAGCCTTAAGGGTCCATACTACCTCACACTGCTTTGCAAGATTGACTGTTATATCAGTAATAATTAAATACTCAAGTTGAAATAAAAATGCAGCAAAGTTCAGGACTAACTCTGGTAACTATATGACTCAAAAACACGATTGCGTTAAATTTTCTCGATAGAAAACAATTGCAAAGTTGCCTCCAAATCACGTCTAATTTACTCGGTATATAGCATTATTCACCAAATACATTGAAATTAACCTTGAAACTTTTGATTATTATTGCATTACTGATAAGGCAGCCATCATATGTTTTGCTTTTTCGAATAACCCTTGAATATTCCTAAAAAACGAAAATATCCAAAGTAGCCAACGCGTTTAGACCATCCGCATTTGTATGGCCACGCCGCCTGGCATATGTCGGGCTCTTAAGACTCGAATTATATGCGTGAGGAAATATCCGCTCGGACGCGCAGTTGCATGTACTTTAGCCTAATTACGGTTGTGGATGCACTATTTTATTGTATACGCGGCCACCTATTTCTGTAATTTAAAATTAACTTTTTATTCCAGATGGCACATAATAACCTTCAAATGGAGAATTCGCTTAAAATGAAACTCGCTATTATAATAGGCGTCGCGCACGTTGTATGCGGGCTTTTTCTAGCTTTGTTTAATTATATGTAAGTAATCATATGGCGTGTTAATACAAGTATAGTTCTAAAGTGTAGAAGTAAGAGAAGAACAAAATTTGTTACTGGTATCAAATGGAGAAACTTATTACAATGTATTTCAATCAGGCCAAGAACATACAACACACAAAAACTTGATTAACTTTTATCAATAAAAATTGTCAGCCGTTTGGCTACGATGATCACACACAGGCAGTGTGTCTGTCTGTGTGTGATCATCTCAAACGGCTGACCAGACGTAAATGCATGTTTTCTTATTAATAACGCGACAAATAGACATCAAAAAAGCAGTGGGCAGATTTTTCAACATGCTTAGTCATCGGGTTGCTACTCTGACGTAGGGTAACCAAGTCTTGTTACTACTCTACGTCTGACTTATTGTCTCACTAGTACTTTTTCAAGCACGTTCACAAACGTGTGCTGGCATTTTCACAATGTTTTGAAGAATAGTCATATATTTTATTACATGCATAGTATCACGTCTTTATCCCTTACGGGGTAGATAGGGCCCGAGGCCATAAGACAAAAGGCCACGGTTAGCATCCGTGGCCTTTTGGTGATGGTTGATGGGCTTAAATATGGAGTACGGAATCAAAATAGTGATGGGTTGCTAGCCGCACTGCCTATTTACATGATTCCTTAGATTTGTGCCGTCTCTCTCGGTCGGTTACTACGGCCTGCGCGGGAATTTTTTGTCATATTGAGCTGCATGCTATGTTGTTTGACCGTGTTCAGAAAGATGTCATCGGTGGGTTGTCGGCTTTGTTATTTGGAATTATAGAATTTAAAGTTACCATTTTTTTGTTACTGTCATAGGGTAAGTATGAAGTTGGAATGCGGTATACATACCATGCTCAACTCCATGGCGTCATTGACAGCCATTGTGTTATGTATTTTTTATATCTTTTGGTTTTTGATGTATTTTTGGGGTTATATAGATAATACAGGAAAAAATATAGCTGATGTGATCAAATTGCATGGTCTATTGCGAGCTTTTACTACGCAAAAGCTCACAAATAGACCATGTACTTTCTTGTACTCGCACCTTTACTGCATATGCTCCACGGTCCCAGAATTACGATTATCGCACACAAAATGCGTTTGGCCGGATGATAGAACCTTTAATGCTGCAAATGCAATGATCCTCTTCCATGCAGGTTTGGGAGAAAAGAAAAAATGTAGAATGTGCCAGCTGCTTCTTTTCCCGCGCAAATCGTAAAAGCCGATCAAGGGATTGTGCTAAAATCTGCGGAATTATGTCAATAGGCGATACGGCTAGCAACCCATCACTATTTGATTCTGTTTTCAATATTTACGCCCTGCAATATGATAAATGTGGCCATAAGGTCTTGTTTGTTTGTTCTGCCTGTCCCGCAAGGGAAAAAGACGTGATACTGTGATACTATATAGAACCTTCAAAATTGTCTGGCTACTGAGGAAACATCGTTTAATAGTACCCCAAATAATATGTATAAAATATAGCTTTTATAGTATAACGTAAGTATAATTACAAATTATAATAGTTTGGGGTGTCTGGCAAGGGGTTGTAACCATACTGTGCGGCAATGAGCAACGCGAGTTTTGGTATTGTAAGGAATATAATATAAAAAAATAAGTTTTATACCATAATAAATTTGAAATAGAATTTTATACACCTTTGCTACCGGTTACCTGCCAAAGCCACCATCACCCAGGTTCAATGGGTGGGGATCGTTTAAATATTATATCATAGTGTTATTTTCAGCGACATAATGCTATTTTAGCTCATCATGTGACAAACGGTTTCAAAAATTGTGTAGTGCATGAAAACTAGATTTTGGAATTGTCTTAAAAAGCTTAAATATACATTATATGTTACGCAAATATTTAATGTATATTGACGCGCATCGCAATGCGCGTCAATTGGTGTTTACTATCCTTTATTTCAAATAATCGTCCAAGACTCGGAAATAATGGTCTACAACACTTCAACCGGGTAAAGATTGAAGAACTAAGTACTGTAGTAGAGTTTTGGTATTAATTGAATTTTCAATTTATTTTTTTCAGATACTTTAGGAAATATTATGCAATATTCTTTCATTTCTTGCCAAAACTGCTGTTCATTTTGTGTATATACGGATTCTTGATTTACTTGATTTTCCATAAATGGTATTCAACGGGACATATCTTAGATTTAAAAAACTTTGAAAATGTAAAGGAGTATGCCAATCGCGGTAAGCACAACTTTGGCCTTTTATTCATAAAATTTCATTTCAATATTTTATGTCTGCAACTTCTATTTGCGAGGAAAATTATTTGATCATCAACAACAAGTGATCTGACCACAAAGGGATGGTTAGTAGAAACAGAACTTTCTCTCCACGTCTATATATATATTTTAACCCCGAGTTATCCAAAGTGTGAAAATTTATTTTAAGTGAATATCTGACAAAGCTGATAGTTTCCCAGATATTCACATTTTTTTTAAAGAAAATGTCAAGCTTTTGAGGTTTTCGTGTGTATTTTTATATTTTACCTATTCAGTTCATTTGTATTGGTAGTTTTCTTTAAAAAATGGGCATAATTATTTACTTATGATGATACGATATAATCTTTTTTTTAAAGAAAATGTCAACCTTTTGAGGTTTTCGTGTGTATTTTTATATTTTAGCTATTCAGTTCATTTGTATTGGTAGTTTTCTGTTAAAAATGAGCATAATTATTTACTTATGATGATACGATATAATCGACAATGTTCTATTTTTACTAAGGTGTTTTACACTGAAAACCATTTTGAGATATTCTTATCATTTATACAAAACACATTAAGATTTTTTTAGTTAAGTAATAAAAGAGATCTTCTAAAATCTGTGAGATTTCAAGAGGAAGACAGAATAAGTTCGACACCTTTCAACAGCCTATTAAAAATTAATGGCATCCATCGAGTACCTTATACTACGCTAATGCCATCTGACGTAACATGGCGTACTTTGATACACTGCAAAGGTCTTTGACCCAGTCAAAAAGGAGGTTTTAGGCCTTTCCGATTTTATTCTTAAGTTTACCTCTTAAGTAATACTCAATAACCAAATCAATACACCTATTGGTAAATTTGGTTGCTGGATATTACTGATGTGGAAGAACGGATGTTGAATAGAGATTAAAATAAAACATTTTTAATTACATTTTAGCATCTTATTTATTTTCTTTATTACATTTTTCACGGCTGCTAGTGTAGTGTGAAGTTTACATGGTTTTCTCATTTCTGAACTTATCAGTACAAAAGTATTATAGTAGTTCTTAATTAAAAATAAAAAAGACATGTGCATGTGAACTAGACGAAATTTCCCCTGAAGGGGTAAAATAGGAGAGTATAGTTTGTATTAAAATTTTCTATGATATTGTCACTGATCTGAGATTGTCTAGTCTGAGTAGGAGACTGCTGGTGCTGCTGGAGTAGAAGTAGTATCTATCACGCATCTATCTCTCACCGTTATCACGTAAAATTATTTTGATTAGACATAACATTTATTTTTTTTGTATAGAAGATATTTCTTTTATTCCTTAAAAAAAAAAAGATTATTTATTATATTCACACGTATACAAACATCGCTTATTTCAAGTAAAAAGGTAATGCAGAGACAAGTGTATTTAATACGATTAAAATGTAAACCATGTTTCCACGCAGGTAATAAAAAGCTTTTTCGCAATATTACTCAACAGTGGCGCCAGCTAGTGAGCATGAAACGATACCCCTCATTATTCAAAGATGACAATTATTGTTTATTATTAGTGATGCTTTGATCATGACTTAGGTCGACTAGCCGATTAGGCGATTATTCGGTTGTGAAGAGGCCGACTAGTCGGCCGACTATTCGGCCGAGCCGATCACGGTGTCGGGCATTTCCGTCAAACGTTTAGTTTATTGAAGAGAAGGAATATATATATATATGTAGTTATATATTATTCCTATACTAACTAGTTAGTAGGAACAGTCAGTTGAGAAAACATATATTCAGGTTCTAGAAAAAAGAAACGCATACCTAATGCAAAGTGATATTTTTTTATTAACAAAACTTTAACGTTATTAAAAAAAATACAATTGCCAGTGTGTTAATTGTGAATTATACACAGAATATCATGCACTTACAATATGTGCACAGTGTTGGGGACGCCTACGTGCGACGAACAACAAGATATTACTTTATTCACTTCCATTACTGTCTAAGACAAAATATTTATTCATAATTTTAAATTTAAATATTCCTACCTAACTTAAACATTCCCGTAAACTTTCTTATTACCATTGATTCATAATTGGGAAAATATAAAAGTAGGTAAAGCATTGTATGTATCAAACGCCTCCATTTCATATTTATATTCGAACGTCGCTGTCCAACGTCGCTAAAAAGTTCGTCGCATCTTTTATAATTTCTTCATCCTTCAGGAAGCTGTAATAAAAAATAATTTTGTTCATATTATTAGAAATCGATTATTTTTTAATAACCATGATATTTCAACTTCTTACATTACTATCGCACAGCTCGACACTGACAAAAATGTTCCCAAAATGGGAAGACCGCCATAAAAATATCGATATAGGTAGGTACGTGATTTTACCACAGCACTAGCAAAATAACTAACCTTATTTTATATAAGGAAAAATTTATAATTTCTACCAAAATACCTTTAAAACTTGTCATTTATACAATACTTTATATAATAGACAGTATTATTCCAATACTATGACGTATTCTCTGTTTTAATTATGCAGTTTTAATTGAAAAACTTACCGATGAAATGTATCATTTACAGAATAATTTTCTTTTCGTCCTGAATGAAATTAACATCCCACCATTGCACAAAACTTTGTTAGGATAAATTGCCATTTTATGAAGTACCAACACAACACCGGCAAACATCTTTTTCCGTAAGAATTACAGCACAATCATATATTTATTTTGCAGATATCACAATTCCGGTGGAATTGTGTAAACATTTTTTGACACTATAACCCGATCAAGTTGACAAGATGCTAATGTGACAGACTTGATACATGAATAAGTTTTTTTGAATTATGTCGAGTTGATTGGAGTCCAATGGAGTCCATTGACATTTCAAGCCGGGATAACTATGAAAATAATAGAAAATGATTGAACATTTTGTCTCACTCTATCATACGCGGAAGCTCATAAGCAAAATACGCGTCAGCTGTCTGTTTTCAGTTGCTTTTTTAAGCGGCTTTATGCTTTATAGTAATTATTCTGAGATGTGAACAATCAAGTCGTATATATAGTCTATTTGTAGCAAAGGCAGTGGACACCTGGTAAGAAAAAGCACATAGCATGTACTTACTTATCTGCTTTTTTTATTAAATTCTAGGAGCATGTCTATACTTAGTTTGATATCCCTCTTTGTAATAGAAGAGCTATCACCACATAATATAAGTAATGTGGTATCATCATCTAAGGAGTCATGATTTATATTATTAATAACTAGCTGTTGCCCGCGGCTCCGCACGCATTAAGTATGGAAGTATCGATATTATTCATAATTCTAAGTCCAGAAATGAGAAAATACCATAAAACTTTAACCTCCTATTTTACACCTTTAGGGGAGAATTTTGTGCATTTCACCCACATAGGTATATCTTTTTTAATTGTAATAGAGAACTTACATACCTATTTATTTTCATACTTCATTGTCCAGATATTAGAAAATTTCCAATTTCCATACAAACTTTACCCCCCCCCCCCCCCCCCCCCCATTTTGCCATTTATGGAGGGAATTATGTCCATTTCATCTTTACAGGTCTTTTTAAATATGATGTAATCGTGAAATTAAATACATATTTTTATACTTCTAGGTCTAGAAATGTGAAAATTTCCATGCAAACTTTACTTGGGGGATTTTTTTCCAGTTGACCTACACAGATATTTTTAATTGTAACCTAGAACTTATATTATTATTTTCATACATATAAGTCTAGAAATGAGAAAATTTCCATACAAACTTTACCCTCCTATATCGCTCTTTCAGGGGAGAATTTTGTCTTGTTCACCTACACAGATCTTATTTAATTTTAATCGAGAACTTATATACCTACTTTGAGACTTCAAAATTCAGAAATGAGATTTTTCAATATTAATTTTAACCCTTTAGAAGTAAAATTTCTAAAAATCCTTTTTCAGCGCTCATTCACATCATTAAAAGAACCCCTGTACCAAATTTCAAGTTTCTAGGCGCAACAGTTTTGGTTGCGTTAATATATAAGTCAGGTTTGCCGTTTGCCCGCGGCTACGCCGCCGCCGTTAGTGTTCATCCCTCAGGAACAGTAGAATTTCCCGAAATAAAAGGTATTCTATGTCCTTCCCCGGGTCTCAAACTACCCCCATACCAAATTTCATTCAAATTGGTTCAATGGTTGAAGCGTGAAAAGAAGACAGACAGACAGAGTTACTTTCGCATTTATAATATTAGTATGGATAGGTACGCCCAGGAACATCAGTGAGTAGGAGTCTAACTGTACTTGGGTTAATACACTCAATCGTCAAAATGTACAATATGCTATAGTCAAAATGTTCCTGCGACCTGAATGTGCCTGCGGCAGAATACGACAATGCCAAAATGTGCAATCGACCTAATGAGTAATGTTCAAAGTGTGTTACGGCCTAAACAATCCTATGACAGAATACGACAATGCTAAAATGTGCAATCGACCTAACGAGTAATGGTATTTTGACCATTACTCGTTAGGTCGATTGCACATTTTCTTACGGCTAGCTTATGGCCTAAACAACCCTATACAGAATACGCTATGGCCAAAACCTGGTAACTCAGACGTCCATGGGGACAAGTTTATGAAAAATTTTAAATGTACATACAAAATATTTTTACTGTTTTATTATATGTATAGAATAGATTAAATTAGTGAAAGAGGCCCCGGGTGTACATGTGTTAGATACTGTACAATCATCTTTAAGTTTATTATCATACTGCTCAGACCTTGACCTAGTTGATCTGAGTAAATTATCATTTTTTTACATTCCATTCTTCTATTGAAACAGTTATCAATGATACTAATCTTTGTTTGCAAATCGCAACTGACACTTGAATTCATCTTTTGTTTTATCGTTACAAATTATTACCGGCAACTTGGTAAATGCCGTACTGAGAGAACAGTCACACTGAGGTGTCTGTATGGAAGATTCACACTGCTCCTCCCTAAAGTTAGCCAAATTAATTAATGATTGAGCTGCTGAAATTTCTGGTTTCTCATACTGTATCTTAATCTAACTAACAATTGTATTATGTTTATGGTTTTTGCTGTGTGCAGAAATTTTCTTTATAGTGGATTTCTTGTTATAATTATCCAGGAGAACTTTGGGTTACCACATGTCAAATGTCAAACATAGCGCGTAGAACCGATGGCCGATGGGGCAGAAGGGTTCTCGAATTGCGACCACGTATCGGCAAGCGCAGCGTCGGACATCCACCAACCAGATGGTCGGATGACCTCACTAAGGTCGCAGGAAGACGCTGGATGCAGGCCGCTTTCAACGGGTCGTATTGGAAATCCTTGGGGGAGGCCTATGTCCAGCAGTGGACTTCTTGCGGCTGATATGATGATGATATGATGATGTCAAATATCTTTAAAAATAAGCCTACTATCAAAAGTTGCTACATCTATAACTGTGATAGTCGCATTTTCAAGGGCAAAGGAAACCATATTGTCGTTCTGCTCATTTTGATATAATGAGTCAGTATATGGTAGGTCTATGGTCTATGGATGATTTCCTCAAGACAGTGCTTTTTACTTATCTTTTTATGACGGCTATCGATTGAGATTCACGTAATTAAATAGATATAGCCTTACAATAAATGACGTGAATGCACTTATTTCGCGTGTCCGAACCCCGACAAAGCGACAAGGTTAGCCGCGGCTACTGAGAGGCCGCGCGCGTCTGTTGTTACAGCCAGAAGGCTGCTAAAATAATAGTGCCTCGTTGCGGATAATTGAAAGTAAAAATAGCAACAAATGGCTAGGACATATTTCATTTTAGACTTTTTAACACACAGTAGGTGTTATAAGTTGGCAGGCTTGGTTTCCAACAAATCGTTGCGTCATATACATATGCATGTATATCTACACTGTGTGTACATGTTACATTAACAGCTGTTATAGTCTTATTTAGAGGAACGTGTAGATAATAGTAAAAAGTGGGATGGGAATTTCAGGAAGATTCTATTTAACGTGAGTTCTTCTTTGTTTCAGATTTCCGACAAGTTCTCCCAAATTTAAGAGACGAGTTCTTACACTATATATTTTGGTCTGAAAGGGCAAAACCTGCAGCCTTAGTAGAATTATTCAAAAACGAGCTTGGAAAAGACCCACATACGTTTAAATATGACATATTGCTATTAAAAACGATTCTATATCATATAGCACTGACATGTCTTCCTGTACTGCTATTGGGATCTCCACTTTATTTGTATATTAAGAATAGGATACACACACATCGAATTGAGGTATATAAACAGTTAGCTTGCAGAGCGACTTTCAGTACTCTACTCACTACTGTCATAAAACCATACTAAGGAATATAAAATCTGATACTAATCTAGTCATATATAATATATTTACTAGCTTACTAACAGCAGTGGCCTGCCGTAATGATGTGACGGGCTAGCATACGCGCTATAACGACAAAAGACTTTGTCGACGACGCGACGGTAAATTAGTCGAGGTTGAATGTCTGATGTGTAAATGCAGTAAAATGCTTATGTTGCCACGTTTTCCAGGAGTATTTTCCGCTGTCCGCAAGTATCCTTAATTGAAAGCTAGTAATACTTAAAGATACTTCAATATCATAAAGATTGGATAGTCCAATTGTCAAGTATTGGTCATCCACACATGTCCAAAAAATTAATCCTCACTTTAAGTTTTACTAACATAGGATAAGTGTCTTACTAACACACTTTGGATTTGTATTGTCATTAACGTACAGTCTGAAAGAAATAATTTTAATCATTCATTCATTCAAAACATTGATATCCATTGCAAAGGCTTCTAAGCAATTGCTTATTCATATGCTGCGGCATCTGTCTAGGGCTTTGAAGTAAATATACATGTAATTATTAGCAGTTTAGCCCATATGGATCTCACTCAAGGTATGTTATACACACAGTTTAACAAAGGAGTTGTCGTGTGTCAATGGACAATATTGGCTATGTTAGTGGCCATGTCTGTGTTAGTAGCCAACTTCTTCTTAGTAGCCAACTCTATCTAAGTGGCCAACTTTTTGCTATTTGCCAACTCTATCTTAGTGCCAACTCTTTGCTATTGGCCAACTATTTCTTTGTGGCCAATTATATGTTAGTAGTCAATACCGTGATAGTGGCCAACACTGTTTTCAAGATGCTTTGCTCAGTTACATTTTAAGCTAGTTTTTTTCTCACACTGTGTTGTCGAAAAACTATTCGACTGCAAAATAACAGTTTTCGGACGTATTTATGTATGCAAATCACCTCAGTCTACACTTGACAGAACGGCATGATCTAACTGTGATCCTATTGACGGGCTTCCATGTTAGCTTTAGTAGATTTAAGAACAATAACTTAAGTTATTGACGTGCAACAAGTTGACATTTCGAAACGACAAGTCCGTGACAAAATTATGCCGTGGCGCGCATGTTAGCCCAGAAATAATATTTTAGATTTATACATGTTATCCTATAATATATCTAAACAAAGTCCTTAATCCACTTCCGCATATTGATCATTTCTTTTACCGTGCCTACCTATTATTTTGTGGCGAGCTGCCTGATCTTGATATTTTTTATGCCGTGGTCTGCCAAAAATTCATGCATCTCCACTTGGAACACATGTTGTCCTGGACCTGATTGTAGTCCTATAGGACATTTCGCGTATATACATTTTTGGAACCATGTTTGTTCCTAATGTCTGATTATATTAATGTTTACTTGTTTAGAGAGAAGGAAACTATCAGTCCTACCACATGAGAGGCCAAGATTTGGGTGAACTCAAACATCAGGAATCCAGTCTAGGCGGGCTTTTGTTGCACAGATTATGGCGAACTATGGAATTTGGACTCGCAACAGTCAGTCATATGGCGTCGTATCTTCGACTTTGGGCCCTTTCTTTGGCACATACCTGTAAGTAAGCCGGCCGCGGCCGTTGGTAGCGATAGTGTCAACAGTCAAGAAGCGAGATTTAATAGTACCGAGTTCAAGATCCGCGTCGGCAGCCTCATACGAGTATCTTTGTTTGTATTATTTATACGGATTGAACAAGCCCCAAAGTAAGTTCGAGACTTATGTTATGGGATATTACTTTACTCAACAATGCTATATTTATAACAAATACATATGTAGATAAACATCCAAGTCCCAGGCCAATCTGAAAAAGATTATTTTCTATCTTGACCTGACCGGGTATCGAACCCAGGCACCCTCGTGTCGCAGGCAGGCGTATTGACCACTGCGCCCCGGAGCTCACTAGACATGAAAATCAAAATGGCGCCCTTCTATATCACAAAAAGTTGCTATATTAAAGTTTTTGAAATATAATGTTTCTGGTATCAAATGAAAGTGATTTTTATGTAGATCACAAAAATATATAATTTATATACAGGGTGGCCAAATAACAGGTATACACTTGTTCAGTAATTTTAATATATGAAATATAAAAAATAATAAGTATTCCTTGTTAATATATATATATAGATTAATGTAATATAGTATACATAAATGTTATATAGTATTGAGGGCCGGCAGTTAAACATGGAAAATAACCTCTAAAAATGAAATGTTAAATGCACCTCTAGCATCGCAGATGTGAACCCTCTTGGAAGAAATTGGAAGAAATTGCTATGCAATAAGGCCGCCTTTTGCGCATTTTCCTATTACTAAGTTTAGTTTGTAATTTATTTATTTATTTTTTTCTATGTGCAATAAAGGGTTTCTATCTATCTATCTAAACCTTTACATCGCTTTTTTTCATTTCCTGCGTTCTGTGTCTCGAATGTTTTGTTTTTATTGCTAAAGGTTAATTGGCATGTTATCATAGACACGTCCATTTAGATAGCCCCACAGAAAAACAGTCAGGAGCTGTTAAATCAGGCGATCTTTGGGGCCAACCAATGTCACCGTCTCCCAAAATGAATCGACCGGGAAAAGTTCTTTATAGTGATTCTAAAAACGTTTGAATAATTAAAATACGTTGTTCCGTAGTAAAACGCTCCATAACAAAGCTCCAAGTTGGCCACCCGTATTTTACATAATATCATTCTCCTGTAAAACTACAAAATATCACCAGAAAATTTCTGGTCATATTAGTAAAAATTGGTTGGGCAAATGGTTTGCAGTACACATTTTGGAAAGTAAATCTATACTAATATTATAAATGCGAAAGTGAGTTTGTTTGTTATGCTTTCACGCCGTAATTACGGAACCGATCATCATGAAATTTTTAACGTCCTCCCATACAGCTAAAGACATGTTTCTATTTCAACAGTACTATCAGATTTGTTCTGGCATGAAATAATGAGGTTTGCTCTCCATGACGTAACAAAAACTGGTATTTGGAAGCTGTACTTCTTCTTTCCCCTTTGGGCCCTGATAACACTGTTTTTCCTAGTGTTCATGGATAGCGTCGCTGTTTTTATTCACGTCCTTCGGCTTCATTGGTAAGTGTGTGATTCTGTTACAAATACGAGCCCTTTGCTTGCTGGTTAACAATAAGACCATTCCTCGTATAAAGTGTGTGATGGATGACTAAGGCGTGAGACGTACATAAGCGGTGCCGTGTGCGAGTGGTATAGCGTAGGTGCGGAGCCGATGCGATGCAAAAGTGTGCCAACAATGTTGAAAAGGCAAGGCGATTAGTATCGTAAATTGTAGTATCTTTACTGAGGCGCCGTGCGTGCGAAGAAATAGCGCGCATCATCCATCCCTTTACTGCCTGCACATATATATTATTTATAATGTGACACATTATACACAAAATTGTTTAAATTGTGTATTAAAAAACATCTATCAAAAAGAGTTCATCATCATCATCATCAGGTCCTTTTTAGTCTCCACTACAGGAGCACAACCCTCTCTGTACTACTAGGGCCATACTTGGCCAGAGCAGCCAGAGGACTTGGCCTACACTCTCCACGCTGGCCAGACAAAAAAGAAATAAAAAAAAAATATTTAAAATTAAACTGAGTTATTTGAAATTATTTAATTTGGTAAATGGCCACCAATTTATAAAATTACGTCAGTCTGGCGTCAAAATGAAATGCAAGGGATATTTTTGTAAGCAGATCTTTCTCGGTCCAGGCATCTCGCCTGCACCTGACGCCGCTTATGTATGTTCTGCGCCTAAAGGGCATATCAACTAACTCCTTGTATAATAGCATAAGTAGTCCGACAGGTTATAAAAGAATACAAAAATGATGTGCACTTACATACATACTATCTTTTTATCCATTGCGGGGTTGACAGAGCTCTGGGATAGACCAAGCCAATTATTGCAATAATTAAATTTTTGTGGCAAGCTTTTATTATATACAAATCTACACTGTAAAGTGTTTCGCAAGACAAATCATATGTGGCCAAACACGATTGCTGTAACTTGCTTAGTTTAAGTGTTTCTATAGCCAAGCCACCGTCCGACTCCATCTTCAGACCAGCGCAACGATTTCATAATATTGTATTGTCAACCAATTCACCTCAATTAGTAACCGGGAATTGTATCAAATTTAACTTACTTGAGAGACAAACATCGGAACTGGTGAAACTAAATAAAAGCTTGTAAAAATGCAACGATAAAACGTAAATTTTTCATTTTTTTTGTGTGATGTACCTTCATTGTGTTTTTTCACAATAGCTTTGTTGTTTTTCAGGATTGAGTTCATGAGTAAATTCTTCAAAGGGGATGGCGTACCGTTCAGGCCTTTCGTACTTTCAACTGTTCTTGACGAACATGACGTCAAGCGTGAACAGGAAATTACCGATATTTGCAAGGCGCGGCGTGAAATGGAGAGTACCGGCGAGAATGAATAGCGAAGTACAGTTTTTAGTGCTTGCACGCACTGGTGACAAGTGCCCGCAACTATTTTGTCACACTCATCCGTGAATAAGTTTTGAAAAAGCGTGCAACTGCCCGCATCTCTACACATTCGTGGAGGGTACTTCCAGCGAAACAGTTACGGTCACAGAAGCTACCATCAGTGCGTGGTAGGTCTTACACTTTCCAAGCTGTGCTGTCGGAATGCAAAAGATATTGGTCTTTCGATACAAAAGTTAAATTTCATATTTGAATGACGTGTCGGCAGCTGGTGACGTCTGATTTCCTATAACACTCCGATGCGCCGTGGACACTTATAATCTTACATTAAAGGGAAATATTTTTTTTATCGAACCTGATTTTTCCAAATATAATACAAATACGAGTAATCTCAACAGAATTTAAAGTTGCCAGACTTATTAACTTGTTGTTTTGTCCTATATTTTTCATTTACTATTTTGTTTTTATTTACATTCAACTCCACTAACCTAAACTTTTAGCAGATAAAGAAAATTGCTTTTCTCCTGTTTTTTATACAAGAATATAAGTTTTTTTTTCATTGGCTAAGTGTTGAGCTATTTATGTATTTGTTTTTCAAAGTATTCAGTTTAACTGTAATATATTTTGCTGCTTTTAATATGGTTTAGCCAGTGAGTGCCATTCTCAACTGCCTGTCTGGTGGTAGCTAGGACTTCGTTTACGCGCGGCCGTCTACGTATGGCTATATCCCCTTAATGAGAAAGAAAAAAAAGACCAGGCCCCCAGACTTCGGCAGCCCCGCTATTCCAGACTCCTTCCTTACTCCGGTAGCGGTGACGCTGTCATTTGGGAAATCCTTGGGGAGGCCTATGACCAGCAGTAGACTTCTTGTGGCTGATATGATGACTACGTAAATGGTTTTATTTGCATTCAAGCTGGATTTAAAGCAGGTTTTCGTAAAGCTAAGTACTGAACTTTTTTCTCATGTTTACACAAAAATATATAAGTACTTTATTATATTTCTCTTACAGTGCTAAATAGATATCAAAGTTGATTTTATTCTTAAATTGTGTTATTCAGTAAGCTCATCAGTATTTTAAGAGGAAGTATTTTAAAAGGAAGCAGATTCCTTTATGTTTACTGAGCTCCTAAAAAGAAACTAGGCACGCTATGACAAAAAATAATTCATATATTTCATTTGCAAGCCACTCTGCATTGGTTTGAATGGATCTTGAATTTAATTAATTGTTTTTTTTTATATCAATGCTCTGTCTAATATTAACATTGAAAATATGTGATGGAAAATAACACTCCACAGGTGGGATTCGAACCCCACGTCCCTTAGGTTTACGCCCTTAGTGTGTTACTATCTTTTTATCACATTTTCAATTTTAATAATGTTATTTAGTTAAGAATGAATTACTCTGTTTAGTTATCTAAGTGATCCATGATACTCCTATTGGTAAGGGAATGAGTACCTTTATAATTTTATTATCTCAATTTCCGTCTCAAATATTGAGATAGGTAGATGTGATGTAATAATAGTTAAGGGTCATAGAGATAAGTTTGTTTGATTCCAGACTCATATCACCCATAATGGCTCCCCTTGGGGAGACATCGGTATTTTTTTAGTACTGGTGTCTTCCTTATGTTGGGGAGACATCAGATCTTACTTTTTTATACTATGTTGAGTACTCGTTTCCCCCAATATTTTAAAAATTTAATAAGCACCTTATGTTTCTTTCGCAATGTTAAGAAGAATATAAGCTCATTTTATTTCAAAAAATATCTTATTCAATAAGCTCATTGGTATTTTAATAGGAATTATTTAAGAAGGAAGTAGACTCCTTATTTATTTTAACTGATGTTTGCTATGTCAACATTTGTTTCATACATACCCACCTGCTCTGTATTAGTTTGAATGGATTTTGTTATAGCAATGTTATTTCCTTATAATGAGTAACTCATTTCTGTTTCATTCACTAAGTAGGTAGGTACCTAATAATTTTATTAGTAAAGGAATAAATATATGAGATAAATTAGATGTGTGTAATTTATCCCTATGTATATTAGTGCTATGTTAGTAATGGAACAAAGTAGGTTAGAATAATAATAATATATATTTGTTGTCTATGTAGAACATTTTTGTATTTGTAACTTCCTACCAAAAATATGCCTTTATTTCAAATGAGTGTTGGTGAATACGAGTGGATCCGTCATGGGCAGCTATTTTGATGCACACATGTAATAGTGGTTCCATTTTATCGTAAATTACGTTGGAACCTATATAAGCTAGGTACCCATGTCCACTCGTAGCCGCATCTCCTACCTATTTCTCGATCGGCTTTTACGATCTGCGCGGGAAGAGAAGCAGCTGGTTCATTCTACGTTTTATTCATTTCTACCTGGCTAGTATGGAAGAGTGAAATAGCATACCATACATATAAGTACGCAAAAGCCACAATAAACCTGCTCCGGACGCAGTCTGATAAAATATCAAGTAACAATATTTCACTGAGTGCAATCGAAACTATTGTCGATGTCGATAAAATATAACTTCAAGCACTAGTGTAGACGTGTGTGTGATACTTCCTGGCCACGCCACCATATGTGATTTAGACCCGATATAGCAAAATAAAATGTATTTAATGGGTTCATAATTGTACATCATGTAAAAAGAAAAGTACTTCATAGGTTCGCGAGAAATTTGATATAATCAGTGGCGCGGCTAGGGAGAGTGCTTTCTAGCACGTACACTGCTGAGGGTAGTGTAATATTTTCAAATTAAGTTTAAAAAATATGTACCTGTATAGTACGTCGTATTAAAAAAGAAATAAATGGCAAAAACGCAAAACCTCCTTGATTATTTCACTATAGAAATTGTGTTCAAACGGCAGAGTACTTCCTAGCCGCGCCACCGTGCACGATGCATTGTGTAGGAAATTATAGTGCTAAGTGATTTTATTACAATTGTACGTCTAGTACAATTGTACGTCTAGTGTTTATCCTATCAAACTGTACAAACACGGGCAATACATCAGTATTAATACTAATTAAACTACTACATGTAATAAAATATCAATTTTATTACATGTAGTAGTTTAATTAGCCACTCCAGCCGCGCTTTCAAGTACGCTAAGCACGTATGCTGCAGCAGGTGGTCTATTTTCACGCAATTTTTTACGATGTAATAGTACGTATACAAATATGTGTATGTACCTACCACAAGCAAGAGAGTCGACTAGACTTCACCAGTTGCTTTTAATACTACTAATTTAAGCGTATAATGTACCTTAAAATTTATTAGATGATAAAAAAATCATTGTCATCAGCTTGGCACAAAAAATTATACCTAGATATCACTAAGTCACTCGATATAACGTCCAAATCCACTGGGGCATTTAGGTGTTATGAGGAAATTAAGGAAATGTACTTACTTGACAGCTCCGTGGCGCAGTGGTTAACACGCCAGCCTGCGACACGAGAGTGCCCGGGTTCGATCCCCGGTCGGTCAAGATGGAAAATGATCTTTTTCAGATTGGCCTTGGATGTTTATCTATATATGTATTTGTTATAAAATATAGTATCGTTGAGTTAGTGTATATATATATATATATATATAACACAAGTCTCGAACTTACCTTGGGGCTAGTTCAATCTGTGTGATTTGTCAGTATATATTTATTTATATATATATATATTTACATACATGAACTCAAAAAACAATACACATATTTTTTGGCAGTCGTGTAAAAGTAGGCTTGACATAATTCATTTAATCGTCGCCTACATGTTGCATAAAGTTGACATGTTTGTACCAATGCAACATATTTTTATATGTATTTTTTGTTCTATATATTTTAGTTTCTTGAAAATATTAATTTCTTGCAATCTATATCCCGCTATCCATAGTGGTAATAGAATAGATATATATGTACCCTCTGATATATTTTTTTCACTACTGACATGTTTCGATTTCAGGTAAAACAGGCTATAACTAAGCGTAATATTTATAACAGCTGTTATAAATCAATACTAATAATAAATCTGTAAGGGTTGGTCATGGAGTAAGTTACTTTGTTTTCAGAGATATCGTGTTTATAAGCTCTATACATGATACTGAAACTAAATTGAGGATTATTCGATTTTTTTCCGTATGTATGTATATTACTTCATAACTCTTAAAAGAAGTAATTGAATTTTATGAAATTTGGTAGATAAACACAGCCTTCTTATACTTCCAAATCCGTTGAGGCATTAGGAAGTTATAATACCTATTTTTTGGCAGTCGGCTGTAATAGAAAGGAGCGAAAAGAAAAATACATAATGAGAAGAAAACTGTACTTATGTATTTTTACTTTTTTTTTTACTACATGTTGGATTAGGCATTTGTTTCCCATCTCACCTGATGGTAAGTGACGATGAAGACAAGGATGTTACATGCCTATTCAAGAGATACCCATTTATTCTACTTTTGAATGTCCCGGGACTGTACTTGTCTGGGAGTACAGACGCAGGCAGTTCATTCCACACCTTAGCTACTCGAACTAAAAAGGAACTGTCAAAGCGTTTAGTTCGACTCTTTGATATTCCAACGATAAAAGGGTGAAGTTTCTGTCTGCGGCTCGTAGTCCGATGGAGGAATTCACCATTCCTCCATCGGACTACGAGGTTCAAGTAGCTCAAAGAGCGATTTCGCACACTCTTCAAAATGGATCCTATACAATAATATTACAATTGTAAATTAAATATTATTAAAAAAGATCATGGTCAGGTGTGTCATCCTCAACTGCCGGTCCGCTGGTTGCAGGTATGGCATCAGGTACGCGTACCCGGCCTCCCAAGCTGCTACTTGCTGCTCCCCCGTTCATCCGAGTGAACAGTAGTAATAATAATTCTTTATTTGCTTCAATCATTGTACAAAAAGGTGTTAAATTTATATAATGTGAACACTAATGTTTGGCCTATTACAAAGCATGCAAATTTTACAATATTCACGTGTCATGACTACATTGATATATTATTCTACTTCTAAAATACTATACATTCTAGAGTTACAGGTAATACCTAGCAAGCAGCTGAGAAGTCATTTAACTTATAAAAACACATCACTCAGCCAGTTATAAAGTTTATTCTTAAATAGTACGAGGTTTAATGGTTTTAACTCGTCTGGTATTTTGTTAAATATGATAATGCTCATATATATATACAACTATCCTTAATTTTTTTAAATTTTGGCGTCACCTCCAAAACCAATCTATTTGCATTTCTTGTTTCTTGGGTATACGTAGCTTGCTTTTTTAAATAGTGACTTATGTCTAAACACAAACATACAAATCTTGTATATGTAAAGAGAGGGCAGAGGTAGTAAACCTAGACTCCTCGTCTTTATCGTCACTTACCATCAGTACCTCTAGCATGAACCATTATCGAAATAGAATAGTTAACGTAAATTCTTACTATTCGAAAACGAAAACTATTCTGTTTCGAATTTTGTAGCTAGCACGAACACCTCCGAATCGACTATCGTAAACTCGGTTCGAAAATTACGGGTCAGTAAAATAAAGGTGTTTGTCTACTAGTTAAAATAACTAGTTAAGTGCGTTCAAAACCATGCGATACTATTTTTTTTCCGTTTGCCATTTTTATAATATACAATTTTCAATGAATAAGCAAAATTTTTTTTTTTTTTATGAATAACAATACTATTTATAATTTCTTAATATAAACTAATTTAAAAACTACTTATAAATAAACCTAACTATATTCATACTAAAAAAAAAACCTTAAATATAAAATAATGCAAAATATTTAAAATAATTATTAATTTAGTATAATAACTTTATAGTTTACATTTATTTCCTTACTTATTTAATGTGTTTTTGTAAAATTTAGGATTTCATAACAACCGTAATAAACAAAAAAAAAATGCCTACACTTCGGACGTTGTTTGTTTTGTAGTCTCATCTGTGGCTGTCGCTGTCAATGGCCGCTGTCCCGCCAACAAACTTTCGGCACATTAACAAAGTTTTAAAGTTGATAAAATAAGATGTTTTGAAGTGATTTTAAAAACAATAATTAGGATATTTTATAGTATATGTGATAGTCATCTTAAGCAGATTGACTGCGTGGGCGGAACTTTATCGATATACAAAGTATCTACCTAAGGGTGGAAAAGTCATAGTAATAGGATCTATTTCACGTGAAGGTAAGGAAATCTATTCAAATTTGCAACATAAGTAGACAAGAGTATATCATAAATATACGTGTGCATTGCAATATTCTTATAACTACGATAAAATTCCATGTCAAATATTGCAATGTATGTCCAACATGTCTACAGTGTAGAACACTTATAACTTTATTTAGAACAAATCAATGCTGTTTTATCTTTACATAGTATAAAATGAAATCAATTCCGCTGTCTGTTCGCTTAGATCTTTTAAACTACTCAATCATCAGATTTTAATAGAAAGAGTTAAGAGGAAAGTTTATATGTATAATTGACTGCCCCTAGTATATTGCACCAGTGCGAAGCCGGGGCGGGTCGCTAGGGTAAAATAAATAATACCTACAATAATTTATGTGTTGTTTTAGATACCTATGGTTTTGTTTCATCAAAACTATTCAAAACCCTATGATGGACAGAGGGAGCCTAACAGGGAACAGAAAAATTACAACTTGATAAGAAAAAGCAGAAAGTAAGTAGACATTCAGACATTTTATTAAAGTGTTTCCATTATATTGCCAAGTAATTTAGAGAGTAAGTGCTGAAGGCAATATAGATAGATATTCCATGTTTATTACATGTGAACCACACAAATGTATCATGGTAACTGAACATACATATAGTCTAGAAGATCAAGTTTTATATTTGGTATCCTTCCAAAGTTTAGTAAGTAAGCAGTAAGCACATTTCATGTATGCGCGCATTGCTGAAATAGATTTTGTAATATATACTAATATGGTCTGTTTTATACCAAAACAATAACAGCACTGCAAATTATCTAGATAAATAGGTGTGAAACATAATGCATACACAAAGAATTTACTCAATGGTATTATAAGAGCTTTGTAATTATGCTTCAAGATCTATAGAAAAATTTGTACTCTGTGAAAAATAACTTTTTGATAAAGAACATGGAAATACATGGTGTTATATTGTATTTATTTTGCACTTACAGGAGAAACTTGCGAGGAAGAAGTAGGAAAAGAATGTTGATAGCTCAAGACCTTCTACAATGTAATTACCTACTACCTAAATTGGTATGAAATTATTTTGTATAACTGTACTTGATAAATTCAACAGAAAATATAAATTTCATTGTTTAAAATTCTTTATTTGTTGGCAGGCTATGGAGAAAGGAAACTTAAAGAATTTTGACTACACTGTACTAAACATCCAGAAGCAGGATTGCTGGAAATTGTAAATAATGCTAATATGGGACAGTCCAAAACATAATACTACATTAGTTACAATTTTAAACACTATCTGCGCAATCTATTGATTAAATTATGTTTCCATTACAAATTCAATCAAAATAAGCCTGATGTATTTTTTGCACTTATTCAAAATAAAATAAAAGCTTTGATATTGTATTTTTTTTATTCCTATGGTGAAATTATTGGGAAATGTTGTTTCTCGTGTAAGTGGCCAACAGTGGTGTCAGATTTTTCTAGCTGGCTAAAGGCATCTGACATAGCTTAACCACTGCCATCAATGATGATAGCTGGGACCGAGGCTTAAAGTATCTTCCGAAGCACGGAGGAGCTAAAGATATTTTTATGCCACTTGCGGTCACCCATCCCAGTGGGTGATATGTAAGCGCTAAGCAACACTCGGATGATAATGATGATTCAAAGTATAAGTACCTATTGGTACTCTGCATAACATACTTTTATATAGAAGTAAAGGTGTTAACACTTGCTACTCATAACATAGATACACTGATAGAATATTTTTCAGACATTGATTACACAATAGGTACTTATAATAATTTCTAGAAAATGAAAGGGTGGCATTTATTTATGGATATTTTGTATCACTCTCGAGCACCGAAGGCATGCTGTTTTGCTATTTTAGTAGGTAGTATCCAACCATTATTTTCTTGGCCAGCCTCCTATAATGTTGCTCTCTTGGATTCACCTGTGGTGGTGGGCATTCCAAGTGATTGAGAAACTGTAATTTATATTTAAAGTTATTATTTTTCATATAGATGGTTATAAAATGATGATACAAATTTAGCATTAATTAGGTAGGTAGGTACTTGCATTGAGCACACCCCTCATGTATGTTAAATAATGTTTACATAGCTAAGTAGGTATGTAATGATGATGATGATGATGATGTAGACATATGCGAAATATTGTGGATTGGTTTTTATGCGATTTCCAATGGATTTCCATTAGAATATTGGTGTATGTTTCTCTTAGAAAAAAGAGGTTAACTAAATATATGTAAAAAATCTGTGCAACACTAGACTTTTGTAATAAAGATGAGAATTATTACTATTGGAAAATTAGATTTGACTTGTTATTTTCAAAATCCTACAAGTTTCATTGACGAAAATATCAACGTGAAACTTACCTATTACTTGAGCGATTACAATTTTTAAAATCATAAATAATATTCCACTCAGGTTCTACTATTCATTAAATTACCCATTTTAAGGATTCCTCATTTTAAAATATAATAATTTACTGAAAATCATAAGAAAAGTACCAACACTCGCACAGTCGAAACTTATCTCACTCGCTTTTTTACGGTGAGAGACTTTTCGATAGACAGCTTGCGAGTTTTTCGAAAGTTAAACGTTACTATACGTCATGTGAGGTTTCGTGCTAACCATAGATTAAAAAAAAAAAATTTTTGTCTCTCTGAATAGATGTCACATTTTGCCATTTTTGTATGGGAACCTAGTGTGTCATTAGCGGGGGTGTGAGGCAGACGAAAGGGAGTCGTGGTTTCAGGGGTGCTATTTGTAAATGAGTGACTCGATGAAGAAGTACACATTTTCCATACATCATCGGTCGTTTAGTAAACACGTCGATTCGAAAATAGCACTCATGACGTTTGACGCCGCTGTCATAAGAGATGTAACAACACCGTGTAATATCGATATCGAGAAAAAACCACAACAAGATTTTGTTTCAGTTTGACTTCATTTAAGTAAACAACATATGAAGTAGTAATAATTATATAGTCATAATCATCTAAGAGATTCCCTGGTTCCTTATACTCCTGGCATCTTCAGTTGTGCTGCGTCCAAGCCCGGGGTCGGCTATTATGACATGCTGTAATAAGAAGTATATATTCCATGCTGGTGTAGATGAAAAGGAAAAATTGAGAATGTACCAGTTGCTTCTCTGATAGGGAATGCGACTAGCAACCTATTACACCTTTGATTCAGATTTCCACCTACATACGCCCACAAACACGCTGAACGTGGCTTTTGGTTTCAGGCAGAGGCCTATACCGTAAGGGTGAAGATCGTGATAATATGAATGTATGTATGTTTTACGGCCCAACGCCAATTCTCCTTATGTAACTCCAGTAACGCGGACATACATAAATATGAAACTGAAGTACAAGTTTTTGCCTGCGCCGGAAATTTAACCCGGTACCTGGCTCGTTAACCACTGTACCATGAAGATTGTCATATCGTTTATGATATTGTAATTAAATGTCCTTTGCATTACGTAAATAAATAAATATATACGGACAAATCACACAGATTGAGCTAGCCCCAAAGTAAGTTCGAGACTTGTGTTATGGGATACTAACTCAATGATACTATATTTTATAACAAATACATATCTAGATACACATCCAAGACCCAAGCTAATCTGAAAAAGATCATTTTCCATCTTGACCTGGCCGGGGATCGAACCAGGTCACTTCGTGTCGCAAGCTGGCGTGTTGACCGCTGCGCCAAGGAGCTAGTCAAAGACTATCACTTACATGTGAAAAGTCACAGGTTGTGGTTTCCCTTTAGCATTTTTTACAGTATTTTTGCAGGATTTCACTACATAACTAGGCATGTTTATAATTATAATAATAAATTTTCGTTCGGCTCATAAGGTTCCGCTATAAATAATACGACAGACGTCAGAGGACTGAGGCCGCGAAAAGCATACGCTGTTTTAAGAGTATGAGTAACAAGACATGCGCTGCTTCTAGAGACGTACGAGCCTTTGTATAAAAAGTAAGACGGGTTGGGCTCTCTTAAGTCCTGTATGTATTCAGGTACATCTCTTATGGTGTTGCGCAGACCGCAAGAGAGGGCACCATCTAAGTTAAACACTTTTGTCATAACCAAATCCAAGATGATTGGCGAAAGCCATTATGTTCCAAGTGCAACGTATGATCTGCCTGCTGAATAAGGTGGTTCGCCATCTGCTGAAGTGACCCCGTGGGTCACTGTTGGGTAATCATGCTGCCCAAGCGCTGAGCGGGGTGCCACGAAACTCTCACAGGTGTTCATGAAGCAGATCAACTACTAATGATGGCAACTGATGAAGTGGCAGTTGCGCTGTTAGTATATGGCAGTGAACATGGACAGCAACAACAAGTACAGTTTTCGGTACTTGTTGTGTTGCCTCGTGACGCACCAAGCCCTCGCCTGGGAACGTCAAAGCTGACGTCACTATGCTATCGGCTGCACCAATACTTCAAGAGTGAAGCGAAACAGTGAAGACGACGGCCAAGCAAAGAACAAAAAGACCTACCTAATGTATCAAGTATCTATCAAAGCTACTTCAGACTGCCCCTATAAACAGATTCTATATACTCTTAACCTCAAGGAGGTAGCGGAGGAGAGCCTGCTGCTGTATCATTGATAAAAAAGGCTTCAATGAACTTAGTGAAAAAATAGTGCAAAAACCTATGAATATAATATCTAATCCTTATAACTCAGTTCGGACTGAGTTTAGAGGTATATATGCCCATAAAACTTTATTTTGTTATTGACTATCGGGAAAACAAGGTACGGTTAGTGGCCGCGCGAAAACAAAAAGACGCCAATAACCGGCATTGTTCTTTTGAAATATTATCTATTTCGGTTCAATAGATACAGTCATGTGGCAGATGGATGGACGGATGGACGTCGAAGGCTTAGTATTACCTTTCCGTTTTTACTCTTATGGAACGGAACACTAAAAATAATAAATTTTCGGGAAAGTCGTGGAGAGTGAATTTATTATTATTTATTTCTTGGCATTAACTTTATTACTTATATTATTACACTCATCTGTATTCATGTAAATTATCGATGTTTGGCAAAAAAATAACAAAGTGCATCACTATGCGTCTTTCCGCCTTTCACTGACAATGGAATTTGACGTTTTTAATGGAGGATAAATATGTTTATAATATTGTAAATAACATGAACTTGCATTACTTAAATGAGAAAAGTCCAGCGCGATAGTTTACTATAATATTCATTTTAGTATATTAGAAGGACAGAACTTTAGAAATTGGCCTGTTTATAATTTTAAAAATTAAATTCCACTCTGTTACATACCCCTCGACAGGCGTCAGAGGACTGATGCCTAGTGTATAGTATACGCTACTTTTAAGGGTATCAGTAACATGACGTATCAAGTAATACGCTGCTTCTAGAGACTTCATACTTCTATGGTGCTACCGTTTTACATACAAAATGTTCGTTTACTATTCGATTACTACTCGATAACTATTTTGGAGCTGTCACGAAAACGGCGCGAAATGTTCATGCTAGCGTTTTTTAGTTCCATTTACGTTCACCGTGGCGCTGTTCAAGTTTTCATACAAATTTTCTCGAAAACGGTTACTATTCGATTACTATTCTATTTCGATAATGATTCGTGCTAGAGGCACAGGTGAGATGGGAGACAAATGCCTAATCCAACATTTAGTAAAAAAAAAGACTTTAAAGTAGGGTCGGCAAGACAAGTCTCTAGGTTTTAAACCGCATATTGCGCGAATACATTTTTTTGAGCAACAAATACTCTTGACTGTCATTACCATTGCCCCATACAATAATCCCATAACGCAGCGTAGACTCGACATACGCTCGATATGTCTTTAAGGTGGTATGTTCTCGAAATTTATTGTTTTTTGCGCATACAATATCCATCTGTGATTTCCAGTTAAGTTTTTGTCTAGTATTATTCCTAAAAATTTGGTCTGTTTTTGTTCTTTAATTTTTGGTAAATTCTAGTTAAGACTAGAAATGACAGTAATATTATTTATGTATATAAGAAAGAGAATTGGGCCCAAAATACTTCCCTGTGGGACACCGTATCTATTAATTCTATAATTAGATGCATATTTTCTTCTTCATTTCTTTGTTACCAATTCTATTTATTAATACACATTGCTGCCTATTACTTAGGTAAGATGACAGCCATTGAAGGGCTGTGCCTCTGATTCCTTAATTTTCCAGTTTATTTAATAATATGCAATGTGAAATGAAATCAAAGGACTTTGATAGGTCAAAAAAATAGACCTGTAGTCCAATAATTATCATTAAGATTCGTCAATATGTTCTGTATAAGAGAGTAACTTGCCAGTGTAGTAGATTTTTTAGGCTGGAAACCATATTGCTCGTTTCTTAAAATATCATTTTTGGCTGCAACTATTTTGTCACACTCATCCGTGAATAAGTTTTTAAAAAGCGTGCAACTGCCCGCATCTCTTGGCATGTTTATAATTTAAAAAATTAAATTCCACTGTTACATACCACTCGACAGGCGTCAGAGGACTGAGGCCGAGTGTATAGCATACACTAGTTTTAAGGGTATAAGTAACAAGACGGATCAAGTAATGCGCTGCTTCTAGACTTCATACTTCTATGGTTTACCCCAATAAAAAGAGAAAAAAAAAGAAACTGTGATACACACTACACAAAAAAAGGGAATAAAAATAAATAAATGCATTTAGGTTCTCGATTACAGAAAATATCGAAATAATTTTTGGGTCTAAGTTTCTATAGTAAAATTCTAACAGGAATCGTGGGTTTATCAGTACTTATGTAAGACTAGCTGTTGCGGCTTCGCCCGCGTTTATGTCGATCCCTCGGAAACAGTAGAATTTCTGGGAATGAACGGTAATCTATGTGCTTCCCCGGGCCTCCATACTAAATTTTATCTAACTGACAGACAGAGTTCATCTACATAGATCTTTTTATTGTCTCTTTTAATAATTCTAAATCTAGATATGAGAAAATATACATACATACCTTATATCCCCTGCTTTTTTGTAATTTATAACTTATAGTTATTTCTAAGTCCAAAAATTTGAAAATTTCCATACAAACGAAATTTTGTACATTTATTTTTAGAGATCTTTTTTCAATGTAATCGATTACTTATATACCTATTTTTTTACATCCTAAGTTTAGAAATAAGAAAATTTCCAAACATAGTTCAGCCCCCTATTTCACCCCCTATTTTATTTTTATGTAAGACTAGCTGTAGCGGCTTCGCCCGCATTTATGTCGATTCCTCGAGAACAGTACAATTTCCCGGAATGGGTACCCCATGTCCTTCCCCAGGCTTCAAATTACCTCTATACCAAATTTCATCCAAATTGGTTCAATGGTCAATAATGGAAAGTTTCATACTAACTTTGCATCCCCGTTTTACCCCTTATGGGAAGATTTTTGAGAAAAATATTTTGCTTGTGTTTCATGCCTTTCGAATAACTTAAAAAACGGCAAAGCTTTATACCCCACTTTACACCCCCGTTTAACCCCCTAAGAGATGAATTTATTAAAAATATTTTACTTATGTTTCATGCCTTTCAGTTAAGAAACTTCATGCTTAATTTCATTCGAATAACTTCAAAAACAAGCGGATTAGCTCTTTGAAGTGGCAATGGGCGGGGCACATAGCGTGTAGAACCGATGGCCGATAGGGTAGAAGGGTTCTCGAATGGCAAACTCGTACCGGCAAGCACAGCGTCGGACGTCGTTTAGTCAGGTCATCCGACCAGACGGTCGGATGACCTGACTAAAGTAGCAGGAAGACGCTATATGCAGGCCACTTCCAACCAGTCGTATTAGACATCCTTGGGGGAGGCCTATTTCCAGCAGTGGACTGTTTGCGGCTGATATGATGAACTTCAAAAACGGCAAAGTTTCATACTAACTTTGCACCCCCGTTTTACCCTCTTAGGGAATGAATTTGCAAGAATCCTTTCTCCCCTACGTTAGTTAGCTAGTGCTCCCCTACATTATAAAAGGAAACCCTGTGCAAAAATTTAACGATTCTAACACTTAATATATAATTCTGATATGTCAGTCAGTCAGCTTCTCCTTTTATATATATATATGTACCTACATGAAATTTGCTTTTTTATTCATTAAGCCCTTTGGCGCGTAGGGACCAATACTTAAACAGAGTTTCTTTCGGTGTATCATCAAAGCAGTGGTCTTTCCGCTAGTAATTCGTAGCTTTGTAATAAAATACAATAGTAATACCATAGAGATAATATAATCTAATACACATTTTTGACAACCAAAATTGAATAAAAAAAATAAAAAAAAACTTAACTTTGACTTATTTATTCCCTTACCAGAGTGTAAACTCGAAATCGCAAACGGCTTAACCCATTTTTTAAGTCTGACTTAAAAAAAATGGGTAAGCGGTTTGCGATTTCGAGAGAAGAGACATATTACCTTTTCTTCCCCTCGGCAAGTTATTGTATAGTAGGTACTCGGCCCTAATGTATGGGGTAGGTATAAAAAAAGAGTTAAGACTGAACAAAAGTTAAGTTATTTGTAGGCATTTCTTGTGATATTATTTATGATAAACGTTTCATTATCGATCGCTACATCGATATTACTCTCCACCCTAGGCTTTAATAATATCGATAACACCTCCGACATAACTACACTACATGTACAATGCCCCTGCCCTCCGACCCGTATCGTGCGATAGAGAGAGTTGCAAGTCCCTGAGGCGATTGCCTACTTTTTCCTTCTGAAATATTGTTTTGGGCGGTAACCTTGCGGTAACGTTTCCACCCCCCTAAACCTTTACAAACAGTTGTATGTGATCTTTACCGACTTAGGAAGCACCGAGGATAAAAACGTTGTAGTACCAGTTGCTTAAATACTGTTGGAAAATAAAAAAACAGGCAACATTCTAATGTTAGAAATCTATTTTTTTTTAAGTCTAACATATTTTATAAAACAATTTAACATTCTAAATATCTAATCTCTTAATATAAACTAATTTAAAAACTACTTATAAATAAACCTAACTTTATTCATACTAAAAAAAAACCTTAAATATAAAATAATTAAAAACTAAAAATCTAAACTAAGATGTTGCCTGTGTGGCAAAGCGCCAAGAACACTAGCTGCATTCCCCCGCTGAATAGCAATTGCAATTAAATGTTGGAAATAATGAAGTCGCAAATTCCAGAGTGGAACCCTTCTAAATTTGTATCGGACTACGAACATTCGTTTATTGGTGCCATAAGAATTGCGTTTCCTTTATCTAAGCATCATGGATGTCATTTCCATTTCCAAAACCAATTAAGGAGGAAAGCAAAAGCTATAAATTAAAATAAAAAAATTGTAAAATTGTATCTCTATGCACTGTCCTGTCTCTTCTGCCTTTAAGGGTCCGTACTACCTCACTCACACTGCTTTGCATGATTGACTGTTATATCAATAATAATTGAATACTCAAGTTGAAATAAAAATGCAGCAAAGTTCAGGACTAACTCTGGTAACTATATGACTCAAAAACACGATTGCGTTAAATTTTCTCGATAGAAAAAAATTGCAATGTTGCCTCCAAATCACGTCTAATTTACTCGGTATATAGCATTATTCACCAAATACATTAAAATTAACCTTGAAACTTTTGATTATTATTGCATTACAGATAAGGCAGCCATCATATGTTTTTCTTTTTCGAATAACCCTTGAATATTCCTAAAAAACGAAAATATCCAAAGTAGCCAACGCGTTTAGACCATCCGTGTTTGTACCGCCACGCCGCCTGGCATATCTCGGGCTCTTAACAAGAATTGATGATGGATGGGATTACATAGTTTCGGTAAATGATGTTGTAGAAGGGGATGTCAATATGCAAAAAATTTTAACGTACGTAAAAAGACTTTGGATGCCCAAGCAGACACTGTGGTGCTCTTGCAGTGAAAGGCATGGTATGAACAACGTCTGTGAGGGATGGAATGGGTATATCAATAACTGCTTTAAAAGAAGACCTGCGACTGTGAATAAATGCTTAGCTGTGCTTAAGTAGGATGCCGCTTTTAATGCTGTAAACGCATTAACAACATATCCATTTAACAACAGGGCAAAACACGTCAAGGAACGTAATAAATATATTATGCATGTACAAATGCAATTAACAAACTGCGACGTCGATGTGCCGCTATTTTTAGAAAAGTTAAGGTAAACTCTTGTAAACAAACAGTGTTCTTGTCATAAAGTTGTATTTTTAATTTTAGCAAACAATAAAACAGGTACTTATACGTATGCATGTGAACTGAGAGGCCAATTGTTTGTAGCTTTCATAAACGAAGCGACAGTTGTTATTTTGATTTTGATTCATATATAAAAAATAGAATGGTACCGCACACTAATAAAATACAGCCTAATATTGTTTTTTTTTTATTTTACCATTGACAAGAAAAGTAAAGTGATATATCACTATCAGTAAAGTGATATATCACTTTACTTTTGGTATCATATTAATGGTGCAATCGTAACCAATTAGTCTCATCTGCACCATTGATTCATAATAAATAGTGCAATCGTAACTTATTAGTCTCATCTGCACCATTGCTGGTGCAGGTCAATGGTGCATACGGTATTTTTTATTTTACCATTGACGAGGAAAGCAAGGTGAAGTAGTAGTTATCAAATTAATGGTGCAAATGAAACTAATTAGTCTCATCTGCACCATTGATGATGCAGTTCAATGGTGCATATGGTACGACGGGCTTTTTGATACCTTTTCCATTCACAACGAATTTACGATTATTTTAAATATAAATATAATAATCACATAGAAGTAGGCAGACAGGTGAATTTAAAACGTGACGTGGGCAGCCCTGACGCGTGTGTATGTACCGCGCGGCTGTAGGCATTTAATTCAAAGACAAACCAGAGTTACAATACTGTATCATTACCGTGCTACGGGCATCGCGAAAAGGTCTTTGTTTTTTAAGTAATAAATATATAGGGACATATATCACACAAATTGAGTTAGCCCAGTAAGTTCCCAGATCGTTTTCATTCTTGACCTGGCCGGGGATCGAACCCGAGAACCCTCGTGTCGCAGGCTGGCGTATTCCCACTGCGCCGCCACGGAACTTGCCAATATGTATTAATAGCAGTGTATTGTTGGGCAGCCTGTAAGTGTAAATATGTCGCCCCTTAGCGATGGTAATTGGCTGATAAGTTAACATATATTTACAGACTGTCGCTGCTGGTTAACTCCTATTTGTTCGATCGTTGAACATCCCAATCGAACTAGAGGGAATAAACGAAATATTCCTCGTCTGTATGAGTAACAATTATTTGACTATAATGTTCTTACTGAAATATTTGATCAAAAGTCATCGATAGGCAAATAATAAAACCCACTGTATGCATTATAAATTATGAAGCCCGCATTTGAATCTGCTTATACAGACGCAAAAGTGAGAATATCCCTTTTCGTCGAAGGTAAAAAATACAAAAATGCTTTACATAGATTAGTAAATATTTATTATTACTGAATTAACAGAGAATAAATTGAATTACAGTTATTTTACCTACTCACTACTTTTCTTAACAATCAAATTAAAATTACCTTTTATACCTAATTGCTTTTTAGCTAATATCTTACTATTTTAATAAATAACAATAAAGTTAATGAACTGCTTCTTAAAATGAGATGTGGCATTATGCAACGCGCACAATGTGTCCAAATTTGATCTTAAAAGAATAATAATTGTTATTTATTAACATATTGTATAAAGCCTCTATTGCTAGTTTTATAATATTAGTTTATATATTTTTTTTTCTAACAACTAAACCTCTGATATTATTTTCTTTAGAATAAAAGATAATTTGTTAATTTTTAAAGTGGTTTGTTCAATTTCGCAGTTTTTATTATTCATTTATTTATTATTATTATTATTTTTATAACGTGACTAGCAAATAACAAATAGGTGTAGTGATAGGTAATTTTAACCCCACATTGGGTGAGGATATTGTATGCAAGTTAGGCCAAATTACATTGCTGAAAGTATACAAAAAACATTCAAACTAATTAAAATTTACATTACAGCAAATGTAGTGTATGTACCTATAGAATGTTGTAATACTTTAGTTTCTTTTGGGAGCTCAAAATAAAAAGATAACTTATTCTTAAAATAACGCTGAGCTTACTGAATACAAAATTTTCTTTTAAAACTTATTTCAATTTGAATGCCTACTTAGTACTAAAAATAAAACCTAAGCAGTGCTTATAAAACTAAATATGAATATCATCATCAGTAAACTTATATCTACCTATTTGGATCTAAACTATTGAATTGTGACAATGTTAAAACTAATATCCACATAAATAAACATGAGAAGTATAACAGACACATCAACATTAAGGAAATAAATAAAAAAATTAAGGTTCATACTTTGCGCTTATCAAAAAAGATGAACTAAAATATGGAAAACACTCGGTTGTTAGTACGTAGCAAACTAGTAAAATATTTTACTTAATAATATCATTGAGCTTAATGACTATAAAAACAATAATGGCTACGTGACAACATTTAACATATAATATAAAAAAAAAGATTACGGACTTTTTTCAATCAAAAACAAACTTATCTTCTTACGTAATTGACATTGAAAGAATACTTGAACAACAAGTTGATAAAATAAAAAATATTACAAAATGAAAGGACATAAAAAACAAACCAATAATTCTGCCAATATAAACAAAAAAATGTCAAGGTTTTCTATGAAGTTGAGATTATCTATACCATATAGTCCATCCATCTTAAGCCATCTCGGTTTATTCCGTCCAAATATAAAATTAAATTTCAGTATAAAAAACCGCCTTTATTTTCAACAGCGGCGTGGACAGTGTAAGAGCTACCATGCACTGATGGTACCTTTTGTGACCGACACTGTTTCGTTGCTCCGCAGATATGTGATCTCTACACATATCTGCGGGCAGTTGTCTTTGTCACGCTTCTCAAAACAAATATAAGCTCAATTTAAATTTAACGCAAATATTTTAAAGGCTGCAAAAATGCTTTAGAAGAAAAATAAAAAAAACGACGCTAGTTTTCGAGATATCTGGACCTAAACATTTAAAACACAGACGAAAAAAACACCCTGTGTACAAATCAACACTTTCTTGGCTAACAACTTGTTACTATTATCTAACATGGATACTAGGCCACTGACTTCGACAGTAAAAATAGTTATTTGCCGATTTTAATAAAAAAAATATTATTTTGCATGAACACACTAAATAAAAAAATAGCACGTCGATTTCTTAAAATTTGTTACCAACGCATTTCTTTGACCTATGACAACCAGGCCTTAAAATATTTGCGCTTAATTTAAATGGATCTTGTATACATCCACGAATTTCATAAGAGTGAAGAAATAGTCACTGACTTGATTCACCAGTGCGCTCTAGCTCTAAAGCGACTATTATACCATCCTGAATCTAGGATCCGGAATTTAGCATCCGATAAGGACAAGAAATTCAGTCGTCAGAGCCTCTGATTAAACCATCCAGAACGTGTCCTGAACGGAGACTGCGCGTCCTGACAGAGCCATCCGTTGGCCATCCTGAATGCGTGAGAGGGACGCCGCTATACGTGCGACGCGATTGGAGATATTATCGTATCGTTTCTAACGTATAGCGGCGTCCCTCTCATGCGGCGATCCTGAATTCCGGATGGTTTCACTTTACGCTTCCGTTATGCTTCCGATAAGGACGTCGGAAGCCATTCTGTCCTGACAACGGATCGGCGATTAAACTGTCCGTTGACTATCCGTTGACTGAATTCCGGATCCTGAATTCTGGATGGTCTAATTGGCGCTTAAATCGTCTAAAATATTGGAATTTATTAATAATAATCGCCAGCACTGTCTCTTGCCTTTCGCAACCTACAAAGAGCTTTAGTTTCCTCTTCACGCTTGAAGTCACGCTCGTCAAGCACTGTGGAAAGTGCGAACGGTCTGAAAGGTATGCCATCCCCTTTGAAAAATGTACTCATGAACTCGATCCTGCAAAAAACAACGATATTTAAAAAAATATCGGCCAAGTCACGAGTCAAATTCGTTCACCGAAATTGTTAATTTTTTTTAATTGTGCATTTTTATTTCTCAAGTTTTCGTGCTAGAACCCCGTTCTCTGCCAAATTTCATGGTTCTAAAAGGGTACTTGTCGTTATTCTAGAAACTTAAAGAATAAGTAAAAGTTATAATCAACATTTTATAGCAATGTTTATCACGACCTTGTAAAAGGCTGGACCCATTATGATGAAACATGTCTAAGAGCCATTGCTATAAAAACACTGTTTTAAGTTTAAAAAGAAGAAACCGCATGGAAAACTCGTTTAAGAGCTATGAAGTCACAGTCAGACGTAGAGACAGACACATAGACAAACAGTCACACACGTGTATGTGTATGTGACTTTGTTTGTCTATGTACACACACCGCGGTCAAACTTATAACACCCTTCTTTTTGCGCCGGGGGTTAATAAACTAATATTATTGATGCTGTAAAAAAAATAGTAGTATAGTATAACCGGTCCAACGACAACATTTCTACAGGTGAAGATAGTGCTATGCTTTTGCATTTGAGGCGCCGGACATAGGCGGGGCGTTCGGTGCCGATCGATATCATAGCTACGAAAATTAGAGAATTTCTTAAACTGTAAGGTGTTTGCACGCCCTTTTAGGCTATTATCGCAACGTTAGGATATGTTGCGATGCTTATCGCAACATTTATATCTAACGTTGCGATAAGCAAGCCTAAAAGGGCGTGGAAACACCTTTATGGTTTTAGATACATACTTTGGTATGTATCTTAAACCCTACAACTTATTCGTAGCATAAACTATAAATTACATACCTACTCTGGTATGTATCTTAAACCATAAAGGTGTTTCCACAGTGTTAGGACATTTTAATAATTTAAGCACAAACAAAAGTCGCGAGTGTCAGTATGACGTTGAGAACGTTTGTTAGATAATTAGTTGTCTGTATATTTTCTTAGGAGTGTATTAAGTAAAGTAAGATCTTTTGCTACAACTGACAAACTAATATTAAAATTTCTATTACTTTAATCTTACTTTTAAGTGCAATTATTGCAATGGGACTTGTAAATGTCTTGTAAATTTCTCCGTCTCACCCCTCTCTGCAATGAAATAGCCCTGCGTTTTCTGCTACTCTCCTCGAACTGACTTGGTGGCGTTGCCGTAAGCCCATGTTTCGATCGAAATAAAGGCTTTCTCATAGTTCACAAACGAGCATAGTGGCCAATCGGCCAGGTACAGAAGACAGAGGAGTATAATCATACTCCTCTGCCTTCTGTACAACCTGCCGCAGAGTGGATATGAGGTCTATATAAATACTAAATAAATATTTAAGGGGCTCTCATACAACAAAAGTGATTTTTTTGCTCGATATTGATAACGGTAACATATAGACGCTTCAAATGTTTAAATAATATTTAGTTATATATTCACTTTATAAATAAATAATTAAATTAAAATAAAACAAGTATTTAAGGGGCTCCCATGCAACAGACAAGATTTTTTCCCGTTTTTATAGATGAACCCTTCGTGCGGGAGTCCGACTCGCAATAGGCCGGTTTTAGAACAACTACTACACCCCCGTTCCATGCCTTTGGTGTTACGCCTTCGAACAGAATGGAACTGAAAAGCCTCTTGAGGAATTTTAGTACCAACGTTCCGCCCGCTTTTAGAATCTCTGCTGTAATTCCGTCCTCGCCCGACGCCTTGTTGTTTTTGAGTTTGAGGGCAATTCTAATCTCGATACAGATGTTGTCCGAGATATCTTCTGTAGTGTCGAGTTAGGTTGATAATCACAGTAAGTTGTGAAGTTGTGTCGTGGGATAGTAACTCGGTATATTTTATAATAAAAACATACACCATACAATCCCAAAAATATCAATTTCCTACTTGAAGACTAGGCATCTAACCCAGGACCCTGAAATTTATAGGCACTTGTGGTACCACTGGGTAACAGAGGTCGTTAAGAATTACTCGAAAATGAACCATTTGACGAGATGACCATTATTAGAGACATGATGAGTTGACAAAAAACAGGCTTGACCACAATTGGTCAATACCAATATTAACGGCTTGACGAATTAACCATTTGCACCGCTTGACGAATAAACCATTTTAGGAGCGGTTAAAAAACGCTTGATTAGTTGACAAAATTTTCTCGCTTGACTAATTATCCCCTACATCAGAATATAGCTTTCATCCGCGGCTCCGCCAGCATCAATGCTGATCCTTCGGAAACAGATTTTCCCCGGATTAAATGTACATTGAAATTTTGTATGCAAAATTTCACGAAGATCGGTTCAGTAGAAAGGGCGTGAAGGCGTAACAAACCAACAAACTCAATTTGGCATTAGTAAAATTAGTTAGGATTAGGATTTACAATTTATGTTAATTTGTGACTCACGTACGAGGTACGATTGTCGCAAGCTGCTTTCTTGCCCACCCGGTGCCTCAGATGACATACAAAATACGTTCCTAATCGCCTTGTCCTTTTTACATTGTTTATGGTTTCCGTACATTGATGCACCGGAAATACGCCCGTATCTGGCACCGCTTATGTATGTCCTACGCCTTAGTCACCTCCTGTGAGATCTGTACGAGGAGTGGCTATATTCTCGACCAGAAATCAAACGGCATAAATACTATAGTAAGAATGACACACTTACCAATGAAGCCGAAGGACGTGAATAAAGACAGTGAGGCTATCCATTAACACTAGGAAAAACAGTGTTATCAGGGCCCAAAGGAAAAAGACGAGGTACAGCTTCCAAATACCATTTAGTGTAAAGTCATGGAGAGCAAGCGACCGCATTATTTCATGCCAGAAAAAATCTGACAGTACTGTTGACAAAAATATATCTCGTAAGTAATGTGGTCCGGTAAATTGCACAGGTGCACACATCCATGCACGCGTGCACGCTCGCGAGTTTGCTTTGAAGAATAATATGAGATGGATTAGGAACACGCACTGCGGGTAACAGCCTAAGACGCACGTCGTGTGTTACAAATGGCCGGTTGTGAGCCAAATAGGTTCTTCACAATCAGTTGCAAAATTTGCAATTTATCTTATAAAAAAATGGTGAAATACGAAAAAGTGGGGTCGGCAAACGCGGCGTGCGCCCGCCGTGTGAATTGCGCCCACGTCAGTAGCCCGAAATGACGCGCGCCTGTGCGCCCGCATGAGTGTTCCGGACGGTAAAAGGCATAAAAATACTTGAATTTTATAGCTAGGACTGAATATGAAATAATTTTTGACGTATTAACGGCTTATTAATCGATGAACGCTGGCTACACGCTAGTGATGTAACGAATATTCGCATTCGCATTCGCATTCGCATTCGCGGATATTCGCATATTTTTGCATATTCGCATTCGCATTCGCATTCGCGAATTTACTGCGAATGTTTTTGCGAAAAATTTTTTTTATTGTTGGTTGATATAATAAAACAAAATCTATACATTAACTATGTTTTAATTCAAGAAAATTATTTAACCTCGTCATCACATAATCAGTCTTCTCTTTATCATTTGGTTGGTAACATTTATTTATTAACTTTGAGAAATTAACCTTAAATCTAAAATTATAATGTCTACAAACATTGTACACAAACAAAAACAATTCTTCTATGAATTTTTACCTTTTCTACTTCTTAACAAAACTAAAAATAACAATCATCAAACATTATTTGTCAACAAAAAATAAACTATAATTATGAGAATCATAAGTAAACTCTTTAAGAAACAAAATAATTTCTTTTCTTTTATAGCTTTAAAATTAAATTGTCGCCATAAACTATAACCAATATATTAGTATTGTATTATGTTCTTCTAATAACAAAAATATTTTTTACAATTAAACTTTTCTCAGTCTTAAGATATATCTTTAATGTTTAAATAATCAAACTAAACTGCTATCAAGGTCACCAAGCGATAGTGAATTGGCGCCAAATTTAAACAAAATCTGAATATTCGCATTCGCATTCGCATTCGCATTCGCATTCGCGAATGTCGGTAGCAAATATTCGCATTCGCATTCGCATTCGCGAATGTCCAAAATATAACATTCGTTACATCACTACTACATGCATTAAAAAGTGTCACTTTGCTTGTGCACGGGAGAGCACGCACGGAACAAGCGATAGAGAGGCATGAGCATGACCGCCCTAAGCGATCGGCTTGTGATGCATGTATCTCTCTTCCACCGTTATCACGTAAAATTATCGTCCATAAACCGACTTTACAGACAACATTTTTTTTGGAGATCTTCTTCTTCATCAATAGGTCTTTAATTTTTTTATTGTGAAGGCCTAGATGAATTAGAATTTACTTCAAACTGTTTTATTAACTACTTCTTACAGTTTAAAGGAAGAACATGAGCCTTTACTTTTTTTTACCAAAAACTGGCACTTCAGGCAAAAGCGCTCGGTAAAGTTAGACAGGCTTCACCTAATACTTAGAATTATGTTTTTTTAAAACAAAATTTAGCTGAACTTGCTTGACAATACAAGATTTTAAATAACATCTTTGTTTTCCTTCAAATTGTTGATTTTAAATGGGGGCAGCACTGAACCTCGACCACCTGAAAAATTTAGGTATCCTCAAGGCGAATTGCTTTAGAGTGTACAGTAAACGTCAAGTTGCATCAAATATATTTCAATTTATTCCTGTCTCCTCATAAGACCGTATTCTACCTGCACCTGTGATGATTTGGCGTCATTTTTTCCAAATCGTTTCAGCGGTCAGTTCAGATGAGTGATACCTACACTAAGAAACAAACAAATCTTCATTCCACGAATCAGGGTCGATGAGAGTGAATACTTATTTACAATCTGCGCAAGAAAAGAAGCAACTGGTACCATACCATGTCTTTTCTACAAGGGTAGACAGAACCAAGGTCTATGCGACCTTATGGCCAAATTTAGCATGTTGGAGATGGAGGCGTGTAGATGGAAAACGGAATCAAATAGTGATGGATTGCTAGCCTCATCGCTTAAAATTTGCAGAATTATGTCAATACATAATTCCGCAAATTTTAGCCCTATCCCACGATCGGCTTTTACGATCTGCGTGGGAAGAGACGCAGCTGGCCCATTCTATTTTTTTTATTTTCTCCTAGACCAGCATGGAAGAGCATTTAGCAGGAGAATATGTATTTTCTATTTTCCAAATAGCGGTGCATTGTGCGTCGCGTTGAGCGGTGCGTCAGACAGTGCGTGGAGCATTTACCCAAAGTAATAAGCTAGTAGTCAAAGAACATCTTCATATACGTACTTGCCAGATGCAGATTGTGATACAAACTTAAATGAGTAAGGCTGGCTGCATGGGATTTCATTGAACACGGTGCCATTCGGATTAACCGCTATAATACTAAAAACGGCCGCGCGGGCTTTACTTACAGCCGTGTGCCAAAGAAATGGCCCAAAGTCGAAGATACGACGCCATATGACTGATTGTTCCGAGTCCAAATTCCATAGTTCTCCATAATCTTTGCAACAAAACCTCGCCTAGATTGAATTCCGGTTGCTTTTTGAACTCTTCCGAATCTTGACCTCTCATCTGGTAGGGCTTATAGTCTTTTTCTCTCTAAAAATGTAAACATTAATGATTAATGAAAAATAACTGCAACAAGTCCTTTTTAGGGTTCCGTACACAAAGGGTAAAAACGGGACCCTATTAAGATCGCTCCGCTATCCGCCAGTCTGTCTGTCTGTCCGTCTGTCACCAGGCTGTATCTCATGAACCGTGATAGTTAGACAGTTGAAATTTTCACAGAAGATGTATTTCTGTTGCCGCTATAACAACAAATACTCAAACACAGAATAAAATAAGTATTTAAGGGGGCTCCCATGCAAAAAACGTCATCTGGCAATCTGGTAATATTTAGAAAATTTTACAGGGACCAGGTCATACCAACTCCCGTTAATAGAAACATCACTAGTTGTATAATTCAATAAGTTGATTGTGTATTTTCAATACAAAAGTGATTCAAATTATTTCATTTTCTTTACTCTACGCATACTTTGTGATGTATATGAATCGCATTTATATTTTTGAATTAACTTATCATATTTTTTTGTAAAAAATATAAGAACTTATTTTAAAAATAAAATTAAATAAAATCTGTTTATTTCAGGCTACTTGGTCCATATTTTAAGACACATTCATACAATACATAATATAAATTTAAATTACACTAAAATTAAATTAAAAATTATATAATTAAATAAATTATTATTAATTTAAAAGAAAATACATTATTAAATCAATAAAAAAATACAAAAAAATACATTATTAAATCAATGAAATAAAATATTCTTAATCAAATAAACTAAATTTTACTAATAATGCCTCTCGGATCGGCAACACGGGACGTGCCTGTCACAACAATGCCTTAAATACGGACAGTCCTCTTTCTCGGCAATCACCGCCAGGACGGCGTTAGAGCTGCCTCGCACCCTGCGCACCAGGGATGCGGCCCGCTTACGCATTGTCGCGTGAAAGCAGTCCGTCCGTGCGTCTGCAAACATACCTGATGCGCTACAGCGCCGAGGCAGCCCCAACACCGCCCGAGACGCATTGTTGAATTGCACACGGAGAGCATTGTAGACCCTTTGCGAATAACTAGCCCACAGGCTGCAGGTGTACAGCGAAGTGCAGTACGCTCTAAACAAAGTTATTTTAACTTGGTCTGAGCAACGCGCAAACCTGCGTGCCAGCATATTCGCCCTCCTCGACAATGCCCTCCGCTCCCTCTCCATATCAGCATGGTCTCTGAGGTCAACCGTGACTACATGTCCTAGGTAGGTATACTGCTGAACTCTCTCCATTGGAACTCCGTTCAGTACAACAGCTGGCAGCTCACGTGGACACCTAGCGCTGGTTGACTCAAAGACCATGTACTTGCTTTTTGCGATATTGTATTCCAACCCATGACCGAATGCGTAACCTTCACAAATTTTTAACAGCTTATTTAAGCCGCCGATTGACGCACTCAGCAGCACCATATCATCAGCGTAACTCAGATTATTGACACACACACCACCTACGTGACAGCCTATATATTGACTGCTGAGCGTGACAATCAGTTCATTCATATATATATTAAATAGCGAAGGAGAGGTCAACCCGCCCTGCCTCACGCCACATTCAAGCACGTATGGTTCGGACATCGCCCCGGCCCATCGCACGCTGTTGACCTGATTCATGTACCAATATTTAAAGATGGACACTAGTTCTTTAGGTAGGTTAGTATTTATTAATTTTTTCCATAGAATACTATACACGACCCGGTCAAAAGCCTGCGATAGGTCGAGGAAACACCCATATACGGGGGTTTTACGAGCTTTGTAATATCTGACGGTGTGCTTCAAACACAGTATTGCAATCTCAGTAGATAATTTGGGCCTAAACCCAAATTGATTATCGTGCAGGCGCATACAATTATTTAACTGTGTGTTAAGCAACCCGTCAAACACATTCGCTATTATTGTGGCTAACGAAATAGGCCTATAATTACTCTTGACTGTAAGGTCACCAGTTTTATTTTAAGCTATGGGTACTACTACCGTTTTCATAAAATCCGTCGGAAGGTATGAGTGACTCACACACAACGAGTAGAACATGGACAATATTCGGGGAGCATGTGGACCTGCGTGCTGGAGGTGTTCAATACTGAGGCCATCATGACCCGGTGATTTCCCCCTTTTCATCCCCTTAATTATATTGGCCACCTCTTTCGCACGAAACTGTACTACAACAGCCCCAGTTGGCGTTTCAATATTAAAATCCTCCACCACCGATCCCAAAGAAGGCTTAACAAAAAAGTAGTGTTTAAAGGTGTCGGCTATGCCTTTATGATCACAGACTCCATCGACACTCGCAGGGAGACCCGGAGTAACATTTATTTTCTTGGTATTTTTCCAAAAACCGCGAAAGTTACCTTTAAGGTGTTTTTGAGCAAGCGCATCCATTCTGATTTGCTCCTGATGGTCTTGGCACCATTTTAAGCGTGATTTAAACACTCTCCTGTATTTGCACATTTCATTATACATGAAACCCGATCTAGGCCTACCACACGCTACCCATTCCGTAAAGGACTTCCTGGCCTCCCTGTGAGCCTCGGCAACATGCTTATTCCACCCGATTATGCGTGAGCCACTCCCACCAGTCCGTTCACTTTCGCGGCCCACTGTGGCTGCGTCTCGTAAAGCCCCCACAAAGTCAGAGTACAGCTTGTCAAGCACACAACGGTGGCTGGGATCACTACAGTAGCTATCAGCACAATTCACTCAAGAAGCATCGCAGTGATACGAGAAGAAGCCGAAAACATTGTACGGGCCCTGGATACCGAAACGCTCATCTCGATGCAATGTAACCGTTTCGTATGTACGAGCTTCTTACAGTGCTGAATGGAATGAGCCCAAGAGAGGCCCCGGGACATGGTGGCTTCACAGCTAATATCTGCACCCATGCACTTATGGCTTGTCCCGAGGTTATGCTTGCCCTATATAACGCATCCTTACGCTTCGGACATTTCGCCAGAACCTGGAAAAGAGCTGTTATAAAAACAATACCCAAACCCGGTAAGGAGGACTACTTCGCATTCACAATCCTAAAGGAAGCCCAAAACGGGAAACAGATGGCATTAGTCATAACACTGGACATTGAAGGGGCATGCGATAATGCCTGGTGGCCCGGTGTAATAAAGGGATTGGCAGAAAAGAGAACAGATCCGGCGCTGTTAGTGATGTGCCGTTCCCAAATTCCCATTCCCAGGGAACGTTCCCCGTTCCCGTTTACGGGAATGTTTCCGGAAACATTCCCAATTTCGGGAGAAAGTTCCCATTTAAATTAGGAAAATCTTGTATACTTACTAAATAAAAACTTTTGAGATTTGGTCTCATTCCCAGCAACAAGGGAACGTTCCCGGCAACTAGGGAAAGTTCCCCGGGAATTTGGGAACATTCCCTGGGAACGTTCACATTTATTTCGGAAATTTTGTCGATTATTGAAAATATTTATATATTACATATACCAAGTAATGCATATACATCAGTTCAATATAATTGCATTGACAAAAAAGTTGTATGACAAATAAAATTACAACTTTCCCTGACATTTCCATTTATTGGGAACGTTCCCGGGAACGATTTTAAAAATCTGGGGAATGTAGGAACCTTCCTGGGAACGGCACATCACTAGCGCTGTTGCGGGCTCATGGCAAGCAACCTAAAAGACAGGAAAATAGTGCTCCAGTACGCAGGAGCCACAGTTGAGAGGAACACCACAAAGGGGTACAACCAGGTTCGACATGTGGCCCGCTACTTTATAACGCATAGCTTGACCCGCTCCTGAGGGAAGCTGAGAAGATCGAGGCTCATGTAGAAGCGTTCTCTGACGATATTTTAATCATAGCATCGGGATAAGACCAATACCAGGTTGAATCTAAAGCGAATGCCGCCCTTAAGCTTATTACGGCTTGGGGAAGGAATGTAAAGATGAGATTTGCGGCGCACAAAACTTAAGCAATGCTGGTCATACACAAGCTAAAGTTCTCCGAGCCTAGGATGTATCTGGAGTTGAGCGAATCGATTAAGATTCTGGGACTCTAGATAGAAATCTAAACTTTAACGCCCACATAAAAGAGGTCGCCAAGGAAGCCGTGAACCTCCATAAAATGGTAATGAGAGCGTCAAGAGCACAAATTATAAAAATGCTATTCACAGCGGTAATAGAGCCCACAGTACTCTATGCCGCAAGTGTGTGGGGTGATGCAGTGCAGAACAGGTGGGTGAAAGCAACTCTCGATCGCCTCACGAGACGATTCACAATAATGATTACAAAGTCACACCGAACAGTCTCATTAAATGCTACGTCTGTAATGGCTGGAACGCTTCCCTTAGATCTTAGAGCCAGAGAACTAAAAGAGCTCTATGAAATGAAAAGAGGAAAACCGATACCCAGTCTTCCAGGACGCCCTCTTAAAAGACCTCTAAGTCTTGCTGACCTCTAGCTCAGATAATAAAACAAGAACCCCATTCTCACTTATAAGTAATTATAGTGATCTCCATAAGTTGGATGCGGAGAGTATTCGGATCTATATGTATGGGAGAAAAACTGAGGGCAGAGTGGGAGCAGGTGCATCCTTCTGGAAGCTTGGAAGGAAATATTAAAAACATCTTTTAAATTAGCAGACTACTGCACCGTCTTTCAAGCAGAGCTGGCCGCCATACTAAAATTCCTTGAAATAGCCACAAAGAGAACTTATGACAAGGCTGCAATTCTCAGTGACTCAAGATCAGTTCTGGAAGCGGTGGCTGACGGTGGCTCTCTGCACCCTATAGTCCGCAAAATACAAAGCAAGATCAGGGAGCTAAAAGATATAAATTAACAAATTGATTTATTTTGGGTAAAAGCCCACATCGCTATCAAGGGGAATGAAAGAGCTGACGAATTGGCCAAAAAGTGTGCTCTTACAGATAAAAGACCTCCATTTTACGATTCAGTGCCTCTTTCCTACGCGAAGCGCCTCATAAGAAGCTCCATACTTGACATATAGCAAACTCGATACACAGAGACAACAACCGGAGCATCCCTCAAGCTATTTGTAATAGATGTCAGACAGGCTCAACGGATTTTCCGAGGAACTTGCTTCACGAACCTAGAAGCACAAATGTTCACTGGCCATGGAGGATGACGAGCTTATCTCTTTAATACAGGCCGGTCTCCGTCCCTATTTCTGTATTTGTGATGATCAGTCTCAGGAGAATACTCAACATATAATACTTGAATGTCCACGCTTTGGGATCCTGAGACTGGGTTGAGAATTGGGACTCGCAATCGATGTCTCACCTCATGATGTGCCCCAACTGTCCCTCTACCTGCTCAATCGAAGACCTTAATAAAGCAAGCGACAAAGGCGTCGCTGTGGCTACCTACTGGTCGAAAACTGTATCATCATTATCAACAGGTCTTTTTAGTCTCCACTGCAGGAGAATGACTCTCTCTGTACTACTGGAGCCATACTTGGGCCAGAGCCGACAGAGGATTTGGCCTACACTCTCCTCGCTGGCCAGACGGGTTTGAGAGGTCTCATTGATGTTTATGAGTTTTGTTTTTTATCTTGTATTGCCTAAGTCGCCTCTTACGACATCCATGGGAAGATTTGGAGTGGTCCTATTCTACTCTGCCGGAAACTACACGGCTATCGGAAACCACACGGCTAAAAACTGTATAAAAGAAGGCAAACATAACCATTTTGATTCAAAAAGAAGAAGATTGGGACTGGGTATGGAGTTGACACATGAAAATACATTGAGAGCATTTGCAGACAACCAACTAAGGAAAACGCTGTTGGACTACTGTAGACGAGTCATACGATGTGTGGCCCGGGCGAACCGTGAAAAATATTTAATGTTTATATATAAATAATCAAATAATTAACATAACCAATAGGTTGTGGAAAAGAAAACCTCACTTTTTTGAAGTCAATTAAGAACCATCGCAATCGTAATCTCGCCTTGCTTTTAAATATGGTTCCAACTTCTTTTTTAAATGATTAATTTTCAAATTCCACGTATAAATCCGTAACCCGGAACAATCCAAATTCATTCCCGAACTTAGATTGTTCCAGGTTACGGATTGGCAACTTATTTTATTCATATACAAGATCGTCAGTGCTAACATCGGGCACTAGTTTCATTCATGTACTATACGAGATTAAAAAAAATGGCACAGTTAAACGTTTTAGCCTATATCTCGTGAACTACTGAACCGATTTTGATGCAACTTACACTAAATCAAATATAATATGAAACATCAATTAATATTAGTTACAATGCAATTAAAAGTTTTAGAGAATATATTTAACATTGGATTGAAAACCTATTTTTTTTTAAGTCGGTTAAAAATAATATTACGATCGTAATCCTGCAGTGCTTTTGGATATGGTTTCGAGATTTTTTTATTACTTTAATTTTCAAATTCCACGTCTTAAATGTGCCTGAAAATGGGTTCTTCCAGGGTTGCCGCGGGCAACCTATTTTATTTCCAGTCCCGACCTGAGGGTCGAACTAACATCGGACACTAGTTTCATTGAGGTATCTTATGAGATAAAAAACCATGAAAAATCGCCCCATTCAGGGTGGCTGAACTTTGACTTTTTCCAGGGTTGCCGCAGGCAACCTTAGCTGGTTCAGGTCTCCATAAGGATATATTTCACTACGTCAAACTCCCGTTCGAGTATCTGATGAGATAATTTTTGGCCAAAATTGACGTTTTCGACACCTTTTTTTTATGGTTCTTCCAGGTTACGGGGTGGCAACCCTACATGGCCCCCACCTCCAAAGCACCTACTTTCACTACATACTAGTCTCATTCAGGTATCTTATGAGGTAGGAAGTCCTGCCACCGGCCGCCGGTCTATTTGGAGTTCAGCGGCAACTGTTGCGCATTTTATAAAAAAATACGTCTACAAAATAACACAGAATTAATACTAGGGCAATAGGCCACGCTGCAGACTGTGTGGGTGACTTACGCAGAATCACATGTTAATAATTATTCTAAATTTTGAATATGAATGTCATAGTGTCAAACTTCCATAAGTACGATAAATATTATCTAATACTAGCTTTCGCCCGCGGCTCCGCCCCCGTCAATGTTGATCCCTCGGGAATAGTACTTTTTCCCGGGATAAAAGGTAGCCTATGTCCTTTTCCGTACTCCAGAGAACTTGTATGCAAAATTTCATGATGATCGGTTCAGTAGTTACGGCGTGAAAGCGTAACAAACAAACTCACTTTCGCATTTATAATATTAACTAGCTTTTGCCCGCGGCTCCGCCCGCGTCAATGTCGATCCCATAGTACTTTTTCCCGGGATAAAAAGTAGCCTATGTCCTTCTCGTAACACCAGAGAACTTGTATGCAAAATTTCATGATCATCGGTTCAGTAGTTACGGCGTGAAAGCGTAACAAACAAACAAACAAACAAACAAACAAATAAACAAACAAACAAACAAACTCACTTTCGCATTTATAATATTAGTAAGGATAAGGATAAGGATAAGGATAAGGATAAGGATAAGGATAAGGATAAGGATAAGGATAAGGATAAGGATAAGGATAAGGATAAGGATAAGGATAAGGATAAGGATAAGGATAAGGATAAGGATAAGGATAAGGATAAGGATAAGGATAAGGATAAGGATAAGGATAAGGATAAGGATAAGGATAAGGATAAGGATAAGGATAAGGATAAGGATAAGGATAAGGATAAGGATAAGGATAAGGATAAGGATAAGGATAAGGATAAGGATAAGGATAAGGATAAGGATAAGGATAAGGATAAGGATAAGGATAAGGATAAGGATAAGGATAAGGATAAGGATAAGGATAAGGATAAGGATAAGGATAAGGATAAGGATAAGGATAAGGATAAGGATAAGGATAAGGATAAGGATAAGGATAAGGATAAGGATAAGGATAAGGATAAGGATAAGGATAAGGATAAGGATAAGGATAAGGATAAGGATAAGGATAAGGATAAGGATAAGGATAAGGATAAGGATAAGGATAAGGATAAGGATAAGGATAAGGATAAGGATAAGGATAAGGATAAGGATAAGGATAAGGATAAGGATAAGGATAAGGATAAGGATAAGGATAAGGATAAGGATAAGGATAAGGATAAGGATAAGGATAAGGATAAGGATAAGGATAAGGATAAGGATAAGGATAAGGATAAGGATAAGGATAAGGATAAGGATAAGGATAAGGATAAGGATAAGGATAAGGATAAGGATAAGGATAAGGATAAGGATAAGGATAAGGATAAGGATAAGGATAAGGATAAGGATAAGGATAAGGATAAGGATAAGGATAAGGATAAGGATAAGGATAAGGATAAGGATAAGGATAAGGATAAGGATAAGGATAAGGATAAGGATAAGGATAAGGATAAGGATAAGGATAAGGATAAGGATAAGGATAAGGATAAGGATAAGGATAAGGATAAGGATAAGGATAAGGATAAGGATAAGGATAAGGATAAGGATAAGGATAAGGATAAGGATAAGGATAAGGATAAGGATAAGGATAAGGATAAGGATAAGGATAAGGATAAGGATAAGGATAAGGATAAGGATAAGGATAAGGATAAGGATAAGGATAAGGATAAGGATAAGGATAAGGATAAGGATAAGGATAAGGATAAGGATAAGGATAAGGATAAGGATAAGGATAAGGATAAGGATAAGGATAAGGATAAGGATAAGGATAAGGATAAGGATAAGGATAAGGATAAGGATAAGGATAAGGATAAGGATAAGGATAAGGATAAGGATAAGGATTTTTCTTTCTCTACGACCGTAATGTAGACGTACCATTCAGGGATTACCAGATAATTGCTCGGAAGCTACATGAACTGTTTACATACCTCAATTCGACTTGTGTGTAACCTGTGCTTAATATACAAATATATTGGAGATCCGAACAGCATTACAGGAAAACATGCAAGTGCTATATGATATAGAACTACTTTAGTCGGTCTTGATTCAAACATGCTTAAATTAAAATTTTCCTCCTTCGATAAGTCCTTGTAGTGACCATGTTCTTTAGTCCTGTGAGACCAAAATATAAAGTAAAAGAACTGGTCTCTCAGAGGTGGGAGGTATGGTCGTAAATCTGAAACAAAAAGTAGATATCACTTCAGAACAGAACCTTTTAATTCCCATCAGAATTCTTCCAATTCCTAGACCATTTCTGTCTATTGTGACTATTGCAGTTAGTGTAACCTATTTAAGTGAATCTTGATGGATTTAAGACTCTTTTCGTTAGCTGTTCGTTTTCATATGATCGTTTGTTCCCAACTTCAACTCCAGGCATTTACGTCAGTAGAAATAGATTATATGAATTACTAGCCATGAAAGCCTATAATCAGAATCCTGATTTTGTTAAATTTGTTAGAAATTATTCAAAAATTTTTAAAAGGGTATATGCGTGTGCAAAATCTTTTTATACCAGACAGACTATTTTAAATTCTAGTGACAAAGTGAAAACAACGTGGAGAATTATTAATACAGAAACAGGAAAAACGAAAAAACGCGCCATTCCAATTGAATTAAAAATAGATAATAAGGTCCTCAGTACTAGCGAGGAGATTACTCAATATTTTGAAGACTTCTTTACAAACATTCCCGTAAATACCACTGCCTCCTTACTTTCATCATCTGTGGAATCTAAATAGTTATTAACTAGTTGTATACCGGAATGTAACAGTCATTTCAAAAAGACGAAGTGTATTAAATTTTGTTTACCGAATGTTACAAAAGTACCAACACGCATAGTGGTCGAAAACGAAACGATAGATTTGGTAGATAAAACAGTATTTCTTGGGATGACAGTTGACTCGGGACTTCAATGGGGTGCCCATATCACATCCTTACGGGTAAACTTAGTTCTGCTGCTTACGCTGTTAGAAGAATAAGACAGTTGACTGACGTTGATACTGCGCGTTTGGTATACTTCAGCTACTTTCATAGTGTCATGTCGTATGGGATATTACTATGGGGTAACGCAGCAGAAGTTAATACCATATTCGTCCTTAAAAAACGCGCTATCAGATCTATATATAAACTAGGTGCTAGAGAATCTCTTAGAGAATTGTTTAAAAATATAAATATTTTGACAATACATATTTTCAAATATTATGTTTGTTCGTAATAATCTTCATCTTTACGCGAAAAATAGTGATATCCACAACAGGAATACGAGAAATAAAAATAAATTAGCGACACCAACTTTGCGATTACAGAAAACAATGAATTCATTTTTGGGACTTAGTATACGCTTCTGTAATAGAATTCCTGAAGAAATATTGGCTCTGTCATTAGGTAATTAAACTTACCTAATGATAGAGCCAATATTTCTTGATGACTGCTGTTAAAAATCAATTACTTAAAAATGCCTACTATTGTATTAATGACTATTTAACAGATAAAACTCCATGGAAGTAATATATTCAATAAATTGTTAATCAATATACATCAGTGATTACTTAATGTAAAATAATTCAATTTGTTATAAATATGTAAAAAAGTAGCCCTTCAGGCACGTAGGGACCAATACTGGACTGAGTTTCTTTCGGCGTATTGCAAGTTATCAGCCCATGAATCTGCAAATTCATGAATAAGATGAGATCGTAATATTATCGTTCTCTCATCACCTATCACGGGACATGTCCTGCAAGTGGTATCAGACCGATCGGCATCAATTATTCCTGTTTTTATTCTAGAGTTAATTAAATCTCACTGTTAGTGTATGTTAATGTAACTCGTTATATGTTATACCTTTAAACGAGAAATTCTTGTATATTTATATGTATATTAATTTATTTCTATGATTTCGGAAACGGCTAACGATTTCTTTAAAATTTGGTGTATGGGTGTTTTCGGGGTAAACAATTGATCTAGATTAGTCTTATATTTGGAAAAACACGTGTTTTCATGCGTTTTTCTTTCCACGCAGAATATGGTCGCTAATTTCGTCCTGCCGGCCACTGTCCGTCTGGTCCAGCAGGTTAGGACGCGGACGGCAAGAAACGAGCGTTACGGGTTCGAATCCCGCTCGATGACAACTTTTTTTTTGTGTGTATGCGTTTGTTTAATAAAGTTGTTTTAAATTCACTGTTTATGTATCTTGGACGAATTAACCACTGGACGCGAAATTATGACATTTGACTCCTTACCCCTCTAGCTGGGTACCATGAAATAATCCTTTGTTAAACAACACGCTACGTCAGTGTGACTTCAGAGACTCAAGGCAAAACATCGCGTAAAAAAGGGTGAAGTGTGCGGTATTGCTGTGTAATAAAATACAGTAATAGCACGAACAACATTTCTTTTCACCAGTAAGCACATTTTGTCCAATATTTCTTAGTATTTTCTTGTAAATTTAATTAAATGCGTAATCATCAGACCGAATAATACGTCCATTTAAAAAAAACATTGGTTCAAACTGCAAGTCAACCTGAATGTTGTCATACTCTAACGAGTCATTACATTCGTTCACTAATTCTTCAGTTCATTCCTTTCATTTAGAGCTTGCATATATCGATGAACGTGTCGATGAATGATATCGATAGGAATGACAATCGTATTACGGGCGGCGGATAAATAGCCAATTTAAATAAATACTCAAAATGTATAAATATCCGTAAATAACCAGTTCCTATTAAGATTTATTACAAACCAGGGTTGAAAACTTTTATAATACAATTAGTATCTATTTCCCTTTTCTCGTAATTTGTAATTGTATTTGTTGGTTGTTAGTTTCAGTAAGCAAAGTGACATAATCACTTCTTTATTATTTACGGAGTAGACAAGACCTAGTTTCACGATATTAAAAAGTGGCTTTTGTATGTTTTTCTCATAAACTAAGTAATTTACCTCTACGGCTTTACTGTTTGGAAATAAATATAAATAAATATATATATGGACAAATCACACAGATTGAGCTAGCCCCAAAGTAAGTTTGAGACTTGTGTTATGGGATACTAACTCAACGATACTATATTTTATAACAAATACATATAGATACACATTCAAGACCAAGGCCAATCTGAAAAAGATCATTTTCCATCTTGACCTGGCCGGGGATCGAACCCGGTCACTCCGTGTCGCAGGCAGGCGTGTTGACCGCTGCGCCACGGAGCTAGTCTCCGTGTGCTAAAATGCCTTTATATCTTATACCTTTAAACGAGCAATTCTTATATATTTATTTATATATTTATATAAATTTATTTCTATAATCTCGGAAACGGCTCTAACGATTTCGCTGAAATTTGGCATATGGGGGTTTTCGGAGGTAAACAATCGATCTTGATTAGTCTTATGTTTGGAAAAACGCGTGTTTTCCAGTTTTCATGCGCTTTCTTTTCCCGCAGAATATGGTCGCTAATTTCGTCTTACTGGCCGCTGTCAGTCCGGTCCAGCGGTTTAAGACGCGGACGGCAAGAAACGAGTTACGGGTTCGAATCCCGCGTGTAACTTACTTTTTTTATATTTTATTTATTATTTTTTAATTTTATTGTTAATTTTTGAGATAACAATATATATTTATCATAAATATAGATTCACCTAAACACCACCATATTACAACAAATAGTAATAACCGAACGAAGCACGGTGGCCCAGGTACTAGTTCTCTAACGGCAAATAAATACACATGAAGGTTCATGTATTTATCCATAACAGTGGAGATAGAGCCTGCAAATTCATATCTGATCAAAAGGCCGCATTTATTAACTTTCCATGTTCAAATAAACTTAATCACCATCCGATTGTTTTTCCTATAGTCCGGGGTCCGCTTATATGTAAGATACATAGTTAGGGACGTCGATCACACGAATCTCGAGAAAGTAATCGAGAAACACCCAAAACGTTAATATCCGTTCGTTTTATTATAGGTTCTGTTCACATAATACTATTTGCACAAAGAGAGTTTTCTACCATACTCGTAGTTTATAATAAATATTCATTTTAAAACGGTTATCAGTATGTGCTCTGTAACTTCATTTTTAGCTTTTAACACCGTGGAAAACCTACTTTTTATTCGAGTTACATAATAAAACTCGTAAATTTCAGATTTCCTACTGATCCATCAAGAAAAAGGAAGTGGGTTGCAGCTGTCCAAAGAGATAAAACATGGATACCTACTAAACACGATCAAATTTGTAGCGTATTTACGCTACAAATTTGATGTACACATTCTCTCTAATATTTAAGAGCTAGGCCCTTGACGGTGTCATTGTATGTAAAGAATTTCACAGTGACTATTTTGACCAGGAAATAATTGAATGGTTTGCCTTCTCCATTTCACATGGGTACTAGCAAAAAATCCACTTGTATTCACGATGTTTTCTTTTTTCAGAAGCAGGTATCGGTCGATGAAAATGGTACTTGATTCAGATTTTATTACAAACTCAGAGATACAGTTCAGGCCGGGCGCGGTTTGAACCCGGGACCGTTCGGTTTAATTCGTTATGGTTCGAATTCTAAGACACCTGAACCACTAGCGCTTCTACTAGTCCTAAATATGTAATATTATTTTCAACTTGAAAACAGTTCAGGCCGGGCGCGGTTTGAACCCGGGACCGTTCGGTTTAATTCGTTATGGTTCGAATTCTAAGACACCTGAACCACTAGCGCTTCTACTAGTCCTTTTTTTTTTTTTTTTTAACATGTGGAAAAATGCATTATGCATTCCGCTTGGCCGCGGGTACAGCCAAGTGGTTATGCGGGACTCACACCCGCTAAAAAACCACATGATCTATCCGCTTCCGCTTATACAAGGAAGGTGGGAACCGTGGAGTTATCACCAATCTTCCACCATCCTGGCTGGGGCGACGTCTTTTCTAAGACTCTCTGCTATTGAAGCATTCCAAAATATATCCTAAACATATATAATGTTTTCCCCTATCTTCAGCTACGTGAGCGGCGGATCAATACCCGGATCAGCCACCCGGTAGCTACTGTTATGGTGGCTGGTGACGGTAATAATCCCGCCTCCTTCTGCCAGGTCTCCGGCGGCGCATCGCTAGTAGGGATTGTGCTTCCCGTTCGCGCTCCGCCATCTCTTTTTGCACTATGACGGCTTCAGCAAAAGCCTGCATTGCCTTCCAGCATCTACCGCTACTAGTCATAGACTGCACTACAGCCGGCAGCGAAAGGTCATTGCCCAATTCAGCGCATAAGCTGAGACGTTCTCTGTCAAAGGCCGGGCATACCTCAAGGGTATGCTGGGCCGTGTCCTCTAGATACCCACAATGATGGCACTCAGGGGTTGGCTCCCTTCTAGCTACCCGATGCAGAAACCTCCCAAAACACCCATGTCCCGAGAGGATCTGCGTCAGCCGAAAGGTTAAGACACCATGCTGCCTACTTAGCCATTGATCTAATATTGGTTGGATAGCTTCAATTGTCCTATGGCCTGCACTAGGATGTGTCAGCCTTTCCGCCCAAATTTCTGTAAGCTCTGTTTGTAGGTTTTCCCGGTACGCCACTACTTCTCTCGGCGCAGGTCTCTGGCCTTGAGCCATTTCTTCCTCGCGCCAATAATATGTACTCGCGAGGGCTCTTGCTTCTAGGTCCCAAGGCAGAGACCCAGCAAGCACACATGCAGCCTCATTGGAGACCGTGCGATACCCTCGTATTACTCGGTTCGCTAATACTCGTTGTGGCCTCCTTAGCAGGGCAATATTACGAAGATATTGTCTGTACTTAATGATTTGTGATTTATGTAATGTTTCAATATTCATTTTCTTCTACGTCTGATTTTTGTTGATGAATTTTATTTAACGCTAGTAATTTTCGTCTTTACATCTATTTTTTTAAGATCACCATTTTTATAGTTTACTATCCCAAAACAATAGAGAAGTACGGGTACCGCATATGTGTTTATAGCTTGTTTTATGTTTTTAGCGTTGAGGTGACTATGGGTGAGTTTTTTACGCATTTAAAGTATTCTCTTTGTATCTGCTCTCTCAGGCTATCGTGATCTATATAGACCGGCGGCCGGTAACAGGACTTCCTACCTCATAAGATACCCGAATGAGACTAGTATGTAGTGAAAGTAGGTGCTTTGGAGGTGGGGGCCATGTAGGGTTGCCACTCCGTAACCTGGAAGAACCATAAAAAAAAAAGGTGTCGAAAACGTCAATTTTGGCCAAAAATTATCTCATCAGATACTCGAACGGGAGTTTGACATAGTGAAAGATATCCTTATGGAGACCTGAACCAGCTAAGGTTGCCTGCGGCAACCCTGGAAGAAGTCCAAGTTCAGCCACCCTGAATGGGATGATTTTTCATGGTTTTTTATCTCATAAGATACCTCAATGAAACTAGTGCCCGATGTTAGTTCTGAGGGTCGGCACTGCGAATAAAATAGGTTGCCTGAGGCAACCCTGAAAGAACCCATATTCAGGCACATTTAAAATGTGGAATTAGAAAATTAAAGTAACAAAAAAATCTCGGAACCATATCCAAAAGCACTGCAGGATTACGATCGTAATGTTATTTTTAACCTACTTTAAAAAAAAAAAGTTTTCAATCCAATGTTCAATATATTCTCTAAAACTTTTAATTGCATTGTAACAAATATTAATTGATGTTTCATATTACATCTGATTTAGTGTAAGTTTCATCAAAATCGGTTCAGTAGTTTTCGAGATATAGGCTAATACGTATAACAGTGCCATTTTTTTATAAATCTCATATAATACTTGAATGAAACTAGTACCCGATGCTAGTTCTGAGGGTCCGAACTGCGAATAAAATAGATTGCCGCAGGCAACCCTGGAAGAACCCATGTTCAGGCACATTTAAAATGTGGAATTTGAAAATTAAAGTAATAAAAAAAATCTCTGAACCATATCCAAAAGCACTGCAGGATTACGATCGTAATGTTATTTTTAACCGACTTCAAAAAATATAGGTTTCCATTCTAATGTTCAATATATTCTCTAAAACTTTTAATTGCATTGTAACTAATATTAATCGATGTTTCATATTACATTTGATTTAGTGTAAGTTTCATCAAAATCGGTTCAGTAGTTCTCGAGATATAGGCTAATACGTATAACTGTGCCATTCTTTTTTTTTTTCTTAGAACATGAATGGAACTAGTGCAGGTTGTTAGCACTAACGATCTTGTGTATGAATAAAATAGGCTGCCAATCCGTAACCTGGAACAATCCCAGTTCGGGGATGAACTTGGATTGTTCCAGGCTACGGATTTATACGTGAAATTAGAAAATTAATCATTTTAAAAAGAAGTTGGAACCATGCTCAAAAGCAATGCGAGATTACGATTGCGATGCTTTTTAACCGACTTCAGAAAAGTGAGGATAATTTTTCCATAACCTATTGGTTATGTTAATTTTACTTATTTTATATTATATTTGGTTTGACTTGTTGCCAGTTGCATTAAAATAGGTTAAGGTTTTCGAGTTTTAGACAAATACGTCTAGGTGTAACGTTTTAGCTAATACGAAATATTTGCCTCCGTGATAAATCAGTGAAACACACCAACTTTCTATGTCTACAGAGACAATAAACTATAAAAGAGCATTCCAGACATTATTCTTGCCACACCCGGTGTTGCGAATAAGCTTAACAACTGGCGAGTAGAGGCAGACCTACTGCTACCTTTGTCAGATCATATAGCCATGACCATGGAACGTGATAAGTGAATTATGTGATACAACAACAATCCCCCAAAATATTAGTACAAGGAAATACCAAACTGCGAAAGCTAACTGGGCTATATTTGAAAAGAGTGTTAGAGGAAAACTCCTAGCAGATCAAATAACTCAATCAGCCGTATTAAAGATAGGAAAGGCCTTAATGACCTGATGGTGGCCAGATCCTCCGAGATTGTTACAAGGGCTTGCGAAGCATCAATTCCCAAACTTAAGCCTAAAACGAAGTGTAAATTAATATATTGGTGGAACCCGCAACTGGCTGTGATGAAAGTTGTTACAAAAAGTGCTCGAAATATAAAGCAAGATCAGGGAGCTAAAAGATAAAAATGCCCAAATTGATTTCTTTTGGGTAAAAGCCCACATTGGTATCGAGGGGAATGAAAGAGCTCCATTTTACGATTCAGTGCCTCTTTCCTATACGAAGCGCCTCATCAGAAGCTCCATACTTGACATATAGCAAACTCGATACACAGAGACAACAACCGGAGCATCCCAAGCTATTTGTAACAGATGTCAAAAAGACAACGGATTTTCCGAGGAACTTGCTTCACGAACCTAGAAGCACAAATGTTCACTAGCCATGGGGGATTCAGCGCTTATCTCTTTAAAACAGGCCGGTCTCCGTTCCCATTCTGTATTTGTGATGACCAGTCCCAGGAGGACACTCAACATATAATACTTGAATGTCCACGCTTTAGGATCCTGAGACTGGGTTGCGAATTGGGACTCGCAATCGATGTCTCACCTCATGATGTGCCCCAACTGTCCCTCTACCTGCTTAATCGAAGACCTTAATAAGGTAAATGACAAAGGCGTCGCTGTGGCTACCTACTGGTCAAAAACTGTATCATTATCATCATCAGGATTTTTAGTCTCCACTGCAGGAGCATGACTCTCTCTGTACTACCGGAGCCATACTTGGGCCAGAGCAGATACAGGATTTGGCCTACACTCGCCTCGCTGTCTGGCCAGCGGGTTGGAGAGGTCTCATTGATGTTTATGAGCTTTGTTTAGCTTGTATTTACTAAGTCGCATCTTACGACATCCATGGGAAGATTTGGAGTGGTCCTATTCTACTCTGCTGGAAACCACACGGCTAAAAACTGTATAAAAAAAGGCAAAAATAACTATTTTGACTCGAAAAGAAGAATATTGGGAGTAGGTATGGAGTTGACACATGAAAATATATTGAGAGCATTTGCAGACGACCAACTAAGGGAAACGCTCTTGGACAACTGAAGACGAGTCATACGATGTGTGGTCCGGGCGAACCGGGAAAAATATTTAATGTTTATTTATAACGTGATTTTGAACCCCCTAGCTTTATTGAAATCTGGGAATCAGAATCCCTAATGGAACACAGAATTGTAAGAAAAAAGGGAAAAAAGGGAAAAAAGGAAAAAGAAAATTAGGTTTCCCATACAAAGTCGCCGATCAGCTAGAGGAATTTCTATGAAAGGTTAAATTTTTTTTTTCGTTTTTTACCTTTTTTTCTTACAATTCTGTATTCCATTAGGGATTCTGATTCCCAGATTTCAATATAGCTAGGGGGTTCAAAATCACGCTGTATAAATAATTAATATAATACTTAAAAAATTAACATAACCAACAGGTTATGGAAAAGATAACCTCACTTTCTTGAAGTCGGTTAAAAAGCATCGCAATCGTAATCTTGCATTGCTTTTGAATATGGTTCCAACTTCTTTTTAAAATTATTAATTTTCAAATTCCACGTATAAATCCATAACCTGGAACAATCCAAGTTCATCCCCGAACTTGGATTGTTCCAGGTTACGGATTGGCAACCTATTTTATTCATACACAAGATCGTTAGTGCTAACAACCTGCACTAGTTCCATTCATGTCCTATATGAAAAAAAAAAGAATGGCACAGTTATACGTATTAGCCTATATCTCGAGAACTACTGAACCGATTTTGATGAAACTTACACTAAATCAAATGTAATATGAAACATCAATTAATATTAGTTACAATGCAATTAAAAGTTTTAGAGAATATATTGAACATTGGAATGAAAATCTATATTTTTTGAAGTCGGTTAAAAATAACATTACGATCGTAATCCTGCAGTGCTTTTGGATATGGTTCAGAGATTTTTTTTATTACTTTAATTTTCAAATTCCACATTTTAAATGTGCCTGAACATGGGTTCTTCCAGGGTTGCCTGCGGCAACCTATTTTATTCGCAGTTCGGACCCTCAGAACTAGCATCGGGTACTAGTCTTATTCATGTATTATATGAGATTTAAAAAAAAATGGCACTGTTATACGTATTAGCCTATATCTCGAAAACTACTGAACCGATTTTGATGAAACTTACACTAAGTCAGATGTAATATGAAACATCAATTAATATTTGTTACAATGCAATTAAAAGTTTTAGAGAATATATTGAACATTGGATTGAAAACCTATTTTTTTTTAAAGTCGGTTAAAAATAATATTACGATCGTAATCCTGCAGTGCTTTTGGATATGGTTCCGAGATTTTTTTGATTACTTTAATTTTCAAATTCTACGTTTTAAATGTGCCTGAACATGGGTTCTTCCAGGGTTGCCTCAGGCAACCTATTTTATTCGCAGTGCCGACCCTCAGAACTAACATCGGGCACTAGTTTCATTGAGGTATCATATGAGATAAAAAACCATGAAAAATCGCCCCATTTGAGTATCTGATGAGATAATTTTTGGCCAAAATTGACGTTTTCGACACCTTTTTTTTTATGGTTCTTCCAGGTTACGGAGTGGCAACCCTACATGGCCCCCACCTCCAAAGCACCTACTTTCACTACATGGAAGTCCTGCCACCGGCCGCCGGACTAATACTTTTTAGACTTGCTCTAGTTTACTAGTTTTGACTAGCTCCGTGGCGCAGCGGTCAACACGCCAGCTTGCGACACGGAGTGACCGGGTTCGATCCCCGGACAGGTCAAGAAGGAAAATGATCTTTTTCAGATTGGCCTGGGTCTTGGATGTGTATCTATATATGTATTTGTTATAATATATAGTATCGTTGAGTTAGTATCCCATAACACAAGTCTCGAACTTACTTTGGGACTAGCTCAATCTGTGTGATTTGTCCGTATATATTTATTTATTATTTAAACTTCCACATTTATTTATTCCTAGATATTTGTATTTCGCTCCCACCTTAAGATGTTCAAATGGCTCCCTACTTAGAAGCACATGCACTTCTCCTTCACACTCCTTTTTCCTGATTGTAGACGCAGTACGTTACACTTGCTTAAACCAAAATACTTCAGTACTGTTAATCAATGTTTTCACATTAGTTTTACTATTTGCGTATAGTTTTAATTCATCCATATAGAACAAATTATTTATATAAACACTGTCTTTCAGCTTGTTGCCTTTAATGTAATATTTAGTCAGTACCTCCGATATTGGGTTAATTCCCAGACAGACGAGAAGAGGCCACAGCGAGTCTCCCTGGAAGATGCCGCGGGGCACGTGAATCGGTCCCCACTGTTCGGGCAGTCATGACAACTTTCCACGTCGGCATCACCATTTTAAGGAAGCCTTTGATAGCAGTTGGACATTTATATAAATCTAGCGGTTTAAGTAACCACTCATAAGACATGCTATCAAAGGCTTTCTGGTAATCTACCCATGCCATGCTTAAGTTCTTCTTATTGTGATGGGCGTCTTCAAGAATGGCTTTGTATACCAATAGGTGGTCTTTGTACCCACGGGCACGTCGCCCACTTTTCCTGCAATCAGCAGGATTTTGGGATGAAGAATTGATCAGAAACTAACCCTTATAAACATTGTTCCCTTGTCCTTTTTAGCCCATATAAAAATTGAGGTTTGTTAAGACACTGTCACCTTTGGACAAAAACCGAAGTAGGTTCGTATCAAAATGGTGTACACTGTTGAAATCACTTTCCCAGCAGACACATGTGGAAAAGTAATAAAAAAACAGTTAGATACTTACCCCATTTTTTCACAATCGTCGGCTTAAACCATTTATGGAAAATCAAGTAGCACAAGTATCCGTAAATACACGATACGAACACCAATTTTGGCAGAAAATGGAAGAATATTGCATAATATTTCTTAAAATGCCTGAAAATAAATAATTTTAAGTGTAGGTTATGGTAAACCGAACAAGAAAAATATAAAACGTTAGAATGGATCGTTCCTTCAGTGTAAGAAGAAGGGTGTCTGACGTCACCTTCTGGTCCAGTGAGAACCTTATTTACGAGGGGGTTGAGTGGCCGCGTCGCCGCGTCGCTTTACAACGACAACGTATCAAAATCGTATTTGGTGACACTACATCCATACATCACATCAGTGTCAGCAAAATTAAATTAGCAGTTATTATGGAGTGCACATCTCTGTTGTATGAACTAGTTGTGAATTGAACTTAATGTCTTCTTTGAAGTAGGGCGGCGGCAAGTTTCGCGACTTGTGTCGCTGTCATTTCAAACAAAATACGCGACTTGTCGTCCCGTTGCGGCCTCATAGTATTCATTTCAGCAAAGATAGGTTAAGCCACTAAGCTCTAAATATTTCGCATTAATTAATTATATTTCCAATAAGATAATTAAAGCATTTATTTATTGTAATAAAAGTAAATTTTACAGTGTTTTACATCCTACATTGTGTTGTTTCTCCAAAATTTGGTACGAGTAATAATCAAAATCATCATCATTAATCATTTCAGCCGCAAAGCGGTCATTTTGTGACACAAAATGAAATGAATGGTTGCCAGTGTCATGCATCCAGCGTTACCTTGCGACCTAGATCAGGTTGAGACTGATGACAGGACAAAACACGGAATGACTGTCTATATTTTATAGAACTATAGAATACAGGGAAGAATATTACTACACTCTGTGTTTACTTACACATAATTTAAAAAATTAAGAAAGAGGCCTATAGCAATGTGTGCCACGCCAAGTATAATGGCGAGTTTCATTTTCAACGTATTCTCGACTGCAAGGTTGTCTTCTGAAAACTGTAACAAGAACGTTATTTTAAACAAAGAAAAGCCGTTGGCTGCTAATACAAGATTCACACACAGCTAGCCTACGGAGAATATATAAATTTATACAACGTGTAACATACCAACGACGTTCCCGTGACGGGGCGACTCAGCCCGTCAAAATGAACAACTTTTCCTATGGAACTAAAACCGAGAACTTAAATTTTGTTCCCAGCATTGGTCCCATAGGAAGTTGTTTCTTTTGACGGGCTGTGTCACCCCGTTACGGGAACATCATTGGTTATGTTACACGCTGTATTGACGGAATGATAATAGCATGACATCCTAAGTAACATTTTAGTAAATATAGTCATTATAATGTAAACCATAGAAGTATGACGCCATTTTTTCAAAATCTATGGTCTAAACTGACAATTTAATGACTTATTTTTAAACAAACACACTCATATTGACATGTATATTTATAAATCGGACATATAATCGATCACAAATATTTTTGTTGACTTTCTTATGTTATCTGAAAGGGTAGAAATGACTATTTTATTTTTGGTTACCATTTCGCCTCGAGGATGAATGATGTTCCTCACTCAATCACGAAAAAGAGCTGGACAGGTCTGGATTAAATTTGCTATCTAGGGATACCTACCTTTTATGATAAAAAGTATAATACACATTATACTTTTTATCATAAAATTAAGAAACGTGGTGGATAGAATCAATAGGTTAGCTCATTAATAACTATTGTAAAGATATTAGACTTACCTTTAGAGCTGGGTCAATTCCGTATGGATAAACATATCCAATACTCGATTGTCTTGAAAAGAGCGGAAGTGTTCCATTAATATACTTTTCGAGCGTGGCTATGCTGTAACGGTTGTACCAATATGCAGGCATCATTTTACAGGTCAAAGAGAACCATTCATTGTATAAAAAGCCCATGTACATTGCCGACATTCCCATCAACATAATCATATAACGGCCTGAAAACAGTTTATCGGTTATCTATATCGGTAGATATATCGGTTTTTTCCAATAACCTAGGTTTCCAACCCAGGTTATTGGAAAAAACAGGTTATCGGAATAACCAGGTTATTTGAAATAACAATCGTATAGTATAGAAGAAATATTTGTGTGCTTGCGTGAATGTATAATCTCAAAACGACTGGACTAATTAAAAAAAAAGGCCAGGTGCGTGTCGGGATACGCGCATTGTTGGGTTCCGTTATTGCGAATGCCAGCTTTGATTAAACGAGTCAACATACATTGGTGGTACCTTACTGAAGAAAGAGTTACTAATATAATCCTACTTCACAAGGAAAATTAGAAAAAATATATTCTTTGTAACAAAAATTTGCAAAATGGGTAAATTTTCGAAACGGGTTTTTTTTCCTTCATTGCGGTGTTTTTTTTTTACATTTTACACAATCCTTATGCGCTAGAGTGTAGATTAAGATGCTGTGAATGTAATAATTTGTAAGGCGTCCTGTGTGTTTTAACACAGTACACTCGAAAAAAAAATTATAATTTGCGCAACTGACTAATAAATTAATAATTAATAAAACTAATATATTAATAAATTATCTATTCTAATTCATTATGTTATTAATATTGTGGCGAGTCAACAGGCGAGTCACTCGCCGTTACAACCTGGCATAGGAATGCGTAATCACGCCACCACTACGTCACCGATCATACGATGCGTGAGTCATCGCTGCGTACACGCGCCTTCGAGCTACGCGCGCACACTATGATGCTACGCAAGCTCCGCCCACTGCGATAAGCGGCCAATGAACTCGGCGCCGTGCTACGTCGCGCATCATGGCCGACGCTGCATCTTTTGTTTTCGCTAAGCGACCATTTTGCGAAGACCCCCACTGCGCGCGCGCAATGTCAAGCGCGAAACTTAATTATTATTAATTTAATTATTGTATAAAAGCGGAACTATGCAATTTGTAAGAACACTTGGAATACATCGCTAGTCGTATTACCAACTTTTATTTTACGCCCTTAGTCGTTCTCCCGAGTAACAGTAAGTGTTAGGACTGGTAGTTAGCTAGGCCCCCCAGGTCATCTAGGATACCTACACCAAAGCCTACATCCAGTTGACTACCACTTCACTGGTGACCCTGTAAGAAGAAAAATGGAGGAGACGAACAAGGACGTACTACCGGTACTAGGCCTACCTACTTCGATGGAGTCCTGCAGAGTAGCAGTGAGGAGCCCTGCTTTCAATCCCGCCGATCCAGAACTATGGTTTGCATAGCTGGAAGGTCAGTTTACGCTCTCAAATATTACTATTGATAGTACCAAGTTTTACTACGTGCTATCCCAGTTGGAGCCGCAACATACTGCTGAAATCCGGGATATCGTCGTGTCTCCGCCAGCTACTGGAAAGTATGAGAAGCTAAAGACCGAACTCATGAGGAGGCTTTCCGCATCACAGGAGCGCAAGATCAAGCAGTTGCTGATGCACGAAGAACTAGGCGATCGGAAACCATCCCAATTCCTGCGGCATCTCCAGAACCTGGCGGGAACCAACGTACCTACAGATTTTATCCGCACGATTTGGGCGAGTAGACTCCCTACTAACCTGCAGACCATAGTGGCCAGGCAAGGCAAGCATGGATCTGGAAGCAGTAGCACAACTGGCCGACCAAATAAATGACATCGTTCCAGTAACCGGGCAAGTAGCTTGCGCCAGTACTAACCACTTACCTGTAAGTACTGCAACGGCGAGTTCATCTATAGATATTCTGTCGCAACGCATAGAAGTACTCACCCGGAGGTTGGAAGCAATGGAGCTACGCGGTAGACCACGGAGAAGATCGAGAAGCAGAGGATCCCGAGACTACAGTCGTTCTCAGTCGCGCCAACGACCCGATGGCCACCCGCACTGCTGGTATCACTACCGTTTTAAGGAACGAGCACGAAACTGCACGCAGCCATGCAGCTTCCAGAAGTCGGGAACTATCAGGGCAGCCAGTAGTGGCGGAAAATGACTGCCCAGGTCAGACAAGCCGCCTATTTGTCACGGATCGCAAGACCAAGATTCAGTACCTCATCGACACAAGTTCAGACTTGTGTGTTTTCCCTAGGTCTGCTATTCGAGGGCAACTTACCAAGTCCAAGTACGAGTTGTTCGCTGCAAATGGAACAGTAATATCCACATTTGGCTACTTAGGTCTCACTCTGGACTTGGGGCTTCGTTGAGCGTTCTCCTGGCGTTTTGTCATAGCAGATGTTTCAAGGCCTATCATAGGCGTTGACTTTTTAGGTTACTACAACCTGCTAGTCGACGTCCGCAACCAACGTCTTGTCGATGGTGTCACTTCACTTGAGGTTCACTTACCATGCCGGGATTCTTCAAATGCAATTTCATCTGTACGCACCACCACCTCTGAGGATTCTTCTTACCACCGTCTTCTGCGAGAGTACAGCGCGATCACACGACCTGCTGGAAAACCAAGTAAGCCGCGACACTCGACGGTACACCATATCCGTACGACTCCTGGCCCTCCAGTTTGCTGCCGTCCACGCAGATTAGATCCAGAACGGCTGAGCATAGCAAAGAAGGAGTTTGAAGAGATGTTGCAGAACGGTACCGCGAGACCATCCGAGAGCCCTTGGTCATCTCCGTTTCATCTAGCCCGCAAGAAGAACGACGGTTGGCGTCCTTGTGGTGACTATCGCGCACTCAATGCAAGAACAATCCCGGACAGGTACCCAGTGAGGCACATCCAGGACTTTGCACACCAACTGACTGGTACAAACATCTATTCTACCATCGACTTAGTGAAAGCATATAATCAGATCCCTGTTTATGAAGAGGACATACAGAAAACTGCCATCACCACGCCGTTCGGTTTATTCGATTTCCCCTACATGACATTTGGCAAACGCCTTCGCAACGCCGCGCAGACATTCCAACGATTCATGGATGAAGTCCTCAGGGGTCTAGACTTCTGCTATGGGTACATCGACGACATCTTGGTGTTTAGCAGCAATACCGTCCAGCATGAGCAGCATCTCAGGCAGCTATTTGAGAAACTGGCAGAATACGGTGTACTGATAAACACTAGCAAGTGTGTATTTGGGCAAACTGAGGTAAGCTTTCTGGGCTACAAAGTTTCAGCTGCAGGCATCCAACCACTCAACTCCAAAGTGCAAGCCGTCCAGGACTACCCAGTTCCCAAGACTGTAAAGGAGTTACGCCGATTCCTAGGTATGATTAACTTTTACCGTCGCTTTATACCCAATGCAGCATAAACTCAAGCTCCCCTGAATAACTTACTCTCCGGACCCAAGGTAAAAGGCTCGCATCCTGTTCATATGACTACGGAACTGCTGCAAGCCTTCAACGAGTGTAAGCAGAAGCTGGCAGACGCAGCATTGTTGGCTCATCCAGACCCACATGCAGAAGTTGCTATACAGACTGATGCGTCAGACACCGCAATTGGAGCAGTATTGCAACAGCGTCTTGGTACAGATTGGCAGCCATTGGAATTCTTTTCAAGGAAGCTGAGTCCCTCCCAAAAGAAATATAGTCCATATGACAGGGAGCTATTGGCAATCTACGAGGCAATACGCTATTTCAGGCATATGGTGGAAGCAAAATCCTTCGCAGTCATGACAGATCATAAGCCCCCGACTTACGCATTCGCCAAACAGCGTGAAAATTGCTCACCACGTCAGTTCCGGTACCTCGACTATATAAGCCAGTTTACCACTGACATTAGGTATATAGCTGGGAAGGACAACGTAGTTGCTGACTCTTTGTCTCGCATTAATGAAATTAAATTGCCCTTAGATTACCAGTCCCTTGCCAGAGACCACGAAATGGACGAAGAACTGCAGACCTTGCTGAAGGAAGGATCAAGCCTCAAACTCCAGAAGTGCAGAATGGCAGGCACGGATTGCGAGGTATACTGCGACGTATCGGTAAGCCCTCGCCCATTCATTACTAAGCCGTTTCGCAAGCAGATTTTCGAGACGCTTCACAACCTCAGCCATCCTGGAGTCAAAGCTACAGTTCGACTGGTTTCTTAGCGGTATGTCTGGCCTGGTATTCGTAAGGACTGTCGACAATGGGCGAAGCAATGTCAGGAATGTCAGCGAAGCAAAGTCACGAGACACACAGCAGCACCTCTAGCAGCATTCCAGACGCCATCAGGTCGCTTTCAACATATTCACTGTGACATAATTGGTCCCTTACCTTTATCTTCTGGCAACAGGTACTGCCTGACTATCGTGGATCGTGTCACACGCTGGCCTGAGGCGCTTCCGCTTCAGGACATTATGTAACATATAAAATTATTTTATAATTCTTTAGTCATTGTAGATTACTTGTTGCCTTAGCATCGTTATAATAACAAACAAATTGACCTTCCGCTGCAATATACTCGCGCGCAGGTGACGACTGTTCCGAGCCTAGCCGAGTTTTAACGATGTGTCCCGAAGATCCGTTCGCATCACTGTGCGAGGTCTCCTAGCGCGACACTTCGCGGCGAGCCCGGCTGCGGGTCGCCCGCGCCTAGAATTCTTATAATTTAATTCGGAACGCTTTGAGTCCCGTGTGGACGCGTTTCCTTTTACTTAATATACATAGTTCTCGTGTAGTGTTTATCCCGTTGATGGGAACACCGTACGGGTTACCCACCCCTTGGTGCACGCGTGTGATATTCTACAGTCCAGGGCAGAATAAGGGCACCTTTCTAAATATATCAATTGGACGCGTTCCAGGAACACCGTACGGGTTCAACCCGTAGCGATTGACGACGGACTTGATTGCGTCTATTATCTGTTGGCGCTTGATCCTCTACGGGCCGCAGAGAAGGCCTGAGTCATCCACATCCCTGTTGGACATAAGCTGAGCTGCCGTCAACCGCCTGAGCTACCACGCGGTCGCATCTAAGGGGCGTGAGGTTTTTTCCTGAAGAACCGACCCAACTCTCAGCTTAATACCCAGAATCTAGGCTTCGGACCCACGTTTAACTTCTTGTACTTTTATACATCCATATTAAAATAATTGCTTTAAACTTAACTTAACCTAAACTTAACTTAATCTAAATCTTCATTGTAGTACATATTAATAAATTGTATCTTTGATAAATAATTGGTATTCTTTATTGTCCGAATAGGTTACCCTATAGGTTAATTTATACGTGACAAGTTTGGCGCCCAATACGTGTTTATTTATAATCTGGGTCTTTTTTTTTTTTTTCTCTTTTTTAACTGAGAGTTGGTAAGGTGTTTTTTTTTTTATTTTCTTGGTGTTGGTGTGTGCATGTCCTTGACTAAGCCAATCATTGTACTCAATTAGAAAATAAGGTTGATTGTCATTCTGTGCAACATTCACCCATTTTCTTCCATGCTGGTTTGAGAGATATAGAAGAATATACCAGCTGCTTATCCTTCCCGCGCAGACCGTAAAAGTCGGTCAAGGGATTGGGCGAATATTACATCTATAGGCGGTGCGGCTAGCAACCCATCACTGTTTTGCTTCCGTTTTCCACCTTTACGCCCACTGTCGCGCTTAGCGTGACCCTTGCATCTTCGTATTTTTTTTTTAAACTTACCTTATCCTTTAAACTTATTGTCTAACTTTTTTTTTAACTTTAAAATATCTATATAGAAAAATTTATCGAAATGGCACGGCCACTTAAATATTGTAACTAACAAAACCAGACCTGATATACGAATGTGGAAGAACTAAGGCAATAAATAACTACGTTGGTAATTAGATTCCCCTCTGAGGATATCCTTGAGTCCTTGTTACTTGAGCTACAACCTTGAGGTCTTAACCAGAGATATTCTGTCCCTTGAAGGAATGCCTCATTGTGTAACCTCGTTTTATCCTTGGATGAATTTCTTTTTCACTAGTCATTCTGTCCCTTGAGGGAATGCCTCATTGTGTTACCTCGTTTTATCCTAGGATGAATTTTCTCTACACTAGAGTCATTCTGTCCCTTAAAGAAATGCCTCGTCGTGATACCGTATTTTATCCTTGGATAAGTTATAGTCTTTACTAGAGTCATTCTGTCCCTTGAAGGAATGCCTCATTGTGTTACCTCGTTTTATCCTTGGGTGAATTTCTTTTTCACTAGAGTCATTCTGTCCCTTGAAGGAATGCCTCATTGTGTTACCTCGTTTTATCCTTGGATGAATTTCTTTTTCACTAGAGTCATTCTGTCCCTTGAAGGAATGCCTCATTGTGTTACCTCGTTTTATCCTTGGATGAATTTCTTTTTCACTAGAGTCATTCTGTCCCTTGAAGGAATGCCTCATTGTGTTACCTCGTTTTATCCTTGGATTAATTTCTTTTTACTAGAGTCATTCTGTCCCTTGAAGGAATGCCTCATTGTGTTACCTCGTTTTATCCTTGGATGAATTTCTTTTTCACTAGAGTCATTCTGTCCCTTGAAGGAATGCCTCATTGTGTTACCTCGTTTTATCCTTGGATGAATTTCTTTTTCACTAGAGTCATTCTGTCCCTTGAAGGAATGCCTCATTGTGTTACCTCGTTTTATCCTTGGATGAATTTCTATTTCACTAGAGTCATTCTGTCTCTTGAAGGAATGCCTCATTGTGTTACCTCGTTTTATCCTAGGATGAATTTCTTTTTTCACTAGAGTCATTCTGTCCCTTGAAGGAATGCCTCATTGTGTTACCTTGTTTTATCCTAGGATGAGTTTTTTTTTTTTTTCACTAGAGTCATTCTGTCCCTTAAAGAAATGCCTCGTCGTGATACCGTATTTTATCCTTGGATAAGTTAATAGTCTTCATTAGAGATATTCTGTCCCTCGAAGGAATATCTCATATTGATGCCTTGTTTTATCTTTAGTTGAGTTCTACCTGAGTCAAGTCTAAACGGATTTTTCACAGGAAAAATCCTTACCTAGGAGAGGGGGTATTGTAACATATAAAATTATTTTATAATTCTTTAGTCATTGTAGATTACTTGTTGCCTTAGCATCGTTATAATAACAAACAAATTGACCTTCCGCTGCAATATACTCGCGCGCAGGTGACGACTGTTCCGAGCCTAGCCGAGTTTTAACGATGTGTCCCGAAGATCCGTTCGCATCACTGTGCGAGGTCTCCTAGCGCGACACTTCGCGGCGAGCCCGACTGCGGGTCGCCCGCGCCTAGAATTCTTATAATTTAATTCGGAACGCTTTGAGTCCCGTGTGGACGCGTTTCCTTTTACTTAATATACATAGTTCTCGTGTAGTGTTTATCCCGTTGATGGGTAACTGTTGCACAATTATCCTTAGTTAAGTAGCCTTATTGGTAAACGGTGAATACCGGGTGTTATTGTGTAGTAACTGTTAATTCGCCACGCTGGTGGTCGGTTTCTTTGTCTGGTTTGGAACATTCTCGAACATTCCTTTGTTCTACACAGTAGCACGTTGATTGTAATTTATTTTGCGAATAGTTATGCCTCCTAAGGTGTTCATTGGCCACTACTAGATAAGTAAATCATAATGTATGCAGTTCTAAAATCATGGTTCCTTGCTGGCTGATTTTGCCTGCCAACATATACGGCTTTACTTATGAATCTTTGCTTTAAACAAGCCAGTGTATTAAATTTAGTAGATATTTATTTACGCGGACGTACTAAATTTCGAATAAATAAATTAGTAAATTGCTTACACCCTTTGTCAGTAACGTTAATTATTTAAACGTGGTTTCTTACCCTCCCGTTCGTAATGTTGAGTACGTTTTATAAGAAAAGATGTACAATTAGACGCAAAACATACGAATGCGCATAATCATTGTATCTTAATTCCATTGTAATGAAGCTAGAATCACTTACCGTTGCTTCCTGTTATATAACATGTCGATAAAGTCGAACTGTCTGTGCTTACGTGGAATTATAATTTTATATAGCCTTACTATTCTTATCTTTCGCTTGGTATGTGATTCTCGCCTCACCGCTTGGCTTCTCATGTACCTGGACTGCCCATCATACACGAATCACCGCTTCCTTGTAGATACCCACCCCTTGGTGCACGCGTGTGATATTCTACAGTCCAGGGCAGAATAAGGGCACCTTTCTAAATATATCAATTGGACGCGTTCCAGGAACACCGTACGGGTTCAACCCGTAGCGATTGACGACGGACTTGATTGCGTCTATTATCTGTTGGCGCTTGATCCTCTACGGGCCGCAGAGAAGGCCTGAGTCATCCACATCCCTGTTGGACATAAGCTGAGCTGCCGTCAACCGCCTGAGCTACCACGCGGTCGCATCCAAGGGGCGTGAGATTTTTTCCTGAAGAACCGACCCAACTCTCAGCTTAATACCCAGAATCTAGGCTTCGGACCCACGTTTAACTTCTTGTACTTTTATACATCCATATTAAAATAATTGCTTTAAACTTAAATTAACCTAAACTTAACTTAATCTAAATCTTCATTGTAGTACATATTAATAAATTGTATCTTTGATAAATAATTGGTATTCTTTATTGTCCGAATAGGTTACCCTATAGGTTAATTTATACGTGACAATTACCGCCGAGAGCTGTGCAGCAGCCTTGACAGCCGGGTGGATCGCACGCTTTGGGTGTCCTGAGCGCATCACCACCGACCGCGGACGGCAGTTCGAGTCGCAGACCTTCAAAGACCTGGCTACACTCATCGGTGCAGCACACCATCATACTACAGCGTACCACCCGGCTGCTAACGGCCTGGTCGAACGCCTGCACCGTCAGCTTAAAGCCGCCATTGTCTGTCACACAGACGCCAACTGGACTGAAACGCTACCATGGGTACTTCTGGGCATCCGCAGCGCATGGAAAGAAGACCTCCAGGCCTCGACAGCAGAATTGGTCTACGGCGAACCACTACGTTTGCCTGGACAGTTCTTTACCACTAGCCCAGACGAACCAGTTGACCCCACCAATATCGTCAGTAGACTCCGCTCCCATATGAGGAAGCTGACGCCACAACCAACGTCTTGGCATACTAGCAGTAGACAAACCTTCTACGTGCCAAAGGACCTTGACACTGCAACCCATATTGTCTTTCTTCGCCAAGGACCTGTAAAAAGACCACTGCAGCCACCATACCAGGGTCCATACAAAGTATTACGGCGCTGCGAGAAGACATTCGACATAGATGTCAACGGGAAAATGCAGAGAGTGACAATTGACCGCCTAAAACCAGCATACATGGCCAAAGAAGAGAGTTCCAGCAAGCCAGAAGTTCCAGCAGAACATCCAGCTGCCGAACATCACTGTCCCGTCAGAAAGACGAGAAGCGGGCGTACAGTTCGCTTTCCTGATTACTATCGCCCGTAGTAACGGGCTCGGCGGGGGAGTGATGTGGCGAGTCAACAGGCGAGTCACTCGCCGTTACAACGCGGCATAGGAATGCATAATCACGCCACCACTACGTCACCGATCATACGATGCGTGAGTGATCGCTGCGTACACGCGCCTTCGAGCTACGCGCGCACACTATGATGCTACGCAAGCTCCGTCCACTGCGATAAGCGGCCAATGAACTCGGCGCCGTGCTACGTCGCGCATCATGGCCGACGCTGCATCTTTTGTTTTCGCTAAGCGACCATTTTGCGAAGACCCCCACTGCGCGCGCGCAATGTCAAGCGCGAAACTTAATTATTATTAATTTAATTATTGTATAAAAGCGGAACTATGCAATTTGTAAGAACACTTGAATACATCGCTAGTCGTATTACCAACTTTTATTTTACGCCCTTAGTCGTTCTCCCGAGTAACAGTAAGTGTTAGGACTGGTAGTTAGCTAGGCCCCCCAGGTCATCTAGGATACCTACACCAAAGCCTACATCCAGTTGACTACCACTTCAATATAATACTGTTCTTTAACTCATGACATTATTTAATTGATTCCTAATTATTAATTATCGAGTATTTGTAACATAATTTAATAGATGTACATGATATATTTTGTATGGATCTTGTATCTGAAAAAAAGCTTTTTATTATTATTAATATATAATGAATATTTAATATTGGAAATGTATGTATTAAAAGTCTATATAGTATTGGTTAACAGAAATTCATCACGACGGTGGCTCATTCGTCTTTCCGGTGGCCCGCTACACCACCGCAATGATGCCACCGTATTCATGATAAAAATGATTTTTTTTTGAGATAATTACCTGACTACCAAATTAATTAAGTAGATATTTACGGATCATAACATCGAGGCAATTATTTACAACATAGTAACTTGAAGATACAATACATCACTTTTTTCATAATCTAAAACTTGCCACCGAACTGAACGCTCACGGTATAGTGCAGTCAATGTAGTACACAGTCAATGAAGGCAAAAATCAGCCACAACCTCCGATTTCGTTGAACCTCCATAGATTTGGATAAAAATTTGGGATTGACTATGTTTTACCCTCTACTTCAAAAGTGACATATGTTCGTCATGCGTTTTTTGCATTTTAGGGGTGAAATTCACCCCTATGGTTAAAAATGGGAAAAATACAGATTTAACCATTCTGACTTAAGTCATTGTATTTAATTAGATAAAATAAATGTATTTTAAATATTTATATGCATGATTTTAATTAATTTTTTAACCCTGTTAGCAACCACCCCTTAAACCGAAAATATTTTTTTGTATTTCTGAGTTCTTAAATCGCATATTAACATTACACAAACAGTTTGTTTATATGATATATTTTTTGGTTGATCGTGAAATTTCATCCCTTCTTCTTCTTCTTTTCGTGTCGATGGTACTTTAGTTCCTATATTTTTGCAGCCCAATAATGGGCCACTTCTTTTCCTTCCTTAGATGCTGTGTAAGGAGATCGTCCAGAGTGCAGGTGTTCGGCACGACAAGAGAGGAGGTGCGCCATAGTTTGGGGAGAGTGTCCACACTCGCAAACGTTTTGTGAAGTATCTATCATACCCCACTTGGCCAGATTGTCTTTGCATCGACCCACCTGCGTTCGCAGTCTATTGAGCGACTTCCAGATGGGCCAAGACAAATTGTGGCCAGGGGATAGACGCTCTTGTAGGGTGGTAAAATTTGCTGTAGTGTGGTCTATATATAGCTTCATCCGTGCCGTATGGATGTTACTGTCCAAAGCAACTACCTTGGCAGTGAAACTATGACGACTTTTAAGCCTTTGTGGAGCCGGAGAGCAGCCAAACAGAGGGTGCCGTGGATCCCGTTCCGCGGCCCTACGCTCGGCGGCACTAGCCACATTTCATCCCTTAAAAACTACCCCATACTGCAGAATCAGTGTAAAAATTGGTTTCAAAAACTTTAACCTATTAAATAGTACATTACTGAAGTGAAATCTTATTTACTGAGAATTATAATATTTATTGCATAATTTTTTACCCTTAAAAACTACCCTTTATCATAATAATAAAGGAATATTTTTTTTTATCAGCTTTAATTAGAATCGTTTTTAATAGATAAGATAAATCTATACTATAATATTGCAAAAGCTCAAGAGTTTGTTTGAACGCGCTAATCTCAGGAACTACTGGTTCAAATTCGAAAATTCTTTTTGTGTTCGACAGTCCATTTATTGAGGAAGGCTTTAAGCTATAAAAAATCACGCTGCGAGTAATAGGAGCGAAGCATCAATAAAAATGGTTTTGAAAACGGGGGAAAATTATTCATTTATACTAATTGATCACAATAACAGAAATTGCCTCGGACGAAGTCGCGGGCAACAGCTAGCTTTTATTAATTTATTTCAAACTTTTCTTTTACTTTTTCTATCTTCAAAACACATATACAAATACCCATAAATATAGTTTTCCTATAATATATGCATACCAAATCTCTGCTCCAATTTTTTTTCCAAATAAATATAATTTGTTTTTTACCATAACACCGTTAATTTTTAAGATGTCAGGTTTATCAAAAAACCGTTTGAAAGGTAATTTTAAGAGCTATAAGATCATCTTAAATAAAAAAATTTGAAGCCCTTATTTTTTTAAAGGTAAAGGGTTAAAGGATAGCGGTTACATGGTTCTCGCAGTAAAAGTTAGGGTTCGAATATCGATGGTCTAGAAGACAAACATGCTAACTACAAAATTTTGATATTTTAACATTTCAATGCCAAATGTATTAAATGAAGATGCTCTACCGTTTGCACTTACCCAAATACCCTAATTTCGTCTCTTTCTTCCTAAACTGTAGTGTACACTTATAGCAAGTGATGTCATTCTGATACAAAAAATAATAACGATAATTATTTACCATCAATGTAAACTACAAAAAATGTTAAATAGATTTATAACATTTCGTACGATAGACAAATAAGCTAAATGTTTTTATTAATTTTGCCAATTGGTAAATTTCGATTCCCAATTGTATTATAAGATGTTAATCTTTCCAAGAAGCCGGTAGACAAATGATCTAAGTGATCTTAGTACTACTGAACACTTTAAAGCAAATAGTAAAACATATTAAGTGCTTTAAAAATAATAGACTAGAAAGAATCAAATGTAGACAAATGTTGTAAATGATTTAACGACAGACTCTAAATAAACAGTTAGGAACAGTTAGGAGTATTAAAGTTATTTACGTTGATTTTCAAGCTGTTGACATATATTAAAAATTTTATTAATATGATTGATATTTTCATACTATTTCACAATATTGGCTTTTAGTATGTACTGGAAAATAAAATGATTTTTTTTTGGAACTTGGAAATAAAAAACGATGATGAGAAGGAAGAAAAGAGAAGTTTTGATTTACAGACCGAATTAGGTACATTCTAGAAATATTCGAAAAAGAAAAAGAAAATCATCAAGGCAACAGCTGAATGTATCGCGTATCGTCTTTTCGCCACCACTACTTCGGTGTTGCTGCCTCCGCCTGATGAAGACGCCGACGGTCCTGCAGAAGCCTCTGATGCCGCCGCTGCTTCACTGCTCACCTCCGCTGCCCAGGTGCCGCCGTCCCCGCCTGAAGAAATCCCCGACGTTTCTGCAGTAGCCCCTGATGCCGCCGCTTCTTCACCCCTCGCCTCCACTGCCTAGGTGCTGCCTTCTCCACCTGGAATAAACGCCGACGTTCCTGCAGTAGCCCCTGATGCCGCCGCTGCTTCACCCCTCGCCTCCACTGCCTAGGTGCCGCCTTCCCCGCCTGGAATAAACGCCGACATTCCTGCAGTAGCCTCTGATGCCGCCGCTGCTTCATTGCTCGCCTCCACTGCCCAGGTGCCGCCGTCCCCGCCTGAAGAAAACGCCGACGTTACTGCAGTAGCCCCTGATGCCGCCGCTGCTTCACCCCTCGCCTCCACTGCCTAGGTGACGCCTTGCCCGACTGGAATAAACGCCGTCGTTCCTGCAGTAGCCCCTGATGCCGCCGCTGCTTCACCCTTCGCCTCCACTGCCTAGGTGCCGCCTTCCCCGCCTGGAATAAACGCCGACCGTCCTGCAGTAGCCTCTGATGCCGCCGCTGCTTCACCCCTCGCCTCCACTGCCTAGGTGCCGCCTTCCCCGCCTGAAATAAACTCCGACGTTCCTGCAGTAGCCCCTGATGCCGCCGCTACTTCACCTCTCGCCTCCGCTGCTCAGGTGTCGCCGTCCCTGCCTGGAATAAAGGTCGACTCATCCATCGCCTAGGAATGCCATACATCAAACCCTCGACTCGAATGTTTTAATCATCACGTCTGACGACAAGATATTAAATTTCAACAAAAACGAACTTAATATACGAGGCTGTTGTTTTTCGTGTGTGTAAGTGGCCAACACTGCTGTCAGATTTTTCACACTGCCTTTAGGCATCTGATATAGCTTAACACTTTCGCTGACACTGCCCGCCTGTAGACGTAATTCTATTGTTATTTCTTTTATGTCTGGTTCAGTGTCAGCAAAAGTGTTAACGACGGCAGCCAGGGCCAACGGCTTAAAGTGCCTTCCAAAGCATGGAGGAGCTCGAGATATTTTTATGCCACTTGCGGTAGCATAATAATACAGTGGGGACTGCTTCCATGGTTGCATACATAAGCATTTTTAATGCTCAGGACCACTGGACCATCGGGCTCCTCTGTTAAGTGAACATTATGTATTTAAAGTTTATGTACAAATATATTAAGTGATGCCCCTTTTTACTATTTTGATTTTTTGTGGAATCCTTTGGATATTGATGTTCAAGTTAATGATAAATTGTTAAATAGATAAATACCCTAATCAAATATAGGCATTATATACACGATTCCTATGTTTCATTTGAAGTTACAGTACCTAGAACTATTAAGTGTACAAAAATAGTTCTCCTGAAAAGTTGGTGAGTCTGTAATTATCATGTTTGTCTTCTAGACCATCGATATCTCTATCTCGGTTATTTTTCATCCTATAAAAATAAAAAAGAATACAAAGTCTTTCTTTAAAACCAACTCAAATTTCGTTGTTTATCATTTTTTACGTCCAATATTTTTGAAGTTATTTTCAAAAGAAATTTACGAAAATTTTAAAAATTTAAGAGTATTAATTCAACTTTTTTTTCGAAAATAAGCACTAAATCGGGAAAAAATTTTGAGGTCATCACTTATGCTAAAAAAAAAGAAGGTCCTTTAGGGATATTCATAAATTTGAATTTTTATTGAAATGGTGAAGGTTTTATTTTCGTTTTTTCCCAAAAAGAAATTGAAAGTGTCATTTTATTTTTATTATAACTTACTCAATTTTAATGCTATTAACTTTTTACAGTGCTCATTAGAAAGGTATTTTCAGATACTTTAAAAAATGTCTAGAAAGTATATGGCATAAAATTTCCCAGTTTCCCGTTATTAAAGTTTGAATACTAAGATTGAAGTACTCGCCGAAAAAAATATACATAAAACTACCTATAGCTCAATCTGAATGAATATTAGAAGGTTTTTCAAAATAGGGATTTGTTTGTTTTTTATTAGCTTCAATTTTATTGATTACACATTTTTTGTAAAAACTCATAGTTTTTGAGTTATTTATGAAAAACCGCTTTAAAACATGTATTTTTATGACGAAAATTCACAATCTTTGATCTTTAATAACTCAGAAAGTATTGATTTCTTCCAAAAACTTTGTATAACAAATTTTGCTTAGAATGTATCTCTTAATCGATTTCTAGGGTAATTTTAGTTAAAGGAATTTTCACCCCTAAGAAGGGGTGGCATCCATCCCCAGGGCAATAGCGCAAGTTGGCACTATGTCACTTTTGTTTTTTAAGGTATCCCCCACCTCCTCACCAATTTTTATGAAAATCGATGGAGATTCAATGAAAACGGAGGTGAAAACCTTCATTAGTGCAGTCAATGTTAGATAGCCTTGGGGGATACCCTTGGACGAATAAACCACACTGTGTAAAAAAAAATTACTATAATAGACTCGACTCGACATTGATACCTATGAATAACTTAAACCTAACCTGATATGAGAGTTAAATACCAAAATTATCGCTAATACCAACAGCGTAACTGTTCCAAATCGAAAAAGAATTAAAAAGCCTTGGATAACTGTTGATTTGTTACGATGCATGAAGAATAGGGATAAACTTAATCAAAAACTTAGAAAGAATCCTTCGGACAATACTCTGATACTAATTTATAAAAGGTATAGAAATTTATGTGGTTCACTCTTAAAAAAACTAAAAAAAGATTACGAAAAGAATCCGATTCAAAATGCAGCTAAAAACAATAATAAAAAACTATGGGATACAATCAAACAGTGTACTAACCTAAACAACAATTTACAATCGGCATATGATATCATATCGGAATCAAACCCTAAGAAATCAGATAATGAAATTAATCAATATTTTGCCACCATTGGTAAGAATTTGGCTGAGAAATTCTTTCCAAGAGCTTCTCATGCCGCTATATCTCTTGGCCCTGCTCCTTCTTCCTCTTTCTTTTTTTTAACGCCTACTGATGAGCCTGAGGTTGGAGATGTGATTGTTAGTCTGAAAAAAGGCAATTCATCTGGACGCATTTCTGGTGACTTTCTCAAACGGTATCATACTCATTCCACCTTTGACCCACATCTTTAACGTTATTTTTCAAATGGCACCTTTCCAGATGTGAAACTTGCGGAAGTGATCCCTGTATTTAATAATGGTGATAGAGGCTGTGTCAATAGCTACAGACCCATCTCTTTACTTCCCATCATAGCTAAAGTTGCAGAAAAGTTAATAAACAAACGTTTAGTGCATTATCTTGAAACCCATAAGCTTATTTCTAATTCCCAATTTGGTTTTAGAGGCAATACTTCTACGAATGATGCAGTACATTGTTGTTAAACTTGATGAGAAAAAGAAAGTTCTGGTAATATTCATCGATCTAGCCAAAGCTTTTGACACAGTCTTTGTACCACTCCTGCTGAATAAACTAGACTGAATAAATTATACTGAATAGACTAGAGAGTTTGGGAATTCGAGATATCCCTCTGAAATTGTTCCATGATTATTTGACCGGTAGGCGACAGAGAGTCAGAGTTGGCGAGCATATAAGCGATTACCTGCCTATACATTACGGTGTGTCACAGGGCAGTGTGCTTGGCCCTACACTCTTTCTTACTTTTGTAAACGATTTATGTAACTTGCAACTTCCAAATGGCAAAATCGTAACCTTTGCTGATGACACAGCATTAATCTTTCATGAAGACACCTGGGACTGGTCCCAGAACCTAGACCTTGACGAAACCTTTTGAGCGTAGTGATATACCCAGGTATATCACGATAAGGTCTGTTCTTGGCTATCGGGTAGTGCCCTGACACTTAATGTTGAGAAAACTAAATATATACCATTCTCCATTAGAAATACTAAAAAGATAAGTCATGATACCTACTCCTTAATAGCACACTCATGTCTGCCTGGGCACACCTGTTCCTGTAGTAAAATGAAACTACGTTACAGCATTAGGTATCTAGGCGTAATGATTGACAACACATTAAGTTTCAGTTCACACCTAAATTTACTTACAGTTCGAGTCCGCAAGCTCATCTTTATTTTCAAAAACTTACGCCACATTTCTGATGTAAATATTATCAAAATGGTATACTTTGCCCTTTGCCAATCTATTTTAAGCTACTGCATCACAGTGTGGGGAGGAATACCAAAAACCAATCTGCTCCCACTTGAAAGAGCGCAGAGAGCAGTTCTAAAAGTGTGTTTCTTCCTACCTTATCGCTTTCCTACTCAAAATCTTTATTCTCTGTCCAATGTACTGACTGTAAGACAACTTTATATTCTTAACGTAATCCTAAGGCTCCTTGCTTGTTTACAATCCCCAAGCTTTCGCACATAGACGCCGTAATTATAGAGTAACCCAACTAAATTTATGCTCCACTACATTTGCTCAAAGATTTTTCGGTTTTCTGGGCAAATATCTATATAATAAAATTAATAGAGCCATTGGTATATATCACTTAAACAAAATAATTTGTAAAAAAGCTGTCACTAATTGGTTGAAATCCCTCAATTTTGACGAAACTGAAAACTTACTTGTTATTCCCACTTAACTGTAAACTATCTCCTTCCTATTCCATCCCTCATAAAATAAAATATTACCAATTTGATCACTAGTGATTAGTGATCTTTCACAGTCACCTGGCGAGTTTGGATTTGTGATGGGTACCTTGTTTTATGTTTTACCCTTGTTTTGCTTTTATTTTTATCTTTTCTTACTTTTAAGTTCCAATCAAGTTGCAGATGTCATCATTCACTATAACGAACTTTAAAGAAATATATATGTAACTGTCAGTTACCTGTATGGTATACGCCTGGTTCAGTGTTGGAGAGGCTGGTAATCTGTCATACAGGTCTTCCTAGTACAGACACCAGTTTCTCACATAGATCCATTTTTGTATCTACATGGTGCACCTTATTTTGTTAGCATATTACTATTACTTCTATGTGAGAGAAAAATAATAAAGATTATTATTATTATTATAACTGCACTGCCTCACGGAGCATATTCTCAAGTTGAGAAATTGGGGACATTCTACGGGAGCACTCTTCTTCGATGTAGCGAAAGCCTTCGACAAAGTCTGGCATCCAGGCTTGATATCCAAGTTGACCAACTTGGGCCTGCCGAATGGTCTCGTGCACATCATTCGAGGCTTTTTTGTAGAACCGGACCTTCCGCTACAGATTAGAAGAATGCCTCTCGAGGCCCTGTCCCATTCGAGCCGGCGTCCCGTAAGGCGCTGTTTTTCTCGCTCCTCCTTTATTCGCTGTACACAAGCGACATCCCAAAGACCCCAAATGTAGAAGTGGCACTATTCTCCGACGATACGGCCCTCTACACGTCCCATCACATGAAAACGGTCATCGTGAATCGTCTTCAGTCCGCCGTGGACGCTCTCGGCAGGTGGTTCAAGAGGTGGCGCATCGAAGTTAATCCGGAGAAAAGCACAGCTGTGTTTTTCAAAGGATAACTGCGCTGTATCACGTCGAAAAATCACCATGTCCGGAGCAGAACTTCCCCCTTTAGGATCATTATCGTTGTACGGAAAGCCCATTCAGTGGGCAGGCAAGGCTAAATACCTTACTCGATAGTATGATGACCTTCGGCCCCCACATCACCATAGTCCTCAACCATGCAGCCTTCGTATTGGGCCGTCTCCACCCCATGATAGGCAATGCTAAGATGTCACTTAGAAATAAGTTAAGCTTTACGTCCCGCCGGAGTAGTCTTCTCCCAAATCGCGCCCTCCCACATCGATCGGCTACAACGCTTGCAGAACCGCTTCGTCACCTGTGCCACAAATACGAGTCACCATCGGTACTTGCGCATGGCAGTCCTCCATTCGCGGCTAGCCAAGTTGCTAACTACTCCCCCAACTTACACGATACGACCTTATGTCGTAGACGTCCTAGAAACGTACTTGACGATCCCGATGATCCTATTGACATCGCACAAGCCCGCCCCGACCCCTCTTCGGCTCCGAATAGCCAGAAGAATCCCACTATCCGACCCCGTCGCTCCACTCGCCACCGGAATAGAGTGCATAAAGTAGGATTAGCTCCGATTACTGGTGACCGCCCGGCGGTCCCGGGTGACTTGCACCCATGATAGGCCCTTCTGGCAACGTAGCTTTCGGCCCATAAGGCAAAAGATGAGAGTTGGTGCTCTCCAAAGGCTTTTGCCATTGTTTCTCAAATTGGCCCTTCAGGCTTGCATGCACGTATACGCGGCCCATCAGGCAATATGAGAGTTTGCTGTCTCTCCAAGCCTTGCGCACACAGGCAACGCCTAAAGCCGAGGTCCATCCCTCCTGAGGGCCCTTTGGTGATATAAAGGTTGAGGGCACTCTGCTCTCGCCTCAAACGCCCGGTGAAGTAGCGAAAGCTTACTTGGAGCTAGCTACGTCAATTCAAAATAACTTTATTATTCATAAATACAATAAAATAAAATTAAAAAAATGTTTTTACTTATCTTCTAAATATTCATTAATTGTTTAATAACATTTTTTTGTATTTTTTTAGGATTGTTTATTATTTTCTGTATCTTTTATGTCTTCTATGAGTTTATTATATACTAGCTGTTGCCCGCGACTTCGTCCGCGGCAATTTCTTTTATAATGATTAATTAGTTTTTTCTTAGTATAGATGAATAATTTTCCCCCGTTTTCAGTACATTTTTTATTAATGCTTCGCTCCTATTGGTCGCAGCGTGATGTTTTATAGCCTAAAGCCTTCCTTAATAGATGGACTATCCAGCACATAAAGAATTTTCCAATTTGAACCAGTAGTTCCTGAGATTAGCGCGTTCAAACAAACAAACTCTTCAGCTTTATAATATTAGTATAGATTTTTATAGCCATTACGAGAGGACTAGATGAATGCAGCTGGAGACGCGAAGTAGGTAGTTGTAGTCTATTTTTGTGCCTAAGTATGTATTTTGTCACTACGTCTTTCTTTTTTCGAAGAAGTGTTGATCTTTTCGGGAAAATTTGCATGTTTCTAAAATATAAATGCTCGGCAAGGTTAGTATGTTGTACTTTTTGAAATACGGCTTACAGCTATCCCTTGGCTTAATGTTAGCTATTATTCGTACTAGTCTTTTTTGTAACGTAAATACTTTACACCAGTCGGTTTCGTTACCTCATGATGATACATGAGAAATACTTCTCAACAATAGGCGTCCCTCAAATACTATCAATGTCATATTGATAGTCTTTGAGGGACGCCTATTTTCGGTTGGAAGCACCTTTAAACGAAGAGAGACCACCTTAAAAGAAGAGTCTCCCTGCGACCTTAGTTAGGTCGTCCAACCACCTCGGTGGGTGTGCAACTCGGTGTGCATGCCGGTACGTGGTCGCCCCATTGGCCATCGATAATAGCGCAACTTCGGTATTTTACGATGCATTTGGGAATACAAATGCATTTCCAAAATAACTAGAAATTATAGCATAGTAAAAAAAATGCCTTACCTTTGAAGATAAGATTCCACAGTTCATTGGTGGTGGAACGGTACTTATACTTTTTTTCGTTATTTATCATCCATACAGCATAGATAAACAAAATTACTCCATGGCCAACGTCCCCAAACATCACCCCAAAAAGAAATGGGAAAGTGATTAAAGCGAAAATACCTGTTTGAACGTAACACATTAGGTAGATGCATTAGCAAAAACAGTGTGATATTATTCTTAGAGACCTACTTAACCGGATATTTTACCGAAACTGAAATCGAACATGAACCTTCAGTTAGGGTTTAATCCGAAACTTATTTGAATGTCAATTACTTTTTATGTAAAGTATAGCTCCACATTAAAAAAATAAACTATTGACGCGCGTGTCCTGACACCAATTCTTACGAATACGTGAGCATCGGTGACATAAAACTCATTTTTTGCCGAAACTTGTCGATACTGAAACCAAAACCAAGGTTTCGGTCGTTCTCTATCGGAAAATAAGCAATGTCGACACATTTCTTTTTATCCAATTGTTTTTTTTTTAGTTGCTGCTAATTTCTCGCAGAAAGTGAAATTCAACAGAGTGAAGTGATGCAACATGATGATTCCATTACTATTTTGACTGCCCTTTCCACCTACATGGCCATTATCTCGTAAACCATAGCCTTGGTACTTCGCTTTGTTAGCCACTTTTATACTAATTTTGATAAGTACCTACTTATGTTGTAATAGTGATATTGTTAAGATGACTTCAAAAATACACTTAATTTTTGTCACCACGTCTTATTCCAAATTAACATACAATGATCACGATAGCCTTACTTTTTAGTACTTTATTTATCATTTATTTCTATCTAAATAAATATCTTACCATACAATGCTTAACCCCTTTATTATTTGCACGAATAGTTGAAAAAGCTTTTCCTTTCCAATCCCTAAATGTACAAGTAGAATTTCATCTAATCAATCTAACGAAATCAAAACCAGTTTTCAATACAACATCTGTGAGGCGTTTAGCTCTCGATAATGCAACGTGTAGCTGTAGAGCTATTACAAAATTTGGAGTAGTCCTCAGAGAAAAATCTGCCAATTGCAAGTAGGACTCGCGCACTAAGGGATCCGTACCATTATCTATAAAAAGTTTAAAATTATTAAAAATATTTTTATTATAATGATATAACTAAAAGTTTATATTACGAGTATCTTGGTATTCGACTTCATGTCATGCAACTAAGGTTGGTTTTTCATTGGTGTAGTTTTATTACTAACAATGTCTACATAAAAATAATTGTAGTAAGCATGAAGTGTAATTTTTGTGTGTGACTGTGTATCTGCTTTTTATACTAGTTCGAAGGCTTAGCTCGAAAAAAATGCTATGATATACATTTATCTAATGCCATGTCCACAAAACCTCAAAACACGACGTCTCATTATAGGTGATTAAGGCAGAATAACTAAAATTTCGTGCAAAAGAATACCTGATCGACAAATGAGAAGTCCCCGGACTCCATTTCGTAGGATGTTACCAAGGACACGATAGAATGAGAAATAATAAGTTTTTCTTTGTTGATTTGAGTGCGTTTAACCCTTGCTTGATAGAAAGCAACGATGAGGTCTCAGGTAGTACACGCATAATCAAATAATAATAATAAATAAGTATTGTAAGTGGAACGTAACCTGGATTCAGCTCTTTGTATCTTCCAACTTGGTATGAATCTATTACCGATTGAAACGGCTCGGTGTATCTATTGGTTCTATAGTTTGTTGGGGGAGTGTTATTCGTAAAGGTTCTTACCATAAATGAACGACCCCCTACCAATTCCTGAAAAAAAGTAACAACAAATATGAATAAAAGATAGATTCCCACGATCCATATAATAACTTCACTGTGGGTCTAACTGAATGTGTGATTGGTGTGTTTGTTTTACGTGTGTGTAAGTGGCCAATACTGACGTAAAATTTTTCAAGCTGACATCAATGAGTCGGAACCAAGCACGGAGGAGCTCGAGACATTCTTATACCACTTGCGGTCACCCATCCCAGCGGAGACCGCGCCCGGGTAGCTTAACTTCCGAAGGTGCCAATAATACTTACGCCCACTGCGCCATCGGTCTCCTTATTGCAGTTAAATAGTATTTTGTTGCAAAAAAAGGATTTCGTTTTTTGTTTATAACTCCGAAACTTTTCCGAACGAGGAAGAAATTTCCAGTAAAACAGTCCCAAGTCATCTCCATTATTTATAATTTTAATTTAACGCTGAAAATAGGTCTCCGCGCTGCCGCTACGGCATACGTATGCTATCTCAAAAGTGAGTTCCCCACAGAAAATATTTTTTTTATAGTATTAAAGTAACCCATTTACAGCGACCGATCGAAAGATCAAAAAATTATACTTAAAGTATCCTCGATTTAAATATATGAATGAAGTAAACATGATGGTTTATTGTTCACGAATCGCCGTGGTGATTGTTTGAGCATATTTTATCGTACTCATAATAAAAGTAAATCAATTTTTTGAGCAACTTATTGTGTTTTTATACGAGCAAGTGAAATTGAATTCGACCATGTCTTCGAAATAATAAGTTTTTACAAAATTCCTTGGCATTGGTTTTACTTTACTAATGTTTTTTTATCAATTTATAATATTTGTTAGAGAATTATAATATATATTTCGATCTCTTATGAAGTTTTACTAGAAAAGAAATACTTCACATTTAATGATCGTTATAACTATCGGTAGTAATTTAGGGTTGTATTTCAATTTTCAGGCCTAGGCACAGTAAACCACTGTCTCTCAGCGAAATTATTGGCGAATTGGAACAGTTAAATTATGATGAAATATTTCCAACAGCTATAACTATCTTTCCATCTAATAATGCGAATGCTGATGTAACAGATGAAGATTCTGGTGATGAAGATTTGGTCACATTGGAAAATCTTCCAGATAAGGTATTATATTTATATATATTTTTGTGTTTTTTTTAAACATCTAAGTTCTCAACGTGCCTTTTTTTATAGGATCTCAAATTCGGGCTCCTCCGGGAGGTTGAATCTAGGGTTGAATATAAATCTGACAGCGATGATGACATACCCTATCTTCTTTAGCAAAACGAAGTCGAATCAACGAAGAACCTTTGATCGAGGAAGATTGTGAACCTATGCCATCTACATCTACATCAGCTAATGTCATTCCTTAATCATTATTCCTTTTGTTGAACCTACTGTGACCAAAAATCAAAACTATAGGAGGAATACTCTTATGCCCCCTTATCGACTACAATGGCAATCAAACCAGGGGCCAAACTATTTTCAAATGTAAGGGCATTTGAAAATAGTTTGGCCCCTGGTTTGATTTACTTTAAATGTGTCTTTGTTGACGCCGTTGTCCTATTTTGTCTCTGCTTAGACATGGCTGTAAACAATTCGTGGCAACTTTATAAATTTTATGGGGGAGTGTACGATCACGTTTCTTTCCTTAGAACTCTGGCAAAAAGTATACTGGAGACATATAAAAATCTGAGAAACGTGGTCCTTGTCCAACTCCTACTCATCATCTGGAAACTTCACGCTTTGATAGATTAGATCATAATATAGTATACAATAACTAGCAACTTCGATGTTTTGTATGTAAAAATAACACTAACTTCACTTGTCAGAAATGTATAGTCCATTGGTACCCTAAAATATGTTTTTTGGAGTATCGCACCCTTAATTATTTATCTTATGTTTCCTTAAATTTTTGCTGATTCTGTATATTAAATTTTTTTATAGTACCTTGTTTTTTAATCCTTTAATTTAGATTGCTTTGTCGAATTGATATTTGTATGGACGGTAATCTAACCGCTCGTTACTACCGATCGTGAAAACAATCCACATTTTCCGGGATTTCCAGAAAACTTAGATTTTTTAAACTATTTTTGCCTGTTTACTACTTACTTTAACAATGTTATATCAAAAATTCATTGTGATATGAAACAAAAAATAAATATTAGTAAAAAAAAAAATATTAATTATGGTGTATTTTGAAGGCTTGAATAAAAAAAATCACTTGGATAAAAGTTTTGAAATTCATTTTTAGACAAGTTAGGCTATTGTTAATTAACAAAATTTGTTTGGGCCTTCGTCTTTATTGTAAGTAATAAATCGCTCTAAAAAAATTCACTCGTAATATGCTAGAATTATGATGTAACACATTAAATAAGGAATTTCCGTAATTATTAATAAATAAAAATGAATTGCTGTTCGTTAGTCTGCTTAAAACTCGAGAACGGTTCCGTAATTATGATGTAACACATTAAATAAGGAATTTGCGTTTTCACATAATCAATCATCTAATATCTTATAAAAAAAACATTTTCATAGAGGATTTTTTTTTCCGATATTTGTATTTAAATACGCGAATATTATTACAATCTAGCCTAAACGTTGGCTTATAAGTAATTTTACATTGACCTAGTTTATAAAGTATAGAATAAGAATGTGTCCATCGGCACTTTTCTTACTGTCTCTATTAAGGGGAAGGCACTTTGTACATGTGTTTTTATTCGCACTTACACTTCACTACTTTGTTATTACTTATCACTACACTAATTCAAATGGTTTAGTTTTTTAAGTCTTCGCACTATGTCCATGTTGTCGAGGAGCTGGATCGCCTCGACGTTTACATGATGAAGCAATCTATAAAATAATCAAAAAATACGCTGAAGAGTGCTTCAGCGTATTTTTTGATTATTTTATCAACGAACTGTATATTAAGGTCCCGATGCAGGTCGTCGTTTCTTACGTACCAGGGCGCATTTACAATAGCCCTCAGCACTTTGTTTTGGAATCGTTGAATAATGTCTATATTGCTCTGTTTGGTACAGCCCCACTGTATGCCGTAAGTCCACACTGGCATAAGGACTTGTTTATATAAAAGTAATTTGTTATGAACTGATAAGGTAGTGTCTTCCTAGTAGCCAGTACATTTTTTGGAATCTTATTTCCAACTCCTGTCTCTTCTTTTTGGCGTGGGCTTTCCAGCGGAGCTTCGCGTCAAGTGTCATACCTAGGTATTTTGCTGTGTCCTCATATGGTATTTGCTTATCATTTATATATATAGGGCAATATCTATCACGTTTGTTTGTAAGTTTACATGAATAGATTTTGACTCATTTAGCTTATATCGCCATATCTTTGTCCAGTTGTTAAGTTTATTTACAGCTATTTGAACCTTTTCTGCAGCCTCCTCGTGTGTGTCGGAAGACAGACATTATGGCCGTGTCATCAGCAAAGGTCGCTTAGTGTTATTCTCATAGAGGATTAATCAATATTTAATATAAGCTAAAAAAACAAGTCAATAGCTATTATAAAAAAAATATCGACAAATGTTACGTAAGACTATTTTTGTAATATTTGGAAATGTCAGAAAAAAAATATAACTCCCCCCCACTCATTTCCTGAAGGTCGATATCTCAATCTACAGCAGCTGCATTGGAAATTCACTTCTGGAGAAGATTCTCTCCGGGACTTGAGACTTTTTTACTGGAAATTTCTTCCTCCTTAACCCATATATGCCCAGAACTATGTATTTTTTTTGGTTCCTTATTTGCCTCGTGATTCGAAAACGAATCAAAAATTAAGTTTTCATAAAAGTTCATTATCTACCGCGTTTCGTTCGGAAAGTGCATTCTGCCGCCATCTATGTCAAGGTTAAGGTATCTTCTTCTAATTGTAATTGAATGTGTCAACTTAACCAACGTTATTTGTCCATAATGAATCAATGCAAGTTGTGACCCGTTTACGGTGTGCAGAAATCATGGCGACTTTTAAAAAGAAGTAAGTAATATCCAAATTATTTCTAATTTAGAGGTTTAGCGTAATTTTTGATAAAGTTACATAGTTTGAAAATATTTTTGTGTAATTATTTAAACTAAATAGTTATATTCAAATACCTAAAAGCTTTTTATAAAATCAGTGTTTCGAAAACGATACATTGGGAAAATGTACGTATGTAATATACTAATTATACATTTTTTTATTTCAGATGGAGCAGGCCGTTATCGACTTATGAAATTGTTGATATTGTCCACAATTTGGATTCGGACGATGTAGCGACAGGTGTAGACATTTATATTGATCCCCCCGGAGATGGATTAGTTTCGGACTCCGATTCGGGCGACGAAACCAATGTAAGTTTCGAAAATTTATCCCGTAGACAACTTCTGGCTCCTGCTGAGCTGGTGCTTCATGGGAATATAGACAATGAGTCAGAAGATGATCTTCCACTTTCAGCTTTAGCTAGTCGAAACACAACATCGGACGTGCCTTTATCGAATCAACCAGGACAGCCACAAGCCATCAATACAATTGCTACATGGGTGGCGTGGATCGTTTAGATGATAATATAGGCACTTACAGGATTGCAATTAAAGGCAAAAGGTGGTATATCCCCATAATGTTTTGGCTTATTGATGTGGCTGTAAACAATGCAACAGTTCTTGCACGACAAATGCGCAATGATGTAGATACACTAGAATTTCAGCGCAGTATTGCTCGAACCTTGCTACAAAAGTACGGCATTGATAAGCGGCGGCCGGGTCCTTCTAGAAAGATATCTACGACTGTTCCTCCCTCAGTACGAAAGTGTAATGCTGAGCACATGATCGGCAGAGCACCAAGCCGCCTGCGTTGTGCTTATTGCAAAAGCCTGACGGTTACTTCATGCCAAAAGTGTCAGGTTAACTTACATGCCAAATGTTTTATAGCATTCCATTCCTAAATTGAGTTCCTAAATGTGTTCATCCAAAATTTTGTTTAAATTTTTTGTTAATTATTGTTTAGGATTTATGAAAAAGCAATTTATAATAAATAAACACAGAAAAATGTTGTTGTTTCTTTACTCATAGTGAATGTATGGAAAGTGCCCAATGTTTCGTTTTCGAACAATTAAAAAAAAGGTATATAACGAATCCCAACCTTTATGCAATTAATTATAACGTTATTAGAAACTTATTATAACTAACATATCCAAAATTTAGTAAGATCGGAAGTCCAAAATAGTTCTGGGCATATATAGGGTATTGATCGTTTTCGAATCAGGGGGCATATATGGGTTAAGAAGCTCTTTGTTCATTTCTAATATACGAAAAGTTTTGGAGTTATAAACAAAAAACGAAATCCTTTTTTTTGCAACTTAATTTGTTAATAACTTTTGTAATTTTTTGCGTGCTAACTATTCCTTCGAATACATTTTTCTACATGTCATTCCGAATCCAATGAGCTATCGCTCATATTTTAGGAGCTTTATCACTATTTTTATGGTGCACTGTGACTCAGGCTTTGCGTTATACAGGCATCAGTCCCTAACATAACTATATAGTAATATATGTACTTTACTCTTATATTATGTAATATAGCTTTATGTGTGTGTTGGAGAAAATAAACAAATTTTTACTTTTTTACTTTCACCAATTTGAACTTGTTGACTAGACTATCATGAAATTTCTGCAAACGCCTCGTCTAGCAAAAGGAAAAAAAAGGCTTCTTTCATCCTGGAAAAATGCACTGTTACCGAAGGACGTTCAAAAAAGAGATACAAGTTTCCAATTTTGAATAAAAATCTGACTTTTTTGACTTGAGGGAACGATGAACGAGGTAAACCAGAGCGGAGCCACGGGCGAAAGGTAGTTTTACATATATGAGTACATACATAAACTCTAAAAACATAACTTATTTTTTGGACAGTCATGTAAAGCAACTCTTACCGATGAAGACTCCAGCGCAGTTTCTATATCATCATACAATCTATCCGCTATCCAACATTGGCCAATCAAAGTGTTACTTGAGATGTCCATGTTGAACAAGTTCAGCTGGTAGTAGATCGCTTTGGCTTTCAGCACTTGGGTCATCCACGTTTCCCATTGAACGGCTATGTTGTGGAAAGCTGCTGCTCGTTGGTATTTCGTTCGTTGTAATACCTTAAACAAGTATTTTTCTTTTGATTTTTGTGATCATACCAGTAAACCTATAAAACGACACCCATGACATTTTTTTATGTAAAGTTTCGTCCGCTATCTTGAATTCTAAAACTAACGTCATTTTTGAGATTTTCTCCTAAAGCAACTTAAAAACGACACCGATGTTTATTTTCATGAAGTCACGTCTGCTATCTTGGATTCCAAAACTGACTTCATTTTTTTTTATTTTTAGGAAACGATATTCGTGATGATTATTCATGGATAATGGCGTTCGCTACCAAAAACCTAGAAAACGACACCCATATCGATTTTTCATAGAAAATCGCGTCCGCCATATTGGTTTTCAAACGTGACGTTATTTTTTTAAACATACATCAAAAACACTTAGAAGTCATGTCAATTTTTTATGAATAGTCGCATCCACCATTTTGGAATCCAAAATACTGTCATTTATGTGATCTAAACCCCAAAACCTACCAAAAATATTTGAACTAGTGGTTCTGTGAGAACAGTAGACCTCGCGAGCCCTTACAACTAATATCCACATTTGCCCTCCTGTGCTCTAAAATATCAATTTTCATACTTGTCATTCCATAGATTTGTATTTACGACGTCATACTGAATGCACTAATACAAAAAATTTACAGAAAATCGATTTCAGACAACCTTTGGGCAAATTGCTGACTATAAACACGTTCAAGTTTATCGTATTAAAAAGTTGTTCAGACAAAAAAGTTTAGTCTTAATAAGAGTAATAAAAAAGTCTAATGACTTTTTGATTATTTTTTTTCAAATAGCTGTGCTATGAGTTTTTTTAAGTTATGGACCCCCATATTTCCGCTTTTTAAAAATTCCAAAAACTGGCTCGACAAAATAATTCTATATAATTACAGAACCTGCTCACAAAATTTCATGAGAATCGGTTGAGAAATGAGCGACCTGTAGGCGAGAACAGACAGACGGACAAAAGAATTTTCGGCCAGTCGAAACTGAGACGCTTCGCTCGCTCGGTCAATAAATAAGTAAAGTAAGTGCGTCCTAGGACAAACTAGCTTATCCTAAAGATTTTAAGGAGCGAAATTTGAAAAAAGCGGTTTCAAGCCAAAGTAGTGAATAATTCTTTTGTCAAGTCATTCAAGGCCAAACACTGCCTCCGTGGTCCAGTGGTTAAGGCGTTTGCCTGTCCTAGGTCGTGGGTTCAGTTCCCACGGGAAGCGTACTTTGTTTAGTTGTTTCCTGTTTGCTTATAGTACAGGATCCGACTGCAAAATCAGTACGTTCATAGTGTGGTTAATCAAACTATTTTTCTTATATATTTACATGAATAGGAGAATACACTTTCAACAAGTTGCCAATCAAAAAGTGCCCGCAAGTAGTTTTAATTTTTTTTTAATAGCCTGTTGGATCCCACTGCTGGGCAAAGGCCTCCCCTTTCTGTTTCCACACTTCCCGATCCGGGGCTATTTGCTGTTAAAACCAGTTAAACAGCCGTCTATATCGTCTCGCCATCTTCTCCTTGGTCTGCCTCTCTTCCGTTGCCCCTCTGGTTCCCATAACGTAGCCTTTCGGGCCCATCTGCTTGGATTCATCCGAATAATATGTCCTGCCCATGTTCACTTAAGAGAGGCTGTCTTGACACCCACGTCCATCACTCGGGTTTTTGAACGCAGGTCTGTGTTTCGGATTCTGTCTGTTCAGTTCTGTCAGTTCGGAGAGAGGGGTCACCTTGTTTGACCCCTCTCTCCACACTAAATGTCGGTCCTGGCTGTTGTGTTTTGACAGAAGCTGTACTATTGTAGTATATGTTTTGTAACAATTGTATATATGTGTTGTCGATGTTATGATCCTGTAGTGCAGCAAATATTGAGACATGTTTTAAACTGTCAAAAGCTTTTGTGTAGTCAATAAAGGCAATGTATAACGGTTTACGGTATTCGTTATATTTTTCTATAACCTGATTTAATGTGTGGAGATGGTCAGTGGTGGAAAAATTTGGACGGAATCCGGCTTTTTCTGGTGGCTGGCATCTGTTAAGTTCTGGTGCAAAGCGGTTTTGGATTGATTTAATAAAAAAATTATACAAATGAGAGGTTAGGCTTATGGGTCTGTAATTTTAAATTTCTGATTTATCTCCCTTTTTGAACAGCATTATGATATTTGAATGGCAAAAAAAGTTTGCTAGAAAGAAGTATAGAGTTAAATAGTTCTGTGATATATGGCAATAAAACTGGCTTCCCTCTCTTAAGAGCTTCTGTAGTAACATTGTCATGTCCTGGACTTTTATCGTATTTCATAGTCTTCAGTGCATTATGCACTTCACCTACTGTAAATAGATGTATAGAGTCAGAACAGCAATAATCTACCGAGATCTTTGGACGAGTTGGATCAAAATATAGGGTACTAAAGAAGTTTGTGAAAATTTCAGCTATTTGATGTTGACTGGTTTGGATGTTACCGTTACTGTCCTTTAATCCTGTTATCCAATATTTGTCTGCTAATTCCCTCTTTAGCTATTTTAAGTGAACTGCAGTTACTTAATGCTCGTTTGAACAGTTCGGTATTGTGATTTCTAATATCACGGTGAATACTGCGTTTATTTTTAATTAAAATAACGAAAATTAATTACTGTCAAAATTTAATTCATATATTTGTTCAATAAAATATTATCCATTAGACAGCAGTATACGTAAAGACTTTATAAAACTATGGGTGCCGTTGCCCGTTCGGCCGCAACCTCTTCGCAGCCAGGAGTAAACAGGTACCATTTTGTTATAATTATTCGTTCATGACGTATATCGATCTTTTTTATATCAAATTGAAGCTTATTTTTTTGAGTGTGATGTTATAAGGGTGCCTTTGAAAAATAGGAGGTGCCATAGATTCAATCAATCAATCAATCAATCAGCCTATTGCAGTCCACTGCTGGACGTAGGCCTCCCCAAGGGCACGCCACACTGCACGATCTCCCGCTTTCCTCATCCAGCCACTACCAGCGACCCTCCTTAGGTCATCGGTCCATCTGGCATAGATTAAAGATGCTAAGTTTTAAAAATAAAGTGAAAGGGAGTGCGCACGCAGCGTTGCTTGTCAGACAAAATAAGTTTTCGAAGCCATTGCGTATGCCTCGACGGATAAGATTCTCAACTTTGACAGACGAGGAAACTAATACAGTTCAGTTTATATAGCTGTATAAACTGTAGAAGTAATGAGTTTATAGACACTTAAAAAAGTAATATCCAGTTGTATTAAAAAAAAAAACACATTTATTCTAAAATAAAAATCTAATTTATTTATGAAATAACAGAAAATACTTATGAAAAAGAATACGTCTATTACATAATATGTCAATATAATCATGAGATACAAAAAAAAATACATTTAATAACAGATAAGCAGTAGTTTACATTTAAAAAGACAAATGTGCAAAAAGTGATTTAATAACAACAATATCTATTTAAAATTTTAGAAGCGTCTAATCTAATTCAGACTCATCGTCATTTTCACTATCATTGCAGCTATCAGTTTCATCACTCCAACTGTCAAGAGTCATTGTCATTATCAAAAGATTTACTCTTAGAGTTACAAAAACATTCTCCTAAAAACCATGTTAGTCTCCTCATAAGAAAACTTAAGCGTAAGGGACCACGTTTCCGACCCGTAAGTCATCACTGGCCACTGGTAACACATTGATTATAGTCTTTCATCTTTATAGACCGGCGGCCGGTAGCAGGACTTCCTACCTCATAAGATACCTGAATGAGACTAGTATGTAGTGAAAGTAGGTGTTTTGGAGGTGGGGGCCAGGTAGGGTTGCCACTTCCTAACCTGGAAGAACCATAAAAAAAAAGTCGAAAACGTCAATTTTGGCCAAAAATTATCTCATCAGATACTCGAACGGGAGTTTGACGTAGTGAAAGATATCCTTATGGAGAGGTGAACCAGCTAAGGTTGCCTGCGGCAACCCTGGAAGAAGTCCAAGTTCAGCCACCCTAAAGGGGGCGATTTTTCATGGTAATTTATCTCATAAGATACCTCAATGAAACTAGTGCCCGATGTTAGTTCTGAGGGTCGCGACTGCGAATAAAATAGGTTGCCTGCGGCAACTCTGGGAGAACCCATGTTCAGGCACATTTAAGACGTGGAATTTGAAAATTAAAGTAATAAAAAAAATCTCGGAACCATATCCAAAAGCACTGCAGGATTACGATCGTAACATTCTTTTTAACCGACTTAAAAAAATAGGTTTTCAATCCAATGTTCAATATATTCTCCAAAACTTTTAATTGCATTGTAACTAATATTAATTGATGTTTTATATTATATTTGATTTAGTGTAAGTTCCATCAAAATCGGTTCAGTAGTTCACGAGATATAGGCTAATACGTATAACTGTGCCATTTTTTTATCTCGTATTACTATATGAGATTATGAATGAAACTAGTGCCCGATGTTAGCACTGACGTTCTTGTATATGAATAAATTAGGTTGCCAATCCGTAACCTGGAACAATCTAAGTTCGGGGATGAACTTGGATAGTTCCGTTCTCATAATAATAGGCGAGATTACGATTGCGATGGTTCTTAATTGACTTCAAAAAAGTGAGGTTTTCTTTTCCATAACCTATTGGTTATGTTAATTATTTAATTATTTATATATAAACATTAAATATTTTTCCCGGTTCGCCCGGGCCACACATCGTATGACTCGTCTACAGTAGTCCAACAGCGTTTCCCTTAGTTGGTTATCTGCAAATGCTCTCAATGTATTTTCATGTGTCAACTCCATACCCAGTACCAAATCTTCTTCTTTTCGAATCAAAATGGTTATGTTTGCCTTCTATTATACGGTTTTTAGCCGTGTAGTTTCCGGCAGAGTAGAATAGGACCACTCCAAATCTTCCCATGGATGTCGTAAGAGGCGACTTAGGCAATACAAGATAAAAAACAAAACTCATAAACATCAATGAGACCTCTCCAACCCGTCGCATGCCCCTTCAATGTCCAGTGATATGACTAATGCCATCTGTTTCCCGTTTTAGGCTTCCTTTACGATTGTGAGTGCGAAGTAGTCCTCCTTACCGGGTTTGGGTATTGTTTTTATAACAGCTCTTTTCCAGGTTCTGGGGAAATATCCGAGGCGTAAGGATGCGTTATATAGGGCAAGCATAACCTCGAGACAAGCCATAAGTGCATGGGTGCAGATATTAGCTGTGAAGCCATCATGTCCCGGGGCCTCTCTTGGGCTCATTCCATTCAGCACTGTAAGAAGCTCGTACATACGAAACGGTTACATTGCATCGAGATGAGCGTTTCGGTATCCAGGGTCCGTACAATGTTTTCGGCTTCTTCTCGTATCGCTGCGAGGCTTCTTGAGTCATTCTAAGCAATGACTCAAGAAGCCTCGCCTATGTGTCGGTTGGATAAAGGGTTTCAGCCAGCAGTTCTGATGACTTTTCTGGACACAAAAGGCCGCTTCCGTCTGGATTTCTCATTAGTCTGTCCTTCGCCACCAGTCTACACGCTGTCACAATCCTATAAGCCGTTCCCAGATGTTCTCTTTCTTTTACAACTTTCATCACAGCCAGTAGCGGGTTCCACCACTTTATTAATTTACACTTCGTTTTAGGCTTCAGTTTGGGAATCGATGCTCCGCGAGCTCTTGTTACAATCTCCGAGTATCTGACCACCAGGTCATCATGGCCTTCCCTATCTTTAATACGGCTGATTAAGTACTGGGTTATTTGATCTGCTAGGACTTTTCCTCTAACATTCTTTTCAAATATAGTCTAGTTAGCTTTCGCTGTTTGGTATTTCCTTGTACTAGTATTTTGGAGGGATTGTTGTTGTATCATTTAATTCACATATATCAGTTCCATGGTCATGGCTCTATGATCAGGCAAAGGTAGCAGATCTGCTTCTACTCGCCAGTTGTTAAAACTTATTCGCAACACAGGGTGCGGCGAGAATAATATCTGAAATGCTCTTATATCGTTTATTGCCTCTGTAGACATAGAAAGTTGATTTATCACGGAGACAAATGTTCCATATAAGCTAAAAGGTTACTCTAAGACGTATTTGTTAATAACTCGAAAACTAATAACCTAGTTTAATAAACAATCAAAGTTCATCCTCGAACTTGGATTGTTACAATAACGGATTGGCAATTATTCATATAAAGGATCGTCAGTGCTAACAACCTGCACTAGTTTCATTCATGTACTATATGAGATAAAAAATGGCACAGTTATCCGTATTAGCCTATATCTCGAGAACTAATGAACCAATTTTGATGAATCTTACACTAAATCAAATGTAAAGTGAATTCAATTCAATTCATTTATTTCATAACAAAAAACAATTGTGTTTATCCTAGACTACAGACATATTTATTATAATTATTATAAATAAATAAATAAATAAATATAAATATATAAGGACTAGAATATATTATTATGACGAAAACTGGAAGGAGAAAGCTAAGAATAGGGATGCCTGGAGAAATGAAGGGGAGGCTTTTGCCCAGCAGTGGGACATAAATAGCTAAAAAAAAAAAAAAAATATATATAAGGACAAATCACACCGATTGAGCTAGCCCCAAAGTAAGTTCGAGGCTTGTGTTATGGGATAGATACTAACTCAACGATACTATATTTTATAACAAATACATATATAGATACACATCCAAGACCCAGGCCAATCTGAAAAAGATCATTTTCCATCTTGACCTGGCCGGGGATCGAACCCGGTCACTCCGTGTCGCAGGCTGGCGTGTTGACCGCTGCGCCACGGAGCTATGAACATATGTGGATAATTAAATATAATTTATCCAATACAAAATGAAACATCAATTAATATTAGTTGCAATGCAATTAAAAGTTTTAGAGAATAAATTGAACATTGGATTGAAAACCTATTTTTTTTGAAGTCGGTTAAAAATAACATTACAATCTTAATCCTGCAGTGCTTTTGGATATGGTTCCGAGATTTTTTTTATTACTTTCATTTTCTAATTCCACGTATTAAATGTGCCTGAACATGGGTGCTTCCAAGGTTGTCGCAGGCAACTTATTTTATTCGCAGTTCGGACCCTCAGAACTAACATCGGGCACTAGTTTCATTAATGTACTATATGAGATTAAAAAAAATTGCACAGTTATACGTATTAGCCTATATCTCGAAAACTACTGAACGGATTTTGATGGAACTTACACTAAATCAAATGTAATATGAAACATCAGTTAATATTAGTTACAATGCAATTAAAAGTTTTAGAGAATATATTGAACATTGGATTGTTTTGAAGTCGGTTAAAAATAACATTACGATCGTAATCCTGCAGTGCTCTTGGATATGGTTCAATTTCCACGTCTTAAACGTGCCTGAACATGGGTTCTTCCAGGGTTGCCGCAGGCAACCTATTTTATTCGCAGTCCCGACCCTCAGAACTAACATCGGGCAGTGTCCGTTACTCCAGCCAGATTTTGCTGAAAATTGTCGAAAATCGACATTGAAGTGCAATAGATAATTAGATATAGAGCTTCTGTAAATAGTAAGCTAATTTTTAAATTTGGTAAGCGTATACTTTTTTATTTATTTTATAAAAACAGTTCCGGATAGCGTAACGTTACCGTAGCCAGATCTTTTTTGGTTTAACGGGAATTTTGAAATAAAAGTTATCTAAATAATTAGATATCAATTTGGTATAAATGGTACAACTTAAATTGTATTTATATTTGCTTTGGTTGCGAAGATATTTGAAATCCTGCTGGAGTAACGGTTTGCTCAATTGCTGTATCTCGGAATTGACTAAGCGGATGATGATTTTTGCACAGGTCATCTGGCTAATTAGTTATAGTTTATAGCGCAATAAAGGAATTTACAGTATTTAACCGTTTAGAAGTTATTTTTATTAAATAGAAATATGCTTAAATAGGTCCTAGCACTTCCAATAAGCGCTCTAAAGAATAACTTGAAACGTTATTATATAGTGAAATACTGTCTATAAATGGTACCGAAGTTTTATTAGTATCCTATACGTAATTAAAAATTTATGAAGAATCTTCAATTTGTTCCGGCCATGGCGCGCGGCGGAGTTATTTAACGACGGATTAACCGAGTTTCCTGTACGAGTGGTCACTGAATCTTTTGTAAATAATTAGATATACTTGTCAATTTAATACCTGATAAATTTCAGACCTCTAGATTAATTAATTAACGAAATAATTGACAAAATGATGTTCGCGTGGTTACCCGACCAAATCTAGAATGTTATAAAAAAGCGGCCGCGCCATACATTATACCAACCTTCTAAAACTTACAGGATAATATATACGCGGTTTGTACAGACGAGCTATTTTTAAAAAGTAGGTACATTTATTTTAACATAGCTACTAGCTATTTTAGTTTACCAGTTACAGCTTAGCAGTTAGTAGTGGAAGCATCTTGATAATTTACTCTTAGTTAATCTGCGTTATGTGTACTATAAAACAAAGCTTTAGCTTGTACTGTTTCAAAAAGCACGTATCCTAAGAAGTAAACTGCATTAAGACATTTGTGATTTTTTAAATCAGATTACAGAAAGCAATAGGAAGTAGATACTTACTCTGCCCTGCAGCACCTAAAGTGCAGTAAGAGAAAAAAAGCGGTTTCGAGAAAAGCGCGAAAATCTTTTTGATGCTTTATTTTTTATATTATTTCATATGTTTGGTAAGTTGTTTTTTTACTACGATGAATAACTGAACACAGATTGAACTGACGTAAAAAATATTTTAAAATAATTGTTTGTTTCTAAATAATTAGATTTTTTTCAAAATCATGACTGTTACTGCATACAAAATTGTAAACTTATGCAGAATAAAATGCGACAAAAAAACCTAATACTGCGACTATTTTTGATTCGTTTGCAGCCTTGCAGACTAATTTGCAGCAAACTCCTGAAACTATTTTTTATTTTAGATTATCGTAATTTTTTGATATGTTGATATTTATGTCACCAACTGTCTCGGAAAAATACTGAAAAAAATCCTAATCTTCTGGAAAAGTCGGAAAACTATGGGTGTTATAACGCCCGGTAGGAGAATGCCCTGCTATCGCTTATACGAGTATGTACGGGGGGCAAATCGAAACAAAAGTTATATTTTTGTAGTTATATATTATAATATTATATATTATAATTGTAACTAATATGGTTAAACTATGTCCATATGTATATATATATATAAATATATACATGTGGACATAATTTAACCATATTAGTTACAAATTATTATTTGTAAGTATTTTTATAAACTATTACACTATTGAGTGTAGGAAAATGTAGGCTCCAGGTATGACATAGTAATTTGTCAGTTTGTATGAAATGAAACAAGATTAAGGATGCAAATGAACATTACACTTTATAGAAAAGAAATTGGTTTTCTTTTTGCAAAGAGTGCACCTGAGCTGATTTTCAAACATAGAATTAAAATAATATATCGGTGGCTGTTTATTTTTGGGGACCTGAACATCTTTCCACTCTGGATAACTATTAGGATTATGATGATTACGCCACTTTTAAGTTTGGTTTTTCGAGACAGTAGGGGCAACTAGTATACTTCCACTTGACGACGATGTACTTGGTATGGGAGAACAGGGCTTTGACGACGATGTACTTGGTATGGCAGAAGGGCAGGGAAGCACATCTTTCAGATTATCAACAGGGCTTTGTGTAGGGGATTCTACAGTGCGTCTTCTTTTGGTGATACGAGATAGGGGAATGTCGTCTTCATCGTCAGACGATAAATCGGCGTAAATAACTTCGGCCTCCGCTCTCAGTTGAGTCCCTGTAAAAGCAAAGATAACGATTTTTAGTATTAACTATACTTATGTGTTTGACAGTTGCGACAAAATTCTGAGAAGATTAGTGAGATATAATTCCACCAACCTGGTAAATTTTGTATGTTTACATAATCTTCATCACCAGAATCCTCATCAGTCACCTCGGCGTTTGCATTTTCTGGTGGTAAAATTGCAACTGCCTTCGGGAAAGGAACATCGTCATCAGCCGCCTCCAATTCATCTATTATTTCATTCAACTTTAAAAATTTTCTGTGCTGCAATCTGAAAACCAATAGTAAACTATTATAGACGTCCATTGTCCTACGGGGCGTTATAACACCCATGAAATATTTAGATATGAAAGAACCTATAATTGTACGATATTAGTAACGGACATTGCATTAAATAATTGATAATACTATGCACTTACAAGATTTATGTCAAACAGATATTTTTTATACTTGATAATATAATATAATACATACCTTTTTGACGACATTATCCGACAAAAACACTTTGTAACTTTCAAATACGAATAAAGATTCAATAAGCAGACAAAACAGTTACAATTACTGCACGAAATCGAAGTTCCATTCGTAATGAATCAAACAAGATAAGAAATAATAACTACCGTGCACATTTTTAGGATAAAAATAAAAATATTTGTAAGTAGTTTTTTGTGGTCGTTATAACGCCCCGTAGGAGTATCTGGGTTAATTTGTATCGTGAATATTCGTGTAAATCAGCAAGTAGTAAGGAAATATAAAATTTCTACATAAATAAATCTTTATAAAAAACAATTTGAAAAATTTAAAATAATATGTATTATTCGTATAGCAAATTATTACATAGTATTTTGTTTGAACATAATAACTTAATAAAACTATATTTATGTATAAACTTACAACTATATCAGTCAAATAGCTTTGGGCTTTTAGCAAAACATATGAGATCTTTTAACGGCACATGAAATGAAAAAAACACGATAGACAATCAATTAAAATATATGGCAATGATATGAGTATTCTATACTCGGTATCATCATTATCAAAAACTATAAAGAGACAACAAAAACATAAACTTAAAAAAATAACTAAACAAAAACGAACTTCGCATAAAATGTTAATTACATTTTTAAAAGTTTTAATACGAGTTTTAGACAACAAAATCTGCTGAGGGAAAAACACCTCTTAGGAATCATCATCATTATTCGCTATCCTCATCAAAAATAATTTCCATTAACCAATGGAAATATATTTGCAATAACCAATGAACCATTGGTTTCCTCAGCTGAAAAAGGTAAACTTTTCCAGGCCAATGCCAACCTGTTTTCCGGCATCAATGGTAGGACCATTCTTTAATAGGTTCTTATAATATTTTGTTTTCTGGTGGAAGCCCTTAGGTGTAGTTTAAATATCAGGTTTGGGATTTTATTTTTATTTTAGGCAATTGAATTCGCTATATTTTTTGTAATAGATGCAGTAGTTGCCTCTGTCAACTTTTATTTTAACTATATTTTTAGGTACTTAGGTATTGCCATCTTCATCTTTAAGTTTTTCCGTAGAGCAATATACAATTTAAAAAGGAAGAAATCAGATATTTCTATCTGTTTGACAAATATTTTTCCGAAAGTTGCAGTTCCAACAGCAGCGCAAAAGTCTTCAAATTCGTAGACTTTTTCTTTTTTGTTAAGGATCAAAAAATCACGTTTTTCCGCACCAGCGCAGACGACTTCCTTCCACTGCGTACGGTAGGGTCGGTAGGCGACTGCTAGAGCACGGTAAAGATATCATTACCGTGGCTAGAGCGAGAAAGAGCGACGTATCCCGAGCCGACAAGACCAGTAAATAAGGTTTAGTTTAGAGTAAAAACAGTCTTATTGCTTACGTTACCAATTGAAATGCAGTATGAGTGATTATTACTGCGTTTTAATTATCTTTAAGCTATTTTGGAAATTTGGATTAGTCTACTATTTAATTTACTTTACTGCAGTAAATAATAAATATACTGCATTTTAAACATTAACACTCGCGTTCAAAAATATTACACAATAAAACTAAAAAGCAGTATTTTGATTTTGCTGCAAGTTAGTTAGTTTTAATTTCAGAAACCCCTTTATGAATACTAAATAAGATACCGTATTCAAGTGCTTTGCTGCACTTTAATTAGTAATTATTATAATATACATTAATGCAGTAATAATGTTTATCATACAAAAAAATATTACTGCATTTTAATATACATGCAATCATATTTAATTAGGTAGAAATTAAAGGCAGTAACGATATTTACTGCGTTTAACTTGGTAAAGTCATGGAAACCCGTATACGTAAATGCTCTTACTGTATGTTAGTTAGTTTAATAGTGTATTCAGGCATGCGATTTTGAGTTACTGCAATCTTAAACTTGATTTAGATGTCTTAAAAATCATCGTATTAAAAAATCGGTTCAATCACAATACTCCTTATAACGTACTCTATAAGGTTCAGTATTCAACTAAAATCTCTTAAAAATCCTATTACTGCATTTTAGGGTCTGCACGGCATTACTGTAGATATAATATGTAAGTACATACTACACTGTGATGTTATTACATTTTATTATTGATGATAAGGCCAGGGGTGTCATACTTAATTGCCAGTCCGGTGATTGTACGTATGGCATCGGGTACGCGCACCCGGCCTCCCCGAGCTGCTATTTTCTTATCCCCAATCCTTCCGAGCAAGTAGCATCCCAAATACCTTTTCCCGTTCCCTTAGCACAATAAATTCCTTCCCCTCCCACGCTTCAAAGTGGTTTCGATGGGCAGCAGCATCGAAACCGATATAAGCCAAACTAACTGCGCTCACCAACCCGTTTGCCAGGCGTGGTGAGTATGGCAAAACCCCTCATGAATGTAAACAATACACCAAGGCCCCCAGTCCCCGGCGGCCCCGCTATTCCTGACTCCGGTAGCGGTCACGGTAACGGCGGGGCAGGGGGTGCGAAAAATCTCCGGAAGAGATCCGGCTACCACCCCCAACAGAGACTGGCCCTGGTGACACACAATATTCGCACAATGAGGCTGGACGAGAAGGTCGAGGAAGTGGAAGAGGAGATGAGTAGGTTACGATGGGACATAATGGGTCTGTCTGAAGTCCGAAGAGAGGGAGAGGGCACGACAACCCTAAAGTCTGGTAACCTACTCTATCACCGGGAGGGTGACTTAAAAAAGTCACAGCATGGTGTCGGGTTTCTCGTCCACAAGTCCCTCATCAACAACGTCATAACCATCGATAGTGTTTCCAGCAGGGTAATATACCTGATACTCAGAGTATCTAAAAGATACTCGTTGAAGGTAATTCAGGTATATATGCCGACCGGGAAACACTCAGATGAAGAGGTGGAAGTGGTGTATGAGGACATCAGTAGGGCCATATGCGCTTCTAAAACCTATTATACGATTGTTATGGGGTATTTCAACGCAATACTTGGCAAGCGGAGCGATGGAGAGTCCAGAGTGGGACAATTTGGATATGGAGACCGGAATGACAGGGGTCATAGGCTGGCTGATTTTCTGGAAGAAGAGGGACTCTATGCAATGAACTCTTTCTTCCAGAAGCCGCCTCATAGAAAATGGACTTGGATGGGGCCCAGCAGAAGGAACCAACCCCCTGTCAAAAACCAGATAGACTTCATCTTGTCGACGAGGAGAGAGATATTTAACGATGTCTCTGTGATCAATAGGATTAAAATCGATAGTGATCACCGAATCGTGAGAGGCATCTTGAATATCAATCACAGACGAGAGAGGACTCGCTTGATGAAGTCTACGCTCCGACAATCACCGACCCATATCCAAAATGTCGACAGTTTCCAACTGGAACTCTCAAATCGCTTCGATTTGAGAGTTCGAGTCCGACGCGAGGACGGAATTACAGCAGAGCTTCTGAAGGCGGGCGGAACTCCGGTGCTGAAATTCCTTCAGAGGCTCTTTAATTCCGTCCTGTTCGAGGGCATTACGCCAGAGGCGTGGAACAGGGGTGTGGTGGTTTTGTTCTTCAAAAAGGGTGATAATACTCTACTGAAGAACTACAGACCCATCACACTCCTGAGCCACGTCTATAAGCTGTTTTCGAGGGTGATCACGAATCGTCTCACGAACAGGCTCGATGCCTTCCAGCCTCCCGAACAAGCCGGTTTCCGAAAAGGCTACAGTACCATAGACCACATCCATACGCTGCGGCAGGTTATACAGAAGACCAGAGAGTATAACTGGCCATTATGCTTAGCGTTTGTGGACTATGAGAAAGCCTTTGATTCGATCGAAGTATGGGCCGTGCTTGTCCCTTCAGCGATGCCGCATCGACCATCGGTATATCGAAGTGTTGAAGTGCTTATACAGAAACGCCAGTATGTCAGTTCGAGTACAGGAGCAGAACACGAGGGCTATACCATTGCAGCGAGGCGTAAGACAGGGAGACGTGATATCTCCGAAACTGTTTACCGCTGCTCTGGAGGATGCCTTCAAGCTCCTGGAATGGGAAGGACTTGGCATCAACATCAATGGCGAGTATATCACTCAACTTCGATTTGCTGATGACATCGTTGTTATGGCGGAGACGCTGGAGGACTTAAGTACAATGCTCAATGACCTCAACGGAGTCTCCCAACAAGTGGGCCTTAAAATGAACATGGAAAAGACGAAAATAATGTCGAATGACCATGTTGTGCCTTCACCAGTATCTGTTGGAAACTCCATCCTTGAAGCTGTGGACCAATATGTCTACTTGGGTCATTTGATCCAGGTTGGAGGTTCCAGCTTTGAGGACGAGGTCTTTCGTCGAATCCGACTCGGCTGGGCAGCGTTCGGGAAGCTCCGTGGTGTCTTCCCGTCCAAAATACCTCAGTGCCTAAAGACGAAAGTCTATAATCAATGTGTGTTACCAGTGATGACTTACGGGTCCGAAACGTGGTCCCTTACTATGGGCCTCATAAGAAAGCTCAAAGTCGCTCAAAGAGCTATGGAGAGAGCTATGCTCGGTGTTTCTCTGCGAGATCGAATCAGAAACGAGGAGATTCGTTAGAGAACGAAGGTCACCGACATAGCGCAGCGGATTAGCTCTTTGAAGTGGCAGTGGGCGGGGCACATAGCGCGTAGAACCGATGGCCGATGGGGCAGAAGGGTTCTCAAATGGCGACCACGTATCGGCAAGCGCAGCGTCGGACATCCACCAACCAGATGGTCGGATGACCTCACTAAGGTCGCAGGAAGACGCTGGATGCAGGCCGCTTTCAACCGGTCGTATTGGAAATCCGTGGGGGAGGCCTATGTCCAGCAGTGGACTTCTTGCGGCTGATATGATGATTGATGATCTGTGATTTTTTACAATAAAACTTTATATATGACTACAAGTATTTTACTTTAACTTATTCGGAACGATAACATAAAAAAGATTATATTTATAGGTATTTATAAATTCTTTCTTTTTAATTTCAGATAAGCATGCGACGTTGCATATTGGTCCATAAGAAAAAACCTGTGATTATTTTTGAAGCTAATTTATAAACTTACTTACCTTAGTTAATATCTTTATATGATAAACATGATCTACACAGTTAGGTACTCCATATGTTCTATTACCTACGCATTATTATTTTTGAAATGAGTATTCTATCTAAAGATAAAAAAATGTTTGTTATATATTAATATAATATTAGTTATAACTAAAACTTATGTAGCTCGTCTGTACAAAACACGTACGAGTATGAAATTATCCAGTAAGTTTAAGAAGGTTGGTATAATGTATGGCGCGGCCGCTTTTTTATAACATTCTAGATTTGGTCGGGTAACCACGCGAACATCATTTTTTCAATTATTTCGTTAAATAATTAATCCACAGGTCTGAAATTTATCAGGTTTTAAATTGACCTGTATATCTAATTATTTACAAAAGATTCAGTGACCACTCGTACAGGAAACTCGGTTAATCGGTCGTTAAATAACTCCGCCGCGCGCCATGGCCAGAACAAATTGAAGATTCATCATAACTTTTTAATTACGTATAGGATACTAATGAAACTTCGGTACAATTTATATACAGTATTTCACTATATAATAACGTTTCAAGTTATTCTTTGGAGCGCTTATTGGAAGTGCTAGGACCTATTAAAGCATATTTCTATTTAATAAAAATAACTTCTAAACGGTTAATTACTGTGAATTCCTTTATCATGCTATTAACTATAACTAATTAGCCAGATGTCCTGTGCAAAAATCATCATCATCCGCTTAGTCAATTCCGAGAAACAGCAATTGAGCAAACCGTTACCCCAGCAGGATTTCAAATATCTTCGCAACCATAGCAAATATAAATACAATTTAAGTTGTACCATTTATACCAAATTGATATCTAATTATTTAGATAACTTTTATTACAAAATTCCCGTTAAACCAAAAAAGATCTGGCTACGGTAACGTTACGCTAGCCGGAACTGCTTTTATCAAATAATTAAAAAAATATACGCTTACCAAATTTAAAAATTAGTTTACCATTTACAGAAGCTCTTCGATGTCCATTTTCGTCAATTTTCAACAAAATCTGGTTGGAGTAACGGACACTCATTGAGGTATCTTATGAGATAAATTACCATGAAAAATCGCCCCCTTCAGGGTGGCTGAACTTCTTCCAGGGTTGCCGCAGGCAACCTTAGCTGGTTCACCTCTCCATAAGGATATCTTTCACTACGTCAAACTCCCGTTCGAGTATCTGATGAGATCATTTTTGTATTGTTTGTTTGAGAACGTTTTCGACACCTTTTTTTTTATGGTTCTTCCAGGTTAGGTAGTGGCAACCCTACCTGGCCCCCACCTCCAAAGCACCTACTTTCAGTACATACTAGTCTCATTCGGGTATCTTATGAGGTAGGAAGTCCTGCCACCGGCCCCCGGTCTATTAGGCACTGAAGTCTTTTGGAAGAGAAGACATTGCGGAGCTTTCCGAACGCTGCCCAGTCGAATCGGATTCGTCGAAAGACCCTTAGTTAAGAGCTTAAGATTTTAAAATGTTTGATGACGTGAATAATTACTTGTTATAAGCCTATTTGTGGCTCAATGGACCGTCTGCTTTGTAATATGGAATTATTGAAACATTGAATAACTAACTATATTTAAGTTGGTTCGTACATTACATTGTCATAAACCTTAATTATTTATACAAATACATTAAAAGTATTTGTATAATTTAGGTCGATCCTTAAACGAGATCGCCTCCTTGTTGGAATTTGAAACAGATATATATATATAAAATTGATATATATATTTAAACAATAATTCTCACATATTAAGACTTTCCATCTTTTTTTCTAATCGTGTAATGGTTTTGCGCAGCTTAATGGCACGGTCAAGATATCTAACAGTATTGTAACTCGGGCCTGTCCTTGAATTAATTGCCTACCGCCGCGCGGTACATGAACACGCGCCAGGGCTGCCCACGTCTACAGCGTTTAACACTAACGTTATGAAAAAGAAAATATAAGAGATTCATTTAATTTTTTAACATTGTGTTATTATACTAATAAATTGCTGTTTGTGAAATAAAATACTTAAATAATGAAATAATTCATTGCATTATTTATAAGAAAAAAATCTCTAACCACGTTGTTGTCATTGTAAAGTATCTATTTTATAGAGTATTAGTTTTTGTCCGCGACTTCGTCCGCGTGTAATTTCATATAAACTTCACCCCCTATTTCGCCCCCTCAGGGGTTGAATGTCTAAAAATCCTTTCCTAGCGGATGCCTACGTCATAATATCTTTTCGCCCCCTCAGGGGTTGAATGTCTAAAAATCCTTTCGGGAAGCTCCGTTGTGTCTTCTCGTCCAAAATACCTCAGTGCCTAAAGACGAAAGTCTATAATCAATGTGTGTTACCAGTGATGACTTACGGGTCCGAAACGTGGTCCCTTACTATGGGCCTCATAAGAAAGCTCAAAGTAGCTCAAAGAGCTATGGAGAGAGCTATGCTCGGTGTTTCTCTGCGAGATCGAATCAGAAACGAGGAGATTCGTTAGAGAACGAAGGTCACCGACATAGCTCAGCGGATTAGCTCTTTGAAGTGGCAGTGGGCGGGGCACATAGCGCGTAGAACCGATGGCCGATGGGGCAGAAGGGTTCTCAAATGGCGACCACGTATCGGCAAGCGCAGCGTCGGACATCCACCAACCAGATGGTCGGATGACCTCACTAAGGTCGCAGGAAGACGCTGGATGCAGGCCGCTTTCAACCGGTCGTATTGGAAATCCGTGGGGGAGGCCTATGTCCAGCAGTGGACTTCTTGCGGCCGATATGATGATTGATGATCTGTGATTTTTTACAATAAAACTTTATATATGACTACAAGTATTTTACTTTAACTTATTCGGAACGATAACATAAAAAAGATTATATTTATAGGTATTTATAAATTCTTTCTTTTTAATTTCAGATAAGCATGCGACGTTGCATATTGGTCCATAAGAAAAAACCTGTGATTATTTTTGAAGCTAATTTATAAACTTACTTACCTTAGTTAATATCTTTATATGATAAACATGATCTACACAGTTAGGTACTCCATATGTTCTATTACCTACGCATTATTATTTTTGAAATGAGTATTCTATCTAAAGATAAAAAAATGTTTGTTATATATTAATATAATATTAGTTATAACTAAAACTTATGTAGCTCGTCTGTACAAAACACGTACGAGTATGAAATTATCCAGTAAGTTTAAGAAGGTTGGTATAATGTATGGCGCGGCCGCTTTTTTATAACATTCTAGATTTGGTCGGGTAACCACGCGAACATCATTTTTTCAATTATTTCGTTAAATAATTAATCCACAGGTCTGAAATTTATCAGGTTTTAAATTGACCTGTATATCTAATTATTTACAAAAGATTCAGTGACCACTCGTACAGGAAACTCGGTTAATCGGTCGTTAAATAACTCCGCCGCGCGCCATGGCCAGAACAAATTGAAGATTCATCATAACTTTTTAATTACGTATAGGATACTAATGAAACTTCGGTACAATTTATATACAGTATTTCACTATATAATAACGTTTCAAGTTATTCTTTGGAGCGCTTATTGGAAGTGCTAGGACCTATTAAAGCATATTTCTATTTAATAAAAATAACTTCTAAACGGTTAATTACTGTGAATTCCTTTATCATGCTATTAACTATAACTAATTAGCCAGATGTCCTGTGCAAAAATCATCATCATCCGCTTAGTCAATTCCGAGAAACAGCAATTGAGCAAACCGTTACCCCAGCAGGATTTCAAATATCTTCGCAACCATAGCAAATATAAATACAATTTAAGTTGTACCATTTATACCAAATTGATATCTAATTATTTAGATAACTTTTATTACAAAATTCCCGTTAAACCAAAAAAGATCTGGCTACGGTAACGTTACGCTAGCCGGAACTGCTTTTATCAAATAATTAAAAAAATATACGCTTACCAAATTTAAAAATTAGTTTACCATTTACAGAAGCTCTTCGATGTCCATTTTCGTCAATTTTCAACAAAATCTGGCTGGAGTAACGGACACTCATTGAGGTATCTTATGAGATAAATTACCATGAAAAATCGCCCCCTTCAGGGTGGCTGAACTTCTTCCAGGGTTGCCGCAGGCAACCTTAGCTGGTTCACCTCTCCATAAGGATATCTTTCACTACGTCAAACTCCCGTTCGAGTATCTGATGAGATCATTTTTGTATTGTTTGTTTGAGAACGTTTTCGACACCTTTTTTTTTATGGTTCTTCCAGGTTAGGTAGTGGCAACCCTACCTGGCCCCCACCTCCAAAGCACCTACTTTCAGTACATACTAGTCTCATTCGGGTATCTTATGAGGTAGGAAGTCCTGCCACCGGCCCCCGGTCTATTAGGCACTGAAGTCTTTTGGAAGAGAAGACATTGCGGAGCTTTCCGAACGCTGCCCAGTCGAATCGGATTCGTCGAAAGACCCTTAGTTAAGAGCTTAAGATTTTAAAATGTTTGATGACGTGAATAATTACTTGTTATAAGCCTATTTGTGGCTCAATGGACCGTCTGCTTTGTAATATGGAATTATTGAAACATTGAATAACTAACTATATTTAAGTTGGTTCGTACATTACATTGTCATAAACCTTAATTATTTATACAAATACATTAAAAGTATTTGTATAATTTAGGTCGATCCTTAAACGAGATCGCCTCCTTGTTGGAATTTGAAACAGATATATATATATAAAATTGATATATATATTTAAACAATAATTCTCACATATTAAGACTTTCCATCTTTTTTTCTAATCGTGTAATGGTTTTGCGCAGCTTAATGGCACGGTCAAGATATCTAACAGTATTGTAACTCGGGCCTGTCCTTGAATTAATTGCCTACCGCCGCGCGGTACATGAACACGCGCCAGGGCTGCCCACGTCTACAGCGTTTAACACTAACGTTATGAAAAAGAAAATATAAGAGATTCATTTAATTTTTTAACATTGTGTTATTATACTAATAAATTTCTGTTTGTGAAATAAAATACTTAAATAATGAAATAATTCATTGCATTATTTATAAGAAAAAAATCTCTAACCACGTTGTTGTCATTGTAAAGTATCTATTTTATAGAGTATTAGTTTTTGTCCGCGACTTCGTCCGCGTGTAATTTCATATAAACTTCACCCCCTATTTCGCCCCCTCAGGGGTTGAATGTCTAAAAATCCTTTCCTAGCGGATGCCTACGTCATAATATCTTTTCGCCCCCTCAGGGGTTGAATGTCTAAAAATCCTTTCCTAGCGGATGCCTACGTCATAATATCTTTTCGCCCCCTCAGGGGTTGAATGTCTAAAAATCCTTTCCTAGCGGATGCCTACGTTATAATATCTATCTACCTGCATGGCAAATTTCAGCCCGATCTGTCCAGTGGTTTGGGTTGTGCGTTGATAGATCACTATGTCAGTCAGTCTCCTTTGAGTTACATATTGATATAATTTGAATCATGGAATAGTATAAAGCGGTAAATTGTAGTCGGGACAATAGTACACTGTCTTTTTACGTCCTCTTTTGTCGGTTTGATTTTTGCCGACATTACGACGCGCTAATCTTAGGAACTACTGGTTCAAATTGAAAAATTATTTTTGTGTTGGATAGTCCATTTATTGAGGAAGGCTTTAGGCTATAAAACATCATGCTGAGACCAATAGGAGCGAAGCATCAATAAAAAATGTTTAGAATACGGGGGAAAATTATTCATCTATACTAATAAAAAAAACGAATTAATCAAAATAACAGAAATTGCCGCTGAGAAAGGCGCGGGCAACAGCAAGTATACATATAAATAAATAAATATATAAGAATTGCTCGTTTAAAGGTATAAGATTATAACTATTTCACAATGATATTTCACCTTTTTCAATATTATATGTAAGTAGTATACTCATACATACATATTATCATGTCTTTATCCCTTACGGGGTAGACAAAGCCTAGTCATAGGACCGAAAGGCCACGTTTAGCGCGTTGGTGGGCATAAAGGTGGAAACCGGAATCAATATAGTGATGGGTTGCTAGCCGCATCGCCTATTGTCCTGATTCTTTAGAATTTCACCCATTCCCTTGACCGGCTTCTATCTACGGTCAAGCCGTTCCCGAGTTTCAGTTGGACACACGAATATCAATTGATAATTTTGTTGATACAAGGAGAAGATTTTTAACTGGTTGGCAGCAAATAGCCCCGGATCGGGAAGTGTGGAAACAGAAAGGGGAGGCCTTTGCCCAGCAGTGGGACACAACAGGCTAATAAAAAAAAAGGAGAAGATTATAGGTACCTACTTAACTGTGTATGTGGAATCCGTGAAATACTTACCTACTAAAAAGAAATAAATTGATACTAAGTAGCTAATAAAAAAACAATTTTATAATCTTACCTTTCGGTGATTGCGGGTAATTTAAAGAATGATAAATCTGGGTGGCTTAATGATGAGTTTAAGCAACCAAAAACAGCACAATATAATCTATATTTAACCATTTTATACTTACACCAAAATAGATGTGTTTATATATAACAATATCCACAATTAAACTTTAAAACAATCACATACTCATTCGTCCGTCACCGACTACAGCGCGTCCTTGACTGCGAATCGCTGGTTGCGTACCAATAATGTTCTTAAGTGTGTAATGACCTCGAAGCGCGAGTTTCGAGCGTTTGTATGAAGACGGAATACTGTTAGATATCTTTACCGTGCTAATGGCTTGCGCAGTAGCGACGTTTTTCGTTCGCGTGGCACCCGCTTATATAATAAGCTATTTGTGGACCGTCTGCGTTGATATTTTTGGAATTATTAAAGAAGTACATTGATTTTTGATTGAAGTTAGTTGAAACAACATTGTCATAGACCTTAATTGTAGTTAGACCCCATTCTTGTTAGACCGGGTTCAAAAATAAGCAATTGGTGGGCCGTCAGATTCGTAATTTGGAATTATAATAAAAAAAAAATTGTAAAGGTTTTATCTAAGAACATATTTACTGTGTTTAATATATATATATATATGTATATTAATAAACGAATAGTTCCAATAGATATTTTAATTATATAAGTATAGTAGATGGTTTTATAAGTGTAGATGGTTTTATAATAAAAGAAAAGCATTTCCTGATACACCAATTTTTCCCCACTTACCTATGTCATAGTTCGTAAAATACGTTTGTATACTAACTCTAGCTCATCAACATCTTTATTCTAGTTAAGCTCATTAACGTTGCAATAAATTAAACTCATAACAAACAAACGTCATTCACCGCCTCAAATTCCCAGAAAAAAATTATGTGACAGTGGGCATTCTTTGTCTAGTACTTGAGCGGGGGCGGCGACATGTGAGTGTTTTCGTTGCAATTGCTAAAAAAGTTATATTGGATGGTATAACTTTAAGTCTTAAACTAAAGTTTGTTCATTTCAGAGTAAAATTAACCGAACCTGTCAAGGCATGCGCAATGAATTCGAAAACACCAACCTACGTTAGCGGGTAAACTTAGTTCTGCAGCTTATGCTGTTAGGAGAATTAGACAACTGACCGATGTTGATACTGCGCGTTTAGTATATTTCAGTTACTTTTATAGTGTTATGTCTTACAGAATTTTACCATGGGGTAACGCTGCAGAAGTAAACACCATATTTGTACTGCAGAAACGCGCTATCAGATCTATATATAACCTTGGTGCTAGAGAATCTCTTAGAGAGTTGTTTAAAGATATAAATATTTTAACATTACTTTCTCAGTATATATTTGCGAATATTATGTTTGTGCGCCATAATCTTGATTTATATAAGAAAAATAGTGATAGAAATAAAAATAATTTAGCTACACCAGTTTTGCGATTGCAGAAAACTATTGATTTATTTCTGGGTCTAGGAGTACGCTTCTATAATAAAATTCCTGCAGAAATATTAGGTCTGCCTATACTTAAGTTTAAAGCGACTGTAAAAAACCAGTTAGTAAAAAGGCATATTATAGCATTGCTGATTATATAATTGATAAAAATGCTTGGCAATTAATATAAATTTATTTGATGATATAATACATGTAAACAATGTATGTAATCGGAGCCCTTCAGGCACATAGGGACCAAGTCTGGATTGAATTTCTTTCGGCGTATTCTTCTCACCAGCAGTCGTTGCGAAACGCTAGTAGTATTTCGATTTTGCATAAATTAAACAAAATATAACAAATATAAATATGACGTTCAAAAAGAGATACATGTATCCAATTTTGAATAAAAATATTTGACTTTTGACTTTTGAACAAACAGCTGACAGTCGCCAATCTTGCCTGAAAAGTAACGCTGCGCGCTCACTCTCTTTCACTTTATTTTTAAAATGTAGCATCTTTAATCGTTGGCACCTCCTAAATGCGACCAATTTTCCAAAGGCACCCTTATAACATCACACTCAGAAAAAAATAAGCTAAGATCGATATACGTCATGAACGAATATTTATAACAAAATGGTACCTGTTTACTCCTGGCTGCGAAGAGGTTGCGGCCGAATGGGCAACGGCACCCATAGTTTCAAAGTCTTTACGTATACTGCTGTCTAATGGATAATATTTTATTGAACAAATAACGAAAATTAATTACTGACAAAATTTCGTTTTATTAATTAAAAGTACTTGCAGGCACTTTTTGATTGGCACCTTGTTGAAAGTGTATTCTCCTATCCATGTCGAATTGTAAAAAATTTAGTTTGATGAACCACGTGATGAACGTACTAATTTTGCAGCCGGATCTTAGACATTAGGAGATGATTCCGTCTCCGGAGGGCACGTAAGTCGTTAAAGGAGTGCTTTCTTTTACGACTACCAGATGGCAGCCGGGACCAACAGCCGTCAGAGGCCGAGAAGCGGTTCCGAAGAACTCTGACACCAGCCCCCGCAGCATGGCTCACTGTCTTCATTGATAAAAAGACAAAATATCGCGTTTTGCGTCTTTTAACCCCGCGAGCATGGCACACGCGTTAAATAATGTCAAATTTCATTCATAAATACGTTACAAGTCGCGGGTTGCGCGTCTTGCGAGCATGGGTTTGACAGCTCGCAATAGACAAATTCAGGCAAAATCGAGGTTGATACCTTGAAATCGCATAAATTTATCAGGGCTTAGCAAAAGGGAACGCAGAGATTGTCAGTGAGAGCGAACATGCTGGCTCGGAGGTTTGCTCGGTGTACGGAGCCGGTGAAAGTAACGCTTTTTAAAGCTTACTGCACATCTCTGTACTCGAGTGCCCTCTGGTGTAAGATATACTCAAAAAGCTTACAATGCTCTGCGAGTCCAATTTAATAATGCCTTCAGAATTCTGTTGCGACGGCCACCGTTCTGTAGCGCGTCAGCTATGTTCACCGTCGCCCATACTGACGGATTTGACGCGACTTGGCGCAAGAAATCTGCAGCACTGCTGCGCATGGTTCGCACCAGTCGCAATAGAATTCTGAGTGTGATAGCCGATCGGTTAGACAGTCCACTCATGAGGGCGCTCATAAACCGAACTCGGTCGCTTTTAATAATTCAGTACTAGCATGGTTTGTAAGAGTGCTGTTTTATTCTTGCAAACCATGTTAAATGCTAGTTTTGTTTTTATATTTATATAGCATTTCATTACTAACATAGAATAAGTACCATTGTTACTAATCCATGGGCCTATGTTGCCTTAAATAAAAGATTTTATTATTATTATTATTATTTATATTATAAAACCTAGATAAAATATTTTTCATACGCATTTCGAACATTAAAGTGATAAAACACTTTTTTATTTTTTTTATTGGCAGCTGGTAAGTAATAGTCTGTCCGTCACCTATAATGAGTATAATATTTTAATGTACAGTCGGCCAAGCAGAACCTGACATTTAAAACGTAAATTCACCCTTTGCTGTGAAGCGCCACCTACCGCAATTTTTGGCAAGTAGACAGACAACTGTTATTATAAACTTGTTTCTGATAACCTGCTCAGTTGCAAATTTTGTATTTCGAATAATCTCAGCTAATAATTCAAGTAAATCAGATATCATCAACGGTAAGAACAAGAAAGAATCAAAAACATTCCAACGCGATGTTCGCTTCGAACCATGGACCTACGACTTGAGGAGCTAGCGCTCGTCTCAATACGCCAACCGACTATTGACGTCTCAGGCGAAATTGGCTATCTATTTCTACTGCTATGGCACAGCTATGACATCGTTGTCACCAACTGCAACGCATTGCTTTAACAAATAAATTGAGGGTAATCCTTGGGTAATCTATCAGATTTATTTATACCAACTAAACAAAAATATTGTTCACTCGCGTCACAATTACATTCAAGATACTGCGATTATTGTGTAGTGATCAAATACTCCACCAATTAGGCATCCTGTTTCATCTCATTATTCAGAATTTGTAAAAGCTAATAGTGTATTGTGAAGACAACCACATTTAAAGTATCTATATCTAGAGAATTAGGTATCGCGGTAAGTAGAAATTATAAGTATTTAATATATAATTAATATATAGAATTAAATAGTTATATATATCGGAGAGACAGGGTAACAGAGCTATAGACTATCGGAGCGTCAGGGTAACAGGGCTCTATGATATCAGACGGTTCCATTATGGGCGTAGATTAAAGGGTACACGCACACGAGTATAAAGTCCATTCATACACAAGTTCAAAACTAGTTCGTAAAGTTCGTAAAACTCACTATAGAAAAGGTAATGATTACAAGAATCATCATCATCATCATCAGGTCCTTTTCAGTCTCCACTACAGGAGCACGACCCTCTCTATACTACTAGGGCCATACTTGGCCAGAGCAGCCAGAGGACTTGGCCTACACTCTCCACGCTGGCCAGACGTGTTGGAGAGGTCTCTTAGATGTTTATAAGCTTTGTTTAGCTTGTATTTCCTAAGTCGCCTTCTACGACATCCACGGGAAGACTTGGAGTGGTCCTATTCTACTCTGCCGGATACCACACGGCTAATTACGAGAATATGAAATCGTATTCATAGTCTGTAAAGTTCCCACACTTATGTTCAGAGAGCACAGAAAACGGTAACGACTACGCGGGTCGCAAGCAGTCACACACAACGTGGCGTCTGGCCCATGGTACTCATTAGAATGCGTGCGTTCAGCACCCATAGCTAAGCTTAGAACAAAGGAAACCATAACAATCATTAATTTAATATTTCGACCCGCGGCTACGTTCGACAATACCACTGCCCCGTTTTTCTAGGTATCAAACAAAGACTCCCTTATGTCCAAACTTCGACAAGACTTAATGTTGTTAATATAAACATTCGCCTAGGAATGCGAATCGATCACGCGGGCGCCGGTTGCAGGCCCCGCGCCGACATATATATATATATATATATAGTTATATTTAGGTTTAGAATATATAAATCCTTACTAATATTATAAATGCGTAAGTGAGTTTGTTTATTTGTTTGTTTGTTTGTTACGCTTTCACGCCGTAACTTCTGAACCGATCATCATGAAATTTTGCATACAAGTTCTCTGGAGTGCGGAGAAGGACATAGGCTACCTTTTATCCCGGGAAAAAGTACTGTTCCCGAGGGATCGACATTGACGAGGGCGGAGCTGCGGGCGAAAGCTAGTTTTCTATAAAGGAGCAATACTAGTTAAAATACATTGCTAAATCTATTGATTTTCTGGTTAAATTGTTATCAGCTATTATTATTATAATATATTATTAACTGACCATTCAAAAACGGGCTGATTTTTACCAGACTTCAAAAAAGGAGAATTTATACAGTTTTATAAAGGATACTCGTATATCCTTTGTAAAACTGTATAAATTGGCTTCTTTTCTCAATGGGAAGGTATAATGATTTGACTATCGAAACATGGACATACACCAGGGATATTTTAGCCAAACACTACTGAATACATATGCAAAATTACACCCACAACTGCATTTCAAAATCGGTCTCGTTTGACAGCATCCGATTGAATCTCTATCGGTCAGGATTATCTTATCTCTATGGTCAGAACTATATTATCTCTATGGTTATGACTCTACCATCTATATAGTAAGTGTTTTCCTTGACTTTCATTTTTTTATCGACTTCTATTTAATATATTGAGAAATGAAAAGATACGTATTTCTTAATTTTTGAAGTACTATCGAAATTAAATAAATAAAGGGTAAAAAAAATGAAACTTCAATTGAACTCAGGATCCTTCTTTTAAATGAAGTAGGTAGTTCTAATTTTTATAGGCTGTAATTTTATTCACTCTTTGGTAATTAATACCTATTTTAGAGAGGCGGTTTCAATACCATTAATTTTTATAGAGGTAAAATAACACTTTTTAAAGATAAATAAAAAAGAACTTGGTCTCATTTTATATCAAATTTAGTATGTTTTAACCATTTTAACAGTAACCTTGATAATCCGCAATATACGTTCTGGCGGTGAAAAATGCGAAAGATAATATTTAAAATAAAATGTATAGGTTGTACTTCGACGTCGCCAAGTGTTGTTCCTTACCATGTAAAATGATTTGAAATAAGTAAAAAAGTTACATTGGTGCCATGGAAGCATGGCAGATGCCTTATTTGGGATGCCACTTGCGTCAACACTGTCGCCGCCAGCCACTTTGGTCGTACAACGATCGCGGCGGCGGCAGCTGCCGAAGATGCCGCAGATAGGAAACGGCTGAAATACGCAGCTATGGAGCCTCACTATTGTTTCGTGCCCATAGCTGTAGAGACCATGGGATGTTGGGGCACGGACGCAAATCGTCTTTTTAGGGAATTAGGGAACTTAATTGGGGAGAAGAATGGTGACTCTCGCTCTGGCACGTTTTTGGTGCAAAGGATGGCCATAGCTATTCAGCGCGGCAATGCAGCCAGCATTTTGGGCACCTTTGCACCAGAAACGTTACAGGGCGGGTTTTAAATGTATCTGACAGAGTAAAAAAGTTAGTTAAATATTTTCTATTATCTTGGTAGGTGGCAATGGCAACCCTTGAATCCACTGTTTGAATGAAAGGCAATACTTTTATCATGCTCCTTTCTTATTTTTATTGGATTAAAATTGACATATTGAAACTTAATAACGAAGGCAGAAACTACTTACCTTTTATTAATATGACAAGGACATGGAGTGTCTCTTTTCCGCTCTTGAATATTATCCAAAGGTTTTGTAAAAGTTACCTACTTAGTTTAAAATTTAAAGAACAAAACATAATAATTATTTACCAGGAAATAAGTAAGGGCTCAAGCTACTGGCGGTAAAAGCTCCAGAGAATGAAACCTACTAATTTATGCCGTATATAGGAGTACCTGCCTTCTGAATCTGTCCCTTGAACAAGCCATCCAGCGAGAGTTTCTCTTGAAATGTTAATCAAGACCCTTCGCTTAAGACCGTTCGCAGATTTATTTATTACTAGCTTTCGCCCGCGGCTCCGCCCGCGTTAATGTCGATCCCTCGGGAATAGTACTTTTTCCCGGGATAAAAGGTAGCCTATGTCCTTCTCCGTACTCCAGAGAACTTGTATGCAAAATTTCATGATGATCGGTTCAGTAGTTACGGCGTGAAAGCGTAACAAACAAACAAACAAACAAACAAACTCACTTTCGCATTTATAATATTAGTAAGGAAGTAAGGATAAGGATTATTGCGTTAACGTTAGGTTTAATTTTCACAACTTCTAAGAACTGATGATCTCAACTAAATTTGTGCATTTTTTTTCAATTGACAAACGAACAGATAGGCTCACAGACGGACAGACGGATAGCCGAGTGAGTGATAAGGGTTCCCTTCAGTAAATGAGGTACAGAACTAAAAAATATCGACATGTTCTACCATACCTTATCGATCTCTTGCATCCTATTGCACAGTTCGTCAATCATCGACACTCTGTCAACATGCTTGTCCGGCCAGCGATACAGGTTAATGTTGAAGCCGTTGCAGACTTTCAGAACGCGCTGGTGCAACTCATCTCCATGACAAATTACGACGAACGCCACCTTCCGAACTTCGCGACCCTACGAATGTAACAAGTAATCACGATGTTATGGTGGTGTGACGAATGCCATTTATCGAAATAAAAAATGGTCATATGAACAGAAATGCACACTATTTCTTTTATTATCTATGAAGATGAGCATTTGCTTTCGCTATTTCACATGACTTACGGTCCTAGGGCCCTAGGTGGCGCAGAGAGTTTCCACATATAAACGACTTTAGTACATTAGTTACTACTAGACAAACAAAGATTTTTATTTATTTTATATGCCCTTATGTTTTTCAGACGTTTTGACTAAACTAAAATATAGTTTACTTATTTTTTCTAACAAAAATAGTAAGTTATATGATTTTACTGCTACTTATATCACCTTACACAAACATTTCATACTTAGATAATTAAATATTTGTTATATATCACAATACACGATATGTATGGAATAACTTAAATGTGCATACTGATCTAAGTAATTTGATGACTTAAGAACAACATAAATTTTACATAAAAAAAGCTAATAATAAAATTAGTAAATTTTGTTTTGAAACTTTTAGATTCAGATTCCTAAAAATCTTTAAAAATAAAGGTGATGTATTAATTGACACCAACGTAATAAAAATGATACATATTATTTTAAAGTATTTTACCTCCGTGATTCAAAACAAAGACTTCTTCAATTTCTAATTATCTATTATTATCAGTAATCAAAGTTTTTCTAGTTGACGAATAGAATGAGTGAGAATTTTTTTAAACCATTATCTCGTTTTTCTCAAAACTACGTTTTTAGACAATCACTTTTCACTGGTAGTATATTGGTATTAACTCGAACTAAAAAGTTGAGGCTGGTAGTAAAATAATTATAATTGTTGGCTACAATAACCTGCCGTCTGACGTGAACTTGGTAACGAGCGGTTGCGTTATTGTGATTTGCGTGTTGAACGTCAATATGCAAGCCAATATATTTAATATAGAAAGCTAGTGCTAATATTGAGACCTGGCATAGAAACGGTCCTAACTATCGCAAATTTCCGAGGAAATTTAAGCAGTTTAAGGGTAACTTCCGATTTTTATCATTTTAGGGTTGGGCTGCGGTTGAGTCAAAGTAACGTATCCACCATATTTTATTTTACTAACGAATTTTTTTAATAGATTAAATTTCATATGTGACGAGAATACAATTATATTTTTCTTTTTAGAGAAATACTGAGCTTCGTTGGATGATTCGTCAAATCGTTATCAAGACGAAGGAAATTTAAAAAGTCGGTTGAAAAAGATGACTTTATTTATGGCGTTATGTGGAAACCAATGTGCTGCAGAACACGGAATCTGGTTGTATATGTGTTAATATGTGGGGCTGGATAAGTGCACAAGGGCCGGCCGAGTTAGAGTTTAATCTACGCGAGCTTATAGCTCTAATTATGTGGAAGTGTTGAACGACGTCATGCTATCTAGTGCGAAGTATTTACCCCGTAGAAAGTGTTAGTGAATATAATTTTGTTCAAAATAATTGTCCCATATACCGTGCAAGAATTGTTAATGGATGGTTTAGAGAACATACAGAAATTAGTTATTCCATGGCTAGCACGATCTCCTGATCTTAATAAATGAACATGCGCCGTTTTCGAAGTTTCATTGATAATAATGAAGTCTACACGAAATATTAAAAAATAGTTCTTTTAAGTTTTAATATATACTCGTACGTTATAATATACTTTATTCAGGGGATAGTGCTGGTTATATTGTAAGAATGAAATTAAGCTTCAATCCTCTTTTCCTCGAGAAAACGCATACTTAGCTTAACTTCAATCTATAGGAATATTATAAAAAGTGTATGAAGACAAATTGTAATAAAAATAAACCATTCAATCAAATAATCAAGTTTCATATAAATTATTTATTTTATAAACAGACTCCATCTAATAACTACTCGATATTTTGATGAATAAAACTATGATCAAGTATTACGATTTTTATTTATTTAAACCTCGATATATTTTTGTTAATATAATTCAATCTCGTCACATATGAAATTTAATCTATTAAAAAAAATTCGTTGGTAAAATTAAAATTTCTATATTATCATAACATTACTGTGAGATTTGAACCAACGCCAATTGGATCGCCAGTTGGTTATCTTACCAATTACACCAATATCTTATGATGAGAAGTGTCGAATTATAGCAACACAGATGTTAAAAAAATATTATTTGTACCTATACCTTCTCGTTTTATAATACGAATAGTTAGGGCCGGCGTTAATGTTAACAAACACATTCACATTTTATAGCTTGTCATTCTTTATGACGCATCATAGTGTGTGTTGAAATAACACTCACACATAGATCGCACCGGACCGTGCAATGGAATATGACCATTAGAGTATTGACTGTACTTATTACCCCTGATTGTGTACATACATCAGTAAGTGGGCGATAAAATATCGAAGTTGTCTAAAACTTATGAAATTAATTTTATTATGAGCTACAATAGATCTCAAGTAGGTCTTAATAAATAGGAAGTTACCGATATAGGATTCAGAAAATTCTCGTCCAGCCAGGCTTCTCTGTAATAAATATTTCCGTGAGAAATTCTCCACAGCATAGTTTGGAAATGGTAGCTTGTGGATCGTTCAACGATACCAGTGACGATCTTCAACTGCCGCTGGTCAAATCTGCCCTCAGTTTGTGACCTGAAGATGTGAACAAATTTATATATTATGAGTAAGTACCAAATAAACAATTTTTATATCTTACTTTTTTTTATTAATCATTTTTACCAGTGAAACCAATTTTCTATTAAAAGTATATTATACTGTGAATGAATATTTTAATGGTAATTACATGAGAATAATGCCGTAACATCATTATTTAAATTAATTTAATTATGTTTCTCGAAATTTTATCATTGATTTTATTTGTGATTAAATTTATTACATATGACTTACTTATTCGTAGCTTATGACAATTTAAATATTGTGTTTATATTAACACGACTGTAATTTGTTCGTCGAAAGACTGCTTATATTAGAAAAATACCAGATCTGATTTTTTCTAATAACATATTTATACTTAAATATCCAATTAAAGAATATCGATTGATTGATTTTTAAAGTAAACTTTGATTGTGAACCAATCAGTACCATTTTTTGACAAACTAAGTGTGGTTATGAAGATCGATATGTTAAATTCCTGTGTGTACGAAGTCGTATTTAAAAAAAAAAAACAGCCAATTGCGAGCCGGATTCGCGCATAATGATACCCTTATCTATAAAAACGCCAAAAAAAACATGTTTGTTGTATAGAAGCCCCTAAAATATAATTTTATTTTAGTTAAACAGAATAACGGCCTCCGAAAATTTCGACTGTCTGTTTTTGTGTCTTATTTTGCATTCACAATGCTATTTTGATATACTCTTATTAAATTAAGAAATAAAATATGGTGAAAAAATTTCAAGCGGGCGGGATTTAACCAGCGACCTTAAGTCTATGTACGACTATAACCGTCTCTACCTATCACGGTTTGTGAGATTTAGGAAATTGGATATCACTAATGAAGTGTCCATTCATATATAATAGTCTCCAAACAATATAACATCAGAAAATCACGTTGGGATTGGGACGACGGTCACGTTTGTTTTAATATTTAAATAATTTTGCGAAACTTTAAATCAAGTCCTGGCCTGCTTCTAAATGAATGTATATTACATTCATTTAGAAGCAGGCCAGGGCTTGATCTCAGAATACATATGTTGCAGAGAAATGGCAAAGGTGGCGAGAAATTGAGGTTCGCTTTGCAATGATGACCTAAACTTGCAGTTTTTTTTTATGAAAAATTTGATTGCGTTTGACCTCTATCTTGCCTGGTGAGAAGCAACGATGAGGTCTAGGGTGGTACACGCACACTCAAATAATGCCTATTCTCTCTTGCCTTGAAAATCCCTAAATTGCACGAATCGGGAAACAATGACGCGGGGAGGGAATTCCATTCCTTCGCGGTTCGCATAATGAAGGAGGAGGCGAATCTAGAGGTACGATGAACAGGAATATCGACCACGTACGGGTGGAATCCCTGCCCACGCTTTGTCGTCCGAAGAAGGAATGGTGCAGGGGGAATAGGATCGTGCAGTTCCTGTGCGCACTCACCGAAATGCAGCCTAAAAAACACACAGACTTGCTACTAATCGGCGGTGTTTTAGGCTCTGAAGCCGTTCCGCTGTAAGCAACTCATCGTCAACGAGTCTTCTGGCGCGTCTATCGATAGCTTCCAGGCCTTCGGGCTGATAGCAGGCGGATTCATCCCACAGATGGGAACAATACTCAATGCAGGAGCGGATTTGAGCTGTGTAAAGGCTCAATAGCTGTCCTGGAGTAAAATACCGTTGGATCTTGGAGAGGATGCCCAGTTTTTTTGAAGCAGTCTTAGCCCTGGACTCAATATAGCTAGCTATATGGTATGTCGATTTAGGAATATATAAAATAATAAGTATATACTTACATTCCTTTTGGCAATTTGGTATTTCCCAGTTCCACGTCACCTACAATCGGATCCAGGTATTGTAGAACGCAAAGAAACTCTTTCGTTTCTGTCTTTATTTTTTTTAGATTCGTGTGGTTGGCATTCATGTCTTTGACGTCTCTTATCCACTCATCCATCATGTTCTAAAATACACAATAAGACTATGCATAACAGACCTAACCGCGGTATGTGATCCCAACTGTACTAGCAAATTGTTTTTACAATGTAATAATAATAATAAGAGGGCTCGCAGGGCTCTCGGCTCTGGCTTGCCTTAGTTGGCCGTCCAGAGAGGAGTCGTGAGAGCTGTTGCTTTAGGGGTGAAAGTGTTAAAGGGCATAACGCCGCGAGTAACTTCGGAGAAAGCGCAGCACACCTCTCGACACCCCTGAGTCACCCGCACCGGTGTTGCCCCTTTTGCCGGCATTAATCGTCGGCTAGTTTGAGGGGCCCATCTAGTGGGCGGCAAGCCACCACCTGCCAATTGTAGTCAGTTTTCATGATTATGGCAGGTGCACGTTCCTTTGCAATAACCCAGCATAAGTCCACCCAATCTCAATCCCATAAACCCATTAATTTCCTTTTTAAAATGCAATAGTTCCTCGTCCGGCCAAGACCTGTTCAAGGGCATATCACACATTGGTATTTCTAGGAACAGGTTCTGGCTAGAGACCAACATTACATCAACTTCTCCAAAGGGCCTCTACGTTTTGGATCTATATCCCCACGCAAGCCTCTCAAAGAACCGGGGTAACACCCGTGAAATAAGAGAGATACAAATAATAATAAAATATATTTATTTTTCTCCAAAAACATGAATGATAAAACAAATCGGGCAATTTCAAACACTAGAGATAAAATAGGTACATTAACAAAAAGTGATGCATGTAGGGATCTAATGCCCGTGTTAGATTTCCAGAAAACGTGTGTTAAGGGTCATCAGGACTCCATCTGCATACTTACTGGACCGGAAATACGACGATTCTTACAAAAAATTGGATGTTTTACACAAAATTACTATCTAAAAAAATACAAGATGTAGAGGACACAAGAACTAAATTTGGAGAACTACTGCCCATGCTAGGTTTCCGAGGAACCTGTATTACGGGTCACCAGGATTCACCATCTACATTTTTTTATGCCATCGACAAATTGATTATAAAACTATTGAAGTAAACAAAATAATATTTATGAAATCTTATTAACAAAAACAATACTAACTTATTGATGAGTAGATATAACATTCATTAATAAAAAACTAGAAAGAGAGAAGACAAAAATACTATTGCCTGAAATAAATGAGTTATTATTATATAAAGTTTAAAGATGACGTAAATTATCAAGATATCTAAAAGAAAAACTAACCGACATTATAAATAAAAAAGTATACTTTAATAAACTTTTATGGTAAATCATAGTCTATAGAGCTGATATATCTCTTTTCGGCTATGATTTTCGCGGGGCAGTCATTATCACCCGTTTTGTGTTGAAAAGGCTTCTTGAAATGCATGCAAGTTGCGCATTTCGGCAACTCTGCCTTTTTGGTGCAATCTTTCATTGCATGACCCAGTTCGCCGCAATGACCGCACGTGTTGGCCTCCGCTCTGCATGTTTTAGCTGCATGTCCATACTGCTGACACCTATAACACCTTGTTACTAGTGTAAAATCTCGAACACGGCACGGCGACCAATTGATAAATACTCTAGTAATTAAGGCCTTACGTATTAGCGCTGAGACTTCTATGACATAATTGCATGTCTCGGTGTCCTTCTTTCCCGTCTTATGGCTTAACTTACTAGATTCAAAAAACTGCTCAAGTGTTATATATCTTGAGGGTTTCGGCTAAGTCTTGATTGTATAAACAAGTAAAAACTTCCGTTTCTTGCATGGACGAGGGCACTCCGACGACAATAATTCTCGGTTTGCGCTTATTAGGTTTTTCAACAATAAGGCCAGAGGTATTCAATTTCGAGGATTGCTTCAGCTTCCAGCCAATGTCCATGGGTCCAATATATCCATGAAGGACTAATAAAGGGAAATCTTCCAATATGACAAAAACGCAAGCTCATGGACATGTGCATCCTTCTTTCCTCTAACATATGGAGCTCAGACTTGCGATAAGTTCGGTGTCGGTTTTAGCCAACAAGCCATGGACGCAGCATGATGATTAAACACTACTAAATTGAAGTGGGACTGGGCCGGACGCGTCAGTCTTTTGCCGTCAGAAATAACCGGACGCCGGCTTCCTGGAAGTATGGCGGCGTAGATGGCGATGATTGAGATCTTCCAAAGATTAGCCTTACCAGTAAAGTTTAAAGCCGTGATTATATTCAAAGTATGATTGTGTTAAATTCAAGTGCCTAAAAAAACAATTTAAGTTAATCGCATTTACCTCAAACTCGAACATAGCCTTCGGATGCAAAGCCTCGACGTCCGAAAGGTCTCTCAGCCTGGGTATAGGCACGCCCTCCTTGATGATTTCTTCCCGCAAGTAGTTCAGGTTTTGCTCTAAGTCCGCGCACCGACACAAGTCAGATACATAGTGTTTGTCGATAGCGGAAACTTCACAGTTCATCTAAAAAGTTCGAAGAGTAAGTAGTATTGAATGTTTTCAAAGGTTCTTCGACCTTCGTCTGAAAAGCTAATGGAATAATAATAATAAAGTTTATTTCGCTCATAATAATGTTTACAATAATAAGAAAATGGTTTACAATTAAACTAGTGAATAGGTGTCTTTAACATAGTACTATTGTAAACATTGATAGAGCCTGGTGCCAGTATTAGGCTTGTAAAAGCCTGGTTTTACTGGTCACCATTGCTCACGTTCCCTGTACAATGGGGGATTGAAACAAAAGACTTAGACTATTCTTAATACTATTGTTATCTTACTCGATACGTAACATTAAATATACAAGGCGTGCCACTTAAAAGGACAACTCTCTTTCCTTTTATAGAAATCGTGAGAGTGGGTTAAGAGGAAGGGTGCAGGTTTTTTTTTTTTTTTTTTTTTATTTTATAACCTTGAGATAAATCCCCGGTATTGGCTTTATTTAGGGATCGTAAGCAAATCCTCGGTTTCGTCATAGTTAAGGCGTTTAAGATAATTTATGACTGTCTCTTTACACTTAAGATTATTTAAAGGGTAAAAGGAAAGCTTGGTATTTAGCTTGTTGTAGAGATGGGGTCCCCGAAAGCAAAAGAAATTGTTGGTGGACTGGCAGCGAAACGCTTTCACGTGACAGATAGTGCCCTTTCTTCGTTTGCCTACATTTTTATTAGGATCATATGGCGTGAGGGCGTGCTGTTTTAAAATAGTCTGCAGCAAAAATGATTGTCTCACCGTTAAAATGTCCCATTCTTTGTACAGTTCCACTGTCGGATGCCTACGAGAAAAACCGAAAGCCACCTTCAGGATTGCCCTTTGGGCTTTTTCTGTCTCCAACAAGTGACTTTTGGCCGCACCTCCCCAGATAATAATGCCATATTCTAATAAAGGTTTACAGAGCGCTTGATAAACCATTTTAATGACTTTGCGGTCAGCTACTTTCCTTAAAATTCTAAATATATAAATAAGTTTTCTTAGTCTAGGTACTAGCATATCTATATGAGGACGGAAGCTTAAATGCTGGTCGAGTATTATACCCAGGTAACAAATAACATTATACATCGTCTTAAACTTGATTAAATTGCGCCAAAATTATGAAATCAATTATCAACTTTGTGTGCTTCTGCCACCAGTTAGTTCATGCAAACTATTGCTGGCCGGCGCCCACCACCTACATTTGTTACACCCCTTATGCCCACCACTACCAGTTGAATTTAACTCAAGTAATTATGACTTCTGCAAAGTAGCACCTAACGTAATTTATGAAATGGTTAACGAAATATAGTCTAAATATTAGATGGTCTAAATAATATGTAGTGTTGTTGCAATGTTTTTAACATTGTTTGTACTAACTGTTTATTCCTTTACAACATGATTCTCAAAGATTTTGGGGATAAAAAGGTACTCCCCGACTTATGGGTTAAAATTAATGGCGACTGATCAGGTTGGTTAGCCACCATGAGGTAATTTGTAACTATTTAAGATTTTCAGGTTATAGAAGATTCTAGTAAGATGTTAACGGATCTACTTAAGAACCACTCCCGCCTCCGCAGACCGCAACCCACTTGGTAGATTCGGATAGTATCATCGGTAGAAATCAAAGATCAAAGTTTCTCAGAATGGTAACTGAATTTTAACGAAATCTAGATGAAATAATTCGGTTAATTCAGTCTATTCACACATATAAATTTAGGATATCAAGTAAGAAAGAAAAACGAAAGAAAATTATATATGTAGTGAATACAGCAGATGTAAACTCACGTCTATAAACTGCACACACTCCAACTCGCCAATAAGATGGAGGACGTCGAAACCGGATTCTGTTTGTATGTATACATCGCACATTGTCATATCCTCGCCTCGCCACATTTTTAATTTGTTATCATGGAGATGAAATATAACTTATTTATTTTAATATCCAAATCTTGGACGAATAAACCACATCTAAATGATTTTCAATTTATTTCTGTTATAGAGAAAAACAAAAACGATTTGACAGCTTTGTTTTTATTTTTATTTAACCTCCTCTACACATGATAATCATGACCTCAGGTCATGACTATGGTCAACTATGTCCAACAATTTTAATGGAATCCACATATTGGAAGTTTGATCAGTTTGCTTTGGTTCAGGCTATGTGCGAACGAGATTAGGAAGGTTTTCAATAAAATTGATTTTTAAGCAATAATGGGTGCTTCGAATATTTTCTACTTGGAATACTCCTACTAAATGCGAGTGTGTACCATGTAGCGTACGGTCAGTCATTGACATTTGCCATAATCCAAAGAGTGGCGACAATTATTTGATCTTCGTTGACAAACCGAGACCGAACAGGTCTAGCGCCAATCTATTGACAATACCAGGAATATACACCAACAATCAACAAACACTCACAGTACACAATGCCCAATACGTTACTTACAGTGTTGGCGAACATACTCCTATTTGCCAATGTGTAGAACAGGCTTTACAAAAGAACCAAAAATTTAAAAATCGAAGATTTTTAAAAATTTTTGACAAAATATATCTTTTTTTTTTCAAGTCTGTGGTCAGAACTAGAAACTTATTGTTCTGAGGAAACTTATGGACCGCACATGGACGACTTTTGTCACAGCGAGAAAAAGATTTTGCCACTGTCGCCACCTCTATAAAGTCGCCACATGTATCCGAAATGAGTCCAAAGCTGATTACGCTGTCGAAAAGCAACAGCGACAAATTTTATGTGATCTTCGCCTTTAGCTATTTCGATTTTAGCTAAAATCGAAATAGGTAAGGGCGAAGAGGGAATCACAGCAGAGCTTCTGAAAGTGGGCGGAACGCCGGTACTGAAAGTCCTTCAGAAGCTCTTTAATTCGGTTTTGCTCGAGGGTGTTAAGCCAGAGGCGTGTTACAGGGGTGTGGTGGTTTTGTTCTTCAAAAAGGGTGATAATACTCTACTCAAGAACTACAGACCCTCACTCTCCTGAGCCACGCCTATAAGCTGTTTTCGAGGGTGATCATGAATCGTCTCACGAACAGGCTCGATGCTTTCCAGCCTCCCGCACAAGCCGGTTTCCGAAAAGACTACAGTACCATAGACCGCATCCATACGCTGTGGCAGGTTTTACAGAAGACCAGAGAGTATATCCGGTCATTATGCTTAGCGTTTGTGGAGTATGAGAAAGCCTTTGATTCGGTCTAAACATGGGCCATGTTCAGTCCTTCCAGCGATGCCGCATCGACCATCGGTATATCGAAGTGTTGAAGTGCTTGTACAGAAACGCGAGGACGACGGCTATGCCATTGCAGCGAGGCGTGAGACAGGGAGACATGATATCTCCGAAACTGTTCACCGCTGCTCTGGAGGATGCTCTAGAGAATATCTTCAAACTCCTGGAATGGGAAGGACTTAGCATCAACATCAATGGCGAGTATATCACTCACCTCCGAGATGCTGATGACATCGTCTTTATGGCGGAGATGCTGGAGGACTTAAGTACCATGCTAAATGACCTCAATGGAAACAAGTGGGCCTTAAACTGAACATGGACAAGACGATAATAATGTCGAATGTCCATGTTGTGCCTTCTGTTGGGAACTCCATCCTTTAAGCTGTGGACCAACATGTCCACTTAGGTCAATTGATCCAGATTGGAACTTCCAGCTTTAAGGACGAGGTCTTTCGACGAATCCTACTCGGCTGGGAAGCATTTGGGAAGCTCCGCAGTGTTTTCTCGTCCAAAATATCTCAGTGCCTAAAGACGAAAGTCTATAATCAATATGTGTTACCAGTGATGACTTATGGGTCCGAAACGTAGCCCCTTACTATGGGCCTCATAAGAAAGCTCAAAGTCGCTCAAAGAGCACTGGAGAGAGCTATGCTCAGTGTTTCTCTGCGAGATCGAATCAGAAATGAGGAAATTCGTAAAAGAAAAAAGGTCACTGACATAGCTCAGCGGATTAGCTCTTTATAGTAGCATTGGGCGGGGCACATAGCGCGTAGAACCGATGGCCGATTGGTCAGAAGGGTTCTCGAATGGCGACCACGTACCGGCAAGCGCAGCGTCGGATATCCACCGACCATGATCGGGTGACCTGACTAAGGTCGCAGGAAGACGCTGGATGCAGGCCGCTTCCAACCAGTTGTATTGGAAATCCTTAGAGGAGGCCTATGCCCAGCAATGGACTTTTTGCGGGTGATATGGTGATTATATTATTGTTATAGTTTTGATATGAATACTTCCTGATAATTAGGTATATTAATCGTGTGCCACACACTTACTTAAATATAAAGAAAACTGTTGCCTTATTATTAAGTCATTCAAATGTTAATATATAGTTCGTTTGTTCTTTAACTGTTTTATATTTCATTTGTTTTTTAATACTTTAGCGGATCCTGATATACGAACTTAAAAAATTTTTAATCATATAAATTAAAAATGTGCTTAAGACTTTTACTAGGTATCAGAAAGAGTGTGTATTTGAGAGAAAGAGAGATAAAAAAGATACTGGCAGAAGTTTTATAAATTTCACAATTCCAGAGGAATAATATAAATTATTTTTGTTTATGCTTTCTATTAATATCATTTTACACATCATTGCCTTAATAGTTGTACCACTTTACACTTAAAACATTATCAATATTCACATTATTTTTTGTTGAATTTAATGGTGTATACTGTACATGAGTCATGAGTTTTAACATTATCATAAAATTGTCTTCACCAGAGAATAAATGATGATGAACTTAGTAAGTTTTCATCTGGAACTTTTTTATTATCGCTTTTTAAGTGGGTATTTGTTCGAATTTAATTTTGATGTGTTATTTTGCACCAAAGATTAAAAGCATGTGTAAAAAGTTACTAATTATTTTATCTATATCTCTTTTTCTTGGTGTCAAACAATATATTTTTACATTTTTTTTTAATCTGAAAGATTACGTGATGTACAACATTATTTTTTACACTAAAAAGTAGATATCAATAATATCTAATAATTTTAAAAATTAGAATCCTTTTCGATAGTTTATAAACAGAGTAGTAATTTTTGGAAACTTTAAGCTCGATTATCTCAAAACTACAATTTTCGACATAGATCAATTTTCACTGAGAGCACAGAACTAACAATGCATCAGACTTGTTAAAAAGTCCTGCAATATTCTGGTGTAGAATGTATAAACATTTAGTCTCGAAAAAATATGGACTCGCTTTCAGCTTGACTTACTTTCTCCTGTTTATTATTGTACTGGATGTCATCGATCAGGCCATAGATTGAATCAAAGATTATACGCACGCCATAGTCTTTAATGCGCCCTGAGCACTTATCAAATATGTTATAGTCATAGTCAATGTTTTTGTTGGAATCCACTAAATATGCATGTACGTGAGTCATAACATCTAGGTATAACAGATTGTTGAAATTTTCGACTCGTCTGTCATTATACTTATATGTAGGAAGACAAATAATAACATTTGTGTGCTTAATATTTATCAACGTTTCGCGGATGTAGTAAATTAAATCAATATAGTTTTTAATCATATTGAAATCTTCCTCTCCAATTATTATTATGCAGTAATCATTTTTGGTGAAATTAGTAAGTTTTTTTTAACACCTGTAAATAATATTTTAATATTGGTATTTGGGGCAAGATAGTCTATACATCTATACATACAGCGTGATTTTGAACCCCCTAGCTATATTGAAATCTGGGAATCAGAAACCCTAATGGAATACAGAATTGTAAGAAAAAAAGGTAAAAAACAAAAAAAAATCAATATAAACAATATGTTCCCAGATTTCAATATAGCTAGGGGGTTCAAAATCACGTTGTATAATGAAACTGTAGAGGGTCTCATTTCTGTACATTGAATATAATCTACAAAAAATACAACGAGGGGTCTTCATATAAGTAACAGAAGCCATAAATATGATTTTTGAATTTTTTGTGTCTGCCTGTCTGTCTCTCTGTTGTTCGCCTTTCACGCAAAAACTACTAGACGGATTTTGATGAAACTTTTTTGTTACATAGGTATTAGTCCTCGGCAACATATAGGCTATAATTAATTTCGAAGTTCTGAATGCTTAATGTGGAACCATAGGAGCCCGTCTTATCTTGTCGTGGCAAAAGCATGGCACTTGCGTGGCACTATAACCTCTACTTTGACGTATTGACCGGCAAATTTATTAACCGATTGCGGCGATGTCAAGGGGGGTTATAGTAGTTAGTGCAGGTATTTGGGTCATAATGTTCATTTGTTCTAATGGTCAAATGTTTATTTATTATACTTGTTCTTTCTATTATACTTGTTCTTTCTATTATATTTATTATTGTATGCGTTTAATCGATATCTTTATTTTTGTGTACACTTGTTTTGTTTAATTTAGTTTTATATATTTTTTATGTGCGTGTCGTATAGTGCGTGTTTCAGTTCGTGATGCCTCAGAAGGTGACGGCTGAAAATCAGTGCTGGATTAGGGTATCCCTAGTCCAGCGTAACGCTGAGCCGTCACCTTTTGTAACACTGATGGCACCGAACTTTTATGTTTTGTACTTTTCAATAATTTTATTTTATATTGTTTTGTGTGTGTGTCTAAGTGTTATAATAAAAGTTATTCTATTCAATTCTATTCTTCTATCTTTAATAAATATTTATATACCGCCTTAGGAAAAGTTGGTCAACATGATAAGCACTAATTGTTGACATAAAAAACGAAGGTCCGGAGTACCTGATGTGGAACCCTTGCAGCCCAGCTAAACCCTGAGAGATATAAAAATAACGCTTTGGGAAAAGTTGTTCAGCGTGATAAGCACTTACTGATGACGTAAGAAAATTTAAGGTCTAGAACATATGAAATACCAAGACTTCGAAGGAAACTAGAAAGACTGGTTTATGCGGCCGCTTTTTACTTATACATGGTGAAATTTTTATCGTTTCGGACCCTTAAAGGGGTGACTCAGACCATTAAAACTTTTCCTATGGGAACAATGCGGGGAACTCAAAAAAAAATTCGACATTCCCATACAAACTGGCCAGCCGGCGGAACTATTTTGTATGGAAATAACGAATTTTTTTTGAGTTCCCAGCATTGTTTCCATAGATAAAGTTGTTGTCATATTGATGGTCACCGCTTTAAGGGTTCAAAACGATCAAAATTTCACCTGGTATACCGCTACCTAAGTATACAAAATATTAACTCTGAAAAGATTGTGGCATTTTTTTTTACTGTAGAAAATGAATATATATATATATATATATATACAAATGTCGTTATATATATATAACGACATTTGTTGATCGACCGTCTCGTGGCATCAGTTAATTGTTGATCAGTTGGCAATTGATGATCAGGACAGCTTTTTTTGATCTAATGCTGAATTTTGCGTACATTGTGAGCAATCCGATCTCAGATTAGATCAATAATTGCCAGCCCTCTGGCGGCAGAAAATTGAACTTTTTTATACAATTCCACTCCGTCAATTATTGATCTGATTCAAATGGGCCAATGAGAGGCTTCCTGATCTACGATTGGCTGAGTCCATTGTGCGCTGTTGCCACTTCGCTCTAGATCGCATCACAACTGTTAGCTAAACAGCTGTGATGGAACGACCTGTCATCTATTCTGTAGTTACCTATTTATTAAAATTATACAATACTAGCAGTGCCCGCGACTCCGTTCGCGTACATAACTAATTGGGTAATTATGTTATGAGGCCATATCTTATCATAACTTGAAGTAGCCTGGGGGGGGGGAGATTTTTCTGCCAACATGTAGGGGGTTGTAAGCAATTACAGATGCACCCCGAGCAATTACACGTGCGAGGATTCAGCACGACCCCTCCCCCACTCCCCATCCCCCCAAGTGTGACGCAGTGAGACAGCAGGCCGAAATGCCGAACACTTGAGCCACGAGGCCGCAGGCCGAGCTACAAGGCGAGGGCAAACCCCGAGCCGTTGAGGATTCAGCACGACCCCCCCCCCCCCCCCTTCCCCAAATGTGCTGCAGTGAGACCGCAGGCCGAACTGCGGTAGAGTAAAACCCGAGCCAGTGAGGATTTAGTACGACCCCCACTCCCACCCCCCCCCCCCCCCCAGTGTGTTGCAGTGAGGCCGTAGGCCGAAATGCCGAACACTTGGTCCGCAAGACTGTTGACCGAGCTCCAAGGCGAGGGCAAAGCCCGAGCCGTTGAGGATTTAGCACGAACATCCCCCCCCTCCCCAAAGTGTGCTGCAATGAGACCGCAGGCTGAACTGCCGAACACTAGGGCCGCGAGGCCGCAGGCCTAGCTCCAAGGAAAGGGTGAAACCCAAGCAGTTGAGGATTCAGCACGATCCCCCCCCCCTTCCCCCGAGTGTGCTGCAGTAAGGTCACTGGGCGAAATGCCGAACACTTGGGCCACGAGGCTAGGGCAAACCCCGATCCGTCGAGGACTGATGCAACATATGAATTCTCTTTGCATTAAACTCAACACTTCCTAAGAAAAAGGCCGGTAAAGGTAGATCAACAATTAATGTGGTTTTTAGCCTAATCAACAATGGAGGTAAGAGGTGTCATCCTCAACTGCCTATCCGGTAGTCAAAGTAATGGTATTGGGTACGCGCACCCGGCCGCCCGAGCTACGTCTTGCTTTACCAATGTTAGTAGAATCCTAAAACCTTTATTCCCTTCCTAAATCTAACAAATTCCTATCCTACTCCAGCTTAAACTTGCTTCCGATGGGCAGCAGCGTCGAACGCACAAGAAGCCAAAGAAACTGCGCTCGCCATTTCGCCTGCCAAGCATGGTGAGTATGGCAATATCCTCCCATGGAACGAATAAGTATCCTTGGGAGAGGCATTCGTCCAGCAATGGACTATTTGCTGCTGTATTGATTAATGATCATGATGAATAATGGCCGAAAGGAGGACAACACAGGAAAGGCTACTTCTGATTTTAGTATTTTTTTGTTATAGCGGCAACAAAAATACATCATCTGTGAAAATTTTAACTGTCTAACTATCACGGTTCATGAGATACAAGATAAAGTAATATGAATAATATGCTTATTATTGCACATTGCACAGGTGAACAAAGTTGCAGCAATATCGATTCTGTGAAAGCTGACTTCTTAGTGACAGTATAGAAATATCAAATACATTGTCATTTGTTATAATATCTGTATGACTATGGAAAGAAACCGGCCAAGTGCTAGTCGGACTCGCGCACTAAGGGTTCCGTACCATTTTAAAAAATATTTATTTTTTAAATAAACATATAATTAATATTCTGTGAATATTTCAAGCGTCTACATATTGCCGTTATCAATATCGAGCAAAAACGAGCAAAAAAATCACGTTTGATGTATGGGAGCCCCCTTAAATATTTATTTTATTCTAATTCTAATATTTTTTTTTATAGCGGCAACAGAAATACCTCATTTCAAAAAATTTCAACTGGCTAACTATCACGGTTCATGAGATACAGTCTGGTGACAGACGGACGGACGGACAGACAGACAGACGGACAGTGGAGCCATATTAATAGGGTCCCGTTTTTACCCTTTGGTAACGGAACCCTAAAAAGGGTACATATCCAATAACATAATATTTGGACCGTTTGTTCAATTCTGTCATTCGAAAAAGTCATCAGAGAGATGTGATGACGCGTTGATGTCTTTTCTATGAATTTGCGTCTGCGACAGGTACCTCACTGTACATCAAAATGTTTATCTTACAAGTTTCATATAATGAACTTATTTGTTTAAGAGTTATGGATAAACATACATACAATTACATGCATACAAAAATAAAAAATCTAAAAATCGTCAATTCAGTTTAAGTATCATGTCATAGAGCTTATAAACACGATTTCTTTGAAAACAAATAAACTTAGTCCATGACCGACCCTTACAGATTTATTATTAGTAGTGATATAATAGTTATAGGATTATAGGAAGGTACTTTAATCTTACCACAAAAAGGTATTAAAGTGCCGTCATTAGTTCGTGATAGTAGTAAATATGTTTTTAACTTCGTTAATTAATTGTTATGACATGTTAAGGTAGCTTGTTTTAGATTTCCCTTTAATTAAATGATTGATTACTTGTGTTATCTATCATTCATCCTTCATACTATAGGAAGGAAGGTAGCATTGATACTCAATCTTCATAGAAAAAAACACTTGCATACTTTGTAAATAGTAGTAAATCAATACATACAATATGTAAAGAAAACCCTGTCCGATCCTTTAACGGATTCTCGATCCTAATTCAGCCCGTTGATATGAACTTGAACAACTTTTCAACTATGGGACCAATGAATGCCGTGACAGTCGTTGGCGAGTTACATACTTTACTCCAAATTAAACATAGCATTGTAAGAAAGAGAATTCACATGTAACAAAATTTGCAACATATGAATTGTCTTTGCTTTAAATTCAACACTTCCTAAGTAAAGGGCCGGTAAAGGAGGATCAACAATTATTGCGTATTTCAGCCTGATCAACAATGGAGGTAAGAGGTGTCATTCTCAATTGCCTATCCGGTAGTCGAAGTAATGGCATCGGGTACGCGCACCCGGCCGCCCGAGCTGCGTCTTGCTTTACTAGTGTTAGTAGTATCCAAATACCTTTATTCCCTTCCTAAATCCAACAAATTTCTATCCTTCTCCAACTTAAAATTACTTCCGATGGGCAGCAGCGTCGGACGCACAAGAAGCCAAAGTAACTGCGCTCGCCATCTCGCCACCCAAGCATGGTGAGTATGGCAAAAGCCTCCCATGGAACAAATAAGTATCCTTGGAAGAGGCCTTTGTCCAGCAATGGACTATTTGCTGCGGTATTGATGAATGATGATTATGAACAATGGCCGAAAGGAGGATAATACAGGAAAGGCTGATTTTAGTATTTTTTGTTATAGCGGCAACAGATATACATCATCTGTGAAAATTTCAACTGTCTAACTATGACGGTTCATGAGATACAGCCTGTTGACAAACGTACGGATGGACTGACAGACAGATGGACGGATAGCGGAGCCATATTAATCGTTCTATCGAACGATTAATATGGCTCCGCTACACTACACTACTTTCGATTTTGTAAAGAAAATAAATATTTTAGTAACTATTTCTCTTTAGCCATGTCAAGAAAGAGATCAAATCTTTTGCAATTTTAAAAGCAGCAAAAAGTTTAGGTATCATTAGATCCCAAAAATGTCAGGCAAGAATTGATGCTGATCGAGAACATCAGGCTGCATCTCGCTCAGCAGAATCCTCTTAGACTCGCGAATCACACCTGAGCGCTGATCGTAAGCGTCATACGTCATCTCACGATTCAGAAATTTACATACATTGAGAATCACGCCTGAGTTCTCAACGTATTAACACGTTTACGTCTAGGTATCTAGAGACCAGTGAGGAACGTGATGTGCGACTGACTTCTTACCGTAGGTATATGCGCAACCCCGACTAGGTCTCAGTTGCGATCCACGTTCCTCACTCGTCTTTAGAGTGCACTACAGAGTACTGATCATGAACTTCAGACCACGCGAATGAAGTCGCAGGCATCAGCTAGCAATTAAATATAACATGCCTAAAGAATATACTATATACCTATTTATTTTAGATGGATTGTTCGCAAAGATCGCCTTTTATGACAGCATACGGCGTGATTCCCTTTGTATGTAAATTTCTGAATCGCGAGATGACGTACGCATACAATCAGCGCTCAGGTGAGCTTCGCGAGTCAAATAGGATTCCGCTGAGCGAGATGCAGCCTAATGTTCTCAAACAGCATTCAAGCCTTGCCTGACTTTCTTGGGATCTAATGATTCCCAATCTTCTTGCTGCTTTTAAACATTGCAAAATATTTGATCTCTTTCTTGACATGGCTAAAGAGAAATAGTTACAAACATATTTTCTTTGCAAAATCGAAGTGTATCGAACGATTAATATGGCTCCGCTTTCCGTCCGTCTGTCTGTCCGTCCGTCCGTTTATCATCTGGCTGTATCTCATAAACCGTTATAATAAGACAGTTGACATTTCCAAAGAAAGATGTATTTCTGTTGCCGCTATAACAAAAAAATACTAAAATCAGAAGTAACCTTTTCTGTGTTGTCCTCCTTTCGGCCATTGTTCATCATCATAATAATTCATCAATACAGCAGCAAATAGTGCATTGCTGGACGAAGGCCTCTTCAAAGGATACTTATTCGTTCCATGGAAGGATATTAACCATACTCACCATGATTGGCAGGCGAGATGGCGTGCGCAGTTTCTTTGGCTTCTTGTGCGTCCGACGCTGCTATCCAACGGAAGTAATTTTAAGCTGAGGAAGGATAGGAATTCATTGGATTAGGGAATAAAGGTATTGGGATACTTCTAACACTGGTAAAGCAAGAAGCAGCTCGGGCGGGCGGGTGCGCGTACCCGATGCCATTACTTCAACTACCGGATAGACAGTTGAGGATGACACCCTGTAGGCGACGCACCTTGGTATAGTTAAATTAAGTATATTTGTTTCGTTTTGGTTGATTTCATTTTATTTTGTTAAAATCATATTCTTAGTTGAGACCACCAACGCCATCTATTGATAAATTGACAAAATGATGTTTTGGCGGTGGTTTTGCCATTTTTTTTAATATGCATGAGGTAGTTATAATTTTTGAGAAGTTTCTTGAACTCGTTACGGCTACCGTGTGTTTTTACATTCTGCTCTCTCATTTTTTAGAATTTATTTTTATAATAAAAGTAGTTCAAGATACGATTGTTTAATTTGCGTCGGCTACAATATTGGCTGGTCTTCGGGCGGATCTGCGAATCAGTAATGTCGTTCAAAACTCCATATTCGACGTGCCAGCAGAGACATGAATTGCGCGAACTGGCTAAGGTTCAGGACGCACCAGTGAAGAAGAAGCTCAAAAGTGATGAGAAAGTGGTTCCAGGTCGTAGCACCAGGTGTGGAAATTTATTTCCGACTGGACTTATGAAGAAAGAAGCGGCAAAGGAGCCGTCATTCGCCGGTTCACAGTGTTCTGTGGGATCTAAAAGATCTACCGCGTCCTCATTGGACGCAACGGAAGCAGCTGGAGCTTCACACTGCTATAGCAAAGGCCAAGATCCAAATGGAGCTCATAGAAAAGCGTTTGGAAGCGCAACTTGCTATCGCTGATGCTGAGGAAGAAGCAGAGGTCGACGACGTGGCTAGTCACCGCAGCAAGGAAGTGCTGCAGGAGCGTGTCCATGACTGGTTGGACCACAAATGCGTCACACCTGCCCCGTGTCCTGCAGATAATCCGGCAGATAGCATGCAACAGTTAGCTCATACTTTGAAAGATATGATGAGTCATCCTTCTTCGCAACAAGAGCAACGGTTACTGAGTCGTCTTGCGACGCCACGAGACCTTCCTATATTTAGTGGAGACTGCATTAAGTTTTTACATTTTAAAAAGGCATACGAAGAATCGACTTTAGTGTGTAAATTCAGTGATTCAGAGAATTTATGGAGGTTGCGTAAGGCGCTGAAGGGTGAAGCCCGAGAAGCAGTGACTGATTTGTTGATAGGCAACACACCACCATCTGTCGTCATGGAGATGCTGGAGCTAAGGTTTGGACGACCCGACTTAGTTATTCACAACCTTACTACAAACTTGAGAAAACTAGCGCCATTGCCTATATCTTACCAATCAGATATTGTGAATTTCGCTGTTAAAGTGAATAATTGCGTAGCTACGATTCGTGCTCTAAATCAAAATGATTATTTGCGTAGTCCAGAATTGTCAACAGCCATTATCAGCAAGCTACCCAGCACTTTAGTGGGAAAATGGACAGATTATGCTTATGAAAAAATATCTGAAGGAAAATCTAAGCTGGAATTACTTGCTTCATTTTTAATGCGTGAGTCACAGATGATATCATTAGTTGGTGTAACATTTGAGGTGAAGAAGAGCCAGGAGGCACCGCCAAAACGCACAGAATCTCAGAATATTCGCCAGCATCGCACTATCTGTACGAATGTAGCTACGGAACAAAATAACAAGTGCAAGTTTTGTGAGAAGCATAATCATCAGCTGACTGAATGTCGTGATTTCAAACGAGCGATGCGAAGAGACAAGTGGCGGTTTATAAAAACACAAATATTGTGCTTTCGTTGTTTGGTGGCTCGTCACGATAGCAACATATGTCCCGAACCGGTTTGTGACGTCGACAATTGCGGTATGTCACATCATAGGCTGCTGCATTGGAAGAAGCCAGTGGCGGAATCCGGCGTCGGTGACTCGCGTCCCTCTCAGCCTTCGACAAGTGTCGCGAATACCATAATTTCCTCGGATGCCACGGTCGCCCACGTAACTAACTCGCGAAACGGCGGAGTGCTATTAAAAGTGATCGAGGTGACTTTATCGGGACCTAACGGCACGGTGACGACACACGCTTTGTTAGATGACGCGGCGTCTGTCTCAATTGTGGATTCGGACTTAGCCGATAGCTTAGGTTTGCTGTGCGAAAATACAAGTGCTATAAAATTCATAGATGCGTTCGGTCTCGAGGTGTACCAGTCCGATGCCCCGAAAGTGCATGCCCAAATCAGTGGAAGTGACCATATTAAATATGACATTAAGTTGCGTAAAGTTTCAAAATTGAATTTACCTAAACAAAATTTGTCTATTGTGAATAACCTGAATTGTGAGCATTTGTTGTCAATTAAAAATAAAGTGTGCAGTAAGTGTGTTGTGCCATGTCTGCTTATCGGTGAAGATAATTACTTCTTAACAGCACCCTTAGAGGTACGTCATGGCAGCAAAAGCGCGCCGTATGCGACTCGCTGCCGTCTGGGTTGGTGTATCCATGGCTGCTGCGGTCGCGCTCACTCTCAGATAAGCGAACATATCCTTCATCTCGCTACCTCTGATGTAAACAATTGCGACGATAGTGTCGGTAAATTGAATGAATTAATTCAGAATTCATTTAGTATTGATTCTGTTGGTGTATGTTCCAAAAGCCGCGAAAATGCCTCACATGTCTGAGCTATTCAAATTTTAGATAGCACGTCACGCCAAGTAGGTAATCAATGGGAGGTTGGTTTGCCATTTAAAAACGATAATCTTTCGTTGCCCGATACGTATAGCTATGCATTGCATCGCCAGCGCTTGTTATTACGTAAGTTTAGTGTCGATAAGGCGTATGCAGAAAAATATAATAATGAAATAAACAAGCTGTTTATTGCTGGGTACGCTCGCGAACTGACGGAATCTGAGCTATCCACACATACGAAAAATGTTTGGTATTTACCACATTTCGGTGTTTTAAACCCTAACAAACCTGGTAAATTAAGATTAGTTTTTGATGCAGCTGGTAAAGTGCATAACGTATGTCTTAATGATTTCTTAATTACCGGACCTAATTTGTATAATTCCTTATTTGGTATTATGTTTCGATTTCGTGAAAATAAAATAGTCTTGATAGGCGATGTACAAGATATGTTTTTGCGTATTAAAATAAGGCATGAAGATCAGCACGTCCTTAGATTTCTCTGGCAGGAAAGTGTAGATTCGCCTTTAAAAGTCTGTGTCATGCAAAGTTTGATTTTTGGAGCTACGTGCTCACCTTTTATTGCACAATATATTAAAAATAAAAATGCGATGAAATATGAAGATCAATTTTCGGAAGCTGTGCATGTTATTGTTAATAATCATTATATGGACGACTGCTTATATTCTACCACAGATTCTCAAAACGCAATTAAATTAGTGCACGAGATAAGTACTATCCATAAAAGTGGTGGATTTTTTATGCGAGGTTGGTCGAGCAACTGTAAACAAGTGTTAGATAACATACCGGCCGACGCGCTCGCGCACACAGCCGTACAGTTTAAAGACGGAGCTACAAACACAGCTGAGCGCACCCTCGGATTGATATGGCATCCCGCGCGCGATACTTCTGCTTTTAATATTTGTTTAGATCGTATTCCTCTAAACATTTTAAATGGAGTTGAGCGTCCAACCAAAGCAAAAATGTTAAGCATAATTATGTCAGTCTATGATATTCACGGATTTTTGTGTCCATTTACAATAAAAGCAAAAATATTGTTGCAAAATGTACATCGTAGCGGTGTTGACTGGAAATGCCGCATTCGTTACGAGGAACATAGTAAGTGGGTGAAGTGGCTTAATGAGTTGAAACAAATCAAAACATTAGAGATACCCCGATGGTATAGTGGTCAGAACCACTGGTTTCCATGCTATGAGGTGAATAGTTTAGTTAATAATAATGATATTATTAGTATTCAACTTCACATATTTTGTGACGCTTCGACACTCGCGTATGCAACGGTGCTATATTCGCGTTTTACGCGATCTGATGGCAGCGTCAAAGTATGTTTTGTGGCTAGCCGTAGCAGAGTTTGCCCGCTTCGTCCGATCTCCATACCGTGTTTGGAATTACAGGGTGCTCTGATTGGAGCTCGAATGGCTGATGTGGTACAAAAGGAACATAAGACTTTCAAATCACACAAGCGATACTTTTGGACAGATTCCAGTACAGTTCTTCAATGGATTAAGAGTGACCCTAGAAGCTATAAGCCTTATGTTGCTCAGAGGCTCGGGGAGATAGACGAATTGACGACCATAACCGAGTGGAGATATGTGCCAACCGCCCTGAATGTAGCTGACCTGGCCACAAAGGAAAACACAGCGCTCGAGTCCTACGAAGATGTTTGGTTTCAGGGCCCTAAGATCTTATGTATGTCGGAAGAAAATTGGCCAAAGGATTTGAAGAGCAGTAAACGATCTGAAGACGTAGCAGGAGAGGAGCTGCATGTAAATTTGGTGGCCACGGATGAGATAAGAGACCTAGCCTCTTGTCTGCCTAGTGAAGATAGGTTTTCATCGTGGCAACGCTTTCTCCGGACTGCAGGTCGTGTCATACAATTTATAAAAAAGTGTCGGCACGAGAAAACGATTTTGGACTCCTCTGTATTGTTGGAAGCTGAAGAGTTAATTGTTATGAAGTGTCAACACGACTCTTTTGCCACAGAAATTCAGTTTTTGAAACAGAAAAAGCCGTTAATTTCGAACAGTCGTTTATTGACATTAACTGTAGGTGTGTGTCAGTCGACAATGCGGCCCATCATCTTGGATGGTAAGCATAGGATCACTCGTCTGCTTGTTGAGTACTATCACAGACGAGCGATGCATGGAGCGCACGAGACAGTGGTTAATGAATTGAGATAACGCTTTTGGATTCTGCAGTTGCGGCCCACTGAACTGCTTATTTTGTCGTTATCGTCGAGCAGCACCACGACCACAACGTATGGCAGACTTGCCAGCAGCACGTTTGCAGCACAATCGACGGCCATTTACTTTTTGTGGCGTCGATTATTTTGGGCCCATGGAGGTTACAGTTGGAAGAGGAAGGCAAAAGAGATACGGTGTGTTATTTACATGTCTGACTGTTCGTGCTATACACATAGAGCTGGCAGAGAGCTTAACTGCCGATTCGACTATCTTGAGAAGGATGGCGGCGCGGAGAGGTACACCTAGTATTATTTATTCGGATAATGGTACCAATTTTAGAGGAGCGGACACGGAGTTAAAGCAAAATCTACGTGAGCTCAATGTACAAAAACTGCAAGAAAACGCAAGCGTTCGAGGCATTGATTGGCGTTTTATTGCACCTGGGGCACCAGAAATGGGGGGGGCCTGGGAACGGATGATTCGTACAGTGAAAACGGCCTTGAAAGTTGTGTTGAAGGAGCGAGCCCCTCATCAAGAAACCCTTTCAACATTTCTCATTCAGGTTGAAGGGCTAGTAAATAGCCGGCCAATTACACACGTATCATCAGATCCCAGTTTCCCCGAAGCACTAACACCTTATCATTTTCTGATAGGTACTTCATCAAATCAGGTTCGCTTTGGCAAGTATGACGACTCTGATCTTAGTCTTAGGAAAAAATTGGCGAGTAGCTCAAAGACTCACTGACATGTTTGGCAACGCTGGCTTAGGGAATATTTACCAACATTGTTACCTAGGCAAAACTGGTCTCAGGAAGAGCGTTGTTTGCGGGAAGGAGACTATATCTTGCTTGTCGAATCGAACGCCGAGCGCGGCGCCTGGCGACACGGTATAGTGAGCGCGACCCATGCAGGTGATGACGGTCGAGTACGTATAGTGGACGTGCGCACACGCACAGGGATTTTGCGTCGACCTGTGACGCGCGTCGCCCTACTAAATTCAACTGATTGTTAGTGCTGAGCTCACCTCTCAGCATTGGGGGGTGGATTGTAGGCGACGCACCTAGGTATAGTTAAATTATGTATACGTGGGGCGCACTATAATGGAGTGAAATGAATATGAAAAAATACTATTAAAGGTACAAAATTAATTTATTGTTTTTCAAAATAATCTCCCTTGGCGTCTATGCACTTTTTCATTCGATGAAACCAGTTTTGAAAACTTTTGTGCCACTCCTCTGTGGTGACCTCTGAAACGTGTTTTTCATACTCCTCGACAGCCTCTTCTGGTGATGAAAATCGTTGACCGCGTAATTGGTTCTTAATTTTTGGGAATTTTATTAGGGTTTTAAAGTTAATGCTTACACATACTCAATAAAAAACAATTCAACTTAAAATTAAACATAATTAATAACAACATAAAAATAAAAAATTATAAATAACTTACTAATAAAAAAATTCTTCCAACGCACCACATCGAGGCAAAGTACCCAAAATGCTGGCAGCATTTCCCCGTTGCACAGCGAGTCCGATACGTTGTGCAAAAAAACTGCCAGCTCTTGGATCACCAGTTGCCTCGATGAGACGTGTTGTCAATTCCTTATAGAATTTTTTGGCTTCAGTGCCCCAGGGACCCAAAGTTTCTACAGCAAAAGGCAAGAAAACATAGCTGTCAGTCAATCCCGCGTATTTTTGCCTTTTGCTAGCTTCAGCAGCACAGGCAGCTGCTCCGCCCTGGCTGGAAGTAGCTGGTATGTGGGATGGAGCTAAAGTATCTACACAAGTGGCATCCCAAACTAGACATTTGCCTTGCCGCCACGGGATTAATGAAAGACCATCTGGTCGCTTGCCATCGGTGCGGAAAATTCCATTTGGTTCCAAAACTGACGGAACATTGACAGTTGCTAAAGTTCTACGAATTATGTCGTTTAGTGAGGCATGACGTGGAATTCGGCCAGCACTTTTGATGCAAGCAAGACCATGATGACCCAAACCATCCACAGCTGTATCACAGTGACATAAATGTGGTTGATTTATTTTTACACCCAAACGGAGGCCAATGGCGAGTGTAAAAGTGCAATTATCCAGAAGGGAGCCAACATGTGCAGAAGGAAGTGCTTGTAACCAGTGTCCGGATTCCCTCTCAGATAACGCCAAAAGACACGATCGATCTTCCGCACTGTCACAAAATGCAATGGTTTCTTCTTGAATATCTTTACAAAGAGGATTGTCCCATAGTCGCTGTGAACAGACATTTACTGGGAAATCATCCAAAACACTTGACCTCCAAAAGTCTTTCGCTTCGCTCACGCCGCATATGTCAACGGAACCCATTGCTGAGTGTAGAAGTTTACCGCATAATGACAAAGAGGCGTGAACAGAAGAAAGAAACGCAGGAAGAGCCACTGCAGATACCTTGCGTACTCCGATGCCACCAAAACGAACTGGGAGAGAAGCAAATTTCCATGTTTCATTTGTAACTTGACAATTGAAAATTTTCTCTAGTGTCTCCCGAATTATTTGGTCCAGTTTTGTGAGTTGTTCTTGATGCTTCCACATGAGTGAGCATCGCAAGGCATAAGTAAATTTTGGCACAAAAAGACAACTCCTAAGTATGTAGAAAGCCATATGTGCATTTATTTGAAATAAGAGGTCGGATGATTGCTGAAATTTAGATACGTTTTCATCTATGTAATTTGGGATAGATTCTTCTAAAAGTGGCGTGCCTAAAATTTGAAGAGAGCTTTTGGTTAAAAGTTTAATTCCATCGTTTATTTTTGGGAACAGAAAAAAATCACAAGGTGCCAGGTCGGGACTGTATGCAGGATGACTCATGAGTTCTACATTTTTCGCCTTTAAAAAGTCGTTTGTCTGTCTGGCCGTGTGAGAACTAGCATTGTCGTGGTGCAGGATGATACGGCGTTTACGGTTATTTTTACGGAGTTCGTCAATAACTTCCGGCAAACAAATGGTCGTGTACCAGTTATTCACTGTACGACGATTCTCTAAAGCAACAGTAGCCACGTGTCCAGTTTTATTAAAAAAAGAAGCAATCATCCGCTTAGATGCACTTTTCACGCGCGCCAATTTGGTTGGTTTCGGCTCATCTTGAAAGACCCATACGCTCGATTGCTGCTTTGTTTTGGGATCGTAGCAATAAATCCATGTTTCGTCACCTGTTACTATGTACCACACCAAATTTGACGCACCTTCGTTGAATCTGGTAAGCATGGCACTGCACCAAGTGACGCGGTCCGTTTTTTGAGCCTCGGTCAAGTTGTGTGGGATCCACCGCGAGCACAGCTTTCTCACACCCAAATGTTTGTGTAGGATTAATTGTATTTGACTCATGCCTATTTCTAAGGATGCGCGAATTTCATGGTAGGTCACATGCCTGTCTGTTTCAATCATACGGCGCACAGCATCGATGTTTTTGTTGGTCACAGCGGTGGACGGCCGACCATCGCGAGATTCGTCACTGAGATTGATACGGCCACGCTTGAATTCTGCAAACCAGCTATAAACAGTTGTCTTGCATGGTGCTTCATTGCCAAAAGCTGTTTCAAGCCGAGCGATGCTCTGTTGAGCTGTCAAATTACACTTAAAATCGTAGAAAATCATACTACGAAAATTTTCCCGAGTTAAATCCATGTTGATTCAGACACACAATTTTTTAAATGGCGCCACAAGGTAAAAACAAAAGACAGTCAAATGAAACAAACTGCATTCTACAGCCAAAGAGTTTTATTTTCAAATGATGCAATAAATTTTTTAATATTGTTTATGTAAGTGTCCAGTTCCAGAAACTTACAGTGCGCCCTATGTATTTGTTTCGTTTTGGTTGATTTCATTTTATTTTGTTAAAATCATATTCTTAGTTGAGACCACCAACGCCATCTATTGATAAATTGACAAAATTATGTTTTGGCGGTGGTTTTGCCATTTTTATTAATATGCATGAGGTAGTTATAATTTTTGAGAAGTTTCTTGAACTCGTTACGGCTACCGTGTGTTTTTACATTCTGCTCTCTCATTTTTTCGATTTTCTTTTTATAATAAAAGCAGTTCAAGTCTACGATTGTTTAATTTGCGTCGGCTACACACCCCTTGCCTCCATTGTTGATCAGGCTGTAATCCGCATTAATTGTTGATCCACCTTTACCGGCCTCTTACTTAGGAAGTGTTGAGTTTAAAGCAAAGAAAATTAATTTGTTTCAAATTTTGTTACATGTGAATTCTCTTTCTAACAATGCTATGTTTAGTCATGCTGAATCCTCAACGGCTCGGGGTTCACACTCACCTTGGAGCTCGGCTTTCAGTCTCGCAGCCCAAGTGTTTGGCAATTCGGCCTGCGGCCTCACTGCAGCACACTTAGGGGAGGGGGGGGTCGTGCTAAATCCTCAACGGCTCGGGCTTTGCTCTCACCTTGGAGCTCGGCCTGCGGCCTCGTGGCCCAAGTGTTCGGCATTTTTGCCTGCGGTCTCACTGCAGAAACTTTGGGGTAGGGGGTAGGATCTTACTGAATCTTCAACGGCTCGTGCTTTGCGCTCGCTTTGAGCACGGCCTGAGGCCTCGTGGCCTAAGTGTTCAGCATTTCGGCCTGCGGTCTCACTGCAGCACACTTGGGAGAGGAAGTGTGGGAAGTGGGTCGTGCTTCATCCTCAATGGCTCGGGGTTCACCCTCACCTAGGAGCTCGGCCTTAGGACTCGCGGCCCAAGTGTTCGGCAGTTCAGCCTGCGGCCTCACAGCGGCACACTTTGGGGGAAGGGGGGGAGTCGCACTGAATCCTCAACGGCTCGGGCTTAGACCTCGCCTTGGAGCTCGGCCTGCGGCCTCGTGGCCCAGGTGTTTGGCATTTTGGCCTGCGGCCTTAGCACACTTGAGTGGGGGTTGCTGAATCCTCAACGGCTTAGGCTTTGCATTCGCCTTGGAGCTCGGTCTGCGGCCTCACGGTCCTAGTAGTTGGAAGTTCGGCCTGCGGCGTCACTGCAGCACACTTGGGGTCGTGCTGAATCCTCAACGGCTCGAAGTTTGCCCTCGCCTTCGAACCATTTTACCCTTCGTGGCTTTAGAGGTGAATTTTGCTAAGTTTGCCCTACATGATCTTTTTCAATTGTAATCGAGAACTTATACACCTATTTGTATACTTCCAAGTGTAAAAAGTACTGTTGTAGCGTTATTAAATAAATAGAAATGAGAAAATTTCCGTACAAACTTTCCACCCTGTTATACCCGTTCAGGGGGAAGTTTTGTCTAATTTACCTACACAGTTTTTTTTTTATTTTGTATTTAAAACTTGTTCACCTACCTACTTTCATACTTCTAAGTCGAAAATGAATGAATTCCAAATGAACTTCAGCCCCTTTTTCCACCCTTTTTTAGGTAAAATTTCTTAAAATCCTTTCTGTGAATGGGCACTACTCTTTTCTGTGAATGAGCACTACTCATTCACACCATAAACAGAACTTCTGTAGCAAATTTTAAGTTTCTATACCCAGTAGTGTCGGCTGTGCGTTGATATTAAGAAACGTTTGTCTTTTGTCCGCGGCTCTGCCCGCGTTAGTGTCGCTCCCTCGGAAACAGTAGAATTTCCCGGAATAAAATCTCTATGTCCTTCCTAGGGCCTCAAACTACCTCCATACCCAATTTTATCCAAATTGTTGATGTCTTTTCTATGAACTTGCGTCTGCGACAGGTACCTGACTGTACATCTAAATTTTTATCTACCAAGTTTCATTTAATGAACTTATTTGTTTAAGAGTTATGGATTAACATACATGCATACAAAAAATCTAAAATTCGTCAATTTAGTTTCATGTCATAGAGCTTATAAACACGATATCTCGGAAAGCAAAGTAACTTAGTCCATGACCGACCCTTACAGATTTATTATTAGTAGTTATATAATAGCTATAGGATTATAGGTAGGTACTTTAATCTTACCACAAAAAGGTATTAAAGTGTCGTCATTAGTTCGTAATTGTAGTAAATATGTGTTTAACTTCGTTAATTACTTTATTATGACCTGTCTTAGGTAGCTTGTTTTAGATTTTCTTTTAATTAAATGATTGATTACTCGTTTTATCTATCATTCATCGTTCGTATCATAGGTAGGAAGGTAGCATTGATACTCAATCGTCATCGAAAAAAAAAAACACTTGCATACTTTGTAAATAGTAGTAAATCAATACATACAATATGAAAAGAAAACCCTATCCGATCCTTGAAGGGATTCTCGATCCTAATGCAGCCCGTTGATATGAACAACTTTTCAACAATGGGACCAATGAATGCCGAGACAGTCGTTGGCGAGTTCATACTTTACTCCTAATTAAACATAGCATCGTTAGAAAGAGAATTCACATGTAGCAAAATTGTAAACTCAACACTTCCTAAGAAGGAGGCCGGTAAAGGAGGATCAATATTTAATGCGGATTTCAGCCTGATCAACAATAGAGGTAAGTGGTGTCGTTCTCAACTGCCTATCCGGTAGTCGAAGTAATGGCATCGGGAACGCGCACCCGGCCGCCCATGCTGCATCTTGCTTTATCAGTGTTAGTAGTATCCCAATTTCTTTATTCCCTTCCTAATCCAACAAATTCCTATCCTTCTCCAGCTTAAAATTACTTCCGATGGGCAGCAGCGTCGGACGCACAAGAAGCCAAAGAAACTGCGCTCGCCATCTCGCCTGCCAAGCATGGTGAGTATGGTAATATCCTTCCATGGAACGAATAAGTATCCTTTGAAGAGGCCTTTGTCCAGCAATGCACTATTTGCTGCTGTATTGATGAATGATGATGATGAACAATGGCCGAAATCAGGACAACAGAGGAAAGGCTACTTCTGATTTTAGTATTTTTTTTGTTATAGCGGCAACTGAAATACATCATCTGTGAAAATTTCAACTATCTACCTATCACGGTTCATGAGATACAGCCTGTTGACAAACGTACGGATGGACGGACAGACAGACGGATGGATAGCGGAGCCATATTAATCGTTCGATACACTTCGATTTTGCAAAGAAAATATTTTTGTAACTATTTCTCTTTAGCCATGTCAAGAAAGAGATCAAATCTTTTGCAATTTTAAAAGCAGCAAAAAGATTGGAAATCATTAGATCTCAAAAATTTCAGGCAAGACTTGATGCTGATCGAGAACATCAGGCTGCATCTCGTTCAGCAGAATCCTCTTCGACTTGCGAAGTGCACCTGAGCGCTGATCGTGAGCGTCATACGTCATCTCGCGATCTCGCGAGTTCCTCACTGGTCTTTAGATACCTAGACATAGACGTGTTAATACGTTGAGAACTCAGGCGTGATTCCCGTTGTATGTAAATTTCTAAATCGCGAGATGACGTATGACGCTCACGATCAGCGCTTAGGTGAGCTTCGCGAGTCGTATATGATTCCGCTGAGCGAGATGCAGCCTGATGTTCTCAACCAGCATCAAGCCTTGCCTGACATTCTTGGGATCTCATCATCATCATCATATCAGCCGCAAGAAGTCCACTGCTGGACATAGGCCTCTCCCAAAGATTTTAAAAAAGACCGGTTAGAAGCGGACTGCATCCAGCGTTTCCCTGCGACCTTGGTCAAGTCATCCGACCACCTGGTAGGTGGGTGTCCGACGCTTCGCTTGCCGGTACGTGGTCGCCATTCGAGAACCTTTTTGCCCAATCGGCCATCGGTACTATGCGCTATGTGCCCCGCCCACTGCCACTTCAAAGAGCTAATCCGCTGAGACACAGCTCGGTAACTTTCGTTCTTCTACGGATCTCCTCATTTGTGATTCGGTCTCGCAGAGAAATACCGAGCATAGCCCTCTCCATTGCTCTTTGAGCGACCTTCTCTTGAGTGATCTTGGGATCTAATGATTCCCAATCTTTTTGCTGCTTTTAAAATTGCAAAATATTTGATCTTTCACTTGACAAACAGAAATAGTTACAAAAATATTTTCTTTGCAAAATCGAAGTGTATCGAACGATTAATATGGCTCCGCTTTACGTCCGTCTGTCCATCCGTGTATCACCGGGCTGTATCTCATGAACCGTGATAGTTAGACAGTTGAAATATTCACAGATGATGTATTTCTGTTGCCGCTATAACAAAAAAATACTAAAATCAGAAGTAGCCTTTCCTGTGTTGTCCTCATTTCGGCCATTTGTCATCATCATCATTCATCAATACAGCAGGAAATAGTGCATTGCTGGACAAAGGCCTCTTCAAAGGATACTTATTCGTTCCATGGGAGGATATTGGTATACTCACCATGATTGGCAGGCGAGATGGCGAGCGCAGTTTCTTTGGCTTCTTGTGCGTCCGACGCTGCTGCCCATCGGAAGTAACTTTAAGCTGGAGAAGGATAGGAATTTGTTGGATTAGGAAGGGAATAAAGAAATTGGGATACTACTAACACTAATAAACTCACTCGTCGTTCGATAGTTGTTGGGAGCAGTGGTGTTGCGTTTCCGTGTAGAAAATTAATAAATAGTGGCATCGAACTTTCAACCCTACAAACATTATAACTGTGTCGAAATTGGATTGCAGTGTGTGGTTCTGTCAAAGGATTTTGTGTCAGTGACAAATATTGACATCCCGCTCGTGCATCATTCTCGTCGTGTGCGCTCGTGGCCGTGCGGCAGCCCCACCAACTCTACTCACCGTCGCTTCGTCGAACTGCATAACTCGTCCCTTTCACACCTGTGGACAACAGCATGGCGCTATCGGAGTTACACACGCCGCCTAACCGGTATGCGGCGATTGAGCCGCAGGCCATTACAATTGACGACAAAGATGATGATCATGCAAATTTAATAAAACGGCGTAATTTATCGGATCGGGATGAACTTTTTGCCTATCTAGAACATAAATTTGATCAGCAAATGGCATTGTGGAATATAAAATTGACGCAGAACATTAATGAGAATGTTTCCTCAGCGATTAGCTCCTTAGTTACTAACGAGCTTACAAAAATAACAATGACCCTCTCAAACTTAGACCTAACTATGCAACAGCTACGTGCAGACAATGTGTCTATAAAAAAGTCGGTTGCCGAAAATACGGAGAGGTTGGTTGAGGTTGAAAAGGCCCTGATTTTTACTACGGAGCGACAAGATACCTTTGAAACTCGAATAAGTGATATGGAGGTACACGTATCTCAGACCGCGCCATCGACATCTCAGGTGCAGTTCCTTGAACATAGGCTGGCGCAGATGGAGCAGCAGGCACGTCAGACGAATATAGAAATTTCAAATCTCCCGGAGCGGAAAAGTGAAAATCTTATTCATATCCTGGAACTGCTGGGTCGTGAAATCAAACATCCTATCAGAGCAAGTGAAGTGGTTTCAGTCCACCGGGTACCACATGCCGACCAGAAGAACAGCCGACCGAAGAATATTATCGTAAAATTAACAACTCGCATTCTGCGTGACAACATCTTATCGGCCTGGCGCGCCGTCAGGGGACTGGATTCCACTCGACTATCGATAGCTGGCCACCCACATATTATCTATATTAACGAGCACTTAACCCTACAGAACAAGCGCTTATTTCGGGAAAGTCGAGAAGCGGCCAAGAAAGCTGGTTTCAAGTACGTGTGGGTCAAAAACGGAACCATCCTGGTCAGAAGCTCGGATACATCCCCGTGCATGGCGATTCGATCATCTGCCGACTTTGGAAAAATTAAATGAGTGTTTCTACGGGCTCCGTGTACGAGTGTGTTCACACGACCGCTACCATGCAACTAAACCATATGTCAATATATGTTATAGGTATATGGCTATTTTCGAGTCAATACTGACAATTTTGATAGTTATTGCGCATGGCCCCAATTTTTGCCAAAATAATAATAACCCGGCCAGCTTAACGTTTATTTTTTCAATATTTGTGTTGTTTTATATAGTTGTTCACAAGCCGTCCTATGAAATTACTTGCAGTTCTATGCTGGTGACTCGTAATATCCCTTTACTTTCTATGTTTCATGTTTATGGATCAGGTGCCATAGTGTATAATAATATAAAGTGCATCACTTTCCTTACGGACTGCTGTTCTTTTGCTATAGCTAAAACTGTATTTTTAACTAAAACAAATTTCAATAAAACCAATAAACATATAGTGAAACTACTTAAAATACCTTTAAAGGTTATAAATAGAAATTGGGTAAAAAAATGCAATACCATGTATTTTTATTTATGTACCCAAATAAATAGTAGGTTTATTATTTTTTGGGTAAACTTGCATATTAAAATAATATTAATTATGTATTCTTCTGTCTTTCAAGCTTATATTACTTTATGCAAGTGCTGTTATATTATATTACATTCTATTTTAGACAAAAATATTGATACTTTTAGACATAGCAATATAGTATATTCGCTAGATAACGGTGTTTGCTTGGTATCCATACGTGCTCAGCTAATAACTCATATGTTTGTGTATTTACTATCTTTTAATTTCTCAACCATACAAGGGTTCCAGAAACTTGGGAGTGTCCATATCTTTACTTATTATCTGTTAGTTAACACATATTCATTTTTAACAAATCTATTTAATGGATAAAGGTTTTATATCCGTTTATTATCAAAATTGCCAAGGCCTGAGAACAAAGTTGCACACACTTTACATGAATATAATTCTTCATGACTACGACGTAATTATTCTTACAGAAACATGGCTACATTCTGACGTACACAATGATGAGTTCTTAGATTCTCGATATAGGGTATTCCGATGTGACAGGGACCGCGCGGTCACCGAGCGGAAGGACGGGGGAGGGGTGCTGGTCGCAGTGCGACGCGAATTACCTGTTGTTCCGTACACCTGTCCGCGCGGTGCCGGCGCAGATTCCCTGCCCGCCACCTCACCGTTGGTCGATCATTTAATGCTCGAGCTACGTCTGCGCGGATATTGTTGCATAATAAGCGCTGCTTATCTTCCGCCCGGTTTGAATGCACAAATATATCAATCGCATTTAAATACGTTGATAACTGCTATGCAGTCGCCTGAGGTGAATGATTTTATAATAGTGGGAGACTACAATCTTCCGTCCCTTCAATGGCAAGATACTGGTAGTTACTTATTGCCCGTTATAGATAATAGTAATAATTTAGCGAATAGATACATGATTAGCTTAATGCAGACACTTAATTGTCTTCAATACAATAAATATAGAAACGACAAGGGACGAATATTGGATTTATTTATAACAAATATAACTGAATGTAAAACACAATTACCTGCCTCACCATTGGTTCCGGCAAACAAAAGCCATCCATATCCTTTTTACGTGTTTTTGCAGCTAAGCAATTTTATTAAGCCAGTATACACGAGGCCCCAGTTATACTATGATTTCAAAAGCGCAAATTACTCAATAGTTAATTCCGACCTTGAGTCGATTAACTGGGCGCCCTTATTTTAAAAAAATTCATCAGAAGATGCAGTTTCTATTTTCTATGAGCAGATCTTTAGTGTTATAAGAAAAAACATTCCGAAAAAAAAGACAAAAAGCTTGAAATATCCGGTATGGTTTTCGTCTTCCTTGATACATATCTATAAAAATAAAGTTAAAGCTTGGAAGAGGTGGAAAATATACAAGAACTTATCTGATTATGAGACTTTTAGTATATATAGAGAAAGATTTAAAACTGAGTCTCATAAATGTTACAAGAAATACATGGACTCAGTTGAAGATAGTATTGGATGTAACATTAAACATTTTTGGAATTATATCAAAAATAAGAAAAATAAATCTGATATCCCAAGCCGGGTTCACTACAAAGGTGTTACTACTGATAACCCATCAGACATATGCAACTTATTCTCCGACTTCTTTCATTCAGTTTACGAACCCTCCAGTGTTGACGACAATTTTGATGTATCATGTATTCCGGATACAAACCTTAACTCGGACCTTATAATAAGCGGTATTTGTCTATCTAACGATGAAGGGCTGGCAGAATTGCGCTTACTTGATATATATAAGGGTCCTGGACTGGACGGTATTTCTCCACGTTTTCTTAGAGCTACAGCTGAATCCATTAGTAAACCCTTAACTTACTTATATAACCTATGTTTAAAAGAAGGAGTGTTTCCTGAAATATGGAAAGCCGCTCGTATAGTACCAGTTCATAAAGGTGGGCCTCAGGATGACGTGGAGAACTATCGACCTATATCGATATTGCCCGCTCTGTCGAAGCTTTTAGAAAGATTGGTTCATAATCACTTATATCCATTTCTCCATAATAAAATAATACAGGAACAACATGGTTTTGTTCAAAGTCGCTCTACTACTACAAACTTGTTAATTTATGCCACATACTTGTTTGAAGGAATGGATGCAAACAGACAAACGGATAGTGTATATACCGACTTTCAAAAGGCCTTTGATAGGGTCGACCATAAAATCCTTTTAGAAAAACTTGCCTTCAACGGAATCCGTGGAAATCTATGGACGTGGTTAAAATCTTATGTTTCTCGTCGTACTCAGAAAGTTATTGTAAATGGTCATGAATTTGGCTTTGTTAATGTTAGCTCTGGGGTCCCCCAAGGCTCCATTTTAGGCCCGTTACTTTTTATCACATTCATCAACGATGTAAGCCAATGTTTTAAATTTTGTAATTTTCTTCTATACGCTGATGACCTAAAAATCTATCACACTATTGAGAGTACTGCAGATCATCAAAAGTTTCAATCCGACTTAGATAGATTCTCAGACTATTGTCATCAAAACAAATTGAACCTGAGTGTACATAAATGTAAAGCTATCACTTTCTCCAAGAAAATTAATAATATAGATACAAATTTTTCACTAAATGGTACGGTTCTGGAGAAAGTTAATAACATTAAAGACCTCGGAGTCACTTTTGACACAAAATTGCATCTTGATATACATGTCGATAATGTAATTAGCAAGGCCAGAAGGATGTACGGTTTGGTTGCGCGATCTTGTTCTCAGTTCACACGGCCTAACGCTTATCGCCTTATGTATACTTCTTTGATACGCTCCCAACTTGAATACGCTGTAGCCGTATGGAATCCAATTTATAAAATATATATAGATGCAATAGAATCAGTACAGAAAAGATTTTTAAGATTCATGCACTTTAAATGTAACCGCAGCCGTATGCCTTACGCGGATCTGTTAAATAAATATAATTTGTTACCACTCGAACACAGACGACTGCAACTTGAGATGATTTTACTTTATGAAATTTGCAACAGCAGACTCGACTGTATGCCGTTACATAATCAACTTTGCTACAGAGTTCCTAATAGAGTAAACCTTCGTCACCCATGTAAATTGTTTCATAGCACGGTTTGTCGTACCAACGCTGGTAAAAGATCACCACTACACCGTATGGTTGATTCTTATAACAAATTATTTAATGATGTTGACATTCTGTCAACACGTATTGGTGCATATAAATCAGCCATATTAGACAGGATTCAAAATATGTAACTTATGAACACAAGAGTAAAACCTGTAATTATAATTATTATTAGTATTTTAAATATTAATGTAGCCCTACCAATCTCAACTTGCTATCGAACTTTTTGTTTTTCTCACTATTGATTATAGTAATCGGTGGTTGGCGTTATTGATGGCACATTTATTTTCCACTTTGTAAGTCTGTCGTTTTTAGTATTATACAATGTACCATTGTTAGCTTACCCAAATAAATTGAAAAAAAAAAAAATAAAGCAAGATGCAGCTCGGGAGGCCGGGTGCGCGTTCCCGATGCCATTACTTCGACTACCGGATAGGCAGTTGAGAACGACACCACTTACCTCCATTGTTGATCAGGCTGAAATCCGCATTAAATATTGATCCTCCTTTATCGGCCTCCTTCTTAGGAAGTGTTGAGTTTACAATTTTGCTACATGTGAATTCACTTTCTAACGATGCTATGTTTAATTAGGAGTAAAGTATGAACTCGCCAACGACTGTCTCGGCATTCATTGGTCCCATGGTTGAAAAGTTGTTTATATCAACGGGCTGCATGAGGATCGAGAATCCCTTCAAGGATCGGACAGGGTTTTCTTTACTGAACTATACTTAACTAATGACGACACTTTAATACCTTTATGTGGTAAGATTAAAGTACCTACCTATAATCCTATAGCTATTATATAACTACTAATAATAAATCTGTAAGGGTCGGTCATGGACTAAGTTACTTTGCGTACCGAGATATCGTGTTTATAAGCTCTATGACATGAAACTAAATTGACGAATTTTAGATTTTTTTGTATGCATGTATGTTAAAACAAAGTACAAAGTATGCAAGTGTGTTTTTCTATGAGGATTGGGTATCAATACTACCTTCCTACCTATGGTACGAAGGATGAATGACAGATAACACAAGTAATCAATCATTTAATTAAAGGGAAATCTAAAACAAGCTACCTATGACAGGTCATAACAATTACTTAATTAACGAAGTAAAACACATATTTACTACAACTACGAAGTAATGACGTCACTTAAATACCTTTTTGTGGTAAGATTAAAGTACCTACCTTTAATCCTATAACTATTATATCACTACTAATAAATAACCTGTAAGGGTCGGTCATGGAGTAAGTTACTTTGTTTTTAGAGATATCTTGTTTATAAGCTCTATACATGACACTGAAACTAAATTGACGATTTTTAGATTTTTTTTGTATGCATGTATGTATGTTCCTCCATAACTCTTTAACGAATTCAGTTCATTATATGAATATTGGTAGATAAATATTTTGACGTACAGTCAGGTACCTGTCGCAGACGCAAGTTTATAGAAAATACATCAATGCATCATCACATCTCTCTGATGACTTTTTCAAATGGTAGAATTGAACAGTCGGTCCTAATATTATGTTATTGATATGTACCCTTTTAAGGGTTCCTTACCCAAAGAGTAAAAACAGGACCCTATTAATATGGCTCCGCTGCCCGTCTGTCTGTCTGTCGCCCGTCCGTCTGTTACCAGACTGTATCTCATGAACCGTGATAGTTAGCCAGTGTGAAATTTTTACAGACGATATATATCTGTTGCCGCTATAACAAAAAAAAAACCGATCAAGTGCGAGTCGGACTCGCGCACGTAGGGTTCCAGACAGACAACCGAGTGATCCTATAAGGGTTCCTTTTTACCTTTTGAGGTACGGAACCCTAAAAATACTGTCTACGAGAACATTACTAACTTTTCTACAAAACCCTCCGAGAACTCACCGAGAACCTCCGAGACCCTCCGAGAACTCTTCGAGACTCTCCGAGATCCTCCGAGAACTCTTCAAAAACCTCCGAGAACTCTTCGAGAACCTCCGAGAACTTTACTAAAAACTTCTTTACCACAGTGTACAAGGCAGTTGTGCGTTTGTGCAAAAAACTATACTAACTATAAGCAACGCAAGTTGCTTACAGATACCAAACTCAGACAAAATAATTTTCTATTACAGGCAACGACAACCACCACAAAAACGAGAACTGTCTGCGAGAACCGTCTCCGCGAACCCTCTCCGAGAACCATCTTAGTGAGATCAACCAAGGAGGCTGGTGCAGGGCGCGCACCGCCTGTCAGTATGGCCGTATCGGCGCGAGGGTGTTATGACATCACTCGTTTATAACAATAACTGTTTAACTATAGTAAACTAATTGGTAAACTCCAATAATAATTGTAAAACATCTGATTTGTAAAACATTTTGAAATGTAACTACCTATTTTATTACGTTTGCGTGTTTTGCTGAGGTATAAAATACGGGCGCCCGACGGTGTGCGGCTCATTCTGCCTCGAACCGTCGGATCGCTCGGACCTCTCCAAGACAGCGGACAAATAAAGGAAGAATACAACACTTCGTTTGTTTTGATTCATCATGAGTGATCACCATGACCATGAAGATAAAATTAGTGACGTCAGCAATGCTGACGTCACACTTTTTAAAAAGCCGTCTGATGTCCTTTCTTCGACATATCTTTGATAAATAATTTGTATTCTTTTATTGTCCGCATAGGTTACCCTATAGATAGGTTAATTTATACGTGACAATATCTCTATATAGATTTGTGCAATTTGTTTACAGACAGGTCTGTTTCAGTTTGTTGACTGTTCTCACTCTAGTTGCTGTTATTCTTGATGTCTCTCATTCACTTTTTCATTTTCTTTGCAACTAGTTCTGTCTGGGTATCTATTATTTTTGTCATCATCATCATCATATCCGCAAGAAATCCACGGCTGGACATAGGCCTCCCCCAAAGATTTCCAATACGACTGGTAGAAAGCCGCGTGCTTCCAGCATCTTCCTGCGACCTTAGTCAGGTCGTCCGACCTTCTGGTCGGTGGGTGTCCGACGCTGCGCTTGCCGGTACGTGGTTACCATTCGAGAACCTTTCTGCCCCACCGGCCATCGGATCTGCTCGCTTTGTTATTTTTATCAGTACTTTATTATTAGTTAATGTTTCCCCCGCCTTTGTATACATACGGAAGTGGATCTAATAAGTTACAATCTTTACGAATATAAAATTAGCCCGGCAAATTCCTTATATGAAACTAGCTGCCCCGGCGAACTTCGTTTCGCCATAAGTTAAAAACTATCCTATCTCTCAGTTGGATCGAACTGCACATGGTGTGCGAATTTTATTATAATCGGTTAAGTGGTTTAGGAGTCCATTGAGGACAAACATTGTGACACGAGATTTATATATATTAAGATGGAGTCAACAAAGTACAAGTTTTGAATAAAACGTGGAGACAGAATGTGCTGACGAGTTAAAAAGATATATACGTTACGGATCAAATAAGTTTTGAAATTTAGGTAAGTATATAAGTCAGTGAGTATAAAACGGAGGCAACAATGTTCAAGTGTTGAATAAAACGTGGAGTCATAAAGTGATAATAAGATTAAAAAAATGGAAGAGGATCTTATAAGTTACAATCTTTATGAATATAATATTAACCGGACAAATTCCATATATAAAATGGAGTCAACAATGTACAAGTTTTGAATAAAACGCGGAGTCAGAATGTGCCAACGAGTTAAAAAGATATATACGTTGCGGATCAAATAAGTTTTGAAATTTAGGTAAGTATATATGTCAGTGAATATAAAATGGAGGCAACAATGTTCAAGTGTTGAATAAAACGTGGTCATAAAGTGATAACGAGATTAAAAAAATTGGCCGTAACGGATCAATTTTGTTTCGAAAGTTGAGCAAAAATTTTCCAGCTCACTGCTGGATGCGGTAAGTGCCCAAAGTAGTGTTTATATATATATATATAAATATATATATGTTGCATCTTACAATAATTTCTGACCGACATATTCGTTAATATACCTTTACACTCGACAAAATTTTTGCTTATCTTTCGAAACAAATCTGATCCGTAACGGCCAATTTTTTTAATCTTGTTATCACTTTATGACTCCACGTTTTATTCAACACTTGAACATTGTTGCCTCCTTTTTATATTCACTGCAATATATACTTACCTAAATTTCAAAACTTATTTGATCCGTAACGTATATATCTTTTTAACTCGTTGGCACATTCCGTCTCCGCGTTTTATTCAAAACTTGTACTTTGTTGACTCCATTTTATATATGGAATTTGTCCGGCTAATTTTATATTCGTAAAGATTGTAACTTATTAGATCCACTTCCAGTTTTTAAATCTCGTTATCACTTTATGACTCCACGTTTTATTCAACACTTGAACATTTTTGCCCCCGTTTTATACTCACTGACTTATATACTTACCTAAATTTCAAAACTTATTTGATCCGTAACGTATATATCTTTTTAACTCGTCAGCACATTCTGTCTCCGCGTTTTATTTAAAACTTATACTTTGTTGACTCCATTTCATATAAGGAATTTGCCCGGCTAATTTTATATTCGTAAAGATTGTAACTTATTAGATCCACTTCCGTATGTATACAAAGGCGGGGGAAACATTGACTAATAATAAAGTACTGATAAAAATAACAAAGCGAGCAGATCCGATGGCCGGTGGGACAGAAAGGTTCTCGAATGGTAACCACGTACTGGCAAGCGCAGCGTCGGACACCCACCGACCAGAAGGTCGGACGACCTGACTAAGGTCGCAGGAAGATGTTGGAAGCACGCGGCTTTCTACCAGTCGTATTGGAAGTCCTTGGGGGAGGCCTATGTCCAGCCGTGGACTTCTTGCGGATATGATGATGATGACAAAAATAATAGATACCCAGACAGAACCAGTTGCAAAAAAAATGGAAAAGTGAATGAGAGAGACATCAAGAATAACAGCAACTAGAGTGAGAACAGTCAACAAACTGAAACAGACCTGTCTGTAAACAAATTGCACAAATCTATATAGAGATATACAAAAAGAGAAAAAGCATCAGAAAGATATAATGCAAGTGACTACAAACAGAATGAAATAGTTTAAACAAATACTTTTGGTTCTATGAAATTAATAAGAGTAAAAAATAGGGCAAAGATTAGTGTCAAATACTGAGAGTGATCTATCTTGTGAAGAAAAAGGAAAACATAAACAGAAAAAAACCAAAATTATAAGTGGCGATGAATTTAATAAATAAATATATAAAAAAGAAAAAAAAGACCAAAATATACTCAAAAAAACTACGATGAAAATGATGAGAAATCAGATGAAGAAGAAGTTGAGAAAAAGATGAAAGAAAACTCAAACCAAATGGAGCAGCATTGAGAATGAATCCGTGATGCAGCACTGAAAATCATTCGCATTGAAGAAAACAATCCAGGAAGCTTTGTGTGAAGAAGTATTGCGCAAAGAAGCAGTTTTCTAGAAAAAAAGGCATAAATATATCTTTATTAAAACGCAACCCTGAAATCGTAACACTAATGTGACCTACAAATGTGACAACCCAGAAAGTATCTAATTATCTCTGAGCAGTTAATGTCAAATCTAGAAAAGACTACTTATTTTTTTACAGTAATAATAACAAGCCGTGAGGTTTCCGGTAGTGTAGAATAGGACCACTTCTAGACTTCCCATGGATGTCGTAAGAGGCGACTTAGGAAATACAAGCTAAACAGAGCTCATAAACATCAATGAGACCTCTCCAACCCGTCTGGCCAGCGAGGAGAGTGTAGGCCAAATCATCTGTCTGCTCTGGCCAAGTATGGCTCCGGCAGTACAGAGAGAGTCATGCTCCTGCAGTGGAGACTAAAAAGACCTGATGATGATGATGAATAATAACAAAAAAAAAAACTAAATAATAAATATTATATTTTTCGTGGGGAATTATAATAATAATAATAATAAATAAAGAGAATAATAATAAGTTCTTTATTTCAGACCATGATCCATAGAGTATTAGTAAAAAAAAAACAAACAAAATACTTATCCTAATGTTAGTAAATTGCGAGCCAGAAAACATTTAATTTGTAATGTGGACACCTCATGCTATGCACGAGCAGATCCGCCCAATGCCTCACAAAAGGCCCATCAATTTTGGCTGCTAGGGTATTAAGGATACTGTTAGAACTCCCACGGAGTCTCTGCAACGCCGAGGCAGCCCGTTTACGAATTATGGCATAAAAATCGTCCATTCGTGCTTCGGCGAACATACCCGACGCACTACATAGCCGCGGCATTATGTAACAATTTGTTTATTTAAAACTTCGTCAGTTAACCTATTTTGAGAATTATTTTATGTAATGTTTTTATCAAACCTGATTAGTAATTCCAAAAGTTTGCTTGTAGCTATTTTAAAAATTCGAGGCGTGTTTTCTGTATTTATAACTAAATACACTATTCCGTTATTACGATTTAATAATGTGATTTTCCAAATTACGTTCCTATCTGAATTGTGAAATTCATGTTTTTTTTTTGTTAAAATAGTAAAGTACTATCTATTTTCTGACTAGAATTTGGCTCGTTTTTAGACCACATTATATGTCACATTAGAACTGAATATAGTCCTCAGTCAACAAAACGCATGGCTGTCGCAGAATTATAGGTATAAGTGAGCTGCTTCTTGCAACTGGTGTCGTGTTTGTTGTCTTTAGACAAAAAAATAACATCTTGAGGGTCCCGCTCAACAAAAACCGCCAATGTCACAACAGGCAGTCTGGTTTTAGTGCACATACCGTGATAGGCCAGCCTGATGTAACAGGCATAGTGTTTGTTGATTCATCATCAAATACAACCACAGATAAAATCAAAGTCAAATAGAAATATTTATTTTAAGCAAAATACAACTTAAACAAATAAAATAATACATGTGAAATAGACTTTTACAAAAATACAGATACCAAAAGATTTAAAAAACATTTGGGCAAGTAAATATTATAAAGAATATATTTTTTTCAATTAACAAACACATCACGAGCCATGAAAAGAAATGTTCTGAAGTGGCACAAAATAGGGATGTTTGGAAGGAAATGGGGCAGGCCTTTGCCCAGCAGTGGGGATCACGCGGAGATTAGGGGTTAGTTGTTTTATTAACAACTTCATACCCGAGACGGCTCTGTTTTGTAAGGTTTTATCAGAAGTTCTTATTACCACCTCTCGGCTCCATCTCCAGGCCCTGAATATCATGTAGCACGGAAGTGCTTGCTAATACAAATCAAATGAGTCGAAACACAACGAGCGTATCTTATTTCGTTTAGGAGTTCCTATGGTCACCTTCTGACTCCATCATCAAACCAGCTACATGATCTTGTCACTGAAGAAACGGGATACGTGTTTTTTTAACGAGTCCACAACGGATATCTTGTTTAGTTTAGCCAGAAGTTTCTTTCACCTTCCGGCCCCATCTCCCCTTTTTTGCCAAGACGCAACTAATGAACACCAACTTAAATGGTTACGAAGCAAAACTCTAACCTACATAGTGAGTAGCCGGCAGAAGCCAATCATAGATACCGACAGGTATGGTGTGCTCTGATTGGCCCATTTGAATCGGAGCAAGAAGTACTCGAAAGCCAAAAAGGTGGATTTGTATAAAAATTGCCTAATTCTTATTATTACTCGCGTCGACATTTATGGCTCCAATCGGAGTCATATTTTAACGGGCAAACGGCAATGGAGTCAGAAAATCAAACCGGAGTCAGAAATGTAAACGGAGTAATTAAGTGCTGCTCGTACGGCACGGTTGAGCCAGGAAGTGCCCATGGGGATATCTATATATATATATATATATATATATTAGTATATACATACATAGTTTCACGTGTTTTTCCCTTGCGGTGTAGATAGAGTCTGGGTCTTTAGGACCTACAAGTCACGTTTAGCATGTTAATGGGCGTAAGGTGGAAAATGGAATCAAAATAGTGATGGGTTGCTAACCGCATCGCCTACTAATATGATTCATCAGATTTGCCCATTCCCACGATTAGCTTTTACGATGTGCATGGGAAGATATACAGCTGGTACATGGTTCTATGGTTTTTCTTTTCTCCCAAACCAGCATGGAAGATTCCTGTATCCGTTAGCAGGAAACAAACATAGCACTTACAAATAAATAAATAAATAGAGCCAAAATATCACGTAACTTTGTCACTAACAACAAAACAACATAAAGTGCAAAGTTGGCGGAAGAGGTTTTTAGCCGGTAAGAGTCCGGCACTACCTTGTTCTGCCTTTCCAGGTGTCCATGATGGTTTCTTTTCCTCTTAAACTATTAGTCTCAAAAAAAACCAGCATGGAAGTAATATTAGTAAGTATATGTACTTCATTAGCATCACTGTTTTTTTAGAAATTACGTGGAAATATTTGTTTGACCTTTATATGGTATTTGAACCTATTGCCAACTTAATTCAAAAAAAAAAAAATGCTAAACAATAATGACATAAGCTGGGAGTACCATCACGCGGTGAAGACGGTAAAGTTTAATACTGTCAAACGCGATTTTTTAAAAATCTATAAGTGTTATTATAAAACAAGGACTAAAGTTAGTACCAGGTTTAAGCCAGGGTCCAAGTCAAGTACTAAGGAAAATCGTATTATAAAACGAGGTTTATCGTTTAAGCCATAGATGATCCTAGGTCTAAAGATAAACCTACAATTCCCTAGTTTAACTCTAGTACTAACTTATTTTGTTACGAACAAATAGTGACCTATTTTATTTGTGAAAGGTGACCCTTTCACAAAAAAAAAATGCTTTGATGCTAAAATCTATGTCTAATCCTATTATCCTATTCGCAATGAGCAAAGACCTGAAAATTCGAAGAAATGAATAAAACCAACACATATAATTATGAAAAAATATTTTAATTATTTGTATTTTAACATATCAAAACATTTAATTAGATTATTTTCAACGCTTTTGTCGCCATTTATATTTCACAACCGTGGCGGTAAAACAGACTTTAAGTAACCTTAATTTCATATTAGGAAAAAATAGTTTGTACAAATATAAACAAATTTTGACACCATATTCACTTTTACTTTATTCACGTAAATTTTATCTCACAGCAACTTTAAAACAATTACTTTCGACACACTGCACCGTTAATTCATTAAATTCACTAAATAAAAATATATTTTTTACAATCATATTTGTAAACAAACTTTGAGGTTACTTTGGAACAAATTCAATTTGTTGCGCGCACACGCGTTCCGTTTCAGGTTTGTAAAATTATTAAATCGTTTTGTATAAAGTATTATTTTTTTATCTGACCACTGAATATATCGTTTATGACATAAATAAACATGTTTCTTCATTTCAATTTTATTATTTTTAGTTTTATACTAGTTTCAAACAATAAATTTTAATATTTATTTAAATATTATTGAAGATCGGAACGTAGTAGTAGCATACTGAACGAATGATTGAATGAATCCTGCTTCCGTTAGATCATCCAGAGATCGTCTCAGGTCTAAGTTAGTCTTGACTTAGTTCACTTTTTGTAATGAAACAAAGTTTAATTTGCTAAACCTAGGTTGATCCTTCGCTAGTCCGGACTAAGGTAGACCAGGTTTAAACCTGGGTTTTGCCGTTTTTTTATAATAACACTGTTACAGTGTTATTTTTTTATAATAACACTGTTACAGTGTTATTATAAAAAAAAAAACGTTTTTATATAATAACACTGTTACAGTGTTATTTTTTTATAATAACACTGTTACAGTGTTATTTTTTTATAATATACTCCTTAACAATTCTTGATCCAAGCATTATTAGGACAAGAATTATAATGCGTAGGCGAAAGAAAACAAGTCTTTCTCAGTATTCGAGATACTTTAAACGAATGATGGCAATCTAGATCTCAAGAAACCTTCGATCACCCAAGAAACTGAAGAAGAACATGAGGTACGTTTAGCTGAGAGGCGAGAACATTATGCAGAATTTTTGTCTTTGTAAATAGCTATGCAAAGGGATTTCCCCTTTGCATAGCTATTTCCGAAGACAAAAATTATATTCCGAAGAAAAAAAGAAAGATTAGCTGCTGATCGATACCGAATCGCTGGTTCACTCCCCTCGGAAACAGTTAATCAGCGTGAAGCCCCGTCTTGCAGCCGAACGTGAGCGTCATGTAGTATCTAACGAGTCTGAGACATTTACTCAGCGTGCTGAACGTCTCACGGCCAATCGTGAACGACATATTATATCTCGCGAGTCTGAGACATACTCAGCGTGAAAAACGTCTTACAGCCGACCGTGAAGGTCACGCTGTATCCTGCGAGTCCGAGACATTTACTTAGTGTTGACGAAAACCAAGAAGATAAAGAAATAAATAATATTATGATGCAGCGTGTTGAAGGTTCATAAATTGAGTCACTGCTATTAACAGTGTTGATTATTGATCAAAACGAAGCTACAACAACGTATCCCGTTGAGTTTTTGAATTCTTTGCCCGCACTTGGTCTTTCGGCACATATAATCAAATGTAAAGTATTTTACATCGCTTCAAGGAATGTGAAAGAGGCACAAATTATCAGGATTTGCTGCAGGAGAGCGTGTTTTCATTCCACGAATACCGCTTATCCCAAATAATTATCCGCTTCGGTTTAAACGTGAGCGATTCTCAATAAGTGTGAGTTTTTGCATGTCTATAAATAAAGCCCATAGACAGACTATGAGTCGCGTTAGTGTGGATCTGCGAAAGTGCTGTTTCTCTCACAGGCAGCTTTAAGTATCTTTGTCATGCGTAAGCAGTGCGTAAAGCCTGTTTATACTTACTGATACATGACATGTAGGTATTGTTTTTGAAGAAATTTTGTAAATATTTATTGAGAGATGTTGTGTACTTATACAGTATAAAAACAGCCTAAACACGAATTGCATGCGCGGACGAAGTCGCGGGTACAGCTAGTGGCATATATGATGGTTCTCAAAAGTATACTTTGCTATAGATGTTATATTATGCTGTTTATTGGAGCTAATGAAACATATCTTAGGAGTCGATTTTTGCACATTTGTTTTCACATGATCACATTTTTTATTTGTACGTGTATTCTGAGTATTTTTGTTTGAAAATTTTTGATTTACTTCCGTTTCCTTATTTGATTCTTGACTTGAAATATTACTATTTGTTTTCTTTTTTTCTTAGATTTTTGTTTACGTTTGCTAGGTTTGCTGGTTTCTTTATCACTTTCACTTTTAGATTGTATCAAATTTTCTAGCACATTGTTACGATTAAGCAAATCTTCATTTGTACGTTTTAGATTTTTGTTCTCTAGGCATAAGGTGTATATTTCTTTGTGAGCGCAATCAGGTTGCCTTTAGCTGTTGTCTTTAATTTTTATCCACTAATACTTTCACTGGATATTTTTACTTTTAGTTACACTTTAGTCGCAATAAAAAGATAATAAACTGATCTAACTCTTTTTAAGGAATATTGTTGCATTATCTTATCTCTATGTGTTGCACAGAGACTTGTTTACGTGACAGCAGCGCCATCTGAAAATGTCATGCCCATTAATGCTGGCGTTTCTCAAGGATCTGTTTTGTCACCTACACTGTTTCTTCTGCACATCAACGACATGCTAAACACTAGAAGCATTCATTGCTATGCAGACGACAGTACGGGTGATGCATATTATGCAGGTCGTGCGTGTCGTGCGTACGGGTGATGCATATTATGCATTCATATCCCTCAAGCACAGGTGGAAGAGAGCAGAAAGAAACTTGTGTCTGACATTGAGACCTCCTTGGAGCAGGTCTCCGAATGGGGTAAACTAAACCTAGTTTAATTTAACCCTACTAAGACACAAGTCTGCGTGTTTTCCGCTAAGAGGACCCCATTTAACATGTCACCGAAGTTCCAGGACACCCCCCTTACCATTTCTAAGAGTATTGGGATCCCTGGCGTCGATATTACGAAGGAAGTCCAATTTCGGAGTCATCTGGAAGGTAAAGCTAAAATGGCTTCAAAAAAACTTGGTGTGCTCAATAGAGCGAGGCAGTACTTCACTCCGGGTCATAGACTTTTGTTATATAAAGCTCAAGTCCGGCCCCACATGGAGTACTGCTCTCAGATCTGGTCTGGTGCACGTCAATACCAACTCCTTCCTCTTGATTCCATCCAACGCCGGGCGGTTCGTATTATCGACGATCCCACACCCACAGACGATCTATATACCCTCAGTCTACGGAGAGACGTTGGTTTTCTGTGTGTATTTTACCGTCTATACTATGGAGAGTATTCTGAAGAACCTTTTGAATTGGTGCCACCGAAGCGGTAACTTTAGCCACAGATTAATAATTAAAAAGATTAAAATACTGCAATTGGCCATTTTGATTGTAACACCAATCACAGCGCGTGTACCACACAACACGCGAATCAGTTGGCGGTTTTTTGTATTTTTACATATATTTTCATTTTATTCACAGGAAATTCCACAAATATATGTAATATTTGTGGAATTTCCTTTAATAATATTTTTCTATTTCAGAATTCCTTGTATAGTCGCGGATAGTCGCACGCAATAACTACATATTGTTAAGAATTTTTTTTGACGCCCACATTTTTGTGCTAGGAGCTTGTTTCGTTTCTGTAAAACCTCTTCACGTTTTGTTATCATAGAATTTATTTAATTTAACACTGGATACCCATTTGTCTTCTTCTTGTTGAATCCTTAGGAAAGCTAAAAGAAGAATAAAACAAATTTACTTGTCAGAGTTATAGTACAATAAAAAAATATACTCTATTATATAGGGGCATACAGAAGTGTTTTCCATTAAAAAATCGTTTCAGCAAGAAAGAAGATTGCAGGTAAACATTTTAAATCAGTATAGTAGTTATCACTTTGTGTACGATTTTTTTCGCATTGTAGTCACCATAATAAGTTGAATATTATTTTGCAAATTAAAGATTGCTATTGAATCGATTAATAAAAACTCTGGATTTTTGTTTCTACAATGACTATTAAAATCGTAAGGTACACTCAGTTCAAATTTACATTTATAAGATGGCATCTCCGTAGTCCAACGAAAGGTCATTCAAATTAGCTTCAACATAGACTTACAGAGATTGGACTCCACCTTTTTAGGTATACTATAGTAACCCTTATGTCAGATTTAAAAAAACTGTCTTGACAGAGAAAAATTAGACAATATGACACTTTTCTAACATCAATCAAGACTATTTTGAAATCAGATATTTTGAACCGATCACATTTTTAAATTATTTCTTTCAGATCTTAAACGAGCATATTGAATCTTTTTTACAATGGGTTGCATGCTAAGGAGTGACCTGATGTCATTATACGATGTCTATATTCAACCAGAGGCTGCTTTTGACATTCTAACGCATTTCGGCAACATGTCGTGTGTACAATTTCTGGACGCAAGTATTCTTTTTAGTTACTAAGTTTAATACTACCAAAGATTCGAATTCACATAGATTATGTTAATAACTGTTACGATATCATACCTGTGCTCGGGAGTGGGGGGGGGGGGGGGGGGGGGAATTCAGTCCCTGGTAAGATAATGACATCCTTGGTGACGCGCGCAATAATTCACGTGCGGCTTGGTTGTGCATTCAAGCGGGCATCAAATGAAATTACTTCTCATTTTGTAGATAGCGCATTCGACAGTTTTAGGCTTTGACTTGTTTGAAACCCAGATCAATGGCCTGTGGAGGCTGTTGAAATAAAGTTATGTACCAAAATGTGTATAGTCAATGAAGGTTTTCATCTCCGTTTTCGTTGAATCTCCATCGATTTTCATGAAAATTGGTGAGTAGGTGGTGGTACATACTTTAACAAAAGTGACATAGTGCCAACTTGCGCTTTTGTCCTAGGGGTGGCCACCCCTTCTCGGGGGTGAAAATCATCATAGTAAAAATAACCAGGATTTGATAGAGAGATAAATTCTAAAGCGAAATTTGTAATATGAAGTTTTTGAAATAAATCAATACTTTCTGATTTTTTGTGATAAAAATACATGTTTGTAACCGGTTTTTCATATTATTTATGAAAAAAATAAACCTCCTGATGATGAAACATGATTCCGTGCTTCGGAAGGCACATTAAGCCGTTGGTCCTAGCTGCCATTTGGTAGTAGTTAAAGGAACTACATCAGAGGCCGAGAGGCGGTCCCGAAGAACTCTGAGATCAGGGTGTGCAGGGCATGGTCGATTGACCGTGACACATACTCGAATAAAAAAGAAATACTCAAAAACTATGAGTTTTTACAAAAATGTGTCAATATCAAAATTTAAGTTAATAAAACACATATAAATCCCTTTTTTGAAAAACCTTCTAATTGTCAGCATATATATATATATATATATATAAATATTTTTTTTTATCATAGGCAATTTTATGTATATTTTTTTTTTCGGCCAGTACTTAAATCTAAGTATTAAAATTTAAATAACGGGAAACCGATGCATTTTATGCCATATACTTTCTGAACACTTTTGAAAGTACTCAAAAATACCTTTCTAATGAGTACTATAGAAAGTTAATAGCATAAAAATTGAGCCAGTTATGATTAAAACTCAGAACAAGGACTAAAGCATAGAAGGAGCCCTTTGGAATTAAAACGTACACTTCCATAGACAAAAGAGCATAACCTAGTGATGTGCCAGTACATATTAAATGCCGATATCGATACTGGTATTTTCGTCTATGGAAAAAAATATGAAAATATGGAATTGTATCATCAGTTTATGATATGGTATCTGTTACTAAAATTATAAATACTAAATACCGATATAAATTAAAAACATAAGTTACATTTTCACGAAAATTACGCGTATAGAGGAATAAGGTATGAAATTTGGCACAGTTAAAGTTTATATACAGAAGAACTTACAATGTACTGTAGTAAAAAGTTTATACTTAGTATTATTATAGTTATATTGCAATACGTAATGCAATATACTCACGAGTGACCAACATTTAGCAAGCAACTTAAAATGTTTTGTGATACGCAAGTTCCGTAGCGTAATTTTCATTGCGTTCGGTTTCATAACAAAATGTGATACACAACGTGTGTAAGCATTAACTTTAAAATCCAAATAAAATTACCTATCTGTTTCCCGTTTCCGTTTCCCCTCCCATACATACATTTTTTTGCCGTCGGCGGCCTGTGATTGGTCGCTCGGACAGTCGAAAAAACGTCGGGCGAGTCAAGTTGAGCGCGTCTTGCGCTAATATAATTTCTAAAAATTACGACTCCTAAGGGCTTCGCTGGCCGAAAACAACCCTAAATCTCATCGCGCGTGTGTGATGGTGTACCACCAGTGTAAGCAGTAAGAAAATAATAAAGTTCAAACACAAGGTTCGTGAGCCGGCCGGCACGAGGCCCCGTCGAAGGCGAATCCTTATCCAGACTCCTGTTCAAGATTGAATCCAGGTGAGTGTTTACTGAATTTTCCCTTGCTGTGATTCTGGGGTTGACCGGAGAATGCAGTGACTCTTCCAGGAAGTCGCAACATTAATTTATGGTGCCTCCTGTGAGGACATTCCTCACGTACTTATTTCAAATTTACCCACTTAAGTTCAATATTTCCAATTAAAGTTATTTCCAAATATGAATAACTAATTTATTCATAAATAGACTTATTATAGATTCAAATTAACTAGGTACTTATCCACCTAGCATTTGTCTATTTGTCTAACAATCTCGGCTCAAACAGGGAATTCCATTCCTGTTCCATACCATAGTAAATACCTGCTTACGAGTACATACTTCTTATCTCGTTAATTCCCTTGTAATAATCCCTTAATCGTTCGATTTGTATGCCATAAGGTACTATCTTGTTACTCAGGCTTTCGAACTATTTTAGATAGCCTAGATACCTACCTAAGGTTAATTAATAGCAGCGAGGTGTGTATTTATGATTATAAGTAATAGTCCGTAGTTTTAAAACCTACGTGTTTGTGAATATCTGTTCCATTACTCAGTTTTCATTTAAACTTTTGCTACTTACCTACATTACTCGTACTTTCACAATTAGTGCCTACCAAAACATGGCGGAAGGAAAATTAATGTCAACCATTAAAAAACGTGAATATGAGTTTAAAAATATGCAAATACTTTATGACTTAGCAAAAATTACGAAAGAAAATAAAACTAAATTAGCATCCTTTCAAGCTAGGTATAAAAGAATTGATGAAATTCGTGATAATTTCTTGGAATGCAACGATCGTGTAAACCAGTTGCAACTTAAACGAAATCTTCAATTTGTTATCGATAATAATGCTTTGTTGTCATTTGACGAGTTATACTATTATGTCATTGAGTTTGCTGACTCTCTAGACGTAAGTTCGCGCTCGGAACTATGTCAAGGTCATGCGCATTCCAACTCGCAAGTGAAATTACCTAAATTGCAAATAGCTAAGTTTGATGGTAATATAGAGAACTGGCAGATGTTTAAAAGACAGTTATACGTCGCTTGTGCATAATAATGTTTCGTTGTCGGACACAGAGAAATTTTACTATTTGTTGTCATGTCTGTCTGGGTATGCCCTGACACTAGCTAAGGGTGTTCCTATAACATCAGCTAATTATTCTGTTGTTTATGCAGCGTTGCTAGACAGGTATGATAATAAACGTATTTTAGCCACCGCTTATTTAGAAAAAATAATAAAATTAAATCCGATCCAACGGCCATCATTATCAAACTTATCACAATTAACCAACACACTTTATGAATGTGTTAGTTCCTTGCGCGGGTTAAATATTGATGATTTAAGTGAATTTCTTTTATTTTACATAGCATCTCGGCCGCTTGATACAGAAACTAGGAAAAGGTTTGAATTACAAAATACCGAAGAAATTCCTAAATTTAATAATTTGATTGTTTATTTACAGAATTATATAAAGGTATTAGAGGTTAGTCAACCTTGTAATTTACAGTCATTCAATTCTACAAATAAACAAAACCATAATAATACAAAGAAGGATAGTTTTTCTCGGCAATCAAATTCTTCCTTAATTACTTCTTCGAACTCAAATAATAATAAACCTAATCAGGTAGTCTGTGCGTATTGTCATGAAAATCATTCAATATATCGCTGTGGTAAAGTACTTTCTATGAATATAGGACAGCGACAACAATTAGTTAAAGAGTTACAATTATGTCAAAACTGATTAAGGCCCGGTCACACTAGTGCAGACTGCAAGTCTAAGTCCATGTGTTTCATTTGTAACTCAAAACATAACACATTATTACATGAAGAACATAAAAGTTTATTATCTAATACCATTGACCTAAAGGTTTCTGAGAATTCCAATATGAGCACTTCCCTAACTTGTGCAACTCAGCCAAACATGTCAAAGTCACCTATGAGTACCAAAATTATTGGTTCAGCAGTGGTTCGGTTGAGAAGGGTGGATGGTTCATGGCAGTATGCTCGTGTAATCATAGATAGTGGCTCGATGGATTCTTTCATTACAAGTAGCTGTGTGCGACAGTTAGGTTTACATATAAAAAAGTGTAATTTAAATGTAACCGGTCTCGGTCAAAATTATGTTTGTAATATTAAAGGTTATACTTTTGGCTCTATTGTGCCTAGGTCAAATGACTCGCCCCAATTCGATATACCATTAGTGGTTTTGCCTAAAATCACTTCAATGGTTCCTTCAACTTCGTTACCGTCGGTTGTCAAGGAAAAGTTTAAACATCTGGATCTCGCCGACCAAGATTTTGATAAATCGGGTCCGATCGATCTGTTGTTAGGAGTAGACTGTTTTGCCCAGATATATACTGGTTCACGTTATAGCCCAGGTCCTGGTTTTCCATGTGCACTGTCTAGTGTATTCGGCTGGGTGATAAGTGGTCAGTTTCTTCGAAACGTGGTGGCTCAAACTCCAGCCACACCCGTTACGTCACTCATCGCGTCTTCTTGTGCGCTCGATGAGATCGTTCAACGGTTTTGGGAGTCCGAAGAACCGCCGAAATGTAAAATTTCCGGTCCTAAGGATGAAATATGTGAAGTGGCTCAAACTCCAGCCACACCCGTTACGTCACTCATCGCGTCTTCTTGTGCGCTCGATGAGATCGTTCAACGGTTTTGGGAACCCGAAGAACCGTCGAAATGTAAAATTTCCGGTCCTGAGGATGAAAAATGGAAACAAAAATATAAAAATAGCACATATCGTACCTCCGACGGTCGTTATGTTGTACCAATTATGCTTAAAGATGATACTCCAGCCTTAGGAGAATCATATCATCAGGCTCTTAACCGTTTTCTCAACTTGGAAAAGCGTCTTGCCAGCCAGACTGAGTTGAAAACGGAATATAAGGAATTTATGCAGCAGTACGAAGATCTGGGACATATGCAGCCTGCTGAATCTTTGTCTAATGACCGTTATATTATTCCTCACCATTGTGTAATACGACCCGATAGTACAACGACACGTTTACGAATAGTCTTCGATGCCAGTAGTCGGACCTCGAAAAATCTGTCACTCAATAATATTGTTCATGTGGGTCCTAAGCTGCAAGTGGATATTGTCGATTTAGTGACAAAATTTAGACTTCACAAAATAGTTTTTACTGCCGACATCCGTCGTATGTATCGGCAAATATTGATAAGACCCGAGAAATGGACTACTAACGCTCCTCGTCTTCTTAAGGATGTTCCTCCTGAATTTTGTCAAAGTGCCAAATCCTTCGATGAATCGGGAAATGAGTTTGTCAAAATATTAGGGATACGATGGAATCCCATTAATGATTCTTTTTCATATGCCTTTTCAGACTCGTTTGAAGTCAAATTTACAAAAGATCCATACTCTCTTTAGTAGCCCACATTTTCGATCCACTCGGTTGGATATGCCCAGTGGTCTTTGCAGCAAAATGGCTGTTGCAAGAAATATGGCGGTTAAATTTATTGTGGGATGAGACTATTCCAAAACATTTAACCAAACAATGGCATTTAATAGCGGCCAATTTGTCTGATTTACAAAAAAATTCTCTTCCGCGGCTAGTTAGTTTCTGTGATGGTTCTCTGAAAGGCTATGGTTGTTGTGTGTATATTTGTGTGGTTACTAATGAGCCCAGAATTTCTACTGCGACTAGTTTACTGATTGGAAAATCTAGAGTAGCTCCTTTAAAATCTACCACAGTAAATAGACTTGAGCTAAGCGCAGCGGTGCTTCTAGCAAAAGTTCTATCGCACATGTATAATTTGCTTAAAGACCATATAACTATTAATTCTATTCGAGCTTATTCAGACAGCAGCACTATCTTGTCATGGCTTAATACAGCCCGTCATTTGTTTAAAATGTATATAGCCAATCGTGTCATGCAAGCAACTGACGTGATTAGTACCGATCACTGGTATTATGTTTCGTCTAAGGATAACCCGGCCGACTGTTGTAGTCGCGGAGTGTCCTGTCCAGAGCTTATAGACCATCCTCTGTGGTGGAAAGGTCCTTCTTGGCTACAGGATTTGTCTAGTCAATGGCCTAACAAACGGGTTCTACTTCCAAAAGAAGACTTACCTGAGCTCAAACCGCTAGAAACTAAAAGTCTTCACGTCATTAATGTGAGAAACCTACTTCTGGCCTTAATTGCCAGACATTCCTATTTTACAAAAATTCTAAGAATTGTAGCATGGTGTATTCGATTTATTTCAAATTCGAGGGTTGCAAGGAAAAATCGAATTCTTTCATTTCTCAGTAGTCCTGAACTCGAGAAATCAACCAAAGTGTTAGTTAAATTGAGTCAGGATCATTATATGTCTTCCGAAGTCAGTCGAGTGCGAGATAATGAACCATGTGTAAAATCAATTCAAAAACTTTCACCTTTCCTGGACGATGATGGGATCGTGCGGGTGGGGGAACGCATCGATGAGGCTAATCTGTCACCATCTGCGTTGCACCCTTTTTTGTTACCTAAACAATGTCCAATGTCTAAAATTAGAATAAAACCTTTTCATAAAAAATATTTGCATTGTGGACCTTGAACCTTACAATCTCTTATTCAACGCCAGTTTTGGATAATTGGATTGAGACTTCTGATACGTACCGTGCTGTCAAAGTGTGTTAGATGTTTTATTTCGTGTCCGCGCTCTCGTTGGGTCATGCTTAAGAAAATTACCCAGAGATTTTGGCGCGTATGGCAGTGTGATTATCTTCATACATTACAAAAGAACAAATGGTTCGTACATGAACCAAATATTAAAATAGATGACTTAGTCATAGTAAACGAACCTAATCTTCCGCCGATGTTCTGGAAGTTGGCACGTATTGTGCAAGTGCATGCTGGTTCGGATCAAGTAGTCAGAGTAGTTACTCTCCGAACTGCTAACGGAAAGACCTTTCGTAGGCCGGTAGTAAAGGTTTGTCCCTTACCAATTAGTTAAGATATTTTTTTCATAAATTACTAAAACATAAATACACACTATCCTTAGGCTAGTTAAAACTTATTTATTACTTTATCTTTCGAAAATAATATTTCTAGATATTCTTGCAATAGTGCGTAGCTATTGCTTTTGTTTTATATCTTTCAATTTGCATTCTCTGTGAAACCCTTGTGGATTTCAGGTGGGGGAAAATGTGTAAGCATTAACTTTAAAATCCAAATAAAATTACCTATCTGTGTCCCGTTTCCGTTTTCCCTCCCATACATACTTTTTTTTGCCGTCGGCGGCCTGTGATTGGTCGCTCGGACAGTCGAAAAAATATGTCGGGCGAGTCAAGTTGAGCGCGTCTTGCGCTTATATAATTTCTAAAAATAACGACTCCTAAGGGCTTTGCTGGCCGAAAACAACCCTAAATCTCATCGCGCGTGTGTGATGGTGTACCACCAGTGTAAGCAGTAAGAAAATAATAAAGTTCAAACACAAGGTTCGTGAGCCGGCCGGCACGAGGCCCCGTCGAAGGCGAATCCTTATCCAGACTCCTGTTCAAGATTGAATCCAGGTGAGTGTTTACTGAATTTTCCCTTGCTGTGATTCTGGGGTTGGTCGGAGAATGCAGTGACTCTTCCAGTAAGTCGCAACACAACGCAAAATCAGTTAGAGTTTTATATGTAATCGAAGTTACGCGAGCTACGACTCGAAATCGTTCGTTGTTCTCTTAAACTATCTATGTCTCGTATTTCGTCCAAATCAGTCCAATAGTTTTAGCCAGATTAAGTCACAAACATACAAAATTACAAATTTTCGCAATTCTAATACAAGCGGGATTAATAAATACAACAATAACATTTAAAATATTTTTTATTGAAACAGCCAACAGTATACTTCACACAAATCGCCCAAAGCTATTTGTGTTTAACATTAATAAAGCTGTAATTGCTGTAATTCTGTAATATGTCTAGAACAAATACGATGTTGCTTTTTCTACTTCCAATTGCAATGTGTAATAGGAACACTGTAAAAATACATGAAGTCTTTGAAGAATATAGCGTAACCAGCGATTACCATAATAGTTCTTAAGCGAAACCAAAAAATATTTATCTTTCACACCTTTGGTTACATTATCTAAGTTATCTAAGTTATTATCTAAGTAAACGGACTCCTAATTTTTTTGAAACTATTGTAGAACCTATGTTCATCAAGGATAATGTACCCTACATCTAATGATGAAAGATTTTTTTTTATCGGTCCAGTATTTGCGAAGCCTATTTAATGCAAACAAACAAACAATCAAATCTTTTTTAATATTAGTGTAGATCCAGATAGTCTAAATGTAGATAATTGTAAAATAACGATAGTAAACAATGTCGATATCTTTTTTACATCACTATTGTCAAAATTTGAATTCTATCTATAAATAAATTATTCAATTTTATTACTTTCAAGTAGCCCGAAATAGTACATTACTGCAGAGGCCGGGAAGTAAGGGATTGCCGGACGAGTAAAGTTTTCAAGGCCTAGCGTCAGCGAGGCCTTGGCAATTATTACGAGTCCGGCAAGCCTATTCCCGGCAAATGTATGTGCTTTTCTCAATAAACGCGAAGAAATAATGAAAGACGTACTACTGGGAATAAATTAGTACGCAGTTAAAACGATAATAGTATGTACATTTTTATTTTCATATTTGTTTTAAGGCATTTGGCGTTCAACGCCTTTAAGCCCTTCATATTTTTCAACGTTTTATCAAAGAAATGATGGTGTAATTCATCTCGTTGATTCGACGGAGCTCCTGGCGATAATTCCCACGAATCCTCTGGTTTGATCATAAGACGCAGTAACGCGAGCGACCACCAGCCCGCTATGTAAATCTCTAAATCTGCACCACAGCCGCACCATGACACTTAATTTTAGTTATTCCACACATTGTTCATAAACATAGCCATTTATAACACCAAATTACACCGATTTTACATTATAAAGTCCACTAGAAGCAATCTGCAAAACAATCCAAAACAACAACCTTGCTGTCCACCGAAAATAATCTAATAGTATATTCCCGCGTTATTTTCTTTTTTATTTTCAATTGTCATTTAGTGCTAAGGAAACATAGCCCATACAGCTCAAGTCATATTTTACCCAAAAAATTTAATACCGTAAAAATCTGCTTTCCCGCGTTTTTTTTTTATTATTGGTATATTTTTGTGTGATTTTATGCCAACATTTTAATAAAATTATTTTTATATTCATATACTTATATGCTCGATGAGTGCATTTTTTTATAATGTGGTAGCCATTGGCTGTATGACAAGTTACATAGTACAAGTTACATAGATTAATTAAAAAGTTTTGGGCAGCGGCCAGGAATGAATTTTCATACTTACTTTCCTGGCCTAGGCCGGTAAAGTAATGCACCAGCCAAGAATTACAAACTTTGTGTCTTCTTTTTACTACAATAATGCCTACATTTCCGAACATGTTTGAGAAAACATTATTTATTTAAACATTATTTGATTTTAGAGTAATATAATAAAAAACATCAATTTCTGCCAATGGAAAATGGTTTAAATAATGATAACAGTTACCAGTGGAAGCGAATATTTTCAGAGTAATTTTCTTTCCTATATAAATGTTATTTACATCCCAGAGTAATGCAGGACATTGTTCATTTAATTAAGTTTTGGTTTAGACTACTTTTACACTACGATGAAATGCGTATTTTCAAGCGAAATTTTATTTTTCCGAAACGAGTCAAATCTCTGACAACATCTGACAAGCTAAAGTATTATGCGAACAATATATGATGAACATAGACATAGCCAGATGGCCTTATTAAAACTTTTTTTTAAATTAGTAGCATAAAGAGAACCAAAGTATCCAAATTGACATTTGCCAAGTGTACATTGGTACCGATTGATAAACTTATATTGATCTCTATCTGATATATTTTGAACAAGAACATAGTTCTTAAATTATAGATAGGTAAATATATTTTGAAAAGAGACAGATGAATATTTTACTGAGAAACGGGCTTCTTCTATGCTTTAGTTATTGTTCTGAGAATTAAAATAAGAGGACACTTTTGGTTTTTTTTTTGGAAAAAACGTAATATGACACTTTTACCATTTCCACAAAAATTCAAATTTACGATTATCCCTCAAAAATTTTACCGGTAGAATGCTTATTTTTTAATTTCTTCTGAAAATAACTTCAAAAATATTGGATATTTGTAAAAACTTATAAAGAAAGAAATTTGAGTCCGTATTTAACAAAGATTTTGGTTGTTTTTTATTTTAATAGGATGAAAAATAACCTAGGTAGATATGTTAAAATCCTAACTCTTACTGCGAGAACCATGTTACCGGGACCCTTTAACCCTTTATCTTAATCTTTTACAATAATTTTACAAAATATTATTTAAAAAGGTCTTATATCTCTTGAAATTACCTTTCAAATGGTTTTTGGATAAACCTGATATCTTAAAAATTAACGGAGTTATTGTAAAAAAACACATTATATTTTTTTGGAAAAAAATATTTGGAGCATAGATTTGGTGTGCATATATTATAGGAAAACGTGTCAATTGGTACATGCTTACTAAATACACACGTGTATGTGTGTTTTGAAGATAGAGAAAGTGATAGGAACGGTAAATATCTGCTCAAAAACGTGGTGGGGCTTTCTGGAATCATAATAATAATGATAATTTGCTTTGTTTGCAAATGTTCCATTATTACGTACAAAAAGTATACCGTATTTTCATCTAACAAACGAACAGTATACATATTTGAACCAATAACTTTTTCAACAATACCTAACTTCCAACAATGTTTACTTCCGTTATTATAAAAACATTTAACAAGTACTTTATCGGCATGAGCGAACACCTGCTTCCTTTTGCCAGCATACTGTTTATACTGTGAGATCTGCGCAGAAGAAACATAATCATGAGCTGTGGATGATGACGGCACGTCTCCGGAGCGTGTCTCCGGGGCCCGCAACAGATCGAGACAACAGCCTAACGGCCGGCCAAACATAAGCTGCGCGGGTGAAAAACCTGTCGTGCAATGTGTAGTGTTTCGGTAATCAAATAAAAATTTGTTGTTTTTTTGTTAAAACTTTTTGGCTACAATTATAACTCAAAATGATCTTGACTCCCCTTTTAACCGTTTTTACACTATTTTTGGCTTGCCCGTTAGAAGCTGGGTGGTACGGAGCTATTGTCAAATGCTGGATGGCGTTAGCCACACAAAATTCGTTAAACCTATTTGAGCAAAAATTAGTCGCATTGTCTGTCACCAGGACGCGAGGCAAGCCAAAACGACTAAACATTTCGCATAGAGAGCTGATGACCGCTTCGCTATCTGTGGCCGACATCACAAAACATTCCACCCATTTTGAATAAGCATCCACAGCCACTAAAAATTGTTTACCGCTAATGCTAAACATGTCTAGGTGCACGCGCTGCCATGGCCCGCCGGGATAGGGCCACGAGGCGAGAGGCGCGCGGGGCGGAGCGCTGCGCAGTGCATTACATTACATAAACTACATGACCCTATTTTTTGTTCTATGTTTATCTATGTTAGGCCACCACATACGAGCGCGGGCCTCGAATTTTGTCTTCACTACGCCAAAATGGGAGCTATGCAACTCGTCTAGCAACCGTTCCCTGAACTTAGTCGGGATGACTACTTTATGGCCTCGTAACACACAACCGTTTTCTAATGATAGTTCTGACCTACAGAAGAAAAAAGGTTTCAAATCAATATCGTGTATTTTCATCGGCCAACCAGTACTTTATAATTCATGACCTTACCCAATATTTTGTCTTTGGCTGATTCTATTTTAATATCATTTAATGATAATGGGTTGAAAAAACTATCTGAAATAAAATTTATAAATAATGCCTGGTCGGTTTCCTCAAGTAAATCAGTTTCTAAACTTTTTGACGGCAACCCCGCTCTAGAAAGAAAATCGGCTACATTATATTCACTCTTTAACATACTCAATATTGAAATTATAAGCAGACAGAAATAATGCGTATCTTTGCAATCTATTTGCGGCCAACTCAGTAAACCCTCTCTTATTGCCAAAAATAGTCAAAAGTGGTTTATGATCTGTACGCAAAGTAAAGGGGACCATACAACAAATAAAGGAGATTTTTTTTTATCGCGAAAATAATCGCGGCAGCTTCTTTCTGAATCTGCGCGTAGTTACGTTCAGGCCTGGAGAGCGAGCGCGAGGCGTACGCGACGACGCGCTCGGTGCCGTCGGGCTGTCGCTGCGCCAGCACCGCGCCGAGCCCGTCGAGGCCTGCGTCCGCCGTCACCACCGTGCCGTACTCCGGGTTATAATGCGCCAGTACGGTCCCCGACGCGAGTGCCTCTTTAATCTTATTAAACGCACTATTTTGCGATTCTCCCTACACCCAAAATATATTTAGTCATATTATTAGATTATTTTATAATGCTAAGATGTTTCAATTTCTTACATTACTATCGCACAGCTCGACACTAACAAAAATGTCCCCGAAATGGCAAGACCGCCATAAAAATATCGATATATATTTTTATGGCGGTCTTGTGAATATCGATATGTAGGTACGTGATTTTGCCACAGCACTAGCAAAAAAACCAACCTAATTTGATTTAAGGAAAAAATTATAATATCTAGCAAAATACCTTTAAAATTTATCATTAATACAATACTTTAAATAATTAACAATATGATTCCAATACTATGACATATTTTCTGTTTTAATTATGCAGTTTTAATTGAAAAACTTACCGATGAAATCATTTTCAGAATAATTTTCTTTTCGTCCTGAATGTAATTTACATTCCACTATTGCACAAAACTTTGTTAGGATAAATTGCTTTTTTATGAAGTACCAACACAACACCGGCAAACATCTTTTTCTGTAAGAATTACAGCACAATCATAAATTTATCATGCAGATATCACAATTCCACCGTAAACATTTTTTGACACTATAACCCGATCAAGTTTGCAAGATGCTTATATACAGACAATGAACTTAAACAATTTATTTTGAAATTTGTCGTATTTAATGGAGTCCAATGGAGTCCATTGACATTTCAAGTCAGGACAACTATGAAAATAATAGAAAATGATTGAACATTTTGTCTCACTCTATCACACGCTGAAGCTCATAAGCAAAATACGCGTCAGCTATATGTTTTCAGATGCTTTTTTTAAGCGGCTTACAGAAGCCGCTTAAAAAAACATAGGCTTTAGTAGTTATTCTGGGCTATAGACTATAGCGTCTTAAACATAGCTCCGGCATCGATAAAAAACCTCTATTCTATAGTTTACTTAGTTTATAGTTGTTAACGACGCCGACTTAAGAGACAGGGCACGCTATACACCTGTATAGCGTGCCCTGTCTCTTAAGTCGGCGTAACTTACTTTAATAGGTGCTTCAAATTTGAATTATTTATCCAGTAAAAAAAAAAAAAGTGGAAACACTCGCGCCGCCTTTTTATTAGCTTTGCAAATGACAAGCCAATCACGTGGCAAAGTATTGACCTACCTACAGTGACATATGTGAGGCTGCGTGGTGTCCACACTTTACACAAATTGCGTTTGCACATGCATAAATGGTTTTTTCGAGGCTTAACCCATTCATTCACTTGCAACTATTATGTCCGTGAATATGTAAAGTGCTCAACCAGTCAGCCTGTATAAACCTCTGAGACAACCTCTGTGGCTCAGTGGACCGTAGGTGCTTTTGAATCGCAGGGTCCCGGGTTATATTATTGTAGGTCTTGAATGTATATTAAGTATCTTAGTATTGTTGAGTTAGTATACCATGACACAAGTTTACAACTTACAGTGGGGCTAGTTTAATCTGTGTGATTTGTCCATGAACAAGATTAGCCGGCATGGATCTGACGTTGAACCTAATGCTTATTTCAGATGAACCCAGCGACACAAATCTATCAAAGAAGTTACATAGCAGATATATGTCGTTGTGCTGAAATGGAACGTAAACTTCGTTATATGGAGGAGGAAATGAATAAAGATCAGATACCCAAGGCTCCATTGAAAATAGAGCCTTTACCCTTGCAGGCTAAAGAAATGCTTGAATTAGAGGTGAATCATATATATTTTACATAGGTCCACTCAAGAATCATAAATGGAATTATACCCTTGAGATGTTTGATGGAAAACGATTCAGCCCTTTACAGAGAGTCTTTTGAGTCGAAGAAATATACTTTTTTTATTTTATTTTTTAGAACATTTTAGAGAAGTGGGAACGAGAGTTATCTGAAATGGCTGCTCATTACGGAGGTCTCATGAAGTTGTTTTCAGAAATGTCAGAGATGTACTACGTTTTAGATAAAGTTGGACCCATGTTGGGAGATGCTGAGATAAGAAATGCGTTGCTGCCGCCTCAATTTATGTATGTGTAAAACATTTGTAGCTTTTGTTTTGCTTTTTATTTGCTTTGATAATTTGTATAGAATAATATAGAAAAGCTTTGATTCTTACGTAATAAATATTGAACAGGGCTGGCAATGATCGTTTTACGTAACAAATGAATGGCGACTCACTCGTCTTTCATAAATATGGCAATATATCGCGATTGGGATATATTACCAAAAAACACTTGCCAAGGTTATAATGAATAAAAACATTTGCAGACAACCTTACCGTTTTTGCAATTAAATTATCATGATTGTGATTTGTCTGAAATATAATTGACTAGCTCCGTGGCGCAGCGGTCAACACGCCTGCCTGCGACACGGAGTGACCGGGTTCAATCCCCGGCCAGGTCAAGATGGAAAATGATCTTTTTCAGATTGGCCTGGGTTTTCGATGTGTATCTATATATGTATTTGTTACAAGTCACGAACTTACTTTGGGGCTAGCTCAATCTGTGTGATTTGTCCGTATATATTTATTTATAGATGAGTGCAAATTACTAGTATCAACTTACCCGTTACACCTACCAAACCAGTAGTTGAAAAATTCAAACATCCATGTTAACAGACACTTGCCATGCAGACAAATCCCACCACCAAAGCTCTTAGGCAAAGTTTCCTAACAGCCCAATATAAAGCCCAGGGCATCCTCTAAAATAAGGCTCTCTCAATGAAAAACAAAGCACCCCACCCACCTTATTTGATATTCCACCTGCCGAGTGACCTTCCCTGGGTTGGTGTTGCGAGATGTCGAGAATACCGAGTTAGGTAAGGTTTCTCTAGTGACAATATTTGTGATTGCGGTGCTAATCAATCTATGTTCACCTTTTGTCATTATCTAACTGTCCCATTACCTACACAGTCGATGACCTGAATGGGGCCAATGATAGAGCGATTAGCGTGGCCAAATACTAGTCAAAAGAAATGCTTTACTCGCTGGCTGGTATTGCGCCAGCGGATATCCGCAGAGACGTAGCAAGTTCTGTCGAGCGGTCAAATGTGCTTACCGATTCTAGATACCCCTAGTACCAACGATGTTGCTGGCCCCGCTAGGCTAAAGAGCAGGAAAAGTTTTCTACTATCCGATGTCCTCAAATGTTACTACGGCAAAAATGGACAGAAAACTGGGTAGATGAACCGCTGAAAATGCCTCCAGCAGAAAAGTTACCTCCTACACACGATTTGCCCTGGCCAATCTGGAAATGCCTTAACCACGCTAGAACTCAAGTAGGCCGAAGCAAAGTAAATCTGGTCAAATGGTCGTATATAGATAGTAGCAATAACGTATTCGGCTGTGGTACGTCTCCACAGACAATGTCATGCTTACTGGGATGCCCAGCGTGCAGTTACACCTAATGCAGTACAAGTAGCCCATAATTGGACCCAGAAAAATATAAAATTGGGTTAGGTTTTACACGTTAAGAAGAAGTCTTTAAACACTACAAGAAGTAGTTGTGACGTATATAATACACAACCTGATAAAAACGTATTTCATAATTTATCTACGTCATATTTTCGATTGGTATAAAGTTTGAAAAATAATAAGTACAAGTCATAAAATACAAAAAGCCACACTTTTTAGCAAACTGTGACGTCACAAGGCCTGATGAATTTGGACGTGCTTTGTCTTTACCATTGCTTTTTTAATCGACTTAAAAACAGAATACGTTTTCAGTATTTTTTGATTATCTAACTGACGGACTAATTGTTATAGTATTATAAAACTAGCTAATGCACGTGACTTCGTTCGCGTGGATTTTACGACTCCGGTGTATTATTATAATTACCATAATATCATAGTAATGATAATTGTTACTCAGTGTCGCCTAAAAATTTAAATGGATTCAATAAAGTTTTGTATATTCGTAGAATATAACTTAGATTGACATATTTATAAAATATTTTTAACGGCAACGGAGCCCAAACTCATATTTAGATAACAATATATTGGCTCCTCTGCTATGTAGCCCTATATGCAATCACATATAATTATTAACTTTTCTTTTTTTAGGAAAGAAGCCGATATTTTAGCCGACTTGAATAGAGCTCTGGGTGGACAGTTGATGGTGCTGACAGGCGTGGTAAAGCTAGTGAGGAGCTTCCCCTTCCAGACCATGCTGTGGAGGCTAAGTCATGGAAATATTTACTACAGGCAAACTACTGAAGACAGAATTTTTACTGACTCATCGGTAAATGCTGGTTTTTTAAAGTAGCAGATATGTCCCACTGTTGGGAAAAACCTCCCCTATTGGTTTCCATTTCTTTCCGTCATTCAAATTATCGAAGTGTGTCAGGAAATTCATCCATTTCATCCTAGGTCTTCTTCTTTTCCGTCTGTTCCAAGTCAAGTTTGTGGAGACATTTGCCCAAATGTGTTTTATTTATCACTGAGTCGATACTCGAATGATCGCTTAGCAACTGGGCGAGCGCGGGTAGCGGTCTGCGGAGGCGGGAGGTTGTTATTAGCAAAGTTGACTACTTGAATGATAACTTAGCGACTGGGCGAGCGCGGGTGGCGGTCTGCGGAGGCTGGGAGGCTGTTATTAGCAAAGTTGACTACTTGAATGTTCGCTTATCAACTGGGCGAGCGCGTGTGGCGGCCTGCGGAGGCGGGAGGTTGTTATTAGCAAAGTTGACTACTTGAATGTTCGCTTAGCAACTGGGCGAACGCGGGTGTCGGTCTGCGGAGGCGGGAGGTTGTTATTAGAAAAGTCGACGCGATCGTTTAGCATAAATAATGTTATGACAAGAATTACCGCCTGCCATAAAAAAGTGTGTATTGTTTTAGACGACTACTAGAAAAGCATAGATTTATAAAAAAATCGTCTCTACTTCTATGTAGAAAAGGAAGTCGTTTGTCAAGTTCATGTATGTATGTAAATATGTATGTGTAGTTCTTTATACCACGATATCTTTTAAATGCCTCAACGGATTTGGGCGTATGGTGTTTCGTTATAGAATCATTGCTTCCTCTCGAGTAACATAGGGTATAAATATTATGCAAGGATAGCCGTGTTTTTATTTTTCTTATAAAAAGCGTTCGATTGCAATAATCTATAAATTATTATATCCGGGTAGGATATAGCTTTTTTACCAGACTGCCAATAAGGGTTATGTGTTTTGCACGTAGGTATCATGTTTGTTCGCAAATTTCTGTATAACCTCGTATATTTTAAAAGGCTAAAAGAATTACGAAAGACAAGGTTTCCTTAGGTTCATCTCAAAAACCGAAGTTACCGAAGTTTAGTATTTTAAAAAAGAAGACCAATCGTGTATTTTCTTTATTTTGAAATATTACTTCTTTTTAACACGATTTACTACGTACGACTTTACGTTTGGGTACGTAAGTATTTTTATTCCAAAAAACTTTTAAATGAACAGATTTAGACGAATGAGATATAATTTAATTCTTGCCGTATAAGTGGCGTAGTATAATTTGTTTGGAGACCTGTTGTTTTATTACATTTCCTTAGAAAAATAACTATTTTTTCCACAAAAATTGTTGCGAGTAGTCAGAGTTTAGCCACATTTCTCAATCTGCTGGGTACTGCTTAGGGCAAAAGTTTGGCCGATGGCTGGTTACGCAAAGAAACCAATAATCTATCTGTGATACATTCTGTACTTGAATTCATTTATTAGTAACTAGTTTTCTATATAAACTAAAAGATACATTTATACTAAAAGGTCTAGAGGAGGCTGTCATTTAAAGGCAGTAGCCGTAGTCAAAAGACATTATGACTGGAAAAGAAGGAGAAAAAGCTTTCACTTGTGGTTCCGCTCGCATTGAATCTGAGAAACAAATTTAGGTCAAAGGGCCTTATCTTTAAACAAAATGTCATGTAAATTGGTTTAGTGACTAAAGCTAAGCGTACTATGCGCTGAATTAATTAAATACATCAAAAGTAAAGATCACTCCCTTGTTGGAATTTGAAACAGATACATATGAAATTTAAGAACAAATATATATTTGAATATAGAGTTATTGTTTTGGACGTAAATTAATTCTCAAAAAGAAAAATATTAAGTGCAATCCTTTTTTTCTGATTATGCGCGTTAAAATTAACATGAGTCTGGAGAGAAGGTAAAAGGAATAATTTGACATAATAGTACATAGAAATTCGGGTGTATTGCTCAACCACGAAGTGATGATGGGTGATAGATGTTCTTTTCTTCTGTCAAGTCCGCTCCACTGTTGTTATTTACATCCTACTTGATAAGCTTCATCGACCTTTCGACCTTTTCTTCGCTCTCCCACTGTTTTTACTTTGCAATACTTTCGCATTTATAATATTAGTATGATTATTTTATGGCAGGGCCAGCAGGAACGAAAAGTGGCTTTTCTCGTTATTTGCCAGGGAGAAGAGTTGCATACAAGGCTGTTGAAAGTATGCACTGGCTTCAGAGTTAACTTGTACCCCTGCCCCCGGACATATGATGACAGAATGAGGATGACCGGTGAAATTGCAATCAAGTTATATGACCAGGAAAGGGTAAGGCACCTCGAACTCTCTACGTAAGGAATCATTTCCATAACACTATTATGTAAATCATTATGGGGACATCTGAAGCCTTGTAAACCAGTGGCTATTACACAGAGGCGGTCATTACACAAATGTGGTTAAAATTTCAGTTTAGGTTCGGCAGATCTGTTGACGTCACATGGAATTTATCTATTATTTTGTAAAAAGAATTTGTTTGTTGGTTACGATGGTAGTTTTATATTATTATATGAACACAATACAGGGAGTCATCTTCAACTGCTTGCAGTTATGGCATCGGGTACGCACGCCCGGCCTCCCAAGCTGCTCCTTGCTTTTCCCCCATTCATATTATCCGAGTGAGTAGTATCCCAATACCTTCATTACCTTTCCTAGTCCAATAAATTCCTGCTTTTCCGCAGCTTAGAATGCTTTTGTTGGACAGCAGCGTCGAAAACACAAGAAGTCAAAGAAACTGCTTTCGCCAATCTCAAAGAAACTGCTTTCGCAAATCAATGTTTGCCAAGCGTAGTGAGTACGGCAATATCCTTTCATGGATCAAGGAATCTTTGGGAGTGGCCTTTTTCCATCAGTGGACTTCTTATGACTGGTATATTGAATACCGATTTTAACGGCACCTTACTCGCTTATACCTAACGGTATAAGTAATACTAACGTATTAAGTGCTTATTGGCGTAGTATGATGCGCTGTTTGTTTTCAATTACAAATAATAACGGACACTGAGCAGGCCGAGTCCACGCGTATCTACAAAAAAACAAAGAAAATTGGACCTTACATATATATATATATGTATATATTATTCGCAACTGCTTGACCGGTGGTTGCAGCTAATGACTACTGGTACGCGCGCCCGGCTCCCCGAGCTGCTGCTTACTCATCCCTGATTCATCCGAGTGCGTAGTATCCCAAAGACCTTTATCCCGTTTCCCTAAATCCAACAAACTCCATTCCGTCCCGCGCTTGAAAACGTCTTCGATGGGCAGCAGCGTCGAAAGCGATATAAGCCAAATAAACTGCGCTCACCAACCCGTCTGCCAAGCGTGGTGAGTATAGCAAAACCCCCTGATGATGGAAGATATACTAAGGCCCCCAGTCCCCGGCTGCCCCACTATTCCTGGCTCTAGTAGCAGTCATGGTAATGGCGGGGCAGGGGGTGCTATCTCCGGAAGAGATCCGGCTACCACCCCCAACGAAGATTGGCCCTGGTGACACACAACATTCGCACTATGAGGCTAGACGAGAAAGTCGCGGAAGTGGAAGAGGAAATGAGTAGATTACGATGGGACATAGTGGGGTTGTCAGAAGTCCGAAGAGAAGGAGAGGGCACGACAACCCTAAAGTCTGGTAACCTACTCTATCACCGGAAGGGGGACTTTAAAAAGTCACAGCATGATGTCGGGTTTCTCGTCCACAAGCCCCTAATTAACAACGTCGTAACCATCTAGAGTGTTGAGGTAATATACCTGATACTCAGAGTATCTAAAAGATACTTGTTGAAGGTAATACAGGTGTATATGCCGACCGGGGAACGCCCGGATGAAGAGGTGGAAGTGGTGTATGAGGACATTAGTAGGGCCATACACGCTTCCCAAACCTATTTTACGGTTGTTATGGGGGATTTCAGCGCAATACTTGGCAAGCGGAGCGACGGAGAGGCCAGAGTGGGCCAATTTGGATATGGAAAGCGGAACGAAAGGGGCCATAGGCTGGCCGATTTCTTGGAGGAGGGACTCTACACGATGAAATCCTTCTTCGAGAACCCGCCTTACAGAAAATGGACCTGGATGGGTCCTAGCAGAAAGGACCAGGCTCCTTTCAAAAATGAGAAAGACTTCATCTTGTCGACGAGAAGAGAGATATTCAACGATGTCTCTGTGATCAGCAGGATTAAAATCGGAAGTAATCACCGAATAGTAAGAGGCATCTTGAATATCGATCTCAGACGAGAGAGGACTCGCTTGATGAAGTCTACGCTCTGACTGTCTCCGACCCTTATCCAAAATGTCGAAAGTTTCCAACTGGAACTCTCGAATCGCTTCGATTACTTGAAGGATTGCGTATCCGTGGACGAGTTAAATACATTCGTAGACACTGTCCAGGCGGCGGCGGGATCGAAGTTTTTTAAGTCCCGCCCGAAACACAAGCCTCAAAAAATCTCGCCCCAGACCTTAAAATTTATGGCCACGCGACGTTTTATGCCACTGCAGACCTCCGAAGTGGACGTACATCGGCAGCTCAATAGACAAATCCAGAAGGCCTTGCGACATGATATTCGTTCTATTAATACCAAGCGTATTAAGGAGACGATAGAGCAAAATAAAGGCTCCGAAGTGTTCGCAAGAGTGGAGTCTATTGGGCAGAGCCGATTGACTAAGCTGAAGAAGGAGGACGGTGGCGTGGTATCGTCAAAAGCCGAGGTGCTGGGCGAGATCGAGAGGTTATATGGACAGCTGTTTACCCCAGTAGCCAAACCCATTATAAGTTTGGCCAAAGATCCCAGAGCCAAGCTTACCCGACACTATACCGAAGATATCCCGGACATCAGCCTGTACGAGATTAGGATTGCTCTCAAACAGCTCAAGAATAACAAGGCGCCGGGCGAGGACGGAATCACAGCGGAGCTTCTGAAAGCGGGCGGAACGCCAGTACTGAAAGTCCTTCAGAGGCTCTTCAATTCCGTTCTGTTCGAGGGCGTGATGACAGAGGCATGGAACAGGGGCGTGGTGGTCCTGTTCTTCAAGAAGGGCGACAATACCCTACTGAAGAACTACGGACCCATCACTCTCCTGAGCCACGTCAGTGTATAAGTTTTTTTCGAGGGTAATCACGAATCGTCTTACGAACAGGCTCGATGCCTTCCAGCCTCCCGAACAAGCCGGTTTCCAAAAAGGCTATAGTACCATAGACCACACCCATACGCTGCGGCAGGTTATACAGAAGACCAGAGAGTGTAACCGGCCACTATGCTTAGCGTTTGGGGAATATGAGAAGGCCTATGATTCGATCGAAACATGGGCCGTACTTCGGTCTCTCCAGCGATGCCGCATCGATCATCGGTATATCTAAGTGTTGAAGTGCTTATACAGCAACGCCACAATGTCAGTCCGAGTACAGGAGCAGAGTACGAGGGCTATCCGACTACAGAGAGGTGTGAGACAGGGAGATATGACTTGGCATTAATATTAACGGCAAGTATATCACTCACCTTCGATTTGCTGATGACATTGTTATAATGGCGGAGTCGCTGGAGCATCTGAGTGCCATGCTCAATGACCTCAATGAAGTTTCCCAACAAGTGGGCCTTACAATAAACATGGATAAGATGAAAAGAATGTCGAATGTCCATGTTGCGCCTTCTCCAGTGCTTGTTGGGAGCTCCATACTTGAAGCTGTTGTACAATATATCTTTCTGGGTCAGTTGATCCAGGTAGGAAGATCCAGCTTCAAGGATGAGATCTTTCGACGAATCCGACTTGGCTGGGCAGCGTTCGGGAAGCTCCGAAGTGTCTTCTCTTCCAAAATTTATCAGTGCCTCAAGTCGAAAGTATTCGACCAATGAGTGTTGCCAGTGATGACTTACGGGTCCGAAACGTGGTCGTTTACTATGGGCCTCATAAGAAAGCTCAAGGTCGCTCAAAGAGCTATGGAGAGGGCTATGCTCGGTGTTTCTCTGCGAGATCGAATCAGAAACGACCCGTAGAAGAACAAAGGTCACCGACATAGCTCAGCGGATTAGCTCTTTAAAGTGGCAGTGGGCGGGGCACATAGCGCGAAGAACCGATGGCCGATGGGGCAGAAAGGTGATCGAATGGCGACCACGTACCGGCAAGCTGGTCGGTGCTTCCTGCGACCTTGGTTAGGTCGTACGACTACCTGGTCGGACGACCTAACCAAGGTTGCAGGTAGACGCTGGATGCAGGCCGCTTCCAACCGGTCATATTGGAAATCTTTGGGGGAGGCCTATGTCCAGCAGTGGACTTCTTGCGGCTGAGGAGATGATGATGATGATGAAATTGGCTGAACAAAAACTTGTGATTTTTCTGTACTTGCAGGTTTTAGAGAAGACAAAAAATATGCGCTGCAAAGCTTTGTTTGCCGTAAGTCAACAATGGATTGTGTGGAAGACGTCTGTGAAGAAGGCTAAAGCTATATATCATAATCTAAATTTATTTAATTTTGACGTCACAAAGAAATGTCTCATCGGCCGTTGTTGGATTCCAGATATAGACGTGCATAGAGTAAAAGATGCTCTGAAATTTCACTCGGTAATACAAAACACAATCTAAATATATATCATTCAAAGGTGACTGACTGACATAGTCATGTATCAATGCACAGCCCAAACCACTGGTCGGGTAGGGCTAAAATTTGGCATACATAATGCTACTATGACGTAGGCATCCTCTAAGAAAAGATTTTGATAAATTCCATCCCTAAGGGGATAAAATAGGTGATGAAAGTTTGTATAAATCTTCTTAGATTCCCGAGGGATCGATATAAACGCGGGCGAAGCCGTGGGCAACATCTAGTTTGATATATTCTGTTTAATTTTTAATTAAAATCATCATCATCATCATTTCGAGTAGGTGTCACGGTCAATCGACCATGCACACCCTGGTGTCAGAGTTCTTCGGAACCAGGGTGACACGGTCAATCGACCATGCACACCCTGGTGTCAGAGTTCTTCGGAACCGCCTCTCGGCCTCTGACGTGGTTCCTATAACGACTACCAGATGGCGGCCGGGACCACCGGCTTAACGTACCTTCTGAAGCACGGAATCATCTTTATTATCAGACAATCAGGTGATTCAAGCCTGCAATGTCCTAACCAAACTGGAAACAACTAAACAAAGTATGCTTCCGGTGGGAATCGAACCCACGACCCCCGGGTAAACAGGCAAACGCCTTAACCACTGGACCACCGAGGCTGTTCATTAAAATAAAAATGGAAAACAGCGGTAATTTCTACGGTAGCAGGACTTGAATCTACGAAAAATCAAAAATACGTTACATAGAGTACTAGCATTTTCGCGATATACCGGCTGTGCAACTCAGTCGCGATGCATATAATGCGAGCCTAATCATAGATAAACTGCAAAATCGAACTTTGTGAAACGAGAACGAAAGCGTCGGTCGATTCCTAACGCAGCTAACCTTTTTAGGGTTCTGGACATAAAGTGTAAAATGGGACCTTTATAGGAAAACTCGGTTGTCTGTTCGTCCGGCTGTTCGTAAGTCCATCTGTCCATCTGTATGTCTGTCTGTCAAAACTCTTTATTAACGATTTCCTGTAGACTTCTGTACTTATAATTAATATAACATATTGAGATCTGCACAGTTTCATGGGTAAAAAATATTATTTTGCAAATTTCCTTAGAGTTGCAATGGAATTAAAGCCTATAAGGGTACTTCCTATTGACCTGTAGTCATGAAATTTGAAGAAGAAGCAAGATCTAGTCGCACAAACACTAAATGCTGTAAACTAAAAAAACCTTGTGTAAGGAACCCTCATTGAGCCAGTCCAAATCGCGCTTAACCGGCCTTTTGTTAATTAATGAAATCAATGGAGAATGTAACATGCTTTTTTTTATTGTATACCTATTTATTTTATAACAGGAAAAACTTGGCACAACAGTCGAATCATTCATGATAAAAACCGAAGAACAGAGCAATCCGCCGACTTACCATCGCACCAACAAGTTCACAAATGGATTCCAAGCTCTTATTAACGCCTATGGGGAGTCCAAATATCGGGAACTGAATCCAGGTCCGAAATATCTTTTACTCGACCCATTGTTTCATCTTCTCAAGATTACCCTTAAAAAAGTGTCTAAATATCACAAGTCTAAGAAAAAGTTTTGTTAAAGAAATTCATTTTTGATGATTTGATACAGGTGATGGCAAGTTCTATTAATTTCATTTCATGAAATTGACTGGTATGCAAAATTATAGAAAACTAAAATCATAAACATGGTATCTAATTAAAAATGATCAAAATATTCATGTTTATCTATTTTTTAATCGTTCTCCTTTATAAAAACTCATGGTTTTCAAAGCAACAATTTTATGTTTCTTTTGTTTAAATATTTTGAAACCTGTTAGGTTACTCGCTTAATTTTAACTACTATAATGTACAAAGGTTTGATGGTCACTTCATCCATTACGGGTTATATATCTATATTAAAAAGAGTCAATCATACGAAAGCCGCAATGTATTTTGAAGTGACCATCAAAACGTACGCCGTAGTTGTCAAAACTTAGCAAATACGCCTGCGCGTGCCTAGGTATAACAAAAATGTTGATGTAAAACATCTATAGCAGTGGGTTAGACCGACTGTAGGCATGGCCACGCGTTTCCACTTTCCACGACATTCGTCGCCACGCTATATATTTTTATGTGTGTAATTTTCTTTTCTTCCACGATGTTGTGTTCTTAGTAATATTCCAACAAATAAAATCTTGCCAGAAGGTCATCAACATGTGTAACTCTGTGGTGTAACTGAATTTTAGAACTTATTTGATTTGTTGACCACTATTACAGGAATTGGGTGGTACTTGGAATCTAACACCCGTATTTTCGCGCGCCATTGACGCTTTGATGTCTTTTATCACTGCTTACAGTCCTAAGGGCCCAAAAGCCGCTTTTAGTGGTCAATTATGACCCTAAATCAAATATATTACAAAGATGCATTAACTTCTATAAATCAAATTGCATTGTTCTTGATAGTCTAACATTTTGTTCAAAAAATATATACTAAAGAATCCTCTTTGGCGTAGCCAATCAGCTGTATACTTAGTTTTTAAAAATCTCGTATAAACATTAACTTGTTTACGTCCTCGTGTGGCACTGCGTCTGTTAATATTTTATTCAAGAATTCATGTACGTATGTGAGTTTATTTCTTGCAACATAACTCCTAAATGTCTGAACAGATTTGAATGTATATGCTATTTTGGTAATCTAACAACACTGCCTATAATTTTTTGATAAGGTAATATTGTTTTTATTTACCTAAAATTTTTTTTTTTTTTTTTAATAGCCTGTTTCAGTGTCCCACTGCTGGGCAAAGGCCTCCCCTTTTTGTTTCCAATCATCCCTATCGCGGGCAATAACTTGCCAGCCACTTATATAAGCATCTAAGTCATCGCGCCATCTCCTTCTAGGTCTGCCACGTTTTCGGCGGCTATCCGGTTTCCACATGGTGGCCACCTAAAATTTATAATTTGTAAATATTGCGCACACTTCACTAGGCACAACGTAAATCTTTAGATTGTTTGTCAAAAAAAAAAATTAAAGTAAATTTCTGCATAAGAGAGTTGAGCCAATTATCAAAGGAGAAAACAGATTAAGGCATGTATAGCTCCGTTATCTATGTGTCTGTCCGTATCATAAAATTAATACTAAGTAGTTTTGCAGTCTTCAGCTTAAAACAAATCCAAGTCTCTGTTATCAAAATATACTTTTGTCGCATCGCAACTATATATATCACACTAGCGAGTTCCGAGCGAGTTGAAAGTGGGGCGAGTACGTAGCGAACTCGCTGCGAAGACGTTGCGGGTGCGCAGCGAGCTCTGCGCGAAGACGCCGCGGGTACGCAGCCAATTCGCGTTTTTTACAATCAGTGCCAATACAAATCGCTGCGCTCCCGCGGCGTGTTCGCCGCGCACACGTTGCCAACTCGCGGCGAACTCGCTGCGCACTTACCCCGCTTTCAACTCGCACTAGCGAATTTTCATGATCAACGGACAGGACCCTAAGGGCCTTATCACTAGTGTGATAAGGCCCTTATCACACTAGTGAGTGGCTGGCACTTATAATAATTACTTAAGCATAGAAGCCGCTTAAAAAAAGCATCTGAAAACAGATAGCTGATGCGTGTTTTGCTTATGATAGAGTGAGACAAAATGTTCAATCATTTTCTATTATTTTTATAGTTGTCCCGACTTGAAATGTCAATGGACTCCATTGGACTCCAATAAATTGGACAAAATTCAAAATAACTTATTCATGTATCAAGTCTGTCACATTTGCATCTTGCCAACTTGATCGGGTTATAGTGTCAAAAAATGTTTACGGTGGGGTGGAATTGTGATATCTGCATGATAAATTTATGATTGTGCTGTAATTCTTACTGAAAAAGATTTTGCCGGTGTTGTGTTGGTACTTCATAAAATGGCAATTTATCCTGACAAAGTCTTGTGCAATGGTGGAATTTAAATTACATTCAAGACGAAAAGAAAATTATTCTGAAAATGATACATTTCATCGGTAAGTTTTTCGATTAAAACTGCATAATTAAAACTGAAAGTACGTCATAGTATTGGAATCATACTGTCAATTATATAAAGTATTGTTTAAATGACAAGTTTAAAAGATATTTTGCTAGAAATTACAAATTTTTCCTCCGTAAAATCACGTACCTACCTATATCGATATTTTTATGGCGGTCTTGCCATTTCTGGGACATTTTTGTCAGTGTCGAGCTGTGCGATAGTAATGTAAGAAATTGAAATATCATGGTTATTAAAAAATAATCGATTTCTGATAATATGAACAAAATTATTTTATATTACAGCTTCCCGAAGGATGAAGAAATTAGAAAAGAATGCGACGAACTTTCAAGCGACGTTCGAATATAAATATGAAATGGAGGCGTTTGATGCAATGCCTTACCTACTTTTATATTTTCCGGATTATGAATCAATGGTAATTAGAAAGTTTACGGGAATGTTTTATTATTGAAGTTAGGTATATTTAATTTTTTTATTCAATATTTTGTCTTAGACAGTAATAGAATTGGATAAAGTATTATCTTATTGTCCGTCGCACGCAGGCGTCCCCAACACTGTGCATATATTCTTTGTATTATTCACAAATAACACACGGGCATTTGAGTTCTTTTTAATTAACAAAATTTGTTAATAAAAAATATCACTGCAATATATGTTTCTTTTTACTAGAACCTGAATATATGTTTCCTCAATTGACTGTTCCTTAACCTGTTAGTATTGGAATATGATATATATAACTACATACATACATCACCCACCACGCGTCCACTGCTGGTCATTAGGCCTTACCAAGTATTGGTCAAACGGCAGAATATATTTTAATAATTTCAATCATATTTGCGGTTATTTATAAACATACAATTACAGTGCCTACCTACCTTCCTTTTTATCTGATGAAGCCTAGCATTGCCATGCGATTCAGAGTTATATACGTAGGTATCTTATATAATTTTTGATGAATTGTTATCATTTAACGAAGCGATACAATCAGAGCAGAGTACATTCGGGGAGAACAGGGTACATAATGAGGACCTAAGAGGGCTGCACCATCTCGATACATATATGTCATCGACATAGTACAGCCCTTAAGTCCTCAATACCCCAGGACAACCTACACATTTACGCAAATGGCATCGTAAATGCATCTCTTTCTGATGCTTTGACAATGTCATAAGTGAAAAGAGTGTGGAGTATTGTATTTTGTTGTTATTTTTACACGGCTTCTATGCTTAAGTAATTATTCTAATGGCTGGTAAGAGCAATGTAGCATAATCTGTGAGGTAACTAAGTAAGGAGTTAATTCTTAAACAGTAAATATGTAATAACATTTCAGGAAATGCTTTTACAGAGAATTCCAGTGAGCGAGTTGACTCGCACTTAGCTTTCTTATTTTGTTATTTGAGTGATTTTTATATCTACACTTCTACACTAATATTACAAACAGAAAAGATTTAATTGTTGGTAGTTTGTTTGCTATATATAGGCTCCGAAACTATTGTACCGATTTTAAAAATTCTTTAAACCGTTAGAATATTGCATTATCCCTGATGAACATAGGCTATACATTAAATACCTATATATACCTTGGGTAGAGCCGGGGCGGGCCGCTAGTATTACATAAAAATATCTTGCATTCAGGCTTAAAAACAAATCAGCTATATAAACAAATTGTTTTCAAGAGACGCTTTCTAGTTATTATATTGATATTTTTGTTTACGTCACAGGTCTCTACACTATAATAACCTTCCCTTTCCTGTTCGCCGTCATGTTTGGAGACCTCGGCCATGGTATTATTTTAGTTATATTTGCTATGTGGATGATTTTAAAAGAGAAGAAAATTATAGCAATGAGATCTACCAACGAGATATTCAATATAGCCTTTGGTGGTGAGTACGTGAGAGAGTGAGGAGTTCATATTGTGATAAACTTGCGCTTTACTACGAGTAGTTACACGTTAAATCAGAACGAAATGCCTTACGAAGCGTTGTAATAGAGGAACAGAAGGATGGATTATTGCTGTGCATCGCCCGGGCAACATCGCAACGTCTTATCAAAGTATGGCACACTGTTTGTTTCATATTGTCTCAAGAGCTTTGCCAGGCTGGGGACTTGAATCATTGCAAAGATGCGTAAACCATGTGGCATCCCTGGCCTGGCTTCTCAAGTTACAATAATTAATCATCATCATCATCATTTTGTGTAGGTGTCACGGTCAATCGACCATGCACATCCTATTGTCAGAGTTCTTCGGAACCGCCTCTCGGCCTCTGACATGCTTCCTTTAACGACTACCAGATGGCAGCCGGGACCAACGGCTTATCGTGTCTTCTGAAGCACGGAATCATCTTTATTACCAGACAATCAGGTGATTCAAGCCTGCAATGTCCTAACCAAACTGGAAACAACTAAACAAAGTATACTTCCCGTGGGAATCGAACCCACGACCCCCGGGTCAACAGGCAAACGCCTTAACCACTGGACCACGGAGGTAGTTGGACCACGGAGGTAATTATAGTATAATAATTATTAAGATAATAAGATGTCGGGAGAGGACGGAATCAAAGCAGAGCTTCTGAAAATTGGCGGAACGCCGCCCTTTAATTCCGTTATGCTTGAGGACGTCACGCCAGACGCATAGAATAGGGGTGTGGTGGTTTTGCTATTAAAAAACGCTAACAATACCTAAGAACTATATACGAGTCACGCTCCTGAACATAACTATAAGCTTTTTTGAAGTTGTTTAACAGGCTTGATTCCTTCTAGCCTTTCGTACAAGCCAGTTTCCGAAAAGACTATCGTACTATAAGCCATTCTTACTCGTAGCACTTGTTGATTATGAGAAAGACTTTGATGCACTGAAAACATGAGCCATGCCTAATTATTTCCAGCAATGCCGTATCGACCATCGCTATATCAAATGTTGATACAGCAATGCCACCATGTCAGACCTGGTCTCGGACCAGCACGAGGGCTATTCCTTTGCAGAGAGGTATGAAACAGAGAGACCTCATATCTCTGAAATTGTTCACACTTCTCTGGAGGATGCCTTAAAGCTTTTGGAATGGGAACGGCTTGGCTTTAACATCAACGCCTAGTTCATGACTCATCATCGATTTTCTGATCACATCGTAGTCATGGTGGAATCACTGGATGACTTCTATGCACAATAATATCAATGAAGTGTCTGAACAAGTGTTCTTTTAAATCCTTTGGTCGCATAAAGTCCCCTATATCAAAACGTCAATGAATATGGAAAAAACTAAAATAATTTCCGATGTCCAAGTTGGACCATTTTTGTTGCAGTTTCTTTTGGAGTGTACAGCTTTAAGGCTATCCTTACCTAGTGGTAGACATTATTTGTCTGCCTAGGTTAATTATCCAGTTTGGAAGTTTCACTTGTGAGGACAGGGTCTTCCGACGAATTCGATTCGGCTGGAAACCATTCGGAAAGCTCCGCAGTGTCTTCTGGTACAAAATAAGTGCCTAAAGTCGAGAGTGTTTGATCAATGCATGCTAACACTGATTACTTACGGGTCCGAATTGTGGTACTTTACTATTGGCCTCATTAAAAGGTTCACTAAAGACTAACCCAAGTCACTAAATAGCACAATTTTTAGGTAACTTTAATTCACGATGCTGACTTGAGGATTTTGAGAGAATTATTGACGGTCAAAATCATAACCATCCTTTTTGTTTCGCCGTCGTCAGGTAAAAAATTCACTTGTCGGGCGTTCACTGCATCACGTTCAAGATGGGTGCGTTATTTTTGTATTTCGCTGAGTTCCAATGATTTGTTTAGTTTTTCTGTGTAAGTAGCAATCTGGTGTTAGATTTTTCAAGGTGCCTAAAGGCATCTGACATAGCTTATCGACTGCCATCAATGATGACAACTAGGACTAATGCTTTTACATGCCTTTCGAAGGCCCAATATATTTTTATGCCACTTGCGGCCGCCCATCCCAGTGGGGACCGTGCCCGGGATTGATTAAGTGTAATAAAACTTAAGTGTAAGGCTCAAAAACACTGGACTATCAGGTCCCAATAGTGAAATAGTTTGATATAATGAATGTAGCTAAAGCTGTTATTTTGAACGAGCGGCGGCGGGTGCTCTGCAGGCCTATAACGTTTTGACGGTTACTTCCACATCCATTATTTTCTATATATCAGTGTTGGTTACTTACACATACGAAAAAACAAGAAAACAAAACTATTTTTCAAAGCCTGCGTGACGTAACAGACCACCCAGTCGACTTCTATAAGTAATGTTCTATAAGGAATTTATGCGTGATAAAACCTTGTACTCGAACAAACACTTGCTCAGAGCCTGAAACCTTGTGATGACTTGAGTAAGCAGCTAACCCAACTAAAGTTAGAGGTAGATTCTTTCTGTCTATGTAGTGATTCGTATAAGCAAACCCTTACCACTGATTTAAAGAAAGGGGCTGGGATATAGACAAATAAGTTAATAATATATGTACTTCTAAGTAATGTACTTTAAATTGTAAGCTGACATTACGAGAAAATGCGCTGTGAAGTTTGTCGCCGCTTTTTCTGCACTCCGCCTTGCAACTACTTGGAAGCGGTTCTAAACTTAGCTTTAAGTAAATTAACCCCAATAATATTTTGTTGTAAAATAATTGTTAACGTTTACTAAATGATATGTGAAGTATTATGATGAATAATTAATAATATTTGAATGTTTCAGGTCGCTACGTGATCCTAATGCTAGGTTTATTTTCCATATATACCGGCTTCGTGTACAACGATATATTTTCTGTGGGATTTAGATTAACAGGGTCGTCGTTTTGGACTAATGTTATGACAAAGGCAGATATAGAAAAACACCATGATGCACAACTTGATCCAAAGACGAACCCTAAAGCAAGTGTTTATATTTTCGGATTGGATCCACTATGGAGGGTAAACTATATTTGTAAATTACTTCGTTTCTGAATTATTAAGAGAAATTCTATTGAGAATATTAAGATGAAATAAAATTTAAATAGGCGTATTTTTTTATTCAACCAACTTAAAAAAGGAGGATTATTTCAATTCGTCGGAACATTTTTTTTTTATTCTTTTGTATTATTATATTTTATCAAAATCACTTTAGTAAATAAGGAAGACGTTCTCAATGAGGAGACGTATGAATTTTCCGCCAGAGTAAGGTGATGTATCAAAGAACATTTAACACTGCAGTACACGCGCGGGGTGAATATTCGCCCCAGACCAACGCTTTCATCAATACTTTTTTAATTACTTGAGTACGGACTGTGTCGCCTAGTGTAATCCTCGTCAAGTAAACAAGCTTCAAGGTCAGTACGTCACCGGCACTCGTCGCGGACGCTAGTGGCAAAAAAAAGGGTGAGAAAGTGTTTGGGACGAAATTCCACCCCACGCGACTATCGGCGTTACAAAAACTCTCGTTCGATTCTGAAGTGTTTCTTGTAAGTATTCGTTTTACTTTTTCTTTTATTCGAGATGTTCTCAGTTTCTATAAGACTTTTGTATATTTAGCTATGTTAATTGTGTTGTTCATTACAGATTTGTCTCCATTATGGACGAACGTCAGTAAAATATGATACGAAGCTGGTTAGAAGATGTGGAGGTTGAGAGTGATATTGCACCTAGTGATACAGAAGATAATGAAGAGGAATGTGTTGCAGAACTTAACCATGACTCAGAAACAGAGCAAGAATATGAAAGTAGCACAGAAGAGATGGAAGATAGGAGCACAGAAGAGAGGGTAGATGTAGATAAAGATATGGAAGAAAATATTGAGGATAGCTTTTCAAGCGATGACAATATTCCTCTGAGTACTTTTTCAAACTACTACCAATCTAGAAATGGCACTCGTTGGTTCAAAACACCACCACCGTCATCAAGAACGAGATCCCACAATATTTTAGTGCAACAAATTTTTAAAATACATTTTTGTTTTTGTTCATTTAATAAACATTCAAAATTGCTGTAGTAGTAAGAATAAATAATAAATACTTTTCACTATTTGAACGCATTTTATTTTATATTATATTTTATTTACCTAAAATCGATCAATGAAATTGGTCTGAATATTCACCCCACGCGAGTAAAATATTATAAAATTAGGGCGCGTGTACTGTAGTGTTAATAAGACTAAATACCTGGGGAACTGAGATTTAGACGGGAAAACGTATTTTCCAGATTTTGCGCACCCAAAACCCCCCATATACTAAAATGTATATTTAGATTATTTTTATTTTTACACACATACAATTATCTTTCTTTATAGTTATAGGTTAGACAGTTATTGTAGATAACATTAAACATAATTAAAATGTAAAATTTGATTTAATTTTTTTCCAACTACTCTGCAATTTTATCATAATTGCACTTAATATCTAGCACAAAGCGGAACGTTGCTGCCCTAGAGCAGGAAAAATGTATGGAAATCCTTTACTGCATTTTTTAGACTTTTAAGCTATTGCATATCTTCTATCGCGGGCCTTGAGTATGGAGACCGAATCCAGAAATTCCGTAACGAAAAACCTTACACCCTCCACTCCGACCGGCACAGCGGTGATACTTTGACTTGGGTGTCGCGACAGGCTCGACGGAGTTACTGTTAGTGTTACAGTAACGGAGTTACTATTACAGTGAGTTAACTTAGTAACAGTAAGTTAACTTGGTAATTTATCTTAAGTTACTAAGTTACAGTTACTGTTACAATAAGTTAACAGTGAGTTACAGTAACGGAGTTACTGCATAAATAAAATAAATAAATAATTATAATTGCATAAGTTGATAAAAAATGCTATGCAATAGCTTTACCACGACAGTCCCCGAGTGCCACACGTCTTTTTTTACGTCGCGGGACCATATGTGTCTCAAAAAAGGTTGACTAACAGCCGTATGGAAATAGACAGCTAGCGTGTAAAGTCATATATATATTGCTTAATTGCTGGTTTTCAACCATAAAAAAAAAGGAGGGAATGTAAACAACAAATTTTCACTAAATATAATTTCTTTTTAGGTTTATTTTTCATATATATTCTTGTGTAGTAGTTGAAAGAAAAGCAGATTATGCACCTCGCATTAAGTAATTTATATTGCACTGAGTGCTTATTTGGAGCCCGAGCGCTAGTGAGGGCTCGAAAAAGCTCACTTACTGCAACAATTAACTATTTTTGAAGCCTTACTCAACAGTGGCGCCAACTAGTAAGCAAAAGAACGGTAGCCCTCATACGAATCCGCGTGTTTATTTGTATGTTTGAAGTATTATATATTTTTTGCAATATACAATACTTCTTTTCATAATTTTTAATTATGAAAAAAAGTTTGAAGTATCAGCAAAATCGGTTCTGTAATTTGGTTGGAGTCGCTATTTTTGAAATGTGAAAGATTATCAATTATTTATCTGAAAGATTATTCCTTTATTTACCCTTTTCCTATAATCATAAAAATAAACGCTCATTAAACATATCTTAGTTAAAATAGTTCTGTCTTCATATTCCTCTCTCCAATTTTTGACATTAATAGAACGAGAAAAAACATTATATTAACTAAATTATGTTCAATTAGTGTTTGTAAATTTTAATGAATAAGGTAGTATATTAATTCTTTAATGGGTGTGATGTTTGATAACCTCGTCTCGGGCACCACATTGACTTTGAAAAACATACATTATATATTCTCATGTTTTTATCCCTAGACAGAGCCTAAGGTCATTAGTCAGAAAGGCCACGTTTAGCGTGTTGGGCGTAAAAGTAGAAAACGGAATCAAAATAGTGATGGGTTGCTAGCCGCATTGCCAATTGTCACGATTCTTTTGATTTTCGTTCATTCCCTTGACTTGTTTCTACGGTCTGCGCGGGAAAAGAAGCAGCTGGCACATTCTACGTTTTTTTTCTTCTCCCAAACTAGCATGGAAGAAAAACATATTTCTAATAAAAGTGCATTCGTATGGCTTCAGCAATATTTTTTAATTCAGCTAATACTAAATATGTTTTCTATATTTCACAGGTTGCTTTAAATAAAATTGTGGTAGAGAATTCTTTTAAAATGAAAATGTCCATTATTCTCGGAGTAATCCACATGACGTTTGGTCTCCTTTTAGCCTTTTGGAATGATATGTAAGTTTTTATAATTTTCTTCTTCTGCCACGTCTTAAAGGAAAATTAACGCTTCCGATTGAAATTAAATCACTTAATACGGTCTTGTAGTGTTTATGGCATTATTTTTATACCTAAGGTTTGAAAAACTTTATAATGGGCATGTTTTCGATAAAACTTTTCAAATGTCCTTTTGGTAGAGTATTGAAACGTATAATAAAATATTGAATACGTATTTTAGAGAATAAAATATTGAATACGTATTTTAGAGAATAAAATATAGGACACCTATTTTTTCTTTTGTCAATCAAACAAAAATTTATAAAGATATAGCCTGTTAAAGTTCCACGTAACGTCACTGTCCGGTACACTTTATACCGGCCCGTTGCGTCATGAGCTCCCAATCCAGAACTTTGATACGCTTAATCTTTATCGTCTTTTGTTTGATTTAAAAAGAAAAAATACGTACCTAATTTATTGAAAATATTTAAGACAGGCAAATTATTATAAATGATATTTTTTAGGAAATAAGCCTATTTTCATGTTTGTAGGTAGACGAATCTACCTGCCTAGGCGAACATTGAAAATTGTAAAGTTTACCAACCGTTAGTACGTATAGCTGAAAAACATGAAAACTGTAAAGTCGTCGAAACGTTACGTGTAAAAATAATGTAATAAACGTGATAACTGCTAGATGGCGAAAATTCGCAAATAACAAACTTGCCTAAAAATAGAATACCAAGCATTTTAGACCATAACCCGCTATATAAGCAGAAAAATTAAAAAAAATAAGCCGCCTGTCACTTTTGCAATTTTGTCAAGAGCTTTAGCAATCAGCGGGGCTTGAGCACTGATCAGTACTACCACAGCTGAAAGTTTATTTTGTTGGTTTGTTTTTCGTATGTGTAAGTGACAACGCTGGTATAAAGATAGATAAATAAAGATTATTATTATTATTTCTCTTTCTACATTTTTCTCCTCATATGAGGGTAATTATAGGCTACTACCGCGGGCCAAAGCCAAGCGATAGTAGCAGGAAAATAATTTAAATAGAGAAGGATGCTGAAACGCTGGATGAAGATAGGAACTTCCGGGTGATGCGGCAAGTGTTAAGCACGGTAGCTTTTTGTAGGAGATAAAGTATGTAAGTTGGCATGTTTAAGGCTGAGGCAAGAGGCTCTGTAGTAATGATTTGGGTATTATTCCTGTTATTATTATTACGAGCCGTTAATGTCCCAATGCTGGGCAAAGGCCTCTATCTCTTTTTTCCATTTTTGTCGGTCCGTGGTTTGTGTTCGCTAAATAATGGGTAAATAAAGATACTCAATACAAATATATTTTAATGATGTCAACTTTCAAATCAAAATAAATTTACAGGACTTTTTAAGATATGAGATTTAGAAAAATTTGGCGATTAAGAAACTATAAACAAGCATTCTGCGGCAGTTTTTTTTACCATCTAAGAATTTGATGTAAAAATTAGGTTATATTTAACTGCCTGATCGGATGTTGTATAGGTATATACCATCGGGTAAGCGCGCCTGGCCTCCTGAGCTGGTACTTACTTATCACCAATTCATCCGAGCTATCCCAAAAACCTTTGTCCCTTTCCTGTAAGGAATTTGTTTGATTGGTCATTTAAATCTTTATCCTTGTCACCCTTAAATCGATTTCGATAGGCAGCAGCATTGGAAACCGAGATAAGCTAAACAAACGGCGCTCATCAACCCACATGGGTTGGCAAATGCCAAGGAACCCTCCTTGGCATTTGCCAACCCATGTGGGTGAGTATGGTAAAACTCCCCAACCGTGGGAGGATTTTGTCCAGCAGTGGTCTCCCTGCGGCTGAGATTATGATAGTGATTATAATAAATGTTGTTTTTATGCTTATTGCAGACACTTCAAGAAATATTATCACATATTTCTGGTAGACATACCTCAAGTTTTAGTTTTGGCTGGTCTCTTCATATGGTTGGTAATACTGATGTACGCAAAATGGTTTATGTACGAACCTAAACACTGTAAGCATTACATTCATTTACTACTTTTCGGCCGCGAGTTTATGAAGTCAAACCGGATTAACTTTTGATAGACGAAAATGTGCGTGAGACAGTTTTACATAATGGGTAAAAACGGGGCCGTATTACTCAACCTTCGCTTTCAGTCCCAGGGCTGTAGAATTTGTATGAATAATCTGTTGCTGATGTAACAAATAATAATAAAAATAAAATGATTAATAAATTAATCTTGAGCAACTAGGCGGTTTATATCAAGCCATAATAATGAACAATAAAATCCATCCGTGTCACATGATCTGGTGGTCGACGCATTGCATGCTCATACTTACTATACTATCCTTTTCAGCTGATGTAGATAGAACTCCTACTTGTGCTCCGCTCCTGCTGATTTTGCTGATAGAATTGGTTTTGGCGGGACAAACAACAACAAAGCCGCCGGAAGGCTGTTCTAGTGCATTTTTATTTGGACCCAATCAACAACTCATACACAGGATCCTACTGTTAATTGTAATCTTAAGTATTCCTGTAATGTTGTTTGGAGCACCACTATACTTGCTAATGCAGAGTCGCAAGAACAGGATTGTAGTAAGGAATAACTTTTGAATTTTTCCTTACTGTATATTTTGACGGCCTCTACGGCTCAGTAGTACCGCAAGTGCCTTTGAATTGCAGGGTCCTGGGTTCAATACCCCGTCAGGTCAAGATGGAAAACGATATTTTTCTGTCCTGTCCTGGGTCTTGAATGTTTATTTATATGTGTATCTATTACAAAATATGATATCTTTGAGTTAGTACCAATTTGCTGTGAAGCTGGCTGAATCTGTGTGATTTACTTATTATAACCATTATGTGCCTAATTACCTATTAATAGTAATGACAATAAAAGGTCTCCCCTTCACTTAAGGTCTACAGCTCATGTATAAAAGCTATACTACACATAGTACAGGATGACGGTATAGTTTCATCAAAATCCGTCCAATATATGTGGTATCCCATGTGTATTTGTAATTACCTAATAATAGTAATGAAAATAAAAGGTCCCGACTTCACTTGAGGTCTATTAGCTTATGTATAAAAGCTATATCATACATAGTACAGGTGACCTTATAATTTCATCAAAATCCGTCCAAAATTTGTGGTATCCCATGTGTATTTGTAATTACCTATTAATAGTAATGAAAATAAAAAGGTCCCGACTTCACTTGAGGTCTATAGCTCATGTATAAAAGGCATACCATACATAGTACAGGAAGACGGTATAATTTCATCAAAGTCCGTCCAATATTTGTGGTATCCCATATGTATTTGTAAGACATAAAATAAATTTCAAACATAACATGTACCTTTGTGGCAATTCGTACCATTGATACGTTTGTGCAATGTGATATATTTTCGGTAGAAAAAGGAGGCTTTATTTCGAAGATACCGAAAAGAAAGTAAAGTTGACCCGGAAAAAGAGGCGGAGATGTTGGCTCTAGCAGAAAAGAATCAATTCGACTTCGCAGATGTAATGATTAAACAAGCCATTCATACTATTGAATATACACTCAGCACTATATCTCACACGGCTTCTTATCTTCGGCTATGGGCGCTTTCCTTGGCACACGCTCGTAAGTAAAGCTAGAAGAATAAGATGCTTACTATAATTTAAGCGGGATGACTTAATTTAGAGTAAAACAAACGGTTTAACTCATGATCTTTAGTATGTACCTATCGCCGACAATTTCGCAAGCTTTATAGATGGTTCTTGTTATTCGTGAACGAAAAAGTCTAGTTCTGCGCAAAACCATTAGGGTTTTTATGTTTTAATATTTTCAAATTTATATTTTTTAAGGGGACCTGCGAGATGTATCTTCCTTCAAATAAGGGACTTACGAACACATATATCCCAATCCGGCAGCACACCTCAGCGACATGTTTTATCATCTTAATATAGCCTAATAATTTGTTGTATTCATTGCAGAATTGTCAGAAATGTTATGGGCAATGATCTTCAGAGACATTGGTTTAAGAGCTTGCATAACCAATGGTCAAATCATCGGAACTATGTATCTTTTCGTAATATTTACTGTCTGGGCGTGTTTCACGGTGGCCATCCTCGTGGTTATGGAGGGGATGTCGGCTTTTCTTCACACACTCAGGCTTCACTGGTATGTAATGAAAAGGACTATCCCAAACCAGCGAAGCTCTGAATTTGGAGCACCGATTTACAGTAGGAGTTTTCAATCATGTTTTATATTATTTATTAATATTATGTAATATATTTATTTTAATATATTATTTCAACCTATATTGTCCCACTGCTGGGCAGAAGCAAATATAACTTACATACCTATTTTTATATTCTAAGTCTAGAAATGGAAAAATTCCATACAAACTTTACCCCCTATTTTCCCCTTCAAGGGAGAATGTTGTCTGGATAGTACGGCTAGGTATAATGCTGTCGTATAATGATGATGAATTGACTTTGGATTTTAATTTTCTTATGTCACATAACTTTAATTTTTTTTTGCTATATATTTGTAGGCAAACTCATGCCTTGAGTTTATTCAAATTACGATAACTTTTTTTTAATGAACCGAATTTGATGAAACAAACTTTAAATGTTTTGTTGAGTTAAAACAAAGCAATTGGTGAAAGTTTGAAGTAAATCGGTTCAGTATTTTCGGAGATAATCGTGATCATACATACAGACAGACAGACAGAAAGACAGACAAAAAATTCCAAAAAAAATTTTTTGCTTTCTATTAATCCTTTTAAGTGTCCCTTTATCCATTTCAGTCAAAAATTCTAAATGTACAGACAAAATATTTTTACTGTTTTATTATATGTATAGATTAATATTATGTAATATATTATTTCAACCTATATTGTCCCACTGCTGGGCAGAAGCAAATATATTTTTAACTAGCTGTTGCCTGCGGCTCCGCCCGCGTTAATGTCGTTCCCTTGGGAATAGTAGAAATGATAAAAATTCCATACAAACCCCTCCCCCTCTGCTTTTTCCCCTTAATGGGGAATTTAATACATTTCACCTGCATAGATCTTTAGCCCTTAAGGAGGGGATTTTGCCCTCTTGAGAACTTGTATACTTGTCATATTTCTAAGACTAAAAATAAAAAATTCCATACAAACTTTACCCCACCTATTTTACCCCTCAAGGGGAAAAAAGAGAACATACAATCCCCCCCCCCCTCGTTTATCCCTTAAGGGGGGAATTTTGTACATTTCACCTACACACATCTTTTTTAATTGTAATCTAGAACTTATATACTTATTTTCATATGTCTGTTCAGAAATGAGAAAAATTACATACAAATCCCCCCCCCTCCCCCCGTGATCATGCCCCCTCTGCTTTTACCCCTTAAGGGGGGAATTTTATATATTTCACCTGCATAGATCTTTTTAATTGTTATCGTGGACTTATATACCTATTTGCACACTTCAAAGTCTGGAAATTAAAAAAAAATCTATACTTTACTCCCCTAGTTTATCCCTTCAGGCAGAAAATTTCGAAGATTTTACCTACATACATCTTTTTAATTGTAATCCAGAACGTCCAGAAATGAGAAAATGTCCATACAAACTTAAACCCCCCTCCCCCCCATGTTGCCCCAAAAGGAGGGGATTTTATACATTTCACCTACACAGATCTTTTTAATTGTAATCGAGAACTTACACACCTATTTTTTATAAGGGTATCCCTAGTCGAGCGTAACGCTGAGCCGTCACCTTTTGTAACACTGATGGCACCGATCTTTTATTTTTTGTATTTTCAATAATTTTATTTTATACTAGCTGTTGCCCGCGACTTCGTCCGCGGCAATTTCTGTTATTATGATTAATTAGTATAGGAAAGTTTTATACTAACTTTGCATCCCCTTTAAGCATTAAGGAATGATTTTTGGGTAAAATATTTTACTTGTGTTTCATACCTTTCAGTAAAGAACCTTCATGCTGAATTTCAGTCGAATGTCTTCATAAATGGCAAAGTTTCATACTAACTTTGCAACCCGTTTTACCCTCTTAGGAGATGAATTTCCAAAAATCCTTTCTTAGTGCTCCCCTACGTTATAAAAGGAACCCGTATGCAAAATTTCAAGTTTCTAACCCTTATAGTTAAGGCCCTGCGTTGATATGCCAGTCAGTCAGTCAGCTTCTCCTTTCTTATTAGTATGGATTACTATGGATAGGTATAATGCTGTCGTATAATAATGATGATGAATTGACTTTGGATTTTAATTTTCCTATGTTACTTATTATTTTTTATATTTGCAGGCAAGGCAAACTCATGCCTTGAGTTCATTCAAATGACGATAACTTTTTTATTAATGAACCGATTTTGATAAAACAAACTTTAAATGTTTTGCTGAGTTAAAGCAAAGCAATTGGTGAAAATTTGAAGTAAATCGGTTCAGTATTTACGGAGATAATCGTGATCATACATACAGACAGACAGACAAACAGACAAAAAATTCGAAAAATTTTTTTTGCTTTCTATTATTCTTTTTAAGTATCCCTCTATCCATTTCAGTCAAAAATTCTAAATGTACAGACAAAATATATTTAGTGTTTTATTATATGTATAGATAGATATATGTATAGATTAGTAAAATTAGATTGCTTTAAAAAAAATAATATAATATAAATATGATTGAAAACTCGTCTCGCAACAGTATTTATCATCCTCAGTGTCTAAAATTGAACTTTTTAGACATGTTTCAACTACTTAATTGTAATTTTATCACATTTTGCAATATTAAAAAAAATTGTAAATATATACTAAATGTATATATTTTCAAAATGGCTTTCTTGGGATTGGGTATGAGCACGGAGGGTATGAGGCTATTACATATCATTAAAGGTTTATTTTGACAAATAATGATTCAATGGTATCACATTGCAAAATTGCTTTTTTTTTTAAATTTAAAACAAGTGACAGAAATATAATTATCCTTACTATTATTACTTTACTAATATTATAAATGCGAAAGTGAGTTTGTTTGTTTATTTTTTTGTAACGCTTTCACGCCGTATCTACTGAACCGAGCATCATCGATGCAGGCGATGCGGGCGGAGCCGCGGGCGAAAGCTAGTATGATATATTTTTAGTAGTTTCGGCCTAGTAAGTACTTTCATTATATACCACATACGATAGGTTTCAGAATAACTGGTTAACTCATATTATTAATTAAAAACTCCGTATTTTTTTCATATCAGGATACATGACAATGATTTTTTTTTAAACTATATTGTTGGCATTTCAGGGTTGAATTTATGAGCAAATTCTTCACCGGCGGTGGGTGGTTTTTCCAACCCTTTTCCTTCAATGTAATCTTATACGAGGATGACAAACCTGAGGGTTTCTGCAAGCGGAGAGATAACCAATGAATTTGCTTTTATCCTGTTTCTTATTTTATTGTATAATTTAATTATAATTGTACGTAGTATTTTCCACTATAATTATAGCATTATTTTTTTTCATTGTACAATTGTTTATTTTTACTATTAAATTTAAATATATTTGACGTATTTCTACATTATGAATGATTGTTACAATAGGTAATTTATTCATTAAATATATTAATTTAACGTGTTTTTGTTGTTTGCTTAGGGCCTAGTCACATCTCTAGGACTTGGCAACACACCGGCTGTTACTGTGTTGTTCAACGGCCTGCCTCCGTATAATGAACAAAGTGTATTTCGTACCGGATTGGTCGAGGAACGGTAAACTCAGTAACTAAACATATCGTGATGAATTATTGTAATAGATGAAAATAAAAAACCAAAAAAATCACATACATTTTGATTTTACGTGAAAAAAGTGTACGGAGTAGAACTTGTTATTACCTACATAATTACCATTCGAAATCTCACCAGGAAATCGAGATAAACCGTCTTTCGCTCGTAAATTATTTTCCTTTTGTAATGGGTTTCATCCTACTATAATTTAAATCATCATCATCATCAGGTCTTTTTTAGTCTCCAATATAGGAGCACGACCCTCTTTGTACTACTAGGGCCATAATTTAAATATGTTTAAATAAATATATAAATAATTTAAATTATCTGGTCTAAAAAGCTTGTTTTTAAAAAGTATTTTATTTTTCACTTTTTAAAAGATATTTTTACGAAATCATGGTAAAGATAAAAAAAAATATGATATCTACGTGAGCCGCCTTTCGAAGGAACCCAGGATGTAGGTAGCTTCTAAGAAAAAACAATGTAAGGAAGCTCGTTCCACAACTTACACGTAAAGAAAAAAGATCTAAAGAAACGTGTTGTTGTGCATCGCCAGGCTTCAAGGTGATGAACCTGTTTCCAGGGCGCGTGGTAACTGCCTCCGTGGTCCAGTAGTCAAGGCGTTTGCCTATTGACCGGACCGGGCGTCGTGGGTTCGATTCCCACGGGAAGCATTCTTTGTTTAGTTGTTTCCAGTTTGGTTAAGGACATTGCAGGCTTGAACCACCTGATGTCTGATAATTAAGACAATTCCGTGCTTCACAAGGTACGCTAAGCCGTTGGTCTCCTGGCTGCCATCTGGTAGTCGTTAAAGGAACCACGTCAGAGGCCGAGAGGCGTTTCTGAAGAACTGAAAAACAGACATCAGGGTGTGTATGATCGATTGACCGTGTCACCTACACGAAATGATGATGATAACACGTGGTGCGATAGTGAAATTAGGTACTAAATCGAGAAAAGTTATTCTTAACACTCCCTACACACTGGACACAAGGAAAAAAGTGGAAAGAATGGAAACGCCCAGCCAATTTTGTATGGGCGGTCTTTTTTTTAATTTTTTTCTTTTTTTGTTGGGTTTATACTTTTCAAGGCTCTAGCTTGACGGCTGGCGGCTGGCATCATGGATGAAAGCCGGGACCAACATATAAGTAGTATATATAAGTAGTAAGTAGTAGTAATATAAGTGACGCTTGCGGTCACTCATCCCTGTGTGGATTGTGATCGAGGTTGCTAAACATGCGTAGCGCTCAATAAATAAATCTTGTGTCGTAGGCTACTAACTCAACAATACTATATTTATATCCGTAAGGATTGAGGTGCCACTTTTTGTTTCTCAATGAAATTAATATACTTATTTAGTCAAAGGTTTAAAATATTGTAGGTTCTATCCCGGATTTTGTAGTATAATACTTAAAAAGTTACATGAACATAAAGGTGACACCATCTATATGTTTAGAATGAAGAGCCACATCATATCTGTGAACATGATCGATAAATATTTATTATAATTAGGTATGGTATTGTAGCATTTGAGAGTAGTTACAAAATGAAACTTGAGCTCGGCAGCATTAAAATAATACTATACGTTATATGTATGGCTCCTCACACCATACGTGCGATTACTAATTTTCAAAGAGGGAGTTGTTCAGTCAATGCGCAATTTCGGCATCATTTAGTAGTAAGTATAGTTATTGTAGCACAAGACTAAACGAGTGTGTTAGGAGATATGTTATATTTTAACTGGCTCCTGAATTAAGATGTTTCGGCTAATCGTTTTGCCTCTTATCTACATATACGTGCGATGAAATTAACAAAATCATCTTTATATAGTATAAAATACTACTGCTACAATTGCTACAAATTCAAACATACTTACTACTAAATGTTTTTATATTCGACTATATAGGTAAATTCATTACTTTCACGGAAATGGATGCTCATATTGTATAGATTGAAGAGCCACATGAAAAGTATTGTATATTCAGTTCTGAACTATTTTTTTAGTAAGCACTATTACACAACTACTACTAAATGTTACTAAATGGTCAACAATATTCATTAAATACATTCCGTGTACCAGGTTCCATACAAATTTCATAATTTTGCCTACAAAACTATTAGCTTTCCTACTAAATAGGGAGGTGTCTTTTTTATAAAATCTAAAGTGGCTCCACAATCCTTACGGACATCTATATTTTATAATAGATACTTATGTAGATAAACATCCAAAACCCAGGTCAATTTGAGAAAGATCGTTTTCCGTCATGACCTGATCAGGGTTCGAACCCGGGCACTCTTTATACATTTTTGAATATATTTACATAAAGCGACGTTAACTCTATTTTGTTCACATTGCTGAACTGGAAACGGACTGCTGGCGCTAGCCTATGCAAAGGCCTTACGTTTAAACAATACCTACTATTTTTAAATTTCCTCATACATAGTAGTAGTATCACGTCTTTTTCCCTTTGTTTAGCTTGTATTTCCACTTGTTACGACCTCCATGAGAAGCCTAGGTATCCTATCATAGGTCCTATTCTACTCTGCCGGAAACCACACGGCAAAATTTTCATTACATTTTTTTCGTTTTAAGTTATGTATAGCAGTGGGGAAATTATAATTTTCGGAATCCTTACTTCTTCTTCTTCTTCCTTTACCTTATCCCACTTTCGGAATCCTTACTAATCCTTACTAATATTATAAATGCGAAAGTGAGTTTGTTTGTTTGTTTGTTACGCTTTCACGCCGTAACTACTAAACCGATCATCATGAAATTTTGCATACAAGTTCTCTGGAGTACGGAGAAGTACAAAGGCTACCTTTTATCCCGGGAAAAAGTACCAATCCCGAGGGATCGACATTGACGCGGGCGAAAGCTAGTAATATTATATAATTTCCCTTGCTGTTTACGTAGCTGTTTATAAACTAGTTAAAAAACACGTAAGACGTTTGTTTCAAACTATGTGTCCAGAATCCAACTTTATTTTTATAGGCCGTGTCTACTTTGTCGATGCAACTCCCTCTCGTCCGCAGACCTTGATCCGCGGTCGCCTAGCGACTGCTATACTATATAGGTAGGCTATAGGACATCACTGACCTTTCCGCGATCGATTAGAGTGTATAGGGACAAATCACAAGAGATAAATAATATAAATAGGTATAATTTAATCAGCATCAATAAAAAGTAATTACACTAGAATCTCTAGAAATAATAAAAAAAAAATTAAAGCCATTTTACCTTTAAGAATTTTTATAGGCCAAATGTATAAGTATCCATGTTGATCAGACTGTATTCCCAGACGTGATGCATTGCATTCTGCCTTTTAATGGCTGCGGCATGTTACGGCATTAACGGACGTAATAATTGGTCTTTAACTATGAAATTGTCGTTTTCTGCTTGCCATTTTGTTCCTAATGACTATGATTATTATATTTTTTTACTTAAACTTGACTTGTGAACTATATTAGTCACTATCTACATGCATATTTTTTTTGTTTTTCTTAAGTATTGAAAAATGCTCATGAAAAGAACTCGTTCCAGATGTTGTCGGTTTTAATCAAAAATGTTGTCATTTTTCTATTTTTTTCTAACTTTTTGTAAATTTCATAACGCGAAAATCAAGCTTACTGTTGTCCGAAAATACATGCAAAATTTCACTTTAGTTGAAACCCGAAATGATACTAAAAACATACGTATGAAAAATTAAATTTTCTTTCTCGAAATTATATCATATAAGAACGACGATTTCAAAGGCACATCCAATTGTTACTTTAAAGTACACTGGCAGACAGATCTACATGGAGTGGTTAAAACCGCCTGGCTTGAACACAAAACGAGATATTGAAGTTAGGTGGCAGCGGCAAGTATCACGTATTTTGTACGTTACATTTGTGGCCCATACTTGCTGTCTCCCGCGGCTCCTTTCGCTGTAATGTTGATGCCGTGGGAACAATATTTTTCCGAAATGAAAGATAGCCTATGTATCAATCCAGGTAATAACCTACACTCGCTAAAAATTTCGTCAAAATCAGTTCAGCCGTTTTGGTTTGATTGAGTAACAAACATCCATACATTTTAACAAACTGCGGCTGTTATAATATTAGTTAGGGTAAAGTATGCGATAGTAGCCGCTGCCGCCAAAATTCAAAGTTTACCTTTACAGGTATCTTAACTCGTTCGCTGACACTGAACCAAACACAAAGAAATAACAATTGAATTACGTCTACAGGCAGTGTCAGTGTCAGTTTTTTTTTGTGTATATTGCGGGCGGGCAATATACATAAAAAAAACTGTAGTACTTATGTGTCAGATTTCACGTGTCTATTCCGCGAACGTCGCTTTCTTTCCACTTTTGGTTGATTTCGTTGACACCGCTGACTTGCCCGAAACCCCTGATTTTACGGATTTTGTGTCATCTAGCTGTTCGTCGTCCTCTACGCTATCAACAGAAATAGCCGGCGTAACTGTGACGTTCAGGCCGTTGTAGTCCACATTCCTAGGTAAATAAATACCGAAACGATCCTGTGAAAGTTGAAAATTATTAATCATCGGTATTCATATGATAATAAATAAGAAAGATTAAAAATTACCTGTGAAAACGGTTTAATAAGAGCGCTGACTTAGATTTTGTAGAGATTTCAGCGAACAGGATTGAAGCGAGAGCGAGGTAGCTTAATAAGCAGATGAGGTTGCAGGTACATAGACTTAAGATCACTGGTTTAAACACTGCCGCATGGATTTTTTTCACCACAAAGACTAAGATAGTTTAGCATTGTGAATGCTCAAAAACCCCTTATAGCGGTCAATCGATGTTTAAGAAAGTCTATACAAAATTGGACTGCACAAAATTGTGGAATTTGAGGTATTTTCAAATCACTAGTACAATGCGCTGAATTAATTAAATACATCTAAATTATTTGTTTAGTTTAGCGCGCGACGATGGCAAGTGCCCCGACGGCTTGACCTTGGTCCCCTGGGAGCGGGGGAGGGCTCTCGTCTGGGACGCAACATGCATCGACGCGGTGGCCCCTTCTCGCCTCGGGGGAACCGTCCTGAAGGCTGGAGCCGCGGCGGAGGCTGCAGAGGACGCCAAGCGGCGCAAATATGCTTCTCTTACTAATGAGTACATGTTTGTTCCGCTTGGTGTCGAAACATTGGGTCCATGGGGTCCTAGCACTAAGAAATTTGTAAAGGGATTAGCGCCCAGGCTTATCGACGCCGCTGGTGACAAGAGGGCTGGCTCTTTCCTCGCGCAAAGAATTGCGATTGCTATTCAGCGGGGGAATGCAGCTAGTGTTCTTGGCACTTTGCCACACGGGCAACATCTTAGTTTAGATTTTTAGTTTTTAATTATTTTATATTTAAGGTTTTTTTTTAGTATGAATATAGTTAGGTTTATTTATAAGTAGTTTTTAATAACAGAATTATGACTTCAATATATTAGTTTAGGTCAATCTTTGTACAAGAATTAAAAACCTACGTAGAAATGTAACAACGATACATATGGTTATAATATCTAAAAACATTTTCCTTCGAAAAGTTTATAAATTTTACGTCTAAAACAATAAATCTCATATGAAAATATTTATATTTACATCTCGCAGCCCCTTTCTTAACATATTTATTAGAAAAATATAAATATGAAAATATTAAGACTTTTTTTACATAAACGCCTGATGGTATTGCACATGCGCGGCACACTTAACGTTAACTCACCTTAGGATATCTGTTGTAGTGAAACTGTGGATGACAAATGCATGGTTTTTGGGGCGGCTTCTTGTAGCTCTCGTGTGACGAGATTTCACTTTTAGGAGTCGGGGGCGTCTCATATCCTGTACCAATATTATAAGTTAGATATATGTATAAACATATCATCACGTTTAGGTGCTGGTGGACGTATAGGTGGAAATAAATATAGTGATAGGTTGTGACGCCTATTAAATGTTTCCCTAAAAATCTCATGACGACGATCTCCACGAGAACAGACAATGATGGCAGTCAGTTTAGGCAGTTTAAAAATCTGACACCAGTGTTGGCCCCTCACAGACCTGAACAACAATACGGGAACAGAAGCAGCAGATAATTCAATTTTTCTACACTAATATCCTTCCAAAAATTCGTGGAATAGATTTTTTTTAATACACTAATAACGTCTTTTACGGGGTAGATTAGGACAATAAAACCTTAATGACACATTTGTCATATTAATGGGAAGCATCCAAAATAATGATATGATGCTAGCTAGCCGCATTGCCGATGACACGAATTCGGAGATTCCATTCATTGGCCAATCCAAGAGAAGCATCTTTCCACGTCGGTCCAGGGAAATAGGCATACTTTGTTTAGTTGTTTCCAGTTTGGTTAGGACATTACAGGCTTGAATCACCTGATTGTCTGATAATAAAGATGATTCCGTGCTTCGGAAGCCATTAGTCCCGGCTGCTATCTGGTAGTCGTTAACCAAAGGAACCACGTCAGAGGCCGAGAGACGGTTCCAAAGAATTCTGACACCAGGGTGTGTATAGTCGATTGACCGTGACATCTACACGTAATGATGATAGGGAAATGGGCGTGGGTGTGAGCACATATTTTTATTAATGTAAATCATTTCAAAAGGAATTGAGGCGGCGATCTCGATCTATGTACGAACTATACAGATTGTACATAGACCTTAAATCAAACCCTGCCCGCGTGAAATATTTTCATCATATCTTATTTCTTTGTTTATCAAGACTAAGATAGTAAAGCATTGTCAATGCTTAAAAAATCTTATAATCAATGACAATAGTAATTGTTACCTCTGAAGTTTTTCTGCCTCCTAAGTGTTCTCTTCATTTTTTTTCTCATACGTTTCTCCCAAGCAATTTCAGCCGCTAAAAAAAATAACATTATAAATGTAAACTTGTATACAGCGACCAATTACACAGATTAAGTTAGCTCCACAGTTAGATGTGAACTGGTGTCGTGGAATACTAACTAAACGATACTATGCTTTATGATAGAGACTTATAATAGAGAGATAAACATCTATGACCCAGGTCACTACGAAAGAGATTATTTTTAGGGTACAGTACCCCAAAAGGAAAACAACGGGACCCTTATAGGATCTCTTTGGTGTCTGTCTGTCTGTCAAGACCCTTTTTTCAGAAACGCGTGGAGGTATCAAGCTGAAATTCATATCAAATACTCCCTTGGAGCTGTAAAAAATCAAACGTCAAACGAAAGCATTCAAAAGATACAGCTGTTTATGCCGCAAATTTGTGACATTTGCAAGGGAATCAAACCCTACTGGTTACGAAGCCTTAATTCACAGATAAAGAACAAATTGCGAAAAGCCTAAATTTTTGTAACATTGTATAATGAAAATATTTTTATAATTTTTAACTCATTATAGATAATGGTACCTAAATTATATATAATTATTGAACTTAATGGTACGTACGCAAGTCCGATTCGCTCTTGGCCAGTTTTATCTTGATAAGAGTCCAGATAAGATACCATTAAGCCAGAAATATCACATTAAATAGAATTTTGCAAGGATGCGTGGATAAATTTAAATCGGTTTTCTTTAAACTAGATTGTTTCGCATGATAGAAGATGTAAATGCCGTTTACTCGCTCAGTGACTTGACTCTACTGCCGGGTTTGCTATCAAGCTCTTTACTAACTTTTCTGCAGACCATTTTTAGCTAAATATTTATTTGACCGCGAGCAAACTTGGAAAAGACGATAAACCAAGGATTTTTTTATAAAGCTAGATTACGCTTGTTGTCTGTCAAGTCAGGCGCGCTTCAAGTTTGACACCGTCGTTAACTCAAATTTTTGTTTACTTCTTTTTCTTTTTGTGTCTGCCATCGGCAAGGGATAAAATTTTGTCTCTACAATAATTGGCAACTCTGACACCACTCTCGGATGCACTTTGTCCGCTCAACTCGACCAAAAAACACATTTACAGTTTGCCTTGTTTCAAGGGTTGAGTCGAGTTGAGAAAGGCTAGATTTAAGAACTTCGATTTGTCACAGCTACATAGTTCTATAATAGTAAAACCCCACGAAATCCGGTTATCACGCAGCATTTTCAAACTCCAGCCCGAAGTCTATTTAGCAACGACCAGACTGGCTAGGGAAGTTCACCCGGTCTCCGGTTCACTGGAAGCTTATTAATGCGGCGTAAATATAAAACGCCCAAGCGTCTAAATAGGTACCTCGCAGTGAGTCTGGATAGATCTCTCATATTTAGATCATATAAAAAAAAACTGCCAGAAATCCGGGGGCAAAAGTAATTCGCATAGCGCGTTCACAACTTCGGTCTAAGAGGCGCGCGGCGCGGCGGTCCAAGCGACGGGGCTTCAAGCACGCCACGTAACCTCAGTAGCGATTTGCAGAGCGGTCGAGGGGGACGTATTCAGAGAGTCGGAAAACATGCCATTATCCAAATTATCCCTTTTTTGTTTGGAAAGTAGCAGTTTTTTCAAAACCGGTCAAGCGCGAGTCGGACTCGCGCACGAAGGGTTCCGTTTCGTTATCTATAATAAGTTAAAAATTATTTAATAATTTTTATTATATGATGTAACAAAAAATGTATACTTTTCGCAATTTTTCCTTTATCTGTGCTATAAGACGTTGCTTCATACCAAATTCTGAGTTCACGGGAAGTACCCTGTAGGTTTTGATTCCCTTGCGAATATCGAAAATTTTAAAAATATTTTTATTATGTAATGTAACATTTTTTTTTACTTTTCGCAATTTTTCCTTTATCTGTGCTATAAGACGTTGCTTCGTACCAAATTTCAAGATTCTGAGTTCACGGGAAGTACTTGTAAGTTTTGATTTCCTTGCGAATGTCGAAAAACACGAAAATTTGCGGCATAAACGGCTGTATCTTTTGATTACGTTGGCTTAGAAGTTTGATATATTCACAGCTTCAAGGGACAGTAGGTCTGAGTATTTGATGTGAATTTTAGCTTGATGCGTCAACGAGTTCCTGAGAAAAAGGATCTTGACAGACCGACAGACAGACAGACAACCGAGTGATCCTATAAGGGTTCCTTTTTTACGTTTTGAGGTACGGAACCCTAAAAATGATATTCTCGATATCAAGAAAGGAGTGCACGAAGTAAATAAAGATAGGTATCGACGTGGTGAATTTCGTAATTTATACGAAGATTACAGGAAACACCCTGATAAGTTTTATGACTACACTAGAATGGGCGCAGTAATTTTTGAATAAATTCTACAGCACATTAAACTCCATTTAAAACAGCAGGTCAAATCCAAAAAGTCACCAATCAAGAGAAATTGTTTCTGACTTTGAGGTAAGTGTGAGGTGTGAGATTTAAAATTTCGCTTAAGAAAGCCTCGGTATATAACCCCTCACTTGTCGGCTGACCAACGCATACCCGACTTTCGAGAATGTTCATATTAATATATTTCGTAAAAAAATAATTCTAAAATATACACGACCTAGTCCGTCACTCTCGCGCCGCTATCGGTACTGCGCTGTTCCGTGTCATCGCTTTCAGCATGCGTACTATTGTTCTCCCCGCTCGCCGCACAGGGCGCCGCCGCAGCGATTCGGTCCGTGAAAATCGCGCGCGTTTTCGCTGTGAGCGGCGGCTCGTGGCGTGGTCAAAGATCTTCCCAGTTTTGATCATACCTCCCGCCGCCCCGCGCCTCGCTGCCGCTCAGAGCGGCAAGGTCGTGAATCGGTCGTTACAGTATTTTACGCCGTCTCACCACTACCCCCGTTGGAGAGCATTACCTCATGTATTTCTCTCGAGCTTTGTGCTACTCGATTAGCGAATATGCGAGCTTAGTTTGGACTTGTCCATCACATGCCAGGAAAATTGATGTCGTACTCAACGATTCCCTTCTGTGGCACAGTTCTGAAAACGTCAGCGTACTACACGAGAGATACCGGGTTCATTATTTAGCGCGTAAGCGCGTATAAAATATTTGTACTCCATTTTCATAGCTATTTATCCGCGATTCTGGTGAGGTTCGGCGTTGGCGACAAGTAATTATCGGCAAAAAAGCCGTAATAATAGCAGATTTCGGGCTTTGACGTATCACACCTGATGCACACCTGATGGGTAAAAAATGTTATACTCGCGGCAGGACACGAGACCTGATCGAAATTGCGTAAGACGGACACGTGAACTGAGACAGCCGGTGCGGCGTAGGAGAGGGAGTGATATCCTCCTCTCTTTCCACCACGCGGCGAAAATATATGCGGATTTCCGTAGCCAAAATTATGTTCTCTGTTTTTTTTTGGCATTTTCCGCAGCCAAAATTATGTTTTCTGTTTTGAAAATTATAGTTTCTATATCCCATCAGTTTTTAACTCCACAAATTCCGCCTGCTCTTTTGTGTGCAAACAGAATTCAGTATCTTATAATAGGAAAAATACACTGAACAGACCGAGCCGGCGCGCACTTACAATGTGGTAAAACAAATTTGTCTTTGTTTATGGAATTTAAATCTCATATTCGATTAGAATAAACGAAACAGAGTAAGCTGGCTGGTGTACACGCTATTCAAATATTAACCTTTTGCACGCCAGCGCTTATTTACATTACATCACCCCCGACGCCAGGCTAGTAAAAATCTATGGTGTGACGGTCACGGTTAAATGTATCTTCTATGTATAAGGTCCAATTTACATTGTATATAGTTTATAATATTACAGATCGGAAAAACTTATTTTACAAAACGCATTACTTTTCGGCTTACACTTTGCAAAGCACTGATCTAGAATGTGTGGTATCCATTCATCCAGACTGTGCAGCACAATACAAGAATCAAGTTTAACCAAGCATTAATGCAATGTAAAAACATTCCTCGTCATGGAAGGTAAATTACGGACGCTTATTTGTGCATTGTTATTGTTAAGTAGTTTTATTAAGTTTCAGATTGCATACGTTTTATTTTAACATTTATACCGAGGTATATATAGTTTTCGTAGCTCACGAAGACAATAGGAGGGGATTTTCTAGTGATGAGTGGACAAAAAACATAGAAACCGCTTCTTATTTTCAATATCTATAATTTTTGGCACTACTTTAGGAGCAAATAACTATTTTTTTTTGTTTATTATTGAGTTACATAAATATAAATACTTTCAAACTTTCGCGCTGCATATCTATTGTTTTTGTAGTGTTGTATTATTAGAGTAGTGTGTGACGGTAGTTGGAAAAAAGTAATATGCCGGTGAATGAAGATACTACCGCGGCAACGAAGCACTGACACCGCTGCATCAGTCATCTTGTGTCCACGGCCGGTGCAACCTGGTCGAAACGTCTGGCAAAAAACGGTATGTTCGCGCTAAATTGTTGTAGCGTTATTGCATTTAAAAAAAAAATGTCATCACGCAGGGGACATTCAGTGACCTTCGTGTTCAATATAATAATGCGTTCCGGGTGTTGATGGGGCTGCCGCGTTTCTGTAGCGCTTCTGCCATGTTCGCAGAGGCTAACATTGATGGTTTTGCCGCCATAATGCGTAAACGTTGCGCTTCACATCTAAGGCGCATGCGCGACAGCCCCAACACTATCCTGCGCGCATTGGCAGACCGGTGGGACTCGCCGATGCTAGCTCGATGGATACGACTGCACGCAGTGAAGTAGACATCTTGTTGGTAGCGGTGGGTCCTATATTGTTGTTTTCTGTCTGTCTATGTATGTCCGTAATTGCTACTAACTTTAGTTTTAAGGCCAATTGTTACTAACCCCTATGGATCAAGTTATCTGAATTAAACTATTATTATTATTATTATTATTATTATCAAAAAATATTGGACGGACACGTATTTCTTCTAATAATTAAGGACTGCCTCTGCGATCCAGTGGTTAAGGCGCTTGCCTTGAAGATGAATAATCCTTACTAATATAAATGCGAAAGTGAGTTTGTTTGTTTGTTTGTTTGTTACGCTTTCACGCCGTAACTACTGAACCGATCTTCATGAAATTTTGCATACAAGTACTCTGGAGTACGGAGAAGGACATCACGCTAGCTTTTATCCCGGGAAAAAGTACTATTCCCGAGGGATCGACATTGACGCAGGCGGAGCCGCGGGCGAAAGCTAGTAAATCTATATAAATGCAAAACTAAACTGACTTGCATGCCGTACTCCAGAGAACTTGTATGCAAAATTTCATAATGATCGGTTCAGTAGTTACGGCGTGAAAGCGTAACAAACAAACAAACAAACAAACAAACTCACCTTCGCATTTATAATATTAGTAAGGATAAGGATTACAATACAATATTTCTTATAAATAATCGTGGACATAGTGAAGCATAAACTATTCTTAAATAGCTAAAATTCTTGCGAAGTAAATAAAATTAGGTCCTTGGCTATTAATAACTTCGCCCTTTCATTTGACATGCTTTTTGCAAAACTTTATTTTATTTCTGGATTTGTAACCTTGTTAACTGCCCCCAAAGTTAAAATTTATTTATTGAATTTACACCCTCGTGTTTGAGTATCACACTATAAATGTGCCAAATCGTAATCTATACAGGAGAATTGAAGCAAATCAGCTGTGACTGTGATCGTTTTGTACTCGATTGTACGGAACCTTAAAAAGGAAGGAGGGGATTATAACATAAACATACATCAACCAGACATCATCATCAGGTCTTTTTAGTCTCCACTGCAGGAGCATGACCCTCTCTGTACTACCGGATATACCATACGTGGCCAGAGCAAACAGAGGATTTGGCCTACACTCTCCTCACTGGCTAGACGGGTTGGAGAGGTCTCATTGATGTTTATGAGCTTTGTTAAGCGTGTATTTCCCAAGTCGCCTCTTACGATCTCCATGGAAAGACTAGGAGTGGTCCTATTCTACTCTGCCGGAAACCACGCGGCTTTTCTATTCTAAACCCACCTATCCTCTCTTTTTCCATGATGTCGAGCTCAAAGAGCTTGTAGGCATTGTAGAAGAGCTCGGCGATGTCTTCTTTGATCTCAATGACTGGTATTTCCATGGCCTCCTCCACTGCTTTCATCAGCTCCACGTAAGCAAAGTCATAGCGGAGAGAGTAGTCATCCACGTGGAGGTAAATGGCTTTGTCAACGGTGGTGGATACGTAACCAAAGAAGGTCTCAGAGAGCGTCGGTGTTGGGATCGGTTCAGGCTCTGAAAAAAAATGCTGATCTGTATTTTTATCGAAAAGGTTCCCCATTCACGTTACTAAACCGCTAGTTAACAACGCAACGTAAGAGAAGTTGATTATTTGATTAATAAAATAAACAGTTGCACTAAGAAAAACGTCGGCTGATCTACGTCATGTATATGATACCGTAAGTACGCATTAGTTCTGAGTGACGGAGGATTTCGCTTTCGTTGGTCGACATAAAGGTTGAATGAGAAAACTAATTAGGAACCCTCTCCTAAACGTTTTTGTTTAACTAAAAGCTGCCTCCGTGGTCCAGTGGTTAAGGCGTTTGCCTGCAGACCGGGGTTCGATTCCCACGGGAAGCATACTTTGTTAATTTGTTTCCAGTTTGGTTAGGACATTGTAGGCTTGAATCACCTGATTGTCTGATAATAATTATGATTCCGTGCTTCGGAAGGCACGTTAAGCCGTTGGTCCCAGCTGCCATCTGGTAATTGTTAATGGTAACACGTCAGAGACCGAGAGGCGGTTCTGAAGAATTGTGACACCAAGGTGTGCGTGGTCGGTTGACCGTGTCTTTTGTCATTTTTGAACATATTCGTAAAAGTCCCATAAACGCTTAGTAACAGCCAGAGCGGGAGTCATATTTTTTACAGCTGTGATGCAAAATAATTTCTCTAAATCTCAGAATCCAAACTATATAGTTCTAAAACTTCTTAACTCTTATATACCTGGGGTTGGAAGCGTAGAATCAGATGTGACAATAGATATAAACGAAGAAGACACTGTGTCAGGTGTAGATATGGTAGATGGCGGGCACTCCCACGCGTAAGGAGGGTAATGCGCCACGATGATGTTCTTTAAGTCTACTTCAAGGTCTAAATCTTTGAACTTGAAAGTTGGCTTGTCTTGCTAAAAGAAGAATGAAAGCGACATTACTATGAATTAATCAAAATCTTTTGATGACGTTTGTGGCTCAGTAGTACCTATACCTATCTATACTAATATTATAAAGCTGAAGAGTTTGTTTGTTTGTTTGAACGCGCTTATCTCAAGAACTACTAGTTTAAATTGGAAAATTCTTTTTGTGTTGGATAGTCCATTTACTGAGGAAGGCTTTAGGCTATAAATCATCACGCTGCGACTAATAGGAGCGAAGCATCAATAAAAAATATTTTGAAAACGGAGGAAAATTATTTCATCTTTAATCATAATAACAGAAATTGTCGCGGACGAAGTCGCGGGCAACAGCTAGTAATATATATATGTTATATATAGTTAGTAGTAAGATCTTTTTCCGGACCTGCAAAAAGCACTTGCGGTACTACTGAGCCACAAACATCATCAAAAGATATTGATTAAAGAGACGAGTACTATGTCGTGAATTTGTTGATATTTATGCCTATAGATAAAAATAGATTGATTCTTTATAAAGAAAGGAAACAGCGCCCCCGAATTATAGGTTAGATCTCTTTTTGCCCAGTAATAAGATTATTGGACGTGTGCCACTAATATCATAGTATATTATATTCATAAAAATATTAAGTAGTTCTAGGAAATCCTGGGCATATTTTATTTTCGCGTAGTTTAACATCTTATTGGAGCTGACGTCGCAATGCTGTCGTCAAGTATTTCATACAAACCCCATTGCGGGCTTGTTAGAATTTTGTAAACACATGTAAGTAGCATTCGTATATTCTTACCATCGTGTAGGCTACTTTAGGCGGTATATTTAGCCGCTTCCTTATTTCCTCGTCCAGTTCTTCAGGTGGCCTAACAAAATGCAAAGCAGCTTCTTTCAAAATATCCTTCCTTTTTCTCATCCGAGTCATCTTGCACACGAAAACCTCCAGCATGGCGCGTACCTAAATAAACAGTCAATAGTTATAGGTTGTAAGTAAAAAAGAGGTGTAAACTATTCATAAACATTATTTGGAATAGATTTACAGTCATAAAGATACTTATACAGGCCTCGGTGACGCACTGCGACACAATGGTACTTTGATACCCGGCACTGGCAAATACTTTTACTTAATTTTCTCAGGTATTTGACTGCGGTTTTGGTTGGATGTACCCAAGTAAGATTGGCTTCAGGTAGGCAGCCTATAAACATAAAATGATTTTCCTAAGTAAAATACTAAGGAAAATCATTTTATAGCAAGAATTTCATAAGAGCGAACCATGGGCTCCAATGACTTTTAGCTGAGAATGCAAAACGTTGAGATGAGAGAGAGAGAGAGAGAATAAAATATACTATCCCAGATTGTGCCCCGTTCAAAGGTTTAAATAAAAATGTACACTCGTGGAAATATTCTTTCAATTTGACGTGGAGAGAGCAATCATGTGGTTTTCAGCGGGTGCTAGTCCCGCATAACTGTTCTGTATCCCCGTAGCAGATCAATATACATAACGCATTTTCCAAATGTGAAAAAAAAGAAAGGTACCACCATGGCATTGGCTTCGGCTCAGCTGTTTCGAAAGTGACTGTTGGATCAAATTCATGATTGGACCTCAAAACCTATTCAAATATCAAGATAGGGCGCTACGTAGACTGGTGGCGTCCCACAGCAAATTGCGTCCTGATTGTTGATTGAGGATTGTTTTCGTGTGTACAGTTTTTCCCGTTATGGACCCATTGTAAGTTGTCATCGACCCCCATGAGGTACCTACTCTCTCAGAATGTTTATACTAACTTCAGGGTGTGCCAGCAGATATGCTTCTTGCTCCTGTTGTATGGTCATTCCCAGCCGCGCTGTACATGCCCTTTGGCTCGCAGTTATTGCTTCCCAATCATGGTACATTAAACCCTCAGCTGCCGTAGGGTCTGACGGCATCCCTTTCATTAGCTTCTTGAAAGGCATGGTGTAAAAAAGTATATTACAACTAAGTTTTATATTGCTTGTTTATCTCTGAGACAATCTAGGGGATTTTGACACAAATGTGACGATGCGCCGTCATCTACATTAGAACAAATTTATTTTTTAAATAATATATACTCTATAGACTCTATGTCTTCAATATTGGAGGCTACAATTTACATAGATATAATAAGGATATCATAGATTTAAAAAAAAATCGTCTCTCTGAAGGATATAATGCGAATCATACAGATACGATAATATAATCGTGAATGCAAAACAAATAATGATCCGAGAATCGAACCTGGTGTGCTATTTTTGACCGAGGGACTCAGCGAAACGCAAAACGTGTAGTTTACCGCTCTCGTTCCAAGTCACGAAATACCATTTGACCGTATTTTTAATCATTCGCTTGCGGTGCTGCCATCAATTGAAAATTTTTGAAATGAAAACTTCTATAGCGGCGTTGTGCACTTTTTGGGATGGGTAAAAAATTTTAAACTCTCGCCAGGACACGTGACCCTAATCGAAAATTCGTAAGACGGACACGAAACCTGAGACCGTCGGCGCGGGGTAAGAGAGGAAGAAATATCCCCTTTCTCTTTCTACCGCGTGGAGCTTTCACTTCTGCCGGCACTCCCGGAGTGCAACCAGTTGTTTTTTTTTTAAATACAATTTCACACAGCAAGGTAAAGTCGTATTTAATCTACAACATAATCACGGAAAGTAAATCATTAAAATACAAAGCTTTGACTTTTGCCATTGGTTTTATTCTTTGATTACAAACTAATAAAACGAACTAATGCAACGTAAAAAACAAAAATCATTGTTATTTACGTTATCAGCACAAATTCACAAACATGAACACAACACAGAATATAATAAGGATATAATGCGAATCTGTACCTACTATGTGATTTTATGCCCGCCGTCCCGCGAAAAGCAATCATCAACCTGTCAATGATAAGTTTGACGTAAATGCGTGTAAACGAGAGGCCAGGCAGGACCGCTCGCTGCAAATCATTCGCATACATACTTACTATTGATTAAAAAATGCGCCCGTGTGCAAAAAACGCTCGCGTAAGTTGTGTGACACCCAATTTTAAAAATGAATCACTTAGGCTTTTCAGTATCTCAGAACAAGGACTAAAGCATAGAAGGCAGGACGTTGTACATATAATAAAGTTTTTGGTTTAGACTTTCACACTGCGATGAAATGCTTCAAGCGAAATTTTAATTTTCCACAGAGATTCAAATCTTCGACAAGCCAGAGTATTATATGAACAATATAAGATGATCATAGCCATAGACAGTTGATCTATTTTAAAATCTCTTTTTAAATCAGTAGTATAAAGAGATCCAAATCCAAGGTATCCAAAATTGACATTTGCCGAATGACATAGGTACCGATTGATAAAGTTATATTTGTCTCTTTCTGATATACTTTGAAAAGAGAGAGATAAATATTTTACTGTAAAATGGGCTCCTTTTATATCTATAGTCCTTGTTCTAAGATATTTACTATTTGGTGAAAATCCATCAGTACCATGATGATGAAATTGCCTTATAAAACGGAAATTCAGGCGGATGAAGTCGTAGGCAACAGCTAGTTTTTATTTATAAAAACAGGTATACTGCCACACTGGACGTGTTAACCTATGGTGGTTACTGTTTAAGAGTGAATCAATGGCAACGAGATTAAAAATTATAATTGAATACCTATTGAATTTCGTTGATCACTAGTAAATTTTTTTCAAAAATATCTCTTCTGTGGCAGCATTTATTGTGAGCAAATGTATATATCATGTAATGTAACATTTTGTTAATAGACTGTTCACGTTAAAGACTTTTATTTACCTATATGATACAGATCAGCTAAGTAACTTCTTAATATTGTATTGACTACATAATGCTGCATGAAATTAAGTTAAAAAAACCGGCTAAGTGCGAGTCGGACTTGCGCACTAAAGGTTCCATGCCGTTATCTATAAAAACGGCAAAAAAATCATATCTGTTACAATACAATATATCTTTATTGCGCCATAAGGGCGCACTATAAGTTTCCGGAATGAATATGAAAAAATACTATTAAAGGTACAAAATTAATTTATTGTTTTTAAAAATAATCTCCCTTGGCGTCTATACACTTTTTCATTCGATGAAACCAGTTTTTAAAAACTTTTGTGCCACTCCTCTGTGGTGACCTCTGAAACGTGTTTTTCATACTCCTCGACAGCCTCTTCTGGTGATGAAAATCGTTGACCGCGTAATTGGTTCTTAATTTTTGGGAACAGAAAAAAGTCACAAGGTGCCAGGTCGGGACTGTATGCAGGATGACTCATGAGTTCTACATTTTTCGCCTTCAAAAAGTCGTTTGTCTGTCTGGCCGTGTGAGAACTAGCATTGTCGTGGTGCAGGATGATACGGCGTTTACGGTTATTTTTACGGAGTTTGTCAATAACTTCCGGCAAACAAATGGTCGTGTACCAGTCACTATTCACTGTACGACGATTCTCTAAAGCAACAGTAACCACGTGTCCAGTTTTATTAAAAAAAGAAGCAATCATCCGCTTAGATGCACTTTTCACGCGCGCCACTTTGGTTGGTTTCGGCTCATCTTGAAAGACCCATACGCTCGATTGCTGCTTTGTTTTGGGATCGTAGCAATAAATCCATGTTTCGTCACCTGTTACTATGTCCCACACCAAATTTGACGCACCTTCGTTGAATCTGGTAAGCATGGCACTGCACCAAGTGACGCGGTCCGTTTTTTGAGCCTCGGTCAAGTTGTGTGGGATCCACCGCGAGCACAGCTTTCTCACACCCAAATGTTTGTGTAGGATTAATTGTATTTGACTCATGCCTATTTCTAAGGATGCGCGAATTTCATGGTAGGTCACATGCCTGTCTGTTTCAATCATACGGCGCACAGCATCGATGTTTTTGTTGGTCACAGCGGTGGACGGCTGACCATCGCGAGATTCGTCACTGAGATTGATACGACTACGCTTGAATTCTGCAAACCAGCTATAAACAGTTGTCTTGCATGGTGCTTCATTGCCAAAAGCTGTTTCAAGCCGAGCGATGCTCTGTTGAGCTGTCAAATTACACTTAAAATCGTAGAAAATCATACTACAAAAATTTTCCCGAGTTAAATCCATGTTGATGCAGACACACAATTTTTTAAATGGCGCCACAAGGTAAAAACAAAAGACAGTCAAATGAAACAAACTGCATTCTACAGCCAAAGAGTTTTATTTTCAAATGTTGCAATAAATTTTTAAATATTGTTTATGTAAGTGGCCAGTTCCGGAAACTTACAGTGCGCCCTATGTAATAGTTACACATCTATACTAATATTATAAAGCTGAAGAGTTTGTTTGTTTGAACGCGCTAATCTCAGGAACTACTGGTTCAAATTGAAAAATTCTTTTTGTGTTGGATAGTCCATTTATTGAGGAAAGCTTTAGGCTATAAAACATCACAACCGACCAATAGCCGACCGAATAAACGACCAATAGGAGCGAAGCATCAATAAAAAATATTTTGAAAACGGGGAAAAATTATTCATCTATACTAATTAATCATAACAATAAAAATTGCCGCGGACGAAGTCGCAGGTTTGTCGAAAGACGAAGACTATGTCAGTCCGAGTACAGGAGCAGAGCACGAGGGCTATTCCACTGCAGAGAGGCGTGAGACAGGGAGACGTCATTTCTCCGAAACTGTTCACTGCTGCTTTGGAAGATGCCTTCAAGCTCCTGGAATGGAAAGGATTTGGCATCAACATTAATGGCGAGTATATCACTCACCTTAGATTTGCCGACGATATCGTTGTCATGGAGGAATCGCTGGAGGGCTTAAGTACCATGCTCAATGACCTCAATGGAGTTTCACAGCAGGTGGGCCTTAAAATAAACATGGACAAAACGAAGATCATGTCGAATCTCCATGTTACGCCGTCATCGGTTTATGTTGGGAACTCCAACCTTGAAGTTGTAGACCAATATGTCTACCTAGGACTGTTGATCCAGGCAGGCAGTTCCGGCTTCAAGGACAAGGTCTATCGACGAATCCGACTCGGCTGGGCAGCGTTCGGGAAGCTCCGCACTGTCTTTTCGTCCGCAATACCTCAGTGCCTAAAGACAAAAGTCTTTAGTCAATGTGTGTTACCAGTGATGACTTACGGCTCAGAGACGTGGTCCCTTACTATGGGCCTCATAAGAAAGCTCAAGGTCACCCAAAGAGCTATAGAGAGGGCTATGCTCGGTGTTTCTCTACGAGACCGAATCAGAAATGAGGAGATCCGTAGAAGAACAAAAGTCACCGACATAGCTCACCGGATTAGTTCTTTGAAGTGGCAGTGGGCGGGGCACATAGCGCGTAGAACCGATGGTCGATGGGGCAGAAAGGTTCTGGAATGGCGACCGCGTACCGGCAAGCGCAGCGTCGGACACCCACCGACCAGGTGGTCGGACGACCTGACAAAGGTCGCAAGGAGGCGCTGGATGCAGGCCGCTTCCAACCGGTCATTCTGGAAATCATTGGGGGAGGCCTATGTCCAGCAGTGGACTTCTTGCGGCTGATATGATGATGATGATGATGACGAAGTCGCGGGCAACAGCTAGTAGAACATAATTTAACAACATATGACACAAAGGCGGACTTATTGCTAGCAATATCTTCCAGGCAACTTTTGGGTAGAGTATAAGTAAAATAAAAGAAGGTGGGCGCAGTATACAGATATATACTTGCATAAGATAAATATATACATATATTCTTATCTATACTAATATTATAAAGCTGAAGAGTTTTTTTTGTTTGAACGCGCTAATCTCAGGAACTACTGGTTCAAATTGCAAAATTCTTTTCGTGTTGGATAGACCAGTTATTGAGGAAGGCTTTAGGCTATGAAATATCACGCTGCGGCCAAAACGAGCGATACATCAATAAAAATGTTTTGAAAACGGGGAAAAATTGTTCATCTACACTAATTAATCATAATAACAGAAATTGCCGCGGACGAAGTCGCGGGCAACAGCTAGTATAATACTATAAAGCTGAAGAGTTTTTTTGTTTGAACGCGCTAATTTTAAGAACCAGTGGTTCAAATTGGAAAATTCTTTTTGTGTCCAGCTATTGAGGAAGGCTTTAGGCTATAAAATATCATGCTGCAACCAATAGGAGCGAAGCATCAATAAAAAAATGTTTTGAAAACGGGGCAAAATTGTTCATCTATACCAATTGATCATAATAACAGAAATTGCCGCGGACGAAGTCGCGGGCAACAGCTAGTATATAATACTATAAAGCTGAAGAGTTTGTTTGTTTGAACGCGCTAATTTTAAGAACCAGTGGTTCAAATTGGAAAATTCTTTTTGTGTCCGGCTATTAAGGAAGGCTTTAGGCTATAAAATATCATGCTGCAACCAATAGGAGCGAAGCATCAATAAAAAAATGTTTTGAAAACGGGGGAAAATCGTTCATCTATACTAATTGATCATAATAACAGAAATTGCTGCAGACGAAGTCGCGGGCAACAGCTAGTATAATACTATAAAGCTGAAGAGTTTGTTTATTTGAACGCGCTAATTTTAAGAACGAGTGGTTCAAATTGGAAAAATCTTTTTGTGTCCAGCTATTGAGGAAGGCTTTAGGCTATAAAATATCATGCTGCAACCAATAGGAGCGAAGCATCAATAAAAAAATGTTTTGAAAACGGGGGAAAATCGTTCATCTATACTAATTGATCATAATAACAGAAATTGCTGCAGACGAAGTCGCGGGCAACAGCTAGTATAATACTATAAAGCTGAAGAGTTTGTTTATTTGAACGCGCTAATTTTAAGAACGAGTGGTTCAAATTGGAAAAATCTTTTTGTGTCCAGCTATTGAGGAAGGCTTTAGGCTATAAAATATCATGCTGCAACCATAAGGAGCGAAGCATCAATAAAAAAATATTTTGAAAACGGGGGAAAATTGTTCATCTATACTAATTGATCATAATAACAGAAATTGCCGCGGACGAAGTGGCGGGCAACAACAACAACAGCTAGTTATAAATACATACATAAAATATAATAATTGTATTTTATGTTAGTTATTAACTAGTGAACATGTGAAGAAAGAAGTAAGAAGAAGAAAGGTAGGGCAGTTGAAGTTTAGTAAAGATAGTATAGAAAGATAATGTGTTTTTAAACTTTTAAACAGTTTTTAAAACTGGTGATAGTTTGAGCGGTAGCTGTTGTATGGGAACTCCCTTTAATATATTTTTTTTAATTTCTTCCTCAAAACTTAACCGATTTTATTTAATTATTTATTGGTACAGTGATTATATAACTAAATATGACTCTGTAAATATTTCAAGCGTCTCAAGCAAAAACAAGAAAAAAATCACGTTTTTTTGTATGGGAGCCCCCTTAAATATTTATTTTAATACATTTTTTAGTATTTGTTTTTATAGCGGCAACAGAAATAGGTCTGTGAAAATGTCAACTGTCTAACTATCGCGTTTAATGAGATACTACAGCCTGGTGACAGACGGACAGACAAACTGACGTATACAGCAGAGCAATACTAATAGGATCCCGTTTTTACCTTTGAGGTACGGAACCCTAAAAATTAGACTCAAACATAACACTGTTAGAGGTATATTGCAAGTAAAAGCTGTAATTAAATTACAAGCTTCCTCTGCTAAGCCTAGTACGAGTATATCCCCCATGATAATTTAAAACAGTTTGTATAAAAACCAATTTCGTGGTTTACAGTTTAACCCTCCGGATTATTTGTAGTTGTAATCCTTCGTCATAAATAATGGTAACAATGAAAATATATTGCATCCCGCCCCTACTGCTTAGAACACAATAAATAATATTGGCAATATAAACGTAGGGATATTTGCTGTACGTATGTATGATTTCGGCCTCCATCTCGAAATAGTTAACATGGAAGTCTGCCCTAGAGGCTCGGGGTTCGATTCCCAGTGTGGACAAATACGTACCGTTTGCTAGTACCTATTATCTGTGGTTCTGTGACTACCGGGTGTGATCAAGGCAGGTGCCTGAATTTAAAAAAAAAACTGGCCAAATTCAAATCTAACTCGCACACTGAGTGTTCTTTCTGTTCTGACTAGAAATGTACGGGCTTCGGACTGTTTCCTTTTCGTTATTATTATTCATCATTTCAGCTGTAAGACATTCACTACTGGACAAAGGCTTCTCCCAAGAATTCTTAGTTCCATGGGAGTTTTGCAGGCGGATTGGCGAGGGCTGTTTCTTTGGCTTCTCCCGACGCTGCTGCCAAGGGAAGGAATTTGTTAGTAACATTGTATGATCAGGTGGCGTCATTTTTTCAAGTGGCCCCTGATCATATAAACTACATTATTATACTTATAAAAATACATTACAAAGTAATTTTCAATTCCACCAGGTTATATAGGATCTAAGATATACTAGTTCCAAATATTGTAAGAAAGTCGTCTAGGCATGTACTTACTAGTAGAGATTTGATAAACATTCAGGACCCATGCCAAACTCAATTATTAAAATATATTTAGATCTATTAATAATATAATTCACGGCAGTATTATATATAGCGAAGTTTAAAGGAAAACAATCAGAGCTAAGTAGAGTTTACAAATTAAAGAGTCGATAGTCGACTAATTTATAAATGTACTCAAAAAGTAAAATTTTATACAAATTGAATTGAAAATTAGTAAAGACAGTTGTTTGTTAGTTACGTAAAACAACTACTGATACTGATAATAATAATACCTAAATTAATAGCAATGTGTAGGTTCGACGGCGCGCGGCGCTTGGCAGAACGATAGGTTGGAGCCTACACTGCGCTCGAGAGTCAAAGTAAATTACCTACGAAATCTTGTTACAGAGCTTGGTTCTACTCGCGGTGGTACTCATTTACATAATATTTTTTCTAACTTTTGTGAAGTTAGGATTTTACAAATCTTTCTTCAGGGCTCGTTTTTAGACTTTTTAGTCATTAAACCGTGAGGCGTAAACTCAAAGGTGGCATTCGTAACTACGGAACCCTACACTGCGCGTGGCCCGACACGCACTTGGCCGGTTTTTTCTTTTCTTCCAGACCAGCACGGAAGAAGAACACATACAGTGTATAAATAGACCCTCGATATTCCCTTGAAAGGACGACTCAACCTATCAATATAAACAACTTTTCTTATGGCAACAACGATGGGGACCAAAAAATAAAATTTTCGACGACAATAAAATTTTCCCTGCATTGTTCCCATAGGAAAAGTTGCTCATATTGACGGGCTAAGTCAAGGGTACATTTAGACGCTGTATATATGAAAGCCAAAATTTTTTAGATTACGCGGCTGAAGTCTCGGGACAAAGCTAATTTTATCGTAAACATGAAGACTCGTAAGCCAAATGGTAATAAAGATTAGCCCGATCCACGTCCAGACTTGCAAATCACGAAATATTTTAATTAAAAGCAGTAAATCCTCATTTTCAAAGAGGGCATAAGAAACAGAAATTTAATTTAGACCGTAATGAATATGCCAGCACAGAGTCTTGTTTAAAATGGCCTAAACCGAGCGGAGTAAGTTCACAATTGCACTCCAAACTTTTGGTTGGAATATATTTCAGGCTTTATATTGGAGGTTATGCAGCTGAGTGCGGTGCAACTTTCATTATGGAGCTTGCTCCCTCACTTTTTGTAATTATTAGCAGATCTAAATTGCCAGTTTTAATATATATAAAAACCGACTAAGTGCGAGTCGGAATCGCGTACGAAGGGTTCCTTACCATTATCTATAAAAACGGCAAAAATATCTTTGTTATATGGGAGCCCTCTTAAATATACATTTTATATAAATTTAAAGAAGAAGAAAGGTAGGGCAGCTGAAGTTTAGTCAGGATAGTATAGAAAGATAATGTGTTTTTAAACTTTTAAACAGTTTTTAAAACTGGTGATAGTTTGAGCGGTAGCTGTTGTATGGGAACTTACGTTTAATAATTAATTATTTTTTTTTAATTTCTTCATCAAAACCGATTTTATTTAATTATTTATTGTTAAAGTGAATATATTACTATATATTTTGTTAATATTTCAAGCGTCTACCTGTTGCCGTTATAAATAGGTATCGAGCAGAAACGAGCAAAAAAAGTCACATGTGTTGTATGAGAGCCCCCCTTAAATAATTATTTAAAGCGCAAGACAGTGACGAGTGGCATAGGTTGGAGGAGTCCTATACCCAAAAGGTCCATTCTCAACGAATAAACTTCAATTATAAGTAACATGAAAAAAAGAAATGATAAGATTATTCAACATAAAACAATAAGGGATATAAAACTAAACTTCTAAAAAATGTCTTACGTGCTGGACTGGGAGAAAAGAAAATAACGTATAATGTGCCAACTGCTTCTTTTCCCGCACAGATTGTAAAAGTCGATCGAGGGATTGGGCTAACATCTGCGGAATCATGTCACTATTTGATTCCGTTTTCCATCTACACGTACTTCAACATGCTAAATGTGGATATAAGGACTTATAGACCTAGGCTTTGTCTACCCCGCAAGGGAAAAAGACGTGATACTATGTAACGTTGCAGCATGCCACCTGCATGCTGCATCTCATCTAACCTCATTTCTCTCATCCTGTCCATTTTTCATTCCTTATTTTAATTCAAATTTCATTCCATTCGATTCCATTTTTAGATTACTTTCTCTCTCTTTCATCACTCATTCTTCAGTCTGCTACCATCTTTCAGTCTGCTACCACCTTTCAATCTGTTAACATCTTTCAGTTTACTAACATCTTTGAGTCTTCTACCATATCTTGGAGCATAAGTCTCTGTTGTAATTTATCGAAGTTGTAAAGCAAATATTATAATAAAGTTATTAGCTGTGTTCTGTGTGTTCGTCTTGTGCTCTCCCTTCCTATTTATGTGAGAACTCGGCTAGAGCGTCGGGACGGTCGAGCCTTCACATTGGCGCCCAACGTGTTGTACTCATCTACGCCTGGATTACTCTACTAGAGTACACTGGTACCCGCCTCTTACTGCTACTGGATTGCAGAACTGCGTGCCAGTGCTACCTGCTGCCTGCCTACAACGCTACCTGGCCCCTGGATTGCAGTGCTGCGTGCTAGCATCTCTGTGTGCTAGCGTCTCCGTGTGCCAGCCTCTCAATCTGCCAGCGTCTTCATCTGCCAGCGTCTCCGTCAACGGTTTCAAGAAAATACCATTTATTTTTTAAACATTTGTATTTAATAAATTTATTAAAAATTATATCCCTACTCCATCATCACTTCATCTACTTCTCTTCATTTCCACATTTCATCTTTCTCGGTCTCCAATCCAGGTGAGCTCTTCTATCTTTCATTTTATTCCAGATATTCCTGTAATATATAGATTATTTTAGTTTATTATTATAATTTATCACACTTTTACTTTATTCTCTTTACAATAAATACACTAACAGTACACTTAACATATTATAACACACATCTACAGCCATAAATACAATCAAGCTGCCTTTGTGCAGTTACACAGGTGACTGAAACTCTGGGTTTAAACCAAACTGGTTATCCTTTGTTTTGGAATCCTATACTATAATGCTAGCTATAGGAGAATATCCTATAGTATTGGCCTCACGTAGTTAGTCCGATATCCTTAGGCTTCAGAGGCCGACTTCAGGATATCGAAACACACTTCACATTCACAAACTACAATAATATTATATACTTACGTAGTTATATTTTATTTTCTCTTTATCTGGAATAATATTTATTTAATTTATTTTATTATATTCCCATTACTATCCTTTGAACATTTTCTTTATTTACATTGTTCCTTGATTTATATTTTATTGACACTGTCAACATTTATTTTATTGAAACTGTCAAAATTTTAAATTATTTTCTTTTTTCATAATATCAATAGACAATAGGCTATTCACACACATTACTTTTTAAGGCTATACGCACACCGTTTTTTTTTCATGGTTCTTTTTCCCGTCTTATTTTTTTCTAAATTCAAAAATTATCTTGCCCTAGATACATAGATTCTCTTTTAGCACTTATTTGGCTTTATCTATTTTATTTTTCTCTTCTTTATTTTCCATTTAGTTAAACGATGGATATCAACCAATTAAATAATCCAAAAGTCGTTTTTGAAATACTTATTATGGTATACATACCAACCCTTACCAAATAAAAGATGTTTCTATAAATATCCTTTCGTATTTTGATAAATATCCTTTCTTTATTATTTTGCTTTCAATAATAATGCCTAATTCAAATTTTGTAAAAAAAAAAAAAAAAAAACTTTTTCTTTTACTCTTCTTATTTGATAATAACTTTTTAACCACTTTATAGTCTCAATTTATTTTTATTCACCTCATTATTTTTTTGGTCCCATTACTGATCATCTTCTTCCTTTATTTTATCTTCTTCTCTTAATTCTTTGCAGTCATATGTTGACCTGCAATTATTTTCCATATATTCTTAAGTGCGGTTGATTACACTTTAAATAAGCCTTGATCGTATATCCTTAAGTGCGGTTGATTACACTTTAAATAAGCCTTGATCATATATCCTTAAGTGCGGTTGATCACACTCTAAGTAAGCCTTGATCGTATATCCTTAAGTGCGGTTGATCACACTCTAAATAAGCCTTGATCGTATATCTTAATTAGCATTAATACGTGCTCTCTATATCGCGTGTGCGATAATACGCGAATATTTTAAAAACTTGTAAATAATATCATCGTGCGGTCGTAGTAACACGTTAAATAAGCCAAATGCTCACATCATCGTGCGGTCGTAGTAACACGCCTATACCATTTTAAAGCAGTTTCTGGAGAAAAAAATTGTATTTTTTTTTTTTCTCAAGTGTAAGCGTTTTTATGTCTTAAAGACATAAAGACTATGTCAGAAGATGAATGTTTGGAGAATAATTGATCGATGAATGAAAGGAGAAACTGTTTTTATGTAAATACTCATTATACATTTCCATTCTTACACCAAAATTTATCACACATATATCATTATTTTTATTTACTTATTTACTATTTTTTTAAATTATTTACTATATTTTATTATATTATTATTAAAAAAAAAACATTTTTTTTTACCCCGGCCCCCCCGGTATTGTAACGTTGCAGCATGCCACCTGCATGCTGCATCTCATCTAACCTCATTTCTCTCATCCTGTCCATTTTTCATTCCTTATTTTAATTCAAATTTCATTCCATTCGATTCCATTTTTAGATTACTTTCTCTCTCTTTCATCACTCATTCTTCAGTCTGCTACCATCTTTCAGTCTGCTACCACCTTTCAATCTGTTAACATCTTTCAGTCTACTAACATCTTTGAGTCTTCTACCATATCTTGGAGCATAAGTCTCTGTTGTAATTTAACGAAGTTGTAAAGCAAATATTATAATAAAGTTATTAGCTGTGTTCTGTGTGTTCGTCTTGTGCTCTCCCTTCCTATTTATGTGAGAACTCGGCTAGAGCGTCGGGACGGTCGAGCCTTCACAACTATGTATGTACGAGAAACAATATGTTAAGGTTTTAGCTTGCAATAATAAAATAGGCACACATTTTATGAATTCCATACTTTTGCGTGTACATTCTTGCTTGAAACCATGCTGTGGACAGCATTCCGCGGAGTATTAGGCTTCATTTTCAAAAGCTGGGCGGTAGAGAGGCGGCATGCGAACATATTATTTCGCCATTGCTAATCTCTGGTGGGAATAGTTTACTGATTCTCAACGCCCCAACCCCTTTTTACCATACACAACATTTAACGTTGATAACATAGCTCCTTTTCAAAAGCTATTGAAAATAAATAAAAATCCGGATAAGTGCGAGTCAGACTCACACGCACGTAGGTTCCGTACTTGCGCACCATTATCTATAATACGGATGGATCTATAAAATAGATCGGTTGCTATGGCTGCTTGTGAGATTTTGCTAGATATCGTGCAGGCATTAAACCAGTGTTTCCAGTGCTGCGTCTGCGACTAAATGCTGTTTTGGTGAAATAAAGTATAAACGGTAAAACAAATTGAAACTCAACATTCTGTGAATATTTCAAGTATATTATATCGAGCAAAAACGGGAAGAAAATCACATTTGATGTAAATCTCGCTTAAATATTTATTTTATTCTGTTTTTTTTTTTTTTAGTATATATTAGTATTGAGAAATACATCATCTGTGAAAATTTCAACTGCTTAACTATTACGGTTCATGAGATACAGACTGGTTGGTGACAGACGGATAGGCAGACAGAGATACGGATAGCACAGTCATATAAATAGGGTCTAGTTTTTACCCTTTGGGTACGGAACCCTAAATAGTATGCTAATCAGTGTTAATATCAAAATATTTATATAATTAATTAAAACAATTAACAAAATCTCAAAGATAATCGATTACCAAATTATGAAGAAAAGTCAAAGGAACGAAGAAATGTATAGCTTTTGCGCTAATACGAGAAAAAAGAGGAAAATGAGGGTAATTATACTGAAGGTAGCTAAAAATAAAAATTTGTCCATTATGTAAGAATTTGAACCGTATTTCGTGTTCGCTATATTAAATTTTACGAATTATAAAACAAAGTCATTTGAGACACTTAAAAACTGTAGGAGAGGAAACAAAATAAGGGTACAATAAGAGGGCCCTCAAATTATGCTCATGTTAATTAAATTGAGTTCTCAAAGGTGGTGCTTTAATTAAAACAAACATAGAAACACCTATTTTGATGTCCGCTGCGTTTCGAGTCCGGAAAATTAAAAGAGTACATTTAATGTTGTTCTACTTCAGGCAGAACGTGATTTACAAATGTTTTAATTTAGTTGCTTAATTAGAAAGTGTATTTAACATAGTAGCAACTTGTTTTGGTCTCATTTTATTAAACTCTCGACAGAGATTCCGTAAGGGACAGTATTATTAGATGGGCGAGCTCCGTGGCGTAGTGGTTAACACGCCAGCCTGCGACACGAGGGTCGATACCTGGTCAGGTCATGATGGAAAGCGATCTTTTACAGATTAACCTGGGTCTTGCATGTTTATCTATATAAGTATCTATTATAAAATATAGTATCGTTGAGTTAGTATCCTACGACACAAGTACAGACTTACTGTGGGGCTAGCTCATTTTGTGTGACATGTCCCTGTATATTATTTATATTTAGAACCTGCGCCTCCATTCGCGATGATGTAAATCAGCTATTCTCAAAGTGAAGAGTAGCCCAATTGCCTAGTGGTCGTGATCATAATAAGCGCTTATCATGTTAAGAAACCCTGGGTAAAGTTCCCACTGGATTGGGTGACGTAAAAATAATACGAGCTCCTCCGTGCTTCAGAAGGCACGTTAAGCCGTTGGGCTCGGCTGTCATCAATCAGGCAACTTGAAAAATCTGACACCAGTGGCCACTTACACACATGAAAAGTAAACCTCAATGTGTGCTCTGCGATGCCCCAGGCTCCCGGAAACGTCCGCGACGGGATCTGCGAAAATTCCTTTCCTTTTTGGGTGCAATGGGGTGGACGGCGGCGGGGGCAGCGGCAATAATGGTAAGGAGCGGAATTGGCAGCGCATTAATTTGCATCTACCTTTTCCAACCGTACCCCCGGTTTTTACAGATGCGAGAATGTGCAAATGTGCAATGAGTGTAGAGGAGCTAGAAGTTTCGATTTGGACTCTCCGATTCGCCCGTCGTTACCACCAGACGCTTGGGGCTCCCATTAAGATTTGGCATTCCAAAACGGTCCGAGATAAATGTTTGAGAAATGCTGATGTTGATCTTTTGGCAAATATCCTTTTCCGAGATGAACCCTTTGTTTGTCACCGTTTTCACAAAATTTTATAATGATGGCTAACGTCCGGGAAATTAACAAACAGATAGACAGAGTTACTTTAACATAATGTAATATTAGTTTTAGTACATATGAATATAATGACTGACATACCTACAAATGATAGTAATCACCGCTATCTCCCATGGGCAGCATCAATAGAACCATAAGACCCAAACGCTGACATAATAAACTGGTTTTGTTGAAGCTAAATATAAATATTTGAGGGTAAAACGCTGTGTTGGACATTCGGTAGCTAGGTGTGATAACGACACAAGAAGCAGTGGGTCGTAGAAACCTGATGATACCTTTATTAATATTATAAATGAGTTTGTTTATTTGTTTGTTTGTTACGCTTTCACGCCGTAACTACTAAACCGATCATCATGAAATTGCATACAAGTTCTCTGGAGTACAGAGAAGGACATAGGCTACTTTTATCTCGGGAAAAAGTACTATTCCCAAGGGATCGACATTAACGCGGGCGGAGCCGCGGGGAAAGCTAGTAACACATAAGTAGATTGAACGGGTTATTTTTAGTTTCACTTTCCTAAGGAAAGAACTATTTGAGTACCGAATTAATGAAAAAAACTACCTATGTTGCTTGTCGTTAACTAACTCAATAGGCTAGTTTCATAAAAAAATATAATTAGTCCGTCAGTTAGATATTCAAAAAATATTGGACACGTATTTTTTCTTTCGTCGATTAAACAAAAAATGATAAAGATATAGCCCTTTGAAGTTCCGTGTGACGTCATAGTTTGCTACAATTTTTAGCAAACTTTGACGTCACGAGCCCCCACTCCTGAACTTTGACGCGCTTTATCTTTATTATTTATTGTTTATTTGACAAAAGAAAAAATACGTGTCCAATATTTTTTGATTATCTAACTGACGGACTAATTGTTATGTTATTATTACGACCCAGGAAACTAGCCTATTAGAGTCGTCGTCGTTCGTACTATTAATTATTCTGTGTCGTGGTGGGAAAGTAACTCAATTATACCATAATTAATATTATACACACAACCTTAGACGACGAAAAACTCTAAACTTTAGTGAAAACTGCATTAAAACACTTACAGAGGGACGGATGGCGGAGAGCTACTTTGTTTTATACTTTTATATCATTGTGAAAGTAAACGAACGTGAGTGACCCGTTTTGAGTCATAATTTGTTTTATACTATTTAGAGATAGATACAAAGATTTAGCCTTTGGATAAGAATCGTTACACTAAATACGAAATAGGACCAAATATATGAAGTATACAGAGCCCACTGTCATCAGACACAAACAAATAAAATTAAATATTTAACTTATTTTTTTTCATTATTCCTCGTATTAAACCATGCCCTCCTAATTTTAATAGAATTTCTGCTAAAATTCTAGAACCATATACTGGAGCTTCAACATGAGCTTTAGGCATTAGGTAATCATAAATGGTACATAGCATTCTGTATGCGTGATATGAAAACTTTGTTCGACAGGCAATGGCTCCTTAATAATATTTGCTATATATTTTAAAGGGTATCTCAGGGTAATCTACCTAAGTATTTTTTTTAATTATTATACTGTTCAAATATTCGTAGGTTCAAATGGACTTATCTAACCAATATTAATGTTTCGATATAAAATTGAAAGTGCCCATAACGGTATTTAAAGCTCGATGATTACATAATCAGAAACATTGTTTAAAATGCAAGGCCCATTTATAAAACACAATACCTTATAATCACTTTTATTAATCAGCAAGAAGTCGGGAGTGAACTAACTTTTTTGGAAGGGGTGTATGCGCGAGGGGAATCCCGTAATTGGATCGACACGGCGCCCAAATTAGTTGGTGAAATATGCATAGCGTTATTAATCACTATGCGTTTGTTCGGATAGTATTAGTACGAAAGATACGAGTACTGTTATTACAATTGCTTAGTAATAATTTTTACAAGCTTCTTTTTCCGACACGCAATAGTCCTAATTTAAGTTCGATTATCCTATAAATGAAATAGGATAATCGAACTTAAATTAGGACTATTGCGTGTCTGAAATTTGTATAGATATGTAACTCTAAATAAAATATTATGGAGTCAATGTGCTGTTCTGATGATGAAATGAAATGAAATGAAATTCGTGAAATAAAATTAAATTGGTTTATTAGTAAACAGTGTCACATAATTTTGTTGGTCTGACACCCACGTTAGGTTTTCCTGTGGTATGGGAGTCAGGCTCTTTCCTAGTAGACAATAAGTAATCTTACTAACTAGTAAAAATATTTAAAATTATGATAGGTCATCATCATTATAGTTTGAAGATTATCCAAAATCTGAATAAAAACATAATTCGATATGATTATTGAATCTGTTTACAAAATTTCACGGGAACTAGTTTATAAATTCGGACAGCGGGACAGCAGGACAGACATACGAAATAATTTTGGCCCAAGCTAAAATGAAACGTCATTTTGTTTACATTCTAGTTACTTCTTAGTACTATTAGTATTTTTTGTTTACATCTCACTGCATGAATACTGTCTTGTACTTATGGTATTTTGTATGATATCTATATTAGTAAACATTATTATACTTCGCGCTCCGTCCCGTCGAACAATATTAATAATAATATTGAATAGTGTTTGATTAAAGCAGCCTTTAAATATTATTTCCACTTGACTGAGATGATGGCTACCGAGCCACCATTATCAAAGAGTGCTTCATATATTTATTGGAAATATTAATTACTAATTGAGCCAATAATTTTGTGATATATTTACCACATTGGACGTTTGGTAACTAGGTATGACGAGGACAATAGGAAAATTGCTGGAAAGAACTGGAATGCGAATGCTGGAGATAAGGAGCAATGGCGAAGACAAAAGAAGGCTTCTAACCAGCAGTGGGTCGCGGAAAGCTGATGATATAACACATAGGTATATTGAACGGGTTGTTTTTAGTTACACATTAATAATATGGAAAAATAACTATTTGAGTACCGAATTAATAAAAAACTACCTACGCAGTTTGTTATTAACTAACTCAATTAGAGTCGTCATGGAAAAATAACTCAATTATACCATAATCAATTGCCTGCGCCGGAAATTTAACCCTGTACCTGGCTCGTTAACCACTGTACCATGGAGATTGTCATTATCGTTTATGATATTATAATTAAATGTCCTTTGCATTACTTACATGTGAAAAGTCACAGGTTGTGGTTTCCCTTTAGCATTTTTTACAGTATTTTTGCAGGATTTCACTACACAACTAGGCATGTTTATAATTATAAAAATAAATTTTCGTTCGGCTCATAAGGTTCCGCTACAAATAATACGACAGACGTCAGAGAACTGAGGCCGCGAAAACGCATACGCTGTTTTAAGAGTATGAGTAACAAGACATGCGCTGCTTCTAGAGACGTACGAGCCTTTGTATAAAAAGTAAGACGAGTTGGGCAGGTACATCTCTTATGGTGTTGCGCAGACCGCAAGAGAGGGCACCATCTAAGTAAAACACTTTTGTCATAACCAAAACCAAGATGATTGGCGAAAGCCTACTCCCATTGTGTTCCAAGTGTAACGTATGATCTGCCTGCTGAATAAGGTGGTTCGCCATCTGCTGAAGTGACCCCGTGGGTCACTGTTGGGTCATCATGCTGCCAAAGCGCTGAGCGGGATGCCACGAAAGCTCTCACAGGTGTTCATGAAGCAGATCAACTACTAATAATGGCAACTAATGAAGTGGCAGTTGCGCTGTTAGTATATGGAAGTGAACATGGACAGCAACAACAAGTACAGTTTTCGGTACTTGTTGTGTTGCCTCGTGACGTAACGCACCAAGCCCTCGCCTGGGAACGTCAAAGCTGACGTCACTATGCTATCGGCTGCACCAATAATTCAAGAGTGAAGCGAAACAGTGAAGACGACGGCCAAGCAAAGAACAAAAAGACCTACCTAATGTTTCAAGTATCTATCAAAGCTACTTTAGACTGCCCCAATAAACAGTTACTATATACTCTTAACCTCAAGGAGGTAGCGGAGAAGAGCCTACTGCTGTATCGTTGATGAAAAAGGCTTCAAAAAAGTATAGTAGTGATTAAAATGTCCAAAATAATTTTATTTATTATTTAATTGCAACTTTTAATGAACTTAGTGAAAAATAGTGCAAAAACCTATGAATATAATATCTAATCCTTATAACTCAGTTCGGACTGAGTTTAGATGTATATATGCCCTTATAACTTTATTTTCTGACTCTCGGGAAAAAAGGTATGGTTAGTGGCCGCGCGAAAACAAAAAGACGCCAATAACCGGCATTGTCCTTTTCAAATATTATCTATTTCGGTTCAATAGATACAGTCATGTGGCAGATGGAAGGACGAATGGACGTCGAAGGCTTAGTATTACCTTTCCGTTTTTACTCTTAGGGAACGGAACACTAAAAATAATAAATTTTCGGGAAAGTCGTCGCATTAACTTTATTACTTATATTATTACACTCATCTGTATTCATGTAAATTATCGATGTTTGGCAAATAATAACAAAGTGCATCACTATGCGTCTTTCCGTCTTTAACTGACAATGGAATTTGACGTCTTTAATGGAGGATAAATATGTTTATAATATTGTAAATAACATGAACTTGCTTTACTTAAATGTGAAAAGTGCCAGCGCGATAGTTTACTATCATAATTTTTTTAATTTTAGAAGGACAGAACTTCAGAAATTGGCATGTTTATAATTTTAAAAATTAAATTACACTCTGTTACATACCCCTCGACAGGCGTCAGAGGACTGAGGCCTAGTGTATAGTATACGCTTCTTTTAAGGGTATCAGTAACAAGACGTATCAAGTAATACGCTGCTTCTAGAGACTTCATACTTCTATGACCGCTGGTATTGAATGAAACTGTAAAAGTTCATTGTGGTCCTCCTCAATTACATATGTCGTGAATGAGTAAGAAGAAAATACAGAGTGATGAAAATACTGACGTTAAAAACAAAAATATAAATCGATGAACATTGGCTGCACGCACGAAAAATGTCACGTTCCAGACCAGCAACAGCAGCAGCAGTAGGAGTAGTAGTAGTATCTATCACGCATCTATCTCTCCCCGTTATCACGTAAAATTATTTGCCGTAAACTGACTTTACAGTCAACCAATTTTCAGGGTTCCGTAGTAAATAGGGAACCCTTATAGTTTCGCCATGTCTGGCCGTCCGTCCGTGGTTTTACTCATAGACTATAAGTACTAGAAAGCTGTAATTTGGTACGGATATGTATATTAGTCATGCCGAAAAAGTAGTAAAATAAATTATAAGGTTCAAGAATACAAAGGGCGCACTGTAAGTTTCCGGAACTGGCCACTTACATAAACAATATTAAAAAATTTATTGCAACATTTGAAAATAGAACTCTTTGGCTGTAGAATGCAGTTTGTTTCATTTGACTGTCTTTTGGTTTTACCTTGTGGCGCCATTTAAAAAATTGTGTGTCTGCATCAACGTGGATTTAACTCGGGAAAATTTTCGTAGTATGATTTTCTACGATTTTAAGTGTAATTTGACAGCTCAACAGAGCATCGCTCGGCTTGAAACAGCTTTTGGCAATGAAGCACCATGCAAGACAACTGTTTATAGCTGGTTTGCAAAATTCAAGTGTGGTCGTATCAATCTCAGTGACGAATCTCGCGATGGTCGGCCGTCCACCGCTGTGACCAACAAAAACATCGATGCTGTGCGCCGTATGATTGAAACAGACAGGCATGTGACCTACCATGAAATTCGCGCATCCTTAGAAATAGGCATGAGTCAAATACAATTAATCCTACACAAACATTTGGGTGTGAGAAAGCTGTGCTCGCGGTGGATCCCACACAACTTGACCGAGGCTCAAAAAACGGACCGCGTCACTTGGTGCAGTGCCATACTTACCAGATTCAACGAAGGTGCGTCAAATTTGGTGTGGGACATAGTAACAAGTGACGAAACATGGATTTATTGCTACGATCCCAAAACAAAGCAGCAATCGAGCGTATGGGTCTTTCAAGATGAGCCGAAACCAACCAAAGTGGCGCGCGTGAAAAGTGCATCTAAGCGGATGATTGCTTCTTTTTTTAATAAAACTGGACACTTGGCTACTGTTGCTTTAGAGAATCGTCGTACAGTGAATAGTGACTGGTACACGACCATTTGTTTGCCGGAAGTTATTGACGAACTCCGTAAAAATAACCGTAAACGCCGTATCATCCTGCACCACGACAATGCTAGTTCTCACACGGCCAGACAGACAAACGACTTTTTGAAGGCAAAAAATGTAGAACTCATGAGTCATCCTGCATACAGTCCCGACCTGGCACCTTGTGACTTTTTTCTGTTTCCAAAAATTAAGAACCAATACGCGGTCAACGATTTTCATCACCAGAAGAGGCTGTCGAGGAGTATGAAAAACACGTTTCAGAGGTCACCACAGAGGAGTGGCACAAAAGTTTTCAAAACTGGTTTCATCGAATGAAAAAGTGCATAGACGCCAAGGGAGATTATTTTGAAAAACAATAAATGAATTTTGTACCTTTAATAGCATTTTTTCATATTCATTCCGGAAACTTATAGTGCGCCCCATAGTGAAGTTAAAAAAATTTTTCGGGTCATATGGATGTGCCCAAAGAATCTATCTTCATATTTTAATAAATCAGCATATAATGTATAAAACTCTCCATAGAGGAGTCTTTTAGAGTTAATATTATGCACCCAAATCTTTCTTTTCTTTTTTTTTTCTCACCTTCTCTTCTGACAGCTAATAACAAAAATATCTTTATCACTATCCTCCATAACGCTAAGCACGTGCAAGCTATGACGATTGCTTTAAAAATGCCGATATTGCCGGTCCGGAATCCGAATGCAGTGAACCCACCCCACCGGCATTTTGTAAATGCCGGCGCTCCGGCCGCTCCGTCCGCTCCGATTCCGGTCCAGTGAACGCGCAGCTTAAGGGGTGTGATAATATATTTGTACTTTTTTTCTCATTGCGTTTACCTGGTTGCATACTCAGCTGTGTTGTGTCAGTACTATTACTGTAATAAAGACAATTTAGAACGTGACTTACCTTCATCGATATAGTAACTACTTTTGCAGGCAGTCTCAATTCTGCGTTCGACTTCCTTGTCCAAGATATAGTGAATTATATATTTGTATATTCGTCGTCATACTGTATTAGTTGCGCATCTACCTTGATTCTTAGTTGCGTGTTATTATTATATTATATACTCATCTTCAATTTATTCCTTGGGCTGTGGTTAGATATTCAATGGGTATTGTAGCGTGGTAGCCTGTGTTTGTGCTTGAATACGGAGCTCTTTTATCACTACTATTCTTAATCTATTTTTTATTTTACAGTTTAATGAGAAACTACGACACTTTTAGGACAAATTTGATACATGTTATCTATCATTGCGAGCCCTCATATAGCATCTCTTTTTGCCAGCTATAATTATAATGTATGTAAATTCTGTTTCATGTGTGATTAAATGTGAGATATAATTATAATGTATATAAAATCACACATGAAACAGCTGCCAATAAAAATAAAAACAAACACAATATCCTTAGTTTCTAAAATATAAGCACTATAAACCAAGATGTTTTTTGAAACCTTCGAAGTACAATTTACCATATATGCTTAAACTATCTTAAGTATTTTCAATCCAGCTAAACCTGAGACTCTTGACAATCTCAGGCATAGCTACCACGTGCACAAGTCAAACAATATCACAGGGCAAGCGCGGGAAATTGAGCCAGAATCATTTATAAATGGGGGTATTTTAGGTGGGCGGAGGGGGGAGGAGCGCGATTGCATTTTACATGAGTCTGATGTTGGTTACCGGTGCCCATACCTCTCCGTTGCATATCCAAACGGTAGTACAGTTTTATTGAGCTTTTATTATTACAGCAAGCTTTATTTGTTCTGTTTAGTTTCCGGTAATCAAAGAAAAAGACTGAAGATTCCGGGATGAACTCCCACACCGAGAGTTTTTTATGAAAGCTATGTAAGTATATTTTATATAATTTTTTTTTTGTTCCTTTTTAATGGCACATTGGCAAAAATCTTGGAAAGGTAGTTAATATTGACACTTGACTAGCTCCGTGGCGCAGCGGTCAACACGCCAGCCTGCGATACGGAGTGACCGGGTTCGATCCCCGGCCAGGTCAAGATGGAAAATGATCTTTTTCAGATTGGCCTGGGTCTTGGATGTGTATCTATATATGTATTTGTCATAAAATATAGTATCGTTGAGTTAGTATCCCATAACACAAGTCTCGAACTTACTTTGGGGCTAGCTCAATCTGTGTGATTTGTCCGTATATATTTATTTATTATTTATTATTTATTATTTATTATTTATTATTTATTATTTATTATTTATTATTTATTATTTATTATTTATTATTTATTATTTATTATTTATTATTTATTATTTATTATTTATTATTTATTATTTATTATTTATTATTTATTATTTATTATTTATTATTTATTATTTATTATTTATTATTTATTATTTATTATTTATTATTTATTATTTATTATTTATTATTTATTATTTATTATTTATTATTTATTATTTATTATTTATTATTTATTATTTATTATTTATTATTTATTATTTATTATTTATTATTTATTATATATTATTTATTATTTATTATTTATTATTTATTATTTATTATTTATTATTTATTATTTATTATTTATTATTTATTATTTATTATTTATTATTTATTATTTATTATTTATTATTTATTATTTATTATTTATTATTTATTATTTATTATTTATTATTTATTATTTATTATTTATTATTTATTATTTATTATTTATTATTTATTATTTATTATTTATTATTTATTATTTATTATTTATTATTTATTATTTATTATTTATTATTTATTATTTATTATTTATTATTTATTATTTATTATTTATTATTTATTATTTATTATTTACATCCTGTATATTTTATCACTATTGTCAGACACTTTTTGTCCCGACTGAGCTACCCAGAAGGAAGGTAACGTTTTTCGCGCGTATGTATTCAAGTGTGTTTGTTTTACTGTCGGCTCCAGTCTTGACTATTTTCAAGTGTGATTATGCCTTTAAATTTCAGATAGATAGACAGACAGACGGACAGCGGAGGCATATTAGTAAGGTCCCATTTTTACCCTTTGGGTACGGAACAAAGTCGACGCAAACTGTCAAATAATAATCATCTAGCAGGCTACATGCTATTTTCGTTAAGAAATTACCTAATGCTACTTTGTAATTTAGCGAATGAGACTGGAACGGTGCTTAAGTTACAATTTTAGTTCAAGTTTTATACAAAGGGCATTTGTCTCGTTTTATATTTGGAAGTTAAAATTTGAATAGAAATCCAATAATCAGAAAATTATATTTACAAAATGTTTTTTAACGCGCCCACACGTTATATTTTTTTAGATCACCGGCACGAGTAACGTGCTGCAAACAAAATACTAAAGCTGATTTAATTTCTCTGAAATAAATTCAAAGCTACGTAGGATGAACTTTGTGACGCATTTTAACGGGCTGAGTCACCCCTTCAAGGGAATACCGGTGGTAAATTAACACTTTATATATGCAAAGACATAAAATACAGTATATAAATATATTATTTTGTAAATATGTTTTATTTAAGTCTATTTACCCTAGCCCTGACGCTATACAATATGTAAAGAAAATCCTGCCCGTCGATATGAACAACTTTTTCTATGGGATCAAAGTTGGGAATTTAATATATGCCCTTTACTGTTATATACTTACATGGTAACATATTCAGTGGAATAAAATAATTACTTTTGAACTGGAAACCAAGCACGCCTTTTTGGGAACTCCGGTAAACACATAAAAAGATTGGTAAATCAAAGTCGCTCATTTCTACTACCCACATCTAAAATCAATCTGAGTTTTATACCTAATTTAAGGATAAGCAATAACCATAGACTAAAGTGTATAAAAGATGTAAGTGGTCATAACTATTGAATGATCTCGCGAGGTAGAGTTTAGTGGCAATTTCTTGAATAGTGACGTAAGGTACCCGAACTCTGGACTCCGAATTAGGGTGAATTTTTTATAAGGACGCAGGTAGGGTAAGGGAGAAGGGGCGCCTGGAGTCGCCGGGTCGGTCTGCATATTGCATTAGATTTAAATTGTTTACGTCGTTAAGAAAAAGTTTCCCGAACTGTGCGGGAGGTGGATAAGTTCTCGGTATATTTAATTTTTTCGCATAAATGTGTGGGGATTGCTGTGACCTGTATTTTTTACTTAGGATTTTTGAACCAGATTTTGTTATGAGTGGATCTTTTATATACTTACAAAAATCTTGTTATACCTTAGTCTATTTGGTTTATTTTAACCTGCTATGAAATTAACAACAAGTTTGTCTATTAACAACAAGATTTTATTTGACTTTACAAATGCAATACAATGCTGTGAAAATAAAAATCGTATATATAAACATAATATTGCTTTTTATAATATTCTCAAGGGATATAGTTCAGCAAACTAATAAAAAACACGCAATTACATACCTTTCTGTTATTTCGTATTATTTTATAAAGAAAGACATAAGTACAAAAATGCGTATACCTTATAACAGGAATCAAAATAAGTTAAATCAAATATGTATTTGAAATCAAATTACTAAACAGAAAGCAAGCTAACACATAAAAATAATTAGCCGTGTGGTTTACGGCATAGTAGAATAGGACCACTCCTAGTCTTTCCCTGGAGGTCGTAAGTAGAGACTTAGGAAATACAGGCTAAACAAAGCTCATAAACATCAATGAGACCTATCCAACCCGTCTGGCCAGCGAGGAGAGTGTAAGCCAAATCCTCTGTCTGCTTTGGCCAAGTATGGCTCCGGTAGTACAGAGAGGGCCATGCTCCTGCAGTGGAGACTAAAAGGACCTGATGATGATATTAATAATATGCATACAAGGAATATAATAAGTAGTTTAGCATAATCAATTAATTCATAAATATGACAAAATATAGTAATAATATTTTGCCTGATTATACAAGCTTTATTTAACTTGCAATGTTATGTAACTATGTTTGTTCGGCTGGAATCTTGAAACTTAATTTTGAAGCAGATATCTTCCGATTGAGCTGAAATGTTGTATTCTCATTTAGTTTGGATGACAATGCGGAACACCAAAGATCTATTTGTCCGTATATATTTATTTCGGACAGATTTTCCTTTCTTGTGTGATATACACGCAATTATGTTCACCCTCTTATATTTGTGAACACAATTCGATTATGAAATAACGTGATTTTAAACCTCCTAATAGAATTGCAAGAAAAAAGCTGAAAACCGAAAATAAAAATTTGGTTTTCTATACAAAGTTGCCGATCAGACGAATTTTTATGGAAGATCTAATATTTTTTTCTCGTTTTTTACCTTTTTTTCTTGCAATTCTATATTTCATTACGGATTCCGATTCCCAGATTTCAATATAGCTAGGAGGTTCAAAATCACGCTGTATAATTATAAAAAAATAAAACCATCAGTTAATAACTAAGTTTTTATATATTTACTAGCTTTCGCCCGCAGCTCCGCCCGCGTCAATGTCAATCCCTCAGGAATAGTACTTATTCCCGGAATAAAAGGAAGCCTATGTCCTTCTCCGCACTCCAGATAACTTTTATGCAAAATTTCATGATGATCGGTTCAGTAGTTACGGCGTGAAAGCGTAACAAACAAACTCACTTTCGCATTTATAATATTAGTAAGGATAAGAAAAAAAATTTTTACACTTCTTTAAAAAAATTAGGTGTATCAATTGACAGCCTAATAAAATTTTCCCTGCCATCCTACGCTAACAACAGAGTTCTATAAAATTTAAATGTGCTTTCACCAAATGCCTTTGGAAGCTTTATTAGGAAGCCTAATTAAGCCTACTTATATATAAAACTTTGTTATTATACTCAAAGATTGTTAATTTTGGTTAATCTCAAAATATAGTGCTTGCTTTTCGTATGTGTATCTTGTGTTTACATCTTGGGCAAACGGCTTAACGGGCCTTTCAAAGCACGGAAGAGCCAACTGGGCCATTGAGATAAAAGTGAATATGGTATTGTGTTAAATCATGAATTTGTTGATTTTTCCACAAAAATCAAAAATATGTAATTTTTTTAGGATACAAACCTATTGGCACCGTAAAGTCCCAATATTAATATAATAATACTCGGTGAGATTACGCCTTACCTCCCGTTAAAACAGAATTTTGAAAATGATCATCAAAGGTTGCACACTTTACCTATTTAATATACAAAGGCAGGTTAGTGATTAAACTTTGATAATTTATGTAGAAAAAAAAATGGCACTTAATATTTCCACAATACATACCTATACGTTCAAAAATCGAAACTTAAAATGTCCACCTTAAATTTCTAACTTAAACACCAAAATACTTGCTACATTTGGAAGGTATTGTATCTGTATCAAATTAAATGTATAGCTATTATTACAATCAATAGATATCAAACATTGTAACGTCAATTTGTTCATCATCCATTGTTTCTTATTTTAAACAAACCATTTACATCATCATTACAAAGCAATAATGTAACAGACTATCGCGGCACCATTCAAACACTTCGCTCCATGTGAGCATTACGGACACAATCATGAAGTTATTAATAGTGATATTAGGAATAATAGTGACGCAATCATCAAATGTTAATGGTTTTGGCATTTTGGACGAAATGTTTGATAAAATAAACGCCGTCGCCGAAACAATTGGCAGTGCTTTCCGGGAATTTGGAGAAAGAATAAAATATTTCATAGTACGGCACAGGCAAGAGTCAGAAGTTGCAGTTAGTAGTCAACCTGTGCCCCTAAGCGTGTACGAACCGGTGACTGTTAAAACAAGAATAGAAGAAACAGAGAGCCCAGAATATTTTAATTTGGGATCCGAACCCACCGCACTCCTGTCTACGCCACAATTAGCGGCACTTCATGGAAAAAAGGTAGAATCACACGTAATTAGTACTAAAGATGGCTATCTCTTGACCTTACATCGTATTACTGTAGACGAGCTTAATACTCCAAATACTGCAAAGACACTAAGTGGGACTGTTTTACTCCTTCACGGCCTATTGGGAAGTTCAGCAGATTGGATCTTACTGGGCCCTGAAAAGTCCTTGCCGTATATCCTATCTAATGTGGGATACGACGTGTGGATGATGAATGCGAGAGGAAATTACTATTCGCGAGGACACATAGAGTTGAAAGTAGAAAGTAAAGGTTACTGGAACTTCTCCTTTCATGAAATAGGGGAGTTTGATATCCCTGCAACGTTAGAATACATCCGAAAAGCGAAAAACCGTTCTGAACAGATACATTTCATCGGTCACTCAATGGGCGCCTCAGCTTTATTAGTGACGTTGTCGACACATCCACAATACAATGACTATTTCAGAATAGCAATATTTTTGGCACCGTTGGTCTACATGACCAATATTAAAGGTCCTCTTAAGATATTGTCTTCTCTGCCGTTAAATCTTTCAGTGGAGTTCCAAGAGGGAGAGTTCTTACCTCATCGCAAAGTACCAAGTATACTAGCTAAAGAATATTGTAAAGGACCAAGGATATACTGTATTAATCCATTATTATTTCTAACTGGCATGCCAGACTATAGACGCTGGAATGACAGTTTTGTGGCTTGCATGCTCAGTCACGTGCCAGCAGGTGCCTCAACAAAGACCATCTTGCATTACGAACAGCTTGCTGCGACTGGAAAGTTTCATAAATTCGGAGACATGCATTCAGAATATCCGTTGTCAGAAGTGAATATTCCGATAGCTTTATTTAGTTCAAATGATGACTGGCTGTCGACAGTTCCAGATGTTCTGAAACTTTTTTTTACTATTAAGTTGCCTGTTGACCACTATGTGATTCATGGTAAAAATGTAGCACATACAGACTTCGTGTGGGGTTCTGAAGCTGACACAATGTTTTACCCAAGGGTGCTAGAGTATTTGGAAAACGCTTTAAATTATACTTCCACATTTAGAAATGAAATTTGATCTATAATAAGTAAAATGCAATCATCTCATTTATTATTCTACGTTTTAATTTAACTTTTACATTAACAATAATAATACATATTTGCAAAAAAAAATTGTGTTTCTGTTTCTTTGAAATAAAGTATTGCTAATATCCATGTTTTTTTGTTACATGTGTATTTTAGTTATAATATTAGTATTCAATGTTCTTTTCCGCGCTTGCGAAAAATGTCGCGACTGCGCAAGCCATTAAGCTGCGCAAAACCATTAGGCGACTGTGTAAAAAGATGAAAAGTCGTAATATTTTCATATTTATATTCTTATAAAAAATAAGAAAGAAGGCGACCTCCGAGATGTAAATATAAATATTGTCATTTGAAAATTATTGTTTTAGACATAAAATTTACAAACTTTTCAAAGAAAAATATTTTTAGATATCATAACATATATATATCGTTTTTAAATTTAATATGTATGTGTTTCAAATTCTAACAACGGGGAAATCTTGTGCAAGGATCGACCTAAATTATACAAATATTTTGATGTATTTAATCAATTCATCGCATAGTACGTAAGTTATTTAAAAACACGTCAATTTATTCAATTTCGTGCAGTACCGTCTTAAATAAGTATACATACAGTGGCATCCTCAAGGGTGACTCAGATTGTAAAAATAAATAACTTTTCTTTTGGGACCAATGTTGGGACCCCGAAAAAAGAATCGATAATGTCGAGCAAAAGTGTTCAGCTATCACCGCAATTTGTAAGAAATTAATGATTTCTTAAATTCCCCATCTTTGGAAAGAATGTTCATTTTGACCTGCTGAGTCACCCCATGAAGAGAATGTCGTTGTTTAACTTACAAACTGTTTATAAAAATAATAATATGCATACACTTTTTTTTGTTTTTAGGGTCACGTACTCAAAGGGTAAAAACGGGACCCTATTAATATGGCTCCGCTGCTGTCCGTCTGTCTGTCTGTCTGTCTGTCCATCCGTCGCTTATATCTCATGTACCGTGATAGTTGAAATTTTCACAGATTATGTATTTCTATTGCCGCTATAACAACAAATACCAAAATCCGGAATAAAATTTAAGGGGGCTCCTATACAACAAACGTGACTGTTTTGCTAGTTTTTGCTCGATATTGATAACGGCAACAGATAAACGCTTGAACTATTCACAGAATATTTAGATATATATTCACTTTAAAAATAAATGATTAAATTAAAATAAAACAAATATTATTTTAATTTAATTATTTTTCTATACAACATTCATGATTTTTTTGATGTTTTTATAGATAATACGGTACGGAATCCTTCGGGCACGAGTCCGATTCTCACTTAGCCGGTTTTTTATTTTACATCAGAGTAACGTGAGATAGAAAAAAGCGGGTGCTGTGAAATAAAAAACGTCGCTGCTGCGCAAGCCATTAGGCTGCACAGAACCATTAGGCGATTAGAAAAAAGATGAAACGTCTTAATATTTTCATTATTATATTTTTATAAAAAAATAAGAAAGAGGCCCGACCTCCGAGACGTACATATAAATATTGTCATGTGAGAATTATTATTTTAGACGTAAAAATTACACAGTTTTTGAAGAAAAATGTTTTTAGATATTATATTATATTTAAATATCATTTTTAAATTTTATATTTATCTATTTGAAATTCCAATAGGGAGGCGATTTTGTTCAAGGATTGATCTAAATTATACAAATACTTTTGATGTATTTAATTAATTAGGTACATAGTTCTAGTGATTTAAAAACACGTAAATTTTCACAATTTCGTGCAGTACCGTGTGAAATACAGTAATCAGTGCGGGTCGGGACCACTTCGTGCGCATGTCTTGGTTCACATTCAATCTGAGGAAGACCGAATGAGGTCGGAACATGTAAGCCTGTTGCTGACTTAATACATGTATAACTCCTTATGTCCTCTGTACGTGCAATTTGTGAAAATCTAACACGTATCGATCCATCCATTGTTTAACATGAAGCTCATACAATACTACAGTATATAAAATCTACATTTAGTTGCTACAGTTAAATTTAGACACACCATATCAATAGGTATATACCTAGTTACATTTTTTATGCATTAATTGAATTAATTAGTAGCGGAGATTCAGTTTAATATGGAGACAAAAAAATATATGGAATCAAACGGCGCTTCTAATCTCTTCAAGTAGGAACAGTTTTAGTTTAAACCCTGTGATTTCGGGATGAGTCGTGGCTCGTGGCTAATATTCCAGTCGTAAAATAACGAGAAAAGAAATATCACTCAAGTATAAACTTAATATTAATAACTAGGTAATCAAATATAATAAGATACTTTTGGAAAAATAATAGCCTGTATTATTTTATAGTGAATAGCAAATAATGTTCTTTCGGGAACAGTCCTTTTATTCCAGGATGAAAGGTATCCGATGTCCTTCTCTGTACCCTAGATATTGCGTACGCAAAATTTCCCGATGGTCAATTCAGTAGTTTCAGCGTAAAAGCATAAGAAACTAAAAACGAATAAATAATTAAACAAACTCACTTAATATATAACTCACAATATTAGTTTGGATATAAATAAATAAATAACATTTTCCAGGATAAACTGTACCTACTTTCACCGGGCCTCAAACTACCTCCATATCAAATTTTATCGCAATTGGTTCGATAGTTGAAGCGTAAAATGTTAACAGACTAACAGATAGAGTTACTTTCTTAGGTATTTAAAATATTAGCATGAATAAAGTAAATGGATTACTAATTCCTGTAATAATATGATTTGGTTTTTACAGCTGGACCCCTGCTCTACTGCCGTTGACAATCTTCAAAACCGCAGACAACCACCTGTAAAACGAAAGCAAAGAAGGATGTTAAACACACACAGAAATCCTCCTAAAGAATTAGTATCATCAAATTTTACGGATTATAAACTATATAAGTACCAAACTGTTTAAAACAAAGAAAACCGGGCAGAAGCAGGCACAAGAGGACAAAGCAATAAAAACCAAAGAATTTGCAAAACAGATTTGCATTTATTCCCGTCTGAGAACATTAGCCCGACCACATTGTTTTAAGGAACTCTTTTATTTAAATTTACCGCATCAAAGCATTTAAATGTAAATAGAATTTTCTGTTAAAAACAAATAAATATACTTTTTTTACAGAAAATGACTACTAATTGAAATATTTTTTTATTTCAAGGTTATGTTTAATTTCTAAATATTATATTATCATTGTTAGAGTCAATTATTGCAGTAGATTTTTAAGAAGTTATTCTGCACCGATTAAACTCTAACTTTGAAAACCTGAGTACATACCATACATTTGCTTCATACAAGCGGAGTAATATCAGAATATTACTAGGATAAATTGGTACCCAGGCGAAATTAGTTTAAGAACCGATGTCTTTAGTTAAAAGATCTGTTTACCAGCCAGAAACTATGATTGTTGAGGTGATTTATTACAAAATATGTACATTAGCTTAAAATTTATTTATACAAGAATTATAATGTAATAATAAATATTTTATAAAAAATATGTTTTACAATTTTAAAAATATATAACTCCTATTCATTTATTGTTTTAGTGTCTTGAATTAACCCAACCGGCCATTTATTAGGTACTGAGTTTCCGAAGGAGTTGTAAAATTGTTAAGTATCAAATCTCAGTATCAAACACCATTTTGTTAGAGTGCGTTTTGTTTATCTGTAATAAAAGATACGACAGAAAATTAAATGGTTTCATACTTTACTGAAACATCACTCCAAAACAAAACTTAAACACTAAATTAGAAGAAATAGGAGGGCCGAATTTCCATACAAGCGTAGTCCCCTAAGCGTAGTAGAATCTTCGCCTGATAGTAGTGTCTTAAGGTCCTATGACCCCCTGAGCGGTGGGACTTCCACAGTTTTTCGCTATTGCGATTTATCCTTGGCTACGCTCTTTACTACGGGCCAGGTTAGCCCGATTGACTCCGCCGCCACAATGTGCCAGCAGGTCAGTTTGGGACGGCCCACCTTCCGCTTTCCGCCGCCTTCGCTTTCCTTCCGCATTCCCTGGGAGGTCTACTCCAAGGCTTGCCTCGGGATGTGTGTGGGCGCACTTCTGCGCATATAGCACACGCATGAACTGCTTGCCAATTGGCATTTCCCGGCATGCCCCCTCAGGCATTCATTGGGGATCTTCTCAGGCCAGAAAATGCCAAGTATTTGCCACAAGCAGCGGTTATGATGACCTGAATTGTATGCGTGACCGCATTAGTTACTTTCTATGTTTCGCACCCATACAGCAAGGAAGATATAACGTTGGATCGGAAGATGTTAAGTATAACTCTGCGAGTCAACTTTTTAAGACGCCATATGGGTCGAAGTTGTGCGAAGGATGCCCTCGCTTTGGCTATTCTTGAAGTCGTATCTTCATCTGCTCCTCCAGTTTGCGACATGATGCTACCAAGATATGCGAACTGTTGCACTCGCTAAATGGGCTCTGTACCCAGCACTAGCGGTCGGGAGCTCTTTTCCATACGTATCTCTTGGGTCTTCTTTGAGTGGATCTTAAGACCAACCTTGGCAGCCTCCAACTGAAGCTCATCCAGCTTGGCTTGCATGTCGGCGACTAGGTCGCGGTAGTCTAGGTCATCCAGTTGATTGGACAATCTCTATTCTATACCGCGTCGCTTGCCGTCGTTCACCTTATACCATCCAGGACGATAAGAAAAATCGATAATAGCAATAAGCGATTAGAGAAGACTGCCCTGGCTAACTCCAGCGTGTACAGCAATATACTCCGGGAGAAAAAAAATATAATACCAGTAAAGCAAGGATTCATTAAGTATGTCCCTAAGTTTAAGTATTGTTTTGAAACTGTTCAAAACAATACTGCCGACTATGTTTATCAAGAAATTGGATATTTATTTACACTAATGAAGTCTCATCCATATATTATAGTCCCCAAACACTATCTTATACATCAGAATTTCGCATTGGGTGACGGTCTAATAGGTACGAACGATGCAGTGCATGACTCAGTTGTTTACGAGTTATGAGATTCTTAATCATCAACTTCGTCGATATACCATACAACAATCTTAATTTTGTTATAACAAATTACTGCTATCAGCTTTTTGATAAATACTGTTATTTAACAATATTTTACATACAGTGTGCATATATCTGTGCTACATATTGGAGGGTTCTGATGTGTACCATACAGGTTCGGCCTTGTATAAACACTGGTAAAGACCAATACCATTCAACAATCTTAATTTTGTTATAACAAATTACTGCTATTAGCTTTTTGATAAATACTGTTATTTAACAATATTTTACATGCAGTGTGCTTATATCTGTGCTGCACATTGGAGGGTTCTGATGTGTATCATACTGGTTCGGCCTTGTATAAACACTCTTCTTCTTCTTCCTCGCCTTTTCCCTATTTGGGGTCGGCTCTGTATGTCGACTCTCTCCATAATTTTCTATCCTTAACCATATCAATATTTACCCCCCATTCCCTCATATCCCCTCTGACACATTCAATCCACGTCTTTTTTGGCTTCCCTCGTCCTCTACGTCCTTCTACCTCTAAATGGGACATTCTTTTTGCCAGATGTTCGGCATCTCTCCTTTCTACATGTCCATACCATGTTAGACGTTGGCTTTTTAATTTGTCCACTACCGGTGCGACTTTCAGGCTCCCTCTTATGTACTGGTTCCGTATCTTATCCATCCTTGTAACTCCACACATCCACCTAAGCATACGCATTTCTGCCACATGAATACGATGCTCCTCTTTCTTCTTCGTCGCCCAGCACTCCGCTCCGTAAAGTAAGGCAGGTCTTATAACGGTTTTATATATTTTGCCTTTTAGTTTAAGTGGAAGCCGTTTGTCGCACGTCATCCCTGTTACCTGTCTCCACTTAAGCCATCCGTAAATAAACACTGGTAAAGACAAATACCATACAACAATCTTAATTTTTTTATAACAAATTACTGCTATTAGCTTTTTGATAAATACTGTTATTTAACAATATTTACATACAGTGTGCTTATATCTGTGCTGCATATTGGAGGGTTTTGATGTGTATCATACAGGTTTGGCCTTGTATAAACACTGGTAAAGACCAAACGCTGATTCGAATCCTGCACGTCCTTCATCCTGGATTTTATTACCACATTTTATTTCTTAATTTAATATACCATTGTAAATGCAATTAAAACCCTTATAAAATAAATTACTAACGTTAACAATAATAATATATGTAAACTTCAAAACTTCGTCATAGTCCGTTCAGCCATTTTGTGATGAAGGGAATGGATGAATGTAATTGAGTAAGAAACATCCATACATCAACACATACAAACTTTACGTTAATTATATTAGTAAGGATATGTACTGAAACTTAACGTTCACCAAATTATGTTTTAATATAATTTGGTAATTTGGCTACTGTCACCGAATAAGTAGGTAATAGTATCTACTGTTACTGACTACGAATGAGTAGGTATGAGCCGTTGGTTACATTACTGCCGATAAAGCTGGGTTTATTTAAACACTACTTTGGCGAGCACCGTGGCGCAGTGGTTAACACGCCAGTCTGCGACACGAAGGTTCCTGGGTTTGATCTACGGCCAGGTTAAGAACACGATATTTTTCAGATTGTTCTGGGTCTTAGATGTTTATCTATATCAGTATCCCTTATAAAATATAGTATCGTTGAGTCAGTATCCTACGACACAAGTTCAGAACTTACTGAGGGGTAACTCAATTTGTATGATATGTCCCTATATATCTAATACTAGCTTTCGCCCGCGGCTCCGCCCGCCTCAATGTCGATCCCTCGGGAATAGGTTTTATTTCCCGGGATGAAAGGTAGCCTATGTCCTTCTCCGTACTCCAGAGTACTTGTATGCAAATTTCATGAAGATCGGTTCAGTAGTTACGGCGTGAAAGCGTAACAAACAAACAAACAAACAAACAAACTCACTTTCGCATTTATAATATTAGTAAGAATAAGGATAAGGATAATTCTAATATGTGCCAATCCAACTCACACTTGGCCGGTTTATTTTAAACTGAAAAACAACTTCAAGAGAAGCGCAAGATCAAATAAAATGATCAAAATAGTTAAGAATTATTTTTAATGCTTTTATGTAGTTTTACATACTATCTTTCACTTAACGTTGGATTGAGATGAAATGTTTTCAAGCCACTTGTTGCAAAAAAAAAAGGCTTGTACTATGTGCACACAGTAAGTGAGATTGGCCTAACCCAGACAACACACATTTTTTCCGATCGAGTCCGCGGTACACAAAAAGTCTCTAGGCGCGTCGTGTGGGTTACTGCATATGATTGCATAGGTTCTATTTTCACATACTAAAAAGTACGTTACGGATAGTCTGTTGACCGTGTTGGGTTTAAATTGAATGTGTAATTTCAATGACCTGACTACGGTAGGAATTAGTATAGACATGAATTAGTCGGCTTTTCATTACCATAGACCGCATACTTATTAGACCGATATCGTTGAAGCAGATGATCCTCATTAATGTTTATGATTGTAATATATAGGTATATATAAGCAAGGATGGTTCGTATGTAAACAAGTCGAAATATATTTTGCATAGATGTCCGAATATTTTTCTACAACTGATCTGTTATGAGAATCATAACATATTTTAGATGCTCAGGAGCCAAATAAGACTACTTAATATAAACTTAACAGAGGATGTATAATAACTAGGTCATGAAATATTATGAAATACATGTCGTAGTTCATATCTATTGTTTCGACAGCTCTTTTGTACAACAATTTCACTTCAAAGGTTAGTTACAGTCTAACTATTGAACAAAACAGTGCTTGAAATAATGATAATATTCATTTTCGCTTGTTTGTTAGTAAGATCATTCGCATATGAGTTCAGCGATTTGGACGTGGCCGTACAAACTGCAGCTAAGTCTGTTTCTTCAGTATTCTCTGACTTCTTTGAAGATTTAAAAACCTTTTTTGTATGTAAATATGAAGCAGTTGTACACAGAAGAAATTTGGCAAAGACTGCTTTCAACAAGTTTATTAGTGAATCTGTTAACAAGAATAGCTCATTAAAATGTGCAGGTAAAAATAAAAATGAGGCTCGTACGAGTGAAACTCGTTGGCAAACTGTGAAGAACAGTACAAGAGCAACGCAACTTAGACAAAATATAATGAAGGAAGTACCGATTTATAAATTGATTACCTTACATGGATACAGACTTGAAACCCATACTACTGTTACTACTGATGGATATATATTGACATTACATAGAATATTATATAAGGGTTTAGCAGGAAGTGAAGTGAAGAAAATTTTACTACATCATGGTCTCCTTGGTAGTTCTGAAGACTGGTTGCTCCTAGGATCAAATAAGGCACTTCCATATTTATTGTGGATTGCTGGTTACGACGTGTGGCTGACTAATGCTAGGGGAAACAAATTATCAAAAATGCACACAAGATTTCCGGTCAATTCCGACGAATTCTGGGATTTTTCTTTTCATGAAATTGGAATTTACGATATTTCAGCCGCTATAGACTACATTAAAGAAAAAAGTGGCAGTAACACGAAACTTTATTATATTGGATACTCAATGGGTGCTACGGGTTTACTGGTACTGCTTTCTACTTACCCCAGGTATAATAAACTTTTACAGTTAGCGATCCTATTAGCACCTCTGGCATTTATGTACAATGTCACTGGACCTTTACGATTTCTAGCAGATCAAAATGGAAAATATAACTCTATTGATTATTTTGGAGTAAAAGAATTTCGGTTAAATCGAAATGTTTCTATAAAATACCTAAGAAAATTTTGCACCGGTGACTTAAGATTATGTGTTAATCCAATAAATGTATTAGCAAATGGTGGAAAAGATATAATAAATCGTGCTGTTAAAAATAATGTTATATCTAATGCTGTTGGGGGAGGATCGGCAAAGACTATAAAACATTATGCTCAGTTAGCAACCAGTGGTCAATTTCAAATGTATGACTATGGACCAGTCGAAAATTTAAAGAAATATGGTATGAAAGCACCACCTACTTACCGCTTGAATGATGTCACTTTGCGAGTTGCTATCATAAGCTCGACTAGTGACTTGTTGGCCACTGTTCCCGACATAATGAGTCTGTTACCTTTTCTTAGTAATCCAATAGTTCATCATGTAATAAAGAGGTACGAATTTGGTCATACAGATTTTTTGTGGGCAGACGATGCGCCGGATTTAGTATATAATTTTATATTAGATATTTTATGGGAAGCTAATGTGTCAAAGTTCCAAAAAGAAAGCGATTTAGCAAATCAGTTTGACAACTCTTGATAATTTGAAAGATTTTACTTTCATAAAAAAATCTATATTAATAAATTTTCCGGTTGAATGTTCACATGTCTCACATTACAAAGAAAGATTACGCGAGAGCGTCGCGTCTTCTTTTCATTTAGATAGAATTACAAATGTCACGACAAGAAACTTGAAATATTGTTTAATTAATTTAATGCAATAAACAGTTACGAGTGCTGACAACTCGTAGAACAAACCTTGTTATTTATGATGTTAGTTATCTAGTCCTGCGTGGCTATGAATGTTTTACAAATACCGTATATACAATATAAGTATTCATAAAAAAATATTCAAGTACTTTTTGTAAATACATGTATTATAATGTTACCAAGTACCAGTAAACAATTAATAATAATTAGTAATAATGTATTACTATAATATACCTGATGATGAATAATGTATTAATTATATTAATTAATTAAATTAATAATAAATCTGTCTGTGAATATGTCATCATCATCAGGTCCTTTTTAGTCTCCACTACAGGAGCACGACCCTCTCTGTACTACTAGGGCCATACTTGGCCCGAGCAGCCAGAGGACTTGGCCTATACTCTCCACGCTGGCCAGACGGGTTGGAGAGGTGTCTTAGATGTTTATAAGCTTTGTTTAGCTTGTATTTCCTAAGTCGCCTTCTACGACATCCACGGGAAGACTTGGAGTGGTCCTATTCTACTCTGCCGGATACCACACGGCTACGACTGTGAATATGTGTTGATTTATAATGTTTCTTAATAAAACGAGCAATTCTTGTATTCTTATATATAAATTTATTTCTATGATCTCGGAAACGGCTCTAACGATTTCGCTGAAATTTGGTGAATGGGGGTTTCCTGGGGTAAACAATCGATCTAAATTAGTCTTATGTTTGGATTAAGGCGTGTTTTCGAGTTTTTTTGCGATTTTCTTTCCACGCACAATATGGTCGCTAATTTCATTCTACCGGCCAGTGTCCGTCTGGTCCAGCAGGCTAAGACGCGGACAGTAAGAATCGAGTATACAACTGGTTCGAATCCTGCTCGGTGACTTACTTTTGTTTTTTATATGTTCAAGTTAACACATTTTTTTAACTTTGTTTAATGATTACAGACAAGTAAAAAAAAAAAAATTAATGTTTGAGATAACAATATATATTTCTCATAAATATAGATTATCACCTAAACACCACCATATTACAATAAATAGTAATAGCTGAAGCTCGGTCACCCAGGTTAGTCGGTAACTACTAAAAATACCTCCGTAGCTTAGGGTATAGAACTCTGCAGAATTTCCATAACGGCTAGCTGTATATACATATGTATGTATAATAGATATGAACTAGCTGTTGCCCGCGGCTCCGCCCGCGTTAAAGTCGTTCCCTTGGGAACAGTAGAAATGATAAAAATTCCATACAAACCCCTCCCGCTCTGCTTTTACCCCTTAATGGGGGAATTTTATACATTTTACCTGCATAGATCTTTTTAATTGTAACCGTGGACTTACTTCCATACTAACTTTACTCCCCTATTTTATCCCTTCAGGCGAAAATTTCGTCAATTTTACCTACATACATCTTTTTAATTGTTATCCAGAACGTCCAGAAATGTGAAAATGTCCATACACACTTAACCCCCCCCCCCTCCATGTTGCCCTTTAAGGAGGGGATTTTATCCATTTCACCTACACAGATCTTTTTAATTGTACTCGAGAACTTACAAACCCATTTTTATATTCTAAGTCTAGAAATTCCATACAAACTTTACCCCCTATTTACCCCTTCAAGGGAGTTCACCTAAACAGATCTTTTTTAATTTTAATTGAGAAATTGTTGTGTACCTTCTTTCAAACTTCTAAGCCCAGAAATAGGAAAGTTTCATACCAATTTTGCATATCCGTTATACCCCCGAAAATCACCCCTGAAGGGATGATTTTTGAGAAAAATATTTTACTCGTGTTTCATGCCTTTCAGTAAAGAACCTTCATGCTGAATTTTATTCGACTAACTTCAAAAATTGCAAAGTGTCATGCTTACTTTGCACCCCTATTTTACCCCCTTAAGGGATGATTTTTAAGTAAAATATTTTACTCGTGTTTTATACCTTTCAGTAAAGAACCTGCATGCTGAATTTCATTCGAATAACTTCAAAAACGGCAAAGTTTCATATTAACTTTGCAACCCGTTTTACCCCCTTAGGAGATGAATTTCCAAAAATCCTTTCTCAGTGCTCCCCTACGTTATAAAAGGAATCCCTGTGCAAAATTTCAAGTTTCTAACCCTTATAGTTTAGGCCCTGCGTTGATATGCCAGTCAGTCAGTATCTCCATTTTTATTATTATGGATTACTATGGATAGTATGGATAGGTATAATGCTGTCGTATAATGATGATGAATTGACTTTGGATTTTATATTTTCTTATGGCACTTATTTTTTTTTTCTATATAGGTATTTGCAGGCAAACTCATGCCTTGAGTTCATTCAAATGACGATAACTTTTTTTTAATGAACCGATTTTAATGAAACATACTTTAAATGTTTTGCTGAGTTAAAACAAAGCAATTGGTGAAAGTTTGAAGTAAATCGGTTCAGTATTTTCGGAGATAATCGTGATCATACATACAGACAGACAGACATTTTTTTGCTTTCTATTATTCTTTTTAAGTGTCCCTCTATCCATTTCAGTCAAAAATTCTAAATGTACAGACAAAATATTTTTACTGTTTTATTATATGTATAGATATAATTATGAGTACTTTATTCATTTACCTTTGACGATTTTTGAAATTAACTTTTGTACGATTAAACAACTGCTAAACAAGTTAATTAAAAAATCATACCGAGGGTTCCGTACCAGGATGAAACTACAGAAACCATTTTATTGAAATATATAACAACGTTACTCACGTACATACGTAGCAAGCTACTGATCGACATATTTGGACCTTATCAGGACGTCTTCCTTCGAATGTGAATCGAGATGCGCGGTCTAAGTTGGATTAGAACTGCGACACCACAAATCACCATCAGAACGAGTTGCTCCAGAAAAGTAGGTTAGGTTGGGTTAGAACTGCAACCCCACCAGAAAATAAGTCGCCATCAGAAATAAGTTGCTGCCAGAAAAGTAGGTTGGATTAAGTTAGATCTGCGATATTGTATATGATTTATTGATAAAGGATTAAATTTGTTTTTTACAAGTGTGCAAGTCATTATTTTTGGTGTGAGATTTGAATATTATTTTGTTTTCAAAAAGATGGTTTTAGTGAAAAGATTATATTCATTTTGTGTGCACATTTAGTGTGCAAGTCAGTATTTTTGGTTCGACTTCTAAATATTTAGTTAGAAAAAAGGCGATACCACTGTAAATAAGGTCGTTCTGAACCTTATTTATCTCGCAAAATACTTAAATTAGGAGTTTCAAATCTAAGTAATATGATTTTTGACTATTTCATCTCCAAAAATTGAAGATGAAAATAACGTTTTGATAAAATTTTGTTTTTGATAAATGGTTTTTGTTTGTTTGATAAAATGGTCTTCGTTCGCTGAGTTTTTGTAATTGTAGCTCAAATGCGACGAATGAAATAATGATTTTTAGACTAAAAGATAGGTTATTAGTAATTCATCAAAATTTAAGTATGAAAATACAATTAACCGGTCTGATTTTATATAAAATAGAAATAACGAATTTGGCGCTTACGTTTTTTTCTTTGAGCGACTCGAGACTATCTCCTATCTCATCATTCACGGGCTAAACCGCCAAGCGCTATCCCTTGCGCGCACTTGATCAGTCCTTTGCCGAGCGAAGGTACCAAACATTTGAGTCCTCGTCTTAAATACTACCCTTTTATAAGTTAGGTAAAATACCTAGTTAGAGCGCCTTCACATTAGGTCGCCAGTAGTGCGGCAGCAGCGTGATAATAGCAGCGCAGCAGTCGCGCTGTTCACAGACGGCAAAACTATATGGTGAAATTTTGATCATTCATATCCAGCCCATCAATATGAACAACTTTTTCCATGGGACCAATGCTGGGAACTCAAAAAAAATATCGTCATTCCATAGAAAAGAGTTGTCGTGGAATGTAGAATTTTTTTACATAAGGTGTACCTTAAAAGAATAAAGATTCGGGCGAGCTCTGTGGCGCAGTGGTTAACACGCCAGCCTGCGTCACGTGGGTGCCCAGGTTCGATCCCCGGCAGTTGGAAAATGATCTTTTTCAGATTGGCTTGGGTCTTGGATATTTATCTATATATGCATTTGTTATAAAACATAGTATCGTTGAGTTAGTATTCCATTACACAAGTCTCGAAACTACTTTGGGGCTAGCTCAATCTGTGTGATTTGTCCGTATATATTCATATTCATTCATTAATTCGTCACAATTTACTGAATTAACATCTTTTTTTATTGTAACTTAATCACCAAATATACTAAAAAGAGCAACGCGACAGCCGCACCACACGTGATTTTTCATAGCGGACGTCAGCGCGGCAGCCGCATGCGGTTAGTCGCCTTCGATCCAGTGTTTGAACATAATTTCACAATAAGCGAATATGACGCACAGCAACAATTTATCGTTGAAGTTCAAAGGCGTTGCTTTGTGGGACTCGAGGACCGATGACAAAATAATTCGCCGAAAGACTGTGTTCACATTCGGATGTGATTAAAGATTTTTTTTATTACTATACTTTGAATACTGTTAAATAATCACTATTCACATGCCGATTTCGAAACAAAGGATAAATCCAGTATATTATGTTTTTATTATGAATGCGACGTCGATGGCGCCGAAGGAGAACCAACAAAAGCAGGAGCAACAATGATGTTTCCTCGTTGAAGTCCATTATTGAAATGAACTCACCATCCTGCCACTTAGATTACTAAGCAAGTCGTGCGGCTGTATTGTCATCCGCTGCTGTCGCGTGGCTGCTGCGCTGCTGCCGCACTACTTGCGACTTAATGTGAAGGCGGCCTTAATTGCCAACTTAACTGATTCTAACATCATAATTAAATAAATAAATAAATATATACGGACAAATTACACAGATTGAGCTAGCCCTAAAGTAAGTTTAAGACTTATGTTATGGGATACTAACTCAACGATACTAGGTATATTTTATAACACATGCATATTGTTAGCAGAGAAGCTCGTGCGGGGGTAACGAGTGGTGGGAGCGTGTCTATATAAGCCACTGCACGCGTCAGTTGAGACATACTTGACGATCCCGATGATCCTATTGACATCGCACAAGCCCGCCCCGACCCCTCTTCGGCTCCGAATAGCCAGAGGAATCCCACTATCCGACCCCGTCGCACTCGCCACCGGAATAGAGTGCGTAGAGTAGGATTAGCTCCGATTACTGGTGACCGCCCGGCGGTCCCGGGTGACTTGCACCCAGGATAGGCCCTTCTGGCAACGTAGCTTTCGGCCCATACGGCAAAAGATGAGAGTTGCTGCTCTCTAAAGGCTTTTGCCATTGTTTCTCAGATTGGCCCTTCAGGCTTGCATGCACGCATACGCGGCCCATCAGGCAATATGAGAGTTTGCTGTCTCTCCAAGCCTTGCGCACACAGGCAACGCCCAAAGCCGAGGTCCGTCCCTCCTGGGGGCCCTTTGGTGATGTTGTCTATACAGGTTGAGGGCACTCTGCCCTCACCTCAAACGCCCGGTGAAGTAGCGAAAGCTCACTTGGAGCTAGCTACATAGTCCTTTCAAAAAAAAAAAAAAAAAAAAAAAAAAAAACAGTTGAGACACATTTCTCGTTGGAGCAACAACTATAGTCAAATCTATGCTGTATCGATTTGCCTTTTCTGTTTTGTTTTAAATTTGTATTTATGGCAAATTAATGCTAATTGATATTTTTGATGTTATGTACTTAATTTTAAAATTAAAAGTAATTTCGGTTGTGTATAATTGTTTTTTTATAAGCACTCGCGTGACGGGTTCCTAATATCAGAATTGGGATTCTTATCCCTTTCCCACGTCCATTTCCGCTTTGCTTTAATTTTGTTAAAAAAAAGGCAATTCGACATAGTTATAGTTGTGTGCAAATTCACAAAGTAACGGTTTTTTGCGTTTGTGTCTGTTTTACAGTGATTATAGTGGTAAGCTTAGTGGTAAGGGTGGTATACCATTCCTAAGCTGTTTATTTTGGTGAGTACGTTCCAATTTGATTATTTAAAAGTGAACGTTATTATAATGAGCTAAAACAATTTAAGAGTTTTGTTTAAGTAATTAACATTGTACTTGATCACTAAATTTTGGTTTTGCCTAACGTTTATTTGCCCTGGTGATAAAAGAAAAAGATACCGAATAAGCGTGCAATTAACCGACCAACAATTAAATAGTGACCTACGATCAAAAAATTGTGATTCCTGGTCAAGGATTCATTGTACTCGTTATAATCAACGTAATTCTCCTCTTAATGTACTAACCAAAACAATTCATCAAATACTAGGTCATGTGACGTCATTGAAAGCCATCTTCATTGCGGAGCCGCGTGACGCGTGTATCTGAGCCTGCGGCTGAGCGACGAGATTCGGCGGCTGAGCGTCGCAATTCAGCGGCTGAGCGTCGTAAGTCAGTGGCTGAGCCTTGTCGTTGGCAGCGCGCTATGTGAGTGCTGTCATGGACAGCAAAATACTGCGGTGAGATCCAACCAAACTTACTTTATTTCAAATGATGATCGAAGCATCGCCGATACGAACACATGGTGCGGCGCAGTAAACCGTGCTAAGTATTTATGCCCGGACCTGGTTAAATGAACTAGTTATAAACCATCATAGTTTGGTCAATTTTAAGCAATAATCTCTGTGCCCTAAAAATCAGGATATTGCGAACATTCTGTACGACGTTATCGAGCAACAGTTTCGATAAATACCTGACATATGTTAATTATACTCACAGATCGTATCGTTAGGACGTCTAAGTGATGAGTGGATTTCAGCTATTGTTATTCTGACTCCCAAATCCATATTTCAGTTAGTAAAGCATTTGGTCGAATTCTTTCTCGTTTATATGCAAATCGACCAACAATTTCCTCTTTATTAGAATCGGTATTTGATTATTGGAGACAATCGAGTCTACCTATTTTTCGTAACATTGTTAATAGAATTTGGTGAGGTTACTCTGGAAGTGGACTTGAGTGCGGTGTTCCCTAAGCTCATGAGTGCTCCCATTGAACAGAGAGGGTGTTGCTTGTGTACGTACGCGTCACTATCAGTATCTTTCCTGCAAGCCTCGTATGGTGCATTACACTCCTTTAGTAGGCGATGATTTAAGAGATTCCTAATATGATAAACGATTTTTCAAAATATTTTATTTCTGGCCCTGGTCAATACCGGTAACATGTTAATAAAGTTGAATAGCAGTACACATGTCTGTTATATGCCGTTTAGTCTGTTGTTCGGAGATTTTGAAAGGTTGTGTAAGATCATCAAAGATCTTCGTGCAACGAACAGTCACGAGTCGGAATCTGTGTCTGCGAGCACAGTTTTATTTTTGTTTTCTAGTCATTTCATTTTTCCTTACCAGTTTTTGGCCATGCTTGTGGCTGGTTTACCTTATTAGTTGTAACTGCCTCTGTCGTCTAGTGGTTAGGGCGTTTGCCTGTAGATCCAGGGGTCGTGGTTCAATTCTCTCGGGAAGCATACTTTGTTTAGTTATTTCCAGTTTGATTAGGACAATGCAGGCTTAAACCACCTGATTGTTTGATAATAAAGATGATTCCGTGCTTCAAAAGGCACGTTAAGCCGTTAGTTCCGGAAATCTGGTAGTCGTTAAAAGGAACCATATCAGTAGTCGAGAGGAGATTCCAAAGAACCGCCAGAGCCTTGGTGTACATAGTTGATTGACAGAGTCACCTACACTAATGATGATGAAGATTACTTTATTAGTTAAAACAAATGGTACGAGTGCATATTCATTGATTTATTGAAATTGAATTCGGGCAAATATTGTTCTCTATTGTCAAAAATCTGGCAACAGAGATCCACTCTTCTTTTCCGAGTGTAAATGGCTCCAATTGGTCATAATTCCTTCGACCAGTGTTTGGCTACGCTGATCGCTTTATTGTTGGCCTCATTGAAGTCCTGTACCGTGCAACTAATGGGGCAGTTGGGGCATGACAGAAGGTGAGACATGGACTGATTGGCACCGCAGTCGCACAAATTGTTGGCAGAGAAACTCCACGTAACTCGTTTTGTCGACATCTCCCTACACCAGTCTGTAGTCGGTTACGGGACTTCCAGACTGTCCAGGGAAGATCTATTCCGGGTGGAAGCTTCTCGACAGGTGAAATATCAGACGGACACGGTTGGTACATTCTATCCCAACTCTATGAGCCTGGTTTTGGGGCTTCTTTGGTATTTATTTTGGGCTGCGTCATAAAACTGTTTCGGCTCTTAAGGCGCGATGGGGGTGGAATCTGTCCGTAGAGCAGGTGTCTTTTGTCTTGTTTGTATACTTCCACCCCATAGATTACGTCCCGTCGCACTTGCGGTGGGTCTATCCCAGATAGGGCATAAAGCTTCGAACACGTTAAACTCTCCATCAATCGCCAAAGTCTGGTGACGGTGAAGTTCTAGTGGATTTAGACTGTCTTGCTTGTCCATGATTACCATTGGGTAGGATGATTCTTCGGAAGTTGCTTCTGATTTAGATTGATCCAGGCTGTTCAGTCATAATGTTTATTTTATGCTGTATAAGCAGATGGAATATAGATAGTTTGCTGGGTGCAGATTGTATCAATGGAAGGCGCTGTGTTGGATATCAGATGTATTATGAATTCACAAAAATATGAAAGATAAAATGGTGTCATGCCGTGTCGATGGCTAGGTCCCAAAAGTCCTTCCATGTAGTGACATATATCCATGGCCCCGTACGGCACCGCAACGTCCGGTGTTGCCAGTGGCCGCAATTCTACTCAACATGAGTATTTGGGTCGCACCAAGTACAGCGTATTTTATGGTCAGGTACAACCGAGCGAACAAAAGGTACAGATTTAGGTAGCCTCTTGTATTTCGAAGGCCATAAAGTAAGTTTAAGCCAGTGCCTGGACTGGGCAAGTTATTTGTGACACCTGATTCCATTTACGAAGCTGACTAAAGAAAAATTGCTGGACAAAGGACGGCCAAACGGTTGAAGTAAAATCCAGTTGCCTTTGGCTCCTGACATGCGATGGTAAATAAAAATACGCAGGCTTCTTACACATAAAGATTTTTTTTATTTTTTTTACATGTTAGGAGAGTGAGATGGTGTTCATCGTGAAGTATGTGCAGTCAGCAGGAAGTTAGATCACGGGATGTGACCTTACTGAGTTGTAAGGGTCATGTCCGATGATGGCTTATGGCTGGCACGAACCGGAAGCGAACGAGCACTGCTGTGCCATGTGGTGCCTTGGAGAGGTGAATGGACACCTGAGACATGCGCTTCTTTCTTTGGGAGTGAGTGCTGAAGTCTGTGCAGTATGCCGAAATACTGCCAGCTACTGGGAGGTATGCACACTTGGTGCCTATGCCTACAGTATGAAAGCTCGGGTGGTATGCTAACTTTGTGCCTATGCCAACGAGTCGCCGTGAGGTATGCTAACTGGGTGCCTATGCCTACGGTGGAAAATCTTGTGCGGTACGCAAACTCGTGGGCCTATGCCCACAAGTCGCCGGGAGGTATGCTAACTAGGTGCCTATGCCTACGGTGAAAAATCTTGTGCGGTATGCAAACTCGTGGGCCTATGCCGACAAGTCGCCGGGAGGTATGCTAACTGGGTGCCTATGCCTACGGTGGAAAATCTTGTGCGGTATGCAAACTCGTGGGCCTATGCCGACAAGTCACTGTGTGGTACGCTGAAAGCCTATGCCAACAGTGTTGCATGGTTCTTGCATGTGTCTTATCTCGGGTCGACCCATTCCGTGTCACTTTTTTTTATACAGAAAATGATGAGAACTTGCCTGTTTTTACGTAAAGACTTGCATGATAATGTGAATGTTTTACTGTGTCTGTATATTGGTGACAACACTAATATCGGGTTTGTTTACAGAACAAAATGATGATGATACCTATGATGAGTTGGGTATGATGCCGACCCTCAGCAGTTCGAAGTATATGAACCTGTCGAGGACGACAGGAAGTCAGGAGAGGCCGTGTTAGCAGAGAAGCTCGTGCGGGGGTAACGAGTGATGGGAGCGTGTCTATATAAGCCACTGCACGCGTCAGTTGAGACACATTTCTCGTCGGAGCAACAACTATAGTAAAATCTATGCTGTATCGATTTGCCTTTTCTGTTTTGTTTTAAATTTGTATTTATGGCAAATTAATGCCAATTGATATTTTTGATGTTATGTACTTGTTTTTAAAATTAAAAGTAGTTTCGGTTGTGTATAATTGTTTTTTTATAAGCACTCGCGTGACGGGTTCCTAATAATATATAAATTCAAAAAGGGAAACGTTGGTCATGGCCGATATTTTTTTATGGCTGAATTGCCACCTTACACTTTGGAGACAGACTATCCCATATCTGTACCGGCCTGATAAATGCATAAGTAACTGTCTGTTTAATAATAAATGATAAGTAACCTATTTTTCTGTTAGAAAAATGTAAACCATTGAACCAATTCAATAATTGATCATCATGAAATTTTACAAACACGCTGATCAGGAATAATGTCTCTTTCATCCAGAGAGATTTACGTCAACGTTGGCTGAGCCGCCGATGCATGTTAGTTTTTATAATTCCCAAGTTTACGTCTATTCCATTGATAGGCTTTTACGATATACGTTAGAAGATAGGCAGGTGGCATTTAATAAGTACCTATTCTATGTTTTTTTGTTCCCACGCGGCTGAATTCCCGAGCGAGTTCTCGGAGAGTGGCGCCACTGTCTCGAACATAGACGAGCACGATTTTTTAGACGAATATAAAATAGTATTCCATTAAAGACCTTATCACATGGACTTAAGAACCACTAACGGATCTGTATCAATATCAATGCTCGTGACTGGTACGTACCATTTATTTTCAACTTAGAAAGGGATATCTTGTATGAATAGCATGTGAAAAGACTGAAGAACAAATCCATTCATATTAAAATATTTTCTTTAAAAAGTATAAAATAACATTTCAGCCTTGCCAAGAACCATACTTGAATATGCATCATGGAATGTCAGATGAGAGTGTAAACACCTCAGAGCAATAACCATATTGCTCTGACGTAAACACATAAAACAAACATGTGCGAGTTGGATTGGACATCAACGGTTCAACCGAACAATATTTCTTTCGTGACTTGTAGGTACTACTGTATCCTATTTTTTTATAAATGGGTTTTTACCCACAAAATTGGCGGTTTTTTTCGTTTGCCATTTTGCCATTTCCTAATGACTATGATTTACAGTTACATTTTTATTTAAACATCTTGAAAGTGGACTATAAAACATTCTGCATGCATTAAATTATTGAGAAATGCTCATGAAATGAATTCGTTTCTGATATTGTTCGTTGTGATCAAAAATGACGTCATTTTTCTATTTCTAACTTGTCCGTAAATACATGCAAAATTAGACTTAAGTTGAATTTATCAAACCCGAAATTATACTAAAAACGTGAGTATATGAAAAATCCGAACTCTCTATAGAAAACGCTAGCTTCGTAGATAAAGACCTACGAATAAGTAATATGAACTTATTCGTAGGTACGAACTTATCTTACCTCTATGGGTACGAATAATTAGAAATTTTAGTATATAAGTACTTATTCGTAGCCCCAAAATAATTTGTTGTTATAACAACAAAAGAAATGAAATACAGAATAATAGGGCACTTCTTTTATATCAGTCTTTTCATATTGATTATAGGTGATGTTAGTTAAAAATTTTCAGTTTGTCTTAAAAATCGAATTAGTTATGAGAAATTAAAATATATGTTCATAAGGTTCAAGTTCGTAGCAATCTACAAGTTAAAGGGCTTTGTGCAGCAACCCACGGAATTCTAAAAAGCAGCAAGTGTCATTGGAAGCGACATGATTCCCGTATGTTTTCGAGTTTCGAGCAGACTGACACACGCTTGATTTCCCGGGTGGGCTATCGGCGGCGCCACCGTCGCGACGGGTGTACATTTTGAATTTGAAATGACCGAACTAATTAAAAGGAATCATTTTATTATTATGAGTAGATAAAAGCCACTAAAAATGTATAATTTTTTCACACGACTGCCAAGAATCGAAAAACAATACACTCCGTATTGTTTTTCGATTTCACGTACTATGTCGGAGCTATTATAACAGAACAGCCTGTTATGAATGAAAATTACGATCAGTCACTGACGCCAATCCTCCTTGGGACCTCTGGAACCACAGACTAATAACTATAGTAAATAATAATTGTGCTTATTTACACGCTGGGAATCAAACCCAGAGTGTATCAAACTAGCGTGTTAATCACTGAACCACCGACCCCATCAGACCTTAATAACTTATTCTAGTTTACAAACATATAAATAGTCCGTAGCGACTCGCTAAGAAGAAAAAGAACTTAAGAAATATATTTTAAAAAAGATTTAAAAATTTATAGATACACTGGTCAGTAGCTTATACTCAGCATTAAGCACAATTACAAAGAAGCAGTTTCCCCTCCGTGACTGCTATAAATAGCGGCGATCAGGTGCCAGATTATAACAGGTAGCAAAGTTTACTAGAAAATAGTGATGCGACGAGCGACTAAGGCTGGCATTACAACGTGGCAAAAATATAGAGGTCACGTGTTAAAACCTTTGTTCGATCTGTGATAGAGCCAAGTAGATAACAATAATTTTTCCAGATGGGAACTTGAAAAACATTTTGGAGATTCCGGTTGTTCAGTTTAGGACAGATTCGTTTTAAGACCGATTCGCTTTACGGCAGAAGTACGGTTAACTCTACATATTCCCATACAAAAGTTTTCAGGAGGTCGAACGTTTTGAATAGGAATGTTGATTTTTTTGTATGAAACTAGCTCGTTTTGATTGTCATACAATGCTTACATACAATTATTTTAAGCAATATTTTTTTTCCATTTTTGTCATAATTAAATCATGTATTATGTCAATTGCTAAGTACATTCTACGTACCTTTGCAGCGTGTATCAAAATGAAGTTAAAAACTTCTCTCTTATTGCTATAAGTAGTGGCAAACAGGTGCCAGATTTCATCTATACTAATCGTATAAAGCTGAAGAGTTTGTTCGTTTGAACGCGCCAATCTCAGAAACTACTAGTTCAAATTGGAAAATTCTTTCTGTATGTTGATAGTTCATTTATTGAGGAAGGCTTTGGGCTATAAAATATCACGATGCGAATGAAAGGAGCGAAGCATCAATAAAAAATGTTTTGAAAACGGGGGAAAATTAGTCATTTATCATTATTAAAAAAAATAATTAATCATATTAACAGACTTAATTGCCGCAGACGAAATCGCGGGCAACAGCTAGTTTTGTTATAAAATGATGGATCCGTAAGGGTCAGGGGCGTCATCTTTAACTGCCTGGCCGCGGGTTACAGGTATGGTATTATGTATGCACACCCGGCCTCCCAAGCTGCGACTTGTTTTTTACCCATTCATCCGAATGATAGTAGTATATCTTCATTCATTGGAAGCATTTTTAGGCTAGTAAGAATTTTTCCGAAAGGCAGTTTCGGAAGCATAAGAAGCCAAAGAAACTGCGCTCGCGAACTCGCCTGCCAAGCGTGGTGAGTCTGGCAATTATCAATCCATGGAATGAAGAATTTTGGGGATGATCAAGCAGTAAACTTCTTACGGCTGGGATGATGATGATGATAAAATGATGTAAATAGCAACTAAGGGTGGCAGTACAAAGGGGCAAAAATATGACGGTGGCAAAAACTCTATTCGATCTGCGATAGAGGCAATGGTCTGGTCAATATAAATAAATTTACAGATGACAATTCTGGGAACTCGAACAAATTTGTTTATTCCTTTTCAAAAGGGCTCATAAGGTCGAACAATTTTTATTTATTACCCCTTTTTTATTATCAGCAGCTAAACTACATAATAAAATCAAATTTTATATAAAATGACTGTCTTCCTTACTGATCTATGTATCAGCGATCAGGTACCAGATTTTAGGTAGCTAAGTTTGCTGGGTAATAGTGATGCGAGGAGACACTAAAAACCTTTTGTATAGAATATAATTTTTTTCGAGTTCTCTGCGACTTCAAATATATTCAATTCTAAGCACAGGACCTAAATTGGTCGTTTACAAGACATGCTCCACAAAGCCTTGTAGCAGGTTTTCCAAAGAATTCGTTTCTCCATGGTGCGCGATGACGTGGGCAGTGGCTCACGTCGCCTACACCTTGAGACGCCACTCTTAATAATTTTCCTTGAAAAACAACAATAAAGCCATTACTGCACTAGTATGAAGGCTGTGCTTCTATGCTATTGTAAAAGTAAGACCTCATGACATTTAGTTAAAAGATAAAAGGGGCTGAGAGCTCCTAATGGATGAGCCGGTGAGACGCGCCATCTATTGTGAAACATAAAACCCTTGCATGTAGCAACAACATTGAAATTGAAGCTCTTTAAGGACAGCACTAATGCGCTGATTAATAAGTGTTAACAATGGACCGCTGTAGGGATCATATTCCTATGAAAACAAGTCTCTATTAGCAGTGATTCCCAATTTTACCGACCAGTGGCCCGCAAATCATTAGAGCTTTGAAATAGCTAAACTAGATAGTACATAAACCTAAACAGTCTTATTAAAACGGGACCTCACTTTAGTAGGTACCTAATTTAAACCATTAACCGCACAAAACCAATTGACAATGACAGTTAACCAAACATCAAAGTGATAAATGTTGACTAATTTTGGTCGGATAATGGTTTAAACCAGGTACTATAGTTAGTCCTCGTTTTATAATAGGATGGTATCAGTTTAAGTATTTCATACACAAACACTCAATAGTAATCGCTTTGCGGTAACGCACTTACAAAAATGAGAAACAAATTCAGATTAATCGAAAGTAAGCCGTGATATACGTCTGTAAGAAATATTTCACATTTGATCTAAAATATTTCTTACAGAATTTCAATATTGGTACCTACGAGTACTTTAATTTTAATAATAATAAATACATACGGACAAATCACACAGATTGAGCTAGCCCTAAAGTAAGTTCGAGACTTGTGATATGGGATACTAACTCAACGATACTATATTTTATAACAAATACATTTATAGATAAACATCCAAGACCCAGGCCAATCTGGAAAAGATCATTTTCCATCTTGACCTGGCTGGGGATCGAACCCGGGCACTCTCGTGTCGCAGGCTGGCGTGTGGACCGCTGCGCCACGGAGCTGTTAAACTTAGTTAAGCGAAACTAACGCCATTCGTCATCTCATTTTTTACTTTTTATTCTGATCAAATTAAAACAATCTAAATCTGTACTTTAGTAGCCAATTACTTTAAGTAAGTAGTAGTTTACGAAGGTATTACGCGTGACGTCGCATGCCACTGACGTAAAAGTCGGTCTAACCCCCCGCTATAGATGATTCGCATCAAAAGTTTGGGAACCATCGTTCGATATCATAAAGGTCATGCACTGCCCTTTGTCTATGTGTTGTACGCTTAGAGTATATTGAACAACATTAGAGCTATGTAGCGAACAATAAGAATATTTTGGAGAGAACTCACTAGCGAGAGCGTCAGCATCAGGTGCCTCGGTGACTGATTTTGGTAGAAAGTTACACAACAAGTAACAATAAAACATAAGTATCCTTTAAGTTAAAGTAAGTAAGGATAGCTGCAGTACGATCGAAGCGCAGTGTCTCTGACTTTTTGTGCTTTCGACGCTGCTGCCCTTCGGAAGCATTTATAACTGAAAAATGCTTTTTTAAGTTGGAATTTGTTGCATCCTTTTAAAATGTTTTCTTCCTTTTAAGAACTATCAGTATCTGTATTTGTTTGTCTGTGGCAACGTAGCTCATAAAGAGGTGAAAACTAGTTTTCTCGCAATGCTTCTTAGACATGTATCAATTAAATCAGTGTAACCAACGCAGTGAGATTGTTATGACAGGAGGTTAAAACTTTTATTATGAATGATATTTTTACCAGATGCCTACGATCGTCGCTCCAGGAGGTATAATCTCCACAATCCAAAGGACCTATCCTACAATTTTTTGTAGGATAGGTAAGGACCTAAGGAGGCATAATAAGGACCTATCCTACAAAAAATTGTATTGTAAAAAACTCGCTACCAAATCAGTCCCACCATTTGGCGGCTAATGATGCCACTGACACACACACACATATTATAACATCCCTTTTTTAGGTTAGGGATTAAAATCGCTTTCGTCGTTGGTGTGTCTGTCTACCCCCTAACGTCTCCCCAGCTTCCCGGGCGAAGGGTCAAACAAAACCGGGCAATATCGCATCAAAAATAATACTAAGTGAAAACTCGACTCGGTCGATATTGGATAAGTTTAATAATACCATATTGTAAAGCTACACATCTCATTTTTTAGGATAAACTCTAGCCATATGACAGCAAAATTTACCTAATGTTTATTGTGTTTTTATTTACTTCAAAGACATACATCTCCAAACGAACGGCGATAGAGTATTGCGGTTTTATTTGATAGAGATGTATTATCTATGATCTCATCATAATCGTTGTACGTTTCTGTCACCGTAATATTATTCTGATACAGCTTGGTAAAAATTTAATGGTTTGAAAATAATTAGCATAGGTATTTTATCACGATTTATAATCCAACTGTATTTTTTTTTTATTTATATCCGACGGCAAACGAGCAGACGAGCCACCTGATGGAAAGTGGTCACCGTCACCCATGGACATCTGCAACACCAGAGGAGCTGCTGATGCGTTGCCGACTCTTATGATACCTGTAAACACGCCTTTTGAAGGACCTCAAGTCATAAAACACAGGGAAAACCTCGGGAGGGAGTCCATTCCACAATCTTGCTGTATAGGTAAATTAATACGATTATGAACGTTTTAGTACTTTTACTTGAATATAGTTTAGTTACTAACAATAACCCTTTTTTTTAAATGTAGGTATGGAATAGCTTTCTCAAAAAAACCTTACCCTAAAAATTAAAGGCGCATTATATAACGCGATGGATTTAGGTATAATCGTCGTCTCATCGCGCTCGCTGGTGTAGCGCCCCCGTTAAATGTAGTTGAAACAGCAATAACCCTGGCAACTTTTAAGCGGAGTTTGCTTACCACACTACAAAAATTATTTGCATAAACATTTTTTTTTTAATATTCACAGATTAGCATTTTTGTTTAAATTTGATCTTCCATGCTTGTCTGGGAGAAAAGAAAAAACATAGAATGTACCAGCTGCTTCTCTTCCCGAATAACTTGTAAAAAGCCAATAGAGAAAATGAGCAAAAAATTGAGGAATAAAGTTAAGCGATGCGGCTAGCAGCTCGTCACTATTTTGATCCGTTTTCCACCTTATGCCCACAATCATGCAAAACGTGTAATTCGTCTTATGACCCATTTGTCTTCCCCACAAGGGAAAGAGACGTGATAGTATGTATGTCAATTTTGAATTATATTATAACTAGCTATTGCCCGTGAATTTTTCCCGCATATGGATATTGATTTTATGACGCAGTTTTATTTTCACTATAATTTTGGATTTACACCTTTCAACCCAAACCTTGATGTTAAAAATATGTTTTACGAGACTGATACAGGCGACTGGTTCAATTTCCAAACTATAAAGCGGTTTAAATGCTTTTTCATTGAGGAAATGTGAGGGCAGTGAAGTACAATATGCAGATTATACCAGTTAAAAACTATATTCAAATGCATTCAGTATTCTTGCAGGAAATAAAGGACATACATATAGGATGTATATATATATATATATATATATATATATATATGATGTGTATCTATATATGTATTTGTTATAAAATATAGTATCGTTGAGTTAGTATCCCATAACACAAGTCTCGAACTTACTTTGGGGCTAGCTCAATCTGTTTGATTTGTCCGTAATATTTATTTATTTACATATCAAGGCAACAGTTCTTAACTTCTTCTTGGCTTCTCATGTCCCCCAAAGGGCAGAAGTTGGTGCCATCTAGTTCTACCCGACACAGGGTTCTTTGTTTGACTCCAGGTGTATCCCATCTTCTTTACTTCTGCTATGACAGTGCGGCGCCACGTTTATCCGTCCCCGTTAACGCTTTCTCTGTGTATAGGTCTTAACTAGCTCGGTCGATAAACTTATAACAGTATAGTTATATCTATGGTTTGATTGACAGTGAATGTGAAACATATTTTTTTCATATTGTGTAACATCTTAGTAGCGTAAGTCGTAAGCCCTCTTTCTACCACCGGTCTATATACCAAGATTCTAGTTTCAACACGTGCAATCGTCTCTCTAAATTAATGCCATGGTACTAGTTACTGTGCCAGTTTTAACTGGAAGGGTTTTGGTAAAACTTTACAATATTATAGCTGACAAACAGACAGGCTGTAAATTACGTGGATAAGTGGCAAAAAAAAAAAAGTTAAATGTTTGACCCGGTTCCACACTATTTATTCACAATTTACTCACTTTGTAATATTCAATCTTTACGTCTAAACGTATATAATAAAAAACCGGCCATGTGCGAGTCGGACTCCTGCACAAACGGTCCCGTACCGTTATCTATAAAAACGGCAAAAAATAAGGTCTGTTGTATCGGAGCCACCATTTAATATTAATTTAGTTTTATTTAATTATTTATTTTTTAAAGTGAATATATAAATAAATATTCTGTGAATATTTCAAGCGTCTACCTGTTGCCGTTATCAATATCGACCTTGCCCTTAAATATTTTTTATTTAGTATATGTTGTTATAGCGGCAACAGATGGTTCATGAGATACAGTCTCGTGACAGGCGGATAGGCAAACACACAGAAAGACAGACAGACTGACGGACAGACAGACGGACAGCGGACCGATATTAATAGGGTCCCGTTTTTATACTTTGGGTACGGAACCCTAAAAATCACGACAGAAATAGGCAAATAACATGAAAACAATTTTCGTAGGTAGGTATCTGTGTCAGTCATAACATGACTGTATTTGACTTCTAAATTTTGAAAGAGGGTGTAAGGAGATATGGTTATAAATATTGTCTGTATAGCACCATACAGCCGCGTCGCGAGTTCAAAAATATATTTTAGACTTTTTCCGACACTTCATCGTTATATTTCAATCAATTTATTCAAATTCTTGACTAATTATATACCTTAACCTCATGAATTACTCTATCTGTTGGTGAAAACCGCATGAAAATCAATGCCGTAGTGTTTGAGTTTATCGCGAACAGAAACACGGTGGGGGATCTTGTTTTATAATGTTTCGTGATAATGTTGCCTATATGGCAACACTATCTAACAGTACAACCTCCGAACAAAAATTGAGTTTTCCTGCGATCACCTAAGTATACTGCCATTGTTCAAAATGTTTTGTGGGTTTATCGTCATTGATCTGCCTCCGTACACGTCCCACGCTCCGTAACAACATGCCAGTGTTTTATTATTTTCAGATAACGTGATGACAACCATCATCACTATTAGTCAGAAGACCCACCGTGCCTGCAGGGGTATGGTCAGGGGTATGGTGGGTCTGTGAGGGTCACCATTTAATGTTTCATTTTGTAATACACTTTCATTTTTACAAGTAAGCAAGAAACATACATAGGTCCGTAATGTTTCTTATTTGTTTGGATAAAATCTTGCAACTCCATTTTGATGCTCCTTATTGATCCTACTTAACCGTTTGGGCTAAAATTTTGTATTCTTGTAAGTTATAATTTAAAGCAATATTACGGAACCATAGACCTGCCGGCCTATTTGATAACTCAGTGTACAACGTACATTACGTTTTATATTCCTTAAATAATAATAGTCAATCATACGAAAGCCGCTACGTATTTTGAAGTGACTATTAAAACTTTGTACACTGAGTGAGCAAATAGCTGATCTGATGATAAAGTCGGGAAAATATGTACTTCTAAATAAAGAAGATAAACTCACGTATTTGGGTTTATCTGATTTGTCTTGGAAAGTACTTTATAGTTTGAATCGCCCATACAAATTTTTGAGTAGGCACCTTTGTCTTATAATTTTTTTTATCGTAATATAATACACTTGAGTACCTAACATTCGAAAAGTTCGACATAATGGGGGGAAACATTTATTAGCGCTTACAGAGGGGCCCGACAGACCGATGGCGCTTACGCATGTTAAGCAACCCTGGACGCAGTCCCTATTGTGATACTAATGTGGTCAACATAACTTACTCGCAGCGAAAACAAACTAACTTAAGTGGCATCTTTATGACAACCATATGTGTATATGAAATAAATGTGAGCTCAATCGAGCTTCTTTCATGCAATCTTTTTCCGCGCAGACAATAGAAGCCGGGCGAGGGAGTGAGCGAAAAACAAAAAATAATGCCAATAGGCGATGCGGCTAGCAACCCATCACTATTATGATTCCATTACCCACATATTATTCACTAATGCGCTAAACGTGGCCTAAGCTCTGTCTACCCCGCAATGGATATAAACATCATAATGTCGATATGTGTCGCAAGCTAATCTCCATCGATCCGCGTTGCCACACGTCCTGTTTATATTGCAATAAATAGCAGAGTGCAGCTGCGTCGCATTTTTATGCGGGCATTAGTTCTGTTTTTCTGACGCAAGTGTAATATTTTTTGCAGCTTTTTTGCAGCTAGTGGCTGCACGCGATTTTGACTGCGTTATTTGTAGCGATTGTGCAAAGATAAATGATAAGTAAGCAGATACAACATATGAGATTGATGGCGTGTCAGAATCAAAAAATAATATGATCAAAATGCATCTAGTAGATTTTGCGTGAAGTAAGAACAAACATCTTCACATTCATACAAACTCTCACAAATATAATACCAGCTATTGCGCGCGGCTCCACCCACGTAATATCGATCCCACGAGAACAGTAGAATTTCTCGGAATGAAGGTACTTTATGTCCTTTCCCAGGCCTAAAACTAACCATATAAAACCATATCAAATTTCGTCTTAATTGATTCACTGATTGAAGAGAACTTGTCAGAAAGACAGACAGACAGAGTTACTTTCTCATTTATAATATTAGTATGGATTAATAGCAGTTTTGCAGTGGTTAGAAGTAAAAAAAAACTTGCAAGGCAATATCCGATTAAATGTAATTTGGTAGTTAAATCAAAAATTATACGGAACCTTTGTGAGTGCAAAATATTAACAAATTTTACCATAGAACTCTTCGAATAAAAGCAAATAATATCAGGTTGGTAGTAATACAGAGAAATTATCCACAAAGAGTACCTTATTATCATTTTTCAAATATTGTAGTATCCAATATTATCGTTATTGCGGCGATTGAGTGATTGCATTTAGTGCTGCATTTTATCCGAGACATCGTACTTTTGTGTTCGATGAAACGCCTCTAACATTTTATTGCTCTCAGCTGCGACCGTGTGCAATATCTCCTGAGATGTCATTATGCCTGGTTTACATTATTCTAGTTCAGCGATTCAAGCCAGCGCTGGGTCTTTATTGATCTAGTGCTAGCTATATTATCCCTAGGTCCATGGCTAGCTAATATAAATGTCATTACTGACATTATGTCAGTTGGCTTTGAAATGTACTGTACTGTAAAACGTTCAGTAAATAATGCAGTCAGTAAATTGACAATTTGATCGCGGCCACAAATTAAAAGATACGTGATTGGGACTCACTGTAATGCGACATCATCGATCAGAGACCATTAATAGACTAAGCGTCCACTAGCAGATTTGCATATTTGTAGATTTTAGCTCCCTTTTGAAATCTCGTGCCCTTATGCAATTGCCTACTTTTCCTTATACCCTCTGAAGATCGATGCGATGTTCAAACTTAAAGCAACCTTGCATGGGCGCCATTCGTCTATAACGTAAGACAAATTAGACCATCATCACAACGCGATCTTCTGATGTATAAGATAGTGTTTGGAGCCTATAATATACGGATGGGCACTTCATTAGTGAACATAAATCTAATTTCTTACATCCGGTTAGGAAGAGTATAGAAGGTACAGTTTAAAAAATTTGTTAAAAAAAATTAGGACTGATTGTGTTAATCTTCTATATAAGAGTATGATCGGCAGTATTATTTTGTCAAATCGATGGGGCAGAAAGGTTCTCGAATGGCGACCACATATCGGCAAGAGCAGCAGCGTTGGACACCCACCGACCAGGTGGTCGGACGACCTAACTAAAGTCGCATGAAGTCGCTGAATGCAGGTCGCTTCCAACCAGTCGTATTGATAATCCTTGGCCTAAAACATGCGTAAGCAATAAGCCTATGTCCAGCAGTGGGCTTCTTGTGACTGAGCTGATGATAATATTTTTTTTCATTAGCTGGTTTAGCCCGTTTATTTTAAATATGTATCTCCGGTCAATTCCAACCGGTTAACATTATTTCAGTTGATGTGATTACAAGACTTTAATAATTTCATTGACATCGTGTTGACAAAATTGTCAGTCTGGCCTTTGTCGGTATAGTGCGACTGGACTGGCAAAGTGTGAACCGGGCATAACGCACAGGATTAAAATAGTCAGTTGTGAATCAATAACATTTATTATGCGTACCGCCTTTTGTACATTTGTAGTATTGTACTCTACACCCCTCATCTAATACCAGGGGAGCACGTGTTTTTTTAATCTCATGAGCAGGTTGGTCGGTCATTTCATAAATAAATTATTGAAATGTTGATAAATAGTTGTTTTTATGAATTTAATTAATATCATTGTAAAAAAATATGGTGCTATTAATATATATAATATATCACTGTAAAGATTGTTTTATTTTTTAATTTGAATAATATTTATGAATCGAGGAGTAAATTACAAATAAAATTTCTAATATACTTAAAGGGACAAATCACACCTGTTGATTGAGCTTGCCCAACTGTAAGTTGTAAACTTGTGTGTGATGGAATACGAACTGAACGATACTACGTTTTATAATAAAAATATTTACAGATAAACATGCGAAAATCAGGCTAATCGAAAAAATCGGCCAAGTGCGAGTAGGACTCGCGCAGGAAGGTTTCATTAGCGTTATCTATAAAAACGGCAAAAAATCATCATGGATGTTGTATGGGAGCTCCTTTAATATTAATTTTGATTTTTATTTAATTATTTATTTTTAAAGTAAATATATAACTAAATTATCTGTGAATAATTTAAGCATATACATGCTGCCGTTATCAATATCGAGCAAAAACAAGCAAACAATCACGTTTGTTGTGTGTAAGCCCCCTTATACATTTATTTTATTCTATTTTTTAGTATTTGTTGTTAAAGCAGCAACAGAAATACATCATCTGTGAAAATTTCAACTAACTATCACGGTTCATGAGATACAGCCTGGTAACAGACGTGTCCGTCTGTCCTGTTGTCACAGGCCGACGGCCAGTGAAGCCATACCCGTTTTTACGGACAGGCAGACAGATAGACGGACGGACAGACGGACGGAAGGACGGACGGACGGATAAACGGACAGCGGAGAGATATTAATAGGGTCCCGTTTTTACCCTTTGGGTACGTAACCCTAAAATGATCGTTTTCCATCCTGACCTAACCGGGGTTCGAACCCAGGATCCTACGAATTAAAGGCATAAGTCCCACAAAAAATGTAAAATGGATAATAACAATTGAGTTTCCATACTGTTAACATCTCTTATTAACTTAGATAACGAAAAGTAATTCGAAAAGTAATTGTAATTCCCAGAAAAATTCTGACAAATTCCGACGTAAGGAAAATGCTATAAACCGTCACAAATCATTAATATTGTTCAAGAACATTTTTATTCGATTTGCTAGCTCGCAAAAAAGCCATTTCTCGGGTTAACATACAGTAAAAAATAACCCCTGAACGGCGAGGAAGCCCCATGAGAAAAGAATAAGATGGTTTGAGAAATGACAATGTAAGATCAACAGGTCTCTTTGTCTGCTTTGTCTATAGACCGCCATTTTGAATTCAATATCGGAATATTATTTATAAATGATTTTTATGAATGCTTACAAAAACCTTTGATACTACTTACAAGACATCTTCTTTGAAGAATTTACTTATTATTACACAACTGCAGGTATCTGCATAAAGTTTGATGTAAGTTTTTTAATCAGTCATAACCCGTGGTCATAACTTATAAATGTCTCGACAGATTTACATGTGTGATATTTACCTTACTTCGGAAGACATGGGTTGTATTTTTTTAATAGCTGTTGTTTTAAGGAAAAAAATGCAATTATTTTTCTATAACAAATCAAACAATTAACCTATTTTTAGGGTTCCGTAGTAAACAAGGAACCCGTCGTTAATATGATACCTGTAGAGGTATCATATTATTTCAACGATTTTTGTGCAATTTTGTGAGGACTTTAGAGAATAACATAATCTTAATGTAGAAACAGATGTTAGAAATTGTTCAAAATGTCATAAATTGGCACAAAGGACCTAAGAGCCATTGAGCACTTAAACTATTGTGAATTTGCTGTGATAAAAATCACGCGGTCTACAGTTCCTACTATTATTTAATTAATTTACGAGGAGCTCGGTGGCCTAGTACGCAATATTAGCGTTTATACGTGATTAGCAACCCCAGTCCCACGATCAAAATATCTCGTGCTCCCCTGTGGAAAGCGCGATACGTATTTATTCCGGGCTACGTCATTAGCATTTATATCAGAAGCACCTTGAAAAAATTACTCATTAATGATGATCGCCTGTACACGAAAAGTAAACTAATATAAAAAAAATATTTTTAGGGCCGAATTTCAAAAGCTTAAAGGAACTCCTGTAGGATGGCATCGCCTATCCGCCGTATATGGGTCTGTCTGTCAGGATCCTTTTTCTCAGGAACGCGTGGGGATTATATTTGAAATTTACAATCAGGACTACAATCCATTGAAGGCGTGAAAAGTCAAATTCTAAGTCTTACTCAACACATTCGATACTTATGACTGTTTAAGTCGCATATTTTGCAAATATGCGAGTATCACGATTTGTATGGCATAGAAGCGTGTCGACTTTATGATACCTACTGTGAAATCATAGTTGAATTTAATATTGTGGTGGCAAATCCAAACCGATTTCTAGGTTACTGTAGTTGATTATCACGCAACGGAACATATTTTTAGTTTCTGCAGCCTTACGGCTCCAACAACAAACGCGCACAACTGTCTGGACTTGCGAAGAAGGTCATCTATGTACATATCTGTGGTCAGGTATGTGTGGTGTCATCCTCGTAGGTATAGCGCCGTGTACCCACACCTGACTTCCCGAGCTGCTACTAACTTTTACCTTATTCCAAATGAATAGAATCCCAATACCTTCCAGCCGTTCCAAAATCCAACTATTTTTTATCTTTTGGTTGGAAACACAAGATATAGCACTAGCCAACCCGCTTACCAAGCGTAGCAATATCCGACCATGGAACGAAAAAGTCCATAAGAGAGGCTTATGTCCGTCCAGCAAAATGAAAAGATGAAAGCAAAAACAGCTTGCACATTCGACGTTTATTTGTTCCCAGACTAAAAACACCAAAATAAAGAAAACAACAGCTTTACATTCAGAAGGGGAGTGCATTTACATAAAGCAAATAGGTATTACACGACGATTACAGTGTCTCGACGTTGTGAGACAGAATGTTCTCGGAGCTAACCATTCCTAACTAAAATTGTTTGCTGCAAACGTAAAATTTAAGTACACACTTAATCGAAGTGAGATAGCGAATGATGCCAAAATGAAACCATTCAGGCACTTGGTGCGAATATAACGAAAATCACAGATAGATTTTTCCCCTAAAAATATTGCTGGGGCATTTGACCAGGCCGGGTAATTTGGGCTGGTAATGTGACAACTTTCGCCACGTTTACCCCAAATTGCTTGACTGGTATAACGCGGTACACGAATTGACACCGTCCCTACACTGTATCTATACTTGTCGCTACTGCCTTCACTTCAAAATTCACCTTATGTGGTTTCAAAGCGTAGTAATTTAGGTAAGTTTATAAAATAACTTTTATTTATTGAACTTAAGTAAAGAGGCTATCCAAAGCAAACTTAGGCTATCTTACACACTAGTGTATAAATGACGAAAGATAATTTCATCTCACTTCTCTACTCAGCTGATACACTATGAAGAAAATAAGATTTTTTGTTAATAATAAAAAAAAAAGATTGGAACCAGTTTTATTTTTAAAATTAACAATTTGTGGAACCGGTTACGTGTTTCCACAATTTGTAGCGGAGCCATTTTTATTGACGCCAGTGTCCAAACGATTTTCAACTTTGCTCAAATGAAGTATGATATCAAAGAAAAGTCGTTAAAAGTTTTAAATGATACCTTTAATTATGAGTGGGTTTTAGCATAGTATTAAAATGGCAGAGTTGGGTTGTAGAGTATCCAGCGGGAACTTGTAATCTTTTCTGTTCCTGTCGTTTTACAACCAAACGGCTTGACACAAGGGATGACGGCAAGAAACTAAATGGAATAATCTGGTCCCCTGGAGATTGGGGCAACCTATTGCGTAGGAAGCTACTTAGATAACACGCTGGCACCATCCCATCTCTAGAGCACCAAATTAAGGGCAGTACAGCCACCGCAGGAACAGAAACCCTTAAAAGGCACAAATAGACCGAAGGTTAATATATATTTCGGTTTTTGTTATCACTGATTCTGCCGTCCTATCAATAAAAGGCCGTTAAGTGATAAAACAACTTTTTGAGTTATGGACAAAAAAGCGGGAAACTAAAATTTCTACATATTTTGACAACATAGCGTAATGTTTTCAGCTGATAATAAACAAACATAATTGGCACTTTCAATATCTGTAGACATTTTTTTAGTACCTAACCTTTAACCTTTTTGTTTTTTAGCGCCGTAAATAAAAATAATAACTAATAATTCTACAACAGTAAAAGACGGCTAGCTGAAGCGTAACTGTGTTTTAGATTTGGAAATTATTATAACTGTATGTATGTAGTCTTACTAACAGCAGTTAGGTAAAATAACAAAACTAAACAACGGCTAAGCTACTTAACCGTTTTTTTGAAACGTAACTTGTAAAATTTGACAGTAGAACAACTTCAAAATTAAACGTTAACAAACTTTAACTGCTTTACTTATTTTCTATCCAATGAGAAATACTATATTTTACTAAATTAGAAAATACTTTTTAAAATCTAATCCAAATTAACTGTGTTTTAGAGTAGCAATATAAAGCCGAAATGTAAATGCATTAAATTAAATAGACGGCCAAGTCAAAACTTGGTATATTGTGATTTGTTAACAAAAGTAATTTGAAAACGAGTTTTCTTGATTAAAATGAAAATTATAATTATTTTTTTCTACTTTTTTCACAATTGTGTAATAAATTAATATAATAAGAATAATATTAAGTCCTTACATATGAAATTGATGTTTTATATGGAAAAAGCAAAACTATTTATTAACAGTTTTTATTTTTGCCATATTATAGGCAGTTCATTCATTCCTTAGCTGAAAAAAATAGCGGGAGCGAGAATCAATAAAATCTCGGAAGGCGTTTTAGTCTGCCTCATCTGTACACATCTGTCTCAGATACACTCAACAAACGAAACAAATTATTATTACGAGTATTTTGTGAAAATTAAGTTGAACATTTTTTAGAACATTTGATGTTACATCCAGGTTTGTAATTATATGTCAATCTCTTCTGTTGATTTTTTCTCTCTTTAGAATTTAGTAATTATTACATTAACGACTTGTTTTTCTCTATTACGTGTTTCCACAATTTGTAGCGGAGCCATTTTTATTGACGCCAGTGTCCAAACGATTTTCAACTTTGCTCAAATGAAGTATGATATCAAAGAAAAGTCGTTAAAAGTTTTAAATGATACCTTTAATTATGAGTGGGTTTTAGCATAGTATTAAAATGGCAGAGTTGGGTTGTAGAGTATCCAGCGGGAACTTGTAATCTTTTCTGTTCCTGTCGTTTTACAACCAAACGGCTTGACACAAGGGATGACGGCAAGAAACTAAATGGAATAATCTGGTCCCCTGGAGATTGGGGCAACCTATTGCGTAGGAAGCTACTTAGATAACACGCTGGCACCATCCCATCTCTAGAGCACCAAATTAAGGGCAGTACAGCCACCGCAGGAACAGAAACCCTTAAAAGGCACAAATAGACCGAAGGTTAATATATATTTCGGTTTTTGTTATCACTGATTCTGCCGTCCTATCAATAAAAGGCCGTTAAGTGATAAAACAACTTTTTGAGTTATGGACAAAAAAGCGGGAAACTAAAATTTCTACATATTTTGACAACATAGCGTAATGTTTTCAGCTGATAATAAACAAACATAATTGGCACTTTCAATATCTGTAGACATTTTTTTAGTACCTAACCTTTAACCTTTTTGTTTTTTAGCGCCGTAAATAAAAATAATAACTAATAATTCTACAACAGTAAAAGACGGCTAGCTGAAGCGTAACTGTGTTTTAGATTTGGAAATTATTATAACTGTATGTATGTAGTCTTACTAACAGCAGTTAGGTAAAATAACAAAACTAAACAACGGCTAAGCTACTTAACCGTTTTTTTGAAACGTAACTTGTAAAATTTGACAGTAGAACAACTTCAAAATTAAACGTTAACAAACTTTAACTGCTTTACTTATTTTCTATCCAATGAGAAATACTATATTTTACTAAATTAGAAAATACTTTTTAAAATCTAATCCAAATTAACTGTGTTTTAGAGTAGCAATATAAAGCCGAAATGTAAATGCATTAAATTAAATAGACGGCCAAGTCAAAACTTGGTATATTGTGATTTGTTAACAAAAGTAATTTGAAAACGAGTTTTCTTGATTAAAATGAAAATTATAATTATTTTTTTCTACTTTTTTCACAATTGTGTAATAAATTAATATAATAAGAATAATATTTAGTCCTTACATATGAAATTGATGTTTTATATGGAAAAAGCAAAACTATTTATTAACAGTTTTTATTTTTGCCATATTATAGGCAGTTCATTCATTCCTTAGCTGAAAAAAATAGCGGGAGCGAGAATCAATAAAATCTCGGAAGGCGTTTTAGTCTGCCTCATCTGTACACATCTGTCTCAGATACACTCAACAAACGAAACAAATTATTATTACGAGTATTTTGTGAAAATTAAGTTGAACATTTTTTAGAACATTTGATGTTACATCCAGGTTTGTAATTATATGTCAATCTCTTCTGTTGATTTTTTCTCTCTTTAGAATTTAGTAATTATTACATTAACGACTTGTTTTTCTCTATTACCTAGTAATTTCTAATGAAGATGCAGACTTCTGGCTGTTCTGTGTCTTTATTAATTTAATCTTTATTATACAAATACAATGTAAATGCACCATAGGTGAACTTAATGCTAAAAGCATTAACTGATAGTCAACCTTTGGGTTATGCAGAGAATTTAATGTGGGTGTAAAATATAAGATTCTAACATAGTAACATTAATACAGTTAATAGACTCAGGTGTTACTTTGCGGAAGTCAAAGCTACATTTACTTTGAGACAATTTACTTTGCGTGCTTCCGCCACCAGTTAGTTCATGCAAACTATTGCTGGCCAGCGCCCACCCACTATTGTTAGTCCCTTCATACCCGCCACCAATAGTTGATGCATGCAACCCTGGTCGACACTGCTGCATCCGTTGAGGCTGCAGCAATGTCGGCCGTCGTGCTCGCGACACGTGTTTCGCTTCTACACGAGGCATCTTCAGGCAGTGAACCCTAGATGTTGATCCTTCGAATGACAAGCAACGAATGACAAAAATTACGCCGTATTGCCGCCTTTTATACTATCTGGGAGGGGGGAGGGGCTTGATCGTTATTTTGGTTTTGTATTGAAAATATATTTAATAATGGGGAATTATTCAAATCTATTTGTTTATTTATCAAAGTAATATTTGACCTTTTATGTTTATTTATTTCTAATTGCTCCCATATACTCATTTTTAATCCCTTATCCGCTGTATGTAATATTTTGTATGTGTGATTATTTAATAATGTGTGATTATTTTCCAATAGATGTTCTGCAAAATGTGATCGATCGGGGTGATTATTTTTAAACGCGTTGATATGTTCGTTATAACGAATTTTAAAATTACGTCCTGTTTGTCCAATATAAACTTGTTGACAATCATCGCAAGTTAATTTATATATACCGGATTTTTTATCTGATTGAATTTTGTCTTTAGTATTACAAAGTGATTTTAATGTTTTGTTTGTTTTGAGAGCAATATGAATATTGTTTTTTCTAAATATCTTAGCTATTTTATCTGTAATTTTACCGTAATAAGATAAACTCGCTGCATATCTTTGCGTTTTATCTTGTGGGACCGCATATAAAAGGTCTTTAATGGTGTTCTGTTTCCTTTTCAATATTATTTTATCAACGATTTTCTTACTATATCCATTCGATATAGCAATTTGATAAATAATTTGCAGTTCTTTTTTGTAATTTTTCTCATTTAAAGGAACGGTCATAAGTCTATGTATCATCGATCGATATGCAGCGAGTTTATGTTGCCATGGGTGGTTAGATGACGCGGGGATCGTTGTATCGGTGTGTGTTGGTTTACGATATATTGAAAATTCATGTTTTGTTTTGTTTCTCGCAATCGTTAAATCCAGAAAGTTTATACTATTATTTTGTTCTATTTCTGTGGTGAATTTTATTTTAGGATGAATTTTATTTAAATTAGAAACAAATAAATCTAATTGGCGATTTGTACCTGTCCAACAAATAAGTATGTCGTCGACATATCTATAGTAATAAAATATATTATTAGATTTTCTTATAATATGTTGTTGTTCGTAATTATTCATAAATAAATCTGCCATAAGTGGACTTAAAGGGGAACCCATAGCTAACCCATTATTTTGGGTATAATATTTATTATCAAATTGGAAATAGTTTTGTGTCATACATAGTCTTGTCAGTCGTATGATGTCTTCTGTCTCTCCGGGGTGTATTCTTTTCATTTCTAGTTCAAATTTTAAAATATTTAAACAATCTTCATATGGTACGTTGGTAAATAAACTTTCTACATCTAACGAAACTAATTTTGAATTTATCGGAATTTTAAGGTTTTTGATATTATCTATTAATTGCAGACTATTTTTTAGACTATTTTTAGGGTCAAAATTTATCTTTTCCCGAATATAATAATTGAGGAACTTGGCCAGCTCATATGTTGGGGCTCCAATGTAGGAAACTACTGGTCTCACTGGTACATTATCTTTATGTGTTTTTGGTTGTCCATACAACATTGGAGCATGAGTGTTCATCGGTATTATTTTTGATTTTAAATATGAATTATCTGGGAAGATAAATTTCGAGCTATTAACTGTTAATTTAAGCTGAGCTAAATATTTGTTTGTTGGATCGTGACTTATGTTTTGGAATTCTTCTTTCTCTAAAATATCGTTTACTTTTGAAATATACTGATTGCGATCTATAATTACGATTGTATTACCTTTATCGGCTTTTGTAAGTACAATATTGTTGGTATCAAGTTTTTGTTGGACAGACACAAATGTTTTGTTTTCTTTTATTGACAAATTTGAAATGTAATTATATTTAGAATTAGCCGATTTAATGTTTTGAGCAATTACATGTTTAAAAAAGTTGTCTTTTTTATTTCTAATTATTGCAACTTCCGCGTCAACTGCTAATGTTTCTAAAGATTTTTGGGATAATTTTGGTGTTATACTATACTTAAGTCCCTTCTCTAATAAAGAGTTTTCTTCTTGGGTAAAATGAGTATTTGAGAGGTTTTTAACTCTAGGATAAAATGTATGTGAATTTAAAGTTGTATTATTATTATCACTATTTTTAATTGACCTTTGCTCTGAAATAAGGCGCGATAGTTTATTGTTTTGTGTCAAGTATTTAGAGTGAATAGAATTAGAGGCGAGTTCTCTAGCCTTTTGATCTATCAAATCGAATTCTATGGGATGTAAATGGTGAGCCAATTCAGTATGTAGTATTTTAAGATGTGACTTTAAATTATCTCTAACTGTAAACCAACGACGTGACTCTTCATTAAGCCAGGTTGTCTGGGCTTTCTGGATTGCTTTATGAGCTGCTAGGGAGTCTGAATTGGTTTTTATAGAAATATATTTTGGAATAACCTTATTTTGTTTACATTGTTGGTTAAACCAAAGGTTTTGAACAGCAATACGATGTAATTTTGTCAGTTTGACGTAAAACTTCACCTGATCAGCTATACATGCTGTTCTAAGATAGTTAATAGACTCAGGTGTTACTTTGCGGAAGTCAAAGCTACATTTACTTTGAGACAATTTACTTTGCGTGCTTCCGCCACCAGTTAGTTCATGCAAACTATTGCTGGCCAGCGCCCACCCACTATTGTTAGTCCCTTCATACCCGCCACCAATAGTTGATGCATGCAACCCTGGTCGACACTGCTGCATCCGTTGAGGCTGCAGCAATGTCGGCCGTCGTGCTCGCGACACGTGTTTCGCCTCTACACGAGGCATCTTCAGGCAGTGAACCCTAGATGTTGATCCTTCGAATGACAAGCAACGAATGACAAAAATTACGCCGTATTGCCGCCTTTTATACTATCTGGGAGGGGGGAGGGGCTTGATCGTTATTTTGGTTTTGTATTGAAAATATATTTAATAATGGGGAATTATTCAAATCTATTTGTTTATTTATCAAAGTAATATTTGACCTTTTTTGTTTATTTATTTCTAATTGCTCCCATATACTCATTTTTAATCCCTTATCCGCTGTATGTAATATTTTGTATGTGTGATTATTTAATAATGTGTGATTATTTTCCAATAGATGTTCTGCAAAATGTGATCGATCGGGGTGATTATTTTTAAACGCGTTGATATGTTCGTTATAACGAATTTTAAAATTACGTCCTGTTTGTCCAATATAAACTTGTTGACAATCATCGCAAGTTAATTTATATATACCGGATTTTTTATCTGATTGAATTTTGTCTTTAGTATTACAAAGTGATTTTAATGTTTTGTTTGTTTTGAGAGCAATATGAATATTGTTTTTTCTAAATATCTTAGCTATTTTATCTGTAATTTTACCGTAATAAGATAAACTCGCTGCATATCTTTGCGTTTTATCTTGTGGGACCGCATATAAAAGGTCTTTAATGGTGTTCTGTTTCCTTTTCAATATTATTTTATCAACGATTTTCTTACTATATCCATTCGATATAGCAATTTGATAAATAATTTGCAGTTCTTTTTTGTAATTTTTCTCATTTAAAGGAACGGTCATAAGTCTATGTATCATCGATCGATATGCAGCGAGTTTATGTTGCCATGGGTGGTTAGATGACGCGGGGATCGTTGTATCGGTGTGTGTTGGTTTACGATATATTGAAAATTCATGTTTTGTTTTGTTTCTCGCAATCGTTAAATCCAGAAAGTTTATACTATTATTTTGTTCTATTTCTGTGGTGAATTTTATTTTAGGATGAATTTTATTTAAATTAGAAACAAATAAATCTAATTGGCGATTTGTACCTGTCCAACAAATAAGTATGTCGTCGACATATCTATAGTAATAAAATATATTATTAGATTTTCTTATAATATGTTGTTGTTCGTAATTATTCATAAATAAATCTGCCATAAGTGGACTTAAAGGGGAACCCATAGCTAACCCATTATTTTGGGTATAATATTTATTATCAAATTGGAAATAGTTTTGTGTCATACATAGTCTTGTCAGTCGTATGATGTCTTCTGTCTCTCCGGGGTGTATTCTTTTCATTTCTAGTTCAAATTTTAAAATATTTAAACAATCTTCATATGGTACGTTGGTAAATAAACTTTCTACATCTAACGAAACTAATTTTGAATTTATCGGAATTTTAAGGTTTTTGATATTATCTATTAATTGCAGACTATTTTTTAGACTATTTTTAGGGTCAAAATTTATCTTTTCCCGAATATAATATCGCTGCATATCGATCGATGATACATAGACTTATGACCGTTCCTTTAAATGAGAAAAATTACAAAAAAGAACTGCAAATTATTTATCAAATTGCTATATCGAATGGATATAGTAAGAAAATCGTTGATAAAATAATATTGAAAAGGAAACAGAACACCATTAAAGACCTTTTATATGCGGTCCCACAAGATAAAACGCAAAGATATGCAGCGAGTTTATCTTATTACGGTAAAATTACAGATAAAATAGCTAAGATATTTAGAAAAAACAATATTCATATTGCTCTCAAAACAAACAAAACATTAAAATCACTTTGTAATACTAAAGACAAAATTCAATCAGATAAAAAATCCGGTATATATAAATTAACTTGCGATGATTGTCAACAAGTTTATATTGGACAAACAGGACGTAATTTTAAAATTCGTTATAACGAACATATCAACGCGTTTAAAAATAATCACCCCGATCGATCACATTTTGCAGAACATCTATTGGAAAATAATCACACATTATTAAATAATCACACATACAAAATATTACATACAGCGGATAAGGGATTAAAAATGAGTATATGGGAGCAATTAGAAATAAATAAACATAAAAGGTCAAATATTACTTTGATAAATAAACAAATAGATTTGAATAATTCCCCATTATTAAATATATTTTCAATACAAAACCAAAATAACGATCAAGCCCCTCCCCCCTCCCAGATAGTATAAAAGGCGGCAATACGGCGTAATTTTTGTCATTCGTTGCTTGTCATTCGAAGGATCAACATCTAGGGTTCACTGCCTGAAGATGCCTCGTGTAGAGGCGAAACACGTGTCGCGAGCACGACGGCCGACATTGCTGCAGCCTCAACGGATGCAGCAGTGTCGACCAGGGTTGCATGCATCAACTATTGGTGGCGGGTATGAAGGGACTAACAATAGTGGGTGGGCGCTGGCCAGCAATAGTTTGCATGAACTAACTGGTGGCGGAAGCACGCAAAGTAAATTGTCTCAAAGTAAATGTAGCTTTGACTTCCGCAAAGTAACACCTGAGTCTATTAACTATCTTAGAACAGCATGTATAGCTGATCAGGTGAAGTTTTACGTCAAACTGACAAAATTACATCGTATTGCTGTTCAAAACCTTTGGTTTAACCAACAATGTAAACAAAATAAGGTTATTCCAAAATATATTTCTATAAAAACCAATTCAGACTCCCTAGCAGCTCATAAAGCAATCCAGAAAGCCCAGACAACCTGGCTTAATGAAGAGTCACGTCGTTGGTTTACAGTTAGAGATAATTTAAAGTCACATCTTAAAATACTACATACTGAATTGGCTCACCATTTACATCCCATAGAATTCGATTTGATAGATCAAAAGGCTAGAGAACTCGCCTCTAATTCTATTCACTCTAAATACTTGACACAAAACAATAAACTATCGCGCCTTATTTCAGAGCAAAGGTCAATTAAAAATAGTGATAATAATAATACAACTTTAAATTCACATACATTTTATCCTAGAGTTAAAAACCTCTCAAATACTCATTTTACCCAAGAAGAAAACTCTTTATTAGAGAAGGGACTTAAGTATAGTATAACACCAAAATTATCCCAAAAATCTTTAGAAACATTAGCAGTTGACGCGGAAGTTGCAATAATTAGAAATAAAAAAGACAACTTTTTTAAACATGTAATTGCTCAAAACATTAAATCGGCTAATTCTAAATATAATTACATTTCAAATTTGTCAATAAAAGAAAACAAAACATTTGTGTCTGTCCAACAAAAACTTGATACCAACAATATTGTACTTACAAAAGCCGATAAAGGTAATACAATCGTAATTATAGATCGCAATCAGTATATTTCAAAAGTAAACGATATTTTAGAGAAAGAAGAATTCCAAAACATAAGTCACGATCCAACAAACAAATATTTAGCTCAGCTTAAATTAACAGTTAATAGCTCGAAATTTATCTTCCCAGATAATTCATATTTAAAATCAAAAATAATACCGATGAACACTCATGCTCCAATGTTGTATGGACAACCAAAAACACATAAAGATAATGTACCAGTGAGACCAGTAGTTTCCTACATTGGAGCCCCAACATATGAGCTGGCCAAGTTCCTCAATTATTATATTCGGGAAAAGATAAATTTTGACCCTAAAAATAGTCTAAAAAATAGTCTGCAATTAATAGATAATATCAAAAACCTTAAAATTCCGATAAATTCAAAATTAGTTTCGTTAGATGTAGAAAGTTTATTTACCAACGTACCATATGAAGATTGTTTAAATATTTTAAAATTTGAACTAGAAATGAAAAGAATACACCCCGGAGAGACAGAAGACATCATACGACTGACAAGACTATGTATGACACAAAACTATTTCCAATTTGATAATAAATATTATACCCAAAATAATGGGTTAGCTATGGGTTCCCCTTTAAGTCCACTTATGGCAGATTTATTTATGAATAATTACGAACAACAACATATTATAAGAAAATCTAATAATATATTTTATTACTATAGATATGTCGACGACATACTTATTTGTTGGACAGGTACAAATCGCCAATTAGATTTATTTGTTTCTAATTTAAATAAAATTCATCCTAAAATAAAATTCACCACAGAAATAGAACAAAATAATAGTATAAACTTTCTGGATTTAACGATTGCGAGAAACAAAACAAAACATGAATTTTCAATATATCGTAAACCAACACACACCGATACAACGATCCCCGCGTCATCTAACCACCCATGGCAACATAAACTCGCTGCATATCGATCGATGATACATAGACTTATGACCGTTCCTTTAAATGAGAAAAATTACAAAAAAGAACTGCAAATTATTTATCAAATTGCTATATCGAATGGATATAGTAAGAAAATCGTTGATAAAATAATATTGAAAAGGAAACAGAACACCATTAAAGACCTTTTATATGCGGTCCCACAAGATAAAACGCAAAGATATGCAGCGAGTTTATCTTATTACGGTAAAATTACAGATAAAATAGCTAAGATATTTAGAAAAAACAATATTCATATTGCTCTCAAAACAAACAAAACATTAAAATCACTTTGTAATACTAAAGACAAAATTCAATCAGATAAAAAATCCGGTATATATAAATTAACTTGCGATGATTGTCAACAAGTTTATATTGGACAAACAGGACGTAATTTTAAAATTCGTTATAACGAACATATCAACGCGTTTAAAAATAATCACCCCGATCGATCACATTTTGCAGAACATCTATTGGAAAATAATCACACATTATTAAATAATCACACATACAAAATATTACATACAGCGGATAAGGGATTAAAAATGAGTATATGGGAGCAATTAGAAATAAATAAACATAAAAGGTCAAATATTACTTTGATAAATAAACAAATAGATTTGAATAATTCCCCATTATTAAATATATTTTCAATACAAAACCAAAATAACGATCAAGCCCCTCCCCCCTCCCAGATAGTATAAAAGGCGGCAATACGGCGTAATTTTTGTCATTCGTTGCTTGTCATTCGAAGGATCAACATCTAGGGTTCACTGCCTGAAGATGCCTCGTGTAGAGGCGAAACACGTGTCGCGAGCACGACGGCCGACATTGCTGCAGCCTCAACGGATGCAGCAGTGTCGACCAGGGTTGCATGCATCAACTATTGGTGGCGGGTATGAAGGGACTAACAATAGTGGGTGGGCGCTGGCCAGCAATAGTTTGCATGAACTAACTGGTGGCGGAAGCACGCAAAGTAAATTGTCTCAAAGTAAATGTAACATTAATACAATTACATACCTATAAATATACATAAACATAATAAAAAAATGCATTTACATACATTTCATATATAAAAACATACCTAATAAATAAGTTTGTAAGATGCAGCAATCATTAGATGGTTGTTGTTTGGGCGAGAAAAATATTAAATACTAAGGTCTTGAAGTCTGTTATAGCTAGTTCTGTTTATTGGGTGTTAGGATGGACGTTTGTCGGTTGTTTTTTATTACATCTGACCCACGATGACCCGACAGCACGTCCTAACTAATATTTGGTAAACATAGCGGCGGCGGCCGGGGCACAGGTCGGTGCAGGAGCTGCTGAAGTTAGCCGTTTTTAAGTATAGTAATACCACTTAGCCGTTTTATTTTATTGTCATACTCAATTATTTTTTTCGGTTTGTCGTTATAAAAAGACGGTGACTGTTTTATAGAAAAAGATTTTTTTATTATTTTAAGATTACTTCCAATAGCGTAACGTTTAAAAGCCTTTGACTGTTTTTAGGATAGTTACTGCAAATAAAACCGTTTTTAAGCGTAGTAGCCAGTAAAGAAAACTAAGTTCTCGGGTTTGGTCAACGGGGGCCTTTATACTTGTTATAGTGTTGTAGAGTCAGTTTGCTGTTTTTAAGTATTGGAACATCAAAAAAATTGTCTACTTAACGGTGTACGCGGTGACCGTATCTCCATGACTATTTAAGATAGAAAATCGTGGCATAGATCAGTCGATAGAGAAAAATTTGGTCTTTCACGCTGTGTATAAAAGTCAAAATCGCCTAAATGTCACTTAACGGCCTTTTAGTAATAGGACGGCAGATGTGTACACGCTTATTAGTTTCTTGGCTCAAAAGCTTATCACTCAACGCATCACCATTGCCATTCAATTCGGCAATGCCAGTCTTTTGGGTTTAGATGTATGCCCATTAGTGAGCACTTGGAAGAACGACTGTATGATTTGTAGATATGCAGGCTTATTTTTATCACTATATACCTCGCAGGACTAGATTGCTGACATCATAATCCACAACGTTTGTTCTACACGGTTTGTATGTTGTTTTTTTTGGGGTTCCGTACCTTACAAGGTAAAAAGGAACCCTTATAGGATCACTCGGTTGTCCGTCTGTCTCTCTGTCGGTCTGTCAAGATCCTTTTTCTCAGGAACGCGTTGAGGTGTCGAGCTAAAATTGTTGTGAAAAAATCAAACTTTTAAGCTAACGCAATCAATAAATACAGCCGTATTGGTGAAAGCGAATGTCTGCTTCTTTCAAAATTTCGTGTTTTTTCGACATTCGCAAAGGAATCTAAACCTACGAAAATTGGTATGAGGCAACTTCTTATAGCACAGATAAAGGAAAAATTGCGAAAAGTATAATTTTTTTATTAGGTACATCATATAATAAAAATATTTTTAATTTTTATGCCGCAAATTTTCGACATTCGCAAGGGAATCGAAACCTACAGGATACTTCCCGTGAACTCAGAATCTTGAAATTTGGTGCGGAGCTACGTTGTATATAAAGATAAAGGAAAATTTGCGAAAAATATATTTTTTTTTATTTCATCACTAGCTTTCGCCCGCGGCTCTGCCCGCGTCAATGTCGATCCCTTGGGATTAGTACTTTTTCCCGAGATAAAAGGTAGCCTCTGTCCTTCTCCGTACTCCAGAGAACTTGTATGCAAAATTTCATGATGATCGGTTCAGTAGTTACGGCGTGAAAGCGTAACAAACAAACAAACAAATTCACTTTCGCATTTATAACATTAGTAAGGATAACGGTACGCAACACTTCGTGCGTGAGTCTGACTCGCACTTGACCTGTTTTTTTCTATAGAGAAAGAAGTGCTCATCTTCCCATGTAGAAAAGAGAAATTTAGAATGTACCAGCTCCAGCAGGAGCTGGTACATTCTATATCAGACTGGCAGCAGCCAATCTAACATAAAATAATGTTTTTATAAAGCAGCGCAGCAAATGCACACACGTTAGTCGTGGTAGAAGCCTAGCTACCGGCAAAATTCATATTTGCTAGTAGCATAAATGGGCTGGCTACTCCGAGGGACACACTCTCACAGAAAGTCTCCGTTTGAGTAGAAGCTTCACCACTTCTGATTCGTTCGGTGACTGAGAGAGCCGGAGGCACAACTTTTCACCCCACCTAACCCCCATTTCCTCCCCCCAACTCCTTAAAAGATCGGTAATGCAATTGTCCATGGGCAGCGATGACCACCGACTACATAGCCTTATATCATATAAATGAACTATCACATTTCGATCCTCTCTCAGATACACTCAACAAACGAAACAAATACAAACCATATACCTACAAGCAACATACCTGCCTGTCCTGTTTCTCTTCATTTCGTTACAGGTTTCGTTCGTAATATCTCAAAATTGTTTATTTAAATCTGTTCGCTCAAAGAGCGGCGCATATCCGATTCGCGGAATTTCATTTCCTGGTTAGACATGGAACCATGGAATATTATTATTTAACGAGTCACTTCAGGCAGACAGGTATTAAAATTTCTGTCTGTAAATTTGTTTAGAATAATATTTTATTTGTTTCTGTTTGTGTTGGAACTTCCTAGAATATTAAGTACTTTATAGTTTGAATACGGAAAAAAAGAAATAAAAACATAAGATATGTCAAGTGATAATCTATATAAAATACGCTTGGACGAATAAACCACGAAAATACGCAAAGAAAACGTAAAAAATATAAGAGTACCGTTCAATGTGTGAAATATTACAAAATACCTACATATGTTAAAAATATATAAGTACGCTTAAGCATACTAATATATTTAGAGCTTTTGCAAGGTTAACCAAACTCTTTCGAGCACCAACACTATTGTTTTAACAATAGTGTTCGTGCTCGAAAGAGTTTGGTACCCAAAAAGGGTTTGGGGTCCGTACCCAAAGGGTAAAAACGGGACCCTATTAATATCGCTCCGCTGTCCGTCTGTCTGTCAGTCTGTCACCAGGTTATGTCTCATGAACCGTGATAGTTAGACAGTTGAAATTTTCATAGTTGCTGTATTTCTGTTGCCGCTATAACAATAAATACAAAAAAATATATAATAAAATAAATATTTAAGGGGGCTCCCATACAACAAACGTGATTTTTTTTTTGCTTGTCTTTGCCGGGTATCATAACTACAACAGATAGACGCTTGAAATATTTACAGAATATTTAGTTATAAATTCACTTCAAAAATAAATAATTAGCTAAACAATAAATTAATATTAAAAGGGGGCTACCATACAACAGACATGATTTTTTTTAGCCGTTTTTATAGTTATCGGTATGGAACCCTTCATGCGCGAGTCCGAGTCACACTTGACCGTTTTTTAATTATATGTGGTGTGACGTCTCACTAATAAATTAGTGGGTAGCATTTTTGTCAGAATCAAGAAACATGTCAAAAGAACACGTATCTTGGGGACCTGAGTTTTATTTTTTGTTGTTACATCGGCAATATACATTCTGTCAAAATTTCAAGTCTCTACGTATCACAGTTCATCAGGGATGTGACAGACGGATGGACGGATATTATAATAAGGTTCCTTTTGGCGCCCTTTGGCTACGAAACACTACCAAAATAGGTTTTATATATGTGAATGAGTTCCTCAAATTTAGGAATGAGTTTAATATAACATTTGCTATAAAAATAGTATTTATAAATATTTCTATCAATTTCGATATTAAAGGAAAGAAAAAAGTATACCAATTGGCCCACCTTCCATAATTTTATGAAAATACAAAAGACAAACGAAATATGTATGTAAATTGTCGGCCATCTTGAGACACGTGTTGCATTATTAGGTATTTTGTTTATACTCGTATGAAAGAGGTCGGCTACAAGTTTATTGACTTAGAATAAAAATACGAACTTTAATAAAAAACAAAATATAATACATTACACTAGCTCATGAAACGAAATTAAATTTAGAATAAGGCAGCAATATTTTATTTAATGTCGTCAAAATTTTATGATTCCAAATTATTTGATGGTGATAATTTCTCTAAAATGCAGTTAAGAACAGCGGACAAAGACCCATCATCCATACCATCACAGCCACAAGAAATCGCCTACTGTACATAGTTCTCCCCCAAGGATCTTTAATTGGGGGATTTGCCATACACACCAAGCTTGGCAAACGAGTTGGTGAGCGAATTTTATTTGGCTTATCTCGGTTCTTACCCTGCTGCCCTTCGAAACCACTTTAAAACTACTTTCTCGGGAGGATTGGGGAAAGTAGCATCTCGGGAGGGCGCATGTACCTGATAGGTACCTGATGCCATATGTGTAATCACTGCAGTGTGCAAGAGAAGTAAGTAGATAATAATTTAACATTTGTTTGAATTTGAATTTCGAACAAAGGATCGCATCCTTATCATCATCCCATAGTCAATGTGTGCGTGAGCGTGTGCCGCGACATGTTTCCATGAGTTATTATTAGCGTCACTGTTACGTTCGTTATGGGCGTATTCTTAGATCCACAACACCGACAAAATATGATATTTTATCTAAGAACAGGTCAGTGACGTGTTATTATTCGGCTATCACTGTCTACAGTTTCAGAATTAATGATTAGTTCTGATTTCTAGCACGGTGCCCACCTCTACTTGATAACACATGCTTTAAATTTTATTTTTAAAAGTATAGTGATTAAAACTAACTATATACAATATAAACATGAAGTTAAAAAAAAGGTAGATTTTTTTTTCTTGATATCTTTTTTAATTAAATTATTTCAGCATTTAAGTATTAAATTCATATCAAAAAGTTATTCAATGATGATTACAAAATCATAATCACATACCCAGTTTGTATAAAAAATAAAGATTTTCAGGACCCAATCAAACAAACGAAAAATATTCAGAACGCGGGTATAAAATCCCTATTTTTGATACTTCGTTTTATTTCGTTTGGGGGTCTGGCTCAGATTGTATGGGGTGCGCATTTCTCCCCGAATTCCTCCGCAGATAACTTCGGCATGCACGATTTGCCCCGATTACTCCCGCCAAATGAATTGCGATGCGAAAACAATGAACTCTTATGGACTTTTTGTCACGAAATTCGATATAGCAATGATATTTTATCTTGTCGCGCTTGGAACATCCAAGCTGTCGGTAAGATAAATGTTTAGTGCTAAGTTTATTTAGTTATTTGTAAACATAAACACGTTTGGTGCCACGTAGTGAAATTTGCATTATTATAAAAATGAATTATTTAAAACGAATAAATTAAAAGTGATTTATATATTGCCTTTTCCTATTTCGGCTATACGGTGACTGGCAAAGCTTTAAATAAGCATAAAGTCAAGGAACTGGGTGGGTGGATTAAAAAAAATATATTAATTAGCGTTATTGATACAAAACATAACGCAGAAAACAATAAGCAATTAAACAGACGAGACAACGCACAATTAGCCTGTCTATGAGCATGAAATATATTTTTTTATTTAAGATATCTTTGTGGCGGTCTAATGTTTTTTTTATGGATTCATTTTTTTCAATCATCCTAAACTGCTTGGCCGGTGGTTGCAGTTATAGCATGGGGTACTCACGCTCGACCGCCCGAACTGCTACTTGGTTTTCTCCTGTTAATCCGAGTGAGTTATTTCTAACTCGGATCCCAAAACCTTCAATGTAACAAACTCCTATCGAAGGATAGGTAGAGCATTCTGAGCTCGTCAATTCGCCTGCCAAGGGTGATGAGTATGACAGTATCCTCCAATGGAACGATGACTCCTTGGGAGAGGTCTATGTCCAGCAGTGGACATTTTACGGTTGAGATGATTCTGTTCAGATACATTCTTCAATCTATTTTAATTTAAAAACTGTACTTTTCCTTTGCTCCGTTTGCTTGCATGCCTTTTATTTAAATGCATTTTAATTATTAACAAATAATTTCAAATATCATATTTTTTTTATGGGGAGTATTAGGTCGCACCGGGAATCGAGGCCTCGAGATGGCAGACTAACATATTACCAATGCACTGAAATTGATAGATACATAATTTGTTAATTTGGTTTGCCAATAACCGACAAAGTAGTAAACTACAAACAATCTTATATCTAAACACGATCAAATATCGTCCTCGTGTGCTGCAGCAAGGTAAAAATGCCATAACTCAGCAATTTTTAGGTTCCGTACCCAAAGGGTAAAAACGGGACCCTATTAATTTCGCTCCGCTATCCGTCTGTCCGTCTGTCCGTCTGCCACCAGGCTGTATCTTATGAACCGTGATAGACAGTTAAAATTCTCACAGATTATGTATTTCTGTTGCCGCTATAACAATAAATACTATAAAATAAATAATTAAGGGGGCTCCCATACAACAATCGTGATTTTTTGCTTGTTTTTGGCTCGATATTGATAACTTCAACAGGTAGACGCTTAAAATATTCACAGAATATTTAGTTCTATATTCACTTTTAAAATAAATCCTATCTAATATTTTAAATGTGAAAGTGAGTTTGTTAGTTTGTTTATTTGTTTGTTTGTTACGCTTTCACGTAGTAGTTACACTACTGAACCGATCGTCATGAAATTTTGCATACACGTTATCTGGGGTACGGAGAAGGACATAGGGTACATTTTATCCCGGGAAAAAGTTCCCGAGGGATCGACATTGACGCGGGCGGAGCCGCGAAGGAAAGCTAGTAATATAATAAAAATAATATTTAAGGGGGGCTCCCATACAACAGACATAATATTTTGCCGGTTTTATAGATAACGGGACGGAACCCTTCGTGCGCGAGTCCGACTCGCACTTGGCCGGTTTTTTTTACACCGAGGTACAAAACAGTGATTTTCAGTTATCGCCGTCAAAGTAGGTGTGTGCGCAGAAAGAAATAAATAATGACATTTAACCCTAGAAGCCCAATCTACGTCATTTTGACGTACACTCTGAAGAAAATACGCTGTCTCTTTCTAATTTTTGATCGGATCGCTGCAATTTTCCGGATCAACTCAGTAGCCGCCGAAACCTAATAGGTCCCGGTAAGTCCCGCGATTTTGTTGTTATAGCAATGTTGCACGTACGTTTGACGTATGTTTGGGCTTTATGTAACATTTGCGAATTACGTCCACTTTGGGTTTTTGTTCGATTATTGTTTTATATTGCCTTATTTTTCACCCAGTTCTATATTTTTAGGAACGAACGTACTATGACGTTCTCGCGGCGGTTGAATATCGACGATATAGGATAGCTTTTGGAAAATGAAGGCGATTATTCTCCCAACGATACTGACTCTGAACATGAGCAGGAAGATTGTCTTACACAAGATGATGTCAGGAGTGATTTTAAAGACGAGAAGCTTTGAAACTTCCTGTAATGAGCCTGAACCAAAGAAACGCCGACATTGTGGGTATTGCTTCTAGAAAAAAAAGAAGGATGGCCAAAACACAGTGCTCCGATTGCAAAAAAAGCAATATGCGGAGAACACAAAGTTGATATTTGTCAAGACTGTGTATAAAGGCTGAATTTTTCAGTTTAGAGTAGTTTATATTCTTAAAAATTGATAAAGTTTTGGAAAAAGCTTTAATATTGTTGATTATTATTTAAAAAAAATAACGATAACATAAAACCTAAGAGGATCACATTTTTTGTTAAATTTCATTATCTTCTAATTAAAGCATTATAAAAGTATAAATAAAAAGGATATAAAACTTAATTTACGTTTTTTTATTTAATTAAACTATATTTTATTTAAATAAATCAAAAGGTATTGAATATCCGAAAGATATAATAAAATACAGCGATTTCATTTTTATACGTAAGTTTTACGTATGATTGGGCTTTATAACCATAAAAATATGATTGGGCTTCTAGGGTTAAATATGAGTAAAAATTTATAAAAATAGTCAATTTTATGGAAGAAATAGCATAGATATTCTGAACTGACTATCAATATTTAAATAATTAATTTAGTCCTATAGGATTAACTCAGATAATAGTACACCTATGATAATAGCATAATTATATAAAACCGGTACACAGTGCTTGCCAGACAAAACAATCAAGAACCCCTATCGGTAACGCTTAGGAACGCCGCTAACTTGCAGTTGAAGAAACAAAGATTTAAGCTGCTTTTTAAATGTGAATATTGAATTTAGAAGTCTTATCTGCGGTGGAATATCATTCCAACACTTCGTTGCCTGGTAGCGAAAACTCCCCTCAAAGTCCTATTCTATGAGGCTGCACTGATAATATAGGTGGGTGGATTTAGAGCGATGACAAGATCAAAAAAAATCGAAGCTTTGCATATAAATAATCAGGATTTTGGAATTTCATAACCCCCAAAAATTAGGCCGGCTAGGTGTAATTTCCATCATAACTCGATATTTAACATGGATTCTAAGATTCATTGAATTTTAGAAGAATTCATATAAGATGATTATATGAATTCTTCTAAAATTCAATGAATTGATAAGAAACTTGAGCTCATATAGGGTGATTGTAAATCCCTGGCAATATTTCAATGTCAGTAGAATATAGACCTATAAAAAAAGGTAAAAAATTAAGAAAAAATTGAGCTTCCGATATAAGTCTATAGACATATCTATGTTTAGTAGGACGAGCTCCGTGGCGCGGGCGCCGTGGTAAACACGCAAGCCTGCAAACACTAGGGTCCCCGGGTTCCATCCCCGGTCAGGTCAAAATGGAAATCGATCTTTTTCAGATTGACCTAGGTCTTAAAGCTGCGCGTTCACTGGATCGGAATCGGAGCATACGGAGCGGACGGATTTGTTGCTTTGTATGGATTTGTAAGGCACTGCGTGCACTGCATCAGCATTTCCGTGCCGGAGACCGGTATTTCTGCCGATGACGTCATCGGCATCGGCAGTCGTCAGTGTTGCCGTTCATAATAGGATCTATCCCTTATGGTAGAACTTTTTATACTAGAATTAGGTAGAAACCTCATTTCGTAGGAATTCGATTTGGATTTCTCATTTACCGTACATTTTAAATCCATAATTTTTAAATTATGCTTATATACCTATTTAACGCAAAAAGTTAAATTCACAGTTACAATCGCCTTTTGCCATACAATTCATTTCTATAGTCATTAAAAGGCACAACTATCATAATCTGAGAAAATGTATTGTCAGAATCATCGTTTGGCTTATGATTCATATTATGAGCAATTGAAATACACATATTACAGAAAATGTATACACGGTGTAATATTGATCGTTCTGAACCCATAAAGGGATGATTCAGGCCATCGATATGAACAACTTTTCTTATGGGACCAATGCTGGGAACTCAAATTTTTTTTGACGTTCCCTTACAAATTGACGGGGCGGCCGTAATTTTTTGTATAGAATTGCCCAATTTCTTTTTGAGTTCCCAGCATTGGTCCTATAGGAAAAGTTGTTCATACCGATGGCCTGTATCACCCCTTTAAGGGTCCAGAACGATAAAAATTTCACCGTGTATAGTAACCATAATGTACGCAGCATTGTAACTCCTCTTCTGACAAAATACAGATAATAACATAAATATTTTCATCACTATCCTCCATAACGCTAAGCATGTGCAAGCTATGACGATTGCTTCAAAAATGCCGATATTTCCGATGCGGAATCCGAATGCAGTGGACGCACCCCATCGCCATTTTATAAATTCTTACGCTCCGTACGATGCCGACGTTCCGATTCCGATCCAGTGAACGCACAGCTTTTATGTATATCTATATAAGTATCTATTATAAAATATAGCAATGACACAAGTTCACGACTTACTCTGGGGCTAGCTCAATTTGTGTGATATGCACCTATATATTTAGTGACATATCAGACGATATATATGATGAGCCTGGCCATATTTCAACGGCATGGTGTTGTCGCCGTTGGCTGGCGTCATGGCGTGGCACCATATCAGCCGGCACATAGCGACGGCGCCATCACATAAATACAAATCCTTAAGCTACGGGCGGCCTCCGTCGCGCCGTGCTTGCCTGCAGGAAGTCGCCTGATCAACCTGTTTGTTCGATCCCCGACGCCCGCAGAGTTAATGAAGTTACAGAATTCTCTTCTGTGTAGTAAAATTGAAAATCTTATTATTTGTAACTATATCTTCCAGTTATCAATGTCTAAACTAGTAGGTATTCATTATATCTTTATTTCTATAGAAAATACATGTGACATTAAGAAATGCTTTGGAAGGATTTGACGCATTCAAACATAAAACATGCATACAAACCCGGTAAAATAAGTGTGAGATTGTGATAAAATATGTCATCAGGCTACGTTCTGGCTATTTCTTCTTATCTAGGCTTTTTTCCGGTTGTGATGCATCGGAGCCCATCATTTGGGTTCCGATTATACATATTATAACAGCATTCAAGTTTTTACGACTTGTTTTCTTCCTGACACTAAACTCTCCTTGCCCGGAGATACATAAGTATGTAGCAGACGGCCTGGTTAGTGTTAATAACCATTGCGCCACGGCAGCCGTCAGAGTACATCTTGTCAGCTATATAGGTTTTATTTTCTGGCCATGAATTTAAGAACAATTAAGATAGGCCTCTAACGAACGTTACAGTGATGCAAATAATAATTTATACAAATATGACGCCACATAAAACACGCACACATTGACAGTAAATGAGGATGCAATCTTCTTCTATTCGAAATTCAAATTCAATCCAATGATAAATTAGTACTTATTAGCCTGCAAACATGTAATGTAAAATGTTAGCGTCTTGTGACGCCCTCCGCGTCCAGTCCATAATATACCTAGGTCCATGTTTCTGGCACCATGTAGCATAAATATGTGTTGATTTGAATATTAAGATTCACGGAAGAAATTTATGACATTCAATTTTAATATATCTTCGAAATTTTAAAGAAATATTCCATTTTACAGAAATTATACTGCTGCCCTAGATTGCTAGAAACTGTTGCCACTAGAAACCTTTAAAATCACTTTGTAATAAAGTCGGAACCAATAAACGTGCTTTAACGCCCCTATAAAAGAAGTCTAATTAATAAAATAGTCCGTAAATTTCAGCTAGGTACAAAAGTTCGACGGCCCCGCGAGCTTATGAACTATGAAAGCTTACTCATGTTTACCAACCCCTCACATTTTTGGGTTAGAGATGTTTTACGCCAATTTGTTTATTCCCAAAAAAGAAATATTAATATCTAGTTTCGCCCATATTTAAAAACGTGTTTATTAGTTTTACTTAATTTCTTGTGAAAGTTAATATTTAGGTGCGGCACAAAATGCGCTGCCGTCGAACTTCAAAGGCAACCTTGCATCAGTATTTAGATTATGCCTATTACTTCATAATCAAATGGTGAGTTCGATTCCCACGGGAAGCATACGTTGTTTAGTTGGTGCCAGTTTGGTTAGGACATTGCCGGCTTGAATAACCTGATTGTCTGATAATAAAGATGATTCCGTGCTTCGGAAGGCACATTAAGCTCTTGGCTGCCATCTGGTAGTCGTTAAAGGAACCACGTCAGAGGCCGAGAGGCGGGTCCGAAGAACTCTGACACCAGTATGTGCATGGTCGTTTGACCATGGCACTTACACGAAATGATGATGATGATGAGATCAAATAAAAAAATCTAAATTTGTACTTTGGCAGAAAATGCCTTGTAGTACTTTTTGGTATCAAAGTAAAAAACAACTTTAGTATACAAGCTCTTAGTCCGAGCCTATTAGTGCTGCAATTTTTAAACATAGATATTCAGCAATTATTAGTTCTTAATTCATTAGACAGCTCGTTGACATAATATTGTTCTCATGATAGCGGGTGTGTGCTAATTTTTATCTCAATGAAATATGGAAAAATTGGTCAAATTTTACTTCCGAGATCTGGGTGTAGGCACCGAGACAGGTGCAACTAACTAAGACCTGTTTCTAGGCCAGCTTGTACAGGTACAGTTGACCCTTATCCTTGTTTCCATTGTATTGTTACAATGCAACCATACACACATAAGGGACATAGGCAAATTTTAATACCACTTTGTTTTACCACTGTTTCACTTGCCGTCAGGCTGTACTTAAATAACAACTGTTCACTCGCTTTGTGAATTCGACTGTGGAATGTCCACTCAATAACACGGTTTCACGTCGGCACATCAAAGCTGGGCTATAAAGAAAACGTCCAGCACGTGTAAATAAACCTGGGCAGTATCAAACAGTTTGTTGATTGCATACCTGATGCATGCGTTTAACTACAACACAGTATTTGTATAAAGTAAAGGTTCAAATGTTTCTAATAAACACTTAGTCATTACCTAACAGTAGGCAAAAATCAATCGTATCACGTTTATTCAGAAAATAGACCTTGGCAGGCACTTTTTCACGTCAAATCACATTTTAAAGAGTAGAATTTAGTAATATTTATATTATTAAATAATGTGCAAAAGCTACTGACTACTAGCGTTTCGGAACAGATCACTGCTGAAAAGAAACGCCGAAAGAAATTCCTTTCAACAGAATTGATCGCCTATTCGCCTGAAGGGCTTTTTAATTTTATGACTATTTTTCTTTTCTAATGTTTATTTGTGTTGATATAGCCTCGAAGGGACTAGCACGAAACTTTTTATTATTTGTTTCCGTTGATATGTTAAGGCTCGTTTATATAAATAAAGAGATCGGAGCTGTAAAGAACCGCAAGACCTATGGGTCCGGCGGTCCGCTATTGCTGAACACCATATGGACACCAACTGAAAACACTGTATTTGATTACACCAGCGCAATGTTCTATCCTTTGACCGTCATTATTACAAGAGAATAGTACGGGAAGCTGCCGGAATAATGAAAGTTAGGCTCTCAAATTACATATTCGTAGCCCACAAAATGTAAAATTTATATGACGTCACACGTTATTATTTTGTATACAGGTATACATAAGTGCTAATTTTGTTAATACTTTATAATTTCGCGTGTGATATCTATAGGATTGTTACGTGCTATATTAATGGGAATTCCTCCTACTGTAATCCGGTATAAGGAACTTCGTACCTAAATAAATTCGTACTTTTTTATGCAATAATAACCCATATTCCCATCAAAATTACTGATTGCACAGCAGAATACTCAACTCAAAATATTAGAAAATAAACTACAATTTATGATCGCGACGTACGGCTGTTTTTCTTAATGCAAAGCAATTTTTTAAAGGCCAATGCTCAGTATACCTGTAAATTCTTTTTAAATACAGCTGCTATTTATACATTACTTTCAGTAGTTTTTCTAAATGAAACAGTATTTAATTGGTCATAATCATCTTATTATTTATTAAGTACAACATGATAAAATCAGCAAAAACATTATAAAAATTGATACAAATAGTAATTTGAATGAGCTTTCGTGAGGCGTCCACGCTTCCTTTTTTGCCCAATAGGCACATTTTTGAATTCTTCAGGTGGTGTAGCCCGATGATATGCTTGCACATATAGTTTAAAAAAAAAGAGTCAGGTGTACTTTCCGATCATCCAGGCGGTTTGTTGGGTGGGCAAGGCAACTTTCCAATATGCGAAAGCTTTTTTTTATAATTATCAAAAGTATCCCAATCTTAATTAAATGGAATGTTACTTGCTGTTGAGCTGGCTACTATGTATTTAGTCCGGAATCGGATTCTATGAATGGGACATCCTTGTCAAGCTTTGCCTATTGATACGCAAGAGTCCAGTCTTTCAGATCAATCGAAGGTGGAGTCGAAAAAGTCTTTGGTTTATAATTTCCCAACCACTTGTTGCGACTAAAAGAAATAGAGTTTGTTGCGACTGAAGATAAAGGAAGTCGTTCTCGCAAAATGTGGCTGTATATTATTATTCCTCTATTGAATGACTATCTGCATAGATAACTACCATTTGCACAGTGACGAAAAAGCGCACCCTTTTTCAGTTAATTTCTTCTGCTTTTAAAATAAAATTTGCCGAGTATGTGTTCTTGAAAATTAAAACAAATAATGATGAGCAAGATTTGTGGCGCTTATTAGTATACTAGCTACTCGGATAGTTATTTTGCTATCACAATGAGTATTTTCTACATGCGCTTTAGTTAATTTGCTATGCAGTCAGTATTTTTGATAAACATTTAGTATGTTTGTAGCTAAATAAATTTATTTGTATCGCATTATGAGAAAAAACATAATGTCATGCTGATGTATTAAACTTTTCTGCAATACTAGTTTTGGTAAACATTTAGTTTATTTGTAAGTAATTTATTTGATGTAAAAAAAGCATTTAAATGACAAAAAAATATTGATATGCTATTATTTGTTTGATGTGCAATTAATAATATCCCAATAAATACTATCAGCAGTAGACAGTCCTCCGACCTACGCTCAGACGGTCACATCCTGCGTAACCAGCAAAATACTTGGAACAATGTTTACTCCTGGCATTACGCCTCCGCTGGTCAGCGAAAATGTCAATATAAAAATACTATTATTAAGTGATTCTGTGTACATATATAATTCATAGTAATATAATATCATTTTTATTCCCTTTTGTAACTTTAACATTTTAAATAAAATATTATACAACTGGTCAATTAATTAAAATCAAAGTAAAAATTACAAAGATATACGTCAATAATATAAAATAAAATACACAGATACATAAAAAAGAAACCATTAAAACCCACCACTGGTCGCTTAAAAGTACCCAAGATGCTGGCTTTAAAAGTACCCAACGCTTTAAAAGTACCCAAGACGCTGGCAGCATTTCCACGCTGAATCGCTATGGCCATCCTTTGCACGACACTCTCATACTTACACAAGTAAACATTTATTTTAATATCAGTTGTACCGGTATATCTCGGGTATTTGAAAAAAATGGGTGTGAAATTTTTATTCCAATAGTTTTCGCGTGTCAGGTATATATATTATATAAAAGTCGTATTTATGTTGCAATACGATAGATATATGTATGTACGCCTTAATGTCTTGGCTTCTAAATTATTATTATTCCAGGTGTTCATAATCTGCTTGCCGCCGAATGAAAATCATGACGAAATAAAAACAAATATTCGGAATTAATTGCCAAGACTCAAACTCTGAACCTCCGTTACACAACAGATGGATATACCTACGCGAATAAATTTCAACCTGTGTTGGTGTTTAATTAACTTTCTATATACTTTCCAACAGCTGTTTGTGTGAGAATTTTTTAATATATTAGAAAAGTTTTCCTTCGGAAGGCACACGGGTTTTTGGGCTCCGACTTTAAAATTTGTTTGTTGTATACTTGTATTATGTTTATTTTAATAGGATAAGCTCAACTCTTAATGCGAAAAATAAACTGTTGCAGCTTTTAAACTTGAATAAGAATATTCTTTGGGATAATTTTGGTAAATAAAGGGGCATTTGTAGTAGATAATCAAAGAAATATATCGGCTGCAAAAGACATAGGCCTCCGCGAGGATTTCACATTCTTCTCGCGAACTTGGTCGGGTCGTCCAACCACCTGGTCAGTGAACTATGTGTTATCAGTAGGTATCCATACTTCTTAACAGCTCCGTGGCGGAGTGATTAACACGCCATCCTGCGACACAAGGGTGTCGGGTTCGATCCCCGGTCAGGTCAAGATGGAAAATAATCTTTTTCAGATTGGCCTGGGTCTTGGATGTTTATGTATATATGTATTTGTTAAAAAATATAGTATCTTTGAGTTAGTATTCCATAACACAAGTCTCGAACTTACTTTGGGGCTAGCGCAATCAGTGTGATTTGTCCGTACATGGATCACTAAAATGTAACCTACCTACTCTAAACTTTTTTTTATTTTTTTAAATTCACTAGCCTATCCTTACTATAAATTCCTAACTGCACCAAATACTAGCTGTATTACTCTTAATCTACTTTATCAACCTTCATACCCTAATAATGTTTTGTTTCTTTGTTCAATTCTATATGGCGTGATCGTATATCTAGCGGTAGTAACCCTTGTTTTATCATAGTAATCCCTGGACCTTCTTAAATGAAGTGATTTTGAACCTAACCTATGGTGATGAAGCCTAGCCCTATCTTATGCTATGCCTAAAGTTGCTATCAGCCTTGTGTATAACTATTGTTACTTATAAATAAGTATATCTTTATCCTAAGATGCGCTTATGTTTTTCCTAATAAATATTGTTTAAATTGCACTTTGTGTTATTTTATGTTGCTTGCTATTTCACATTAATAGATTTGCCTTATTTTATGAAGAGTTGGTTAATTATTTTTCATAAATGAGCATACTGCTTATCTAGCATGGTTCATTCTACAGAAATATGTTCCTCTACCAGCGGCTTATTGTTATAGTATTGAATTCTGGATATGTATAGTAAGTATTAGAATTTAAGTAGCTATATTGACCTATAATGAGCCATAGATGACTACGACTGTAGGTAATGGATAGAAGTTTAAGGTAATAGTTTAATATTGTCATTGTATGTGTTAGTCAGTGGTAAATATACATTATAGTGAATATACCCAGCGTTTGGTGTTACGGTTTACTGGTACGAGCCCCGCCATCCGCCCGCCAGAGTACCACTCGTCATCCAGACTTGGACATGGTTCCTCCGTATGCTAATTTCTTTTGGAAAGCGAAAGGGATACCCATTAAAGAGTAAATAGTACCTGTTCCCACCTAATAGTAGGATAGGCAATTTGTCAGTAAAATTATGTCTGACTATTAAATTCAGGGACAAGAGGGTAGACTAAATGTCTTCAAGCGTATTACCTGCTACACAAGCATTATGCTCTCATTGTGTTCGCTGGGATGAGTTCAGACTTATTTACTTTGAAATATCACCACGGAGGTGTAAAAGCAAAGAACTCAATTTATAAATTTAGAACAAGTAGGTAGTACTACGTACTCAGATGGAGTTTTATAGCAAGGGTTTGTTTGTCAGTCAAACTATACCTCAACTTTCACTGTAGAAAAGGCATTGCAAATTACATGATAATACTTCCTGTATTAATTTTTATTCATTATCCTATTATTTTTAGGAATTATGTAGCTATGTATGTAAGCATGTAAATGTTATGCCATGCTGTTATGTATAAGCACTATTATGCACTAACTCTAGATCTTAGAGATAGATTGAGATGAAAATGTCTATTAGTATTTAAGTACATTTACATCAGACTTATTTGTCTCAGTGATTTAACAAATTTTAGTGTGAGGATTGTAATATTCCTAGATTTCAATATGTAGGGATTTGAGTCAATCTTACACTCGCCCTTTGTAGTATATAAGGAACATTACTCTCCCAGAATTCATTATTTATTCCAGAATTAGATGAATCATATGGTATATAAGTGGATTGTCAATATCTCAACCTTACAGAATTTACATGACTTCCATGGAACCAACAGACCATCTCCTTCAGAGAATGATTATCATGATAATATATTGTCAGAGAGTTATTAGATCTCACTGGACTAAACAAATCTGAATTTTCCAACAAAATAGGTAGATCACGAAGATATTTATTTAGTAAATAAATAGACAACTCAGACTCAATCCATTGTCAAATAACTATGAGATTATGCCACAAGTTATGATATTAATTGTTCATGGCCAATCTATGTGATTTTACAATATGAAAATCCCTAAATCATTCAAGTAAATTCTCTAAACACTACTATGGTTTTTAGGGCCTTGTATATCAAAATTAAGGTTAGGAATATCATACCTTTGTTAGAAACAGACTCTCTGAATCTCTCACAATTAAAATACGCACATTTCTTCAGCATTATCACTTGTCACAATCACAGAACCAGCTTATGCCATTTTGTTATCATATTTTCACATTTAACTTCACTTTCATATTAGATACGACTATCTACCTTAAAATTACTGTCAAAGATTAATTGTTTGAATTATTAACGTCCTATCCACCAACAACTTGGATGGTTATATTGCTACCTCCGGATTTATCGTGAAATCGAATGGAATTTTATCTCCTATACCCCTCTTTTTCTTATCCTAACGCAACCGTTAATGGGCCTAATCTAGTCCCTATCAATCCCTAATTTCTAGTCTAAAGGTGTTAAGTTACTGTCCCCCATCCCCAAAATGTGTGTGTGTGTAGAACGAACTCCGGTGTAAAAGATCGCTCCCTAATCTAGCTAAAAAGATTTGAGGAAGCTTCCCTCGCCCTATTTTAATGATTCTACCTGCCTGACTGCTCCTTAAATCAGATTTCCTACTCTGGTAAATAGATTAGGTTCCTAGCAAGGAACCGTCATCTCTAAGCTGTAAAAGGGAGCCAGAGTTTGGGCCCACGAACCTATTATTCCTATCACTCTTGGGTCGTGGTCATCTCTTGTGGTCAGGATCGAGACTTCCACGCCCTAACAAGGGTTTGAGGTCCCAGACGTGTCCCCAAGTGACTAGGGCGCCGTAAACCAGCACACCGTTCGGACCGTAGGTTACCCTAGGCCCTGGGCCGTCTGGACTCCTCAAGTAGCATAACTAGGCTGGGAATTTCAGCCCATTCGACCAGCTACAATGTCGAACTAATTTTACTCCTACTTGGCCGCTACCCTCATAAAGAACAATCGCTCTCATAAGGAATAGAGGTCCAGCGCTGATCTTGGCCATGTATTCCCCAATTCGACACAAAACTCTATTAAACTTTCATTAATATCCAACAAATTGGAACTAGATATCTCAGATTTGACACGGAGAAGATTTCGAAGACATCAAAGATCTCCCCAACATCATTTCCTCAATATCATTCAAAACTTTACAGTATATGAAACTATTATAGAGAATTTACTCTGGACAAGCTAATATTCATATATTTCAAAAGAATCTACAATATTTTAACTTCAGAACACGATACCAATGTGCTTCTTAGCTAAAATATTTTTGCAAGGGACTTCGCGGGACTTTTCGATCCTAATTTGCCAAGATAACGCGATAACCCACACTTTAAACTACTTCTTTCTTGATTTAAAATAAAACTTGCAGTGGCGTTCTGGCAGCAATTCCTCTTGATTCTTCAAATTCCCGATGCGTAATAACCCAGACTAATGGCGCCGTAGTCTTTTATACTCGCTCCCGTGCGGTTCTCAGAAATCAGACCACATTGACTGAAAAAACCGTTGGCCAATATTTTTTCTAAAAAGCTCATGCAAATATCTAACTAATATCCCTACATTTAACAACTCATTCCTGTCGATAAGACCTTTTTCATTAAATTCTCAATTGAATAAAGTTTTTCCATTGGTTAGTTCAAAACTTTCTAGACCGTTCTAAGGCTACCTGTCTCTTTCTTCTTTTCATCCTCATTGAACGCTCACCCCTAATCGTAACGAAATAAAGGGCAGCGTGCCTTGTAACAAATTCAATTCCATAGACAATTTTATAGTTTTCTTTTAATTATTAGTGTTCCCTGTGCTATCTATAGGATCCCTTGAATCGACCTACTAGGATAATCTGGCATCACAAAATATTATAATAAATGAGATTATAACTTTACCATTTAAATTCCTTTTACGCTGAGTATTAATTTACTTTAATATTTGTTTAATCTCGATTATTCGTAAAATGCTTACTTTTTTTCAACTAGACAAAAGAATAAACTAATTATCAATTATTTGATCAAATTTTGTTATCATCATAATTATTTATTTCCTTGTTCTCACTTAAAGATATAAATTCAGTCAAACTATACTTTTAATTTCATATTTTTTTTTAATTTACATTTCCCTATCCTTGTTCTGAAATTTACTTTTCATAGATCATAGATCAATTTTCTTCCTCGCGTCAATTGTTGACAAAACAAACTGTCAATGTCATTCTGCTTCATAACAAACAAAATAAGATGGATATAATTAATTATTGTGAAACAATTTACAAAAGACTGTTTTATCATTTAATTTCAGATATTCAGTTAATATTTGAGAATTGTGAACGAGAACATTAGTGTTTCGTTACAGCAGTTGTAAATCTAGAGCTTTAAACTTTTGAGTTTGATCCTCGACAAGCAGGCCTATTTTCTAACATAGTGTATAATGTTTTGATAGTCACTTCAAAATACATGACATTTATTTTATACCTTTAAACGAGCAATTATTGTATATTTATTTATATGTATATAAATTTATTTCTATGATCTCGGAAGCGGCTCTAACGTTTGCACTGAAATTTGGTATATGGGGGTTTTCGGGGGTAAACAATCGATCTAGATTAGTTTTAGTTTTAGTGTTTGAGAAAACGCATGTTTTTTTCGAGTTTTCGTGCGTTTGCCTTACCTCGCAGAATATGGTCGCTAATTCCGTCCTGCCGGCCACTGTCCGTCTGATCCAGCGGACGGTAAGAAATGATTGTTACGGATTTGAATCCCACTCGGTGACTTACTTTTGTTTTTTTTATGTGTTCAAGTTTATATATATATTTTTTTTTTGTATTTAGACAAATTTAAAACCTTTAAAATTTAAAGCAGGTAGTAAATGTTTGATTTTACTTTTTAAGTTTATGTAGATTATCATCTAAACACCATAATATTACAATAAATAGTAATAACCGACCAAAGCTTGGTCGCCGAGGTACTATAATCTTAAATAAAAAATAGTGAATCATACAAAACCCGCAATGTATTTTTTTTACTAAGTATTGAAGTAGACATTTGTCTCCCATCTAACCTGATGGTAAGTGACGATAAAGACGAGGATGTGCCTATTCAAGAAATACTTATTAAAGTGACTATCAAAATCTTGTACACTGAGTATGGCAAATAGGCCAGCAGGTAAAAACTTTTTAAGATCCTGTGTGATATTTTTGTATACCACATGACGTAACACCAGGGGAGAGTTTTGTTTACGACAAGCGAAGTGAAACAGGAAATTAAATTAAAGCTTTCATGTCTGCCTACTCGCCTGATTAAAAAGAAGCCAAACCTGCCTTCCCTGGGATCCAAAAACATAAATAATAATGTATGATCATATATTGCACAAAAAGTCCAATTAGAAACCTTTAAAATAAAATTGTCGCGAAGCTTAATAAAAGTGTTTAAAACTTCACTTCATCTCTAGAAAGAAGAACTTAAAGTATTCAGAAAAGCCTCAATCAAAAATAAATATGAATACGTTGAACTTACTAAACATTCATTCGATTGATTTTAAAGTATTGTCTAGACTCAGCCAAGGCATATCGGGGTAACGGCCAACTGCTTCTACTATTACTTCGGTGTGTGTGTCAGAGATTTTACTATGTTAGACAGGGATTACATTTTTAAAATGATATCATATAGGTATAACAACCAACGGTTTCACTCACGTGAGTCGGTATCGCCAACGAGTCGTCACTTTCTGAAAAGAATCAGAATGAAAATTTTTAAGATGGAAATCTTCTCAAATAAAATAAAAATAGTTAGTAGTAGTAAGTAGTATACTTAAAAAAATAGTCTTGTTTTCTAAAAAAAGCAATAAAAATAATAAGTTAGTCTTATAAATTATCAAAAAATATTGAATACATTTTTTTTTCTTGTCTTGTTTTCTAAAAAAAGCAATAAACATAATAAGTTAGTCTTATAGATTATCAAAAAATAATGAATACATTTTTTTTTTCTTTTTTCAATTAAACCAATATTGATAAATATATAGCCCGTTAAAGTTCCGGGTGATGGCACTGGTCGGTACATTTTTTACCGGCCTATTGCTTCATGTCATATCATAAGCCCCCCTGAACTTTGATGCGCTTTATCTTTATCATCTTTGTTTGACTGAAAAGAGAAAAAATACGAATATAATATTTTTCGATAATCTATAAGATGGACTAATTATTTTAAAGGGATGTAGTAATTATATCTCGTGTCACAAATCGTAAAATCCCTCCAAATGCACGCTCCTGGGCATCGTGCCAAAAAGGCTGGCAGCATTGCCAAGTCGAATGGCAATGCTAATACGCTGAGCTAGGTAGCTTCCAGCCCTTTGGTCACGAGATCTCTCAATAAGCTTTTTAACCTATAGGTTTATACCCTTTTTATTATCTTATTGATAGACGAAATATTTTTTTCTTTTCCATCATCTTTATTCTAATAGTATGCAGTTGCCTAATACGGGCACAATGATGTCGGTGGCGTCGCGTCACTGCTTTTGTGTCAGGTTAGCCGTATTGTGTATTTGTAATCCTCCACTTGCCCCCATTAATCATCGAGCAGCTTCCCCACAATTTAATGCGAGTTTAGACATTTCGCCGCGAAATGTTTTGCGACTGTTTCCGCTTGTACGGATCCCGGTACTTTGTTCAAGTAGGTACCAAATATTTGCTTTTTAAATGTCACACAAAAATGTATACCATTCCTTATATTATATTACCATTAAACTTTAATTTTATATTTTAGGGAAGTGATTGGACATTTTATAACAAATTTATTCAGGTATATTATCTGTTGTTATAGGGGCAAAAGGTACTCGTATACATATTCGGTGAACATTTTATGTCTCTATTTATACGGTTCCAAAGATACATCCCAGTGACAGACGGACGAACGGACGGACAGCGGAGACTTAGTAATATATTCCCACTTGTACCCTTTCGAAACGGAACCTTAAAAAGCCTTTTTATGCTTATGGTACTAAACAAAATTTTCAGTAGTACTATTGAAAAAAAAGAGACGTGGATATTATTTCCTCTTCTACGCCGGCGGTCTCAGGTTTCTCTTTCAAAACTCTCTTTACAGGGGTTCAATAGAATATATGAATCATGGCTTTACTCACGTTTTATTCATCGGATGATGATTGAGTTCAGAGGGTGATTCTGTCATTTACCTGTCCGGTAACTGCCTAATAAGAATCACTACGGGTGCGCGACCCCGGACTGCTCTAGCTGCTCCTGCCACACTCCTCTCTTCCGTGGTAGTAGTATCCCACCATTTCCCTCCGTTTCTAATCACTTAAGTGGACGCCTCCCACTAACATCCACTGGCGTTCCCGGCCAGTTTCACAGGTCCTAGCTGGACGTAAGTATTAGGTCTGCGTCAGAGGCCTTGCTGACGCTTAGGGACGTTCCTACCTCTTGCCGATTGTAGCGATCTCTCGTTCCATTGGATTCAGGGAGGTAGGGATAAGAGTGCACCTGTGTCCGCGCGCACACTGTCGTCTATTCGTTTCGTGCACTTTAATATATCCTGCGCAAATGACTTGGCTCTGATAACGGAATCCGATTTACATATCAGTCCTGCGGCGATGGACAGAGGTAGAGAGGTCTGGCTGTGATGCCAGTCAGGCTTTGTCTGATGTCTGCACGTAGGCGGCTCGGGAAAGATGGTCGTTTTGCGCTGCATTGGGTTCAACAGTGCAACTCGGCAGCTCCCTGAGTGACGAAGCAGCTCTATTCAGAGAGGCCCTGCTTCCCCCAATCCGGGGAGGGGACTAGAAAAGGTGTCCTAAAAAAGGCTTGACCCATCATACTCAGAGGTAGTTACCACGGCTGCCTCTGCATCACTCACACGTGGTCGAAAGATGCAAAGAAAACTTAATGGACGTCAATTACTGGATACCCAAAATATGACCTTTGCAGCGTGGAATGTGCGCACTCTCCTTGACCGCGAAAGCAACTTGGGTCCTCCTCGTAAAACCGCCCTTGTATCTCGAGAACTCCGACGCTATGGTGTGGATATTGCAGCTCTCAGTGAGACACACCTGCCCGACGAGGGAGAGAGAGTGGAACGCCTGGGCGGGTATACTTTCTTTTGGAAAGGTATTCCGTCTTCAGAGCCTAGGAGATCCGGTGTCGGTTTCGCGATCAGAAATGACATTACTAATAAATTAGAGGAGTGTCCTGTTCATATCTCGGACCGCGTCACCACGCTTTGCCTACACCTAGATAATGACAATTACCTTAATGTAATCAGTATTTATGCGCCAACAATGGACAAGGATGATGACATCAAGGCCAAGTTTTATGAAGAAGTTACGCGAGTCCTATCTAAAATCCCTCCTAGAGAGCAGATACTTCTAATGGGTGACTTTAACGCGAGAGTTGGACGTTACTTTGAAGCTTGGCCTAAGGTCTTGGGAAGACATGGTGTTGGCAACATGAATGATAATGGACAACTCCTTTTGTCCCTCTGTGCCGAATTCGAATTGAACATCACCAACACTATGTTTAGACTCCCGGCAAAATATAAAACCACATGGATGCATCCAAGGTCGAAACATTGGCACCTGATTGACTATGTGATTGTCCGGCAAAGAGACTTTTCCCAGGTACATATCACTCGTGTTATGCGTGATGCCAATGCGATCTGTAGCACTGATCACCGTCTGGTCATCACTAAACAGCAGCTTCGACTTCATCCTCCTCACCGATCCCAAGGAATGAAACCTAAACGCATAGGTATAGAAAAATTGCAAAGTTTAGAGGTGCGTGAGAACTATGCACAGTCAGTAAGTGGTGCAATCCAGAGGATGGACGTTGAGGGTGGTGATTCTGTGGCTAATTGGCAAACGCTCTCGTCCTGTTTAGTCACTGCCGCCTTGCAGACACTGGGCGTCAAATCCAGCAGACACGAGGATTGGTTTGATGACAATGACGAAATCTTGGCGAAAGCCATTCAGAATCACCGATCACTCTTACGTAAGCATCCAGATGATTGCCAAGCAGAACAGGTCAAGGGAAGTGGTGCAGAGCTACGGAGATATGTACGGGAAATAAAAGACAAGTGGTGGCGAGACAAGGCCGAGCGCATGCAGTGGCTTTCTGATACTAATCAGTTGGGTGCATTTTATGATGAGGTGCGAAAACTTGTTGGTAACGTGTTTCGTTCAAGAGTGCCCCTGAAATCTCTCGACGGCACACAATTGCTTACCGTCAAGCAAGATGTACTCCAAAGATGGGCAGGGCATTTCAACACCTTGCTCAATGTTGATCGAGCTGCGGATATTTCGTACATCCGCTCGATAGCAGCATGTCCCACAGTCAGCAAGCTGGACGACCCACTGACTCTGCGCGAGGTGGTTGTTGCCGTTCAACAACAGCAGAACAAGAAAGCGGTTGGCATTGACAATATACCTGGGGAACTGCTGAAGTATGGGGGTACAGAATTGCATGAAACAATCTGGAAGTTATTTGTTCAGATGTGGGATGAGGAGCGAGTACCTGATGACTTTCGTGTCTCACGTGTTTGCCCTCTTTACAAGAACAAAGGTGACAAATCAGATTGCAATTCTTATAGAGGCATTTCACTTCTGACTATTCCTGGAAAAGTCTTTGCGCGAATTTTACTTAACCGCTTGATGCCCTTGTCTGAAGACATTCTGCCCGAAACTCAGTTTGGCTTCCGGCCGAATCGAGGTACAGTTGAGGCTATCTTCTCTGTCCGGCAACTTCAAGAGAAGAGCCGAGAACAAGGTCAACCGATGTGTCTTTGTTTTGTTGACCTGGAGAAGGCTTTCGACTGCGTGCCTCGAGAAGCTTTATGGGTTGTACTGACGAAACTTGGATGCACGGAAAAGTTTGTACGAGTGATTCGACTCCTGCATGATGACATGCGCTGTTGTGTTAGTATGCACGGCGAAGATTCAGAGTTCTTTTCAGTGAGCTGCGGCGTAAAGCAAGGCTGCGTACTCGCTCCAACTCTGTTTGCCCTGTATTTTGCAGTTGTAGTTAGGGAAGCCCTGCAGACTTTACCCGAAGGCATTTGTATTCGTTTCCGTACCGGTGGTGGTGGTGTCTTCAACTTAGCTAGACTAAAAGCTCACACCAAAGTGTCTCTCACAACTATCACCGAGATGATGTACGGAGATGACCTGTGTTTTGCGGCGAAATCCTCTGAGGGTCTACAGAGGCTTATGTCGAGTCTTGATGAGTCTTGTCGAAGATTTGGCCTTAAGATCAGTGTAAAGAAGACCGAAGTCATGGCTCTTGATACACTGACCAGTGCCCCAGTCGACATTAAACTCGGTGACGACTCGTTTAAGCAGGTAGATAAATTCAAATATTTAGGAAGTACTATAACATCCAAGTGTCTCCTTGATAATGAAGTCAACAGTAGAATTGGAGCAGCTGCTGCGGCCTTTGGTAGACTTCGTGTCAAGGTGTTCCGCTCGCATGACGTAAAGCTCTCTACAAAAGTATCTGTGTACATGGCAATAGTTCTGCCAAATCTCTTGTATGCCTCCGAAACGTGGTGTCTATACCGCAAGCATATCCGTACATTGGATAAATTCCACCTAAAATGTCTTTGCGACATTATGAACATCCATTGGTCGGACCATGTTCGTAACACGGAAGTACTACGACGAGCTAATGTTGGTGGAATGGAGGCGTATCTAATGATTCGTCAGCTGCGGTGGGCTGGCCATGTCTCCCGCATGTCAGACGACAGAGTGGCGAAGCGCATCTTTTATTCAGAACTGCAAGATGGCAAGCGGAAACCAGGCGGCCAACTTCTGCGGTACAAAGATGTGCTTAAGCGTCACATGAAGCGATGTGACCTGGAGCCGTCGCAATGGGAGACAATGGCAGCGGAACGGCCGCGGTGGAGGCATATCGTGAGCACCAAGGTGCTTGAGTTTGAAAGGCGTCGTAAAGAAGAGCTCGATGCTAAACGAGACGAGCTTAAGGCCCGACCACCCGCGGCCATACAATATAATTATATCGGAGGGGTGCTGACTTGCAGTGAATGTGGACGTACTTTTACTGCAAAAATTGGCTATATCAGTCACCTGAGAGCTCACGAACGTAGCTCTCATTAGCCAGAGGCAAAGTCGCTGTGGCCGAAATCGGTCTGGATGGATTATTATTCATCGGATTCGCCGACTAGTTTCGGTCTGTTACGACGACCATTATGGGGGCGAGTGTTAGGGGTGGCGACATGACGGCTTCGCTTACCTCAAAGCCCCGATGATGAACTTCGTAACAGACTATTCAAGGAATTCAAGGAATCCGACGAATAAAACGTGAGCAGAACCGTGATTCCATGATGAAAATCCATCAGTTTCGAAGTAAGTGAACGTCATTATTGGGCGAGTGTTGCGCAAACTAATGATGCTATTTAGTCTCCAAGCGTGTTTCCCGTTGCATCCTTACTGAGATGGTTCGGGTCCCAGGATCACACGTCCAATCAGGACCTCGGAGAGACTGCATGAAAACGCCAAAACTTACACGGACTAAGTCGCGGAAAACAGCAAGTATACTTTCCATCATTCGAGTCATGGCGGATCGGATTTACAATGCAACAAAGGTAATTGCACCTCATACGCAGTCAATTATATTTGAATGGCTTGGCGGCAGCTACCGATATCCACTTTGCACCGACTCTGCTTATTCTGTTTAAATATGGAATTAAACTACTGTACAGAAAGCTCAATTTCCTTTGTATCTGTACTTACAATGTAAAAAATATATATTTATGGCATTCTCGTCGAATTTGCATTAGTGTCATATATATTTACGTGACCTGACCATTAATACGTTACGTACACGTACTCAATTGGGTTTCCTTTAATTGCTGAAAAAACTATATTTGATGTACCTACTTGACATAACTCAATTGACATAACATTTAACAATGCGGTACCTGGGCGACCGAGCTTTACTTGATTTTACTATTTATTGTAATATGGTGGTGTTTAGCTGATATAGTCTACATAAACTTAAAAAGCAAAATTTGAACTGACAATTATTATTATTTACAAACGATTTCTGTGTAGATTCTAAAACCCCCATATACCAAATTTCAGCGAAATCGTTAGAGCCGTTTCCGAGATCATAGAAATAAATTTATATACATATAGATATACAAGAATTGCTCTTTTAAAGGTATAAGATAATTTAAATACTTAAATTAGCATAACGGATTTTAATAAATTGAATTTATATTATTGTTATGTAATCGTTTTGAATACTATTCGTAATTTAAACTTTTGTGTGTATTTTAAAATATGGAATATAATTGAGATTTTAAACATCGTATATTGTCAGTGAATAAAATTTGAATTATGAATTTTAATACCTATAACTCTAGCTCATTCAAATACAATACTAGCCGGCCTCGGCTTAGCACGGGTGCAATGAATATACAAATCTTCCACTTGAATCACTCTATTTGTTAAAAAAACCGCACTATAATCCGACTTTGTTTTATACTATATAGCGAAGTAATTAAAAAATGTATAAATAAAGCATTTTTTTCTGTCGAGAGGTCATGAAAGAGTTAAACAATCTAAAGTAACATTTCATACTCCCAAACTCCAACAATACAAAATGCAACCGGAAAATGACGCATCCAACATTTTCAGTTGCTTAATTAATTAAAAATATCGGTAAATATTATTACCCTTTCACGAAGAAAAATCAATTATAATTTGACTGAACTTTTGTTTGCTTTCATATTTGCATTTGAATCATGAATTGAAAAGCCAGGCGTTCTTTTGTTTTACTGAAAAGTTTAAAAAATTTTATCGAACAATAGCATCTGCGTTTTTTCGCGTGTTTATTCAACTCGGGATGCTGAAAAAATACCCTCAAAGAACCCTTTGCTAGTACAAACACAGAATTTTGAATAGTATTGTATTGTGGGGTGGCATTGGTCATTGAAAGATAAGGACAGAGGATAAAACCAAATATATGATAGTTATTATACATACGGGACCTAGTACGAACCTTTTATTCATATCCGCTGACGGAACGTATACGTATAAACTTAACGTAATATTAATTAGTATAAAGTGTGAAAGTAAAAAAAAAACATTTATACATAGGTAAATTAATAAAATGATATTTGTTTATTTAAAAAACATTAATTAACACAGTAATTAAAATTATTTAACGCAGAATTTATAAAGAAATTGGTTTTTATAAAATTTTTAAACTTTTAAAAGCTAGTATTAGAGAAGTAAATAAAATCATCAATCCACATCACAATTTAGTTCATTGTCATAACTATAATACTACTAAGCTTCGGTAATATTATAAAATTGTTATTCAGAACGCAAAATAGCAAATATTACTCATGAACTTAAGGCAAAAAGTTACTAATAAGTAATATAATCATAGCTTCATTGCACGAACTTAATTTGGGTTCTCACATTATCTCATAATCTGATTATACAAGTTTTAGGACGTAGGAAACCGTCTCGCAAATATCTTAATTAAGAGGGGATCTTTCGGAACCGTATCGCTTAGAAGAAACCACAGGGCGAATGTTCTCCGCCCACCCGCGTCAATGTGGCGAAACTTGTAACTTAAACATAAGTTTTTTGATAAGTCAGTGTTTAAACGATAGGGAGGTGGGCGGCTTACAGGTTGGAATGGGATGAGGGGAAGGCAAACAAGGATGGGGTGATTATTTTGATGTCGATAGTCGATTATTTTTTTTCCCTAGATGTTGGTTTTGTGTCCCACTGCTGGGCAAAGGCCTCCCCCTGGATTCTTCAGTCATCCCATAGTCGAAAGATAAAAAATAATAATAAACATGCTATATGTGGCAATTTGGAATGAAAATCAATGTGCGATGTTTGGTTTTAAAAATATTGTGTAAAGTAAGATAAGTGACATAAATAATATATAAATTAAACCATTTATTTCAGTAAGTAATTGAGAAACTTTATTCTACAGTGAATTCAATATTTGATTTAAGCTAAAGTTGTGGGAAATCAATTGCTTTGGGAAATTTGTTCAATATTAAGTTATTATTTTTTGATGACAATAATATCACTGCATAAAAGGGTGTTGATAAACTAATTTGTATTTTGTGTGACTCATAGTTAACTGCTTGAAAGTAATAACCGAAAATAATCCCATTTTAAAAAAACATATGTCGATATCGATACGGTGTAATTTCTCTTCACTAAGATGCAACAGGGTGCTGGACGCCTGCGCGTTTCCTCCCCGACTCCAATAAATGGCCCGACGGGTCTGTTTGGCCCTCAGATCCACGCCAGGAGTCCGCGAAAGTGGCTGCCCTAGTACAGGGTCCTAGCCCTCGGTCGTAGCAATGTATTCACCTGTTTAAGTTTCTGAATCTCTGAGACTCTAAGTGCGCGGGCCAGTTTTGGTGTGATGATGACTTTACGTGAGAATGACTAATTGGTGCCGTGTCTGTGAGCAGTGCCGCGACTAAAGGTAAGTTTTATAGAGTTTTAAGTCGAGCCGGCGCAACAGGAACTTGCCGCGTGGTTTGCAGTCTTGCGACAAATTACGGTACGTAACGCTGTGGAATTTTCCGGCTTGGGAATTTAATTTTGGGAGGAATTTTTAATTATTTCCTTATTTTATTTTCAACCTGTTATATTTTAATTTATTTTCTCCAAATCATATAAGAAAACCTAGTTTGGGATATATTGAATTTTATTTTAGTAAAATTTCAGTTAATACAATTAATTTAAAGCGTTCTAAATTTATCAACATTTATTCTTAACACTGGATTTTAATATTCTTATTTTAATTTTATCGTATTTATTGGCGTTCTGGTTGGCATCTGTATTAATTAAATGAAAGTAAGTATTTTATATAAGTTAACAGGAAGCGTTCCCGATCGACGGACATTGCAGAATTACATCATATAATTAAAATAAAAATGAAATATATGTATATTTAAGATGTTTTAATTTTATTCTCATTTTAAAACAGATAAACTTTTATAACAAGTCCAATTTCTCATTAAGAAAATTATCTCATATAGGTAATGACAAAGTTCTAGTAATGTAATTTTTATTACCTATGTCTTAAATAATTCCTAAATACGATACATTATCTTCACGAGTTTAGGACCCACTAAAACCATTTCACATAATTTCTGTAAAAGGTATCATATTCACACGTTTCGTTATTTGCCCGAAAACTCGTCCGTTTTGCTTTAAGAGAAGAAAATGGTTTCCTTTTCCTGTAATTAGTGTTGTTGGGCGGATAAATAAAAATTTATTAGACGTATACAAAGCTCTTGGTCTGACAGCCGACTGGGCTGACCTTTTATCTCTCCACGGCGAAAATCGCTTTCTGTAATCACTTCTAGGGTAAAATAAATGCATACTTTATTTTTTATACCGATAACCACTAAATACACTAGGTACATAAAATTAAGAAAACCATAATTAAAATTATTTGACTGATACAAGAGACCGTCTAAAATATGGAAAAAAGGATACCAATATTAATAATTTCTCGGCGATGATTTATTAATTTATTATTTTTTAATATAATATTATATAGTAAATACCCTTTTATCCAGAAAAAAATATATAAAATTTCGAATAATTAAATAAAATATCTCTTACCCAAAATATATCTTTTAAATACTTAGTTAGGTTTATAATGTGACATTTTCCACAATAACACCCTAAAATATAAATAAAATCATACACATATAGCGGACTAAAATACAACAACAAGATTAAATAATTTTAGAATAATATATCTAAACTAATTTAAAAATCATGTCCACTTTCGCGTTACAATTCAAAAAGATTACTAAAAAAAATTAATTACTCGATTTTTTATGTAAGCGATTACAATAATAAAATATAGTTAAGTTATTGTTTTATTATTGATAATAAAGTCTTAAAAAAAGACATATCATACAATCATGTCTCTGTCTTAAAACATAAAAAATAGTAGAGAGCTGCCAATCTACATTATTTGAATTTGCAACAATCATATCAAATTACCGTTAGACGACACTCAAACTTGGCAATTTGCAATTCAAATGTAGAAAATGAGATTTTGATATAATTTTAACGGATCTATTTTTAATCGGTAGAGTAGAGCATGGATGAAATTAAAATTCATTCGGGGTACTCCCTCAGGTTTTCAGTTGAATACTTATTATAAAATTACGAAATCATTGTGTATATGTAGTTTAGTATGTGTTTCTTCTATATTTGTACCGAAATCATAAAAAATAATGATGACTCACAGATTTTAAATATGGAAAGAAAGGAAACAAATAAAAGAAAGAAAAGAATGGAAATAAAGAAAAGAAAGAAAAGAGAGAAAAAAGAAAAGTAGAAATAAAAAGAAAAAAGAAGTTAAAAAGAAAAGAAGATAGGAAAGAAAGAAAGAAAAAAAAACGGCCAAGTGCGAGTCGGACTCGCGCACGTACGGTTTCGTACTCATGTCTGTTGTATGGGAGCCCCCTTTAAATATTAATTTTATTTTCATTTGTGAATATTTCAAGCATCTACCTGTTGCCGTTATATTGATCAAAACGAGCAAAAAAAAAAAACACGTTTGTTGCATGGGAGCCTCTCTTAAATATATGTTTTATTTTAATTTAACTATTTATTTTTAACCTGAATATATAACTAAATATTCTGTGAATATTTGAAGCGTCTACCTGTTGCCACTAACAATATCGAGCAGAAAAAGTTACGTTTGATGTGTAGGAAATATATCATCTGTGAACAGTCTAACTACCACGATTCATAAAATACAGCCTGGTGACAGACGGACAACAGACAGACAGACCGACGGCCAGTAAAGCCATATTAATAGGGTCCCGTTTTTACCCTTTAGGTATGAAACCCTAAAAAGGAAAAATAACGCATTGATCCAACAACAAGATAGCTATAAACCTTGTTTTTCAAAATTATAAGATACTTACTGTTCCCAGTATGTATATATTAGAAATCTGCAAGTTTGTACAAAGATTCCCAGAATTCTACACAAAACGAAGTGATGTAAAAACTAAGTATGCGCCGCGTGATAAAACCAAGTTAATGCTGCCGGCTATGCGTCTGAACTTAAATGCGTCAAGTAGGCGTCAAGTACCTATGTCATGCCTATAGAGATATACAATAAGCTACCAAAACAAATAAAAGAGGAAAATAACAATAATATTTTTTACACGAAATTAAAAGATTTTCTCATAAATGAAGCCTATTATAATATAAATGAATTCCTTGATGACAAAGTATAATCTTATAATAATATAGTTCTATAATAAAATTTAAATCAATAAAACTATTGGCATTGCATATACAAAAACTAAATGAAAAATTAAGTTAAATTCTTTAAATTCTACTACTTTTATAATGAAACGATTGTAATCATCCTGAATTTTGGGTTAAAAGCTTAAAACTGTAAATAAAAGAATAAAACAATATAAAAAAATTAACAAACTATTCAAATTAATAATAATAATAACAAACATAATTCTCAAAAATAAAATAAATAAATAAATTTTGGTATATATATTTAAAAATATGGTCCTTATATTTATATACTTACATAATAAAATAAAATTTCATTTTAAATTTAGTGATGTAGTACTTTTAACTAATTGTAAAAATTAGTGGGTACTCCTATTAATCTATGTGCGTCCTTCTCTAATCTAATATTGCTGTGCCCGACAGGGGCCATATATGGTCTTACATTGTAATTTGTCATCCTATGTCTATATGGTTTGCAATAAATATTGAGTATTGATCACATACAATTCTGAAAAGACGAAATGCTTATTTTTTTTAAGCTTTTCTACTTTCGCTCTTCCTCTTCTAAACAATTTATACAAAACACAATATTATTAGTGTAATACTAGTACATAACTTTCAAGAATTGTCATATTTGGTATTCATATATCTGTTGCAAACAACGTAACTTCATCTGAAGTCAGGCTGCATCTGCTGCTCCGAAACTCATGCAAACTTGCATGTCATATCATTTCTACGAAACTATCTTGTTTGTTCCTGCTCGTTATAACTTGGGAAATTTTTTAACAAGAGGATCTGTGGGACTTTTCGTTGAATGGCGATTTCATGAGCAATATATTCGAAAATAGTTTTTATTCAAATGGAAAATTATTTCCTGTATTATGGTACAAACATAGTTTTCGAGCTCTGTGGCGCAGTGGTTAACACGCCAGCCTGCGGCACGAGGAAGTTTTTACTTTCTATCGACTGTATTGATACATTTTATTAGTGTATCGCACTAATAAAATGTATCAATACGGTACAAGAATGAGACAGCACAGATTACCTCAAAATGTTTTATATACACAGATATTAAAAAATCCAAGTTATTGTTTAACCGAGGCTCAAACTAGCCATAAAGAATATTTGTGACGAATCGGTAAAGTAAAAGGCACACAGCCCAAGGTTGGGCCGAAATGCAACCAGTTTTTTTATCGGTAATAAAACACATGGGATTAAGGAAGCACATTATAATCATAAAATTATATCTGAGCGAGTCGGACTCGCTCAGGAAGGGTTCAATCAATCAATCAATCAATTTTATTTCAGAACACAAACAATACAGTCAACAGGTAACAGCAGTCTGTTTATATGGACACCGACCATGACCATGGTTCTGTACATTATATATAGTGAGTTTGAAATTATTAAAAATATTTTTACTATATGATGTTACTGAAAATGTATGCTTTCGCAATTTTTTCCTCATCCGTGCTAAAAGACGTTGCTTCTTACCAAATTTCAAGATTCTGAGTTCATGGGAAGTATCTTGTAGATTTTGATTCCCTTGCGAGTGTCGAGAAAATCACAAAAATTTGCGGCATAACCAGCTGTATCTTTTGATCAGACAAACAGACGGACACCAAGTGATCCTATAAGGGTTCCGGTTTTCCCTTTTAAGGTACAGAACTCTTAAAACTAACTTCTCACTCAGAAATGTATCTGTATATAGGTAATCGGTATAACTAAGAACAATCTCGATTTAAAAAAATCAAAATCCTACCACAGGCAGACATACGACCAGACACGTCTAACTTATAATATACCCCTGTTTTCGGATAAGGGCTTTTATAAAAGAAAAAAGATATTATAATTAAAAGGGAAAAGTAACGGGAATGGAACTGAAGACATTATTTAATATTTACGTTGAGTCATCAGTACCGTTGTTGTTTGTATAATTATATTAAATAAACAATTTTCTAGCAACCCGCGGCACTATCCCTCTACGTTGTAAAAGGCTAGCAAAATTTTGATAAAACATTTCTAAGAACCATTGTTTTAGTTGTATATTATGACATCTCGTGTAACTTTAGTAATACAAAGTAGTATATATTGAAATAAAATATTTTTACGCAATTTTTAAAAAATCTATGCTTTTTATATCTAAGCCAATTCGATTTTTGAATGAAATCTATTTATGAAATAAAATATATTTATATATGAATGATTATCTATGAGATAAAACTGAATTGACTTCAATTCAGTTTTATCTCATAGATAATCGTGCATATTTAATACTAATACGTTTAATAGAATACGTTCAATAAATTTAAATCTGTAAATCTGTGTAAATTGTCAATTAATGTCATATATTTTAATTCCTATTTATATTTTTTAGGGTAGGTAGATACCAATACTGGACTGAGTTTCTTTCGGCGTATTCTTCTCAGCAGTGGTCGTCTAGTAGTTTATTGATTTTGTAATTTAAAAACAATGATAATTTGACATTCAAAAAATGATACATGATATCCAAATTTGAATAAAACTTTATTTTATTTTATAATTGAAATAAATATCAATTTATCTTAAACAAGATTGTCGATATAATGTTCGTTAAAAATAATACCAAAAACTTCTGACAAACATTGATTCAAACAATAAAGAAGTATTATTGAAGAGGAAATAATGCGGTGTAACTTTAAAATTGTCTTTATTCCAATAAATTGAAACGTACCCTCTACCTGTTGGGAGAAAAATGAAAAAAGTTTCGGTCCTCCAATTATATTTGGGACCTCTCCGACATCACATTTAATTCTTTGCTTTTCGCAGTCTGTTCACGAAGGCGTCTGACTTCTCGTCAGGTAACTTTCCGGGGAAATGAAATTAATAAAGTGATAGAATATGTCTGATCAAATTATGAGGAGGGACAAAAATCATGTAACAAAAAGGGTTCTGGGAATGGTAGTTAGAGGCCGTAGATATAGGAAAATACCACAGAAAAGGCGAATGGATTGCGTAAGGGAAGACATGGCTTGAAGACACCAGCGATTGATTGAAGTGGATGAAACTGACTCGCTATTCTGACCCCACATAATAGTGAGCAAAGGTAAAGAAGAAGTTTGATCAAGGAAGTAGGGACTAATAACTGCCATAGTTCATGTTGTAATTTCAAGAGAAACTTATTTTCTATTCTGCAATATTTTATGTAACTTTCAATAATATATGTGTGAGCATATATGTTTGTTCGGGTATAATCTTGGGAGCTTTATTAAAACCAACAGGGTCTAATGAATATGAATGAATAAATAACCCTGATGTTCGATTATGGTTATATTTGGTGTACTTGCGTGTCTTTGGTGATACTTCAATATATAGATCTGATCCGATAATTAACCTGGAAAGTAGCAATAGAAACAAGAAAAGGTCATTAGTAATAAAAAATAATATCTTATTTTGCCTAGTTTTCAGTTACCTATTCTTTAGTTCTAAATAATTGTAGCCGTGTGGTATCCGGCAGAGTAGAATAGGACCACTCCAAGTCTTCCCGTGGATGTCGTATAAGGCGACTTAGGAAATACAAGCTAAACAAAGCTTATAAACATCTAAGACACCTCTCCAACCCGTCTAGCCAGCGTGGAGAGTGTAGGCCAAGTCCTCTGGCTGCTCTGGCCAAGTATGGCCCTAGTAGTACAGAGAGGGTCGTGCTCCTGTAGTGGAGACTAAAAAGGACCTGATGATGAAATAATTGTAGCTCAATTTTTTTTTCAGACATAAAATATCTAACAAAATCTTTAAAAACGTAATTACGCCTTTATACATAACGGGTTAGTCAGAACCTAGGACTATATATAACTCATAATTATTGTCACTACAGGACTTACCGTGATTATTTTCGAAATTTGTCTTATATTCCAGCAATTTCAACAACAATAACAGTGATTGACCGCAAAAGCTTAAACTAATACATATAGCTCCTAGTCAATGTTTAATGTAATAGCGGACGTAAAGGACTTATTTACAGACAAAATGTATAAATATATAAATAAATAAATTTGAGTTCACAAAGTGAATTCAATGTAGATAGTATGCAATCTTGAGAACCGTTTTAAGAGCTGGAGGGAATTCTCACCAACTTTCTAACAAAGGCGTTGGGATCTAGATGTGCCTTGAGTATATTTAGTTAACAAACTAGGCGATCGTGTTGGCACTGTTAGAAGCCATATACCTCACACGATTTAACAGATAATATAAATAATATTAATATATAGGGTCAAATCACACAGATTAAGGTAGCCCCACTGTAAGTTGTAAAATTTGTGTCGTGGGATACTAACTCAACGATACTATATTTTTATAATAGGTAGGTACAAAATAAAGATGAACATCTAGGACCCAGGCCAATCTGAAAAATATGGTTTTCCAATGACCTGACCGGGAATCGAACCCGAGACCCTGCGATTCACAGGCACTTGCGGTACCTACCACTAAGCCACAACAAATAAGAAAGTTACACCTCTCTTGAATTGCAGGTAGATACGTTGAAAATTTACAGCATTTATATTAACATAGGCGATAGCATCTTTGAGCTTTATATTTACAAAGAATATATTTATATCCATAAATAAATTTCTATTCATCTCAATTAGTATGCCGTTATTTCAGATTTTTATATCTTAAGAATTTAATTACATACAACCACCAAAGAAACATGTGTTAGTTAATCCTTACTAATATTATAAATGCGAAAGTGAGTTTGTTTGTTTGTTACGCTTTCACGCCGTAACTACTGAACCGATTATCATGAAATTTTGCATACAAGTTCTCTGGAGTACGGAGAAGGACATAGGCTACCTTTTATCCGGGAAAAAGTACTATTCCCGAGGGATCGATATTGACACGGGCGGAGCCGCGGGCGAAAGCTAGTACAAGATAAAGCCTAAAGACTTAAACCCGAGTACTACATATTTAATGAGCACATTTTGAATTTTCGCGAGAAAATGATGAAATAATGTATCTAGATAGTACCCATAAAATACATTTAAATTGATATCAAATATGGTATTTTTTTAAGCTTGCAACTTTCCTTCCTAGCGGACGCCATATTGGATTTAGTGTGACGTCATATATCCTAGAATAATCAAGACGCGTCTTACGATATGTAATTTGTCAATTATATTGGTTACTTTCGGAGATCCAAGAAAGAAATTAACATAAAACATAGATATCTAGCTGCCAATATTAATCATAACCTTACTTTTAAAAGTAGTCGGGTAAAAATACCAGTATTTTTCGTGACAAGTAATTTTATATTAGTAGGTAGTATTTGATAAATTTGCTAACTTCTTTTTCCTCTTTATTTATTTGTTGTTGGAGTAATTTCCACTTTCCCAATCCTCGGCTGTTTGTTTTATTTCCTTAATTTTTTTCACATTTTAATTTTTGTACTAAGACCAAATTTCACATTGTTTTGTCATGTTAATATACAAATGGATGCAATGCTAAGTGCATTGCATCCATTTGTATATTAACATAGGCGATAGGAAAATACACGTAACAAACATACTTGTGGTTGTGTTCTATAGGTGTTTGACTTCCAACTTCATTTTTCTTAACCAAAGTCTAGAAACTAAATCATTTAACGACAGGGTGATGGATGAGTTAAGCTAAGAGGTGTTCGAAGATGTCGTTACAGATTTATGAGAGTTTGGCAGTTTTCTATAAAATAGAATGTTCATTTTAGGAATCGTTATTAAAAAACCGGTCAAGTTTGAGTCGGACTCGCGCACGAATGGTTTCGTACCATTATCTATAAAAACGGCAAAAATTATAACTGTAGTATGGGAGCCCGCTTAAATATTAATTTTATTTGAATTTAATTATTTTCTTTTAAAGTGAATATATAACTAAATATTCTGTAAATATTTCAAGCATCTGCCTTTTGCCGTTATTGATATCACGCAAAAACGAGCAAAAAAATTCACGTTTTGTTGTATGGGAGCCCCCTTTAATATTTATTTTCCAGTTTTTTTAGTATTTTTTGTTATAGCAGTACCAGAAATAAATCATCTGTGAGAATTTCAACTGTTTAACTAATAATCCAATGGTATCTCAAAATTAGGAAAACTAACAAAAGCCTAAGATTTCATAAAAAGCTTTTCTTATACTTAAATTTTAAGTTAATAAAATATTAAATTATAAGTACATTTTAATACACAAATAGCAATTATGAAATCTCTGAATAAGACTAAGTAAAATAATACAAAATTATAAAATAAACTACGTATAGGGTGAACTTGTATAGGGTTCCCTTCTTTTTCTTCTGTTAGTTACTTCAAGATTTGGTTTTCTATTTAGTGATCTTGATTCCGAGATTTGAATAATGTGAGGTTCAACATTGCGTTTCATTAAAAATATCAGCATGTAAATACCAATCAAAAATAATTATAAAAGATATCAGATTACGAGTGTTTTTAATTCTTTCAAATAATGTTAAAGAATAATAAATGTATTAAAAATAAAATAAGAATATGCTTTAGACTCTCTAGATAATTTCTACGATTGCCGGCATAATTATTACAAAGATACACAGCTAATAAAATTAAGAATTATAAAAAGATCAAAAACTCATTACACCGGTCCTTTGTAAATAGCTCGCTTTATTTCCACATCTTCGCTAACAACGCATTTTCTACCTAATTAAAGCAGGGATCGTGAAAAGTTTCGCCGTTAACCATTTTTGCCGGCATCCGAACTCCGTTTCCCCACAGGGCCCAGTGCGACGAAATGTGAAATTTCAATTCCACAGCAAGATTTTTATTAAAGTATCGAAGCTTGGGAGCCGTTCGAATATAGTTTGGAAACAAATAAACGACTTTCCCGGTCTTTTTTCCTTTTTTATACGTAAAAGCGTTGAGTTGATTTATCGTCGGGCGGTGAGCGGCTGCGCGTCCCGCCGCGGATCTTGATCGACGGAGCATTTCAATTGATTTTATTAGTGGCACCTTAACCTTGAAGGTCTATTTTGAAAAAAAAGGTCTCTATAATCTTAACGGCTAAAACGAATGTGGGTAGAAAAATACCATCGCTCATAAAAAAGGCAGGTATAATTTGTAAGACTGTCAGAGAACGCACGTATCGTTGAAACATTAGTCCCCAAAAATCTATTTTAAAAGCTCTCGCTATAACTACTCGTAAAGCTCGTGTTTCTCTCTCATCCACACTTTATGTGATTTCGGAGTAGGTGTTCCCCGGAACACCTTTGTCTAATGAGCCTATAGTCAATAATCTAGTAGCAATATTTTATAAGATGTCTTCAATCAGTTTGCTTTTGGTGGTTGGTTATGGTTTTTATCCTATTCATAATTATACAGCGTGTTCATTTACACCGTCGTAGCATAGCTAAGTGGATCGACGACATAAAGTAGATTTCTGGTAAGAACTGGGTTGCGAAGCCTCTATATAGAGAAGGATGGCGCAGACAAAATAAGGATTATACCCAGCAGTTGATCGTTGAAAACTGACTTAAAGCTCATCAACTTGAACGACTTTTCCTATGAGACGAATGCCGAGAACTAATTTTTATTATATTTTCTACTTTTGTATTATCATCATCATCATTAGGTCTTTTTAGTCTCCACTGCAGGAGCATCAACATCATCATCTACCCTCTGTCTGCTCTGGCCAAGTATGGCTCCGGTAGTACAGAGAGGGTCATGCTACTACTTTTGTATATAAAAATGTTTTGATTAAGTTCCCAGCATAGGTGTCATACGAAAAGTTGTTCACTTTGACGAACTGAGTCACTCCCTATTAAATGGTAAAGTTAGATGCTGAATTTTGAGAACGCAGCACGGTGAATTGAATTCCAAATAGGTAGCAAACCACATTAAAACCATCCACCCGTTTAGCGGTGGCACAGGACATACGGGATATGTACATACACACCCACAAAAGCTGCCAAAATACTCATTCTTTATATCCAATACGATTTAGCATTCAATAGTCACGTTGCTAATCTCCATAAAGTACGTCACATGCCACAATTCTCCCCAACAACAGGCTGCGTCAGATATTCACGAGCGAAAAATGGGTTTGTTCGGTTTTTGGGAAGATGAAAAATTAAAAAGTAGTGAAGGCTGACGTAAACTGACAATAGTCAGCAAAAAAGACGAGGCACGAGCGTCAGATGAACACAAAAAGGTTTTGGAGTGCAGAATAAAAACGATTGAATCGCTCGACATTGCGCAATCAACGTTGCGCTTGAAATATTTTTAGGGTTCCATACCTGAAGGGTACCAACGGGACCCTATTCTCTATATATCTCTGCCTCCTCTATCTTGCAACAGGCTTGTTCGGTCTGTATTCGTGGGGTTTTATTAACTTTCACAGAATGTGAATTTTTACAACCGCTGTAGCAAAAGTTAAAAATATATAAGTAAAGGAGCCACAGACGAAGCGGCGTATTTTTTCGTTAAAATGATACGAAAACCTCTATGTTCGAGTTCGGTTCACTCTTGGCCAGATTTTTTACATCTAACATCTCAGAGTCATTAGTAAAATATAACGAGTCTGCTCCTAAACGGAGGAGACGTTTGAGAAATAGTCCCTAGACGTCTCAGTCGTATTACAGGATCTTTGTTCGTTAGTCGTATTTGAATGACATCATTAAGTACAAGGTAGAGACTGTTTTATCTAAAACTGAACGCCCCTCCAGTGCATTAACGCTCACGTACAAAGTATATTGAAACACGTTATACACATCAAATTGATCTTAGCTATTTAATTCCAAAAAATCCTTTCCGGTTGACTAACTGCATCAGGATGGACTAATCATTTCATAAAATTGATGCGAATATCTGGATTATTGGCTCGATTAGTTGACATTTTAGTTTATCGATTAATCTAAATTCACAACACTATCGCCTCACACATTCAAACAAATCTTTACAATAAGTAGGTATTATTTATTTTATTTCAATGCATCATTATGAAAGGCGGATTTAAAGCCAGAAGCTTAATCTACCAGTCAACCCACGGGTGGTGCAGAGGCAGTATCCTCCCACATTGAAATATCTAATCATTCTTATTCGGTAGAAGAGCGTACAATTTTAAAATAGACAACCTCTACTAGAATGACTTTAAGTAAAAAGCTTTAGGATAGGCACTTGTAGTTGCTAATAGATATATATTAACTTACACCAATCAAATATGTTTATTGTATATTGACAGCTCCGTGGCGCAGTGGTTAACACGCCAGCTTACGACACAAGGGCGCCCGGGTTCGATCCCCGGTCAGGTCAAGATGGAAAATGATCTTTTTCAGATTAGCCTGGGTCTTGGATGTGTATCGATATATGTATTTGTTATAAAATATAGTATCGTTGAGTTAGTATCCCATAACACAAGTCTCGAACTTACCATGGGGCTAGCTCAATCTGTGTGATTTGTCCGTATATATTTCTTTAATTGTAAAGGTAAAAGGTCCATGTTGTGATATTTCCTGGAACAGGTTGAATCACTATAACTAAAATAAGTTGTAGTCGTGTAGGATCCACAACCCTATCCGTTATTAAAGATGACTGCAAAGATCTACGTGATTTTCAAAGCACGGAGGAGCTCGTGACATTTTATACCACTTGCGGTCACCCATCTGCGTGGGAACCACGCACGGGGTTGCTTAACATGCGTAAACGTTGCTTACGCGGTGGACCATCCCATCGAGATCCATAGTTCCTCAATTCGAGTTATAGAAAGTCGTATTTATAAAGATAAGTAATGCTGGTAATGCCTGCGACTCCGCTCGCCTCAATGTCGATCCCTCGGGAACAGTACCTTATTCCAGGATGAGAGGTATCCTATGTCCTTTTCCATACACCATGATAAAATTTTGCATACACGAGTATGCAACATTTTATCATGTTCGGTTTAGTAGTTAGTAGTAGACAGTTGTAATAGTAGAAAGCGTAACAAACAAACAAACTTACTTTAGCATTTATAATTTTAGTAAGGATAATAATGATAATTTAAGGCCTGGATTCGTATTGGTGGAGTATTCTTCATATTTTTCAGTACCCAGTCATCCCCTTGACCTTACTGTATGACATAACTCCTGGTTTTCTTTAATTGATCTAAATTATGCTCTTCTTGGTCGACTTTGCCCTCTTCTCGCCCCTCATTGCCTCACTTTGACGTTGGTATATTGATTGAAATACCAAACTGATCAGAAGGTTTATTTAAAATTCAACACAAAAACTACATAAAAAGTCCCTCTAGTAGCTGTAGTCCGGCTGTTACCGCATAAAATGATATACGGCATCTTGTACGCACGAGTCACGCGTCAATATTGATATGACTTTACAGGCTATTTGCAATGTCATATTTGCTGTATTAATTAAACAACCAACATACTGAATGTACCACAATAATTATCGTTTTCTGATGAGGTTGGTTTTTATGGCCGAGCGTCAGCGAGGCCTTTATAATAACTAGGAGTCCGACAAGCCGAATCCGGCCGAAGCATGTATAGTGATTTTCTCAATAAATGTGAGGAAATAATTAAAGACGTAATACTGAAAACAAATGAGTACCTATAAAAAATAATTTTCCAGGGTGTGCATGGACGATTGACCGTGACACCTACTCGAAATGATGACGATGATGAGCGGTTTTCTTTATTTATTTTTTACTGTCAATAAGTGCTACGGAAACATAGCCCATACAGCCCAGTCATATTTTACACCAAAAATGTAATACCATAGATATGCTTGTTTGTCGCGACGAAAAATGATTTTCATATTCATATACTTATACATAGGGCGCACTGTAAGTTTCCGGAACGGGCCACTTACATAAACAATATTTAAAAATTTATTGCAACATTTGAAAATATAACTCTTTGGCTGTAGAATGCAGTTTGTTTCATTTGACTGTCTTTTGTTTTTACCTTGTGGCGCCATTTAATAAATTGTGTGTCTGCATCAACATGGATTTAAATCGGGAAAATTTTCGAAATATGATTTTCTACGATTTTAAGTGTAATTTGACAGCTCAACAGAGCATCGCTCGGCTTGAAACAGCTTTTGGCAATGAAGCACCATGCAAGACAACTGATTATAGCTGGTTTGCAGAATTCAAGCGTGGTCGTATCAATCTCAGTGACGAATCTCGCGATGGTCGGCCGTCCACCGCTGTGACCAACAAAAACATCGATGCTGTGCGCCGTATGATTGAAACAGACAGGCATGTGACCTACCATGAAATTCGCGCATCCTTAGAAATAGGCATGAGTCAAATACAATTAATCCTATACAAACATTTGGGTGTGAGAAAGCTGTGCTCGCGGTGGATCCCACACAACTTGACCGAGGCTCAAAAAACGGACCGCGTCACTTGGTGCAGTACCATGCTTACCAGATTCAACGAAGGTGCGTCAAATTTGGTGTGGGACATAGTAACAGGTGACGAAACATGGATTTATTGCTACGATCCCAAAACACAGCAGCAATCGAGCGTATGGGTCTTTCAAGATGAGCCGAAACCAACCAAAGTGGCGCGCGTGAAAAGTGCATCTAAGCGGATGATTGCTTCTTTTTTTAATAAAACTGGACACGTGGCTACTGTTGCTTTAGAGAATCGTCGTACAGTGAATAGTGACTGGTACACGACCATTTGTTTGCCGGAAGTTATTGACGAACTCCGTAAAAATAACCGTAAACGCCGTATCATCCTGCATCACGACAATGCTAGTTCTCACACGGCCAGACAGACAAACGACTTTTTGAAGGCAAAAAATGTAGAACTCATGAGTCATCCTGCATACAGTCCCGACCTGGCACCTTGTGACTTTTTGTTCTGTTCCCAAAAATTAAGAACCAATTACGCGGTCAACGATTTTCATCACCAGAAGCGGCTGTCGAGGAGTATGAAAAACACGTTTCAGAGGTCACCACAGAGGAGTGGCACAAAAGTTTTCAAAACTGGTTTCATCGAATGAAAAAGTGCGTAGACGCCAAGAGAGATTATTTTGAAAAACAATAAATTAATTTTGTACCTTTAATAGTATTTTTTCATATTCATTCCGAAAACTTATAGCACGAAGAGAATTTTTTTTGTAATGTGGTAGCAATTGGTTGTATGACAAGATATATAATACAAGTTACATAGTATAAGTTACATAGATAAATTATAAAGTGTTGAGCAGCGGCCAGGAATGAATTTTCATACTTACTTTCCTGGCCTAGGGCCGGTAAAGTAATGCACGAGCCAAGAATTACGAACTTCGTGTCTTCTTTTTACTACAATAATACCTACATTTTGGTACGGTAATACTTACCTTTGGGTACGGAACCCTAAAAAGTAGATTGTTCTCTTTCCGCGCAGGTCATAAAATACGATCGAGGGAATGGGCGAAAACTGAGGAATCACGTTGGTAATGAATGCGGATAGCAACCCGTCACTATTTTGTTTCCGTTTTCCACCTTTATGCCCGCCAAGCCGCCAACATGCTAAAAGTGGCTTTTATGTCTTATAAACCTAAACTCTGTTTACTCCATAAGGGTAAAAGACCTGATAATACGTATCTATGTATTGTCATGGTATTTTAATTCCGGCCTTCTCTGCAGGAGTTAATATCTACATCTAATTTATGTGTGGCCCATCCTATTAAAGCTTGGATAGGTGCCTAACATAGGCGCTTAACGTGAGTCCAATGTCAGGTGGGCCATCGGCATGATGTACGTGAAGGCAAAGGCTTATAAATATGCACGTACATAAAGGCTTATAAAGGCAAAACGTGCGACGTTCAATATTGAATTGCTCGTACCTATATTAGCCACTAGCGGCCCGTCCCGGCTTCGCACGGGAAGATATAGGTATTTAAATAGCCTATGTTCATCAGGGTTAATGTAGGATTCTAATGGAGATAAAATTTTGCAAATCGGTCCAGTAGTTTCAGAGCCTGTTCGGCAAACAAACAATCAAATCTTTCCTCTTTATAATGTTAGTATAGATATAGATAGTATAGATATACTTAAATGGCCGTTACATTTATTTAATGTTACAATACTTGATTACCAAAATAATCTACATTTATTAATATTAAATTAAAAAAATACATATATTATAGAGGCGAGCTCCGTGGCGCAGTGGTTAACACGCCAGCCTGCGACTCGGGGTGCCCGGGTTCGATCCCCGGTCAGGTCAAGATGGAAAATGATCTTTTCTAGATTGGTCTGGGTCTTGGATGTTTATCTATATATGTATTTGTTATAAAATATAGTATCGTTGAGTTAGTATCCCCTAACACAAGTTTTGAACTTTAGCTCAATCTGTCTGATTTGTCCGTACATATATTTATATCTATTTATTTCGTTGTAACCCTTGCTTCCTGCATTGTCCTAGCCTCAGCACCAGAAACGAACCAGTGCGGGAGCATCCATAATTAATAATTTGACTTACCAACTTATCTATGATTATATTTTTTAAAAATGAAGTCTAGTCCCTATAAAGTTAGATATGGCAATATACGGCATGTATGAGCGATAGGCGAGAGGTGCGCGGTAAATATTGACATGCCTTTATGAGCTATTGGAGATTCAGCTTTATTAAATAAGGGGTTTTCAGTTACATTAATATAGAAAATGTATATGAATAAATAACAGTTAATTTTTTTGACATTTAAAACCTTACTAACCAAAACAATAATTTGACTACAATAAATAAATCCGACCGAAAATTCGTAAAAAAGTCCGCGTAACGTGAGATACGGTAATATACGGCTTGATGTACGCGAGAGTCACATGGTTCACATTGATATGCCTTTATGAGCCATTTGCGTTTTCATCTGTGCTGCAATAATAACCGTACCATCCCTCAGGCTCAGTGGTAGTGCCTTTTAAACCCTGGTTCGATTCCCGGTCAGGCCAAGATGGATAATTAAATATTTTTTTCAGATAAGCCTAGATTTTACATCTATTATAGAATATAGTACCGTTTAGATAATATCCAATGACACAAGTTCAGAACTATATGATATTTTATTAACTAAAATATAATAATCCATTGGCCTTGGCGCAGTGGTTAACACGTTTCGCTGTGATACGAAGGGCCATGACTCTCAGCGCGGGCAAATACTTGTACCGTATTTTCACAGGTATTAATTACAAATGGCAATATCTAAGAAGGGTTGGCGCCAGACCTAAAAACTTCCGACAAATCCTATCACAGCATAAATACTGTCATAATAGCAATCCCCTGGGCTCCAACGCAACACAAGTGAGCATGCGACCAGGAAAACACTCAGATGACGATGATTTACTTAAATAATAATTTGACTCTACAACCCTATAAGCACAGACTAAAAAAATTGTAAAAAAAGACCGCATAAAGTGAGATATGGCAATATACGGCATGATGAACGGGAGAGTCGCGCGGTCAATATTGATATGCCTTTATGAGCCATTTGCGTTTTCAGCTGCCGCGGCTGACACGCGCCGGAATTCCGCTCGAGTGCCGATTAAAATTCACCGCTACCGGTTTTGCTCCTAACTTGTTTACATAACTGACTGAAAAATATCTTCTGCTTTCTACTTTAGTCTATGGAACCTACATGTTCTGTTGATAAGCATTGATCTGAAAACATCTGTTTGACATTTTTGAAATATGAAAAAAATAATAATATATATTTCCTGGCTTAAAGGATAAGCATTGCCTCCAACGTGGCTATGCAGCCAGCCTTTTGGGCACGTTGCCGCAGAATGACGGTTTGCTATATAATTTTGTAAATATTTATATATATTTTTAAGTAGTTGCAATTATTATTAGTATTTTCACGTTTGCAATGCGTCTGGGTGAAATATATATTTATTTTATACACTTATATATCATTAGATGACCATCAAAATGAATATCAACTTACCAATATAGCTACCGAACAAAGTTTTCTCAACACGTTACGGGTTTTCTTAAACGCAACAACAGATAAGTGACGTCACATTTTTTTTGGTCTTTTAAAAAAAACTAGTTCGGGATCGCCCAGAAAATGTGACATTATGAACTTGTATATTTCATTCATGTGCCTTTTTTTAACCATTTTAACTATCGATTATAGATCGATATATATTTTAATATGCCGTGTGGTTTCCGGCAGAGTAGAATAGGACCACTCCAAGTCTTCCCGTGGATGTCGTAAGAAGCGACTTAGGAAATACAAGCTAAATAAAGCTCATAAACATCAATGAGACCTCTCCAACCCATCTAGCCAGCGAGGAGAGTGTAGGCCAAATTTTCTGTCTGCGCTGGCCAATATGGCTCCAGTAATACAAAGAGGGTTATGCTCCTATAGTGGAGACTAAAAAGACCTGATGATGATAAAATATTTTAATCATCACAATATTTATACATTCACTAAATAAACTTTCATTAATTGTCACGTTGGTAAAGAAGTAAAAACACACCGTTGTTTGTTTCGGTCCTAAATCATTTATATTGACTGACTGAAAAATGTCTTGCGACTGTTTTCCCATTTTAACTCCCGACGCAAAAAGAGGGATGATATAAGTTTGACCTCTATGTGAGAGTATGTTTATCTGTTTTTATTTAAAAGCAGGTTTTATAGCCATAATACAAAGGCAGATAGAGGGATACTGTTTCTTCCCTTCAAAATATTTATAAACCAGAAATCCCAATACTCCATGCAACTATCGGTTTTATGTCCATACAAACTCGACATATTCTAGTGACATTCCGTCCCTCACTCACTCACAAAAGTCTAATATTTGCCACCACTGGTTTTTAACCACTATTTCGAGTTATTTCCTTTGATACATTGATTGACTGAATAATCGTTGGTGATCCGTTTTCCATATTTTAATTTAAACGGGATTTTAATTTTCCGCTTTATATTTAAAACTGGACTTTACTAGTAAGACTCAGCTGTCCGTCCGTCCGTCAGTCTGTCCGTATGTCCAGGCTGTTATCTCATGAATTAACCTTGATAGTTGAGACAGTTGAAATTTACACAAATGATATATTTCTGTTGCTTTTACAACAAAATATACTAATGAACAGAATAAAATAAATATTTTTGCTCAATATTGATAACGTCAACAGCTTGAAATATTCACAGAATATTTAGTCTTATAAATACTTTAAAAATAAATAATTAAATTTTTTTTTTCTTTAGCCGTTTGTGTCCCACTGCTGGGCAAAGGCCTCCCCTCGTTGTTTCCACAAATTCCTTTCCCTCGATAAACTCTTAAATAATTAAATTAAAACATTTATTTAAGGGCGGCTCCCATGCAACAGACATGTTTTTTGCCGGATACGGAACCCTTCATGCGCGAGTCCTACTCCCACTTGGCCCATTTTTTTATCCTGCATAAATACAAAACACTTTTGTTTTGTTTTGGGTATTCTCTCCCAACAGAGAGACGCAATTTTTTTTAAATCTATGTCTCCGAAAATAACAAGAAGAAATTAATATGTTTTCGTCTCTTTTATCATATTTATACGCAATGTTTAGTCTGACTCTACCATAGAGATAAGATAATCCTGAGACTCTACGTTTAAATGACGTCCCCATTCAACAAAAACAACATACATATTTCTTTTTTAATTTCAGGGGTAACTTGTTAAATGGTTCCATTAGCAGATAAAAAGAATGGTTCATTACATTATCATTTCACAAACAAAACGTTTGAAAATTAAGGAATTTTATTAAATCTCGAGCTAACTGCCGGGTAATTACTAATCAGGTTTCATTTCAAGACTCTTATAATTAGAACAAAAGATGCCTTTTTAATTGGACGATAGATAATTACAAGGTGTTTGAGGAAGGGTAGGTACCGCTGTAGCCCTTTGAGAGATAACCATATCGGGTTACAAAGCAGGGGAGTTACTTGTGTGTTAAAATTGTTGGCATTCAACTGATAGGGTTGAGATTTCGATAAAAACTGACAAATTATAGCCTTAACTATTAATCTTTGGAAATTTATGTCAAGCCTCATATTTTTTTAACCAGGAAAAAATCCTCTTATTTCATAATCAAACCACGGTAAAATGCGAAGGTTTCTACTAAATGAATTCGCCTTTTTTTAAAATGCTACGCGTGAACTTAGGCCAATACCCCAAGTATAATAGAAACAACATGGCCACACAGCGTAGGTTAGGTTCGTTAGGTTTCCTTGTGAGCAAAGCTTAAGCGACCCAGCGTCCCCAACTAAGGGCATTACAGTAGCTGACATCGAAGATATACAAGTCCATTTCAATTAAGCGCAAATATTTAGGGGTTGGGTCTCATAGGTCGAGAAATGCTTTAGCACCAAATTTTAAGAATTCGACGCGCTAGTTTTTTTTACCTGTTTTCATACAAAATCAGTGACTTAGTGTTCATAGTAGATAACAGTAAGAAGATATTGGCCAAGAAAGTGTTTTTTTTTTTTTGCACACAGGGTGTTTTGACTGTTTTTCTAAATGTTCATATACAGATATCTCGAAAACAAGCGTCTGAGTTTTTTTATTTTTATTTTGCTTCTAAAGCATAAACATCCTTAAACTTTAAAGAAAGACAGTGTTTGTACTATGTTTATAAAATAAATATTTTGTCTGGCGAATCATGTTAGTTGGTATTGCGGCTAACAATCCATCACTATTTTGATTCCGTTTTCCACCTTACTTGTAGGTTTTAACACTTTGACGGACATTAACGGAGACACAATAGCAGTTTTATTGTTATAACGGGTTTAGCAGTGCAGTGTCCGGCAAAGAGTTAAAGACCTGGGCTCTATCTACCCTGCAATGGGAAAAGGCGTGATAGAATGTATATATGTTATCTCGACAAATATTTTAACGTAATTCATGAAGTATAAGGATTTTCGAGGGCGAAAGATCGATTGAGCTAGGTTCCAGTCCCGTCTCTGGATAACTTCTCCAAGCGGAACTCCGTCACTCAAGCTCTATACAATTATTATAACATAACGTAGATGTATGTGCTTATACAATACAAAGTTATTTAGAAACACGCTGTTTTAAGTGGGCCATGAAGCTACACTGCTTATGATGCAAACGGGAAGCATGAGAGACAAATGCTCGGGCTTCTCAGCGTAGCTTAATTTTCACCAACTTTAATTAGGAAACTACGTCTGAAAGATTCACCCGCGATGCCAAAGGCACACAGACAGGAAGCACCACACATTCACCCATTTGATTGGGTATGACATCTTAGAAAGATTATTCTCAACATTTATTGAGTGTAAATAAAAAATATCTAAATCGTTAACACTCCGGCGGGCAAGTAAAGATCCCAGATCAGCCGAAAGTCATGCTAACATATTCGCCGTCACGCGCCGTTATCAGCTCACCGCAGCCACGCGTCGCTGTCATGTCAATTGTTTATTTCGCGGGATAATCTTAACAAATGCCGGTAAAAGCAAATAAAACAAATGCAACAATCGCCCGTGCGTAGGGTTAACACGATTTAACTTGCAAATGTGTAATCCTTTTCTTATTGCGCTTTTTTAGGGATTTTGTGAAGCATTTGTATCAACCGTGTTTAAATTTTACCCATTTTGATACTCGAAATATTTATCTCTCTTTATTCTTCATATTCCGCCTTCTTTTTCTTTTTCTTGACTGACTTGGTTGTTTGCCTGTTCCTGGCTGTATTAGCGTGATTATTAGGGTCTCTTTGTATAGAGGGTGCTCCGGTAAGTACCAGAAAAATCCGAAAGGTTGAAGATCAAAGAATCCTGGTGAATGAGGTAGGTGTGGTGCCTGCGGAGGTGGTTAGGAGAATTTGAAGGTGTTTTAATACGACTAAGCTGATTTTTTGTCTCCAAAAATCCTAAATGGCCGCCATACAAGCTCAATTTAGGGCATTATACGAAAGTTCAAAGAGCTAGCTAGAGCTCTTGCTTGCGCTAGCTAGACCAATAATTCAAAAGATCTCAACCGGAAATCGTCACATGAGTAGAGTAGTCGCATTGATATGTGATAACCATAGTTATTTACACTGTGGTAAAATCCATAGATCTCCATATTAGTTCACGGCTATGTATTTTCCTGGAAGGTTATTACAAAAAATTACATATAAATATTAGGTACATTTTAGAATATCTATTGACTGAGCGTCATAATTCATACACCGATGATAACAACACCTAAACTGTAAGGAAAAAATATGGAGCCGGTGTTAAGGCTGTATTCAGTGGACCCTTTTATATCATACCGTGCGAGGGCGGAGTTGATAGCGCTTTGTGCTCACAAAGAGTTGTTTTAGGCCCTACTTTACATAATGATATGGTATAAAATACAAATTTAGGATTATAAGTCTTTAAACGTGTATGCAACCGCTTTAAACCTGTTTTGGGGATGAAAAATTTGTATTGAAATTATTAGGCACATTATGCCCGCGTAATGGCTAAGGCTCTCGGGGTAAGCAATAAAGGCGCTTAAATGTGCGAAAGGATCAATGAAGGAAAAATTTAAGCATTTACCTATGTTTTAATCACCATTTCTATCCAAGATTCAATTTTACGAATAAATTGGTATGTACCTATGATTTTTGCAGTTCTTTCTGATTATATCACTCTTATTAAGATTAAATTTGGAACAATTTTACGTACATTTTTGGGAATAAGAATCTGTTCATTAGTAATTTAAATAATACTTGTTCGTAATGAACTAAGACCGCATCAAGTTCATGAAAAAAAAAAGTCCCAAAAAAGGACTTTGTCCCTCTAAAACTCGAGAAAAGCTGGCAAATTTTTGGTGATACGAAGTTCACTGCATTATCTTTTTTTCCAATAAAACCTTTTGCTAAAACAGATTCTACCTACATATTTAAAAGTCGGTACCGCTGACAAGCAGAACTAGCTAAACATTTACGGAGGCCTCTGACCCCCTGTCAAACGCATTAGCCCGAGCGCAGCGCGGAAAGAACTGGTCGGTGTGGACTGCGCGATCCTCAGAGAATGAAGGTCGGCCTTCACATTGATCCTGAAGATGGTCTTCCGTATAGGCTGAAATTTTTGGCGATACTGACTAAAAATACGTGAGTGAAACCGTTTTATAAGCATTTAATTATGCCAAATCGCATAACTTTAATAATAGCAACCCCCTTTACTTATCTGAGCGTGGTGCGCCCGCCTGAGTTTGCTGTAATGGTAACATTTGTGCTGTAACATGAATCTGCAAATACACCAACACTCCTCGGATAGCTCCAAAACAACAGACAAATACCTGTGAAAATAAAGTATAAGTTTTTAACCCTACGCCGAAAATTTAATCTAGCGCCTTTGTTTGGCAGGCTGGCACGATAACCACTGCGCCGACAAGACCGATCCTATTTCAAGAAACTAGGTATTTCTGAAACCAAACCAGTCGACTAACTTCCATTCAGTACAAATGTACCCATTACTACTGTATTATTCAAATTTACTCGTATGTTTTCGAGTAAATCGAATTCTGCACATAATTAAGTAAAATGGATAAGTGCTCCAACTGTTTTGGTATGAATAATTTATGGTATCGAAAATGTGCCGATGTTATAAAGGGTGAATTGATGGCTGCGATGAAATAAAAGGGGGTTCATAGTAAAGTATACGGTATCGACCAGTTGGGAATTGTATCTAAATTTGTAACTTGCATTCTAACAGTAAACTTCTAAAATAATAATATTTGACATCAAAAAATATATTTATTTAGCTTCTATTTTTTTAACTCAGCATGTTTAAAATGTAACTTATCCCAAAATAATTGACTGTCAATATTTAGCTAAGATTGTCATCAAATAGTATAATATGGCCACTAATATGTCTTCAATTCAAGTTGGGGCGAAAAGACATTTTTTGTATGTATGTATGTTTGTTCCACGATAACTTTAGAACCAATGCTCCAATTAAGATGAAATTTACAATGTATATAGGTCTTATAAATACAATTTTCAAGTTCGTTGGGCATCAAAATCGGTTCAGCCGTTTACGAGATATTTAAATAAATGTTAAAGAATTTCGAGAAATGAAAATTGAAAATGACGTTTAGGCTGAATATGTTACAAGATGGCGCTGAAATAAATTTTAATTTTGAAGGTTACCACAGCCGCTACTAGGTGGCGGTATTTCGTTGAAGTCTGCTTTATCCATGCTCTGTGTATTAAATTTAAATTTACTAACACAAAACATGAACAATTATAAACTAGAACGGTACTTTCTCCTCTATATTTATCGAATGGTTGGCTCAGTCGCAGTACGGTAGTTACCCGATCGAAAAGATCAGACTTCGAGCCGCGCAAGAAAATTTGATTTTTAGTGATTGCAGTGAGTCTGTTCCAAGATAAAATCCAAGTGACTTTCTTATTTTAATTTACAACATTTTGTTCCTTTAGAACAGAAAAATACCAGTCCATGAAAATTTCCATAATAAATTCTTGTTAGTTCCAAATTTCTCCAACAGATGGAGACAGAGGTCCAAATATTTCTTTCGCTGTCTGTTGCAAGTTAAATTCCAAGTGACTTTCTTATTTTAATTTACAACATTTTGTTCCTTTAGAACAGAAAAATACCAGTCCATGAAAATTTCCATAATAAATTCTTGTTAGTTCCAAATTTCTCCAACAGATGGAGACAGAGGTCCAAAAATGCGCAGGGATATTTTAATAAATTTTTATTTATCTTTAATTTTAAGTGTGTATATGTTTGTTCGGGTTTTAGCCTGCAACCAAAAATGAAAGCAGTTATTTACAACCAATTTAACTGCAATTACGCATTGTACTTAACTTTATGGTAGAGGAAGATAATTATAAAAAATCACTGATCTGATTTGAAGATGACGAGCTATTTAATGATGAACATCCCGTTTTACAGTTTCAATCCTTTCACAATAAAAGCTGGTAAAAATACCGGCCAAGTGCAAGTTGGACTCGCGCACAAAGGTTACCGTTATCTATAAAAACGGCAAAAAATCATGTCTGATACATGGGAGCCCCACTTCAATATTATTATTTTTTTATTTAATTATTTATTTTTAGGGGATATATAAATAAAAAAATTTCAGCTGTCGAACTATCACGGTTCATGAGATAGATCCTGGTGAGATACGGACGGAGAGACAGACAAACAGACAGACGGACAGTGGAGCGATATTAATAGGGTCCCGTTTTTACCCTATACGAAACCATAAAAATGAATGAAAAAAGTAGTGCAAGAAGAAACAAATAATTCCGCAAAACAGACACAATAAAGACAAAGAAATGGGGTTCGGTGGGCGAAAGATACAGATGTAGAATCCAAACGTACAATAACCATATTTGGAAGGTAAACCCGAAGCATAGAAAGAGGAGTATCGGAGTGCAGCACTCTGCGAGAGAAACAAAAACAAAAGCCAAATGAAAAATGAGCTGGTTTTTTTATTTTTTTGGAAATGACTGTGTAGCTAGCTCCAAGTGAGCTTTCGCTACTTCACCGGGCGTTTGTGGCGAGGGCAGAGTGCCCTCAACCTTTTTAGACAACATCACCAAAGGGCCCCCAGGAAGGACGGTCCTCGGCTTTGGGCGTTGCCTGTGTGCGCAAGGCTTGGAGAGACAGCAAACTCTCATATTGCCTGATGGGCCGCGTATGCGTGCATGCAAGCCTGAAGGGCCAATCTGAGAAACAATGGCAAAAGCCTTTAGAGAGCAGCAACTCTCATCTTTTGCCTTATGGGCCGAAAGCTACGTTGCCAGAAGGGCCTATCCTGGGTGCAAGTCACCCGGGACCGCCGGGCGGTCACCAGTAATCGGAGCTAATCCTACTCTACGCACTCTATTCCGGTGGCGAGTGCGACGGGGTCGGATAGTGGGATTCCTCTGGCTATTCGGAGCCGAAGAGGGGTCGGGGCGGGCTTGTGCGATGTCAATAGGATCATCGGGATCGTCAAGTACGTTCCTAGGACGTCTACGACGTAAGGTCGTATCGTGTAAGTTGGGGGAGTAGTTAGCAGCTAGGTCACGGTGTAAGTCTGTCATGCGCAAGTACCGGTGGTGACTCGTATTTGTGGCACGGGTGACGAAGCGGTTCTGCAAGCGTTGCAGCCGATCGATGTGGGGAATGAGCTGGGGTGTTGTCCGGACAAAACAAACCAGAAAATTGATATTTAAAAGTATAAAGCTCAAGCGAAGAAACGAGGGGGGGGGGGGGGTTAATATGTCTATCGGGGCTAAAAAAATTAAACATTGACGGGTACACATCAAGACCATATAGGTTTAGAAAGCAAAACACATATGTCTCGTTTTTAAAACCTTAATCATCATTATCATGCCGACCGAAGCTCAGTCACCCGGATACCTGGCATTTTATATTTCTATTCCTTGAAGTCGCAGGCCTATTGACATTTTCAAACACTCAAAAACACCTGTGGAATATTTGGTACGAAAATTATTTTTATAAAATGTCCAATGTTGTGATTCCATTAATAACCATAGTCTTTCAGATATGACGAAACTATTACATTTACTTGACCCTTAGTGAAATTATAAAATTTTTCTCGGTAGTGCAACGCAGCTCTTCAGCTACACGTTGCACTATCGAGAGCTAAACGCCTCACAGATGTTGTATTAAAAGCTGGTTTTGATTTTGTCATATTAATTAGATGAAATTCTACTCGTGCATTTAGGGATTGTAAGGGAAAAACTATTTCAACTATTCTTGCAACAGTAATAAAAAAGGGGTTTAACATTGTATGGTAGTTTATTTGTTTGGATAGAAATTAATGTTAACTATTAGTACAAGAAAGTAAGGACATCGTTTTTATTGTATGTTAATTTAAAATAAGTCGTGGTGAGTAAAATAAAAAGAGTGCTTTTGAAGTCATCTAAACAATAGCACTATGACAACATGCTTATCAAAATCAGTAAAATAGTGGCTATCTCACGAAATTATAAGGAAAATTAAATAATCGCGAGGTCCACGTTCGCAGCGAACTACTAGTCAGTAGCTATTGAAGAGAGACAAAATAAGATTTTATTTTTGAAAAAAAAATGTTTATTAAATTACCATAATTTTACTAATAGTAATAGAGCTGGTACAAATTTTTAGGCAGGTATTTGAAGCAAGCTGAAAACTTGTCACATACCTCTCCTATTATAACCCAACACGGAACTGCAGACCTGGCTGGTTAGTGGTAAATAGCGGGCCTAATCAACCCCTAATTTTTTGGCAGCGCGGCTAGTAGAAAGTCTCACCAAAATAGAACCCTATTAAAATTTCAACCTGCCTCAAATTGATTTTTTATATTTTTTTGCAAATTTTTTGCACGCATCTGGTAATGTTAAAACCCCGACTAAATCGTCTGGCTTATATTTTTTATACATAAAACATAAAAAATTGCATATTGCCACAAATATCTATATTTTTGGTAATGAAAAAAGATAAAAGTTATTAAAAAAAAATAGGGGTCGATTTAGTCCCGCTACTCACCAGCCAGGTCTGTAGTTCCGTGTTGAGGTAGAGGTATGTGACAATTTTTCAACTTGCTTCAAATACCTACCTACCCAAAAATTGGTACCAGCTCTCCTGCCTATCGATACATGAATCACGCCATATCTAGTGGCTATTTTTACGATAAAAGAATATGATGTATTATTTTACATGCTAAGTTATAATAAATGATGCTGACTGTAGAAGCTTGAATTATATTTTTTTGAGGACATAGTTTTGATGCTGTAAAAAGGAAAATGGTGACGAAATATAAAATCAGTGGCCGAGTTAGTAAATTAGGTGGCAACGTATAAATAAGAAGGACAAGTCATAATAATTGATGATCTTTATTTGACGCTTTCTATAGAATATTTAGTTGGTGGTGTAAAAAGGACGAATTAGTTTATTAGAGGCTATGTCATTTTCCCGTTGCTTAGTTATGAAATTAGAAGTTTGCTGACGTGGCCAATAAATAATTTTGTGGCTTGATTTTGTTATTTCCCAATTTATAATATATAATTATTGTATATTATATAATTTATATATTTAAATTTACATATTTATTATTTAATTTTTTAAATAAATTTGTAAATTATTTGTAAATTAAATATATCGATTGTTATTATATTATGTAAATTTATTTGTTTTCTAAATAATTGTTAAAGATATTACAAAAAAATGTTCGAAATCTTACTAAAACCGGGCCAGAATTTTCTACAATCCATAAAAAAAAAATGCTGGATTGCTAAACTAGACCCATCGCGATCGTTCAAGGTCATATCACGATTCACGACCAACAAAACACGGGATACGAATGAAAAGAGGGGACTATTTTGATTAATCTCCCTCATATAAACTGACGAGGATATTGACAGCATAACAATGCAAGTCATGGACCAGAGATAAATAACAATTGGTTATTTTGAAAATTAATTAAAACATTGACATCTGCCGAAATACATTTTACACCATAGACATACCTGTTATATTATCTCTATGTTTTACACTGAAGAGTTGTAGTTTTCAGTAATTACATAAAATATCCTGTTTGTGGAATAACTCTATTAATAGATAAATAAAATATTTGTTTATGCATTACAAGTTATAATTTAAGTAACTTTGTTTGGGTTAAACCCTTGTTTGTGAGGCTTCATATACAAACGTGAGGAGTTAAATTGGTTTCGTAATATACTTCGATTTCCCCACGACATAACATGGTTTATAAGTGTATATTAACTTAATGAACGTAGCCGTAAATCGCGAAAATCTAAAATAACATAGGGTCGGGAGTCATAGTTAAAAAATAATTGCACAGTAACTATATAACGTGTAAATGCACTATCGACATTCCCTTAAAGGGTCACTCAGTCCATCATTACGTACGGCATATCCTATGGAACTAGGTACTACTGAAAACTCTTTTTGTCATTCTCGTACAAAATTTCCTCGCGGCTGAACAGGATCCCCGAAAGTTCTCCTTAAAATACTAACATGAATCGGGTTGATTGCTTTGGTAATATTAACATTTCATTTGTACGAAGATTATGAAAATTATAAATAAATAAGTATATATGGACAAATTACACAGATTGAGCTAGCTCCTGATAATACTGGCTTATTCTGAACTGGCAATATTTTAATCTGATTAAGGACATGGAACGCAAAATCGTAACAAAAAAAAAGGCATAGCGATAATTTTTTTGGTTCATCATCATCATTTCGAGTAGGTGACACGTTCAATCGACCATGCACACCCTGGTATCAGAGTTCTTCGGAACCGCCTCTCGGCCTCTGACGTGGTGCCAATTTTTGGTTGACTGCTTTTTGCTTCATTTTCAACTTTTATCTTGCAATTAGGTATGTATTTTATTAGAGATTCTCATTCCGAGGTTAAAATATTGCTCCTGGATTCAAAATCAGCATGTTTGCAGGTAGAGTAGGTTGCTACTTTATATTCACACACCTTTTTAAAAATTAATTGTGTTAAAAAAAGGAGTGTTCTCATTCACTCTTTTTTTTAATTAAGACATTTTATTTTTTATTTGTGCATAGAAAAAGCACTCAAAAAAGGCATCTAGGTATATCAGTCAAATTACCTTAATATCTGTTTGAGGATATAAAAGATTATTTCCCCTTAGTCTATATAGGAAAAGGAGCAGACTAGCGACGTCACATATTTAGCATAATGTGAGATGTGAGAACTTTGTCCGGCAGCTATGTTAAATATTGCGTTCATGAAAACGGCTTCGTAACTAAAGTTGCTACACATTTAAAAGCTAGATGGTAAAATTAGCTTTTAACCTTCATACTTTTGAAATGGACAACTAATTTTAACCAAACTTGTATCGATATCAAATGGAAAATGCCCTGCCCCCGTAGCATGGCTCACTGTCCCCGTGGATAAAAAGACAAAATATCGCGTTTTGCGTCTTTTAACCCAGTGAGCATGGCACACGCGTTAAATAATGTCAAATTTCATTCATAAATACGTTACAAGTCGCGGGGTGCGCGTCTTGCGAGCATGGGTTTGACAGCTCGCGATAGACAAATCCAGGCAAAATCGAGGTTGGTACCTTGAAATCGCATAAATTTATCGGGGTTTAGCAAAGCCTAGATAAAATATGTTTCATACTCATTTCGAACATTAAAGTAATAAAACAATCAAAATATTTTGTTTTGCGTAGTTACAAGCTGTCAGACACCTATAATGAGTATAATATTTTAATGTACAGTACAAAAACGAATGATTTTTACGGAAATAAAAGCCCGATACTAGTACGCCATTTTGCGTGAGAAACGAAAACTCAAACGGAAAGAACCATTTTACCGACAGATTAATGACAGATGTGTACTGTCAGTGTAAAATGGTTGTTTGCGTTTGATTGGTACACGATTTACATTCCGTTATTTCCATATTGAATAAAAATAAACCCAAATATATTTAGTTTATAAGTAAATATCACTAGGTATTTTATAAATTCTGTCTAATACGTTTGTTTTCTTTAATCATACGAGGTTTTAATTTTGTATTTGTAGTTTCGTGTTTGAAATATGAATAATGTTTCTAGACTGCATGCGTGCTACGAATCGTATGAGATAAATACTCGTTTTCATTGGTGGGCTCCGATAAATTTTAAGTAGGCTGCTTTTTTATCTATCTTTGGCGTGAGCTGTAGATAGTAGCCATGCTACGGGGGCTGAACAGTCTTTTTAGCCCAGATGCTAAAATAATCAGATATGTTTTTCAAAAACTCTTATAGCGAGTTCCCCATTCAATTTTTCACTGGTTCTTTTTACAGATAACTGCATTTAAGTCGGGTTTAGTCGGAATCTATTTTGATTGGTTCCATTCCGCGCCTCCTTCATTCTTATGCAGGCGATTTAAAATTCATACATTCAGCATTCAATCGATCCGGGATCTCTATTCGGCTGCGCCTAGTTCCAGTACGAGCCATTGCGAATCCAATAAGTTTGGAGCGTGTTTGTGTCAAACAAAATTTCAATTTCAGCTACTAGTAATCTGAGTCAAGTTGATATTGTAGGCCTGTTGTACTAATACGAATAATCACCTATAGAAAATCTAATAAACTTGTTATTATTAAATATATACCTATAGACAGATATTGAAAAAGTCAAAACAAAAACATTTTGACTTTTCGATAAACTTCAGTACAATTGACGTCTAAAACAAATATATTTTATTCAGTTTCCATATAAAATTATAGACCAACTATATGAAGCTTGGTAAGTCAGGAAGATTTCTTCAAACCTGAATAATACTGAATATTAAAGTAACCTGCTATAAACGTAACCTTAAGTCAGATTTAGTCAACAATTTGGTGACTAAAACCAAAATATGTATGGAAAAAAATATGGGAGTTGAGTTTAAATGATATGGGATAATGTTAAGGCCCGCTGGTCAGATGACATTGTTCGGGAGTGGAAAACAGTGGATGAGACTAGCACAGGACCGTAGAGAATGGCTTAAAAAAGGGAAGCCTATGCCCAGCAGTGGGCTGATGTGGTCTGAAAAAAAATTAATGAATGAAAAAGGTTAGGCAAATATGAGAATAAATATAAAGAATAAAACTGGCAAATTGCGAGTCCGACTCACAGACAAACATTAAGGGTTCCGTACCAACGTACTCAACTACAACAACTGCGTGTCTTTTATGTTGATGTATATGTACGGATGAATAAAGATTTATAATAGGAATTCATCACACATACCCAATGAAACTCCCATGCGATCTCTCTTGTGAGGTTCAAAAAACTAATTTTACTTCAATATTATATAAGTATTGTATTATTTGCATTTAATATTGTTTCTAATTCACTTTGATTCTTTTTACTTATCTCAACTGACTCTTGACAGGCTGTTAGATTGTCTAGGTCTTGGATATTTAAATAAAATCACTTTAATACGGTATAATCGCATATATTACATAACGTTTCGAACTTAACAGTTTTCATGGTCGCAGGTAGACTAACATGACATTTGTCTTTTGTGTTTAAAGAACTATACAAAACTACCGCCTACAATATTTATTTATAACGTTCCGGATGTACGCAGTATTAGCTCACGTTGTCTGAAGGTCTTGCAGTAATGTGATGAGCTTGAGATTTTATTAAATTGATGACAGGATTCCAAGCTGGTGGTAACTGCCAACCATCCTCTCTATTAAAATTAGGATGTTTTTTTATTTTTAATAGTCTCACGAAGCATTCTTGGAATGTATCTGTTTTCTTTTGCAAGGACTTGAGGATTATCAAAACGCATGTAGTGATTGGGTTTGTCTAAGGCATGTTCACAGATTTGGTTGAGCGTCTATTCTTCATGTTAGCAATATGCTCTTTAATTCGGGTACCTACCTACTGATGTTTCTCTTTGTTTGCCCAATGTATGATAAACCGCACTCACAGTTAATATTTATACTCCTGCGTCTTGTAATGGGATATTGGATTTTACAAGTGTTGGATGTTGGTTTATTTAAGAGATAAGAAATATTTATTTAGTACAGAAAATACAAGAGTATTAAACAACAGTGGCACTGTCCGCCACACTAGGATTCCCTGTGTCGTGGCAACCAGTGTCTTCCCAAATGTGCAAATCTAAGATGTTTTACAGTTTGTGTGTATATATTGTGTATTTCTTGTGCATCTTGTAATGGGTCTTGATTGAAGCTCGATTCAAAATATTACCAATTTTGTCGGTGACTCCAAAACAAACCAACTTTTAAGAAACCTGTAAAATCCCGACCAGGCAGTTTATTTTTATATTATTCAAAATGAATTCTTCATAAATTACACGATACGTTATTGATTTGAATTTGATTGTAATGACTTCTTGAGTATAATTTACTAAAAAAATTCTCCGGTTCTGTAATCTAGATCAGAATTTGTGGCCATAATAACCTAAGCAGAAAATAAACAAACTAAATACCAGCTTACATAATTTCCACTTCGAATACTCCTAAGCGGATTATTTACATCCCACTTCGATAATTCTAATTTATCCGTCCATTTTCAATAATGGAATAACTAATTGATCTTTAGTTGCCCTAAGCTGCAACAGTTCAACACCTTTTAGACGTTTTAGGACGTCCATTAAAGGATTTTCAGATTAACAAATAACTAAAGGTACGGTTTACGACCGACGTTAGCAATTTCGGTCTCTGTCTCTCTCATTTTATTTAGGGTCTTTCGTATGATTTTTACAGTAGTATCTATACATTTTTTTCATAAGATTGAAAATATAATAATAAGCTTTTTCTAAAGTGTTCCAAAATGCTTAATGATGGAGTTATTTTGTCTTATTTTTAAACATGTATTTAAGTCACGTGGTAACAAACAGCACAGTTGACTAGCTCCGTGGCGCAGCGGTCAATACGCCAGCCTGCGACACGGAGTGACCGGGTTCGATCCCCGGCCAGGTCAAGATGGAAAATGATCTTTTTCAGATTGGCCTGGGTCTTGGATGTGTATCTATATATGTATTTGTTATAAAATATACTATCGTTGAGTTAGTATCCCATAACACAAGTCTCGAACTTACTTTGGGGCTAGCTCAATCTGTGTGATTTGTCCGTATATATTTATTTATTATATTTATTATTTATAAATTCCCGTGACCTCGTTATTCCCTTAAAGGGCTCAGACCATCAATATGAATAACTTTACCAATAGATGAAATGCTGGAAAATCGAAAAATATTTCGACGTTACCATACAAATGTGTTCAGCCATCTGGAAAATTTGTATGGGAATGTCGATTTTTTTAAGTTTGATCATGTCTGGGCTCTAGGCACTTGAACCTCGTGAGCCTCACCTGAGCAAGTCTTGGCATTCATAAGACACCATCTTCTAAGCTAAGTTATCGATGAGGAACGGGTTTTGCTAGGGCCATACCCATGGCTCGCTGGTGAAACTTCAGGGAAAAAGGCGTACTATCTGTGGATCACCAAACACTGGCCATGGACCCCCTTATCTGGTGCAGTATCTGGAGCCTACATAACTATAACACAGCTGTCTGCAGCAAGGATAATTGAAAGATAATCTGACTTCGGATCTAATTAATACTTTCCACTAAGCAGTAGGTCAATTGCTATGTATTTCTTTGTATTACCACGATCATTTTGTTCACAGGTATGCGATTCATTCAGCTTCCGGTGCTCCGAGCCATCAGAAAATATTTGTATGTAAGTGATGGACAGTTAAAAAGGGCCTTATAAAATTTCGTCATCAAATCTTTTAGTTTAATCATAACGCTATAAAATGTAAGAGATTTGAATTTTTGTTAGACCTGTGGTATCGTGGAAATTTCATATTATCATTGATAGATATATAATCAAATATTTACGTTCAAAAGATGTAGTCGCTACATTGAGAAGTGGTCAATTCAAAGATGGCCACGACATATACTCGCGGACAGACTTAGGAGACAAACTTGAAAATCTTCAAACATTTTCGTGAGCACCATATTTTAAATTTCGAAGCATACGGAAAATAACCTCTCGTAATTTATGTATTTTCTAAATATAAACAGAATTGAGAGCAACATCATAACCAAGAAATTGTTTGATAACAAACACCGCCAAGATTATATTGAAAGCGGAGAAAATATGCGGAGCCACGCGTCCGCAGCGATCGCAACCTCATTGGCAATCTCATCAAACGCTACTTCAATATTATTTACTTGTTTAAAAAAATTACATTTAAGAAAAACTTTCTTAACCACTGACAAAGAAAAAGAGGGGTGTCATAAGGTGTCATATGTAAACATCTAGATTGCAAATTGCATATAGTATTAATTTAAAGATTAAAGGCATCTGACACGCTTAGAGATGTTGGATTATTAAAGGCACGGCGCGAGGATTGGTCTTGGGGCCTCTTTACTACGTCGTCTACGTTAAGAGCCTTACAAATGCAATAAAACTTGTGAGACATACAAATTTGGTCTGTTGTCAGGAGGTAAGTTACTGAAGAATGGATAGATAGATAGAGACTCTTTATTACACGTAGAAAAAAAGACAAAAATTACAAACTAAACTTAGAAACAGGAAAATGTGCAAAAGACGCCCTTATCGCAAAGCAATTTCTTCCAGGCAACCTTTTCTTTGACAAATCGCTTGAAATTAAAGCAGGTAGGTAGTGCGGGGTAGTAAAATACTAAACAAGAAACCTTTAGCCCGCTAAATAAATGGTCCCACGCTAAATACTGGTTTTGTTTTTAATTAAAGAGAAACTAACATCAACTACGTATAACAAGTGCCTAACCATATTAAACATTAGTCAGAACAGCTCAATAAAATTTCTATTAATTACCTTACAAGAACTCCTGTCGTGAAGCTCTAATTAGAGACACGAAAGTCAAATATAGTACTTCTTTTGTATTTATAATAAGAGGTAATTGTATTTTGAAAGCTTATGAATAATAATAAATAAATAAAAGTTTTAAATATCCCTGTTTTGCTTTATTTGAATAATACGAGCGGCCTAGGGTCTTAGTTATAGTTAGAGGAAATAGTATTTTTCTATACAGCCAGCACGGCATCTAGTTAAATTTTACACTAGAATGTGGCTTTTTGACTCAAAACCCGCCAAGTGAAAAACCATATAAGGTGGAGTGTGTGATGTTTCAATTCGAGATTTTTTTAATTAATAACGTTCTTTATAACACTCAAGTTCCCACCACAAAATCCATTCAACCGTTTAAGTGTACCAAGGACATTTCCCTCTGAAATTTCATTGGCTGTACCATTTATTACTCGTACTTAAGAAGTCTATATCTTAAATATTTAAAAGAAATAGAAGATTTTAGGAGTCTAAGAGGAAAGAGGTGGTCTAAGAGGAAGACATATGTAGAATGTACCAGCTGCTTCTATTCCTACGCAGACCATAAGATTCAGCCGAGGGAATGGGCACGCCCACCAACACCCTAATCGTGGCTTTTGGGACTTACGAGTATGATCGAATGCTCTGTCTACCCTGTAAGGATAAAGACGTGACTACAAATAAACCTTTTCTTGAGCATTCTTACATTTTACTGTTTCAGCATTTTATCTCAAAGTCGAAAATATGTAGATGAAAAATACTTTGGCGCTCGAATATTTCTGCAAGAGTTATTCAGCTGGTAATGCTGTCATTTTGCTCTATCCTGGTATTGACTGCGTGCGAACAAGATATATTGTTATTTCGAAACTGCGCTTTAACAATGCCTTTTACACAAGTCAATATGGAGAGGTTAGCTTATTTCCCGAAGTTGGTCATTTGCATTACGTTTCCTTTTTAGAGTTTTATACAAAAATAACTCCAACAGGAAACACCTCATTACAACCTGTTACAAATTCTGTACAAACTTTATATTTTCAATAACTGTCTATATAAAGGTACTAGCTCTTGCCCGCGACTTCGCTGCAATTTCTGTTATTATGATTAATTAGTATAGATGAATTATTTTCCCGCGTTTTCAAAACATTTTTTATTGATGCTTTGCTCCCATTGGTCGCAGCATTATGTTTTATAGCCTAAAATCTCAATAAATGGACTATCCAACACCAAAAGATTTTTCTAATTTTAACCTGTAGTTCCTGAGATTAACGCGTTCAAACCAAAAAACTCTTCAGCTTTATAATATTAGTATAGATATAATGATGCATTTCCATTTCACCCACTAGTAAAAACATTTCAATCTCTTAACCCACTTTTCTTTTAAAATGCAATAGTTCCTCCTCTGGCCAAGACCTATTCAAGAGTTCATATCTTACGTTGGTTTTTCCAGGAGCGGGTTCTGACAGGAGACCTATTTTATATAAACTTATTCAAAGAGCCACTTCGAGTTGGATCTATATCACCAAGCAAGCCTCGTAAAGGAACCGGGTAACACTCGTGAACTCAAAACAGATACAAATATAATAAATGTAATATACCAAGTGATAGTAAACATGCTTATTTCGAACATTCCGATAATCGAGAATAAATAGTTTGTCGCTCGAACATCTCTGAAGAGTTTATTGAGCTGGAAGCGCTGCCATTTTGCTCTGTCCTCGTATTGACTGCGTGCGAGCAAAGTCATACTGCTATTTCTAAATTGTCGCCTGCTTCACATTGCCTTTTTCACAAGTCAATGTGGAACTGTGAGCTAGCTATTCAAAATAGATCACTTATATATGTAATTATACTTTTATTTGTAGAAGTTGCTGTACTTTTATTTGTTGAAGCTGTACTTTTTATACGTCAAATGTAAGAATCGTTTTAGATTTAAGAAGTTGTGAGAGACGAAATTTTTTTTTTTTAATCTATGAGTTGTGATTTATTTGCATTCTTTTAAATCATAGAAGTATGAAGCGAATTTTTTTTTTAAATCTATGAATTTAAGACTACTTTTAAGTAGAATAAATTATTACATTTTCACATTTAAGTAAAGCTCAATAAGTACCACAAGCGCTTTAATATAGGCAATTTTATCTCACTTCAGATTAACAAAGAATTGATTTACCAAAAACTCAAAAAAGTTATTCATTCAATTCAAATAATTATAGGTTATATCTTAAAATATACTTCCTGTCAAAGAGACTGATCGATGTATCCCGTGACCCATAGAAGTATGAAGTCTCTAGAAGCAGCGTATTACTTGATACGTCTTGTTACTGATACCCTTAAAAGGAGCGTATACTATACACTAGGCCTCAGTCCTCTGACGCCTGTCGAGGGGGTATGTAACAGAGTGGAATTTAATTTTTAAAATTATAAACATGCCAATTTCTGAAGTTCTGTCCTTCTAAAATACTAAGATGAATATTATAGTAAACTATCGCGCTGGCACTTTTCACATTTAAGTAATGCAAGTTCATGTTATTTACAATATTATAAACATATTTATCCTCCATCAAATTCCATTGTCAGTGAAAGGCGGAAAGACGCGTTAGTGATGCACTTTGTTATTTTTTGCCAAACATCGATAATTTACATGAATACAGATGAGTGTAATAATATAAGTAATAAAGTTAATGCCAAGAAATAAATAATAATAAATTCACTCTCCATGACTTTCCCGAAAATGTATTATTTTTAGTGTTCCGTTCCCTAAGAGTAAAAACGGAAAGGTAATACTAAGCCTTCGACGTCCAACCGTCCATCCATCTGCCCCATGACTGTATCTATTGAACCGAAATAGATAATATTTCAAAAGGACAATGCCGGTTATTGGCGTCTTTTTGTTTTCGCGCGGCTTGTTTTCCCGTTGTTTTCCCGATAGTCAATAACAAAATAAAGTTATAAGGGCATATATACCTCTAACCTCAGTCTGAACTGAGTTATAAGGATTAGATATTATATTCATAGGTTTTTGCACTATTTTTCACTAAGTTCATTAAAAGTTGCAATTAAATAATAAATAAAATTATTTTGGTCACCATTGGGTAATCACTACTATACTTTTTTGAAGCCTTTTTCATCAACGATACAGCAGCAGGCTCTTCTCCGCTACCTCCTTGAGTTTAAGAGTATATAGTAACTGTTTATTGGGGCAGTCTGAAGTAGCTTTGATGGATACTTGATTCATTAGGTAGGTCTTTTTGTTCTTTGCTTGGCCGTCGTCTTCACTGTTTCGCTTCACTCTTGAAGTATTGGTGCAGCCGATAGCATAGTGACGTCAGCTTTCCCAGGCGAGGGCTTGGTGCGTCACGAGGCAACACAACAAGGACCGAAAACTGTACTTATTGTTGCTGTCCATGTTCACTTCCATATACTAACAGCGCAACTGCTACTTCATTAGTTGCCATCTTTAGTAGTTGATCTGCTTCATGAACACCTGTGAGAGCTTTCGTGGCACCCCGCTCAGCGCTTTGGCAGCATGATGACCCAACAGTGACCCACGGGGTCACTTCAGCAGATGGCGAACCACCTTATTCAGCAGGCAGATCATACGTTGCACTTGGAACACAATGGGAGTAGGCTTTCTCCAATCATCTTGGTTTTGGTTATGACAAAAGTGTTTTACTTAGATGGTGCCCTCTCTTGCGGTCTGCGCAACACCATAAGAGATGTACCTCAATACATACAAGACTTAAGAGAGCCCAACCCGTCTTACTTTTTATACAAAGGCTCATACGTCTCTAGAAGCAGCGCATGTCTTGTTACTCATACTCTTAAAACAGCGTATGCTTTTTTGCGGCCTCAGTCCTCTGACGTCTGTCGTATTATTTGTAGCGGAACCTTATGAGCCGAACGAAAATTTATTTTTATAATTATAAACATGCCTAGTTGTGTAGTGAAATGCTGCAAAAATACTGTAAAAAATGCTAAAGGGAAACCACAACCTGTGACTTTTCACATGTAAGTAATGCAAAGGACATTTAATTACAATATCATAAACGATAATGACAATCCCCATGGTACAGTGGTTAACGAGCCAAGTACCGGGTTAAATTTCCGGCGCAGGCAAAAACTTGTACTTCAATTTCATATTTATGTATGTCCGCGTTACTGGAATTACATAAGGAGAATTGGCGTTGGGCCGTAAAACATACATACATTCATATTATCACGATCTTCACCCTTACGGTGTAGGCCTCTCCCTAAAACCCAAAGCCACGTTTAGCGTGTTTGTGGGCGTATGTAGGTGGAAATCTGAATCAAAGGTGTAATAGGTTGCTAGTCGCATTCCCTATCAGAGAAGCAACTGGTACATTGTCTATTGTTCCTTTTCATCTAGACCAGCATGGAATATATACTTCTTATTACAGCATGAATGCTGTCATAATAGCGGACCCCGGGCTTGGACGCAGCACAACTGAAGATGCCAGGAGTATAAGGAACCAGGGAATCTCTTAGATGATTATGACTATATAATTATTACTACTTCATATGTTGTTTACTTAAATGAAGTCAAACTGAAACAAAATCTTGTTGTGGGCTTTTCTCGATATCGATATTACACGGTGTTGTTACATCTCTTATGACAGCGGCGTCAATCGTCATGAGTGCTATTTTCGAATCGACGTGTTTACTAAACGACCGATGATGTATGGAAAATTTGTAATTCTTCATCGAGTCACTCATTTACAAATAGCACCCCTGAAACCACGACTCCCTTTCCTCTGCCTCACACCCCCGCTAATGACACACTAGGTTCCCATACAAAAATGGCAAAATGTGGATCTATTCAGATTTTTTTTTTTTTTTTCATATTTGTTTTACGGCATTTTGCTTTCTGTGCCTTTTAGCCCTTCATATTTTCTACGTGTTATCAACGAAATGGTTGTGTAATTCATTTCGTTGATTCAATAGAGCCCCTGGCGACAATTCCCACGAATCCACTGGTTTGATCATAGACGCAGTAGCAGTAAGGCGAGCGACCACCAGCCCGCTATGTAAATCTCACTACAGCCGCACCATGACACTTCATTTTAGTTATTCCACACATTGTTCATAAACATGGACATTTATAACACCAAATTACACCGATTTCACGTTATAAAGTCCACTAGAAGCAATTTGCAAAACAATCCAAAACAAAAACCGTGCAGTCCGTCGAAATTCCCGCCAAGAACTCGGATCAATTCAGAGAGACGAAATTTTTTTTTTAAAATCTATGCCGTGACCAAAGGGCCTGCAATTACTTGGCCCAAAGAAGTAGCATCCAACGTGGCAATACTACCAGCTTTTTGGGCACGTTGCCACGATGTTACGGTTTGCAGAGACTATATAATTCGTAAATCATTTTTATTATTATTAGTATTTAAAAACCAATATATTGGTATCATATCGGTTCCTCGGTATGTTCGGTATCGTAATTCCAAGACACAATATCATTTCGCTGATCGCTCGTCCGTGCAGCTACCATATTTCATGCATTATCTACTTTCAAAGACATGGTTTTTAATATATAAGGCAAGATATAGTATATCAATATGTCGGTGTGATATCGGCTACACGGAACGATCGGTACGGTAATTCGATGACGTAATATCATTTGGCTGATCGCTCGTCGGTGCAGCTGCGTTATTTCATGCATTACCATAATGCTGCACCCGACTCCTTTGTACTATGTTATCGAACGATACTTAAATGTAAATTTTTATAACAATATGTGACTTGCAATTGTATGTATGAGATCTTACTTAAAGAAAATATAAAACTAGCGACTCCCCCCGGCTTTGCACGGTTGCAATGTAGATACATATAAAGCTTCCTCTTGAATTGCTCCATCTATTTAAAAAAGCCGCTTCAATATCCGTTGCGTAGTTTTAGACCTAAGTATACATAGGGACAGACGGATGAAAGCTACTTTTTTATACTATGTAGTGTTTAGAACTTATTTTTTACCCTCTCTGTTGTTTGAGGTCGGCGGTACGTCAACTCTATCCATTTTTATTACCCACCATATCGGCACTAGATTCCCATTTAATCAAACCTCAGTCATTCCTTTCACAAATTTCTAGATCTTCCCCGTGATACACGTGATATATCTTTGCTTTACTTTTGACGAATTTTTTTTCTTGCTTTTCACCATAATATATCTATTAATTTCTATTTTTATTTAAATTTTAATTTCGGTCAGCATTGGTTATGGCTTTAAAAATCATAGGCTCAGAGAGATGTGCTCAGGGTTTTTACGAGTATCTCAATAAACTAATTAGCATATAAATTTTACTTTTGCCTACATTATATTTATTTTCAATGTTTTTGTTTACGCAACTGGCCAGTAGAATGAATTCATATGCGAGTAACCCGTTGTTGCATATTTTATAGTTCTAGACTCAATTGAATATATAAATGTATATTAAATTAGTTACATATTCATTTTAATATCATCATCATCATATCAGCCGCAAAATGTCCACTATGCGCGGCATGCGCAGCGTCGGACACCCACCGACTAGATGGTCGGATGACCTGACTAAGGTCGCAGGAAGACGCTGGATGCAGGCCGCTTCCAACCGGTCATATTGGAAATCCTTGGGGGAGAGGCCATATGCCCAGCAGTGGACTTTTTGCGGCATTTTAATATAATTAGGTGCAATTATTGACTATGATAATCATCGCACCATATTCCAAACATAATGCAAAACATGTTTGTTTTTCATAACGATTCGTAATGTATTCTGAATAAGAGATTCGAGTGAATACAACCTGTTTTCCCAATAATGTAAACCGGTAATTTTCCCGTTTCACGAGAACTTCAATTTATGCCGCAAATTAATAATAAACAAGCAGCATCGCAATCATCATTAAAAAATTTAAGGTTATTTCACAATACTAACTAGTTAATATTCAACAAAATCAACTCTGGTGGCTATAGGATAAATATCAAAGTCGTAAAAGATATTTTATATCCCATGATAGTTTTTCTTTATTTATTTTCATTAAGGTCCATTTATTATAGGATTGATCCAAGCTTTTGTTTGGTTTATAAAAGTGTCAATTTTATGTTTTCAAACTAAAAGTAAGTACTAAAGCCTAATCCTATTTCTGAAATGAAAACCAAAGTACTAACTATTTACTACCTTTTATTTGGAGGGTTCTAAGGTAGTCGTAGTAATCATAAATTATCTTTGTCACAAAATAATCAACATTGTACAAACAATTTAATACCAAGAAATAAATCAGTATATCCAACAACAGACGGAAATAAAAAGGAAAGACCACGCAAAAATGTAAATTACAGGGATAAACTCAGATAAACTGTTATCGGACAGCCAAACAAAGAGTAGGTAAATACTAGGCCTTTGATCCGGGCGATGTCAACGGCAGACGCGGTGACACCAGCCGCTGTTCTTTGACACTGTGTACTCGTTTACATTTCGTAAATGAGGCACCGTTCATTTTGATTCTTTTTAATACGCCAGCTAGACGCCAGCTTAAATTTGCTAGGTAACGCAGGGTAAGATGCGTTGTGCGAGCACGGAGAGTACATTATTGCGGAGTTGTGAACGCATCTGCTAGAGCTGTACAGAAAAATGGAATAGTATAAATTATGTTTTTTTTTCCCTTGCTCTGTAAAATTTAGACAAAGACACAAAAATTAAGACACAAAGCACATAAAATTAAGGTAATGTCAAATAATAGCATCAAACTCTTAATTGTTATTCAATAGATATCTTCAAAAAAATCCAAATCACTACTGTCAATTCATAATAAAACTTTCAAAATATCTGCCACTGAAAACAAACACGCGTATCATTTAATTAAAAGTAATCTTTTTTCGATACGTTGAAAACGCAGATACACCATATATGTGCCTTATCTGTAAACGTGGGATCATACGAACAGGTCTGCGTGGAGTGGAGAGTGTGGGTCGCACCCGTGCGGCTCTCGTAACCTAAACTTAAAACAAGTTATTCTTGCAAAAATTACACTCTTGTGACAAGCTTTTATTATAAACGAATCCACACTGTCGAGTGCATTCCAATATAAATCAAATGAGAACGAAAAAGCGTAACGTTCCGTGTGTAAGCGAGAAAGCGGAACAAGCAATAGAGAGGCACGATCGGCCTGAGCGTTATTATATTCGGCTTATGACGCACGCATCTATCTCTCTTCCATTGTAAAATTATCGTCCGTAAACCGACTTTATAATCATTTTTTTCTTATCTTTCTGCTATACAACCTTATACGACTGCCAAAAATTTTATAGGCTATGCCACTCAAGAGTCTCACAATACCTTACATAACTAAGTCTGTTTAGGTATTTAGAATGATGCCACATACTTAGGTACTTACATAAGTGAGTAAAAACACAATTGACTTGTCAAAAAGCCATTTATCATACATCCAAATATGTTAAAGCTGTTACAAACTATGTTGCAATATTGAAACTTTCATACACTTGATACATTGAACTTTCATACAGATGAAAGAAAAATAATGCATATTTATGTACTAAACACTAAAACATATCAAATATAAAAATATAAATAAATTGGTATTTTCCATTATTTAATATTTTTTGACAACGACCGCCATCGTAGCTTAATAAATTAAAATGTTCTGAATCCCCTGGTACTCGTAATACATTTAACTTTTGCTTCGAACAAGTATACAAAACAATTTTTGTATCGATCTGCAGTAAAGAAAGTCAATCTGTTAAGAAACGAGCTTATCATAGGTCTTTTTCAAATGAGCTATGTTATGAGATCGACGATGCAAAATTAATAAAAAATTGTCTAAATCTATAACTTGGCATCACGCCCATACGACGAAACCAGTTGGCGATCGGGTGCAACCCCAAAAGTGCGGTATATTCAAGCGCTCCTTTTAAATTATACATGCGTTTTTAAGTAAGCAGGAACGGTTTGAGGCCCGTCCTCTCGATTCCCCTTATCTGCGTGATTTGGGCTCGATATCCCTTTGGGTAAATTGATTGAATAATGTTTTGATACCAGCGATTTTTTCGTCTCGATTACACCTTACTCGGAAACCGCCGGCTTGTTATTCGCGTTCACGTAAGCACTTTGCAATAATTGGACAGCTTCCTACAATTTTTTTTGTTCTGTTTATCATGTCAATTTTACTTTTATTGTGATCTGGGAGTAAAGAAAAAACGTACTTAGATTGTACCAGCCGCGTGTATACCCGCGCAGATCGTAAAAATCGATGGAGGGAATGAGCGAAAATCTGAAGAATCATCAATAGGCTATGTGGCTAGCAACCCATCACTATTGATTCCGGATTTCATCTATAAGCCTACTAACACGCTTAACGTGGCCTTTGGAACTTATGGTCTTAGCTCCTGTCGTGAGTAATAAAGACGTCATAATATGTATGCATTTAAATGTATGTATTTAAATTCGCCTTCAAGAATCACTTCGTTGTCCGTCTGTCTGTCCTTTTTGTTAGGATGGCGAGAGTGGTATCAAACTGAAATTCATGCTCAGGTCTACTGTCCCTTGGAGCTGTGAAAAAATAAAACTTCTAAGCCAACGCAATCAAAAGATACAGCCGTTTATGCTACAAATTTTCGACATTCGCAAGGAAATCAAAACCTACAGGGTATTTCCGAAGAACTCAGAATCTAGAACTCAATACAAAGCAAGCGGTTTAAAGCACAGATAAAGGAAACAATTCGAAGAGTATAAATTTTAGTAACGTCATTTAATAAAAAAAAATATGTTTCACCGACTTTCCAGTGTCTAATTGAACTTAAGAGATGATGGCAAACTCCTTATAGCTAAATAAAACTCAGTTACCAAACATTGTAACGCTAACTGGTTCCCAATACAAGTTTATACAAAAATGGCCATACCTAAATTTTACAGGGTCTAAAATGAGCCCCTTTCGAATTAAACTATTTAAAGATAAATGGGGAAATTCAAATATTTTATAAACTACTGTTTGCATATACGATTCTAAGTTTCGCGGTCACCATAATTATTATTATCACTTCGGACTGTCTGTGAAGATGGCAGCTGCAACGTTACCGAAATATTAAAACGGTAAGTCCCGTAGTTATAAAAATAGCTTTTATTTGCAGCTTAAAGTGAGAAATTATGCATGAGATGTGAAGCTTTAATAGGGTTTTTTTCCTAAAAATTGACACTTGCCGTAAACGCCTAGGAAAGCGAGACTGAAACAAAGAATTTTACTTTAATATAATTTAATGATCTATTAAGGCCTTCACATGACAAAGTGATCTGTTTTATCTTTAAATAATTTATTTCAAATGGGGGTAGCACTCATCATTAAAGTCGTAAAAAGTTCACTACTGGAAAAAGGCCTCTCCGGAAGATACTTCGTTCCGTGTCGGGTCGTGTGGCGGGTTGACGAGCGCAGTTTGTTTGGCTTCTTCTGTTTTCGACGCTGCTGCCCATTGGAACCATTGGAATTGGAAAAGGGAAGGAAGGTACTTGGATAAATGGGGTAGCAAGTAGTAACTTGGGAGGCCGGGCGCGTGTACCTGATGCCATACCTGCAACCACCGGACACGCAGTTGAGTCTAATACCCTTGGAGTAGCACTGGACATCACAAAACTCTGAATGTCGTACCTAATATTAAATAATCACACTTAACTTCTTCACAATTTCAATGACATTGTATCCTCATAAAAGATTTGCCGCAATAATGCAATATAAGTCTTTATAACCTGTCATAACCTGCAAACAGGTCGCTACCTGTTAGCTAGGTTGTGACAGGAGTACACGTCTGCGGACAATGTTGTACCGCCAATAACTACACATCACAAAGGCAGCATACTCAGGCCGCATTCATCGTATCGATTCTCGGGATATTGCTTGTTGCAGTCACCCCGTACTCCTGTTGGATCTATTGATTAGCCCCGACTTAAACTATGCTTGTTTTTTAGAATGTTCACGAACAGTTCGGTAGTCACGTTAGTTTAGAAACGGGTAGAACATGTTCGTACTGGCGTACGTATTTACCATAACAATAACAAAAAAGAAAAAAATATGAAAAGTAAATTATAGAAAAAAATATGTGTCCAATGAGAAAACATTATACTATTTTGACAAAAAATATCTATCAAGTTGTGTGTTTTTTCGCGCGACGCACAATTTTTACTTAGCCCATCAATATGAGAGCTACTTTCCTGGAACCAATGCTGGGATCTTGAGATCATACAAATTATCTGGTCGGCTTGTCATTTTAGTATAATGAGGAACACAACCACAACGATGTGGAACAACTTTGTGTTTGTAACACAATATTAGTAATGAATTAATATTTACATATACCGTCATGTCAATGAACGTGTTTGTGAACACTCTTCTTTGCTTTTTTCTTCTTTTAACTGACGTCGGCGAAACTCATTAATACAGCTCACTTCTCTCTAACGTTGGTCTAATTCTACTTATGTCACAATTTTTTTGCAAATATTCTCTCTTTCGATATCCAACAAATGTTGTAATCAGTCTGGGTTTTCGAGGCTTTTCTGGAACGCTTAACACCACATGGCAGTATTGAGTCGAATGATACGCCGTCGTCACTATATAATATTTGACTAGCAGTAACAACAGACAAAACTCAAAACCCTGAGTCAAAACCTAAGTTTGTGGCAAAAAACGACGAAGAGAGCCGAACCCAAATGACATGAGATAAGGCTAGACAAAGAGAGAAGACCCCATTTAACATAGCACCGAAGTTTCGGGACACCTCTCTTACCATTTCTAAGAGTATTGGGATCCTTGGCGTCGATATTACGAAGGAGGTCCAATTCCGGAGTCATCTGGAAGGTAAAGACTTGAGGTCCTTCAAAAGGCGTGTTTACAGGTATCTTAAGAGTCGGCAACGCATCAGCAGCTCCTCTGGTGTTGCAGATGTCCATGGGCGACGGTGACCACTTTCCATCAGGTGGCTCGTCTGCTCGTTTGCCGTCGGATATACATAAAAAAAAAAAAAAAAAAAGAGAGAGAGAGAAGCAGTGATAACTGCCACATTGTTGACCAATCACAACTTACCGAACCCGATGTCTAACCCTCATTAGCTGAAATGAGAGAACGTCTCCATTTGAGGCTAGTAGGTACATTAAAATTGCTCGCCAGTATAAGTGTATTCACTGGATTCATATCTAAAAGTCTGAATACGAACGGGGCGAGGGTGGGAGCCAATATACTGATATATAGAAACATAGTTATGGCAGTTGAAAGGAAACTATTTAGAAGGCAACCCTGCTGGTGACACTATTCACGAGAAGTATCAATACGAGGGAGTAAATCCAATACTTAATAGTAGTACATTCTATTGATATAAAAACCATGTCAGCCCGATTTTATTAAGCCTTTATTACTGTGAACCTTGAATATATCTTCTTCGTAATGAAAAAGAAGAGATAGACAAAGGGCTTTGTAAATAGGTAGTGGACTTACAATATTAATTTTACGGATTTGTTCATTTAATGCAATAATTAATTAAAAATCTAACGGAACATAAGTAATTTGATACTTAATATTGAAATCATCAAAACTTAAACAAATGTATAATAAATTGATTCAGGATTAACTTTTCGAAGATTAAAGTGCATACAAAACATAAAGAACTCGTATTTTCTGCGGAACAGTTGTCCTTTATCTTCAATTGCTAGGTATATCTCAATTAGGTAGGCGAGTTTCGTGGCACAGTGGTTAACACGCCGGCCTGCGACACGAGGCTTCCCGAGTTCGATCCCCGGTTAAGTCATAATGGAAAACTATCTTTTTCAGATTGACCTGGGTCTTATATGTTTATCTTTATAGTATCGTTGAGTTAGTATCCCTCAACTTACTGTGGGGCTAGCTCAATTTGTGTGATATGTCCCTATATATTTATTATTATTTATAACAACTTTTCAGTTAAGGTCTGATTACATTATACAATTGTGGTTATATTTAACAAGTCAAATTGGGGGTAACAATATTTATGGGTCATGATCAACCCGTGATAAGCAAATTTCCCCAGGGGACATACATTCATTTATACGCGTAAAAAATTCGTCCTCCCATATAAAATGAGCAATCAGCTCATCAAATTTCAATGGAAAGTTTTTTTCTTGGTTGGTCCCTTAAGGAACATTGTTCTATATCATAAGATGATCGTGCCTTTAAAATATTGATTTCCCCATTCACGTTGTATAAATTGTTTTCAGTTACAACTCGTTTAAATATTAAGAAACCCAATTTAGCAAGAAATCATAATTCTAATTTCGAATGAGGAAGTTTGGAATATAATGGGGCTAGCACACAAGACCTTCCATGTCACGGGACGGGATATAAGCCTCTTTCTTTAATGTACATACATAAATCCGAATTAAAACCTAAAGAGGCCCCACGAATAAATAATGTTGCCTCGTTTTTCAGAGGTCTTAAGTCCCGACCCACTTTATATACCATGTTTTTATTTTTCATTTTTAAAAACTCTGGTAATTATGAGTAAGCAGATTTTTGTCTAAAATTCGTGACCCAGATGTTTTTATTATATTTTTCCATTTGAAGGTTTTCCTTATAATGTAATATTACGAATATAGCTCATTTATTATAGGGTATATTACTTGCACGTAAGGATACTCATTTGAATTTTTATTTAGAAAGGATCTTTATACTATTATAAATGATGAGGAAGTAGAATAAATCTCTTTGTATATCTTCATACAGCCCAAATATCAATGAATTCGCTACTTTGAGCACAATTTATTTTTATTTCTCTGTCAAAACATAAACACACTACGAGTGTACTCGTATGTCGGCGCGTTGCCGCAGCCAAATGAAATAAGCCTGGTGTCGGCATTGTCCCGGCCACACGATCAATTAGCCTAGTGCGGCTCCAAAATGCCGTAAAAATACTTTATAAAACGTATATCTTATCGTAATCATTCAAACACCTACCTCATCAATATAATTTGTTTAAAAATTGCAGTATTTATACAAAACCATAAATACGGAGAGTGTCTATCGGCGCGTTGCCACAAACAAATGAAATAGGCTAGGTGTCAGCATTATCCCGGCCACACAGTGAATTAATACCGTCACTTAAAATATTTTATCAAAACTACTCAAACTTGTCAATATAATTTGATAAAAAACAGTAGTGTTCATACAAAACCATAAACACAGGGAGTGTCTGTCGGTGTGTTGCCGCAGCCTAATGAAATAGGCCCGGGGTCGGCATTGTCCCGACCATACGATCAATTAGGCTAATGCGACTCCAAAATGTAGTAATTACCATTAACAATAAGTCAAGTATGGGCAAACAAAATTTTGTTATGAAAGTAAAATTTGTACCCAAATACAGGTGTAAAATATTATTTGTTACCTCGTACCGTCGACAAATAATTAAGTATAAAGGGCTGCTACTTTTACTAAGGTTAATTAAGCAAATAATATCGGTATAGCAATTATATCTCAGAAAATTATATTATGTAGATTATTTATATTTATTAATCTTTTGGTATGGTAAACATATAAATATATATTTGTAAATATATAGACAGCGGCCCTGCGTACTTAATTATGTTGTTGACTGTACCAATAAAACCGATTACATGATATATTTCTGTAATTAAAGTATCGAATCGTCTGGTTTATTTGGCAACATATTTGTCCTGGGAATTACAAAATGCCGAATCTATCCTAATGGCATAAGTCCGGTATTCGTCATTGTTGTAAGCACATGACCAATGAGTATAGTACGACCAAAATGCCGTAATGAGCACTATTAAAACCGCGCCGCAATCAGACGGATTGTGTTGTGAGCACAGATTTAAGTTGAGAGTGACATAGTGTTTGACGCACTCTTTAATAAGTATCGCTTATATGTAAGAACCGACAAGCCGCCGATATATATTCCTCTTTATCCTTCTCCCACTATTATGTGGTGTCGCTTGACAAGTTTTCTGTTATGCCCTTCCTATCCATATCCTGTTTGACGCACTCAAAGCCGCTTAACGTTCCGTCGTAAAACGCTCCATAAAAAAAATCTGTATCTATACAAATTACAAAAAAATTACAAAGTAATTTTCATGCAACAACTGTCATATTTACCGTCAAAACGAAACGGTGGCAAAAAAGTTGTATACCTACTTCCAAGTTGTATAATATGATAAAATTAGATTTTGAAATTCTGATACGCCATATATAAATCTCATTTGTTGAATCTGCTTACTTATCACACATCTGTAGGATAGACAAAAAACAGACATGTATCCAAAATGCCGTAATGCGATTGTGTGTGAGTGGCGCGGTGTCGACGCTACTTCAATAAGAACCGCTATTGTAAACCGATGGTTTGTTTTCATTTCTCATTTGTTTGTGGTTAACTAAACGGTAATTTACCTTTGGTTTGTTTATAAATATGACATTGTTATTCATTTTCAATTAGCACACATCATCGAGATCCTACGAATATGTTGTAGGTACCGTACAGGATATAGTAAAGGGTGACATAATAAGCGTACTCTATTTAAATAATGTGTTTTATTTTTGTTTATGTGACAAGTCTGAAATTTGACAGCTGACACTTATTTTTTTTAGTTCCAATTGATAAAAATAAAGCGTTTCACAAAAAAAAATGCGTTAATAATACTAAAAACTCATTAGAAAAATGGAGAAAGCTTTTTGGTCGAGTCGTGCACCTGATGTGGAATGTGTCCACTATTCAAAAACTAGTCTAAAAATGTAAGAAACTGGATTGGTTGTAGAAATTGAGACTAAAATAATCTCATCTATCGTAACAAACTTTCCTATATGATTCAAATACGATTTCTAAGGGAAGAGCTTTCAGTTTTAACTATTGCGAGTATGTTATTAGATTTTTGAAAATGAGAACTCTTTGCCCATTAGGAATTATTTTATGGCACTAGTCTTTTTACTAGATATTACCGCATTATTTTGGCTATAAAGCACCTCGTGGTTAATAGGCTGCTTTATGAGTTAACTAGCTTTCGCCCGCGGCTCCGCCGGCGTCAATGTCGATCCCTCGGGAATAGTACTTTTTCCAGTAGCCTATGTCCATCTCCGCACTCCAGAAAACTTGTATGCAAAATTTCATGATGATCGGTTCAGTAGTTACGGCGTGAAAGCGTAACAAACAAACAAACTCACTTTTGCATTTATAATATTAGTAAGGATAATCGGTGTATTAGGAATCACTTTAGGACACGGTGTGTTGAAAATATTATTATCCATCAAGTATGGACGAGTATTAAGTCCGTCACGATGGAAAATCTAAAAGGCGTGAACAAAAAATTATGAGAAAATCTGAAGCTCAAAATCAGGTACCTATGAGTACCAAACCTGATTTTGAGCTTCAGATTTTCTTGAGAATACTTGGCATTTAGCATGCCGAAGAAAAATTTTAGTTCGTGCCTTTACACCAATGCACGAGTCGTGCCTTTACCAAAACAAGTACTTGTAGACCGTGCCCGTAAAGAGAAGGTTCAAGGCTTTACTTAAGAAAACGTCTTATCCATAAATTGTGCAGCAGACTGAAAAGGACGTAGGTATGGATGCCCTCTCAGGCACTCGACGATTTTGGTTTGCACAGGAGATTGACGTGTTTAGGTTCATTATATTCGATTAAGCTAGAACAGTTTGATAGCTTGGAAAATATTCATATTCATGTATTCATCTTTACACGTCAAACAATTTACAAAGATGATACGAAGCACAGATAATATGTCATGTTCACGTCAGAGTGTCGCGACATAAATTTTTAACGCATTATTAAATACAATGCAGATTCGATTAATATGATATGACGTTAATAAGTTTATTGTAAATTATTATGAATGCACACTACGGGCCCTTATGGAGTTCTAAGGTTGATTTTGGCATTAATAGTTTATTTATTATGTATTTTGGCCATTTGATTCCTTAATTTTGGTAAAAAGCTTTCATAATCATTAGGTCTTTTTTAGTCTCCACTACAGGAGCACGACCCTCTCTGTACTACTAGAGCCATACTTGGCCAGAGCAGTCAGAGGACTTGGCCTACACTCTCCAAGCTGGCCAGACGGGTTGGAAAGGTCTCACAGATGTTTATAAGCTTTGTTTAGCTTGTATTTCCTAAGTCGCCTTCTACGATATCCACGAGAATGATTGGAGCAAAAAGCTTTGCTTTTTACATATTAAGGCCGTTTTTAAAATATAAATTGGAGGTGATGTCAAAACTTTATGTTATTCAAAGTAATTCTCTACAACTATCCCATCACCGGATGTTGATTGTTTACGAATATGCTTTGTGCTTTCAACACATATCCATAAATACACATTATCATGTCTCTATCGCTTATGGGATAGACCACAGCCTAAGGTCATAAGACCGAAAGATTTAAAGTCTGCTTTTATGTCTCGTTTGCGGAGAAGCAGCATGTCATGCGGCGCGTGGAGCAGTGCGTTGTCAAAATCTCAAATATATGTTGCAGTATGGGGTGTTTAAGGAAAGTCGTTTTGTTTTTTATATTTTATTTCCTAACCAATATTATAAATGTGAAAGTGAGTTTGTTTGTTTATTTGTTTGCTTGTTACGCTTTTACGCCTTTACTACTAAACCGATCATCATGAAATTTTACATACACGTTATCTGGGGTACGAAGAAGGACATAGTGTACATTTTATCCCGGGAAAAAGTACTATTCCCAAGGGATCGATATTGACGCGGGCAGAGCCGCGGATGAAAGAAAGTTAAATTATATTTACCTTATTTGTCAAGAATCGTTTCTTTCTATAGAAATGGTTTATAAAGTCGATTTTTAAAGTGAAATTGACAGTGCCACCTCCTTTTCTGATATTAAATATCAGAAATATAGATATAATCTTATAAATGTTTTTGTATGGTCCGCGATGTAGTTTTTAAAGAAGAAAATGTTGCTGATGCTCTTGACCAGTGGTAAATTACATAAGACGTATTCCATGATCGTTACGGTCACTGAACTCTTAACCCGTGTGGTCCAGGTATTAAGTCATTATCCAAGTTGCTCCAATTGTCAATCTATGCATTAAAGTATATCCCTCTTATTCATAAAAAATAACAAACGCTTATTAAACCTATTTTAGGTAAAATATGTTTCGTCTCGTTCTTTCCATGCCAATTGTTGCAGAGAGGGTAAGGACAACACATATTTTAACACAAATAGGTTTAATAAACGTTTGAAATTTTTTATGAATAAGACGGTATAATTAATTATATTAATAGCATTACAATGCTCGGTTTAATATTAAAATCGAAAATATGTGATGAAAAATTTCGCCACAGGTAGGATTTGAACCCGCAAACCTTCGACATCCCGCCCGTCGATGGTCTCAACCACTGAGCTGCCGTAGCTTCAAATCACCGCGGCGAATTTGTTCATCACATATTATAGGTACACGCATTCGAAGCATGCGTAATCTCCATTACTACCCACTATTTAGAAGTGTGGTATCTAACTTAATTCATATCAGATGAATTGAAAGTTGATTATATTTTCGATTTTAATATTAAGACGGTATAAGTTTAGTAACCATGTTCCAAGTGCTTTGGTACTCGTCTTAATTACTATGTTAAAGAACTCTTCTGTCATCGGGTGTAGATGTTTCGAATGTGGTCCATAAAGATGGGTGCGCTTTCCGCATTTTTTCATCGGTTTCACAGTAAAATAAAATCGTTAGCCCCGGTCAAACAACTTTATGTTATTCAATATATATCACAACACCAAATACAACTATGTTCATATCGCACGTAACAGTTCCATAGCGTCAACAAAGAAATAACAAACTATTTTATTTATTGACCACATTCCAGAACTGGAAACATTGACGTCATATCAGTACTGTTTCAGGGAGCCTTTTCTCCTCTCGTGATCTAAGAGTTGCTACAGCCCGGGGGCTGTTGCGGCGTTTCTTATATCACGAGATGAATCGACCAAGTGCTTTTGTTGAATGGGGCCTTCTGTACCGCGGTCGCACCTGCGTTCTTTCGCGCCTCAGCACTTCGCACTTAAATTACATACTCGGTCCAAGTAGTTTTCCGTAACGCACCATTACTCTTTTAGTTTGGTCGATTCGGATCACTAAGTTTTATAAAAATATAATGTAGTTGACCGAGTAAGGGAAGGAAACTAGGTCTTTCTGGAAGCAGAAATACATTTCTAGGGTTCTCTATCAAAAGGGTATAAACAGAATCCTAATCCTAAGGCTCCGCTGTCCATCCGTCACGGAACTGTAAATGAGTAGCAACTTGAATTTATTGAATTTATCACAGAATGTGTATTTCTATTGCCGGTAAAAAATTATATGAAATACACGTCTTTTTATAGTTTTTTGTAGTAAAATATTGCCTTCATGTGCGTTTCTGTCTCTCACTTGGCCTGTTTATTTTATCTGTATGAATATACATTATACATAGCTATGTAAGATATGCTATATATTTCGAACCAGTGCTCAATTGAGATGAAATTTAGGACGTCCGTACGTTGTATTAGTAATATTTTTGTATTCGTTTGATGTCAAAATCAGATAATTGTTTATGAATATTTAAATAAATTTATGCGAGGCACAGATTCGTGGCAACCTACTGGTTACTCGGACTACTTGGATGGAACACGTATAAGCAAATTCCGATGAAAGTAAGCAACTTTTATAATACTAGATCAGAATTGTAAATTATAATAGCTAAAAGTCCCAATAATGAAATGCGCATGCTATTAAATTGACTAGGGTGATTCATCCGTGGTCCCAACAGTGCGTGTGCCGAATCAAGCCAACATCCCTCTACCGCGGGAATGTTTTTTTGTAATATGTAAGTAAAAGTTTGGAAAACCAAACAAATTGGGTCACCGTATAAATGTTTAAGAGCCCATTTAGACTTGGCACGGCTATTGCTGAAGTTATAATGCTTTGATTTTAATATTAGAATGAAGTTAAATTATGTATATTTCTGTATTGTTACCATATGTAAGTCTCATGACAAAAATATACAAAAGTAACTTTTACGAAATTGAGTATCTACTTTGGAACAATTACAATAATAACAATATTTCATTTATTAAATATTGTAATTGTTCCATAGTAGGTAATCAATTTCGTAAAAGTTACTTTTGATTGTTTTTGTCATGACACTTACATATACTAACAATTTTATAAATTAAATATTGTAATTTATTGTTATTATTTGAATCTTTCCATCGCATACACAAGCACAGACAAACTAACTTGTAGCATCTGTCTTTAAGGTTGGAGGTTAATACATAATTTATAGTTAATCAATAGTAAATACAGATCGTTCCTTTTTTTTTAATATCTATTTTATTACTAAGCGATAATTAGAACATCCAAAACAAGACTTCCATTGTTCATTGTGACGCGCAATAATAATTATAATTTCGCAGGCAGGTACATGATGAATCGTCCTTCGATCCTCTTGAAATTCAGCGGGGGATTTGTTTTAACAACCCTCTCTCTATTACATTTGACAATTTCCGAATAATTACCGGATGTTTTCGTAAAGCGGAAATGACGTACCGAAATGACAATAATCCGGCGGAGACAATGTCGCGCTCTCGCGGTAATTTCCGCATTGTTGATCAGAGCGACGGCATACACTAAAAATTGATTTTGTAATTCTTTGCCTTAAACTTCTTAACTGATTGCTTCTTAATCTTGGTTAAAAGTTCATATTACTTTTAATAGTATTTAAGATACTATAAGATACTGTCTTAATCTTCGAGGACTTGTCGTGATTGGAAAAGTCTGAAAGTTGATGATGCAGCCGGTGACACAGTCAGATGTTAGGAAGAGACGTTTAGGCTGATCTGAATCATGAAAATAAAAAAAAAACTTTTCATTTTCTTTGTAGTTATTTTGGAATTTATATTTATGGTCCAATAAAGTGTTCTTGCAATGTATTGTATTTTGTTAAATTATCCTAGCATTTCTCAGACATTAAAGTTAAATAGTCTATTTATAACTTGTCACCTTCCTCCGAAATTTAGACAATATTTCTCAGCGTGATAACATTCTTCATAAAATTATCACCTTTATTCTTTGAACATCGCTTATGGCTATTCTCGTTCCCTATTTATCATTGTCAAAACGTCGGGCCATCAGAACCTTCCAGTCAGACTCCAAACCTCCATTTATTTCGGGTGGAGCACTAGACTACACGAGATAACGAGTTTCGCCCGGCGGCTACTTGTAGGTATACATTGTTATTATTATTCCGGATACTTTCAAACTATACTGCTGGAAAATAATGACAGCCGCTTTTTCCTGCCTCCTCTTAAAATATATTAATTAAATAAAAAAAACCAAGTTCTTTTTTCGCACATTACATATATACTTTTTGGTTTGGATACCTACAATTTTGAAGAATTTGTTCAATGATTGTTTTGCATTAAATTAATAAGAAAATAGAACAGGATAGTACTTAAGCTATTTTTGAATGAACCATATTCTATTACTTTTTAATTACACTTCATAGTATATTTTAAAATAAAGTATAAACCTTTGTCATTGTCTTTAGAACTGTTTAATTTTGAAAATAATACTCTATAATAACCACTTCAGTCTTTACCTCCTTTTGTGACATCCTTTTATCACCCTGTAAGTGTATTAATTCAAAACCGGCCAAGGCGAGTCGATGTCGCACACGAAGGGTTTCGTACCACCATAGAATACTTAACTATAAAAAATATCATAGATACGGATATATTGTGTAAAGCCGCCTTAATTTTTAATTTAGTTTAATTATTTGGCACATTTGAAAATAACCAACAAAAATTTATGTTTGCTTACCGCACTATACTTCTCGTAGTGCAAGTAGAAGTCTAAGTAGTCGGTACCAATCCTACTTCAATATCCCAGCCAGTCGTTCAATATCTAATCTAGCTGGAAGTTGTTCACCAAGAGTGGCTTAATTTTCTGACTTAATAAATAAACCATCTAGAATTCCACCGCGAAACCTAAATAGTTTAATAAAAATTTCACAAATTTGCTTCCTTGGGATATTCGAATGTTTTATTTGGTTTTGTGGAAATATTTTGATCGTAGCGACAGCTGAAGTAATTGAATTGTTTGAATTAAACTTTCACTATTTAAAACAATAAGAAGAAAAACGGAGATGTAGTTATACAGAAGCGATATTTTTTAATATAATTATTAAATTAATTTTATTTTAGAGATGCTTAACTGTTTATATCTAGCTAATTATTTTTGGTTTTACCACAGATTTACGATAATTAAGCATACATATGAGATTGATGGCGTGTCAGAATTATATTTTACCATACATATTAGGGTTTTCGATTATATTGGTACGTATTAAAATACAATATTGTCAATACCATTAAATTTAAGTTTATATTTAACACAATTCCAAAATCAGGTCTTACTTCATGCCAAAATACTAATATTTTATCTTATATTCCCTTTCGTTTGTTTTGTAGTTTAATACAACTAAATTACACTGCTACAAATTATTTATTTGCGTGGAATGGTTTGTTATGCAATAAAATAAAAAAATACATTGTCATTGTAAAAGACTTTTTTCAGTTTATATAAGGGAAATGCAACAGACTCACTGTTGTATTGACTGTATTAGGTACCATTGAATTTATGTATGAATGATTGCAATCTGAATTTACCATATTTACAAGAAAAGATGAAAAAATATGCGGTTTCGTTTCCCACCGTTCCTGGTTATATTATTTCCATAATATGAAGCCAACCCTATCACGCATTTGGACTGACGTTTTGACGTGACATGACGTTTGTGGGGATCACGGAATCGTAGTCAATGTGTCCATTACACGCTATCCGATCACGTTTAGCAATCTACGGAACGTTATTTGATTTCGTTTATTCCTGTTATGTCTAACTTAGTAATCCCTATTTGTTTAAGAAAAAAAAATATATTTTCGAGTTTTAGCTACCTTTTAAAAGCAGTCGATCCAGTGTGGAAGAGAAAATGAACCAAAATGTTTTGGAGGTAGGCTACATATGTTTCGTTTTATGTTGTCTTTGTCTATTAAGTTTATTTATTTGGTGGGTACTAGGAAAAATCGAAATGACGTCTATCCTTCAGGTTATTTTGTAATTACCTCATACTTTACTCATACACGGCGATTTCTGAAAAAAAGACTACATGAGCTTCAGAATATCGCCTAGTGTATTGTGCCTGTAGCTCACGATATGTAGATTCGAAGAGGTCCAAAAGCTTTCCAGCCAACGAGTGACACAGGCACAAAATGTGCATTCTCCGTTTCTTCACATGCCTTAAGTATTTTACGTAAGTATTTTGGTGTCTTTATCTATGTTCTGCTATGTATGCATGAGGCTGTTAAAGGGGAAATGAACAATTTGTTCTTTTCTGTAGGATTAAATAAAACTGTCCCATTAGACTGTTATGTCAATTTCAGTTATTCAGACAGCGCGATACCTACTACACAGTTCTTAAAAAGACTGCGTATACCTACTTAAAAATATATAGGCATTTATAAACCAGTACTCTATCACTACGAGAGCTTTAACTTTTAGTTTGGATAACTGTTTTATGGACTTCGTAATATGAATGATATTTTTGTAGTTACACCAGCAGTGGAACCGCCAAACAATATTTTGCTATCCTACATTCGAATTATTTTTTTTCTTTCAATGTTTACTTTCGAAGAAAATAAACTAAATCATAATATTCACGCGAGGTTTCAATGAAAATAGCCAGAATTACTCGACAATAATCATCATCATCATCATCAGGTCCTTTTTAGTCTCCACTACAGGAGCACGACCCTCTCTGTACTACTAGGGCCATACTTGGCCAGAGCAGCCAGAGGACTTGGCCTACACTCTCCACGCTGGCTAGACGGGTTGGAGAGGTGTTTTAGATGTTTATAAGCTTTGTTTATATTTCCTAAGTCGCCTTCTACGACATCCACGGGAAGACTTGGAACTAATTGAAGACTCAACAATAATATTTAACTAAAATACACTAGCTTCAACACTGTAACTGAGTGACAGATACACACTTTGTTATCTATCTTAATAATATTCAAATCGGTTTTGAATATTAAACTGTTCTCTTAAGTTAGACTATAACTAATCTAATCAAAAAATAAGTCCTGTAATCCGATTCACAGTTTTTGAGATATGCGTATACATATAATAAGTACGCCTATGAAATTTTGCACACAATATGTTTAGAAACTGATGGTATAGACACTCTCTCATTACAGTGGTTTCCCGGTTGCATCCTCAACTGCGACGGTAAAAACTAACATTTTTGTAACACATTTACAAAACTTGCGGAATTCTGACTATATACCTGTATGTACAGGTCGAATTACAACCTCCTTTTTGAAGCCTGGTAGAAATAGGATCCAACGGGAAGAAACATGTGATTTGACTTCGTTTAGTTTTTTTGTCCTAAACTCGCGTTCAATCTCGAACGAGCTAAGTTTGATTGGATTTTGTAAACTTAGCACAGGTCGGGAGTGTTGTACCAAATTCCTCAGCCTGCATTTTAGTGATACGAGTAGTTTCAGCAATTCACTCGTAGTTCCTAATTAAATTAACTTTTGATTATTAGAATTCTGAAATTAGAGTTTTCTCAAAAATACAGATTTAGAAACAAAATTTTGCCAGCCAAATACGAAAGTAGTGTTAAATGTTTAAATAATTCGTCTTGGTTAAATTAAAATACTAAATAACCCATGTCTTGTATTCTCGACGCATAAGTCGTATTGACGAAAAATATACTTTTTAATCTACTGTTTGATCTTTAGTCCTTGTTCTGAGACTTTAATGAAAAGAGAACTTGACAAAGCAATAACTAAACGAATATCGAACCCCTTATAGATTCTTTTCATAAGTTTTTTCGTTCTTCTATATCGTTTTCTTATCTTGTTTAAATCAATTACGGGGTAGATAGAGCTTAAGTTTATTTACCGTACACCTAGGTAGGTACTATGAATTTATTTTAATTCCTCGTCATTTTCGTCGTGGTCTCTAATATGTCAGCTGAAAATGATCAAAAATGATATCATATCAATGGATCAAAAGTATGTTTGGCATAAGTAGATATTTATATTGTATTGCAATAAGCAATTTACATGAGATATCTTGAACGGCGGGCAAAAGCTAGTTAATTAAAAAAGTTAATTAAAATTCAAAACTAATATCGTTAACTCGATGTCGCAACAGTGTCAACTAAAACTACACTCTGTCCTTTAATTTCCTGGTTCATCCCGGTAGTTTTCGGCATTTTGATAAAAATCAGTACTGATTCACAAAAAATGACTTAATAACCCGATTTACAGTACCTATTTCAAACTTGTTATATCACTGAATACATATAGAAACCTCTGTTAAACCTAAACTGAAACAATATCATAATCTCCTGGCAAATACGTACAGTATTCTCTAATAAACCAAAAGCGCAGAGTCAAAGCAAAGCCTGAAATTTGTCGCTTTACCAATCAAAATTGACCAAACACGCTACACGCATCCGCTTTACTGCGATCAACCTCCGCACCGCAATCACCGCGATATTTCATGACTTGACGCTTAAATCGACTATGATATAGCGACACAAAGCAGATAGAGTAAAAATTTTAGTTATTTTCAAGGTTCAACTTTTTTTTTTACTCGTGGTTCGACCTCATTTGATCCTCATCGGTCAACTTCAAGTGCGGATCGGGACAATTGAGTGCGCAGTGCGCGTGTCTCGCTCGATACAGAGCACCGGATAAGGGCAAAACTTGTCGGCAATACGTTACCCTTATATTGCGTTTTAATAGTATTTACCACTATATCTTGAGAGTAAGATATAGTGGTAAATACTATTAAAACGCAATACTAATCAAATGAAAAAATATATATATATCTTTATCGATTTTTTAAATTGAAAGTTAAGATATAAATCAACCCTGCTCTGCGGTTACAGTCCAACGATTTTCCGATTTTGCAACAAATCATAACTCTCCGAAAAGTCGCGTGGTGTGAGGCTATCATGACATGCGGGAAATAGCAGGGTTTGTATCCCGAAACACGGACTCGAGTGATTAATGCAAACGACCACGTCACATGCTTGCGGGCGAACGTGAAATAATAATGCAGTAATTAATATGTTATCATTCCGCCCGGTGCCAGCCCCAAATTGTTGAACATTTTTAGAGTTCCGCACGATTGAATGGCAAAATAGACTTTTTTAGAATTGAGTTGTTTAATTAAATATATGCTTATGAAATATAAATATATAGGGACAACTCAGGACAATCTAGTAAAATGCCCTTATGGAATAAACGACGTAAAAGTCAAACGACCTAATAGTAAAACGTCTGAAATTTGAAATCGTCATACTAGTTAAACGTCTGAAACGACGAAACGTCATCTAAGGACTTGCCCATGCTATAATGTACGGTCGCGGTCAAAAATGCATAAATACAAGTGCATTTGAAAAAAATATTATACTAGTAGTTCGGCACTAACTTACACCTCGCAAGGCAAATTAAAAATTTTTTTTTGTCATAAAAATATGAATATTTTCAAAATTCTCACTCACGAATATGCTGAAACTGCATTAGCAACTGTAATGGCCTGGCTTGACTCAAACCTGCTAACTCTCAATTTGGCAAAAATAAATTACATTACGTTCGCTATAAATGCGTCAACAATCCCATTAGATCAAAATTTTGTAGTTAAAGCCCACACATGCCAAAAGCTAAACACTTACTGCAGCTGTACTGAAATCTCAAGGACAATGACTACAAAGTATCTGGGGGTGTACATAGATCAGTTTCTTAAATGGGATCGACATATAGACTTCTTAATAGCTAAGACCAGAAAACTTATTTATGTATTTAAAAACTTAAACTCTGTGGCTGACCCCCATACACTTAAAATTGTATACCATGCATTGTGTCAATCAATATTAACTTATTGCATCACTGCATGGGGTGGAGCTGCTAAAACGATTATTTTGCCACTTGAGAGAGCGCAAAGAGCGGTCCTCAAAGTTATGACTAAAAAAACTTTTCGGTATCCCACCAGGCAACTTTATTCTGATACCTCTGTTTTAACGGTGAGGCAACTCTTTGTCATGATCACACTTCTTCGTAAACACGCGCAACTACCATATGACTCGACTTTGTTTGCAAGGAAACGTAGGTCAGATCGTGTTTGCTCAACTCCTCGGCATAGAACTACTTTTGCTGCACGTCATTTCAGAGTTTTGAGTTGTGCAATTTACAACAAAGCCAACAAAATAATCAAAATTTATCCTTTTGCAAAGGTATGCAAACATAAAATAAAAAATTGGCTGCTGACCCAAAATTACGCAGAAATAGAAGACCTTCTGCCAAAAAGCCTAGCGTAGACTAACTGCACATACATACAACAAATACACACAACAAAAAGAAATAAACAAAAAAACAAAAAAAAAATCAGTTATATACATAGCATACTTGATGGCGGTTATATATACATAACTTCATTTATTTATTACATACATAGCACTACACCACACGCATCCACTATTTTCTATATATCCATATTACATATTCACAATCACATCACACGGTGCATAATACCTACAAATTTTATTTACCAGTCTGGCTGCGGTGAGAAAGCATCCATTAAACTAGTTAAATTTATAATATTTATTGTCATCTATAAATAATTAATTCCTAAATTACAGTGGAAAACACTAGTTTAGGAATTACTGTGCACTGATCAATAAATATTGTAAATGTCTCTCCTTCAATATTGTAAATTTCAGCACATTACAGCAACTTGCACGATGCTCCCCCCCACTCGAGATACAGGCTAACGCCTAGTTCGGTGGTGTGGTGCTGAAATGCGGATGCTAGTTTTGTGCAAACAGACGTATTTACTTTACTTATACTATGGAAACAGGAGAAACGTCAATAAAAATATATATATTTTTTTTTTTAATTACTGGACCGATTTTGATGTCCAACAAACTTAAAAATTCTATTGACTGTTCCTACATCGTGTCTAAATTTCATTCAAATCAGATCAACGGTCCGAGAGTTTTGTTAACTTTTGTCGTTGGATATAACTCAACGATATTATGTTGTAGATAATGATATCATTATAGGCAAATTACTAGTTATAGCAGAATTTATATCAATCGGTATTTTATATTCTCAATATTTTGCAAAGCAAGAAAATACAAAAAATAACTGGATTCCCCAATCCCATTCCAAAAGTTAATTAAAATATTTATTTTGGTAACGCAGCGAAGTATGGAATTTTGTTTTTTATTTAGACTTTTCATTATTTCATTATTATAGGATAACATAAACGGACCAGGCTAATGAGACAAAGACGTTCATTGACATTTGTATACTTACCATGTGGAAGTACTGCTTAGCTTGTTTTCCATTTTGACCTGACCGGGGATCGAACCCAGAACCCTGCTATTCAGGGGCACCAATACTTTAAATCCCTTTCCAAACCCATTAAAATTCTTTCCCTTCCCAGCTCCCAAAAGCTTCCGATGGCAGCAGCATCGGAAGCACAAGAAGCTAAAGAGCGCTCGCCTACTCGCCTGCCAAGCGTTGAGTATGGCAAAATCGTCCCATGAAACGAAGAACCCTTGGGAAAAGCCTATGTCCACTGAATTTATTGCGGCTGAAATTATGATGTTTATGAATCATCATCATTTATACAAATTTATTAAAATTAAATCACTGAATACATTAGTATCTATACAGTAAGACTTCTTTTAACTTGTAGTTCAAAAAAACATAAGGAGTAACTTATCATTCAGTGTCTAAAATGTAAGTGTTACATGGCACATAACAATTAGTATTTATTCATATATGTAGTTCTGTGTGTACACAAAAACATAACCACTAAATGGAACAATTCACATTCGAAAAGCTCGCAACCCGAGTCCTCGGAAATACTAACAAAAAGTTGGCGAACAAAACGAATCCCAAGTTAATTTAACCCCAACAGTAGCGATGCCAGCTTTTTTTATATGAAAATGTTACATATAAAATTCTTGTTTTAAAATTCTTCGTGTTCTGAGAAAGAGTGGAATGTGCCATTTTAAGGGAATGGGTGAAAAAACATTGCTAGCACAGCTTACATCTGGTTACGTTATTTCTTTTTAAATTATATTTCACCAATAAATATTCATCATCAGCTTTCTACAACCGACTTCTGGGGTATAAGCCTCCTTTTGTTAGCGACATTCCTCTCTATACTTATTAGGAAACTATATTTTAATTCTTCAGTTATTTAAATTATTTGCAAGTAGCAAGATATTAATTTTAGAGTATTGTGACGTCTTATTTATTTATTTATATTTATTTATCTACACTAAAATTGAACAGGCTCCATAACTACTGGACCAATTTGAAAAAATCTTTTACCGTTATAATCCTACATAATCTCTGATAAACATAGGTTTTATAATTATCTACCTACTAGCTGTTGCCCGCGGACTTCGTCCGCGGAAATTTCTGTTATAAGGTATAGATGAATAATTTTCCCCCGTTTTCTAAACATTTTTAATTGATGCTGCTATTGGTCACACCGTGATGTTTTATAGCCTAAAGCCTTCCTCAATAAATGGACTATCCAACACAAAAAGAATTTTTCAATTTGAACCAGTACTTCCTGAGATTAGCGCGTTCCAACAAACAAACAAACTTCAGCTTTATAATATTAGTATAGATATATAGCCCGCGGTCCCCTCAAAGTTATATAAATGTTAATAACATATTAATCATATCTTTATTCTTAATGCGGTAGACAAAGTCAAAAAACATAAGACCTAATGATAAAATGAATTTGAATTGATTCATGTAGAAGTTTAGGGGAATAAAGAACTCACATACATACAAAGACTTTAAAAATAATACACTCCTTTTTGGGCAGTCGTGTATATAGTAATGGGTTTCTAGCCGCATCAATTGCCTTCGTGGTCCAGTGGTTAAGGCGTTTGCTTGTATACCCGGGGGTCGTGGGTTCGATTCCGGGTGCCGGATACGGTATGCATACTTTGTTAAGTTGTTTCTAATTTGGTTAGGACATTGCAGGCTTGAATCACCTGATTGGCTGCCATCTGGTAGTCGTTAAAGGAACCACGTCAGAGGCCGAGACGTGATTCCGAAGAACTCTAACACCAGTGTGTGCATGGTCGATTGACCGTGTCAACTACATGAAATGAACGAATAAGCCGCATCAGCTATTGACATGATTCCTTGAATTTTCGGCCATTCCCTCGACCAACATATATGCTCTGTGAACATATGAAGTTTTTTATTTTCTCCCAGCATGAAAAGATTTCGTTCATATTTCTATTGTGTATCTTATATTAAATTTCCATGTTAAATTACCGAGATTGGTGTTATTATTTTAATTAAAAACGTAAACGCCTTCCCGGTTCCGCAGATATTAGACGCCCCTTACGAGAGTAATCCTATTACAAAGGTATCCGCATAGCACACCCATCATTAATTAATTTTGATTAACGTTCTTGACACACAATATCCGTGGCGTGTTACAAATTGTCTCAGTAGTTGCCATAACAGACGTTGCCGAGGTATTCTCTTATCCATGACTAGTTTTTACGACGACGGGAAGAGAAGCAGTTGATTTTTTTCTTCTCATACTAGCATGGATATTTTTAACCGACTTCAAAAAAGGAGGATGTTATTAATTTGGTTGTATGTTTTTTTTTGTATTTGTTACCTCAAATTCATGAAACAAATTGAAAAAAAAAATATTTTGCTTAAATTTAGATCTATTCAAATTTCATTAAAATCGGTGCAGCACAGTTTGATTGAAGCCTGTTTTTTTACATGAAAAATTATGATGATTTTCAAACGGGAGCAATTTGGTTTAAGAATATTTTATTTGATATCATTAAGAAATTCAAATTTCATTAATTGCATGACAACACACACACAGTGGGTATAGAAAAAAGTTACGCGTACAATGTCTGATAGTAAACAAAGTATCACACGCAATACTCTAATAAAGCAGTACATCCTTCCGAATAAAAAAGATTTGTTCATAAATGACGGAGTTCTTCTTTTCTCTATAGAGCCTGGCTCCAGTCGGTGGAGTTATGATACTTAAAAAATATTCTAATAAATTACTAACCACCTTTTCTCTTAAAGTTGGTTGAAAATCATCAATTTCTTTCACTTTTTATATCATAGTTATTTAATATTAATAATCGTTATACATGTATGCGTATAACGATTATTTAGTTATTATATAACGATACTATATTCTATAAGTCTGATACTAATCGATACATATTAATAATTTTAAACTAAAATTAAAAACTAAAACTTAAATTAACTTACCTAAATTAAAAATGAAATGAATCTATAAAAAACATCAAATTAAATTAAATATGCATGCCTAATCGACGTTTCCGGTGACGTAAGGGCAGGCGCGCATTTTGGTCAAAGACTGAGTCTGCCCATCCAGTGAAGAAATGCCGCCAACCTTTTGGGTACCCTGCCAGCAGACTGCAGTGATTTGGCATCCCTATTTTATTTAATTTGATGTTTTTATAACGATTTCTGTGTTTTATGTTCTTATATGTATAAAGTTTTAAGTATCTTTACCCCATATTATAAAGTAAAATTTAAAAAAAAGACTTCATGCAATTAATTTTGACTTCAAAGTGAACGATTCTCAAACGACTGCCTGAAACTGCTCTGTGTCGTTTTGCCTTATAGGTGACCTATTACGACACGCCTGCTTTATTTGCATGGAGAAGGTTGATCGCGGGGCGAGATCTATCTACATTAAGTGGGTACCTACGTATCCATATTTTACAGTCACGTCATCTATGTCGATGATGTCCAATGATCTCAACGCTTATTGCGTACGATTCAGGCTTATCACATAGATGGCGCCATAGGTTTATTTACAATTATATAGCTACCATATTATGGGTAAATAAAATTAGTATTGTCGAGAAATATTTATTAATTGTTTCAGATGAAAAATATTTAATGGCATAAATTAAAACAATACATGGTTAAAATTATCGTTTTGGACCCTTGACCATCAAAATGAACAACTTTTGCTATGGGAACAATGCTGGGTACCCAAAAAAAATCGACATTTCCATACAAATTGGCCGGGCGGCGGAACCCTTTTGTATGGAAATGACGAAGTTTTACTCGGTTTTACGAAGTTTAAGCTAGCGCCATCTAGTAACAAGTAGGAAAGTCTGTAACTATTGCATTCCAGCGCCCTCTCCACCGCTCATAGTGGCAATTAGTGTAACTTACTACACAGCCAGCCGCTAGTCAGCTGCTTTTGACAGGCCTTAGGTTGGCCAATATCTTTGTATGAGGTTGCCAGTCTATATAATAGTAACAATATTGTTTCTGCCAATGACAAATCGATCGAGCGATCGCCTTGTAATAACGCGAGCGCGGGTAGCTGTCGCCGAGGCAGGAGTGGTTGCAGATGGCAAAGTTGATGCAACTATGTTGTACTTAATTAGTGATTCCCGCTGATATGTGCGACCAAAGGAGCTTATACGTGTGAACCTCATATTATCTCGATCTCCTCCGTGCTTGAGAAGAAATGATAAATAATTTATTCCATCTATCATAAAAAGATGATAGTCTATTAAATATCATCTCATCTATAATAAGGTACAGCAACCGAATATATGAACCTCATATTATCTCGATCTCCTCCGTGCTTGGGAAGAAATGATAAATAATTTATTCCATCTATCATAAAAAGATGATAGTCTATTAAATATTATCTCATCTATAATTAGGTACAGCAACCGAATATTTGTAATTTTTTTTTTTTTTTTTTTTTTTATAATAAATAAATATATACGGACAAATCACACAGATTGAGCTAGCCCCAAAGTAAGTTCGAGACTTGTGTTATGGGATACTAACTCAACGATACTATATTTTATAACAAATACATATATAGATACACATCCATTTAATTTAATTATTTCATGGCATTATTTATTACCATGCTTTCCTTGGTAAAAAAGTGCCATAAGCTTTTTTTACAAATTTAAACCTAATTGGGATTGTTATAAATAGAAGATCAACTAATTTCGATTCCACCTTAATATCGATCACCTAGCTAAAGGTTCGTGTACCGTGGGTTTATGTGATGAAAGTCTCTATCCTTTGTGTTTACAACAAACGTTGTAAACACAAAGGATAAAACTTATGTGAAAGGCGATTATTATTATTGAGCAACAAAAAAAGATTTAAAGGTTACTGCTTAATTAAATTTGGGTATTAATTCATAATTTTAATTACCTCAGCACGACCTCAGAATTACAACAACATTCTTCCCAAGATTTAATTAAGTATCTTAAGAATTTCTAATTCCAGACTTAGATTCCGTTTCGAAGAATCCCTGTCTACTGACGTGACATCACGCCTGCCTTCACAGTAACCGACTCTTTCTTAAATTGTTTACGGATGCGTTTTCTTGAAATTGTAGGTAGGTATAATTATTTTATAACTAGGCGAGCTCCGTGGCGCAGTGGTCAACACGCCAGCCTTCGACACGAGGGTGCCCGGGTTCGATGTTTATCTATATAAGTATCTATTACAAAATATAGTATAGTTGAATTAGTACCCACGATACAAGTTCACAACTTACTGTGGGGCTATCTCAATTTGTGTGATATGTCCCTACATATATATTTATTTACTTAAATAAAAATTAAAAGGTATAAAACATGGCCCGTAAGCCATTATAATATCCTCTTTGATGTTTCAAACATAAATTAGGTAGTATATTAGTTATTTTATGCTGAACGTCTGGAAACGTCCAAATCTAATTTATTATAATCGTTTACTTTTTGTAAACGTTCTCAAGCTTTTATTTAACTTGTGTATTTAACAATGTATTTAACTATTTTTGTTCGGGTCAAAGCAACTCGATTTTGTAGCAGATATTTCCTCCGATTTACATGAAATTTTGTATACTCGTTTACTACTTTGGATGACAATGCATGGTATGCTGTATGACGTCCTTCTAAATCCAACATGGCGCAATACCCAAGATGGCGGAATAGGTATTTTTGATGCACTTCGAAAATATGGATAACAGATTAATATAGAAAATAACTTGCAACAAAGTGATGTACTTATATGCTTGTTTTAAAAAAGATTTTACATTTAACTTATTTATTTGACTGACGGCAAGAAACCAGAAAAAAAACGCGCTAAACGCATTCCGCTGCCGTTTTCTGCCTAAACTCGTTGGCCGTAAGCGTGAATAGACCCTCCGAGTGGAGGGTGAATCGAGGTAAACGGGCCCGATGGCATTTCGAATGAATAATTGCGGCGCAGATTTGACGTGAGGTATTTTTATTGCCTCTCAGTATGAGCAATATTCGGATTCTATATTCCGTACAAAAACTTTTCAGGGCTTTGTTATTTGGTAATTAACTACAATAAATCTTTTGAAATTTTAAATTGTGATCGGTACCAATCTGTTGTATGTATAAGCCAAGTGGCTCTCTGTTACGATAATACTCTTTGTTTGAATCGATTTGGTATAATATTTTTACCTGAGGTGTCTGTGTGTGTATATAGATGAATTAACACCTCTCCATTATTACCATCGCCGATTACGCTCACGTACTAAATACTTTGATATACCTAGGTAATACACATCGTTTTTTATAATGATTATTAGATATTTAGATCCCACTGCTGGGCAAAAGCTTACCCTTTCTTTATTCATAAAATTAGACTTTTTTATTAGTATTTCCAAAAAGGGTCGTCAAAATTCCAAACGTTCGATATATTGAGCAAATTGTACATTAATGTTATAACAATAACTGGTGGAGATAAGAAAATTTTAGTTGTGGTAGATCCACGCTACCGGCAAAATAAATTGCTAGTATCATTCATAGGCCGGCTCGTCTGGGGGAGTACCACACTCTCACAGAAAATCGACGTCTGAGTAGAAGCTTTACCGCTTCTATGCTTCGTTCGGTGAGTGAGAGAGCCGGAGGCCCATCCTTCCCCCTCCCCTCCCCATTTCTTTCCTCCAACTCCTTGTAAGGTCGACAATGCACGTGTCACACCCTGGTGCTGCAGTTGTCCATGGGCAGCGGTGATTACTTACCATCAGGTGACCCGCTTGCTCGTATGCCGTCCTATAACATAAAAAAAATCTCTAATAAAATGTAGTGTAATTTGACCTGATTGCTGGATTGTAATGATAATGCAATAAAATAGTCAACAGACCGGTCTGATGACGATGATTTTTCCAATGCCGAATTGCTCGGTTACCAAAAGTTTTTCAGTATCCATTTCCTCACAGTAAAACGTTGTCTCAAAACTTTGATTTTTGACAAATCTTGTTCAATTACATTTCCTGTTGATAATCTTTGTTATGTAGTACCTACCAATTATTTCATTTTATTTCCTCAGAGCCCAAGTCAATGGCGGTATACTTTGTTAAGAAATAATGGCCCAGTCCTAATAGTCGGCACTTAGAATAATTGCAATTGTTTAACACTTGACCTTTTCTTTAGGCTTTACAATAAATATGCTTGTGTCCAGTTTCATATAACCGGATGCATTTGGTTTTAGTTAGATCTACATTTGTATTTGAATTCATTTTTCAATTATACATTTATTATCCAATCTAAATTTGACTGAAAATAGTAATATAGTATATTTTTAATGTGTATGCGGGTGTGCGGGAGCGCAGATCTCCGCAAAAATGCATTGTTTATATATTGTGTCTGCTGGTGCTGTCGCATACAAAAGAGGTTACATGTCCATATAACTTTTCCGACAAATAATCCCCCATCCTAATTGTTGACACTTACATCAATTATTATTGTTTGATGAATAATCCGACATATTCCACAAGAGTCTCTGTTAACTTAGCTCCAATGATCGTTATTAAAATGTAGGTACAAGAGGCTATGAGCAACTAACCTACCTCCCGGAAACATTGGTATCTAGTCGCCAATTCAATATACGAGTATGTCTTATGTACTTAATTATGGTTATTTTTCCTATTCTTGGATTTGACTGCTACATAGTTACACCTTTGTTGACCTCTATGTGATCAAGTGATCATCATGTCAGGTTGTCACACCGGCGTGTTCGGTCCCTGGTCAGGTCAAGTTGGAAAACGGTCTTTTTAGATTGATCTAGGTATTGGAAGTATATAATGTATATATTTATTTTTGAATGAAAATAATATGTACATAACACAAGTCTCGAACTGATTTTCAGGCTACCTTAATCTGTGTGATTTGTCCTTATAAATTTATTTACACTTTTAATTGTCGTTCAAATTGTCTTTGTAAATTAATGTGTCCAGCCGGTTAGCAAAACAAAAAACATTTTTGATATAATAAAGTTGTCGTTGTCTTTGCGCAGCAGCAAGACCTAAATAGGCTACAGTTGTCGAAATATTTATATTCTATTGTAGAAGAATATTTTGATCATAAATCAAACAAAATATTATTAACAAAAACATCAATGCCAATATACGTATCTAAATAACAATATTTATTTGGGTAACTCCACCTACTGGCAAACGTTTATTTATAACACTGTAAATATAGAAATTACAAATCTACAGAGCCTAGGAAATTGAACATATTTCAATAATATTATTTTGAAAGATCGGAAGTATGATTAAAATGACAAAGGTTCGACAGGGCCCCATTCGGAACATAACAGTGGGTGCTCAACGAAATTTGGACCCTAAAGTTACCGAATTTAACTATGCTCTCTATAATTCCGTAACGAACGTATTTACAACTTTATTAAACTGTTTGTCTCGCTCCCACACAGTCGATTTCCTATTCCTCGACTTAAACTTGTTTTATGCTCCCTAATGTTTCCTTTACTGCATTAAGTTTAAACTTCTATTACTCAGGACTTCTCATTTTCTGTGTAATTGTTTTGTAGTAATGTGAAAAGATTTTAAGTTGAAGTGGGTGCTATATTTTCCATCTATATACTGGAAATTACCTTAAATGTAATGTGTAAACATACCTAACGTACGACCAGCATTTTAGACACATTACATAAAATATCTATTCTGAAAAAAGAAAAATATGATTGTTTCGGAAGGCGGCCGGCCGGGAAAACTTTTGCCTAATCATATTACAACATGAATAGTGTCATAATAATGGACTCCGGGCTCTGACGCACCACAGGTGTAACGTTAACGGTATGTAACCCAGAAAACACTTAGATGATGATGATGCAACTTATAGTATTTTTCTTTTCAGTATGTTTCTATCAATATTTTATTCTTTCGTGCTTCGGAACGACTCGTTAAGCAATTGGTCCCGGCTGCCATCTGGTAGTCGTTAAAGGAACCACGTCAGAGGCCGAGAGGCAGTTCCGAAGAACTCTGACACCAGGGTGTGCATGGTCGATGGACCGTGACACCTACTCGAAATGGTGATGAATATTTTTAATGCAAGTTCTATATATGTCTAAAACGCTGGTTAAGCAATGTCTACTCGAACTCGTAGTCTACTAACACCATCACGACAACCATAGTAAGTAGAAACTACAAAAAACAAAAAGAAAAAAGTTTTAAGGATATAGGTATATTTTCTAAAATAGCAAAAATAATATAAAAAAGCTAGTCGCTATTGCATTGACGTCACATCTTTATGGGTATTGAATACATCACCCCATTGTAGACGACCTCTTGCCACTGACATTCCTTTCCGCGAAACACCCATTCACACTTTTATACATCGACTAGTCCCACTTCGGCGAATTACTACGGAAAACGAAACGTGATTTCAATTTTCCCAACATTTATCATAAGGGGCCGTGAGGGGGTAGGGCGCATAATGTTTATATCGCAAAATGTGTGACACAAGGATGGATAAATATATAGTCCTCCTCATCGATTTCGATGAGGGCGACCCCCGACAATCATTTAAATATCAATCATGTCTACTGTGACTCCTCATATTAGGAGCTAAATCGAACTTGGTTTTAAAATTATTATCGTATTGCTGACAGTACAGATGGCCGGATGAGTTGTAGCTATAGAGTGTAAGAGGGCGTGGGTCTCTAAAAGTTCTATTAAGCGGTTTTCCTTAAATATTTTCAATAAGTAAAGAATAAGATAAGCCCAATCTGTAACATCGATTCTCAAAATGTGTAATGCAAATAGTGTATCGAAATGTGTTGTTTGGATTTAATTCAATATATTTAGCGAAAAAATTAAAACAATGAGTATATATGTTACTGAAAAATTGCATTTAAAATAGTCTACAAAGGACCGAGATTAAAATTCTATAAGTTTATTCGGCCTCCTTATAAAAAAGAATCAAACCTTTAAATTGGTAGTCTATTATTGAAATGAGATTAAAAATCAGTAGGATTCACTTTTATATTTTCAACCAAAGATCCAGAAAATATGTTTTTTCCAATGAGGCATTTTACGAGATAGGCATTCTGCGCCTACCCGTGAGGGGTAGATGGGGGCAATTTGAACCACTTGATGCGGATTTGACGCGAAGTGCTTTCACATTGCCGGCTTAGCCTGTGGCTTTCTGAATCACCCGTCATTTGCCTTTGATGAGGCTAAATTCACATTATTGAGGATATTTGAAGTGTCTGATTGTTCGGTTGTCTTGTGGTTTCCCGTTGTGATGTTTTTCGCAAATATCATTCTTCTTAGTAATTTTCAAATGATTTCATCACCCGAATGAATTTGTTTGTTTTGAATCCCATTTTATCTGGATTCCGCCCAATACGCTGGTCGGGAAAAATATTTTTCTGCTGACAATTTTTCAATAGATACTTCAGTATTCGTATTTGGATGTAATTAGTAGTATTAACGTTTAATTTTGACAACGAAAATTTGCCAATTTTTTTTTTTAGATTTCATTTTTATTCCTATACATGATTTGTTGCTATTCGTAAGTTTATATTGACTTTAAATGCGAATATTGGCTTAAAGTGTTATTTTTAGGTGTTATTTTTAGGTGTTATTCGCAAAGTTATAATAAAAGTTAGTTATATGTTATATATATATCTAAGTTTGAGTTGGGTCTAGGTCATAATATCGTCAGTCACTACATCGCCGGTCGCTGCATCGCGCCCGTTCCATCGACGGTTTAATGTAGCGAATTCTGACACCTGGTTTGGCCACTAACGCTTTTACAAATGCCTAACGGTAGCCAGGCCCCTAATGCATTTATTATGAGGAAAATATACATATGGCTAGTACCGTGGCGCAGTGGTCAACACGCCAGCCTGCGACATGAGAGTGCAGTTCGATCCCCGGCCAGGTCAAGATTAGGTATTGGATTTGTTTCCTTATATGTATTTGTTATAAAATATAGTATCGTTGAGTTAGTATCCCATAACACAAGTCTCGAACTTACTTTGGGGCTAGCTCAATCTGTGTGATTGTGCTAGCCCCAGTATTTATTATTAGTAGTGTATTATTATTATTATTTGTTTTTAGAACTTTGTTCTGCTCGGCAATCTGCCGGTATTAATGATACACACGGGCCTAAGCCAAGTGGGCACCATGGGGGAGTTCATATTGTCATATTGTAAAAACTTCCTGACTATTCTACAGGTATTCAAGATTATTATTAGTGTTATACAAATCTTCATCCCATGCGGTGTACACAAAGCTTAAGGCCATAATAATAAAATACCACGTTTGATATATTCAGCGAAATAATAGATTTTCCTTCTTTTCTTCGACCAGCTTCTACGTTTTGAGTGGCTTTGAGTCGTTTCTAGGGTTTCGTACCCAAAGGGTAAAAACGGGACCCTATTAATATCGCTCCGCTGTCCGCTGTTTGTATGTCTGTCTGTCACCAGGCCGTATCGCATGAACCGTGATAGTTAGACAGTTGAAATGTTCACATATGATAAATATAATAAATACAAAAAAAATAATAAATTAAATATTTAAGGGGGCCGTACAACAGACTTGATTTTTTAGCTCGTTTTTGCTCGATGTTGATAACAGCAATAGGTATACGCTTGAAACATTCCCAGAATATTTAGTTATATTTAGGAATATTTAGTAATATTTTGTTATATAATATTCACTTTAAAAATAAATAATTAAACTAAAATAAAATTTATATTAAGGGGGGCTCCCATACAACATACATGATTTTATTAACGTGTTTATAGCTAACGGTACGGAACCCTTCGTGCGCGAGTCCGCCTCGCACATCACCGGTTTTTTTTTTCCAAGACCGGTATGGACGGAGACAGTAAGATTATTTAATGTAAAAAATAATCGGAGTTTCTTGCTTCTTTTAAATAGAAAATACATCTCATCGATCGTCCCCAGTAATTAAAACTATCGCGCATAAACTTAAGAACAAATGTTAACTGAGCGAAGTGGCGTAAAATAAAGTTTTACGGCGAACTAAGCGTGCACTAAGTGAACAATGTATAACTTTGCCTGTTGCAATATGCACCAGCTACCCCCTTTATTGGTAAATATCTTAAGGGGTGCAAGAAGGGTGACTCCCCAAAGTGCAGCTTCCAAGCTACAAGGTAAGTCAGAATGGGATGTCCAGAGCTTTTGCTACGATATTATCCTAAAAAGAAAATATTTTAAAAGGGATAGGAAAAAAAGGCGGGAACGTGTACCAAATCGTAGCAATGTACAGTCGTGATTTTGTACAAGTTCACTTTTTGTTTTGTGGTTGGTCAGATTGGCTCTGGATTGAGGTAAAAGATATTTGCCCAGCAGTGGGGCAGTATTAGTTATTGAAAACAAGAAGTTAAATATTGTGACTGAACTATTCTGAAAAATGCGTTTTTCTAGAAATTAAACTAAAAATCTCGTACCTATAATAAATTGGCAATTCGTAATTTCTATAATATGAAATATTTTTTTTTATTTTTACCTTTATTTCTTATAGTATTATACAGGGCTAGTAGGTTCATAAAATCTAAACAGGTTGGTACATATTATACAAGAATTGCTCACTTAATATTATAAAGATCTTCACTTATTTTATGGGAAACACGTTTTGAAGTTTTGAAGTCAACATTCTCATAGTCTCCGACTGTGTATCGGATATTACAATCCGGATAACATCTTGAGGTAACTCTGGATCGAGGCATTTGCCAATACACAGAGAACGTTGCTGTGAAACATGTTCACTTATTGCTTTACAAGTTCCAGTGCCATTAATGTATCGTCTGGATATCGTGATATTAGTCGTAGAAAATAGCACAAGCATACAATATCCTTCTCATGCGACCAGGTTCTCGGTCACATCCTCAGCTATGGCGTTCTGGCCGGGTCTGCTGTTATGATTTACCAAATTTTAAGACCAGCTGCTGGTCTTTAACATGCTATTCTGGTGTAACAAACACCTATACCTCTGGTCAGATATAAGTGGTCGTAAGCTGCTATTGTCTCCATATTCCATAACATAATCTTCTCATTATCATTTTGAGTAGGTATCACGGTCAATCAACCATGCGAGCTCCGTGGGGCAGTGGTCAAGATTGAAAATGATCTTTTTCAGATTGGCTTGGGTCTTGGATATTTATCTATATATGTATTTATTATAAAATATAGTACCGTTGAGTTAGTATCCCATAACACAACTCTCGAACTTACGAGTACTTTGGGGCTAGCTCAATCTGGGTGATTTGTCCGTATATATTTATTTATTATTTATTTATGCACACCCTGGTGTCAGAGTCCTTCGAAACCACCTCCCGGACTCTGACGTGGTTCGTTTCATGACTACCAGATGGCAGCCGGGACCAACGGCTTAACGTGCTTTCCAAAGTATGGAATCATCTTTACTATTAGACAACCAGGTGATTCAAGTCTGCAATGTACCAAAATCGAAACAACTAAACAAAGTATGCTTCCCGTGGGAATCGAATCCATGACGCCCGGGTCTGCAGGCAAACTCCTTAACCACTGGACCCCGGAGGTAGTATAATCTTCTGACATGGCTTTATGTAACTACCTACGAAATTACAAAAAACTAAAATACCTAACGTTTGCTCCGGCGCAAGAGAGTTACACACATTATCGACTGCGCATTCGGTTTATTACTCTTCTATGCTGGTCTGGGAGAAAAGTAAAAACGTAGAATATACCAACTGCTTCTCTTGTTAGGGAATGGCGAAAATCTGAGAAATAATGTTAGTAGTGATGCGGCTAGCAATCCATCACTATTCTGATTCCGTTTTCTATCTACACGCCCATTAAAATGCTAAACGTGGATGTGGGTCTTAAAGACCTAGGCTATGATAACTCTGCAAGGGAAAAGACGTGAGAGTATGTATATTTATCTGTTTATTTACAAAACCTTCACCGTCACGTACAGAAAAGCATTGTCATTACATATTTATATTTTCAAAGAATACATTTAACGTATAGGAACAAAACACGTTTAGAACATTGGAGTTCTCTCAGCGGCTCCGGATATTACTATCGAGATAACATCTCGCACCGTGTGACTTTGGTTTCGAGGTATTTACCAATAAATCGAGTACATTGCTGCTATTCGCTACACATTCACTTATTGCTTTGAGGGTTCCGCCGTCAATGAATGTATTAATTGTTCGCCTTACATAATTACAAAAGGGTCTAGTGCACACAATCGCCAGGACTTATCGTCTGTCGCCTATTATATAGTAAAATTGAATGTGTGTGGTTTTTGTAAACCAATTATTTAATATGATAAAAAAAAAAACCTAATAAATATTATATAATATGATTGTTTTATTATAAATTAGTAATCATATAAGCTATGATTTACGCACTTTTAGGCTATTTATAAGTTATGAGAAAAATGCTTTTTATGTAAGTGTTCATGCAAGTTTTAAGATCGCTGGTTCTCCCGTGTAACAAGTCAGTTGTTGTTGCTTTTCATATGTAAGTGGCCAACAAGAGTCAGATTTTTCATGTTGCCTAAAGGCAACCGACATAACTTACCGAGAGACATCGATGAAGACAACCGGGACCAATGGGTTAACATGCCTTCCGAAGCACGGAGGAGCTCGAGAATTTGCCACATGTGGCCACCCATCTTAGTAGAGATCGTGCCAGGGGTTGCGCACATTCCCAATGCCAACAACCACCGGACAGGCAGTTGAGGATGATGCCACTGACCTTTCTTTCATTAGTATAAATACCTAATTAGCTTACGTATATAACTTAAACCTGCGTAAATCTGCGCACAGCCCACAACAAACTATTTTTATGCCCTAATTGTATTATTGTAATATGTATATGTGTATTACAGCTCCGTGGCGCAGTGGTTAACATGCCAGCCTGCGACATGGAGTGCCCGGGTTCGATCCCCGGCCAGGTCAAGATGGAAAATGATCTTTTTCAGATTGGCCTTGGTCTTGGATGTTTATCTATTTATGTATTTGTTATAAAATATAGTATGGTTGAGTTAGTATCCCATAACACAAGTCTCGAACTTGCCTTGGGGCTAGCTCAATCTGTGTGATTTGTCCGTATATATTTATTTATTTATTATTACATAGATCACTTTTTGCGCCATACAATTCTTTTTTTCTCTGTCATTCCCTATGGTTGACTGGGAGATAATGCTTATAGCATTAAGTCCGCCAATTATTTCAAGTGTACTTTACTTTGGAACAATAAAGTTTATTAAATAAAAAATAAATAATTCTCATTATTTTATTCCCTTGTGTGTATTAATTACTTACTAGTACACTAAAAAGTGAAGACAGCGCAGAGTTTATAATAAATATCACATCAATATAATAAGCATCACAACTTTGATACATTGCTCAAGTTTCCTTACCTACATCAGAATCCCTTTGCCCCGCGATTGTTTTAATACAGCACCTTTATGAATTTCAAATGAGGACGGAGAGAGGGTCTTTGAACCGTTTATATTTATTTATTTACGAACAAGAATCTCAATGCTAACTTATGTGATTTACGGGCGCGTTCTCCGCTCTGCAATATTGCTGGAAGTTGGCCGGCTAGTTTCGGCTCCGAGCGATATAGAATTATCCGCTTGTATTGAGTAAATACTTGTAGCCAGGATTCAAAGCAATGGTTATGCTTTAAGGTAATGGGTTCAGTTATGTATTCTGTTCCCATAGGACAAGTTGTTCATATTGATGATCTGAGGCACCCCTTTAAGGTTAAGTCGAGGGTACATTTACACGCTGTAGAGTACGAAATATCCCGTTTGTATTATCGGTGACACATAGCGGAACAAAGCATTTGATATGTATTTGATTATGCTTGTAAACAATCTTCCATGTTAATAAAACTTTCTTGAGACAAAAGGACAGGTAACATTATATTAAAAAATATATTAACTTATTTTTACTGCACTTAGGTCGGGACTACAAAACAACACGTTGTACTGAAAAATGCTGCGTATGATTTCTGTATTTACTCATGCCCCGTATTGTTCACGACACAGTGCCCAGTTGGCATTTCCAGTGTTAATTACTCTACATCGCACACGCTTTTTTTTCTTGTTGGAAAACCCAGTGAATCACTGTTCAGAAAAGGTTGCGTGGTGCATGCAAAATGAACTATTATATTGTTTACTTTACACGTAAACGGCTAGCACGTTCTTTTCATTTCGGAACGATTATACACGGTGAAATTTTGATCGTTCTGGACCCCTAAAGGAATGATTATGCCCGTTGATATAAACAACTTTTCCAATGGGACCAATGCTGGGAACTCAAAAACTTTTTTGACGTTCCCATACAAATTGACCGGGCGGCTGATTATTTTTCTATGGTTCTATGGTATTTGCCCATTTTTTGAGTTCCCAGCATTAGTCCCATAGGAAAAGTTGTTCGTATCGATGGGCTGAATCACCCCTTTAAGGGTCCAGAACGATCAAAATTTCACCGTGTATAATCCCATTGAGCCCACTAGAGAAGGTTTCTACCTCACCTACAAAGATTTATAATTATAATGGTATTTTTTTTCTTTTTTCTCCACATTTCATTTATAATTTCAGCCGCAAGAAGGCCACTGCTGGATAAATGCCTCTTTTAAAGATTAGAAATGACCGGTTGGAAGCAACCTGCATTCAGCATTTCCCTGCGACCTTGTGGTCAGGTCGTCCGACCACCTTAGTATTTGCAAAAAATAATTTTTTCACCAATAGGTTCAATCGCCAAATTAAAGTTTTTAGGACATCTAGATATCGCATTCACCTTCCACTATATTTATGTAATATTAAACATGTGAACAGCGTACGTATTTGTATTCGTAAAAATTACTTGTCTGTTTTGAGATTCTGTACCTCAAAAGGTTAAGCGGCACAAATCATTGTCTGATTGTTTGCCAAAACCCCTTTCCTTCAGGAACGCCTGTACGTATTGTTGAAATGTAAATCAAATACTCAAGACTGTAATTACCTGAAATGTAAATAAAATTGAAAGGAATATACAAAATCATTTTGAAGAACAATTTTTAGGATAATATTACGTATATGTTTAATTAAATGCCTCAAGTATCAGTAACTCCACAAATAGAATAGAAAAATTGTCTCATGAATTCATAAGTGTACCTGACTTATTTCTATAACGTTTATTTTCTCGGCATTCCATTTCTATTATTGCCTTTTAAATATTAATACCTACCATTATTTCTTTTCTAGCTTTCAGTTGGGATGCTTCGGAGGAAAGTCTTGGAGATAATGCTGTATTGCAGTTTGTTGCCGGTTTTTCTGCACTTGCGCTTTAGAAGTGATACTAAATTACTAAAGTATCTAAATGCAAAATAAAATTAGCAGAATTTGAAGAATGTTGTGACTAGCAAGCATTTATCTGAAAAAGACTGTTGACTATTTTAATAGTATTAAAGAATTAAAAAATTGTGTTTACTGAGAGTCTCATTGTTTTGTAATCGAAATAAGAGTACATTTTTCTTTTTCGTAAAATGTATTAATCATGACTGGATTGACAATAAAATTGTTGGCAGTATTATATTGGGTGATGTACGGATTTCAACGGTACTTCATACATCTAAATGAGTTCAGGAAATTACGAGTTATGGTGGTAAATGTGATTTCACAATTTTAGCACGTTGGTGGGCATTAAGTGGAAAACGGAATCAAAATAGTGATGGGTTGCTACTGTTGCTAGTCGCATCGCCTATTAACATGATGCCTCAGATTTTACGCATTACTTCAATCGGCTTTGAAGAGAAGCAGCTGGTACGTTCGTACGTACGTAATATATAAAAATGCAATATAGACACTCTCTGTCTGTCTTTCTTACATTTTTTATATATTTTTTCAACTACAAAGTACAAACTAAAAAGGATTTACTGATGGAAATTCTAACGCCAACAAAAATACATACTAAACAAATTTAAAAGACAAATTTAATACCTGTCTGTCTGAAATTACTCGATCATACCACATAAATGAATATTCCATGTCTAACCAGGAAATGACATTTCACCGACTTATTGTATATATAAAACTAACTTATTATAAAAGATATCATTCAGTCAAATTAAGAAATTCGTCTTTATTTTACAGTCAGTTCAATATTACTACATTTTAGGATAAGACATTGCTGGATTTCCAATATTTGAAAGTGCTAACAAAACAAGTGTTGTGAGTGAAACTGCCAACCCTCCTCGTCCCGACCGGGAGGCACTGAAGAGAAAGACATCTTTACGAGTATTACACGTGACACGGGTAGGTAGCAATTCTTCATAAAACTGCATTAAACTACCTTCGTCTGGGTGTTATTGTTGCAAGGTAACGGGTCTGGTATTAGATTATTTTTATTAATAAGTAATAGGTATAATATGTTTCAAGAAGCCGTCATGTCACTTTTCTTTCTAAAATAAGGTAGGACTACACAATATAGAAAAATAATTTCATTGTCTGAACAATGTGTTCGCTCAGGTTATTAGACGCGATACTCTTGTGCTTGGTTATCAATCAATTGTTCATATGAAACTCTGAACGTCAGTCAGGAGTTAGAATGTCATGTTTTTTATATTGGTTATTCAAAATATAACATATTAAATATACACGTTTTATCTCGAATAACCTTCAAAGTTATACAACAACCCACGACTGCGGTCCTTTTTTCCTGTATTACAAGCCAAAAACAACTTTTTTTTTTGAGCTATCTTATCCAAGATCAATCCAAAGAAGATGATTAAAATGCTACGTACAAGTAAAAGTATCCAACTAAATTTAAACCTTTCACGAGTCAATTTGGTCCGTAGAGTAATGACGGTACAGCTTACCTCACATAGAACAAAGACGATGTAGGGGAAGACTTCTTGAGAGAGGCCTTTGTCCAACAGTGGACACAGAGCCTTAAAGTTTGTATCCCAATATAAGGGAGTTTTTAGGAAAGACATGCTTTTTAGACTGATGTATAAGATAGTGTTTTGAGACCATAATACGTCTGCGTCTTTTTACGCGTGTCTACGAGTGCTTTTCTAAATTAGTTTTACGATTTATTAGTGATATTCATACCAAAACTACCCAATCTAATAATTTTCAAAACGTATTCTTAGTATCTAGCATTATTTCAAACATTAAAATAGCAACAAGTTTGATAGCAGTTCAAAAACAAGCAAATATTAGCGGCTTTAAGTTACTCTAAAACGTACGTCTATATAAAACTGAAACTATAGTTCACCATGAAAGGTGTTAAGTATGTATGGGTGTCACAGGTAACAATAATTTAAATTCCTAGTATAGGGTGAGCGAGGGTCGTTCAATTTCGCTCCCTTGGGGTGAGAAATGGCAGTTGAAAGTTTTCGATATTGGAATAAATTATACAAATCCAGTGAGCGCGTTTGGAGTATAATAAAGTCTCTATATTTTGGCATATAGACAATACAAAATCATTTAAAAATATGTATTGTTATTTTTCAAACCTTTTTAAGCATTTTGTTTGTTCTAATGCTTCTAAATCTTGCGATACAAATAGAAATTATTTTAGAATTCAAATGAGCCGAATGTTTGTACACACATGTGAACCATAAGCCTGAGACAATACCTCTCAAGTATACTTCGTGGACAAAACATTAAATCACATAGCTGGTATGATGAAAGAGTAAACTTTAACGTTAAGTGAAACTGTCAACCAATTTTACAGTGATGATAAGCATAATAGTGACTCAATTTATTTTATTCCTCACGGAGTATTCACTTACACAAACGAGAAACAAAAAACAACACGCAAATCGGGATCTCATCATTACAGCCGTAAAAATTCCACTACTTGATAATGGTCTCTCCGAAGGATACTTCGTTCCGTGGGAGGATATTGTAAGTAGCAGGTCAGGAGGCTGGGCGCCGATGCCATACATGCATACTACCAGACAGGCAGTTGCGGATGACACCCCTGACCTATGATTGACTATTAATCTGGATTTACACAGCCCAAATCAAAGTTCTCTCCCATTTCCCTCCAATTGTCTCTGTCTAATGCAGTTTTGCTAAAAAGAAGTCGAGGTCATCGCGCCATCGCTCCCAAGCTCTTCCCATTCGACGTCGTTTATCCTCAGAGTGCTACTAATTTCGACACTATATTTCTTATCTTACATCTCTTTAGTTTACGAAAATATTCTAATTTGTTATTCGTTTACCCATTCACCTCTAGTGCGAATTAAGCGTGTATTACCGCCATCGTGTTTACCCAACACCGTTAGTCTGCAAACAGCTGCAGACTTACCAAATTCGGTATTTCCAACCGAGTGAATAAATAAACACGTTTTGAGTTAATTAAACATCACTGGAGATTTTGCACAATCCTATTCCGAGCTACAGCTGAATTGATTCTTTGGCAGAGATAAGTTTGAGAATAGGAACTATGAAGGCTGAAGGAAATGACATTATAAATGGAATATTACGCCTGTAGATCCGATTTTAGAGAAGTTTAAAGATGGTTTTAAGAGCTAAATGCATTTTACTTGTTTTCTTAGTCTCGATCTCCGATGAGTTTAATAGGGCACTTGTAATGGTAACTCGTTGACTTTTAAAGTATAACGTTAAATGTATTTTTTATTAATATTCAATAAAAAATAAATACATACTTTCTTATAAAAACATTCACAGGGATAGGATAGAAATTAAAAGAACACATTGACTCGTAGATTTGCGTCACGCGTCACGCCTAATCGCTGAAAGCAAAGGTTTCAATTAAAAAACTAATGTCTTGCCAAAAAAATATGTTTCTCGAGGTGATGTGAGGATTTTAACGATATTTTCATTAAATCTATCACTAAGAAGTTAAAATGGGATTAAAAACTTGCATATATACATACTTACGCACATGAACGCTTACAACACTCCTTTTTTTGGTTAGTCGTTCGCACCAACGCATTTACTAGCACTTTCCTACAAAAAAATTGATGAATCCGATGACTCGATCATCTAAGATAAAGCCATTCATATATGCAATACGCCTTTTTCGACAAATGATCCAATGTACTCTGCATACTTTGAACCATGCTCTTTTCACTACTTTTATTACATTACAGAGATGTTGATATGAATCAGATTTTTTTTGTCTTAAAGCAGTGTAAATAATTTTTAAAAATACAAAGTGATGCATGCAGTACTAAAACTACAGAAATAATATATTTCTGTAACTAAACCTTTAAGACAAGTCTTGTTTCCTGCTTTCGTAGCGTCGTAGCACAGCTCGTAGCAAGGGCTACGACCATGTTACCGATAAATCTTTCAAGCAATCTGTTACCCCGTACCCGCGTCATCGTCCGCACGGGTTCTGACTTTATCACGTAGTCTATCCGATCCTCCGAGTCGATCTCGGGTCTTCGGACCCCGGGTTCCAATCTCTGGTGAAGAAGCAAAAAATCGCGCTTGGAATTCATAGGTTTTGCAGCGCTTGCTTAATAATGACGTTTACAAGACTAAGTTTCATACAAACTGTCTCTCCACCAGAAGATTTTTTAAAGTGATTCAATAAACCTTTGTTTTAAACCATGCATTAATATATCGTGTTTTTTTTTTACATTTCAAACTTGATAATTGACCGAAGTCCATACAAATCTCAACCAGGCGGGTTAATAGCTTAGGAGATAAATTTCCGAAAAACCGAAACACGTAAGTTTCGGTTTTTCGGAAATTTAACATTAAACAAAAGTTTATGGAAAAAATTATGCTTCTACCTAGTCGTTTTAGATATACTTTAATCTATTAATCAGTCAGCTAGACAGTTTTACCTCATATAATAATAGATATAGCTTTCTATTTTCAAACAATTGAAAAAATATAGTCGAACCTCCCAAGTATCCTATTCCAGGTATTGAAGGTAAAAACTGCAAGAATGTTGCAAACAGCACCGAATCACACAAATAATTGGATTCAGATTGAAGAGGACCTTCTACTTCAACGTTACTCTTGCGATGAGGGAAGATTTTTGTTGTCAAGGGTTGAAAGCTGCTCTTTTTAATAGAGTTATACGTACGGTTTATTCAAATTACAGTACTGCCACTTTTATAAGTATAAAATTTTTGCATGGCGCGAAAATATCCGTCCTCTATTGGCTAATGCGTACGCCCCATGTCTCGAGTTCGCTGCAGCGCCGCGCAGTACAAGTATTATGAACGAGACAGCACGCGTCCTGTTGTTTATGGATTTCAAATCTTCTAAAGTACTGATATTTTCCCTCGGTTTTATTCGGCGGTAGGTTTTGCTATTCTGTATCGCCGAACAAAGCCAATGCGACTTACTGAAACTACCTATTTAATATCAAGTAAGTTGATTATGCTGAACAATTATCTTTACGGAACATATAATAATAGCGATTGTTTTTTTGTAGAACATCTGATTATAGAAAGTCAATTTTAATTATATAAAGTCCACATTAAACAAGGTGGCAATAGGATTCTAAATGAAAGTAAAAAGTAATAGTACTGTAACGTTCTTAAAGTGTGATATTAACTATCCAGTTACAACGAGTAAATCTACAGTTCTACTCCAGATGTATTTAAATCAATTACAGTCTTTTGCAGTGGTGCCTGGAGAGTCTTTTGTCATTATTTACCAAACGACATCCGTGTGGGACACATTAATGTCCATAAAAGCACAGAATGGCCCGGGAAAGTAAAGATTGCTACAGAATACTGTACAAATCACCGTAATTCTTTTAAAGCGGTTACTCAGCCTCTCAAAATGAACAACTTTTCCTTTGATTCTAACGCTGGGAACTTGAAAAAAATCTACAGCTCCATACAAAAGAGCGCGGCCGGCCGGGCTTTGCAATTTATATCAATATGTCGTTTGCGTAAAGGTCTAACAAACATCTTCAAATGCTCACTAACTTTGTGCCAGTTTAATTTTGGTTAGTGCTATGCACCACGAGTTAGTAACCGTGATATGGTTGGTATGGTGGGGGAATAAAAGGCTTAAAATAATGACAATTTGCCTTATATTTTCTCCCATTGTATGTATTTTACAATAAAATATTGAAAAGAACCTGCATTTTATCTATGTATTATTTGTATACTGACGCCAAAAAAGAGGAGGTTATTAATTCAGGTGCGTCATTTATGTTATATTATTTTTTATATATACAAGGATATGCTGTCAGATTGGTCCCGTTTAAATTTCTCCAAAATCGGTTCAGTAATTTGTTTAGTCTTTTTTTAATTATGCCAGATTTATCAGCATGAAAGCAATTAAAACGCTGAAGTTTATACACAGTTATACGAATATTCAACCTATCGCATCGATTACCGCAAATATGCTCATTAATGTTTCATATGGCCATCTGACCGCACTTAATAAAATGACACCCCACAAATAGTTCTAATGGAAGTTTCTAAACTGATGCCCTTATCATAACCAAAACTTTCATTTCCCGTCCTTTTTACTTATTCATATTCGGCCATCTGTCTCACTCACACACAGGCGCGTCGGGACCCTTGCAAATTGAAATCACAAGGGTTCTCGGCCGTCAATAAACATTGAGCAAAAGCGAGACGTATCATTGTTCTCTGTATATTTTAATTATAAGACTTAGCTTGAGGGCCGACCCTTTGGGTGCGAAGGGCCTTTAATGGAACAGATCTTTCGTTCGTTTTGTTGAGAAGATCGGCGTGCGTTTACCTTTGTTTTCTTACATCAGCGTTTAATTACGCCGCTGTAATAAAGATAATACGCCAAGCAAATAAATCATATTCAGATATGAGCGGCTTGTGCCATTTGAACTAAAATAATGTACTTATGCTGCAGGAGAAACTCAAAAGAAGGGTAACGTATTTGACCTCTTTGTATGTTTTTATATGTCTGCTCGTAACTACTCATAGGCTTAACCAATTTAGATAAACGAAACGGCATCAGATGACGCCTGCATGATTGAATATATAAAAATATAATTCACAGTCAGGTTTTACATTTTATAAACTCACATAGGATAGACAGATGTGCCGAAATCAAAACTATTTCCGGAACTCTATTTTTCTAACGATACCAAAACTTCGGTCGGTCTCATAGTTTTAGTTATTTATTATATAGCCATGCTTTCTATTCTAGCTCAGAGAAGTGGTCAATCATATTTAAGATTATATAATTATATATACCTAATAATATACGTACACATTGTAATACTGTAACAAAATTACCCGCAATGAAAGTTAATAAAAATAATGCTTCATATACGATTTTCTTATTTCTAAATATGTTAACCATATTCGATACGTGCTTCACAGGCAACAAGTGCTCATATTATGTAGACTTTAGACAAATCTGTGAGAATACCACTATAGCGTATGAATACTCAAGAACATTTTCATTGAAGACGACTGCGAATCTCGTTATGTGTAGTGCCTCTCTCAAGACAGTACGAGAGTTATAAAGGGTTTAAATAAGTATGCTTTTGTATACGTGCATAGTTCAATTTCACGGGGTTAAATTTAACAGGCAAATATTTAAAATATTTCATTACTAGTGAACCGGACCCCGGCTTCGCACGTCTCACTCTATTAAAAAACCGCATCTTGAATCCGATGCGTAGTTTTAATAAAGATCTAAGCATACATAGGAACAGACAGACAAAGGAAAGCGACTTTGTTTTATACTATGTAGTGATAATATTAAGTAGAAGTAGAAGCAGTAGTGGCTGTACTGTAAAAGCGCGATCTACAAGCGCAAGATCCCGGGTTCAGCCCTCGCCATCGATCTTTAAGTTTTTACAACAGTCAGATTGGTCTACTCCAATCTGACTCAAAAACGGTCATCATCATCATTTCGTGTTGGTGTCACGATCAATCGACCATGCACACCCTGGTGTCAGAGTTCTTCGGAACTGCCTCTCGGCCTCTGACGTGGTTTACGTTAAATAAACACAGTTGTTATCATCGACCACTACCTGCTTCCGTTGAATGAAAACATCGTGACAATGAAGGCAGTCTGCACACAATTAGACCATCACTAGTGTGTGAAATGGAGAAGGCAATGGCAAACTAGTAATTGTGTGCGTCTCTTTCCACTCAATACCCCGTCAAGAGCCTAGCTCTTAAATATCAGAGGGAATGTTAAGTACTACGTAATAGTTTTAGAGGCAACTGGAGAGATTAGATCTATCCTAATATTACTTTAGTGCGTTTATTTATTATATGTGCTTTTTGATGATGAAATAATCCATGACATTGGAAAGCTTCGTCAAAATTCCTATAGTATTTTTGCGCTATATTTAATCCGTTCATACATACTACCACGTCTTTTCCCTTGCGGGGTAGACGAAGCCTAGGTCTTTAAGACCTAAAGCCTTGTTTGGCATGTTGGTGGGCACATCAATGTAAATGGATTCATAATAGTGATGGGTTGCCAGCTGCATGGCCTACTAAGTTGATTTGTCAGATTTTGGCTTATTTCCCCGATCGGCTTTGACGATCTGCACGGAAAGAGAAACAAATTATTTTCACCCAGACTACATTTATAATATTAGGAAGATAGAAGTTATACTTGTACGGTCTTTTTCGTTAGAGCTCTTATAATTATAGTCCAATAAAATATACTAAATTCACGAATAATAATGCCGAATGAAATGAATTCATTTCTTCTTTTCTTTTTGTATTGGTCGCTTACTCGCCTGAAGGATTATTATGATTAAATTTATTTTCTCTTTTTTCTGTTTTCGTGTCATACAATACTAAGTTTCAACACGCGAGCAACATGACGATACAAGAGTTAGGTCTATGCTCGCAAACAGACACGCCCAATCAGTATACTCATTTTATGTGTCTTCGGAATGTATTTTTCCACAGGTGGCGGGGGTTTTGAGATGTATTTCTGACATCAGCTGTCAAAATCCACCAATATTTTTATGATTGATGGATTTACTGGCTGTATAGAAATATATACGTATATACAGGCTATATTGAAGTCAATACATATACGATAATGGTCGGTAGATAATTACTTTGTTTTTGTACACACACAAATCAAGACCCTAATACGAGTCGTATTATTTGTGTATGTACTAGAATAATAGATAACCTATGTCATTGTTTATGAAAGTTCTTTCCAAAGCATGAATATGTAAAACTGGCTTTATATGCCCGCACCTCTGAGGATGTTTGATTTTAACACGTGAGCAGCGTGACAATGTAATAGTTGGGATTAGTGATACTATGTTCGCGAGCAGACACGTATCAGTATGCTGACTTAGTTGTGTACAGAACTTGCTGTACAAACTTCACTACGTCTGACTAATTCCCTAGCACAGATATAAGAACACTAGCTGTTGTCCGCGACTTCGTCCGCGGCAATTTCTGTTATTATGATTAATTAGTATAGATCAATAATTTTTCCCCGTTTTCAAAACATTTTTTATTGATGCTTCGCTCCTATTGTGGTCGCAGCGTGATGTTTTATAGCCTAAAGCCCTCAATAAATGGACTATTCAACACAAAAGAATTTTCTAAGTCGAACCTGTAGCTCTTGAGATTAGCGCGTTCAAACAAACAAACAAACTCTTCAGCTTTATAATATTAGTATAGATTACTTGAAGATTCCTAGATAAATATTTTGCTATTTTACATAATGCAAATCAATTTTTTTTTTTTTTTTTTTTTTTTTTTTATTTTAGATGATCCAGCGATTGATCACGATCTCACCTGATGTTAAGTGAAGATGTGACCTATGGTGGAACTCGCTGGCTCATTAACAACCTATTCACTCTAGTCTTAAAGAGACCCAAATTATATGTGTCAGGGAAAACATGCGGTGGCAAGAGATTCCATTCCCTAGCCGTACGCAAGATGAACGAAGAGGAGAAGCGCTTCGTGCGAGCTGGTGGTATATCAACCACATACGGGTGCATACTTTCACCCCGTCGAGTAGACCGATGTCGGAAAAGGGTGGGTGGGATAAGTTCGTGGAGTTCCTGTGAACACTCCCCGAAATGCAACCTGTAGAAAACTGACAGACGAGCCACTCGACGTCGTTGCTCAAGACTTTGGAATCTCACCTTATCGTTGCCTATAAGTTTTAGGGCACGACGCTCCACAGAGTCCAATGCGTGTAACTGATACTTGGCCGAACCGTCCCAAAGGTGGGAACAGTATTCCATACAAGGACGGATTTGAGCTTGGTATAAAACCTGAAGTTGTTTGGACGAGAAATATCGTTTTGTTTTGTTTAGTATACCAAGCTTTTTGGCCGCAGTTTTTGCCTTGTGTTCGATGGTGCGCCCAAAGTTTAGGGTGGAGTCCAAAGTCACTCCAAGCAATTCAAGGCTGCCAGTCATAACCACAGGCTCATTCCGGAAAGTGGGAGCCAAGTTAAACGGGGTCCTTTTAGCAGAAAACAAACATGCTTGTGTTTTTGAGGCGTTGAAGTTAACCAAATTGGCCTCGCCCCAGTCCGACACAGTCTGCAAGGACCTGTTTATATGTTCCACTAAACTTTCCCTATAAGCTTGGATCTCCCTGGTTCCATCTCGCGGATCGGGTATATATCTTTCCACAACAGTGCTGTCATCCGCATAACCAAGGATACCAGGTTCAAGCAGATCATTAATATGCAGCAGAAAGAGGGTTGCAGAAAGAACTGACCCCTGAGGTACCCCGGCATTTATAGCCAATTGATCAGACGAGCAGCCATCGATGACTACTCGTATTGATCGTTCTCTCAGAAATTCAGCTACCCAGGAGCAAAGACCAGGAGGTATTCCATAAGATGGTAATTTGCCCAATAGGCCATCATGCCACACCCTATCAAAGGCTTTGGAGATGTCAAGCGATAAGGAGATAGACTCTCCGCACTTATCGATAGCCTCGCCCCAGAAGTGTGTGGCATACACAAGAAGGTCCCCAGTTGACCGATTTTGTCGAAATCCGTATTGTCGATCACTGAGGAGATCGTTACCTTCAAGATATGCCAGGAGCTTACCATTAAGAACACGTTCCATTACCTTACAGAGAATGGAAGTTATGGCTATTGGTCGATAATTTGCGGGGTCAGCACGATTTCCCTTTTTAGGCACCGGTTGCACATTCGCAAGCTTCCACGAATTCGGAACCTTACCGATCCTCAGCGACAGACGATAGAGCCGCGTAAGTATAGGAGAAAGCTCAGGTGCGCAGTTTTTTAGTACCACCGCTGGGATTCCATCAGGGCCACTGGCTTTGTTTGTGTCAAGGTTGCGCAGGATTTTGAGCACGTCCTTTTGGTGGATGGCTACCTCAGGCATGGTGGACTCACATGTCTGCAGAGCAGGAGGTACGGCGCAACCCGCATCAAGTTGGGAGTTCTTAGCAAATTGAGAGGCAAATAAGTTCGCTTTCTCAACTGCAGTATGGGCCAGTGTCCCATCTGGTTTCAGTAGCGGTGGTAGTGAAAGACGGCAGAAATTAGTTTGCACAGATTTCGCAAGGGACCAGAAGGCTTTACTTCCTGAAGGATATCCGGCAAGTCTACCACTGATCCGGCCAATAAACTGGAATTTGGCTTTTCTTAGAACCTTTTTACACTCCTTGGCGGCTTGGTTGTAGGCTTTTTTCCAGACGTGAACATCAGGGTCTTTGCGGCTACGAGCGTTAGACCATGATACAAAAGCAGAGTGTTTATTCGCTTCGGCGAGTAAACATCCGCCGTTGAACCAAGGCCGTGCTCCTTCTTCGTACGCAATGTCGGAGTATGGGATAAAATACTCCATACCCTGACGCAGCACTTCAACAACTGAGTCTGCACAGACAGATGGATCGTCACTCGAGAAGCAGGTCTGTCGCCAAGGATACGATGCATAGAAGTGACGCATCTCGTCCCAGTTAGCCGCCTTGTATTTCCACAGCCTTCGGGGTGACCTCGGAGTGATATCAGGTGGTGAGTGGTTACAGACAGACCTGATAAGACAGTGATCAGAAGTACCTAAAGGTGCAGAGACCTGGATATTAATGTGATCTGCGTCAGTTGTTAGTATAAGGTCCAAGCAATTAGGCGTGTGGCCAACAATGTCAGGTACTCTGGTTGGTTTGTCAACCAACTGGGTGAGGTCCAAAGATAGAGCAAAATTGCGTGCCTCTCTACCAGCGTGGTCCGTGACCTCGTAGGGATACAGCCAGTCAGCGTGGTGAGCATTGAAATCACCCAGAAATACCATTTGCGCTGCCGGATACCGCTGCTGAATAACATGGGCCGTATCACTTAGATGGTTAAACAGCTGGGTGGTTTCTGAGTCAGAAGTAAATGAACGATATACGATACCGTAAACAGTTTGACTCACACCTGAGTCCACCAGTAGCCATAAGGTGGATAGGCCAGGATTGCCGAAGTTGCCAAGACGCCGACAGCAGATATCATCCCGCACAAACACGCAGACCCCTGCGTGGGGCTTAAAGTTATGCTCTAGGGAATATCCTGGGTAGTGGAGATATGTGGTATCTGATGGACATTTAATTTGGGTCTCAGTGAGGCAGAACAAGTGAGGTTTCTCGGTCTCAAGATGGTGGTGGACCGGAGCGAGATTTGAGTGCAGACCCCGAATATTGGTGAGGTGCACTTTGAACGAGAGGACGTGCTTCCGCTGTTTACACTTGTTCTTTTTCTTGTAGTTCATTTGGATTTGAGTGAGGGAGAGAAATAGGTTGGGGGAACGGCAGTTGGATAGCGGTTTCGGTTTCAACCTGGTGGAACGTGAGAGATGAGTCACACGGAGACTTGACCTGGAGACTGCGGGGACGCCCGAACCCCCCCGGATATGTCTATCGGGTCCTCTCGTCCGGTCGCCAACCGGCACGATAGCGCATTCCGGGATTTTTCGCGAGGTGGCGGGGCAGCCTTTCAAGAGTGGCGTATTCTTTACTTGGGCCCCCTACTGCCTGCGGTCGGCCAGCGGAGAGACCGTGCTTCGGATCCCGCTACCCTCCATGATCAAGCGACCAGTGAAACAAACAATCAAATCCCAGATCCGTACTGAAGCCCAGAAACATACGGTCTATCCATACCCGAACCCCATATGGCAGCTCAACACTTCAAGTCGAAACACGGCCGAGGTCGTTTGGCGACTTGTCTTAGTGTGAGGGTGGTTACTAGCCGCGGCATATGCCTTCCACCAGTGAATGTACTGTTCATTTGGCACTACCCAGGGGACACGTGTGGGTATCTAGAGTAAAGCCCACGGACGCGAACAGTTTTGCCCCCCAATGTTGACACCATTTTGATTTCACTACATAGTATAAAACCAGGCGCTTTCCGCTGTTTGTCTGTCTTAGATATGCTTATTGACCGAGCGAGAGAAGCGAGCGAAGCGTCTCAGTTTCCACTGGCCCAAAATTCTTTTGTCCGTCTGTCTGTCTGTCTGTTCTCGCCTACAGGTCGCATTTCTTAACCGATTGTCATAAAATTTTGTAAGCAGGTTCGGTAAATATATAGAATTTTTTTGTCGTGCCAGTTTTTCGAAATTTTAAAAAATGGCGGAAATATGGGGGTCCGAAACTTAAAAAAACTTATAGCAAAGCTATTTGAAAAAAAATTCAAAAATGTCATTAGACTTTTTTGTTATTCTCATTAAGACGCAACTTTTTTGTCTGAACAACTTTTTTATACGATAAACTTGAACGTGTTTATAGTCGGCAATTTGCCCAAAAGTTGTCTGAAATCGATTTTTTGTATATTTCTTTTTATTAGTGCATTCAGTATGATGTCGTAAATACAAATCTTTGGTATGATAAGTATGAAAATGGTGCGTAGTAACTGTGACGTCGCCGACGTCAGAGAAAAAATGTTTTTTGTATAAACATATTGTACCATGTGCAGTATCAAATAAAAGGGTTTTATGAGTAGATTACACAGAAATAAACTTCACTCCCATATTGCTCAAACCCACAGACTATTATGTAGTACGAAAGTTAAATATAAATTGAAATGAAAGAACTTAAAGTGGGAGAAGGAGTGAACTTGAACAACTTTCCCTAAGGAACATATATCAAAATATGAAAAATATTTTTTGGCTTAAAGCATGATACTGCGAATTACTTTTATGATTGAAAACACTGAATAAACATAGAATCCTGAAATAAAAATAAATAAAAAAGATTCACATGCTATCCTGTGACTTGAACCTGGGCCTTATAGGTGCCGGCCACTTCTTTACGTAAAATTCGCATGTATGTCTGCCATAGTACAGAGAGGGTCGTGAAGACTAAAAAGGACCTGATGATGATGATGATGATGATGATGTCTGCCATAGTAGTTGAAATTAGCGTCCTATTAAAATTTTGACCAATTGGTAACAACTATGAAACCGGGTACTTAAACTTTGCCTCCCATTCACCCATGCCAAATTCGCTATTCCGATATTTCCGATCTTGATGAGGATCACTTCAACTTAGTTAATGTGTACAAAAGCATACTAAACATGGTGCTCAAGGGCCGTGTTTCCATACAAGAGTAGTCTCTGATTCCTCGCCGGATAGTACCAATAGAGCAATGATTTTGTACTAAAAAACGAATCATAATTGAATTATTTAAAGAGATATGAACCTTCAAAGACATGAAAAATTGGTATGAATTTCCGTTGTGTTCAAACATCAAGAAACAAATTTGGGCAATTATATAAGAAAAAGAAAACACAGAAACACAGCCATAGCTTATTTTAAATTATTAATGCAAAAATAAATTAAATCGGTTAAGTTTTGGAGAAGAAATCAAAGAACTACGAAGCGTTAATTTTGTGTACTTTTTATAGGTATGTATTTTTCGGCCGAGCTGCAGTTATCTTTATCGCACTCTGCGGGGTTTGTTTGGGCACGCGGCTCGACAGCAATAGATAATATAAATACCTATTTTTTCAATTCTCTCAAACTTAGTGTTTCCTCTTAAAAAGGGTCTGGTCGGGTCTTCTGGTAAGATGAATGTAGGTTTAAATGTCCGTTTCCTCTGGTACCTAATTAAGAGCAGCGGGGATTGGGAAATAGTAACTGAAGGAAATCATCCTTTAGTCAATTAGCATATCAGTAACAGATATATTTTAGAGCACTGGAGGGCAAATGTTGATGTTGGTTGTAAGGGCTCGCGAGGTCTACTGTTCTCGCAGAACCACTAGTATATTTAAAACTACGCAACGGATTTTGATGCGGTTTTTTTAAATAGATACAATGATTGAGGTTTATATTCAGATTGCACGCGAGCGAAGCCGGGGTCCGGGTCGCTAGTAGTGAATATAAGGTCAATTTGAGCGCTCTCCTGGTGGCAGCCTCAGCTGTTTATGCGTGGGAGCCCGGGGTTTGCTATTTTGCCTGGGATTTGAACCGTCGGGGACAGATAAAATTTACCCCTCTAACATCAGACTTTAAATTGTAGGGGTCACATTTATCTTCCTGTATATCGTCTAAATTAAAAAAGCTATTCGAGATTAATTTACACACTGTAAAAAAGAGAACGACTTTAAAAAAATCTATCTACCATAATAATTGAACACTATATCCAAAAATTGCTAATTTAGTATCATGTTAATACAACTAGTGGCCCTGTGAGCTGTAGACCTCGCGAGACTTGCATGAGTGGCGCTTAGATCGTTTGTGCCAATTCCACCATTTCGAAACAAATCCAAAAACTGAATCGACAAAAATCTTCTTTGTAACTATTGAACCGTTTTACAAATTTCACGAGAATTGGTTGTAAAATGCGACCTGTAGAGTCGAGCAAATGGACAGCGGGATATACGAACGACTCTTTGCCTAAGCTGAAACGCAGCGCTTCGCTTGATCAATAAGTTAGACAAATTTTTTCTGTGTTGATTATATTACACACAATCGAAAAATTCGATAAATCATAAAAAGATTTAATTAACTCTAAGTATTTCCCAGTTTGAGTAGCTTTTTTTTTTGGCGTCCCGGGTGATCCAGCGAATAATGTCTAAACACTTGAGCATGTGTGTGACATGCTCAAGTGTTCAGACATTACCGTGTAATGTACGAATTAAGCAACAGCAGCTTGTGTTACGTGGTAGATTCGAAAGGAATGTACGCAAATATCTATTGGGTCTAACACGTAACACTCTTATGAAAAGAAACAACAATACAATCCTTTTAATTGTATCTTTTACAGGATCGGTGGAACGTTAAGATTTTTTATAAATTATGCTTTACAAATTTAGTGTCTCCATATAATTGAAAAACAATTAGAGCACATTGGATATGGTATAGGCATATTAAAAGGAAGGGTTTTATAAATTGTCAAAACGCCTTAAAAAAAATTTAAATACCTATTTATATTTTTTTTAACTAAACAGTCATAAAAGTTGATAAATAATTAGTAGTTTTGGAGATAAGGTAGGGGAATGGTTAATTATTGTCAATTTCGTTGTATAACTTTGAAATGACATATTCTACATCTATAAGAAACAAAAATTTTAGATCCACACAATAAGCCCTTTCAAATGATAAACAAAGATTTTCTCTGACCCCAAAGGTGCCTCCAAACTTTTTTTATTTAAATAACGTGTTTGCTTCTTATAAATCAATAAGTGTACCAAAATCGATCCAGTAGATTCGAAGCTAATTAGCTGTGACCGACGAACAGGCAGACAATCGAGTGATCCTATAAGGATAACTTTTTATCTTTGGAGATACGGAACCCTAAAAACAGTTGCTTAGTTACTAATGGTCCAGAAAATGTGAGATTACGATCAATATCAAAGGTTAAGTGACGTACAAATCGTGGTGTGAGCATTTAACGCCCACACCCGCCTTTGTCTGCGCGTATTGTTCTGAATACACCTGAATTACTAAGCTCTACTCTATGACGCTTTGTTTGTTCGTTTGTGACGCCTGTAGTTAATGGAGGCACTGTGAATAATTTATGATTGACTAACTACTTCCCGCGACATCGTTTACGTATTTTAAAGCCTATGTGCTATTATAATAAATCCTGATGTTCTCGTAAAAGTTTAACATTCAAAAAAATTATCAACATTCCTTTATTAGACATGTCTACAAACTTTTGCGTTTATTTTATATTAGTAGTCGACCTCGAATCCGTTTGGCCAGCGAGGAGAGTGGAGGCCAAATCCTCTGTCTGTTCTGGCCAAGTATGGCTCCGGTAGTACAGACAGGGTCATGCTCCTGCAGTGGAGACTAAAAAAAAGACCCGATGATGATGATATTAGTAGTAGTAAAATTATTTTGAAGCAATTTTACCGCATTGCACGCGTTTGTGTTTTGAATTGACTAACTTGAATTGAAAAACTCTCATATTGCCTGAAGGCCCGCGGACTCTCAATGTGCCTCGTTCGATTTGAAAAACAATGGCAACACCAACTCTCATCTTTTTCCTGATTCGCCGAAAGCTACGTTGTTTAAAGGGTCTATTCTGGGTGCAAGTCACCATGAACGAGCAATCACCAGAACTTGACGGACTAACCTCTACCACTCTATTCCGATGGCGAGTGCAAGGGGATCGAGAGTTCTTCTGGTTGTGTTGAGCTGGTGAGGTTTCGGATAATTCTGGTATTAAGACAGAGTGTTCTAGTCTTATTATCTTATACTGGTCATACTGTTCTCTGGTTTGGCCAAGTTATTACGACCGGGGTCTTTCTAACGACAATCCTTGAGTTAGTATACACCTGAATTTACATGACGCTTTATTTAGAAGAAATGCTGTTATACAAAGGTTTACCTCAATATATAAAGGTAAAATTATAGCAGTCCTTATCTCAAGAAGTTTGTATTGTCGAAGTAGTTTAGGGAATCAACGCACCTTGAGAACACTTTAAGTAACATCGAATATTCTCTAACGCAAATACGCCACCAATTTCCTTTGACTGCCATCCGGTTACGGTCAGCTCACTTATCTATAATTCAATAATTGCATTAATAGGCCATCATCCAATCAAATCTATGGAGTACCACCGCACACCGTCGTGTGACTTCAGATTATCTTCAATTATTTAACGATAATGGTCGGAATAGCTTTTAATGTATTTAATCTTCTTTTTATGTGCTGTGTGTAAATTTTCCTTTGACATTCCTTTAAAGGGGCTAATCAGCTCATCAATAAGATAACTTTTTTCCGATTTTTTTTCAGCCCATGCTCATAGTAAAAGCTTATTTTGACGGGCTGAGTCACCCATTCAAGGAAATGTCGAAGATATATACGCTATACATATATGTATACATATGTACATATATATAAATAGTTTGATTAGTAAGATTAGACGCTAATAAGCGGAAGAAAGGACAGTCGTTGGACCGTAAGAGTGACGGAGTGGTGGCCGAGAAGAAGAAGACCAGTCGTTAAACCCAACCCAACCAGCCCGCTGGTCAGATGACATTGTTCGGCTGAGTTGAAAACGTGTAGGCTGAAAATCATGATGATGTAGCGGAAGAAAGATTGCGTGTTAATATGTATATAAAAGCCCTGTATTTAAAAGAGAAATGTATAGGAGAGTCTAGCCTCTATTTTACTATACATAGCAGATCTCTTTAAATGCGAGTGAGTTCTCTTCGGAAATTCCATAAGGTCCCATTCTACAGGTTTTCATATAAACCTATAACGTTAAAGGCTGTCTAAGACAATTAATGAGATTATCTTATTTTATTTAGGTACTTCACCTATGGCCACGTTCCAAGTCGGTAACCGTGAAGCTTATTGATTCCATAATGTTGTATTGTATCATCTAACTAACATTTAAATAGGGTTCAAATTTAGCTTACAAGTGCTAAGTTATCTAAACCCATATAAACGACTCGTAGGTTCTACAAACAAATATAAATTATTTGTTTTTATGCAACAAGTAAAATATTACATGAGCCCATACATTATACCTTTCAGACTAACATGATCATCATCATCATCTATGACCCACTACTGGGTATAAGCCTCCTTTTAGATGCGCCATTTGTCTCTATCTCCAGCCATCGCAATCTAGTTCTATCCAGCAATTTGCCTTATTTTACTGGACGTCTAACACTACGTTAACATTTCTTCCTATTTCAGACTAACATATATGAAATAATATAAATAAAGCTTCCACGAATTGTCGGCGACGTGAGGCGCGGAGTATCAGCAGGCAACCGTCGTTAAAACCTATGATACAAGATCCCATTACTGCTACATCGTTTCCAATGTAAGTTGAGCGAAATTAGCATATATCTAAGTGTATTAACCTCTAGTCAAGATCTTGTGAAGACTCTCTCACTTTTGTTTATACAGCAAACTCTGTAAATAATTGTCCACATACTGATTAGAAGGGTCTGTGTGAGCACATAGTATCACTAATCCTATCTCAAACTTGTCACACTGCTCACGTGTTGCAATGTTGAGTTCCAAACATCCCCAGATCATAAAGCCGGCTTAGTTTGCAAATTAAAGCTTCGGTACGAATATATTGTGCGAACAGTGAGATTAACTCTTGGAATAGCGTTAATACCATGAAAATACAAACAATATGAACATGGAATAAAGATTAAAATACATTTTTACTTTGAACAGCTGACTTTCAATTACTACCTACCTCTATTATTCCTCTATGTTTTAAAACCCTTTTTCGCACAAAGTACGAGAATAGATACTTCAAGGAAAGCCATGTAAAAACAGGCACAAAGGCGAATTTATCGTAGTGAAGAAAGCATTTTCTTTCAACAACGTTATTTTTATGACGTTTAGCTAGGTTAAGCCTTAGAGCGGGAGAAATATTATAAACCAGCTGCCCAGGCGAACTTTGTTTCGCTATTATTTTTTGTCGTTATTATTTCTTGTATTAATTTAATAGTCATTCTGGTATTCGGAGTAATAACAAAACGAACAACTCGAAGATAATAAAAATTCGTTCACCCGTTCTTGAGTTATAAATGTTCGAACAAATCCGACCGTGTTTTATACCTAGATAGATAAGTATGAGTGGTATTTGAGAATACGTATGTAAAATCATAATTAAATGTTTAGTTAATTATTAAGTTGCACCTATGTAATCTTTAATATCAAGAATGAGAAAAGCATCTTATAGTTAAGATTTTGTGTAAAAAATCTCTGCTTTTCCGTGCTGGTCTAAGAGATGAGAAAAAAACGTAGAATGTGCCTTTTGCTGCTTTTCTTCCCGCACAGATTGTAAAAGCCGCTCGAGGGAATGCAACCTCACAAGGGAAAAAGACTTGGTAGTATGTACATGTATGAAAAATCAGAAAATATATTTATGCTTGGAAATAGGTAGTTACTCGAAAAACAAAAGAAAATTGTTGAGTACAATTTAAAGATACACACAAGGATTCTCCTCCTCCCCAACATATGTTTGTTCTCCCAACAAACCCGCAGGAACCGGGATCAAACGCGTACCAGGTATAAACTAAACAACCTTAAAATTTCCAACTACGAGTAGTTTTTGTCGATGGCTGCGAACCTCTGCGAACTACAGGAGGGACTTTGGTGACTTGCTAATTATGTTGGTACAGTGAGTTAATTTGTTTTTAATGACATGTGTGTACTTCATTTATGTGTATATGTATATGTATATGTATATGTATATGTATATGTATATGTATATGTATATGTATATGTATATGTATATGTATATGTATATGTATATGTATATGTATATGTATATGTATATGTATATGTATATGTATATGTATATGTATATGTATATGTATATGTATATGTATATGTATATGTATATGTATATGTATATGTATATGTATATGTATATGTATATGTATATGTATATGTATATGTATATGTATATGTATATGTATATGTATATGTATATGTATATGTATATGTATATGTATATGTATATGTATATGTATATGTATATGTATATGTATATGTATATGTATATGTATATGTATATGTATATGTATATGTATATGATTATGTACGAATATGTAAGTAGATATGCATCACGTATTTCTAATATCTCTCTAAATTTTGATGATTCGGCTTATGATATTCGGCTTAGTAGCGTTTTTTTTTTGTTTTGGGAAGCCTTCCTTTTGCGAAAAGAGCCACGTGCTCTCATTGATTGTATCTTGGGAAGCCTGAGTTGCGAAAAAGAGCCATGTTGTTTTGCCCATACCCACCTTAGGTCTTGCGCCGCCACTGAATTAATCACATAACTTCAGCCTAAATTCGCTCACAATAAAAGGTTTTCAAAATGTTATTTTGGTGATTGATGTATTTTTCGTAACGGGGCAACTTTCGAAGCAGCGGTAGGTAGTTGCACTTATGTTTTACTAGATTTCGCCCGCGGCTCCGCCCGCGTCAATATCGGTCCCTCGGGAACAGTACTTTTTCCCAGGATAAAATGTACCCTATGTCCTTCTCCGTACCCCAGATAACGTGTATACAAAATTTTATGATGATCGGTTCAGTAGTTACAACGTGAAAGCGTAACAAACAAACAAACTCACTTTCGCATTTCTAATATTAGTTAGGCTTTATCAAGCTTGCGCTTTAATTTTTTTTTATTCAGACGTCTGCAGAAAAGCCAAGAAAAATAAAAATAATACAGGTTCTATTCGAACACCTGTTATAACTAATGACAAATTTCATTTCATCAGGCACACCATTGAAACGCATATAAATTTTAATGTCGTTATAAACAAAAGTTGTGTGTGCTAATTATATTAAAAACCCAGCCCTGTGACGTCATATTTCGGGACGAGGGTGCACATTAATCATTTTGGGGCGCTATCTCGGGCTCAGTCGAAACAGTGGCTGGAAACACATGTCGGGCTACCATCTTACCTTTATATGCTCATGATTTACAGTATTTATTTTACGGGGAGAGACAAACTACTCTAATTAAATTTCTAAGAAAATGGTAGATATTTAGACTCCGTTCAGGAAGAGAAGGATAACTTTACTAAAAAGCTATTTAAAAAGTTTAAGTTAGATATAAATGTCTGGAATTTCGGCGGACTGTACCGTTTTTGTTTTGGATTGTTTTGTAAATTGATTCAATTGGGAGTTTATAATGCGAAATCGGTGTAATTTGGTGTTATACATAGGCATGTTTATAAGCACTGCGGGGAATAACTAAGACCGTAGTGTAGCCGGCAGTTAATTTTTTTTTAATACGTATTTATTTTTTGAATTTGCCTTGCAGTAGCCTTTTTGGTGGTTTACTGTATTTTTATGTAGCACTAGCGACCCCCTCCGGGCCTCGCACGGGTTCAATGTACTACTAATATGGGGCAGTAAATTTTACATATAAACCTCCCTTTCCTTCTTGAACCACTCTATCTATGCTGAAAACTGCATTTAAATCCATTGAGTACTTTAAAAGATTTAAGCGAACGCGATTTCATTTTATACTATGTAAAGATAAATCTTTCTGGGTATCGAGTTGACGGTAAAACTAGTACCTAAGGCTACCTTACCCCCGGGATGCAAGGGTTGCGCATCCGGGCACTGGGTATTTGGGGGCGCCGGAATGGTCGAAACATTACCTAAACATATAACGTTATTATATTGTTTTCTTTTTGTTACAGGTATGTTACAGCCATGATCGCGACAAAGGGGAACAAGTAAAACAACACTAGCCAGAGTCCACACATACGGATTATAGAATCAGCCCTATGCAATTATCACCACGCAATGCAGTTTCTCATACGGATAAATATATTGAGATTATAATAATCATTAATATTTCACTAGACATTGCTTTAGCTCGCTCAACGCGGAACGTCTATGGTGAGCAAGCATTGTAAGCTTACCTTTTTCAACAGTCGTGTGTTGACAGCTAATCAATAAATCATTTTCTAATGCACCTTAGAGGATGAATGACAGCGACAATATTGCTCTATGACTGCTCTATGGAATGATTTGTCCATATAGATAAAAATAAATAAATAAATAAACATATGTGATCAAATCACACAGATTGTAAATATGATGATGATATGATGATATTTTGTAACAAAAACATATCAAAATAAACATCAAAGTCCTAGACCAATCTGAAAAAACATCATTTTCCGTCTTGATCTCACCGGGAATAGCCACCTTCGGTGTGGCTACCTGCCATGATGACCACTAGGCCGCAAAGTTCGTCGTAATGATATTGAGTATAAAAGATAGGTATTATCAATTATAATGAACAAATAATTGGTTGTATTGAATAACATCATAATCTATTACTTGAAGTATTTCACATTATCCTACTATTGGATTGATCGTGGGGTTACACTGAACTTCCTTATCTCCATGCTCCATGCATCTTCGTTTATACCTATTTAAATGAAATATTATTTTAATAATAATTACCCCATGTACATTTCATTAGTACTCTTGACAATAGGTATGCGAAATTTCATAAATATTCTTCAACAATTGAGGCGTGAAAGTGTATTGATTAAACAAACAAAGTCATATATATAACAGGTAAGATCGGATAAGAAATATTAAAGGATTTCGCTTTTTTTTTCGATTACGCAGGTAAATACATTATTAACAATATAGCATTGGTCCAAACACGGCTTTGAGTAAGGATGGCTACTGACAGCGGAAAGACAAAGGACAGACGGGCTTGGAGATTTCAAGTAAAAATGTACGGTGAAATAATAATAAAAATGGTCAACTGCGAGTCTTGTTAGAGGAAAGTCACCAGATACCTTTAGTTTCTGAGAAGAAACGTATCTGGTGACTTTCCTCTTTTGATTGATAATACCTATCTTTTATACTCAATATCATTACGACGAACTTTGCGGCCTAGTGGTCATCATGGCAGGTAGCCACACCGAAGGTGGCTATTCCCGGTGAGATCAAGACGGAAAATGATGTTATTTCAGATTGGTCTAGGACTTTGATGTTTATCTTGATATGTTTTTGTTACAAAATATAGTGTCAGTTAATATCCCAAAAGACAAGACTCGAACTTACTTTGGGGCTGATTGATTCTTCACTTCTTCAATCTGTGTGATTTGATCACATATGTTTATTTATTTATTTATTTTACTCTCTATGGACAAATCATTCCATAGAGCAGTCATAGAGCAATATTGTCGCTGTCATTCATCCTCTAAGGTGCATTAGAAAATGATTTATTGATTAGCTGTCAACACACGACTGTAGAAACTAAAGGTATCTGGTGACTTTCCTTATGCACCGAATGAGCGCAAAGCATCCCCGTTTCAACTTGAGCAAAAATTCTTTTGGATGACATTTCTCCACAAGTTGCAGCTTCTCGACCTTTTCGATTCTTATGAATTTTTTGAGCAGTTTCAATAATTAAATACAATTGTTTGTCGATTCAGTACGATTCATTATTTTCTTAATTTAGAAGCTTGATCAAACATTGACCGTGCCTGATGAAAAATAAAATCAATGGCTCTTATACATAACTACATTTTTTTTTACTTTGAATTTGAGGATATTCTTGTGTTTGTCTCTGTAACTATGTATTATTCATATAAAATGGTTATTTCACATAAATTGAGATTTTCTACAATTTATTACTCCGAATTTTCCTCCCGCACAAGCCGTACAAGCCGGCTGAGGGAATGGGCGAAAATAAGGAACTCTCAAAGAGAGAGAATTCAGCTCGATCGTCATACGTGATCATACATGAGTTTTATTTTCATTCGCGGTGCGGTACCCTGAAAACGTAAAATAACGATGACGTGTCAGTTTTTGTCGGATTTAACGATCATTCCGCGGTTGTCGTTAAATGAAGGGGTTCTCGTGCCATGAATATGCAAATATGACATTCGGCACGATTAATGCCGATTTTCTGGATAAAGGTTTTTGGCTTTAATACGGTACAATTTTTATATTTGGAAATGAACATTATATTTCTTTGTATATGTTTTTGGGGATTGTCTATGATCGCATAAATTATAACCTTTCTCTTCTAAGAGTTGTATAATTTATTTAATCGGTTCAGTATGGCTATACAAATTACAATCAAAATGTTTCACCTTTATAAATGGTCTTTCAACAAGGACAAGCTGATTTTGAAATCATATAAAACAAGCTGTGTGAGAGACATTAACGTGTTTTTTTTTTGAAAGCCCCGAGGTGACTCAGGTGTCTCAAAATGCAACCAAGAAAACGCTGAGATACAGAGGAACAGTTGCCTCACACATTCAAAAAACAAAGTGGTCTCTCACTTACCAGAACCTTGTGGTGCCAAGTATTACGTTGTTAATTTAGTTAGATTTTGTTATTTTCATCATATAGATGGCGCCATGCGGTTCACAATTATGTTTCCGCCATATTATGACAAATTAAAGCAGTATTCATAGAATATATCTTTGAGACCAAAATATTTCAGCTTATATTTCGCTGTATTACCATGCTTAAGCTGCGCCATCTACTAATGGGTGGAAAATAATGTCACTGTTGCAATGTAGCGCCGTCGCTGCTGCCCCATAGAGGCAACCGTAGCAGTAAGTGGAACTAGAACTAACCATGCCGGGTATAGCAGGGTTTAATTTGGGCCAACTTTTATAAGAGGTTGGCAGTTTATTACGTTAATATTATCTTTTCCAGAACCCACATAGCATGTAATGAGAGACAGTCATGGTATAAAAGTGTTGTTTCCGCATTAATCCTGTAAGGAGAGCCAGTATCGAATAATCTGATAATAGCCGATGGAATTAGAAGCAACAGGCACGCAGGTTCGCGTGACGCAGCATGTCCGCGTCCAAATGGAGGTAAAATATTTTTATTGCAGGAGAACACATTAATGGTCAGCATTAACACTGCAGTACACGCGCGGGGTGAATATTCGCCCCAGACCAACGCTTTCATCAATACTTTTTTAATTACTTGAGTACGGACTGTGTCGCCTAGTGTAATCCTCGTCAAGTAAACAAGCTTCAAGGTCAGTACGTCACCGGCACTCGTCGCGGACGCTAGTGGCAAAAAAAAGGGGTGAGAAAGTGTTTGGGACGGAATTCCACCCCACGCGACTATCGGCGTTACAAAAACTCTCGTTCGATTCTGAAGTGTTTCATGTAAGTATCCGTTTTACTTTTTCTTTTATTCGAGATGTTCTCAGTTTCTATAAGACTTTTGTATATTTAGCTATGTTAATTGTGTTGTTCATTACAGATTTGTCGCCATTATGGACGAACGTCAGTAAAATATGATACGAAGCTGGTTAGAAGATGTGGAGGTTGAGAGTGATATTGCACCTAGTGATACAGAAGATAATGAAGAGGAATGAGTTGCAGAACTTAACCATGACTCAGAAACAGAGCAAGAATATGAAAGTAGCACAGAAGAGATGGAAGATAGGAGCACAGAAGAGATGGAAGATAGGAGCACAGAAGAGAGGGTAGACGTAGATAAAGATATGGAAGAAAATATTGAGGATAGCTTTTCAAGCGATGACAATATTCCTCTGAGTACTTTTTCAAACTACTACCAATCTAGAAATGGCACTCGTTGGTTCAAAACACCACCACCGTCATCAAGAACGAGATCCCACAATATTTTAGTGCAACAAATTTTTAAAATACATTTTTGTTTTTGTTTATTTAATAAACATTCAAAATTGCTGTAGGAGTAAGAATAAATAATAAATACTTTTCACAATTTGAACGCATTTTATTTTATATTATATTTTATTTACCTAAAATCGATCAATGAAATTGGTCTGAATATTCACCCCACGCGAGTAAAATATTATAAAATTAGGGCGCGTGTACTGTAGTGTTAAGCGGCCATAGCTTTGTTTATCTAGCGTAATGCGTGTTCTGTGGTCGCCTTTTAACAACATCCAGATAATTATTCTAGAAAAATGTTGAAATTTTCAAATGCTTTTTACTTGACAACGGCGATGCCTGATTATCTTATCTTTATCTTCCCTATATTCATTTGTTCCCTCATACCTCCAAAACAAGACGATAACGTCGTCATCATCTGAGTATACCTCGATTGTATTCTCCGTTGTGATATGTCAGAACCCGGGGTCCGCTATTGTTAAAAACATGCATACTGTAAAAATATGGGATTTTTTACGAGTGTCTGCTTGATTGACGCCAGCCCAGAAGTATTAGTCTACAGTCCAGAGCTACTTAGTAAAGTGTAGACTATTAGGAAAATTAAGTACAAGTATATGCCCGCGCTGGGATCGAACCTAGAGCCGCTCGTGTTACCTGGCGTTCTACCCACTGGGACACGGACGCCGTCAAACAACATTACCTATGTAAATTATATTACAACGCACTACCCACCCATATGTTACCTTTGTTTATGAATAAAAAATGCCTTCACTCAGGTTTATAAGGATTGTTATAAAGGATTTACCAGCAGAGAACGTAATCCGGGCCGTGGCGGAATTATAATGTATAAGTAATGGACCAAGTGAAAAATAAAGGCATTTTCCTACTGCCCGGGAATTACAAAGAAGCTACTTAAGGCAGAGAAAATAATTATGAGGTCTCCGGGCAATCTAATAAATCAAGTACATAGCACGGGGTGCGGAGGTGGAATATATACTCTCAAACTCTAGAAGTATCGACCATTTGGAAATCTACTCTGCTTTTATATTATATACACTATGCTCATGCCAGCAGCATCCATATTCGTTTTGGAACCAAACGGCTCAACTCGCGATACGGCAAGAGATCGGAATATATTACTATGATGCCATCTCCATGGGGAGATTAGGGTAACTGCTAGAAGGGACACTACTCGTATTTGTGTCAAAACACTGGCGACGTCCCATCTCCAGAGTTTTCGAAGACCAACAAAGCAGGAGCAGGAACCCTCAAAAAGCGATTATTTGTACTTATTTGAGCCTTTTGGACTTTTGATTCGTACTATGGTGGTTTGAAAAAAAAAACTTTGTTATATACCATCTCTTCCCTAGATATAAAAAATATATCAAGGCAATAAGCGGAAATGTAAGGAATCATTAAAAAGGAGACCCTAGCAAGTCACATTATTATGATTCCGTTTTCCACCAACAAGCGGCAATAAATTCAAACCTGGGCTGTGTGTACCAAGGTGCAAGGGAGATAGACCTTATGTGTAAGTTTTGACGTGCATTAGCTTTTTTTTAGATAATACTAAACGTTTTTAACTAAAAAATAAACCAAAAGGGTATACTGTGACCAAATGGATAGAAACAACGTAGCTCGGCGTATCATTCTTTTGTTATCACCTTAGGGAAAAGTAACCTTCGGGACTGTACGATTTGTACTCAGGGGCCTAACAATACTTGTTGGTAAGGGCAATATTTTGAATTCAGAGTGAAACGAAGGAGCCTAGCATATATACCTAAGGTAGACTCCTGAGCGAAGAGATTGAAAGTAAGTATTATGGTAGTCCCGAGAAGACATCTTCTGCTGTTCATCTCCCTCTCTGAGAAAACAATATTTGTATTTTCATGCCCACGGGACTAAAAATATTTTAAAACGTGAATTAAAAAATGTTTAGTCCCTTGGGAATAAAAACGTATTTAAGACCCTATATACGGACAACCGTTCTTTGGTTATTGAAAAGATGAGATATTTTTAGGAAGGTAGGTTTTTTTAATCCAGTTTAATCCTGTGCAGTCCCCGTAGCATGGCACATGCGACAACATTTAACGACTATCGCCGTCTGGTTTTCCGTAATATTACAGAGAGAGATGGAGATAGTTTATAGCGCGATATAAAGGCGTTGCGGGTGCCATGCTACAGGTGCTGTTTTTTATTTAACTCTATTTATATTAATACTAGCTTTCGCCCGCGGCTCCACCCGTGTTAATGTCGATCCCTCGGGAATAGTACTTTTTCCCGGGATAAAAAGTAGCCTACGTCCTTCTCCGTACTCCAGAGAACTTGTATGCAAAATTTCATGATGATCGGTTCAGTAGTCACGGCGTAAAAGCGTAACAAACAAACAAACAAACAGACTCACTTTCGCATTATAATTAATATTAGTTAGGATTAGGATACAAAGATTTTTTTTACTAAATTTTGAAGTAGGCATTTGTTGAGACATCACTCATCTGATGGTAAGTGAAAGTATATAGAAAGTGTAGTTCAAATTATGGTTAAGCATTGATATGGAATTTCATTACATGTCGGTCAGTGATTCTCATATATTAGAAAATTACCGCTTTTTGGGCGATGCAATTATGATTTGAGTCATAAAGAGAGAGACTAAAACTAATTTCATATAGGTACACTAGCTGTTGCCCGCGGCTCCGCCCGCGTTAGTGTCGATCCCTCGGGAACAGTAGAATTTCCCGGAATCAAACATACACTATGCCCTTCCTCGGGCCTCACACCTCCATACCAAATTTCATCCAAATCAGTTCAATGGTTGAAGCGTAAAAAAACGACAGACAGTGTTACTTTCGCATTTTACCCCTTTAGGAGTGAATTTTGTCCATTTCACCCACATATATGTTTTTTAGTTGTAATCGAGAACTTACATACCTATTTATTTTCATACTTCATAGTCCAGAAATGAGAAAATTTCCAAAAAAACTTTACCCCCCTTCTGGGGGATTTTTTTCCAGTTGACCTACACAGATCTTTTTCAATTGTAATCGTGAATTTATTTACCTATTTTCATACTTCTAAGTCTAGAAATAAGTAAATTCCTATACAATCTTTACCCCGCTATTTTACCCCTTCAGGGGAAAATGTCGTCTATTTTACCTACACAAATATTTTTAATTGTAACCTAAAACTTATATACTTATTTTCATACGTCTATATCCAGAAATGAGAAAATTTCCATAAAATGTTTATACCACCCACCCACCCCCATTTTACCCCTTAAGGGGGGAATTTTGCAAATTTCATCTACCTCTCTACATAAATTTTACCCCTTTAGAAGTTAATTTCTTAATATCCTTTCTTAGCGCTCAGTCACATCATTAAAAGAACCCCTGTACCAAATTTCAAGTTTCTAGGCGCAGCAGTTTCGGTTGGTTTGCCGTTTGCCCGCGGCTACGGCGCCGCCGTTAGTGTCCATCCCTCAGGAACAGTTTGGACCCTTAAAGGGGTGACTCAGGTCATCAATACGAACAACTTTTTCTATGGGACCAATGCTGGGAACTCAAAAAAAATTCGTCATTTCCATAAAAAAGAGTCCCGCCGCCCGGCCAGTTTGTATGGGAATGTCGAATTTTATTTTTGAGTTCCCAGCATTGTTTCCATAGGAAAAGTTGTTCATTTTGATGGTCTGAGTCACCCCTTTAAGGTTCCAAAACGATAAAAAATTCACCGTGTATATTTGCAGGCAAACTAATGCCTTGAATTAATTCAAATGACGATAACTTTTTTTTAATAAACCGATTTTGATGAAACAAACTTTAGATGTTTTGCTGAGTTAAAACAAAGCAATTGGTGAAAGTTTGAAGTAAATCGGTTCAGTATTTCCGGAGATAATCGAGATCATACATACAGACAGACAGACAGACAGACAGACAGAAAGACAGACAGACAAGAAATTCGAAAAAATTTTTTTTGCTTTCTATTATTCTTTTTAAGTGTCCCTCTATCCATTTCAGTCAAAAATTCTAAATGTACAGACAAAATATTTTTACTGTTTTATTATATGTATAGATAATCGTACAGCCATTCAAGAGTCAAACTACCTTACATTTACAAAACGACCACGCCACGTTTGATTACTTGTATATATTTATATATACATATACTTGTACAAGTCTACACATAACATTACGTTAACTTATGGGACAATAACCATGGAATTCACAAGACGACAATGCAAACTATTATTGTAAATGTTCCGGCCTCGCTCGATTTGAACTCATGGCATGTGACAACGACAGTAGTTTATTGTTTGAGACAATTTATAGTTTATACGGAATTTAAATCTATGGTGTACCTATTTGATGATCTCTCTGGCTCAGCGGTACCAAGTGTCTTTGAATTGCAGGATCCCAGGTTGGATCCTGACCAGGTCATGATGGAAGATAATATTTTACAGATTGACTACTTGGATGTTTTTCAATGAAGTATCCCAGGCCCTGCCATAACAAAAACAACTTGGCGATAGAGGGTAAGTTAAAAGAAGGAATACAAGAAGTTAAAAGAGCGAGTAAAGCGAGCGAGCGTCCCCAAATATGGGTAAAACCTCTAATGTAACAAAAACAACTAAGCGACAGCGGAGTGGTTAGGTTCGTTAGGTCGGATAATCGGTCTAAACTACTCAAAACAGTACTGTCGATCGTGATCATAAAGAATTTTAACACCATCACACCTATAATTTTATTTTGACATCGCCATTTCAAAATTCCTTACGCGTCCTAACCGAATTTAAGAAATTGGATATTTATTCACCAATAAAGTGCCCATCCATTATTATAGTTCGCAAACAGAATCTTATACATCAGAAAATCACGTTGGGACGACGGTCTTTTAGAAGTGATAATTAACATGAAACTAGTTGTTTTAAATTAAATGATGTTTATAGTATAGTACTGTGTCTTTCGAATCTAAGCGTATTTCCGATTGCATCGTCGGTTAGAATGCTTTGAGCCCGGGGTCCGATTTCTGGCTTTTCTTTCTCTACTTCGCATGGTCTTCGGATGAGTATCCAATGGACCGTATATCATCTTTATTAACATCAAGCCATCAGCTTTTGGTTTTCCTCCTTCTGTTGGGGGCCGTCCTGTGTTTTAATAGTTAGATGACAACACCTTAGCTTGAAAATAAATAGTTTCGTTCTGCCTGATGTCCTCTTGTTGGATACGGATAACGACGGAATATATCCGTTATTTAATTATTTTAACCCTGGACTATAACTAAGTAAATCTAGAATCTGGTTCATTTGCACTGTAAACGTTGACTAAGTAAACGTAATATACTTAGTTACACAACGTTCCAAAGTACATATCGGTTGACATGTGGTTATCTTGTAGATACGTCGGACGAGTATCTATTGGCGACAATGTGGTAAAAATCTAAGTATAAATTACACAATAAGTAGATTCATCGCCTCTTACAAACTTTAACAAACTTCTTTGTAAAGCGTATTTTATAGAAAATACTATAATAATAATAGTACCTACTTAGTTGAAGATTTTTCTAAAAAGTGTACCTGTTATATAAAATAGTAAAAACTAAACGAGTTTGCGTTTAGTTTAGTCTCGCAGGGACGACACTTGGAAGTTGCATTCCAAATTTACAACACTAAAATCACTTAAATTTAGCCTTTGTTCATATTTATATATATCTCCAACATTGTAATTTTTGTTTAATTGTAATTGTAGCAAGAATTTCACTTACTCCCCGCCATGTCCTACAAAAAGGGATACCATTTCTTATAGTAAGAAAAGTAAAAGTGTCTACATAAAATTGCTACAGAAATAAAAGAAAAACATAACTCCCGAATTTCATCGGAACAATCCATCAGTTACAATGACATTTCACAGAAGACAAGCGTCACAATAGACGGGAGTTGTTAAAATTCCCCTCATGTACCGGCGTGTCGTATCAGTTTGTCACGTCCCAGTCTCTGGGCGAAAAAAAGAAATTAAATAAATTTATACGTCTTCAGCTGGCTGCTCGGACGTGCAACGTGAAATCTGACAGGTGACGTTGAGCCACATAAAGGATGACTTTGAAGTACAGCGACAGATGTAGCGCGACATCTGTCGCGACGACCGGAGGTCTAATTTGTTTGGTATGTCATCGACTGTCGCTGAATTTTAAAACTAATTTCAGACTAACTCAAGGACGTGTAATGTCCGCGGTCGCGACGGCATGTGTCGCTGTCGTTGAACATCAAACTTTATCGTAACGCTAAAAGGAAAATAAAAGCGACTTTTTCCTGCGGTTCATTCCCAATTTCACGTCCTGTTTCCTTTAGATTTTGTATGCATGTTGATATTTCGTCTTATATTTTTATGGAAATCTTCGATATTTAAGTACGTGCCGTTCTTGATTGTAATATTTTAAGAGTTGGTGTGACATACGACTTTTTACATGTTCCATTCTATGGACAAATTATAAGCATTTATTCAGTGCATACTAAAACTGACTTCTGTTGTATTTCGTGGAATCTGACAGATTGATGATGGTTTACGTTTGTGCAAGTGGCTAACATCTGACAAGTAGCGCTGTGACCCAAAGAGTTTATTATCAAAATAGTAATAAATGAAATATTTAACTGCGCTTCGCTCCCAATTTCACGATGTTTCTTTTCGATTTATATGCATGTTGACTTTGCGTCTTATATTTTTGTGAGGATTTTTCAAATGTTGATTTTTGGTTAATATAGTTTTCTTTCTCCATATTCGTGACTTTATCGAGCTACATATTTTACTTACATTTTTAGGGTTCCATACCACAAAAGGCTAAAAGGACTCTTATAGAATCACTCTGTTGCTTGTCTGTTCGTCTGTCACAGCTAATTTGCTTCGAATATACCGGAGCGATTAAGTTGTTATTTGGTAGGTACACTTATTGATCATGCAATGCAAACATGAATACGTTTAGTAAATAAATAAAATGTAAGTGTACATTTGGTGGTCAGAAAATCTCATATATTTCTCAAAATTATAGAAAGAATCGTTATAACGTTAAACATAATAGACGAAAATGCCCATTCCGCCTACCTTATTTCTAAAACAGATTTCAACATTTTGTAAAAAATAAGTATATGAAATGTATGATTTCATTGTAGGCTACAAATGGAGGCCAAGTGAGAAAAACTATATTTATTGCCGGAACATCTCTAGGCGGGATCGACTCGCACTTGTTCGCTTTTATAACTACCTTTCTATTCTAATAAATCGCTAAGCTAGGTAAATATGCCTGCCTATTTCTTATTTGTAGGTCTAATGGAAAAGGTAATATCTGCAAGGTTTCGAATCTTAGCCTTATCTATCTAGAAAGCACAAAGACTTCACATTGTGTATTTCCATAAAAAGCCAGAAAACCTTCGCCCTCTTAATGCTATCATAAGAAGTTGATAATAAAAGCTTCCTTCCATAAATGAAGTACTTCCTACATCACAAATAGCCTAACATTTATCTGGCAGGCTTGCCTCATAACAATACATGCTCATGATATCCTAAAGTGAAATACCATACTTGTCTTTTCTTATGATAAAGTGGATACTGAAATAGAAGTTGATATTTATAGCGACTGACTAAACTTTCTTTATATTTGTTATTTCTTGTTTCTTTAAATGACTTTTACTTATAGAACAATGTGTGGTGTCCCACTGCTGGGTAAAGGCCTCCTAACTTACTTTTCCACTCGCCTCTGTTAAATTTTGACATCTTGGCAAGATTTTTTTCTAAGTCGCCAGCCATCTCGTTTTGTGTCTACCCCTACGTTGACAGTTGCAAGACAGCAAAAATTTTTTTATTATAGCGTATATTTCTTGCCGCATGCGGCAGATATGTCCCGCCCATTTCCATTTTAGCCTAGCAGTTTTAGCATCCACATCTACCACCTTTCTACCACCGCACCGCTTGCCACAGGAGTAAAGTCCATCCCCACATCCTTGACCCTTGGGTCTCTAAAAATGTCAGAGCGTCACGTGGTTTTTTCCTCGTACAGTAGGATTGTGGAACGGACACCCTCCCGAGGTTTTCCCTGTGTGCTATAACTTGGGGTCCTTCGCGCATCTGCGTTGCCGACTCTTAATATACCTATAAACACGCCTTTTGAAGGACCACCTCCGCACCTCCTCTGGTGTTGCAGATGTCCCTCGGCGACGGTGACCACTTCCCATCAGGTGGCTCGTCTACTCGTTTGCCGTCAAATATACATATAAAAAAACATGGGCAAAGAGCTTCTTTGCGCACAGCTCGATATTGCGCACCTTATCTATGAGGCGGAGGCCTAATATGCTGCGCTCCATTGCTCATTGACAGAGTTTGAGTAGAACTATTTATTTAAGACTAGCTTTTGCCCGCGGCTCCACCGGTAGTTTTTTCCGGAATAAAAGGTACCCTATGTCCTTCCCCGGGCCTCGAACTACCTCCATACGAAATGTCATACAAAATGGTTCTATGGAAGTGTGAAAAGAAGACAGACAGACAGACAGACAGAGCTACTTTCGCATTTATAATATGAATTTAATGTATGGATGGTTATGGTTTACTGTTTTGGGTATCTCTGAGCAATGACAGTTTTAATTTATATGAGAAAGGCGGCAGCTAATGTTTGAAGGCCTCTGTGGCTCAGCAGATAACACGTCTACCTGCTTCATCGGGTTCAATTCCTAGCAACGGCAATATACACAGCACACAGTACTGGACAGATAGGTGGCCGGCCATAAAAACTTCCCAAATCATATTAAGCACCGCAGCTGGGGATATTAATATATTTTTCGCATCCCAATCTCCATTACATCATATCATAATTACATCAAAACAAACATGCGTAAAAGCGGCTCGTTTTTACGAGTGTGTTTCGGTATATTATAGCGGCGCCATAACGTCATCAGCGGCGCTAAAACAGCACATGTTCGCTAATGGACGGACTCAGCCTCAGGACTCAGCTGTGCGGGTGGGCGGAGCGGCGACACGCGAGGAACAATTCCACCAATAGTATCGCTTCATTTTCCTAGCTTCGCTTAGCATAGCTTTGGTTGTAGTAGGGCGGCGGGTTAAGTGTTTTATAAGTGAAACAATGTCACTCAAAAAAATTACCATAAATATTATAATTCAACCGCCACACAGAGCTTCACTACACACCGTTTCGCACTACTGATAAACATCTGAAGGAGCAAAATTTACATAGGTTTTAACTTAAAAAAAAACCGGCCAAGTGCGAGTTGGACTCGCGCACGAAGAGTTCCGTACTATTATCTATAAAAACGGTAAAAAAATAATGTCTGTTGGGTTTATTTTATTATTTATGTTTTAAAGTGAATATATAACTAAATATTTTGTAAATATTTCAAGCGTCTACCTGTGGCCGTTATCAATATCGAGCAAAAACAATCAAAAAAATCACTTTTGTTGTATTGGAGCCCCCTTAAATTTTCATTGTATTCTTTTTTTTTTGTATTTTTTGTTATAGCGGCAACAAAAATACTATGTATAAACTTCAACTATCACGGTTCATGAGATACAACCTGGTGACAGACAGACAGACAACGGAGCGATATTAAATAGTGTCCCGTTTTTACCCTTTGAGTACGGAACCCTAAAAAGAGGTGGTTCATAATTCAGTAGCATGTTTTATTTATTTATTTTTTGTTACGTTACTAACTCCGTTATTATTTGAAAATATATTTTTTATTTTATTTTAAAGGACACTTGCTCATTTAAATTTCATCAAAATCATTTTTAGTTGGGTAGTTTGATTGAAATATTTTTTTTCAGCTAGCAAAGTATCTGTGGGAAGTAATATTTTGCGTTACTTTTCTCCTTTTCTCTAACGGTTTCTAATACCGAGATTAAAATACTGTCAAAAACAGCCTGTTTTTAGACTTTTACGAATTTGGTTGAAATAGCTTTTGCATTGCTACATTATGTTCCTAGCCTCGCTAAGCACATACATACATACATACATACATATTATCATCGGGTGTAGAGGTGGAAAAACTGAATCAAAAATAGTGATGGGTTGCTAGTCGGTCGCATCGCCTGTTGTCATGATTCTTTACTAGCAAGCCCATTCCTTTGACCTGCTTCTACGGTCTGCGCGGGAATATTCTACATTTGTTATTTTCTACCAGACCAGCATGGAAGAGCTAAGCACATAATGAAGAATATATTGTACTATTCTACGAGTATAATTAATAACTAACTCTGTGAGCTGAGGACCTCGCAGGTTTTATGGCATGATGGCTGGCAGTACTCCGCCAGTTTGAAAAAAATCCAAACACATAACTGACAAACAAATTCTATGTAGTTGGCGAATCCGTTTACAATACTTCGAGAGAGTAGGGTTACGAAAGATTTTTTACTCAAGCTAGAGCAGAAACGCTCGAATAAGCATAATATTTATTAGCTCCAACAAAAGGTCTTACTTGATGTGACTAGGTAAAATTGTTTTCCGTGCTAAGGACTTCAGTTGCAATGCCAAAACATCATCAGTGATATTTAACACAAGACTTCTAATGGACGGCGGCAGATGTTTTCGACTCATGTTCCTTAGATCATCCATTTCCCCCACTTCGCCCATTGTACTCTCAACCACTTCCGTATAATTTTATACCCATAGTCTTGAAAAAGTCGTGTGGATAGATTTTTATGCTGGAGGAAATTATTATTTTACTGGATTAGACTTAGACCCGTGGATTTGTTCACGAAATTTATAGCCTATGTTGTTGATTCGATGAATTTCATCAAAATCCATCGTGTAAATTTTGCTTTAAGAAGTTACATACATCTTCAAATTCATACAAACTCTTACTGTCATAATATTAGTAAAGTTTTAATATCAATTTTAAGCTTTTAGAAGTTTATACAAGTTGTATGAATTGTAACTACAATAAGTTATAGATAGCTTGAAGTAATCAATTGTTGGTGTTATCAAATATATTATAATGCATTTTACCGACAATATAGAATACAATATTGAAGCAATACTTAATCTAAGAGACAGCACTATTTGTATTTGCTTTAAACTCAATTTTATTTTTAATTTCAGCTACTAAAATAAGGAGAAAAAAATGTAATTTATATAAAAAGACTCAATTATACTACAAATAAAAATAAAAACAAAACAAGAAACTAATAAAATATTGTTATTAACGTGTTCCTTTATCATTCAATCTTTATAAAAAGAATACATATATGACGTACAGAATAAAAAAAAAATAGGAAACAAAATGATATCTTTCAGCAATAATGAACCGTCCCTCAATTTCGTTTATATATAATTACGTTTCCATCTCATTTTATTATACAAACAATGAATATGTCGAAAAACAAAGTCATTGAGCCCCGGGAATATTATTTCTTGCTATGAAATGCTTCAAGAAAATGAGGGTAGCGGGAAAATATATCATTGATCAGACGATCGTAAAATGGCACTACATAAACTAGTACTAGCTTTTGCCCGTGGCTCCGCCCGCGTTAGTGTCGATCACTCGGGAACAGTAGAATTTCCCGGGATTAAACGTCCCATTAGTCATTCCGCGGGGCTCAAACTACCTCATTCATATATCAAATTTCATCCAAATTAGTTTAATGGATAAAGCGTGAAAAGAAGACAGACAGACAGAGTTACTTTCGCATTTATAATATTAGTATACGTTTCCATGTGTAGATACACAACTTGTTTTGTGTATACAACAATATAACAGAATACGCATAATCTTTTTAACCATAATTTCTATAGCATTATAATATTAAACAAAAGATTCTAAAGCATAAATGTATTAAAACATAATGTTTACGAGCATTACAAATACAAATTTAGATTTAAAAATTATGAGGAGTTTGTGTTTTGGTCAAAAGTGATCAAAGAAACCTTATCTATGTAGTTATATTATTTTTGTAAAACAATGTAAAATCATGCTAAAAATATACCAATAACATAGACGTCATTACTACGAGTATCACATGGATGCTTATGGTTGTATATAATTATGTATATTGCATAATTATGTATTATGTATATTGTTAACGTGATATTTTAAAGGGTTACATATCTAAAGGATGCCAAGGGGAACATATTAATGGTGACAGACAGGCAGACAAATAGCAGGTCAAGCTTCATTGCTCATCCGTCTGATCCCATGAACCAGAACAAATAATACAAAGCTAACGTGTTCACTTAATATCGAATATTATCAAGCTTTTATTAAATAATAAAAAAATAAAAAAATGGTGAAAGAATTTCAAACGAGCGTAAGAGTATTTCAAAATAGCATTGTGCAAAATAAAACACCTATGAACATATTATCAAGCTTATTGAATCAAAATTACAATATAAGAAAGGCCAGTGTCACTATAAATAATGTACAAAATGACACTAACGATACACCTAACTATCCATCCTACATACATTAAATTTAATAGCAATAATACGCTTACGTATATTTTAGACAAAACCTGAAACTACAGTTCTTTTATGGGCAGTCATATATTAACAATTTGAAGGCAATAACTATGAAAAACAAGAAATTTCACTTCCAGGATTTTACACAAAAAAGAAATATAACTACTTTTATTATTGAAGTAACTCGCGCCTATAAACATCGTCAAAGAGAGGACTAAACTTAAAAAATAATTATTCTATGCGTGCTCGCTGAGCAGATTGAATTACAAACACTTTCAAGTAACTCCGACAAGCTGTCCTCGTATTCAATGAGTTCTTATTGGACTACACTTGCTTTGTGGATGCATCCACGGCAACTAGATAAAGGGTGTACTCGGCTACACATTCAAAGCATTTTATTTTTGCGTGTCTTTTTTAAATTTTTCTATTGGAAACTGTTATATATCTCTCTTTAGATTATGTATTGTTGTACTTCTTATATACACGGTGAAATTTTGATTGTTCTGGACCCTTAAAGGGATGATTCAGCCCGTTGATATATACAACTTTTCCTATGGGACCAATGCTGGGAACTCGCGATTCGAAATTTCACCGTGTATAATTTATATAATAAATATTATATATAATTTATATATCATAATCTACGTTCTACTTCTTATAATATTATATAAGTATAAGAAGTAGAGCTATACATAATCTAAGAGGATAGATTTGAAAAAAGAACTCGCCTCAGATAGGATTCGAATCACGTCCTATAGATTTAGACCCTCAGTGTGATACCAATACCAGTTAGTAATATGCCAAGCAGTTTATTGCTATTTAAATCAATTTAATATATTTCTTGCTAGTAAAGTATTTTTCAACACATTAACACTTCTTTTTTTTATGTAAGAATTGGAGTTCGTTTAACCTCTATCTTACCTGATGGGAAGCAACGATGTGATCTAGGGTGGTACATTCTTTGCTTGAAACTCCCTGGAACTAGTCAGGAAACAGCGACGTGGGGAGTAAAAAAAATTTACCTCCACTCAAACTCCCTCGAAGACACTGCGACTAAAAGGAAAAGACAAGTCGAGGAGTGGATGGGGTTATTAAGTGTTTATAATACTATATAATTGTTTAGAATGCGTTAAGGAAACGACTTATAATACGAGTCATCATCATCATCATCAGGTCCTTTTTAGTCTCCACTACAGGAGCACGACCCACTCTGTACTACTAGGGCCATACTTGGCCAGAGCAGCCAGAGGACTTGGCCTACACTCTCCACGCTGGCCAGACGGGTTGGAGAGGTGTCTTAGATGTTTATAAGCTTTGTTTAGCTTGTGTTTCCTAAGTCGCCTTCTACGACATCCACGGGAAGACTTGGAGTGGTCCTATTCTACTCTGCCGGATACCACACGGCTACTAATACGAGTGTTAGATTTAAACTTTTTGGTACCTATTGAATACCATGCATGAATTTAAAAATCATTTTAACCAAGATAGGTAGAAAAATATTTTTTAACTCATCTAGGGTTAAAAATTAATACATTTTCATCATTTTTACTCAAATTTAGAAATCCATTTATTTGCAATCAACTTTATTCAATAATTTCCATTAAGGGTTGATAGGATCAGCTGATTGTAACCAAGAAGTCATTTCAGTTTTATCGGCTGCTTCGTAAACGAATTTAAAATTTCTCCTTTTAACTTTTTCAACTTAGGAAAAAGTTTCGCCTGGCTTGGCTCATTGCAGTCAAAATATGTAAGACGAACATCAGACATAGTGATTATCATCTTTATCTTTTACGTACAGTAGTACTCATAACCCACAGAGGTACAGAGTAGAACGATGCCCTTGATTTTTTGGTGAACAGGGGATGTATCGTCATCACGATGACTCAAAACGCAATCGTTCCTTCAAAATTTGAAAAAATACCTACAGTGCCGCCACCTGGGGGAAACATAATAGGATTCCGAAAACCTAATAGGAAAAATTTACCGCATTCTTTTTAGGGTTCCATACCCAAAGGGTTAAAACGGGACCTTATTCATACGGCTCCACTGTCCGTCTGTCTGTCTGTGTGTCCGCCCGTCTGTCACCAGGTTGTATCTCATGAAGTGTGATAGACAGTTGAATCTTTCACAGATAATGTATTTCTGATGCCGCTCTATCAACAAATACCAAAAACAGAATTAAATCAATATTTATGGGTGGCTCTTATACAACAAACGTGATTTTTTTGCAGGTTTTTGCTCGATATTGATAACGGTAACAGATAGACGCTTGAAATATTTACAGAATATTCAGTTATATATTCACTTTAAAAATAAATAATTGAATTTAAATAAAACTTATATTTAAGGGTGCTTGGTTATTTTGGCGTTTTTATAGATAATGGTACGAAACCCTTCGTGTGCAAGTCTAACTCGCATTTGGCCCATTTTTTATCATTAATACTTTTGGCTAATGAGGCTCTGAAATGTCAGCACGAATACATGGAGTTTGATATGCCATAAGCCGCTCTCGTTATATTTGACAAGCAGCAAGAACTGACACATTGTTGCCCAATTACAGCTTAGCCGGAGCCTCAGTGTCGCCACCAGTTAAATTAGAAAAACATTACATAATTAAAGTAATGCATCGTTAATTCTATTGATTAAAAAAATGGCGTCTCTCTAGTTACAATACACTCTAAATAAGGACCTCAGGACCATACTTTGACAAAACTAAGCGATGTCATCTGAATAAATAAAATCCTACAAAAGATTTAAGGAGGTTTCTTCAAATTTTCTGCTTATCTGGACCAAAACCGTGCCGGAGCTTGCCCCCAAATCCTATAAACACACTTAGAAAAGCCACAAAGGTACGCAATAACGTAATGTTACCTTACAATAAACCGAAAACAATTCATTTCTGGTCCCGCCCCGCTCGCCAAGAAGCGGGAAATGTTAGCCGATCCGGAAAAAGCAATTCTTCCCGGCCCGTTTGCCTTTTTCACCGTACATTTAATGTGAACCAATGTAATAGTTTATTTTTAGATTTCTTTAAAGCTATTGGTAATAAAAAAACGAGCATGTTTTCTAAAAAAAAAATAGTTTCAAAAATAATTAGTCCTTCTGGTAGATTATTGAAAATATTAAACACGTATTTTTTCTTTTGTCAATTAATCAACAATTGATAAAGATATAGCTTGTTAACATCACGCGGAAGACGTGACGTCACTGGCCGGTACACTTTTTACCGGCCTGTTGCGTCATGAACCCAGACTCCTGAACTTTGATGCGCTTTATTCTATATCATATTTTGTTTTACTGAAAAAATACACATAATACACACGACATTTATTTCAAAACGTAACCAATTTCTTTGCTTTGCTCTGTTTTTCGGTGTTGTTTATTATGATGCATAATAAAATGACCTAGGGGATTGGTACATTTTTATCTTTTTTGTTGACTAACTTAAAAACTATGTTAAGGTTCGATAAAAATATCAAGAATATGGCGTTGCTGTTAACCCAAACAAATGTCAAGCCATTATTGTTGGAAGCTCACGACAGCTCTGTAACATTGACACTGGAGCTATTTCATCAGTTCGGTTTAATAATAACGCTATTCCATTTTGTTCTAGTGTCAAAGATCTCGGGTTGCATCTTGATTCCACTCTTAGTTGGTCCAATCACATCACTGAAGTCAGTCGTAAAGTTACTGGTACACTGCGCTCTCTGTATAGGTATAAAAATTTCCTCCCTCTCAAAACTAAAATCTCTCTAACCCAATCATTAATAATACCAGTAATTGACTATGCCGATGTTTGTTGCACAAATTTAAATCAGGCTTTTCTTTACAAATTAGATAAATTAGCTAACAGTTGCATACGTTTTATTTTTGGACTTCGGAAGTACGACCACATTTCTATATCTCGCTCTCAATTAGCTCTTGGCTCCCCATTCCCATGCGTCAAAACGCCAGAATCCTTTCTATGCTTTACTCTATCCTTAATGATCCTAATTCTCCTTCTTACTTAAAATCTAAATTTAATTTCCTAAGTTCTACTCACTCTCGCTCTCTTCGCTCATCTAACAGCCTAGCGTTCGCTATTCCTGTTCACCGTACTGACTTTATGGATAAATCTTTCCAAGTCCAAGCCATTCGGCTCTGGAATGCTCTCCCTGATTCTGTCAGAAGAGCCCCAAGTCGTGGCGCCTTCAAGCGTGCGGTTCACAAGTTATTGCTCCAGGAGGTCACTTATCACCAAAATTTATCAAGTTAAAATAAGTCATACCATTATATATATTGTTATATATGTGTATATGTTGTATTTAGATATGTAATTATATTCATATTTTGTATTTATTTGTATAAAATTGTTTATTACTAAAATATTTCTATATGTAGATACTTGTAAGTAATGTCTGACGCACTCCATCGCACCACCCAAACTTAATTTCTCAGGTTGGTCCTATGGTTGACTGGCAGAGAATGCCATAAGGCATTAAGTCCTCCATTTGCACACGTTTATTTAAATTTGTGCAATAAAGAATAAATAAATAAATAAATAAAAAATATATTTGAGATCTTATAACTAGCCCTTTCGTTTGAAATGTAACACAGTCTAGTTTGCATTTTTTCTTCTTATTTACTGATTTATAACCCTCAAGACTGCTCAAACTCAAAATTTATACACGCTTGTGTTTGATTTACGTAACTCTATAAGTTTGCCAAATTTCATATGAATCGGCCCTGTACAGACAGACAATACAGGCGGACAGGTAGACCCATGAGTATCCTATAAGGGTTCCGTTTGTCACTCGGTACGGAACCCTTAACACGTAATATTCCTTAGACTGCTTCCTAAGACCTTTAGGTAGCATAATACTAGGGTGCATCTAACAAGGCACAAATTCACTATCTATTTCTCAAAAGGAGGATTTCTATTGTCAGAGGAACTTAATATCTTTGAAGAGCCTCGTAAGTGCAATTTCCAATTAAATACAAAAGCTGCTTATTCTCCAATATGCTGTTCATTGTTAGCATCGGTTATTTCTTCTATTAAATTCATGGTTCCTTGGCACAACGTAACTTTAGATAATTGACCGAGCGAGTGTAAAGCATCTCTCCTTTAGCTCGGCCAATGCTTTCGTATGTCAAGCTGTCTGTCCAGCATTTTAATTTAGCTGTTCCTCTCTACAAGTTGTATTCCTCAACTGATTTTTTTAAACTTTATGAGCAGGTTCGATAATTATTAATCTGTTCTGTCAATTTCGTTTTTGGAAAAAAATAATGTAATGGCGGAAATTCGCACAAAGGACCTAAAGTGCCATACATCATTAGGGCCTATGGCGCTAAGGACTATTGTCAGTTCGCTGTCATAATGAAACAACAAAAGAAGTAAGCAATTTTTATTTTGAATCTATTAACATAATATGATAAAGTAAGCTTACCTAGGTAATCTACAAAAAATGTGTTACTTACAAACTAAAGACACATCAGACAAAGCTATGCAAAGATAGACTCGCGAGGTTTACAGCTTACGAGTACAGAGTTACGAGTACTAGTCTTACTATCCTTATTAATATTATTAATGCGAAAGTGACTTATTTGTTACGTTTTCACTCTGCAACTATTGGACCGATCATCGTGAAATTTGACATACAAGTCAAGTGGAGAAGGACAAAGGCTACCTTTCATCTCGGAAAAAAGGTTGTTCCCGAGGAAACGACGTTCACGCGAGCGAAGCTACGGGCAAACGCTAGTTAAATATAAATTATTGTACCTATTAAGAGGTATGTGTACCTAGTGATCAGTTAGCTTCCTTGGAAATGTGGTAATTAATTTGGTCAGGAAATTATCTGTGCTGGTTTCTTCTTTGGTCAAAGCTATTATATAAGAAGAAGAAGAAGTAGCAACTACTAAAATATAATAAAAGATACCAATATCTGCAATCTTGCTAATTGTCTCTTTGTATCTTGTCTGCACGCGTGGTGCATCGAAGTTCGGGGTATTTTATTATATTAGCATAATAGTTTCATAATGCTGTAAAATTTCTTAGATTCTAATATTAATAGTAAAAAAAACGGTATAACTTACTTATTTTTAGATGGCACACCCTAAAAACTGTTGACATTTTTCAGACTAAAAATACGTAGTTAAACCATTTTGTTTGATAATAACATTATATATCGTGTAAGTTCTAATAATATTACTCCATCATCATTATCTCAGTCGCAAGAAGTCCACTGCTAGATATAGGCCTCCCCCAAGGACTTCCAATATGACCGGTTGAAAGCGGCCTGCATCCAGCATAATATTACTTACACTCTGTCAAATATAGGATAAACATTTTCGCTTTTAGATTTGAAAAATATATTACGCGTAATGTCGTACTTCATTGATGCGTAACGCCCACTTCGTAAAGTATTTAACGTGATTTCAATATATTGACTTCGATGAAATACATAATGTTTTATAATCTATTGCCTAGAGCAGACACAAAGAAGTTTGTTAGATCCTCTTATGTTATAGCCCTAACTACGCAATATATAATCGTAATTCACTGTGGCAGCATAAAATAAGTATATACAACATAATACGACCGTTTCCAATTCTCGTTCACCTGTTCGAGATGGCGCGGTGGGCGCAATTATTTAATTTTCCCGTTACTCTAAAGAATTATTCGCAAAAAATGGAGAGAAAAGTCATAAAGCTATTACCCCACTTGGAACGGCTGACGTAGCTTTTGCGGTTAAGCTGACAAAATACCCAGTCGCAAAATGATATGTTCAACTAAAACAATATTTTAACAAAATATATTTTTTTGAACATTTTCTGAATCTGAAAACAATGAAGCTCAAATAAATCAGTTATATTAGAATACAAAAATAGAAAGTTTTATCAATAGTATATCTACCGTAATACAATGAGGGATTCATATCTCGTGTGAATTTTCCGCTAAAGGCGCTAGTGTCGCGTGAAGTATCGGAAATGACATATAATAGGATTAATACCTGGGGAATCGAGATTTAGCCGGGGAAACGTATTTTCCCAGATACGAGTAAAAACCAGCTATATCGATTATTCGACCCCGAAAGGCATTTCTTTAATTTTTTGTTAACAATAATAAGGTATATTGTTTATGTAGACAAATTTTAAATATGATTGAAATGTAAACTTTGCTTCCACGCGTGTGATAAAAAGCTTTGTCGGAACCTTACTTAATGAGATGGTAACTAGTGAGTACAGAAGTGTAATCCTAATTGGCTAGATAGCTACTGTACTAACTAGATTTTAATCGGAATCTAGAATTAAAAGTACCTATGTCATTATATCAACATTTATATTCCTCAATAAGACATTCAACAAAGATCTATTAAATCACCTTTCTACCACCGCACCTCTCGCCACAGGAGTAAGGTCCATCCCCACATCCTTAACGATTGGGTCTCTAAAAATGTAAAAAAAAAGAAAAAATAAAGAAAAGGCATTAGTAAAAGTTAATTTATTTGTAGGGCGTTTTGCGAATATTAGTGTGTCTGCAGTTATACTATGGAGGTGGAAATTAATTCCATTACCGATTTTAAATTTCCAAAATTATTGAGCTCTTAAAGAGTGCAATTAAGTCTTAATTAGAGCGCTGTTTTGATTGAAAGCGTTAATAATTTCGTCAACCAATAAAATTTATGAACGATTATACGCGAGGGTATGTTTTAAGTTAAAAATAGTGAGAATTTAGAAATATAACTCTATTAAAGTTCGTTTCAATTAAAAACTAACTATGTACTACAATACCTATTTCTATTATACGATGTGGTTATCTATATTTGCGTATCTTTGGATGTGTCGTTTAATAATATGAAAATTGTTGTTTTCATTCAGAATGGTATTTTTACTGTCTTATCTTTATCAATAACGACAAGTATAGAAGTTTCTTCCTATTGAGAAAGCCAAGAGGCATACGACCAACTGATAGAAGATAATTAAAGTATCTAATTTACTTGGTAACAATATCACGGTAATTAAATCTTCACACATTTTTTGAAGAACTCTTTTTTGAGTATGTTGAGGTTGAGGTTTGAGGGTCTAAGGCACAACATCGCCAGGCACTACGTCGCCGGTCGCTGCATCGAGGCCGTTCCATCGACGGTTTAATGTAGCGATGGGAAGGGAGCTTTTTATGCAACTGTGTTCGTTTATTTCTATCAAAACCCCATCCTCAATATACAATGTTATAAGTATAAATAATTATTGTTTTCTAACGTGTTCGCGATTTTTACAAATTTAAATTAAATTACCTAATACAGTTTGAATAATTAACATCAATTCCGTACTCTCTCCGGTTCTCCATGTCTTGAACCCGCTGAGTGATTATGTAGTAATATATTTACAGCTTTGTCTAATATATGAGAAACAACCATAAGCTGCGAATGCCCGCCCCTAAGCTCATAAACTTAGCGGGCGATTATCGGAATTAATTACATAAAAATGGATAATTGATATTACTGGAGTAACAATACTACCAACACTCGCAACAAAGTGTCAATGCCCCCTACCCCCCATGTCATTGCCCCCCCTTCTTCCCCCTTCCCTTTACCACAGAACACACTAGGTTCTTATGATTTCCAGCTCTCGAATGACGTCAGCAATTATTCGGTCGGTCACATTTTTTTTTATTGTTAACACAACAATAAATATTTTTCCATTTGCGTAGAAAACGTGTGAAGAGTCCTGCATCCCATCCCATTCTATATATTTCAAGTTGCTTAAATGCCTCTTATATAGCTTAACATTCTATTATTCAAAAACTGGAGTGATAGATAAAGACACAATAACAATAAAGATGCATAAGGAAGTTTGGTGATCCGTATCTGTAAGTATTCTGATGAATATTTTTCTTAAATTGTCTGTTTGGAACCAAAGATAGGTACATATACGCTGCGATCTACTGAACAAACTGAACAAAGTATCAACACTATAATGTATGATTAGATGTCTTCACTTTTTGTTTCTATATATAAGTGTAAAATGTTCCGAAGAACCTATCTTTACTTTTGAAATCATTGGGAACATCACTTTTAAGAAGGGGAGCCACTCAATTCGTAAGCACTTTACAAAAATATAATCTGCCTTAAGCCAATAATAATGAGCACACGATATATTCCCTTGCTTCTGCTAACCCTTCATAGCTCTCAGTACGTAAGTAAATAATTTATGTTTTTAACACACCACGTTATAAAGTGGCTCCTAATACACCGATTTTTAACTTTAACGATATGACAACAACATTTAAATATCAAAAACCGACCAAGTGCGAGTCGGACTCGCGCACGAAGGGTTCCGTACCGTTATCTATAAAAACGGCAAATAATCATATCTATTGTATGGGAGCCCCTCTTTAATATTAATTTTATTTTTATTTATCTTTTTATATTTAAAGCGTATATACAACGTGATTTTGAACCCCTAGCTATTTTGAAATCAGGGAATCAGAATCCCTAATGGAACACAGAATTGCAAGAAAAAAAGGTAAAAAACGTAAAAGAAAATTAGGTTTCCCATACAAAGTCGCCGATCAGCTGGACGAATTTCTATGAAAGGTTAATTTTTTTTTCGTTTTTTACCTTTTTTTCTTACAGTTCTGTATTCCATTAGGGATTCTGATTCCCAGATTTCAATATAGCTAGGGGGTTCAAAATCACGCTGTATAACGAAATATTCTGTAAATATTTTAAGCGTCTACCTGTAGCCGTTATCAATATCGAGCAAAAACAAGCAAAAAAAAATCACGTTTGCTGTATGGGAGCCCCCATAAATAATGTTTTAGTTTTTATTATTATAGCGGCAACATAAATACATCATCTGTGAAAATGTCAACTGTCTAACTATCACGGTTCATGAGATACAGCCTGGTGACAGACAGACAGACAGTCAGACAGACGGACAGCGGAGCGAAATTAATAGGGCCCCGTTTTTCCCTTTGGGTACGGAACCATAAAAACCAGTCAAGTGCGAGTCAAACTCGCGCACGAAGATTTCCGTACTATTATCTATAGTAGATTCTGTAATATATTATTATTTTATTTTATACTATACTATAAAAACAAGTATAGTATAAAAATTTATGAGTAAACATGCTTATTAAAATGGATTTTGAAATAGCATTACAATGCTCGGTATATTATTAAAATTAAAAATATGTGATGAAAAAGAACTCGGCCACAGGTAGGATTCGAACCCACGTCCCTTAGGTTAACGCCCTACGTGTGATACCATTACACCACCGTGACTTCGAATCACCGCGTCGAATTCTCTCATCACATATTACCCCGTAGGGTATACGCATTTCAAGCATGCGTACTTCTTCAATACTACCCACTATTTAGTAGTGTGGTATTCTACTTCATTCATATCCGATGAATAGAAAGTTGATTAAATTGAAGAAAGCTTTTTACTTATTTAAATTGATTTTGAAATAGCATTACAATGCTCGGTATATTATTAAAATTGAAAATATGTGATGAAAAAGAACTCGGCCACAGGTAGGATTCGAACCCACGTCCCTTAGGTTAACGCCCTAAGTGTAATACCATTACACCACCGTGACTTCGAATCACCGCGTCGAATTCTCAATTAAATTTTTAGTAAATATGCTGTAATAAACCGGTCTCCGACAAATAACGCAACTGTAAAAATTCCATGAGTGTTCATTATTAAATAGTTTGATAGTAGAAAAGAAGGAATATTATTTTAATTAAGATGTAGTGTTGAAACTCTAACACGTTAAATGAACGTAATGATGTTTTATACACATCCCTGTGAAAATATAAGCTTCTCAACGCGCGCGTGAGGTGTTTTACTACCCGATATATAGGATGAGTTCACGGGTGGTTCCTCCTGGAAGGAACCCTCTTTTTAGGGCAGAGAGGGGTGACGGAGGCCGGCCAAGTACGAATTGCATGCGCTTGCCTAGTATTAATGATCTTTTTCAGATTGGCCTGGGTCATGGTTGTTTATCTATACAGCGTGATTTTAAACCCCCTAGCTATATTAAAATCTGGGAATCAGGATCCCTAATGAAATACAGAATTGTAAGAAAAAAGGTAAAAAACGAAAAAATAAATTTAACCTTTCTTAGAAATTCGTCCAATTGATCAGCGACTTTAATGGGAAACCTAATTTTCTTTTTCGTTCTTTACCTTTTTTTCTTGCAATTCTGTGTTCCATTAGGGATTCTGATTCCCAGATTTCAATATAGCTAGGGGTTCAAAATCACGTTGTATATGTATTTGTTATAAACGATACTATATGTATCGTTGAGTTAGTGTCTCATAACACAAGTCTCGAACTTACTTTGGGGTAGCTCAATATGTGTGATTTGTCCGTATATATTTATTTATTCAATTATATTCATCTAAAAAATATATTATGTAAAAACTAGGAATCATGTTAGTAGACGATGCGGATAACAACAACTGTTTTGGTTTCGTTTCCACCTGCACGCCCACTTAAATTCTAAACGTGCCTTTCAGGTTTTTTAACGATATAAATCACGGAAACCAAGTGACTTGGCACCTCCGTGCTTAGTACAAAATCCTTCAAAATAGGAACTCCATAACTCGGACCTAATCCTATGTCAGTAAAAATATATAATAATGACTAACACTTATATTTATGTATAAGTTTACAATATTGTTCAAACAATATCTGATTAAAATCCTACAATTCCGTCTCAGAATACTTACATGATTCTTAGATATAAGTACATTATATTGTCAACAAGGTACATATGTATTTAAACAAAAAATTTAATATATTTATGTGTTAAATCACATGTAACGCTAATGCAATGTAATACGTGAATAAATGAAAGACGTAGGCTCTGTCGTGTCTACCCTGCAAGGGGAAAAGATTATTTATAAAGAGGTAAGATTTGATTGTTTATTTGCATTGATATTCTCCGAAACTACTGGATCACCCCTGATGAACATGCTATATAAAAAACACATACATTGTGAAGCCGGAGAGGGCCACTAGTTCACTATTTCGAATTTTTATCACGAGATCCTCTGTATTAGATTACAGAGGATTTTGGGAGGATTATCTTAAAACCAATTTTTCGCATTAGCTACTTATCTCTGATAATATATATATTTGCCTGCATATTCAAAATGAACGTACAAGCTTAAGCCATAACATATAGTTATTTGAAGATTATATCAATCCAGTTAGAGCAGCTAATATTTTATCTTGTACTAGCTGTTGCCCGCAACTTCGACTGCGGCAATTTCTGTTATTATGATCAATTAGTTTTTTTATTAGTACGTATAGATGAATAATTTTCCCCTATTTCCAAAACATTTTTTATTGATGCTTAGCTCCTATTAGTCGTAGCGTGATGTTTTATAGCCTAAAGCCTTCCTCAATAAATGGACTATACAAAATTAATTTTCCAATACGAAGTAGTAGTTCCTGAGATTAGCGCGTTCAAACAAACAAACAAACTCTTCAGCTTTATAATATTAGTATAGATTACTAACCTTATGTCGTGAATCTGAAAGAATCAAACTCAAATAACTTACATTACAATACACATCTTCATGATTGTTCGAAAGGGAAATTCGTGCAGCACTAAGATTAATAATCTTAAAGTCTTGCTACGGATCCCTTAAAATTGGGATGTACTTTAGTACGTCCCCATTAGCTTTATAGCTAACAAAAGTGACGATTCATTAGCCATCAATAAAAGTTGCGAAATAAAGAACGGAGGCAGTGTCACGTAAACTGTTTTAAATCGAAACTTGGAGAAACAATTTAAGACTCGGGTCAATTGCGACTGAACTGTTTTTTATATCTATTGAACTGGTCCTTTAGCTCTGCCCGAGTGAAAAATTACTTTTAAATTGTTTGTTTAAACTAGCATTCTGCCTAGGATTTTTATGAAGAATGAATTATCTGTCTCTAGAAAAGAAACGGTAATATTACATATATTTTTAGGGATCATATATGTATGTATATTTATGCTTGTTTGTTTTTTCTTAATATATCAACTGATTTGGGTGGACGAGGTTATCATAAGAATCCTTATACCGTCCCGAATTCCCGTATCGAGTTGGTAATCTATAATATAATATATGTAAGGCATAATCTATTATATTATGTGGATTTTTAGCTGCTTGGTAAAAAAAAATCCAGGAGAAAATTACTTATCAACCGTAAATGACGAGATAATATATTATAAACATTGAAAAAAAAATCGACCACTTTGTAAAGTATATAAAAAAAACAACTAGTGCTATTGTATAATATAAGGATTCTTTGATACCCCTAGTTTAACGGTTCCCTCATAATGCAAAAATGCAATATAATATGACAAATTGAATAGTTAGACGAGTCAGGACCAGTCGCTTGTTATCTAAAGACACCTGAAATTAGTCTATAGAAACTACAAAACTCTCGTTCTTTAACAAGTTTTTAAAATGTGTTTGGTTACAAATGGCAGTTGTTTTAATTTAATTTAAAAAAAAACTCTATCTAATCATGAATACTTATACTTGTATACTTACAATCATATACTTACTTAAGTACCATTTACCAGGAAATTCTCGAAATATGCCCGAGAAATAATAAGTGATATATACTTAAAAGTTACAAATATATAAAATAGTAGTATATATATATATAATTATAGTTATTTAACTGTATATAATATAAAACAATATCGTTGAGTAAGTATCCCACGACACAAGTTCACAACTACAGTGGGGTTACCACTTAATTAATGTGATTTATCTCTTTATATTTATTTAGTTGTATAACTTTCTATTGATTTAAAATAAAAAAGCAGTATTCGTTGTATTTTTAAATATCATAGCAATTAATACTAAACATCAAAGAGTAGCACAATGAGCCGAATTAGAACCGCTGAAGTGGAAAGATATCTAAGTTAGAGGTAACAATCAATTAATCCGATAGCAAATACTGATACCGAACCAATCTCTGAGTATTAGACGAAATTATTATTTTTAATCATCGACCGAGTGCACGTTATGTTATTATTTTTATTCTTTATCTACTCATTTGACATCAAATAAGGCGAGGAACTTTAAAATGAAAATTTATAAATCACAACTACGTTGCCAAGAAATTTATAGCCAGTGTCAGCCAGCATGATAAATACGTAATACTTAGCTTCCAAATCTGTTAAGGCAATCAAAAGTTAAGGTGAAATGAAAAATAAATATGTTAATGAATAAATTCATATTTAAAAAGAAAATTAGGTACATTTGGTTGATATTTACATAAAAAATAGTATTTGTTTAAAAACTAGACGACAAGACACCACGCTGCCAGAGAACAAAGAACATCAGGGATGCACCTATGCCCACAAATATTTAAGTTAAATTACTGATGGCGGAAGCACACAAAGGAATTTGAGTCACTTTGAGCTGTAAGTAACTTTTCCTTCTTTAAAGTAACACTTAAACTAAATCCATTATATTTAACTTTCATTTGAAGGTACTTTAGAAAGCCCGCTAAGCTGGTCCCAGCTGCTACCACCAGCATCTAAGAATAATCACAATAGGTCCATATAAGAAACGTAACATTGACGCAAATACCAAAGCATGCAAACATGTCGTCGCGACGAAAGCTCGCGCATAACATCAACATTGTGCAATGAGGTGCAATGCAATTTTCAATTGAAATTTCCTCCGTTCGAAACTCAAACTCTTCCAAATGTTAAATTCGTATCTATTTATACTGCACACATGTAACATAAAAAGTTGTCGTCACTTGTAACGTGCTCAGCGCCCGATTCTAGGTATCTGAACACCAGATAGTTAAACCATATCACTGTTGGCTTTTTGAAAATCTGACATCGTCGCGACGCGTGGTCCACACGCATCGCATATTTTTTCAAAAACTTAAAGTGTGCGCTGCTTTGCATTTGTTATGAAGTTGTGAAGCATTCCGGCGAGCCTCAGAATTTTGATATCAGCTTTCTGAGCACTTATTATCAGTTACCGTTGTTATAATCTGACGCTCGCTGAACCGAGCCTCGGGCGATATCACAGTATACAGACTAACTTGACTCTCTTCTTGAGCGTCTAATTAAAATGCCTTTAGGTCGCCGCAGGCGTACACGACGATACAACCCTATTATGATCAGAATATTTCCTCATAATAGACAGTGGATGTTATAATTCAAGGTCAAAGGAAAGGTAACAAGGATCTTAATGAACACAGTTGTTTCTACTTTCTCGCATTCAGAGTTGTGTCGACTTGAGCATACAACTTTATCTAGGCAATTATAATCTTTGATTAAAAACCGACTTCAGTCTATCTAGGCATGACGACTGATTTTAAAATACTGGTCCATAATATTCTTAAGTAACTATTATTTCCTAAAAATATAAAATTTTTGTAATTTTGCTAAGGTTTTTAGGGAAAAAATGCCATTTTAAATTACATGTCAGAAATAAGCGCCAAAACGGTCACTCATGACATGGCGTCTGCTTGTGACGTCACGCCTATATAAATAGATCGTACTAGGAGTTGTCGCACTAGGAGTTTTATGCAATTTTTTTGTAAATATGAATTCTAAAGTGTATAAGTGCTGTGCGGTCCCTCAGTGCGTTAATACGTCGTTAAAAACTCCTGAGAAATTGTTCGTTTACGTACCAAACAACAAAACAATCAGATATAAGTGGCTTAATCTTGCAAGGCGCGATCCAAAAGCCATAGGTCTGAATACTCCTATTTATTTCTGTGAAGATCATTTTGACGTAAGTTTACACTTTATTTTATATATTATTCTATAGCGTGTGACTTTATTAATATTAGTAAAAAGTTAAATTATAAATACTTTTGAGGTTGGATTTATCTCTTAAAATATTCATCACTTTATTCATTTTCCAGTTGCCCATTGATATGGATAACTTTATGGAGTATCACGTGATGGGTTTCGTGTCGCAGGTTCGCATGAAACCTGGATGTATACCAACAAAATTTCAATGCCAATCAGATAGAACAAAAAGAACATCTAATACCACAGAACGACAGTATATTGTAAAAAAACAAAGAAAGGTATTAATTAAGGAATCTATAAAAGATCTAGAAGAAAGAAAACTATCTACAAAACACTTGGAACTTGGAGAGCCATCATATGGAAGTTCAGGTAGGTAACTATTTATTTACCTATTTAAAGTAGAAATCGACTCAAACTGTAGACATGCCAAAGATTTAAGGGGCATACATTAATCATCATTAATAAGGTAGGTACACAGCCAACGGTTTGCTCATTTTGGAATTGTATTAAGTACAAAATTAAGATATTGATGGCAAAGGGCCAATAAACTTTTATTATTCATTAACTCATCAAGCGCGAGAAACGCAGACACATTTTCTATTGTCATACGGCCCAATCCGGCTGCTTGTTGGTTGAGAGGTCAAGTACTTATTTAATGTTGTTGGTTTTCAGGTCTACATGGAGATATAGAAAATATTACACAAGAAGAACACAAGGCTGCAGATAAATCAATACAAGTACACATGTCACACAAGTTCAGAAGTAAAGCCATACAAACAAATGTTAAATTAGAAAATCAAATGACATCACTATTGAAACCCGATTTCCAATCCGTTTCCACATCACCATTTAAGATTACAAGATGCACCACCAACACCAAGCCAACAACATCAAACTTACAAATACCTTCAAGGAAAATATTTACCGCAGAAGAGCCATCTGATAGTGATATTTCTTATACACCATCTTTATCACACAGAGGATCATCAACATCAACAATATATCTTCAAATGAAATCAACTTCAGATTGCAGTGAGTTAATACAGGATGATAAAAAGCAAGAGGCATCTCAAATTCTGAAATATACTTTACTTAAAATTAGAAGAAATCCACGTTTTTACATTGGTGTTCCTAAAAATTGTTATTATTTAATAAGTTTAATTGAAGAAAATATAAATATTCCTCAAAATCATATTGTCATGTGTTTACAAAAAAATAGATTAAATAATCCATTCAGTGAGCTAGCTGATGATTTTTCTATGTCTTCAAGTTACGCTAGCAAGATATTTTTTAAAAATATTCCTTTGTTGGCTAGTGTAATGCGTCCTTTCATTGTAAAATTAAGTGAAGATAGTATAAAAAAGAATTTACCCATGGCTTTTAGACATAACTATCATCATGTTAGTTGCATTATTGACTGTTTGGAAATTGAGATACAAAAGCCCTCAAAAGCTTTGAATCAATCTCTCTCGTGGTCAGAATATAAAAAAGCAAACACTGTCAAATACCTTGTGTCCTGTACGCCAAATGGTTTAGTTAATTACATATCACCAGGGTATGGAGGAAGAATAACAGACACATGTTTGGTAGAGTCATGTGATTTTATAAAATATTTGCAACCAGGTATGTATGTGATGGCTGACAGAGGATTTAAGCATGTTCAATCATATTTACTAAAACATGGAATGAATCTAGTGAGACCTCCAAGTGTTTCAACTGGGGCTAAGCTGTCAAAGATTGAGGCAAGAGAAACCAAACAAATAGCTTGTTTAAGAACACATATAGAGAGAGTGATTCGACGCTTGAGAGAATTTAGTATTTTAAAGCCGCATGCTTGTGTGAATAATTATCTTATAAAAGTACTTGATGATGTTATTACCATTGCTTGTGGTTTAATAAATCTACAGGATTCTTTGATTAAATAAAATTACTAGTTTACTTTATGAATGTTTATTAATAACTAAATAACACTTTGGTATAATAAAGGGTACACATTCGCTTTCCATGAAGATAACTACCAATACTTTAATAAATTCTGAAATATATTTGTCATCAAATGTTACACTTATTATTTCAACATTTCTATTAACACTATAGCTGCAATCAGCAACACAGAAGTAGCCTTTGTGAAGGCCTGACAAAAACATTTGTAGCTGCATTTGCCCATAAAACTTCTGGGCTGGTTTCCTATTAACAACATAATTTTTTTGAGTCTTTGCACTTATTGAACACTTAATTTCTATAATGCAGTCTTCACAGATACCGTCTGGTGATCGTGCTATCATGGGATATTTTTTACATAGCAGTACGCTACATTTTTTTTTTTTTTTCCCCAGTTTGTTACTGACAGTTTCCCTCACTTCATCCTCTAGCAATCTACCATGTTTCATAGCTGGTGTATCTGGGATTTTTCCTCCCATTATCAAAGCAATCAATGTTCCATCATTGATTTTGCACCTACTGAATTCATATGCTCATGAGACGGTCAGCCTGCCATATCTCAATTCGTGCCAAAAACAACTTTGATGCTGGTTTCTTGTTCCTTTTTTTACTCTTTCAACATCTGCATCAATCAACAAATTTTTTTGTAAAAAAACTGTCACAACATATTTCCTTGTATTTCATCAGCAATTTGTGCATGGAGAATATTTCTATTGTATCACTGACAAGGTGGTGCGATGAACTAAACAAATATAATAAAAACTGGAGAACACAAACCACGGACAAAAATGGAAAAAAGAGAAAGAGGCCTTTGCCCAGCATTGGGACATTAACGGCTCGTAATAATAATAATCACTGACATAATCATTCTGATATTTGATCAACTCACAGTTGCGCAGCTTCCTTTTCTTACCATCTTCAATAAATTTTTCAAAAACCATAGTATTTGAAAGCAAACTAGATTTACCATTAGATAAATCTTTTGTTGTTATATATTTTAAAGTAGTTCCAACCCTGGACAGCTTAGATTTCATCCAGTAGCATTCAATGGAGGTAGCGGATGGTTCCTCGCTCCTGCGATGGACCCACATTAGGAATGCAATCGCATGTTTGCAACCTCCTTGTGATGAAACACAGTCTTGGCATTCCACTGATATAACAGCTTTATTTTCTTCATCAACTATTAAAGTGACTCCATAAAGCTTTGCATGGACCTTGTGTTCTGGGCAAATCTTAGATTTTACTATGCACAGCTTTCCTTCACGTTTTAACTGAACCTAGCTAACAGCGTCATCCCCATAAGATGGTCTGGAGGATCTAAAACAAAGAAATTGATGTGTAAACATACATACGATAAAGACATGATTTCAATCAATATAACCTGTAGCACTGAAAATAGCAAACGGTGCTATTATAATAGTTAATTAATAATAAATAATACTTACAATGAAGTCATAACATTTCTAAATTCTGCTGAACAGAAGTCTATAAATTTTGTCAAGAACTCCCTTAGCATCAACAAATCATGTCTGGGCAAGTTAGAGCTGTTTGCCTTAACAAATCCTTGTTCCATGACTTATTGAAAACACGAAAGCAATGAATATATCGATAGAAATCACGAATTATTACGTGAAAACAATTAAAATAGCGCGGAAATCGTCGAAATTCATACAATATCAGTGACAGTTGACAGCGTTTATATAGGCGTGACGTAATTCATTCTGATTGGTGTTCAGCTGAACATGGCGGACTGCTGATTTTTGCGTTTTATTTTATTAAATAAAATAATAATCTCGTCTTGAAAATGAAAATAAATAACTTTTCAACAAAATATTAACAGTATTTTTGTAGATAAAAACAATATTTTAATGATTTTTGCGTACTGTCTTCATGCCTACGAAAATCTGAGGTAACAATCATTAAAAATAATAACAACTGAATTGATAACCTACTCCTTCTTTTTGGAAATCAGTTAAAAACGATGCCAAGCGGCCGGCGGAAACGAGGAAGACTAAGAACTAGATGGGTCGGAGACTTTTCACATTTTTATAGGAATTGGCGGAGTTTAGCGCAAACTATATGTGTGGACAAGAGAAAACAAAGAGAGGAGGATTTTGCCCAGCTGTGGAACAATACGGCTAATTAAAAAAATAGAACGATATAAATGCAGTAGTCTATGAGCGCAATCTATACCTAAATGGTCTGAGGTTCGATCCCAGCCAGGCTTGATCTTTACAACATATGTTTTTTTTACCAATGTGACTTATGCGGTCATTTTCTTTGACCAGGTAGTGGTCAAAGAAAGCGGTGAGTGAAAATGTAAAATTACATACAATTAGATTGTTTACTTGTGTGTGAATATACAATTGCCAAAAATAAAAGAAATAGCTACTGTGGACGTTTATTTACGCACAATAACAGCGACAAAATCATAATTAAGACAGATAGTAATAATATATATAGCTTTGCATAACGGTTAATACATAAGTTAGGTAATACTAGCTTTAATTATAAGGAAGGATCATCATCATAATTCCAGCTGTTAGAAGTCCAAGCTGGACAAAGGTCTCTCCCAAAGATTTTTCGTTCCATGGGAGGATATTCCATACTCACCAGTTTCTTTGGTACTCCCGACGCTTCTGCCTATTGGAAGCAAAGCTGGGGAGGCATAAGAATTTGTTGGATTTGGAAAGGGAATGAAAGTATTGGAATACTTACTTGGGATGAAACGGACAAGCAAGTAGCGTCTCGAGAGGCCGGGCGCTCATACCTGGACAGGGAGTTGAGGGTGACATCCCTGACAAAAACAAAAAAATCTGGTAAATTGCAAGTCACAAAACACACACTAAAAGTTCCGAACCATCGTACAATAATCAAAAACAACAACCACGTTTCTTGTATAGGGACCCTCATCTAAGAGGTACGCATGAACACGAGCAAATAAAAATATGGTTACACATCCCGCCCCTCCACACACACACACAATGAAACCTCATCCATGCGACCTCTCTTGACTAAAATCCTTTTTGTTTATATTATACACTATTGTTCTTAACTATCTGAGATTCTTTTATGTCTTTAATACTTGATTTAGCTGTATGGTCTTGTATCCTTTCCTTCATATAGGGAAATATAGCAAAAAACCTTATACTCATTGATTTTATGTCTCAATAAGCAATGTTCTTATATCTGTGGTCTCAATTAATTAACAGCGCATTTGGCAGAATGTAGAAAAACACCAAGAATACGTTATTGTTATTTTCATTATAGTAAGGTAAATGTACCAGTCATTGATATTGCCCTAGAAGTTGATAAATTTTACTTTAACTCATTATAATAAGAATTCCTCCACAGGTATCAATGAAACGTTTATTAATTAAACTAGTAGCAACATCTCTGAATCCAACCTAGAATTACTTTCTTTGTGATTGGCTGTCAAACATTAACATTTTAATTTTGTTTACAATAGTGAAATTACGCGTTGGCCCTCAATGTTTATGTTGACGAATTTGATAAGGACCTTACTTGTTTCGAACTGTGTTACTCAAAATTGAAGCTCATAAAGTGGTAAGTATTTATTTTATTCTATTTGGGATTGTAAGTATTATATATATGTTTTATTTTTATAACAGTTTTATAATAATTTAATGAAATACAAGGGTATCAAATACTAGGACAAAAATCATCTGATTTCTAGTACTTGATACAACTATCATCTACTAGGTAAATTCTCATTTGCTCGATTCGATCGATTTTTTATACTATTACAATAAGCTTAAGGTTGAACTATCTCAGTTTCAAATATAGCTTTTCTAAGTGACTTCTACCTAGTCGTTGATAGGGGGTATCAATTACTGGAACATAAAATATCAAATACTAGGACAGAAGAAAAATTGTCTTTTTTTTGTGCTGGTTCTTATTTAATTAATAAAATATTGTTACCACACCATTTAAAATTCTTTATTTTGGGCGAAAAAGAAAAACAAGGAGAAGAAGAAACCTAAGAAAATCCCCCAGAAGTCACATTAAATAAGTGGCAAGAGTACCATAAAAATAAAGAAAAAAATAAGCTTGCGCAACTTGAACAGAAACAGAAAAAAGCTGAAAAAAGAAAAAGAAGAAGCTAACAAAAACAAAAAAGATAAACGCCGCGCAAAGAAACTGAAAGAAAAAAGAATTTACTTATGAAAAAATATGGATTGATTCAAGTAGCGAATCTGAATGTGCAACAATGCAGCGGACGGAAGCCTTCTGGTGGAGATGATCTCAATAGCGATGATTCTAATAATTTTAATATTTTTCTGACTATTTAGAAATTTCAAGATGTTTAGCTGTACTTATTATTTTATGGATCTGTATGTATGTCTGTCTGTCTGTCTGTCCGTCTGGCACCAGGCTGTATCTCATGAACCGTGATAGTTAATTTTCACAGATGATGTATTTCTGTTGCCGTAAAAATTGAATAAAATAAATATTTAAGGGGGCTCCTATACAACAAACTAGATTTTTGCTTGTTTTTGCTCGATATTGATAACGGCAATAGGTAGACGCTTGAAATATTTACAAAATATTTATATAAATATTCACTTTAAAAATAAATAATTAAATAACAATAAAATAAATATTAAAGGGGGGCTCCCATACAACAGACATGATTTTTTGCCCTTCGTGCGCGAGTCTCACTCGCACTTGGCCGGTTGATGTTGATTTTAAGTAATTTTGAGAAGTTTTGTTAAATTATTATCTACAATTTCAATTTTTTTTAGTTTATTGTATTTTTTTGTCAAGTGCGTACTTATCAAGTACTAGTTCACTGGCTTGAAAAAGTCATAGTCAATTACTGGGACAATTGAAAATTTGCCCATCAATTACTGGTACAATTTTAGTCCTCTCGACAAAAATCTATATTAAAATAAACAACACTGATTTTCTTTACTTAAGTTCAATGTAAGAGAAATGAAAGACTGATTATTATTTTTTACTTACTCTGAAAATTCTAACTGAAATAAATACATTGTTATAACAGAAAATGTGTATTTTTCCCACTATAGTATCAACTACTGGTACAATTACCTTAGGGCCCGTTATTTTTAATTTTATTTTGATTTTATTATTCATTGTTAAAGCGGCAATAGGTATAACAAAAAGAAATAAAAACAAATAAATATTAATTTAAGTCTACCCATTACGGTTCAGTATATAGCCCTGTGACAGACGGACGGACATTGGAGGCTTAATTATAGGGAACCATTTATACCCTTTGGGTACGGAACCGGTTCTGGGTTCGATCACTGGTCAGGTGAAGATGTGAAACAATATTTTTAGGATTGTTGACTTCGTCTTAGATGTTTATTTATTTAGTTATGTATTTGTTATAAACTATAGTATGAGCTAATCCCAAAATAAGTTCGAGATATTTATTTATATTTCATTACTTACAAACAAAAGAAGATCAACTTTATAAAAATACGTGTTTGATGTTGAATGTGATTAAATAATCCTGTCCACTTTTGCGAACGATCCGTAAAACAATTTATTTCGTTTGTTTCAGGTACTCAAAGGGACGCATGCGGTTCACGCTAATGGAATTTTCTAAATAAAAGATAAGCTCTCATTTTCCAAATGGAATACGGTATTTGACTGATGTTGAGATAAAATGAAATATATTTCAAGTTCTACTTATATCTGACTAAAATACTGTTAAGATTATTTAATTTGATAAGTTCGCCTAACGATCCCTTAAATATGAGTTTGCAAGGTCATTTTAGAAACAGAAATTTTTAAAAACAATTTTATTTTATTTTTGTGTTTTTGTGTTTGTAAGCGGCAAACGGTTGTATCAGGTAATCATTTTTCAAGCTGCCTAAAGGCATCTGACCTGGCATAACGACTGTAATCAATACTGGCTGCCGAGACCAACAAATTAACGTGCCTTCAGGAGCCTTAATCTTGTGACGTTAAAATATCTCAAGCTCGTCCGTGCTTCGAAAGGGACGGCCACTTACGCAAAAAACCAACCCTATTAACGTCAAAAATACTCACGACCACTGGACCACCGCAGAGTTGCTTTACACGCGTAAGCGATAAAAATGAATTTGCCCACTGCAGACAGTAAATAAAATCACTTTAATACCGCGTATATTATATTATGTTTACACCTAACGTTTCGAAAACTTTTCAGTTTTCATGGTCGCAGGTAGACTAAGTTGAAAATTGTCTTTTGTGTTATAAGAACTATGCAAAATTACCGACTACAATATTAATAGTGTTCATTCATTTCGAGTAGGTGTCACGGTCAATCGACCATGCACACCCTGGTGTGAGAATTCTTCGGAACCTGACGTGGTTCCTTTAACGACTACCGGATGGCAGCCGGGACCGACGGCTTAACGTGCCTTACGAATCTTTATTATCTGCAATGTCCTAATCCTAATCAAACTGGAAACAACTAAACAAAGAATGCTTCAAAGTGGAAATCGAACCCACGACCCCCGGGTCTACAGGCAAACGCCTTAACCACTGGACAATTAATTAATAGTATAATAATATTGTAGGTGGTAGTTTTGTATAGTTCTTATAACAATATTAATAGTTATTGTTTATTCTTCCTTATTGTTATTCTTAGTGTTTATTCTTATAACACAAAAGACAAATGTCAACTTAGTCTATCAGCGACCATAAAAACTGTAGGTAAAGATTTCGAAACATTGAGTGTAAAAATAATGTAATATACGCGATAATACCGTATTAAAGTGATTTTATTTAAATGTGTAACAATCACGAAAACATCAGAATCCATTATGCAGTCAGTAATTTATAGAATGAGGCCAATACTTACCATTAACGCAATTCATAGGTTAGCTACCAAATAAAGCTCTCGCGGCATGCGTACAATATAATTGCAAATGACATCACAAATTCGTAGGCATTTCAAAAATGTATCAGGCTGATTTCAGTAACGCCGGCGACCGGCGCGTTCGCTTTACCGGCGTGCTCTGTGTAACGAATTTTAGTATCGCATATTTCGTTTCAATGTACAGCTGTGTATAGTCGTAATCATTGGGATTAATGTAATAACAGGATTATCTGTTTATTTTCTATGGACAAGAGTGCATAGTTACGTTGTAGAACATTGCAAATTGATTATAGAGCGCGCGCTTTGGCAGCGCTTGCCATCGACGCGCATCTCTCGGACGGCACATACTAAGAGACGCAACTACTATCTAGTGAATTATTATAGCGCGCGTGTGGCCGACGCTGGTCAAACGCGTGACTGAAACCATCCTATTTTTTTTTTACTTTTATATCACAAAAAGAGTTTTTTGTTAAACAATGTATTTTTCAATAACGCCTCTATTTAAAAAAATATGTGCTATTTTAAAAAATAGACGCAATTAGAAAGAAAAAAAATATTCAATTTAACTGTTTCACTTAGCCCACCTTTTACGGACCGACCAATTTATCAATCGGTTGTTTTTTTCATTTTTCTTTATACATCACTTTTTTTTTATTTTGAATAGGCTTACTCTTGACCTTAGACTAACCCTCACTTCATCTCAATTTTGAATTAAAGTAAATAATGTCGCTTTTAAGATTATAAATGAGCATTTCTATCGGTCTAGCGCGGGGTAGATACTCATTTGTGTAATTAAAAATAGAAATATGCAGTCGTTTCACGTAAAAAATAACGACGATGAAATCTTACATCAAAAGAGCATTTCAGAGATTTTTAATATTCATTTGGGTGAGTACACTCATATTTTTGTCTTTGTTGATGGGTTTGGAGAATTTTCCAAGGAGAGTAGAACCTCGTTTATTAAAGGTAGCTAAAAGTCTCTAACGCTGTCGCTAAATGAAAAAGCTGATGTTTTATTTTTTACATCTATCTTTTTTTGTTACTATCATTATTTTTAAGGTTCTTTACAAACCTTGTATTATATTGAAGATTAAAAGAATTGAATATCCGAGAGAATGAAAAAGAATGTATAAGCATTTAAAATGTTATTCTGCCAATGAGAGAGAATGTGACTTTACTTTTAAAATATGACTTTACTAGCGACCCGCCCCGGTTTCACACGAGAGCGATAAATTATACACATATTTAAAATCTTTCTCTTAAATCAATATATCAATTAAAATACTGCATCAAATTCCATTGCTTAGTTTTAAAGATTTAAGCTTACATAGGGATTAGGGACAGACAAACAGCGGGAAGCGACTTTATAATATAATATGTAGTGATTAATTCACTTGAAATTCCTGAATATTTTTACAACGTTCGAGTCTAAACCGAAGGTCTCTTAAAACCAAAAGAAACAAGGGGAAAATCAATATATATGCAGTGCAAAGAACCTTTTATTGCGAATTGGTTACTAATCACATCACGTCATCACATCGCATGCATGGCCGCGTCGCATAACCAATCTTCATGCTGCAAGAGCAAGGTCATTTTACACCAATTTTAGTTTAATTTTAGTTTTAATTGGAGCGGCCAGCTCAGAGCATTTTAATTTAGTTCGAGCAAAGGCTATCTCGCTGGTAAATGTTGCCAGGCAAGACGCGAAATTTCGTAGAAATTGAAATAAATTATTTTTAACACCAACATCTACAAAGTAAGGCTTTGTGAATCATCACAGTATTTTTGATTATTTACGAGTATAATATAAGGATATTTTTAATGAATCATAAGGGTGGAATCTAAGGAGCAGATAACTGTGTGTTTTTTCCATTTAGGCTTTACCATTAATTTAATATTGGTCTTATAAAATACGTCGTCCGTAATCCTTTACAATAGGCGTTATAAAAAAAATTGGTTTCTTTCCTTGTTCTTTCGGTACGACGAAAAGAATACTGCAAGAAGCCCTTCTCAATATGTCGTATGAAGAAACAGAGGATTTATAAACAGTTTTAACATAAGTATTTTACTGTATTTAAATTTAATTTTTAACTTTGTACACAATGTTATTTTTCTTTTGTAATTGTTTATTTTGTAAGTTTATGTCTAGCAATTAAAGCCTGAAACACAGGGTGTTTTCACCTTAGCTCAGGCAAAACTATGTTTACCTCTTTTAAGTTTATATTGTTATATTTTACCAACTAAGAAATTGAATAATGGATTTATTTATTTGTTTATTTATTAATTCAACGTGCACAGAACAAGTATCAGGATTAGCGGTAGTGGCTCATACTATAAAAGTTCGAAGTCTGAAATGACTCAAGTACTGTCATTTCATCTGGGGGCCTATCACCCCTCCTATTTCCTCCTCCCATGTCCTCCCCCAACGCCTTGAAAGGCCGGCAACGCAACCTGGTGGCCTGGTGTTGCAGTTGTCCATGGGCTGCGGTATCACTTATAATCCGATGATTCGCTTGCTCGTTTGCCGTCCTAGTCATAGAAAAATTCATCAAGTAAAGGATGTAGTTCCAAACCAGTTGAATGTTCACAAGTGTGTGGAATGAAATAAGTGTAGAAAAACAATTCATTATTTCCGCCAAAACAGTCATTATGTGGTTGCCTTCTCCACAATAATACCGACAAGAGCTTGCTATTAGTCAGACTACCATAATGGGTCGTCGAAATATCCCATAAATAGGGAAGTTCCGTAAATTTGCGTCTGGCAACACCCTGGATAGACTAAAAACATATAGGCGACAGAAAAATCTAGCTAGTCGTCGACAACCTCATCAAAATTTATTCTAGCATAAAAACTCGGTGCTGGCTTGCGATTAGATCATTTAATCATGCAATTATAGTGCCTCTGATTACTTTGCATTCACGATAAAGGGTCAGAAGATTATATTAGTCTCAACAATATTATTGTACTTTCATAACTTTACTGATATTAAGATAAGCTCTGTGAGCTGAATTTAGACCTTCTGAGAGAACGATCGATCAGGGTGGTCATTGGCGGCTGTTCTTAACCATTGACGCCGGTGTTTCTCAATCTCTCTGCAATCCTTTTTCTGCTCCACATCAATGAACTGCTACAATCTGTGATTGTCGGTTACGCAGATGACAGTACGGTTGTTGAGAGTTATTCGGCCAGCGCAAAAAGCAGCAGGAGTTATATACGTTTACAGAGGGAAACCATGGTTGAGCGTACAGACTTGGCCTTAAGTCGGGTATCACTATGGGGAGAGGCCAACTTAGTCTTATTCAATACCACCAAAACGCAGGCTTGTTTGTTTTCGGCTAAACGAACTTTGTTTGACCTAACTCCTACTTTCCAGGGTGTACCTGTAATCTGTTACTGGCAGCCTGGAACTCCTTGGCATGAAGCTGAGTTCGAACCTCAACTTTGGTACCTTCATTGAGTCTAGAGCACAAAATGTGGCAAAAAAACTGGGAATTCTTAATAAGGATAAACGGTACTTTACACCTAGACAGCTTTTAACACTTTACAAAGCTCAAGTTCGATCCTGTATGAAGCACCTATTGCAGCCACCTTTTGGCTCGGGTAAATACCAACTTCCCACATTGGACTTGGTGGAACGTAGAGCCAGGAGAATAATTGGCGACGAAAGGTTGACAGTAGGGCTGCAACCTTTGGTCCATAGGCGTAAAGTTGACAGTCTGTCAGTATTTTACAGACTACACTTCGGGGAGTGTGTACAAGAACTGCACGAATTAAACCCACCTTCCCTGAAGCACGGCGGGTCTACATCCTTTCTTGGTGGATATTCCACCTATTCGCACGAACCTTTTTAAAAGGTCTTTTATTATGCGCACCACCAACGAGTGGAATTCATTACCCACGTCAGGTTTTCCGAGTACATAATAAATTAATAACCCGACAGCGTTTAAGACTCGAGTGAACAGGCATCTTCTAAGCAAGCTCGCTTCATCGTAGAACTAGTCATTACCTAAGGTCAAGAATAAACCTATTCAAAATAAAAAAAATAAGTAAAAATATGTATTGCTTAGAATCCCTCAATGTACTACTTATTCTATTGACTGTGCAATTTGATATGATTATCGAATATGATAAAAGTAACTTTAAAATTTTTAAGCATTAGATCAAATTACTTACGTTAAGTAATGAAATTTAAATTGAACATATGTATTTAAATAAAAATATCTACTAGTAATTAAATAAAGTAATTGAAATGGTTTAGTAGTAAAAAATCCATGTAGAAGAGAAAAGTTCGTCTGACTTGTTTTTCACTCTAATATTTATATTTTTTGTTAAGACTATTGATAAATGTCGTTACTGTTTTATAAAATAAATACGGCTTATCCGATCTTTTGTGAACCCTAACAATCGGGTTGCCCAAGCTCAGGGATTTTTCTAAGATTTTATTTGTATTAGCAAATGATGGTTTTAATCAAAAAGACTGAATTTATTGTATAACTCGTAAGGTATGTTTCTTTTGACTACTTTTATATGATCACGAAAGAGATTATCTAGAAAACAGAGTAATTTTATCAAGTTTTAAAATAAATATACATTATCCGAAGCGAGACTATATATAGGTAAAAAAACAAAATTTACCTAATATAATTTATTTCTGAGACCAAGGCAGACGAGTTACGTATTTTGCATATAAAAAATTAAAAAAATACGTTACCTACCTGATTTTGATTAGTTAAGTAATGAATAAATAAGTCGCTGGTAAAATTTTGGCTCATAATGGGCATAATTACAACAATAAGTAATTATATATTCAAACAAATTGCAGCTCGCATCAAAGTTTCAATAAATTTTATTTAGTTTCGCTAATTATGATTATGTAACCATTTATGCTACGTGCAATACATAAGCAATGAAGTTAAGGTAAAACTAGTTTTTATTTTTTAATCTTCGAATTAAATTGAAGGCCTTTACACTGCAGTGGGACAGTATTAGGCTAGAAATAGAAATAGAATCTTAGAATGCATAATTAATAGAATAAGGTTATATTCTTTAGCAAAAAAAAAAACGAAATTCAACCAAGCTACAGAACCGATTAATGAAATTTGTGAATTACGGGACTAATCTGAAGTTATATACCCTTTCCTTAGAAACTCGTGCTTTTCTCAACTTAGTTAGGAATATATGTAAATTTTCCATTTAAATCCAAGCAGCAGAAACTTTGCCTCCCAAACAACATGAAATCTCTAAACGTCCCCACAGCCAACAAAGTTGCATGTAAGTTTAGGTTTACAGGTAACCACATGTTTGAACTCCTTTTAGGGACACCTCAAGTACTCCGAACAACTGGTGGGAATTTTAATTACTTAGGGATGTAAGGAAAATATCCTCCTTACAAATGTCTTACATTTAATGTGCATAACTAACTTTGTATAGCGATTTCATCCGCATCTAACTTTTATTTTGTAAAACTAATTTTTATAACTCTAGATTGTCATTTTTAGATCCTGTTGTAATTTTAGAAAACGATGAAGAGAACGAATAATTTTTTAATAGATTAAGTAATTTTCGAACAAGAAGATTATTCTGAAATTATGTAAAAAAATATATTTCAGCCTCTCTTCTGATGTGTCTTATCACTTTTTTATTTTAATTTTTTAAATTTCATTAATTTAAAACTGTGTCTGTGAGTTATAAGATTTGTCATTTTTTTGACTACATTGTAGGTCTTATAAAATTGCGTGCTGTCATAATTTCGGACCATGGGTTCTGAAGCACCACAGCTGAGAATGAAACAGGGAAAACGCTCAGATGATAATGATCGTTGTAGGTTTAATAAGACGATATTTTCTCAAAACACTGGCGTCGCTTCATTAACATCGCAAATGCAACGTAAACTTTAATTAATTCTCAAACGTATAAAGTCAGGATATTAAATTGGTATTTCAGTTAATTTGCACATCTCTTTGAAGTTTTCCGAATTTGTGGGTAAGAACACTCTACCAATATCTTTTGCCCTTTTGATTATCGTCGCCGGATCGTCGCGCACACAGGGACGAACCGGAGTCAATTCAGGCTACATTTTCACAAAAGATATGCTTAGTCCAAGACCCCAAGCCTACCAGACTTATACTTATATGGTTTCAAACATAATGTGAAACAGTATGTAGGTAGTTGTATAGTAGTAGTAGGTAGGCATAACGTCATTAAACCGGAACCCATTTTTTACTTACTAGTGCCGAAATTAGTAAAAACAGTGCTTTTATATAAAATTACATAAATATCTTCCACAGGAAATACTACCCCCCGCTGGTTTGGTACATATCTGGTTCATAGAAACGAAGCATAACATAAAGGCTGTGTGACCACTAATCAATAACAATATTGTACATATGTTAGCCGTGTGGTATCCGGCAGAGTAGAATAGGACCACTCCAAGTCTTACAGTGGATGTCGTAGAAGGCGACTTAGGAAATACAAGCTAAACAAAGCTTATGAACATCTAAGAGACCTCTCCAACCCGTCTGGCTAGCGTGGAGAGTGTAGGCCAAGTATTCTGGCTGCTCTGGCTAAGTAAGGCCCTTGTAGTACAGAGAGGGTCGTGCTCCTTTAGTGGAGACTAAAAAAGACCTGATGATGATAATGATGATGATGATTGTACATATGAGAAAAAAAAAGAAAACACCACCTGCTACTTTAACACTCTGTAATAACTAATAACCGTTCGATAAGAAATTTCGCGCAATGTGTTAAGGGGTACAGAGAAAGACGTATAATACATTTGATGCCGGCAAAAAGTACTGTTCCCGAGGGATCTACATCAAAAGAAGCCGCAAAAGAAACAGGACGATTATCTGGTACATTATACGAGAAAGTAAAAATCATATAAGAAAGCGACTTATCTATAAATCCTATCACACAGATAAGATTTATAATACTTTAAACAAGCATATAAAACAAAACTCACAGTCAGCCGATTTATGTTAGCAAAATTTATGAACATTCTCATAAAGCAGCAAAGACACGTCCTTGTAATGAATGTATTCATTATAACAGGAAAATATTAGCATTTTCTGTTTATCTTCTAGTACGTAAGTATCTTATTAAATGTATATGATAAAGGACTTTCATAATTAAGAATTTTGTTGGGAATATTTCTATAGAGCTTAACATGTCTGTTTCTACTTACATAGACATCCTTCAGTAGTCTTTGTTTTAGAGTCACGTTATTGGAACAGCCTTAAAAATATATATTTTAAGATCTCTTGTCTTTTTGTTTCTTTGTTCGCGTATGGCGCATAAGCTACTCGAGTGGCTAAAACGAAAACTTCTTATATGTAGGTGTTGTCTAAAAATAAGCCTTAAGAATTTGTACTTATTTGTTTTATATTAACACTAGCTATCGCCCGCGGCTGCTCGCGTTGATGGACAACTGCGGAAATAGTCCTATTTTTCCAGGATAAAAGGTACTTTATGTCCTTTTACGTACCCATGAAAACATGTATGCAAAATTTTATGACGATAATTTTATGTGTAATAGTATTTATGTGAAAACGCAACAGGCGGATATACTTTCGATTTTTTTATGTACAAATATTAAATTCAATATATTTTTAAAACATACTAGCTTTTGTAGCGGCTCCGCTCGGGTGAATGTAGATCCGGGATTGAAGATATCATATGTCATGTCGATTCTCGGGCCTCAAACTACCTTCATACCAAATCTGATTCATGGTAACCTGATGAAGTAACAAACAAACAGAGTTAGTTTCGCATTTACAATTCATGTAGGTATAACAGCAATAAAAATGCATCATATTTATTAGCTTACTTAGCGGTACCCAATTATTGAAACTATGCCAGTAAAAACTTAAGATATGACCTTTTAAACTTAAAGTATAAAACTGAATGCACGGAAAAACGTAATGCAATTAATTAAGGCTTATTCAACTCTTAAAAATTATGTCGTGAAACCAAATAAATTGGACAATAATTCGGTTAGCTGGTCAAATTTGACTTACGATTACTATTATCGGCTTAAGTTCCCGAGGATAAATATGGCTAGGCAGATAAGGTTGAGATGACGTAAAGCATATTCGTAAAACGACTTTTTTACGTTAACAAAGTTCTGTTTGCCAATCCTCTTTTTTATCAGAGATACCTATATCATCTCAATATCAAAGTTGGGCTAATGTTACAAGGCTTGGGTAGGCTATTGTTTATCAATTATGAATTGTTAATTGTTTGTTTGTTTTTCGTGTTAGTAAGTAGCCATCACTGTCAGATTTTTCTTGTCTAAAGACTTCGGACATAGCTTAACGACTGCCTTCAATGGTGACAGCCGGGACCAACGGCTTAGCGTGCCATCCGAAGCATGGAGGAGCTTGAGATATATTTATGCCACTTGCGGCCACCCATCCCAGTGATGACCGCGCCCTGGGCTGCTTAACATACGTAAGCCCTAAAAATGCTCACACCTACCTGGACTATGGAGCTCCGCAAACTAACAAACAACCATTAATAATATCATCTAAGCAATGGTATAATAAAACCTATTTACAGAAGCCGGCATTATAAGAAGAATTTTTCAAAACGCAGGTCTCGTCACAATACAGGCCATTTTGCGAACATACCTCGCAACTATTTATGTATTTTAAATCCATTTTTTCTTATAAATTTTAAAATACGTTGTTGAATCTATAACCGCTGCTGTCATACTTTAGTCATTCAGTACACTTATAGATCAAAAATAGGTGACCGAACACAATTCAGTGAATATATGCCCACCCCACATGAAAATATGGTCATGTGCGAGTTGAACTCGTGTGGACAGTCCGTAAGGTAAATCTAATATTCTGATTTGGATCCCAATAATCCACTATAATTGTACCATACATTTCTAATAGTATATTTTTAAATTTTTGGTCCCCTAGTTCCGAAGACAAGGTAAAGGGAATGGTCGAATTTCATCTAATTTGATTTATAAACTATTATAAAGTTGAGCTTGGTACTCCAATATTATATATATAATTATAAATTTGCCCATTTATGACTCGAAAAGTGCCGCATCGCAATCGCAACATGTTCGTGTTTGAGTCTCATACATCTATACGTATACCAAATTTCCAATAGATTCGGAGAAAATTGGCTGTGATAGACGGATAGATAAACAAGTGATCCGCATTGCCACTTGGTTGTTCGGAACCCTTAAAATAGGAACACTTAAGATTAAACTCAGAAGGGTATTTCACAAGTAGGTCGTATTACATATCAGGTCATTTTGCGAACAGCCCAGTGGCGACTGGACCGTAGATAATTAATGAATCAAGATCGTCAGGGTAACTTCTACTACGAAGATTAGGTTGGGCCGAATGGACCATTGAGGTAGCTCTGCTCGGCCCAACACAAACACACCGATAATTTAGGGTTTACCCCGAATAATCTGCTACTAATTCAGTTTGTTTTCTCTGTTGTATTAATTGAGGTTTACGATGAAATTGGTATTTGATTTTGTCAATATAGGTAACAAAATATCTTGCTTAGAATAATAATAATACTTTTAATAATTAATGCATTATAAAATTAATATATTTTTTGCTTTTTATCTAACTTTAAACATTAAAATTTATAACATTTTTTAAACTAAATCCAAAACAACATAACTAAAGTTCAGTTTAGAGGTTATGCATTAATTATACATAGATATTATTACATCTTTTTGCCTTGCAGGGTAGAAAGATCTTAGGTTTATAGACCTTAAAACCACGTTTAGCATGTTAGCATGGCACACGCGAAGGTGAAAAACGGAAAGTGATGGGTTGCTAGCCGCATTGCCTACTAATCATGTTAAGGCGATGCGGCTAGCTCCTCAGATTTTTGTCCATTCCCTCCATCGGCTTTTACAATCTGCGCGGGAAAAGAAGCAGCTGGTACATTCTACGTTTTTTTCTTTCCCTTCGACCATTATACCTGTATTTATTTTCAGATCTAATGTTCCATACATTAGATATGAAAATAATTACAGGTATATTTCATGTTTTATTTATTTCCCTTGAAAGTTTGAGTAGTAATATTTAATTAAAACTAGAATATAGAAAAATACACAACAGAAAATTTACTAGAAACGGACTTAATATTGTTTCAAAATGGCTTTAGCATTTACAATTAAATTTAAACGTATTAAATTGAAAATAAAAGCACAAAGATAAAACAATCCACATATGTTGATATTAAAGAAAAAAAAACCTCCTTACTTCACTTAAAATGGAGTCTGCCCTCTCTTATAATCTCAGCTAATATTATGAAATCTTATTCTATTCAAGTCTGTTTTACTTCAAAAACAATGTTGGTAAAACTTTTCATGTTTTAGAGTAATGTATTTTTACATTTTCGCTTTGTTTGTTTGGCACTCAAGCAAAGCCGGGAGAATAACGTTTGCACTATAAATGTGGATTTCGAGGGTACAGATAAATAACTCATGTGATCAAATATCATAGTTTTATTTTTTTCTCCTTCCTCATTCTGCAACTTTACAAAAATCGACAAGGTACGAGTATCTACTACAAGTTTGTTACTACAAGGTATCATTCATTATTATGTAATATTTACAATTTTATGATCAAACTAGCTTTCGCCCGCGGATCCGCCCGCTTCAATGTTGATCCCTTGGGAATAGTACTTGTTCCCGGGATAAAAGGTAGCTTATGTACTCCTCCGTACTCCAGAGAACTTGTATGCTAAATTTCATGATGATCATTTCAGTAGTTACGGCGTGAAAGCGTAAGAAACAAACAGACTCTCTTTCGCATTTATAATATTATAGTAAGGAAGTAAGGATAAGGATATAATATTAGTAAGGATAATAACTCAACTTATACCATAAAGTGTGGAGTGATTTCATCAATCATTAATCATTGCAAAGGATTTGATAGTAGGTAGGTACTCATAGTTATAAAACCTATCAACAATTGTGTTAATTGCTCTAATGGATGTTTACCGATACGTTAGGGGAATGACCAAACATACCTAATCTTAAAAGATGTGGTACTATAGTTATCCGTTATTTGTTTATTACTCGCTAAACATCATATTGGATATATATGTAAGGTGTCAATGGTAAAACATCCATTTTCTTTGATTTATATAAAATATATATAATTCTTTCGAACTTACTTTGAGGCTAGCTCAATCTGTATGATATTGTATGACAGGTCGATACCAGCGCTACGGTGCAAAAGCAAAAACAGCGCGAACTAAACGAAATACAAATGTACTCAGAGTGTTAGAAAAGTGACGACCAAAAATTACCCTCAAAGTAAGTTCGAGACTTGTGTTATAGAATACTAACTCAGAGACAAATTTTATAACAAATACAAATATAGAGATATCCAAGAACAAATTCTATCTTCACCTGATCAGGTATCGAAACCGGGACCCCCAGTGTGGTAGCCAGCCTGGCATGATCACCATGAGGCCACAGAGCTCGTCAGAAATTTGAAAACATATATCTCTATTTAAACGTCATATTTCAAAATTCTTAATTATTATTAATATAAACAAAAATCTATACTATGCGATGCATTTACATCATCAGTTTAAAACTACTAATCCAGCCGTTGAGTTGACGTAGGCTAGTTCTATACTCTTTTTACTTTGTGCTATAAATCCCACAACATCTATAGCGTGTCTCACCTCACATAATCTCATGAAGCTTATTTCGCGTCCCCCAGGGCTGCTACATATAATATTATGATACAAGTTGCATACAACCACAGGTAACGAGTACAGTCCCGCAGAGAAACTGTAAGCACCTTATTTTCTTTCACTCGTTTTACATTCGGTTTATTTTTGACGCGTTGTATTTTTGTACAGACTTTTAAATGAATTTTTAAAATGAACCTAACTTAGTCTTAATAAAAAGATCTGTTTTTATTTCATCTACATTATTAAGTACTATGTGATTGATAATGAAATAATATAATTAAACGTCTGGCTAAGTTATTACAAATTACATACATTGAAAATCTTAACAGGTACATCTTGGGCATCGAAAATCGAAGGCATTTGATTAATACAATAAAATGTTAGTTGCTTATAAATTAAGAAACAGGATTTAATATTTAACTCAACGTTAACATGATTAGAAAATATATAAATACATCAAAAAGTACTAAACTTAGTAGAACTTATCACCATAGTTGAGTTTTGAAACAACTGCGAAATTAGCCGTAGGTACGTACGTACTTACAATGAATGTTCGAGACTTTTCCATTAGGAGCCAAGTTTCATGTAATAAATGGATACCCCGGGGAACTTATTAAGGATTCAAGGCACAATGCATTCGCCCCGCCTTAGTTGCTTTAAAATGTTACATTAGATTTACTTAACAGGTAATTAAGAAAAATGCATTGAAGTGTAAAGTCCGTGTTTGGCCTATACTTATTTTTACTCTACGTTTAATCTTCCATGGTGGTCTGAGAGAAAATAAAAACATAGATGCCAGCTGCTTCTCTGCGCGCGCAGACGGTACCTAGAAGCCGGTCAAGGAAATGGGCGAAAATCTAAAGAATCATGACAATAGGCGATGCGGCTAGCAACCCATCACTATTCTGATTCCGTTTTCAACCTTTATGCCCATCAACACGCTAAGCGTGATCTTTCGGTCTTATGACTTTAGGCTCTGTCTAACGGGGTAAGGGATAAAGACGTGATAATATGTATGTATCTACGTGGGTGAAGCAAAACCAAAACTTTATAGTCCATTATGAGTGAAGTTATAATAATGCGAGTCTATATAAACATTGGGCGAGCATGTTATTAACAAAAAGGCTCATGAGATTATACGACGTTTTTCAACAGAAGTTCTCTTATGTGGACATGGGCAGGACATATTATTCGGATGAATCCAAGCAGATGGGCCCAAAAGGCTACGTTATGGGAACCAGAGGGGCAAAGGAAGAAAGGCAGACCGAGGAGAAGATGGCGAGACGATATAGACGGCTTTTTAACTGGTTGGCAGCAAATAGCCCCGGATCGGGAAGTGTGGAATGGAAACAGAAAGGGGAGGCCTTTGACCAGCAGTGGGACACAACAGGCTAGTAAAAAAAAAATGGAAGGATGAAAGTCGCGGACGGATTGAAATCGCTCGAGCTTCATTTAATAAGATGAGAAAAGTGTTGTGCTGTCGATGCATTAAGATACAACTCCGAGTAAGAATTCTACAATGCTATATTTGGCCTGTAGTCCTCTATGGCAGCGAAGCATGGACTATTAAAGAAGACGTGAGAAGACGGCTCGAAGCCTTCGAGATGTGGTGTTACCGTCGCATGCTTCGTATTAGCTTAAAATAATAATAATATTCTTTATTATTTTAAACAATTTTACACAAAAAGTCAGCAATGAAAAAGTGCTTCAACGTGTCGCAATGCAGCGGAAATTATTGCAAACCGTCAAAAAGCGCAAAGTTGAATATTTGGGTCACGTTTTGCGACATGACCGATATCAGTTGCTGCAACTTATAAAGATGGGCAAAGTTGAAGGCAAAAGACGCGTTGGAAGACGCAAGAAATCATGGCTAAGGAACATAAGGGAGTGGACCGGAATAACAAAGATCGAGGAATTATTCCGCTTGGCAAAGGATAGAGAGGAGTTTGGGAAGCTGACGGCCAACATCCAGTAATGGAGAGGCACTGAAAGAAGAGAGAAGAATAATAAAATAGATAAAGCAACCCGGGTAAGGTCTCCAAAGTGATGGAAGAGCACAATTGGGTAATTTTTTTTTATTCTAACCATCTATCAAATATTACCTCCATGTAAAACTTACAAAGCTCTAGGCGGCCGAAGCAAAGAGAATATGAAATAAGTGGGGTTACAGCTCAGAAATCTCTTGTCCGTAGAGAGGGTCTCCTCAAACCATGGCACACCTGGTTGTCTTGCTCTACGTGTTCTATCACCAGAAACGCTGTGTCAGTGGCAGAGTTATGATCAATATTGATTTGCTCAAGTCGACACCGCTAAAAAGAACTCGCCCCAACTCGTCTTGATGACCTCAGTCTAGACTCAGTCGCTTCCTCGGCCGGCAAATTAGTATAGTTACATGTAACATTTCATTAGCACTAAATTAAACTATCACATTACAAAAAATTAAGAAACATTGTTAATTGCATGTCAAGTTCGCCCATTTACTCCGACTGTACGCAGCGACGGCATGTTTTCCTTCTTGTACGGACGGCTCTCAACCTTAATCTTCTTACATCTCGCTCTTGTGATGTGTGACTGGGTTTACTACTTACGCTTCCGTGTAGGTAACGCAAGTACAAGGATATAGAGGTAATATGATGAGAGGCATGAAATTAGTGTTTAATATTTCATCAAAATATATATGACGCGTGAGATTTTGGCTTTAGATGTTTTCGCGATTGTTACACATTTAAATAAAATCACTTTAATATGGTCTCTGGTAGACTAAGTTGACATTTATCTTTGTGTTATATTATTTGTGTTTGTGTTAAAATTTTATGTTACTATTTTATCGGCATGATTTATAAACCAAATTACAGCTTTCTACTACTTATAGTCTCTGAGTAAAACCGCAGACGGAACAAGACGGACAGACATGGCCAAACTATTAAAGAGTACTTTTTAGGTTTTATCACATAAGTAAGTAATTTAGTTGAAGTAATATGAAATGTCAGTCTAAAAAGCATCAGTTAGATCATAAATTTTATAATTTCTCTCAAATTGCTTGTAAAATGTCACAATATTTACAACTATTTCTTGAAATACCATTCCATTTTTACGCTTTACTTTTTCAAACAGAAAATTTTAATTGGGTCCATTATTTTTGAAGAGTATTTTCCTCTGGTGCCAATTAGTTTGAGGGCCTGATGATGGAGTTTCAAGTAAAAAGGGTATAGACATTCTTAAAATTGTATTCTATTCTTTTTACATTTTACTATGTGATTTTTTTTTTTGTTTCAACTTGAAGAGCGAGTCCTTTGTGAATGAAAAGTATTAGTCTAGTACTAGTCCTTGTTATTAACGTCAAATGTAACTAAAAGTAATGTGCATTTCTGAGAGCTAGAGATTTTGTAAAGCTCTTAGATTTTTCATGTGAATTCACGTAGAAGCGAAACTTTATATCCGAGACCGAACTCGACTATAGTTCAAAAGCATTACGCCCAGAGGTAGTCTCAGTAATAAAAATAAAGATTTTGAAAGAAGTATAATTAAAAACAGTTGTGTATTTTGTCAAGAAATCGTATAAAAAACTGAACCCTATCCAATGTATTACGATTACATAATATGAAAGTTGAATGAATTATAGGGTAAAACGAGGAGTAACTGGCCACTTAAGCGTTTTTTTTTCACTTCGAATATTTTTTTGTCCTAATAGTATTGATGTATATTTTTTTTTATAACGTCATTCGAATAATTGTTTATTTCTATGTAATTTCTGGTGAAAAAAAAAATGAATTCGAACAGCCTACGTTTTTTTATAATTTTTTAAGAAAAATAGGTACTATATTATTAGTAACTGGCCACAAAAATTCAATAACTGGCTAGTACCTAATTAGTAACTGACCTCATGAAAAAACATTATCTTTGGATATGAAAAAGATCTTAAAAACTCAATTTTAAGGCATAATAATAATTAATATTAATTATCATACTATCTCATTTTCATATTATTAATTATTTGTAATATATTTATACAGAAAAAAATATTTTGGAGATCAGTAATCAATGGAAGATAGTTTATGTAGATATTTCTATGATAAGCTCTAAAAACTACCTACTTAATGAATTTATAAAGAACGTGAAGTTTCTTAAAATTAGTTCTCGGTCTTACTCCAGATAGGGGTTTAAAAAAGCCGTGATTTAGAGCTGATTTGACTATACGGTTAATGATCTTTATTTTGTTTTAAAACATATTTCTATTTATTACATAATTTTGCTTTTGCTTTTCTTTCTTTGCGAAGTCTATTTCTGATCTGTTTTGACCTCTTCTTCTCAGTGTTTATTCAACTGTTTCGCTTTTTGAACATATTAATTAAAGGCAATTTTCATAATAACCATTTTCTTTGTCATTTTAATGATAAGTCTTCAAAAAAACTTTTTGATTAGCATGAGAAAGCCTCATTTTTTTTTTATTATTAATTTCTATTGATTAGTAGTCAAAGAAAACTGCAAAGTTAAACTCATGTAAAGTTCATTAATTGCGTTCTCATGTTCATTGTAGTTTTCTTGTGATATTGCCCCACGATGATATAACTGCTCTGGTCTCAAATGTCAGTCTCAGATCCAGTTGACTATTTCCTTCTTAAGATTGTTCTGCTACTTCTTCCTTATCTTTCCTAAAGTTTTTACTTCCTTCATTAAGAATCGTGTTAGTTTCTGTTTCTTCCAGTAAAATTACCTTATAAATTTCATAAAATTTTGTCTTAACCTATTGATATTTTGTTCTTTTGTATGGCGCCTTACCTTTTTATTCTTTCGACTACAGAGACGCCTGACTTATAGTCATCAATTATGTAGCGTTATCAAAAGTATACTGCTTTTTTTTGACATGATTTAACTTCATGTATCAAAGTTTCAAAGAAAAAATCTCATTCAGTAACTGGCCACCTTACTGGCCACCTATGCCAGTTTCTGATAAATGATGATAAAAATTCCTGATATTTTTTTACACGGTTTTATGTCTAATGTACAATGCAAATAAGAGTAGTTTTTAATCAAATTCCGTCATTGACTATTGTTGCGACTTTCTGGAAGGGTCACTGCATTCTCCGATCAACCCCAGAATCACAGCAAGGAAAAACAGTAAACACTGACCTGGATCCACGGTGGACAGGGCTCTGGAAGGATTCGCCTGCGACAAGCCTCGTGGCGGCTGGCTGGGAGGGAACCTTCCTGGCTTGAACTGTATTATTTTCTTACTGCCTACACTAGTGGTACAACATCACACACGCGCGATGAAGATTTAGGGCTGTATTCGGCCAGCGAAGCCCTTAGGGTCGTTATTTTTGGAAATTATATTAGCGCAAGACGCGCTCAACAAGACTCGTCCGCCATATTTTTTCGACTAGCATTTTCGGCCAATCACAGGCCGTCTCGGCGAAAAGGGAGTAGATATAGGGGGAACGGAAGCAGGACCACAGATAGGTAATTCTATTTGGGTTTTTAAAGTTAATGCTTACACATTTTCCCCCACCTGAAATCCACAAGGGTTTCACAGAGAATGCAAATTGAAAGATATAAAACAAAAGCAATAGCTACGCACTATTGCAAGAATATCTAGAAATATTATTTTCGAAAGATAAAGTAATAAATAAGTTTTAACTAGCCTAAGGATAGTGTGTATTTATGTTTTAGTAATTTATGAAAAAATATCTTAATTAATTGGTAAGGGACAAACCTTTACTACCGGCCTACGAAAGGTCTTTCCGTTAGCAGTTCGGAAAGTAACTACTCTGACTACTTGATCCGAACCAGTATGCACTTGCACAATACGTGCCAACTTCTAGAACATCGGCGGAAGATTAGGTTCGTTAACTATGACTAAGTTATCTACTTTAATATTTGGTTCATGTACGAACCTTTTGTTCTTTCGTTGTAATGTATGAAGATAATCACGCTGCCATACGCGCCAAAATCTCTGGGTAATTTTCTTAAGCATGACCCAACGAGAGCGCGGACACGAAATAAAACATCTAACACACTTCGACAGCACGGTACGTATCAGAAGTCTCAATCCAATTATCCAAAACTGGCGTTGAATAAGAGATTGTAAGGTTCGAGGTCCACAATGCAAATATTTTTTATGAAAATGTTTTATTATAATTTTAGATATTGGACATTGTTTATGTAACAAAAAAGGGTGTAACGCAGATGGTGACAGATTAGCCTCATCGATGCGTTCCCCCACCCGCACGATCCCATCATCGTCCAGGAAAGGTGAAAGTTTTTGAATGGACTTTACACATGGTTCATTATCTCGCACTCGACTGACTTCGGAAGACATATAATGATACGGACTCAATTTAACTAACACTTTGGTTGACTTCTCGAGTTCAGGACTACTGAGAAATGAAAGAATTCGATTTTGCCTTGCAACCCTCGAATTTGAAATAAATCGAATACACCATGCTACAATTCTTAGAATTTTTGTAAAAGAGGAATGTCTGGCAATTAAGGCCAGAAGTAGGTTTCTCACATTAATCACGTGAAGACTTTTAGTTTCTAGCGGTTTGAGCTCGGGTAAGTCTTCTTTTGGAAGTAGAACCCGTTTGTTAGGCCATTGACTAGGCAAATCCTGTAGCCAAGAAGGACCTTTCCACCACAGAGGATGGTCTATAAGCTCTGGACAGGACACTCCGCGACTACAACAGTCGGCCGGGTTATCCTTAGACGAAACATAATACCAATGATCGGGACTAATCAAATCAGTTGCTTGAATGACACGATTGGCTACATACATTTTTAACAAATGAGGGGCGGTATTAAGCCATGACAAGGTAGTGCTGCTGTCTGAATAAGCTCGAATAGAATTAATAGTTATATGGTCTTTAAGCAAATTATACATGTGCGATAGAACTTTTGCTAGAAGCACCGCTGCGCTTAGCTCGAGTCTATTTACCGTGGTAGGTTTTAAAGGAGCTACTCTAGATTTTCCAATCAGTAAACTAGTCACAGTAGAAATTCTGGGCTCATTAGTAACCACACAAATATACACACAACAACCATAGCCTTTCAGAGAACCATCACAGAAACCTACCAACTGTACTTCCATCGGATTGGAAGGTATAACTAGCCGCGGGATAGAAATTTTTTGTAAATCAGACAAATTGGCCGCTATTAAATGCCATTGTTTGGTTAAATGTTTTGGAATAGTCTCATCCCACGATAAATTTAATCGCCATATTTCTTGTAACAGCGATTTTGCTGCAAAGACTACTGGGCATATCCAACCGAGTGGATTGAAAATGCGGGCTACTAAAGAGAGTATGGATCTTTTAGTAAATTTGACTTCGAACGAGTCTGAAAAGACATATGAAAAAGAATCATTAATGGGATTCCATCGTATCCCTAATATTTTGACAAACTCATTTCCCGATTCATCGAAGGATTTGGAACTTTGACAAAATTCAGGAGGAACATCCTTAAGAAGACGAGGAGCGTTAGTAGTCCATTTCTCGGGTCTTATCAATATTTGCCGATACATACGACGGATGTCGGCAGTAAAAACTATTTTGTGAAGTCTAAATTTTGTCACTAAATCGACAATATCCACTTGCAGCTTAGGACCCACATGAACAATATTATTGAGTGACATATTATTCGAGGTCCGACTACTGGCATCGAAGACTACTCGTAAACGTGTCGTTGTACTATCGGGTCTTATTACACAATGGTGAGGAATAATATAACGGTCAGTAGACAAAGATTCAGCAGGCTGCATATGTCCCAGATCTTCGTACTGCTGCATAAATTCCTTATACTCCGTTTTCAACTCAGTCTGGCTGGCAAGACGCTTTTCCAAGTTGAGAAAACGGTTAAGAGCCTGATGATATGATTCTCCTAAGGCTGGAGTATCATCTTTAAGCATAATTGGTACAACATAACGACCTTCGGAGGTAAGATATGTGCCATTTTTATATTTTTGTTCACATATTTCATCCTCAGGACCGGAAATTTTACATTTCGACGGTTCTTCGGATTCCCAAAACCGTTGAACAATCTCATCGAGCGCGCAAGAAGACGCGATGAGTGACGTAACGGGTGTGGCTGGAGTTTGAGCCACCACGTTTTGAAGAAACTGACCACTTATCACCCAGCCGAATACGCTAGACAGTGCACATGGAAAACCAGGACCTAGGCTATAACGTGAACCAGTATATATCTGGTCAAAACAGTCTACTCCTAACAACAGATCGATCGGACCCGATTTATCAAAATCTTGGTCGGCGAGATCCAAATGTTTAAACTTTTCCTTGACAACCGACGGTAACGAAGTTGAAGGAATCATTGAAGTGATTTTAGGCAAAACCACTAATGGTATATCAAATTGGGGCGAGTCATTTGACCTAGGCACAATAGAGCCAAAAGTATAACCTTCGATATTAGAAACATAATTTTGACCGAGACCGGTTACATTTAAATTACACTTTTTTATATGTAAACCTAACTGTCGCACACAGCTACTTGTAATGAAAGAGTCCATCGAGCCACTATCTATGATTACACGAGCATGCTGCAATGAACCATCCACTCTTCTCAACCGAACCACTGCTGAACCAATAATTTTGGTACTCATAGGTGTCTTTGACATGTTTGGCTGAGTTGTACAAGTTAGGGCAGTGCTCATATTGGAATTCTCAGAAGCCTTTAGGTCAATGGTATTAGATAATAAACTTTTATGTTCTTCATGAAATAATGTGTTATGTTTTGAGTTACAAATGAAACACATGGACTTAGACTTGCAGTCTGCACTGCCGTGCAGACCCTAAAATGCAGTAATAGGATTTTTAAGAGATTTTAGTTGAATACTGAACCTTATAGAGTACGTTATAAGGAGCATTGTGATTGAACCGATTTTTTAATACGATGATTTTTAAGACATAAAAATCAAGTTTAAGATTGCAGTAACTCAAAATCGCATGCCTGAATACACTATTAAACTAACTAACATACAGTAAGAGCATTTACGTATACGGGTCTCCATGACTTTACCAAGTTAAACGCAGTAAATATCGTTACTGCCTTTAATTTCTACCTAATTAAATATGATTGCATGTATATTAAAATGCAGTAATATTTTTTTGTATGATAAACATTATTACTGCATTAATGTTTATTATAATAATTACTAATTAAAGTGCAGTAAAGCACTTGAATACGGTATCTTATTTAGTATTCATAAAGGGGTTTCTGAAATTAAAACTAACTAATTTGCAGCATAATAAAAATACTGCTTTTTAGTTCTATTGTGCAATATTTTTGAACGCGAGTGTTAATGTTTAAAATGCAGTATATTTATTATTTACTGCAGTAAAGTAAATTAAATAGTAGACTAATCCAAATTTCCAAAATAGCTTAAAGATAATTTAAACGCAGTAATAATCACTATTACTGCATTTCAATTGGTAACGTAAGCAATAAGACTGTTTTTACTCTAAACTAAACCTTATTTACTGCGTCTTGTCGGCTCGGGATACGTCGCTCTTTCTCGCTCTAGCCACGGTAATGATATCTTTACCGTGCTCTAGCAGTCGCCTACCGACCCTACCGTACGCAGTGGAAGAAAGTCGTCTGCGCTGGTGCGGAAAAACGTGATTTTTTGATCCTTAACAAAAAAGAAAGAGTCTACGAATTTGAAGACTTTTGCGCTGCTGTTGGAACTGCAACTTTCGGAAAAATATTTGTCAAACACATAGAAATATCTGATTTCTTCCTTTTTAAATTGTATATTGCTCTACGGAAAAACTTAAAGATGAAGATGGCAATACCTAAGTACCTAAAAATATAGTTAAAATAAAAGTTGACAGAGGCAACTACTGCATCTATTACAAAAAATATAGCGAATTGAATTGCCTAAAATAAAAATAAAATCCCAAACCTGATATTTAAACTACACCTAAGGGCTTCCACCATAAAACAAAATATTATAAGAACCTATTAAAGAATGGTCCTACCATTGATGCCGGAAAACAGGTTGGCATTGGCCTGGAAAAGTTTACCTTTTTCAGCTGAGGAAACCAATGGTTCATTGGTTATTGCAAATTTATTTCTATTGGTTAATGGAAATTATTTTTGATGAGGATAGCGAAAAATGATGATGATTCCTAAGAGGTGTTTTTCCCTCAGCAGATTTTGTTGTCTAAAACTCGTATTAAAACTTTAAAAAAAATGTAATTAACATTTTATGCGAAGTTCGTTTTCGTTTAGTTATTTTATTAAGTTTATGTTTTTGTTGTCTCTTTATAGTTTTTGATAATGATGATACCGAGTATAGAATACTCATATCATTGCCATATATTTTATTTGATTGTCTATCGTGTTTTTTTCATTTCATGTGCCGTTAAAAGATCTCATGTGTTTTGCTAAAAGCCCAAAGCTATTTGACTGATATAGTTGTAAGTTTATACATAAATATAGTTTTATTAAGTTATTATGTTCAAACAAAATACTATTTAATAATTTGATATACGAATAGTACATATTATTTTCAATTTTCCAAATTGTTTTTTTTATAAAGATTTATTTATGTATAAATTTTATATTTACTTACTACTTGCTGATTTACACGAATATTCACTATACAAATTAAAATGAAGTAAAGAAAGCGTTTTGCTGCAAATTAGTCTGCAAGGCTGCAAACGAATCAAAAATAGTCGCAGTATTAGGTTTTTTTGTCGCATTTTAATCTGCATAAGTTTACAATTTTGTATGCAGTAACAGTCATGATTTTGAAAAAAATCTATTTATTTAGAAACAAACAATTATTTTAAAATATTTTTTACGTCAGTTCAATCTTTGTGTTCAGTTATTCATCGTAGTAAAAAAACAACTTACCAAACATATGAAATAATATAAAAAATAAAGCATCAAAAAGATTTTCGCGCTTTTCTCAAAACCGCTTTTTTTCTCTTACTGCACTTTAGGTGCTGCAGGGCAGTGCACTAGTGTGACCGGGCCTTAAGCAGTTTTGACATAATTGTAACTCTTTAACTAATTGTTGTCGCTGTCCTATATTCATAGAATGTACTTTACCACAGCGATATATTGAATGATTTTCATGACAATACACACAAACAGCCTGATTAGGTTTATTATTATTTGAGTTCGAAGAAGTAATAAAGGAAGAATTTAATTGCCGAGAAAAATTATCTTTCTTTGTATTATTGTGGTTTTGTTTATTTGTAGAATTGAATGACTGTAAATTACTAGTTTGACTAACCTCTAATACCTTTATATAATTCTGCAAATAAACAATCAAATTATTAAATTTAGGAATTTCTTCGGTATTTTGTAATTCAAACCTTTTCCTAGTTTCTGTATCAAGAGGCCGAGATGCTATGTAAAATAAAAGAAATTCACTTAAATCATCAATATTTAACCCGCGCAAGGCACTAACACATTCATAAAGTGTGTTGGTTAATTGTGATAAGTTTGATAATGATGGCCGTTGGATCGGATTTAATTTTATTATTTTTTCTAAATAAGCGGTGGCTAAAATACGTTTATTATCATACCTGTCTAGCAACGCTGCATAAACAACAGAATAATTAGCTGATGTTATAGGAACACCCTTAGCTAGTGTCAGGGCATACCCAGACAGACATGACAACAAATAGTAAAATTTCTCTGTGTCCGACAACGAAACATTATTATGCACAAGCGACGTATAACTGTCTTAAAACATCTGCCAGTTCTCTATATTACCATCAAACTTAGCTATTTGCAATTTAGGTAGTTTCACTTGCGAGCTGGAATGCGCATGACCTTGACACAGTTCCGAGCGCGAACTCGCACTGGCGCTTGCGTCGAGAGAATCGGCAAACTCAATGACGAAATAGTATAACTCGTCAAATGACAACATTGCATTATTATCGATAACAAATTGAGGATTTAGTTTAAGTTGCAACTGGTTTACACGATCGTTGCATTCCAAGAAATTATCACGAATTTTATCAATTCTTTTATACCTAGCTCGAAAGGATGCTAATTTAGTTTTATTTTCTTTAGTAATTTTTGCTAAGTCATAAAGTATTTGCATATTTTTAAACTCATATTCACGTTTTCCAATGGTGGACATTAATTCTCCTTCCGCCATGTTTTGGTAGGCACTAATTGTGAAAGTACGAGTAATGTAGGTAAGTAGCAAAAGTTTAAATGGAAACTGAGTAATGGAACAGATATTCACAAACACGTAGGTTTTAAAACTACGGACTATTACTTATAATCATGAATACACACCTCACTGCTATTAATTGACCCTAGGTAAGTACATAGGCTATTCAAAATAGTTCGAAAGCCTGAGTAACAAGATAGTACCTTATGGCATACAAATCGAACGATTAAGGGATTATTACAAGGGAATTAACGAGATAAGAAGTATGTACTCGTAAGCAATAGGTAATGTACTATGGTATGACACAGGTATGGAATTCCCTGTTTGATCCGAGATTGTTAGACAAATAGACAAATGCTAGGTGGGTAAGTACCTAGTTAATTTGAATCTATAATAAGTCTATTTATGAATAAATTAGTTATCCATATTTGGAAATAACTTTAATTGAAAATATTGAAATTAAGTGGGTAATTTACCCACTTAATTTCAATACGTACGTGAAATAAGTACGTGAGGAATTTCCTCACAGGAGGCACCATAAATTAATGTTGCGACTTTCTGGAAGGGTCACTGCATTCTCCGATCAACCCCAGAATCACAGCAAGGAAAAACAGTAAACACTGACCTGGATCCACGGTGGACAGGGCTCTGGAAGGATTCGCCTGCGACAGGCCTCGTGGCGGCTGGCTGGGAACCTTCCTGGCTTGAACTGTATTATTTTCTTACTGCCTACACTAGTGGTACAACATCACACACGCGCGATGAAGATTTAGGGCTGTTTTCGGCCAGCGAAGCCCTTAGGGTCGTTATTTTTGGAAATTATATTAGCGCAAGACGCGCTCAACAAGACTCGTCCGCCATATTTTTTCGACTTGCATTTTCGGCCAATCACAGGCCGTCTCGGCGAAAAGGGAGTAGATATAGGGGGGAACGGAAGCAGGACCACAGATAGGTAATTCTATTTGGGTTTTTAAAGTTAATGCTTACACAACTATTTTATCAGTAACTGGCATAGGCGGCCAGAAACTGAAATCTTGCATTTTTTTTGAGTTACTGGCCTCCCCCTCTATCTTAGCTTTTAATGTATCTTAATTAGATTAAACATCAAATAATTGTCGCTTACTGCTTGAACTTCTATAATGTTACAACTCGCACACTTAATTTGCCTTATTTAATCAGAAATTACGTTTTTTTTACCAAAACCCTCCTTAACGTTTTGACAAGAATACACCTTACACGTCGAAAGACAAACGACAAGCGACAAAAAATTTCCGCCAACTTTGGCGCCAGTGTCCATAATGGAAATTATTTGTACTGAAATGACAGCTAGATAACTACGGAGTTCGAAATTAAACAAATAGATGGCGTATTGTTAACAAATCTCTTATTCTAACTGAAATTAGTATAGAGTGGCCAGTTATTGCAGGTGGCCAGTTACACCTCGTTTTACGGTACATCAAAATGATATTCGCCATTGGTTTACTGAGAAATATTGTCATGTTAAAACTTCTAGATTTGTCTGCTTACTTGAGTATTAATGACATAAAAAGCAACAGAGCAATGTGTCATCTCATACAAATGGTACTCGGGCCGCCTTACTTTGATGGTTTGATTAATTAATATAAAATTTTAGTTTACGAACTTATCCAAATTTAAAATAAAATTGCCAACGCTCATGAGTAAAGTACTGAGTAAATATTATCCTCCACACAGATATCGTGATGACCTCTACGCCACAGAGGTCATCATGCTCACACCATAAAAGATGAGTAGAAAATCTGAAACCAGTATTGTTATTGGTCTCTTATAAAGAAGCAAAAGGGAAAGAAAGGCAAGAAAGCTATCACCATTAGTAACGTAGTCTGCAGCTTTCCGAGATCTTGCTTTATATAATAAATCCAAGAAATTCATTTGAAATAAATACCATAAAAGAACAAAGTCACAAAGGAGTAATAAAAGCATTGCATTTGCATTACAGCATATGTTTTTCCATAACACAGGCATAACAAGACTACAATGTTCACAACGCGAGAATGGCCGAAAGGTGTATTCCCCTTTACCCATTACAATACTGCATAGATTTTAAAAAAAATTGCGTCTATGCCTTACTGCTATTATAAGACTGAATTAAAACCATAGACATTTTCAGTGGTTTATGATTTGTAGTCTACAGATATTAGTGGTCCGTGGAAGCAACCAAAGTGAATAGCGAACAATCTAAAAAAATGTTTTTAATATATTCTGATATTTTTTATAGAACGCATTTAAATATTTGGGTACACATACATTTCAAAAAGTTATTTGTATATTTATTTTCTATAGCTTAAACCTTAAAATTTATATTTAACCTTTATAGGATAGATCTGAAACGCCATTTTTAAAAAAATCTATGCTTTATATTTAATTATTCCACGCAATACGTATTTAGACAGTATCAAGACACTGAAGGTTCGATCGTACTGTAGGTTCACTAAAAGATCTACTACAGTTGCTAGTAATTAAAATTGTATTTTTTTTACTTTAATGTACCTCACTAATGATCTAATTAACGACCAACCCCGGCTTCGCACGGGTGCAATGTAGATACATATCTTCACTCTAATCTCTCTAACCTCAAATTTTAATAAATGAGCATACATAGGGACAGACAGACAAAGGGACGCGACCTATTAATTATTTTTTACGCGACTTTGTTTTATACTGTATTAATACATCTTCATTTAATATACATGTAAAATGTTAGTAAAACTAGCTTTAGCCCGCGGCTCCGCCCGCGTCAATGTCGATCCCTCGGGAACAGAACATTTTCTCGGGATAAAATGTACCCTATGTCCTTCTCCGTACCCGAAACAACAGTTCAATAGTTACAACGTGAAAGCGTAACAAACAAACTCACTTTCGCATTTATAATATTAGTTAGGATTAGGGACCATTCAATAGCGTAAATAGGAACACACGAGCCCGCCAGCAAAGCGTAGTAAATAAGGATCAGTGGATTATTGGAATGGCGTATTCACTCCGCAAAGAACCGCGATTTACGGTACTGGCGAAATGTTAAATATTACATGCATTGTTTATGTTATATCTTGGAAATAAACACGGAAGCTCTTATATTTATTTTCCAATATTTTCTCGCGATATACCGTAGACTATTTTGCCTAAGTACTGTTTAATCTAGACTAATGTTTTATAGAAAGGAACGCTTTGTGTGTTTGTTTTTAATGGATAACCTCAATAACAACGGATCAATTTTAAAAATTCATTAATAGAATATAAGCTACATTATTAGCGAGCATACAGGCTTTTACTAGTAGTTTAAAAAAATTGGTTGTCTGTTAAGTCGGTTTACGAAGGTTTACGACCGATAATTTTACATGACAACGGTGGAAGAGAGATGCGTCACCATAGACGCAATTTTTTTTTAAATCTATGTGCGTCACAATCCGAACGTTTAGGCCGATCGTGCCTCTCTATCGCTTGTAAGCGCGTTCTCGCTTGACACTCATTCGTGCGTGCCGCCGGAGTTCATCGATTTATAAGACGATTTCACGTCAAAGAAAGACATACATAAATATAAATTGATAAAAAGAACACAATTTTGCTTATTAATTTCATTATTGGGCGGCTAGTGCTGCGAAAACTAGTGACATCTCTGTCATATAAGCGTGTAAGCTCGGATAAATCCTCACTTGAGATCATCGGTAATTTATGCAAACGTAGTGGTTCACATGCCAGCCTGCTACATAGGATAGGAAATCTGGGTTCGGTTCCAAGAGTGGACTATATAATGTAATTAATTTTCACAGCTATTTGTATTTTTAAGGCTTTTGAGCAAACCTAGGAGGGTTGGCAAGCAGCGGCCCGTAAAGAATTGTTCTTAGTTTCCTGCCTCAAAATAATAACATTACAATTAGTCCGTCAGTCATCATTTCATCATCATCATATCAGCCGCAAGAAGTGCACTGCTGAACATAGGCCTCCCCTAAGGATTTCCAATACGACCGGTTGGATGCGACATGCATCCAGCGTCTTCCTGCGACCTTAGTCAGGTCATCCGACCATCTGGTCGGTGGATGTCCGACGCTGCGCTTGCCCGTACGTGGTCGACATTCGAGAACCCTTCTGCCCCATTGGCCATCGGTTCTACGCGCTATGTGCACCGCCCACTGCCACTTTAAAGAGCTAATCCGCTGAGCTATATCGGTGGCCTTCTTTTATGAATCTCCTCGTTTCTGATTCGATTTCGCAGAGAAACACCGAGCATAGCTCTCACCATAGCTCTTTTAGCGCCTGTCCGTCAGTCAGATAACCCAAAAATATTGGAAACGTATTTTTCCTTCGTCCATTAAACATGACGTTCTACGGGTAAAGGTACTTATGGACACTAGCACTTACGACATTGTGTTTATTTACGCTAAGTAAAATTTTAGGAATTGTTTACTAAACGTCTAAAGGGCCAGCGTCGATAAAGTAACTTCACCAGTTGAACGTCACAAATGATAAAGATAAACACGTTCATACTCATGAGTGGGTGCTCGTGTCGTCTCAGTTTGCTAAAAAGTAAAAAAAAATACGTATTGATTTTTATTTTTATTATCTAACTGCTGGACTAATTGTATTTATGGAAACTTACTTAGTCTTGACGGACACCGGGCTCCGACGGACCAAATCTGTAAATGCTGCCGGGAAAACAGTAAGATGAGGAGGAAGAGGTTGTTTGTATTATTTACCTCCTTGCTAATGGCTCATTGTTGATGAATGTTGTTCGGCAGCGGCGGCCGACGGACAGCCCACCTGGGAAATACCCCGCAAGCAAGCCGGGCCCCCACTGCCGTCTATTTGTTTGAGATACGGAGTGCGTAAATTATTAGAGAAACCGTTAGAAAAGTAGCTTTCATTTATCATTTCACAACGCTTTAATTGTAATAAGATATTGATAAAAAGGATTTTTATAGATACTTTTCGAAAAAGAAGCAGAAAAAATCACTAAAGAAAGTGGTGCAAATAGTAAATATACAAAAAACAGTAACACTAGAAGCATATATGTGCAATGCAAACATATAATACCTACTTCCATGCTGGTCTGGGAAAAAATAAAAAACGTAGAATATACACACTGCTTCTTTTCTCGCACAGGTCGTGAACCCCGATCAATGAAATAGGCGAAATTCTGAGGTATCATGTTAGTACGCGGTGCGGCTAGCAACCCATTACTATTCTGATTCCGTTTTCCACCTACAAGCCCACCAACATGCTGAACGTGGCTTTTACGTCTAATAGACCTAATAGGCTCTGACTACCTTGCAAAGGAAAAAGATGTTATAGTATGTACATATGCATGTATATGTATAGGTAAAACCGTTATACATAGAAATTCTCTATAACATAGAAATTCACAAGTGAGTTGTTCCTGGAGTAACAGGTACTCGTAATAACTGATCAAACCCTCATATAAACATTTCGACAAATAAAACGAAAACAGTAATAGAAAAGTCGTTTACCAAATTCAATTTCGAACATGTACCATGACCGACGTTTCTCTGAATTCAAACAAGAAATGGGAATAATTCTAGAGAGAATTGGACTCTTACCTTGTTCGCTTTTCGACTGAATCACTAAAGTCATAACATCTATCAAATATTCAGAGAACCTCTTACAAATGATAAAAGCAAAAGAAGGATCTGTCGATAACTGTAACGGGGTCTTTTTTCACTCTGGAAGACATTCGACCCTTCAGGGAGGGAAATATCAGCATGTCATTTGTTTATATTGCAAAATTAATCCCCCTAGGCGGCGTGACTGATGAGCAGAGTCAAACGTTGCTTGCCAAACAAAGAAACACTGAGGTGTATACTATAATCGATGCTCACTTAAACGACAGATGCTGCAAACGGGTACCATCAATCTATCCCCCTGCCCACCTTCCGATTCGTGCCTCACCCCTCCCCGGCTCTCCCCGAGGGCCGAATTGTTATTCACGTTCCATTACCTCAATTTTTTAGAGACGAGGTGCCTGAAAAGAAACCCTTTCACTTATTGTGTCTCATTCCTGAATAGGTGGAGGGCCATCATGAAATTAAATTTCTTTAGATTATTCATTTTTTCTCCCTTTTCTTTCGGCTGTGGAGTGTTGTTTATTCGGGCTTAGCAGATGTTAGGAGTTACACGATGCTGGCACTTTTGTTAAGCCTCAGGGGTTCGGACACCGGGAGTAATTTAGTGGCGTCTTTTGTTTTATTAGATTGGAGAAAAACAAACAATAAATTGCGGTCGGGAACACGCACGGTCGCATGGCGGGGAGCACGCGACAAGAATCATTCGAGAATCGATTAAAGTTGGCCGCACACGTACAAGAATCGAGCAAACACCGGGAACTCGACGGCCCGCTCTCGGTGCGTTCGGTCACGTTCCAACGAGCTATAATTCAATAAGACGCGATCCAAACGCCCGTACAACCGTTCTGTTCACTTACATACATATTAAAAATCCAACCTTTTCAATTGAACTTGAAATTAATTCGATGATTTATTTTTATTCCATTTCTGTTCCGAGAAAATGGTTGTGATGCGATTGGTGAAAGATTTCTTAGGTTTGTTTGAGCCGAGGATCAAATACTAATTAATTTGGCTTTCATTTTACATACATCTTCTTTCTATAGATATAATATTAGGATAATGAATACCATTGTTAAGTTATAGGGTGACATGTCTATATTGCTGGCCAATATTTTTTGCCCAACGGATTATTATTGCTACCGCGGGGGAACAGTTTGCAAGGCCTATTTTGCTTATAAATAGTACATTATCTAATATTACTTTATCTATTCTTGGAATTTGATCTCTACGTATTATCATAATTTATTTTCTTGCTGGGTAGACCGAGTCTAGGTTTTTAAGACCTAAAATCTATGTTACGAGGGATACGGAATCAAAATAGTGACGGGTTGCTAGCCGCATCTCTTACTCCCATGATTCCTAACATTTTCGCCCATTCCCACGATTGGATTTTACGATCTGCGCGGAAAAAGAGACTAGCTAACAGCTGGTACCTTGGACCAGCATGGAAAGTATGACATAGTATTTGAAAATTCGCAAACGCGGACTTTGTATGCGGAATATGGAACTCATATCGTTCATAAAGAATGGGGCTACATTTATTGCCCCCTGCGCTCAGCTGGACACTTTTAATATACACCACTCCGGTTTACATAGGAACTCAATTTCATAGCGTTGGGGTTTATGGCTTGCTCGTATTAGTTCTTTCGAGTTTACACACCGTTTTAATACACTTGCTCAACTTTATTAATATCACCTCGCATTTAAATTAAGGATCATTTTCTCAGAGCTTGACTTTATCTATGTATCTACAAGTTGACGGTATTAGGTTTAAAATAATTAAGTAACACCTGATACAAGATGTCCCTTTATGTTTTAAACGAATTGACCGATTTTGAAATAACATGTCGAATGATCATTGCTAGGATATAATCTTTAAAAAAAAAGAAACCCAAACTGATATCTGACACAGATATACTGATAGCCGCGTTAACAGTTACATATCATACATAGTATTACGGCTTTTTCCCTTGCATGGTAGACAGAGGGCAGGTCTTTAAGATCTAATAAAAGCCACGTTTAGCATGTTGGTTAGCGTTAGGTGGAAAATGGAATTAAATTAGTGATAGGTTGCTAGCCGCATTCCCTATGAATATGATTCGTCAGATTTGTCCATCCCCTCGATCGGCTTTTACAATCTGCGTGGGAAGAGAAACAGTTGGTACACTCTACGTTTTTCTTTTCTACCATACCAGCGTGGAAGTGACGCATACTCATAGCGGCCAAACCTATTAACTCCCCTATTTTAGTTTATTCAGATATAACTGGCCTATATTCTACTAATATTATAAATGTAAAAGTTTGTATATTTCTTCGTTCTTAACTCTATTATACTAGATGAATTTTCATGAAATATTAGACTGTAGGTATTGATGCCCTTTAAATTTTCGAAAAAAACACGATAATTAGCGACATTAACGGCTGAATCTTTTGATTGCGTTGGCTTAGAAGTTTGATTTTTTCACAGCTCCGAGGGACAGTAGACTTGAGTATTTGTTGTGAATTTCAGCTTGATACCTCCACGCGTTCCTAAGAAAAAGGGTCTTGACAGACCGACAGACAGACAGACGGACAACCAAGTGATCCTATTAGAGATTAAAAACAAACAACGGGTTCTATTCCGGGAGTGCCGTCAGATCTGAAAGCTGCGTGCGGTAGAAACAGAGGGAGATTTTATATCGTCTCCTACGCCGCACCGCACATTTTTACCCATCTCAAAAGTGCACAACATCGCCAAAGAAGGTTTTACTTCAAAAATTTATGAATGATATCCTGACCCTCCACTGCCTTGTTATGAAAAAAATATCGTTATTACATAATTAATTAAATAGGTATTAATAATGTGTGAAATGCAAATAGCAATTTTAAAAGCTGTTTCATTTCTACGCAGAAAAACTCGTGGGGTGCTTCATATTTTTATTCACAAAATGACACCGACAAAAGTTGATTTCAAAGAACAATGACTTACCAAGAGTGCTGTAATTCGATTTGAAAATTTCGACCTACTAAATGCACTCAACATTTTTTGCTGCTCTCCCGTTACATCCTCACTATTACTCTTAATACACCGTGTAATACTGCATAACACTTTATAACTGCATTATGAGAAGCACTTTTCCATCTTGAGAATCGGCAGAATGCTTTTTAAGCACTCCACATAAAAGCTGCCGGTTGAAATGTTAGATTTAGCGCAATGCAGACTTTACGCGATATTTAATCGTAATAGACAAATAGTGCTTAATTTTTCCTACTTATTATTTTATTCTTTCTCTCGTTTTAAATGTTGATTGGCTTAATACAGTTGTAACATTTTTCAAGGTTTTTTTTTTGTTTAGCTTTTACTTTTTAGTAAGTACATGGTTATCACCTCAACTCATATTCTACTTTTAATCTAACACCAAAATAATAATAATTCACCGTTAGTAAGCTTACACAGTAGTGTTAGACAGTTTATTTTTGTATATGTAATTTTTGACGAAAACACAAACTGATATTTATGCAAATAGTCAGTCATATTTAAAATTATATTTACCTATTTACTGAGATCGATGAGACCGTAAAAGCAATATTTCAACATCAACCGCCTGCACTAGTCCTCAGGTTAGCCAAATGAAAAAGCATCATAGTTTTGCAATGACATTTCAACCTCTATAGACATCAAATCATCCCGCTTGTCGCGGCACGCCTATATAAGTGACTAGCTTTTGCCCGCGGCTCCGCACGCATTAGTGTCGATCCCTCGAGAACAGTAGAATTTTCCAGAATTAAAGGTACCCTATGTCCTTCCCCGGGCCTCACACTACCTCTACACCAAATTTGTTGTAGCTTGAAAAAAGAAAGACTAACAGACAGACAGAGTTACTTTCGCATTTATAATATTAGTATGGAAGTATGGTTGTAAGCTTACGTCTTTTAATAATCGTGTGCTGGCAGCTAATTAATAAATGCTTTTCATTGCTGCTTGGTTACCAAATGCACCAAAAAGGACGAATGACAGGGGCAATGTATGAAACACAACAAATCTCTTTTTTATTCTAAGGCGTGATTTGTCATGGAGAGTGAAATGTCCTTCTATTTCTGCAAGGAGAAAACACCACCGACACGACTCTGTTTTAAAATTGCTTAATAGAATTACAAGCACACTAAAAGGACCGTGGACACTTAAAATAGATTGCTGCAAAGTTGCTCTTAGGGTATGCGACATAGGTACATCACTTAGTTTGCCTTTGCTATTAATAAAAGTACTTAGTGAATGCATAATTCTGCAATTACTTCTTTGAATGTAGCAAATGGTAGAGCCGTTTGTAGCCGTGCTTCCAGTCAGTTATAAATTAAACGGATTTGCTATGAAACACGACTTTATAATGCTTATAAATGGAGATATTACAGTCCTTATTTTGTAATAATACTAGACTATATAGTTTTTACTAGACAGTTTTATTAGTTTACCCAACAGAGCTTGTGTAATGTAATGCCATAACAAAATAGAAAAATAAAGTAAAATACTTATATGTCATCACATATCTGGATCTGTGCTTCTTATTTAAAATCATGCACACATTTTGTTTTTTATTAATGATATTTTTAAATAAATAAAATAAGTTTATTTCCGGTTAGAATTTTTACACTTCCTGGGGTTAACATGTCAAATTAACGAATTTTTAAAGATACATTGTTCTACCCAGTTTTATGATTTCATCAGGTATTATTATGGTACAGTAAAACGTTAGCAGGTATACAATAAGAACGTACATAGATTTTAGAAGCGAAAGCTCACTTGGAGCTAGTCACATAGTCATTTCAAAAAGAAAAACAAGTAAGTACATAAATTTTGTTCGTCGTTTCAGTTATCTAAACTTTTTGCAAATGACGGATAGCAGTAATACGATTCGCGAGGTCATTTTACAGAGCCACTAGTTATATAGGGATTACAATTGTTTTATGTAAATGACTAACAAAATTATTACTTGTTGACAAGTAGGCCGAATTAAAAAAATCCTAACTCTGGAACAACTCCTTAGCAATAGCAATTAAAAGTTATCTTCCCCTTTAATTTGAATCCTCATTTACACATCTGCGATTTTATTTATTTCACGCCCGGGTGCTCTCATTCGAGCCAAGAAAAAAAGAGTAATTAAAAAACCGGCCAAGTGCAAGTTGAACTCGTGCACGAAGGGTTTCGTACCATTATCTGCAAAAACGACAAAAAAATCATGGCAAAATAATATTTAAGAGGGCTCCCATACAACTGGGAGCCCTCTTTATATATTCCAATTTAAGTTATTTTATTAATTTATTTATTTTTAAAATGAATAGTATAACTCAATATTCTATGAATATTTCAAACGTCTTCCTGTTTGCCGTTATCATTATCGAGCAAAAACGCGCAAAACATCACGTTTGTTGTATGGAAGCCCCCTTCAATATTTGTTTTATTTTAATTTAATTATTTATTTAAGTACCTACATAACTAAATATTCTGTGAATATTTCAAGGGCCTACCTGTTGCCGTTATCAATATCGAGCAAAAACGACCATAAAAAATCACGTTTGTTGTTTAACTATCTAACTGTCGCGTTCATGTGGTACTGCCTGTAAGTATGTATAAGGATGTATGAAGTATGTCACACAGATTTAGCTACCCCCAAAGTAAGTGCGAGATTTGTGTTATGGGATACAGTCTCAACCTGTAATCTCGACGATACTAAAGTTTATAACAAATGCATTATAGATAGATCACACAGATTTAGCTACCCCCAAAGTAAGTGCGAGATTTGTGTTATGGGATACAGTCTCAACCTGTAATCTCGACGATACTAAAGTTTATAACAATTGCATTATAGATAGACATCCATCTTGGATGTCCAGATCAATTTGAAAAAGATCATTTTCCATCTTGTCCTCACCGGGGATCTAACCCAGGACCTACGCTCGCTGTGACAGTTTGACATGATGTAGTAGTCATCAAGCCACAGAGGTCAACATTCTAGGTTTTGATTTGATTGGAGCAAATTCGTAAAATAGACGACAGAAATTGCCATTCATCGCATTAGTAAGAAATTTAGTTTTTTCATATTTTCAAGGGACTGCAAATTTTTTTTTTCGTTGAAATATAGCACAGTACCTATTGCAAAGAATTCATGATTTAATGCTATACCAATGCGCAAGCAGAATGTAGACGCCTTTGTTGATGCATGCCTTTCGCGAATGTGAGCTGATCGGTATCTGGAATGCATGACCGATTTACCAAGCATTTCGTCTAGAGGTTCGAAAATTTCCTACATTTTAGAGGGAATATCCTAGAATTTATCGATTCTACAGCGTGTAAATGCACCCTTGACGTTCTATTAAAGAGGTGACTCTGCCCATAAATATGAAAAACTTTACACATGGGCCCAATGCTAGGAACTCAAACAAAATCGGCATTTCCTTACAAAAGAGTTATGCCGCCCGGCCAATTTGTATGGGAATGTCGATTTTTATTTGATTTCCCAGCATTGTTCTCATAGCAAAAGTAGTTCATATTGATGGGCTGAGTCATCCCGTTAAGAGGACAACTAGGGTCAATTTACCAGTGTATAGATAAACTACTTAATTTCTATCTTAGACTTATTAGTGTTGTGCAATATGTCTTATTATATATCTCTCTCATTTGGGAGTTGTCCCGGTATTATGCTGTCATAGGTGCTATTATGACAGCATTAATGCTATAATATGATTTGACATATTTTTTACCCGAGCCGGAAATCAAACCTGGTACACCCAGTATAGCAGACTAGCATGGTAACCACTGTGCCTCGGTGGCTGTCTTTTCTATTAGCTTCTCTTATTTTAAACTTAAATTTATTTTTTCGAAGGCCAAAATTATATATTTGTCTTTTTTCTCTCTGTGTCTGTGCACTATATCAACTGTGTACATGTGTAGAAGAAACACACACACTAACCATTTTTGACAGATTTATTGTTAAGTTTGCCATTGACTTCTCCTATCTCACACGATATTGAACAAGAGTGACCACACTAGTGAGCACGTTTTCTCACGATGGTTTTGATGAGGATGGTTTTATATTGATGGGTTTCACCCAGGATCGGTAGTGGTTCAAAAATATCGACGAAAATTAGTCTGAACTACAAAAGTAATACAGCTCGGGTCGTACGGGGTTTAAACACAAGACCTTTTGATCGTGGGTTGTGTTCTGAAACCACTGAGCTACTACCACTTCGCACATTTAATAAACAGACATATCTTAAAATAGTAAGGTGCGTTACTGTACGGTATAAATAAGGCTATGGAAATTGTAATTAAGGCGTATTACGAGTATACTTATCTTCTGGCGGCTGGAAACTGCATAAATTAGTGGTCTTTCTCACTGGTTTATTTATTTTTCTAATCAATCTGCAAGCATAAAACATATAAAACATAGGATAACAAAACGAATAAAACTAACTTATTTGAAGTTAGTTTTATTCGTTTTGTTATCCTTTAAGCATTTCAAATCATAACATATTATACTAACAAGCAATATCTGTACTGTTTTACAATATGAGTATTTGACCGCCATTGTTCTATAGAAGTATATTTACTTGATTAAACAAATCACTATTAGTATTTAATAAACATCATTACAAGGAATCATACGGAAGTGCAGTTTCAGTATGGATTCACGAAATGAGGTGCAACATGGTCTGGTCGTCATGAGTCGACTAGACCATGTTGCACCTCCTTTCGTGCCCTTTGTGCCCCACCAGCTGCACCAACGATGATCTATTACTGTGCATCCGAGAGTGGTGTCAGGAGAGACAAAATTTAATCCCTTGAGCCATCGAGATTAAAAAAAGATGAGCGTCATTAATAAGTATGTATTTTAAATTCAAATAAATATTTTTTTTAATATTTTGTTCGGTGGTAAGTAATTTCGTATTTTGTATATGTAAAGTGTTTATATAATGTCTTGACTTGTGTTATATATACCTGGCTGGATTTAATACCAGTAAAAAGGTAAAATTTTATAGAAATATATAAAATGGTATACAACATTATTTCGCCATTTTATAACTGTATTATTGTCTATTAAAATATATGAAATTAATGGAAAAAAATAATGTTTTTGAAAGTTTATTAATAAAAAAGGGCATAATGTAAATTCAAGAATACGTTTTGGTGTTGATGGACTTGCAGTCCAAGTAAGAATAGCATAAAGTTAGTTCAAGCGTTTTTGTTTTACAACATTGATGTCAAAGTTACACACCTTTTGTATAAACTGATAAAATAATAATCTTTAATGATATTATAAATGCGAAAGTGAGTTTGTTTGTTACGCCTTCACGCACTATCTACTGAACCCACCATCATAAATTTTCGCATATCCGTTGTCTGGGATACGGAGAAGGACATTGTACATTTTATTCCGGGAAACTGTTCTGGGGCTACTGTTCCATAGAGATCGACATGACGCGGGTGGAGCCGCGGGTGAAAGCTAGTCTTATAAAATACGAAAATAATTTCTCTCTGACATAATATGTATCTACGTAAAATACAAAAGGTTGGAAATAGAATTTTACACTAGGATGGTAAGTGGATGGTAAGACGATCACTCGTCAGCACTCGTGCCACACGAGAGGCGTCCCCTATTTCCCGCGTATCCCTTTTTTCCCAGACGTCTACGGACTGAAGTAACACGAATTTTAACTTAACTGTATTACTGTATTTGGAAATAATGTTTTGATATTTGTTTGTTTTTTGGATAAAATTTAATCAACAGTTACCATCAAACGACTGAGCTGATATTTTACATAATTAAGTATGTACATTATATAATCATCAACATGCTGGTCGTAATATCTGGTACCTAAGGCGTTGACAATTTTTCGCCAGCAATTTAGCATTGCCATTTAACATGGCAATCATCATCATTTCGAGTAGGTGTCACGTTCAATCGACCATGCACACCATGAACATGGCATTGCACCGAGCCTTTTGGGCACTCTATTTACAGCAAGGCAATAACCTGTGTAACATTTTTTATTATAAGCTTCAGTGTATATTTATAAGTTTTACTTGTTGTATTTTTCTCTCGGAAATAAAATCAAAGTAAGTAATCTACTTACAAAATCTTGTTACCAGCGCTTGCTTCTACTCGTGGTGGTACTTAAATAGATAATATTTTTTCTAATTTCCCTTGTGAAGAAGGATAACATAACTCTTTCTTCAGTTTTCACCGTCCACAGACAATATAACCTATTGTCTGTGCCACCGTCCTATGTGGGCTAGTTTTTAGTGGTTAATTCGTGAGGCATGAACTCAAAGCTGGCATTCGCAACTACGGAACCCTACACTGCGCGTGGCCCGACACGCACTTGGCCGGTTTTTTTATTTCAACTATAGTATAACAGGTGTCGTTCTCAACTGCTTGGCAAGCGTACCCGATGCAATACCAGCAGGTATTGCATCGGGTACGCTTGCCGGGCCTCCCGAGCTGCTACTTGCTTTTCCTTTATTCATCCGAGTAAGTAGTATAACATTACCTTCATTCCCAAATCCAACAAATTCTTTTTCCTCAGCTTTCGATGAGCAACAAAGTCGGAAGAGATAACAACGAAACTGGTGCCCGCAAACTCGCCTGCCAATAGTAGTGAGTATGGATATATGTATATGTAAAATCCTTACTTTCAAGGATTCTTCAGCCTTTGTCCAACTGTGGACTTCTTACGGCTGGAATAATGATTGATTTTGAAAGTATTGCATATTTATATTCAATAAATTATAGTTATATATGCAATTTTAAAGACTTATAACCATAACACTCTAAAATAAGCCACGGTAAACTACACCACGGGCAACAAACGCATTAATCATTTCCTTCGCCTTCAACGTTATAAATAATTCTAAACAACAGTGAATCAGCCCTCACCTGCAGAAATGCGGCTAAGTTAAAAATCATGTTACTACCGTCCACGGCCGTCTGGGAAAAACGGGACGCGGGAAATAAGGGATGCCTCTCGTGTAACACGGATGCACACGAGTGATGCCCGCTCTGCACCTACCATTATGTATTAATGTACCTTCACTTCCATTCTACTTACAAATCTGTATTTTCATCCAATATTAAACCTATCTAGAAACCTAGAATCACATTACTATAAGGTTTGATTTTAATTATATATATTTTAACTTTTATATTGATAATAATAACAAAATACGACTGTTAAAAACTGAAGATAATATTATTTAGAATAACAATAACTGAAAAATACAACAAGTAAAACTTATAAATATACACTGAAGCTTATAATAAAAAATGTTACACAGGTTATTGCCTTGCTGTAAATAGAGTGCCCAAAAGGCTCGGTGCAATGCCATGTTCATGGTGTGCATGGTCGATTGAACGTGACACCTACTCGAAATGATGATGATTGCCATGTTAAATGGCAATGCTAAATTGCTGGCGAAAAATTGTCAACGCCTTAGGTACCAGATATTACGACCAGCATGTTGATGATTATATAATGTACATACTTAATTATGTAAAATATCAGCTCAGTCGTTTGATGGTAACTGTTGATTAAATTTTATCCAAAAAACAAACAAATATCAAAACATTATTTCCAAATACAGTAATACAGTTAAGTTAAAATTCGTGTTACTTCAGTCCGTAGACGTCTGGGAAAAAAGGGATACGCGGGAAATAGGGGACGCCTCTCGTGTGGCACGAGTGCTGACGAGTGATCGTCTTACCATCCACTTACCATCCTAGTGTAAAATTCTATTTCCAACCTTTTGTATTTTACGTAGATACATATTATGTCAGAGAGAAATTATTTTCGTATTTTATAAGACTAGCTTTCACCCGCGGCTCCACCCGCGTCATGTCGATCTCTATGGAACAGTAGCCCCAGAACAGTTTCCCGGAATAAAATGTACAATGTCCTTCTCCGTATCCCAGACAACGGATATGCGAAAATTTATGATGGTGGGTTCAGTAGATAGTGCGTGAAGGCGTAACAAACAAACTCACTTTCGCATTTATAATATCATTAAAGATTATTATTTTATCAGTTTATACAAAAGGTGTGTAACTTTGACATCAATGTTGTAAAACAAAAACGCTTGAACTAACTTTATGCTATTCTTACTTGGACTGCAAGTCCATCAACACCAAAACGTATTCTTGAATTTACATTATGCCCTTTTTTATTAATAAACTTTCAAAAACATTATTTTTTTCCATTAATTTCATATATTTTAATAGACAATAATACAGTTATAAAATGGCGAAATAATGTTGTATACCATTTTATATATTTCTATAAAATTTTACCTTTTTACTGGTATTAAATCCAGCCAGGTATATATAACACAAGTCAAGACATTATATAAACACTTTACATATACAAAATACGAAATTACTTACCACCGAACAAAATATTAAAAAAAGATGAGCGTCATTAATAAGTATGTATTTTAAATTCAAATAAATATTTTTTTTAATATTTTGTTCGGTGGTAAGTAATTTCGTATTTTGTATATGTAAAGTGTTTATATAATGTCTTGACTTGTGTTATATATACCTGGCTGGATTTAATACCAGTAAAAAGGTAAAATTTTATAGAAATATATAAAATGGTATACAACATTATTTCGCCATTTTATAACTGTATTATTGTCTATTAAAATATATGAAATTAATGGAAAAAAATAATGTTTTTGAAAGTTTATTAATAAAAAAGGGCATAATGTAAATTCAAGAATACGTTTTGGTGTTGATGGACTTGCAGTCCAAGTAAGAATAGCATAAAGTTAGTTCAAGCGTTTTTGTTTTACAACATTGATGTCAAAGTTACACACCTTTTGTATAAACTGATAAAATAATAATCTTTAATGATATTATAAATGCGAAAGTGAGTTTGTTTGTTACGCCTTCACGCACTATCTACTGAACCCACCATCATAAATTTTCGCATATCCGTTGTCTGGGATACGGAGAAGGACATTGTACATTTTATTCCGGGAAACTGTTCTGGGGCTACTGTTCCATAGAGATCGACATGACGCGGGTGGAGCCGCGGGTGAAAGCTAGTCTTATAAAATACGAAAATAATTTCTCTCTGACATAATATGTATCTACGTAAAATACAAAAGGTTGGAAATAGAATTTTACACTAGGATGGTAAGTGGATGGTAAGACGATCACTCGTCAGCACTCGTGCCACACGAGAGGCGTCCCCTATTTCCCGCGTATCCCTTTTTTCCCAGACGTCTACGGACTGAAGTAACACGAATTTTAACTTAACTGTATTACTGTATTTGGAAATAATGTTTTGATATTTGTTTGTTTTTTGGATAAAATTTAATCAACAGTTACCATCAAACGACTGAGCTGATATTTTACATAATTAAGTATGTACATTATATAATCATCAACATGCTGGTCGTAATATCTGGTACCTAAGGCGTTGACAATTTTTCGCCAGCAATTTAGCATTGCCATTTAACATGGCAATCATCATCATTTCGAGTAGGTGTCACGTTCAATCGACCATGCACACCATGAACATGGCATTGCACCGAGCCTTTTGGGCACTCTATTTACAGCAAGGCAATAACCTGTGTAACATTTTTTATTATAAGCTTCAGTGTATATTTATAAGTTTTACTTGTTGTATTTTTCAGTTATTGTTATTCTAAATAATATTATTATCTTCAGTTTTTAACAGTCGTATTTTGTTATTATTATCAATATAAAAGTTAAAATATATATAATTAAAATCAAACCTTATAGTAATGTGATTCTAGGTTTCTAGATAGGTTTAATATTGGATGAAAATACAGATTTGTAAGTAGAATGGAAGTGAAGGTACATTAATACATAATGGTAGGTGCAGAGCGGGCATCACTCGTGTGCATCCGTGTTACACGAGAGGCATCCCTTATTTCCCGCGTCCCGTTTTTCCCAGACGGCCGTGGACGGTAGTAACATGATTTTTAACTTAGCCGCATTTCTGCAGGTGAGGGCTGATTCACTGTTGTTTAGAATTATTTATAACGTTGAAGGCGAAGGAAATGATTAATGCGTTTGTTGCCCGTGGTGTAGTTTACCGTGGCTTATTTTAGAGTGTTATGGTTATAAGTCTTTAAAATTGCATATATAACTATAATTTATTGAATATAAATATGCAATACTTTCAAAATCAATCATTATTCCAGCCGTAAGAAGTCCACAGTTGGACAAAGGCTGAAGAATCCTTGAAAGTAAGGATTTTACATATACATATATCCATACTCACTACTATTGGCAGGCGAGTTTGCGGGCACCAGTTTCGTTGTTATCTCTTCCGACTTTGTTGCTCATCGAAAGCTGAGGAAAAAGAATTTGTTGGATTTGGGAATGAAGGTAATGTTATACTACTTACTCGGATGAATAAAGGAAAAGCAAGTAGCAGCTCGGGAGGCCCGGCAAGCGTACCCGATGCAATACCTGCTGGTATTGCATCGGGTACGCTTGCCAAGCAGTTGAGAACGACACCTGTTATACTATAGTTGAAATAAAAAAACCGGCCAAGTGCGTGTCGGGCCACGCGCAGTGTAGGGTTCCGTAGTTGCGAATGCCAGCTTTGAGTTCATGCCTCACGAATTAACCACTAAAAACTAGCCCACATAGGACGGTGGCACAGACAATAGGTTATATTGTCTGTGGACGGTGAAAACTGAAGAAAGAGTTATGTTATCCTTCTTCACAAGGGAAATTAGAAAAAATATTATCTATTTAAGTACCACCACGAGTAGAAGCAAGCGCTGGTAACAAGATTTTGTAAGTAGATTACTTACTTTGATTTTATTTCCGAGTGCAATAGGTACCATCGTTCCGCCAAACGCTACGCGCTGTCCAACATAAACACATTGCTATTATTTTAGGTATTATTATTAATTAAACTGCTATGATTTTATATTTACTTAACTTTACGTGGTTCGTAAATTTATATTCAGTAGTTGTTTCACGTAACTAACAACTGTCTTAACGAATTTTCAATTAAATTTGTATGAAATTTGGGAGACTGGACTCAAACAAAAATTTGCACTATAAAATCAAATATTTCAGAATCGGATGAGTAAATCAAAAAAATTAAGTTCTCAAGCTCACATTATTTTGAAAGATCTATTCAACAACACCACACACGTTGGGTTACTCGCGAAAAAAACTGACATCCACTTTACTTTTTTTTTTTTTATTTATTTATGGCTTTCACGCGTTACGTATTTAACCAGTATCAAGTATAAATGAGTTTTCCCGCGCTTTTTTCTAAGTCTTGTTATCAATGAAACGATGGTGTAGTTCATTTCATTGACTCTACGGAGCCCCTGGCGACAATTCCCACGAATCCACTGACTTGATCACAGACGCAACGAGGCGAGGCGGTCCACCAGCCCGCTAAGTAAATCTCACTACAGCCGCACCGTGACAGTTTATTTCGGTTATTCCATACATTGTTCATAAACATGGGCATTTATAACACCAAATTACACCGATTTCACATTATAAAGTCCACTAGAAACAATTTACAAAACAATCCAAAACACAAGCCGTGCTCTCCGTCGAAATTCCCGCCAAGAACTCCATCCACTTTACTTGTATGGGAGCAAACCTAATTTTTTTTTTTTCAATATTTTATTTTACCTCTTTTAAGGCATGAGTAATATACATATTAATCTATACATATAATAAAACAGTAAAAATATTTTGTCTGTACATTTAGAATTTTTGACTGAAATGGATAGAGGGACACTAAAAAAGAATAATAGAAAGAAAAAATTTTTTTCGAATTTCTTGTCTGTCTGTCTGTCTGTCTGTCTGTCTGTCTGTCTGTCTGTCTGTCTGTCTGTCTGTCTGTCTGTATGTATGATCACGATTATCTCCGAAAATACTGAACCGATTTACTTCAAACTTTCACCAATTGCTTTGTTTTAACTCAGCAAAACATTTAAAGTTTGTTTCATCAAAATCGGTTCATTAAAAAAAAGTTATCGTCATTTGAATGAACTCAAGGCATGAGTTTGCCTGCAAATACCTATATAGAAAAAAAAAATAAGTGCCATAAGAAAATATAAAATCCAAAGTCAATTCATCATCATTATACGACAGCATTATACCTATCCATACTATCCATAGTAATCCATAATAATAAAACATTTAAGTGTGTATTGACATTTTCACATTTCTGGACGTTCTGGATAACAATTAAAAAGATGTATGTAGGTAAAATTGACGAAATTTTCGCCTGAAGGGATAAAATAGGGGAGTAAAGTTAGTATGAAAGTAAGTCCACGGTTACAATTAAAAAGATCTATGCAGGTGAAATGTATAAAATTCCCCCATTAAGGGGTAAAAGCAGAGAGGGTTTGTATGGAATTTTTATCATTTCTACTGTTCCCAAGGGAACGACATTAACGCGGGCGGAGCCGCGGGCAACAGCTAGTACCAAATAAGAGCTCTCTAGTACTTAAAGTCTCTTAGTAAAACCACGGACGGACAGACATGGTGAAACTATAAGGGTTCCTTGTTTACTACGGAACTCGGAACAAAAAAATCTTGAAATATAGCTACTACTTGATTTGGTACTCGTAAAATAACTTCCAACACTATGATGCAATTACCCCAACGAAGAATTTACGCATTACCCAGAAATGGTAGGTATAAACGCGGGCATTTCAAAGCGTACTTTCAATCATACAATATTTTATGATGAACCGTTCAATGGTTAAATCATGAAAAGGTAATAGACAGACAGAGAACATTTTCGTCACATTGCCCTGATAGGCTGGCATAAACGCGTGCATTTAAAAACGCGCTTTCAAGCACGCGCTCGGACGTGAGTAATGCGACTGTTTCAAGCCGCAGCCCGGAAACTGACGTGCGCTTTAATAACAGGAGACATAGTCATCTTTTATTCGAGCTTTATATTGATTTCTATATAAGAGATGGTGACAAAGAAGAATTTTAATGCTGTTAACTGCGTTTCCCTCCTTATTAGCGTTTTTCCGGTGTCATTCTCAGTTGTGAGGCATAGCCCAAAATCCACTGTTATGGCAGTAGAAGCACGAATTTTGTCTGTGAATGAAACCCAGGGCCCATGAGCTCGTAAAGTAGGCTAGAAAGCTTACCACTATGTCATGTTGCTCAGGAAGGCTGGTATAAATGCCAACATTTTAAATCGCGCTGTCAATTCCTCAATCGGACTCGCTGTTCGAGTAAGTACATGTACTTTATTTTAACAGGCACGTGTCTGCAGATCTTCAACTACCCAAGGTGAGTTGGCATCAGCCAATCCAATAAATTCCTATCTTTATCCAGCTTGAAAAGATGCTTCACGGGCAGCGTTGGAAGCACTAGAAGTCAAAGAAACTGCGCTGGCCAACCCGCTTGCCAAGCGTGGTAAGTATGGCAATATCATCCCAAGGAACGAAAATCTCGGTACGGCAGTAAACATCTTTCGGCTAAAATGATGATGATGAATACTTGAACAACCAAATTCAGTAAAAAAAATTAAGTGCAGTTGTCCCAACGGAGTATTTTCGCAACGTTGCCCAGAAAGGCTGGTATAAACACGGGCATTTTAAAACGCGCTGTCAGTCTTGCGCGCGCTCGGCCGCGACTAATGCGACTGTTTCAAGCCGCAGTCCGGAAACAGACATGCTCTTTATAATAGGAAAGTGTATTTACTGCTTTTTCTGGGGATTTTATCCATCGCTCATTAGGAAAAAACAACATCGACTGGGATCACGTCACGCTTCAAAATATGTCCTTACCTACCACAGAGACGAAGTACTAATAAGATACTGCGCGCTTGACGAGTGCAAATGGTTTATGTTCAAACTGATTATATTTCTCTATAACGTGACCGCGTTTTAGAGTAGATAGTTTATGTGCATACGCCATACGCGTAACACTTAAACGAAATTGATGCTCCGTTATGAATCTGAAACATCATGGCATCACCTACCTTTAAGTGACATAATATTGTGTTTCTATGGCATTTTGGAGCAAAAACGTGAAAGATATTTAACTGAAGATGGGTACTCGAACTAATTTCAGCCGGAAACTGATATTACCTAATAAAATTCTGTTACCTAAAAATATCTATGGTACCTACGAATACATAAGTTTACGGACCTTACTTTTGAAGCGTGACGCGACGACCATATTGTAAAAAAAGCGTAGGTACCAAAAATAGAATCGGACGCACCAGCTAATTGGTGGTTCTTAGTATTCGGAGATTAAGAATGAGTCTAAATAACAACCATAACCCAGGATAAGAGTCGACTCCAATTAATAGGATAAGGAAAAGAAAAACAAATAAACAAGGTGCATGCGTGTGTACCAACTCTTGCGTGCGCTGGGATGCGATTAATGCGACTGTTTCAAGCCGCAAATAGAAATGGGTCATGCGTTTGTTTTATATAATTTCTAATCATACTATAAAATATAATATTTAATCCTATTATAATATAAAAAGGTATCTTTACCGTTTGATTGGAGCTCAATATCGATTTTCAAAGCAGATTAATTCTGTCTTTCTTTTCGCTGCTAAGCTTATAGACCGCAACGCCTGTGCTTGTAATCTCCGGTGGAAAAATAAGGGTACAAGTTTGATGCGTCTGTTTGTGTATCTGTATGTGAACCCGCTCGCCACACACCAGTTCTGTGTTTGAGGTAAATAGACGTGACGATAACATAAATAATCTCTCATAAAAAAACCGACTTAAATCAAACTACTCATCTGAAATGGTCTCATTGAAAGTGTACCATTTCAAACAAAAAAAGACATTTTAAAATCGGTTCATAAATGATGAATCTGAGGTAACAAACTAAAAAAAAACGTACAACCGAATTCATAACCATCTCTTTTTTGAATTCGGTAAAAATATCTATACCCGCATATATAAAATTACTTTTCACAATGCCTGAAAACATTAAATACCCTAAAATCATTCGTTGTTTTTGGGTTACTGTAAAAAAACTAGAAATTAATTAGTGTTGGCTATTCAGACAATTCGTTTCATACACTTGCTTCTAATTTCGCGGTCATGATCATAGTATCAGACGCGCGAACGCATAGTAATCGAGTCTTAGCACGTTCGCGATATAATAGGTATGATAGGGCACGAAAAAAAAACTAGATTTAGGAATCGTATTAAAATTAAGCGTAAATATAATTAACTAATATTTATAGATATTATACAATGGTTGTATAAGAACGATTATAACACAAAATACAAATGTCAACTAAGTCTACTTGCGACTATGAAAACAGTAAAATTCGAAACGTTAGGTGTAAAAATAATGTCGGTTTTATTGCGTATATAAAAAAAGGAACCATCAGAGGCCGAGAGGCGGTTCCGAAGAACTCTGACACCAGGGTGTGCATGGTCGATTCAAAGTCAAAGTCAAAGATTTTTATTCAAAATTGGATACATGTATCTCTTTTTGAACGTCATATTTGTATTTGTTATATTTGTTTAATTTATGCAAAATCGAAATACTACTAGCGTTTCGCAACGACCACTGGTGAGAAGAATACGCCGAAAGAAACTCAATCCAGACTTGGTCCCTATGTGCCTGAAGGGCTCCGATTACATTGTTTTCATGTATTATATCATCAAATAAATTTATATTAATTGCCAAGCCTTTTTATCAATTATATAATCAGCAATGCAATAATATGCCTTTTTTACTAATTGGTATTTTACAGTCGCTTTAAACTTAAGTATAGGCAGACCTAATATTTCTGCAGGAATTTTATTATAGAAGCGTACTCCTAGACCCAAAAATGAATCCATAGTTTTCTGCAATCGCAAAACTGGTGTAGCTAATTTATTTTTATTTCTCGTGTTTCGATCATAAATATCACTATTTTTCTTATATAAATCAAGATTATGGCGCACAAACATAATATTCGCAAATATATACTGAGAAGGTTATGTTAAAATATTTATATCTATAAACAATTCTCTAAGAGATTCTCTAGCACCAAGGTTATATATAGATCTGATAGCGCGTTTCTGCAGTACAAATATGGTATTTACTTCTGCAGCGTTACCCCATAGTAAAATTCCGTAACACTATGAAAGTAACTGAAATATACTAAACGCGCAGTATCAACATCGGTCAGTTGTCCAATTCTCCTAACAGCATAAGCTGCAGAACTAAGTTTACCCGCTAACGTAGTAACATGGGCACCCCATTGAAGCCCGGCATCAAGAGTTATTCCAAGAAATGTTGTTTTATCTGTTAAATCTAGTGGTTCATTATCCATTATTATTCGTGTAGGAATTTTTTAAACATTTGGTAAGCTAAATTTAAAACATTTCGTTTTCTTAGCGTTTAATAACAGATTGTTTGCTGTAAACCAATCCAACACCTGAGCTAAAGTACTATTAACCACGTCAAAAGAATCAGTTTGTCTTACAATTTTGAAGACAAGAGAGATCATCGGCAAATAGTACAGCCTTACATGTATTCACACAGTAAGGTAGGTCATTGATGTAAATGAGGAATAACAGAGGCCCTAGTATAGAGCCCTGGGGTACGCCCATCTTAACCGATGATCCGGAGGATTGAACTAAACTAACTTTTTGAGTTCGCCCACTTAAATAAGATTCAATTAAATCGCGAGATTACTCTTTTATTCCATAGTGCTCCAGCTTCGAGAGAAGGGTATTGTGGTCTACGCAAGCAAAGGCTTTGGAAAGATCACTAAAAATACCAATAGCATTTTGTTTTTCCTCCCAAGCATCATATATGTATTTCAACAGAGCTACACCCGCGTCTGTAGTTGACCGACCCTTTGTGAAACCATACTGTTCACGATGGAAAAGACTATGATTGTTGAAAAAAGCTAATAACTGATTAAAAATAATCTTTTCAAATATTTTACTAAGCGCTGGCAGAATAGAAATGGGACGGTAATTAGTGGGATCATTTTTATCGCCAGATTTATACAACGGAATTACTTTACTTAACTTCCTCAAGTCAGGATTGACCGTGACACCTACTCGAAATGATGATGATGATGATGATTGCGTATATTACGCAATAAAACCGTATTATTTAAGTGATTCAATTTAAATGTGTAACAATCGCAAAAACATTAGAAATCAGCGTAAAACAATTTATTAACACAGTCATCGGAACAAATAAGTATAACAGCTGCCAGCATCACGTAAGTTATTGAATGATGGCGGCCGCAGATTGCCGGTTAGCGAAACACCGAATTTTCTACTCGACGGGTCTAATCGTTTCCAACGCTACGGCACTACGCAATGACGAGTGTTGAGAAGTGGAGCTATACCTACCTTTTTCAATTTATAAGGTAGAAGCGTTCCTATGTTAGCCTGACATGGGTAACAATGACTGAAACTTCATACTAACTCCGTGTTGACTAGCTCCGTGGCGCAGCGGTCAACACGCCAGCCTGCGACACGGAGTGACCGGGTTCGCTCCCCGGCCAGGTCAAGATGGAAAATTATCTTTTTCAGATTGGCCTGGGTCTTGGATGTGTATCTATATATGTATTTGTTATAAAATATAGTATCGTTGAGTTAGTATCCCATAACACAAGTCTCGAACTTACTTTGGGGCTAGCTCAATCTGTGTGATTTGTCCGTATATATTTATTTATACATTTTTTTAGGGTTTCGTACCGAAATAGTAAAAACGGGACCCTATTTCTAAGACACCACTGGCTGTCACCAGGCTGAATAGAATAAAATATTCTCTCTCGGTTATCTTTGTTTGACTATATGTCAAAGTCTGGACATCCTTAAGGTTCGTTTGCTGCCTCTTCTCGCACAGTCTCCAAGATGCCCAAGCTCATAATAACGTTTAATAGTATAACCAATTGTCAAATGACACCGATAAGTTGAACTCTCTCGCACTGCCGCTTACCAGCCTCATATAAAAAAATGATTACTCTTCGTTGCGTAGACATAGTAACATGTTAATTAATTTTTAATTTATTCTCTAAACAAATAACACTGTGTTGGCGCCAAAACATGTGAAAATGCCACCAAACTATAAATAACAACACAGCATGTACGATTATTAAAAATTTTACTTTTAATTTGTCAACCTAATTTAGAGCCTCGGTGTATAGATAATGGTTTTTATCAGCTTACATTCATATACACATATGACAAACGAACAAATGTTAAAAGAACCGAACCTAACAACACTACAGCGGCACAGAAGAAGGGGAAATTTTATTAAGATCTACAAGATAGTTTTTTTTTTGAGGATAGGTGTTTAAAACATAAACATTGAGCACTAAGTTATTTATTTGTATAAATTGAATTAAATACTTACAGTGTATCTATTTATACTGAAAAGTCCTGACTATAAGGTTAACATCTGATATTAGTGTTATCCTTACTCAATAAATGATTTAAAGTACTATAATTCACACTGCACTTTCCTGCCAGTCAACCTAACCTCACTTTATTACAAAACTGTTGTACACATCATAAAAATGGTGAGTCTTGAAGATGTTCTGCAAGCACAGCGCTCCATGCAGGATATGTTCGCAACGAAAATGAGTGTCTTCGAAGCACAAATGAAGGCCCCAGTAGCTCCCGGCACATCCACATCAGTATCAACAGATGATTCAATTGGCAAGTCTTCAGATCTGGCCCAAGAGTACTATAGTTTTAAATCTCATGTGCTCGGCATGATGGACAAATTATGCAAGCTGATTGTATCTCTTGCCACTTCAGTGGACTCTATGGAGACATGGTATCGGAGGAAGTTCTTGTTGTTTGCCGGTGTGCCGGAAGATGGTGCTAATAATCTGCTTGGTGATATTGTCAAGATACTCAAGGAGAATCTTGATATTCAGGACATAACTCCGGATAAAATCAGTGTATGTCACCGTATTGGCAAGCAGGAGGAAGGAAAATCTCGTCAAGTACTTGTGCGTTTCACTGAATTGTCGTTGAAATCTACCATATGGAGTAAAAAGACGCTGCTAAAAGGTACGCCGTTCAGTGTCTCGGAGTTCTTGACCCGTCAGCGGCAGTCAACCTTCATCAAGGCGCGGAAACGTTTTGGAATGAGAAGATGCTGGACATCCAACGGCAATGTCTTCGTCAAGCTTAGGAATGGCTCGAGGCGTAATCTTTTCTCTGAAGCGGATCTCGCTGAGATTGACTGCTGTGAGGATGAGGAGGCGGCGGCGCCGAGTGCGCCCCAGGTGACTGCTCCAGCTGGACAGCAGCCGAAGCAGAAACGGGCGACCCGAACAAAAAAGTGAAGGCATATTAATTTTTCCTGCGTCCTTTCTTTTGTTGACTTATGGCGGCAGTTTATTATTAATTTTAATTAATGTTGCTTTTGTTTATGATTTAGCCGACAACTTACATCAATTTACATTTAATGTTTACTATAACTATATTTTTCCATAGGTACTGTTTTTGTTAGTGAATTACCTCTCATTTTTACTTAGATGGCTGTCACTGTCAATGTCAACGATATTACTTTTTTTTTTTGTTTTCATCTCTGCCACTCTGACTTCTTGTTTTTGGCTTTGTTGCGTTTTGTTTTGGCAGTAGCACGAAAGTGATGTGTAATATGTTTCGAATGTCTGTTTTATTAATAATTTCATACCATAGAGATAATATAATCCTGACGGATAGAGATTCAAACGGATGCTGTCAAACGAGACCGATTTTGAAATGCAGTTGTGGGTGTGATTTTGCATAATTCAGTAGTGTTTGGCTAAAATGTACCAGGTGTATGTCAATGTATCGATAGTCAAATCATTTTACCTTCCCATTGAGAAAAGAAGCAAAATTATACAGTTTTACAGGGATTTATACATTTTCCGAAGAGAAACTTCACAAAGAGTAAAAGGCAATGAACTTCTATAAATAATTTATTTACATTGAAACACAGCAAATAAAACATAGATACCTTTTTCATTTCTTTATTGACACATAAATAAAAGTTTAAATATTTTTCATACAAAAAACCGACTTCAATCAAACTACAGAACTTATTTTGATAAAATTTAAATGGAAAAAACTTGAAAGCATACCGTTTTATAAAAAAAAAGAGGACACAAACAGTCATGCGATTAAAAAAGGCATACGGCCGAATTCGTAGTCGTATGTATTCGTAGTATTCGTCCTTTTTTTAAGTCGGGTAACAAATCAGCCCATTTTTGAATGGTCAGCTAATAATATATAATAACAATAATAGATGAAAAGATAATAATTTAACCAGACAATCAACAGATTTAGCAATGTATTTTAACTAGTATTGCTCCTATAGAGAAAATTTGTCATGTGCACAGACTAAATGACCCCACCGAGGATATATAATACGTACATTTTCACTATGCATATCAAAATATTTTACGAAAAATAAACCATAAGTATACAAACATATTTCACACCTGATATACAGGCTCAGGCTACTCTAAACATAATTTGTTTAGTTAGTCGTACCTGAATAAACTCTATGATGTTTATTAAAGATTCGCTGTATGATTTTTTTATGTCCATGTGAATAGTTTCACCCGCGAGTCTGCAAGAATAAGAAACATGCATAACAAATAGATTCTAAAAAAATACGGTGACGTAAGCATCTAGCTGAAAATACTTTTGAGCACACTTTTGTTAGATATCGTTACGTGAAGTGGACGGACGGCCTATGGAATAGAAAGGTTCTCGAATGGCAACCATGTACCAGCAAGCGCAGCGTTGGACACCCACAGACCAGGTGGTCTGACGACCTGAGTTGACCTTTCCAAGTGAATAGTACTGGAAATCCTTGGAGAAGGCCTATGTCCAGCAAAGGACTTTTTGTGGCTGAGGTGATGATGATGATGATGACGTTAATTTTGGAATAACTTCAATGGGCAAGTTAGAAATTAAAAGAAACAATACAACCATGACACTTGTTATTCATAGCAATTTACAACAATGCAATATTTAACAAATTGGTCATCGTACTCAAAGTATGCTAATGATGCTCTACTAGCGCTGCTCTTATTAAAAACTGTAATGCAATAAATAAAACACAAACAATTATGTTAGTTTGGGCTATGGAGCGTACTATAAAATGTATAGATACATCCGTACTATTACATTTTTATTCCCTCGCGAGGTAGACAGGTCTAACCCAAAAGCCACGTTCAGCACGGAATCAAAATATTGATGGGTTGCTAGCTGTATCTCCTACTAATATAATTTATCAGATTTTTGCCCATTTCCTAGATCGGCTTTTACAAGATTTTTTTGGAAGAGAAGCAGTCGGTTCATTCTACGTTTTATTCTTTTCTGTCTGAACAGTATGGAAGAGTGAAATAGCATACCATACATATAAGTACGTGAAAGCTACAATAAACCTGCTCCGGACGCAGTCGGGTAAAATATCAAGTAACAATATTTCAGTGAGTGCAATCGAAACTATTGTCGATGTCGATAAAATATGAATAACTTCAAGCACTAGTGTAAACGTGTGCGAACTTTCTTTACATAATATTTTCGGTAATTCTCGTTTATGTTTAAATGTTTTCATTTTCCTATCAATTATGAAGCATACTTAACATCCTAGTAGAAATCAAAACTGTTCGAGTTTTTTACCGAAATTATACCGGTGACAAAAATGTATACTTACTGATGAAATGTATATTTGCTAGGATTATTCCTACGGGTTGTAGTGCACTCGACAACCGCACAAGACACCATGTTGGTATTTACCTAATTTTATTGTGTAAGTTAAAAGATTATTTATATTTTAGGTAAAATAATTTCCTTTTCAAATTCAGTGGGCCTTGTTGTGCCCAGGTAATGTCAAATGTCATTAAAAATGGGCCTGCTGTCAGCAGTCTTATCTCTCTATCTAAAGCACAGTGAAGCCGTATAATGACGTACTACTCATTTTCATTTTGAAAGTCTAAGGTATGTCTATGTTTCATACTCTCCAGCAACTGGCAGGACTTGCAGAAAACTATAACCAATTTAATTTAATTATTAATTTTGAAGTAAGTATATTTAATTTAGTTTAATTTTAGTTATTTATTTTATATGTCATCTGATGAATCGTTTCTGTCTGCCCATAGTGATCTTGATATTAGTTTAACCTCGAATACTAGTGATAGTGACTCTTTTCGTGAGCCGGTAACTTTGTACACCCAGTTAATTTTGGCACGCTCTCAAAAACTTGTTAATATTTTGAATTCAGTAAATCTTTCCTATCTTCCTCTTGATCCCACTCACATCAACGCCTCAACTGATGATACATTTCTTGATCTCATTTTAACTTCTTCTCTTCATAGTGTGATCAAGTATGGACAGTTACCTGCGCCAGCCTTCTCTAAACATGACCTGATTTACGTACAATATAAGCTGAAACCCTCCAAGTCTCCCCCTAGAACTATTCAGATGCGTAATCTTGCCCGAATAAATGTAGATTCTCGTATACAAGATGCAATGAATATTGATTTCTCTGACGTATTAAATGCATCTACAGCTGATGAAAAGGTTTCTAAATTTAATGCTTCTGTTTTGAAGTTGTATGATGCTCATGCTCCTTTACATACTGTTAGAGTTAAACGGCCACCAGCACCTTGGATCAACAGGGGAGTAAAGATGGCAATGACACGTCGTGACCGTGCTTTCCGTGCTTATAAACGGGATAGGACGGACGAACTGTGGAATGCATATAAGAAGGCGCGAAATCGTTGCAATCTAATGGTAAGGACAGCTAAGCGCGAATATTTCGATTCCCAATTGACTGGTTCCTCTTCGGCAGATATGTGGAAGTTTTTCAAATCCCTTGATTTAGGCAAGATTCAAAGTGATTTTCATTCTTCTTTTTCCCCTAATGATTTTAATAATCATTTCTCCTCTTCCCGTGTTCTTGATGCTTCTATTAAATCTCATACAATATCTTATATATCTTCCATGCCTAATCTATCCATACAACCCTTCTCTTTTTCTCCAGTATTTGAGGATGAAGTAAGAAAAACGGTCCTCTCTATTAAATCTAAGGCCTTAGGCTGTGATAATGTGAGTAGGCAGATGATTGTTACTTTACTTAATGTGTTTGTGCCTATTATTACTCACATCATTAACTTTTCTCTTTCTTCAGGTGAATTCCCTGCACTCTGGCGAAAAGCTTTTGTTCTTCCTTTACCAAAAATCACAAATCCTCAAGCATTAAATAATTTTCGTCCTATATCGATCCTACCATTCCTATCCAAAATCCTTGAAGCAGTTGCACATAAGCAAATTTCCTTTCATGTTCATACAAATAACTTACTTTCCCCACTTCAGTCTGGTTTTCGCCCTGGACACAGTACTATCACTGCCCTTCTCAATGTCATTGAAGATATGCGTCTTGGCATGGAGAGTAAAATGGTCACCATTTTAGTTTTTATTGACTTTTCCAATGCTTTCAACATGGTAGACCACGATATCCTCCTTGCAATCCTCAAGCATTTAGAATTCTCATCCTCTGCACTGGAATGGTTTTCTTCCTATCTCCATGGACGTCAGCAAGCGGTTCGAATGGGCCGTAAACTGTCACTGTGGAATGATCTCATCTCTGGTGTTCCACAAGGTGGAATACATTCCCCTCTTTTATTTTCTGTATTTATAAATCTTCTTTCGTCGTCCCTTGACTGTTCTTACCATTTCTACGCAGATGACCTCCAAATCTACGTTCAAACGCCTGTAGATGATATTAATGCCGGAGTTTGTCGACTTAACGCTAACTTATCAAAAATTTTCACATGGTCGCAAAAATTCGGAATCTCTGTGAATGTATCTAAATGTCAGGCAATCATAGTGGATGGCTCTAAACAGTTGGCTAAAATTGATGAAAGTCATGTATCTCCGGTCATGTTTAATAATTCTGTAGTTGGTTATAAGTCAGTGGTGAAAAATCTCGGCATCTATGTTGATTCTTCTATCAACTGGATTACTCAAATCACTGAGATTAGTCGAGTAGTTACCTATTCTATCCAGTATTTAAATCGATTTAGAAACTTACTCCCCATTAAAACGAAAATTACGCTTATTCATACATTAATCTTCCCCATCATTGACTATGCTGATGTGTGTTATCCAGATCTCAATGAAAATCTTCTTAATAAACTTGACCGTCTTCTCAATAATTGCATCCGCTTTATTTTCTGTCTGCGTAAATACGATCATATTTCTGCTTTCCGATCCAAACTCAATTGGCTTCCCATTAGATTACGTAGAAAACAGAGATTACTTTGTTCTCTTTTCTCTATACTAAAAAATCCTCTTTCTCCCGAGTACTTGAAATGCAAATTTCAGTATCTCGCGGACACGCATAATCGACAACTTCGGTCTTCTGTTTCACTAAAGCTTTACACTCCTCTATTTCATTCTGGTTTTATGTCTAATTCCTTTACTCTGCAAGCTATACGACTCTGGAACTCCTTACCCGAAGACATTAAGGAAGTCTCAAATCGTTTCCTCTTCAAGAAAAAAGTTCACTCTTTCCTTTCCATATAAATAACTAGCAGATTCATCAATTGTCTAAACATTTTTAATGTATTATGTATATGTATGTATATATATATATATATATATATATATATATATATATATATATATATATAAATTTAATTATATTTATGTATTTTAAGTAATCTATGTATGTTTATATATTAATTTATTCGTATTGTAAAACTTTGCTCTATCTATCCGTTTAATTTTTATCCAATTAGTGACACGACCTATTTATTTTGTTATGTTTTATATTTTTCCAAAGGTTGACTGGGAGAGAATGCTTTTAGCATTAAGTCTACCTGTTGTAGCTTTTAAGGCTCAATAAAGTTAAAAAAAAAAGATACTAAGAGGATAATTAAAATGTACCTGTTGTACAATGCCAATCCATTTTCCTTGAAGCAGCAAATGAGAGGTCATTTGCTAAATCACGAAACCCATTGCATCATTGTCTAACCAACCATGTGGTCACAGATTGAAACAAGCTCGCGGAGGAAGCATCAGTAATTAGTTTCAAGTATAGACTCACAGAATAAGGGTCTTCATTCTGAGTATAGACTAGACAAAAACCTCAGAACAAGGACTAAAGCCTTGTTCTGAGACAAAAACAAAATTTCCAAACAAACAAGAGACAAAAAAAGTCGGGCGTCCTAACCAAGGTTGCCGGAAGGCGCTGGATGCAGGCCTCTTCCAAACTGTCATATTGGAAATCCTCGGGGAGGCTTATGTCCAGCAGTGGACCTCTTGCGGCTGAGATGATAAGGATGATGATAAAATATTTTTTTTATTCAGCTATGTTAGTCTACACTGATTGATATTATTATCTTATAAATAATATCAATCATAAGGAATAGAGCGTCCTTGATGTCACAAAAGGTGACAACTGAAAATCAGTGCTGATCCCACACAAATGTGTCCAGCGTAACACTGAGCCATCACACATTGTAGTACACAAAGTTGTAATTTTTTATGCTTTTGTAATTGTATTTTTTGTTTCTACAATACATATTTATTTTTATTGTTATAATTATCTAAGAGATCAGAAAGGCGACTAGATTTTAGGAGAGAAAACAAAATGATGAGTTATATCTTTCATATTGTAAAATGTTTTGATTTAGACGAATTAACCGCGACTAGCCAGATGCAATCTTCTAAGTATGCCATAACCTAAAAGAAGCCCTACATGTGAAAATTCAGTGGCAGGAAACCACACGGCATCACTGAAGCCGCATCCTGTGCTCTCTTTATTTTGAGGCAACACGTCGCCGGCGTGAGACGCCAGCACCAGAAAATTAGGTTACCTCCTTCGATTCCTTTCTAAAATTCCGAAATCCCGTTCGAATTCCGAGGGTAATTCTTGAGAATTCGACATCAAATTGACGTTCTACGATTTGTGAGCTGAGCCCCGCTAGCCATAGACTTTTATAGTCTCTGTCACAATCGAAACTTCCAGTTTGTTCGCTAAGTTTCGCCGGATGTTCTTTTCTATCGGCTAATTAAACTTGAAAACGTTTCTTGTTTATCCTAAAACTACTGAAAAATCTGAGTTGGACCTTTTAGTGCTAATAAAGGATGTTTTGAATGACTAAAAACTTTGCAAAGAAGTTTTTAACGTGCTCATTTATATAAACACTCTAGACACCATAGAACGAAGGAATTGAGGTCTATAAAAAATTAAAATAAAAATAAAAATATTGTTGAAACACAAAAAAAAAACGAAAACTCAAATCAAATTTATAACGTTTTAAATTTGTATACCAATTAGTGACGGCTCGGTGTTACGCTGGACACATTTAGTGACCAGCACTGATTTTGACAGCTGTCACCTTTTGTGGTGATAGTCAGCACACGTCATGATCACGCCATAGTCTACTATTTTTGTCCGTAGTTTTGACTTATCACTGTCTACGCCTAAAAATTTTATAATGCGGCTGTCACATATAAACTCCTAGAATCTTGAACGTTGTAATATGACTTATTTTCCGATCATTGATACTCGAATACGAATCATATTCACATAAAAAAGGCATGCTTTGACCGGTCCCTTCTTTTAGATCTCTTTTGCGAACGAGCAATGTTCACCCGTGTCACTAACTCATTTCAATGGCCAGCTTCCTCGTTTTTAGCCTTATAAGCTTTGAGCGTCTTACAGACTTTAAGTTTAAACCGTGGTGAAAAGATCTGGTATATTTTAAGTAAAAATCTCATATACTCTTCCAATCAGTCTATATAAACTGACTCTTATAATTTATGAAACTTTTGCAATAGTTAGCTAAGTTCTTCTAGTTAAAAAAGTTGCAGAGCCGGGCAGAAGTTGTATCTTGTTTGTTTAAAAACGCTATTTTTACTACCTAAGAATTTTTAATGATTATGAATCTTGCAATATCATTTAGTTTCAAAATAATAGCACTACGTACATTATTATGCACATTCATTCTATTCAAACCAGAAAAATCCTCAATCGGTCTCTCTAAAAAAACCTCAACTCTTTTCATAAATGTTTATGAACAAAATTCAGTGAAATCAATTAAAAACCAACAGCAAATACCTCGAAACTAAAAAGTTTTGAGTTATATGCTAGAAATGGGGTCGAGATGTTTTTAATGTGATTTTTTATTGGAACAAACTTTACAAAATACGCTTTCAAAAACGGCACGTTGTAGGCTTACTACGGCGTAGAACGTCTACAATGTACGCTTACTACGACGTAGAATGGCTACGATTAAAGTTTTCTACGTTTATGGGGTATATCCCTACAATGTTTTGATAAACAGAAAAATGGCATCATATTTAATAACATTTTTGGAAATGTGTATTTGTACATAAGTTTGTTTCTCTTAAACCGCAACATAATCTTAAAAAGTTTTTTGAAATATCAAAATAATTTTCCTTCAGGTGCCCCAAATTCTATGTTCTATGCTCTTTGATACTTGATGCCATTTTTGTATTTATAATAATTATTCGTTTTTGGATAAATTAAGCTAGTAAAGGGCACAGGAAACATACAAAAACAAACGTATCATCATGAACGTCATGAGCATCATATATTTTCTTTTTTCCGAAGGTAGATACGAATATATATTTACGCTTGCTAACGTTACCGGTAATTGTTATGTCATCATTATTATACTCATATTAATGGCCAATACTATTGCCAAATTTCCAAACTGCCCAAAGGAATCGGTTACAAGTTACACAATAGAAAACAAGTATTTGAAATTTTCCATTTATCTTTAAACGGGTGAAACTTAAAGGCTGAATTGACGAGACACCCTTAGGTATACTTATTTACTTTAGTGCTTACATCAGAGTGAAGTTAACGCATTGGGACCTTATTACACAGAGGGTTCGGACTTTTTAGGTATTTCCAAAGACGATCACAAAGTTCTTACCACCATCTACAGATTCCCCGGTTCAAAAGAGTCGTAATGTACACATCGAGTTGTCAATTTGGCGGCATTGTCGTCCTGTGAATGTTTTTCTGGCTGTATGGTTGTTGAATTACATAGTTAAAGCCCCAGACGTCGTGGAATAACGGACAAGGGCAACAATACAAAACAAAATTTTATTGTACTAAAGTAACAAATTAACGAAATGCGGAAATGAAAAATGGAATCAGCCATTTTAAATTCCCGGACGTCTAGGACGCGCGGTTGCCGCGCAATCCATATCATTTTCGCGTTCGCATCCACGTGAAGTAGATATTTAGACATCTGAGGGACGACTCCTTTATGCATTCAGCCCGTACTATAGAGATAGTAACTATCCTAACATGATAGAGCTACACATATGCATTGCGTGGTTACGTCAATTTTGTCGATGATAAACCAATCAGACGATGAGATTGCCTAGTAACAAGACGAACGTAGGTTACGGTTTGTAAAAACGGGAGGGATTGTTATAAACAAAGTTAACGACCATACAATATTGTCTATTGATCTTATACTATCAACGCAGTGCACTTAGATTATGGGTGAGTAGATTTTTTGCTAAAGCTGCATAAAATATTGCTAAACTATTTTCTAATTTTAGAATTACAAACTCTATAATATATATACCAATGATGTCAACTTTATTGGCTACCTCACAAGTAAATACAACAAAACATACACTTTCTGACTTTTTCTTGCTTATTACTTGTCTGTGACTTGTTTTATATTGTCTATAAAAACAGTTGGCAACAGAAAATTGTTTACTGTACATAATTCGTGTATCAAAATGCACATTAATGCACATTGCCAACTAGCCTTACTCTATTATTAACACTTAAGCAGCGATTACATTACCCAATTTATCGGGCCGATCCGTCGGGACACTAACTGCCGATATTTAGGGCCTTGCGTTTACACTTGCACTAGATCGCCTCCCTAACTCAGTTGGCCGCCGCCCGTGTAGCTGTAAGGATGTCTCCTGCATGTCCCTTGCAAGTACGAAAAATTGGAAAATTCGACTATCTTATAAATTTAGTGACATCATATCAGAAACAAGACACATTATTGAAATATATTACAGAAAGTGTCAGTGCTAAACAACGATTAGCTGTAACGATCAGATTTTTAGCGACGGGAAATTCATATCATGACCTTAAATACAACATGCTGGGCTATCTATAGATGTCTAAAACACTATACTATATGTATGTAATATAATATAATAACTAATATTATAAATGCGAAAGTGAGTTTGTTTGTTACGCTTTCCCGTTGTAACTACTGAATCGATCATCATGAAATTTCGCATACATGTTATCTGGGGTACGGAGAAGGACATAGGGTACATTTATCTCGGAAAAAATACTGTTCCCGAGGGATCGATATTGACGCGGGCGGAGCCGCGGGCGAAAGCTAATGTAATATAAGTAAAATATGTATGTAATGTAAGTAAAAGTCAAATTGTCTTTTTACTCATATACGAAGCATAAAGGAGGGTTATGATTTTGACCGGTATGTATGTATGTTTATCTGTTGCTACGTTAACGTCTCTCACAAATAAATATCAGAATTTGACGATTGAGTTATCGTTAGTTGTCAGCTGGTCATAGGCTCTGTAAAGTCATGAAAAATTTAATGTGACGCCTTGTAGTGTAGGCACATTCCAAAAATATATAATAATATGTAAACAGAACGTCCGCTCGCATCAAGCGCCGCGCGGCTACTGAGCTCCCTTACTCACTGACAGCGATCACACCACCCGATTTACGCACTAACTAGGGAGTTAGTGCGATCGGGTAGCCACGATTGCCCTAAATCGGGACACTAACTCACTAACTGCGATTAGACTTCCCGATTTAGGGTCCCTAACTGAGATCGGGCCCGAGAAATTGGGTAATGTAATCGCGGCTTCAGTGACGTATCGCTAAGCAAGCCTAACTTTACCCGACTGCCAGGAGGGCAATGATTTTCACATTAGGTTTGTATTAAGGTACTTGTGTAATATTCTTTTTTACCTCATATCATCGAAGCGGCTACATAAGTGTGTGTAATTTAAGTAAGGCATTGTTAAATTAGTTTTGGAAACAACAATTATTCTGGGACAGCAATCATGCAATGTTTTATTTTCTATGACACTTTTTTCGTTTTCCCTAAAAGCCATTACAGAAATACATATCCACAAATTATATGATTAGCAGACTGGTTTTTGGATTATTTTAAGAAAACAACTCGTTGCTCTTTTTTAGGGTTCCGTACCCAAAGGCTAAAAATGGGACTCTATTAATATGGCTCCGCTGTCCGTCTGTCTGTCCATCCGTCTGTCAACAGATTATATCTCATAATCTCATAGAACCGTAATAGTTAGACAGTTAAAATTGTCACACATGATGTATTCCTATTGCCGTTATAACAACAATTACTTAAATGCAAAAGAAAATAAATATTTAAGGCGGGCTCCCATACTAAAGACATGATTTTTTTGCCGTATTAATAGATATTGGTACGGAACCCTCGCACATGGCCGGTTTTTTAAATCTATTGACAACAGACCATCATGATTTGAGTTTACTATGAATGGAACCGTTCGATGCTTTTCGTATAATTTTTTTCATGAAACCTAACAATATTTACATATGCATTGTGCTTTTAGTCAGTTTATCATATGCATTTATAGACGCGTCATTTAAGAGGCCGTTTGTTTACATGTTTTTTTTTATAAACAGGAATTTTTAATGGGTCCAATATGGAAGTAGACCCTTTCAAATACAAAAAAAATATCAGTTTTATTAGGTTCATAAACGGCGAATTTATGTCGTAAAATATACAAGAAAACAGTCGAATTGTGAACCGACACCTTTTTTGTCGGTAAAAATAGAGTTATCTAGTTTATTTCTTTCACAAACTGGCAAAAAATATGGAAAGAAGATAACACAAAATATACAAAAGTGATAGATAAAATATACTTAATTGATTTTCATTTTGCGGGTGTATTCATTTATTTTTATCTCGTGTTAGAGATGATTCAAATAACTTTTATATTTTCCTATTTATAATACTTTTCGACAAATAAGTTACGTATTATTTCCAATTGATTAATTTAGATAAATTGAGTATTCATTAAATTGCGTATTCAAATATTTTTACAGCTTCTTTAATCTCTAAAACGAGTTATTGTTTTTAATTATTGAATACATTTTTAATTAAGTCGGAGAAACACTTTTTCATATTCTTTATAAAGGTAGCCCTCCCACCTTCCAGCTTTTGAAGCTTTTATTCAGTTAATTACGTTTTCGCTACCCGCCTAAGCTTTTTTCGTGCACCACGGGGGACTATTGATCAGAATAACGCCTCTTCCAAATAGCCCTGTAATATTTATTCCGAAAATGGCGTGTTAGGTTTGGCGCAAACGGGCAATCGACCACAGCCAGCTGTGGCTAGTAACAAGCAGTTCATACGTTCTCTCATAGCGTCTTCCTCCGGCCTTAGTCAGGATATTCAACTATTGTCTATTGAGCTCCCAGTACATGTCCGCGTTTGCAGAGGTCTGCAGCGGCATGGATCGTCCCGCGGCCATGAAGATTAGGGTCTGGGGCAATATTTTCAGAAGCATATGTTTGGGACGGGACCTAGAACACTTTAGTCTTTACAAATCCATTGTTTAACTCGTCTACTAAAACGCAATCATTCAGGCAGTTAAAGCAATTTGAGAGCTCCAGTTAAAAACTTTCAACATTTTGGATATGGGCTGGTGATGGTCGTAGCGTAGACTTCATCAAGCGAGTACTTTCTCATCTAAGGTTGTAATTCTCGATGCCTCTTACGATTCGGTGATCATTACCGATTAAAATCTTCTTGGTCACAAGAGCTGACGATTCGGACACAATATATTCGGACACACTGTCCGAATTGACTCTTTTTAATTTTAATATTTTTTTTACTGACAATTCCGACACCATCGCATTTTGAAGCTGTTCAGTACAGTTAGATAAAAAGTTTTAAATAGATAAAAATATTAAAAAGTATTAGAGTGACTTTAATAAATTGCTTTCGTAGCTTTATGGACATGTACTCGTATAAATATTGGGAAATCTACACGAAAATTACCTAAACATATCTATAACAGTAAAATTGGATGATTTAGCATTAGTTATAATTTTAAAAAAACTGCCAGGCCAGGAATACACCAAATATTGATTCGGTCATCATGCGTTAAAAATGCTGTAAACTCATCATCACCTAATAAATATCCGGTTAAAACTGTTTCTGACTGTACAAAACAATTTTTATTTACTGGTATTCGGATTGTCAGCAGAACTAAATATTAAAATTTAAAAGTGTCAAATTGGACAGTGTGTCCGAATATATAGTGTCCGAGTCATCAGCAAGACGATACATCATTGAAAATTTCTCTCCTCGATGTCAAGGTGAAGTTTATCATATTATCGTTTCAAAAAAATATGTATGTTTAATTATAATAAATTTAGTACGCTAATTTCCTCTGCAAGCAGCACTGTGGTTTGGTGAAGACCTAAAATTTGCCACCTGATCTCTACTCGAAAATGATTTTCATTAAGTCTATTACGGAATGGAGCTGTGAGTAATTACAGCGACTGCTCGTTCCATAAATGTTTGGATAATCCGCGGGAAAAATGCCTTGTTATGTGTTTGGGCCAGTGTGGGGACTGGGATAAGAAGTTTATACACACTAATATTTCAGCTTTAGGAAAAAATAATAGTGATTTTGGTTCATAATAGTAAGTTGATATGGTTGTTATCAATCGCTTAAAGACCGCTTGCAACACAAAGGTTATGTTTCTAACTCCGTGAGACCTATTGGATAATTTGTTTTGGAGGTCAACGGCTGCCGCTGCTACGCCATTGAAATATGAGATTCATCTCCTTATAAGGTCTAATTGCCTTTACTACACGTAACATAATACGTGTCATTAATGGGTCTAGGTTATAATATCGTCAGTCACTGCATCGCGCCCGTTCCATCGACGGTTTAATGTAGCGAAGGTACACAATATCGCTGGTACGCTGCATCGACAGCCCGCCATATCGATGGTAAACTGCATCGAAGGTGCACAGTATCGATGGTACATAGCATCGATGGCGCACTAAATCGATTGTAGCCTGTATCGAAGGTGTATAGTATCGATGGTAAACTGCATCGATAGGGTCCCACATCGATGGTAGACAGTATCGAGGGTGCACTATATCGAAAGTAAATTGCATCGAAGTGCTCCATATCGATGGTAGACAGTATCGACGGCACACCATATCGATAGTAAACTGCACTGAATCGATTATTATGCACCACAATCATGCACTAATCTCCGGTAATTTTTGTTTAAATTGGTATGCTTTAAAGTTAGTTCCAATTGAATTTCATCACAATCAGTCCAGTTGTTTGATTAGAGTCGATTTTTTTTACCTATACGAAAGATTATCTTTTTACACTACTTCCAAAAAAAGGAGTATGGATGCCTTTTTTGTTGGATCTATGGGTTCAGATCTCGAAAATGACGTCAGTTTTGGAATCCAAGATGGCGGATTCGGCATTTCATGAAAAATTTACATGGGTGTCGCTTTCTGGGTTTTTTGGGGTAGGGTCTAGGTCATTAAGGATCTCAAAAATGACGTCAGTTTTGGAATTCAAGATGGCGGCCTCGAATTTTCATGGAAAACGACATGGTTGTAATTTTCTCAAGTTTTTGGGATAGGTCTCGAAAATTACTTCAGTTTTGGAATTCAAGATGGCGAACGCAATTTTTTAACAAAAATCGATATGGGTGTAATTTTTGAGGTTTTTTTGGGTAAAAATTTAGAAAATGATGTCAATTTTGTAATCCAAGATGGCGGACGTGACTTTAAAACAAAATCAATATTATGTCTGTTTTTGTTGAAATTACGTCAGTTATGGAATCCAAGATCCTAGAAAACGATACCCATGTCGATTTTTCATGAAAACTCGCGTCTGCCATCTTGGATTCTAAAACTGATGTCATTTTTGAGATCTACACCCCAAAAAACCTAGAAAACGACACCCATGTCATTTTCATGAAAACTCGCGTCCGCCATCTTGGAATTCAAAATAACTGACGTCATTTTTGAGATCCTCACCCCAAATATGTGGGAAACGACACCCATGTCGATTTTTCACGACAAGTCGCGTCCGCCATCCTGGATTCCAAAACTTACGTCATTTTCGAGTTCTGCACCCTAAAAAACCCAGAAAACAACACCCATATCGGATTTTTATAATAAGTCGCGTTCGCCATCTTCAATTCCAAAAGTGTCGTCATTTTCGCAATCCCCAAATTCCTTACGTAAAAGCTACCAACAATGTTTGAATAAATATTCAGTCAGTTTGTCTTAGGCCAAACTATAGTTTAACTTTAAGTTTTCAGAAATCGGGTTTGGCCGGCTTGGTTATGCATACATATAATATACGTATAATAATAACGTATGTTTTTACATAAAGAAAAATTTTGAAAATCAGTCCACTGAGAAACCGGAGAACGTTCACAAAATAAAAAACATTCATTTTGTCGAACATGGAACATTTTCAATTTTTGAAGTCGGTTAAAAACCACGTATTGTTATAATGAAATCCTTAAAAACACAATAAATAGCTATGGTGCACCGTCGATACTGTCTACCATCAATATGGATCACTTTCGATGCAGTTTACTATCGATACAGTGCGCCTTCGATAATGTCTACCATCGATATAGGATACTATCGATCCATTTACTATCGATACAGTGCACCGTCGATATTGTTACAATCGATATGGTACACTGTCGATGCAGTTTACCATCGATACTATGCGCCTTCGATACAGGCTACAATCGATTTAGTGCGCCATCGATGCTATGTACCATCGATACTGTGCACCTTCGATGCAGTTTACCATCAATATGGCGGGCTGTCGATGCAGCGTACCAGCGATATTGTGTACCTTCGCTACATTAAACCGTCGATGGAACGGGCGCGATGCAGCGACCGGCGATGTAGTGACTGACGATATAATGACCTAGACCCGTCATTAATAGTGTAGATCATTATATTACCTTGGACTTGTATTAACTCATTTTCAATTCAATTTGTATGAAATTTTACTTTTTCAAGTACATTTATAAGTTGGTCGACTATAACTCTTTAATTTGTAAACTCTACATAGCTCTGATAGTTTTCCTTTATACTTCGATATATATACCACTACTGTAAATTTTTCGTGTTCTTATTCATCCATTTAGTAGATAAAGGGGGGGACCCTGGACTCTAACAAAAATTTGCACTATAACACCTAATATTTCAGAAACGGATATAAAATAATCGAAAAATTATGTTCAGAAGCTCAAAATATCTTAAAGACATAATACCCTACACAGAGGTCGATAAAAAAAATTACTACCACGTTACTTGTATGGGAGTTTCGTAAAGAATTTCTTTACGATATATCGATAGTAAATAAATACTTTTTGTCAAGATTTTTATTTACCATTTTTTTGCCATGATTAATATACATATCTATACCAAATTACAGCTTTCTAGTACTTATAGTATCTGAGTAAAACCGCGACGGTCAGAAGGACGGACATGGCGAAACTATAAGGGTTCCTTGTTTACTACGGAACCCTAAAAAGGTGTACCTAACAACGAGTGCTCCAAGAAACGAATGATAATCAAATATATATCTACGTTCTAGGGTGTGTAGTTACCACAACATTGTACTTAGCTTACTCGGAAAGCTCACGTTTTAGTTTTAACAATGAAAAACGTAAAACAACCCCACATCCGTTTTTAGGGGTGACTCGAGGGTTCCGTATCCCTATTAGTCTCGCTAGTATCCGCTTTCGCCCCTCCGCCTGTCAGGGGATTAAGTAACATACTAATAAATATATATCAGTATAATTCTTTGATCCCCTGTGTGAATATTTTATTCATTTTCCTGTCATTTTATATCTATAAATATGTATGTTTATGAAATTTGTCACTGCGTAGCATTTGCTTTTCGCGTTTCTAATAGACGGAAACCTTGAAGTTCAGCGACGTCAGCCAGGTGGGCAGACATAGTGAAGGTAGGTCAGGTAGTAAAGAGAGGCTAATAAAGCCAAGCTAAAAAGGTACCGTTTTTACCTTTATCAGTGTAAAAAATATGTTGATGGGTATCAGATAAAAAATACTCTGTTATTTTAAAATTAAACTTACTGCATTATGAGCTAACAACATGTATTTGGATACATACTCGTAGCTCGGAAGTGGCTGACAACATGCTTGCAGCAAACTTCCAATCTTACTGTTTACTCTCATTGTTATTACATTTTCACCATGTAGTGCAGTAAGTTCGAAAGGAAATACACTTGAAAATGAATTGCCATTTTCAAGTTCCCTTTTTAAGCTTTTACCCGTGGCTCCGCTCATGTTTGTGTAGATCCCTCGGGAACATTGGATTTTTCCGATGAAAGGCACCTTAAGTCGTTTCCCGGGCCTTAAACTACATCGACATCAAATTTCATCGCAGTTGGTGTAATAGTAGAAGCGTGAAGTGGTAATAGACAGACAGAGTTACTTTCGCATTTATAATATTAGTAATATTAGTAAGGATGTAATTATCATTTGTAATTATTTTTTTTTTTGTTACAGGTATGAACAAGCACATTGATCACATTGATCATCTACTCATAGAAAGAAAGTATCAAAACGGAGGTAACACGTTGTATTAGTGTGGTATGTTTAAATTGTGTGCTATCTTCCATGCTGGTCTGGAAAAAAAGAAAACACGTAAACTGTACCAACTGCTTCTCTTCCCACGCAGACGCTGGCTGCGGGCATCGGCGCATATAGGTATCATGTCTGTAGCTGATCTGATAGGGATAACAACACAGCGCTAAGTATATTATATTCCGTTTTCTACCTAGATGTAAACCAGAATGCAAAATTATGCCTTTGGGTCTTATGACCAGGCGTGTCTCACTCTCCGAGTAGGTTCCGAAAGCATACCTACGCGCGGCGACACCTTCGAAGATGAAATCCGAACAAATCCGGTAGGAACGACGCGCGTTTGGTCATATGTGTTCACCGACTTCAACGAATTACAAATCGTATGTTCAGAGCTATAAGTATAAAATTGGCTTGCTGTAGGTATCTAAACTAAAAGCGGCTGCTTTTTGACGCAAGCTAATTTGCACCGTGTCGCTAACTACATTGAGTTGATATTTCTTTGAATTCCTTTTCAGAGTGCGACCTTTGTACCGTGTCTTCCAGTATGTGATGAGCCAAGATAAACGACTTACTTCCAAGAAACTACTACCATCGCTCTTCGCCTAGTATTTATTTATCTTTATTTGCTCGTATAGATATGACCTTAGGATCTGTCTGCTCAGTAAAGTATTAAGACGTGATAATTTGTTGTATATGTGTAATGTATATGATCAGTTGTGTGAATTGTCACTATATACTAATTTACTAGTTTTTGCCCGTGGCTCTGACCGCGTTAATGTCAATCCCTCGGGAACAGTAATTTCCTGGAATTAAAGGTACCCTATGTCCTTCCCCGGGACATAATACTAATTTATTTAACAAAATAGAGTGTACAGTGAATAGGCGGCCCAATAGTGCGCAGACACGAAAATGAGCCAAGATAAACGACCTACTTCAAAGAAACTACTACCACCGCTACTACGACTAGTATTTATTGTTGGTATAGATATGACCTGAGGCACTGACTGCTTAGTAAAGGATTAAGACGTGATAGTTATATGTCTAATTTATATGATCATTAATTAATACTAATTTATTTGACAAAATAGAGAGTTCAGTGAATTGGCGGCCAAATGGTGCGCAGACACGAAAATGAGCCAAGATAAACGACCTACTTTAAAGAAACTACTACCACCGCTACTACGACTAGTATTCATTGCTGCTATAAATATGACCTTAGACTCTGTCTGCTCAGTAAAGGATTAAGACTTGATAATTATATGTCTAATGTAAATGATCATTAAGTAATACTAATTTATTTAACAAAATAGAGTGTTCAGTGAATAGGCGGCCAAATGGTGCGCAGACACGAAAATGAGCCAAGATAAAAGACCTACTTCAAAGAAACTACTACCACCGCTACTACGCCTAGTTTTTATTGCTGGTATAGATATGGCCTTAGGCTCTGTCTGATAAGTAAAGGATTAAAATCTGATATTTTAGTTGTATTTGTCTGTTAATTTCATTGTTTTTTTGTGTGACAACATACATACATACAAATACAGTAAAATAATGAACCTGTTTATAGTTAACCTAAAATTTATTACACATTAAGTTTAATGCTGTAAGCATGGCCTTTTCTAGTAAAATGAATAAGGTTGTCTTTATTTAGCAAGCTTTTTCAAACCTGTTATTTATGTATGTACATGGTCAGGTATAGTATAAAAATAAGTATTAATTTTATTATACACCATCAATGCAAAGATGAAGAAGTAGGATTCGGGGCTGAAAAAAATGTGCGTTTTGCTACATTTATGCATTTCGCACTGTTTGATATTTTTTTATATCTTTTTAACACTTTGGATTACATTACAAAAAAAAAACTTATGGCTTTCTTAGTATGGTAGAGCCAAAGAGATTCAATTCAATTTCTCTTTGGGTAGAGCAGTTAGTCTTTATTTGTCATTCAACATTCATAATAATAATCCTTACATTTTGGGCTTGAAATAAATGCTGAAGCAAGCTCCACACATGTGACCGTCGAATAAGATGTCCGCAATACACGACATTCCATACATTTTGTATGAAAGGCGTACAACGTACACGGGCATACTTGAGCGTCTCCCTGGCAGAACATAATTCATGAATGATACTCGGTGGCGTATGTTAGGTTATTTTACCGGGTAAATATGTTGTTGGAGCACTAGATAAGGTAGGACATAGACAAATAAAAAGTATCGTCGAAAATAAATAATAAAATACAAGTAAAGTGTGCAGAAATAAATAGAAAAGCATGTCTGCGTTCCTGGCAATGAGAATACCTTACAATTATTTCAAATAAAAATAAACCGGCCACGTGCGAGTGGGACTCGCACACGAAGATTTCCGTACTACTATCTATTGAGTTGAAAGTTATTAAAAATATTTTTATTGCATTAAGAAATTAAAAATTTATACATTTCGCGAATTTTCCTTTATCTGCGGTAAGACGTTGCTTCCTACCAAATTTCAAAATTCTGAGTTCACGGAAAGTACCCTTTAAGTTTTGATTCCCTTGCGAATGTCAAAAATTTGAGGCATAAACTGCTGTATCTTTTGATTGCGTTGGTTTAGAAGTTAGGTTTTTTTTACAGCTTGATATCTCCACGCAGCAGCAAGGGGCAGTAAATTTAAGTATTTGATATTAATTTCAGCTTGATATCTCCACGCGCTCCTGAGAAAAAGGATCTTGACAGACAGACAGATAACAAAGTGATTCTATAAGGCTTCCTTTTTTTCCTTTTGAGGTACAGAACTCTAGAAAGCTCAAATATTTTTCGCGAAAAGAAAAACGCATAAAAACTCGGATACACGCGTTTTCCCAAACAGTCAAGAGACTAATCTAGATCGATTGTTTACCCCCAAAAACCCCCATATACCAAATTTCAGGGAAATCGTTAGAGCCGTTTCCGAGATCATAGAAATAAATTGATATATACATAACTATACAAGAATTGGTCGTTTAAAGGTATAACATATCATAAGCAATCCCGTGCACCTTCGCAAATTGCAAGAACTGCACTTAGTTCGAAGCAGTGTGTTTCATTTAGGAGCTGCGTTCCATTAGCTTCTTTGCGCCCTCTCTAGTTTGCCGTCTAGGGCAAATCCTATATCCACCCATATCCTCCTGCAATGCCCTGACGCCGCTGACGATACGTTGAGCACAAATTGGTGTAATTTAAAGCTCGCGGTTCGGAACTTGTGCTCGGCTTGAATTGCGCCTGGGAGACGTGTAGATTAATTAATATAAAGGTTTCAGGAGACAGCAAGAGTCAGTTTATGTTGTTTGGGGTCAAATAAAACGACGAGATGTCTGTACCTCCAGTCTGTTTAAGTGACGCGACTCTAGGTCGTGTATATATTTTTAAATATCTCAATAACCTTCTAAAGTTCTAAAGAAACCATCTGGTTTCAGTAGACCTCAGCGAGAACGCTGATAGAGAAAAAGAAAGCAGGGCGTTTGTTAATATAGGCGAAGTTGATATATCGAAAATTCGCTCGTTAAATTTTTTTTTTTATAATTTCTTCTGGTCTGATTGTATTCTTTGTACACGTGCAGCCTGTGAAGCATTGAAATTTTATTTTGCACTGTTACTAGATCGTGGGATAGATATATACTTGGATTACGCCGCAGTGAAACGAGTCTCCGAGGCATGTAACATACATTTATTATCAAGTCTTTATTTTATAATCAAGAAACCTAAAGCCATAACCTAAGGCTATGACCTAAAGGCCACGTCAAGCGAGGTTTACATAGTTACTCGGTTTTGCAGGTAGTATATTAGTAAAATTCATTATTACACTAAAAATATACAATAAAATTATATTTAAATTTTATATAATAATATTTAATAATTAACAGATTAGAACAAAAATTATAAAGAACAGTAAATGACGTCATTATACAATAAATGAATACTGAAATAATGAATGAACTAAAGTTAAACATAGCATAAATACATTTTTAAATAAATACATGCAAGTAGATGTACACTCGGGTGACATCGCCGTCAAGAGAGCCACGCTCATTAGAGCATCGCATATCATAGTCCCAAGGCTTGTTATTACATACTCATCCATCATATCTTTATCCCATACGGCATAAACAGAGCCTAGGGCTATAAAAACTTGAGCTCACTTGACGTCGTTACTTGGTCTCGCAGTTAGATGTACACTCGAGTGACACCGTAGTGAAGAGAGTCTAATAAAGCCACGCTAATTAGGGCATCACATATAGCCCCAAGGCCTGTAATTATATACACATTCATTATATCTTTATCCCCTACGGCACTAACAGAGCCTAGGGTCATAAAAACTAAAGGTCACGCTACGTCGTTCCTCGATCTCGCAGGTAGATGTACACTCGAATGACGCCGCAGGGAAGAGAGTCTAATAAAACCACGCTAATTAGAGCATCGCATATCATAGCCCCAAGGCTTGTGATTACATACACGTTCATCATATCTTTATATAGCATAAACAGAGCCTAGGGCCATATAAACTTAAGTTCATTTGACGTCATTCCTCGATCTCGCAGGTAGATGTACATTCGAGTGAAGCAACACTAATTATAGCATCGCATCGCGTAGCCCCGAATCTTGTAATTACATACACATTCATCATATCTTTATCCCCTACGGCATTAAAAGAGCCTAGGGTCATAAAAACTAAAGATCACTTTACGTCATACACTCGAGTGACGCCGTAGTGAAGACAGGCTAATAAAGCCAAGCTAATTAGAACATCGCATCATATAGCTCTAAGGCTTATTATTATATACAAATTCAAAACGTCCCCTAGAGCCATAAAAATTTAAGGTCACTTAACGTCGTTACTCGGTCTCGCAGGTAGATGTACACTTGAATGACGCCGCAGGGAAGCGAGTCTAATGAAGCCACGCTAATTAGAGCATCGTATCGTACAGCTCCGAAGCTTGTAATTGATGCAAAAATAGTCTTTCACCTTCTTAAGGATTATACTTTTTTTAGTTTATTGACGCTGATTAGAGAGTAAGAAAAGCATAGAAAGTAGCCGGTGCATCTTTCCCGCGCAGATCGTATATGGAAGTTGAACTAATGTGCAAATATCCTAGGAATCAAATAAAGTGGTCACTAATTCAATTCCCTTTCCTATGCTCACTATCAAGGAGGAGCCCAATGGTCCAGTAGATCACAGCGTTATCAGCTATGGACCGTATATTAAGCACCCCGGGCACGGGACTTACAAGGATGGGAAACCGCAAATGGCATAAAAATATTTCGAGCTCCTCCGTGCTTCGAAAGGCACGTTAAATCGTTGATCCCAGCTGTCATAATTAATGGCAGTCTTTAAGCCACGTCAGATACTTAGGCAACTTGAATAATCTGACACCACTGTTGGCCATATACATAAACAAAAAACAAACAAAGTATCAAGATAAAGTGGGTAATTTAAGTGCGAGAGAAGAAGGTGCAAAGTGCTGTGGCGCAAAAGAACGCATGTGCAAAGAGCTGAGACGCGAATGAACTGAGGTGCAAAGAGCTGAGGATATGTTTGAGTATTTTACTGGCTTTTCTGAGGTATGATGAGTCTTACAAAGGTCACGCAGGCACATGTATTACTCGGGTGACGCCCCAGTGAAGCGATTTTAATGAAGCCACGCTAATTAGGGCATCGCATTGCACCGCACCGAGGCTTGTTATTACATACATACATATTAATTACGTTTTTATCTCTTACGGGGTACATAGAATCTAATTTCTAAATAATTACTATATTTAGAAATATCATACCTAAACCTATTGCTTAGTTAAAGTTAAAGTTTGAGGTTTTTAACCCACGTTCGGCGTTTTGGTGGGCGGAAAATAAAGTAAAGATGAATTCCTATATTGTGTAGATCTTACTAAGCTTATACAGATGTTACAAGATCATGTTTTCTGAAAAAATCAGACCTGCAAATTCTTTGCATGAACTTCGTTATAAAAAAAAGGCTTATGTTGTGTGTCTTCTACTGGTGAAAATGACTATGACTAGATACCTTAAACTAACAATATAGGGCAAGGTGCTGCAAAACTCATAAATTTACAATTTTAAGGTTTTTAGCATTAATTTTTTTATCTTATAATAACATTCCTAAAGAATTATTAAGCCTGTCTTTATAAGTATATGACTGCTATTAAAAGTTAGGTAATGAAAAATACATATTATTGCATAAATTATTATAAAACGAATAAAATAGCAAAACGAAACCAATATTTGTCAAATGTTTGATTAAATTATTATTAATAATTATTGTTGAAAACCTACTATTACGTAAACTGGCAAATAGGGACCACTACTGGACAGGTTTCTTTCGGCGTATTCTTATCAGCAGTGGTTTTTTCAAAACGCTAGTAGCTTTTCAATTTTGTAATACAATAGAAGAATAATAAGACAGAAGAGAAGTTCAAAAAAATACATGTGATCCAAATTTTAATAAAAAATATTCATTTCATTTCAGTCTCACTTATATAATAATAATTAAAAAAGTTGCAACCATTAATGATCAATTCACAATTCAAATATTTTTAAAGTTATGATAAACACTCAATCACTCTGAATAAGATAATAATTCCAACAATACCTCGCATATTCAAATCTAATAAAATGTTTAGAAGTATATTGGAGAAACTCATATAAATACAAAAACTATTTAAACATAACACTCCTTTTTTAGCAATCGTGTAATTAATTCAATGACTGCACAATTACTGAGCCGTAAAACGAATATAATCCCATAACATTATTGGTATAGACGTCGGCATCTAATCTAGACACGTGACGTCACACATTAAGTCAGGTACGCCTCATCACACCACAATGGCCACGGCAGCTAATTAATATTACTGTCTGCGGCAATCAGACTTGATTGCGAACCATTGGCTATGCAAGCCGTTATGGCTCAGTTTGCTTGCTTAGGAACAACAGCTTTATTATCCATCCAAAATTTAAAGCTCGGCCTTTGTAGGTTTCATTTTATGGAACTACATAGGGGGGAAACGCACACAATGACTATTTTTCGCCAGTTTGCCTTTGCCTTCTCCATTTCACAACTTAATAAGGAAATCTACTAGGTTGCCACGGTGTTGTCTTTTACCGTGGTGATCGATAAAAATTACCGTCCATACTTGAGTCAAATCGGACTGCAAACTCAGAGGTATAAATCGGGCCTGGCGAGGTTCGAACTCGGGACCTTTCGCTTTAAAACCACTGAGCCACTACCGCTAAAGCTGTGTTCGCAATATCTATTAACTTCTCAGAATATAGATGTTTATAAAAGCAATGTTTAGTTATTTTTGTATTGTGCCTAAAAACGCTGTGCACCCGCCTGATGCCGCTAGAGCAAAAATTTTACATCAATTTTAATAGTAATATCATTCAGCAAATCTAAATCCTTATCCTTACTAATATTATAAATGCGAAAGTGAGTTTGTTTGTTCTATTATAATGTGGTTAAATAATAACAATTTAGAAGTAAATCTGACTGAAACAAAAATAGTAAAATTTTCTAATAACTATAGACAAGACAATATAAGTTATAACTTCACTTACAATGATCAAACTATTGTAAATACTAACAAATAGAATTTCTAGGACTTACTCCGGATGATCAGTGCCATTGGAAAGCCCATGTTGACAAAGTTTGCAATAAACTGAATCGTTTTGTTTATGTTTTGTATAGACTAAGGAAAACATCAAACCAGAAAACTGTTTTAATGGCTTACCATGGATATGTATCCTCAGTCTTAAAATATGGACTCTTGCTTTGAGGCAATTCAACACACGCCCAACGTGCATTTTTGGCACAAAAGAAATGTGTTAGAGCCATCTGCGGAGCGAAACCATGGGAATCCTGTAAGTTATTCCAAAAACTTAAATTGCAAACTTTGGCTTCCATGTATGTTTACGAATTGGCGCTCTTTGTAAAATAGAATCCAACTCTATTCCAGCATGCGCGTGACATCTATCCGAGATGCACAAGAGATCCAGATAGAATCGTTTTACCTAAAGTTCCAAAAACATCTCTGTATTCGAATAGTAGTTTGGCTATGTGTGGAAAGATATATAATGCCATTCCCAGAAATATTCAATCGTTGCCGCTACACAAATTTATGAAAAAACTGAAATCTTGGTTACTTGAGTGAAATTTTTATTCAGTAATGGAATTGTTCATAAATTGATCGTGCCGTATAAGGTGACCAAACATCCTTCCTCCTCTCATTCCAATCGTCTTCAGTAGTTCTCGTTTCTCATTTACTGGACATTTAATATTTTCATTTGAGACAAGGAGAGGGAAAGGAAGACCAGGACGAGCATATTTGGATGAGATAAAGGAAAAGGCTGGAGTTGTGTCATATGGAAAGGTGAAAAGAATGGCTGAGAACCGAGAGACATGGAGAGTACTCCACCGACAAGAACACAGTTCTTAAATTATAGAATGGAATTGTTCAATAGGACGCAACCTAGATAACTTTGACATGTATAATTGTATTTTTTATTTTATTAAGTGACAAATTATGATGCATTAATGTAGTGTTTAATTAACAATATATAAAGAAATTAATTTAATTTGATTGTGTGACGGTAGTCCCGTCACACAATCAAATTAAATTAATAACATCTATATACCCACATATATAGATGTTACAATAAACATGTAACATCTATATACCCACATTATGCAAATAAAAGTATTGAATTGAATTGTTTGTTTGTTTGTTTGTTTGTTTGTTGTTTGTTGTTTGTTGTTTGTTTGTTTGTTTGTTTGTTACGCTTTCACGCCGTAACTACTGAACCGATCATCATGAAATTTTGCATACAAGTTCTCTGGAGTACGGAGAAGGACATAGGCTACCTTTTATCCCGGGAAAAAGTACAATTCCCATGGGATCGACATTAACGCGGGCGGAGCCGCGGGCAAAAGCTAGTAAATTATAAAACTGACTAGCATTAAAGAGTTAGCCATCTGCTTCTATTAAATATCAAATGCTTGACGTAAATTCAATATCAGCCGACTCGCCGGCCAATTTTATTCCACAATTGTATATGTGACTTCGGATTCTGGTTATTCTTGTATTCCCAATTTAACTGAATCTGTAAAAAAACTAAATTACAATTACGGAATAAACAATTTTAATAAAATTAAAAAAGCCCTTCAGACGAGTAAGGCGACCAATACTGTTGATATTTCGGCTTCTTTGTAGTAGCCGGTTCCGAATACGCTAGTAGTCTGTAGCTTTTGAACATTAATTATTAATATAAATATTTCTAAATCACTACTACCTTTCAAATGTGATTTGACGTGATAAAGTGCCTGCAAAGACCTATTTTTAAATGAACTTTTGGATTTGAAAGGTCATGGAACAACAGTATTAAATTAAAAAATGTATTTTTTCTACAAAATAACAATCAAAAAATTGGCAACACAAAAATAAAATCTGTAAATACTCCGCGGTCCAGATATTATCCTCTCGTCGAGCTACTATTAGCTGGAACCATCAATCGTACCTTGCGATTACATTATTGATCGACACATTATTTCTTAATCTGTCTTCTCTTTTTCCTTTTTATTTTAGCTTATGTTCCAAACTTTTTGGAGTTGGTATATGTCATTACTATGCCTTTGATGAAATGTACTACACAACTAAGCACCTAAAGAATCTGCTTGGTCCCCAAGAATCTTTTATAGGTAATATGCAAAACTTCAACGAGTAGGAAACGGAATGACAAAATAAATAAGCATACTGCACAAAACCTACATAAAATAAGAATCGGTTTGTAATGTGATGTGGCCTCGCCCTAACATTGTAGAACAATTGTCCTCTCGCCAAGCTATTACGCTATTGCCGTCTGGAACTATCAATCATGCTTTTCGAACACGTAAACTATTGGAGATGGTGAACAGATTCCCTCAGTCCCTCTCGCTTTCTGTTTCATATTTTTTATAACCTAATTTTCATAATTTGGTCGGTTTATGTAATGCTATACCTTTAAAGTATTGTTAACTCTACTAAGGACCTTGGTATAAAAGGCTTAACTCTGACGGTGAAGATATACCTACGATTACAAAAAAAATCCCCACATTTTTCTAGTTTAAACTTACGCGCTTAAAACTTAATTATTATTATTAGCGGGTCTTAGCACAAAACTTTTATTTATTTCCGCTAACTTTTCTATGGAGTTACATCTAAATAAAAAATGTTTTCGTGCTACACCTGTTAATAAGTATTATAAGTTACGAACACCCGTAATTTGAAATCATCACGTTTACTCCGCTTAATGATTCTTTATAGTCCATTTATTAGATTAATAATATTTAAAAATATATAATAACTTTCATTTATCAAACCCTCATAGTTCAGTTATTATTTATTATAAAATAGCCCAATAAATTACGCTATTGCCATTTACGATTTAGATGTGCAAGCGGTCCCTTACACTATGCGCATTTTGTTTGATACTAAAACGTTTAAAGCTCGGAAAAATAATGTGACTGTAACTTTTATACCTTAAAAGGTTTCATTTAGAGTAATTTAACATCGTGTCAACGATAATCACATAACGTGCTTCTTCCTACCTATGCTTCTATTAAAAACGCCAGCTCTCCATAATTGGTACGATTACGAATATACAAAAATATGTACACCGTGGCTCTAAATTAAGTTGACAAATTTCAGAAATTACAAAATCAAAAACTTAACAAGTTGTGTTGTTTTTGTTATTTATGTAGCATTTTTACATGTTTTGGTGTCAACTTAGTGTTATTTATAAAGAGATATAATATTTTTTAAATTTATTATTAAAAAAATATTATATTTTACTTTGTCTACATAACGAAGAGCAATAACTCCTTTTCATGAGGCTGATAGTTCAAATTCTCGGTGTCAGTCGGCAATTAGTTTCTTCTACTAATAAACATTACGATGAGCTTGGACATCTTAGAGACCATGCGGGAAGAGGCAGAAAAATAAGGCACGCTCCGCTGGTAAAACAATGAAAAAACTACAGTCTCAGAAATATTTACCATCGAACAATTTCATGATCGGTAAAATGATAGAATTTACCTTTCTAGCAATCCTGGAGCCGCGGCAATTGTCACCCATCGCCAAAAACCGGATTTAGTTACGGCTTAGGGTGGTATTTGCTCAACAGGCAAAACCCTTCTAGTTTTCGTTTAAAAAAGGTGTGAGAATGAACCAAGAAATGTACCGAATGGATATTTTGGAGAGCGTTGTTCTTCATTGGAGTCAGGAGCGCTTCGGCAACTAACCGTGGATTTTTCAACAGGACTTTGCTCCATCTCACAGAGCTTCAAGCGTGCAGCATCCGAGTATGGTAAATTTTCCTGGGTTCATAAGTTCTAGAGAATGGCCTCCGTATTAACTAGAACCAAATCCGATAGATTACAGAGTATGGTCCATTTTAGAGACGAGGGTCTGTGCGACTCCACTAATAAGTGCGCTGAAGGCAAAAGTCACTCATGAGTGGGATAAAATATCTGAAAAGAAGGTACGAAAAATCGTTGAAATTTTCATATGACGTTTGAACATGTGTATTGAAGCGAAACGGTTATTTTTAAAATAAATAGACTAAAATAATACTGTATTTTTTTTTTACATCTTACAGCACTGTATAAATGTTAACAATAAAATAATTCATAAAATTTTTGGTTAACGTATTTTAGAGCCACTCTTTATTGTGTATTTACTCACATAAATAAATTCGATTATGTTTGTGTAATAGCAAAATACATTTGTAATTACACCGCGCCCCACATATTGTCCGCAAAACAATCGTCCTTTCTCCAAGCTATTACCGCCTGGAACTATCAATCTTACCTTCAATCACATAGCACTGAGGGATGGTGAAAAGATTGTTTCCTGTCGCCTAATTTAGGGGAATTGGAGATGTAATACTCTATGTTATTAATAGTTTTGACATTTATCTCACTTACCCTCTTTCTGTTTAGCCTTATTCGTAGTTCTAAATTGTCTAAGTATTTAGAACTACAAATTAGCAATTAGCAAATAGTGCGAGTCTCGCCAATAAAACGTTCCGTAGTTGCAAGTACAGATTAGTGATATAATTATAATCTACTAGCTTTCGCCCGCGGCTCCGCCCGCGTCAATGTCGATCCCTCGGGAATAGTACTTTTTCTCGGGATAAAAGGTAGCTTATGTCCTTCTCCGTACTCCAGAGAACTTGTATGAAAAATTTCATAATGATCAGTTAAGAAGTTACGGCGTGAAAGCGTAACAAACAAACAAACAAAGAAACAAACTCACTTTCGCATTTATAATATTAGTAAGGATAAGGATATTAGGTAGGTATCCAGATCCACATAACGTACCGATTATCCTAACCTAGCCAAAACACCATAATCATTTTTCAGTTCCTTGTATGAGGAGCCTTATTTTTTTAAATTGTAGAGTCCCTCACATAATACATAATACATCTACCAAGTTTCAACTACGTAGCTTTTTATAGTTTCGAAATAAAGTGGCAGTTTAGAAAACCTTGAAGAAAGGCTATTACAAACAGTGGTTTTAGTTGTTACCACTGAAATTATTGGATGATGTAGGTCTGTAATCTTAAACTAAATAACTTTAGCAGTCCTTCCCTCCTAAACGCAATGTTTGTAGACCCGAATGCAAAACAAGTGTCAGACACACAGCACCATTAGTTCACAGACACCTGCGAGCCGAGTAGCTGCGCGTAATTTCCGGATGAACTCGCTGAACTAGAGTTATTTGCTTCATCGGCATCAATATGAACTAGCTTTTTCATATTCTCTCCTAGCTTTCACCCGCAGCTCTTCTTACGTAACTGCGGATCCCACAATATAGTGCTTTCTTCTGATATAAAAGGTACTTTCCTAGACTTCGAACTGCATAAAAACAAAGAATGCCATCTATATTGGTGGTTGAAGCGTGAAGATGCGTCAAACATACCCTACTATTAGGGATAGTAGGGATTTTTGAGCATCGATAGATGGATTTATTCTGAATATAACATCTTTCACTATAAAGGAGTCATTCATTGTTTAATTGATACCCAATCCGGTCCGACGCACAATTAAACAAGTTAGTTAAACAAACACGTGTTCAGTTCAGTGAATAAAGTAAGAAGATGTTACAAACAGACAGGGTGAAGTGCTTTTGAGTCACAGGGTCCCGGCTTCGATCCCCAGTCATGTGATCTTTGATGGTAAACTTTACCAGTAGGTACCTATCTAATGTTGAAGTATCAACTTTGGATACGCTCAATAAAATTCTATATCTGGAGTATTATTTCACACATGTTCGACACTCACACATCTTGTTATAAAAACATAATAAATAAAAAAAACTATTACTTCATAATTTCAATTACATCTTTATTACCCAATCCTTTAAAATCTCAAAACTGATTCAAAACATTTTCCTCAATTACTAAATTACAACAAACATTTTTCTCAAATAACACAGAAAACATCAAATCCTCTCTGAAGCCTATTTATTCAAATTTCAAATAAACGTTCTTCGTTTTTCTTCACTGCCAGTATAAAATTCCATAGCCACAAACCGAAATCGTCCACCAGGATCGCCATCTAATATAAAAAATATACTATCGTTGAATTATTGAGTTAGTACCCACGAACCTAGATCACACCTAATTGTGAGGCTAGCTCGAAGTGTGATTTATCCCTATATAAATATACCTAATACCCTATAAGATTTAGATTGTAAAAAGATAAATGTAACTAATATAGAACAATATTACTATTATTTAATTTTATCTTATCACAAACCAGATTCAACATTACTATGTAAAAATATCCGAACGCAAAATCATTCCTAATGCAGCTCTACAAGACGAAAGTTTGTACACAGGTGAGTGGAGAGAGTAGAATGGTAGGCGTCACTTTGCAGCATGAATATCGTGGCACGACCAACTTTCCTAGGCTAGATCTAATAACCGCCGCCTCCGTAATCTAGAAGCATCACCAATGTCACCATTTGCATTTTATTACCAAAGTTTCTGGCCGCAGAACGCCTATTTTTATGGTAAACTTATTCAAATGCACGGCAATGTCATAAATCGGGAAAGGGGTAGGCTGGTACGCCAGGCACTGAAAAAGTTTGAAGACAAAATGAAGATACTAAAGAACGATAACTCATGAGTGCACTTCATTTTTATTACAAGTCTAGCGGCCCGCCCTAGATTCGCACCAGTGGATAATATATTTAATCAGTCTTTGTTCTTCAGGAATATTGTAGAATTCTAATGGCGAAATATTTTATTAAATCAGTCCCTGATGCCGATCTCTGGGGATCAACAACTTTAAAAGATCTAGTTGCCTGCTCAAGCTTCTTCAGGAATTAATTTACTCATATTATAAACATTCATCATCATCATCATCATCATATCAGCCGCAAGAAGTCCACTGCTGGACATAGGCCTCCCCCAATGATTTCCAGAATGACCGGATGGAAGCGGCCTGCATCCAGCGCCTCCCTGCGACCTTTGTCAGGTCGTCCGACCACCTGGTCGGTGGGTGTCCGACGCTGCGGTTGCCGGTACGTGGTCGCCATTCCAGAATCTTTCTGCCCCATCGGCCATCGGTTCTACGCGCTATGTGCCCCGCCCACTGCCACTTCAAAGAACTAATCCGCTGAGCTATGTCAGTGACTTTTGTTCTTCTACGGATCTTCTCATTTCTGATTCGGTCTCGTAGAGAAACACCGAGCATAGCCCTCTCCATAGCTCTTTGGGTGACCTTGAGCTTTCTTATGAGGCCCATAGTAAGGGACAACGTCTCTGAGCCGTAAGTCATCACTGGTAACACACATTGATTAAAGACTTTTGTCTTTAGGCACTGAGGTATTGCGGACGAAAAGACAGTGCGGAGCTTCCCGAACGCTGTCCAGCCGAGTCGGATTCTTCTAAAGACCTCGTCCTTGAAGCCGGAACTGCCTGCCTGGATCAACTGTCCCATGTAGACATATTGGTCTACAACTTCAAGGCTGGAGTTCCCAACATAAACCGGTGACGGCGTAACATGGACATTCGACATGATCTTCGTTTTGTCCATGTTTATTTTAAGGCCCACCTGCTGTGAAACTCCATTGAGGTCATTGAGCATGGTACTTAAGTCCTCCAGCGATTCCACCATGACAACGATATCGTCGGCAAATCTAAGGTGAGTGATATACTCGCCATTAATGTTGATGCCAAATCCTTTCCATTCCAGGAGCTTGAAGGCATCTTCCAAAGCAGCAGTGAACAGTTTCGGAGAAATGACGTCTCCCTGTCTCACGCCTCTCAGCAGTGGAATAGCCCTCGTGCTCTGCTCCTGTACTCGGACTGACATAGTGGCGTTTCTGTATAAACACTTCAACACTTCGACATACCGATGGTCAATGCGACACCGCGGGAGAGACTGAAGCACAGTCCATGTTTCAATCGAATCAAAGGCCTTCTCATAGTCCACAAACAAGGCTGGAAGGCATCAAGCCTGTTAGCGAGACGATTCGTGATAACCCTCGAAAACAGCTTATAGACGTGGCTCAGGAGCGTGATGGGTCTATAGTTCTTTAGTAGAGTATTGTCACCCTTTTTAAAGAACAGAACCACCACGCCCCTGTTCCAAGCCTCTGGCGTCACGCCCTCGAGCAAAACGGAATTAAAGAGCCTCTGAAGGACTTTTAGTACCGGCGTTCCGCCCGCTTTCAGAAGCTCTGCTGTGAATTCGTCTTCGCCCGGCGCCTTGTTGTTTTTGAGCTGTTTGAGGGCAATCCTAATCTCGTACAGGCTGATGTCCGGGATGTCTTCAGTATGATGTCGGGTTAGCTTGGCTCTAGGGTCTTTAGCCAGGCTGTCGATGGGTTTAGCAATTGAGGTGTAGAGCTGTCCGTAAAACTTCTCGATCTCCCTCAGTACCTCGGACCTTGTCGACGCCACTTTGCCGTCCTCCGTCTTCAGCTTTGATAATCGGCTCTGCCCAATAGACTCCACTCTTGCGAACACTTTGGAACCTTTGTTCTGCTCAATCGTCTCCTTTATACGCTCGGTATTAAAGGAGCGAATGTCGTGCCGCAGAGACTTCTGGATTCGTCTATTGAGCCGCCGATGTACATCAGCATCTTCAGAGGTCTGCAGTACCATGGAGCGTCGTTCAGCCATCAGTTCTAGGGTCTGAGGTGAGATGTTTTGAGATTTTTGTTTACGGCAGGACTTTAAAATCTTAGATCCCACCGACTGGACAGCTTCTACAAACCCATTGTTTAATTTGTCCACTGAAACGCAGTCGTCTAGGCATTTGAAGCGATTAGAAAGCTCAAGCTGGAAGATCTCATGGTTCTGGATATGGGCATGAGATGGTCGGATCGTAGACTTCATCAGCCGACCCCTCTCACGTCTAAGATCGATATTCAAGATGTCTCTCACCATTCTGTGATCGCTACCGATTTTTATCTTGCTGATCACGGAGACATCATTGAATATCTCTCTCCTAGTCGACATGATGAAGTCTATCTCCTGTTTCACTGGGGCCTGGCCCTTCCTAGTTGGACCTATCCAGGTCCATTTCCTTTGTGGTGGCTTCTTGAAGAAAGAGTTCATCGCAAAGAGTCCCTCTTTCTCCAAGAAGTCAGCCAGCATATGGCCCCTATCGTTTCGATCCCCATATCCGAATCGCCCCACCCTGAACTCTCCGTCACTTCGTCTGCCCAGTCTCGCGTTAAAGTCCCCCATAACCACCGTAAAATAGGTTTTGGAAGCATGTATGGCCCTACTGATGTCCTCATACACGCTTTCCACCTCTTCATCTGAGTATTCCCCGGTCGGCATGTATACCTGTATGACCTTCAGCGAGTATCTTTTAGATACTCTGAGAATAAGGTATATCACCCTGCTAGAAATACTTTAGATGGTTACGACGTTGTTTACGAGGGACCTGTGGACGAGAAACCCGACACCATGCTGGGACTTTTTATAGTCACCCTCCCGGTGATATAGTAGGTTACCAGACTTTAGGGTTGTTGTGCCCTCTCCCTCTCTTCGGACTTCAGACAACCCTACTACGTCCCATCGTAACCTACTCATTTCCGCTTCCACTTCCTCCACCTTTTCGTCAAGCCTCATCGTGCGTATATTGTGTGTTACCAGGGCCAGTTGTCGTCGGGGGTGGTAGCCGGGTCGTATCCGGGGATTCTTAGCACCCCCTGCCCCGCCGTTACCGTGACCGCTACCTAAGTCAGGAATAGCGGGGCTGCCGGAGACTGGGGGCCTGGTCCTTCTTTTCATATTCATTGAGGGGATATTGCCATACTCACCACGCTTGGCAGGCGGGTTGGCGAGCGCAGTTGTTTTTTTCTGGCTTTATGCACTTCCAATGCTGCTGCCCGATGAAAGCGTTTTAAGCTAGGGATGGATGGGAATTGGCTGGACTTGGGAAATAGGAAAAAGGTTGTTGGGATACTACTCACTCGGATGAATTAGGGATGAGCAAGTAGCAGCTCGGGGAGCCGGGCGCGCGTACCCGAAGTCATATCTACTACCACAGGACAGGCAGTTGAGAATGGCACCCCCTGACTACTATATTATAAACATTCCAAACAAATAAATATTTTCAACAAGAACAAAGAGAAAAAATAACACAATTGACATACACGCTGTGGGCCTAAATTGTGTGTTTCCGGATCACAACCCTTACAAACATCATGTGACACTTCTATTTTCCCTATAATTTAGGGTGTAAGAGTACCTCGACGCCATGTTTGTAATTCAAGTTTGATTAGCCGTGTGGTATCCGGCAGAGTAGAATAGGACCACTCCAAGTCTTCCCGTGGATGTCGTAGAAGGCGACTTAGGAAATTCAAGCTAAACAAAGCTTATAAACATCTAAGAGACCTCTTCAACCCGTCTGGCCAGCGTGGAGAGTGTAGGCCAAGTCCTCTGGCTGCTCTGGCCAAGTATGGCCCTAGTAGTACAGAGAGGGTCGTGCTCCTGCAGTGGAGACTAAAAAGGACCTGATGATGATGTCCGGCACAAGGACCGATTTCGCTCGATTTGCTTGCAGAATTGCATAGTGCAGCCTCCTTCCAATTCCAATGGATGTACTTTACGTGTATATGCACAGCTTTATATGGCACTATAAATATTACTGCTAATTTATTGTTACTTGTTTTATACTTACCATGTTTTATTTGATGGATTAGAACTTTTATAATAGAACAACGTGTAGCTTGCCTGCTTTTCGTGTGTCGTAAAACTGGTATCATATTTTCCAAGCTGCCTAAAGGTATTTGACATGGCTTAATGACCGCCATCTAGTAATGACAGCCAGGACCAACAGCTTAACGTGTCTAACTAAGCACGAAAAATGAATCAATCATTTATTTGTCAAACATAGGTACAATGATATAGATGTTACAATATAATAGTTAGCTATGTCTTGCTATATATAGCATATAAACATTTAAAGTAGGTACATGTATTTGCGTATAAAGTTATTTCTAATTCAATATGGAACTACACTAAGTTAAATAATAAAAGTTAACAACAAAATTAAAGTAGAATAAAAAAAGTGCTTCACATATATGTCAAAAAAAGTTGACTTAGATAAGACTATATGTATGTGGCCGCTTCTAACCGGTCATTTTGGAAATCATTGGGAGAGGACTATATCCAGCAGTGGACTTTTTGCGGCTGATATGATGATGATGATATATATGTGCCACTTAGGCGATGCGGGTAGCCACATATCACTATTTTGATTCCGTTTTCCACCTTTACCACCACCAGTGGCCTTTCCGACCAAAAATACCGATGAGACCGAAAGGGATACTCCGTAAGGGATAAAGATGTGATAGCTAATTAATAAAATATATTCTATGTGCTTTGTTTATTTTCTATTAGGCGATAAGATCTTATATGCATTATGGTAGATTGGTTAGTTTTACGTAGTAGTCAATTATCTACTTTAATAATGCTTAGCTCCGAAATTAGTAGAAGTTCTAATAATTTTCGATAATTGATACCTAATTCGCATTTCAGAGAAATTCTCGGGACATCACTAGCAACACCACCTATTCATATGTAAATTTTATGTATCGTGATAGATATGTAAATCGACCGCTTACAGCTTAATATAATCGAGAACGCCGTACCCATTATTATTTTTGTATATATTCAACGTCTGGATAAATAATTTATTATTTAGGTAGGTAATGGCTGGTTTTGGTTAATTATTCCAATAGCGTGACACGAAACTATCCGCCATAAAGGACGGATATGAAAATTAAAATCAAAATTGTCCGTAATTGGTGAGCAGCGTGCTGCCAGTCACGGCAACGGATCGATTCATTATTTTTAAATAAATCTATTTTGTATTACACCTTCTTTTTGTTTAGTTTTGTTGGAGAGAGTAACTCGATTCTCCCTACAAAATATGACAATATTTTTTTGGCAAAGAGTTCAATAATTTGTCATATAAACATAAATTCCTAAGACTAAATATGATATGTTTAGAAAAATTATACTATTTAGCATTTTTCTTTTTTCGTTCAGTAGGTATTGGTTGAAACAAAATAAGAATTTGAACGCCAGCGCTAATTGGTTTCCTGTAATTAAATTAAATGATTTATTCGTAGGAGTTATATCAAGCACTATGTATCACTCGGTAAGAAAGTTTGATTCCTATCTCATGTGTGTACACTGTACTAAAATGCATTTATAAAACAAATATTTTTGCCAGAATTAAAATGATTTACCGCCATTGTCTAATGATTTTTATACCTAAATGTATTGATTATTCGACGAAGTTTTATTAATTATTATAATTGCAGACTAGGTCTTAAAGGGGGTGGCGAATATTTTTTTCGGTATGCGATATTTTGTGGAATGTGATTTTCTTTTATTCCATACGATTTTCTGTTGTTTTATTGGATTTCCTATTATTTTTGCTATTTTATTTCGTATCTTCTGCAATTTTTTGCATGTTTCTTGCAATTCTCTTTTGTACTTGCAATTTTATTTGTTTTTTTTTCTTTATCAAGCGTCTTTCATAGATTTTTTTTCTTGCGGTAATACTGGTAGGTCACTTTGTAAGTAGTACGATAAAAAATGAACGATTATAAATGTATCGATTATTCCATTAAGGTTTCTCGAGCAATTATCATAATAACGGGACATACCTATAACTGCCTGCCATGAAAGACAGATATGGAAATTAAAATCAAAATTGTCCGTAATTGGTGAGCAGCGTGCTTTCAGTCACGACAGCGGATTGATTCATTGTTTGAAAGAAATGTCGTGACACAAGAGTATCAGACGTTCAGAAAGCTATTGCTAGCATTAAAATAGCCGACGAGCTTTCAAAAGGAAATTGCGCGGCTTAAACATGACTTGATATTCAAAGTTTATTGGTATATTTTTGTAAGTTGTTTCAACATTTATTTCTGTTTTTTATAGTAGACAGACAAGCTTTTGTAAAACTTTTTTCTTGAAACTTTACACTAATATTATTAATGTTTGGGTTACCTTATTTATGGCACCCAACGACCAGTTGATCGATCGCAGGAAAACGTTGGATGCAAGCCGCTTCCAACCGGTATTATAGAAATCGTTGGGGGAGGCTTATGTCCAGCAGTGGACTTCTTACGGCTGATATAGAATAAGGTTAATATGTTATGAATAAATGATATTAAAAGAAACAATATCATCATCATCATCAGGTCGTTTTAGTCTCCACTGCAGGAGCATGACTCTCTCTGTACTACCGGATATACCATACTTGGCCAGAGCAGACAGAGGATTTTCCCTACACTCTCCTCGCTGGCCAGGCAGGTTGGAGAGGTCTCATTGATGTTTATCAGCTTTGTTTAGTTTGTATTTCCTAAGTCGCCTCTTACGACCTCCATGGGAAGACTAGGAGTGGTCCTATTCTACTCTGCCGGAAACCACATGGCTAAAAGAAAAAATACTTGCATAATTATTGTGAAAATTTTAACCAAAGTAAAATATAAACTTCAAACTTAGTAAATTTTACAAGAAATCAACTTTTGTAATCCAGTATATTAAAAATGTTCTTAAAAATACTTCTAAAAAGATATCTGAAATAATAGCTGTGGCAAATGATAAAACAATTAACTTTAAACCCCAAAAATATTTTTGTCTAGAAATTCTCAATTCAAAATCCCAAAAATCGCAAATTACCGTTACTAAAATAGCCGACAGAAAAACCAGTTAAAAAATTTTTTGCAAGAATTTCAGATCAGTCTATTTAATCTTTAGACTTAGTCATTAATTCAACGAATATCCATTTTTGTTCGAGTAGATAAACAAAAAAACGATAATGTTTCAAACCTACTTCTTAAAACTTAAAAGATCTAAGTTCGCGAGTCATGAAACAATAAAAATTTAAGTCCTAAAAAAACTGATTATTGGCTAAGTATAAATCTATAATTATCTCAACAAAAATAACTCAAAGACATATTGACAGAGAACCAGACTAAGGCCTCGTTAACGGAGATACGGCGCGTTGTGCGGCGCGTTAGGTGACGCGTGCTGTCAAAATATCAAATATATGGCAAACTATGGGGCCGTTAACGGTGAGGCGTTTTTTCGGGCGTTTTGCATGTACTTGCAGCGTGCTCTGCCGCGTCTATCGCGTATTGCGTGGCGTTGGCCGCTTCATCGGTGACAGAGGAAGTGCAGGGTGAGGAATATTGACACAAATGAAAAATAATATGAAATCAAATTTACTTGATCAAACTAAAAATGACCTTAGTTTAATAATGATGGAACTGTTTTTTCGTTCGCTGCGTAATATATGAGCAGAATTAGACGTGACGTCACGCCACACGCGCCGTCCAACGCGCCGCGTCTCCATAAAAGAAAGTATGGAGCTTCATATGTTTGAGATTAAGCGTGCGACACCGCGCTCGTCTCTGAGTGAAATGCCGCGATGGACACTCATGCCTCTCCATAAATGAAAAACGTTCCACGCTCCGCCCAACGCACCACATAACGCAACCCACGACGCCACGCCCTAAGATATTCACTGTGAGAATTTAAGATCAAAGTCTAATTTATCTTTCTCCTTAAAAGAAAGTATGGAGCTTCATATGTTTGAGATTAAGCGTGCGACACCGCGCTCGTCTCTGAGTGAAACGCCGCGATGGACACTCACGCCTCTCCATAAATGAAAAACGCTCCACGCTCCGCCCAACGCACCACATAACGCAACCCACGACGCCACGCCCTAAGATATTCACTGTGAGAATTTAAGATCAAAGTCTAATTTATCTTTACACCTAGCAATCAATTCAAGAAATCTACTTTTTATTCCAGTAAATTGAAAACGCTTCAAAAATACTTTCGCAAATTTTAATCAGCCGATAACGGTCTTGAGCTAAATAATTCCCGGGTACAAAGGCGAGCAGCCGATTTTCTTCTAGTGAATAGAAATCAATTTTCCGCGGTGGATAAAATGGGAAAATTCGTTCATCGACCACCTGCCCCGGTGGCCCGGTGCTCGATCAACCGAGTTCGATACAAAGGATCCGCGAACTTGAAGGTGCTTTTAAGGGTCTCTTCATAAAAACAGCCAAGTGTATTGTGATGTTATGCATATTTGATCGATAAATAATAAAGTTTGACTATCATTGTTAGACACTTAAGGAAATGTGTAACGTAAGACTTAAAACTAAAAAGAAAAGTGTGTTTTTATGTTTAGGCTAAGGATTATGTGAAGAACATAGTTACAAAAAGCAGTGATATCTGAGAAATCAGTGTAAAACTTAATTATGACATTTATGGACCAACTTTTTTCATACTTAAATATGTTGTTATAGTTAAAGGGAGGATAAAATTACACAGAGATTACCAGAGGCTTTCGGAAGTGAAGCGCACTAAAAACATCCTCAATTATAAAATTAAGCAGGCCACGCCCTGCTAATTCTTCTATCTTGTAAACGGCAAGACTGATTTTGAAAAACGTGACAAAGAACCATTCCTTGAAAACCTGCTTCGAAATAAACTCAACTGAAGAAAGAACCATTCCTTAACCCTTAATCGGGCATCGTAGGTGTACATTTTTCAGTGGTTTTGAACCTTATGTGAAGTACAGAAGGTTCAATGTAATGTGAGAGCTATGCTCCAATGGTTTGATTAAAGGAACCTGCTTTGAAAAAAGACCTACGGATGCCACAGACAAATCGTCACACACACACGCACATACCCACATAGCGGTCAAACTTATAGCCCCTCTTTTTGCGACAGTTAAAAATATTAACAACCCTCGACACTAAAATCCTTTCATCGATCTCATCATCGAAATCATCATCAAAATTTAAGAGCAACGCTCTTGTCGGTGGAGCTCCCTCCATCTTGGTCTATTCTCTGCCAGTCTTTTCACATCCTGGTACGACACCCTTTCCACTTTTTCCTTTATCTGTTTAAAATAGCTGTGCCTGGGCTTTCCTCTCCCTCTCCTTCCCTCTATTTTACCTTCTATAATAGTTTTTTTAGTATAAACGTCTAGACCGATTATAATAAAATGTGTCTAATTATCAATATAAAATTCGTATAACTATTGTATGAAATCCTGCATTCAAATAAACATCACATATCGGTCAAACTTATAACACTCCTCTTTTTGTGTCGAAGATTTAAAAAAAACACTCTTCCTGACAAAATATCCAAGAATCCAGTGAAATCACACACAAAAGAACTCAAAGTATACTTAATTTAATTGTTACGCTAAATAGATTTCTGTATGAATGTGTGGAGATAATAAATATTTATTATTATTTAAAAATAATAACAAGTTAGAATAAATCTGCCTTAATGGTCACACGTGCCGCTATGTCTGAAAAGAGGCTTTAGCTTATCAGAGATTACCGGAAGTGAGGGCCCTCTCAAAACTTCCTCCAACACACACTCGCACTATTGACAAAAGTTTCGCTTTATGTCACTGACAAACTTATTCAAAGGGTGTTGGACAAAACTATTGAATAATTCTGATTAATTGTAGTGTGCGTGGGGTATGGGATATTTAACAGGTAGTTTTGGTAACGAGGGGTTGCGAAACAAGTTTTAACAAGATAAAGTTAAAATATAAATCGTGACTACAATTTTTAGACACACTTTGTTTATTTATTGACACAAAACAGGTTATGTGACATAATAACATAATTGTTACCCCAAATAAAAGCACTTGTCATTATCCTAAATATACGTGTACGGCGTGATAATGTTACTTTAAATCACTTTTATAAGAATTTATTTAGTATCGCACGTACCGGTGTAATCAATTCTTGTAACATTTCGGTGTTTCCCAAGGATTCGTTTCATGAGAGGATATAGCCATAGGGAAGCGTGTTGGCGCTGCAGCCCATCGGAAACACTTTTAAGCTGAGAAAGTATTTTTTTTTTTGGATTCGGCGAAGGGAATGAAGGTAAACGATGCTACTTACTTGGATGAATGAGGGAAAGCAAATAGCAGCTCGGGAGGACTCGATGCCATAACCTGCTAAGCTGTTGAGAACGACACCCCTGACCCTGAAACTGAATAGTTACCACTCACCAAATTCTCTTGTACCTACATTAGTAGACTCGCAATAAAAACTTGCCCCCAAAAAATATTTTTTGTGTAATCTTCTAAAGCTTTATTGTACCAACGCCAGTTGATTCTATTAAAACTTAAGGTAAATGCTTTGAAAATTATGAAAAATAATGGCACGATGATTTTATAAAATAACTTGTTGGTATTTTATAAAATCATTATGATATATTTTTTTCATTCGTTAAGCCCGTTAATCTGAATTATTGTTACAAATCATGGAGAAAACATTCATAAAACAAAAAAATATAACAATGCAAGAGCCTCGGTTCCTACCTTCTCACCTGATTCGTAGCTTCTCACAAAGAAAAGGTTTATGCTCATAAGTGGGTATTCTCCAGTGTTCTCAATGTGTTGACTTTCCATAACAGAGAAATAAGGAAATGCCCGTTCAAATTTAGTAAAATGGCATCGAGTAGGCCGGAATATTTCATGCAGCGCTGGTCGGTCAGATACTGGCGTATTGCTTATTAGGCTAAGTGCCCATAAATTCTTTTTCGCTAGTTGGAATTTACAACGTCCAACGTAGTTGTATAAAACATTTTTCGTTTTACTTCATTCAGTCCGCCTCTAGAAAGTATTACATGCAGCGAGCTCATAAAACTTTGAAAAAACCTTTTTACTTGCTTTAATGAAAACTCGTAATCTCAAACATTAATGTTGCAAAGTTAAACTTAATTAGGTAAGTTTGTGTTAAGTTTCTTATTTTTCACGCTCAAATTATTTACGTATCTCCAAATTATTTTTTAAAAGAAAACGAAAGTTAATCTCAGTAATTGGTCTCAGAAGTTTCGTTCAATATACAATGGATTTTGAAAACAAAGTAACTAAGTTGGGGAAGCTTCGTAAGTAACCACAAATAGACTATGACTGAACGATATATCGCGAGCAGACTACAAAGTGTCAAAGTTTCGCAAACCACAACTCGCTGGCAAACTAAGCAACAGAGGTTATAACTGTCAAAGTTATTACTACGTTTCCGTTAAGCCTGCCTCCGATGGGCGTCTGTAAGGATCACGGGACAAACGAGGTGGCACAACCAGTAACGGCTGATGTAAAGCGTGCTGACTGCCATCTTACTTATTACTCTCAGGCTCGGAACGTCTTCTCAAACACTTACCGTGGGACGCTGCCTTTGGTATTCAAGGGCGGGTACAGCATTCAAGGGCGGATACAGCTTTCAAATCAGGGGAGTGTGGGCTCTTAATAAGTATATACTACGAGTTTTCACTCCTAGTATATACTGTGATTATTAGGGTAGGCACCAATTCAGCTACAAAATTCATCTAAAAAAAATAAATATCATTTGTATCTCATGCCAAAAAAAAAACATTGTTTGCGTTTCTTTCCGAACAATGACTCAAAATATTCAAATTACCTTATTAATTAATTACCTTTTCATTTCATATAAAATAACAATGGACCCGATTACGCATCGTAGTGTTTAATTTAGTTTAAAACTTTTATTATTTAAAGAATTAAACTAAACAAAATCAAGGTCTGATAAAAATCACGTCGCGGGTACAAATTAATATACAGATATTTTTAAAATAGAATAAATGGTATTTTTATATGTTCAATCAGCGAGTCTGGTAGAGAAATTACGGTAATGTTTTTAGTGTAGCTTTTTCTAAATTTCAATATAACTAGCGGGTCCTTTGAAATGTTTTCTCTATCTTATTGTATAGACTAGACCCAGCCCATTAGTTCAAGCTGTCTCGGTATCTGTCTGCAGTAGAAATCTGCATGATGTGAAGATTTTAAAAATAATCTACCTTTAAAAGATTATAAAGCACACTTTTAATTTGATATTGACACGTTCAGTTTGGTTGGATTGCATTTTATAAAAAATCGGGTTGCACTCTGGGCGTGCAGGCAGAAGTGAAAACTATACGCAGTAGATAGAGAGGGGGATATTACTTCCTCTCCTACGCCGCGCCGGCGGTCTCAGGTCACGTGTCCGTCTTACGAATTTTCGATTAGGTAAGAGTCCTGACGCGACTTTAACAACGTCGCTAAAGAAGTTCAAAAGTGTTTTACCATAAGATATCCCCTATAATTTATAGCAACGTTTATAACGAGGTTATTTCCATGAACGCAATATTTAACATATATCCCATATCACCCGTACAAAAGCGACATGATTGTGTCGTCGTATTGGTCGTATCCGTCTGGTCTTATCAAGGCGCTGAAATGGACTCGCCCAAAGGGCCTTTGCAACTTTTACTTCTCAAAGAGTTTTTGGACTACATAGTTACTTTTTAGGGTTCCGTACCCAAAGAGTAAAACGGGATCCCGTTTAATATGGCTCCGCTATCTGTCTGTCCGTCTGTCACCAGGCTGTTATCTCAGGAACCGTGATAGTAAGAGAGTTGAGAGTTTTACAGATGATGTATTTCTGTTACTATTATAACAACAAATACAAAAAAGACAATAAAATAAATATTTATGGGAGCTCCCATACAACAAACGTGATTTTTATACCTTCGTGCGCAAGTCTGACCCCCGCACTAAGGGTTCCGCAACACTCTCTGTAAAAACGGCAAAAATAATCATGTCTGTTGTATCGGAGCCTTGAATATAAATATTATTTTGGTTAAATTCCTTTAATTTCAAAAGAAATAATATATATGAAAATTCTATGAATATTTCAAGCGTCTACCTGTTTCCGTTATCACGTAAAATTATAGTTCGTAAACCGACTATACAGGCAACCATTTTGTTTTTAAAGATTGTGTTTTTGTCAACGTTTATTTGCAAATATCTCATACCTTACATTTATCAAGAGTAATAAAGAGTTTCCTCGAAACGCGCGGCACTGCATCAGCGGTATGAACAAAAGTTGCCCGCCATTTATTTCTGTTTCGCGCGAGAGTTCAAAACTAATTTCCCTGCGCATTCAAACATTTCTTGCTTCCATCCATCCTTAGCTAGTCAGGGTAATACCGCTTTTGTTGGAACTTTCTGTTTTGCCTAGATCAGGTTGTGACCTCTCAATGTGGGGTTAACGTAAGTAGCCCCAGGGGTTCATACTCATGAAATAATTACTCTATTATAATTTCCTTTTTTCTGAACAAAAACACACTAAAAAAATCTCGTCGACCCCGTTTTTGGTAAATCTCAATCTCACAATTTTTACACACACCTTATTCATTAATTTCGTGTAGATGACACGAAATTAATGACCATGCACACCCTGATGTCAGAGTTCTTCGGAACCGCCGCTCGGCCTCTAACGTGATTCCATCAACGACTTCCAGATGGCAGCCGGGACCAACGGCTTAACGTGCCTTCCGAAGCACGGAATCAACTTTATTATCAGACAATCAGGTGATTCTATCCTGCAATGTCCTAACCAAACTGGAAACAACTAAACAAAGTATGTATCCCGTGGGAATCGAACCCACGAGCCAGGGTCTACAGGCAAACCACTGGACCACGGAGGCACCTTAAGTTGAAATTGTAGGGCCGTATTTAAATACAGGCGTATTTCTGATTCCTAGCCGGATAGTACCAGTAGAGCAAAGATTTTTTACAAAATATCTATCGATATACTGGGTGGCGCAAAAGTAAAGACCCTATTTGGTTCAGCTATAACATTTTTTCTAAATTAGAAAACTAGATTTAGGTTTTTTTAAATGTATATTTGTGCCATTAAATTTCGTACCATTAGGATTTAAAGATGATGTCTTTTAAATGGTGACCTCCAGAGTTGATACACATTTGAGCCCTATTTATGACATTTTGCATAACTTGCCGTAACACTTCCTGCGATATGTTCGTTATTTCTTGACGAATGTGTTCTTTTAGAGCTGCGAGAGTCTGTGGCTTGTTCACATACACCCGAGATTTCAAAAAACCCCAAAGAAAGAAGTCTGGACTGGTCAGATCGGGTGATCTTGCAGGCCAAGGCAAATCGCCAAAACGAGAGATAACTATCACTGATGAATTATTCCGTAAGAACATTGACACAATTATTCCACGTTCTTGGGGAGTAAAACGGTCCATGTTTATTTTCAGTGTATTTTACATTTGTTCACTACACAATTTTCAAAAACAGAATGACAGAAAATGTCATATAAAAAAAATAAAAGTATTTTCTTTAGTGCCAGTACTTTTGCGCCACCCAGTATTAGCATATCCCTGTTATTTTTTTTTTTCATAATTTAATTATTTATAGAGATATGAACCTTCGTAAACCTGAAAAATTGGTAAGAATTTCCGTTGTGTTCAAACACTAAATAAAACAAATTCGACGCGATTATATTATAAAAAGTAAACATAGATGAACAGGTCCTAAATATGTACTTGAATGAAACTTCACAAGGCGAATGTACTATATGTATTTCTTGTTGAATTTTGGATTACCTACCTAGAGTTGCTCAGAATACCTCATTGTTTTTACAAAAACTTTCATAGCGCGTTCTAATTTGTTGGCAGAGCCATCTACAATTCGCTTATGTAAACTAATTAAAAAATTCAAAAATTATATTTCGAATTCTTTCTAATTTTACTTTTTTTTTTTCGAACATAAACATTCCGGCCACCATGGACAGCTATGTCCATTATGACAAAATACAATAATTAGTTGCTTCAAATAAAATAATAGAAATATTTGTGGCAGTCTGATGTAAAATTAACAAAACAATTAATAGCCTTCATATTTAGCAGTGGACTGTATAGCTTAATGATAAAACAAATTCAAATAACATATTAAATTATGAAAAGACACATAGGTAGCTTAAAGCCCATTTATAAGAATAACAAACCAAATAATTTAATCAGTTACAGGCAATACACAAATCTTCGATATAGGCCTTTTAATAACATTTCCCTTACACTTTAAACTTACAACACGTGTAATTTTGTCCAGACCTTCATGTTTATCGATAACAACCCCATATAGCCATTTTGCTGGTGGCAAATTATCTTCGCGTATCAAAACTACATCACCAAGCTTTGGTTCTAGAATTCTTTCTTGCCATTTACGACGATGAAAGAACTGAGTAAGGTAATCTTGAGACCATCGTCGCCAGAAATGTTGCAACATTCTTTGCGTTAATTGCCAACGTTTTAAATTACTAACATTGCTGTCTACATAATTTGAATCAGGGGCCACAATCAAAGGCTCTCCTACTAAAAAGTGCCCTGGTGTAAGAATGGATGGATCACCAGGACTGGTGCATATTTGAGAGAGAGGACGCGAATTAAGGCATGCCTCTATTTGTGTCAGAACAGTAGCTATCTCTTCGTACGTAAGTGTGGCATTTCCGATAACACGTTTTAAATGGTGCTTCGTTGATTTCACACCGGCTTCCCAAAGTCCCCCGAAATTAGGGCTGTGAGGAGGGATAAAATGCCAATTGGTGCCGTTATTAGCTAGTGACTCAGCTATTTCACTTGCTATATTGGAATGTTCAGAAGAAATAAGCGACTTTAGCCCTTTAGCAGCACCTGTGAAATTTGTGCCATTGTCGCTCCAAATATCGGAACAATGTCCTCTTCTAGCGACAAAGCGTTTATAAGCAGCTAAAAATCCTTGAGTTGTCAAGTCACTTACAGCCTCCAAATGGATGGCTCTGGTGGCCATACAAACGAAGAGACAGATGTAGCCCTTATATGAGCGATGCCCTCTACCCTTAGAAGTAATGTTGATAGGGCCCGCAAAATCTACACCGCTGCGAAGAAAAGGACGACTAGCTGGCCCATGAGTTGATTTCTTACACGGCATCCATGACGAATGCAAATGACACATTTGCGAACGTAAAATTTAACTAAGTTCTTAATGTCAATTATCCAATACTTAGTACGCAAATATGTTATCATGAGTTGAGGTCCACCATGAAGAGTCCTTTCATGTGCTTCCGCAATCAATAACTTGGTGTAATGCGAATTCCTAGGGATGAGAATAGGATGTTTCATGTCTTCGCTCATTTGAGATTGATGTAAACGTCCATCAACACGCAAAATACCAGTATCATCGACAAATGGATTGAATGACGCAAGTATACTTTTCTTGCTTACCTTACCAGTTTTGGCTAAAGTAACTAATTCTTCTTGAAAATGTGTAGCTTGGCATTGTCGGATACAAATGTTTGTAGCTTCATGCAACTCTTGAGCAGTGATTACATTTATATACCTTACAGGTTGAATAGCAGAGAGCGGACGAAGAAATCTTCTACAATAAGCGATCACACGGACGAGCTTACGCAGAGATGAGTATTTATTCCATAGAGTAAATTCTACAGTTGTAGTTGCATAGCACACCCTTTTTATTTTCTCTTCCAAATTTGTATCGTGTATTTATTTGTTATAGTAAATATTTTCAGATTTCAGCCAATACGGGCCCGCGCTCCACAGTTCATTCGGATAATCGTGCGGCTTGAGTCCTCTAGATGCACAATCCGCTGGATTGAAGTTTTAGCTTTTGATCCTTTGCTAATCTTTTTTCCAACCAGTGAAACCGGCGAGTTGCTATTTCCCGTGAATTTCCAAATCTACATGCTGGAACTTCTTCTCTGAATGGTAGTTTAACGAAATATCTACCATTTTCACGTTTAGTTGTAGCGGCGAATATATCTTCACACCTTTGTTCTTCAGGAGTGAATTGTTTCCTGTTACTATGCTCGTCGGATTCCAACTCCCAGAATTTTCGAAGAAGTTCAGATTCATCCTTGCACTGGGCATGTAGACTGACAACAGCATAACAATGCTCTACCTGGGTGTTTTGAATTTGCCCAGATATGATCCACCCAAATTTTGTCTTTTGGGCTATTACTGAATCAGACGATCCTCTTATCAGACCTTGTTGCAAGATCTGCCCATATACTTCAGCACCCAATAGTAAATCAATCTTATTGGGTACAGTGAAAGAGGGATCAGCCAGTTCTAATGTTGAGAATTCTAAAGACAATGGTACCATTACTTTCTTTTCTGGCAGAAAGGTGGTCAGCTTCTTTGAAACATGAGCCTTCACATTGATAACAAAGTTGGGATCATGAAGCGATTGAATTTTGAATTTTTAAGTATACTACAGACTTTGATTCCATTACATTGGTCTGATCGCTTCCAAGCCCTGATATAACGCTCTTGTTTGCATATTTTCTCACACCGAGTAGCTGTACCGCCACCTCCGTAATGAAGGAGGCCTGTGACCCTTGATCTAATAAAGATCGGAGAGTGATATTGGTACCTGCCTTGGACAAGACATTGACCAGTGCTGTAGCCAATAACACTTGGTTATGATTTTTCGCAAGACATGCTACAACACTTTCAGATTCGCCTTGGCTTCCTCCAGTCGATTGATTACCAGTTCCCTCATTATCGACTGGCTGGAGTACATTTTTAGGATGTAATAAAGAGTGATGTCGTCTTTTGCAAATCCTGCAACGAGTGAGTTGCCGACAATTATAAGCGGAGTATTTGTGGCCTAAACAATTAAAGCAAAGGCTATTGGACTGAACAAAATTACGGCGTGCGTCTACATTTTCCTTAGAAAACTTTTTGCAGTTAAACAATTTGTGGGGTTCAGTACAAAAATCACATTGAAGAGAAGTAGACACGTGAAGTGGCTTTGGATTGGAGAAACGAGTTTGTTTGTTAGTTTTAGTATCGAGGAATTCTAATGACCTAAATCGAGTTTCAAAAAATTCCTTAAATGGACTTAAAGTGGGAAGCTCATCACATATTTCGCTAATTTTAACCTCCCACAGTTTACTACTTTCAGTATCCAGTTTTAGACAAATTATATGAATAACAATTATGTCCCAGGATTGAACATTGACTCCAATATTCTCCAAAGCACTCAAACATTCAGCAGTAGTGTCTAATAATTCTCTAATGGCATGAGCGGATTCGGATGTCAAACTCTTTTGGCTTAAAAATCTTTTTAATATACAACTGGCCAAAAACCGCTTATTATCGTACCGTTTTTCCAAAAGTTCCCAGCATTTCTTATAATTATCCTGTGTTATTGGAACATGCCGCAACAACTGTTCGGGTTCGTCTTTAAGATGACCTTTCAAATAATGAAGGCGCTGAACATCATCTAGAGATGTATTATTATGAATAAGCGATTTGAATAGGTCTCTAAAACTAACCCAATCAGAATAAAGGCCTGAAAAAACAGGTATTGAAAGTTTAGGCAGTTTTATTGAACAGTTTTCAGATTTATTCGGAGTTTCTAACTGATTATTTGACTTTAAGTTGAATTTACGCAAAACTTCCATGAGTTCACCTTTATACTCAATGTATGTTTCTTCAGCTAAATCATACAAGTCCGAAGTGTGGTAAGTAGACTTTTGAAGTTCTATTATAGGCGTTTCCTCAACGATGGTTGTATGGGTGTCGGTAAAATGTGACCATAATTTTTCTAAATTTTCGAGTCTTGCTTCAATATACGATACAGTTATCCTTTCCTTCGGTGACTTTTTGAAATTCCCTCTAGCTTTTAATATTTTAGTTTTCAGATCTTCTTGCTTGTTAAACAAAGACTCCATTTTGGGATACCGACTCTCACACAATAATCAAATGAATACAGGAAAATAATCATTAACACAAAGGTTCAACAAAACTCTATGTAAGACGCACAACAAAATAAGGTTTCAATACTCAGTGAACATTTGACAAGTCCAGTGAATTTTATTCAAATTTTTTTTTTTTAAGTGTCAGGCGTATGCAATTTACCAGTGAAATTTTACAAGTCCGGTATTACCAATGTAATTTTTCTAAGTGTTTCAGTTTAAAAACACTTGTGAGTTTCCGGGCATGGAATCCTTGTCCTTGGACATTTTATATAGATGAAAGTACTTACAGTATTCCGGACACTGGTATGCACTACACTCACACAGCACTTCACTTGGCTGCAATACCGAGCCGCTGCAGCCGACAGCGCCCCCTGTAGACAAACAGCCGTAGCTTATTTGAATTTTTTAATGAAAAAAGAAATTTAATCGGTTAAGTTTTGGAGAAGAAGTCAGGTCAAATTTTCATAGGTATTTCCGGTCCGTGCTGCAGTTATCTCTATCGCACTCTGCGGGGGTTGTTTGGGCACATAGAACGACAGCAATAGATTTTACAAGAACGAGTACCTATTTTTCAATTCGCTTGAGCGCAGTGTTCCATCTTAATGTCTAAAAAGTATTATATTACCCTTGCGTCACAACCTACTTTTAAATTCCATTTACGAGTAGTCATATAACAGAGATAACAAGCGATGAATGAGTGATGTTGTTATTTCGTAATGAGGCAGTAGTTTGATTATGAGCAAACATTGAGCTGCCATGTCGCTAATTGGCGATGGTTGTAATACTGCGCTAATTTTCAGCTAGATTCCAACTCCTTTTGACAGACTGTGTGTCATCATCATCATCAGGTCCTTTTTAGTCTCCAGTACAGAAACACGACCCTCTCTGTACTACTAGAGCCATACTTGGCCAGAGCAGTTAGAGGACTTGGCTTACACTTACATTTTACTTGTGTGTCACTGCAAACTTCTAAGTGCTTCATTTTCTGATGATATGAACTCAGTCCTAAGCTCAAAAACTCAATGTCAATGAAAAGCTCGTCAACTTTTCAATTTCAGTTCGTAAATGGCCATTGGGTTTGACGCGACTTAATAACGCTTTTAATTTTGATTGCTTCAAATTATGTACTGTAAATAATAACTTATGGCAGTTTTTACACTAGCCGATATAATTTAATAGTACCTGCGTATATGTAATGAAAGAATATGTATATTTATGACGCAGTATGATAGATAAAGCCGTAATATAGTTATGTCCCTAGGAATATAACTACCTGTGAAGATATCTTTTTCAACATATATTTTAATTTTTTATAATATTCCAGCATTGCACTGCTGTATAAAACAATTTAATTAGGTATATTATGTCAACGAGACCAGCTAGCAAATAGTACCTAATGTATATCAATTTAACAAAAAAGGCGTATCCATAAGATTTGAATTTAAAGGCAAAAGACCATGGCGGAAGGTATAAACATTGGTCCGTATGTAAGCATCCTATTCTAACTCCATTTGGCTGCCCATTTCAACCGATTCCATAGTGATTTATAGTATCCATAGAGTTTGAAAGATTGCCGCGTTCAATGGGAAATTACTATTGGATGTGAAAATATTGGAATATTTGCTTTATATTGATGTCTCATTTAAAGAAGTGGATATAATTATATTAAGGAATCAAATAGAAAATGTTGATTACCTAAATGGATGGAAATTAACAAGAGCTGCCTCATAATCTTTTTAACTTTTATTAAAAAACTCCTTAATCAAAGTGGTATTCAATAAAAGTAGCAAGTATTCAGTAATAGGATACCATACGCACTTACGCTGCGCGGCGCGGCGCGGCGCAATACGACGCGGTCCGTGCTAAACGCATTTACCCAACGCGACGCAGCGCGACCGCGACGCTAAATTGCGCGTGACTAGTTCTACATGTATATTTCCCGTATTTCCGTATATACATTGTACAATTTTTAACACGTAACAAGTAAATAATTGGATATTACATTTTTTTTTTTAATGATTATGTAACTTTTTGTTTTTAAAACGAAATTCATATTATATTTTGCGACAATTACGCTTTTTCATAAATTTTGAACTTAAATTGAGGTAAATAATGCACATTGTTAACACATATTATTCATATTATTATTTATATTATGATAAATGTATATATTTTAATCACATACCTACTTGCCTACTCGCCTAACTTAAATATTTAATTTCTTAAGAACACATAACCCCGAGTTATCTGTTTTGTGTACATATGAAAGTAAACATAAAAAATTACATCCACGTTGGTCTGATAGAAAATAAAGCTGAATATACCAGCTGTTTCTCTTCCATAGAAAATGGTAAAAGCCGATTCAGGAAGTGGGTGATAATGTGAGGAATTATATCAATAGGCGCTGCGGCTAGCACCCCTTTTCTTTTTTGATTCCGTTTTCCACCTTTATTTCTAAACACTTATAAATATCCTATATGCCACTAGTGGCATAGGACCTAAAGACCACATACAGTCTGCCTACCCCGTTAGGGAATAGACACGTGATAGTAGATATGTACAAGGTGTAAGAAGCCGTATTTGATAATATATCTGACTCTTACCTAATATGCTCTATACGTATATAACTTCTCAAAACGGCTAGATAGAACGAACACACCGGACGATCGCCTTCTTTGTCCGCGGACCGTTCTCAAGTGTGAGATCGCTGGGAATTTGTCATCTCCCCGAATGCCACAAAAGTGCCTCGGAGTCCGCACAAAGGGCTTGTATCGCCGAACTTGATTGTTACGCCGTGCCCTGCTGTTATTTACCCGTTTTACGACGTGAAGGTAAAGCGAAACGAATTTTGGCCTCCGTTTACGTTTCTTTTGTCAAACAAACTATGTTTCATCACTACACGAAGATATTTGTTTAGTTATAATCATAGAAATTCGATTTTGTAGAATTTTTGTACGGATTTCGTGTGCATACATAGCCAAAAACGGTCAACAGTTGTCGGATTTTTAAACTGCCTAAAGGCACCTGACATTAGTTAACGACTGCCATCAAATATGACAGCCAGAACCAACTGCTTAATGTGCCTTCCAAAGCACAACATAGCTCAAGATAAAAATATCTCGAGCTCTGTAGTGCTCGGATGCCACTTTTGGTCACCCATCCTAATGGAGACTACGGCCGGGGTTGCTTAACATGCATAACCGCTAATAATACCTACACCCACTGGGCTATCGGGCTCCTTTGTTATGATGGGTTGTAAGAATTGTTGTAGAGTAAGCAGCGGGAAGTTATTATACAAACAGCTTTCGCCCGCAGCTTCGCTCGCGTCATCGTCGTTCCCTGGGTAACAGTACTTTTTACCGGGATGAAAGGTAGCATATGTCCTTCCCCGTACCCAGAAAACTTGTATGCAAAATTTCATGATGATCGGTTCAGTAATTATTGAAGGCGTAAAAAACAAACTCACTTTCGCATTTATAATTTTAGTAAGGATAAGAACAAGGAAAGGTTATGGATTTATTGATTTCAATACTTTTTAATATCTACCAGGAAACGTTAAAGTTATTGTTGACTAGCTGTTGCCCGCGGCTCCGCACGCGTAAGTGTCGATCCCTCGGGAACAGTAGAATTTCCCAGAATCAAACATACCCTATGTCCTTCCCCGGGCCTCAAACTACTTCCATACCAAATTTCATCCAAATCAGTACAATAGTTGAAGCGTAAAAAGACGACAGACAGAGTTTCTTTCGCATTTATTATATTAGTAGTATGGATATTATTTATACTTCTAAGTCCAGAAATGAGAAAATTTCCATAAAACTTTACTCTCCCATTTTACCCCTTTAGGGGTGAATTTTGTTCTTTCACCCACATACATCTTTTTTAATTGTAATCGAGAACTTACATACCTATTTATTTTCATACTTCATAGTTCAGAGATGAGAAAATTTCCGTACAAAGTATATAAACATTTTACCTCTTAAGGGGGGAATTTTGCAAATTTCATCCACACATCTTATTTTAATTTTAATCGAAAACTTATATACCTCCTTTCATACTTCTAAGTCCAGAAAGGAGAAAATTCCATATAAATTTTACCCCTTTAGAAGTTAAATTTCTAAAAATCTTCATGTCATGCTCACTCATGTCAATAAAAGACGCCCTGTACGAAATTTCAAGTTTCTAGGCGCAGCAGTTTCGGTTGCGTTGATATAAACTCATGCCTTGAGTTCATTCAAATGACGATACCTTTTTTTTTAATGAACCGATTTTGATGAAACAAACTTTAAATGTTTTGCTGAGTTAAAACAAAGCAATTGGTGAAAGTTTGAAGTAAATCGGTTCAGTATTTTCGGAGATAATCGTGATCATACATACAGACAGACAGACAGACAGACAAGAAATTCAAAAAAAAATTTTTGCTTTCTATTATTCATTTTAAGTGTCCCTCTATCCATTTCAGTCAAAAAATTCTGAATGTACAGACAAAATATTTTTACTGTTTTATTATATGTATAGATTATTGTACGGTGATAAGGAACCCTGTGTGTCTCTGTTGATTTAATTGGCACTTGGTCATTTTTACGGTTCCGTACCTGTACGTCCGTACCAAGTTCTGTCTGTCTGACTATCCGTCTATCACCAGGCTGTATCTCATAAACAAATTGACATGACATGATTCACAGATTATGTATTTTTGGTGCCGCTATAACAACAAATACTAAAAAATAGAATAAAATTAATATTTAAGGGGGCTCTCATATAACAAACGTGATTTTTTGCTCGATATTGATAACGGCAATAGGTAGACGCTTGAAATATTCACAGAATATTTAGTTTTTTTTACTAGCTCTATGTATACCCCACGACTGGGCAAAAGCCTTCCCTTAATTTTTCCACTTTTATCTCTTGCCATCTCTCTTCAAGTTTTATCAAAAGTCTAATATATTCACTTTAAAAATAAATAATTAAAATAAAACAAATATCTAAGGGAGGTTCAACTCTTAAAACTTACAACAGACATGATTTTATGCCGTTTTTATTGATAATGAAACGGAAACATTCGTGCGCGAGTCCGACTCGCACTTGGCCGGGTGATTAATTTGACGCATTTAGACGCATTATTACTATATATAATTATTATGATATTACTTTAAAAAAGCTTATTATGAAAATAGAGCGATAGAGAGAGATATGAGATAGATTTTTTCTGATTGTTTAAAACTAGGGACTTTTCTTCAGACTGAAATTTAGGAAAACATAGACCTTGTACCAAGCGCGGGTCTCAAATAACGCGAGCAGCATATGTAGATAGTTATGAAGCCCTTTTTAGAGATTGAAAGGACGAGGATGATGATCTATCCCTATGGATAAATCATGAAGGGATTGGGGTCATTTTTTATGAAATTATCGATATTTTTTCATAATCAAGTTGACTTTGAAAATTCTTTAGTTATACTCGTAGGTACAATATTTAATCTGTTTATCTATCTGTGATAATGCCTTTATTCGTCTACTATATAAATGTATATCTACATAATATTAAAAATGCTAATGATTTCCATGAAATTTAGTATATATAGAGTTTTGGGGTAAAAAGGGATGAACCCTGGGAAATCTCACTGAACTTCCCATGGTTGCCCAAGTATTATTAAAATATAAGAGAACTTGAGCATTGAACACTAAAGTTCACATTAATTAGTTTGAAAGTATCCTTTCAAACTACTTAATGGGAACTTTAGTGTTTACTTAATTAAGTAAAAATACTCCATAAATCATTTTTGTATCACTAATGGGAATGTAAAACCGTCTGTTGTCCTTTACATAGAGATTGTTTATAAGGGGTACGGAGAAGTATATAGGGTATTCATTCATGTCTGAAAAAGTTATGTTCCAGACAAGACTCCAAAGCTAGTCTATAATAAAACAAAAAATATCTAGAATAAATCGGTCAAGTGCAATTGAGACTCGCATACCGAGGGTTCCGTACAAAAAGTTCTTCTTTTTAAGGCCTAACGAAAAATTTACGATTTTTGGATATTTCTTTTACTTGCTCTATAAAAACTAGCTTATTACCTACCAAACTTCACTATTCTTAGTAAACGAAACCCAATAGGCTTTGATTTATTTTCGATTATGTGCAATATAGCAAAATTTTCGACATTAACAGCCATTAGGGTTCCGTACCTGAAAAGGAAAAAAAACGGTACCCTTAAAGGATCACTTGGTCGTGTTGGTGGTTGACAGATAGACAGATGCCTGTCTGTAAAATACCCTCTTTCTCAGAAACGCGTAAAGTTGAAATTCATATCAAATACACAAATCTACTAGCCCTTGGAGTTGGGAAAAAATCAAACTTCTAAGTCAACGCAATCATAAGATACAGCTTTAGCTTAAGTTAGGTATGCTGCAAATTTTCGTGCTTTTTCGACATTCGCAAAGGGAATCAAAACCTATATGGTACTTCCCATGAACTCAGAATCTTGAAATTTGGTATAAAGCAACGTTTTATAGCACAGATAAAGAAAAAAATCGAATAGCATATAATTTTATTTACATCATATAATAAAAATATTTTTAATAATTTCAAACTAATTATAATTAATGTACGGAACACTTCGAGCAAGTCCGATTCGCACTTGGCCGGTTTCTTTTAATTTCGTAGACTTAAAAGTTTGATATTTTCACGGATTCAACTTTTACTATACATCTCAAATGTAATATTAATTTCAACTTGATACGTCTACGTGTTCCTGATAAAAGGATCTTGATATACAGATGGAGAGACGGATAAACTAGTAATGTAACGATTTCTCTTTATCTTTGGAGGTACGAAACCTTAAAAAGAAGGAGGAAAGAAACAGTACACAATTTTTCTCAAAGGACAATTCTAGTAAAATATATAGTGAGTTTGACTCAACTTAGCCAATTTTTATTGACTGGCGTACATATTGTGACATATTGCAGTAAATGCATAGACGTGGGCGCACCCCCGACAAAATGGGGGTGACAGTTAGCGACTGTCAAACCTAGCGGCCAGACGTTGAACCACCACCACCGTGGTCACACATCCGGTCGCTAGGTCTGAAACAATCAATTAGTATTTGGTTACAGCCGTGACGGCTGTGACCAAATACTAATTGATTGTTTTACTAAATCAACTATTGCTTACCCATTCGTGACAAGTGGACGTCACACATATACAAATAGTTGGATCAAACTTCGTCATATCAGGATTAAAGTTGAAGTTTGAACGACTTTCGCCGCATTCCGCGACTCCGAGTAGGTCACAAAACACATTTACGAAAAATTTAC